>OW121752.1:27697311-30197311 GCA_933228765.1 Miltochrista miniata | reverse complement strand
ACTTACCTATTAAAGAGGTAAGATATGTTTTGCATGTTATTTTTGAACTTTTTGGACATTCGGAATTTTGGACTTTAGACTTTTTGAATTTTGGAGTTTTAGAGTTTTGGAGTTATGGAGTTTTGGACTTTTGGACTTTTAGAATTTTAGACTTTTAGACTTTGGAGTTATGGACTTTTGGACTTTGGACTTTTGGACTTTTGGACTTTTGGACTATTGGACTTTTGGACTTTTGGACTATTGGACTTTTGGACTATTGGACTTTTGGACTTTTGTACTTTTGGACTTTTCGAGTTTTGGGCGTTTGACATTTTGGACTTTTGGAGTTGGAGTTTTGGAGTTTTGGAGTTTTAGAGTTTTAGACATTTAGAGTTTTAGAGTTTTAGAGTTTTGAAGTTTCGGAGTTTTGGAGTTTTGGAGTTTAGGAGTTTTGGATTATTGGAGTTTTGGAGTTTTGGAGTTTTGGAGTTTTGGAGTTTTGGAGTTTTTGAGTTTTGGAGTTTTGTAGTTTTGGAGTTTCGAGTTTGGAGTTTGGAGTTTTGAAGTTTTAGAGTTTTAGAGTTTTGGAGTTTTTGAGTTTTGGAGTTTTGGAGTTTTGGAGTTTTGGAGTTTTGAAGTTTTGGAGTTTTTGAGTTTTTGAGTTTTGGAGTTTTTGAGTTTTGGAGTTTTGGAGTTTTGGAGTATTGGAGTTTTGGAGTTTTAGAGTATTAGAGTTTTGAAGTTTTAGAGTTTTAGAGTTTTAGAGTTTTGGAGTTTTAGAGTTTTGGAGTTTTGGAGTTTTGGAGTTTTGGAGTTTTGGAGTTTTGGAGTTTTGGAGTTTTGGAGTTTTGGAGTTTTTGAGTTTTGTATTTTTGGAGTTTTGGAGTTTTGGAGTTTTAGAGTTTTGAAGTTTTAGAGTTTTAGAGTTTTAGAGTTTTAGAGTTTTAGAGTTTTGGAGTTTTAGAGTTTTAGAGTTTTAGAGTTTTGAAGTTTTGGAGTTTTGGAGTTTTGGAGTTTTGAAGTTTTGGAGTTTTGGAGTTTTGGAGTTTTATAGTTTTGGGGTTTTGGAGTTTTGGGGTTTTGGAGTTTTGGAGTGTTAGAGTTTTGGAGTTTTGAAGTTTTGGAGTTTTGGAGTTTCGGAGATTTGGAGTTTTTGAGTTTTGGAGTTTTGGAGTTTTGGAGTTTTTGAGTTTTGGAGTTTTGGAGTATTGGAGTTTTGGAGTTTTGGAGTATTAGAGTTTTGAAGTTTTAGAGTTTTAGAGTTTTGGAGTTTTGAAGTTTTAGAGTTTTAGAGTTTTAGAGTTTTGGAGTTTTAGAGTTTTGGAGTTTTGAAGTTTTGGAGTTTTTGAGTTTTGGAGTTTTGGAGTTTTTGAGTTTTGTAGATTTGGAGTTTTTGAGTTTTGGAGTTTTGGAGTTTTGAAGTTTTTGAGTTTTGGAGTTTTGGAGTATTGGAGATTTGGAGTTTTGGAGTATTAGAGTTTTGAAGTTTTAGAGTTTTAGAGTTTTGGAGTTTTGAAGTTTTAGAGTTTTAGAGTTTTGGAGTTTTAGAGTTTTGGAGTTTTGAAGTTTTGGAGTTTTTGAGTTTTGGAGTTTTGGAGTTTTTGAGTTTTGTAGTTTTGGAGTTTTGGAGTTTTGGGGTTTTGGAGTTTTGGGGTTTTGGAGTTTTGGAGTTTTAGAGTTTTAAGGGTTTTAGAGTTTTAGAGTTTTGGAGTTTTGGAGTTTTAGAGTTTTAGAGTTTGGAGTTTTGGAGTTTTTGAGTTTTGGAGTTTTGAAGTTTTAGAGTTTTAGAGTTTTAGAGTTTTGGAGTTTTGGAGTTTTGGAGTTTTGAAATTTTGGAGTTTTGGAGTTTAGGAGTTTTAAAGTTTTGGAGTTTTGGAGTTTTGGAGTTTTGGACTTTGGACTTTGGACTTTGGACTTTGGAATTTTGAAATTTTATACTTTGGACTTTATAACTTTTATACTTTTGGAGTTTTGGAATTTTGGAGTTTTGAACTTTTGTACTTTTGGACTTTTGGAGTTTTGGAGTTTTGGAGTTTTGAAATTTTGGAGTTTTGGTGTTTAGCAGTTTTGAAGTTTTGGAGTTTTGGAGTTTTGGAGTTTTGGAGTTTTAGAGTTTTAGAGTTTCAGAGTTTCAGAGTTTTGGAGTTTTGGAGTTTTGGAGTTTTGGACTTTGGACTTTGGACTTTGGAATTTTGAACTTTTGTACTTTGGACTTTTGAACTTTTATACTTTTGGAGTTTTGGAATTTTGGAGTTTTGAACTTTGGGCTTTTGGAATTTTGGAGTTTTGGAGTTTTGGAGTTTTGGAGTTTTAGAGTTTTGGACTTTTAGAATTTTAGACTTTGTAGTTTTGGACTTTTGGACTTTGGACTTTTGGAATTTTGGACTATTGGACTTTTAGACTATTGGACTTTTGGACTTTTTGACTTTGGACTTTTGAACTTTTGAACTTTTGGACTACTACTAACTCCTATGATATTTCTTTCGAAAAGTAAGGTCATGAAGAAGTTTCACTTCTTACGCACACATTTTTTTTAAAATGTTCTCATCATTTAGTTTGTTACTCATTTCTCATAGGCACATAAAACCACCATAAAAAAGTCACAGCGAAGCGTGGCAGGGTACCGCTAGTTATCTATAAAAATAAGTCGGGTTTTCCTTCCTGACGCTATAACTTTAGAACGCACGAACCGATTTACACGGTTTTGCATTCGTTGGAAAGGTCTCGGGCTCCGTGAGGTTTATAGCAAAGAAAATTCAGCAAAATTTCACATACTGCGCCATCGCGGGCGAAGCTGCGGGCATCAGCTAGTGTTTTATAAACTTGTTAAATGCCAATCTTCACTGATCATCACATTCTCCCCAGCGTCATTCGCAGACGTACAGTTTGTCTATAGAGTCGTGAAAATAAATGAGGGCGCTGCTGAATGCATGTAGCAACCAAATAGTACGACCAAAATGATTTTGATACGAGGAGTTTTTTTTTTTTTTTTTCTTCTTATTCTTGGACTTTCTCGGTTTGAGAGTATGCCAAAGTCAAGTTAATTTCATTGTGAAAATAATATAAATCATTTTCATATTATGATTCTTCATATGAGCAGCGTATTCATGTATGTCCAAGTTTGGACTAAGTTCTACTCTAGTAAGGCGGTGGTACCTTACTAGGGCTTGCTGTGGAATTCGTCGACAAACCTAAAAACTCGCGTTTTACTGCGCTTTATCACTTTCCAACACTTTTGCACGTTGTCGAACCTTTATGTTTAATAATCCACCATAAATTACACATAAACACTCAAAATTACACTAGTTTTGAAAAATTATTAATACACAATGTAATGCTTGTCTGAAAGTTTCCCGCCCGATACGAGGAGTTCGTACCGAGTAAAATCTATGCTCCCTCCACATTACTCGCGAAGTTGAACGAAGTTGGACGAGTACGAATAGTATAGAGGGGTTCCTCGGCCTACTTCGTCAAAATTTTTCTTTGACTCGGGAACTTCGCCGATGAACTTCGTTCAACTTCGCGAGTAATGTGGAGGAAGCATTACTAATATAAATGCGAAAGTTTGTGTGTGGATGTTTATTACTCTTTCACTCTCGAACGGTAAAAGGGATCTGGCTGAAATTTGGTACAGGGATACATTATAGTCTGGAATAGCACATTTTATCCCGGGAAAAAGTTCCTACGGGAAGCGGGAACGGGAACAATGCAAATATTATAATTGCGAAAGCCTGTGAGTGTGGATGAGTTACTTTTTCACGTTCGAACGGTTGAACGGATCTGGGTCAAATTTGGTGCAGGGATATATTATAGTCTGGAATAACACATAGGATACTTTTCATCCCGGGAATAAGTTCCTACGGGAAGAGGGAACGAGAACAAATTGACACGGGCGAAGCTGCAGTGAGTTAATAAATAAAACACATTATACATTTATAATTTTGTTTCTGTTTTATTGAACCAGATCCAGAAGCCCCGGTCTAATATTTTAATATATTAACTTGCGCAGTGGTAGATGGATGAGGATTCATTTATGCACAGTTTTACACAATCACCATATTTTTTATTTCATAACGATATTAACCAACAAAGAATATTTCCATAGTAACAGAAGAGTATATAAATTACTCTATGCTTTGAACATTGACAAAATTCTAACATCCCCTTCAATGTTAAAATACTATTTAAATATTGCTACAATTTAAATTACAAATAAAAAGTTCATATACCTATTACAACAGTTCCACAACAGTCTTACAAGATATTTAATTTCGATGTAAAATAATTATGTTTAATCTCACACAATGGTTTTGTAAATATATGTCTGATACATTATGTTCATGTTGAAGAAGTTTTTAATCCTCTAAAGCTATTGTCTATATGTTGCCTTTTTTTTTTTTTTTTTTAACGTGAGGGAAAATCCTCCTAGGATGCTATGCCGGACTCTTACCGACTAAAAAACCTCACGTAACGCCCAACAGCCTATGGTTGAGAGCCCCGGGTAAGCCCTCAGGAAGGATGTCTGGTAACTATTTTAATTGATACTGTCAAGTAACAATTAATTATTACTGTGTAATTTGTGCAGTTATGTTTTAATATATAAAACGCACTCTGTGTTTTAACTTCCTTATGTGTTTCATTTACAATAGGTTATGGGCCTCTAGCTCGTATTAAATATACATTATTTGGGAAGCATAAATGGATTCCAAAATGCAATACCAAACGATCAACAAATTGTCAGGTCAAGCAAATTATTCGGCATGGTCGTTTAGTGTCGAAATGTTCCTGGTTGATCAAGATTTACGGGATTGTGTTGGTACTAATTACCAAATCACCACTGAAGCGGAAAAGAAGCGAGATGCAAAGGCAAGAGCTAAAATTTGTTTATTAATTTCTGAAAATGTTCATCCATTAGTGAGAAACGCAAAAACTGCTCGGGACACCTGGTTATGTTTAGAAAATGCATACGCTGATTCAGGGTTGATGCGTCGTCTGACATTGTTAAGGAAATTATTTAGTATAAAACTTGAAAATTTTTCAAACATGGAAGCATATGTCAGTGAAGTGCAACTGACGCATCAAAAACTTCAAGCAATAAAGGCAGGTCTCGAAGATGAATTTATAGGAATAATAATGCTAGCTGGATTAACAGAAGATTATAATCCCTTAGTAATGGCCATAGAGCACTCCGGACAAAAAATTACTACCGAGCATGTGACATCTTCCTTACTAAGACAGGGTGAAAAAGGAAACTTTAGAAAAGTAGAAGATTCAGTGCTCGTATCTAGTAGCAGTGGTAATAGTAGTCATAAAAGCACAAAAGAAGTGATTTGTCATTTCTGTAAGAAGAAGGGACATTATAAGTCGCAGTGCAGACTATTGGCTAAGAAGGACAAATCAAAAAATAAAGCTAATTTGGTAACTGTAGTTAGAGATAAAGCAGTAGTTAGACCAGATTTTGTAACTTTATTATCTGTTAGTGATAATAATGGGTGGGTAATTGATTCTGGAGCAACGTCTCATATGACGTTTGATAAATCTATTTTAAAACAAAATTATATATAATAATTTATTATTATAATTTCTCTTTATCTAAATTTGTGACTTGTGCGAATAATGAGAAAATTGTTTCTACTTCGCAAGGTTCCATTGAGTTGAAAGTTCAAAGTGGCAATCATGATTTTGAATTAAAAATGGATCAGGTTTTAGTTACTCCAGAATTAGTTACAAATTTGATGTCCGTTAGCAAGTTAGCAGAAACAGGCAAGGTAGTTATTTTTGATAAAACTAATTGTAAGGTTTTTAATAGTGATGTTTCTGTTATAGGAAATCCTCTGTTCACAGCACCACTACAAAACGGGCTTTATGTTTTAGGGTCTGTTAATAATAGTAAGGCGGTAAATAATAGTAAGGCGACGGTTCTTTTGGGAGAAGGTAGTCTAGGGAACTACGAATTGTGGCATCGAAGGTTAGGTCATCTATCCGAACCTCAGATGAGTAAATTAAAGGGTATCGTCAAGGGCCTTGGTTGCTGGAAGAAGGATGAATGTCATCCTTGTGTGCCTTGTAGTCAGGGCAAGCAGTGTGTGAAGAAATTTCCTAAGAGAAAGTGTAAGAGAGCTACTTCTTTATTAGAGCTTATTCATAGTGACGTAGCTGGACCTCTGGAGGTTGAGTCTATTGGTGGAGCAAAGTATTTGCTGATTTTTGTTGATGATTACAGCAGAAAGGTATTTAGTTATCTCCTTAAATCTAAGGCAGAAGTATTTACCAAATTTCGTGAATTTAAGGCGTTTGTGGAAAATCAAACGAATAAAAAGATAAAGAAATTTAGAAGCGATAATGGTACTGAGTACGTGAATCAAAAATTCCAGGATTATTTGACCAAATGTGGAATTCAGCATCAACGAACTATCCCTCATACTCCACAACAGAATGGAGTTGCTGAAAGGACAAACAGGACAGTGATTGAGAAAGCCAGGTGTATGCTGCAAGATAGTAAGCTTAATAAGAGATATTGGGCTGAAGCAGTGCTCACGGCAATTTATTTAAAAAATCGTTCTCCAACGATGGCACTTAATAATCTTGTTCCTGAGCAAGCTTGGTCTGGTCATGAAGTGGATCTTTCACACCTAAGAGTGTTTGGTTCAAAGGCGCAAGTTCTTGTAAAAGATAATAAGCGAAAGAAATTAGATCCAAAAACAGTTGAGTTAGTTTTACTTGGCTATAGTGAGAACCAGAAGGGTTATAGATTCGTCGATTTAAAGAAAAATCCAAAAAGGATTATAGTTGCTCGTGACGCAGTGTTTAATGAAAATACTGAACGACAGGTAATTGCTACCACTATTAGCAAGAATTTGGAGGAGCAGGTAGCAGAAACTGCCCCTAATGCTATTGAGGTGCCTATTGAAATTTCAAGTATGGAAGTTTGTGGTGATATCATTACACCAATACCTAGTTGTAGCCCTGAAGTATCTGTGCCAGATGTAGATACTACACAGATATCTGGAACAAGTGTTACAACTAATGATGAAACTGAAGAACAGTTTCATGATTCTATCGATTCAATGGATTCGGATAATTCCGTCCCCAGGGAGAGAAGATATCCTCTCAGAAACAGAATAGCAAAAAGAGATCCTGAGATGGAATATAATTTTCACATTTTAAGTGGGTCAGATCCAATTTCTGTGAAGGATGCCATGGAGCGCTCAGACAGTGAGCTGTGGCGGAAGGCTATGGAGGAAGAATAAAATTCCTTAATAGGAAATGGCACTTGGGAATTAGTAGATCGGCCAAGACAGACCAACGTAGTGAAATGTAAATGGATTTTCAAATTAAAGATAGGTGCGGATAATGTTGTTCAGCGATATAAAGCGAGCTAGTCGCCAAAGGTTATTCGCAGAAGTGGGGGGAAGACTACAATGAAACTTTCGCTCCAGTTGTAAAACTATCTTCAATAAGGCTATTGTTCGGTCTTGCAGTCGAAAAGGATCTGCACATGCATCATGTGGATGTGACCACAGCATTCTTGAACGGTGACCTGGATGAAGACTTGTACATGGAACAACCTGAATTGTTTATAACGAAAGAAAATGGAGGTAAAGTTTGCAAGCTGAAGAAAGCCACCTATGGTTTAAAACAGGCAGCACGTTGCTGGAACGTAAAGGTGCACAAGCATATCCTGAATATGGGATTCACCAGATCTGCCTATGATCAGTGCATTTATATTAAAGAAAATAACACGGAGTTCATTGCACTTGCTCTCTATGTTGATGATTTTTATATATTTGGAAGCAATGTACACTGCATTGAGAAAGTCAAGAAAAATTTGAGCCTAGGGTTCAAAATTAAAGATCTAGGAGAAATAAAGGATTGTTTGGGAATACAAATTGAAAGGAAGAAAGGTGAAATACACCTGAACCAAGCAAATTTTGCGAAGAAAGTGCTAATGAGGTATGGTATGGAAAACTGTAAGACAGTGAAGACACCAATTGAATTGAACCTGAAACTTACAAAAGGAGATAGGAATAATGATCCCAGCTATCAAGAAATTATGGGGTCACTCATGTACTTATCCTGTGGCACAAGGCCTGACTTAACATTCGCTGTAAGTTATTTAAGCCAATTTAATTCGTGTTGGAACAGCCAACACATGGCTGCACTGAAGCGTGTGTTGAGATATTTGCGAGGCACTTGCAATCACAAGTTGATTTTTAGGAAAACTGGAGAGTCATTAGTTGCTTACGCGGATGCAGATTGGGGCAATAATGAGGATGGTCATTCATTCACGGGTTATGCTCTAGTTTTTGGTGGTGCTGTTGTATCATGGCAGGCACGCAAGCAGCGCTGTGTTGCTCTTAGTACAGCAGAAGCTGAGTACATCGCTACTTGTGAGGCTGCTAAAGAAATTGTTAGCGTTAAAGGTCTCTATAATGAATTGACTGGTAACAATCAGGCTGTAATTCTTTATAGCGATAGCCAAAGCGCAAATAAATTAATTTATAGTCCTGTTATTGGACGTCGGTCCAAACATATTAATATAAGGTATCATTATGTTAGGGAATTAGCAGAGACTGGTTTGATTTTGATTAATTATTGTGACACAAATTCAATGCCAGCTGATGCTTTAACAAAGGGGTTAAATTTACCCAAGTTTATGTTTTGTTTAGAGCGCTTAGGGATTAAGTGGGGGTGTTGAAGAAGTTTTTAATCCTCTAAAGCTATTGTCTATATGTTGCCTTGGTAACTATTTTAATTGATACTGTCAAGTAACAATTAATTATTACTGTGTAATTTGTGCAGCTATGTTTTAATATATAAAACGCACTCTGTGTTTTAACTTCCTTAGGTGTTTCATTTACAATAGTTCAGTAGGTACATAGGTAACTTCAATGTTATAATTCCTAACAGCATCTTTTATAAAATGATATTTAATATCAATATGTTTTGTTCTTTTTCCATTTTCTCTATTTGATATTATTTTTATTGCACTTTGATTTTCTATCAAAAGAGAAGTTTGAAATTGGGTATTATAGAAATCATTTAAAATACCTTTGAGATAAATCAGCTCTGTTGTCGCTGACGCGGCTGCAATGTACTCCGCTTCTGCTGATGATAAAGCAACAGTACACTGTTTCTTTGATGACCAATGAATTAAATTCTTACCAAAATAAATTGCAGATCCACTCACACTTCTGCGATCAGTTTTATCACTTCCCCAGTCTGCATCTGTGTATGTTATCAGCTGTAATGTTTCG
The DNA here is from genome assembly GCA_933228765.1 of Miltochrista miniata. Classification (NCBI taxonomy): domain Eukaryota; kingdom Metazoa; phylum Arthropoda; class Insecta; order Lepidoptera; family Erebidae; genus Miltochrista; species Miltochrista miniata. Next base: position 30,188,075 of record OW121752.1, on the reverse strand, counting down.
TCAGTCCTAAAATAAGTAAGTCCTTTATTTATAGTGTGTTTTAAATACCTTAAAATTAGTTTAGCTGCTATCCAGTGCTGCGCTGTTGGCTTATCCAAATATCTACTTAAGTAAGAAGTAGCATATGTGATATCTGGCCTACTAGTTACTGAGAGATAAGTGAGGCTGCCTATTAATTCCCTGTAGGGTACTTTTACTATCTCTTCCTCTGATGTAGTTATAGGTTCTTTCTCCATAGGTGTTTTCACGACTTTGCTCTGTTCCATTCCAAATTTCTTCAGTAGTTTCTCAATTAGCTTTTCTTGCTTTATACATATAGTGTCTTTGTCACGATATATTGTCATTCCTAAATATTCTTTCATCTCTCCTAAATCTTTTGCTTTGAATTCCTTCTGTAAATTTTCTTTTATTTCTTCATAATTTCCCATTAGTAAAATATCGTCTACAAATATTAGCGCCCAAGTTCCTGGCCTGTGATAAAGCCATACGTCGTATTTCGATGGTGTGAAGTTATTATCAATAAAGAATCTGTGGACTCGTTCGTTCCAATATCGGGGAGCTTTTCAACCCGTATAATGCCTTTTTCAATTTCATAACTTTTCCTTCTTCTTTTTTAATTCCTTCTGGGTACTTTATAAATACATCTTTTTCCAATTTTCCATTCAGGAATGCCGTGGGTATGTCTATCTGTCTTATGCGTTTATTTTCTTGTAAAGAAATACTAATCAATAGTCTCACAGTTGACATTCTAGCAACTGGTGCATATACATCATAGGTATTAACTTCTTGAAATTCTTTAGCAACTAGTCGAGCTTTCTTCGTGCCATCTGATTTCTTCTCTTAAAGATCCACTTTGTATCAATAGCTTTCTGTCCATCTGGTAATACAGCAGTTTCCCATGTTTGTAATTTCTCATGTGCTTTTAATTCTTTTTCTATAGCTTCTTTCCATTCTGGGCTTTTCAAAGCTTGATCGTATGTAATTGGTTCTGTATCTATATATGTATTTAAGCAGTAAGCTATGTTAGACTCAATACTACAATCGTTCTCTTTTTCTTCATTGCATGCATCGTAATATTCTGTTTCATAATCTTGTAAATATTTTGGTCTTTTAGTTTCTCTTTGCGGTCTTTCCTGTGTATTTGTATCCTCTTTGGAATTTAAGTCATTACGATTTTCAATATCTTCACGTCCTGTGTTTGTGTCATTTTCATCTTCATTGTAATAATACCTTTGTTGTATCTCTGAAGTTTCATTTTTGTAAACTATATCTTTTTCATCAAATCTGACATCTCGTGAAATAACAATTTTGTTTTCTCTGGGATTCCACAAACGATATCCATTTCTTGCATATCCTACCATTCTCATTTCTTGAGCTCGTTCATCAAATTTACTTCCTCGTGGTAGTTCTATAGCCTATGCTTTGCATCCAAAAACACGTAGTATTCATAGCTCTTATGACCTTCTTTTTGACATCTTAAACACTTAATGATGTTCGACTTAAATGCAACTCCATCTATTTGATCATTATGTTTCACACTCTTCAGCTCCTCATCCAACAATCTAGCCTTAACAAAATCTAAAGATAGTTTATCATTTACAGTTTCCAGTGCAGTTACTACGGTATTATACTTTTCTGTTAAACCCAATAAAAGATATGTTATTTTCTCCTCCTCATCTAGCTTTTTGTCCGCGTTCTCCAGTTCTCTTATTATCGATTCGAACTTTAAAAAATATTCTTCCAATTTTTCATTACTATTCAATTTTAGGGTTAACAATTTCTTTCTTATATGCAAGCGATTTACCATGGATTTTCTTTCGAAAATTGAGCATAGAACGGCAAACATTTCTTTTGCTGTAACGGCATCTTTAATTATATCTAAATGTTTGTCTGTTACGCATTGCACTATAAGAGACTTTGCTCGTGCATCATTTTTCTTGTCGATATTGTCGACATCGGCGTCTAAAGTATCCAACAATTGTTTTTCTTCTAGGAGACATCTTACACGAAATTTCCAATTGTTGAAATTCTCCGCAGAGAGTTGTGGCAAATTAATGTGCGAATTGCTGCCCATAACCTTTTAATATATTAACTTGCGCAGTGGTAGATGGATGAGGATTCATTTATACACAGTTTTACACAATCACCATATTTTTAAACGGTTTTTTTTTTTTTTTATATTTAGCTCACCCCGTTTGTTTTTTTATTATTTATTCTTGGGTCAAATTTAGTAATTCAAATTTCACCCTCTTCCTGTCAACCGATTAATCTGAAATTTTGTATACACTTTGGATTTTGATGACAATACAATTATGTTTATTCATTATCTTTATAAATTCAAGATGGCCGCCGCTACAAAATGGCGGATAATTTATTTATTATTAATCACATCAATATGGGTATCAAATGAAAGGGCTCAACAAGCAGAATACAATATACTATAAAAAATTGAAATCCAAGATGGCGGCCGCTACAAAATGGCGGCTAACGTAGGTTTTATCAATATGGGTATCAAATGAAAGGTCTCAACAAGTAGAATACAATTTACTATGCAAAATTGAAATCTAAGATGGCTGCCGCTACCAAATGGCTGATAACAATTTTTTAACAATCCCACCAATATGGGTATCAAATAAAAGGGCTTGACAAGAAGAATACAATGCACCATACAACCTCAATATTTAAGATGGGCGCAGCCACTAAATGGCGTATAATAATAAGATTTAAATTTAGAAATTGAATCTGTAATTTAGGTATCTGATTAATCCAGCCTGAATCCACCACCCAAGTCAAGATTTTGTATCGTGTTGAGGACTGTGTTTCGTTAGGGTGGCTAAAAATGATACGTCGTTAGCGGTACACCACCCAAGTTAAGGTGAAAGGTTAAAACGCGCCGAGAACTGTATGGCATTAGGGTGGATAAAAATGGGAAATATATCGTGAACGTGACAGGCAGCTTGAAAATGCATTCGCGCAAGTACACGCATTTCAGATACTGGAACACGCAGAGCCGATGGAACTAGACCATGAAGAAGAAGTTCCTTATTTGCCAATGAATGAAGACCAGTTCTTACAGGCTAAGCAGTCTATGAATGCAGGACAAAAGGAAATTTTTACATTAGTTACCCAGTCCATACAAAATCAAATGTCAGGTGCTGAAGAACGTTTAAAAATATTCTTTACAGGAGGAGCTGGTGTGGGCAAGACTTTTCTATTAAAGTTATTACGAGACCAAATGAATAGGTGCTACGCAAAGGATGCGGTTAAAGTCTGCTCACTAACAGGAGTTGCAGCTAGATTAATAAATGGAGCTAACACAGTACTTTAAAATTGCCTGTACAGAAAGACGGTCGCATAACAGGTATGTCACCACTGTCCGGAAACTATTTGCGAATAATGAGGCAACAATGGCATCAGATAGAATTTTTGATTGTCGACGAGATTTCCATGGTGTCTTATCAAATGTTATGCATGATGGACGCTCGATTAAGGCAAATTAAGAACTGTGAAAATCAGTTTTTTGGAGGAGTAAACGTATTACTTTTCGGTGATCTTTTACAACTGCCTCCTATAAAACGATCAGGAACACCTGTTTTCAAACAGCCAGAACATCTTCAACCAGCTACACATCTCTGGCGTTTATTCACGCTGTGTGAATTAACTGAAAATATGCGTCAGCAAGGTGACCAGACTTTTATTGATATTTTGAATGCTTTGAGAGTCGGTGAGCTAACAACCCAACATTTTAGTATTTTAATGGGAAGACTTCTTCAAGACACGAGTGATGAGTTTGCAATAGACAAAGCGTTAAGGGTATACCCCACAAATCAACAAGTTAACGACCACAACTCCGCTGTATTGAATTTGTACAGAAATAATGGTGCTCGCATTTACAAAATAAAAGCGCAGGATCAGCTAGTACACACTACACGACATGCAGACAATATGGATATAGCTACTATAATACCAGCTGATATCAACAAAACTGGGGGTTTACCAGCGGAACTGGAAATATTTTGGGGGCAAAAGTCATGCTACGGTCCAATATTGACGTTTCAAAGGGATTAGTAAATGGCGCTATAGGCTACATCAACGAAATCGTTTGGCCTCAATTTCGTCGAACTCAGATGTATGCAACAGATGTACCTTCCATCCGAATTGATTTCGCAAGAGACGGAGTACATCTTATACACCCGAAAGCTATACAGTTTCCAGCTAAGTACAATTACGGGACGGCTGAAAGAAGAATGTTGCCTTTAATACTATCATGGGCTTCTACAATACATAAAATGCAGGGCAGCACTGTGGATCACGCAGTCGTGTACTTAGGTGCGAAACTGTTTGAAGAAGGTCAAGCCTACGTGGCTCTTAGTAGAGTAAGATCTTTGCAGGGACTACGTATAGAGAAGTTGGACTGCAATAAACTAACGGGCAAGAAACCTTGCAATAATGAAGCACTAAATGAATTACACAGAATGCGAAATAAAAACTAAAAACTAGAAAATAAAAATAGGTAAAAAACCTTTTTAAATTAAACGGTTTTATGTTAAACATACATTGCATTAAGATAAATGCACTAAAAACCAAAAAATAATAAAATATATACAGTCGTGGGAATTATAAACATATGCATAGACTAGACTAAAATAAAACCGTGGGGCACGTCAATTGTCTACAATCGTTGATTAAAATGTTTATTTTGTAATGTTACACTATAATTAGGCAGTTGTTCAACCGATAACGATGGGCGTGTGATAAGTACGGCTAGAATGTGGAAACAAGCTAGCAAGCTCGATTATAAGGGAGTTTTCGCGGTTTCATAGTGGTGAGCGAGTAGTACTTTTATCATATGTTTTGTCGATTAAAGACAAACTACGAGCAGTGAAACGATTCCTCGCCAGCCAGCAGTGTGAATGTCCAACGATAAACTAGTTGAAACATTTCTTTTATTTACATGGAGTGTATAACTATTGGAATTTCCATGAGCAAGAAAATAGTGAGTAATTTCCTCACCGTCTGCGGGCCAACTGCCTAACGACGAATTAAACGATTCTTCTATCGCACATTAAGTCGATAATTTGTAGACAATTGACGTGCCCCACGGTTTTATTTTAGTCTAGTCTATGCATATGTTTATAATTCCCACGACTGTATCTATTTTATTATTTTTTGGTTTTTAGTACATTTATCTTAATGCAATGTATGTTTAACATAAAACCGTTTAATTTAAAAAGGTTTTTTTACCTATTTTTATTTATTTCATAACGATATTAACCAACAAAGAATATTTCCATAGTAACAGAAGAGTATACAGGGTGAATTTTTGAAAAGGGATTGGATGGCCAAATCCGAAACTATAAGGAATAGCGAAAAATGCTGAAAGGAGTCACGAGTCCGATTTTGATGAAACTTAAAACCTCATCATTAGATTTTTGAAAAACTCATAATCCTAGCTGGGAATCGAACTTGTTGATTTTGAAAAAAAAAAACACACCCTTTATTATTACACCATACGATAGAGTCGCTGTTAAGGATCAAATTTTGCAAAGTAATGATATACGCCAAATTTAAGGAACATTTGGAATTTTAATAGAATGCATATTTCATGTACCTAAATTTTGTATCATAATTTCGTTTCGTTCGAAATCCCAGAAAACATCGTAACTATTCCGTGTTTTAAATTATGCTCAGAATGATTTTTTAGAGAATATTCTCAACGGAATCAATAATATTCCTTAATTATTCCTTGAGGTTTCGAATCCAGCTATGTATTGCAAAGATTTTGAACAATTAATCAGTTAACGTAAGAAAAATAAAATGTATTTTGTTAAAGATGAGCTCTTTCCTGTAGTTTGCCGTATATCATTACTTCCCAGAATATGATCCTTAATAGCAACACTATCGTATGGTGTAATAATAAAGGGTGTGTTTTTTTTTCAAAATCAATGGATTCGATTCCCAGCTAGGATTATTGGTTTTTCAAAAATCTAATGATGAGGTTTTAAGTTTCATCAAAATCGGGCTCGTGACTCCTTTGAGCATTTTTCGTTATTCCTTATAGTTTCGGATTTGGCCATCCAATCCCTTTTGAAAAATTCACCCTGTATAAATTACTCTATGCTTTGAACATTGACAAAATTCTAACTTAATAGCGTCTTACAACCCACCAGCAGGTGCCCAGTAGTCCCAATTGCTTCGCCACAATCATGTAATTACATGTTTTATTTGTGAATTTCCCCCATCTGACAAGGAATTTTTTGGCGCAGTGCAATATTAAAGTCGTCTATTTCCTTCTTTGCTGACCTTTTCTGTGTTTTCCAGGAGTTTTAAACTTTCCATCATTATTAAAACCTTCTTTAACTATCCGCCTAACTGTACTCTCTGATTATCCTGAAAAGAGTAAAATAATAATAATTAATTACTGAATGGAAACAAACTACATAATATTTACATGTAGCAATTTATTGGCAGAAAACCAGATTGAACTGAGTACAGTTTGTCTATAAAGTCGTGAAATGAATGTTTGAGGAACTAAAAATAGTTATGTGTGTGGCAACACTAGCAACAAGAAACATAAGTACGTCAGTTGTCAATGCTATCGTCGAATTTCGTTTACTCTCTCACGTAACTTTAATGTTTGGATTAAACTGCAACAAATTGAGACCAAACTACGCATAAAGGTTTGAGAAATGAGTAAAGAAAATCGGAGTGGTGCGCAGGAAGTGATTTTTAAAGTTTTCCAGTGATGTTTCGCGGAGTACCAAGCTGGACAATTGTTGTGGGATTTTGAGGATGTTTATGAGCGAACAGCATCTTTGGTGGGTATGTAATCGTGTTATTGTTTGTTTTGAATCTGTCTGAAGTTACAAATTTACTGAGTTTACGATTTGGAGACAAAAAAAGGCATTAGCATATTTTTAGGTTAGAATCACAACCTTACAATCTATATGTAAGTCAGTGGTTAGAATAACATTGTTAGTAGGTAATTTTATAGTACGACCTACATTATTGATACTCAGTTCAATTTGGTTTTCTACCAATTTTTTATTTTGAATTAATTGCCAATAGTTTGTTTCCATTAGGTAATTAATTTTCTTTTTTTACTCTTTTCAGGAAAATCGGAGAGTACAGTTAGGCAAATATTTAACGAAGGTTTTAATAATGAAGGAAAGTTTGAAACTCCTGGGAAACAGAAATGTTGGCAAAGAAAGAAATAGACGATTTTAATATTTGTGCACTGCGCCAAAAAAATCCTTGTCAGATGGGGGAAAGTTACAAATAAAACATGTAATTACATGATTGTGTGGCGAAGCAATTGGGACTGCTAGGCACCTGCTGGTGGGTTGTAAGACGCTATTAGACCGGGACTTCTGGATCTGCTTCAATAACTTTATTCTGGATCTGATTCAATAAAACAGAAACAAAATTAAACATGTATAATGTGTTTTATTTATTAACTCTCTAGCTGATGCCCGCAGCTTCGCCCGTGTCGAATTTGTTCTCATTCCCGCTTCCCGTAGGAACTTATTCCCGGGATGAAAAGTAGCCTATGTGTTATTCCAGACTATAATGTATCCCTGTACCAAATTTCAGCCAGATCAGTTCAACTGTTCGAGCGTGTAAGAGTCTCACATCCACACTCATAACCTTTCGCATTTATAATATTTGTATTGTTCCCGTTCCCGCTTCCCGTAAGAACTTATTCCCGGAATAAAAAGTAGCCATGGTTATTCCAGATTATAATGTATCCCTGTACCAAATTTCAGCCAGATCCCTTTAACCGTTCGAGCGTGTAAGAGTAATAAACATCCACACTCACAAACTGTCGCATTTCTAATATTAGTAAGATTTTACTCGGAACGAACTCCTCGTATCAAAATCGTTTTGGTCGTACTATATAGGGTTGCATACATGCATTCAGCAGCGCCCTCATTTAATTTCACGACTTTATAGACAAACTGTACAAACGTATCAAAAATTTAGATCGTAGTATAAAATAACCAACTAACAATGTTATTCTAACCTAAAAATATGCAACGTAAACAATGCCTTTTTTTGTCTCCAAAATATAAATTCAGTAAATTTGTAACTTTAGACAGATTCAAAACAAACAATAACACGATTACATACCCACCAAAGATGCTGTTCGCCCATAAACATCCTCCAAATCCCACAACAATTGCACAGCTTGGTACTCCGAGAAACATCACTGGAAAACTTTAAAAATCACTTCCCGCTCACCACTCCGATTTTCTTCACTCATTTTTCAAACCTTTATGCGTAGTTTGATTTCAATTTGTTGCAGTTTAATCCACGCAATATAATTACGTGAGAAGAAAACTATTCTACAAACGAAATTCGACGATAACATTGACAACAGACGTACTTATGTTTCGTGTTGCCTTATCTCACTGATCTGTATTATTACAGATCAGTGCCATCCTTAGACCATATAACACGGGACTAGCCTTTGCGAACCACCGCATACAAAAATATTCTGCCATTTTTTATACAATACAAGTGAAGGGGGAAACACAAAGACATATAAAATTTCATTGCATTTAAAAATGTATTAATCGACAAACGCGTAATGGCTGTTGTGTGTTAATTGTTATTGTACAGTCAAGTACAATGTAATGTACTAGTTTAATCATATAAAATGTTGTATTGATGTACAGGCTTTTCATAAAGCCAAAAGACCAAATGGTCATGTGCAATGGCAGAAAACAATGCTTAAGTAAGGCGCATCCTGTGGTTAGATGATCTAAGGTGCCATCTATAGCTTCATGGTGTTGCCACACACATGATTATTGTTAGTTCCTCAAGGAATAATACAGATCAGTGTTCCTCAAACATTCATCTCACGACTTTATAGACAAACTGTAAGCAACATTGTATGAAGAAGTGACATTAGTTGCTGTCAATTTACTTCGTCTAATTAAAAAATCGACTTTAGTATGGAGCCGAGCGGCAAACTTAGAGCGAACGAGCTGTAATATTTTTTAGGCACAGCATTATGTGTACCGGTAGCGCTTTTTAAGAATTATGCAACTATAAATAAAATAAAAATAAATATTTGTAGTCATTCACACTTCACACACAACATCATCTAGCCCACTGCCCAACCCAAACTAAGCTAATAAAAGCTTGTGCTATGGGATCTAAGTAGACGAATGATAGGCATACTACGAAGGCATACAACATAATAAAGTTATTTATTTATACCATATTACAGAGAGTAGTACTATTACCTTCTTTCTTTTCAAGTCCGCGCCCAATTTGCCTTCGCGTACCATATTTCTTAAAAAAAAAACAATTACAAATGGCCGTGGCCGCAAGAATAGTTTCGTCGTTGATGATAATTATGATAATTTGACGACAAGTAGCTGAAGTAGCTATCTGAGTGACACTTGAGCAAAAACGATATTTGTGTAGAAATAAGTAGTTTAGTCATGTATAAAATAATAGAAGTCTTAGTAGTTGGTAAAGTATAAAGATTGGTGTTATCATAACCTTAATTTTGATAAAAAATGGAGCTCCCTCAGCCGCCACAAGGTATGTCTACTTCCTAAGAACAATTTATGTGTGAAATAATAAGTATCAATAAATATGCTTATATTCTTACCTGTAGATCAAGACCTACGCAATATAATTGACAAACTTGCCCAGTTTGTCGCTCGAAATGGACCTGAATTCGAAAAGATGACCAAGAACAAGCAAAAAAACAACCCAAAATTCAGCTTCCTGTACGGTGGAGAATATTTCAACTACTACCAGTACAAAGTGACAACGGAGCAAGCAAGTAAGCATAACAAAGTGACAATGGAAGATATTTGAATGTTACAATGATCGCTGATTGCTTTTCATTATAATAGAATTTAAGTGAACCTCCGCTGTTTATAGTTCTAAAGCAATCGGCCGGTGGCCAGGCGGCACCCGCTCCCGCCGGGGCTTATATGGCACAGAACAGGCAATATGTAATGCCCCAACAGGCCAGCGCGACGCCGGCACAACTGGGCCTCGCAGCTTCGATGGCAGTGGCGCCTGCGCTCCAGCAGTGGCTAGCAGCCAACTCGGCGCCGACAGGCACTCCCACGCAGCACACACAACATGACGTCGACAACGCCACTGCACAGATCAACATGTTGAAAGAGCAAATTACTCAGTCTGAGAAAAATCTAAATGCTCAACATACGGTTAGTGTATACTTAAATTTTGAATCTATTTTTAATCCCTCTTTATTATCTAAAAAGATGACATCTAAATTTTTATGTTGATTTATATTACATTCTTGTATATTAGTTAGATTAAATAATGCATGATAATATTCTTAGTAATTTGTTGATAATATAACTTATCATTTTTCTTTAACGTACTGTATGTAAACTTTTAATTATTTACAGGCTGTTTCAGTAGGAAGGCTCCAAGTGTATCCAAATAATCATAACTTTATCTTTCTATGCTATAATCTTATTAGAAATTGTGTAAATTGTGCTATTTGCTTTCTGAAACTATTTCGTTTCGTAGTTTTCATAGCAGTTAAATAATATTTGTGAAATATTTTAGGTGCTGATACAGCAACAGCAGGTGAAGATCAACGAGTTGGTCAGCAAGGCTCAAGTGGAGACTATACAGATGATGGCAGAGGAGAACAATATCAGTCTCAGCGAACTGGACAGCATACTGCAACCCATAATCGACACTTGCACAAAGGATAGCATATCATCTGGTAAACTTATTATATTATTATAATTATATAGTGTAGTGTATGGAAATGCATGTGAAATGGGTGTTTAATGTTGTGTTCGATGAAGATGTCGGAGAAGCTTAAAAAAAAATTGTATTTTGGTTTTTATTATGTCAGTGCGTTCATTGCATACGTTTTATCTGGTGTTGTGTTAACACTTCTAAATCTTTACTCCATAAATGTGTACAGTTGGCCACCAGAAAATCTGATGAACTCCACACTCATTGGGGAGATAGAAAGTCATGTTCTGCAAAGTTGTTTAACAGCTGTTGTGCACCAGCTGATGTAGAATTGATATTGTATGAATGCAATTTATTACAGAGTACCTAGGCAATTTTCTTTTATTTGATTTAAGCAGACTAAACAGTCTCTTTGTGAAACTTCACAATAGAAAGACATGCATATCAGTACTAATATTATAAAGAGGAAAGATTTGACTGTTTGTTTGCATCAAATAAGCTTCAAAACTACTGTACTGATTTGAAAAACTTTTCCCTTATTCCACCGGGAACGAGAACAACGCGGGCGAAGCTGTGCGACATCCTCTAGTTATTTATACTTTTGCTAACAAGTGTACATTTCAAAATTAATAAAAACCCACCCTGACTCTTCCAATAAGATCAAACACTACACACACACACTATATATTCTGAGGACTTGAGTATCCCGGGGAATATTTGAGGCATCAGCGTGTTCCTGGTTTCCATGTAGGGGAAATACCATCAAAAACAGTACTTTTCCAATTTCTGATGAATTGGAGTTGTGAATTTTATAAGTAAAATGTCGTCTTAGCTAAGGAAGTGAGATCTTCAAAAAAACGATAAGAACCATCTCTGTCTCCTCAGCTTGTAAACACAAAAATCATATCAAAATTGGTCCATCGGTTGTACAGCTCTGAAGCCTCAGACTACTCAGACTACATTCCTAACCGCTGGATCCCTGCAGGGGAAAAAAAGCGACCGTGGTTTAATCGGTCTTGCAGAGAAGCTAGAAAGTTGAAAGAGTCTGTCTACAGGGCTTGGACCACGGCTCGCAAAAATTCTGATCCTAACATATCTGAAGTGAAACGCAAGCTGAATGCCGCCTCGAGGGCCAGCAAACGAGCAATTGCCAGGGCTAAGTTCGATTTCGTCGGCAGAATTGGTGAGCGACTAGCCGGCTACCCTTCTGGAAGTCGTGAATTCTGGTCGCTTGCCAAAGCTGCCGAGGGAAACTTCTGTCGGTCAGGATTACCACCCCTGCAGAAACGGGACGGTAGTCTGGCCCAGAGTGCCAAGGAGAAAGCTGACCTTTGGGTTCTCTCTTTGCCTCCAACTCGACCATGAACGATGGAGGTGCGCTGCCGCCTGACGTCCCCTGGTGTGGCACTTCAATGCCAGAAATTAAATTCAGGCAGCGGGATGTCAGGCGGGAGCTTCATACCCTTGACGTGCATAAGTCGAGTGGGCCGGACGGCATTCCCGCGGTGGTGCTTAAGCGGTGTGGTGCGGAGTTGTGTCCGGTACTTACACGTCTTTTCACGCTTTCCTACTCCATGAAAAAAGTCCCGGCGTCGTGGAAGACCGCTTACGTGCATCCGGTGCCCAAGAAGGGTGACAGGACCGACCCGGCCAATTACAGGCCTATAGCTGTCACCTCTCTATTATCAAAGGTGATGGAGCGTGTAATTAATGCACAGCTCCTGAAGTACCTTGAAGAACACGACCTGCTCAGTGATCGACAGTATGGTTTCCGTCACGGTCGCTCGACAGGCGATCTTCTTGTGTACCTCACACACCGGCGGCGGCTATTGAGAGCAAAGGCGAGGCTCTAGCAGTGAGCCTTGACATCTCTAAAGCTTTTGACCGGGTCTGGCACCGTGGTCTTCTAACGAAATTGCCCTCCTATGGATTGCCCGAGAATTTATGTGGATGGGTGTCCAGCTTTCTGGCCGGTAGAAGCATCAGGGCCGTCGTTGACGGCAGCTGTTCTGAATGCATGGCCATAAACGCTGGAGTACCACAAGGCTCAGTGTTGTCCCCCACTTTGTTTCTGCTGCATATCAATGACATGTTGTCCATTGACGGCATTCATTGTTATGCAGACGACAGTACGGGTGACACATGTTACACGGGCCGTCCCGGTATCTCTCGAGCTGTAGTGGAGGAAAGTCGTGAAAAACTTGTGTCCGAAATCGAGGCTACTCTCTCTAGAGTGTCCGATTGGGGAAGACAAAATCTTGTCCAATTCAACCCCACCAAGACTCAAGTATGTGTATTCACTGCAAAGAAAACCCCATTTACTGTGGCGCCACAATTTCAGGGCAGGTCACTCACCATCTCCGAAAGTATGGGAATCCTTGGTGATGAGATCGCCAATGTCGTTCAGTTCCGAAGTCATTTGGAGGACAAGGCCAAGCTGGCGTCCAAGAAGCTCGGAGTGCTCAGTAGGGCGCGGCGGTACTTTACTGCGGCTCAAACACTGCTTCTCTATAAGTCGCAAGTGCGGCCGCACATGGAGTACTGCTGTCACCTCTGGGCGGGGGCACCTGAATACTAGCTTCGTCCTTTTGACTCGGTACAAAGGCGTGCTATGAGAGTTGTCGGCGATCCCATACTTGCAGGTTATGTGGAACCTCTTAGTGACAGGAGAGACTTTGCTTCTCTGTGTGTATTCTACCGGCTGTATAACGGTTTGTGCTCTGAAGAATTGTTTGACATGATGCCTACGGCTACATTCTATCATCGCACCGCTCGCCACAGACAGGGTGTTCATCCTCACATGTTGCATCCGGAGCGCTCGAGCACGGTTAGATCCGATAGGGGCTTTCTACCGCGCACGCTTAGGTTGTGGAATGATCTCCCTGCCTCGGTTTTCCCAAACGCCTACAGTATGGGGTTCTTCAAGAGGGGTGTTAGAAGGTTTTTACAGGGTCGGCAGCGCGAGTGTGGCACCTCTGGTGTTGCAAACGTCCATAGGCTACGGTGACTACCGGTACATCTGGTGGGCCGTATGCTTGTCTGCCACCTTAGTGGTATAAATAAAAAAAAAAAGACAAACAGGCAGACAAAACGCATAACTAGGTGAAACTTACAACAAACACTCCTCATTATCTTGAGGTTCCAGATGTATCTTATGGTGATATTATTCATATGACATGTACTTGATAACTACATCCTCTTTTATAAGTACACTAGCGGTTCCCTGCCACGCTTCGCTGTGACTTTTTTATGGTGGTTTCATGTACCTATGAGAAATGAGAATGAGTAACAAACCAAAGGATGGGTACATTTCAAAAAAGTTTAAAGTTGAGCCATAACCAAAATTATAAATCTTTCAGAAAATCCAATTAACATACAAATCAATCATCACTTGAAAAAAAAATCTATTCTGTGATCAATGTTGAGTTTTTAAAACATCGTGCGCACGCTTCAAAAAAATAAATTCACTCTGTTATTAATTCCCTAACGCGCCAAAACTCTACGTCAAAAATGACATGCAAAACATATCTGAACTCTTTTTTAGGTAGGTACTCTCTTTTATTATTCTGAATGCAAGGAGGCCGCAATCAAACTTCTCTTAAAAAACAGCAATCCGGTAAGAACCTTCTAAATAGGTTGTGTAAAATATTTTGTTCTGAAGCTGGCAGAATATAATTGAAAAAAAAAACGACCAGCGCCATCTATTGGTAATATCACTTTTTAAAGCTGTTTTATTCTTATTGCTGTTATTATAAAAGTGTATAAAGTAGCCTAAAACCATCTCTGAATCCTGTTGTATATCGTGTCCAATTTTGGGCTCAGTCAATTTAGTAAATTTTGAGTTTTAAAAGAGTACTTAAACGCACACAACATTTTTATATAATTATAGTACAGATATTATCTTTATTTAGATAGAATTTCTATTCGAAATTACCAAGCAGGCAGGAAGATTTAAAGACACTACTAATGTTTTCTTTAAAAAGCATTGGAATTGGAGACCCGTACTGGACATCGAAATTGAACTGAGTGCCTAGTGTGATTTTTTACACCGAGCGCCTGTCAGCTCACTCAGTGAAGCGCGTATACGTGAATTAGTATGAAGTCGAGACAAGTTCGCGCGTTTACATCTGATGGCCCGCAGTCTCGATTACATACAGCATACGCAGTAACTCACAGAGCGCCTAGTCTGAGTTTGAACAATGTTTTTGTATATCAAATCAATGCTACTCAATCTGTTATCCTACTAATATTATAAATGTGAAAGTTTGTGAAGATGTTTGGATGTTCGTTACTCAATCACACTTTAACAGCTGAACAGATCAGGCTGTAATTTACTGTACAGCCATAGAATATAGTCTGGAATAACGTATAGGCTACTTTTTATGCCGGAAACATGTTTCCACGGGAAGCGGGAAGGGAAAACGCGAGCATGAGCTAGTTTCAATATAAAAAGTGAACTAATATTTTGTGATGTACATTATCTCGCAGGTAAAGGTTGGATATTACAGCACGCAACATCACATGACGCAGGGAAAGTCATATCTCAACACCTTCTGCGGAAAGTCACCCAGCCAGGCGCCGCGTTTACACAGAAACTACACATCATTTATCTTGTCAATGATGTGTTACACCATTGGTTAGTACCCACAAATAGATTACCATAGCTTTAAGTTAACTCTCTCAGGTTTCTCGTAACATTATTTTTACTAACCAGCTTGTTTTCTTTAAAAAACATTGTGACTTAGTATTGTTATGATCCAATTTTCTTGTTGATTTCTTAGCTGACAGTTTGCGCGTTGTATTGTTGGGGAATTTGTCTAAATAAACTCTTGTTCGGTATTGTTTTATTTAGGAGAATTTTATCTAAATGGGTCTAGTTTATTTATTTTCTTAACCTAAAGTACATTATCATAGTAAAAAACAATAAGTAAGCTATCTTGGAATAAACGAACCGAGTGCGGTTTGAATGTGTGCGCGCGCAGTGCTTACGAACATCTACGAGCGAGGCACGTATACTTTTACTACCTAAAAGTACTGTACTGCAATATCAGTTATTTCTTTCAAATTTCGTCAAAGTGTGCGTCCCCTGCTCGCAGAAGTTCGTAGGCACTGCGCTCGCACACAAGCAAACTGCGCTCGATACGTTTGTTTCGAGGATAACTTACTTGTTGTCTTTTTACTATGACATTATTTTACTTGTGTCCAGTGAATATTGTATTTGTTGTACTATTTTAATCAAAATATTATGTTAATCTCCCTTTACTTCATTTCACTATCAATTCGGTGTCTATGATGCTATTATTCCTAATTACAGTGCACGCAAAAACGCAGAAGATCTCAAGAAAAATTTGGAAAATGTGGTGGTTCCAATGTTTTGCAATGCCAGTATAGGTAACATATTTATAATAATGCCCTCAAGATGTAGGTCTCTCTTGTCGATTGTGCATTCTCACCTTCAATTTGAAGCATTTTTTTTTGTCATCATCGCCTCTGGTCTGCTCCAGTCAGGTAACTTGCTTAGTGTTGCAGAGGCTCATATGACAACTCTTTAATCATTTTGCTGTTTCAGCCGTTACGGAAGAGCAGGAAGCTAAGCTTAACAAATTGCTGCGTCTTTGGGAATCCAAGTCTAACTATTTCGAGACTGCGGTCATAGAGAAAATGAAGAGTCCTACCAGCTCTTATCAGGAGTATCAGAGCAATCTGATCTCGCAGCACTCTAATGCTATTACACATTTAACACAACAAACTAAATCTACATTCGAGAAGTAAGTGCAACATTTATATTAAATTGTGATAGAGAATTAAAATTACTAACACAATTTTATGTTTTCCAGCTATCAGTCGCAACATCAAGCTTTTGTGGCACATACAATGCAACAGATACAGCAGTTGGAAATGCAAAAACATGCAATAGAACTCCAAAACAGTCACGACCAAAACACAGATAATAACATGCCACAGCAAAACAATTTCTCAAATAACAATTTTGAGCAGAACTTTCCACCGTCTGGCAATTATGAGCACAATTTTCCAAATAACTCGCAGTATGGCAGTGAAAACGGTGATAACTATGCATCGAATAACAGTGTTAGTGGAAACGAAAACAGTTATGACAGTCAAACTTTTGATCAGATTACAAAACAGAAAAATGAAGTAGTGAATGATGAACCAGAAATATTGAATCTTCCAAATATAAATTTCTCGCAGCCACCTCCTGGCTTCCAGCCGAATGAGTCGGCACTATTAGCATTCCAGAACGGTCTTCCAGATCTTAGCAAACCACCACCAGGTTTTCCCCAATTGCCAGAAATAAATGAGGAAGAAATGATGCCATCCGTGCCCTACTTTGAATTACCTGCAGGGCTAATGGTACCTCTCATAATGGTATGTAGAGAGCAGGATTTTGATATTATGTTACTTTTTACTACAGTTTTTGCATCTGTATGCAATGCTATAAAAACGTGTGTTTATAGCATCGCACAACTACCAAATGGCTTGGCGAATCCTTGCGGTCTTGTTTGGCGCATATTTACATTTCTGAGTAAAATGCACGCGAAAGCAGGCTTGTATTTGTATTTTAAGTCTAGGTAAAAGTATGTACCTTAAGCCGGATTTACATCACGAAATTAGTGGCATAAACCATTGTCTGAGTGATACTGTCAATTTCACGACACTATTATTTTAGCGAAACTAATTAGAGACCGTATTCTTAGCATTCCATGGATTCTCCGTGCGGGCGCCGGGTCCATAGCGTGGCACAGGGGGGAACACCCCGACGGCGTCTGGGACTTGCGACCCATTCGAGTAGGTTTAGGGTGGCCACCTTACTATGCGCATAAACGATCACCTGCCAACGTCAACAATGTTCCCTCCTCTGCCCAACCAGATTTGGTAAGATCCTATCAATGCCGCTTTAGATACTCGTTTTAGTAAAGAGCTTACTGAAGCACTTGGCAATCCAAGGTCCTTAAATAAATTATACAGGGATTTAGCTGGAATTCCCCTTGCTCCTACTTCTACGGCATAGAGTTTAACCACATAGCCATTTTTGGTTAACTCATTGGTCAAGTCAAAGTATTTATTTGTCTTCATGGCGTGGTCCTTCGGTATGTTGGTCTCCCACGGCACCGTCAGCTCCACGAGCACCGCACGCCTGTGTATCCTCGAAAACAAGAATATGTCGGGTCTGGATGACGAGGCACATACATCCTCCGGGATTTTGTAGTGTTTTTCATACGTGTCTGAGAGTATAGCCCAATCGGCGGCAGCCATCAAAATTGAGTATGGCTTTTGAGGTACTTTCTTTGAACAGCCTTCCTTTACAAACGCAATATCATTTCTTTTGTTTGTGGTTAATCCCTTTTTCGCTCTCGCTACCGCCAAACTGACAGCCTCACGTATGATTTCCAATACCCTATCGTGTCGGCGTGAGTAATGACCCCGGTCTAGTAACGTCCTACAACCTACCAGCAGGTGCCTAGCAGTTCCAATCGCTTCTCCACATGCATTACATGTTTTATCTGTGGCTTTCCCCCACCTGACCAGATTACTTGGGTCGGGGAGGGTCAATTGAAACGCGTTCAGGTAGAACTTAAGCAAAGCCGGCGACCAGTCGTACAATAAGGTACGCCACTGCAAGGCCATGGGAATACAAAACTCGCCCAGAGTAAGCCATTCATTCTGCATCTCCAGGTTCATCGCGTGCACCTTATAGGCATCGCTCTCATCCTGCTCCAGAAAAGATTTTGTAATGTCTTTATCTGTTTGTCTCCGGATACTACCCAACCCCGCTCGACCAGTCCGCGAACCCACCATGAATCTCTTGTGGAATTGGAGGCGTGACTCAAGTTCTGCTATATTTTTATCCTTTGGAAGAGTTTGAACGATTTTGTCTCTTGATTTTGCCAAGACGTGCATTTTAGTAACTCTTAGGTGTTTATAGAGTTCCGACGGCTTCTTAAACGTCATTCCGAAGTTATTAGAGGCTCTGTATAATGCCGACGGGTCGGCCGATTGAGCTAGCCCTAGCCACGACTTCAACGTCTTCGTAACATTCGCATCCAATTTTCTGAGAAGGTTTTGGCTCATATCGTACACAAGAAACGGCCAGTTTAGACGTGATGTTAAATAGTTGTCGTATATCCATGCTTTCTTGACGTTACCTATTGGTTGTTGGTCTACCTTTTTTATGTCAAGAATGAAACTTTCAATTATGTCGTCCAAAGCTGGAGTACAACCTCTGTTATCTATCTTTCTGCCAAGAAATTTGAAAGGCACGGTTTCCGATATAATAGAAACTTTTTCCCCGCCTATAGCAAGCCCGGGGTCATATGACGTAAACTTAGTACCCCGCCTACCCAGACATAGACAGTAGCAAGTACAGCAACTAATTTCATGAAATTAATTTCATCATGCATGAGAGAGACCGTATTCTTAGCATTCCATGGATTCTCCGTGCGGGCGCCGGGTCCATAGCGTGGCACAGGGGGGAACACCCCGACGGCGTCTGGGACTTGCGACCCATTCGAGTAGGTTTAGGGTGGCCACCTTACTATGCGCATAAACGATCACCTTCCACCGTCAACAATGTTCCCCCCCCTGCCCAACCAGATTTGGTAAGATCCTATCAATGCCGCTTTGGATACTCGTTTTAGTAAAGAGCTTACTGAAGCTCTTGGCAATCCAAGGTCCTAAAATAAATTATACAGGGATTTAGCTGGAATTCCCCTTGCTCCTACTTCTACAGCATAGCCATTTTTGGTTAACTCATTGGTCAAGTCAAAGTATTTGTCTTCATGGTCGTATTGTAAATCCGGCTTTACTCTTAGATTGTTAGGACATTTTTCGAAATTTGCTTTAATTCGGTGTTAGTATGAACTGAATTTTAACTCAAAGTACCTACAGAGATGATCTGACTTGTCGATCCCTCTGTTTATTAGATTTGCATGTCATATTTTAATTTTTTTTGTTTCATTTGTTTTAGCTAGAAGATGATAGATACAGACCATTAGACCCAGCAAAGATCCGCTTACCCCCACCTGCCCCTCCGAACGACAGGCTATTGGCTGCAGTTGATGCGTTCTATGCGGCTCCTAACCATGAACGCCCAAGAGATAAGTAAGTATAAGTTTATTATCTTCTTCGCCCCGTGTGGCGACGGAGTCCCGTGTTGCGAAGGTTAAGAGTACAAAATGTCGACACCCCAATACATCCCGAGGGTGTCGTAAGAGGCGACTAAAGGAACACTTTCGCAAAAAGATCCATTGCGTAGAGAAGGAAAACTCGAAATAAAACCCGGTTGTCAGTAAAATGATAATAGTAAAGCCAAGTTGAAGAACTTATGCGCGGCTTGAATAATTTCAACTACAGGTCGCGGCGACCTGCATCTGTCCATTAGGCTCACCACCTATTACGTGGGACATAAAATTATCAGGTGAACTGTGCCTCTGCCTACCCTGGTGCCTGAGGCTCCTACCGTGTGGAATTCTGTCCCATGGAAACATATTCCAGGGATAAAAAGTGCCTGTGTGTTATTCAATTTCAATGTGGGATATTCAGCTGTTAGAATGTGATTGAATAATCCACATACAAACATCTTCACAAACTTACACAATATTAGTAGGATTCTGAAACCTGGTTCTGTATAAACACACGGTACTGTGGCACAGCAGTCATACTCATAGTATGTGTAAATTTTTGTATGCCCATTTATTTTTGTAAAAAGTAAAATGGAACCAATTTCCAAGAGTCGTAGAACAAATTTTTGTTGTTATGATGTTAGCTACCTAGTCCAAGCAGGTTGCTGTTGTGTTACAAGTCACCCTTTATAGGGTATATTAAGGCCCTATCTACAAGTGGCGGACTTGTTGAAAACTCGAAACGAATCCTGTATTAATCTTTCTGACCACTGCTCTATCTTATGACGCACACAGTCCAGGCAGGTTGGTGCAATATTTCGAGATTTCCTTCACTTCGCCATGACCTCATTCTTTAGTCAGCAGGCCCTTCTTCTAAAGAATACGAAAATTATAAATTGCTTCAAGTTATAAATATAAATAATAAATAAATAAATATTAACGGACATCTCACACAACGCTATCTGATCCCAAAGTAAGCTAGGAATAACCTGCTTGTGTCATGGGTATCAGACCACGGATATTAATACTTATCTACTTTTAAATACATACATATTTTACATAGAAACACCCAGACTCTTGAGACAAACATTTATGGGTCACACAAATATTTGTCTCCGGTGGGAATCGAACCCACGACCTCCAGCGCCGCAGGAGGTATCACTACCGACTGCGCCACAGAGGCAGTAAGTTAAAAGCTGTTTTTTTAATTTTACAGTGAAGGCTGGGAGAAACTGGGTCTATACGAATACTACAAAGCTAAAAATTCAGCAAAGAAAATGAAAGAAGAAGCTATATCACAAGGGTTCAGGGAGAGATCTAAATCACCTAGTCCTATACCTAAAGACTTACAGAAACAGCCCACACCACCAGGTAGAAGATACAGGTATGTGAAACATTTATCTTTTTTTTATACCACTAACGTGGCAGACAAGCATACGGCCCACCAGATGTACTGGTGGTCACTGTAGCCTATGAACGTTTGCAATACCAGAACAATATTCGCGCTGCCGACCTTGTAAAAACCTTCTAAGAACTCTTATCTATAATAAAGTTTGTTTAAAAGTAGGTCGAAAATGAAGATAGCTAACAGCTATTTGAAAAAAAAAAAGATTACAGTGTCGGAAATAACGATTTAAAACCTCAGAAGAAAACACAGAGCTATCATCACACTTGTTCTTTATTTTCAATAATTATAAACGTGTCACAGCATGCTTAGCCACTTAACTAACTAAAACTAGGAAACCTATTACTGCGTGGCACAAGGAGGAACATTGTAATAGTGTCTGGGTGCGACCCAATCTGCAGGTTTGAGGTGACCACCTTACTATGTGCATAAACGCTCACCTTCCACCGCTAACAATGTTTCCTATTGTCCATATACTTTCACGTTGCTGTCTACTGACGTCTAGTTTAAGACAGAGCCCCACAAAATTGCGTTGCCGCTTTTTATAAACATTCCCCATCCGCTCATTATTCAAAGGGCAAAAACAACGAAACCTTACACGATAGATGTTGTAAAACAAGAATAATAATTTTACTGAAAATTAATGTTAATGCTTATCTTTCCTTCGGTAATGACTAGTGATAAAAAAGGCGCGAGCCTTTAAGTCCTTTTTTAAGACTGCCGCTCTATTGACCGGATTCGAAGGCTAATTTAATCTTTTAGCCCTCGAACCTTGGTTTAATTATGACTTTTTGCTCTGAAGCTTGAAGTCTAATAAAATGAGCCATTTTAAATTTCTAGCCCTCGAAAAAATTGCCCTTTTTAGTGAACCGCTTTTTGTGAGCCTATTTTATTAGTCCAACCCTAAAATACCTCTTTTCTTACTCTAGTTTGTAGTAGTTACATAAAAAAACAAATATTTGTGGACATTCTTACACAACATCATCTAGCCCAAATTGAGCTTATTTATGCTTGTGCCATGAGATCTAGTTCGGGTTCGAAAAAATCCGTTTTTTATAATAAATATCAAAAATCCGATTTTATTGATATTATAGTGTATCCGATTATATATTATTATTATAGTAGTGGTGGTTAATATATCGTATAGCAAATTACTTCGCATGCTGTATACTTATAGCATAAAGCAAACGATATTTTTGCGTTTAGTTTTTGCTAGATGCTAGATGCGATATAGTAATGTTGTTCTCTTTCTCTATCACCTGTTTCACCTGTCTGGCGCCATCCAAGGCGGCGCGCGGTGCTAGCCAATCGCACAGGTGCGGTTCGTTTAGCAATATAGCAATAAAGCAAATCCATCGTTCTTCCCCGATATCGGAGTGTCACAGGACTCGGCGTCCAGTCTTCGCATGTCGCGTGCTGGCGATTGTTTATTGTTTGTTTTAGCGCAGCGCGTGCTTTTTGAATTCGCGATCTCGGAGTTCGGTCGGACGCGGACGGTTCAGTAATAATAATTTGAACGATGTTTATATTAGTTGATTTTTGGTTGGTTGGTTTAGCTTTATCTTCTTTACACTATTTACACTTCGTAAATAGTGTAAGTAAATAGATATTGTTTTGTGATTATCTAGTGTTTGTGTTTTTATTAGTTCGGTTTAAATAAATCTAAGTATACAATACAAATAAATAAAATTGGAGTGTCTGTTTGTAATATTAAAATAACGGCTTTCTACTACATGCATACGAATGTATATACGGTACACATACCAAAATATATATTTTTAAAATTTTTGTCTGTCTGTCTGTTTGTTTTGGCTAATCTCTGGAACGGCTGGACCGATTTGGACGGGACTTTCACTGGCAGATAGCTTATGTAATAAGGAGTACCTAACTTAGGCTACTTTTATCCCGGGAATAAGTTCCCACGGGAAGCGGGAACGGGAACAAATTTTACGCGGGCGAAGCTGCGGGCATCAGCTAGTATTAGATAAAAATGTAGAAAAGAAGTGATTTGCCGATACGGAACTTCTTTAGTAAGGCCTAAGAGAGCCTGAAAAGTATGAAGGAAAGTTCATTGTTATAAATTGTATAAACACGAATACACGTTGTAGGTAAATAGGTATGTACATAAAGTTATAAACCATACTGTCATCAGTCCGAATTGCGAATTAATATATAGCAGTTGCCGCGCTTCCTTAAAATACACCCACCGCATTGCCTTTGTATGTAGCATACGCGTATAAAAATAGTTTGCTATAACAGAGCATGAAAAAAAACTTGCTATAAACATACAGCATATAACATCTAGCAAGTTGTTGCTTTATAGCAACTTAGCACACTACCATTATAGTGTATCTGATTATATATTATTATATTTATAGTGTATCCGATTTTTTGATATATATCGGATTTATATCCAGGCTAAGATAAATAAGCAAATTTCGTTCTGTATGGGGATTAAGCACAAAGGAATTTGTAAAATAATATAAGAAGTGTCAAATTGACACGATTTTGCTACCCATTTTTACTATTTGGTTACGGAACCCTAATAAATGAGAAAGTTTTTTTAATGATCACTTACAAAAATCAAAACTTGAAATTACAAACTTATAAATCACATAATTTTAATAATCTTTCCCATGAATCCGTTTTTTTATAACCTTGTAAAATGAACCTTATGCTAATAATTTTAAGGTTTCAATTTTAGTTAAAAGCTGACTGTACTGGTATGTCAAAGGGGATTTCCACAACTTAAAATGAGCCATTTTGGGAAACTATCTAAAATAATTCTGAATTGTTCTTTTTCACAATGTGTTGCCCGAGTTAACATTAATCTCCATTTTTTTAGTTCAGAACACAGGAATAAATCCATTGATATATCAAGATAAAAATTGAAATATATCGGCGAACCCTGACTTATATATTTCTAAAACCCAAACTCCGAAACCAACATTTATTGTGAATCACACAAATATTTGAACTGACCCGAGAATCGAACCCAAGACCTCAAGCGAGGCAGGCGGTTACACCAAAGAAAATATAATAGTATTACATAGCAACTCCCTGCCCCCCACTGACTAAGCTTCCCCACCCCCGCCAGTCCCGCCACTGCTGTCATTATAGTTGGTGGATGCTTTGAGGGAACATTTGCTTAGCCTTATTGGTCACACATAGAGATGGGCAATCATCCCGGTTTAAACCCAAATTGAGTTTAAACCCGGTTTAAACCCATAAGATTCCTCCCGATAGGGATTTTATTTGGGTGTTTATAATTTTGTAAAACATACTCTTAAACATTTGAAATTTTAAACTGCACAGTGACTAATGTCATCTTTTTTCTTATTCTTTAAGGTTATTTGTTATTTTATTTAGGTGTTTTCGTCTTTTCGCAAAGTACCAACCTACAACATCAAATTATAACAAAAACAAAAAAACATGACCATTAATTGCGTCATTTTTTTTTGTCCGGCTCGCCAAATTGACGTCGCCACCAGTCTGATGGAAAGCCGTGGCGCATCTAGCGATTGGGGGCCACTTCTGACAGTGGTCCTCAAGTTGGTGGCCCTGTGATGTGCCTCTTCACGCTCCTCTTAAAGAACCCGGGATTGTAAGATGAGGGAAATACGTGTGCGGGCAGGTCGTTCCAAGTTTTTATAGTTCGACAGAGGAACGATCTTTTGAAACGCTCGGTTCTGGCGAAAACTCTCTCCACTGAGTATGAGTGGCATCTCTGCCCAGCACGCGTTGTTCAGGATCGGAAAGGAGATGGTGGGATCAGGTTGAAGAGCTCTTCAGAACATTCGCCATGATACATTCGGTAGAAGGCAGCCAAGGACGCTATGGTTCTTCGCGGCGCCAACGGTTCGAGGTCTCCCGTCACCTCGGGACAACTAATTATTCGAATAGCACGTCATGCGCGTCTAGTAAGGACCTCGTGGAGTCATCCCAAAGGTGAAAACAGTACACGACGCAGGGACGAATCTGCGTCTTGTACTGTAAACATCTCTGATGTGGCGTGAAGTACTGTCTCACCTTATTTAGGACTCAAAGTTTCCGCGAGGCCAGCCTAATACAACTCTCTATGTAGTTTTTATGGTTGAGGTCACGCCGGACGTCTATACCTAGGATCTCCAGGTTGTCTTTTAGTGGAACCGTAATGCTCTGAAGAGTGGGTAGGGGTAGGAATGGGGACTTCTTAGCTGTAAACTCACACGCCTGTGTTTTTCTGGCATTGAACTCGACCAGATTGTCTTGGGCAATGTGAACCCGGTCCCGGTCGAGATCCGCCACGAGTTGCCGTCTCTTTTCCTCCACGTCATCACGCCCCTCCGCTGGACGATCAGAATAGCTCCCATGCAGAGTACTATCATCCGCATAACAATGAATACACCCAAGGGACAGCCTGTCATTGATATGCAGAAGAAAGAGAGTTGGGGACAATACCGATCCCTGTGGTCCGGCATTTACCTGCAAGAAGCCGGAAGCCTGACCATCACAGAGAACCCGTATACGTCGCCGGTGCAGGAAGCTGGCCACCCAGCGGCACAACTGGGGTGATAAACCATATGCCGGCAGCTTGGAAAGAAGCGACGCATGCTATACCCTATCAAAGGCTTTAGAGAAGTCTAGGCCAATAGCCAGAAATTCGCAGTGCCTCTCTATAGCCTCACCCCAGGTGTGTGTTATGTACGCTAGGAGGTCATCCGTTGATCGTTTCGGCCTAAAGCCATATTGACGATCGCTAATTAACGAGTGATCCTCCAGATAGCGCATGAGCTGTTTGTTGATGATAGGCTCGGATCCGACTGATCCCCTTTCTTGGGGATCGGCTGGACGTTCGCCTCCTTCCAAGCCTCCGGCACTTCTCCCGACGAATAGGAAAGGCGATACAGGCGTGTTAGCGTTGGAGATAATTCAGCTGCACAATTCTTTAGCACCACTGCCGGAATGCCATCAGGACCACTGGCATTCCGCGTGTCGAGTGACCTTAGCGCCGCCCGGACATCGCACTGCCGGATTACAATATCCGGCATCGTGGTTCCACAGTCGGCGATAGTGGGAAGTTGCCTGCCACAGTCATCGACCCGGGAATTAGCCGCAAAGAGATTGGCCAGCATTTCTGCTTTCTCTTGGGCCTTGTGAGCCAGTGATCCGTCAGGATAGCGCAGCGGTGGCAGCGAGGGCTTGCAAAAGTAGGCCTGCACGACTTTGGCCACTTGCCAGTATCCACGGCTGCCCGTCGGATGTGACGTGAGCTCCTGACCAAGCCGCGTGACACGCTGGGTGTCCGCTCTCTTGGAGGTTCTTACTGGACCTAGTGGCTCTGTTGTACGCTGTTTTGAGGCGGGCCACATTCGGGTCGCGCACAGCCCGAGTCCTGATCCAGGCGCGGTAAGCCGCCTGTTTTTGTTGAACAGCTACGGCGCACTCACGCCCGAACCAGGGGTGGGCTTTGCGGATGCTGGCGATATCAGTGTATGGAATATAGTATTCCATACCTAATGTAATCTCACCAGCAACCGCAGAGGCGCTTTCCGTTGAAGTCCTCCCTGCAAAGCAGCGCTGACTTCACGGGACGGCTGCAAAGTATTCTCGTAGTCCGTCCCAGTCTGCTGACGAGTAGTGCCACAATCGCCGCGTCACCTCCACTGTCCTTGCAGGAGATGACACCTGCAGGCGGGCACGCACAACACAGTGGGGCGCTAACCGACACACTGTACTGTGCTGGATAACTCGTCAGCAGTAAGTCCAGCAGGGCGGGTTTATGATCTGACCTGTCCGGTATGCGTGTAATCCCGCGCACCACTTGGGTCAGACCATGATAGAGAGCGAACGCGTGGGCGGCCCGCCCCGCTGGATCGATTCTACGGGACCCCAGCCACTCAGTGTGGTGGCCGTTGAAGTCCCCCAGAAAAACCACTTCAGCGTTCGGGAACCGCACCTGCGCGTCATCAGCCCCATCGCTGAGGTGCTGAAACAGCCTTGTCATCTCAGCTGTCCCTGTGTGGGGGCGATAGACACACACGTAGATCTGACTCATGGAGCCGTGATCCACGTGCAGCCAAAGGACGTGGAAGGAAGGGTTCTCAAGGCAGCGCAGCCGGCGACAGCAAACATCCGCCCCAACGAACGCGCACTCCCTGGCTTAATCTCGAAATTGTTCCTCGATGATATAGCCAGGGTAGCATAAAGTACGACTGATCGGCAGGGCAGCGTATTTGCGTCTCCGTTAGGAAGAACACAGCTGGCCGTGCCGTCTCTAGATGGTTATGGACGACGTTGAGGTTGGCATGGAGTCCGCGGATGCCAGCGAACTCCACCTTAAACAGTACGTTACTGGGAGTAGTAGCGGCCGCTGTGGTACCTTTTTTTCTTTTTTGCGCTGCCATGATTGTTGGGAAAGAAGGGAGACGTGTAGACGTAGCGACATTTGCTGCAGCAGTGAGTGACAAGGTGTAGGGACTAGCTTGATCTATGACTGTGTGGCGAGACGGAAGCCGACCCACGGAAGGGCCCCCGTACTCCCCCGAGTGTGGTCGCCGGGTCCCAGTCCGGTCAACATCCGGCACGACGAACCACATCGGGATTATGCGCGGCCTGGTGGGGCAGCCTCCCAGGGTGGTTAGGCTCAGTTGGGCCCCTGTACTATGCCGCGGGCGGCCATCGGCAAAACCGTTTCTACGGGTCTCCCTGGCCGGAGGGTCGAACCTCGTCAGCCACACTAGAATCAGCTTAGCGCCTATTGGTTCCCCCCCTGCTGCATCAAACATCGCCCCGGGCCCGGCTGTGCAGCTGCTGAAACCCGAACGCAACCCAAGGGTTACTTGGGGGGCCTTACACAGCTGCACGGTGGTACCCCCCGGAGCAACACTTTGTACCACCTGGCACCCACATGGGAGCCTTAGCCACCATGTGGGTACACAGCCGTGGCGCATCTAGCGATTGGGGGCCACTTCTGACAGTGGTCCTCAAGTTGGCGGCCTTGTGATGTGCCACTTCACGCTTCTCTTGAAGAACCCGGCATTGTAATATGAAGGTAACACGTGTGCGGGCAGGTCGATCCAGGTTTTTATAGTTCGACAGAGAAACGATCTTTTGAAACGCTCTGTTCTGGCGAAGATTCTCTCCACTGTGTATGAGTGGCATCTCCGCCCGGCACGCGTAGTTCGGGATCGGAAAGGAGAGGGTGGGATCAGGTTGAAGAGCTCTTCAGAACATTCGCCGTAATACATTCGGTAGAAGGCAGCCAAGGACGCTATGGTTCTTCGCTGCGCAAACGGTTCGAGGCCTTCCGTCACCTCAGGGCAAACAATTATTCGGATAGCACGTCTTTGCATAGCATCAAGCGCGTCTAGCAAGTACTTCGCGGAGTCATCCCAAATTTGAGAACAGTATTCAACGCAGGGGTGAATCTGCGTCTAGTACAGTAAACATCTCTGATGTGGCGTGAAGTACCGTCTCACCTTATTTAGGAGTCCTAGTTTACGCGAGGCCAGCCCAATACACCGCTCTATGTTGTTTTTGTGATTGAGCTCACGCCGGACGTCTATACCGAGGATCTCCAGGTTGTCCTTTAGGGTAGGAACGGGGACTTCTTAGCTGTAAATGCACACGACTGTGTTTTCCCGGCATTGAACTTCACCAGGTTGTCTGAACCCCATTGGGCAATGTGAACCAGCTCCCAGTCGAGATCCGCCACGAATTGCTGTCTCTTCTCTTCCACGTCGTGTCGCCCATCCACTGGACGGCCAGAATAGCTCCCATGCAGATTACTATCATCCGCATAACAATGAATGCACCCAAGGGGCAGCATGTCATTGATATGCAGAAGAAAAAGAGTTGGGGACAATACCGATCCCTGTGGTACTCCGTCATTTACCTGCAAGAAGCCGGAAGCCTGACCATCACAGAGAACCCGTATACGTCGCCCGTGCAGGAAGCTGGCCAACCAGCGGCACAACTGAGGCGACAGACCGTATGCCGGCAGCTTGGAAAGAAGTGACGCATGCCATACCCTATCAAAGGCTTTAGAGATGTCTAGGCCAATAGCCAGAGATTCGCCGTGCCTCTCCATAGCCTCACCCCAGGTGTGTGTTATATACGCTAGGAAGTCACCCGTTGATCGTTTCGGCCTAAAACCGTATTGACGATCGCTAATTAGCGAGTGATCCTCCAGATAGCGCATGAGCTGCTTGATAATAATCAGTTCGAACACCTTGCAGATGACGGTGGTTACGGCTATGGGGCGATAGTCGGCCGGATCCGACCGATCCCCTTTCTTGGGAATCGGCTGGACGTTCGCCTCCTTCCAAGCCTCCGGCACTTCTCCTGACGAATAGGAAAGGCGATACAGGCGTGTTAGCGTTGGAGACAATCGGCTGCACACTTCCTCAGCACCACCGCCGGAATGCCATCAGGACCACCGGCTTTCCGCTTTCCTTTCTTTCTTTTCTTTATAAAAAAAGAAGTGTATTTGGGGTTACTATTGCTCTTTATACGCATACATGATATTGTCATGTTCGGTGGACTAGTCACTAGATACCGATATGTGTGTCACAATCTTTGGTAAGTTCATTATGGCACTCGCAGGAATACATCATTTTGTAAGATTAGACTAGTACATTTCATTGTACTTGACTGTACTGTTCCACAATATTTATTTATAAACCTGACCGGTATACAGACACTTTCGGTTGGTATCAAAAAATACATGTGTTTTTTTTTACATCTCCCAGTTTCGATTCCCGGCTCAAGCAGGTGATTTTTCAAAAATCTTTAAATGCAGTTTGACTTACTTTTAAAAATAAAGTATTGTTTCCTTTCAGCAAAACTTGCTATTATCAATATTAAGGGTACTTTACGTCCAAGTAGCGTCTAAATTCCATCATCATCCTTATGGATCATCATCCGGATGTTATGCCAGACTCTTATCGACTAAAATAAAACCTTACGCCACGCCTAACAGCCTATGGTTGAGAGCCCCGGGTAAGCCCTCAGGAAGGATGTCCCGTGACTCCCAACATAACAGCCTATGGTTGAGAGCCCCGGGTAAGCCCTCAGGAAGGATGTCCCGTGACTCCCAACAGACCTACGGCCGCCAATGCGGCCTCGCCCAGGGGGTGGTTCGGGTGCAATCCCGCGTCTATGGGGGGTTTCGGGTGTGACCCCGCTTCTAAGGGGGGGGGGGGGGCGTGCGTGAGTTGGTCACGTCACGCTGCCGTCATGGGCCTGCTTCTGTAAGGACGGTGAGCGGCCCTCTCACCGTCCTCAGACCCCCGGTCATGGAGGCCGATAGTCCTCGGCGAAGACACGTCGGCGGCGCCCAGGGCGCCGACTGCGGAACTCGGGTGGGAGAGTTCTCTCCCGCACCCGGCCCGCCGCCTCCTTCGCGAGCATGACCTGCTCGCAGAAAGAGGCGGCGCAGTCCCACTTACTCCCGCTGGAGAGCATGGCTCGCACCATGGCCTCAAGAGAGAGAGTGTCCACGCCCAGACCCACTACGAGGACCTGGCGCTGTTGTGCCCACGCCGTGCACTCCACCAGCGTGTGGAGCGCCGTGTCGTCGTTGCGGTCCTCGCAGTGCTGACACTCGGCCGTGGTTTCCCGGTGTTTAAATTCCATCCTGTATAATAAAAAAAAAGTACATATTCAACTTGTTTAGACAATGAAACTGGCGAATGGCGAGTGGTACTTTCATGTAGAATTGAACACTAAATAATTCAATTCAAAATGAAAGTATCGCTGATTTTAACCCTATATTTGGGGTTTTTCCTGGGTTTAAATCCGTTTCCTCCCAAAAGACCCGGTTAAAACCCATTTCCACCCATTGGATTTAAACCTTCTGCCCATCTCTAAGTCACACACATTCAGACTCTGACGAACATAGCTTGCTTTTAGTGTAGGTGACAGAATTGAAAAAGAATCATTTGTATGGAGTTTCCGCCCTGTGGTTATACTATCGACTGCGCCACCGAGGCAGTCAAATCTGACCCAAGTTGTTCCCGCTGACCTTAGTGGCACCCTATCACATTTTTATTACTACCCACAGGTCTAAAAGTAAAACGCCAGAGAAACAGACACCACCGCCGAGATCAAGATCCAAGTCTTTATCGCCCCGAAGGAAGCAAGCGTCGTCATCGTGGAGAAGAGAAAGGGAAAGGGACAATCGAGAGAGTGAGTGTATTGCTTTTACTCTATTTTTTTAAATCCAATAGTTATTTTACCAGTTTTCACCATTTTGGCCCTGACTGCAGTGTTTGCGACCAATAGAATCGTAATAATCAGGTGATTTGAGAGGGCCTAACATCCTACGGTTGGGGGCCCCGAGTAAACCCTCGGAAGGATACCCCAGGACTCTCAACAGACCTTCGGGTGTTATCCCACGTCTTTGGGGGTGAGCAGCCCCCTCGCCACCCTCAGGCCCCCGGTCATGGAGGCCGATAGTCTTGGGCAAAGACACGTCTGCGGCGACTGCGGAACTCGGGTGGGAGAGTTCTCTCCGGCTCCATCCCCGCCTTCTCTGTGTGTGTGGGGGACAAGCTAGGCTTGCTAATATTTCTCGGGAGTACTGGGAATATTTGGGGATAAGGATTTTGGATTAGATTTTTACAAAATAATTACGTTTCACGACTGCCAGTCGTACCGTGACGGCTCATTTTTTTTTCACTATTATTTATTTTCGACTTGTTTGGGAATGCAGGTATTCGTAATTTAATTTCTTGATGACATACTTACCACATAATTATGATTTTGATCTTATGGTGTGCATCACATCGCGCGGAAAACCATCATTGCCTCAATACAAACAAGCCGAAAATAAATTACTGCCTCTGTGGCGTAGTCGGTAGTGTAACCGTCTGCCGTCCTGGAGGTCCTGGGTTCGATTCAAGGGTTGGTCCAAATATTTGTGTGATCCAGAGTTTTTTGTTTCGGAGTTTGGGTGTTTTCTATGTATAATATGTAGGTATGTATTTACAAATATATAGGTACTAGCTGACCCGCGCAACTTCGTATGCGTCACATAAGAGAGTAAATCACTCGTTCCCGTCGCATTTACTCCCGTCAGAATAATTTCGTTAACGATAGATGTTTCCCGTCGCATTATTGTAGAAATTGCGCATATTCATGCATAGGACGTGGACTACCGGTGTACGTCGCCAGCAGAATAGTGAATCGACCAAAAAAACCGAAAAAAAAGCGAGGTCAAACGGGATAAAAAGTATCTTATGTCAGTCTCCTGGTTCTAAGCTACCTCCCCACCAATTTTCAGCCAAATCGGTACGGCCGTTCTTGAGTTATAAATGTTGTAACAAACCCGTCTTTGTTTCATATATTAAGATGTCTATCAGTCGTCTAGCTAGAACATAGCACAAGCTTATATTAGCGTAATTTGGGATGTTGTGTGAGATTGTCCACACAAACAAATACAATATATATTTGACTGTGTAGTCAATGACTGTAATGTACCTAATATACTGATTGAATTTCCAGGCCGCCGCAGGTCCAGATCCAGGTCGCGATCACGATCGAGGAGCAAGTCTAGAGAGCGCGACCGACACCGCGAGTCGCCGAGGTCACGCCGAGTCGAACGTTCCCGATCGCCTACACCGCCTAGCTTTCTGTTAGTATACCACTAAATTACACTTTTAAGGTTAAAGCCACACTACTGTAGCCTCGCGGACTCAGTGTTTTGTATACGATCACTGCAGTAAGCAACATTTACTATGGCCAGTCCTTGGATGGGTGATCACTTTGTGACATTTATTTGAGCGCTTCCGTGCTTCGGAAGGCATGTTAAGCCGTTGTCCAGTTTTCCAGTAAAATGGCAGTCGTTAAGCCAAGTTTAAGGCCTTTATGGGGCGGCTTGAAAAATGTTAACTGCAGGCAGTCACAACCTGTTGCTGTTCATTTCAACTAGTGTCCGACCGAGACTGGTTTTTCAGCCGAAACCGAAACCGAACTTTCGGCCCTAGGGTCAGTTTCGACCGAAACAGAAACTCACATGTTAATATTGAAAGAAAAAAACCGGCCAAGTGCGAGTCGGATTTGCGAGTAGAGGGTCCCATTACAAAAAAAAACGGCAAAAAAATTGTGTTGTGTGGGGATTTTTTTCCTGCGTTTAGTAGATATTTTTTGTAATAGCGGTAACAGACAGCCCCTAAGTAAGGCCGCAGTAGGTCTGTTGAAAGTCCTGGGGTATCCTTCTGAGGGCTTACCCGGGGCTCCCAACCGTTGGCTGTTAGGTAGGATACCTGTGGTTTTTAGTTGGTATGAGTCCGGCATAGCATCATGTAAGATTTTCCTCAACTTAAAAAAAGCGGCAACAGGCAATATGTGAAAAATTTAGCTCTGTCTATCACGGTTCCTGCTAAACAGCCTCGTGATTAACAGACAGACGAACGGCTGAGTCTCGTTCATAAGACTCCATGAACGAGACTGCTTTTACCCCTCCGTGTGCGAACCCGACTCGCAATTGGTTGGGTTGTTTTTGTAATATGTGTAACAAGTTTCACCAATCAACGGTAGATATAAATCTTCTCAGGTTCATCTTAGAAATTTCTCCACCTTAAGATGGGTTTCTGTCTATTATGTGTGAAATTACTCATGAATGCTATTGGGTACTCCTACTGACTAAAACCACACTGTGCCCTACAGCCTCATCCCGGGTAAGTCCTCGAAAAGATATCTCAGGATTCCCGACACACCTGAAGCGCTCGTGGCCCCGCGGACTCAGTGTTCTGTTAACGATCACTAGAAGCAACTTTTACTATGACCAGTCATTGTATGGGTGACCATCCACTTAGAGACATTTATTTGAGCGTTTTCGTGCTTCGCAAGGCACGTTAAGCCATTGGTCCTGGTTGCCAGTAAACTGGCAGTCGTTAAGCCAAGTTAAAAGCCTTTAGACTCCTTGACTTGAAATTTTAACAGCAGGCAATCACAACCTGCGCCTGTCCATCTCAACACTGCAATACAGCTCACCACCTATTAGGTACGTGGAATACATTCTAAAAAAAAGTGAAATATGTGCATAAATTATAATATGCCTTTGCCTATCCCTTCGGGGATAAACGCGTATCGCATCCTGACAGACCTTAGCTACCACTGCCGTCTCGCATAGGGGTTCTATCCCGCTTCTTTAGGTTTGATTTCGATGTTATCCCGCTACTTGGTGAGGCGTGCATGAAACTCTAGCGTCATGCCACCGCCTTGAGCCTGCTTCTGTAGGGACTGCGAGCAGCATTTCCGCCGTCCTCTGGCCCCTATAGTCTTGGGCGAAGACAATCATGCGGCGCTTGCGCCCCAGACTATGGACACAAATTAGAGATAGTACCTCGTGTCTGTTAATGAGTTGTCTATGTGTGCGTGGCCTCAGCGAATTTATTATGTAGGTTTCCATCTGCACTATTTCTAATTTTTGCTATGGAGCTCGGGAGTTCTTTCCCGGTCTAACCCTGCCACGTGGCAGTGAGCGCCTGCTCGTAGAAACAAGCGGCGGCGTCCTATTACTCCTGCTGGAGCTTATGGTTCGCACTGTGGTCTTCAGCGAGAGAATGTCCGCCTCAAGACTTGCCACGAGGATCTGGCCTGCTGCCCCCACGATGAGTACTCTACCAGTGAGTAGAATCCTGTGTCCTAGCTGTGATCTTCGACGATTTCGCGAGGCACTGCCCTGTGGCAACTATGGCCTCACTCCAGCTCCTTTTAAATAACGATTCAAGGGTTCTCTTCCATTTTTTAAATGTAATTAGACTATGAATTTCCTTTGAGTTGACCCTACAAGGAGAAATGCCGCCTCAACTGAGACAATGCCCTCCTATCACTGCATCAGAGGAATCGAAGATGGGGTTAATTTAAAAAAAAAAACATCAAAATTTTAATATTTAAAAACGCTCTTGGCCGGTTTTCAGTAAGCAAGTAAGTGAAACTTTATTGTACACCAATAGATTTGACAAAAAAATACACGAAAATGTACAAATGGCGGAGTTATCGCTCAAACCAATTTGTTTCAACAGCATCCTTAGATTGGACAAATAAGGTTTTGGTTTCATTAAGTATGTAACCAAAATGCGACGGACAAGAGTTCCCTACAAAAACGCGGCAAAAATCACGCTTGCTGTATAGGAGGCCCCCTTTAAAATTGTTATGCTGTCTATTTTTATTATTTGTTGTGTGAAACTTTACTGTCTAACTATCACGGTGTATGTGATACAGCCTGCTGACAGACAAACAGACGGACAACTAAGTCTTAGCAATGGGCTCCCGTTTTTACCCTTTTTGTACGGAACCGACTACAAAGAGGTAGGTTCAAATGATCTAGATCACCTTTTAAAATTCCGCAACCAATAAAGTATAACGGACCCTAAACAGGTGGTCTAAGACATAATACAAAGCTAGCTGTCTAAGGGCGCTAGCTACTAACCTATGATTTAAAGATTTACAATCGACTTCCAATAGTTACAATAATACAATTTTATGCAAACCACAAGCAATTACAATCATTGAGAAGTATAAGGGCGCCTTTAAATTAGAGGCGTGAAGAAGCGCTGCAGTGGTGCCACAGTGGTGCGCTAGACGTGCCAACACTAGTTTTCATACAATATTTAGAAACGCCACTGACGCGCCACACGACGTGCCAACTGCGCTTCTAAAAATTTAATGAAAATAGTGGTGGCGCGTCCAGCGCACCACTGTGGCACCACTGCAGCGCTTCTTAACGCCTCTAATTTAAAGGCGCCCTTATACTTCTCAATGATTGTAATTGCTTGTGGTTTGCATAAAATTGTATTATTGTAACTATTGGAAGTCGTTTGTAAATCTTTAAATCATAGGTTAGTAACATATTAATTGGCTGGGTTGACCACAACCACGTCACAAGGTAACAAAGCAGAGCGAGGGACTCAAAATTTACGAACACGAGCCGAAAACTTCTAATCGATACGCATTCGGATAACTAGGCGAGAACACGGCAGAAACTGCGAACGTTTCTCGCGACATTCTCCTGTGAATATGGAGCGCCCATTATACATAGGCACCTAATACCCAAATCAAAGGTAGTACTACCAGTTCGAAACGCGTCCCGCTTGAGAAGAACTGGCAATAAACTCGGCGGGCTATTCTTTTTACTGTAGCGTATCAGACTTTCACATTTATGTATTAGTAGTGATTCACATAATATTGTGTATACCTACAGCGGAGGAGCATACCCCAGCACTTCCACGTCAGGTCTGGACGCCAGCAACAAGGGGCACCAGCTGCTACAGAAGATGGGTTGGCAGGCGGGCGGGCTAGGCGCGTCCGGACAAGGCATCGCCGAGCCCATCAGCGGCGGAATAGTGCGGGACCGACAGGACCAGTACAAAGGTACGTAGTGTGGTACACTCAACTACATAGAGATGTATCTAATTATGTTTTTTAAGCTATTGCATAGCTTTTATCACGGGCTCAATGAGCGCGGCGACCGAATCAATAAATTCTGTAACTAAATTAAAACCTAACACCTCCCACTCCGCTTATCATGCAGCTCGGCCGAGCGTTCGCATAACGTGTACGTATAATATGGTACGACTGCACGACGCTCGCACGGATCGAGACGAGCTGCTCCGACATAAGTAAAGTAGAGTAGAGTCAAGTACTTACTTGGTACATTCTTTACTTTGTTGAACATAGGCCTAAAAATATGCCTTTGTTGAATTAATTACAATTGCATAAGTTGATAAAAAATGCTATGCAATAGCTTTACCGCGGCAGTCCTCGAGTGCAACACATTTGTTGACATCCATCGGTCTCCCTGCGCCCTGTTTGCACCCTGTTAGTCGCGCTCTCAGTTGTTGCGTGCGCATTCCATCAGAACATGTTGCAAGTCTTCTAGATGTATCTAATTTAATCTTACAAAATGATGTATCCCTGCGGATTCCACCAGGAACCAACCAAAGATTGTGACAAACATGGTATCCACCGAACTTGACAGTAACATGTATGCGTGTAAAGAGCAATAATTATGTATTGGGATACATAATTATTGCTCTTTAAATTAAACTTTCGATTTAAATAAAACTTGCGCTTTGCGAAATTTAGACAACTGATGAACATACTTATACTTATATGAGTACTTTAAAGCAATAATTATGTATCCCAATACATAATTATGGCTCTTATTACAATACATACATACATACATATGGTCACGCCTTTATCCCCGAAGGGGTAGTCAGAGGCATGTTATATGCCCACATTTCACCTTTGTATAATTTGTCCCACGTAATAGGTGGTGAGCCGTATTGCCGTGTTTAAATGGACAGGCGCAGGTTGTGACTGCCTGCTGTTGAAATAAAGCCTTCAACTTAGCTTAAGGACTGCCATTTTACTGGCAACCGGGACCAACGGCTTAACGTGCCTTCCGAAGCACGGAAACGCTCAAATAAATGTCACAAAGTGATCACATGGATGGTCACCCATCCATGGACCGGCTATAGTGAAAGTTGCTTACTGCAGTGATCGTTTACAGAACACTGAGTACGCGGGGCCACGAGCGCTTTTATTACACACAGACATATTACAGTGAAGTTCGGTGGATACCATGTCTGTCACAATATTTGGTTAGTTCATGGTGGCACTCGCAGGGATACATCATTTTGTAAGATTTAATAAGATACATCTCTTTGTAGTTGACTGTACACTAGTACACAATAGACGCTACAAGGGGCACCAGTTTCTGCAGAAGATGGGTTGAGAAGTCGCCTGTCCATTTCAACACGGTAATAGGGCTCACCACCTGTTTTGGGTCACGCTGGAGTTTGCATGATGGTCATGCATGTGCAAGCATAGCGACACGATTATGTTGGGCAAAAGCTAATGGTGAAAAAGGGGCGTTTAGCCTTTGCCTACCCCTTCGGGTGACTATGTATGTAAGGTTACGATCCACCAGATGGAGGAATTTCACTGGATGTTTCCAACATCCTACCCTGTAAAACTCTTTAAAACTACATATTCATAAAGAACCCCGTACTGTATGTGTTGACTTTGAGAAAATTCAGGCAAGCAGGTTGCTTCGATTGTGTTGTGAAAATTCGCCGATGTATTTGTTGTTTGTTGTAAGTTGTTCTTTATTGTAA
Organism: Miltochrista miniata; assembly: GCA_933228765.1. NCBI lineage: Eukaryota > Metazoa > Arthropoda > Insecta > Lepidoptera > Erebidae > Miltochrista > Miltochrista miniata. Next base: position 30,149,712 of record OW121752.1, on the reverse strand, counting down.
CACTAAAAAATACAGTTTTCACGTAGTGGTTGGTGGTTCGAGATAGCATTTTACTGCCAATAATACCGTAAAAATAAGCACACAAGAAGTTCGACTTCATAAAATTAAAATACCAAATTTAAGGTCCAAATTAAAAGAAAGCGACTGGAGCTTTAATCCCAAAAAGAGAGGAAGTACTTCGATGAGTGATCTTATGACCTTCCATTTTTCACAGGTATCGGAGTAAACCTCAACGATCCCTACGAGAACTTCAGAAAGAACAAAGGAGCTGCATTTATAACTAGGATGAAGGAAAGGGCACTAGAGCGCTCATCGTGATTGGCGCGTCGACTCATGTATATGTGTATGTATGTTGCGATTGAATGGATGGGATATGATTTATTTTATTTAAATCATCTTGAATAAAGTTCTATGAATTTTGTGAACTGTTTCTTTTCCTATATTTTATGCGACTCCATCCTTGCTCACTACAGCTACTTAGAAAAGTCTTGAAACGTCTATTCTCGAATGTTGGAAGGTGACATCTCTAGAGTCCGTATGACGCATAGACTATTATATTGATCTAGATCTCGGAATTCGGGAGGTCGAATGAATTAACGTTATAAAGAACACAAGTTCATGAACTAATTATGCTCCAAGCTAAAAACACTAGGGCCGGCGCCCATTATCGGCATCGGCAAGGAAAAGGATCCTTCAGCATCCTACATGCAAGCGCACATTATCGGCAATTATGCTTTGGCATGCTGCAACGTTCTTAGGGATGACGAGGCGTCCTTAACCTTTCGTAGGAACGGGCAACCGTGGAAGGGGCAACAAACTTGTACCAGTCGTCTGTGGCAAGTTACACCGGCCGCTGGGAGCGCGCGACTGCTCTTCGAATTTCTCAAAATTCAAGGAAAATTTATATGAATCATAATATGAACAATGACTGTTTTAGGAAGATAAATAAGTGAATAATGTTATTCATGAACATTTATTTATAAAATCATGTTTTTTTTAATAATATTACCGAACATTACCTGTTGCAAAACATGAACGATTTTGTCAATAAATTAGTTCACAGAATTTGGTTATTTTTATTTTTACACATTCCTAGATAATTTTCCAATCAATTGATAAGTAAACTCTCTGGATTCCAACAATAAATCACTCCTAAAAACAGATTTCAAATATTGCAAATCGGCGTTTGTCGAATTGTTTGACTGATATATATATATATTTTTTAACAATGGCACTACTGAATGGTAAAATTGATGATCATAGATACAATATCAAGCAATAAAAGAACCTATTTTCAAGAGCATAAGCGTTTTATTTGCGTAAATTTAGAGCCGGTATTCTTGGGACGGATACGGGACAACGCAGATGGTGGGGTATGGACGGATACGGCACAAAACGGTTGAGGTTAAGGATGCCGCACCGTCCTGTAGCTTGCCGAAGCGTCTCAATATCGTATTTCTCGTCATAACAGTCACAGAGTTGTTACAAGCTAGTTGTCTGAATTGTATTTAATATGGTGGACTGGGATCTAGTGTTCATAGCAACTCTTGCTGAAGAAGAAGAGAAATCTAATCAATCAAGAAGATTTTGGGTGAACAACCTTTGATGCAAATGGCGGATGCCTCCCCTCGCCTCGGCGCCCGGCGGCGTACCGAACGATGCCGAAGCATCCCGAAGCATTTTCAAGGCTGCCGATACAGCAGCCTCAAGCATACCGAAGCGGTATTTTTGTTATTACGACCACATATCACGGAAATTTCTACTTTATTGCCATTATATTATAGTATACTAGCTGCCCCGCGCAACTTCGTTTGCGTGATAAATGAAGAACCGCTCGACCGATTTTGTGCAAACTTCACATAAACCATCTACTAAATAGTCCGAACAAAGCCTAAAGATTTGGTTTGGATAGGTGAGCCCGTTCTTGAGTTATAAAATTACAACGAAAAGTGGCATTGATTTTTATATATATAGATTGCTATTTGCCACCAAAAAATCCTTTTCCTTGCCGATGCCGATAATGGGCGCCGGCCCTTACTGATAAAATTCTCAGATTTTTTTGTTAAAAATCACTCGATTTCGTGAAATTTCAAGCTGGATCTCATAAATTTGAAGTTTTGTAACATAAATCTTCATTTGCACTAAACCACTTTTTTCCTGTTTATTATAGTTCTTTCATAATGAAGGGGCGGTTATTGCGCACAAGTAGGCATTTGGCGCTCCCCTCGCCCCGGGCGCAAGACACACCGCGCTCCGGCTGCGGCAGTGAACTCTCATGCCACAGTATACAGTAGAGTACAAAGAACCAGCATGCTAACTTTGTTTGACGTAGTAAATGCATCTAACTTTATTAAGTGTAGTGATTTATTCGAGTTTCCTAAATAAATGAGTTAATTATATAATATTATACTATTATTTTTAAGCTAAAGAGTTTGTTTGTTTGTTTAGTTGTTTGAACTCTAGAGTCTAAGAGACTGCTAGTTGAATTTCAAAAGTTCCTTAACAGAACGTCCATTTTTGAAAAATACCAAAATATATAACATCACGCTAAGGCGAATAAGAGCTGAGCAGCAACGAAACATTTTTCGAAAACTACCTTCATTTCTTTTGAGAGTTTCCGTTGCGTAAGTTTGCTAGATGGTTACAGTTGCGTAAAAAATGTAAATTACATTATAACTGCTCATAAAAATTTCTAAAGTTTTCTAAAGTTGGTATGCTAAGTATGAATCACGTGATCATTTTGCAATCCAAAATGGCCGCCGCGGTGTAATCACAAAATTTCATGATGGGTATTGTTTAAGGGGTTTCTTGATATGCTGAGTACAAATCACGTGAAAATTTTGCCATCCAATATGGGCGCCGCGCCATAATCACAAAATTTCATGATGGGTATCGTTAAAGGGGTTTCTTGGTATGCTGAGTACGAATCACGTAATAATTTTGCAATCCAAAATGGCCGCCGCGGTGTAATCACAAAATTTCATGATGGGTATCGTTTAAAGGGTTTTTTGGTATGCTGAGTACGAATCACGTACTAATTTTGCAGTCCAATATGGCCGCCGCGCCGTATTCGCAAAAATCCATGATGGTTATCGTTTAAGGGGTTTTTTTGGTATGCTGAGTACGAATCACGTACTAATTTTGCAATCCAATATGGGCGCCGGCGCGCCGCGCCGTAATCACAAAATTTCATGATGGGTATCGTTTAAGGGGTTTCTTGGTATGCTGAGTACGAATCACGTGATAATTTTGCAATCCAAAATGGCCGCAACGGTGTAATCACAAAATTTCATGATGGGTATCGTTTATAGGGTTTTTTGGTATGCTGAGTACGAATCACATGATAATTTTGCAATCCAAAATGGCCGCCGCGGTGTAATCTAATGGTGTAAATCGGTAGTCAGAGGCATGTTATATGCCCACATTTCACCTTTGTATAATTTGTCCCACGTAATAGGTGGTGAGCCGTATTGCCGTGTTTAAATGGACAGGCGCAGGTCGTGACTGCCTGCTGTTGAAATAAAGCCTTCAACTTCGCTTATGGACTGCCATTTTACTGGCAACCGGGACCAACGGCTTAACGTGCCTTCCGAAGCACGGAAACGCTCAAATAAATGTCACAAAGTGATCACATGGATGGTCACCCATCCATGGACCGGCTATAGTGAAAGTTGCTTACTGCAGTGATCGTTTACAGAACACTGAGTCCGCGGGGCCACGAGCGCTTTTATTACACACAGACATATTACAGTGAAGTTCGGTGGATACCATGTCTGTCACAATATTTGGTTAGTTCATGGTGGCACTCGCAGGGATGACGAGGCGTCCTTAAGGATGCCGCACCGTCCTGTAGCTTGCCGAAGCGTCTCAATATCGTATTTCTCGTCATAACAGTCTCAGAGTTGTTACAAGCTAGTTGTCTGAATTGTATTTAATATGGTGGACTGGGATCTAGTTTTCATAGCAACTCTTGCTGAAGAAGAAGAGAAATCTAATCAATCAAGAAGATTTTGGGTGATCGAGATCCGCCACTAGTTGCCCTCGCTCCCCTACGTCGTGTCGCCCCTCCGCTGGACGGCCAGAATAGGTCCCATGCAGAGTACTATCATCCGCATAGCAATGAATGCACCAAAGAGAGTTGGGGACAATACTGATCCCTGTGTTACTCCGGCATTTACCTGCAAAAAGCAGAAAGCCTGACCATCACAGAGAACCTGTTTACGTCGCCCGTGCAGGAAGCTGGCCAACCAACGGCATAACTGAGGCGATAGACCATATGCCGGCAACTGGGAGATAAGCAACGCATGCCATACTCAATCAAAGGCTAGCGATGTCTAGGCCAATAGCCAGACTTGCCACGCCTCTCCATAGCTCATAGTGTAGTTTATACCCGTAGATCGTTTCGGCCTAAAGCCATATTGACGACTAGCTGTTGCCTGCGACTTCGTACGCCGCATTTTAAATGTGACTCTTTAGATTGATATAACTTTTTTATTTATTAACCGATTGACATAAAACAAACACTAAATGTTAAGTGAAGCAAACCGCAACGCAATAAAGACAACCCCATTGCAATCGGTTGAGCGGTTGCTGAGATTAGCGTGCACAAACGTACAGACAAACAGACAGTTACGATTTTATTATATGTAGGTATAGGTATAGGTATAGGTATAAGTACCTATAAGTATTGATATTGATTGATTGATGATCATTAAGTAGCGAGTGATCCTCCAGATAGCCCATGAGCTGCTTGTTAATTATTAGCTCGAACACCATGCAGATGACGGTGGTTACGGCTATGGGGCGATAATTGTTCCGGTGAGGCGGCATGTCTCCTAGCCGGGACCCCTCCATGGCACCTGGAAGCGAGAGCCCTTACGTCACTGTTTAGATGACGCAAGAAGGCGCTGGAGCGGAGCGGGGCCAAAATTCTGCGTCTCGAGAAATCGAGGCCCAGCGGTCCCTGCTCCACCAGGGAACCGTGGAGACATGGAAGGTACGACTTGATCAACCAAAGGGGGGATTCGCTACAATCGCGAGACCATGCTCTCCAGCGGGAGTAAGTGGGACTGCGCCGCCTCTTTCTGCGAGCAGGTCATGCTTGTAAAAGAGACGGCGGGGCGAGAACGGGAGAGAACTCTCCCACCCGAGTTCCGCAGTCAGCGGCCTGGGTGCCGTCGACATGTCTTCGCCGAGGACTATCGGCCTCCATGACCGGGGGCCTGAGGACGAAGTGAGGGCGGCTCACCGTCCTTACAGAAGCAGGCCCATGACGGCAGGCAGCGTGACGTGAGGAACTTACGCCCCCCCCCCCTTAGAAGCGGGATCACACCCGAAGCCCCCCAGAGAGGCAAGATGGCACCCGAAGCCCCCCAGAGAGGCAAGGTGGCACCCGAACCCCCCCAGAGACGCGAGATGGCACCCGAACCACCCCCTGAGCGAGGCCGCAGTGGCGGCCGTGGGTGTTTTGGGAGTCCTGGGACATCCTTCCGAGGGCTTACCCGGGGCTCCCAACCATAGGTTGTCGGGTGTTACGTGCGTTTTTTTAGTCGGTAGGAGTCCGGCATAACATCAATGAGGATTTTCCCTCACGTTAAACAAAAAAAGAAAAATGGGGGCGATAATTGTTAAGCTGCTTGTAATGTAGGAATTGAAAACCAACTTTACATATTATTATGTATCTAGAAAAACAGTTTTAAAGCTTTTACATATAGTACAATTACAATGCATTAGTCATGTTATGTTACAATTCAAAATTATCTTCATAATTATCCTTGAACTCTGCCAGTCTCTCTAAACTTTCAATGTACTCGGTAGCCTCCAAGCCTTCTTCTTTAAATTTATGTAGTTTTGAGAATTTTATTCTGCTGACTTCTCTATGTAATTTCTCAATCATATCTGTCAAGAAATTCCCATTATGATAACCAGCAATAACAGCACAACTGTTAACTTTTTCTTGAGGGCTGTCATTTCTTACGAATCCATATTTATTTAGATTGCTGTAAAAAATATTAGGGTATGGTGTTTTTACTTCCAATGGCTTCTCGCATACTGTTAGATTTGTAGCAGATAAAAAGTTATTTGCTTGGAAGTAAAGCTCGAACATTTCTTTTACACTATTGCACCTGTACGCAGGCAAGTTCATTTGCTCTTTAGCTTCCTTTACAGGGGCTTTCAAATAACTCTCTGGTATGCCTCTTACAGTGATCAACTGGAATATCTTATCTGAAGCGATCTTACAGCTGGGTGTTATACATGTATAAATCGGTTTTGTCAGATTATTCAGATAATCTATTAAATATTGTGATTCATCTAGCGCAAGTGGAATGCCTAAAGAGGCTGCAGCCATTTTCCTGCCATAACCTGTTAAGTCGGCACAAATATCTGACAGTGTATAGATATTGTCCTTATGTCTGTATTTCTGACTTAGTGTGTCCATCGCTGAGGCTAATATTGTAGAACTGTGGTAGTACAAATCAGGATTATAATTGAGAAAATCAAATTTTCTAGGATTTCCTGGTTTACGCCAACCTTTTTCTCCTGTACATAGTGGTACAAAGAATGTTGCTTTTTCTGATAGTTCTTGAATGGATAGTGCTATATTGACTAATCTAGTAGAATCTATAACAGTAGCCTTATCTCTTTCTTCCGGTGTAGCTGGATGGTTATCAGGGAAAGAAGAAGCTATTATTGGATGAGCTAGTATAGGTTTTGTATATTCATCGGCAAGGTGCTCTATGCAGGAAGTAGCAAGACCTGCAAAGCCATCTGTGCAGTCAAAGTTCAAGTGGAACCCTTGCATACTGTCACATTCTTCTACATACTTTCTGATATTGTCACTGAATGTATCACCAAAGTGTCCTTTCCATAGTTGTTTACCAGTGATGCTGATGTCAAATGTTTCCTGAAAAATATCATTTTATTATTATACCATATTTGCATTGTTAAATAAGTACTACAAGAGTACTAAGTATAGTTAAGGTAACCCAAAAGCAATGAATAAAATTTTGCTTTTAAGATTCATGTTTGAATGTTGTTATTCATGGTAGAAGTTGAACTTCCATATATCTGGCTTGAGATATGCTCTGCTAACAACCAGTCCCAGATGAAACACTGGATAATACAAATCATACCACTTTCTTACACATAAAATGTTCAGCTAGGAACTTAAGAGGTTGTTGAAACATAGTGCAAGAGATATATACAGGGTGAATTTTTGAAAAGGGCTTGAATGGCCAAATCCGAAACTATAAGGAATAGCTAAAAATGCTCAAAGGAGTCACGAGCCCGATTTTGATAAAACTTAAAACCTCATCATTAGATTTTTGAAAAACCAATTATCCTAGCTGGGAATCGAACCCATTGATTTTGAAAAAAAAACACACCCTTTATTATTACACCATACGGTAGTGTCACTGATAAGAATCAAATTCTGCGAAGTAATAATATACGGCAAATTTAAGGAAAGTTTGGAATTTTAATAAAATTCATATTCCATGTACCTAAATTTTGTATCATAATTTGTTTCGTTCGAAATCCCAGAATAGATCGCAACTATTCCGTGTTTTAAATCATGCTCAGAATCATCCTTTGGAGAATATTCTAAACAGAATTAATAATATTTTATGCAGTACGATCCTTGAGATCTTGATTCCAGCTATGTATTGAAAACAATGGTTTACATTTTGAACAATTAATCAATTAACGTATGAAAAATAAATTGTATTTTGTTAAAGATCAGCACTTTCCTTTAATTTGCCGTATGTCATTACTTCCCAGAATAAGATCCTTAATAGCAACACTATCATATGGTGTAATAATATAGGGTGTGTTTTTTTTTCAAAATCAATAGGTTCGATTTCCAGCTAGGATTATTGGTTTATCAAAAATCTAATGATGGGGTCTTAAGTTTCATCAAAATCGGGCTCGTGACTCCTTTGAGCATTTTTCGCTATTCCTTATAGTTTCAGATTTGGCCATCCAATCCCTTTTGAAAAATTCATCCTGTATATATATATAGAGAATAAACACATTATTACATCAAAACTTAACAAACTTACAGTTTCATGCCCATGCACATATTCTTTTACTGTGTTTATTGTTCTTGGATGAAATCTAGGATATAAATAATCTGTCCAAGTATTGATGTTCTTTTCTAAGTTGAGTTCTTTTGTCTCCACACTTGATGGCCCCTCGCAGTCAATACTCGATAAATACTCATTCTTTTCTGCAACTGGCTCTTCAATTTTTTCAATTGCATTCCATTGATTTTCAAAATCAGCTGCTTCATTTAATAAACCACCACTTTCAGGTAAAGATTTCAAAGAGCCTTTTAGATCGGCGAGAAGCAGTCGTGGAGTGTATGTAACATCTCTGGTTGCAGTTTGTCCTTCTCGATATAATATATCGTGATTGATTTCGGTTTTTTGCGTTCCAGTATAATCGAAGCTAAGTTCTTGCAAATTCCAAAAGTGGGCACCGACAAAGTTTGCGTAGTGTCCAAACTGTAATGTTACAATTTCTCGAGTAGACATTTTATAGAATGGTTATATTGTTATATTACATTCACTTATATCATTTCTTCAACACGCATTAGATTTGTATTTAAATATTCTTAAACACAAGGGCACTACAAATACATCATTTATTTACTAAACCGGTGCCGTGCGGTCAACAAATCAGTCAAGCAAGTGACAATAACAAAGTGAGTCATTGTCATGGAGTGTAAGTGTGACCGATTTTAATTTTACGAAAATACCGTAGCTCCTTAAAAATATACTCAGGGCCGTCTTAAGGCTATATAGCGCCAGGGTGCGAAGCTCAGACTGCGCCCCCTCCTCACCGGTCAACCAAAAAAAACTTTTAAGGCCAATCTGAAGTCCAAAAAACTCGTGAGTGCTTATTTTTGATTTCCAAAAAATACCCGGTTTTCACCGCAAGCCGAAACTCCCATTATTGAATCCGTTTAACTCGCAATAAACTCGCAAAGTACTTGTTTTCCTACCAATAAATGGTCGAGATACCTACCAAGAAAAGGATTGAGTAGCAGAAAATGTTGTAATGAGCTGGCTCAGTCCTAAATACTGATCAGAGTCATTGCGAGTTCATTTTTATTTGTTCTTCTTTAAGATACAATATGCAAATACTTTTTCTTCACTTGATTCCGAGTCACACGACACGGGGTATCACTAATATGCTGCGAAACACGACCGCACACAACCGGTCCAAAAAACTCTGTGTAGACTGCTCATTTTCCATTTCATATTTTAAAATTCATCTCACTCATTTCAATCCAAATTATTTTTTAAACTCTTTGTTGGCGGAAAACAAAACTGATTTCATTAAAAATGAGCTCGTTCCTCTCACCATCTTCTGCTAATTACTCTAACTGCGTGTGCGGCCACACATAGAGTGCTGTCATCATTTTTTAACTGGTGCTCCTGAATTTTAATCTAAAAATTCTCTGAAAGCGTTGCCCTTTCGACTTGTTATAGAGGCGTGCTATGAGGATTTTAAACGATCCTCTACTTAGAGGCCTTCGCGATAACTTCGATTTTTTATAGCTTGAAGGATGATCTGTAGCTTAGGTCTACAGATCATCCTTCAAGCGTAACACTTTATAATAGCAACCAAGTGGCGATTTCCTGCATAGACGGAGATTTGCTGGTGAAATATTTGTGACTCAAGGTGGGACAAAGGACATTTCGACTAAACTTTCTTCACGCAAGTCGTTCAATTGAAAATCGGCGCCCTGGGGTGAGAACGGCGCGAGCAGTGCTGAAAGAATTTCGCCAGCCACGGCGACTGACCTGTTTACCGCGTTGATTTGAACCGAATAGTTCGGCCGAATATTCGGTTTGGTACATTTTATTCCGAACATTCGGCTGTATGTGCAAAATTCGGTTCAACCCACATTCGGCGCATCTCTAATTTCAACTGTCTATCTGCTTGTTGCCGCTGTAAAATCAACTACATAATAAATTATTAGGTATTTATTAGGTAGGTACATACATATTTCTTCTATAATATTTATTCAATTATTAAAATCAAAGTCAAGTTTCGGGCTTTTGAGTTGGTAAATATTTTAATAATGTTGTTTATTTTGATACCAATTTTTGATTCTATACTTATAATTGCCAAGTTTTTCAGTCTGTTTTGGGTCTTGGTTGACCGAAGATATTTTTTTAGCAACTTCAATTTTGAAAAAGACCCTTTTTCTTAGGCTAGTGTTACAGGCAGTGTTAAATTCGGCAACAAATTCTAATTCATTCATTAAACAAATCTTACTCGTCAATATCTAATGTATTTTTAAATGTTAATTTTTCTTGTAAGGTGAGACATTGTTTTTTTTTTAATCGGCCTCATTTTCCTACAGTTCTCAATGTCATGCAAGAATGAAAAAACATTATTGTGATCCGTTAACAATTCGAATCTCTCATTTAATTTCGAGATTGCAGTGTCAAGTAAAAATAGATACAATGGTTATTTAATATTGGTTGATGCCTATATTTTAATGTATGTAGGACGTAAGTGTACGAAACGGGGGAATGGCGAAAGTTTAATTAAGGAAATATTGAAATGTTTAGAGCTTGGCCTGCGCCCCCTCGGGCTCCGCGCCCGGGTGCGGCTGCGCCTCTGAACCCCCGGTTAAGACGGCCCTGAATATACTGAAATATACCAACTTGCACAGGGAAAATATACCGATACAAATACCGATTTTCAAAATGAGTTTTATTCTTTAATTATGTACTACCTTATTTTTATAAAAGAAGAACTTAGAATTGACATTTAAGAGTAACATTCTATTTGAAGGATTGAATAAAACCTACTTCACTTTCATCACGCTTCATACAAAAATAATTTTCCGAATATTATTGCAATACACAAAGAAAAAAATTGTTGCGATGAGGAATTAGGCTTTTTTCAGGTCCTTAGCGCTTAACCTAACCTAACATCCCATCTTGCGGGATGCGGGGTCCTACTAACATCTTAAGGACCCCAATGGGTCGGATCCTCCTCGTGGTGCATCCTGGGCAACGGAGTAGCGACCACTCCCCTTCCTCTGTGGGGGAGTTGTGCTACTCTGGCTAATTCCGGCCGAGGCGGGAGTAACCCACCTGTGGGTTGCTCGGTGGTGCGTGTTGCTGCCGGCCGTGCCGTTATTCACGGCCGGCAGCAGCAATGATGGGTCGCCGTCGCTTCGCCTCCTTTGCTGGCGAGACGATGGCGGCAAAGTGGGAGAGGCACTGCGTGGGGGGCGGGAGTTTGGGTAGATGCTCCCGCCCTGCCAGTGCTGGGCCGCTGTCACCTCGCCAGTTGACGAGGTGATGGCGGCAAAGCGGGAGGTGCACTGTGCGGGGGAGCGGGAGTAACCGATAATGCTCCCGCTCTGCCGTGCAGTTCGGGGGCGCCGCGGTGAGGAGTTACTGCGCGCCCCCGATTGTTTCTTGACCGTGGGCGTAAGGTCGGGGGACCCCGCCCACCAACGGTCACATGGCGGTGGGCACCTTTTCCGTGTTCCAGGGGTGCCCATTAGCGCACGCCTGCGCCAGCCGCTCTCTGTCTCCTCTATTACAGAGGGGCGCTCGAGAGCGGTGCAGGCGTGGACTTCAGCTCCTTAGGGAGCTTTGGGGAGCCGCCCATCTGGCTCCCCCGAGGAGAGCCCCGAATAAACGGGGCGCCCCTAGCCGGGTCGACGTGAATAATCTTTTGATATCCCTCGGCCCGGCTAAAGGGTGAGGAGGAACACCGCGGGGTTTAGTGGGTAGGACGGTCCATTCCGGACCGGGCCGGGAGTCCCACACACCATCCCAGCTGCCCCCGCGTCAACAAAAAAAAAAAAAAAAAAAAACATCCCATCTAGCTCCCCCGAGGAGAGCTGCCAAACGGTTCCCGATGGGAAATTCTTTGTTTTTCGGCCGGCTATAGGGAGGAGGAATACCACCGGGTTTAATGGGTAGGACGGCCTCTTTTCGGGCCCGGGAGCCCCACACCCAGCTGTCCCCGCGGGCTGGAATGACGGTACCAACCGCATTCCCCACGTCAGCAAAACAAGAATACTGAATATTTTTAAGGTTCGGTACCCAATGGTTCAAATCGGAACCCTATCTGAGATTTCGCCGTCTGTCTCCAGGCTGTACTGTACTGTACTGTACAATGTAAAATATCATGAAATGTGAGCAGGAGGATACACCTTTTCACAGGTCATGTATATTTATGTTGCCGCTTTATGAAAATAATATTTAGGGAGGCTTTCATAATGCCATCAAACGTGATATATCTTTACATTTTTTGTTGGACGGAATTCTCCATGCGCGAGTCCGACTCGCACTTGGCCGGTTTTTTTTATGTGGTAACTGCACACCTCGTAGAACAATAATTAGAAATAATTATATTTAATTAGTAAGTACTTATCTATTACGTTAAACAATATGGCTTTTAAAAACATTTAATAAGGCATGTATTTAAATCGATATCTGTTTAATCCCTTTTTACTGACTTGCACACTAATATTATGCACACTAAATAAACTAAATTCAATACACTGTTTAATGGTATTTGCAGAACTGTTTTACTGAACGAATAACTATTATAAGAATAGTATATCTAAAAATTCCATTGTGCAACAAAAATATTAACACTTTTTTAAGGAAATCTATCGCCTAATTTACTTTTAGGAACATCGTTTATTCTAAGTAAAACCTCAATTTAATCAGTCACCTCTACAAAATTAAATTTTTATGATCAAAAAAATTAAAGTTTAACCTAACCTAACCTATCCCGTATAAGATAGTACTATTTAGAGTGCAAGTTAGTATTTTTGATATGCAATTCGTATTTCTGTTTCACAAATCATATACCTATTCGATGTACGAACCACATTTTTGGTGTGAATTCGATTAACAAGGTCATCTCGTTCTGGGTGATATTTAAGTATTTTAAGTAGGACATGTTTAGTTAATCAATTGGTTTCTTTGCACAGCATTTAATTTTCTGGTTTGCATTCAGTAAATTAGTGGAATTACCTAGTGTGCAGAAAAATTAAACAGAGGTGCATTTAAAAATATCCCATTTAATAAATAGGTTATGTATTGTGAATATGATGAGGACATAGATTTCAACTGTCTTTGACATAATCTAATTAGGTATTTCTTAAAATTTTCGGGCACTCACAAGTTCCATCTGCCAATACCTATGTACTTTTCATAATTTCATCAATATTTGTACCTCTTCTATTGCGTGGTCTCCATTGATGTGACAACGTAAAATATCATTTAACCGTGGTTCCATTGGCTAATGGGACTACTTAACATAAGATTATCTACGCTCCCAAATGAAATATTTTGGACAAAATCCGGGAAATCCCCAGAACTTCAATGTTTGCTGAGACATGGAGGTGTAACCCTAACCTTTTATTCAAAATATACTCAAAAATACTGACTTTTGCCAATATACCCATTAATATACTGATATCGAAAAAGTCAATAAAATATACCGAAAAAGTATTAAAATACTGAAAACGGTCACACTAGAGATGTGTAATGTCAACGTCAACATTGTCAACTCGATACTCAATTCGAATTAACTCGAGTTGAATTCTCCCATTCTCGAATTTGGGCTGGCGCCTTAGATCATCTAACCACAGGATGCGCCTTACTTAAGCATTGTTTTCTGCCATTGCACATGACCATTTGGTCTTTTGGCTTTATAAAAAGCCTGTACATCAGAACATCATTTTATATGATTAAACTAGTACATTTCTGTACAATAACAATTAACACACAACAGCCATTACGCGTTTGTCGATTAATACATTTTAAAATGCAATGCAATTTTATATATCTTTGTGTTTCCCCCTTCACTTGTATGAAAACTGGCAGAATATTTTTGTATGCGGTGGTTCGCAAAGGCTAGTCCCGTGTTATATGGTCTAAGGCTGGCGCACATGGCGTCCGTCGTATCGCAATGCGGACTGGTCGAAATGGCAATTTTAGGGACACACGATTTTTTATTTGAATTTCAATAACACCATAATGCCTCTCGATAGATCTCGTCATCCTGGTGAATAATTATTATCAGCGTCAGTCTTATAAAGTGATTGTTTCTGTTAAAAAATATTTTCTAAATATGATGAATGGAAATAAACAAAAACTTTAAAAAAAATCCCATGTCTTAATAGTTTCTGCTTTGAAACTACTTTAGTGTTAGCGTTAGCCGTTGGTTTGTTAGCTATAATTCTACGCTATTACCACGGATTAGACCCTCGGTTTAAATTCAATATGGTTGCAGAGCGCAGGTTAATTTTAGTGTTATAAAATCTGTGTATTATAACAAGTAAAACAAACTTAATAAATAAGTTAATTTTCTAAGACCAAATAGTAATAGATGTCGTATCATCGTATGTCGACTGCTAGGAGCTGTCTTATTATTAGTCAGAAGGTTAGTCATTGTTTTGTCACGAAGATGATGTCGCTGGCCAAGCAGCTAGCAGATATGGGCAAAAAAGTTGACGACGAAATGCTGGCTGCATTAATGCCTTGAAGCATTACTTCCCTTCCCTATTAAGCCCTTGGACTCGGAGTTAAGTATGAGCCCATGAGAATGGCTATTAAAATAGTAATATATTATTCGTCGCCATCGTCGTCGTCGTCAACGTTATAAATAACGTTGACGACAGATAGATACGTTAAAACTAAACTGCTTCAAATCTCATCATCGACGTCTGATAAGCCCAGAATAGGTACTTTGAAAAACACATTTGTAAAAAAGTAATTCCTACCTTACCAATCAATCAAGTATCTTTCTGCTAACTCGAGTTACCTGAGTACTCGAGTCGAGTTTAATCCGAGTTGGTACATCACTGAACTGAGTTTTTTTTTAAATATTTATTTTTTGGCCGCAGCGTAGAGGGCCGCAGCAACTGTTTTTACTTTCACCACAGATGACTGAAAATCTAAGACCAAAAAAAAACCACAGAGTACGCGCACACCAGCATGCAGCAGTGCAACTGCACAGTGCATGCTGGAATGACGTGTGAATAGGACCGTGAATAGTTTTTTAAATTTATTTTGATAAATCATTTTGTACACCGTACTCAAGGTGGACAGATAAGAAAGTGGTCATACCAGGAACTGGACCTCTAAATATCTGGTCACAGAAGGAAGTGGTCAAATCCGGAAATGGTCATATCTAGAAGAAGACAAAACAGGAAATGGGCATAAACTACCAAAAGGTACTTACCTACATATGTAAGTTTTATTTTTCAAAACGACCTTCTGTTCTAAAACTGTGCAAGAGGTTTTTTTCAAATGTACGTATGTATGTGAGGCGTATAGGTATCTCTAGACATTTGTCTTCAGGTAATGTATAAGTATCAGGACTAGCTGAGCTCTGAAACATACCTCCGACCTAGGATCAAGTATACAGTATACCCCTCCGACCGTAGAGGGAGAATATACCTAGAGAAGACATTAAATAATCTTAGTCATGAGTGAAAGTGACGCATATATAATATTTACACAAGAGTAAGCGAGACAGACGCCACATTTTTTGTCTCGCGTGCCGTTTGCGCTTTTATTTGTTTGGAACCTCTTTCGTTGGCCCCAAACAAAAAGGTGTTCGATAGTGTTTTGTCGAAAAATTGGTGATTGTGACTTATTTGCGAAGTTAGAAGTTGTTTGGAGTTCTTAAAAGTGTAAAATATAACTTAAAAATGGGGCGTTATTGTGTTATGGACTGTAAAAATCGCCCAGAACGGAAAACTCCGAACATAACTTTTCATTTTTCTTTTTGTATGTATTTACTGATATAGTTTACTTCGTAGATTAGTATTCACTATCTTTGCGCCTTAATTTACATGCTTTTCAGTACTTATATTTCTCAAATATTTTTTTTGTATTATCCGACATATTTATGTAGCACATATACATTTAGACGGC
Organism: Miltochrista miniata; assembly: GCA_933228765.1. NCBI lineage: Eukaryota > Metazoa > Arthropoda > Insecta > Lepidoptera > Erebidae > Miltochrista > Miltochrista miniata. The sequence continues at coordinate 30,133,774 of OW121752.1, read as the reverse complement.
CATGTTGTCTAGGGGTCTATCATCAATGTCAGTATAATCGGGGCAGTGTGACCCACAGACTTACATTGTACGTCTGTGGTGTGACCAGTGTTTGGTAAAGTTTACCCAACAATATTCAAACTTAAATTATAGCTATCGTTTTATTTACTTTCCGGTTTCCAGAGAATATAACTATGAGAGTTTTATGGATTCAAGCAACAGGCAGAAAACATTGGCAACCTGACAAGAATGTTCGGATTTGTTCTAAACATTTTGAATCCTGTTGTTTTATTGCCAGTTCTTCTCAAGCGGACCGCGTTCCGAACTGGTGGTACTAACTTTTTTTTGTATTCATGGACGTGTCGCAAGTGCCTATGTATTAGAAATGCGAAATAAAAGTTTTTTAAATTTTGAATTTTGAGTTTTTATTTCCCACGTAAAAGGTGGTGAGCCCATTGCCTTGTTGAAATGGACAGGTCGCCGCGACCCGCAGTTGAAAATTTTCAAGCCGCCTTGGCCTTCAACTGGCTTAAGGATTGTCATTTTACTCACAACCGGTTGAGATATGTGGTTATAAACGTTCAAACAGACACACCTGGACTACAAAAGTAGCCTATGTCTTAATCTGGGGTGTCACCTACCTCAATACCATTTTTTTTGGTATAGTATCTTCTTTATATGAATTTACCTATTTCTCAGGTAAAAAACATTTGGCGTGAGTGGGTAACACCGATGTCATAATAGCGCTATCTCATTATGTATACGCCGATGACTTCGTGTATTCTCCCTCTACGCCTCCGACAGACGTTTCTCTGCCGGATGAGCCGCCGACAGAACGTTTCGATTATGAGTTGTTCACCGACAGAACCTTTCAACTACGAACGTTTCGCCGACAGAACGATTAATTAATAAGTAAATCGACGACAGAATCGTTCACCAAATAAGAGTTCGTCGACAAAACAAAAAAAAATAACCACGAAGGCTAAAGGTGCGGTTCTACTTAGGCGGAGAGGAGAGGAGCTGTGCCTCGTTCTTACGTTAAAAAAAGTATTGTAAAATAATTCAAATTGTTTTAGAATAGACTGAATCTTTAAGCTTTTATGATTAAGCAAATAGGACAGTTTCACACGCTCCTTCCTAGGATCTCTAATTTAAAAATACCCTTCCTTTCATAAAACTTACGTAACGTAAACGAAGTTGCGAGGGTCAGCTAGTCATCGTATATGAAGCATCATCTCATCCCACACTTAAAAAACGCAGGATCTTCATGTGTGCGCCTGCATACGGCACACCCACACTGTACCTCCTCTCATTATAGAGGGGCGAGCCTTGACACACCTATGCACACCATTGTTGCACTTAAATTAAATAGATCGTTGTAACTAAGTCTCTGGACTATCCTACGATACGGAACACACCGTGGTGGTATCAATAGCATTAGGGCTCATCCACAAACAGTATTGAGTATTACCACAGATTATATAATATATTCTATACAGATGCACGAACAGGAACAAAAATCGGTTACACTCGGAACTCGCTCCACAGACCTGGCCGCCTACCTGTCAGTGTGGAAATCCTCAAATGTAACTAGATGGCGACGATATTTGTAGCAAAATGTTCAACTAGATTTCAAGGTCAAATTTGATTTCGTTTCAACTGTTTTGATAAAGTATTTAGTTATTTCAATCATGACGCAATCACTTAATTAGCACAGACGGGTAAACGAACGGTATCCGGTGCATGCAAGCCCCAGTTCGAATCCCACTTTTCACACAATTCTTTTTGTTATTTTTTTAAGTTTTACATTTTGAACGCACCCACATTTTATACTACTCAATATTTTTATTAAGTGAAAAAAGACTACTTACTCACACGGGACTTTGTCATTTTTTATTATATGAAAAATATTATGAAAAAGGTGTGCGTTCGCGCAGCGGAATGTTGTTGAATTTAAAGATTTTAATTATGCAGATATTTAGTAAATGACGTCGTGTAATTGTGTATGGTAAAAAGAAAATTGTGTATGCAGCCATTGTGGAGAAATTCGCCAAAAACTGATTCCGCTGGGCGAACGTTGTCCTAGCGGAACTTTTTTTAAATCCATGCACTTAAAAGAAAAAAAATGTGTCCAACAATTAGTGTGTATTTGTGTGTAATTGTGTATGTATGAATAAAATAAGTGTATGCATAAACTTCGGAGAAATTCAAGTTTCCGCTACGCGAACGTTTGGCCATTAGCTAGTTTTCTTATAAAGCGCTTATATAGAGAGCTGTAGATTTTTACATACGTTGTTTTGAATTTGTTTATATTTGTTTAAAAAATAGACTTAGAAAAAAATGTAGGATTTAAAAGATAAAAATATAAACGTGAAATACGCTTATTAGGTAGTAGTTCGTAAGGTATACACTTTGGGGTCTAGATTTTCACGTTTATACAAACCATGTAAGTGCCTGCAACATGTTGCCAAGTATCAATGATGTTCCGTTAGTAATTAAAGGGTTATAGGACAATTTACCATGAATAGATCACTGTTTACAAAGCAGTCAAATATCACGGCGTTCTAAAGGAATTGCATAGTAAAATGTATTCCAATAATTAGTTTATTAATTCAACTACTCACATGCAAAATTTGATTTCATCAAATTCAGTAATTAAAGAGAAACAATTAAAATACTGACAAAGCATCGAAAGCCTACATAACCCGACCAAGTTCGAATGGCTACAAAAAAGCGGCCGTGCAATATATTTAGGTAACATTCTAAAATTTACAGTATAATACCGGTTTTGAATTGGTACAGGTGATAACATAATTGTTGTTTCGATATAATTTATATGTGATCAGTGATTTAAATTTTTATTGAAGCTCGAAATACATATTATCCTTACCCTCATATTCATAATCGTTTATTATACCTATTTTAGTTAAAACACATTTTAAGTCTATTGTTGTCTCTAACCAATGACAGAGTATGTTTAGCAAGCGTTTGTTAATGTTAAGTTTTTATAAACAAGGGACTAGTCATGACAAGCACCTCAGCTGCGCTCCCGATACGCTCAAAATACACACGGCCTGTGCGCGCACATGAGTTGTATGCCAAGTTCTGCCGTTACTGGGGCGCGCGCCCAAGGATTGTCATGATTAGTACCAAAGAGCTGTATTTTCATTCATTAATTCATATGCTCACGGCTGTTGTCCCAGAAGGGGTAGGCAGAGGTGTGACATTTCTGTGTCACCCACATTTCGCCATTTTTGGGTTTCTACGTAACAGGTGGCGAGAAATAAATAATAAATACGTAATTATTATATGTATACGTAACAGGTGGTGAGAAATAAATAATAAATACATAATTACTATATGTAATTACAAATATTTTTGTACACAGATGTTTAATTAGAGAAGTACTTGTTAATAGGAGATTTATTTTTATCGTAGATGGTGGCGTTATTATTAAAAAATATTTTTCATTCAAGTAATCAATTGTTTATTTTTTTCCTAACGCTTGTGTACGCAACTGTACTATAATAATAAATACTATACTGGAAGGTTAAGAGCGTTACTTAGATATATGGCACGGCCGCTTTTTTGTAGCCATTCGAACTTGGTCGGGTTATGTAGGCTTTCGATGTTTTGTCAGTATTTTAATTGTTTCTCTTTAATTACTGAATTTTATGAGATGAAATTTTGCATGTGAGTAGTTGAATTAATAAACTAATCATTGGCATACATTTTACTATGCAATTCCTTTAGAACGCCGTGATATTTGACTGCTTTGTAAACAGTGATCTATTCATGGTAAATTGTCCTATAACCCTTTAATTACTAACGGAACATCATTGATACTTGGCAACATGTTGCAGGCACTTACATGGTTTGTATAAACGTGAAAATCTAGACCCCAAAGTGTATACTTTACGAACTACGACCTAAAAAGCGTATTTTACGTTTATATTTTTATCTTTTAAACCCTACATTTTTTTCCAAATCTGTTTTTTAAACAAATATAAACAAATTCAAAACAACGTATGTAAAAATCTACAGCTCTCTATATAAGCGCTTTATAAGAAAACTAGCTAATGGCCAAACGTTCGCGTAGCGGAAACTTGAATTTCTCCGAAGTTTATGCATACACTAATTTTATTCATACATACACAATTACACACAAATACACACTAATTGTTGAACACATTTTTTTTCTTATAAGTGCATGTATTTAAAAAAAGTTCCGCTAGGACAACGTTCGCCCAGCGGAATCACTTTTTGGCGAATTTCTCCACAGTGGCTGCATACACAATTTTCTTTTTACCATACACAATTACACGACGTCATATACTAAATATCTGCATAATTAAAATCTTTAAATTCAACAACATTCCGCTGCGCGAACGCACACTGAAAAAGTTGACATACTAATTGCTTTAAATAAGCATTTTATTTTTGTATTGAGTATTTATTTTTTTGCAATTGATTGATTTAAAATTTAAATCAATCAATTGCAAAAAAATAAATCAATAAATAAATCAATCAAAACAAAAATGATTTAAAATTTAAATCAATCATCAACTGTTCTCATATCATTTAATGATATCAGAACAGTCGAATTCGTTTCAACTGTTCTGATATGACTAAGTATTTCGCTTCATGCATCAGTCGCACAGTTAGCTCAGCGGGTAGGCGGGTGGCGCCTGAAACAAGTTGACCCAGTTCAAATCCAGTTGGTATCACGGTTCTTTTTGTTTCTTTTTTTTACTTAATATTTTTATTATGAAGTGAAAATGACAATAAGTAAGCTCACACAGGACTTGTGTTTTTTTTCATTTTACAATAAAAATAAATACTTACAATGGAAAAGATGGCATATGAACTAAAAAATAAATATTTTATCTTGGTAGATACTTATTTTTAAAAAAAAGTAAGAAAAAATACAAAAAGAAATGCAGTCACAATGGGATTCGAACCAGAATTACCTCATATATACGCCCAGAGCAACTTGCGTACCCGCTGAGCTAAAGTGCCACTGAGGGAATCGGCCAAATAACGCTTTATATTTAAGTTCATCACCACCCTTGCCGCTTGCTTGTTTCAATAACGTAAACTGGCCGTTCGTAAAAACTAATGAAATAATAATTTCTTTACATCGATAAAAGATGGCGCTCATGTTAATCATTGACATGATTACCATGAGCGCCATCTTTTATCGTAATTAAACGCTATCGAGAGATAATTTTTACACAATCTACGTTTATTCTATAATCAACGAGTTTGATGTGCTACTTTGGCAGACAATATTATGATTTAATTTTTAAAATAATTTGCCATGCATTATATATCTAAATAAGATATTTTGAAATTTGAATTCCGGAATATGAAGCTACTACTGCCATCTTTTGATATTTTCTGTTTATTAAAGATAATCTGTATGAGTTGGGTGCCCGTGGTAATATCTACTGGGAAACCGACCTATTGGCCTATGGATATAGGACGAATCCCAGACTTGATAGACTTTTTTCTTTTTAAAAATATTTCGTCGACTTATATGGCTATTGAAGAAGGGTTTGACATGAATTCAGATCACTCTCCCATAACCTTAACTCTTGGCGAAAATGTCCTTCTCAGAGAAACCTACCCCACCTTGGTCAACATAAAAACCGACTGGGTAAGTTTTCAATCGGATTTAGAAGCTAAAATCGAACTCAAAGTGCCCCTGCGAAATGCTGACCAACTAGACTACGAAGTGAACAAATTTACTTCCGACATCCAGCAGTCAGCATGGCATAATAGGTACACCCGAAATTATGATTAGGAGCAAGGGTAACACATATCCCAAAGAAATCCTTGACCTAATTGTCGAGAAAAGGAGACAGAGAAAGAAATGGCACTACACAAGATCACCTACCGATAAAAATATATTAAATCACTTAACAAAAATATTGACAAGAACTATCCAAAGTTACAAAGATGATTCAATTGCCAAATCATTAGAGAGGTTGTCCGGTGACCGCACCAGCAATTACTCCCTCTGGAAGGCGATGAAGAAATACAGAGCTCCAATTGCGCCCATTCCTCCAATTAGGGAATTAAATGGTAAATGGGCAGTAAGTAATGAACAAAAGGCAAAAAGGTTTGCGCTACATTTAGAAACAATATTTCGACCAAATGAAGGGCTGTCAGAAGAGTTGCCATACCAAGAACACCAACAAGATTCGACTGAAATAAAATTAGTAACACCAAAAGAAGTAGCATTCGAAATAAGAAAAAATATGAACATCAAAAAAGCGCCAGGTTACGACCTTATTACAGGCCAAGTACTACAACATCTGCCACGGAAAGCGCTGGTGAAATTAACGTATCTGTTTAATGCATCTATTAGATTAAAATATGTTCCAGCTGTTTGGAAAGTAGCTGAAGTTATTATGATAGCAAAGCCAGGGAAACCACCTCATGAACTGACATCATATAGGCCAATCTCCTTGTTACCTGTAATTTCTAAACTATTCGAAAAGCTTTTGCTAAAAAGAATGAAACCTATACTTGATCAAAGAGCTCTTATCCCTAATCACCGGTTTGGCTTTAGGGAGAAACACTCAACAATAGATCAAGTACATAGGATTACAAAAATAATTGAAAATGCATTAGAAGAGAATAAAGTTTGCTCCTCTGTGTTCCTAGATGTTTGACAGAGTCTGGCATAAAGGTCTGATACATAAATTAAGCATCATGCTGCCTGCACAGTTTGTAGCAATCTTAGAATCTTATATATCCGCGAAAAAGTTTAGGGTAAGGCATGAAAATGGTTATTCTGAACTCAAGGAAATAAAAGCTGGAATCCCGCAGGGAAGTGTGATAGGGCCGGTCCTGTACCTACTATACACATGCGACATTCCAGTACCAGAAAACAGCACCATTGCAACCTTCGCCGATGACACTGCCATAATGTCTACCGGAAGTACCCATAAGGAAGCCGTGAATAACGCACAAATAGCTGTGGCAAAAGTTTTTGAATGGACTAAAAAATGGCGCATCAACTTAAATGAATCAAAATCAACTCACATAGATTTTACAAACAAAGCACCCCAGTACTACCCAATACTCATCAACAATAAGCTTGTTCCATATGGTAATACAGCGAAATATCTTGGCATGACGCTTGATGTGAAGCTACGTTGGAAAGCGCACATTAAGAAAAAACGGCAAGAACGTTACAGCGAAATGAATTGGCTGCTTGGAAAAAAATCAAGCCTGTCAATACCAAACAAACTTTTACTGTATAAGCAAGTCCTGATGCCCGTATGGACATATGGTGTACAGCTGTGGGGCTGCACTAAGCAGAGCAACAAAAACATTATCCAGCGTTTTCAAAATAAAGTGCTAAGATGTATAGTTAATGCACCTTGGTATATCCGAAATGACGATCTCCATCGGGACCTTCAAGTGGAGTCCGTCGACAAAATTATTCAACGTTTCGCAAAAGCTCACGAAAAGAGACTTCACTATCATGACAATCCTGAGGCAATCCAACTCCTCGATTGGACAGACTTAAAAAGAAGACTCAAAAGAACTAAACCCTTTGAGTTAGTGTAGTGCTATGTGAACGCGATAAGTGACTTTAGTCGTTTAGTGTAGAACACAAGAACAATGTGTACGTAAACTTAACAGACTCTAAGAAAAATCAATGGACTATCTTCTTAGAATAAGTATTTTCATTTTAGAAGTTTAAGTCAAAGTAAAATTACTTATTAGCCCATAAGCTAGATTGTAATATTTAAAAGTGAATTTGAATACACTTATTATAAAAAAAAAAAAAAAATACCACTAAGGTGGCAGGCAAGCATACGGCCCACCAGAAGGACCGGTGGTCACCGCAGCCTATGAACGTTTGCAACACCAGAGGCGCCACACTCGCGCTGCCGACCCTGTAAAAACCTTCTAACACCCCTCTTGAAGAACCCCATACTGTAGGCGTTTGGGAAAACCGAGGCAGGGAGATCATTCCACAACCTAAGCGTGCGCGGCAGAAACCCTCTATCGGATCTAATCTACTATCGTCAAGGTTATTAACAGATGATTTGTGCATTTGTCTACAAAGTTTGAATTTAGTCGCTCTCTGATTTGCCCCCCCCCCCCCCCCCCAGATCCGGGGCTGCCCCCAGAGTGCCAGTTGTCATCGCAGCATCAAGGACAAAGCATGATGCTGCGTAAAAGCAGTCACCGCGTTACAAAAAAGGCGGCCAAGTGCGAACTGACTTTCGCATGGCGGGTTCAGTACAAAAAATCACGTCTGTTGTGTAAGTGCCACCTTAGTTTTCTTTTCTGATTTTAGTTTTGGCTGTTATAAGCATAGTATCACGCCCTATATCACCGAAGTGGCTGTTGATATCATGTTTCCCGACGTCAATATTGCATTATCATAGGACTTTGGTTTGCATTAAATAGGTAATTTTTCAGCCTTATAATATTAGTACAATAAATAAAATATCTATTGGATTACAAGCAGCTGAGTGTTATAAAAAAAAACCAAAGTAGGTACTGAATGAATTTTATTACAAAAATGTTATTAAAAATCGATCACTTCACTAAGTTTACTTAAGTTTTATGTATTAACAACTAAACTATTTGCTACGCCTATCTAAATGCTTATTACTCGGATGTTCAAATACTGGCAGTGGAAAAATACATAACTATTATATTGTACAAAATTACATCTAACGCTTGGCTAGTGACAGTTATTGATTTGCTTTGTATTACAAACATAAATTGTATTATTTTATTGCTTGATGTCGCTTGACCACATTTTGTAGCATCTAGTTTCTATAGGATTAGGTACAGTAATTATTTTAATTTTCATACTTCATTAGGCTATTCAAAGTATTGAGAATGGCATCTACAAATACAATATTATTAAACACATTGATTTATTTTAATCCTACAAACAATGCTGATCTTACAATAATTATCAAATACAGCAATGGGTAAGTTTTAATTTCTATAAATATTTACACAAATTGCACTGAGTGTGTCTACTAAGTATACGAAGAGCACCTAAATAAAGGGTACAATACAGAAGAAAATCTGGCATTCCAGTTTTATAAAAATCCAGTGGTCATTCAAACTAAAGGGAATTCAAACAGAACTCTATGAAACATACATTTCTTTCGAGTTGAAAAAAGATGCACTCATCCAGATGTATATTTTTTTATTCCCGCCTAAGTATTAATATTCGAACATTAATTCTTCTATTTTTCTAATTGCAATTTGTACACCTTGTTAAGTGTCTAGTCCCAAACGTGGTAGCCACGGTAGTTTTAAACATAGCTTAAAATATAAGTACCTAATGTAAAATATATTGTTACAATAATAATAGTGCAAGGCTTTGCCTTCAGTAAGCTTCTGTAGTATGCAGTACATACGACTCGATATTCAAGTCACTGTGTGAGGTAAATACCTGTCTATATTTAAAATGATTTGAAGTCTATTGGTAGTTAGTTAAATTAAATCTAAATTATTCCTAGGTTGCCACATTTTATGTCACATAGAAAAATACAGTATTCACTAAGTAAGGTATCATATCATTTAATTTTACATAATATTAAGTATGTATTCCTATTATCTTTGCAACAAAAGTATTGCAATGCCGTAACAGAGTAAGTACCTACATGATACTCTACTCTTCGCAACGACATTGCAATAGTTTTGTGGTTTTAGTGTATGGAATTCACAGACATTCGGTAATCGGTTCCTTCTACAACTATATGAAAAAGTTGATTACATATCTAGTATAGTAAATATATCACGCAAGCCGCAAGGCCTGAAATTAGTTAGCGACATAATATGACTGCACACTTCGTAATTCATGAACGTTCCAGCAGTCACGAATAGCAGAAATCATCAAAATGTGACCAGCCTATAATGTGAAGGGGAACATAGCGTAGCCTGACGTTGCAGTCACATGTCACGAGACTACATTCCCCGAAATTATCATACCTCCCATAAAAAAGACGGGATGTCTTTCATTCATAATAATGTCCTTACGATCAGGCATTATTATGAATAAGAGATTAAATTGGTAGCTTTATTATTTAGTTATAAATGGTAAACAGTCACATGGTTCTGCTGTAACAATGGGGGTGCCTCAGGGTTCAATTCTGGGACCTTTTCTATTTTTAGTGTACATAAATGATCTCCCTCACCTTATAAGAGACGATCACGAGGTAGTTTTGTTTGCTGATGACACATCTTTTATATTTAAAGTTGAACGTGGACAACGCGATCTTGACGAAGTAAACAATGCCCTCTCTAGGGTAGTCCACTGGTTTAACGCAAATAATTTATTGTTAAATGAAACTAAAACAAAATGTATTAGATTCACCTTGCCAAATGTTAGGCTCGTTAACACCAGTATTAAGATTAGGGATGATCAAGTAGAATTGGTCGATGAAACTGTCTTTCTGGGCATAAAGTTAGACTCCAACTTGCAGTGGGGGCCTCATATCGAGAAAGTCTCGGGCAGACTGAGCTCTGCAGCCTATGCCGTTAAAAAGATCCGACAACTGACAGACATTAGAACAGCGCGTCTTGTCTACTTTAGCTATTTCCACAGTGTCATGACCTATGGCATACTATTATGGGGTAACGCTGCCGACATCGAATCTATCTTTGTGTTGCAGAAAAGGGCTGTCCGGGCTATCTATGGTATGGGGATTCGGGAGTCATTAAGAGAAAAGTTTAAGGGTATCAACATACTTACTGTGTATTCACAGTACATATATGAAAACTTATTATATACTCATAAAAATAACAGTAAATTTATTAAAAATAGTGATATCCATAATCTAAACTTAAGAAATAAGAATAAATTGGCTGTACCTAGATTTAGGCTTAATAAAATAAGCAATTCTTTTGCGGGCAATTGTATTCGAATGTACAATACATTGCCGCCAGCCATAACAGGTTTGTCAGTTAATAAATTTAAAAAACTAATAAAACTTAAATTGTGCCAGAAAGCTTATTATAGCATTAAAGACTTTCTAGAAGACAAGACTGCCTGGCAGTGACACGAATTGCTCCTTTCTACATTAAAAAAAAACTGTATTAGATACTAGAAGAGAAGGGACCAGACTGAGTTTCTTGGGGTGTTCTTCTCAGTCTGTAGTATTTCCGAACCCCCGGTAGAGTCACAAAAATTTTGACAAACCTAAATAATTTTTTTAAAAATTTCAAAGGGAATAAATTTTATTTTATTTTATTTTATTTTTATTTTAGCTTATTAAATAGCAACCGTTTAGACATCTAGGCATATTTTGACCATTATTGGTCAATATTAAAGTTACATGGTTGCAAAGAGCACTTTGGATGATCACAGTATTTCACTAGCTAGGTACACATAATGTTGCTTTATTTAATATCCAATAGGTGCTCAATGCGAACATACATTCTCCAATGCTAGTCCGGCTCTCACATTGAGTGACAACAGCCAAAATATGCGATTTCATATTGATCTAATTTAATTATAGTTCATTAAATGAAATTATGTTAAACTTAACTCCTAAACTCACAATTCAATTTAGTACATTCGAGAGATCTAAACACAACCAAAGCAATAAAGAACTCAATCTTTTTCTATTTCCTTCATCAAAATTGGTTCACAATGTATCAATGTATGCGCCTTCAACATCAATTTGAAAGACAAAGGGAATATGCCAAATCGCAGTTAAAAGCTCATATATAATTCATTAGAGAACCAAAACAACATAATTTCACTACCAAATCTCTGGTTCTTCAATAACATCAGATTAGCATTATTGTCTGTAGTAGCAGTGTATTAAAATGTATAATACATTGTTGTCTACTGAAATTGCATGATTTCAAACATTTTTGCATCACACCCGTGTTGATGCGATACAGATTCTATGTATGATATAGGTAAGTATTATTTATAAACAGGTACAAACGTAAAGTTATCTTAGAATGTAAGAAGTTAGAACATAATGTAAAAATCCCTGTTACTGAAAAGTTTCGGACCTAAATACAAAAGATTCATTTTAAGACGACCTAATTAACACATTATTAGATGCTCTATATTATTATTATTAGTTATTTTAAAAAGCTAAACTGTACTACTTAAAGAACGAATATCTAGATATTAAGACATATAAGAACCAAATGCATTTTAAATACCATACTTTGTCACCAATGTATGGTATGAACAAAATTTTAAGTAGGTATATGTAAACAAATTACGTTAAAAATATTTACACATCAGTGGTGGGAAATTCTCTTACCCGCTTCAGTTGCAGTTACACTAAGACATTATTTTACGAACTATTAAGTATTATACGATAAAAAAAGTAATAAGATTTCAATGCTGTCATTTTACACGGCCATTGCATTATTTTGGCTTCACTTGCGTGCGTCATACGGGGTTAAATAAGGCATTACGCAGATGCAGTCAAAACGTAGAAATTAGACACGTTTATGTGCTAATATTGTGAAAATTGGAAAGGCACGTGCGTAATCCCTTATTTAACGTATAATATACTGGGGTAAACGCAAGTGAAACCAAAACGTAAAGCATTTTAAAATCGTAACCGCCAGTTGTAAAAGAAATAAAATGGTTATCTGTACACATAGTACTTTACCGGTTCAAAACTATATTGGTATTCGTGAATATCAACTTTATAACAAAAATAACAACGGTTTTATCGTCATGTACTTACATATCTTGTACATAATGAACAAATTATGTTCATTTCATATTATTACCTGTCATATAAAAATTACCTAATGTAAAATAATGAATCGGTGTAACAGCAATACATTTGTACTGCTGACTGACCAATCTTATTAAGATTTACTGAAATCATTAGCGACGAATATTCATGGACTCCAATTACTATTATTATATACTTTAGATTTTCAATGCGCATTATCGTTCAGCTTATAAAATAAAACTATTTTACTGTGTAAGATATGTAACAAGTGTTCAGCTTTTCGTAAAAAAATCATGTAAATACACTTATCTGGTACAGACTATCACGATCTACAATTTTTAACATTCATCAGTGTTCTCAAAATTCACAACTACTTATTACAATTTTAACATAATCCTAAGTTATCTATTAATGGAACATTATCGGAGACTAAGCTATGTACTACGTTGATACAAATGTTAAGATCACAATTTTCTACAATACAAGTCTTTTGTTGTTTAGGAATACATTTTTATATTAATGCGACTCTGTTGACGAGTGGCGTTTTTCTTCTGCTTGTATGCGTTTGAGTCGTCACAGGTTGGTATATAAAGCTGGTCTTTGCTCGTTTGTTTGGGTGAACTGAAAAGAATGAAAATATATTATGCAAATGCAAAACAAAACTTAATGTATACCCACATGAAACTGGATATTGGTGAAGATATGGCGATCACATTTTACATATACAATCATGTCTTCAGAAATGATTTTGAAAACCAATAAGCATACTACTAAATCATAAATTTAAGGTGAAAGAATGATCGGTCTGCAGGACTCGAGCCTACAGTGCGAGCGAACAGCTGAGACCCATATATCTCTGTACCTTACAATTTGTTCAAGTACCTAACACCATCTAACTTCTAAGTCTGGGGTAGGAAAAAGGTGAAAACAAATTTAGAAACTTACTGGTATAATTTTCTGTCATCAAGTTAAATTTCATAGGTTTTGTATCAATGTCGATTTCTTCATATGATGGGTCCAATACCTTAAAAAAAGAAAAGTATGATAAGATCACCATATTTTTAAATTTAAGATTTACTAGACTAGAAATTAAGCAGTCTCGATGAATTAAAAAGTAAAGTAAAAATAAAAAAGTTCTTAGTTGTAGTCTGTAAAATATGGTAATTCGAATGAAGTTAGATTAACGTAATAAGTACCATATTTTAAAGGCACAAAGCTTTGGTAGTCGAAATGCAGTCAGAGAAAACACAGAAGTCTAAGCTAAATATTATTCTACTTTATGCCTTTGAAATAAAAGTTCATTGCATTTACATTAATACAACTGTGCAGATATCAAGCAATATTTAACAGACTGTAATATTCAGAATTATTATTTCGTGGGACGTAGAGACCGTGTGATTTTAAGGGCTCGCGACATGGTCAATATATTGAGTCAAGTCTGATATTTATGAATGGAAGTTGCTTCAATGTGCGTGATTTCTTTGCATGTGTGTGCAGCGACACATGATATTGACGAGGCATGACAAGTGCCGTTGGACCGTCTTACGAGCCCATAGTCGATTTGAGTCCGTCATACCATCTTCGTTGATTTCCACACAAAAAAAGAAAACAAATTTAATGTGAATTTTTTTTTGATCTCGAGCAGGATTTGAACCTGCGTCTTCTGGTTTGCCGGACCAGACGCCTTAACCAACTGGACCACCGAGACACAAGACAAATTTTTTCACATTAAATTTGTGATCGAGTCAGCATACTAATTGCTTTTCAAAATTATCTCTAAAAAAAGAAAAGCTACTTACTTCGATATCACTAACTTCGTCTCCAGACTCAGCGTCAGTTATATATGACGTGAGCGATGAAGGTCCGGTGGCTAGTAGCCTGTACGTGCCACCCACCATGCCTGTGCCTTCCACCACTTCTTCTACTTCCAATTCTTGGTCTGACATCTCCTGTAGCAAACGTTTTACATTATATCAAAGATAATACAATAGTATTACATACAGATAGGCAACTCCCTGCCCCTCATTGACTAAGCTTCCCTACCCCCGCCATGGCCAGTCCCGTGCCACACCTGTCATTATAGTTAGCGGATGTTTTGATGGAACAATTGCTCGTTATTGGTCACACACACATTCAAGCTCTGAACGAACATAGCGTGTTTTTAGCATAAGTGACAGAATAAGCATAGGGACTGCCTCTGTGGTCACACACACATTCAAGCTCTGAACGAACATAGCGTGTTTTTAGCATAAGTGACAGAATTAGCATAGGGACTGCCTCTGTGGTCACACACACATTCAAGCTCTGAACGAACATAGCGTGTTTTTAGCATAAGTGACAGAATTAGCATAGGGACTGCCTCTGTGGTCACACACACATTCAAGCTCTGTACGAACATAGCGTGTTTTTAGCATAAGTGATAGAATTAGCATAGGGACTGCCTCTGTGGTCACACACACATTCAAGCTCTGTACGAACATAGCGTGTTTTTAGCATAAGTGACAGAATTAGCATAGGGACTGCCTCTGTGGTCACACACACATTCAAGCTCTGAACGAACATAGCGTGTTTTTAGCATAAGTGACAGAATTAGCATAGGGACTGCCGCTGTGGTCACACACACATTCAAGCTCTGTACGAACATAGCGTGTTTTTAGCATAAGTGACAGAATTAGCATAGGGACTGCCTCTGTGGCGCAGTCGGTAGTGATACCGCCTGCGGCGCTGGAGGTCGTGGGTTCGATTTCCACCGGCGACAAATATTTGTGTGACCCATAAATGTTTGTTTCAAGAGTCTGGGTGTTTCTATCTATAATATGTATGTATTTAAAAGTATATAAGTATTAATATCCGTGGTCTGATACCCATAACACAAGCAGGTTATTCCTAGCTTACTTTGGAATCAGATAGCATTGTGTGAAATGTCCGAGAATATTTATTTATTTAATTAAAAACGAATCATTTGTATGGAGTTTCCACCCTGTGATTATATTCAATTTAATTCTTCATTGAGTGCGGAAATGAAGTATGAACACTGCGCAGCTTGGTCAAAAAGAGTAGAAAAGAATGGAGGCGCCACTGTGCAGTTCATATGGCAACCCGTGAGAAAGAACCACCAATGAGTTTCCAGTTGACAATAAACGACAATAACAACCACGAATAAAATTGCAGTACTTAAATAATACGCTTTGCTGCTGGCGTTACAAACATTTTGAGACTTACCTGTTCCTCTATAATAGCCTCTTCCTCATCAACTTCCTCTTTGACCTCAGGATCTATTTCAACATCCGCATCGAGATCCGCATCCGCGTCAGCATCAGCTTCGTCATCTACGTCCGCATCGCCACCCAATCCACTGTACTTCATTTCACCTCGTTCTAAAGCCTCTAAGTTTTCTGTAAGAAAATATATCATAGTTTATTAATCTTCTACTGACTTACTTACTATTAACAAAGATGTATGTGTTGAGTTACCTTACCTGGATAAACCATAGCCTTTTTAATAGCTTGGGGATCTTTTCGTGACCACTTTTGTACTTCTTCATCCATTTTTTCAATTTTAGCGGGATTCATTGCCCATAAACATCCTGTAAAAATAATGTTTACGATTATTTTCTTATAGATCATCACAACATCGGTAAATCAGATTTGGATAAGTACTGAAAAGTTTGTCCCTAAATAGTTGCTCCAAGTTTGGTTGATTACTTAGTGGTCCTTTTTATATTTATAGTTTTTTTATATTTCGCTCGCCAAATTGACGTCTTCCCCAACCGGACTGATGATAAGCCGTGGCGCATCTAGCGATTGGGGGCCACTTCTGACAGTGGTCCTCAAGTTGGCGGCCTTGTTATGTGCCTCTTCACGCTCCTCTTGAAGAACCCGGGATTGTAAGATGAGGGAAACACGTGTGCGGGTCGTTCGATATTTTTATAGTTCGACAGAGGAACGATCTTTTGAAACGCTCATCACAACAAAAGGACCTTGAGCAAAACTAAAAAAAATTCAAATAAAATATTTACCTTTTCTTTGACTACCATTCGTAGACGGCTTTTCAATTTTTTCAAAACATTTGTTCAGACTAAGATTATGTCTAACTGAATTTTTCCAACCATTTGGTGCAGTTTTAAAGTATGGGAAATGTTGACTAAAACAAACAAATTTCACATTAGTGGCTCCCTCGGCGTAAAATGTACAAGACATTTTCCATGAGTGAGGAAAATCAGCTTACCACATAAAGTTGTAAATTTCCGAGACAGGTAAGCTGCCTGTTCTTGAATTTTTTAAAGCCATTGCTATTAAACACGAATAAGAGTACGCCGGTTTCGGAAATTCTCCACTTCCACTTTTACTAGTATTTACAAATTTCGTTTGGCTATTTTCTAATGTAAATCCACCATTGACTGAGGATTTTATTATATGCCTATTGGAATTTAAAGACGAATTGTCGATTAAAATTGTAGCCTGGCTCTTGTTCCCATTAGATAAAATTGTTCTAGAATGGTTGATTTGATGAGCATCCAGTATATGAATGTTTCCTGATATTATCGTTTTCGTCCCTAACGAATGCGCAACTTTTTGGTTTGCACCCAAGATCGAACAGTTCTTATTCACTTTTATTAATTCTGATTGACTCTTTATTCGCACCGTGGTCGGCGTCGATATGCCGGAAACTTTATTTTTGTCCAAATCCTTCAATAAATCCTTGACTACAGCCTTTTCATGTTTCCTCACATAAATCACCATTTGCGTAGCTTCTTCTAAATCGCAGCTTTTCTTTACAGTTGATTCTTCTGGTTCTTTTACTTTTGGCATTTTAATTGCGTTAGGTGAGAATGTTAGGTGACTTTTTTCTTCTTTGGGACTTGGGAGTGATATGCTATTATGAAAATCATCATCCGCGGCCGCAGAAGTTAGAAATAAATTTGAAGATTCTTCCTTTACTATGTTTTTTACCGGAGTTTCCACGAATGAAGACGGCATGACAGAATTTGGGTTTACCATAACCGCATGCGCTTCGGAACCATACAAATCCAGATTATGAACAAAACTAGAACTAGTATTAAGCCATGTTGAACAGTTATCTGTATCCATGTCTAATAATGGAGGTAATTCTGAGAAATTTGTTCCTAACGTATCCTGCAAACAAAATATGAAAAAATTATACTTATGTTTTTAGTGGGATTATTGTACTCCAATGTTTGAAATTACGAAATTTCAGTCAAGTTCCGAGTGTGACTGAATAAGTAACTTTCACATTTATAATATTGGTAGAATAAAATAGGTAAGTTAAGTAAATGGAATGTACCCACCTGAAAGTCGGTCATACTACTGAGATCTGTTGCGATTTCATTTTTGATGTCCATGTCCAGCATGTCCTGCAGTGAGTCAGTGATGTATAAATCCATGTCTGAGCACCACTGCAACAAAACAATGTACTAATGTTAATTACATAGATACATATATTTATATATGTATACGACATACACTAAAGAGGCAATTTTGTAATGATATTTAAATTAATAATAGGAATGACGAATGGGACATTCTTATACAATGTCATTACACAATTACCAAATTAAGTTCATATTAAGTTCGCGCTACGAACTTAGAGGGTTATATGACTAAATAGGTAAACATTATTATTCATAGAAATGCCGTAAGTTTCAACCAATTATTTGCGGATTTCACAAATTTATTACAAACAGGGATTCGACCCGATACCTCAGAACGGCAGTCGCATACACCTAGGTACTTACACATAATAATTTCTTATACAAAGTTGATATTTTGAAGTAGGTACCTAGTAAGTAGAAATAATAATTATACTAAATTGACCTATAAGTTCTTAAACAATTCACTCTAAGTTTCGCGCCAAATCCATAGATATTAAAGTGTTCTTTAATATTGAACGAGACTGTGGAACAGCAGCGGGGAGGGCGAGATACAATGAAAGCACTACGTGTAGTAGAGAAACCTGTTTGTATCGAGGTATGCGCTACCCCAATAACAACGGAACGGAGCCCAACTGTTGTTTGCTTAGTGCTTACACAACTCGCATTGAAATTGAGTATTCGACAAAGATAATAAATATAAATACCTAAGCCTCTATAATATTATAAATGTATTTATCGTTAACAAATAGTTTCAATAATGTTCCCACAAAATGAGTGAACAATTAAATAGAAACTATTTCTTGACGTTACAAACCAGTTTTTTTTTGACTTCGCCCTTTTTTGTGAAGACCTACACCAACTTACAAATGGTTATATGGGGACTAGGTGCGGTGCAGCCCTGTTTTGGTAGCGTTTAGAAAAAACTACGAGTGAACGGCATTATAATAAGAAGGCTTTCAACAATACTCGGGACAAGAGATTTTATACTTGTAATAGAACAGAGATGTCTCCATAAATAAGGTTATTCTGATTATGCTATCGCAGTGTGGCGAACTTTATTTAAGTTTTGATAATTTTTGTCCGATCTTTAATAGCAAGTTAATTAAGAAATTTAGCAACACATGTACTTACATCAACCTAGTTTAAGTATAGGTGTAGGCAATGATATATAAAAAACTATAGATACGTTACCAACACTTAAAAATGGCAACAAAAAAGTCAGGCAATTGCCTTAATTTTCATACATGCTGCCATAGATAATTTCATAGAAATTCTTATATTCTGCCGTTTTTGAAAGCCGTGATGTTCGTACATGACGTGCTTATATTATAATACGTCGTTGGGTGTAGGTATCATTACCTTATCATCAACCTAGTTTAAGTATAGGTGTAGGTATCATTATCTTACAATTAAGAGTTAAGTAATAAATTTTTAAAGTACTAATTCGCAGCATTACTTTTCTTCTCCACGATAGGTACCTAGTGTACAATATGACACAACTAGACAGCAAATTTTTTTCACAAAAATGTATTTCTGTTGTCACTATAACAACAAAATAAAAATAATATGGGGGCTCCCATACAACGAACGTGATTTTTTTGCAGTTTTCTGGAACAGAAACATGTCCGTGCGGTAGTCCGACTAGCACTTGGCAGGTATTCAAAACATCAGAAGCCTTCAAGATTACGGACCCGAACCCGAAGTCATAACTTAAAAAAAAAGAGAATAAAAAAGAGGATTGCGGACGATGCGCCAGTCCTTATTTCCTGGAAACCATGAAACAACATAGAGGTACCCGGAAAAAAGTCTTTAGTACCGGCTATTTATGTTTCAATGATCAAAGAAATTACTGCGTAGTGCTATCGTTATGTTTACTGTCTACCAAATATGTGTTTATTATCAATATACCTAAAATATTTTAAAGCTGTAACACAGAGTGCATTGACAGATAAGCTAGATTTGTTTACATCAACCAAAACGTACGTGGATACCTTTTAATTTGTTTTGCTTCTTTTAGATACTTACATGATATGAAATTACTATAGTTGTTTTTATAGATGTTATTTATTATTATTGGACATTCTCACACAACATATTAGCGCAAACTAAGCTATAATTTGAGCTATGGGATCTAGACGACTGGGATAATTCATGAATCTCAACGCGTTTTCTTTTATGAAGTTTTATACTTACGCATTTCACAAGCGGAAAACATTCGGCGTTGTCCCCACGCTGGCAAACCATTTTTTAAAAAGCTAATACCTAATTTGTTTCTCGTTAAGAATATAGGTGATGATTTTAGCTACAAAAATAGTAAAAGGTTTCATAAAAAAAAGTAATGGAGGTTATTTCATCACATATTTTGCGCCTTTTCAAAAAAAATTGGCGGAACCCTGATGCCTGTTCCACAGAACCCAGTTTGGTAAACCCTGCTTTCGAGGAATTTATTTTCTTTCTATCACCTTATCTAAGAATTTTAACCCTAGAGAGCTAACCTTCATCGAATCAACGACTACCCTTCACAAATATAGATATCTTTTTTCGACGCGTGCTCCAACCATCCTGACATCGCCTGCAAACTAAGTGTTCGTCCAGATCCTTCTACAGCATGTCCACGTGCGACCAATACCTAATTTTCCGAGATATTACACAATATTCGTCGTTTCGACGAATAGTTAGTGTTTGTGTATGTTTTGTTGTAACTAGCACTTATATTTATTTTGGAGTTTCGCAATAAATTAGAACCATTTAATTTCAGAGGAACGATTCACTCGTTTATTATGGACGAGCAGGACTTCAGTGCAGCGTAAAGACCATATGGAAGTTAAATAGAAAATAAAAAGGATGTGGACGTGTTGTGGAAAGTTATATCCAATATGAGCCTTCTTCACCTGCTTTGCTAGACGGTGTGCTGGAGTCTCCAACCACTGTTCCGTCGGATAACAGTTCTATCAGTCATCATAACCGTCGGATTTTGTTTTGTGAGAAAGTCATTTCTCACAAAACAATATCCGCAGTGGAACGGTCACGTTTGGACGACCAAAACAGTAAAAGTTTTGAAATTAAATATTTTTATGTATTATTCAGCACCTCAAATATTGTTCGTCGAATCAACGAATGGTAAGCTGTAAAAGGGCAAGGTCGAACGTTAGTAGTCTAGGGTTAATAGGTTTCTGCGACGCTCGAGAAACTACAAGTTTAGCATCGTTGGGTTCCCCTACCAAAAAGGAATTGCAAACAGTATAATAATATAAATATAAGTAGGTAGGTAGTCACGGTAATATTTCTGTATGTTATTTCTATACTTTGACTGTGATTATAAGGAAGACAGTCTTTAATGTGTAAACTAATCATACACTTGCTTGTTAAACTTTTAAAGTAGCCTAGTAGTTCAGACACGGCGGGAACTAGGGTCTTATTTATATGAGTTAGTTAGTAATCGTTCAGACATAACCGCGTGGTTACCGCACGATTACCGCGCGATTCCCGCCGTGTCTGAACTGAGGCTATTAGCCTCAGTTCAGACACGGCGATTACTAACTAACTCATATAAATAAGACCCGCGCGATTTCAGAATCGCATGGAAATCGCGCGGTTCCCGCAGTGTCTGAACTGAGGCTAAATCTTTTAGTCCGAGGTACCTAGCCCGGTTTTGCAATACCTAGTGCCGACTGGCACCTTTGATTTTTTTTTATTTTGGTAGGTGGTAGTTTTGCTAGGGTAGGTTTATTTTCAGGGTTTATTCTGGCGGGAATCTTGCGACATCCTTCCTCCGACGGCCATATTGGTATTCAGCCGGTACACACGTACAAAATAGTGGAACAGGGCAGGTGTATAAATTCAAGGTTTTTAGGTATGTAATGTCAATATTTTATTAATTACAAATCTGCGGCTTCCCTCGCGTGATATCTAATTATTCCACAAGCGTGTTATTACAGTGTGAATAGTTGTAGCAAAAAAGGCTCTGGTCGATCCACTGCTTCCTTTCGATGTTCTGCCGGAGTTTTCATTGCTAGAAATCGTGGATTGATACTTTCCGTGGATTGGTACTCTAGTTTTATGGAAAACACTTTAAATATCAAATCAATTTTCAAATTATGTTTCAAAGGTACGTAGATATCTGGGAAGAAAAAGGTTTTAGCTTATGTATTTTAAAGAACAGTCAGATGTCTGCTAGAGAAGCAGCATCCTACGGTTTATAATGATGAAAGTCATAATATTACTTCATAAATCGAATAAGTGCAAATTCTATCGCCTCAACCGGGTCAAAATTGGGGATGCCTTGCTACCCATGCAGGAAAGAGACATTTAAAAATAGGGTGGGGGAAAGAGACAGCTACGTAACAAACAAGGCGGGGTGAATCAACCCTAATAATGATTGCTGCTAGCTAACGTGCGCTGCTCTCAGTATTGTAGATGGGTTTACGTAAGCTTTTATTGAGCTTGTTCGATGGTTTTCTATGTGATTTGAGGATGGATCTAGCCATCATAATCATAATATCATGCTAAGACGAATAGGATCGGAGCAGGAGTGAACATTTTTTGGAAAACGGGGATAATTGATTTCTTTTTAGAGCTTCCGTTGCGTAAATGGTTGAAGTTACCTACGTAATAATATTGTACGTATATCACATAATTATTGTCCCTCTTAAAAAGATTTATGTCTAATTTTAACTAGGTATTTTAAGGTTCGCTCACAATAACCTTCTTATTTAGTTCTAAAATAAAGTATAGTATATTAGAGACGCAACGCAACGGGAGTAAATGCGACGAGAAACATGATAATAAAATATTAATACCAGACCTCTCCCTTTTTGTCTCTTATGTGACGCAAACGAAGTTGCGCTGTTCACTTAGTACTAATAAGAGTACTATATCAATAATTATGATGTCAACTACGATCATCGTCTTGGCTGACATCATGTTTTTAGTCAAAGGTTGGCATTTACAATGGTGAAGAGTAGAAAGATGTACGTATCACATCCAAAGACTTCTATATAAAGAGGTAGACCTGCCCTACGCACCAATTTTTGAAGCGTATAAACTGAGCTTGTTAGCGCGGTTGCGCCCAGTTCGCGCTGACACTATGTCACTGTCGTATCTCCCACGATTTAACAACAAAATTGTATTTTTAACGTGGAAAAGTACATAATTATCGTCATAAAAGTGCTTAAGACTTGGTAGTTTACGAAGGAGCACAAATTTATTTGGTAATTACGCACAATTTATGCGTAATTAATTATTTTTCATCAATTTTATGATTATTCTTAATCGTATTAACCCACCAAATTGTACAGGCCTAACTAATCTGACGACCCCAATGCTTTTGTTGTACTTCGTTTTTTGACAGCATAATACTTGCTGAATTGAATATGCCAAACGAGCGTCAAAGCACGGGGATTCCCCGAATAGTTATAGTTCTACGCAAGTACGGTTTGCAACAAAATTTAATTTATGTTTTACTTTTTGGGTAGGTACTTACAACGATTGTGATCAAATCAGTCATTTAATGCCATCTTATGTACCTAATAAGATTTTGTAAAAATTACACATCAAAATGCAGTTACCTTTCACAGGTTATTTTAAGATTATTAGGTATAATTTAACTTTTTATGAGATTATTACATCATTCATTGACGAATATTATTACATTTTTTTTGTTTCCATTAGCTTTCCTCAAGATCAACTACGTCAGCAAAAATGGGATGAATTTGTCAGACTGGAGCGGTCGGAAAGCGATTGGATACCCAATTCCTATTCCAGAATATGCTATACAGGATGTCCTGTCATGACGGCTATGTCACATTGAGGGAAAGTAACTTAAATATTGTAGATGGAACATTTTACTGAAAGAAAACATTATTTTAATTTAAAAAACAATTTAAACTGCATTCATAGATTTTTAAATACTTACATGGTTGAGCCGGGAATCGAACCCGCTACACAAGAAAAAATAATCACCCCGTAGGTTTAACAAACCGATCGAAAGGCTTCATCATAAGGATTTTTTTTGCAAAGTAACATAGTGTCAAAAATAAAAGGAAGGCCATGAATTTAAACATTTGATGTGAAATTTTGTTCAGAAAAATGAAAAGCTGGCATCGCCGGTGTTCTCAATAAAGACTTTCATCCCTGGATCGGGACAAATACGATGGCCGCCGAGATCCACAGATCTAATAATGTTAGATTTTTTATGGGGTTATGACATGATTTTTTTTATACCAATAAGGTGGCAGACAAGCATACGGTCCACCAGAAGGACCGGTGGTCACTGCAGCCTATATTAAATTTAGTTTACAAGAAATGAAAATGTCCACGAGTTACGAACAGAACTTGGACATATTATTATAAATATCCACCACAGCAAGATCAAAAGATTGACAAGGAGTAAAATAATCAAAAGTGTGTGACTTTATATTCAACAGTATGGGACTTTTGTATTAAAAATGCTAAAATTCATGGTCTTCCTTTTATTTCTGACACTATGTTAGTTAGCAAAAAATAATCCTTAAGATGAAGCCTTTCGATCGGTATGATAAAGCTACGGAGTAATTATTTTTTCTCGTGTAGCGTATTCGATTCCCGGCTCAACCATGTTATTATTTAACAATCTATGAATGCAGTTTAAGTTATTTTTTAAATTAAAATAATGTCTTCTTTCATTAAAATGTTCCATCTACAATATTTAAGGTACTTTCCCTCCACGTGGCATTGCCGTGGGACACCCTATATAAAAGTAGTAATAATTGCTTTGATTTTTAAATGAACTAGGATTTGTCATTAATTTATTCCTGAATAATATAATAAGTTCTGTTGTTCAAATGACTAGTGAGAGCCGCCTTGAAAGTGGTTATAGAATATTACACACATTTAGTGTACATTTCTTTTCATTAGTTCCAGTCTTATTTGTGGCAGGCAGAGCCTCTCTTCCTTGTGGCCTTAATTAAATTTAATTATATGAAGATGACTGATTACTTATTAAATTGGGATTTTATTTAGCATAAACGATGTTCCTAAAAGTAAATTAGGCGATGGTTTTCCTTAAAAACGTATAGATATTATGTTTGTTGAACTATGGAATTGTTAGACAAACTATTTAGAAAATAGTTATTCGTTCAGTAAAATAGTTCTGCAAACACCATTAAACAGTACATTTAATTTGATTTATTTGGTGTACATAATTAGTGTTCAAGTCAGTATTTTTAGTTTGACTTTGAAATATTTTGTTCGGAAAAGGGGAATATTCAGATATCGATTAAAATACATGCCTTAATTAAATAGGTATGTATATAATCAGTTTTTTAAGTTTATATTTAAATATGAACATCATTGGTAAATTTTGCATTTTATACCTTTATACCTACTTAACATTTTTCTGCAGTCAGTACGTGTGATACAGAATCGTAAAACTTCGAGGGTATTCGGTGGTACTCGGCTTGTAATTGGAGTCCATACGCCTTCTCTTTTACTCTTGTTCTATTTGTATATTGCTATTACAGTTACAATTACGTAAATATAGTTTATGAGTGAGTGTAGTTTTAGCAATGTGTGTGTATGAGGATTGCTTTTATGCTATCGTTTCTTATAGTAGAGCGTATCTACCTCATTTTATATAGAAATCTTTGATCACATCACTATCACGATACAAAATAAAATTAGAAATTTAAAATGTATGAAGAACTGACTTTATATCTATGGAAGAACTAAATAGATGGTAGGCACCTAATTGTCTGGGTAATAATGTCTAGTGTTAGGTCGTGCTTTAGACAACCATGAACTCGGAACTAATGTTACTCGAGTTCATTTAACCAAACTTATTTCAATGCCAAGATATGAATAAGTTTGGCATAGTTACTGTATTTGTTTGACATTCACTTAATAAATGACGAAAATAAAACATCCGTTCTACGTCCAATGAATGTAACAGAAGTACAAAAATCATCATTATAACTCTTTTATTCTTTAGCCTCTCTACATCCTACTACGATATTACCCTTACCTACCTTTAAAACATTGTAACACCAAATTTTTTTACAACTACATAGGTACTTATTATATAAAACGAATAGGTTTTTAGGTATATAGGAATTATTGTACCTAGGTAAGTAATTCTTTTTATTACGCGCAGGAGTACCTTGCTTGCTGTGTGATGTAGAATTGGATTGAAATTCTGACTCTTTTTATAAACTTTGGGCCCTAATTACTTTCAGCCGTGGCTATTGGATATGGTATAGTGGGGAGTTGTGGAGGCACCGCAAGGGGCCTCGCCGGCGCTGCCGCAGCCGCCGTGTCCTCGAACCTGACCGCGCGCGTTCGCCTTGAACTCGTCGTGGTCGGCTCTTGCGCCGACGACGGTCGACGATCGCGTGTGAGCCGCGAAAATCGTCGGATTGGAAAATTGTTTCTATGAGTAATAAAAATGTGTGTATCCCAGTAATTGGACAGTAGTTACATATTATCCCTAAGTATAAGCTTTCAAATTAGCCCTTAAACTTTTGTTACAAAATAAATGTTTTGTTAACATGGTTAAATATTGGCGCGAAAATTAAAAATAAATACACCACTTGCGCGCGCAGACAAGAGGAAGCACGTAGTAATTTTGGGCGGGGCCGCGGGGTTCTGTATTGATTGCACGCGCGAGGCTTTCCCCTCGCATACTCGCCCACCTTCACTACCTTCCGCTTCAAACGAAGGGAGGGGAAACTCATATTTTGAAGTAGTTTTTGGTCATGTATGTTGATATACTTATGATCTAGTCTAAATCTTACAACTAGAAGACCAATAAGGACCACCAAAGTAGGTAGGTATGGGTACTGACCACTAATGAAATTAGCTAGTAGCGTCATCCGTGTGAATATGTAACCTATACATACATATACAGGTTGCTAATATTAACATTTCAATGTCAAGTATGTTATACCTAAAAGTTGGCAGAATGTACCTACCTACCTGCGTGATATGGTAGGAAATACAGACGGTGTAGGTCAATGACCGCACTGTAAATTACTGACTCAACGATCTATGAATAGGAATCTGACTTTGGTACTTGTGCGAAAAGTTGGATTTTGTAGGTTTAGTTGACATACGGTCAATTGTAGCTGATTTTAGTATGTAATAATATTTTTATATTATTATTTTTGTATAGTAGAAATAAATGTGTTAGTAGGCACATTGAGATTTTATTTAAATCCTGAAATGTGTAGGAGGGAAATGTTTCCTTCCGGGACACAACTGAATGATATTACTACAGCGAAAGTCATACCTTCGTAAATCTCTCGTAAAGCTTTAGTCAGAGACTGAACAGAACCCACCTATTTTCACTTTCTGCAATGCTGACAATTTCACTTTGGATCGAAAAACGCAGAGCAGTCTTTCCAATAAAACAATGTAGATAACCTTGTATTAGGAGAAATGACAAGGACTTCATGAAAAGCTATAAGCAGGAGGACTTCTGATGAATTGAGTAGGAAATAGCCTACTCAATTCATTTCAACCAAGTCATCAACGTGTTTTCAAGAGCAGTTTAATTTTTAGTCGAAATTCAACCTCTAAGTTAGGAACCTCTATTGCTATAGCTTATCGTTATCACACTGCTAGACGGCTTGCCCGGCATCGGCAAATCCATTGAATTTCGTTTTAGAATAGCATTGTAGAACATGAACATAATTCACCCCCTGAAAAGAATGCAATAATCTGCCATACATCCAATGATAGACAGAGCGCAGTCGTACCTAAATTTTGGCTACGTGTCCTCACTGTGCACTGGAAATCGAGTGGTCTAAAACAGGTCTCCTTGGTCCTAGATCTGAAAAAAACAAGCAACACCACTGAAAACAGCATTTGCTTCGCCCATTAGCAATGACTGCAGCAGACTGATCACAAATATGTCGCAAAAGGTTACATGAAGGGATGAGCGCACCTGCCGCAGTGTTTATAGGTAAGTTTTATAGAGGTAAAGGTGTCATCGCCCAAGCAATAATAGATCCAGCCAGGTAACGACCTGTCAGCTACTCTGTAGATTCTGCTTCACTTTGCGTTTCTCCCACACTTCGTAAGGATTTAGGTCTCCCTGGCGCCCACACAGCGTCTAACTTAGTAAACCTACCGTAACTCATATTAAAATTGTTCAGACACGTCTCGAGGCGGAATAATGACTCTGTGGAGCGCCTTTTTGTTCAGGGCAGATTGGAGGGCGAGGAGGAGCACCAGGGCGAGAGGGCGATCACCGATGATATGGGCCAAACAGATAAAACGTTGGTGGTAGGCACCGTACATAGGTGCTCCCGAATGTCAGCTAGCAGGGAGAAATCGTAAGGCGAGTTCTGCCGCAAACGACAATTCTAAGTGTGTTGACCACAACCACTCTGTCAAGAGTATATCAATGAAAAAGAAGGCGCCTGAAAGCGGACACAGAGCGGGAAGTCGATATAGAGCGCCGGTGGGCATCATGGTCGATGGAAATAGCTTTGCTGCCACCTTGTGACATTCTTCGGAGATCGAAATAATTCGTAACTTCAGTTGGTAAAAGCAACATTAATTGTAAAACTTGCGAAGATCGCACATTCCGTCACTGTATTGAGAATTTGACCAAAAGTGGAAGGATGGATGTAAAGAAGTTCTGCTGACTAGGTACCTATGCCATCTGTTTTTAAGTTCTTCAGAATAACACCGTCCATCCGCCGAGAAGTCACGCCGCTATGGCAATCTCATGAGATTGAGGGCCATTATCACACACCTCAGACTAAAAGAATATTATTATTTTAATCTGAGTCATACACATTGGACATTGCCAGGGCAATGTTACTTAGTGGCCCTGTAACTCCCAAGGTAAAAGTTAAACATGCTGAATAGTTTAGTGCGAATGCGGACACTATTTACTAGGGAATGCAATCCCGCAACAAGATTGTAATCCCGGTATTTGCGGGACTGAGCAATCTCAGTCCCGCGGGATCCCGGTATTTGCGGGATCCCGCATATTTCTGAAAGTCATTGAGAAAAAATAGAATTCTGTATCATACATCCATCTAGAACTGAAAAATAGTCATCCCCTTAATCCCTGAAGGGGTAGGCAGGACGAGGCATATGGTCTCATCTCATACCTAATGTCCTTTTCTCAAAATATCCCATTCTCAAAATATGTGCACTGCAGGATTAACCCCGCTCAATCCGACTTGGATAGGTTAGGTTAGAAGGCTAAGGCCGGAGCGGAGCGCTGTGAAGCTTACGCATTAGTCTTCGTGGTTATTTATTTAGAGCCTAACCTAACCTATCAAATCGGATTGAGCAGGGTTAATCCTGTAGTGTACATATTTGGAGAAAGGGACATTTTGAGAAAAGGACATTTAGCGAAAAGGAGTTTTGAGAAAAGGGTATTTCGCGAAAAGGACATATGGAGAAAAAGACATTTCGAGAAAAGAACATTTTGGGAAAAAGAACAATTTGAGAAAGGACATTGTGAGACATTTCGAGAAAAGGACATAATGAGAAAGGATATTTCGAGAAAAGGACATTATGAGATGAGACGAGCCGGACCTTCAACTTGACTTAGCTGCCATTTTACCGGCAAACGGGACCAACGGCTTAACGTGCCATCCGAAGCACGGCAACGCTCAAATAAATGTCACAAAGTGGTCACCCATCTAAGGACCGGCCATAGTAAATGTAACTTACAGCAGTGATCTTTTACAGAACACTGAGTCCGCGGGGCACAAGGAAACATAAATTATTTAATATTACTTTTGTATTAAGATTATTAAACGGATATACAATAAGTAATAAAATAGCTACTGCAAATTATTAGAAGCGCAGAAAAAATAGCATGTCAAAATTCTTGTCTGCCAAACGACTCCTAACTTTACATGTCAGATAGCCAGCAAGCAATGTACGAGATAATTGAATACTTTTATAGTACAAGAAAAGTCAAATCTCCCTGATTAAATCACTAAAATCAAATAAGTACGTTATTAGGTTATACAGAGTGAATTTTTCAAAAGGGATTGGATGGCCAAATCCGAAACTATAAGGAATAGCGAAAAATTCTCAAAGGAGTTACGAGCCCGATTTTGATGAAACTTAAAACCTCATCATTAGATTTTTGAAAAACCAATAATCCTAGCTGGGAATCGAACCCATTGATTATGAAAAAAATAACACACCCTATATTATTACACCATACGATAGTGTTGCTATTAAGAACCTTATTCTGGGAAGTAATGACATATGGCAAACTAAAGGAAAGTGCTCATCTTTACCAAAATACAATTTATTTTGCTTACGTTAACTGATTATTTGTTCAAAATGTAGACCATTGTTTTCAATACATAGCTGGATTCGAGACCTCAAGGATCGTACTGCATTCAATATTATTGATTCCGTTTAGAATATTCTCCAAAGAATCATTCTGAGCATGATTTAAAACACGGAATAGTTACGATCTATTCTGGGATTTCGAACGAAACGAACTACGATACAAAATTTAGGTACATGAAATATGAATTCTATCAAAATTCCAAACTTTCCTTAAATTTGCCATATATCATTACTTCGGAGAATTTGATCCTTATCAGCGACACTGTCGTATGGTGTAATAATAAAGGTGTGTTTTTTTTTTCAAAATCAATGGGTTCGATTTCCAGCTAGGATTATTAGTTTTTCAAAAATCTAATGATGAGGTTTTAAGTTTTATCAAAATCGGGCTCGTGACTCCTTTGAGCATTTTTAGCTATTCCTTATAGTTTCGGAGTTAGCCATCCAAGCCCTTTTTAAAAATTCACCCTGTATATTACGTCACAATTACAAATAACTTTCTCAAACCGAATCAGTTTGTGCGCTTCCGCTTACAGAATAACACATGGCGTTTACCTTTGCACAATCCCGCTAATCCCGCGGGATCCCGCACGATTTACGTGCGGGACTGGTCCCGCAAAAATACTGCGGGATCCCGGTATCCCGGTATTGCATTCCCTACTATTTACCGATAGCCCGCGAACCAACCAGCTGAGCCGACATGACACTGATTTTGAAGGTGTAACTTCAAAATCTGTGCTGGACGGGCCTGTGAGATTTGTAGGGAAACAATGAACAAAAGCCCGAGCCACCGACTTCAGATGACGAGAAAGGATACCTAGGTAGATTTAATACACATTCTAATTACCTATGTGTTATAAGTCTATGCGTGACAACATCAATTTGTCTGAATGTCTTTTACTATAACTGCTATTCCATATTAAAATTAATAAGGCAATCTGGATTATCTAAGTTTTAAGTAATATAGGCACTACTCTGACCAGACCTGGCGCTAAAATGATTGAGAGAAACAATCATGTACGGATCAGTACGAATAGGAAGTAGGTATCTACCTACATACAAATTACATTGATAAACTGGTCGGTGCATTGATAAATTGCATGCGAGTGTTGCGTACACCGTAAACGTACGTCACCCGCCCGTCTCGTCGAATGCGAGCGAATGCACTACAGAACGCACACATGTACAAAAATGCAATAACACAACACACTTCACTACTACAACAGCACGTTGCAGTCATTGTTGATCAACCTTAAATTCTCTTGGCTCAAAACCGGCCGTGGGAAACAATCGCTTGTAGATTGTACTACGGTGGTAGGCATATTTTAGGTTCTTACCTATTTAAAATTATTAAAGCTATGAGGATTTTGAATCATTTTCCTGTACTTATTGGATATTAGAATTGTCTAAAAATGTCATTCACGTACTTTACGTTTGTCATTGCAATTGTAGGTACATAATAATATATGTATAAAACTATCAATAGTACTTACTCCATTACCTACATTATGTTTACATTACAAATCATTCATAGAAAATAAACAACCAGTTGACAAGTCAATGAAAGCTATGGAATTGGCGCCTTTTTAATAATGATCTGTTCCAGAAGAGGAAAAAAAGAAAAATGGTCTGTTCGATACCTACCATACACAGAGTAGGTATAAGTACATGTCAAATAGGCATTTTAAATAATTCTCTGGGCAGTATTTAAATGGATTAATAGAATATAATATGCTAGGTAGGTAGGTATTTGAAATGAATGAAAAGTACAAATGTATGGAATCGTATATTTTTCAAACGAGGGACAATAATAATAATATCTATACATAATGCTATCCTTATCATGACCAATACATTCGGATGTATGTCAGAATGAGAGAGAGGATA
Source organism: Miltochrista miniata (assembly GCA_933228765.1). Taxonomy (NCBI): domain Eukaryota; kingdom Metazoa; phylum Arthropoda; class Insecta; order Lepidoptera; family Erebidae; genus Miltochrista; species Miltochrista miniata. Next base: position 30,101,500 of record OW121752.1, on the reverse strand, counting down.
CGTCCGTTAAAGTTATTAAGTCCGACCGATGTGCCTATTATGAAAATAACCTGATAGACTGAGAGAAGTATATGTTAATTACTAAATATTTCTATTACAAGACTTATTAATGATACATCAGTAATGAAAGGAGAAGTATGAGCAGATACTTAGAATAGATAAGTAATCTTTTAGAGAAAGAGGCGCGAGGGAACGATTTCCCGCCACTTTGATGAGAATGTAAATAATTACAAAAGAAATGAATGACCGTTCTCATTTTACAGTATAAACATATAACACTGTACTATTTACAATATTAATATACAATTTATTGATGACATTAAAAAGAGCGGGACACGTTAACTCGTTGGACGTGCCCATCATTTATTCATGTTTTTCTAAAGTTACCGGGAAATATACGTATGTCAGTATTATGATATTACTTACCGAATATTTATTCGCATAAATATCCTTACGCTCGATAGACAAATCCTGAATTTCACACATTTACGCTTTTAATTTCATAGGATTGACAGATATACACCAAACACTCCGTATAAAAACCACAATCTGTTTTACTATTCTGTGAAAAGGTACACAAAGAATAGTCTTTGATACCATTGGCTGTTGCAACCCACGTGATACACAAAAGGTGATCCAATTGGCGGAGAGTTCTGAGAGACGTGACGTCACTAGTCAATTAAAATCCTCTTTCATCCATATTTCGGACCTAATAACTTTATAGAAATTATTATTGATTGTAAATTAAAATGTATAAATATTTTTTTTATTTTTTCAAGATTTGATCGACATATTGAATACTTACGAATTCACTTACCGTTTACATGGCTCGAACATTCACAACAACATGGCGGTTTGTTTACACCGGCATGATAAGGCGGGAAGTACTTCTGTGGTGTATGAGCATCTCTGCCCATAATTTTATATGTAGAAATAACCATTGCATACGAAAGAATATGTTTATTGAAGAAAATAGTACTATTTCAAAACGTATTAACATTTAACAAGGAACATAAGGCACATGGGCGATACCACTTTTTTTCGCACACCAGCGCGCTCTAGTGTCGTTGACCGTAAACATCACCGTGTAGCGGGAAATATAAATTACATTCAAGAAACTTCAAGAAAGACAGACTTGGAAGCACAACTTGATGTTTTTGTCGTACTGATTTTACATTGAAAAGGAAATTACTAATTTTTTTGGTAACAATAAAAAATGGTATGTATTGTCACTACTCACTTACATTAACAAGTCAAGAGTCAACAATGTTTTTTTTTAGTAAGTATAAAAAAAATGGTTTGTATTGTCACTCCTCACCAACATTAACAAGGCAAGAGTAAACAATGCAATAACGATGATAACAAAGCGATAGGATTTACAGTTCTGTCTTGTTGTTATACTACTTCAGTTGGTGATGTGTGAACGTCATTCTGTCTGTTCACATTTATCACAGTAGCTTTAGTTCCCTAGAATAGCGGTGCCGTTATATAGCAGTCGTAATATTACGGACGCAACAATACTACCATCTTAGCGTTAGCTGTGACAACATGTGGAAAGTTCCACGGAACATTAACATGTCTATCTTCACTGCTATCAAATATACGTTTAAAATATCATCGGACATGCAAATGGCGGCACCGATTTGTAACGTTACAGTGTCAATTAACGCTCTCGAGGAAACCGTGCCACTTAGTTTACATAGACAACGTATTAGTGAAGTCATTCGCCGCTGAAAACGGGCGCTATTTGGCGGCACCGCTATCATTGGATCAGAGCTATTTAGAATCCAAAAAAATATTTATCTGCTCGTTGTCTTCGGTGATAACAAGCTTGTGTCACAATCCATAGTATTCCAGTACATTTTTTTTATTGTATCCTGTAGTAGTGCAGCTTTATTCCCGGGACAGACGAGGTTATCGATACATTATAAAACATCCATTTTTGTAGAAAATTGGTAAGTAGGTATACGATTATTGATGGTTTGACGGTCGATGATTCACGGTCCCGGAACTTCTAAGTGAACATGAACTTGCATGCGTGTCGACACAGTTAAACAAAAAGGTTGGCATTGATAACATGGTAGGTTCACATTATAGCAAGGCGGACGACGCTTCCCGAACAACAAAGTGAGACCAAGAAATCAAATATTTACGTACTTCTAGAGACCACGTGGTGAGCACTTTTGGCTTTAGTATTTGATTTCATGGCCTTACTTTCTTGTTCAGTAAGCGTCATCTGTAATTAGTTAAGTAAGTAATACTACTTGCATAAATAATAGTCCAAGGGCTCTGAAGGCCAGACCTTTGTTATTTAATTTTGCAATGAGGTTTATGACTATGGTTTTTTAGAAAAGCTGAAAGGTTACCTGAACATGTCTCCAAAACAGGTAAGAGTGGTGAGGTAGTTTGGATAATGGTTCTTTTGGCAGGTAACAGGTAGCAAGTGTTTAATATGACTTTAGCTGTTTCCTGTCAAAACAAACATTGTCCAAGCCTCTTAGTAAGTGGTCTTATCCACCTCGGGACATGTAGATTAACGTTCAACTTACATAAATATTATAAATAACGAAGGACTAGTCGTCGCGGGCTTTTGCTCCATTAAATTTATGTCATTTCTGTTTCATGATTCAGTCATATTATATCAACTAGGAATAAGTAATTTAGGTCACAAAAATTTGTTACAAGAAATCAAAAAATACAAAGTCAATATTAATAAATACGGCGTACATTCCAACAACAAAAATAAAACAAGACAAACAAAGCATTTAAGAATAACAAAAATGGACAAATTAACTAATGAAATGTAGCATAAAATTATAAGAAAGCGAAATTACTTCATAATGTCATATCCATAATCAGAAAGAAGAAGAAAGAAAAAAAAAGATTTTTTATTCCACTTAGAAAATACATAATAATGGCAATAAAAAAAAAATAAAAGTAATAACACAGAAAGTAGAATAACGGCCACCTCTCAGCGTAATGCTGTCCACCTGCGCTAACAGGCAGACAGCGCTGATTTTCAGAGGTGGCCGGACCCCACTTGACAGGGGCACCCTTAATTTAAATAAATATCCTAATATAATTTTTTTTTTCTCTTTTTTTTTACTATCACGCGAACATATGACAACCTATTATTTTAAAAACATACAGAAAACACAATGACAAAAACCATAGATTTATATTTAGAGCTGGCGACATTCACTACTTCCGTCTCCGAGAGACACCACACCAGACGCAGCCAACCAAACCAAACCAACGCGCCAGCCATGTTCTTTTTTTTTTTGACACTGACGAGACTGACGTATTCTTCAAAATCTTTTCACAGAAATAGATTTAAGTTTTCTGTGAGAAATAGTTACTTATTGTTTATTAATTTAATTGTAAAACATGAAAATGACAGAAAATGCATGCTGCTGTGCTATAATGTGTAGCACTAAGATTCATAACAACGTGCACACTATCCTTCAAGAAGCGTCGCTTATCTGTTATCTATCAAGAAATAACAAACAACGCTGTTATCAACAAAAATTTGCCGCTGCCAATCGTGAGTAAATCAATAAAGGCATTAAGTAGTGTAACATAATCTTCTGCGCGCACTTAAAAAAGAAAATATGCAACATGTACGCAACAAATGTGACAATGTGATACGTTATGATCCTACTCAGATAAACACTGCAGTTTAATTAAAATACCTACTAAATTATTAATTACTACATATAAAATTAAGAATATTTCACTACTTACATACATTTAACATTCAGAGCAAACAGAAAATATTTATTCCATTTAAAGACTATTAACCTTTACAAAAATTTGTTTCAGTACAACTATTATAACATTTTAGGCAAGTAACGGAGGCCCCGCCTTGCTCACCCACATCACCCCGGCACCCCAGCCGCATGTCATGCTTCAAACCCACCCCATAAGCCAGCCAAAGAAAGAAGGTATGTATGTTAAAAAACATTTATCATTTAAACTCCTCCCAGGATAATTTATATAAAAAGATATGGTATTGAACAATTAGGTAGGTACACAAAATATATAAATAAATAAATAGTATTGAATAGTATACATATTATTTGAATAATGTTATTAATATTATAAATAAACTAATAAATTGATATTGATTAATGTTGTAACAAGAAATTATAACATCACAAAGACTGACATTGCTCCATCATATACAAGGTCCTGAGACGGCGTACAAATGTCTGCTTTGTTTTCAGGCTGCGGACCGGTGGGGATAGAACATTCCAGCAGCTTGTGGCCGAGTGTTTAAACGTGCCTCTAAAGGCAGCCGTCCTATGAGCAGGAATTGACAAGGGAGGTACTTTTGATCTTCTGCTGTAACGCTGCTTGTCATATCTCCAACTAAGTTTCTCGTAGAGATAAGTAGGTCTCTGTGTTTTAACAACCCCAAACAGTAGGCTAGCCAAATGGAGCCTCCTTCTGGCTGCCATTTTGAGAATTTGTAGCTTATTTATATAGGGAGTTACATGGTTTCTCCTGGGAATATTTGTACAGAAACGAGTGCAGGCATTCTGAACTCGTTGTATAAGGTTCTCTGTCCTCCCAAGCAGACAAGGCCCATACACTGTGTCACAGTAGTTAAACTTTGATAGCACAAGACTATCAACTAGGGTCTTTCGTAGTGGCTCACTCAGAAACTGTCGTATTCCATAAAGGACCTTTAATCTGTAGAAACAGTTACTGACAACCTTCGTTATATGAGCTTCAAATCGCAACTCTGAATCCAAAACTAGTCCAAGACTGGTAGCAGTACTAACTCTCTCAATATTTTCGCCCTTCATAGTAATAACTGGGTTTAGTGACACAATATCTTGGAACTGTTTTCTGGACCCTAACACCATGAACTTTGATTTGGAAGGGTTCAGCATCAAGGAATTTTGCTCTGCCCATATAAGCACACTTTCCAAGTCATCATTGATTGCAGCCACCGCAGTTGCTGTCTCAGTAGGCTTGAAGGACTTGTATAGCTGTACATCATCTGCATATATATGATATTTGCACTTCTTGATTGACCTAACTATATCTGCGCTATACAATATGTACAAAAGAGGTCCCAAAATTGACCCCTGAGGTACACCCCTGGTTACTGGGCTAGGAGTGGAGGTAATCCGGTCACCACCCTCCCTTAAGATCTCCACACATTGCGTCCTATTTTCCAGGTAACTATGGAACCATTGTACTGTTTCTCTGGCAAATCCGTAGTATGACAGCTTTGAGAGTAGGAGTGTAGTATTTATCGCATCAAATGCGCGCGAAAAGTCCAAGAGCACCAGGATAGAACCCTCCCCCTCATCCCTAGCCTCGAGTATATTGCCCACTACATCAGCCAATGCGGTAGCCGTACTACGGCCCTTGCGGAATCCCGACTGTAGCTCAGGCAATAGATTGTTAACCTCCAAGTACTCCGACAATTGTGTATGTACTACTCGCTCCAGGACCTTAGATAAACAAGGCAGAATACTTATCGGCCTTAAATCCTTATACTGCTGAGGATTACTAACTTTCGCTATCGGGCGAACAATTGCACAGCGCCACAGTTCCGGGAACTTATGAGACAAAATTGATGTATTTATAATATTGGTCACAGCCTGCAGAGCTGACGGGAGGACCATAGAGATCATTTCTTGGCTGATCCCATCCACGCCCTGGGCATTTGTTTTGATACTGACAATTATTTTACGCACTTCATCCTCACTGACCGGCCTCAAATTGAATTGAGTGGGAGTGCACCTATCAAACTCAAAGAATGTCAATTGTGAAATTGACAGTTTAGTCTCCCCAGGCACACTCAGGAAAGCCTTATTAACTGCTTCGGCATTGTCAAAATGAGCAGGCAGTAGAGTCTCCTTATGCTTCGCCAAGATGTCAGTCTTCAAATTTTTCCACATCAATTTTGGATCTTTTATTTCCGCATTTATGTTTTCTCTAAAGTAAGCTGACTTTTCTTCATGTAAAGATCTTTCAGCCAGATGTTTTAGATCCATATAGTATCTGTAGTGCTGGTCCAACCTAGTACTATGGTACCTTGCCCGTGCTCTGTCTCGGAGGCGGAATAACAAACGAATGTTATCCGTGATCCAGGGCGTATCATCATATCATAACTAATAAAGTACAAATGCAAATGGTACTTAAATTAACTATCCCATGCATATTATAAGTATACAATTTGGCCATTTTTGTATTAAGAACAAAAAATACAAAACATGAGCATTGTGCATGAAATTAACATTATAATAACAACAATACATAACACAACAGTCAAATAACCTCACAAAACTTATCAAGGAACGATTCTATCAGGCGGTATCCAGACCCAATCATTTCACAATGGCAATACAATTTGGGTTAAAATTTCGATATTTTAATGTTCCTGTGTCTTTTATACTTTTCTAATGTTCCCAATTTTTTGATTCTGTTCTTCTGGAGGTAGTCATTTTTGAAATTAGCGATTTCACTATATTGGGCTACAAACTGTGTTTCCTTAGGTGTAACGTTGACACTAAACTTTGTAGTGAAACCGAAGTCAGATGTTGAAGCAGTAGGTACAAATGGCAGGACCTTTGGCGGTTTGAATAATTGCTTTTTAGTCTGCTTTTCTATAGAGTCGTTCAAATACACGCTCTGTTCCAAATAATTCGAAGGTTTATTCCTCTTCTGCCTTGTTACTTCAACTTGGAATGACGTCGTAGATATTAATTTTTGCTTTGATTCGGCTTTCTTTGGTTTTTCATCCAATTCTTTTATGATGCTAGCAGGTAGGCGTGGAACATTGACTTTGTCAAAATAGTTTTGTTTGACAACCTGTGAAATAGATGTCATTCATAAGCATTATTCAAATGTGTAGGTAATCCCTTTGCGCTCGGTAAGACTAATTCGCAATACGCCTAACTCGCGTTATGACTAGTCAAAAGGAGAAGTAGGTATAACGCGAATTAGACCTACTGCGATATAGGCCAACAGCTAAATAGGTCAAATAATAACTAGACCTACTGAGCTTTAGTCTTTAGCCTCTGAAGTTGGGCTAAATATTTACATGTGGCATCGAGTTCAGCCCACCTGATGGAAGGCGGTCTCCGTATTCTAGGCTGTCGTCCACGTTACCAGGATGCACAACGTGGAGGTTGTCCTTCCCAGCACCCCTCCTTTCGAGGCCTTACCCGGGGCTCCCAACCATAGGCTGTTGGGTGTTACGTGAGGTTTTTTAGTCGGTAGGAGTCCGGCATAGCATCCATGATGATTGATCCATGAGATTCCCTCACATTAAAACAAAAAGTATAGATAACATGAAACTGATATTATTTATTAAAAAGTCAAAATATCCTTACAGCTGCATGACAACGATTTCATCTATGTACAAATTAAGAATTCAACTCAATTAATATTTTAGGCATAACGCGATGTAGACCAACTAAGATTTAGGTATAGGCCGAAGTAGTCCATATACGAAATAGACCAACTGCTATATAGGCATAAAGCTAATTAGGCTGAAAGCGAATTGTAAATGACATTTAGACGTAACGCGAGTTAGGCCTACTACGAATTAGTCTTACCGAGCGTAAAGGGTGTAATCAATACTAATAATCTATAGAGGAATGATTTGATTGATTGTGTTGTTTGCATTGAATAGGCTTCGACACTACTGAACCGATTTGAAAAATTCTTTCACTGTTGGGGGTGACATAGGATATTATTTATTCCCCGTGTTCCCAAGGGATCGGGAAATACGGGGGTGTAACTGCTTGAGGTCTGCTAGCCAATATGAATTGTAAAAAAGTTACCTTTGATACCTTATCGCCAACGTCGTCGTCCCTTTCTTTCCTCTTCTTACTTTTCTTGATTAATTCTGAAACACATTGTTACGATATAATAACGGCAAGTGATATTATACGATATAGTGGATTCAATCATCTCATTTTGTTCCGAGAGTGACGAGATGAAACAAAAACTTACGATCAGGGTGCCAATTTTCGACTAGTAGGCGAAAGTTTACTAAATGATAAAAACAAGAAATGTTAATTTCTTGTCTCATGATAAGCAGTTTCTAAAAGTGAAACAAATGACAGTTCACCAGTAAATTTCCGTTTACGCATTCGCGTTGTGCGATCGAGAATCGGCATCCAGTTCATGTTAAAAGCGTAGTAGCGTAGCGTGTCAAAAAGCATAGCAAACTCTCAGAAAAATCCTACTTCGATCTTTAGGAGTGGGTTGTGCCCAGAAGTGGGTGCCAATCAGCTCAGATGATAATGACAAAAGATTTTTAGTGCACCTATACATTTCTTTTATAAATAGCTTGGTCAACAGACTCACCAGTTAAGACTGAAGTTAACTAATGCGCTTGAGCCACAAAGGGTTTTGGCGTCAATAATGATAATAATATACCTACTTACATTATTGAAACACACACTTGCACTTACATTCCACAATTTAATTTACTTTAACACCACCTGACTGGTTTAGCTTTAAAGCATTCTCAAAGGTTTAAAGCGAAGCCGGTCAGGTGGTGATAAAGTAAATTAAATTGTGGAATGTAAGTGCAAGTGTGCGTTTCAATAATGTATTACAACAAGTTCCATCAAGTGCCGACAATTGAGAGTATAAGTGAAATAATAATATATTACCATTATTTTCAACTGGTATTTGTTCTGGAGCATTTTGGTTCTTCGTTTTGGTTTTCTCTGGGACCTTTTCTTGTTCCTTTGTCTTGATCTTAGAGAAAATGTTAGAATCTAGAGAAAACGAAAAATAAATCTTGTTAAATTGGTTCACAGTCCACAACACAAAAAAAAGCATGAAGAATGATCCTACTGTATCACATTTCGCGGTTAGCAAAGGAAAGTTTAGTACAACATTAGAATGTGTAGTAAGTACAAATTAGAGCACAATAATAGGCACATACCAATATTTTCAACTGGTTTTTGAGCTGGAACAGATTTATTTTTAGTTTTGGCGCGTTCTAGGACCTTTTCTTGCTCCTTTGTCTTGGCTTTAGAGACAACGTTGGAATCTAGACAAAATAAGAAAAAAATAAAAGTTAAGTTAGTCTATAAGTCTAGTTAGGCCACTAGAACAAGTAATTTAACTGTTTTGTTAGAATGTACAAACATAAAATATTACAAAAACACTTTTTCCCTTTTACTAGTTTACTCTGCTTTTTAGCCCCTCTCTATAAAATAGAGTGCAGAGGGGCTTTTGGCGAGACTTTGTCTGTAGCTGTGACTCTGTCGCATTAAACTACGTCACTATGTCACGTGGATCATCTGTTCAAAGGTTGAAATAATACAAAAATGACAACGTCAATCAGATTGAACTTTCACTTTCACAATAAACGTGTTAGTGAGGGGCAGTCTGGTGAGAACGATCTCACGGCTTTCTTGTTGCATATTAGTTAAGTTTACTCATCAGTGTATCGTCGAATTCGAGAACGATATTTACATTGCCTATATCGTTTTCGAATAGGACTTAGTCTCAAGGAGGTTTCAAGGTTAAAAACCCACTATCTATATACAGGGTGAATTTTTGAAAAGGGCTTGGATGGCCAAATCCGAAACTATAAGGAATAGCTAAAAATGCTCAAAGGAGTCACGAGCCCGATTTTGATAAAACTTTAAACGTCATCATTAGATTTTTGAAAAACCAATAATCCTAGCTGGGAATCGAACCTATTGATTTTGTAAAAAAAACACATCCTTTATATTACGCCATATGATAGTGTCGCTGATAAGGATCAAATTCTGCGAAGTAATGATATACGGCAAATTCAAGGAAAGTTTAGAATTTTGATGGAATTCATATTTCTTGTACCTAAATTTGGTATCATAATTTATTTCGTTCGAAATTCCAGAATAGATCGTAACTATTCTGTGTTTTAAATCATGCTCAGAATGATTTTTTGGAGAATATTCTAAACGGAATCAATAATATTGAATGCAGTACGATCGTTGCGGTCTCGAATCCAGCTATGTATTGAAAACAATGCTCTACATTTTGAACAATTAATCAGTTGACGTAAGAAAAATAAGAAAGATGAGCACTTTCCCTTAGTTTGCCGTATGTCATTACTTTCCAGAATAAGATCCTTAATAGCAACACTATCGTATGGTGTAATAATATAGGGTGTGTATTTTTTTTTCAAAATCAATGGGTTCGATTCCAAGCTAGGATTATTGGTTTTTCAAAAATCTAATGATGAGGTTTTAAGTTTCATCAAAATCGGGCTCGTGACTCCTTTGAGCATTTTTCGCTATTCCTTGTAGTTTCGGATTTGGCCATCCAATCCCTTTTGAAAAATTCACCCTGTATATAAAAATCAATGCCACTTTTCGTTGTAATTTTATAACTCGAGATTGGGCTCACCTATCCAAACCAAATGTTTAGGCTTTGTGCGGACTATTTAGTAGATGGTTTATATGAAGTTTGCATAAAATCGGTTGAGCGGTTCTTGATTTATCACGCAAACGAAGTTGCGCGGGTCAGCTAGTAAGCCATAAAATAACCACAATATCAAAGATAATATGAGGCGCTGAGAGCATAAGTGGATCAACCTCAAAACAATAAATCTGAGATAGAGGGGTCTAATGACTTTAACATTTAAACAAAGTTAAATAGCAAGAAATTCAGGAGGAAGGTTTGTATCTTTACTGTTGCATTTTGATGGGATTAAAGAACAGTTTCAAAGGGTTATCGTATATTTTCATATAAGTTATTATTTATATTTATTTTGTGGGTTGGACCACTTTTGCATTTATCTATTTAGTAGGTTGACCTTCTTTTCATGTGAATGTTATAGAGATATTTTCGTAAATAAAACTGTTTTTAATTAATAAAAATCATTTTTTTGTTTGTGTATTTTATGTGTATGTTGCCTTTGTTTTTTTTTATATCACCAAGGTGGCAGACAAGCATACGGCCCACCACAATATGTACCGGTGGCTTAGATCATCTAACCACAGGATGCGCCTTACTTAAGCATTGTTTTCTGCCATTGCACATGACCATTTGGTCTTTTGGCTTTATGAAAAGCCTGTACATCAGTACATCATTTTATATGATTAAACTAGTACATTACATTGTAGTTGACTGTACAATAACAATTAACACACAACAGCCATTAGCGTTTGTCGATTAATACATTTTTAAATGCAATGAAATTTTATATGTCTTTGTGTTTCCCCCTTCACTTGTATGAAAACTGGCAGAATATTTTTGTATGCGGTGGTTCGCAAAGGCTAGTCCCGTGTTATATGGTCTAAGACCGGTGGTCACTGCTGCCTATGGACGTTTGCAACCCTGTAAAAACCTTCTTAGACCCCTTATGAAGAACCTTATACTGTGTAGGCGTTTGGGAAACCCGAGGCAGGGAGATCATTCCATAATCTAAGAGTACGCGGGAGAAAGCCCCTACCGGATCTAACCGTGCTCAAACGCTCCGGACGCAAAGTGTGAGGATGAACACCCTGTATGTGGCGAGCGGTGCGGTGGTAGAACGGTAGCCGTGGGCATCATATCAAACAATTCTTCAGAGCACAAACCATTGTACCTACAGGCGGTAGAACACGCACAAGGAGGCAAAGTCTCTCTTGTCGCGAAGAGGTTCCACACCCCCTGCAAGCATAGGATCGTTGACCACTCTCATGGCTCGCCTTTGTATATAGATATATTAATAAACTAGCTGACTCGCGCAACTTCGTTTGCGGCACATGAGAGTTAGAAAGAGAGAGGTATGGTATTATTGGTATTAATATTTTGAGTAATATAATGTTTCCCGTCGCATTTACTCTCGTCGCGCCTAGTCTCGTCGCGTCGCTTATATACATTAGAGCCGACCCGCACAACTTCGTTTGCGTCACATGAGCGAGAAAGAGAGAGGTGTAGTATTAATATTTAAGGTAATATAATGTTTCCCTTTGCATTTACTCCCGCCGCGCCGCATAGATTCTTTAGAGCTGACCCCCACAACTTCGTTTGCATCACATGAGATTGAGGAGGAGGTGTGGTATTAATATGTAAAGTAATATAATGTTTCCCGTTGCATTTACTTCCACCCGTCCTTTTTTTGGTACGGAACTCATGTGTGTCCGACTCGCACTTGGCCTTTACGCAACGTACGCAGTGGAAGCTCTCAAAAGAAAGAAATTTTTCCCCGTTCTCGAAACATTATTTATGGCTGCTCCGCTCCTATTCGCATTAGCGTGATTTTATATCGCCATTAGCCATCCTCAATAAATGGACTATTAAAATGTAAAATAATTTTCGAAATGCAACCAGTAGTTTCTGAGATCCTAGGACAAACAAACTCTTCAGTTTTATAATATTGTGAGCGAACCTTAAGAAACAGACAAATTAGGTTATTGTGAGCGAACCTTAAGAGATAGACAATGCTGCCGCGGACTTTCTTTTAGAACTTTTTAAGAGAAACAATATTGTAATACTCAATTTTTACGTATCTTTAACTATTTACGCAGCGTACCTCGGAAGCTCTCTGACAGTAAAAAATATTCCCCGTTTTCGAAACATTATTGATTGCTGCTTCGCCCCTATTCGTCTTAGCGTGATGTTATATAGCCTATAGCCATCCTCAATAAATGGACTATCAAACTGTAAAAGCATTTTTGAAATCCAACCAGTAGTTCCCGAGATCCTAGCGTTCAACCATACAAACAAACAAACAAACTCTTCAGCTTTATCATATTAGTATAGATATAATTAATAAATAAGTGTCTTTTAAGTATACATGCAAAGAAACTGTTAACCCTTAATCACCTACCATACGTCTCACAGACGCAGCAGATATTTAAAACGTAAATATATCGGCGACCGAGTCGTTTGCGAACTCGTCCGTTCCTGTACCTTTTCCCCGTGTCCCTCAGTGCCGCGCAAACCACAATACATCAGTTTCGAATGCAAATCAGCAATTTGCCGAGAATTTTCTAATAAGCTGTGCAATAATTGTCGTGAAAAACTATAAGTTTAGGGCTTGTAATTTTTTTCTATTTAATTTAATTTTCACCATTTTCTTTTTTTTGCAATGGTTGATTATTGAATCAGTAAAAAATTATAAAAGAAGTTCATATCCATGTGATTATTTTTTATAGATCTCATTTACCAAATGACTTAGTTTTTAAGCAGATATTGTTGATTAATAGTAATTAAGACAAAATGCCTATAAAAATGATTCTCTTGTACCTTTACTAAAGAGTTTAATACTTTCCTAAGTTGATTTTTTACTAAAAAATATACTTCATAAACAAGATATTACTTTAAAGAACCATTTTACTCAGGGGTCTCATAGACGTATAGTAGGTGGTTGTGTGACAAAAAGTTATGGTAGGTGGCTAAGGGTTAAAAACCAAATAATACTTTGAGGTTGTACCACTGCTTTGGCGCGCTTTCTACAAACTCATAATAGAAAAGTGGGCTAACCCTCTTGGCCCATTTTTCTATTGTACAGATTACTAATTTTCAATGGTGCATAAATAGTTTGTAACAGTGCCATATCTTAGAATAAGTGGGAAGGTTGGTTGATCCACTTTTCTCTTGAAGTAGATGCAATTTTGCACCCTTTACACAAGTAATCTAAATTATCGTTTTTTGTGGGTTGGCCCACTTATGTTCTCAACGCCTGATATATAGTATTACATACAGATAGGCAACTCCCTGCCCCTCACTGACCAAGCTTCCCCACTCCCGCCAGTCCCGCGGCACAGCTGTCATTATAGTTCGGCGGATGTGTTGAGGGAACATTTGCTTAGCCTTATTGGTCACACACACATTCAAGCTCTGTACGAACATAGCGTGTTTTAGTGTAGGTGGCAAAATTGAATGAAGTTTCCGCCCTGTGGTAATACTAAAGTCAATAATGTTAATGTTCCTTTCGGGAGGGGCTTGGACTCCATGATTCATACCCCTGGCTACACCCGTGGGTACGTATATGGTTACCCTATCATACCAAAATATATATCAATCAAATCAGCCTAAGCCAGTCCACTGCTGTACGTAGGCCTCTCCCAATTTACGCCACAATACACGGTTCTGCGCCTTCCGCATCCAGCCCCAGCCTGCGAACTTTTCCAGGTCGTCGGGTGGACGTCCTATACTCCCTATACGCTTGCCGAGTCGCGGTCTCCACTCTAGAACTCGTTTGCTCAAAATGTTTATTCTCACACTATATAATATTATACAGGGTGGAATTTAAAGACGGTAGTTGGAGGTAAAGTACCGTTAATATTGATAATGGCAAGTTTTGCTGAAAGGAAACATTCCTTTATTTTCAAAAGTAAGAAAAACTGCATTCAAAGATTTTTAAAAAATAACCTGCCGGAGCCGGGAATCGAACCCGGGAGATGTGAAAAAAAAACATCCTGTATTTTATGATGCCAAGGGAAAGAGTTTTTAATGAGGAACAATTTCTTTTAAGTAACATAGTATCTTAAATTAAAGGAAGACCAAGTAAAATATGTTTTTATTGTAAAGCTTACTCAATCAGTCATATTGAGATTCTTCTCCCCTTTTTTGAAGTTGGTTAAAAAAATGTTCTAGTTTATGTGAATGGGAATATGCGTCCTGGTCACTTATCTTAAAAAAAAGTAGGAACTTCTCAATTAGACTGTTTTTTCTTCTTCAGATAATGAGTAAGCTTTTCAATAAAACCATATTTTACTTAATCTTCCTTTAATTTAAGATACTATGTTGTTTAAAAGAAATTGATCTTTATTAAAAACTGTTTCGGTTGGTATCATAAAATACAGGATGTTTTTTTTCCCACATCTCCCAGGTTTGAATCCCGGCCCAAGCAGGTGATTTTTCAAAAATCTTTAATTGCAGTTTTTCTTACTTTTGAAAATAAAGGAATGTTTCCTTTCAGCAAAACTTGCCATTATCAATATTAAGGGTACTTTCCCTCCAACTACCGTCTTTAATTTCCACCCTGTATAGTAAGCATATAAATGATGACCACCCCTTTTCCTATTTAACAGAACATCATCTTTTACAAAAATGAAATAAAGTAGTAAATAATGTTATATACCAGTATTTTCAGCTGGCTTTTGGTCGGGAACATTTTTGTTCTTCTTTTTGGGTTTCTCAGAGTCCTTTTTTTGTTCATTTGTCTTAATCTTAGAGACAACATTAGTATCTAGAAAAAAATAAGAGATAAATATTGTTAAGTTAGTGGTAAATACAGTGATTGTACCCATTCTCTGAGAACGTGGACATTATATACGCAAAACTCACACACTCCGTTACACTCATTATTGGATTTCTGCAGAATCGCACTTTGTGCGGTGCGTACGTGCGTGCGTTCGTACACACTATTTGGTCGCGCCACTGTTATTGCCAAACGGCTTGGAGGATTCTTGCGATGAAGATATTTGGGACATGGCTTAGAAAGGCTGCTCAACCGGAAGTAGGTGCAAATTGCTAAGCATCAGCTAATGGCTTAAATGCATGCGTGTGAACTTCAAGTCGTTCTCAGGCCCGACCTTAAAGGATTTTGGTTCTATGTAACAAATTACGTCCAGATACGGCCATTAGTATTATGTAAATGGCGTTCGCGGCTTTACCCGCGTGGAATTCTGTTCAGTCCGTAAGACTTCTGACAGTGGCCCTCAAGTTGGCGGCCCTGTGAAGTGCCTCTTCACGCTCCGCTTGAAGAACTCGGGATTGTAAGATGAGGGAAACAAGTTCCTGCCTTGTATAAGAACTTTTTCCGAGGATAAAAAGTAACCTGTGTTATTCCAGACTATAATCTATCTCCGTACCAAACTTCATTGCCATCTATCAGTTTTTGTTGTGCAAATGACAAACTAAACTCAGGGACAAATTTAGAGGAACGCAAAAAAAAAGGTAGACTGCGTTAATTTTTTATACTTACACACTGGCCACCTATAACAGCATTTGTATTATTTAAAGAAAGACATTTTATCGTCTTTTGTTTCAGAATATCATTTGTTTTTTTTCTCTACGTAGTAATGTAATAAATGTGTGTCGTAACTTCGTAAGAGAACAATTTAAGAGTTTATTTTCGTATTTTAAAACTTTAGTAAATCTTTTTTTTTACAAAAATTATTCGTCAGAGTGTTACTTAGAGACTTTTTAAAAAGACTGAAGTGATAATGCCGGATCTCAACGTTGCACAGGTGTCCAAAGCTGTAACTTTAATCGAACAAGGTTACACTTACAATCAAGTGGCTCAAATGTTGCGAGTTTCCAAATCAGTTATCTTTCGCAACGTAAAACGATACGAATAAGACTTAAAGCAGCCGGAATAGGGGCATTTATACCTGCCAAAGGACCTCTTCTTACCACAGGTCATCGTGTAGCTCGGAGTAACTTTGCTCGCATTCACCGTCACTGGAATGACAATGACTGGGGCAGAGTATTATTCACTGATGAGTCCAGATTTTGCCTTAAGCCAGATGATGGAAGGGTGAAAGTGTGGAGACGACCAGGAGAAAGATATGCACAGTGTAACATTGTCGGAAGAGAACCTTACGGTGGAGGGTCAGTGATGGTATGGGGCGGCATTTCCTTAGGAGGACGTACGGAGCTCCACGTCTTCGAAAATGGATCTCTGACAGCAGCACGCTACGTAACTAACATTTTAGAAGAAATTGTGATACCATTTGTCCCATACATAGGTGATAATTTTCTACTGATGCATGATAATGCTCGGCCACATACTGCCGCTGTAGTTTCAAGATACCTTCAAGGGTTCGAAATCGATGTTTTGGAATGGCCAGCCCGCTCGCCAGACTTAAACCCGATGGAACATGTCTGGGATAAACTGGGAAGACAAATAAAAAAAAGAATCCCTGCAATAACCAACTTACGACAACTTAAAACGGTGTTGGTAGAAGAATGGGACCAAATGCCACAAAATTTCATAGACGAATTGATAAAAGTATGCCCAGACGATTGGAGGCAGTTTTAACAGCAAGAGGAGGTAACACCAAATACTGAATGTACCTACGAGTGGTCATGTTAACTTTTACTAGAGAAGAAACCAGACATTCCATAAATTTCATGATAAGATTAAATTTCATTGTTTCCTTAACATTCTCGTTAATAAGCGATAACTTCAATATTTGTTTATTTTACAAATACAAAATACAGGCCAAGTGCGAAATATAATAGAATCGCCCATAGAGGGTTCCGTACTAAAAAACGGAAAAAATCACATATTGTATGGGAGCCCCCCTTATTTGTTACTAGCTGTTGCCCGCGACTTCGTACGCGTGAAAATTATGTTATAATGCCAATTTGATTGCTCTCTGCTTAGCCCCTAGGATATGTAGCGTGATAATATATAGCCTATTTGACGACCCTACCCCTAGCTAATATTTGTACAAAATTTGAATCAAATCCATTGAGTACTTTTCGAGATCCTTCCGGACAAAGCAAAGCAAACAGACAAACAGACAAAAAAAATTCTAACTATATTTTTGGCTTCGGTATCTTATGTTGAACACTCAGCGAGTATTTTTTTTTAAATATTTCTAATGTACAGTTTTGACTTTTCTATCATTTTATTATATGTTTAGATTATTTTTCTGATTTATCTCTAGCTATCACGGTTACGAGATAAAGCTTCGTCCCATTTTTAACCCTTTGGGTACGGAACGCTAAAAAATGTAAATAATATTATTATTTCATTACCTTTTATTGGAATATCTTCGTTGGCAATGTTGTCTGAAATCTTTCGCTTTTTCTTTTGATTAGTAACGACTAATGAATCACTTAGGACTTTGGATCCACTTGGAGTGTTATTATCTGAAAACAAAAACAGAACAATAATTACTACTGAAAATGACATGCTCTGCTGGTTTCTCAAAAAAAAAAACGTTAAAATACATAGTTTTTAGACCCTTTAAAATTGTAAATAGGGCACTAAAAAGAATAACCCGCTGAGTTTGCTGCCAGTTCTTCTCAGGTGGGTCGCGTTGTGAACTAGTGGTAATTCTTTGGTTTATATTTGGGACGTTTTACAAATGCATCTGCATATGCCTAAATGAAATAAATACTTTTTGTGTCATTTGCTTTGTTGTTTACTACGAGTACTAGCTTAGGAAAAAAACTGTGGTTTCCTTCTTATAATTTTTAGCTCATGGAAGGCCGCGCCGACATCCAGCGGATGCAAGACTATTAAAGATCTCATGTACCGCGCTTCACCTAGGTTGTGAAGCTAATCTCATCAGCGCGTGATGCTATCATGCTATCAGCTATACTGTAGGTATGTATTTGGTCGTGAGACACAACATAAACGAAGAAAACAGTAGTTGTCGAACTTTTTTAGCCGAGCGGGGTGAAAAATGTTTTGTGTTTAATAGATAAAAATAGGAAAGTAATATAAGACTAAGTAGGCATCTTTGACATGCCGTCTATATTCAGTTTATGTGTAAAAATTAATAAAAATGTAAAAAATTAATAAAATGATGTATACATTTCGTCTCACGGCCAAGTAAAGACCGTATAGAACTATAGAAAAAATTTTTCAATAAAAAATAAAACCGACTTCCAACAAACCCTGAAAAATAAAATTTACTTAGCACAAAGTAAAATGTATTTTGATTTATCAGATTTTATTCAATATCATATTGAAGTCGGCGCCAAGTAAACCCATAGGTTTATGTAGGTATTATTCATGGCACCAACTTCAATACTATATTGAATAAAATCTGATAAATCAAAATACATTTTACTTTGTGCTAAGTAAATTTTATTTTTCAGGGTTTGTTGGAAGTCGGTTTTATTTTTTATTGAAAAATTTTTTTTCATTATTTTAAGTGACGGGTGAACCGAAAAATATATCTATCTAGGTGAAAGTTCTCATTAATACAAATCAATCAAGCCCAAACACAAGGTAGCTGCTGTAAATCGTTAAGGATTTCCCTCGACTGTCTTTCGGTTCCATAATCATATCGACTCCAGATATTCATTAAATTGTAGTACATTAAAGCACTGAATTAAAAAGTTAACAAATGCACTGGTTGTCCCTTCAATTTTCGGTGGTTGCCCTCGATTTCTCCGGGATCCCATCATCAGATCCTGATCTGATTAAAATAGGACCAGCTCAGAAGTAAACCCTATTCAAGAAAGAAAACAATTTAAATCCGTTTATAATTGACGGAAATATCGGTGAACATACATAAAACATTGAGAACTTCCTTTTTTTTTTAAAGGCGGCTCTATCAATCTAGGTGCAAAGTTCTCATCAATACAAATCAATCAAGCCCAAACACAAGGTAACTGCTGTAAATTGTTAAGGAATGCCCTCGACTGTCTTTCGACTCTATCATCAGGTCGACTCCAGACCTTCATTAAAGTGTAGAACATTAAGGCACTTAATTAAAAAGTTAACAAGTGCACTAGTTGTCCCTACAATTTTCGGTGGTTGCCCTCGTTTTCTCCTGGATCCCATCATCAGATCCTGACCTGGTGAAAATGGGACCACCTCAGAAGTAAACCCTATTCAACAAAAAAATAAATTTTAAAATCCGTCTATAATTGACGGAAATATCGCTTGACATACATAAAAAAAAATACATACAGACGAATTGAGAACCTCCTCCTTTTTTTGAAGTCGGTTAACAAATGACGAAGCTCTGGCGCGATGTCGAGAATAAGAAGCCCCACCATTGCTAAAGGTTAATAGCACAAAATAATAAGCTACACAACGCAATCTCATGTATGTACTTTTTTTTCACACCTAACCTCTGCTAGTCACACTCGCGCACAAATCAGTATCGAAAACTACTATGAAAATCTTTGACCTCGTGTCTGTGAACTCTGTCTATGTCTCTGCGTAGCCTCAGCGTATTTAGTATGTAGGTTTCCATAATTGTTGACTAAAATTAGATAGTACAGATTCCAGGCTCCATCTTGGTGAGGTTTGATGCCATAGGCAAGACTAAGTCACTCACACAACAATAACGAATAGCATTTTTTTACAACCGATTCCCACGCGGCATCGCCTGCGGGGGAATCGGTATCCATTCCCGCTTCCCATGGGAACATATTCCGAGGATGAAAAGCCTATGTGTTATTTCGGACTAAAATCTATCCCTGTACCAAATTATAGCTCGATCCATTCAGTCAGAGCGTGATTGAGTAGCAATCATCCTAAGATCTTCACAAACTTTCACATTTATAATATTAGTAGGATGGAAACCATCCAGCTCGGACCATAAAGTGCAGAATAAAGAACTATTATATTAAAGAGAAAATTGAGTACCGAGACCTTAGTACCACTAAAGTTTATATAAAGAAGGGGTACTGAATGCTGAAGAAGTGTAACATAGGCTTTTTTTTTAAATTGTAGAAAATCCTACATGGATGTTATGCCGGACTCCTACAGACTAAAAACCACACGTATCCTACCTAACAGCTTACGGTTGGGAGCCCTCGGAAGGATACCCCAGGACTCCCAAAGTGTAAAATATGCTATCAAAAGTAAAATTACCTTTAACATTGTTCTCTTCTGTTAAGTGCGTGACAGAAGATTTTCGCTTGCGCTTTCTTGATTTCTCTTCAGCTATAACAGTGTTGACTGCTGAAATTAGAACAGATTGGTTCCATAAGATTCCATATACATATAAGAAAGAATCTGCGAAATGTATGAACGCGCATAACTTTAGAGCTGAACCGATTTCGCTAATTCTTTTTTTTTTTTGTGTTAGTTATAGTCAGGGCAAGGCTTGTAACTAAAAAAGGAAGGAAACAAATTGTATAAACAAATCGTATCTTTTATCTTATATCGCGGGTCAGCTTGATATGGCGGAAGAAAGTTCGCCGGGTTAGCTAGTTTTCAATAATAATTTCTTTTCTATAGCAAAACTTTCTTAGTTCACTTTTGGGTTTCCACCCTGAATAGTATCGATGGAATATTTGGACAGTATCAACTGAACATAAGACACTAGTATTATTATAATTAGCAAAATTATATTCAAGTAGGATAGTTCAATGCAAAGTCAACTATATAGGCATCTAATACATACATGTGCATATTTTTATACTTGTGGAAATTCCTCATGGATACTATGAAATACCTACTAAAACTACTAAATATGTGTCCAACCACTGCCACGGTCGGAAGCCCGGGTAGGCCCTCGAGAGGTTATCCCAGGATACATAAGGACAAAATTATACACAAGTCGAATGCTACATACATACAAACATATCTATATATATAAAAACAAGAACTGACTGACTGACGATCAACGCACAGCCTAAACCGCTGGGTCTAGAACCATGAAATTTTGCACAAATGCTCCTTATGTCACGTAGGCGAGCAATAAGAAGGGATTTTTGGAAATTCAACTCCTAAGGGGGTAAACAAGGGTTGCAAAGTTTGTATGGGACAACGTGATTCCTTGGTCCGATCTTCTTCAAATTTGGCATAAAACATCTTTAACTGAATTGATAGGGGACGTGTTTTGTATTTTATTAGTTAAAATGGGGTAGAAAAATATTTTGGGGGGAATTGCCCCATAGTTCATATTAATACTTCTTAGTCGGTACTTTTTGTTTTTTTTTTGACACATGTTTGAAAGCTCAATTCGAATGAAAAAAGATTGTCTCAATTTTTGATAAGTAGGTAAATGTCAAAAAAATCAAATAATAATTTTATTAAAACTCTCCATTTATTGATTTTTGCCCTTCATTATGCGGAATTGCCTTCATATTTTGTAAGTCAAAATTACATTTGTGAGAAGGAAAGCCTATACATATCTGGCTAGGAATTATGAAAGAACAAGTTCTAGGTAAGGTGTACACGGTTCCGATTATCACAGAGTATTTATTCACATCTTCGCTTACTTCCTTATTTTATACAGGGATAATACAAACGATCAGTTTAGCAGATGAAATCTACAGTAAATGTCTGGTCACAATAGGAGAAACTGTATTAGTACGGGTTGCCTCAGCCTCGAAAGTCTGAAGACCTACACAATCCAGAAATACGAGAAAGAAATAAGTTCAGATATCAATTCCTTAGCAACAGCAGAGAATGCTCTCTAAACCAATTAACAAAGACATTTGGTATCTATTTTTACAAAAATATAAATTCCAGCAGCAGCAGAGTTCCAAAGCGGGCATCGCGACTTGGTCCACCCGCTAGATGGACCGAGGACCTAGAAGAGTTCGCAGGCTGGATGCTGAAGGCGCAGGACGTAAATTAGGAGAGGCCTACGTCCAGGAGCGTACATGCTGATTTGATTAATATAAAAATAAAAACTGACTTAGATACCTGATCGAGATCCAGAACCTTGAAATTAGATTCATGGCATAAAGAAATGATTTTTAGGGTTCGTGCCCATAAACGGGACCCTATTTATGAGACTTCGCTGTCCGTCTGTCTATCTGTCCGTCATGAGGCTGTATCTCAGGAATCGTGATAGCTAGAGAGTTGAAATTTTTAGATGATATATTTCTGTGTAGCCACTATGACAACAAAATACTAACGTCAGAAAAGGGGGGCGGGGACTAAGGGGGCTCCCATCCAACAAACGTGATGCTTTGCTGTTTTTTTGGTACGGAACCCTCCGTCTTTCCACTCCGGCCAACCGTTGTTCGGAATGGAATTCAGGTCATTAAGGGTCTTTATTCCTATCTATACTTTATTCTTTATTTATTTCCGCTGTGCGCGAGTCCGCTTCGCACTTGGCCAGTTTTTTATACTACTAAGATGGCTGACAAGCTTACGCCACCTGATGGTTGGTTACTGTAGTGGACTAATTCGCATAGTGAACGTTTGCAACACCAGTGGCGCTGCTGCATGTCGACTCATATTTCCCTTGGCATCCAGTAGAGTCACGGGAAAGTAAAATATCCCGCAACCCTTCTGATAGTGCTTCGAATTAGGTTCGTTTAAAATAACCATTTTATGAAAATCCAATTTGTGCTAAAATAATACAACTGGAATACATGCGACAGAAAACCACGCGATAAGAATAGAAGTGACGGGGGACCTTTCTATTTCTCTCTCTCTTACGCAAACGAAGTTGCGCGGGTCAGCTAGTAATATATACGCCCACAATTCTTACCACCACCTTATACTAGTTTTATGTTAAACGCAGGTCCCTGCGACCTGCTGTTGAAATTTTTTAAGGCGCCTATATGGCCTTCAACTTGGCTTAACGATTGTCATTTTACTGTCAACCGGTTTCATTTCGAGTTTTCCTTCTTTACGCAATGGATCTTTTTGCGAAGGTGTTCCCTTAGTCGCCTCTTACGACACCCTCGGTATGTATGGGGGTGGTGACATTTTGTACTCTTACTTGTCGTAACACGGGACCCCGTCGCCACACGGGAGTCGAATGCTAAGTCAAATAAAAGTATTTTTTGGTGCTACGAACCTGTTTCTTCCACAATAGATGCAACTGATTTATTCGTCTTCTTTTTACTGCTATTTGTAATACTGCCTACGGAAAGATTCTTGTCAGTCACTGCAATATAAGAAGAATTTCATTGTTAATTAAGGTGTCTAGCAGCAAAACTCAGTTCGGCGGCTTTTGCCGTTACCAAGATCAGACAGCTCACTGATGTCCAAACAGCCAGGCTGGTTTATTTTAGTTATTTTCATAGCGTCATGTCTTACGGCATTTTGCTGTGGGGCAAGGCAGCAGATATACAAATAATTTTTGTACTTCAGAAAAGAGCTATACGTGCAATTTATAAATTAAATGCTCGAGAATCGCTTAAAGAGAAGTTTAAAGAAATAGGAATTTTAACGGTTGCATCGCAATACATATTTGAGAACATCATGTCTGTTAAAAAGAACATACATCTATATCTTAAGAACAGTGACGTACATTCAATAAATACTAGAAATAAGCATAAATTGATTGGAAAGGTTTTTCGATTACATAAGGTACACGACTCATTCGAAGGACTTGGTGTACGCCTATTCAATAAAATTCCTTTAAATATTATGAACCTTCCTTTATATAGATTCAAAAGGGAAATCAAGACACATCTTTTAAAAAGGGCATACTATACTATTGATGACTATTTTAATGATACAGAGACATGGACATGAGTTGCTTGCTCCTCACTTAATTAGGCGCGATTGTAAATGTCGCTTGTGTAGACAAAATTGTTGATCTTTATTGCATGACAAACGAATGTACTAAGACTATTTGAAAAGAGTGGCCGTGAGTTTTCTTGCCAGGTTCTTCCTCACAGGCTCTACCTATTGCTTTGCGAATCTGGCAGTAAATGTAAATGTAGAAGCAAAAATTTTGACGTTCATAAGTGTTACTTTGTAACCTAAATGAATAAAGATATTTTCATTTTCATTTTCATTTTCATTTTAATATTTTGGAAAATAATGTATAGATGAAGAAAAGTAGGTATTTCTACACCTCTTAGGTTGGTGTATTTGTGAGGGTAGTTGGATGTGTAGGTTTACAATTTTATTGGAAACCTTGTGTTGCAGCGCTGCGATCGAGTTTAGTTAGTTTGATATCAAAGCATATCTATCTTTATAAAATTACTAGCTGACCCGCGCAACTTTGTTTGCGCCACATAAGAGAGAGTATTACCTGTTCCCGTCGCATTTACTCCCGTCGCGTTGCGTTTACTCCCGTAGCGTCTCGTCGTTAATATTCAATACTACGTGAGAGAGAAAGAGAGAGAAAGGTTTCTCGTCGCGTGTATTCCCGTCGCATTATTTTTAAGAACAATTTCGTTAATGAAAGAGGTATACCGTGGCATTATTGTAGAAAAAAATTGATTGCCATTAAAATGGTTATTGTGCACCAACCCAAAGATAGACACTGCTATCGCGCAATTTTTTAGAACATTTTTAAGAGATACAATTTTGTAGTAAGTACATATTTTTTACATAACAATTTAACAAATATATAAACACACAAACTTTACTTCTTTATAATATTAGTATAGACAGGGTAATCTATTTATCCATCAACGCCCAACCGAAACCCAACTAAAACAGGGTATTTAAAATTGTATGGGAACCTTTGAAAAGACACAAAATTACTTCCAAGTACCCCTAATCCTCTAGAAAACCTTTTACCCCATTACAGCCCTAATGGGATAAAAAGGAAAATTTTACCGGAAGTATATCCCAGGCGAATCCGGGGGGCACAGCTATTTTATTCATAGGTTGTGTTATGTCAGAACCTTTGCATGTGGTGTAATTTGGCAGAGGCCTACGTCCAGCAATGGACTGAAACAGGCTGATTTGAGAACAATTCAATAAACTTGTTCTAATACTCACGAGCATTTTCATAATTAGATTGGGAGCTGTTTAAGCCCTGCTTGTTCTTCTTCGCGCTTGTCGGAGTCTTACTGCCAGCAGCATTCATAACGTTTGTGTCCTCAGCGCGAGAAATATTTAAGGTTTGTTTAGAGACATCAAGGCTCTTCTTGCCGCGGTATGAAATTTCTAGTGGAGCTTCATTGGTGCTTTCATCTGAAATATTGAAATTGTTTTCTTATTACATTTGTCCCACGTAATATGTGGTGAGCATATAGCCGTGTTGAAATGGACAGGCGCAGGTTGTGACGACCCACTGTTGCGCTGTGAAATTTTTCAAGTCGCCTATTAAAAAGCCCTTTTTCAACTTGCCTTTTAAAGCATGGAGCGCTCGTAAATTAAAATAATATAAACATACTATAAATGATTTCACAGGGTGAGTTTACTGTATCTATCATAGATTTAGAATGTACAAGATAAACAGTGTCAGATAGAAAACGAAACCAAAAAAAGAATATCTATGTGTGAAAATGAATATTGAATATCTATATATGTTTTTTAATATCAAATTCACACACTGAACTCGACACCATCGCACAGTGTACGCTGTAGAACAAGCCAGGTGGACAAAAGTCATTTTCAAATTTCCGAAAATAGATAATTTCTACATGTAAACAACACCCCTAAACCCCAGATTCTGAAAACTGTTTACGTCTATCATTCCATTCTGATGCGTCATCGCTTATCAAAGTAAGCTAATGAGGGTAAATGTATTTAAATAATTGCGTCCATTGCATTTTCGCGACACTTGCACTTACATCTTACGGTGACAGTTTGTTGTTTTGTGGAAAGTTTTAGTGATGGATTTTATATCTGAAGATATGTTTATTATTTTATACTTATTATAATCTTTTATTGTGTCATAAACATTAATAAAATAGGCTATCAATGAAGACACAGAATAATTTTTATTTTCTTCTATTTTTTAAAACTTATCAAGACTGGGAAACCAATGCTTCCTCTTGTATCCAGGCTGAATTTTCGATATGTTGTAGCTGGACGTCTATAGATGATTATGATATATATTATTTGTAGCACACTCGAGTACAACATTGTTTTTTTCTTTCTTTTGCAGATAAGCTTTGTTCTATTGGCAAAATAGATTTTTTGAAGAGTGTCATGTAAAACAATTAAGAAATGATCGTTTTGAGTTTTAATTATCCAAATTTGATTTCTATGACATCACAAAAGAATGTGAAAGGGAAATTAAGGTGATATTAGCCGTCATTTCTTGGAAAATTGCTACAAAATGGTTCTTTTCGGGAAAGTCAAAAGAACGTTTCCTTAATAAAAAATAAAGCGTGGCTAGAAGGTGAAGAGATGAAATTCTGCATGCGATCGTCTCGGTGGCAACCTTCTACCTCATCTGCTGACCTTCCTCGACCCTGAAGATCTAAAAAAGTCTTTTAAGATTCGTCTTTTAAACTAAAAACGTAGAGTATAAGATCTAGTTCAATCGCAGAGTGTTGGGGAATAAATGACTGCTACATAGTTGCATGGTGAAGTGGACATTAAAGTGTTGCTAGTGTTATAAAGGACATTGGTGAAAATCTAGCTTCTGCAAGTGCGTCCACAAGCCTACTAAAAGCAAGTGCTGTGCAAAGTGGCAGACCGCTAAGTAGTGACGAGGCCTTAGAGTATTATATTGATTCAAAATCAACAACTCACTCATATAAACAGACTAGGGAGTGGACTATGAAAGTCAGACATCAGTACGTGTTCCCATCATATGATTGCATTCTAACAATAAAAAAGTGTTATCTTTCCGAGGAGCATATTGTTGTGACACGATCTCAAGCCGAAATTGAGCTACAAGCTAGTTAGGCTAGTTTATATAAAAGAAAAAGTGATATTTTTTACTTTCCTGTATTTTAATTATGTGCATAAAATAAAATATTTATATACAATTCCTATGCATTTTCTTTAAAATATGTAATTTTTATTAACATTATTAATTAAACTTTATAAATACGAGAGTTGTTAGGTACTCAATCAAGGCGAAACGGTTCAACAGATTGATCAAATCAATTCAAATCAAATGAAATTTGATGTTGAGGCAACCGACACCCTGGATTAATATACAGGGTAAATTTTATGGCAAAAAAATACAGTATTCCCGTGGGAAGAGCGGTTTTGTCGGAAAAACGGATATCTACGCAGGCGGAGCCGCGGGATAGCTAGTAATACCACATAATTAATAGTTTATATATATAAATCCAAAACCGTGATAAAATATTTTTGTCCACCTGGCTTGTTCTACAGCTGACACTGTGCATCGTAGAAAATATTAAATTTTCCATTTTATTCGTAAGATCACTACAGAATATTGTAAAATATGAATGACATATTATCACCACGGGAGATAGGGTGATAAATTAGGAGTACACAAGTTGCTATCTCTTTTCCTCTCGAGCTATGTGTACTGGTAAATGAGGTCTCGCTCGCACGCTATGTGTATCTATTGATAGTAGCGAAAAATTCTAAGTCTATGGTATCTATACTATTACTTAGGTCCAGACATAGAGCAACGCGACCAGTACAAGGGAAATAGACATTTAAATTTCTTCCAGCTACTCTTATAATGAAGGGATCTTCTAGAAATCATTTTTTCGAAACTTCAGTCCTAATGGGATAAAAAGGACATACAATTTTATCGAAGTATATCCTGGGCAAAGCCTGGGGGCACAGCTAGTTTATTCATAAAGTTGTATGTTAAGTCAAAACCTTTGCGTGTGGTGTAATTTGGGAAAGGCCTACGTCAACAATTCAATAAACTTGTTCTAATACTCACAAGCATTTTCATAATTAGATTGGGAGTTGTTTAAGCCCTGCTTGTTCTTCTTCGCGCTTGTCGGAGTCTTACTGCCAGCAGCATTCATAACGTTTGTGTCATCAGCGCGAGAAATATTTAAACTTTGCTTAGAGACATCGAGGCTCTTCTTTCCGCGGTATGAAATTTCTAGTGGAGCTTCATTAGAGCTTCCATCTGAAAATTTTCAAGTTTTCTAATAAAAAATCTGTGTATACAATAGTCATGGCTTTTCTCCGCAAGCCTTGATTTTAAGCCGAGGTCGAGACGCAAGATCAGTACATATAATAAAATCGTAACAGGTCGCTGTCTGTACATGGAAGATAAATAAGAAAAAATATTATAGGGGGGCTTTATGAACGCAATAGAACCCAAAACAATGATTTTTAGAATTTTTGTCTGTTTGTCTGTACGTCTGTATGTCTGTATATCTGTTTGTCTGTACGGTTGTGCACGCTAATCTCAGTAACCGCTCAACCGATTGCAATGCGGTTTTTTTTATTGTGTTGAGGTTTGCTCCAGTTAAGGCTAGTATTTCCGAAATCGACCAAAATCGACCCATTTTGAAGCGATCTTTATACTAAGAAATATTCTTTGATTTGATCTGATAAAAATGTATTACTATAGTTTAATAGATGCTCTTGCTTCCTTTAATTTTTAAAACACGATTAATAAAACTTTATATGATAAAAATCGTTCTCGAAAAACTGGAAATGTGTAAAAATTTTAAAGATGAATGTTGTTATTGCTCAAAATATACTTGTTTATTTTATATAAACACATGTCTATATTAAAGATATTGATCTTATGAACAATATTCATGCTATTATTTATTTTTTAAACACCTCAGATTTTAAAACAATGATAAAAAGTGTAGAATCTAGAACAATTAGGCATTTAGCGTACACTTCAATCACTTCATACGCCTGACAGGGCTGTTCTGGGTAGGACCTGTGTCGCTCTGTCATCCGTGACCGCTACGTTAGCGCGAATCGATCGTTTTAATTAGAAGTAGTTGCAGAAATCTGTAAATATTATTTTGTTTTTATTTGTAAATATTAGGATAAGTACGTTATTGTGTATAAATAAATAAATATCGTGTAATATAGTGATTAGTGACTAGGTACTCAGTGAATATGGGTAAAAAAAAGCCAAGAGAAATAAAATGCCCAGATGTCAATTGCGGCTACTACGACGGCAAGTATGGTAAGTTCCTACAAGTATTGTTTTATCTTTATTATATTTATAAAAATACACAACCAAATAATTCACTGACGGGCATGATGAAATTATAAGGTTGATGCTGAGCGAAGCGACTGAAGCCAACAGCTGCCATTATTTTGCTACCTGCTGAAGAGGCAGTACAGTAGCTAAACGTACTCTTATAGGCTTAGAGATCTCCCATTCCAGTCCTCTTCTACGTAGGTACAGGTAGGTGTCATTTAGCAAAGGCCAAGTAAGTTAGATCACTGCTGTTTTTGGTAATGAATGACTGTGAGAAATGAACTCGGTGCCCCAAAGTTGCTTGGGACCTTACGATAAGAAGAGGGATAGTATTTACCTAAACCACAGTAACTACTAGGTGTAAAATATTCTCTTTTTACTATGCCTGAACAATCAACGTATTGCCCGTTCGCTATAAGTTTGCCTTTCGCCTCCCATACTACGCCTGTACACCATCCTGTCCGCCAGCGGCAACCTTAGCGCGAACGGGTAGTAAATAATATAATGTTTGACGCTTAGCGTATAATAGTAGATTCACGTTGTTATTGCTACACTGTATAAATTATAACAGTAGTACCTACCCACTACCGACATAAAAGAATAAACGTGTAATTTTAGTTTTCGTTGTAGTCTAGCTGTTTCGTTGTAGTGTACCCTCAAAGTCTTTTTTTTTTCAGCTCATAGATTCCGAGATTGAACGGTGGTTCATTTGCAAAAAAAGATACACGTGAATCGTAAGTACCTAGTACTCGTAGGTACTTTCATACTTTAATTTTGAGTGTAATAATCGTTACTTTCTTAGTAAATATGAATGTATGAAAAAGTGGATAATTTTTAGGGTTCCGTAGGTACCCAAAGGTAAAAAAACGGGACCCTATTCATGAGACTTCGCTGTCCGTCTGTCTGTCTATCGGTTAGTCTGTCTGTCGGTCAGTCTGTCTGTTTGTCTGTCCGTCTGTCTATCTTTCTGTCTTTCCTTAACGAGGCTGTAGCTCATGAATGGACATAGCTAGAGATCTGAAAATTTTTCACAGATAATGTGTTTCTGTTGCCACCATAACAACAAATATTGAATTTTGCATGCCAATATTCCTATCAATAAGCTGATTCACCGAATTGACATACGAGAGCGAGACTTTGAGGACATGTACCTTTTTCATTCAACTTTGTAACAGCTTTATTTTTTGTAAGCAAGGGTTATGAACCCTTTTTTTTTTCTTTTTAACGTGAGAGAAAATCCTCATGGATGCTATGCCGGACTCCTATCGACTAAAAACCTCACGTTACGCTCAACAGCCTATGGTTGGGAGCCCAGGGTAAGCCCTCGGAAGGATGTCCTAGGACTCCCAACAGACCCACGGCCGCCACTGCGGCCTCGCCTAGGGGTAGGTTCGGGTGCAATCCTGCGTCTTTGGGTGCTTCGGATGTGATCCCGCTTCTGAAGGGGGTATGCATAAATCCCTCACGTCACGCTGCCGTCATGGGCCTGCTTCTGTAAGGACGGGGAGCAGCCCCCTCACCGTCTTCAGGCCCCTGGTTATGGAGACCGATAGTCTTGGGCGAAGACACGTCTGCGGCGTTCATTTCAAGTGTGTACTTGTTGCCGTTATTAATAAGAAAAGGCAAAAAAAAATCACGTTTGTTGTATGGAAGTCCCCCATAAATATTTATTATTTTTCTGGTTTCAGTACTCAATTCAATCCTTTATTTTTGCAAACAAGGGTTTATATCCCTTGTGCTTCCACGGACCTCGGAAGGGGCCATCTGTGGGATACAGCCTGCGGGAGACTAAGAATAGGTTTTTGAAAACTTTCTAGGCAACCTAAGTTCCTAGTCTACATACATATAATAAAAAGATCTAAAGTCAAAACTGTACATTAAACATATTTAAAAAAATACTCGCGGGGGGTTCTACACAGGATACCGAAGTCGAAAATGTAGTTAGAATTTTTTTGTCTATTTGTCGTCTGTTTGTCTGTTAATTTTGCTTTGTCCGGAAGGATCTCGAAAAGTACTCAATATTTTTGATTAAAATTTTGCACAAATATTAACTAGGGGTAGGGTCTTCAAATAGACTTAAAATTGACTTCAAATTGACTATGTTGGTGTAAGCGCCATCTATCATTTGTTGTATTTTGTAACACAGGTCTAAGCTGACATGCGGCGTGCGTGTTACTTGTATTATTCATATTATAATGTAAAATAAATAAACGCATTATTTTACTCACAAGATGCATTCTATTATTTTTTGCTACTTATGTTATACCTATGCTTACCTCTTCGAAGACTGCTCGAATTGATTTCATAAATTATTGACGGATTTTTTTCTTATTATCTTTTCTCGGCTCGTCTCACAATTAAAATGATGAAAAAAAAAGTAGTAAAAAATAGAACCGACTTCAAACAAATCCTGAAAAATTAAATTTACTTGGCACAAAGATAAATGTATTTTCATTTTTCATATTTTATTCAATATCATATTGAAGTCGGCGCCAAGTAAACCCATAGGTTGAGGTAGGTATTATTAATGGCACCAACTTCAATATCATATTGAATACAA
Source organism: Miltochrista miniata (assembly GCA_933228765.1). NCBI lineage: Eukaryota > Metazoa > Arthropoda > Insecta > Lepidoptera > Erebidae > Miltochrista > Miltochrista miniata. The sequence goes on along the minus strand of OW121752.1, from coordinate 30,069,604 downwards.
TCTGATAAATCTAAATACATATTATTACTTTGTGCTATGTAAATTTTATTTTTCAGGATTTTTTTGAAGTCAGTTCTATTTATTACTAAAAATTTTTTGATCATCATTTTAAGTGACGGGTGGACCGAAAAGTATATCTGTCTAGGTGTAAAGTTCTTATCAATACAAATCAATCAAGCCTAAACACAAGCTACGTGCTGTAAATCGTTAAATAATTCCCTCGACTGTCTTTCGGTTCCATCATCAGATCGACTCCTGACCTTCATTAAATTGTAGTACATTAACAGTGGGCGCACACTAGGCGTCTTGTCACGGCGACAAGCTGTGGGCGCCAAATTACATACATTTTGTTCTAAGCTCCGCACACTAGGCGACATGTCGCCGCGACTCCGAGACAAGCAAGGGGAGTCTTTGCGTCTGTCGCGCTATTGTCGCGGCGACATGGCGACAGTCGCCCAGCGACAGCTTTGGACAACGTGTTCCTTGCACAACGTCTGTCACGGCGTCAAGTCACCCGATGCAGGCGCACACTGCGCGACAAGTCGCCGCGATATGTCGCCGCGACTGTCGCCTAGTGTGCACCCACTGTAACGCACTTCATTAAAAAGTTACCAAACGCACTAGTTGTCCCTACAATTTTCGGTGGTTGCCCTCGATTTCTCCTGGATCCCATCATCAGATCCTGACCTGGTAAAAATGGGACTACCTCAGAAGTAAACCCTATTGAAGAAAAGAAAAAAGAATTAAATCCGTCTATAATTGACGGAAATATCAGTGAACATACATAAAAACATACAGACGAATGTAGAACCTCCTCCTTTTTTGAAGTCGGTTAAAAATAAGGAAAGGTTTCTTACAACCCCATTTTAAATATACCTGCTAACAGGCACTTACTAAATAAAATGTCTATAATGTGAACAACTTAAAGTAATCAAATATTCTTTATCAAATGTTTTTAGTAAAGAAGTCATATGAGAGACTAGGTCCAATCTAGGACGGGCAGTAAAGCCTTTTCTAGTTGATAGTGCAGACTTATTGCAACTAAAGGATTGATTGGCTTGTGAAAATAGACGCTCATTATGCTTGTATTCACTTGACAATTATTGCACAGGAGTTTCACAGTTATGTGGTATCACAACCTCCCTTTGACCAATGGTCAACTCTAAAAGATGTTTTTTAAATTCAAATTGGTCAAATTGGATCGCGGAGATCCTAAGTACCCAAGGATTTTTGAATTGTTTATCATAATATAACATCATGAGTCTTTCATAAAGCGGAGACAATAAAATTGAGAGTAGGGGGTTGGCACATAAATTATCAGAAATCTGTGTTAGAAATTTCTCAGGAAATAGAACATCTCAGTACAAAATTGAGTCAGAATTAAAAAGAGAAAATATAGTTATTGAGAATTGAGTATGTAATTAAGTTGTACTTGTTTTTAATAAAAAAAAAAAAAAAAAAAAAAAAATTGGACACGGGATGCAATTACCCCTGAGAGTTATTATTTTCTGTGGGGGACGCTGGCTATGACGAGCGGACGGTTCGACCGTCTTTTCTGTCTGATTTCCCCAGAAAGTTATAGAGTTTGTTTAGTTCACTGAACTTTGCAAACTGCTTGTCTTTATTGCCCTCAATTGCAATTATTTCTTGAAAAAGTTCAAACAGAACAAGCCGCACTTGAAGAGAAGGCTATCTCTCTTACAAAGGTCATTGTGGATGGTTCTGTTCGGTACATTTAACATCAGATGCAGCGGATGCAGGCTGAGGTGCCCACTTAAATGACACTTCTGTCAAAATAATGGGCTTAATAGTGTATGCAACCATAAACACTCAGAGGATGACAGTGTCGCACATTTCCTTTTAACAGCAGATGCAGCGGATGCAGTATGAGGTGCCCTGTTAAATGACACATCTGTCAGATAATGTGCTTACCAGTGTAGACGACCATAAACAGTCAGCGGATGACAGTGTCACACATTTTTTTTAACATCAGATGCAGCAGATGCAGGCTGAGGTGCCTAGTTAAAGACACATCTGTCAAGGTAATGGGCTTAATAGTGTTTGCAGCCATAAACAGTCAGCGGATGACAGTGTCACACACTTGTTTTAACATAAGATGCAGCAGATGCAGGCGGAGGTGCCCAGTTAAATGACACATCTGTCAAGGTAATGGGCTTAACAGTGTAGATAAACAGCGGATGACTTCAAAGGATGCACACATACTCCATACAGATAGACAGTAAACCCCTTGTTAAACGCGGGAGAAAGTCCCTTGCACTGCTGAAGCCCAGCTTCCGAAGTTCACAGGGCAACTGCAAATAGCTCTGTCACTTATCTCCCGGAGAGGCTAAACGGGAATAGTGGAGTTTAAAGAGGTTGCAGAATACTAGAGTGGCAATTTCTTCCCCAGGCCGCGGAGGCTATGTATGAAACGTGGGGCGTCCCAGATACGATTTGTTCGCATCAAATGAGTTGGCTGTTGTACAAGAATATGCAACTCTATCCTCTTTTTATTTTTTGACATTTGACTTTCAGTTGTGCTGGGCATTCCACCCACCCAACGTTGTACAAGAGTATGCAACTCTAGACTACATTTTCAGCCATCATTGGGACTCTTAGTTGGGCTGAGCATTCCACCCACTCAACTTAATACCGACAGTGTTAACTCTCCTAAATCATGTGAAAGGAATATATGTTAGTTCCTAATAGCATCAGAGTGGAACTTTTTTTTGGGCTGGGAAATCCACCTACCCAAATTAATAATAAGAGCATTTGTTAACGTTTCCATACCGAATTCTACACGTCAATAGAAATATCAGTGCAAAACAATCCTTGACGAAACAAATAAAAGAAAATTGCAATAGCCCGGTTACATATCCTGAAATAGAATCATTAAAACGACATCACAAAATAGAACTTCACCAACGTGTAGAATCCAAGTTAAGCGATGGAGATATTCGAGGGGCAGCTAGGCTACTATTTAGCAGCGACGTGGTGGCACCTTTCTGTGCGGAGACTTTAACAGCTTTACAGAATAAGCACCCCGCCGCTGCTGATAACCTCTCCTTTCCCGACCATCCCGATTCATTAGAAAATCTTTTAGTTACAGCTCAGCAGGTGTCCGCAGCAGTGAACTCCTTCCGCTGTGGTTCTGCCGGTGGTCTTGATAGCTTAACTCCGCAGCACCTTAAAGACCTTACAGGTGCTACCGCCGGCGAAGCGGGTGAGTCACTGCTGCGTGAATTATCAAATTTGGCCAACAGAATGCTCTCCGGTGATGTGAACGAAGCCGTCATCGATGTCTTATACGGGGCTAATTTGTGTGCCCTGCGTAAGAAGGATGGCGGCATTCGTCCCATCGCTGTAGGTTGCACATATAGGTGTATGGTGGCTAAAATCTGTTGCAGGCACATTAGCGATGATTTAAGTCAGAAGTTCCAGCCCCTTCAATTGGGTTTCGGTTCAAGAGGGGGCTGTGAAGCCGCCATACATGCCCTCCGTTCTTTTCTAAATTATGGGAATGGAGAGGTTGTCCTTAAGGTTGACATAAAAAACGCGTTTAACTCTGTTAACAGGGACACCCTTCTGGCAGAAGTTAAAAAAGAAATACCCCAAATTTTCAATTTTCTTTGGCAATGCTATAGAAATCCTTCTAAATTATTATATCAAGACACACTTCTGGAATCTGCTGTTGGCTGCCAGCAGGGTGACCCGCTTGGGCCGGTTATTTTTAGTTTAGCCATAAATCCAATCATTAGGCGTCTAAATTCAAAATTTAATGTTTGGTATCTCGACGATGGTACTCTTGGTGGTGACATTGATACAGTTTTACAAGATTTACAATTTTTGATTGAAGAATTTTCCAAAATTGGCTTAGATTTGAATTTCTCGAAATGTGAATTATTTATAACGGACAATGCAGACCGACTGAGTGTATTACATAAAATAAACGATTTGTTTCCTGAAATCAAAATTATAAATAAATGTACTTTTCAACTCTTAGGGTCACCAATATTTGAGGATTCATTTCCGTCATTTTTAGACGATAAAATTCAAAATTTTCGAGATACTAAACAGCGGCTTTTACAAATTAATTTACATTCCGCTTATACTATAATTCGTTATTGTTCTTTTGCACCAAAATTAACATATTATCTTAGATCTTGTCCGTTTTGGAAACACCAAAATCTTTTGGAAAACATAGATCAAATTATCCGAGAAACACTAGTAGATATTTTAAATATTAACTTGGATGACAGAGCTTGGACACAAGCGTCCTTACCTATTCGGCTAGGTGGTCTCGGTGTCCGCAAAATTACCAGTATTAGTTTACCGGCATTCTTGTCATCGGTGTACGGTACAGATAAGCTAACCAGGAAAATTTTATCTTCGTCACTGGTTAGCTTTGAAGTGCCGTATTTATCTGATGCCCTGAATGCCTGGAAAATGGCTAGCCCAAGCGCAGAGCTACCCGTCATCTACTCTTCCCAGAGACAGTGGGATGTGCCGCTAAGCAAGCTAGTTCAAAAAGAACTTATTGAGACATCATCCAGTGCAGCAGAGCGAGCGCGCCTACTGGCTGTGGGGGAGTGGGAGTCGGGTCTATGGCTTCATGCTTTACCTTCAGGCCATATTGGCACACTTTTAGATAACAGCACTTTTCGCATTGCTGCTTGTTTACGCCTCGGTACTTCCTGCATCGCTCCACATCGTTGTCACTGCGGTGAAACTGTCGACCGCCTAGGTCACCACGGTTTATCGTGCTACAAAAGTGCAGGTCGGTTTCCGCGACATGCTAGCATAAATGACATCATCCGTCGAGCCCTTTCCGCCGCCGGCGTGCCAGCAATTCTTGAACCCAAGGGCTTGGCTCGAGACGATGGGAAGAGGCCCGACGGGATGTCATTGGTGCCTTGGAAAATGGGAAAACCGCTTGTGTGGGATGCCACATGTGTGGATACCCTTGCGCCTTCCCATGTTCCAGGCACTGCTAGCTGCGCGGGAGCTGCTGCTGCGTCTGCGGAGGCCCTCAAACGGCGAAAATACACAAATCTTGTTGGATCGTATTTATTTGAGCCGTTTGGGGTCGAGACTCTTGGACCGTGGGGTCCTAGTGCAAAGCTCGTTTATAGAGCTATATGTAAACTTTTGGTCGGCGGTTCTCGTGACCAAAATGCTGGTGTTTACTTGGGCCAGAGGCTCTCCATTGCCATACAACGTGGCAACGCCGCCAGCATTTTGGGCACGGTTGTTGTTGACAGCGATGTGGAAGAGTTTTTTGATGCATAATCTTATTTCCTATTGCCCTTTTTTTTTATCGATGTTCCCCTTGTAAATATATTATAAATTGTATGTATATTAGTGTATAAAACAATAATAAGAGTGTTAGCCCTCCTATATCATGTAAAAGGGACATAGTTTCTAAAAACATCAGAGTCAGAATAGAGCTCTTTACTGCCGGATTTGCAAACCAGAGTCCGAGCAGAACTGATCCCAATGAATGACCTGCGGAAGGTCTTAATAGATCAGGCTACAGGCACGTACCCTCCCTAATTCGACAAGGAAGGGGGGGGGGGTGACAATAAATACACAAATTGGTCTGTTTTAGAACAAGTTTGCTAGTAGGCAGTTTGTGACAGTCAACTTTTGCAACTTATAGTTCTCCAATAGAAAATTACCTAGGGTGGTTATCCTGAAGTTGCCTGTTTGTCAACAAATATATATTTCCTTTGCAATAATATTTATAGAAGGTAAGTTGACATGATATATCTTACTAACTTGTGTAACTGTAAGATAAGATAAACTTGTGTAAAGTTAGCTATCTCAACATATTGTGCTAAAACAGATTTAGACATTTCAAAGAAAAATAGCATTAAGAGCAATCGCTCTGGCTAGACCTGAAACAACAGAACTCCCAGTAGGTGAATATAGCTGTCAGTTAACTGGCTCAGAATTTCATCTTATTCTTTGAAATTGTCAGGAGGATAACATCAATTACTATGTTAGCCTCAGATTGCAGATTTCAGGTCAAGGATATAATGAAATCATATTGTAGCCTCAGTCCTGGGTCAAAGACTGATTCAAGTACCCATTGGCAATCTGGTTGGTTGTTTTATCAACAATCTGACCATAATGTTTGTCCAGTTATACAAATTTAAGACTATAATGAAAAAGTTAGTAAATAATTTTCTATTTACTGAATTCTGTATTAATCATGGTACTTGCCATGAATGAAAAGGCCACATTCTTTATTTATGTCCTAAGCAGGTAGACTTCAAACAGTCTCAAGAAAAATAGTTGCAGGTTGTATTTTTAGAGAGGCTAACATTAAAGCCCTAACAGTTGCAATGTCAATGCTAATATATTGCAAGCAATATTTGGTTATTTGATTTAGTGTGTACATATAGACACGTAGTCCCGCCTTTGACCCTGGAGAGGTAGGCAGAGACACACAAATAGTAAATTGTAACCTACATTTAATTTATTAATGCAGTTTCCTTCTCTTTTAACAACGCAGATAGTGTTGTTTTGAGTCAAATATCTTCACAACTTTATTATTGACACACATAAGTATTTACATACTTTATGTTTTTATTTTTAATAATTTAAACTTAAAAGTTAATTCCAACAATTAAGTTCAACTAAATTTAAGGTTTGATAAACTTATACTTCTGTTGTAATTTATTTGGTGGTACAAAAAGTGCGGCATGAAATACACGCTGCACCAACTGTCAACGTCCAATTGCACCAACTGGCAACGTCCAAACAAAGTGCTTGGGGTCAAATGAGTTCATGTCGATCGCATGCTACGGGGGTATCGCCCGCGGTGAGGTGAGGTGGTAAAAATACCTAATGCGCTCTGGCATTCGGCCCTTAACATTTAGCGTTTGTTTTATGTAAATCGGTTTAGAAATAAAAGAGTTATAACACTTTTAAGAATCAGATATTTTGAAAATTTTGATTGTAGGGGTTTCTTTGAATGTGAGTGAACCTAAACTGGCGTGTTGGCTTAATCATAAAAGAGCTTAATGCGCCTTCGGCGCGGACTGAATTGTTTTAAAATAGACTTAATCATTAAGCTCTTTTATGATTAAGCAAACAGGGCAGTTTCAGACGCTGCTTGATGACTCTGATGAAGAAATAGCTTTCCTTTCATACACCTTATGTGACGTAAACGAAGTTGCGGGCTCAGATAGTATAAAATATAAGCAAGACAAAATATAAAAAAAAACTTTTGAGTCATCATCACGAGACGCTTCGATCTGAATTCCGATATGTATCTTACTCTCGTCGCCACTGAAAAATCAGTTTACCTCTCGGCTATGGATATTTCACATCAAAATAGTTCGCTAGATGATATTGCCATGGCCTTCCATCAGATCAGGCAAGCTAAAGAATAATAATGCAAAAAGAAGCCACCTAGAAAAGAACACTCTGATTGATGGCGTTTGAAGGACTGAGAGACAAAAGATCCCCAGGATATACATTCTCTGTGTTCCAAGGGGTCGCTTTCTAAAGGAGGTGATAGATGTTGTTCTTTCTTTTAAAAATAAAATAGTTCATACATACCATCTTCCGTAACTTCCACTTTAGGTGCAGATACATTATGTTTCTGTTTATTCTTTTTACTCTTATTGATGGAGGTATTGTTTACAGACTCTTCTTTATCACTGTATGTGCCGGTTGTGTCAATAAAGAATTGTAGACTTTCGGTGCCTTCGTCATCTAAAACGATATTCTTATTAACTTTAGAATTCTTTTTAAAAACAATAATATCTAAAATATCAATAACTTAAACACCTCTCTCGTTGAATATAGAATTTAGTGAATTCGCCTTTTTAAAAGTCATGCTATTTTTACCTGAAGGGATTTTATTATTCTTTAATCAAACAGGAAGTTGATACTATGCATGTTTGCCCTAAGAGAAGGTAAAGTAAAAAAAAATGTACTTACCAACAGCAGAGAAAGATTTCTTCTTCTTTTTCTTAGATTTGCTCACATTTAGTTTTGCTGCACTGGAATCCCCTTTCCCATGGGCTGAAATTAGTAAATAGAAAAGTAAGTAAATATTATACTAAACTTCTGCAAGTCGTGTGGAGAATAAAAATACAGCCAATTTCCAGGCTAGATGGGCGTATCTTTAGACAATGACTATCTATCTCTAGTCAGTTATTCATACATAATATTAGCCTCGTATAGCGTCGGGAAAGAGTACAAAATTTCGCCACCCCAATTCAACCCGAGGGTGTCGTATGAGGCGACTAAGGGATTACCGCAAAACGAACCATTGCGTAGAGAAGGAAAACTCGAAATGAAAGCATAAATAACAAATTATTACTTACAAGAAGTTTCCAACATGTTGGTTTTGCCCTCAGTTCTCTTCAATGGAATAACTTCCTCAATAATTTCTTTCTTGTTCCTAATTACACCGTCTGTACTATCCTCATTAAAGAGTAACTGCAAATCAATAGAATCCGAAGAACCCTCTTCATTATGATTCATAGATTTATTAACAGTTTCAAAGATTTTACTAGTTCTCAACTTGTCCTTTACAATGTTTTCAGGTTGTTTATCCTGAGCTGCTATCTTCGTTTTCTTTGATTTTTTAACTTGAGTAAGATTTAGTTGATCTACAACTGGTTCTTTAACTTTTTTCTTATCTTTCTTGTTCAAGTTCAAGGATAGATCAGTTGATTTAACTTTGTTCGACTTTTCATTCAAATCTTTGAGTACAGATTCATAATTTTCAGTTATTTCTTCATTTTCGCTTATTGATTCCTCACTATCATTTTCATCTTCTTCGTCTGGAGCCATAGTCACTTCTAAGGGATCACTTGTTTGATTTGATTTTACAATTGATACATTACCAATGTCTACGTTCTCAACGTCGTCCATGATTGGTACAGAAGAAACATTAAACGCTTTGAGAGGAGTCTTTGGTTCTTCCTTGACTATATTTTGAAGAGATAAAGGATCTTTTTTTTCAGTTTCAAGGGTTTCGCAAATTGTAATTTCTTTTTCATTACTTTCATTTTCTTCACGTACTGAGTGTGATAATCTCTTTGAGGTATTCTTTTTAACATTGAGTCCTGAATTATCGGCCGTGTTTATGTCTTGGCTAGAATCAATTCTAAGTCGCTTATGTTGTTTTTTCGGGAGACCAACACTAGTTTCCGACTCTGATTCCGATGATTCTAACCGCTGCCGATTCTTTTTATTTTTAGTCTTAGATTCATTTAGTTTATGTCTGGCTTCGAACATTTCCCTCGACGCTTTCTTTTGTTCCTTCATTTTACGCTCATTAAATTTCTTTTTAGATTTAGCACTCATGCTCAGCTCGTCTGCACTCATGCTGAGGTCATCCCCAGACCCACTCAAGAGTTCAGCATCCTCGTCATCAGAGTCTACAACAAACGACCCCTTTTCATATTCCGAATCATCTGAAAAGTCTTCATCTTCGGAATCTAAAGTTTCCCCTTTTTCTTTAATTTCGTTTTCTATTTCATATTCCCTTTCATCTTCATCCTGGCTGTCACCCGATTCATAGTCATCACCTGCATCTTCAGCTTCATTGTCAATCAGTTTCATATCACCAGATTCATCTTTTGAACATTCTTTACTATTTTCAAAGGAGCTTTCTTCTTCAATGGATTCTTCCTCATCTTCACCAGATTTATCTTTATCTTCTCCGGAATGTTCTTCTGGGTCTTCATCCGAATTTTCCTCTTCTTCATTAGATTTTGATTTTCCGTCTTTAAGAGAAAGGGCAGAAGTTTGATGCGTCGATCTAACTGAGGAGTTCTTCATTTCAATATTAGGAGTACTGGGTAAAGAGTTAATTTGTATGCCTAATTTTTTAAGTGGTTTCTGTTGAAGTGGTGTGCTTGTTGAATAAGTCAGTGAGTGATTTTTCAGTTTATTTTCTCCAACTTTTGACTTTGAGAACTGCTCAATAGATTCGTTTAATTCATTTAATTCGCTCATATCTTTCGTTGTACAATTTTCAGTGGTATTTTTGATTTGAGAGATTATTAGAGTGCTCTTATTTTCACTGTTGCTTTTATCAAATATTTGCGATTGCGTGTGTGATATTGAAGACTTTCTTTTCGATTTGTCTTTTTTTGATGATGGTTCAATAGATTTATCGTTAAGAGTATCATTTGCTTCATATTCTCTTAACGACTTTGAAGAAATGGAAACTTCTTCCGTGTTATCAGAGCTCTTCTTAATGTCGTTGTCGTTAATCTTGCTATCGTTACCATCAATGTTTACTGAAGAAACTATGGAGCTTTTTCTCGATTTCTTAACTAAGGCACTATTGTCAACACTATCCCTATTTGATAATTTACGATTAGATTTATCACAGTTGTCGACTGTATTATCAGCGAAAGATGTACTTTGAGCCACATTAGAGCGTCTTTTACTCACTGTGTCTTCCTTTACAGCGTCAAGATTTATGTTTGATTTATCAATAGAACTACAATCATTATCAGCAAGGTTAATTGACGACTTTCTGTTAGACTTATTGCTAACCTCAAGAATGTTATAATCATTGTTAACAGATTTTATGTCAATTTTTTTGGCACTTTCATTCAAAGTGTTCTCATTGTCACCAGCTGAGACTGAAGACTTTCTTTTGGATTTATTTAAACTGTCATTTACTTTATCTACACGATTACTGGAATTTAGATCTGAATTGCTAACTAATAAAGAATTTCGCTTAGATTTGTCTAAAGGTGAGTTCTTAAGGACGGCTTCAGTATCATCCTTTAATTCTGATTTTTTCTGTGATTTATTCAAAATATCAGCCGCTAGACTGTTTCGATTTTTTAATGTTTTTTGTGCACCTGTTTTATTTGCAGCTGAAATATTGCCGTCAGAAAAAACAGAAAGCGACACATTTTCTGGCATGGTCTCATCAATATCCATTGGCTCACAACTGAGATTATTTTTCTGTTCCTGACTAATTTCGTCATTTGATTGACGTTCTACTACGGGAACACATTGGTCGCCCCCATCAATCTTTTTAATCACATTATTCGTATCAATGCCCGTATTCGAATCCGAATCTTCAATATAAACTAACGATTCAATGGGACCAGTTGGTGCTTCACCGAAGTATTTTTCGGTTAAGTTTGTTTCATCTTTAGGGGATGAGGCAGAGTCTACATTTTTGGCTTGTCTTGTCAAATTTTCTGGTGATTTCTCTAGTTCATTTGATGTATTTGCATTCGTAGCATCTTCCAAGACTGTTTCACCATTTGTTATAGAACTATCTTGTGTTTTCTTTATTGTTTCAGATAAAGTGGAACGGTTTAATGATACATCCATCACATCATGTTTTCCCTTAGATTTTCGAGTATTTTTTTTATTATCTTTGACTAGATTATCACTAGAATCCGACACATTACTCACTTTTCGTTTGCTTTTTCTAATTGCCTCAGTATCGCTTAAAAAGTTATTATCATTTGCTAAATGTGAAGTAGCCATTGTCCACGATGTGGTTCTGTGTCGTTTCTCCTTTGATTGTGATTGTTGCAAAGCTGAAGTAGTTTTGTTTAAATTGGTATGCTGTTTTTGGGGTTTTCCACTTAAATGATTTATTAACTCAGAGGTAGAAATGGAAATATTGGCTTTTTCAGAGTCTTTGTGTATGATTTTTCGTATGGCGTTAGTAATATCTGACGTGTCCTCGACATTTATGGAAATTTCATTTTCTTTATTATTATCGGGTGATGGTAACTTTTCAAGTTTTTCAATTAATCTAGGACTTCTTCTAGTAGAAGGTGATAATTCTTCATTTTCATTTTTAATAGATTTCTTGCCGTCTCTATCGTTACTTTCATCTAATTCAACGATAATGTCTGTAGTTGGTGTTTCAATGTTACCAGGATTAACTTCAGCTGAAACATGAAAAACATTTGTTTTATTTTTTTTCAATTTTTAATCTGGTACCCTACCTAAATGATGAGTATGAACCATATCAATTTTTTTTTATATTTTTGGGCTCGCCAAATTGACGTCGCCACCAGCCTGATGGAAATCCGTGGCGTATCTAGCGATTGGGGGCCACTCCCACAGTCCGTAAGACTTCTGACAGTGGTCCTAAAGTTGGCGGCCCTGTGATGTGCCTCTTCACGCTTCTTTTGAAGAACCCGGGATTGTAAGATGAGGGAAACATGTGCGCGGGCAGGTCGTTCCATGCTTTTATCGTTCGACAGAGGAACGATCTTTTGAAACGCTCAGTTCTGGCGAAGATTCTCTCCACTGTGTATGATCTGTGCCCGGCACGCGTTTTTCGGGATCGGAAAAGAGAGGGTGGGATCAGGTTGCAAAGCTCTTCAGAACATTCGCCGTGGTACATTCGGTAGAAGGCAGCCAAGGACGCTATGGTTCTTTGCTGCGCTAAAGGTTCAAAACAATGAATTATGCGGATAGCACGTCTTTGCATATCGTCAAGCGCGTCTAGTAAGTACATCGTGGACTCATCCCAAAGGTGAGAACAGTCGACGCAGGGGCGAATCTGTGCTTGTACAGTAAACATCTCTGATGTGGCGTGAAGTACCGTCTCACCTTATTTAGGACTTCTAGTTTCTGCGAGGCCAGCCCAATAGAACTCTCTATGTAGTTCCAGTGATTGAGGTCATGCCGGACGTCTATACCGAGGATCTCCAGGTTGTTCTTTAGTGGAACCGTAATGCTCTGAAGAGAGGGTAGGGGTAGGGAATGGGGACTTCTTAGCTGTAAACGCACACGCCCGTATTTTCTGGCATTGAACTCGACCAGGTTGTCTGAACCCCATTGGGCAATGTGACCCAAGTCCCGGTCGAGATCCGCCACGAGTTGCCCTCTCTTCTCCTCCACGTCGCCTCGCCCCTCCGCTGGACGGCGAGAATAGCTTTCATGCAGAGTACTATCATCCGCATAGCAATGAATGCACCCAAGGGACAGCATGTCATTGAAATGCAGAAGAAAGAGAGTTGGGGTCAATACCGATCCCTGTGGTACTCCGGCATCTACCTGCAAAAAGCAGGAAGTCTGACCATCACAGAGAACCTGTATACGTTGCCCGTGCAGGAAGCTGATCAGCCAGCAGCACAACTGAGGCGATAGACCATATGCCGACAACTTGGAAAGAAGCGACGCATGCCATACCACATCAAAGGCTTTAGCGATGTCTAGGCCAGTAGCCAGAGATTCGCCGTGCGTCTCCATAGCCTCACACATGTGTGTTATGTACGCTAGGAGGTCACCCGTTCATCGTTTCGGCCTTAAGCCATTTTGACGATCGCTAACTAGCGAGTAATCCTCCAGATAGCGCATGAGCTGTTTGTTGATAATTAGCTCGAACACCTTGTTGACGGTGGTTACGGCTATGGGGCGAAATATAAAATTCCTTAAAACATTTCAGGGCAAAGTGAGCCATCCAGATAAGAATATTTGGGTATAGCAAAAATATGAATTCAATATAAAATAAATACTGGTTTAGCCTTTTCCATATTAGCCTCTCTCTATAAAATAGCGAGACTTCGTCTGTAGTCTGTGACTATGTTGCATTAAATTACGTCACTAGGTCACGTGGATCATCTGTTCAAAGTTTGAAATAAAACAAAACGTAAATCAGATTGAACTTTCACTTTCACAATCAACGTGATAGAGAGGGGCAGTCTGGTGAGAACGATCTCACGGCTTTCTTGTTTTTGTTTGATGAGATATCATAATTTTGATATCTAATAGAACTACATTTTGAAATGCAATGTTTTTAGGGTTCCGTACCCAAAGGGTAAAAAGGGGACCCTATTCATGAGACTTTGCTGCCCGTTTGTATGTCTGTCTGTCATGAGGCTGTATCTCAGGAAGTTTAATTTTCACCTGTTCCACTCTTTGATTAATTTACTTTCATTCCTCTATGTTTTAGCACATCATGCATTTATATTAACCATCAACTGCAACTCCTCCGCCGATGAAGCTAGGATCACCTGATCGTCAGCAGATAGGAGGCTTCTTTTAAACAACTGTCTATGTACAGGTTAAACAGCCACGGTGACGTTACACAACCCTGTCTCACACCCCTTTCTATGTGAAAGAAGTCCATGCAAGCTCCGTTGATCCTGACACAAGGCGAGAATGAATGGGCAAACTGGTAGGGGTCGACCTCGGCGTACGCATGACGATCAAATTAAAGACCTATTGGAAAAAGGCCAGGTCAAGAGTACCCTTAAAGTGCATGAAAAACACTTATGAGAGTAGAAAAAGCAAAGTGGTATGCCAGGATCGTAGCAAGTGGAAAGTCATAGTCTCTGCCTACCCTGATGGGAGACAGGCGTGATCTTATGTATGTAGTAAGTATTTACCTAATGATGAAATGGAAATATAATAAGTAAGTACTTAAGGTACCTTGTTTATCAACAGTAGGTGTCGAGTCCTTTTTTGCTTTTCTAGTTGATCTCGCAGGAGTAATAGGAGCTTCATTATCACTACCTGAAATGTATTTTACTAAATATTAGATACACAATTTGAATATACAGTATGTTCACATTACATACTGGTAACCTCCAGGTTGTATTGGACACTGTTATTTTTTGAGGTGGGCTTTCTTTTAAGTCAGCTTCTGATTTAGTTTAGTATTAATTCTTTACTGCAGGGCAGAAGATAAGACAATTCCATGCAAATTTTTGTTTTGTTGTAAGTAACAGAAGAAAATTATTTTTTTCTTGAGGAATGCAAAGGCCGAAACCAAGCCTTCAACTTGGTTTAACGGCTAAAACATTATTGGCCCCATGCAGTCTTATCACTCCTTCTGAAGCACAGAAATTGCAACAAACCCTCATAGATATCAGGACTACCATGTTGGCATACCACTTGACACTGTGAAAGTTCACAACACTCTGGGCTAAAATCGCATCAAACAATATTCTATAACTTAAAAAAGGTAAGACGTTTAAGCTATTTACTTACCAACTTGAGAAAGACGTCTAGCAGCCCTCTTTGCTCTTGGTGAGTCGACATGTAGTACAGCTTCTGCCACAATACTAGTATTAGACTTGACTCTAGTATTACGCCTAGATGGTGTTCCTTTATCCTCCGTGTCACCTAGCGTTTCTGAGAGAATGCTTGTATTTGATCTGATTCTAGTGCTTCGTCTAGATGGTGTGACAACCTTCTCTTCCGGTTCAGCATTCTGAATTGTAGATTTTCTTGTTCTTGTCGGTTTATCCTTTGGAGTTGCTGAAAGAATTTACATTAACAAGTTTGTTAAATGTCAGTAGCAAGACTACATAGCTTTTAGGGCTACTAACTAACACACAGTTATGTACTAGCATCATTTAATTGCAATATGCAACATTAAAAAGTCATTGGAACACTTTGTTTCAGATGTGAATTTGTTGAATGTGTGTGGTTGTCACTCCTGCCTGCTACATACAAAATTATACTCTTGAGGACACTTGCTTGTTAGATTCAGTAAAGATAGCTCAAGCAGACAACTTTCCTGCTATCTGCCAACCGCTCAAAGTATTTTGTTATCTTACACTTACTGCTGTTTACATCTAGTGACTCACTAGTGCAATGCATCATCCTCAATCATAGCCGATCTCTAAAACTTTAAGCATTGTGTGAGCATGTATCAAGTTCTTTGCAGATGCAGATATGCAGCACAAGTAGCTACTTGTATGCCATATCTGAGGTAGCCTTTGTGTTTATGATTTTGCTAACAAGTTGCAGCTATTTCCTGAAGCTGAACATTGTAGCCGGTGGTTGGCCCTAAAACCACTGATAGCAATAACACAATAGAAAATGTCTGTATAGTGTGTTTGCTGGTAGTGTGTTTAGCAGAAGGAAAGAAAGAATTTCTTAGTTGTTTATAGATTCATTATGTGTGGGTGCAGAGTCTATTATGTGGCAGACTTGATGCAACAAAACTAAATTGAGTCACCTTATCAGAAAAGTGGCATGAACAATTTTTTATTGATTTTCTATTTACAGCTTAACTTTGAAAAAAATAAATAATCTGAACCTCATAAGTGTCATTTAGTACCCTTAAATCAATCAAATCAATTAATAGCAGTCCACTGGTGGATGTTGGTTTCTCCTAAGTTACACCACATCCCATATTCCTGCACCTTATGGATCCAGTTCCTGGTTGCAACTACTTCCTTTTTCTAGTACCCTGCCTACTTGGTAAATATTTAATTCAAACTGTGGATATCAATTCTGTGAAGGTTTGAAAAAAAATATAAAATGAGATAATACATGATAGATGACTATTGTGGTAACTCCTCCACAAATGCCATAAACCAAAAGTTGAAGTAAGTATAATTATATGATGGATAAATTACCATTTTCATCAATCAGCTCCAACTGTGGCTTGGCTGCAAGTCTGCCCCCTCTTTTCTTGGTAGGAGTAGACTGTACAGAAGGAGATTTGACATCCTCAGCTTCTATTGAAAGCCTCCGCCTCAATCTTGTAGCTGGAAAAATTATAAGAGATATTATGTTATTGATGTTAAAATAATTGCACAACTTGCAATGTAGTTTAATATCGCGTCTCTGGAAATGAGTCACGCATGCTTTCAATTTTTACAGATTCTCGAAAATTATGTTATTCAAACTTAAATCTTAAGTTTTATTATCTAAAAGTTACCTTCAAACTAGCGAGATCTTCCTAAAATAACCCAAAATTTATAATTTAGGGAACTGCGTCGCAAAACTGTCGCTATTCAGTGTCGTTGAAATTACAGTGTGAATTATGATAGTGTGTCGATTTTCGTGTCTGTTAATCTTAAGAACAACAAGGGCTGATGAAAAGAATATAAGCTACTTTGAAAAGTTTTGTAAAATACTTTTGGTATCAACGATGGCGTGACGCTCTTTAGCACAATACCTAATGTACCATGCTCTCGCCTCTCAACTTATATTTAAATAAATACCTTTAACACCGACTTCTTCTTCCATAGTTAATAATTCACAAACATAAACGATATTTCTAAAAAAAGTACTATCTAACACGTGCGAAACGCGTCGGTCGATTTCAAAATCGTGGTTTTTTGAGACACTTGAGTAAAACAGCTGTTGGGACGCGACGAACTGTCAAATCAAATTCAAGCAATGTGCGCGTGCGTGCTCTAATAATGGCAACACAGCTGTTTCCGCTGATGCGAATCGAAAATATTAGCAAGAAGTACGGTTTTAAAAAAATCGGTATTATGCATCTTTAATCTTATTAAATCTTAATACATATTTGCAGTTTAAACTATGTATACAAAAGATGATAAAACATTCAGCGTTCATATTAATTCTGTCTCAAATAGTCGAAATTATTATACGGGAGCGCTCGCGACAAAATCTACCTACGTTTAAACAGATACTCGTGACGCAGAAAATCAGTGAGGTTTCTAAGCTGTTGCTTAGCTTAAGATCGGAATAGTGAAAAGAAAGCCTTTGCGTGAGAAAACTCCCTGCTCGGGGATCACCAGTTTTTTTAGACTATATGGTCAGCACACGACACACGACATTTTTTGTGCGATCGAGTCTGTGACACACAAAAAGTCCGCATTGCGCGCAAAATATCCATTGCAGATATTTCTGACTCAAAGCACACGACGCCCATTTTAGATCGCTACCTATGTCGGCCAGTATTATCGTAGGGTACCTACACGCTATAGAAATGTGGAGATTGCGATGTATTAGTAGTATATAATGTGATGTATAATTTAAAATTACTTGAATACAATAAGAAGACAAGAATTTTCGGCACATCGTATACTTTCTGTGAGCTGACTGAAATTACAGTACCATAACCTTTTTCAAGTCTGGACGAAACTTGAACACTGGTAAGGTACAGAACAGAACAGAACAAAATATTTATAGATACTAAAAACATTCGTGCACCTTGTGCATATTTTTTTTTTAAATTTTATGGAAGTAGAAGAAGGTATCTACTACATTTGCTATAATCTCCCGATTGTCCCGATAAATGCCATAGTGTTGCCACCTTTGAATTGTTCGAAGGTTGCCACAAAATAATAAGTACAGAACGAGATCTACTTTCTACATACAAAATGCACTTCATTTTCTACATACAAAATGCACTTCATTTATCGATTTTTAATCGATTATTTAAACCCGATTTTAAAAATGATCTATTCGGAAATATATCTCTAGATTACAGGCTAAAGTCCCTTCTGACCCGTGGTTACACTGATTGGTTACACTGATGTTACACTTAGTGTGCGTCGTCTGCATTAGCACTTGGCACGCGTTGAAGCTCGTTCTATTATCAGGAACCCTGTCCCTTGGCATTAGTTAAAGCGCTAGCGACACGGTCAAACGGCACTTGTCATACCTCGTCAATATCATGTGTACATATCTACACGTCGATTCACACACACGCAAGAAAATCACGCACACTGAAGCAACTTCCATTCATAAATATCAGACTTGACTCAATACAATTGACCGTGTCGCTAGCCCTTAAGAGCCTGGCTAGATTTTCCGCTAATAATAGTATAATCTTGAAGTTCTACTTTGTGACTTACTTTAATTAGAAGTTTGACGACTCGGCACCGTTCGCCGCGTCGGCGTCGTCGGCGTCGTGGCCCGAAAATCGACCTTACATTTCTTTTTTGGAATATTAATGGATTGGTTGCTTCAAATTTAGTCATATTTTTTTCACACTTACACCGAGAACTCAAGGTCCGCTTGGATTGGCTGCTAGAACACATTTATTTGGTTACTGTCCTAGGACATCCTTCTGAGGGCTTACCCGGGGCTCCCAACCGTAGGCAGTTGGGCGTTACGTGAGGTTTTTTTGTCGGTAGGAGTCCGGCATAGCATCCAAAAAGAATTTTCCCTCATGTTAAAAAGAAAAGCCATTTGGTTATTTTTTAAAAAGGGCCTCCTAAGATGTCTTAACCTTGTATGTTTTAACAGCTCTCGTTGACCAGTGTGGTAGGCATAGATTTAGATTTTTTCGCTACTCTCAAGTGGTAGGGCAATCAACACTACTCATTGACCCACGATCCATGATTCACTGGCACTATGGTTTGCTTCAGCTGTATAGCTGCTGAACCCCTGACACAATCCAACCTACCTGTGGAGTTTTATAAATAAATATTGTTGGACATTCTCACGCAACATCATCTAGCCCAAACTAAGCTATAAGCTTGTGCTATGGGATCTAAACGACTGCTAGACATACTTAATATATTTCTAAATACATCCGTATCACAGACTAGCTGACCCGCGCAACTTCGTTTGCATCACATGCGAGTGAGAAAGAGAGAAGTGTGGTATAAATATTTAGTGATATAATATTTCACGTCGCATTTACTCCCGTCGCGTCGCTTTATGTATTAAATAGAGCTGACCCGCACAACTTCGTTTGCGTCACATGAGAGTGAGAAGGAGAAGGAGAGAGGCGTGGTATCCATACTTCCATAGCTGAAGAGTTTGTTTGTTTGTTTGAACGCTAGGATCTCAGGAACTACTAGTTGAATTTCGGAAATTCTTTTACAGTTTCATAGTCCATCTATTGCGGATGGCTATAGGCTATATAACATTACGCTAAGACGAATAGCAATCAAGAATGTTTCGAAAACGGGGATTTTTTTTTAACGTCAGAGAGCTTTCGAGGAGTACGCTGCGTAAATGGTTAAAGTTACGTAAAAATTGTGTTTTACAAAATTGGTTCTCTTAAAAAGTTTTATAAAAAAGTCCGCGACAGCATATGTCTATTTGTTAAGGTTCGCTTACAATAACCTAATTTATCTATCTCTTAGTGCGCCTTCACACTAGCGTAGGCGTTCGATGGACGTATGCGCGGCGTAGACGCGACGTATACGCGACGTATACGCGGCGTATGCGCCGCGCTAGCGTCACACAATTTCGTTGACGTTTTGGTATCATCGTTAACAAAATAGATTCTGACCAGGAAACACTATTGATGGCTTTACTTTTAAAAAAGAAGATTAGTGCGAACTGCGAATAAAATTTTGTTCGTGGTTCGAAAAGACTTTCCGGGCTGGCGCCTCGGGACCGTATGCTATTATTTTTTTATATCGATTTCTTTCATTAATTACATAATAATTAAAACGATGCATACGAAAATACATGTTAATTTGCAATCCGACATGGCCGCCGCCGCGCCGTATTTACAAAATTTCATGATGGGTATCGTTTTAGGGGTTTTTTAGTAGGTATGCTGAGTACGAATTACATGATAATTTTGCAAAATTTGTTTCGTCAGTTTTCACTTCCATAAAAACTTATCGCATAGTTTCATTTCCTAAAAGAATCTTTAGCAAATTTATATTTCGCATTTTAATTGCTTTGTCAAATAACATCTTGGTCAATTTTTATTAAGTCAAATATACTCTTAAGATAATTATTTTCTAGTAGCAATCATTTCCATGCCGAGGATAAGTCGCTTGTGAACAGGATTGTACACGATCCTCCAGCAACGCGGCGTATGCGTCGCGTATACGTCGCGTTGCCGTCGCGTATCCGCCGCGCATACGCCCATCGTACGCCTACGCTGGAAAAACGCTAGCGTGAAGGCGCACTTAAGGTCAGCTCACAATATTTTAAAACTGAAGAGTTTGTTTGTACTAGGATGTCAGAAAAAATTGGTTGCATTTCAAAAATTATTTTACAGTTTAATATTTAAAGTGATATATCTAATGTTTCCCGTTGCATTTACTTCTATTTTCTATTGGGTGGAAATACTTTCCATAAGGTATTTCCACCCAATGGAAAATGGACACCTTAACTGTCGTAGTGCATATTTTCTGGAAATTAGAAATTTCGTAGGATTTTTTTCACACAGTGTCATTTGATTTGATTTTATTTATTTCATTAACAACTTTCATTGTGTTTGAAATCCTTCCGGTCGACTTTGTCCATTTCCTAACTGGACCACTTCCAAACTTGTCCACTTCCTAAATTGTCCACTCCTAAGTTGTCCTTTTCCTGAATTGCCATTCCTTCATTCACATTAATGCTTAGGTCAATAGGTATTAAATTAATAAAAAACAATAAATATATTTTTCAATAATACAACTTGTATAACGACGCATCTTTCTGGCGAGCAGGTCATACTCGTGAGACGCGGTGGCGAGGGCAGCTCTCAGCTTATGCCAAGAGACATTGTTCCTGAATCCAAGTAAGCGCACTTTAGTCTATAATCTAGGGTCATCTTTCCGAAAAAATCTCAGATACCTCTCTCCCGCGAGTTCTGCAAGACTCTCGGCTTCCATGATTGGGGGTCTGAGGATGGTGGTGGATGCTCGCCATCCTTACACAAGCAGGCCCTAGACGGCGGCGAGACATTAGCACGCCTCACATAGCAAGTAGCGGGATAACTCCCGAATCAACTCCCAAAAGTTACGGGATTGTACAGTCGACTACAATGAAATGTACCTACTCGTTTAATCTTACAAAATGATGTATCCCTGCGAGTGCCATAATGAAGTAACCAAAGGTAGAGGACAAACAGGGATACAACATCTTGTAAGATTAAACGAGTACATTTCATTGTAGTCGACTGTACCTAAACCCCTAGGCGAGACTGCGGTGGTAGCCAAAGTCTGTTATGAATATAGGTACCTACCTATGCCGCTGTAATGGGGCAGCCGTATGTTATTCTACGCGCTGACTGCCTCGGTGCGGTGGCACATTCGATAATGTAACCGCCTGCCGCACTGAGGTCCTGGGTTTGATTCCCGGGTCGGTCCAAATATTTGTGTGATCCACAAATATTTGTTTCAGAGTCTGGGTGTTTTCAATATGTATGTATTTAGAAATATATAAGTATGTATATCAGTCGTCTAACTAAATCCCATAGCACAAGTTTATACTTATTAGCTTAATTTGGGCTTGTTGTGTGAGAATGTCCACAAATAGGTATTTATTAATTAAAATTATTTATTCTCCACTTACCACTATAACATACAAGAGCACGTAGGTCTTGGTGCCTCAATCAATGATTACCTATGCTCAAAGCAGCAAGTGGTGTGGATGAGTCGGTAAAACAACTTCTATATCTATGCACACATAACATTATAGGTGCGTAAATTGCTTCTAAAAAGACTAAAAAATAAAGTAAAGAGATACTTATTAATCAGGTGGTCAGCATTAAAGTGGTTCCAAAGGAGAAATTTTTAAAACGTGTTATCAATGAATTTGTTATCAATTCATATAAAACCAACCTATAGCAATCCTTCAATGAATAGCGTTACAAAGTTATTTTTGCTTCTTTTCTTTGTCTCTGTAGTAAATCTAAAAAATAACTAAGCCTGTCAGCCCTCAGAAATTAAATCCCTATACCCTATACATTAACTTTACCACACATAGGTGACATAGTTCCATTGATCGGCAAATAACCAACCCCATTTAATATCGGCTGATCAATGTCATATCATTTGCGACAAACGCATTTACCAGATTTTTCCTTTAAGGGTGTTTGAGAGGGACGTCCCTCGAGAGAAATGGGGCTAACATCGTTGAACGTAATTTCTGAAGAGGGTCATCAGGAAGATATAATACCATTTCTGTACCCTTGATGTCTTTTTAAGTGCGGACCCACTTAACCCTAACGCGGGGCGGGGTTTGCTGCTTTTCAGTGTCAACTCTGAAAAACTAATGGAATCCACGAACATTTTTAATGTTTTCGTTTATATTTTGGTGGATATTTTGAACGCTTTTTATTCGTAAATGTTTTTTATGGAAATAAATTATTTCAATGTTTACTTGTGTGTAGGGTACACTCAGGTAAGTATATTTACTAAATCGGTGTATCTAGGTACTCTTGCTATAATATAAAATGCCATGCATTGCAGATACTAATTGGATGCTGATAAACAATAATGTGTTAACCCTCATGAACCTTGTTTTGAGAAAATGGCGTCTTAAGAAGTTAAACCAATTCTTAAATAGTTTGTTAAGAGAAATATGTATCTATTATTCTTTTCTCTGTTTATTTAAAAGAAAAATGGATTTGAAAAAGATTGCGATTATAAAAAGACAGCATAAATAGGCTAGTATATTCTTCCGAAAAAAGGGGATTACTGCATATAGCAAAATAGGCTGTAATAATCGAAACATTAAATTAAGGAACATAACACTGTTTTGCTAAATGCCGTTACCAAGATTGAATGACAATAAATGTATGTTGAGGAACATAAAGGAATATTGATAAACACAGGTTATCACTTAAATAGTTTATCAAATAGTTTTAAGTGAACTCGAATTTAAACTTTAATAATGTGAAAAATATAAGAAACCTAAACTTTATTACTAAATCATCAATCTAGTGTAACAATGAACATAATTTAGTATCCATTTTTCTTCTTCTTACGAGAAATATATTTTTCTTGTCCTCAGAATCATATTACACATACATAGTTTTGCAACGTAATTATTATATTTCAAAACATTATGTATTTAGATCGTCGTTTAGAAACAGCAGTTTTCTTTCATCAATGGACGGAAATAAAAAGTATTTTTTTAAATATTTATACTATATTTAGGTGGCCTACAAGGTTACGCTCACACCTAATGGAAAGTGGTCATCAGAGGCGCGACACTCGCCCTGCCTACCCTGCAAGAACCTTCTAAGACCCCCTTTGAAGAACTCAATACTATAGGCGTTTCGGAAAACCGACTCAGGAAGATCATTCCACGTGGATGGAACCAAGTCCTAATCGGACCTTACCGAGATCGAACGCTCCGGACGCAGTGTGAGATGAACAACCTGTCCGTGGCGAGCGGTGTGATGATGGAAGGTACATCATATCAAACAATTCCCCAGAGCACAAACCGTTGTACAGACTGTAGAATACGCACAAGAAGGTATTGTCTCTCCTATAAGTATAGAATCGTCGACAACTTCCATGTCTCGCCTTTGCACCGAGTCGAATGGACGAAGCTGATATTCAGGTGCCCCAGCCCAAAGAAAGCATTTGTGCCACACTGAAATAGGTACCACTGCGTCCTACTGACCACCCCAGGCTTCTTGGACGCCAGCTTGTGAATTGTCCTCCAAATGACTGCGGAACTGAATGTCACTGGAAATGTCAACACCAAGGATCCTTATACTATTGGAGGTGGAAAGAGATGTGCCAAGAAATTACAGCGCCAGAGTAAATGGGGTTTTCTTAACAGTGAATACACAAACTTGAGTCGGAGATGTCAACACCAAGGATCTTTATACTATTAGAGGTGGAAAGAGATGTGCCAGGAAATTACAGCGCCTCAGTAAATGGGGTTTTCTTATCAGTGAATACACAAACTTGAGTCTTGGTAGGTGTTTTTGTCTGAAATTGCGGCTATATTTCTATGAGAGTAACCGGAATTTTAAATACAAGTTGTTCACGACCACTGCTCAGCGAGGAATATCGGAACGACCCGTATAAGAAGTATTAACCGTACTGTCATTTGCATAGCAATAAATGCTGTCACAAGACCGAATATCATTGATATGCAGCAAAAACAGAGTGGCCGACAACACCGAGCCTTGTGCCATGCAGTCAGAACAGCTCCTGTCGACGACAGTCCTCATACTTCTATCGGCGAAGATACTGAACATCCATCCGCGAAACCCCTGGGGTAGTTCATTGGAGGACAATTTCGTAAGAAGGCCACTGTGCCAGACCCGGTTGAAGGCCTTAGAGATGTCGAGGCTCACAACTAGGACCTCACCCTTATTCTCGATAGCCGTCTTGCCAAGCTGTGTGTGAGGTGAGGTACACATGAAAATCGCCAGTCGAGCGACCGTGACTTAAATCGTTAGCTGGTCGTGTTCTTCAAACTTACAGATAGGTGTGTATTAATTACATGCTCCATCACTTTTAATAAAAGTGGGAGCATGTAATTAATACACATCTCACAGGAGGTGATGGCTATTAGGCCTGTAATTATCCGCATCGGTCCTGTCACATTTCTTGGGCACAGGATGCACGTGCACGATCTTCCACGATGCCGGGACTACTTTCATGGAATATGAAAGCGTAAAAAGGCGTGTAAGTACCAGACTTTAGTACCATCGCGGACCGCTTGAGTACCATCGCGGGTATACCGTCTGGGCCACTCGGCTTGTGAACGTCAAGGGGTTGAAGCTCCCGTGAAAAATCCCGCTTAGTGAATTTAACTTCCGGTTAAAAAATCTACTTTATCTTGGCGGTGACATCTCTGCACAACAACATAGATATACATTTTTTAGTGGGACTATATTATCAGATCTACGAATAAAAAGGATTTTTCAATACAACATCAAGGTACTTAACATAAAACTATTTCTCATAAAAAGTTCGTCAATATTCGGTAATAATATGTCAAGCACCATAAACTGTACTTTATGCATTGTTAAGAGCATAGATTTAGAATTTTTCGCTACTAAGAGAGCTTTCATTGTTTAGCAACTACGTGTTATGCTGCATAGTACGACATACGGTATTGCGTTGTGTTTAGCACTAATCAGTTAAGTGACAAAAGTTACAATAAGTCAATCAGATCGGACCAAATCATATCATTATAGCATGAAAAAGACTTTAAAAGTTGACCTATGCCTACACAATTATTTAATTAATTCGTTTTATAATTTAAACCGGCAATATTTTAAACTTTAAAATAATCACTCATGACAATTTTTGATAACAAAAATTACAGACATATTTTGATGACTCCAACGTGGATTGCTTACAATTCACTAATACATGGGTTTATTGTATTTTAGTACTTATGATGGGTATATAAAAAAAGAACTTAATTATTTATTATCTCATTGTTTGTCGCAGCGCAGAATCGCTGAATGACATTTTAGCAACACAGTGTCAAGTCTCAACATATTTTTCGTGACAATACGTGTCACTACTTTGAATTTCGACGATGTTAAGGAACTTAAAGCATTATTGATGAATGTGGTATATGTGATTTCCGATTTGTTTTATGATATAAATTCATTTTTTTCGTACTTGTATGTTTTATGGACCCTGAAACACTTTTGCAGATTGCAAAATACGTGATGATTTATTAAAATATATGAAAACCTTTGAATTCGACTTTTTGTGGGTTAACACATTATTGCTTATCAGCATCCAATTGAACTTCTGTTTTACATGGATATTGCCGGTCTCCGAGGGCTCAACCGAGAGCACTGGGAACCCATTGAGCTTACTAGTTAATGTTCATTTGATCGAAAAAGTAAAGTCAGGAAATCGGATTTTAGCTTTTCATCTTACTCTCTTAATAATTAAATGCGAAAGTTTGTGAGTGTAGATGTCTCAATGTATGTGTGTGTTACTTTTTCAAGCTCTAACGGCTGAACGAATCTTAATGAAATTTGGTACAGACATAGATTATAGTCTGGAATAACACATAGGGCACTTTTTATCCCGGGAGTATACGCGGGCATAATCGCGAAACAAACAAACCTAAAGAAGACCTAGGTACAGCCATAGTGCATTCTATCAGCATCCCAGAAAATATTATGAAGAAGTCTATTAAAAATGGTAGTTTTTATTAAATGTGCAGTGAAGGACAAAACTTTTTCATAAACAAAAGGAAGGGGCACAATAGAGCGAAGTAAAGTGCTACCGAGATTAGTCATTTTCATAGAACAAAACCTGTTTTGTAGTCACGGCAGCAGTCGGACTTTATTGCAGCAACGGATTTCGTAGTTCGAAGTTAGTGGGTAATTTCAGCCTTGATTAAAAGCGTTCTTACAAACTTGAAACATTGACGAAAAAGTATAAGTACTATTCAATGGAATGAATGTAGGAATTTGGTTTGGTAATGTCTATAAGGTTTTATCATAGGTACTTTAATTATGATTGGATTTGTAACACGCCGTCAGATAGACCAAAGATCTGATAAAGTAAAGGTTGTAGTAGCGAAAAATCCTAAATCTATGGTAGGGAGTAACTGGATGCGGAGAAACCTACATCCGGTGGTGAACTGCCTTATTCTGATTTCATTGATTGTTTTGAATTGTCGGCAACCTTACGGCAAACAAACGAATCGTGAACAAAATTGTAACTATATGAATAAAGATTTTTCATTTTTTTTTGGACATACATACACAACATAATTTAGCCCAAATTACGCTAATATAAGCATGTGCTATGGGATCTAGACGACTGATGTACATATTTATACATTTCTAAATACATACATACCTATTATACATAGAAAACACCCAAACTTCGAAACAAAATTTGTGGATCACACAAATATTTGGACTGACCCAGGAATCGAACCTAGGACCTCCAGCGCGGCAGGCGTTAGCATTAATTTTTTATCGTAGTGTGGATCAAGTTCCAAATTCTTGGTGGAAATGGGTTCGGGTAAATCTCACCATGCGGGGAGAACCGCGGTAATTAGTTAGTACTGTTTACCTAAAGCACGTCGATACCCAATCATTATTCAACATCAACATTTCAACATATCCAATCTGCAGGTAGGCAGGCATTCATAGGCTCCAATACATGACCTGAGGTATCTGTTGATAAAATAGTAGCTATTATATCACTGCCCATACCAACATCTCGACAAAACATTGCTGAAGCTAAGTGTAGTTTGATTTGATGTGGTGTAATACCCATTACTTGATTACAATACATAGAGATACAAATTTTGTTTTCTGTGGTAGTATATTGGTCGGATCATATTTTTTATATTACCTACTTGGATGCGTATAGAGTAGATAAAATAAATAATCTTACTTCTTACTAATATTATAAATGCGAAAGTTTGTGAGTGTCGATGTTTGTTACTCTTTCACGCTCAAACCGCTGAACGGATCTGGCTGAAAGGTACAGAGATACATTATAGTCTGGAATAACACATAGGCTACTTTTTATCCCGGGAATAAGATCCCGCGGGAACAAATTTTACGCGGGCGAAGCTGCGGGCATCAGCTAGTATAGATATATATCACTCAAGCCCATCTCATCTACTTTGCTTTCTGAATTAAATTTTGAAAGGATGATGATAAAGTTTCTTTTAGCTATGGCCTTACTGTATTTACTACGCTGGCCAGACGGTTTGGCAGTTTACCTTCGAGCTTTCCTTATCTTCGCCATAGCATGGTCAGCAGGTGCACTACTTGTAGGTGAGGCTGGTCTTGTACATCGCACATTAAACTATGTACTAAATGTTCATTATAGACCCAGTTCATAATATTTAGTTCTCCAAAATATCACTTATACTCTTGATTTGTTGGCACTTGGAGGAATTTCTTGTAACACATTATGCACTTTTTGCTTAATCACTAGTACTTTTTTCCACAATTTTTATTATTATAACAGATAACCTGACCAGTTTCGCTTTAGGTTAGAAACGTAAGTGTATGAACAGTTAAATTACCTTTGACAATGCTATAAAGTGAAACCGGTCAGGTTATCTGTAATAATTATAAAAATTGTGGAAAAAAGTACAAGTGATAAAGCAAAAAGTGTATAATTCTCCAAAAGGTTCGTTCTGCTTGACTCCCGTTAGAAAACATTTACAAAAATTAGTTTTGAAAATTATATCCTTATTCTATTATTAGAGTTAACGGGATATTTACCATGTACTATTGAGTATTTCCGATATTTCGGCGCTGTTGCAAGCACCATGATCACGGAGGAACTGAAGTATAGGCGGTTGAAAGCGAAAGTCTCAGCACATATATCGATCTACCCTCCTTCGCAGTCGTTTATTACGCGTTAAACCACTACCACTGGTCTCACTTTCGTTTTCACTAACTCGACGTTCACGACACACAACGCTCACCGTGTCTACTCGCGGTTTAGTATGGAACTGTTTATGGTTATTTGTACACAAACGAACCACTGGATGCCAGACGCTCGGCAACTGAAACCCATCCTCCCGATTGAAATTCTTATACTTTTTAATTTCAATCGCTTCTCTAACCATTCTCGGTATATAGTGACGTTCAGTTGAGAGCATCTTAGGGTTATGTAACTCAATCCAATGGTTTGTGCCGGACTCCAACAGGTGTTCAGCGACTGCAGACTTTTGTGGTTCGTTATTTTTGACTGCCCTAATGTGTTCTTTGATTCGGCACGTCACCGTTCGTTTTGTTTGGCCTATATACGAACTACCACAACTACAGTCAATCTTATACACTCCCGGCCTGTCCAGTGGAAAACTGTCCTTAGGTGTACGTAGGCACTGCGATAGCCTCTTAAAAGGAGTGAAGATAGTTTTAACGGAAACCTTTTTTAGGATGTTTGCGACCTTATCTGTCACTCCTTTGATGTAAGGTAAAAAGGCTGGATGTCTTTCCACTTTATAGTCCACAGGCTTATTCGAGCGTCTCGGTGGTCGGATCCGTCCACTGTACCCATTTTTATGTAGAACGCCGCTTAAATGATGTAGCTCCGCTTCTAAATGCTCCTCGTCACATAAACTATATGCACGGTCAGTAAGCGACGTCACTACAGAGTTCAACTGGCGCGGGTGATGATGCGAGTCGGCATTTAGGTATCGGTCAGTGTGAGTCGATTTTCTGTACACGGAGTGACTCAACGAACCGTCTGGACGGACACTGATTTGCACATCAAGGAAAGCAAGGGATCTTTCTTTTTCTATTTCGTAGGTGAAACTCATATTACGATGGATGTTGTTAAACTTTGTTACTAAGTGTTGTACAACATTTTCACTACCCTCCAGTATACAAAAAATGTCATCTACATACCGTTTCCAGATTTTGATGCTTGGGGTGTTGGCTGTGGGGAGTGTATAAGATTGACTGTAGTTGTGGTAGTTCGTATATAGGCCAAACAAAACGAACGGTGACGTGCCGAATCAAAGAACACATTAGGGCAGTCAAAAATAACGAACCACAAAAGTCTGCAGTCGCTGAACACCTGTTGGAGTCCGGCACAAACCATTGGATTGAGTTACATAACCCTAAGATGCTCTCAACTGAACGTCACTATATACCGAGAATGGTTAGAGAAGCGATTGAAATTAAAAAGTATAAGAATTTCAATCGGGAGGATGGGTTTCAGTTGCCGAGCGTCTGGCATCCAGTGGTTCGTTTGTGTACAAATAACCATAAACAGTTCCATACTAAACCGCGAGTAGACACGGTGAGCGTTGTGTGTCGTGAACGTCGAGTTAGTGAAAACGAAAGTGAGACCAGTGGTAGTGGTTTAACGCGTAATAAACGACTGCGAAGGAGGGTAGATCGATATATGTGCTGAGACTTTCGCTTTCAACCGCCTATACTTCAGTTCCTCCGTGATCATGGTGCTTGCAACAGCGCCGAAATATCGGAAATACTCAATAGTACATGGTAAATATCCCGTTAACTCTAATAATAGTGTTAGTGACCATGAAAGTTTAAATACCTTTATTATATCCTTATTTATTACGTGTGGAAATCTTCATGGATGCTACGTCGAAATCCTACCAGCTAAAACCACACGGTGCCCTCGGAAGGATGTCCCAGGGTTCCCATAAAACACTCAAATTCAATAAACTAAACTGTAGTATTTAAGTGCGAGAAAGAGCAATTTAATATAAGGTTGACCTTACCTACTCTACAAAATGATAGGTCCATGTATGGAATTTTTCCTTCACAATATAATCGAAAATTCCTTTCATTCGGTGAATGGCATATTCTGTAAATGGCAGAATCGTCGTCAATTCAATTTATTATAAGAAGAAGATGAAACCGAGTTTATATTACTACAAATACAGCTACAATAAATTGCTCTAAGTAATTACAATATACTCTACTAGATGGTTTTCACGGCTCCGTCCGCGTGTAGTTCTGTTTTCGTTTCCACAATAGAAGGTAGGGTATTCCCCGAATAAAAGCAACTATTTTGGACTATTATAATCTATTCTTGTACCAAATTTTAGCTGGATTTGTTCAACCGTTACAGAAGAAAACCTACATACAAAGTGCGCTCGTGCTACGCACACATAAACACCGTTCACTGGATTTCACGGACACGAGGTCAAAGGATTTTCATAGTACTACCCGTTCGCTCTAAGTTTGCCGCTGGCGTAGAGGCGTATACCCGAATTGTTAATTAGACGAAGTAAATTGACAGTAGCTATTAATGTCACTTCGTCATAGAAAATACGCAACATTGTATGAAGAAGTGACATTAGTTGCTGTCAATTTACTTCGTCTAATTAAAAATTCGACTTTAGTATGGAGCCGAGCGGCAAAGTTAGAGCGAACGAGCAGTAGGTAGTTTCGATACTGGCTCGTGCGCGAGTGTGTGTAGCCGAGGGTAGGTTTGAAAAAAAAAAGTTCACACATAAGATAGCATTCTGTACCTTATAATTTTGTGGTTAGAGCGTAACTTGAATAACAAACATCCAAACAATTTCACAAACTTTCACATTTATTTTAATAAATTGGTTGTACAATTCCTCAACTTATGGATAGATTCGGCACACGGTTTTGTGTATCTTAAAGGTCACCAGCTCAATAGAATAATGAAAATGAATTCTCGCAGAACTGTTTTTAAGCGGCCCTTATTGCTCAATGGACGAAATATGTATAGGCTATTGTAAAAGTGAATGTATGGAGCGTTGAGCATCTTAGGTATGACTGGTTCTCAGATGGGTGACTATTACTTTGTGACATTAATTCCAATTACGAGGGTTTCCATGCTCCAACACGTTAAGCTGTCGTGCCCGTTTGCCAGTAACATGACGGGTGTCAAACTAAGTTAAAGAATGATATAATGGCTTAAAAAAACAGGTAGCAGGTTTAATTAATGATATAAAAGGAAAATATTAAGTTACTGCATGGCTACATTCAGTTTCATTCAACGTCGGAAGTGGCCAGGCTGTGATGCTCGCTCTGGGACAAAACTCGCACAGTTGCTCGACCATGAAATTGCACCGCCGAGTTTCGCTTAAATGACGTGATAATTTACAAGTGAGTTCATCCACACTTCTGCTCTCCTGGTACAAGCCAACTTTCACATTAATTTCACTTCTGTGTTTGAAACCTGGGGCTTTATAATACGCGTTGATTTAAATACGCTTCTAAAACCCAACATACTTATTACGTTGGCGGTTTATCATAATAGATGCATCACTACAAAGTATGAGAGTAGGTATATACCTGTATGAAGTTACTTAGTTCTCAGAGACGGGATTTGATTCCGCCACCTTTGTTAAACCAGAGCAATACTCTTCCAACTAGGATGCTAAATCATACCGAAATAAAGTTCAAACTCTTCTCTTCACCATATTATTAGCGCCATTTAAGAGAGCCATCTATCAAACTGCTTCGCACATTCGATACCAATGAAAGGTGTAGCCAGTTGCAACTATTTTTAGGGTTCCGTACCCAAAGGGTAAAAAACGGGACCCTATTCATGAGACTTCGCCGTCCGTCTGTCTGTCCGTCATGGGGATGTATCTCTGGAACACTGATAGCTAGAGAACTGAAATGTTTACAGATGATGTAGGTATTACTATTGCCGCCATAACAACAAATCAGAAAAAGGGAGGGATTAAGGGGTGGCTCCCATACAAAAAAAGTGATTTTTTGCCGTTTTTTGGAACAGAACTGCCTACGCTTTCGGGTGCGTGACTTTAAGTAAGTAGGGGTGTGGCGTATCACACCACGCACTAGCACTGCCTTAAGTAACGTGCTAGCCTTAAGCTACCGCCAAATGGATTTTTTGACAGTTGTCTATGTCAATCATTAGTCAGAACTCAGAAGTTTTCCCGCTCGCTACGAAGTAGAGAACGATATGATTAACTAAGCAAAAACTACTGAATAACTGTATCTTATCCTGCAAATATACTCCACTGTAAATGTACAAACGGTGAGCCAGTACCTACAGCAGTAAACGCAGATTACTACTTCATACAAGTCTTTTATTGTCTCCAACCTTAACGACTTAAGCCCTAACAGCGCCAAAGGTGTGTTTGTACGATTTCTTAAATACTACGATCACAATAGAATACGAGTTGTATCTAGTCGTTATAAAACAGCCTTTATTCTAAAGTTAATATAGATACTTATTGCCCAAGAATTTATTCTACGTTTCAATCAATCAACAACCATTGGTAGAGAAATTGTATTAGGTAATTGGTTCAACAGCAATAAAAGCGCGCTTCAACCCTTTCTTAACCTTCTCTTGCGGCGCTGAATGAATAATAACAAAAGACCACTCTTGAACCCGTGACCTAACAAAATACGGGAACGGTAACAAAACACGGTACTTCGTATTCTATCCTATACAAATAAGGTAGATGTATATCAAAAATCCATTACGGAAAGCAAATAACAAGGGTATAAATCAGGAAGTGTGGTGACTTACCGGGTGCGACGGTGACACCACCCTGCTACTTACAACATGTACCGAATGTAGTTAGGTAACGTTTACTTTCGGAAAATGAGTAGGTAGGTATATAATAAATCTTCGCAACTTCGTATAAGTAGGTAATTACTCTAATAGAGTAATTACTACTACTGAAACCTCTAATATTGAGTGCTTTAGTGTCTGTTTGGGAAAAGTTATTAACATTAATTCGGCTTACATTACACTACTATATCTAGTATTTAGTGGCGGATAGACAATAAATCTTTGGAATAGACCAAGTGTTATAGCTTGGCAGTGACTTCCATATAAACTTTAACGATATATGCATAGGAGCGAATGTGGTTATGAAAGTTTATTCGACCCGCAGCATTGCGTACCATAATCGGGCACATTTCACCCTTTTATATGTGAAGTTGGCTCATAAATTAAACGCTGAAACACCTCGGGCCTCCACAGTAAATATACAATGATTAGTGAGGCCTACATAAAACGAAGATAAGCTATTCAGTTGAGCCTTTCAAGGAATAATACTCCTTCGGTTGTTTTATACAACATGGTGGAAAAGTAACATTGATTCGTTTTTCATCACCGTTTTTGTATTAGATACATTTTCTGATCTTGAGTTAAGGAGAACTTATTTGCTTGAGATATGGACAAAAAGCACGTAAACTTTGAAGCTTTTAAACCAGCATTAAACCACAGTAACGCTAATGAGTCGACGCGTGCGGTTGACTTGCAACGTGACACAGAATGTTGCACCCAAAGTTAAGACTAAAGTTATGTCGTAAGTACTAACATGTTGCAGCTCTAAAAATTATCATAACTTATCTCACAAAATTATTATTTTTATATCCTATTCATGAGACTTCGCCGTCCGTCTGTCTATCTGAGCGTAGGCTGATGGTAGATAGAACACTGTGTGGTTTTAGATAGTAGATTTTCACACAAAAATCGGGAAGTAAGAGCACTTACACAGTCTTTAGACTACCTAGTGATGTAATATAAACAGCTGAACCAAATACTTTTCTACTTTCTTTCCAATAAGGTGTTGCAAGCCTTAATCTGCTGTCGGCGCAATTCAATTTCGACGCATGTCCTGAAGGAAGAGGACACGGTGAACAGACATTATGCAATCTTTGAATATTCCAATTTAAAAGTTAGTAAATACAAACGAATTATCAAAGGAAAAACATTTAATGAAGCATACAATTACACGACCTATGACTTTTATCGGGTGTTGCTCTATGTCATGTAGGGAAGGGATTGCGCGAAGTCGGTGTCTGTACTGTGTTATCGTATTTCTTCCTGTAAATAGGAAAGCTAAACCACTGTATACTGTAGTTTGACTCGGCCGGATTTTAGAAATAAATGCCTACAGCCGCGCGGTACGTAAGCATGCGATAGGGCTGCCCACCTACAGCATTTTAATAATATGTGCCTACTTTGACTTTCTATAGTATTGCGATTGTAAATATGTACATACATACAGTCACGCCTTTATCCCTGAAGGTGTAGGCAGAGGCATAGTATACGCCCACATTTTACCTTATAGTTTTACGTACGCGTAATAGATAGTGAGCCTAATGCAGTTGATTTTTTCAATCCGCCCACAAGGCCTTCAATTTGTATTAAGGATTGTTGTTTTACTGACAACCGGCTTTCATTACGAGTAAATATATACCTTTTTTATTTAAACAAAAAAAATAATTTGTGAGTAATAATATAATATCCCCGCAACGGCTGGCGGCGCGGGGCGGCGGCGCGGCGTTATCTACTAACGATTGAGTGAGACGGGTGTAGAAATTTGAAAACGGCGTAGACAATAATAATCGGCTCACCACATGTTTCGTCAGTGATAAAATCACGGAATTCTAGTCTTTATAATCATTGCGTTAAATTTTTGATTTACAAAATTAAAACTATTTTTCGATTTGAAAGTACTAGTCAGTCTCTAGTACACTAGTACTTTTCGTACATTGTCAAGTTGTGTTAAACTTTGGAAGTTCATATTTGTCTCTATGCGTGTAATAAAAATCAAAGGTAACAAAAATGCTGTAATTTTTTTTTTATAAATAAATAAATAATCACGGGCATTTTCACACAACGCTATCTGATCCCAAAGTAAGCTAGGAATAACCTGCTTGTGTTATGGGTATCAGACCACGGATATTAATACTAAAATACTTTTTAAATACATACATATTATACATTTAATTTCAACTGTGGGTCGTCACAACCTGCGCCCGGGTCGGCAGCGCGTGTGTAGCGCCTCTGGTGTTGCAAACGTCTATAGGCTACGGTTACCAACCTTCCGGTGGGCCGTAAGCTTGTCTGCCACCTCAGTAGTAAACAGAAACAACCTGACTCTTGAGACAAACATTTATGGGTCACACAAATATTTGTCTCGGGTGGGAATCGAACCCACGACCTCCAACGCCGCAGGCGGTATCAACACCGACCGCGCCACAGAGGCAGTCATACGGTGCTAAGTGTACTGTAACATCGGTCATCCACAAAGAAATGAATACTCTTGAAACATACCTAAATCATTGCTCTCAATTAAATAACTACGAACTGACAACGGAACTAAATGTACTACCTACACGTACTAGAGTTCTGAACTAGTTTTTTTTTTGGATATTGTAGGTACTATATTGGATCGCACCGCTCACTGACTGAGCAAGCACAAGTCTAGTTTTAAACACAAACATACCTACTTCATGTAACAACCTAGTTCACTCGTGTCAATCACTTTGTTTAACTTTAGTCAACTAGTGGTATAGTACCAATTAGTACTTAAGTAAAATCAATTTATAGTCTTACCTTTCGGAGTTTCCAGGTAATCTAAAAAACGTTATGTCTGGGTGCGTTATTGACGAATTCATGCAACCAAAACAAGCACAATAGACACTAGTTGTCATATTAAATATTTTTAGTAAATAAAACACGCGCGGTTACTATTTAAAAAACGACACACCTTCCATTCGTCTACTCGGCACAATCGCGACTGCGGACGCTGCTTGCTTGCTGAAAGGCATGCCGAAAACGAGAATCGTAGGTATAGCTTGCGCTTCGTCCGTTTGTAGGGAGCTACAATACTGGTTAAACATATATTTATACTGTGGCTAAACCCTGTTACATATACATCAGATACGTTAGAAGTTGGTAAAGTATTGCACCTGTAAACACTAATCATCACCAGATGTAGTCGTAAAACATATTGACAACAAAGTAATCGTTGTGGGTACACTACTATAAAGTGAAGTTTATAAACTCTATAAAGTTGTTCACTAATGATACAGTTGTTTGTGGTTGGGACATTTACTAGGTAATTCTGATAAATGGTTTATGAGCGACATGGTGTGTACAATCAAATTAATCACGAAACCAGAATATTTGACTGGGACACAAGAACATTCCGATGGGACAGACCACGAATGAAATATGACTCAAAAACCCATAGTATCGGTGAAGAATTGAAACTGAAAATGGCAAGGGATCAGATTAACAGATTTCGTCGAGCAGGATACCTTGAAAACTGTGTCTGTTAGATCTCCAAGTAATACATACATACCTACTGATCAGGTCTTTATACCCGAATTGGTAGGCAGAGGCATATTACATGACCACAATTCACCTTTTTTGAATTTGTCCCACGTAATTAGGTGGTGTCCCGTATTGCCGTGTTGAAATGGACAAGTGCAGGTTGTGACTGCTTCTGCCGAAATTTCACAAGTCTCCAAATAGTCATAGTAAGTACCTGCTAGTAAATGGCAACATAGGAATTTGAATAGTTTGCGATACTGCGATAATTCCAACTATCCATATGCTTTTAAATTTAATTTCATAAAATTCATATTCATATTCATTCATATTCATATTCATTTAATCACTTCGTAAACATAGGTAAATAATTTACAGGTCTTATTGTGGGTACATGTGTAGATCTACTATGTTTTACCCTGAGGCATACGATAGGTACATTTAATTAAGTAGGTAGGTAAAAAATATTAATCAATTGCATGCATGTGTGATTACATAATTAAGTATAACACGCCCTTAGAAATATCAAATTAAATAGTAACAATTTGTCAATGATTTCAATTAATTAATGTAAATAATGTAATAATTATGTTTCTCTGTAATTTTTAACAATAAATTTTATATTGAATTTTGAAATATTAATTAATGTCAATATTATACATTTCCAATATACAAAATTACACATTAGTCGTCCTAAACCTTAGAATTAGAAATATTAAATTAAAATAGCAGCAATTTGTCAATGATTTCTATTAATTAATGTCAATGTTATACATTCCAATATACAGAATTACACATTAGTCGTCCTAAACCTTAAAAATTTTAGATTACATGGTATAAATAAATAAATATTTAACAATTTTTCAATGATTCTAATTAAGTAATGTCAATATATGTCATTTTAATTATAACAAAATTACACGTTGGTCCTCCTAAACCAAATCAAATATTCTTTTCATAATCTGATAAATTGTCTGTCAAATAATCATTCACGCAATAGTATGCTTTTAACAATAGAAGCTTTTTAACAGTTGATTTAAATTTAATAAGATTAGAGATGGTTAAAATTGACGTGGGTAAATGATTATAAATACGTGGCAACATACAAAATAAACTTTTGTTTAAGAACGCCGTTTTATTTGGTGGCAGCCTTATCTTTAGTCTATGTCTACCACTAGTTAAGTTTCCGAATATAGTTATATTTTTTTTTGCAAATACCACCACCTCGAAAATGTAAATACACGGGAGAGTGAGCAACTCAAAACGAATAAAATAAGGTCTGCAGCTCTCAGTTTGTTTCAACTTGAACATTGAACGAATGCACTTTTTTTGTGCAACGAACGCCATATTTCTGTCTGTGGAATTACCCCAGAATATTACTCCATAACGCAGTATGGATACAACGTGTCCATGATAGGCCGTTAACACGGTCGATATATTAGATGTCTTTGTTAGCATATACAATGCATACGAGAATTGATGCAGCTTGCTACACAGTATTTCTATATGTGAGGACCAATGCAGACAAGAGTCTAAAGTTAATCCCAAAAATTTTGTATTGTCAGAATGTTCAACACTGATGTCATTATATTTAACTTGTATGTCACTTAATCTATTTATTCTGTTTTTAAAAGTCATAATCTTGGTCTTTGCTAAATTAATTGTCAAATTATTTAATGTCAACCAGTTTATAATAGTAGATAAAGTTTCATTAATATCAGATTCCATTTGTAGGCTATTATTACCTGTGAAAATTATGGTACTGTCATCGGCAAATAATACCGATTTGTGATGTGTCACTCTTGGCAAGTCATTCACGTAAACTATGAATAAAAGTGGCCCCAATACACTGCCTTGTGGGATGCCCAATTTAACATTTTTAAAGTTAGACGTGTGACTGACAACTCTTTTCAATGCAGGATTTAGTCTCGCTATCTGTGTTGACTGCATTCTATTATTTAGGTAGGATTTAATTAGGTCAAGGGCGTTACCGCGAACTCCATACGCATATAATTTATTAAAAAGAATCCCATGGTCAACATTATCGAACGCCTTAGTCAAGTCCATAAATAGCGCACATGACTGACTACCTTTGTCTATATTTGACATTACAACCTTTAGAAAATCATATACAGCTCTGTCTATGGACCCATTCTTCCTAAAGCCTATTTGTTCGTTCGCAAATAGCTTTTGCGCGTCAAAAAAGTTATAAATATTTTCGTGTATAACCTTTTCAAAAATTTTCGAGATAACAGGCACAAGCGCAATTGGACGGTAGCAGTTCATGTCCTGCTTATCGTTCTTTTTAAATAATGGCTTTATTATTGTAAATTTAAGTGCATCCGGAAAGACACCACGTAGTATACACAGATTGATTATGTGACTCAAAATGTATGATATCTTTACCGAGACATTTTTCAAAACCTTTACGGATATATCATCATACCCAGTGCTATTTGTTGATTTTAAACTTAAAATGATTCTGTTAATATCAATAGGAAGAGTGGGCCGAATGAATATGGATTTAGGATGTAATGGTATATCAATTTCCGAACTATTTACAACAGACACATAGTTTTGTTCATTAGTAAAAAAATCGTTAAATGCCTCTGCTATTTGCTTAGCATCACAAATACATTCACCGTCAATGCGCATTGACTTGATGTCATCCGGAGGAATATTTGATTTGTTGGAGTTTATCACGCTCCATGTTGCCCTTCCCTTATTTCTAGACGTTTTAATATAGTAGTTATTAAGCGACCTCTGCGTTAATTTAATAATTTTATTTAATCTAGATGATATCGCTTTAAAACGGCCTTTACTATCCGTGTTCGGTTTTCTCCTATATTCCCACAGAAGATTTCTCTTTCGTTTGCAACAAACCCGTATTCCTTTTGTGATCCATTTTGGTCGGGCAGTGGAATATACTCTTGTCTTTTTTATAGGGAAACATAATTCATAATAGCATCGAAACAGATTATAAAAATGATTAAAAGCCGTGTTAGGGTCTTCGCTGTTTAGTGCGTCCAAAAAGCTAAGAGAGTTGAAACATTCTTGAAATCTTCTCATATTCACTACACTATATTTACGCTTAAAAACGTGCCAAAACCTCAAGCGGCAACTGGTCTTAACGGGACATGTTAATAATTGGGCAGTATGGTCAGACAAAGCAAATTCCAAAACCTCAGCCTTGCAGTTTTTAATATTAAATAGGAAATTATCAATACACCGTCCACTTACTAATCGCGTTGGTTCATGGATACCTATTTTTAAATTATGACTTTGTAATAAATATTTAAATTCTGATGTCGTACTACTACTATCAAGCGTATTAATGTTAAAGTCACCACATATTATAATCCGCTTTTTTGAATAGCAATAATGAGTCATTAAGGAGCTAAACAAGGAGAAAAACCTATCTATGTCTTCCTTAATGGATTTGGGTGGTCTATAAATGCAAATTACATATAAATTATGCTCTTTCAACACTACACCTCACTCCATAATACCTTCCTGGGAATAATTTTTAATGTCGTTAATTGTAATAAAATCGAGTGAGGTATGCACCAATACACATGAGCCACCTCGGCGATTTCTCCTAAAAAAAGTTGAACCCAAGATGTAATTAGGAATCCTTAAGTAAATTTCATCATATAACGCCATATTGTGTTCTGTGATACATATGACACCAAGAAAATTTAATTTTTGTTTGTCGGTCTCTAAACATATAGTTAGCTTATCTGATTTACTGATCAGACCGTCAATATTCTGATGTATTATCTTAATTTGCTTATAAACGAAAAAAGTCATCTGAAGTGGAGGGAGTGCTTAAATGATTATTAACAATGTCGGTTGGTAATTTATCTTCGCTACGGTCAATTTGATTAAAGTCAAGTGGGAATTCAGTTTGCGTACCCTTGTTAATACATACTGGATTGTCATGATAAGTGCTTCTGCATTTATAACTCATATAATTATTATATTTTAATTTGTAGTCGATACGCAAGATTTCCTTTAGCAAAAATTGACATTTCCCCAAAATTGCAGCTCTTGTTGAGTAAAAATTACAATTTATGTCTGTAAACACAACATTTCTAAATTTAGAACATATAAATTTCAGTTCATAATTAAATTTACACTCATTTAAATGCCTGTTATAGGGAACATTGCTCACTATTACATTACATGTACTCAAATTAGTCAAGAAGTTGTAAAAACAAAATAGCGCTTCATATGGTCTTCTGTCATTAACACCACCCAAAACCACAACATAATCCCTTCCTGTCAGTTCACCCAGTTCTGATTTGGATATGGAAAGTAATTTATCGAAGGTTGCTCCAGGTTTCCATATACAACTGACAATAAATCCTTCCCCAATCAAATTTTGTAGGATAGGGCGCAATTTATATCCCTGTTCGTCGGCGAGTATTAAAATTTTTCTTTTAGGGTCTGGAGGACTTATCATTGGAAGCTGTTTACTTAATTGGTCACTAAGATTTGACAATATAGTGGTATTTAAAGTTTCTTTGGGCATATTCTTCGTGTTTTGGCTGGACTGTATGTTTTCCAATTTACTTGTATCAGGCAGCAGCATATTAGACTGTAGACTAGTCCTCCCACATTTAGGTACACAATCATGTATTGGAGATGTGGAAGCTGGTAATGACGAGTGCAGTAGTTTTCTTTTACGCAATGATTTCGACGAATTCGGAGTTATGTGGTTAGCTTTCTTCACAGAAGTACTTAGACTTTTGTACCTTGAATTCAACTGTAGAGACGAATGGAGATCACCCTTTAAGCGAAAGTTCTCGCTGTTCAAATTTTCTATCTCTTTATGGGCTATCTCAAGGTCATTAGTTAGTTGCTTTATTTTTATATTTAATTCGTTTAAAATATAATTATATTGGGTATCGTCTGGAAGGCTGGTCACAGTTTCATTAAACAATGACGAATCGTCGTGGATACTTGTAGGTTTTCGCAGTGTCACGTTGATTGAATCCATTTTGGTGTTATAAAAAATGTACTTCTGATGAAAAATGTAACCCCTATTATATTTCACGTAACACAATTATTTTTGCCAATTTGGTAGTATTTCATAAAGTGGTACTACAATGATAAAACAGGACGCTTTTAGCACTTTTATTAGTGGGACAGTGTGGCGCTGCGCTGTGGCGCAATGTGGCGCAATACGGTGCAGTGTGTCGTCACTATTATGGTCCGGTCTCAAAACACTGCTATCCAATTCAATTAGTTTATATTGCAAGCGAATTTGTCTATGGTCATCAGCTGATTATTAGTTGTGATTGGATAAAGTTTATAATGATTCTTGCTAAAATATAATTGTAATATCTTTGTGTGAGTGCGATTTTTGTAAAATTAACGTTTAAAAATACCTTTTTGATGTGATTTCTTCAAATTCAAAAAAAATCAACTAACTCATACATGTAGATAATGAAATTAAAACTAATTCACCATCTCCGCTGAGCGCAGCTTTTGTCTACAGCGGAAAATATTTTCAGACAAAAATTTATGAGAACAGTTGAATCTTCGTACAAATTATACCTTGAATGGAAAAGTAATTTGAAGCTATAAAAGTACACGATATATTACTGTGACTTTTTTTATTATTAACGTGAGTGAAATCCAACATGGATGCTATGCCGGACTCCTACCGACGAAAAACCTCACGTAACGCCCAACAGCCTACGGTTGAGAGCCCCGGGTAAGCCCTCGGAAGGACGTCCCAGGACGATGTATTTCTGTGATATATTGTACAAATTCAAAAAGCCCTTGCAATCTACAATGACTTAGTCATGATGATTTAATCTATGAATGTTATGTACCTATTGCTACGGATTTTATACGAAACTAAAATATTCGGTGACAAATTTTATTTTTAGTTCTTGCATCTGCTTTTTAGTGCTTGCACCGAAGGCTGAGGTTGTGAATTAGGCGTCTTCAAAAGGGTTAATAGGTTAGAGGGCTGTGACTTCTAATAATGTCAAAAAATCAATCAAGTGCGTAACAAGTGGATACCAAAAAACGGCAAAAAATACGTTTGTTGTATGGGAGTACGAATCACAGGTTCCTGTTTTTACTCATTGAGTAGGAAAACCTAAAAATACTAATTAAAATATTTAGGGAGATCAGCGTTAATTTTCAATAACAAATGCAATTCGCTGATCAAGAAGCCAATCTCACCTGCATGTAGTGCACCTTCAGACCAATGGAAGAGGCTCTGATGTCTGCGATAATCTAGCAGACAAAAAAAGTGAATCCTAGGCTCCAAATCCATACTGGGTTCTCAAGTAATTGATAAGACCTTAGAAAGCATGTTTTTGAATTTATAAAAAAATTGTTCATAAGTACTGGATTACAAAAATGGCTTGCACGACTAATCCAGTTATTGAATCATTCGTGAATCGGGCTTCGCGATTTTCTTATGATTGGTGCAAAAAATATTCAAAATTTTGTTATTATTTTGGAATTATTTTATAACTGCTCACTTTCATGCTTTGAGATTCGTTCGTGAATAAACAAAAGCACTTTGAGGAAACTTTTTCAGTTCATGTCCAACAATTTTACAGTTAGGAAGGAAACTTACTATGAAAATGCTTTTAGTTAATATTTTACAACTCTGACGAGCTAACCTATTAAAGCAGTACAATGAAAAGTTTCAATGAAGTTTTAGATGGACGGTCATAAATAGATTCGGTTCGATGAATAGCTACCGTTTGATTTCGTTTAGAATAAACATAATAAAACCCCTTTTCACCACCTCATAATTTTGTGATCCTTGATTTTATTATGAACTGAAAGCTTCCATTACTATAAATGTGCTTTTAATGATAATTATGATTTACATTTACAGTATATTCATATTTTGATATGGATGTCAGATTGGTGCCGTGCCTAGATTTTTATTACAGATCATATTGTTTTCATAAATATTGATGTTAGGATTGGTAAACGTAAAAAATATTGGTAAGTATCATTTAGTGAATCCACACTTTTAATAAGAACGTTTAAAAGTTCTGATTTGGATTTTTTTAGAACCGTATCAACGTATTTAAAAAATATACATTTAGTGATCTTGATATGAAAGTCTTCAAACTAAAATAAAGATTTAAAGAGCATCACGACGCATTGACCGCAATCCGTAATTTCTTCTGCAAACAACTTTCCTCTGATTTATTAGTAGGTACATATAATCTAATGTGATTAGGACTACATGAACTACAAACTGAGAACCATTAGGTATCCGTTTTACAACCAATCTAGTAGGCACCAGCGGCCAATAGGAGCTCAGTTAAAGAGCACGAGAACAAGCAGTGCTAATCACCTATTAATTGAAGAGCTTCACAAGTGTGCTCTCAGTTACACGAGCGAGCTAACGTGATTCAACGGTAGACGCGCTAATGGACAATAGATACCTCGGATTTATCCTATCGGCATCGGAGGGATCGCATAAATAAAAAGCGTGTGAAGGTGAAGAAAGAATTTATAGGACCGTTTCTTGACAGACTTTAAAAAAGAGGAGGTGCCTAATAAGTCTGATCAAAAAAATGTTAATTAATGAAATTGAATGAGAAAAAGTCTCCGTGTGAATGGGACTACACGGGAATCAGCTTTCAAATATTAAAAAAGTCATCAAACCGGTTCACCCTGTCGAAAGTTAAGCTTATGACGTAAACAACTTAAAAAAATAACTGTCAAATTGTTAACTGCTCCTTTTTTGAAGTCGGTTAAAAATACGAGGGTTATACAAAGAAGACAATTTGC
The DNA here is from genome assembly GCA_933228765.1 of Miltochrista miniata. Lineage (NCBI taxonomy): Eukaryota > Metazoa > Arthropoda > Insecta > Lepidoptera > Erebidae > Miltochrista > Miltochrista miniata. Next base: position 30,024,971 of record OW121752.1, on the reverse strand, counting down.
AACAAAACACACACAAGGAACTGTGTTACAAAAGGAATTTTCAGTAAACGGCAATTGTGGAATCGTCACCGCAAACGGTTTTAAACTTAAATTAACAACCACAGAAATTTGGCAACTATCTCTTTATTTATCCTTTATGGGGGTCTGTTGGCTGCTTTTCAATTTAAAAAATATGTGGACTGCCATTGACTATAGTGATGTAATTCTTGCGTTAATTAGATTTTTATGTTGTCAGTGTTAAATAAATTTAAAATAGGCAGTCATGAGTACTTAAGACAGAAGTGGCAACAGCATATCGGTGACGTGAATGGCAAGATGTGCATATCTAAAAGGAGTCTAATGCACACATATACATAACAATATACACGATACGTTGCGCAATACTTCATTAGCATGTCGATGACGCGACCCATAAGACTTTCTCCTATGACAGACTTGTTCAGCGCCTAATGATATCGTTAGTAACCGAATGTGTGGCTATATGAACTTCATGTTCCTGAAGCACTTACACTTGATTGCTCAAGTATATTTTGAAATACTCACTGCAAGAGCAAATCATTTCATAGCCTTTCGAGGGTGCAGTGTTTGTTGCGTAAAAGGTGACAGAGTAATCACAACCATTTTATAGCGATTGTGACTTGCGACGCAGACGTAAATGCAACAAAATGAAAACGAATATTAAAAGTAACAAGTGGAAATAAAGAATGTCCATTGCCTGTGACAAAGTAACAATTATAGAGGGTGTATGATCCCTTATCTTGCTTGATGTAGGCATACTCAAAAATTCCATTAGGTTTCAGGTTAATTACGGGGGCATTTCAGCGAGATCCTAAATTGCTTATAAGTAAAATTATAATAAAAATGTGTATGTTGAAGCAGATTTTGACGTGTAATTATCAAGATTTATAAGTATAACGTTTCATGCAACACTCTCTACATTCTAAAAGTAACAAAGCGAATAGTGAAACAAGTCTAATTTAAAACGTTTCAGCTACTTTACAATTTGCAGAGGCGTGAAATTTAGTTAAAATTCCGGACTCAAGTTGAGCGAGCATTGGCGGGCACTTAATAAATGAACTTCCTTGTCTTTGCAATTTGTAAGAGATTTTGTATAGCATGAGTTTCTTAGATTTCAATGGAATAAAATATACGCTAGGTACATTAACTTTCGACTTAAATCTAACTTCATATGAAAAAAAATACACCGTGACTGACTGGTCTTCAGCGCACAGTTTACACTGCTCAACTCTCTCTTATTATGTGTGTGGTAGAGTACAAAAAGATTTGTAGTAGTAAAAAATTGTATGTACATAGCTACTCTTTTTGAAAGAGTAGTTTGATTAGACAAATGGTTTAAACACGTCGACACAGAAAACTTATTGACGTTGGAGCTATAAAATAGGGAAGTGCATACCTACCACCAAAGTTACAATGTAGAAAATAGTTACAGAATATCTTTTCAAACGACATTGTTTACGGTACATCTTAGAGATTGCCTCGATTTCTATCAATGTTATCATTTTGCAATAAAATTTTTGTACAAAAAATTGTTTTGTCCTTCTGCTATTTCAAGAATATTATAGGTATTCGGATAGAACATTCTGGAAGTGATATTTATTAAATTACTGTTTGTATGCTGATAGTTGTGATAGTAAATCCAATCGAAAATGTATGTGTAAGACTACCTATGTTACAACTTTTCTTATCTAGGGTTCATGACTTTAGGGGTTAACGACCAATTTAGAAATTCCGGTGGACTTTTATCCATAGATTTCAACTGTTTTCTTTCTGGTTTTGAATCAGAAGTAATTTTTTTTGGAGTCTTCCAATAGATAAAATGAATATCAATTTCTTGTATGTCATTGATATTTATATTTACACTTCACTTCATCTTTACTTGTAAGTATGTCTCTATGTTTTGCTTTCTAATGTTTATATTTTCTTTTAAAATACTAGGATCCTAAGAAAACGCCCAAATGTTTTTTAGCCTAACCTACTAATATTATAAATTCACATTTATGAGATTAGTAGGATAGGATATTACGTAGGTGGAAGGAAGCAAAGATAATTAATCAAGTGACGTCACGTTAAGTACTGGTGTAAGCCACTGTATAGGCCTATAGGGCAACGCAGATGACGTACGTATCCCTGATACACGCCATGACAGCCGATGTTATCTACACTCTCAAGGCGTTATAGCATCGACATTAATAAACACACTATAGGTATATCCCCTCTCGAAGGTATGGACGGAGGTGCCACTCTCACACAGTGGAGAGCATCTTTGCTAGAACTGAACGATTCATAAGATCGTTCCTCTGTCGAACCGTAAAAATCTGGAACGACCTGCCAGCGCACGTGTTTCCCTCCTCTTACAATCCTGGGTTCTTCAAGCGGAGCGTGAAGAGGCACATCATAGGGCCGCCAACTTGAGGGCCGCTTTCTATAGTCTTACAGACTGGGACTGTGGCCCCCAATCGCTAGTAGTCGCTGTGACTTTTCATCAGGCGGCGGCGGGCGGCGGCATCATTTTGGCGAGCCAAATATATAAAAAAAAAGACTACTGTCCAACACGACACGTCTCCTTGTCGTGTTGGACATTAAGTCCTAGTTATTGTAGGATAACGGTTCTATGTATTGCAACTTTGATGCTTAATTTTAGGAATTGAATTATAATTGCAGTTTCGGCATTTTTTTTGTATTATTAACATTTTAGAAACTTCGCTCACCTCTCGATGTTTTGGCTATATTTATGCAGTAGCCGCGGTCACGAGTAGACTGGGAAGTTCGACGGATACTTGCCCAAACTTGATTGTTATCAGTCATTAGGGCAGCGACACCTAACACTCACAGTATCGGAAAGTATATTAGGATGTTCCGATACTTGTACATGTTCACTTCAAGGTTCCATGTGCACATAAGTTTGTATCTAATATCACGATTGAAATTGTGATGCATTTTTTTTTCGTGATCATCAAGATAAAATGAGTTTTCACCATTCTTCTTCATTCACCATGTTTATTCTTCTTCTTCAGTGACTCAAGAGTCAATAGAATTGACTCTGCCATTTAAGGCTTAAATAACAAAGAAAACCGATGTTTCATGACCCCTAATAGCACCAAAGTATCATTAGATATTCCTGGGATAAAAATGCCTAATTTATAAATCGGTCCCTGTACAAAATTTCAGAAAGATCCGTTCAGCTGTTACGGCGAGATTGAATAACAAAATTCTAAACATCTTCACAAACTTTCACATTTATAATAGGTATTAGTAGGAATTGCATGATTTGTTACTCGCCATTAAGTTTGATAAATGGATATACTCGTACAGGTGTTATTTAGTTAATAAACTATCTGTCACTGATAATGATATCGGTCGTAATTAAATTGGCACAGTAGGCACTGGTAGGCACTCGATGAAGTCATAAATTGTTTTGTATCGGTGGCGATCTTAATTAATGGATACCGGCTGAACTTGTTTCATATATAAGTAAGTACTTTCTCTAGGAGATTTACTGGTGCATAGAGTGTGGATATATTATGTTTCAAATCATAGATAGTTTATTCGAGTATAGAAGAAAATTATTATGAGTAACCTACTCACGTAATGCTTGATCATACCTCGTTTTAAAAGTTAAATAATCTACGAGGTAATTTCACAGTCAGTTTAGAAGACATCTATACTTATAATAAAACTGTTGAGGGTCGAGAGTCTGTACATGGAAGATATTTTGAAAATTTGAAGTGTAGGGCGTTCTCTAATCGATACCGAAGCCGAAAACGTAATTTAAAATTTTCATGTCTGTCTGTCTGTCTGTCTGTCTGTCTGTCTGTCTGTATCCCGAATAAGTATCACGCCGAAACTACTGAACCGATTTGAATGATACATGGTACAGTCTGAGCTTATTGTCCAAGGAAGGTTCTTGAATACTTTTGATCCCCATATTTTGCGCGGTTCCTTTGGGAGAGGGGATGAAAGACAAAACGGTTTTTTAGTTGTAACTGCTCAATTCGTGGTACGATTCCAAAAATTTTTTCAGTGTTATAAAGGAAATACTTTAAAGAATATTTCACACAAGTGCCAACGTTGAAGGTTTTGTAGTTCAGGAATTAGAGACATCTCAACTTTTGCAAAACCTGGAATTCAAGGATTCCTTTGAATGTGAGGGTAATTCTAAACGGGCGTGTTGGCTTAATCATAAAAGAGCTTAATGATTAAAGCTATTGTAAAATAATTCAGTCCGCGCCGAAGGCGGGGACTGAATTGTTTTAGAATAGACTTAATCTTTAAGCTCTTTTATGATTAAGCAAACAGGGCCGTTTCACACACGCTGCTTGATGAGTATGATGAAGAAGTACCTCTCCTTTCGCAAACCTTATGTGACGTAAACGAAGTTGCGAGGGTCAGCTAGTAATATAATATGTTATACCCAAATACCTGCACAATAATGTTTGGAAATTTTTAAGATTTGTTGACATTCTGGTCCACTTATAGTAATAGGTATGATGATACCACTGACTACTAGTAGTCAGTGAATGATACAAAGCTTCAATTTCTTTCTGGATATCTTCGTTATCTAATAGAGAAAGCGTTTTACTATTCGTTCAATAAGTCTAGAGTTTATCGATTAGAAACAAACAAATCTTTCCTCTATATAATACTATTATAAATTTAGATACAAGACGAATTTCTTATAGCTACAATAAACATACATTGCATGAACATAGGCCGCTACGCTTACAATATAATCCACATGAGACGCGTATTGGGAAGTATTTTTTCCCTCTATGCAACAGCCTTTAACATATTTCACAATAAAGATTAACACTAGGGATTTTGCTGAAACACCGTACTCAATTTCATGAAAACAGAACCAGTGGAACTGAAATCTAGGTAACAAAGTAAATATTCAAATCTATGTAGGTATAAAGTTCTAGACTACTTCCAGTGTATGAGTGTACGTGGTCGGGGAAATTCAGTTTTCAGTATCAACCTCGGCACGTCTATTAAGTGTTGCAATGATGAAAAGTATTAATTGTCAAGTTAATAGACAGTATAGCTATTTTCTCCGGCTAATAGATATAGTAATGGAAATTGGCTTTTAAATTGATTACTCAGTTCTTCCAATGCATTGACAACAGATGTGGTGCAGGTGAATTCGAGTAGGTATGTTCTGTGGTTCAGCACTTTATATAGACTAAATGAAGCAATATAATTTAGCTGGACTATGTCGTACTCAGTCTAAGTCAGACTAAGTAGCTTAGATTACCATAATACATGCGAAACATCGCACCTGTGACTGTAGGTAGATTATTTCCAGATTTTAGTTCACTCACTTCTACGCTAATGGAAATTTCAACTTGCTATCATGGCTTAAAAAAATTTCATCTAAATTTTATATTAGTTTTCCATGTATATTAGAATTTTAATATGAGATGATTTGTCAATATAATGTAGGAACGGAACCAATATTGCAACGAGGAGTCTTTGAGGCAATACAATTCGCGTTAGTGAGAAAATTTCGCCGAGCGCGGCGCATAATAAAGACGGGGTCTTGGGACGGGTGCATTTAACCATAATCAAATTTGAAAGTGCTCGTTTATACGGCAGTAAAAATGTTTTAGTTCTATTACTGGGTAGAAAAGGAATTTTGCTATCGTGGCTGCGTGGCAGTAGGGCGGGCCTTAGCGCAACGAAAAATAAATTAATACTTAGTACATTAGAGACGTGCCACCCAAACCCGTGGCGCAGGGCATTGACAGATTACTTTAATACAGTATACCTACTCAGTACTGAGCGCGTTGACTGCATAGTGTGGGTAGTTGTGACCAAGAGTAAGCCTCACAGCATCGGATTCAACAAAATTCGCCGCGCAATTATCTGCCCTACTGCGCATCAGCATAGTGTGTGATAATTAATATTATGGCGTATGAAAGAGACCTGTGAATTTATGCGATTAGTTTCAGCCCGCTGCAGCCCATCACAATATTCTCGTTCCTTTACTGAACAATAGCGACATCTAAACCTGTACTATTGCTTTTTCTGCGACAAAAGGAACTCCTAACAAACGATCAATAATAAAATAATGAACGTCTCTCGGTACACAATTGGTATTGGATAAAAGAAAACCAACAATATTCAGATATTCGATTTTCAATCAATAACCGGGGTGGTGAGAGCACTCTGCTCCGCCGCCGCACTCCGTTGTGAAGGAACAATGGAAGGAGGCACCGCATCTCGAGTCAGCCATAGAAAGTATTGCACTACCTACTCAACTTGAAAGTGCACCTTCTATTACGTACCGAACAATTGCAATAATTGAAGCAATCTCGATGTCGCAATCAGAATCGTTGAATTTGAACTTCGTTTCTTTAACAATGAAAGTTATGGGTACCTGCGAAATACAATGTATTGAGGTAAGAGAAAAATGTAAGGAAGTGAAACCTGGACTTCAAAGCGAGTGTTTCGAAAGCAACCTGATAAAATTGTTCGTGTGATCATAATAAAACAGAAAGCAAAAATGGGCCAAGTGCGAGTCGGATTCACACACGAAGGGTTTCGTTACAAAAAACGGTAAAATCACGTTTGTTGAATGGGAGCCCCTTTAATTTTACATAACTAAACATCATCTGTGAAAATTTCAGCTCTCTAGCTATCTAGGTTCCTGAGACACAATCTCGTGACAGACAAACGGAGAGCGAAGTCTCAGTAATTGGATTTCACTTTTACTCTTTGGGTACCCTAAAAAACAATAAAATTAATTTCAACGTGTTTCAACCAATGGAATCCGTCAGGAGGTACATGTGGCAAACCCGAAACCTCCATTACAGAAATTTCAAACAACTTTTAACAAGGCCCAGATCTAACAATGTGGGAAAGAACTCTGCCAATTTGTTATTATATCCGTCTAATCACCGGTATATTTGCCTTTGTAATTCCAAAGAAAAAGTTCAAAAGAAACATTTTTTTGTAACTTATCCACAAAAAACAACTCAGAATATTTTTTTGATTACAGATCTTGCTAGGCCGCATTTTTTCTGAATTTCTTCAAAAACATTTTTTTTTGCTGTGCTTCAATCAAACTCGATATAAGTTTAATGTATTTACATTTTCTACAGGTCCATCCCTTCATAGACTGAGTTCAGTATGCAAATATATTAATCTTATGTATAACTAATTTGCAAAACTAAGGTTTTAGAAAATGTGGAATAACCTACGTCAAGCATTTGACTGCTACAGGTTGATTTAATTGATTGGAAACAGGAAACTATGATACTCGTAGCATCTGAACAGACAGACAGCTCTCAATACGTTAAATTTTAAAGATATGGCCTCTTACTAACATTTGAAATAATAATTGCTATCACTATGATAAATGTCGGACGCTAAAGCCAATCCTGAAACGGTTCACCGTTCGTAGCATTTCCATTTACATTTCAAAAGACACATTAAGCTGTTGGTCTCGGCTGATAGTAACAGGGCAGTCGTGGATTCAATTTATTTGACTTAGAAATAGTTTTGAAACACATAGACCAACCAAAGAAATACTACTCATTATTCACTAAGAAGGTTGTTACACAGGCTGTTACAGAGCGCTGAAATAATTGCATTTGACAGACTTGAAGTTAATAAATATTTGTACAACTGATTGTAAAATCCACTGTTTCGCGTGGTCCCATAACGATTGACAAAAATGCCACTCTCATGCCTTGGTACGCAGCAGTTAAGTGTGGTACAGTATGCCTCTGCTTACTTCTTCGGGGAATAAGACTTGGTTTTATGTTTCATCATCATGATCTCAGCAGATTTGCTTGCACTGCTGGGCGTAGGCCTACCCCAAGGATCGCCACAACGTTCTATCTAGTGCTGCCAGCATACAGCAGGTTATTATGTATGTACGTATGATATGACAAACAATCCGAACAAGAAATCAGTTTCTAGAAATACAATGAATCGTGAAATGCAGTTCATATTTTATTTATCGAATTTCCGTTTTCTTATTATAGCTTTGTGACGATATCGAAAGGTAATTGGATTGCCTTTTGAGACACGGCTACAAACCATTTTTCAATTTTAAAATGAGTTAACAATCTGTGCTCACCTTTTCAAGATATTTTTCACTACTTATCTGTTCCTAGTAGGCTTATAGTCAAGCACTATCTTGACCTAAATATTGAAGACCATAAGCTAATCACATCTTGGATTGGTCACTGGAGGGGTTCTGTTTTATGCGAGGGAAAATCCTCATGGATGCTATGCTGGACTCCTAACAGCCTACGGTTGGGAGCTCTGGGTAAGCCCTCGGAAGGATACCCCAGGACTCACAACAGACCTACGGCTACCGCGGAGGCCTCACCTTGGGTTCGGGTGCTATTCCGAGTCTTTGGGTTGTTTTTCGGGTGTTATCCCGCTTCTTAGAGTGCGTGCATGAATCCCTCATGTCACGGTGTCGTCTAGGGCCTGCTTTTGTGAGGATGGTGACGGTGAGCAGCCGTTTCCCCGTCCTCAGGCCCCCGTACGGGAGGGGTTGTGGGAAGTTTTAACCCATGCTTATATCTGCCATCTGTCGAATTTAATTAATTTCAACGGCCTGAATAGATGTAACACACACACACACATATATAATATTTCTTCAATACAAGCTTAGTAACGTTATAATATAAAGATATCTCTCAGCATGTATGTGTGAACTGAAACGCGAGTACGACATAGCGTATTAGCTAAAATAGCTGAGGCATAATACTCGTATCCTGTCTCATTAAATACGGGACATCTCGAGCGAAATAGAAATATTGCTGTGCGTCCCCATCGTCTATCTACAAACCAGCCACGAGCGAGGCCTCAAACTGGATGTCAGCGGTGAGCGAAGCGAGCACGGCAGAGGTCGCGGGCGTGGTGAGCTGTGCCTGAACTCAAGTTCAGGCACAGCAACAATCACAACTCAGTGGCCAGATCGCTCGTATATCGGCGACGAAGTGTTAAATTTGGTGTCGATTGTGGAACATTTTTGATTATATTTTAGGAATAATCCAGTCCGATTTGGAATCCACATGCAAATCGCATGAAATATTTTAAGAAAAAAAAAAATACTGCCGTTCGTCTCTCGGACACGTCTGCCCGCGTTGCGGTCGCCCCGCTGTCATCCAGTTTACTACAATAATACTCCATACGTTAGATCGCACCGCGATATAGTCATCTTCCCGCTGGATGCTGACATTCAGTTTGAGGCGTGATAGGTAGAGGGACCAGTTTCATTTCCTTTCGCACATATTCACGAGGAACGAACAATATCTCAGTAACAATGGCTCAGTAATTTAGAAGAGATGGCACCCGCGGGACAATTCGTCAAGTGACTCATTATTGTGGAAAACAGCTTCGGGCAGAAAAATCATTCTTCTCGAATCGCAAACAATGTGTGACGTGGGACATGGGATGTGTGAATTTCACATTCTTAATACCTGTTTGGATTTGAATTGTTTAAGCTTTTTTATGCAACTGGCTTACGGACAAAATGCTTACTTCATTCAGTTGTAGCAAAAGCGTTTAAAGAAGTTTGGTGTTCTCGTCAATCAGTCAATAAAGTCAGTCTAACAAAATTGAATTTCGAACTAGGCCTCTACCAATTTAATTTTGTGAAGACATTTGGCCGTAAAGTATCAAAATGGTCAAATAGGCAACTGGGTCAGTTAAAGGCAATAAGAAGTAAAAAATTGGATCAAAAGTCACAATTTTTTTAATCAATTTGTTACTTCATATGAAGACTAGTATTGCTAGATGTCGATACTTTTTTTTTGTTTAACGTGAGGGAAAATTCTCATGTATGTTATGCCGGACTCCTACCGACTAAAAAACCTCACGTAACGCCCAACAGCCTATGGTTGGGAGCCTCGGGTAAGCCCTCGGAAGGATGTCCTAGGACTAGATGTCGATACTAATTGCAAACATTTGTTCAAATCATAGAAAAAAGTTGCCTCATATAATCTATACTAATAATTAATATTATAAAGAGGAAAGATTTGTTTTTTTGTTTGTTTGTTTGTTTCTTTGTTTGTTTGTTTGTAACGAATAGGCTCCGGAACTACTGGACCGATTTGAAAAATTCTTTCACTGTTTGGAAGCTAGACTCTTTGCGGTGAACATAGGCTATATTTTATTCCGGTATTCCCACGGGAACAGGAATTACGCGGGTGAAACCCCGTGACGTCATCTAGTCTCATATAATTACATAATTTAATTCTTAACAGGTCTATGAAATCTACGGTTGTTATTTCGGCGATATTTCAGCTCAAGTATTGTGAAGCGCACATACCTATTGTTTGTGAGGGAGAATGCGACTCACAGCAGGTAATCTACGTCGGAACAAACACACGTCGTTTGTAATTAGCCATATCTCGGCGTCGCGTATGTAGCAGCGATGCGTGTAAAATAGTGCTACGTCGGTCTACAGCAGCTACGCCGTAGCTGCGTGTGGCTGAAACGTAGCGATTGCGAAAAATATAAATTGTTGTAAATGAGTCCAGTCCTACACCACAGCAAACAGACTGGTTATTTTAAAATCAGAGAAGGTATCAAAGTTATCATAAAACTGTGTCAAAGTTATCGAAAATCTGTACATCGAAAAATAAAGAATTTTTTTGGAGGACTATAAGCGATACTGAAGTCGAAAATGTATGTCTTTAGTCGGTCTGTCTGTATTCCGAAACTGCATCACGCCGAAACTTCTGAACCACTTTAAATGATTCTTGGTGTAGTCTGAGCGCTAATAATCCAAGGAAGACTTTAAGATACTTTTGATCCTAATATTTTGCGTGATTGCTTAAATCCTCCTTTTTCTTGGGTAGAGACATGATGGCAATTTATTTTTCAAAATCGGTATAATAAATGTCAGATTACTTAGAAATCTAATATGTAATAACACCTCTTTCTCATTCTTTTTACGGTCGTTATCAAACAAAAATCTCCATTACGTACTATTATTATTAAGATGCAGCCAACTGGAGCAAAAAATCTCCAAAAATAACTCTAAAAAGTAATTTAGGCATGTCAAATATTACCTCACGCCCTTAGCACACCTCCGCCGCGAAACCATGATAGCGGAACCGCAGTAATTCCGCCAAGTTCTGTCACATGTAGGAGGAGCGGAACACTAGCGAAACCGCCTGTTCTAATGCAAAGATTTAACTATCTTCTATCTCTTTCACCGCACGGTTTCGCCAATCTGGTCCTACGCCAGTCAAACCTCCGCGCTTCGGCCGCCTTGTTATTGCGGTGCCGCGTTGTCTACGCGCCGGTTTGTCAAAATTGACAAAAATACAGAGCGGAACGGCGAAACTAATATTTTTTCAGTAAATGGACGTGAAGTTCACGGAAAAACTACTTCAAGCCATCAGAAATAGACCCTTTATGTATTTATTAAGTCATCCAGATAACAAAAATGATATGATAAAATCGCGATAGCGTCACATCGACTAACTCGTGTCAGGTTCCGTTGCCCAGTTCCGCTGTTCAATCCACACTTGATCACAGCGGAATTCATTCAGCGGTTCCGCTGTTCTGGTTTCGCGGCGGAGATGTGCCCTAGGCGTTAAACTTCGTGAAAGTTCCAACTGTTTCCCATTCGCAACGTAGATAGAAAAGTTTTTGAATAATAAAGTTCTGTATGCACGAAATTCGGTGGTGACACAAAGGCGTATTACATTCGGGCTTTGCTCGATAGGCTGTTTGTGAACAAGTGCCAAAAACGACAAACATGACTTATATGTCACCGGTCTGCATGCTGTATTAAAATAAATAAATGGTTTAAAAAACCCTAGAAAAATACGCTTTTATAATGCACGAAAAACCCCAAAAATAAATTATGGATCGTTCAAGTTGCCTCTATTTCTGGGCTGAAGTGTAAACTATGTGCTTTTAGTTATAATATTATTTGATTGCAAAAGCGTGGGGCGCTGGAACAGGAAAGACTTTCCTTGCGGAAGCTGCATGATGTCTTGTCAGATTAAGGATAAGGTCACATTTATAAAAGCGTGTTTTTCTCGTGTTTTGAAACTATTAATTTACACTGTCACGCTTTTATATATCTATTGTGACTTTTATTATTATTAATATCATTTTAAATTTCGGAAATGTATTAACGATGATAGCTTTAATTGAAATACATAACATACTTACTTGAAAAGTAAAGTAGTTAATCACGCCTACGCATTTTCAACACCCACGTTTGCCAGTTTTTCGTGACGCCCGCGTAATAGGAGCAAACCTATTACCGTTACGGATCTCTATTAGATAATTTATTGCTAGGTCCTTAAAGTTTCGGCATTCCGAGATATTTAGTACAATATGTAGTAATTACGTAATAGGAATACAAAAGCATATATCCCCAAGCGGGTTTTTAACGGTAACCAAAGATATCTCGTTCTCGAACAAGAACTCTACATTTTGCCACTGTTAACGTATTTCCCTCTTGTATCTACTTAACCTCTCAACCGTTTTGTGCCGTATCCGTCCATACCCCACCATCTGCGTTGTCCCGTATCCGTCCCAAGAATACCGGCTCTAAATTTACGCAAATAAAATGCTTATGCTCTTGAAAATAGGTTCTTTTATTGCTTGATATTGTATCTATGATCATCAATTTTACCATTCAGTAGTGCCATTGTTAAAAAATATATATATATCAGTCAAACAATTCGACAAACGCCGATTTGCAATATTTGAAATCTGTTTTTAGGAGTGATTTATTGTTGGAATCCAGAGAGTTTACTTATCAATTGATTGGAAAATTATCTAGGAATGTGTAAAAATAAAAATAACCAAATTCTGTGAACTAATTTATTCACAAAATCGTTCATGTTTTGCAACAGGTAATGTTCGGTAATCTTATTAAAAAAAACATGATTTTATAAATAAATGTTCATGAATAACATTATTATCTATCTATCCTAAAACAGTCATTGTTCATATTATGATTCATATAAATTTTCCTTGAATTTTGAGAAATTCGAAGAGCAGTCGCGCGCTCCCAGCGGCCTGTGTAACTTGCCACAGACGACTGGTACAAGTTTGTTGCCCCTTCCACATACGAAAGGGTAATTGCCTGAAAGAAGAGGCGTTCCCTCTGGCAGCATAAACGTTATGCTCTTATGCGACCTCATGCAGCTTTCGCCAGGATTTGTATTATATAAGGATTAGTATTAATAGGAATATGTTTACAAAAAAGTCTTTCTTGTTCTAGCGCCCCACGCTTTTATAATCAAATATTATAACTAAAAGCACATAGTTTACACTTCAGCCCAGAAATAGAGGCAACTTGAACGATCCATAATTTATTTTTGGGGTTTTTCGTGCATTATAAAAGCGTATTTTTCTAGGGTTTTTTAAACCATTTATTTACCTATTTTATACTTTTTAGTCACAACATTTATACCATAACTAGCTGTTCCCTGCGGCTTCATCCGCGTAGAAGTCGTTATCGCATAAAATCATTACCCTCCTTTCGCGCAGTCAGTTAAAAAGTAACCTATGTCCTTCTCTTAAACTCAAACTATCTTTATAACAAATTTCATCAAAATCGGTTCAGCTGTTTAGGCATGAAAACGTAACAGACAGACAGACAGAGTTACATTCGCATTTATAATATTAGTAGGGATTTCTGTATTACATGGTGTTTTGTCTGAGTTCGACTAATGTGAAAATATTTCATTATTACTCTAATACATATACATTTTCTGCAGGTACCTATGTCAATATTTACACTCAATATTAACTTCAATATATAACAGGTTTGTTATAACCTTAAACCATCGTGGTCTAAGCTCATTACACGACTTTTCTAACAAATCCAAACACAGCTATGATACGATGTTTAATCATGGAGTTACAGTTCATATCTTACGACTCCATCATCAGATCAGTTTGACAGCACCATATTATTGTATTGTTATCAGAACTACAAACATCTGCCAATTTTCATGACGCTACGATCCTTGGAAGATGGTTAAATTAGTTACCTGAGATTCCATTGCATAGTTTTACAAGTTACTTAAAAAAAGGTTTGTTATAACCCTGAAACTTAAGCCTGGTCAAAGTTCATTACAAGACTTTTCTGACGAATCCAAAAACAGATATAATACGTTATTCCATCATGAAATTCCAGTGCATATCTTCCGGCTCCATCATCATATCAGTTTGACAGTACCATATTATTGTATTGTCATCAGAACTACATACATATTCTCAACTATATACATCCTCACTTAATTTGGAACCAACTGCTCAAACTGATCATATTACTCGTAGATTAAAACGAAAAGTTTGTGAGGAAGAATCCCTAGCTGATGTTTCAATTCTTGAACAAATTAAGGCCATGTTTTCTGCTTTTGAATCTCAACAGAACTCAAAAATTGACACGGTCATGAATTCGTTGCAATGTATTAAGGAACAGAACGCTGAAATTTACAGAAGCATGGAGTTTTTGTCTTCCAAGTATGATGAAGCCCTGGAAAAAATTGATTCCCTTGAACAGAACAACAAGAGTTATGTCCGTAAAATTGAGTCCCTTGAGAGCAAAATTGAGCAATTGGAGCGAAATTCACGCGCTAACTTACACTTTTATGACTCACATTACCCACATAGTTAACACACTCAAGAAATTTAATAACACATAACATAACACTCATATACCTAATTCAACAAAACATCACAATATTCACTTAATGTTCATAACCAAATGTAACAAATAATTTCTGTATCAAATAGCAGAATGGACCTTAACGTAATAAACTCCCCCTGAAGGTGGGTTAACCTTGAGGGGAAACAAAAAAAAAAACTATAGAAATTAAGAACATACCAAAGCAACCTTCTGAAAATAAATTCACTTTGCGCTCTGTTGTTAAAAAGATAAGTGAGGTCATAGAAATGCCGTTATCGGATGTTGACATTCAGGATATTTACCGCATAAGGTCTCAAAGGGAATCCGGAAATCATATTGTGGTCCAGCTCACATCAATTGATCGTAAAGAAACCTTCGTCACACAAAGCAGAACCTTTAATAAGACAAATGGGAATAAACTGAATACCACCCACCTTCAAATGCCGGGCTCGGCAAAACCCATTTTTATCGATGAGTCACTCACTAGTCTGGGGAGAAGACTGGCGTATCTTGCTAGACAGTATGTTAAAGATAATAAGTATTTTAGTACATGGACGTCGTTTGGCAAGATATTTATAAGGAAACATCAAGATTCACCTGCAGTCCGCATTAATTGTGAGCAAGATCTGAAAATTTTTCTCTCTAAATGACTACATTTGGGTATATTGTTGAATTTGTCGCTTCTATTTTATTTTAATGGTATATTTCTTTATAGTTTTTATATTGTAAACACTAAACCGCATTATTTTACACATTTCTTTTATGTACACACTTCCTCAATCATTGTTACTATTTACTATAATGACAGTTTACACACATCACGCCACATATTCACATTTAAAGGACGAGGGTTAGCGTGTTGTCTTCATTACTTAAGCACTTCGGTGGATTGGGTAGCCGCCTATAGTAATTCAAATATTGTAAACAATAGCGGTGTAAAACCTTTGGCGTTAAATCATATAAACTATCCGTCACTTGTAAGATCACTTCTTTATGATAATTTTTCCAAAATTCGATAACATTAACGTAATAAATAGTGAACTTGATGATTTTCATGTTGCAAATGCATCTATCTGTGCAATAGAAGACTGTCCTAAACTCATAGAAAAACCTAGCTTTAGTTTAAAATTGATACACCAAAATTTTCGCAGTATAACTCGTAATTTTCCTGGATTGTTGACGTTACTTGTTGGATCGGATACAGAGTGGGATATTATAGTACTTACTGAGTGCCGGTTACCCCAGACACATTATATCCCATTAATGAATGGATACAATTATGCTCAAACTCTAAATAACCCAACTCAAAACGAGGGCGTTGTTGTCTACTATAAAAACCACATGAGAGTGACAATTGTGGAACAAATTCTACAAGGTGCTAATTGCCTTACTATTGAAGTGGACTCCAACACAATTATAATAGCAATATACAGAGCCTCGGGTTATAAAGACATTCAGCTTTTCATAAATTCTCTTAATAACCTTCTAGGCAGCCTAACCTACGGTAATATAATTCTGGTGGGTGATGTAAATGTGGATATACAGGCAAATAACAATGACAGCAACTCTCCTAGTTACTTGGATTTACTGGCTTCCTACAGTCTCTTACCTGCGCATCAGTTTCCAACTCATGATAAAACTTGTTTGGATCATTTCATGCTCAAGAGTAAACTACCAGCATACTGCTATGTCGCCAAAACTACTGTAACTGATCATAATTGTATAATTCTTGTATTAGAACACATGTTTCGTACAAACTTAAATATAACATCACGCTCAGTTAAGAAGGTCAACTATAAAGGACTGGACTCAAATATGAAGGATATATGTATGGGACCTAATGGACCGAAAGGGTTTTGACTATGTCTATAAAACAAGTGATCCTCAACTGGCGACTTCCCTACTTATCAATGACCTAAACATAAGAATTCAGTCGAACACTCAAACTATAATCGTTTCAAACCGTAAACGAATAAGAAAACCATGGATAACTGCTGGTTTGTTAAGATGCATGAAAAATAGGGACAAACTTCATCTAAAATCAAAAAAGTATCCAAGTAATGATATTATCACTACGACTTATAAAAGATATAGAAATTATTGTAACTGGTTATTGAAAAAAATGAAAAGAGATTATGAGAAAAGTTTAATAAATACGGCTACAAAATCTAATAATAAAACTCTATGGGATACTATAAAAAAGGTTACATTAATTAAGAACACCAACAATCCAGCCCATAGAGCAACGCAAACTGTCTAAGGGGAGACGGCATAGAACGATTGCTCGGTACAAATTTGTCTGTCATATTTTGCGGGTGACGGGGGGGAAATCTTCCTCACCCACACTTTCTTAGACTCGCACTCACTGACCTGTAATATTAATCGCTGGACTGGCTATTCCATACAAAATGACAGCTACTTTTTTGTGCCGATTCAAAGCGCCGCCTTCCCCCCCCCCGAGTGCACTGAGAACTAAATTAGTTTGCAAATGGCCGTTGTTTGTTTATTTCAGAAGGAGTTTATGTGTGAAATTTGGAATATTTTTAAGTTATTACTGTGATTGCTATAAATTTGAAGTGTTTTGATATATAAATTTAGTTTATTGTGTAATTAAGTAGATATTTATCATGAGATCGTGTGTATATTGTAAAACAAGATACGAGAAGTGCTGTGGCGTCTCTTTTCACAAGTAAGTAAATCTAAGAATCTAATTCTTAAACAATTGTTATAAAACAATAATTTAGGTTTTTTTTACTATCATAAGCGAATACCCTTCGAGTTTCGGGGATTTTACGAATATTTTTATAACCTACTAGCTGATGCCCGCAGCTTCGCCCGCGATGGCGCTGTATGTGAATTTTTGCTGAATTTTCTTTGCTATAAACCTCACGGAGCCCAAGACCTTTCCAACGAATGCAAAACCGTGGAAATCGGTTCGTGCGTTCTAAAGTTATAGCGTCAGGAAGGAAAACCCGACTTATTTTTATATATAACTAGCTGATGCCCGCAGCTTCGCCCGCGATGGCGCTGTATGTGAAATTTTGCTGAAATTTCTTTGCTATAAACCTCACGGAGCCCGAGACCTTTCCAACGAATGCAAAACCGTGGAAATGGGTTCGTGCGTTCTAAAGTTATAGCGTCAGGAAGGAAAACCCGACTTATTTTTATATAATAGATGTTTAATAGGGATGTCAAAATGTATATCGATAATTTTCTGTCTAATGCCAAAATTCGTAGTTTAAAAAACAAGAGGCATGGTAAAAGTACTTTAATAATTTAATGAACTTATTAAAATTATTAATAAACACTTAAAATTGTAGTGGATAATCGAAACAGTAACTAACTAGCGTGTGAAATATAACTTAGCATCTATGGTTAATTATTCATATATTGGACATAGTCGTTAGAAACACACATCAATCAAATTTATTCTTAGTGGACACAAGCCTATTTTAAGAGAATCTACTTTGTTTTTCAATCTTTTTAAAATATGTGATAATTTTCTTTTAAAAATTATACAGATGTGCATTTAAAAATATCCCGTAATAAATGTGTGATTTCATATTTTTTTAAATACCTTCCCTCCTCTGTACTTACCTACTGCAAACAAACAAAACTACAATAAATCCTAATCCTAATTAACCTGTCACTAAACAAAATTCCTATCTGGGCACGGCTGCTTCGGGAAGTAAATGGGAAATAGTTGCCATTGAGGCGGAATAGCAAGTTGGCATTGGCTGCTTCCGCTCGCACGGCTCACGTTAAGCGAGGCGTCCACCAGGCGGACCGGGCCGCAGCGCAGAGCAAAAATTCGCGTGCCGTACGTTTCATATGAAATTGTGTAGCATCTGCCTTTACTAGAGGCGGGCCGCAATGAAACACAGTTTCATTAAAAACGTATGGCATGCGGATTTTTGCGTTGCGGTTCGGCCCGGCCCATCCGCCTATTGGACGCCTAGCTTTCAGTTCTAGCATAACCCAATTATGATTAAAGACAACCTTAATGACTGTGGGCTGTGTCCGGTGTCATTTTTCAGCCGATTTACAATAGTAACACTACTTTGGCAACATGCCTGCGACCACTGTTTAAGCAAACAAACTCTTTTTTTTTATATTAAGCTCGCAAAACTGAATTCGCGAGCCTGATGGTTAGCCTACTTAGGTACTTTAAAGTAGGCATTCATATTATGTAAACATCATTGGTACAAAAATAAAATTAACATTGCAGTCGATATCTGGTAAAGTTTTTATCGACACCAAGACAGGTGTTGTACATCACTAGTATTAGTTCCAAGTACATTCGCTAGCTGCCGTCAGCGCCAAATGGCGATTTTCAATTAGGCACACTTTTATGGAACCGATCACCAGTCCAGATACTATTACAGGTCAGTGCTCGCACTACAATAGCAATCGACTGTCAATACGAAGCCTATTTAAACACTTTAAACAATACTCTCATAAATTTTACACACACATGATACATTTTGTGTCATATCACCCCAAGTCGCTCGACCAATCCATGTATTGATGTGACATCCGGTATAGTTGCTAAACAAATCTGAATATTATCTATACGTTTAAATAGGTGTAAATAATAATATCTTGTTATAAAATTACTTACATAAACAAGATAATGCCATTTTTCTTCAGATTTCTTTAATCACATTTCTTTTTGTATTAATATCTAATTATTTCATCATTTTTATAAAATGACTATTCAACCGCTCACGCTGTCAGCTGGACTTAGTCTAGTGAAAGAAACTTCAAAAAACAGTTTTTAAGTAACTGGGCACTTTTAGTCGTCAAAATGTCAAATTATTGCCAGAGGGGGTTTGCCAGCTTTGGCCTCTCCCTCTGTAAAGGCGCGCGATGCTCTGTGATCCAGCCACTCAACTTTTATCTGCATCGGATCCAACGAGTTCAATTAACTACGTTAACAGCTCCTTCGCATCTGTTGGGCAGCAATTAGCGCAGAGGATGATGGCCCCAATTTCACCTAATGTGTCATTATATCTCAACCATCTACCATCTTCTTTTGTATTGTTCCCAACAGATGAAAGAGAAGTATGTAGCTACATTCTAAACCTGAAGAAGGATAAAACTGTGGGAAGAGACAATATCCCAGGATATTTTCTGAAACGATATCATCAGGTTTTAACGGCTCCTCTAGCATACATAGTTAACAGTATGTTTCAAACTGGAATATTTCCAAGTGAGTTTAAGCTGGCTGAAGTAATCCCAATTTTTAAAAGTGGTGACAGAGGCTGTGTTAACAATTACAGACCTATCTCTCTGCTTTCTAATTTGTCTAAATTGGCGGAAAAGCTACTTAACAAACGACTAATGGGCTATTTGGAGTCTAAGAACCTTCTGTCGAAATCCCAGTTTGGATTTAGAGCTGATAAGTCAACTAACGATGCAGTGCATGAATTGGTTGATCATATAGTTCGCAAATTGGATAGAAAGGAAAAGGTCTTAACTATCTTTCTGGACCTGGCTAAAGCGTTTGACACAGTCTCTGCGCCACTCTTACTAGATAAACTGGAGAAGATGGGAATTCGAGATACTCAGCTTCAATTGTTCAGAGATTATCTCACTAACAGAAAGCAGCGAGTTAGAGTGGGTGAACATGTTAGTGATGATCTACCCATAGCCTTCGGTGTACCACAAGGCAGTGTATTGGGTCCTACGCTGTTTATCACCTTCATCAATGATCTTTGTAATCTTAATCTAAAAAATGGCAAAATCGTAACCTATGCTGACGACACCGCACTCATTTTCCACGGAGACACATGGGACGACGTCTATAACAATGCTCAGACTGGATTTAATACGGTGACAAAATGGCTCATGGATAATGGCTTGACACTGAATGTTGATAAAACGAAGTACATACCTTTCTCAATTAAAAACCTGTCATACCAATTGCAAGATAATTATTCAATTGTAGCGCACTCTTGTTTACCCTGTCAACCTTGTTCTTGTAGAAGTGTAGAATTGACTCTCAATATTAAGTATTTAGGTGTCATGATCGATAACACGCTAACCTTTGACTATCATGTGAATTTACTTTCATCCAGGGTCCGGAAGCTTATTTTTGTCTTTAAGAACTTGAGATATATCGCCGATGATACAATTTTTCGATTAGTGTACTCAGCTTTATGCGAGTCTATATTGAGCTACTGCATTACAGTTTGGGGTGGCGCATGTAAGAAGAATTTGATTGTGCTCGAGAGAGCTCAAAGGGCAGTTTTAAAAGTGAGTCACTTCCTACCATTTTTATACCCCACAAAAGACCTTTACCAACTTGTGGATCTGCTTACAGTGCGCCAACTATTTATTACCAATACTGTCTTGAAACAACACTCGCTTATTGGTTGGGACCCTCTGCGTATAAATAACAAACGACTTAGGTACAAAGTGTGTTCTTCACTAGATAATCGGTGGAACACAGCATTCTCTCATAGGTTCTTTGGTTTCCTAGGGCCATTCCTTTACAACAAAATGAATAAATAAAATTTAATACATGCGCTCACAAAATTTCGCTGCAAAAAGATCATAATTGCTTGGCTAAAGACTCTTAGTTATGAAGATACAGAAAACCTCTTCTATATACCTTCTTAATGTCTCAAAATATACTCAATCACATAATGCTGCACGCTCAGTTACACACACACACACACACACACACACACAAACAGTCACACACACAAACAGTCACACACACACACACACACACAAACAGTCACACACACAAACAGTCACACACACACACACACACACACACACACACACACACACACACCACACACACACATACAGACACACACACCACACACATCACAAAAGCATCAGTTCTATAACAATAAATAAAATAAACTTTCAGTAATTGTGTTAATACAAATCACACACACAATCTCTCTACGTCTATGCTTGTCAATTTAATCTAGATGTACAACTAACTAGCCGCAGTTGTCCAGGGTCTGGAGAGGCTGGTAATTCTGTCATACAGGTCTCCTAGTGCAGATGCCAGTCTCTCACATAGATTTTCAATGTTATGTATCACTAGATTAAGACTAACATGTTGTAAATTTTTCTGTGTGAGAGAACAAATAAATAAAATTTATTATTATTATAAAATTTATTATTATTATTATACAGCTGCCAATTTTCATGACCCTACGATCCTTGGAAGCTGGTTAAATTAGCTACCTTAGATTCCACTTGTTTTCTGTGCCTATCTTCCGGCTCCATCATCATATCAGTTTGACAGTACCATATTATTGTATTGTCATCAGAACTACATACATCTGCCAATTTTCATGACGCTAAAATCCTTGGAAGATGTTTAAATTAGTATCCTTAGATTCCACTTTTTCCATCGAAGTTTCAGTGCCTATCTTCCGGCTCCATCATCATATCGGTTTGACAGTACCATATTATTGTATTGTCATCAGAACTACATACAACTGCCAATTTTCATGACCCTACGATCCTTGGAAGCTGGTTAAATTAGCTACCTTAGATTCCACTTGTTTTCTGTGTTTATCTTCCGGCTCCATCATCATATCAGTTTGACAGTACCATATTATTGTATTGTCCTCAGAACTACATACATCTGCCAATTTTCATGACGCTACGATCCTTGGAAGATGGTTAAATTAGTATCCTTAGATTCCATTACATTGTTAGTTACATACACGACGACCTAATAAAAGCTTATTAAAAATATAGTTACTGGAAAAAGTTTCGCGATTTAACAATTGCAAAGCCATTTGTGTGATACCTAAATACTGATGCATGAGCATTGCACAGAGCAAAGCTACCTATACAAGGGGAGTAGATATAGCATGTTTGCTGTAACACATCTCTCTGTCATAGTCATAATAGGCAAGGGAAAATCGTATTCATATACACCACTACAAAAGCAAGCTGCTATCGCCATGGAACGTACACAAAACAATTAAACAATACTGACTGCCTCTGTGGCGCAGTCGGTAGTGATACCGCCCGCGGCGCTGGAGGTCGTGGGTTCGATTTCCACCGGAGACAAATATTGGTGTGACCCATAAATATTTGTTTCAAGAGTCTGGGTGTTTCTATGTATAATGTGTACGCATAGATTTTTTTTTATATTTAAAGCAATTAGTATGCTAACTTTTTCATAATATTTTATTATAAAGTGAAAAAAGAGAAGAATTTCAGCTTGTATCAGTACGGCTCCCGTAGCTCAATTGGTTAGAGCATTGCCCTGGATTAGGCAAAGGTTGCGGGTTCAAGTCCCGTCTGGGCCAAGTTGTCTTTTTTCACTTTATAATAAAATATAATCCTTTCGGTCCATTAGGTCCTATGTATCAAAATGCCCGCAGTGTCAAAATGCCCAGTTTTACAAAATGTCCGGAGTGTCAAAATGCCCAGTTTTACAAAATGACCGATATTGAATCGTCCAGAGTATCAAAATGACCGGAGTATCAAAATGACCGGAGTATCAAAATGACCAGAATATCAAAATGACCGGGGTATCAAAATGACCGGAGTATCAAAATGACTGGAGTATCAAAATGAAAAGTATGGTTTATAACTTAAGGCTTTAATTAGAATTAAAAACTTAAAAATTAAACTAAAAAATGCCCTTCATGGTCAACTGAGCCCACATCCCATTGAGCCCGCGGGCTCAGTTGACCACGTTCGCTTTTTTTGCGAGTAACTCAGCCCACTAACCAGCCTACTTGCCCTGCGGGCTCAGTTAACCACTTGCTACGACTATGGGTCTGCTCAGCCCGTGGGCTCAGTTAACCACTTGGCACGGCTAAGGGTTTACCCAGCACACTGACAAAACAAAATATCCATTTAAACTGCCGAATCTATCTGTCATTGAATTATTGCTCTTTTTTGCATAAATTAAAACATTTAAACAAACAGCGAATGGTTTTTTATTTGAAATATATTTAAATAAAAATAATTAGGATTTACTTTATTATCCATATTTAACTACAATCTAGCTATTTATTGATGCAATGGCATACTGCGATAATTTTTAATTATTGAAAGAATCTTATAGTAATTCCCTAAATCTGCCAATTTGCATATTGTGTCCGCGCACTGGATGTGGGCTGGGTAAACCCTTAGCCGTGCCAAGTGGTTAACTGAGCCCACGGGCTGAGTAGACCCATAGTCGTAGCAAGTGGTTAACTGAGCCCGCAGGGCAAGTTGGCTGGTTAGTGGGCTGAGTTACTCCCAAAAAAAAGCGAACGTAGTCAACTGAGCCCGCGGGCTAAATGGGATGTGGGCTCAGTTGACCATGAAGGGAAAACATGCGCTCTTCCGGTATAATTTGTGAATTTAATGCTTGAAACACTTACAAATTGAATTTAATAATGCGCTCTCCCGGTGTAATTTGTGAATTTAAGACTTGAAACACTTAAAAATTAAACTTAAAAATACGCTCTCCCAGTATAAATTTAAGATAAGAAAATGGTTTGAGTACAAAATAAAGTAGTTAAGTTTACTTTTGACATTTTGACACTGCGGACATTTTGTAAAACTGGGCATTTTGACACTGCGGGCATTTTGATACATAGGACCTAATGGACCGAAAGGTTTAAACTCCTTCAGTCCAGTAGTTTCGTAGCCTATTTAATGCAAACAAACAATCAAATCTTAATAAAATTAATTAGTATAGATGAATGTAGATTGAATTGTTATAGTATTTTTCGCCAACAGAATGCGAGCATACGTGACTGCTTTGTGTTCATGTTGTGACTTTTTCGTGTGAAAATCCTCATGAATGCTATCCCGATCTCTACTAACTAAAACCACACAGTGCTCTTTCATTTGCCTGCGGTCTGGAGTCTCGGGTCCGCCCTCAGAAGGATAGCTCCAGGGCTTCCGACACAGACTTTCACTACAATCGCGGCCTCTCCCGAAGGATTGGGTTTTATCTAACGACGTATTATAATTAGACACGTTATGCACGAACACCACGGCTTTCAAAAACAGCAGAGCTAAAAACATAAAAAAAAAGAATTTCTATGAAACTATCTATGGTAGCATGTATGAAAAGTAAGGCAATTGCCTGACTTTTTTGTTGCCAATTTTCAGTGTTGGTAACGTATCTATAGGTTTTATATATCATTGGTTTTATCCATTTCTTCAGGGGATTTTTGTAGCTGGCCGCTACTCTGATAGTAGGATTCTACTAGAAAGAGATAAATGGAGAAAGATGTTTTGAACTTCTACCACTAAGAGTGTAAGCCGGAAAGAAGTCACCTTAATTCAGGGGAAAAAAATCAAAATTATGACATAATATGTTATCGAAACGTGTGGGATAGCGTATGGGAAACTGGGGACACTTGATCCCCCCTTTTGTTATTTATCCCTAATTTCTATATTGAGTGTCCGTTTCAAAAACCGTTGGTACTAAAATACGTGAAATTTATTTGCTTTTATAATTGCTGTAAGAGCCAAAGATATGAATATCTAAATTTAGTAGTTATTTGACTTAAATCAATAATAAGGAATCGTACCATGTGTCCCCTATATACGTAAGACTTGATCCCCCCGGTCTGGATGACCTGATCCTGGGGGATTAACAGGGGGATCCTACAGAGATGTGGCCAGCCCACTGCCATTTCAAGACGCATGCTTCTGCGAGCTATGTCGACCACTCTGGTTCTCTTACGGGGAACATCGTTCCGGATTTTATCCCTCAGAGGCATCCATAGCATAGCTCGTTCCATTGGTCGCTGTGCAACTTAAAGGGCATTGGACAGAGCTTTTTTTACGTTCTCTGGCATCATTTTTCGGGCATCTTCTCTGGTTTTGCAGGCTCTTGGGATATTGTTCTGCAATAAATTAAAAAAAAAAAGGTAGGGGACACTTGAGTCAGGTGGATCAAATCTCCCATAATAAAGTGTACCAAGTATACCCAGAACTATTTGAGGTTATAAACAAAAATATTTTCAAATGTCTATAATAGCGGCGTTTTCCCTGAAAGAAAACGCATATTAAAATACTTACCTAATTCGAAGCTTATATAATGAGATAGGCATATCCGTTACCCGTAGGCTTATCTTACTCATGTTTGATGACGTATTTCCGTCGACTCACCAGCAGGGGGCGCCACCTGTGAACTTATAAATGCAGATGGCCGCCTTCTTGTCCTCATTGGCTTTTATTCACCAGGCAGATTTAAAAAGTAAGCTTCGAATTAGGTAAGTATTTTAATATGCGTTTTCTTTCAGGGAAAACGCCGCTATTAAAAGTACTTGACCGTAATTCGAAGCTTATATAATGAGAAATGTTTGTTTTCGCCTGGTGAGTGACGGAAACGCCAATGTGATTCTAATTTATTTTTAGGAAAATAATATTACAGAATGTTGTATGTATGGTATCTAGATTTATAATCTTTACCACATTGAACAACTTAATATGTTATCTTAAATAGACTAAATAAGGAATCTTATATAAGGAGTAGTAAGTTTCCTTCTATTGACAAGATTAAATAATTACGTATTATTATTATATTTGATTGGTGGTAGTTGCTGACATTATTACCAACCCACCGTCAATTACTTCGTGTTAGGATTAATTTAATCTTACCACCACCACCAATTCTTAGAAGCTGCTGCTGACCGGGTAGTGCCGGGACTAGAATTGTTGGAGTACCTCTCACAGTCATAAGTAAACTATTTGACTGTGTAGTCTCATATCGGTTACTCTGATTAACCTAATTTCTATCTAGAATAAAGGATTCAATTGATTAGTCGTAGGTATTATCTTTGTTTACAATAGTTTTCCAAACAGATTGTCTGAAATGAAAATGATCAGTTTCGGACTCTGATTCGGGCCTAAAGTAGTACCTATGACGTGAGTTAAAACAATCAAGCAAAGTTAGATCATGGAAGCGGCGACCTAAGCATAAAATCACTATGACGAGATACTTGAAAAATGTTCTCTGTGTATCAATACTTGGTAATATTTAACTAAGTCATCAATCCCAATATCAATCAATATGTGACTTAATTTTCTTTAGATTTTTCAAAGAGATCGACCAAGATATGTTTAACCAAAACATGCGAACTATGTAAGGTTGACTAGCGGTTTCTGTATTATCAAGTACAGCAACAACAGATTTATGTAACAGAATCGTATTATATAATAATCATGAATAAAATGCAAGTCGGTTAAAACTCTAAAATTTATAAGTATGTTAAAAGGTAGGTCTCCAGGAGCTCAATAGTAGAAGCTTTTGATTATATATCTGTTATTTACCTCTTCACCCCCCCCCCCCCCCCACATTTCACTACTCCACAGATTCTCTATGTGAGGTGGTGGGAGACCTGTCGAGGTGTTTATTAGAAGGAAAGAAATAATGTTTATTAAGTTCTTTTGCAGGTTCTGCAGAAAGAATGGAACTTACAGAGCTCTCGCTTTGAGATCTGCCCTCTATTAATACCTTGTGCCATCGCGGCACCACAAACACAAACAATACTGTTGACCGATTAAGGTGTGACAGTATCTTGGTTATTAAAAATGGTGGTGGAAGTAATATCCACACAATACAAACAGGCCTATCATGTAGGTTCTCCATTTCATAATAGGAATATTTTTTGTAGGCAATCTTGCCTTACTGGTGTTTGAAGCAAGGATGCTCACAAAAAATATCCGGAGGAGCTGATACATATGGTATCGGCTCGGAATGCAGTGTATGGTGAAGTCAATTTGATGTCGGACCATTACACGCAAGCTGACGAGTTAAGTTCGTCAAGGCAATTGATTTGGTCTCGTCCCTCTGGGGGGGTGGACTACAACTGCTTTGAATGAGTACAGACTGTAACACAATACCGGTATATGATTTCGAATCATGTGTAAGATTGTCAACATCTCTCTTTGAAGCAGTGCAATCTTTGTTATTCTGGGCCCTCGAGCCTGTTAGAGAAATGTTTTCTAGCTAGGCTCCCAAGCGAAATCTGACGCGTCCGTGGTAAGAAAGGATCTCGGATGGAAAGCTTGTAAAATTGTCGAGAGCCGGTAATTGCGGACCCACTATTGGAGTTCCACTTGTACCACTCCGTGCACTACTATTTTCTTCAGTGGGTTGTCGGTTAGAGGATTGACCGAACGTGACGCTGAGGTAAAGCTACCTCTAGGCACTGCGAAAGTGGTAAAAAATTCAAAAGACCCACCAAGTTTGAATTTTCTTTAAAAGAACTAAGTTTCTTTGATTTGGAATTAAATAAATCTTCCTTTTATGTCTAATATCTTTTCTTTTAGTATTGGACTTTCAGGTAGTTCTATGTCTATCGCATAACGATATGAGAGGTTTCTTCGGGAACCTATTATTGTTTTCTCTCAATTGTCTAACCATCCCTGGGTTTGAAGAGTTTTCAAGGCTATTTGTACGTGTTTGTGAAGAGTAACAGGATTTTGATGCGCAAAATTAGATTTTGTGTAGGTAAACGAAAATTTGAATACTCTTATTCTATAGAAATCGAGGCACCCGGATGGTGAGAAACGAAAATGTTTTGGGTGCGGCTTACCCGAGCGGAGGACAAGAATGTGCTCTGAGAAAGAATAATGTACACTACATCAGCTTTACCATGAAAATAAGCTTGACTGAGATGTATTTTGCACATTCAATCTCGTGGTTGGAGGAAATCTGGTAAACGGAACATGCTGAAAGATAGAATTATTCTGGCTTCACAAAGGCGTACAATGTCCTAAAACTTAATTCTGGGCGGATGACCCATCGCTATTTGAAGTTAGGAAAAGTGGAGAAATCAAACTTGGTGACAAAGGAACTAGTTTTAGAGTGCCTTGAGCATTCATCTTTTGAACCATTGCACAATGTGGTCATTTCAGTTAAAAAGGAAACCTTTTTAAAAGAGTTCGTTGTATGGATGTTAAGTATTTAAAGCAATTAGTATTCCACCTTAGTCAGGTTTTCCATAGCATTTTAACATAAAGTGAAAATTTTACAATTTTGTCAGGACGGGACTTGAACAGAGTTCCGTGTAAATTTAAATGTGGGAAGGTTATCAGTTTTGAGCAGGATTCGAACCTGCGTCCTCTCGAATACCGTGCAGGACGGATTGGAGTTTCTGGATAAAGGGAATGCGGTACCCTTTTATAAATTTAAAACTTTTTGGTACTCTCGTTCCTTACCAACGTATTTTGTACAGAGTTAACTGACCGACATAGAATGAAAGGGTCATATCATTTAGTGTTTCCTTTGCTGGTGTGAGCAGAGGATGTTAGACCTCTCCTCGTCTCTTTGAGAGCCTCGAGCTCGGAAATTTCGTAATTGAAGTGACATCCTTGCATGGTTACTTAGTATGTTATCGTACGCCTGGTTACTATCGTATACCCAATTATTATAAATATTGTACATACCCCTCGAGAGTGGTAACTGGTTAGTGTTTCCTTTGCTGGTATGGGCAGAGGATGTTAAACTTCTCAGTCTCTTTGAGAGCCTAAAGCTCAGAAATTTCGTAATTGAAGGGACATTTACTGTCGTATGCCCAATTATTACAGATATTGTACACACCCCTCGAGAGTGGTAACTGTAATACAGGCCTAAAAAGGCTCTTGGTACAATGGAATCTGGACTCCATTCGATGGAGATCTGATATTGACGCCTGATCCTCTCGAAGGCTGGCGTAATGATTTGGATAATTTTCGGGGTCATCCTTTTTGGAGATCGAAGACCAAAATGCATGCCTTCCCGAGTGCCGTTGAAAAGGCTTCAGCCTCGAAAATGTATGTGTTTGAAGGCGATATTTTATCAAGGTTCATTTTTAAGAATTGGGTCTTTGACAATTCTGAGAATAATATATGAAATCAGATCAATGGCCGCAGGCCATTTGTAATAAATTGATAAAAGATTTATGGAAATCCTATTATTAAAGTAGGTCTTCAATTTTGTCAAATATTTTCGAAGAAACTTAAGTTTTTCAAAAGATTCTCTACGTTTAAAAATACAACAGGTTTTGGCAGCAAAAGCCTTTTGGCAGAAAGAGCCTTGTCAGCTTTTTCAAAATGTAGCAAGGATTCGAATTGCCGGATGTCCCCGTTTTTGTCTAGGTTGACGAACCCAGGACTATGATTTTACAATAGTGGGTATCAGCATATTATCTTATCTAGGCAATTTGTAGCCAAAACGTGTCTATCAACCTCTTAGGTTATACTGTGTCTTAGGATCTTGGGTAACCGAAATCTCTTTTAATGCTGTCCCTATATAAAATACGAAGCAAGGATGATTGGCTGTTTCTATCATCCTCGTAAATTAACTTCTGATCTGTGAATAAATTTACACTTGGTCAGGACCAGTGTTAGGTAAATGAGAAATAACTCACCTATTTCCATCATCCTTATCTGGTTTAGTGGAAGTCGGCTTCTTTTACTTCACTTACGACAATGCACGTGGCGTCACGATCGCCTTTATTTGAAGTTCGAGCTAAATGAGCTGGAACTGTAGCTATTTGACGCACCTAATACAGTAACTGGAGCTCAGAGCGCGCTTCTGAAATACTCCACTTGGAATTAGCTCTCTTTCTAAGGATGTAGGATTCATTTCTATCAAGAAACCAAACTAAAAGAAATAGTATTATGTTAGGTACCTAAAATTTAAGTACTACTTTCATGGTGAACATTTAGTTATTACTTTGACACACTCGTACGTATTCAGAAACTTGGGATGATTACGATTTTACCCATAATAGGCCATATTTTTACATGTATAGGAACATCTAATAATTAATGTGCCTTTATGTGGGTAGGTATACAAATATTTTGACAATATTTTCTATATTCGGCGGTACTGACGCTGTACATACACGAAGCAAATAATATCTAAAAAAAAAGTATTATTACCTATGAATACAATCTATAAAACAGTTTGATATTAGCTGTAACTAAAGATATTAAATAAAAGAAACTGCAACCTCGAAAGGTTTACGTGCTATTTTAAAATAATAGGTTATTATGACGTATCACACTCATATGTGATCGTAAAAATATGAAGTAAAAACATACCTGAGACTTAAACGAACGGTCAAACCGTTAAATATGTCTGTAGGTTCTCAATCACAAGTCACTTGTTTTAGATTCACTGTATATTCAAACGAACGGCAAAGCCGTTAAATAATTATTTCTGTAAATTCACTTATTTAATCCCAAGTCACTTTTTATAACTTTACTAGGTATATAACTAGTAACTAGAAAAAATAAATGCACTGGCAGGTGTTCCTGCTATAACCTTTTGCTACGGGAATCAAAACGCCAATGAGGACAAGAAGGCGGCCATCTGCATTTATAAGTTCACAGGTGGCGCCCCCTGCTGGTGAGTCGACGGAAATACGTCATCAAACATGAGTAAGATAAGCCTACGGGTAACGGATATGCCTATCTCATTATATAAGCTTCGAATTACGGTCAAGTACTTTTAATATTACCACTTTATTACGTAAAGAATGGCTAATAATATAGATAATGGATCGTATTAAATGCATACACACTTAAAAATCCTATTTTAAATAAATGTTTAGTCAAAATAAAAACTCACCAAAATTTTCTTTCTGCCGCAACAATTACTTACTCGGCCGCCGTTTGCCAAAGTCTCAAATGTGATAGATGTACCATCTTTAAAAAGTTATCGGGTACCATATACAATCGATTTTGCCAATATAAAACTAAATACGGCTTATACAAGTTCGGTAAATTTTGTGCACCTAGTCTCCCGTAAGGATCAAGTATCCCCAGTTTCCCCTACTATATAGTTAACTGGGGCATGATGAATCTTGTCTCATTAATTACAAAACATCTCATATGAGCGAAGTAGAAATATTACTGTGCGTCGTCTACGACACCAGCAAGTAAATATATCAATAAATATATTTATTTCGACATTCTCATACAACGTGATTTTGCCCCAATTAAAAAAACCATCATCGCGATTCTATCTGTACCTACCTCGCTAGCTAGCTAAGGAACCCTGGGCTAGCTTATCCTTCCCAGGGCGTACCCGGGACTCGCGGCCGTAGCAGACAGTAGGGTAGATGAAAGGGAACAGTATGATTTTAGTCGGTAGAAGTTTTGATAGCATCATGAGGATTTCCACACGAATGAGGTTGGTACAAGGGTTTGAGGTCCCCCTCAGTTCGTCACAATGTCGTCTACAAGTGCATCCCTTTATGGAAATCGTCAGAGACCTGTTGTATGGGGGCAACGGAAATGATGCCATTTAAAAGCACGCAATGAATAGAAATAACATGTATGGAATGTAGCGCTAAAAAGCAATTACAAAGCGCTTAAAACGCATTCTTGGAAAGAGCCTTGTAAGATGTTTACTCTGCGATTCTTCCTCTTACAAATTCATTTTAGAAAAATAATAAGTAAAAATGTGTTATCAATAATAATATTGGCACCTGTGATACAATGTTTAAATACATTCGTACAGGTGCTAACGTTTTCACATTTTATTGTGTCATATTATTCCGAATTCATGTATTTGTACCAATATAAAATGTGATAATTATTGTAAAAAACCCTGTTTGTGAATAAAATTATTATTATTATGTATGTCTCTCCTTATCTCGGGTATTTTTTTTTCTTACGAAGATACCCGTTCTTTTGGTAAGCATACATGGGGACATATTGGTCCAACACGCAGAGGCCCTTTGAGATTTTTAATGTAAAGGAAATGGGACCCCCACTGCAGACAATTCACGTCCGCCTTATGTAGAAGAACAACAATGGACTGCCTACAATGGGAGCTAAACTATTGTAAAATAATGCTAATTAAAAATGGGCTATTGCGTTGGGGGCAGTGGCGGCTGTACCTTAAGTGCGCTCGTGCGGTGAACCACCAGTTCAAAAGATATATTAATTTCAAAATTATACGACATCTTTATTATTTAATTACCTACCATTGGGTATGTCAGTAACTCCTATTCACAAATACTTAAAACAAATAACATATCTTATTGTGACGAAACAATTTAAGCTCTTTGCTACACTACTAAAGCCTAAATTCCCTGTAAAAAACATCGGCGTGCGTTTTCCCGAGCGCACGAGAACGGCCCATACAACTTGTACTATATCCGATCTAAAACGCCTGGCGCGTGAGACAAAACATCGTTCATAGAAAATGTACCGAGCGATGAGTCTCATTTCGTGCGCCGCACGCGTTCGGGAAAACCGACCTTTACCCGAGAGCACCCGATTTTGTTTGACGAAATTCAAATTCTCTCGGTATTGTTTAGCCGTATCTGTGCCGCGTTAAATATTTATTGATTGTTTGATTTTTAAATTGTTAGTTTTTCATTTATTTTGATCTTAGTTCTATTCTATGTTTCTTTTCTTTAATAAACAAATATTTATTTATTTATTAAAGAAAAGAAAATATTGCTTGTAAAGTGTCTGGGGTGTGGTTACAAAACTTTTCAAAATAAACATGCTGCATACATATGCATGGCTTTATCCCCGAAGGGGTAGGCAAAGGCATAGTATACGCCCATGTTTCTCTTTATAATTTTATCTCAGATTAAAATATTAACATTTTACGTTCCACGTAATAGGTAAGCCTTCCTTCCTTTCGGTTTCAAAATAAAGTTGATATAAAATTGGCGGGCCCACCAAGGCTCTTATTAAATTTAAAAGTAGAGAGCAAGTAAAGTGCACCACCAGTTTGAATACCCACCAGCCGCCACTGGTTGGGGGTTAAATGGAATAACGTTACTTATGCTATGGATGAAAACGGCGCCTGCCATTTCAATATCTTATTTTTAAAACACTGGCAGACGATGACTCGCCAACTCACTAGATGGGCCCTCTATACAATCGTCGTAGGCTTGTAAGACTGTGAGGCGACAGAGGGCAACACCGGTGTGAGCGGCTAGGGGTGTCGAGCGGTGCGGCGCCGGACCGGAGCGGGTTTCCCCGTAGTTATGCCCTTGAAAATGACACTTCCACCCCCGAGCATAAAGCTCTGGCTTTCTCCCTCTGGCCGGCCAATTAAGGTAAGCCAGAGTTGAGATTTGCTGCACTTCCGGGAGTATGGTCTCCCGTTAGCCCATTAAATGCTAACTGGTCGAGAAGCGCAATAAAACTTTGAGGAATCGGGACCGATGTGTAGGCCACGCACATTCAGCTCGCCACAAGCTGCCCTGTGGATGTGTGCTTTTCTATAACCTTGTGAGACATTTTTTGTTGATCTCAAAAACTGGATCATTCAAAATAAACTACAAGCACGGCTTACTTATGATTTTAACGTGTGGAAATTCTCACGGACTTCTACACCAACAAAAGGTGGATACGAGGCTCCCATTCACAACTTTATTGTCATTGATTTTATTCTATTTAGGTGGTAATCAAGTCAGTATTTCAAGATCAGTTTGCTTGCTAACAGTGTAAAAGTAGGTGTCTTAAAGTGTCTTCACTTGACACAGCCGTAACGTGTGTCCTCGAGTGAAGTTTTACATATCCAAACTTACTCTCAAAGTACTTTATTCATGTCAAATATTACCTAAAACTTCGTACAAGTTTCAATTGCTTCCTTTTACCGGCGTAGATAGAAAACTTTTTAAATAATAAAGTTCTGTATGCACGAGATTCCTTGTAGTGAGAAGTGTAGGTAGTCTGAACCCATTTTCTTGAACATGTCTATTTTGGACTTTTTTGTGCCTTTATCAAGGGTGCTAAATCCTTGTTAATCAACAATGCCTACGTGATTGAAAGTGTTGGCCGCCTCTGCAATACTCATTGGTGGGGTTCTCAGGTGGTCGAGAAATGATAGACTGTGGACTGCATAGGCAATAATGACTGTATGACGATCGGTGAACCGGTGCGTAAGTAATAATTTGTCGGTAGTGCACTTGATGTGCCGATGTAGGTACTAAATGCGATACACCCGCGTAGTGAGAGCGATGTTGAGAATGGGTTCGATTGTCAATACTCATGTTGCCAGTTAGGTATACCTACAGTAACAATTTTTTTTTATTAATCTTAATATTATATAAATTACATGTCACATTGTTTGTCCGGGATGAACTACTAAACCGATTTTAACTATATTTGCATACCGTATGCAGTTATAAAATGCCTACATGGCTAAGACCCCGAGTATCGGGTTACAAAAAGCTTATCCACAGGAAACGTGGCCTGGTCCTCTAATATTTAGTATGAATTTTCTACAAAAATTGAAGCCATGAACTCACTTCTAACCAAAACAGTTCAGTTTTGCTGATGTGTTAAACAGAAATATTAGGAAGCGCGGTAGCCAGATTTTTTCATAAAAATAAATGTTGTGTATGATTGCATTGTCTGAGTTGACTGCAGATTGTGGAAGACATTTTCAGGTTGCATACAATGCAAGCGTTTTTGTATGAAGTCGAACATTTCATTACTCCGGCGAAAACAATGCCGAAATGAAATGAAGCTTTCAATGTGATATTACACGTACTTTTGTTCAAGAACAATATCTGCAGCGAAAATATGCATGACAGTTATTTTGATGCATGCTTTACGTATACTTCGTAACTGTACACATTATTCCTTCATTCCAACAACTGGGAAAAAAAGTCTCACTAGTTCCGCCACGGAACTACTTCAACGGAACAACTGGGAATAATCGACATTATTGTGGAGATATGGTAAAGTAGGTATACAATGATTATCTATAGGAACAATAATGAAATGATAGAAAGGTCAAAACTGTACATTGGAAATATTAAAAAAAAATACTGGCAGGGTGTTACACCTTTGCATTAAAAAGGGGTAGGGTATAGTTAGATTTTTTTTTGTCTGTTTGTCGGTTTGTCTATTTGTCTGTTAGCTTTGCTTTGTCCGAAAGGATCTCGAAAAGTATTAAATAGATTAAATTCAAATTTTGCGCAAATATTAACTATACTCTGTTAAAATTAGGTTGATAATTTTGATAGCTCTGAATAGTGCACCCCATAGTGTATAATCGTTAATGAATCTATTTGATTATCGTTCCAGTAAAATTTGAAATCGATAGTAACAAAAACGGTTTTGTTATCTATATATATAAAAACAAGAACTGACTGACTGACGACGTCCATATTAATTCAGGAGCCACCTTACACCTTTTTAAATTAAATTCACGTAACGTAAGGACGTGACGTGAAATGAAAAAAAAAAGCCCTCTCACAACTACGATCTTGCGCATATTTTTTCGGTACCTAATGAACTTGTTCAGTAGAATATACGCAAGCCCCAAATCGTTGTTGAGGAAGAGCCTCTTTTTAAGTGTGAAATTATTATAATATGTGGTTCATGTAAATTTTCTAGTAACACCAAAAACCACTCTTTGAATTTCTCAAAATTCATTTCTTCGTGATACTCATATGTTTTTCAATGTGTTTTCGCACCATAACAATCTTTCTTTTATTGCATTTTTTGAACGAAAATCCAATATTATGCATAATATGGTGCCTATAATATTTATATTATTTAATAACCTTTAAATTTGAAATCGATAGTAACAAAAACGGTTTTGTTATCTATATATATTTAAAAACAAGAACTGACTGACTGACGACGTCCATATTAATTCAGGAGCCACCTTACACCTTTTTAAATTAAATTCACGTAACGTAAGGACGTGACGTGAAATGAAAAAAAAAAGCCCTCTCACGACTACGATGTTGCGCATATTTTTTCGGTACCTAATGAACTTGTTCAGTAGAATATACGCAAGCCCCAAATAGTTGTTGAGGAAGAGCCTCTTTTTAAGTGTGAAATTATTATAATATGTGGTTCATGTAAATTTTCTAGTAACACCAAAAACCACTCTTTGAATTTCTCAAAATTCATTTCTTCGTGATACTCATAATGTTTTTCAATGTGTTTTCGCACCATAACAATCTTTCTTTTATTGCATTTTTTGAACGGAAATCCAATATTATGCATAATATGGTGCCTATAATATTTATATTATTTAATAACCTTTGATAATAAAAATGATAATAAAAATAAAAAAAAAATTGTGTGACCCATACATGTTTGTCTCAAGAGTCTGGGTGTTTCTATGTATAATATGTATGTACTAGCTGTTACCCGCGACTTCGACCGCGTGGAAATTATGTTATAAGCAAAGTTTGAACCGTATTCTATTTGAGCCTCTAGGATAAGTCGTGACCAAAATGTGGGAACAAATTTAGGACATCCTCCAACTTACCCGGGGAGTTATGCGCTAGATGGATTTTTTTAACGTGAGGAAAATCCCACATGAATGTTCTATGACTCCCACTGACTAAAAACCACACGTATCCTACCTAACAGCCTACGATTGGGAGCCACGGGTAAGCCCACTAAAGGATACCTTAGGACTGCGCTAGATGGATAGGAAGAGACCTCATGGTTTTAGTGGGTCCAAGGCCGGTATGACGTACGTGTTTATTAATTAGTCCCTTTAATAATTATAAGAGTAAGTAGTATGGTGAAGCGCGAATACGAAACGTTTGTTAGATTAGGGCTACAGACTGAAAATTTCACGCATAATCGGAAGAGTTGAGACGATAACACTAACGCTAACGGTAGCCAGTAAATGGCAGTCGTTAAACCAAGTTGAAGACCTTATAGATTTAATAATTTTCAAAAGTAGGCAGTACTAACGCCTGTCCATTTCAACACGGCAATGCGGCTCACCACCTATTACGTTACGTGGGACAAATTAAAAAAAGGTAAACATATAATATGACTCGATACCCCTTTGGGGATAAAGGCGTGACCGTATGCATGTACTTATTATGTTTAAGGTGATTTAATTTATGTACCTATGTCACTGTAGCCAAAGCTCAACATTTTTCAGTAAAGTTGTTTTAAGTGTTTAGGATTTTTAGTTTGCATTTTTTGTTGATAGATGTTGTTGTTCGATTTTTAAAATCGCGGTATGGTTTCGTTACCTAATTAATTATAGGTACCTGAAAAAAGTATTGTACTATGCGATTCCTAGAAAGTAATTTTGCTTTATTATAAAACACGCGTATTCTTCAGTGACGCAGGATTAAAAATTGTGTTTTATTAATTGCACCTTTTGGGACCTGGGAATCGTCAATTCTTGTTCATGGTCCTTCGCCTAGCCGGATGGCATAAAGGTGATTTTTCCAGACCAGCGTGATTAGCCCCGCATTGTGTTAAGGATTACTGAGCAGCACTGTGCGCTGCCCAGTAACGGTATCCTGACAGCGAACCGTCGATGGTGACGACTTCGAAATCGAGAATCCAGCTAGCGAGCTGGAGGGACACAACGAGTGGGAGGAGAAGTTTCGAGCAGGCCTACAGAGGGCGTTCCAGTTGCAGTTTCGATAGCTGTCTATAGAGGGCGCCACGTAAAGTATTGGAAGTGTGGAACTGTGAGTACATTATTTTATAATCCTAGCAAAGAAAAGTGCAGAGAATTTGAACCTTATTGTATAGACATTTTAGACTTAGTAATTTAGTGTGGTAGTTTAGGACTTGTATAATTTTAGGTGAAAAGTGGTTCAGACGGGGAATCCATGCCGGATTTCCGTCAGATTTTAATAGCTCAAAGACTTAGAAAAATCGGCCACAATTAAGACTTGTAAAATTTGAACTTTGGATTTTTTTCTGTAAAATGACAGGAACTGTCTGAATTGTTGAAGGTTACTAGTATTTGTTTTTAAATTTACACAGGACATACTTTTTGGTTATTTAAGATGGAATCTTTAATTTCCATACAGGAAAACATTAAAGCTAGTATGTTAAAGGCAAGAACCAACTTCAAAAAGTGTTCTAAGGATCGGCTCACTGTTTCGTACATACAAACGCGTTTAGAGAACTTAGAGCAACAGTGGCAAATGTTTTATAACACCAATGTTAGAATTATTAGTGAAATTAAAAGGTCGGAATTACAAACTTCCGAGTACTTTAAAAGGGATGTGTATGACGAGGTAGAGGAATTTTACATTCAATGGAAAAGTGATATGAAGGATATGTTACTTCAGTTTTCAACACATTGTGAGTCCAAGGAACTGAAGCCTAGTACTCATATTGCTAAGGTTAAGTTGCCAGAAGTCAAAATTCCTATATTCTCGGGGAAATATACGGATTGGTTAACATTTAGAGATTTGTTTGTCGGTTTAATTCATAAGAACAACAATCTCGATGATGCACAAAAGCTATATTACTTAAAGGGTCATTTAAGCGGGGAAGCTCAGCAATTAATAAGTAACATTAGTATCACAGCCGATAATTATAAGATTTGTTGGGAAAAATTGGAGTTAATGTATAACAATAAAAGATTTCTTGTAAGTGGTATGTTGAAACGTTTATTTGGTCAAAAAACTTTATCCTGTGAATCAGCATCTGAAATAAAAAACTTGATTAGTACAACCAGAGATTGTTTAGAGTCTATAAAAAACATTGGCATTGACATTTCGTCTTGGGATATATTCATTATATTTTTGATAAGTTCTAAACTAGATAGGGAGACTAGGAAAGCTTGGGAGATGAACATCGCATCTGATACTTCTGATAAGTTACCGACTTTCATGCAGTTCGCGGACTTTCTAACGGGACGGTTTCGAGGCTTAGAGAGTTTGGATAATCCCAAGTCGAACATGTCAAAACCTTGCCAATCATTCCATGTAGCAGAAGATTGGAAAAAGAATATAACATGTGCATATTGTTCTGAACAGCATAAAATATTTTTTTGTAAAAAGTTTGCTGAGGAGGCTAACAATGCTCGTCGTGACTTCGCTCAGGAAAAGGGTTTGTGTTATTTGTGTTTAGGTAATAATCACTCTGCTAAACAGTGTAAAATCACTTTTAAATGTGTCATATGTAAAAGACGCCATCATACTTTACTTCACCCCAGTGACGGTTTGGGGACTGGTGATGATAGTAGTTTAGTTAATGATGGGTTGACTTCCTCTGCTGGTAATAGTAATGGAGTAGAGGATAGTTCGACAGGTGGTGATAATACCGTTAATCAAACGGAGGGGTCTAGTAGACCAATTATTTCATGTCTTTCGACAGGTGTATGTTCAGATACGGTTCTGATACCAACAGCTTTAATTAAAGCTGAGTCAAGAGATGGAATTTATCGTGTGATTCGTGCATTAGTAGATCAAGGATCACAAGGTTCATTTATAACCGAGTCTATGACTCAGTACTTGGGGTTGAAAAAGGTTTCAACAAAACATCTTGTAACAGGTGTCGGTGGAAGTAAATCTGTAATGTCGAGATATACGGTTAAGGTAAAAATACGTTCGAGAGTTGATCCTACTTTTTGTATGTATGTGAATGCTCACGTTTTGAAATCCATCTCTTCTCTTCTTCCGATTGTGAAAACAAAAACGGTAGAATGGGGAAAGTTGGACGAGGAAGACCTAGCTGATCCTGATTATCACAGACCCAATGAAATAGATATTTTATTGGGTGCTGAGGTATTCAGTCAAATCATCGGCGATGGTGTTAAGCGGAGTACAAGTGGATCACTCGTGGCTCAGAATACAACCCTTGGTTGGATTCTGTCGGGCACCGTGGAAAAGGATAATTTAGATGATATCTCTTTGAATACTTCCATCTTCGTCATGCATTCTAGGGTTGCCGAGAATGATCAACTCTTACAGAAATTTTGGAAACCAGAAGCGAAACCCACAAATACTAAGCCGTTGCTTACTACGGAGGAAAAGGATTGTGAAGAGTTGTTTGTGGGTACCACAATCAGAAATCCAAACGGGCGGTACGTGGTTAGGTTTCCATTTCGTGAAGGTGATCGTATCCGTGGAGAAGGCTTAAAAATAAGTATAGATAGTGTAACAAAAATTCTAGGACTTACCTGGGATCCGTGTTCCGATTTATTCCAGTATTTGTTAAATCTTCCTCTTCTTTCGGAACCTGTAAATAAGCGCAAAATTGTTTTAGATATATCGAGGCTTTTTGATTTTTTGTGTTGGTTGGCACCTACTATCTTGGAAAAAATGTTGAAACCGAAACTTTGGTTGAGTGGTGTCGATTGGGATGCGGAAGTGCCAAGTTATATTTATAAAGAATGCGTAAAATACCGAGAAACCTTACCTTCTTTAGTAAATGTGGAAACTCCACGCTGGTTCAACACTAATAACGTAAATGTAGAGCTTCGCGGTTATACTGTTGCGTCCAAAATGGCTAACGCGGCAGTGGTATGTTTTAGAGTTGTTGAACAGCGGGACAACTTGACAATAATTACTTCAGGTCTTTTCTTGGTTGGGGAGTCACTAGTGCTAGCAACAGGTAGAGACTTTGAGGACTCAAACGTTACTTACCTCAGGCGTTGGAAATTCATCCAAGGGATGGTCCAAGGCTTTTGGAAACGATGGCCGCACGACTGTTTGAATCAATTTTTACAACGTTACAATTGGACTCACCAAATCCCGGAACCGTCAGTAGGGGATGTAGTGTTTGTAAAGAAGAACGATTTGCCTCCTTGTAGATGGTTATTGGGTAGAGTAAAACAGAAACATTCCGAGCCTGGTGGGATCACGAGAGTAGTGTTACTCTTCGCACTAAAAACTCTTTGTTATACGACCTGTTGTATTAAAGTCGGTGTCTACTTCCTGTAAATAAGTAGGGTATTTTGTGTTTAGAATTTAGGTTTTTTTTGTGTATTTGTAGAGTTATAGCAACTTTTTTTACATTGTTATGAGTTGGCCTACCACCAATGGTGTATTGATGTGCATTGAATTCTGTCTTTCTTTTCTTACCAGTTGGATTACATTGATTATTTGTTATCAAAGAAAAGGACATTCGGCAGTATATCCTTGGTGGGCGGCATGTTTAGGATTTTTAGTTTGCATTTTTTGTCGATAGATGTTGTTGTTCGATTTTTGAAATCGCGGTATGGTTTCGTTACCTAATTAATTATAGGTACCTGAAAAAAGTATTGTACTATGCGATTCCTAGAAAGTAATTTTGTTTTATTATAAAACACGCGTATTCTTCAGTGACGCAGGATTAAAAATTGTGTTTTATTAATTGCACCTTTTGGGACCTGGGAATCGTCAATTCTCAATGTTCATTATAAACAACGTTTGTGTGGCGTGTTGGCTTAATCATAAAAGAGTTGCTTAATGGTTATGGCTATTGTAAAATAATTCAGTCCGCGCCGAAGGCGTGGACTGAATTGCTTTAGAATAGACTTAATCTTTAAGCTCTTTTTTGATTAAGCAAACAGGGCAGTTTCACACGCTGCTTGATGAGTCTGATGAATAAATACCTCTCCTTTCATAGATCTTATGTGACGTATACGAAGTTGCGATGGTTAGCTAGTCTATACATATAATAAAACTGTTGAGGGTCGAGAGTCTACTGAAGCCGAAAATGAAATTACATTTTTCATGTGTGTCTGTCTGTCTGTATTCCGAATAAGTATCACGCCGAAGTTACTGAATGGATTTGAATGAAACTTAGTACAATCAGAGCTTATAATCCGAGGAAGGTTCTAGGATACTTTTGATCTCGATATTTTGCGCGGTTCCTTTGGGAGAAGGGATGAAAGACAAAACGGTTTTTTAGTTGTTACTTCTCAATGCGTTTTCGGATTCAAAAATTTTTTTTTTAGTGTTATAAAGGGAATACTGTAAGGAATGTTTCACACAAGTTTCCATGTTAAAGGTTTTCTAGTTCAGGAATTAGAGACATCCCAACTTTTGCAAAACCTAGAATTCAAGGATCCCTTTGAATGTGAGGGTAAATCTAAACTGGCGTGTTGGCCTAATGATAAAAGAGCTTAATGATTAAGGCTATTGTAAAATAATACAGTCCGCGCCGAAGGCGTTTACTCACGCCCCCCCCCCCCCCCTTAAAAGCGGGATCGCACCCGAAACCCCCAAAGACGTGGCGTAGCACCCGAACCACCTCCTAGGCGAGGACACAGTGGCGGCCGTGGGTCTGCTGGGAGTCCTGGGACATCCTTCCGAGGGCTTACCCGGGGCTCCCAACCGTAGGCTGTTAGGCGTTACTTAAGGTTTTTTTTAATTGGTAGGAGTCCGGCATAGCATCCACGATGGATTTTCCTTCACGTTATAAAAAAGTATACTACATATTACATGGCTTGTACAATAGTATAGCGTAGCCTGAAATTTGATTTATATTAGTGTGAGCTATGAGATCTAGAAAACTGATAAACTTACTTATTATGTTATATACTAAATGCATATTTAAAAACAAACACGTACTCTAATGAATTTGATTATTGTTCTTTATCAAGCCTATAAATTACTACTACTAATCTTTACAGTTAGGTACTTTTGATTGTTGCCCGTAAATACATAAACAAATATATTTTGTGTCTGTCAAGCCGTTAGAATAATTATATGAAAGAATATGAAATATAATTTCATTGACTGCCTCTGTGGCGTAGTCGGTGTAGTGATACTGCCTGTCGCGCCGGAGGGCTTGGTTCGATTTCTGGGTTGTTCCAATTAGTTGTGTGATCCACAAATGTTTGTTTCGGAGTTTGGGTGTTTTCTATGTATAATATGTATGTATTTAGAATTATATAAGTATGTATATCAGTCGTCTGGATATCGTAGCAAACACAGAATTTAATTTTTCCCTACCGGGCCTCCAAGATATTTAGCGTGATAATATGTAACCGTTGTGTAAAACCAATCTCTTACTAATATTACTGCAACGTTTTAGTTTAATCAATCCACATACTTACATATTTCATTAGCCTCTGCCTAGTCCCTAGGATATGTAGCGTGATAATATATAGCCTATTTAAAGATCCAACCTCTAGATTGCTATTCAAATAAAAGATTAATTAAAATTATTCAGTAATTTCTGTATTTTGCAAAAATATGCAAACAGATTTTCATTGTTCTCTGCCGAGGTCCTAAAAAATTTAGCGTAATAATATGTTGTCTGAGTGTAAAACCTATCTCCTACTAATATTCCTGCTGCGTTTTAATTAAATCAATCCAACGGTTTAAACATTTCATTGCTCTCTGCTTAGCCCCTAGGATATGTGGCGTGATAATATATAGCCTATTTTAAGACCACACCCCTAAGTAATATTTGTGCAAAATTTGAACCAAATCTGTTCAGTACTTTTCGAGATCCTTCCGGACAAAGCAAAGCAAACAGACAAACAGACAAACAGACAAAAAAAATTCTAACTATATTTTCAGCTTCGGTATCTTATGTAGAACACCCGGCGAGTATTTTTTTGTTAATATTTCCAATGTACAGTTTTGGCTTTTCTATCATTTTATTATATGTATAGATTTAAAAGTATATAAGTATTAATATCCGTGGTCT
Source organism: Miltochrista miniata (assembly GCA_933228765.1). Taxonomy (NCBI): domain Eukaryota; kingdom Metazoa; phylum Arthropoda; class Insecta; order Lepidoptera; family Erebidae; genus Miltochrista; species Miltochrista miniata. The sequence continues at coordinate 29,981,026 of OW121752.1, read as the reverse complement.
GATACCCATAACACAAGCAGGTTATTCCTAGCTTACTTTGGAATCAGATAGCGTTGTGTGAGATGTCCGTGAATATTTGAATAACGTGCTTAATATTTAGGTTAATATTACAAAACATGCTTAATATTACAAAAAAAAAACTTGAGAGGTGTCAAGGGACACCCGGATGGAACGAAGTTCCTTTCGATTAAAGTGAAGGAATTGTAATAAAATTTTATTTTAATTTTAAAATTTTATTGTAAGCAAAAACAAAAACAGAAACAAAAACAAAAAGATAACAAATATAAAAAAAAGTGAGTGCGTGTAACCTTTACGCGCGACTGAAACTGAACAGAGCGAAACTCCTATTTGCTTTGGTGTTGCTCGTAGAGTTCATGTTCATCCCCTGGCTAGCACTAGCACTACCACTATCACTACCACTATCACTATCACTATCACTACCACTACCACTATCATTACTACTATTACTACCACTATCACTACCACTATCACTACCACTATCACTACCACTATCACTACCACTATCACTACCACTATCACTACCACCATCACTACCACTACCAATATCACTACCACTATCACTACCACTATCACTACCACTATCACTACCACTATCACTACCACTATCACTACCACTATCACTACCACTACCACTATCACTACCACTATCACTACCAAAAGTGTCGTTACAACTTTTCGTGAGAATTTTTTCCGTCTAGCCCCCTTTCACAACGCGCGGTATGGAACTTCGTTCCAAAAGCTAGTAGATTCCCACGTAATAATTTTACTTTCATTTAAAATTATCTATTTTAATTCGATTTATTCGATTCATTAGTCTATGGCTTATTTTTTACTGTAATAACAAAACGTATTACTTAATTAAAGGTGCAAGCGAGCTCATTCTCCCACAAATTTTGCATGTTCTAAAAAGTGGCAACATTCACTGTTGTACAGTCCCTTTTTTTCTCTCGACCGGTTAATGAGCACGCCACGCGCACATACAACTAAAAACGAATCTTTTAATTTCCATCGCCTACAATAAGTTCTGATCCTTCGACCCAAATCTTCACCAGTGTCTGTGGACAATGTTTAATACACCTCCAGCTAATAAATCGCGAAAATTAAAAGATTTCGTAAAGCTTAGTGACCGCTTAGAAAGCGCGTCCGAACACGTGCTCGCGGAACGTAATGAACAAGTTATTACCGCGCGCAGTGCCCGAAGTTTGCAAATGTATGCAAAACGCGAACGAAGTCCGTCGCGATGTTCTGTTTCGACGAAAACTACATCTTCAACCCGCGCTCGACGCGCGCAGCTTGAGCTCGAGGCCGCGCGGGTGAGGGCTAAGATCCAGATGGAACTTATAGACAAGCAGTTACAAGCGGACTTAGCCTTGGTTGAGAATGAAGACGAACGGTCACGATGCCCTGACAAGCCCCGCTCACAGGAAGCAGTTGAGGAGTGGTTGAACAAAAGCCACGTGCAGCACCCGGACAATCAAGATCCTGGCTTTGCAACTACGACGGCCCCGGAACCTACGCTGGCAGCAAATATACTATCAAGCCATGCACCGATCCCTGGTCAGCCTGTCGACAGCATTCTGCATTTGGCACAAACGTTGAAAGACATGATGACGTCATCCAAGTCCCAGAATGAGCATCGTCTTTTAACTAGACTCTCAACCCCCCGAGAACTACCTACATTTAGCGGTGACTGTATTGAGTGGCTGCACTTCAAGACCGCATACAATGAATCAACTAAAATATGCAATTTTACTGATGTCGAAAACCTATGGAGATTACGCCGAGCTTTGAAAGGAGAAGCTAAGGAGACAGTGACTGATTTACTGATAGGAAATACCCCTCCGGACAAAGTTTTGGATGCCCTAGAACTCAGGTTTGGACGTTCAGATATAGTAGTACAACATTACTACACTACACAAATTAAAAAGTTACAGTCACTACCCACTAACTATCAACAAGATATAGTTAACTTTTCAATTAAGATTAATAATTGTGTTGCGGCTTTAGTGGCTACTAATCAAGAAGATTATTTACGCAGCCCGGAGTTAGTGTTAGCCATAACATCTAAATTACCAAGTGTATTACTAAGCCGTTGGATGGATTATGCTTACAAAAATTTAGAAAGCAGTGAACCAAAGCTTAAATTAATGACCGCTTTTCTCAAACAAGAAGCTGAAACTATGTCGCTTGTGGGCATTACACTACCTCGCGAACAGAAAAAAGTGGAGCCTGAGAAGCCTAAGAAAATGTTTTCAAACAATAATTCACACTTTCATACACGCCGTGATAACAACAAATCAGTTTTGGTTACCACATCTACAGAGGTCAAAGGGTTATGCGGTTTCTGCAAAAAATCTGCCCACTTGTTACCCGATTGTCGCATATTTCGACGAGCTATGCGAAAGGATCACTGGCGGTATGTAAAATCAAACTCGTTGTGTTATTGTTGCTTACAAGCTAAACACGAAGACAACATATGCCCAGCGCCACTTTGCGATATTGATAAGTGCAATCTTTCACATCATCCGCTATTGCATTATAAAAAACCTGATTCTATGCACAAACAATCATCAGAGGGCGAACAAAACTCAAACCACGCGAGTGAATCATCTGCCGTAGCTCACATTGCAACGGGAACCTCCGACCGTCAACATCAGATCGGTAGTATCAGTGATGACGCGACAGTGTTCAATACGTGTGAAACAGCTGTTAAGGTCGCATTAAAAATTGTGAAAGTGAATTTACACGGACCTAACGGTAATGTAACAACCTATGCATTATTAGATGATGGCGCCTCCATTTCTATGATTGATAAGCAATTAGTGTCAGAATTAGGGTTTAAATCCCTTAAGTCCTCCCCAATCAAGTTAATAGATGCATTTGGCATAGAAGTTTTGCAATCAGACGCTCCTAAAGTGCCTGCAAAGATTAGTGGTAACGATAATTTTTGTTATGATGTTTGTTTACGTCAAGTTGATAGTTTAAAGTTGCCCGTACAAGATATGGCATTCATAAATAGTTTACAGTGCACATATTTATCCCATGTTAAAAACCTTGTTTGTAAGGAACGTGTAGTGCCTCGCCTACTTATAGGTGAAGATAATTACTTTCTTTTAGCTCCTTTAGAAATTTTACATAACGGTAATAAATACGAACCTTAGTGTTGTCGCACACGAGCCACTCGCGACAGCCACAAACGCCGCCACGAGAAGCTAGAAGCGACTACAGATGTAGCTGAAGCGCGCGACGGCCATTTGTGGCCAGTGGTCGACACTTGCGGTCGGTGGTTGCTACTTTTTTTAACCCAGGCATGCAGTATCATAATGGACTCGGACGAAGAAGGTTTAATTGCGCTACTTTTGATAAAAAGACGTCGTCGTAGAAGACGAAACCGTAGTTATTGGATACATCCAATTTTAACGAATGTACACAAATGCAACGAACATTTCGATAATCTTCTAAACCATCCAAAAAAGTTTTTCAAACATTTTCGTTTAAGTATAGGTACGTTTTGGGAACTACATGCTCTATTATATGCTGGATTAAAGCACCACGACACCAACATGCGGAAAAGCATCGCACCTGCGGAAAGACTAGCTATCACATTAAGGTAAGTGGAAATAATCACTAGCATAAAACGTCACAGAACACTATAATAAAATAATCTATACTTTATTTATAATCACTACTTATAATTATTATAACTGCGTATTACAATCTAGGCCTGTTTGTCTGTCTGTCTGTTACGCTTACACGCCTAGACCGCGCGCTGATAGTTCACCCATGGGGCATAATTGCATTGTTTATTGGAACGAAGTTCCTTACGGCAGGCTTGGAGGGAATAGGGATTTTGCTGCGCGACCGAACTGAAAAATATGTGATAGTAAAACCGTAAGAAAAAATCCGTGGAAAACCGCGCATGCGCGACAGTCGCATACACAAGCGAGTAGTGTATAATACCTTTCTCTTTCTCCCTCGGGACTTGGGGACTTGGGGACTTGGGGACTTGGGACTTGGGACTTGGGACATGGGACTTGGGACTTGGGACTTGGGACTTGGGACCTGGGACCTGGGACCTGGGGACTTGGACCTGGGGACTTGGACCTGGTGACTTGGACCTGGGGACTTGGACCTGGGGACTTGGACATGGACTTGGACTTGGACTTGGGGACTTGGGAGGGACTTGGGGGCTTGGGGACTTGGGAGGGACTTGGGAGGGACTTGGGACTTGGGTACTTGGGGACTTGGGGACTTGGGGATTTGGGGACTTGGGGACTTGGGGACTTGGGGACTTGGGGACTTGGGGACTTTGTATCAGTATAAAGTGTGCGAAGTATGATTCAAATTAATTTAATGATAAGGTAATGAACAAGTTTCACTTCTTACGTGTGTACACTTGTACACGCACACATTTTTTTGCAATTTGTGTCGATTCTACATTAGCCGAAGGAACTTCGTTCCTACCTGGTGTCCCACGACACCATATTTATTCTACTAGAGAATAGTTAGTTAACAAATAAAACACGCAGGTATTTGTATTTATTTATTGTGTGTTTATTATAATTTGGTATCACTCGTCATCATCAGGGAACATGTCTTGGATAACAGAACTGTTGTCCATAGACTGGTCAGAATAATATGAATGAGTTGGAGAAGGCTGAATTATAGGTGAAGACGGGATAGATGTAGAAGCGTTTTGTGTAGAGTATGATATGTCAAGCATAGACTTGTCGGAATAATGTGAATGAAGTGGAGAAGGCTGGGCAGATGTAGAAGCTTTTTGTGTAGAGTGTATGTTGGCATTTCCTGAAGAATAACCATAATATTGTGCCGAAAAGGTTTCATAATTTTGATTATGCGTGTACTTTCTAATTAACTGTAATATTTCTGATTGAAAATCAAGTTTACAATTTTCGTCAATTTTTTTTACATGTGGAAGCAGCGACATCAGAAATTGCTTATCGGGGTCATTTTGGTCGCTTATTTGATCATGTTTTCGTTTTAAATTTTCCGAAAGTGTTCTGAGAATTTCATTTTCTGATTTTTCGGCCCTTTTTATAATAATGTTTCTGTTTATTTTCGGGCGAGGTGTTTCCGCATCATTAGTTGCACATTCGGAAATAACATCGGTAGGCGGTCTCACTTCTTTTAAGGAATTCAAGAAAGATAGATGATTGAAAAAAATGTACTGTTTACTGCTTGTTGCTGCCGAACCACTCGCAACGTTCTTGTTTTTTGCATTTTCTCTATTAAAACTGTCACGAAGACTCTTCCACTTCCTCTGTAATTTAGTTACTGTAACAATAAAAAAATATAATATACTTCATTGTTGCAGGTATCTAGGAACTGGATGCTCGTTTGAGGATTTTGAACTCTCTTACCACCGTGGGGCCTCTACAGCAAGGAAAATAGTACAAGAAACATGTCAACTAATTTGGAACTATTTAAAAGCCGTTTGTATTCCAGAACCGACCCAAGACATGTGGAATGAAATCGCCAGCGGATTTCTTCAAAATACTAATTTTCCTAATTGTTTAGGCGCCATAGATGGGAAACATATAAGAATTATTCATCCATTCGATACCGGCTCCTTGTACTTTAATTATAAAAAATTTTTTTCAATAGTACTTCTAGCAACTTGCGACTCGAATTTACTTTTTACGTTCGTGGATGTTGGGGCATACGGTAAAGCATCCGATTCTACAATATTTAGAGAAAGTGAACTGTGTAATAAAATACACAGAAAGACATTAAATATCCCCTCACCACGACAGGTCGGTAATCGACAACCATTGAACTATACATTTGTTGGTGATGAAGCATTTGGCCTCAGTGAAAATATGATGAGGCCATATGCTGGAAAATATTTGGGCTTAGACAAAAAAGTTTTCAATTATAGGTTAAGCCGTGCCAGACGTTGTATTGAGTGTACCTTCGGCGTACTAGCAAACAAATGGAGAATATTACATCGCCCATTAAACACTTCTGTTCATTTCTCAGAAGACATTGTGAAAGCTTGTTGCATTTTGCACAACTTTATTCGCAAAAGGGATGGTTTCAATTTTCGTCACACTTTGAAAATAGTGGGATTCGAAAATATACAAAATACAGGCTGGCCAGTAACACGAGCGTCTACTGCAAGAGATACGTTAAAAGATTATTTTATGAATGAAGGAGCAATACCGTGGCAAGAAAATAGAATATAAATATAATGGTTTTATATTATTTTATTAAACTTACCTTCAATGTTCTTTTCTTTGGCAGTTTTATTCGAAAAATTTTCTACAAACAATTCGCAGATTTCTTCCCAGGCCTTCACTTTTTCTCCTCTATTACTATAACTATCACTTTTTGAATCCCAAATCGCAGGACGGGATTGTATCTGTGATATAAATAATTCTATATCCATATTTATCTACCTATATGAACCACAGACTACGCGCGTGCGTCACCGTCGACTCTAACAGGTTTACTGAGGTAAGGGAGAGAGGGGCGCGGAATCGCGCGAGTGGCGTGTGGCGGCTTTTTGTGTCGGCGTTTAGTGGCCGGTGCGGGCCACAAGAAGCAAGCTGCGACGATTTGTAGCGTGTGGCCGCCACCGGCGCCAACCGTGTGCGGCGAGTCCATATAAAATGTATGAAAATTACAGGAAATATGCCAGTAGCGGCGTTTTGTGGTTGTGGCCGGTGGCCCGTGTGCGGGAGCCCTTATGCAACGCGATGCAGATTAGGTTGGTCTATTCATGGCTATTGTGGTCGCACTCACTCCTTTAAGACTGGCCGTATATTGCACCTGACTCACTCCGATTCGCAAGTAGGTACATCGGAGGATTTAAACCATTTACTGAAAACGTCATTCGAGCTGGACTCCATAGGAATATCAACCGTACCCCGTGAAAATACGGCACATATGAGAGCTGTTCATATTTTAGACAAAACAGCACGGTTAGTTGGTGATCAATGGGAGGTTGGCTTGCCATTTGTTAAAGATGTTTTCAGTATGCCCGATAGTTATAATTACGCGCGGTCGCGATTACAGGGTTTATTAAAAAAATTCCAGGCAGATAAACAGTATGCTGACAGGTACAAACTGGAGATCGAGAAACTGTTTCGGCAAGGCTACGCCCGAGAACTTCAGGAATCTGAATTATCAGCTAAGCACATCTGGTATCTGTCACACTTTGGAGTACAAAACCCCAATAAACCAGGTAAGTTACGATTAGTATTTGACGGCGCGGGCAAGGTGCGTGGAGTTAGCCTGAACGATTATTTACTCACGGGACCTGACTTGTATAATTTATTATTAGGTATCATGTTACGGTTTCGTCAGCATAAATTTGTTTTGATTGATATTAGGGATATGTTTCTCCGTATAAAAATAAGATCTGAAGATCAAAGCGTTCTACGATTTTTATGGCAAGAAAATGTTGACTCGCCATTAAAAATATGCACCATGCAAAGCCTTATTTTTGGTGCAACATGTTCACCGTTTATTGCACAGTACATTCGTAATAAAAACGCTCTAAAATATCAAGATTTGTATCCTGAAGCCGTTCACGTCATTGTCAACAATCACTACTTGGCGATTGTTTACATTCTTGTCGCACAGAGGCTGAGGCTGCAAAATTAATCAGTGACATCACGCTCATTCATGAAAAAGGTGGTTTCGAGATAACGCACTGGTCAAGTAATAGCAAAAATGTTTTACAGAACATTTCGTCAGATGCGCTCGCGCCGACTGCATTGGAATTTAAACTCGGAGCCACGAATGGAACTGAGCGCACTTTGGGTTTGATGTGGCATCCGAGCACTGACTCATTTAGTTTTAAAATTTCATTAAATCGCATACCAGGCAACATCTTAGACGGTTCTGAACCACCCACTAGGGCTATGATGTTAAGCATCATAATGTCTGTGTATGATTTACACGGTTTCTTATCACCTTTTATAATAAAGGGTAAAATAATTTTTCAGAATGTTCCCCGCAGCGGAGTTGATTGGAAGTGCCGCATCCAAAGTGAGGAACATATTCGTTGGGTGAATTGGTTGGAAGATTTACAACGTTTGCACTCGCTAAGTATACCACGCTGCTATGGTGCGGCGGGTGAGTGGACACGTTGCTATACGGGCGCGCAATGGATGTCGAATGGTATGTCAGATTTTGTAGATATACAAATGCACATTTTTTGTGACGCATTCAATAAGGCGTATGCAGCTGTCATATATTGGCGGTTTGTACGTGCCGATGGATTTGTTCTAACAAGTTTCGTTGCTAGCAAAAGCAGAGTGAGTCCTCTGCGGCCAGTGTCTATACCGAGACTGGAGTTGCAGGGAGCATTACTTGCAGCTAGGCTTGCCGGTACTGTACAGAAGGAACACAGTGATATTGTAGCTAATAAACGTTTCTTCTGGTGTGATTCTAGTACAGTTTTACAGTGGATTCGCAGTGATCCTAGGAATTACAAACCCTACGTCGATCACCGTTTAGGTGAACTAGATGAACTGACGAAGTCCTGTGAGTAGCGTTATATACCCTCAGGACATAACGCAGCCGATATAGCCACAAGGGAAGACGCTCCGCCACTGACATATTCTGATGTGTGGTTTCAGGGACCCCCATTCCTACGCCACGATGAGGATGAGTGGCCCAAAGATCGTAAGTTCACTAAGCTATCTGATGATAGCATGTGTGAGGTACGTAGCGTTCATATTATCACAACTTCCCACTCAGTATTGTCTTTGCCCAATGAAGACAATATTTGGAGTTGGGTTATACTGGTACGCGCAACAGCACGAGTGCTAGCGTTTCTCAGATGGCCTCGTCGCAGAACGTCACAGATAGACGTTCCACTAACACAGGAGGCAGAAGGGTTATTGATAAAAAAATGTCAAAACGATTCCTTTGCCCTTGAGTTGTCATGCCTACAACAAAATAAACCCCTGCCATCAAATAGTAGGTTATTACAGTTGTCACCTTACATTGATGATGTTGGTGTCTTGCGTGTGGGTGGACGTATTGATAAAATAGTTGGCGTTGATTACCCCACTCGTAGACCAGCTATATTAGATGGCAAGCATAGAATTACTCGGTTGTTGGTTTTTTTCTTTCATAAAAAAGCACTTCATGGTGCCAATGAACTTGTCGTCAACGACTTGCGACAAAAATATTGGATTTTAAAGTTAAGACCTACCGTGCGTACGGTCGCATCGCATTGCTTATTCTGTCGTTACAGACGTGCTGCTCCTCAGCCACAGCGGATGGGAGATCTGCCTGCTGCTAGGCTTCAATACAACAGGCAACCCTTTACCTACTCCGGTGTTGACTTCTTTGGACCGTTACAAGTCACAGTAGGTCGCAGACGTGAGAAGAGGTATGCTATGCTTTTTACATGCCTTACTATACGTGCAGTTCATATTGAGGTCACAGAAGACCTCTCAGCTGACAGTACTATCATGGCACTTAGACGGATGGCGGCTCGCCGTGGCTTGCCTACTGTTATCTATTCCGATAACGGGACTAACCTGCGGGGAGCCGATTCTGAACTGAAACGCAATATTGCGGCACTTGACACGTCTGCTCTTTATCATGACGGCGTCACCCGTGGAGTAGAATGGAAGTTCCTTCCACCGGCTGCTCCGGAAATGGCAGGTTCTTGGGAACGGATGATACGTACGGTAAAGACTTCATTGAAGGTTGTCCTGAGGGAACGCGCTCCTCACTCCGACACTTTGTCCACATTATTGACAGAGGGGGAAGGGTTGGTAAATAGCAGACCTCTCACGCATGTGTCCGTAGACCCAAATTTTCCCGAAGCTCTGACTCCTTATCATTTTTAATAGGTCCGTGTTTTAACTCTCCCCCCTTTGGTGTTTTTGACAATTCAGATTTGTACCTGAGAAAGCGTTGGCGAGTGGCTCAGCGGCTGACGGACATGTTTTGGCAGCGGTGGACGAAGGAGTACTTACCGACCTTGTTGGCGTCATGGGGTAGTGAGTGCGACCATACCGGGCTCCGACGGACGGGTTCGTATAGTAGAAGTGCGTACCCAGACAGGTGTTTTACGTCGACCTGTGACACGCGTCGCTCTACTGTCACCTAAGGGTAGTAGTGCTTAATACAGCACTAAGGAGGCAGAATGTAGGCGACGCATTACTTCATTAATTTGGTTTAATTTAATCATACACTATATCTAAGCATAAATTAAGTATAGATTTAATTTATACAGTTTATCCTAGCATTAATAATTTATACATTTATTTTTTACTGTAATAACAAAACGTATTACTTAATTAAAGGTGCAAGCGAGCTCATTCTCCCACAAATTTTGCATGTTCTAAAAAGTGGCAACATTCACTGTTGTACAGTCCCTTTTTTTCTCTCGACCGGTTAATGAGCACGCCACGCGCACATACAACTAAAAACGAATCTTTTAATTTCCATCGCCTACAAGCATAGACCTTATAGTTTCGGAGAAAAGTGGCTGTGACACACGGACGGACAGACAGACAGACATGACGAATCTATAAGGGTTCCGTTTTTGCCATTTGGCTACGAAACCCTAAAAATTAACAATGAAATGGTTCATGACGTCATGAGAATATAACGTGGACAATATTACGAACTTTCCTTATAAACAACATTCGTAGGTGTTGTTTACGTTGATTTATAATTATAAGTTACTTACTTGTGAATACAGTGCGTGTGTTCTATACTAGTAACTAATATATATGGCGTTTATTTAGATTTGCTAATAATTTCTAACCAAGTAAACGTTTCGAATGCTGTTGTTACAAATAATATTTGAATTCACAAAGAGAACTACAATGGTCGTTTAGAAAAAATATTAAAATATTAGTTTCTGGATACGCCTTAGACCATATAACACGGGACTAGCCTTTGCGAACCACCGCATACAAAAATATTCTGCCAGTTTTCATACAAGTGAAGGGGGAAACACAAAGACATATAAAATTTCATTGCATTTAAAAATGTATTAATCGACAAACGCGTAATGGCTGTTGTGTGTTAATTGTTATTGTACAGTCAACTACAATGTAATGTACTAGTTTAATCATATAAAATGATGTACTGATGTACAGGCTTTTCATAAAGCCAAAAGACCAAATGGTCATGTGCAATGGCAGAAAACAATGCTTAAGTAAGGCGCATCCTGTGGTTAGATGATCTAAGGGATACGCCGACGATTTTAAAACGCTTCGATTTTGCACAAAAATATAATGTGTATTTTAGCTTTACAATTATGATTTCATTACTGTCAGTGCTGTTTTACTTCGTCGTTTCCTGTAGTAAGATTGATTGTGTTTGTAGTCACACTCGAAAACACCATTTGAAATCTGAGGGTAGGATAGTTTGCTTTTGTTCAAAATTTCACCTTAGTATGCTTTCAAATCGTAGGTCATGGTCCAGAACTCGCGGCCAGCTGTGATGTCAATAAGTCAATCATTCATCGTTACTTTTTTCTATACTAATATAATAATACTAATACTAATACTAATACTAATACTAATACTAATACTAATACTAATACTAATATACTAATACTAATAATAATATTATAAAGAAGTAAAGTTTGTGTGTTTGTTAAATTGTAAGGGGTAATCTCGAGATCTACTGAACCGATTTTAAAAATTCTTTCACCAATAGAAAGCTACGGTATTGTGGAGTGTCATAGGCTATATAGCATCCCGCTACATTGAATAGGAGCGGAGCAGTAATAGTAAATGCTTCAAAAACGGAGGAAAAGTGATTCCTTTTGAGAGCTGACGTCACGCGGTTTCACCCGCGTAGTTCCCGTTCCCGTGAGAATACGTGAATAAAATATAGCCTATGTTCACCGCAAAGAGTGTAGCTTTCCAACAGTGAAAAAATTTTTCAAATCGGTCAAGTAGTTCCGGAGCCTATTCGTTACAAACAAACAAAAAAAACAAATCTTTCCTCTTTATAATATTAGTAAAGACAACGGACCTCTGCAAGCACAATAAAACAATCACAGAATACAACATTTTTTAGATGGGTACAGAGGCAGAATAAAATGTTTCTGTTTTCAGTAATCTATACCAATATTATAAAGAAGTAAAGTTTGGTGTGTTTCTTAAATTGTAAGAGGTAATCTCGAGATCTACTGAACCGATTTTAAAAATTCTTTCATCAATAAAAAGCTACGGTATTGTGGAGTGTCATAGGCTATATAGCATCCCGCTACGTTGAATAGGAGCGGAGCAGTAATAGTAAATGTTTCAAAAACGGAGGAAAAGTGATTCCTTTTGAGAGCTTCGTTGCGTGTGCTGCGTTAATAGCAAATAACCATGTTAATGGCAATCACTTTTTTTCTACAATAACGACACGGGATACCCCTTTCATGAAAGAAATTGTTCTTAAAAATAATGCGACGGGAATACACGCGACGAGAAACCTCTCTCTCTCTCTCTCACGTAGTATTGAATATTAACGACGAGACGCTACGGGAGTAAACGCAACGCGACGGTAGTAAATGCGACGGGAACAGGTAATACTCTGTCTTATGTGGCGCAAACGAAGTTGCGCGGGTCAGCTAGTATATTATAATCAGATGGCCATACGTGTAGATAAGTAGTCAGATATCAGATTGTGTTACTATACGAAGATGTATTTAAGGTTAATTATGGAATTCAAAGTTCTATAATTTCGGCATTGTTGGGAGCCACTGTTGAGTAGCCGTGCAACCCCTCCAGAACCTCGTTCGTTACGCAAGTGTAGATGAAATTGGTTTGGGCTCTAGGGAAGAGTTGAGGGAAAACTTAGGGCGCTAGTCTCCTTCTTTGTCTTATATCTGGATGTTTTAATTTGATAGAAGTACCCAGTTTATTACAGCAAAGTTATAGTAGTTCTATCAGACAGAAAGCGGTCAGGCCTTTAGGTGTTCTGATGTTGTGTTCAAACGTGCGTTTGCTAACGTACTGCTCGCTCGAATGCCTCATGTGTGTGTGAGCATATTATTTAAAGTTATACAACACAAAGAATGCAAAACTGACCGCTTCACAGCAACCGCAGCTCAATTTTTAAAATGTTTCATGTTTTAAATAAAGACTGACTGACTATCTCACACGTAATACATTGAATTAAATTAGATTGTTAAATGCGATTGCACAGTCAGTCTCTTTAATAAAAACCTAAAAGATTTTTAATATTGATTATGGCACAATAAGATGTTGTTAAATTAGCTAATAATTAAATAGATCGGACTAACTTACCTAGTGACGTCCGATCCTCAATTATGTGAAGTAATCTCGTCCTCATTTTTAATCGACTTCAAAAAAAGGAGGAGGTTCTCAATTCGTCTGTATGTATTTTTTTTTATGTATGTCAAGCGATAATTCCGTCAATTATAGACGGATTTCAAAAATTTTTTTTTTCTTGAATAGGGGTTGCTACTTTTTTTTTTTTTTTATATTCAGCTCGCCAAATTGACGTCGCCACCAGCCTGATGGTAAGAAAGCAGTGGCGCATCTAGCGATTGGGGGCCACTTCTTACAGTGGTCCTCAAGTTGGCGGCCCTGTGATGTGCCTCTTCACGCTCCTCTTGAAGAACCCGGGATTGTAAGATGAGGGAAAGACGTGTGCGGGCAGGTCGTTCCATGTTTTTATAGTTCGACAGAGGAACGATCTTTTGAAACGCTCGGTTCTGGCGAAGATTCTCTCCACTGTGTATGAGTGGCATCTCTGCCCGGCACGCGTTGTTCGGGATCGGAAAGGAGATGGTGGGATCAGGTTGAAGAGCTCTTCAGAACATTCGCCGTGATACATTCGATAGAAGGCAGCCAAGGACGCTATGGTTCTTCGCTGCGACAAAGGTTCGAGGCCTCCCGTCACCTCAGGACAACCAATTATTCGGATAGCACGTCTCTGCATAGCGTCAAGCGCGTCTAACAAGTACCTCGCGGAGTCATCCCAAAGGTGAGAACAGTACTCGACGCAGGGACGAATCTGCGTCTTGTACAGTAAACATCTCTGATGTGGCGTGAAATACCGTCTCACCTTATTCAGGATTCCCAGTTTCCGCGAGGCCAGACCAATACAGCTCTCTATGTAGTTTTTGTGATTGAGCTCACGCCGGACGTTTATACCGAGGATCTCCAGGTTGTCCTTTAGTGGAATTGTAATGCTCTGAAGAGAGGGCAGGGGTAGGAATGGGGACTTCTTAGCGGTAAACGCACACGCCTGTGTTTTTCTGGCATTGAACTCGACCAGGTTGTCTGAACCCCATTGGGCAATGCGGCCCAGGTCCAGATCGAGATCCGCCACGAGTTGTCGTCTCTTCTCATCCACATCGCCTCGCCCTGCCGCTGGACGGCCAGAATAGCTCCCATGAAGAGTACTGTCATCCGCATAACAATGAATGCACCCAAGGGACAGCATGTCATTGATATGCAGAAGAAAGAGAGTTGGGGACAATACCGATCCCTGTGGTACTCCGGCATTTACCTGAAAAAAAAAGGAAGCCTGACCATCACAGAGGACCCGAATCCGTCGCCCGTTCAGGAAGCTGGCCAACCAGCGGCACAACTGATGCGATAAACCATATGACGGCAGCTTGGAAAGAAGCGACGCATGCCATACCCTATCAAAGGCTTTTGCGATGTCTAGGCCAATAGCCAGAGATTCGCCGTACCTCTCCATAGCCTCACCCCAGGTGTGCGTTATGTACGCTAGGAGGTCACCCGTTGATCGTTTCGGCCAAAAGCCATATTGGCGATCGTTAATTAACGCGTGATCCTCCAGATAGCGCATGAGCTGTTTGTTGATGATTAGCTCGAACACCTTGCAGATGACGGTGGTTACGGCTATGGGGCGATAGTTGGCTGGATCCGACCGATCCCCTTTCTTGGGGATCGGTTGGACATTCGCCTCCTTCCAAGCCTCCGGCACTTCTCCCGACGAATACGAAAGGCGATACAGGCGTGTTAGCGTTGGAGACAATTCAGCTGCACAATTCCTCAGCACCACGGCCGGAATGCCATCAGGACCACTGGCTTTCCGCGTGTCGAGTGACCGTAGCACCGCCCGCACATCGCACTGCCGGATTACAATTTCCGGCATCGTGGTTCCACAGTTGGCGATAGTGGGAGGTTGCTTGCCACAGTCATCGACCCGGGAATTAGCCGCAAAGAGCTTGGCCAGCATTTCCGCTTTCTCTTGGCCCTTGTGAGCCAGTGATCCGTCAGGATAGCGCAGCGGCGGCAGCGAAGACTTGCAAAAGTTGGCCTGCACAGCTTTGGCCAGTTGCCAGTATCCACGGCTGCCCGTCGGATGTGACGTGAGCTCCTGACCAAGCCGCGTGACGCGCTGGGCGTCCGCTCTCTTGAAGGCTCTCTTGCTGAACCTAGTGGCTCTGTTGTACGCTGCCTTGAGGCGGGCCACATTCGGGTCGCGCACAGCTCGAGCCCTGATCCAGGCGCGGTAAGCCGCCTGTTTTTGTTGAACAGCTACGGCACACTCACGCCCGAACCAGGGGCGGGCTTTGCGGATGCTGGCGACATCAGTGTATGGAATGTAGTATTCCATACCTAATGTGATTTCACCAGCAACCGCAGAGGCGCTTTCCGATGAAGCCCTCCCTGCAAAGCAGCGCTGACTCCACGGGACGGCTGCAAAGTATTCTCGTAGTCCGTCCCAGTCTGCTGACGAGTAGTGCTTCTGAGGTGGTCCCATTTTCACCAGGTCAGGATCTGATGAAGGGATCTAGGAGAAAACGAGGGCAACCACCGAAAATTGTAGGGACAACTAGTGTGCTTGTTAACTTTTTAATTGAGTGCTTTAATGTTCTAAACTTTAATGAAGGTATGGCGTCGATCTGATGATAGAGTCGAAAGTCAGTCGAGGGCATTCCTAAACAATTTACAGCAGTTATCTTGTGTTTGGGCTTGATTGATTTGTATTGATGAGAACTTTACACCTAGATTGATAGATCCAACTTCAAAAAAAAAAGAAAGGTCTCAATGTTTTATGTATGTTCACCGTCAATTAATATTTAATTAATATGGTCAAATAGACGGCTTTCAATTTTTTTTGTTGAATAGGGTTTACTTCTGAGGTTGTCCCATTATAACCAGGTTAGGATCTGATGATGGGATCCTGAAGAAATCGAGGGCATCCACCGAAAATTATAGGCACAACTAGTGCGTTTGTTAACTTTTTAATTCAGTGCTTTAATGTACTACCATTAATAAAGGTCTGGAGTCGATCTGATGATGGAACCAAAAGAGATTTGAGGGAATTCCTTAACGATTTACAGCAGCTACCTTGTGTTGGAGCTTGATTAATTAGTATTGATGAGAACTTTCACCTAGGTAGATATATTTTTCGGTTCACCCGTCACTCAAAATAATGAAAAAAAATTTTTCAATAAAAAATACAACCGACTTCCAAGAATTCCTGAAAAATAAAATTAACTTAGCACAAAGTAATATGTAGTTGATTTATCAGATTTTATTCAATATAATATTGAAGTTGGTGCCATTAATTATACCTCCCTAAACCTATGAATTTACTTGGCGCCGACTTCAATATGATATTGAATAAAAAATCAGATAAATCAAAATACATATTACTTTGTGCTAATTAAATTTTATTTTTCAGGAATTCTTGGAAGTCGGTTGTATTTTTTATTGAAAAATTTTTGTACTATGTAGTTTGCACCCTGCACCTACTGGCTGCCACAAACTTTAAAAGAAGAACGCAGTTTCTGTAAAAGATTTTTACTCGATGGTCCGTCGTCACCTCTGTGCCTTAGGATCTGTCAATGTCATTTTTTCAAAGTATGAATACAACTTCCGAAGGGTTCCTGGGTGAGAATCTGTTCCGAAAAAAGAAATTATAAGATTATCATCCTAGGGGTGGGCTGGGACTGGAATGAGGACGAGATTACTACCCGTTCGCTCTAACTTTGCCGCTGGCGTAGAGGCGTATACCCGAATTTTTAATTAGACGAAGTAAATTGACAGTAGCTAATGTCACTTCGTCATAGAAAATACGCAACATTGTATGAAGAAGTGACATTAGTTGCTGTCAATTTACTTCGTCTAATTAAAAATTCGACTTTAGTATGGAGCCGAGCGGCAAAGTTATAGCGAACGAGCAGTACTTCACATAATTGAGGATCGGACGTCACTAGGTAAGTTAGTCCGATCTATTTAATTATGTTTCGTAATCTCGTCCTCATTTTGTACTATGTAGATGTTCAAAGAAGAAGTTGTATTGTTATTTAATAAATTTATTATTGTGAATTAAATAGGCAATTTAACATTCTGTCTTGAACCAGTTTCATTTTAATCTTAATTGTTAACAAAGCATTAAAATAAAATGAAACTATGTAATCATAAATCTAACATTCTGGTTCTTAACAAAATTTTGAATCGAATATTAGTATAACAATAATGACAATTTTAATAAAGATGTATGTATGGAACACACAGTCTTTGCAAAGGCATTCGGATTACTTATAATAGGCTTTTTATAAAACCTGGCAATAGTGGAAAAGTGTGGTGTCCAGCCTGCCATTTTTCTCACGACCTCCAAACTATTACCTCCTTAGGAAGCCTTTGAGGAGTTTGAAGTAGAAGCATGTCTCGTGCTGTGTGCATTAAATTTGGGAGTTTCTATCCCACTGTTTGTTAAAACTTGCTTAATCCACCTGCTAATGGTCGCGGTGAAGTTGGCATGGTAAGGCTTTCTTGTTGTCATGATTAACGTTTTTCAATTCCGTCTTAAACTTTTTGTAACATCCGTATAACATAAAGCAGTTTTTGCAGGACAGATAGCCAACATTTTCTTGAGAAAATGGTAATATCAAATTAGGTTGAGACCTTATGAAACTATATGAAACGGGAATTAACGCGATCATACCTTATATTTGAGGCTTGACGTTTCGGCTGGGTTGCACCAGCCGTGGTCACAAGCAGACTGAAGAGGCAGTGTCACTCCGATTGCGAGGTAGAATCGTTCAAATCTACCCTCGCATTGTCCATCCACGCACTAGTACACACTACGCTGACAGTGTCCCTATTCTGGTGCAACCCAGCCGAAACGTCAAGCCTCAAATATAAGGTATGATCGCGTTAATTCCCGTTTCATATAGTTTCATAATATCATGCAACGCGAAAGTTTAAAAGTTAGTAGGTTGAGACCTGCCAGAAGCGGATGTCTTTATTATTTGTGGAATTTTGATATTAATGTTATCGAGATTAATGTAAATATTATATACACAAATAAGAGACGGTCTGAATCCTATGAGCAGTGACAAGATCTATTTTTTTGGTAAATAGTTCTAGACTAAGGCTCTCGTTGGGGAATTGGTGAGAAAGATGGCCCAAAACGATATTTAGATTTTTGGTCTTAATTTAAATATTCCCTTAAAAATCTTGTCACTATCTCATTTTTGTCCCCAGGTGGGGTACCAAAATTAGCGAAATTGCAGACCGTATAGAATTAAGTGAGCTATATGATAGTCCTTCATCATACTTAAGTGTTAAGAATGATATGAACATGGACTGAGTCCTGAAGAGGATCCGCATCATCGTCAATGCAAAAAATGATTTACTGATTTAAAGCTGACTCATACTGTTTCCTTGTTTTGTTCGACAAGGACACTAACATTAAATCTAATGAGCAAGGAGAGATTCCTCTTCTAAGGAAGGCGCTCCTGATAATATGGCGGCAATCAGTGTGAGACTTCTGTATAAGGGACGTGGAGCCCTGGCAGGAGATAACAATAAGTCATATTGGGGTTCTGGGATTAATTTTTCGAATATGACCATGGAGGTGAAATAACGGGTAAAATGGTTGTGAGTGCCATTTCGGAACAATAACAATGCCTTTAGCCTTTTCACTCTTATCTTCTGTACTACTCTGCTCACTAGTGCAAAAGGAGGAAAGGCGTAAAAGAATATTTCCTGCCACTCTGCTTTTTTTTTTTTGTTAATGTGGAGTAAAATCCACCATGAATGCTATGACTCCTACCGACTAAAAACCTCACGTAACGCCCAACAGCCTATGGTTGGGAGCCCCGGGTAAGCCCTCGGAAGGATGTCCCAGGACAACTCTTAAGAGTGAAAGCCTCAATAGAATATTCATCTGGATCAGGAACCAATGACACATATTCCTTTTTTATTTTTTTATTTTTTTTTATACCACTAAGGTGGCAGACAAGCATACGGCCCACCAGAAGGACCGGTGGTCACCGCAGCCTATGAACGTTTGCAACACCAGAGGTGCCACACTCGCGCTGCCGACCCTGCAAAAACCTTCTAAGACCCCTTTTGAAGAACCCCATACTGTAGGCGTTTGGGAAAACCGAGGCAGGGAGGTCATTCCACAACCTGAGCGTGCGCGGAAGAAAACACCTATCGGATCTAACCGTGCTGGAACGCACCGGACGCAGAGTGTGAGGATGAACTCCCTGTCTGTGGCGAGCGGTGCGATGATAGAACGTAGCCGTGGGCATCATATCAAACAATTCCTCAGAGCACATACCATTGTACAGGCGGTAGAACACGCATAAGGAGGCAAAGTCTTTCCTGTCGCGAAGAGGTTCCACACCAGCTGTAAGTACAGGGTCGTTGACAACTCTTACAGTTCGTCTTTGCACCGACGAAGCTGATATTCAGGTGCTCCCGCCCAGAGGTGACAGCAGTACTCCATATGAGGCCGCACTTGCGACTTATAGAGAAGCAGTGTTTGCGCCGCAGTGAAGTACCGCCGCGCCCTGTTGAGCACACTGTAACGTTGTTAAGCAACGAAAAAAAAATCTATTAATTCATTTTATTATTTCAATTAGTTTATGTATCTTAAAAACTATTTTACAATGGAAGTTGTTGAAAGCGCCATCTGCCGATAAAGCGTCGCATTAAGAGAACAACGGGTTCGTGAGCTGGGTAAACATCGCACATAGGAAGTAGTAACAATGCTGCGCCACTAGAGGCGCTGTTCATGAGTATAAAAACCGCTGCACTGTGCGGACGGGACCCGCATTACAGAGTTTCAAAAACCGATGAAAGAAATCATCGTCGCGAGTTACCATGGCATAACCATGGCTCTCAAGCTGACACCATTGCATACTTGCAACGAAGCGCAGGCGCAAACCGCTGACCGCGTATTTGTCATTGTTTAGTTATAAGTAGTTTTAAAAGTTAGTCTTTGTATCGCTTCCTTCGAGTAAACATTTGTATTTTTGAAAATAAATATTTTTTTTAACAAAAACCTTGACCGCGGTAACATATCTGGCGCAGTCGGTAGGATCGCGACACGATTATTTAGGGTAAAACTCTTCGAGATAAATCGTGACGGTTCTCAAATCGTACCCACGCGATCCGTAATTGAGAACCTACGCGCGGTCGGGCACCAAGCAGAGCTTCCGAAACGAAAGGAGACCAGCATACAAGACTCGACAGGAGATGCAAGGATTATTCTGGTAAGTGCTCTCGTAATACCAAGTTCCTTGCTCTATTTCCTGCCTCATTATTTTTCTGTGTGTTTTGCACCTTATATGTGTCTGTCTATAAGCTAAAATCGCGTTAGGCATTCGATCATAACAAAAGCGGTGTAAAATTACATTTAAAGTTTTATAAGATAATTATTAAAGTAACGTAGTGACACACTCGACTTGGAGTTATCTGAAATATTACACTCCCATTGTTCTCGAGCTATCCATTGTTTAATTAGTACTTACAAACATGTCTCTTAGGGACTGTGATAATGCTTATTTTAAAATCGTCACGGGTTTAATGCCGAAGTATGACGGCAACCCGAAGCGATTGAATTATTATATTAGAGAAGTAGATAACATTTTAAATCTGATGGAGGAGACGGATCGCGCCCATCCAGCTTTGATATGTTTGATTAAAAGTAGGTTAAGTGGTTCAGCAATCGATGCGGTCGCGTATGACGAAAATTTAAGTACTTGGGTTTTAATTAAGGACGCCTTAATTAGACGACTTAGGGAGCCGCGTAACGAGATCCAGGTTATGCAGGAGCTCACTAGAACGAGGCGTCAAAAGGCGGAGGATGCCGAAAGCTTCGGTAAGCGTTTGAGGGACGTCCTCGACACGTTGTATTCAGTAGGTGAACACTCTAACAAAATTTATTACGAAAAGATGGTCATTGAACAATATATTAACCAACTCGAGTTCCAGGTTTCCTTAGGCGTTAGGATCGCTAGGCCAGAAACTTTAGAATTAGCTATAATAGCCGCCAGGCAGGAGGAAAATAAGTTAGCGTATAATCGATCGTTAGCTGCTAGCATGCCTTCTACGTCTCAGGTAAAACCCAGAGATTTATCCAGGCAAAGTAATACTAATGGCAACCACTATCGCCAATTCATGACCAACGCACCTAGGGAACCACCTAGTTTTTGTTATAGAATAATTTTATTGTTTACTGACAACACTTAGTTCTAACTCTATGATAAAAAACTCTGTGGTCTCTGGCTCTCTCTGCCTTTTTGTGAATATTGTTGGTGTACAATGTAAAATTAAAACAGTGTTCATAAAATATAAAAGCGTTCTAATTAATACTAAAACCCCACGTAATCATCAGGTTATGGGCACAGGCACTGCTGGGCAGTCTAGTAAAAAAACTAAAAAGTGAGAACGTATTTTAAAATCATAAAACTAAAACCACGCCATAATGGCCGCCGACAAAGACGATTGTAACTACATAGAAAAACTCAAAGATGCTGAAAGTTTTCACCTTTGGAAGTTCGAAATAATTGTGTACCTAAAAGCGAAAAATTGTCAC
This sequence comes from Miltochrista miniata, assembly GCA_933228765.1. Classification (NCBI taxonomy): domain Eukaryota; kingdom Metazoa; phylum Arthropoda; class Insecta; order Lepidoptera; family Erebidae; genus Miltochrista; species Miltochrista miniata. The sequence continues at coordinate 29,959,216 of OW121752.1, read as the reverse complement.
GAAGTAATAACAGGGGAATTAAAACAAAGCGATGCGGGATTCCCAATGAAAGATGCGAATGCTGCAAAAGTGATTTTGTCCACGATCAAAAAAAAAATAAAATTACAAATAATAAGTTGCACAGATGCAAAACAAATGTACGACAAGCTATGTAATATCTTTGAAGGAGAAGAAAGTCGTAACAAAGAAAGCCTTCTGCAAAGTTTTTTCAGCTACAGTAATAAAAGTGAAAACATCAGTGAAATGACCATGGAAATTCAAAATATTGCCTACCGGTTGGGAAAACTTGGTCACAAAATAGAGGATATTATGATTATATCAAAAATATTATCATGTTTACCAGAAAAATATAAAAATTTTGCTACAGCATGGGATTCCACAGAACAGTCTAAGAAAACTCTATCAAATCTAATAAACAGGCTATTGTTGGAAGAAAAACGCCAAGGTAGTGATTGTGAAAAGGAAGTACTTGCCTTCAAAACTGCTGAAAAGAAGCTTAAGTGTTTCAAATGCTCCAAGTTCGGTCACTTTGCAAGAAATTGTACAGTTACTCAAAAAAATTTAAAAGCCTGTGGTATTTGTAAGAAAACAAATCACCCCGAGGACAAGTGTTTCTTCAGAAAGAAATACAAATCACAAAATGATAAAAATGTGGCACTATTGACAGTTAATAAAATGTCATTAGAAGAAAAAGTATTTGTTATAGATTCCGGCTCGTCGAGACATATGACAAATAATAAAAACTTTCTCAGCGATTATATAACTGAAAAATCTGCTATCGGAGTAGCAAAGAAAGGTGAAGAAATGATATCCGAAGGAAAAGGAAATGTGATACTGGAAAAATGCACCTTGATTAATACAATGTTTGTACCTAACCTAACCCAGAATCTAATATCGGTGGGACAAGCCACTAAAAATGGATGCAAAGTGGTGTTCACTAAAGACAAAGTGATTATAGAAAAAGATTCAGTAACATTTTTAGAAGGAAAAAGAGAAGAAAATGGTTTATACTCAATAAAAGCTAATAATAATAAAAATGTCGCTTTACTGACCGATCAACATAATTGGCATGAAAAACTAGGACACGCAAGTAAAGGTGTGATGTTAAAATTGTTAAAAATGGCTGATGGTGTGAAAATAACTGAAAAAGAAATTGAAAGACTAGAGGAAAAATGTGAGGTATGTATCAAAGCAAAACAAAGTAGATTACCTTTCAGTACAATACGAAATAAAGTAACTAGAGTTTTACAGATTCTGCACAGTGATGTATGTGGTCCTATAGAACATAAATCATGGGATAGACAAAGGTATATTCTGTCAATAATAGATGACTACAGTAATTTTACTAAAATCTATCTTATGGAAACTAAATCAGAAACTTCACAATATCTAAAAGACTATATAAATGAATCAGAAAGAGAATTGGATACAAAAGTTTCCGTCTTGAGATGCGATAATGGTGGTGAATACACCGTTAAAGAATTTAGGACATGGTGCCAAAGAAGAGGAATTAAAATTGACTACACGACTCACTACAGTCCACAATTAAATGGAAAAGCTGAACGGTTTAATCGAACATTGCTAGAAAAGGTAAGAGCTTTATTATTTGAAAGTAAATTAAATGAAGAAATGTGGGGAGAAGCAGCTCGAACAGCTGTTTACTTAATAAATAGACTACCAACCACTGATAAAGAAATAACACCCTATGAAGCATGGACAAAGAAACGACCAAATCTGTCTAATATACAAACTTTTGGTTGTAAAGCCTATGCAAAGAGATTAGGACATCTGAAGAAGTTGGAGTCAAGAACAAAATACACTCGAGAGCAATGAATCCGGGTCACTTAAAGAATGTTAAAAATCTCGGAAACTAAAAATGATAGGTTAATGCAATAAATTGTATTTAATAGACAATGTAATACTCCTTAAATGAAAGTAAAAAAAATATGAGTCACCATACATTTTATTAACACAAAATTACATAAAGAAAAAACTGCTGATCTCTCCTTAAAACAAAAATAGGAAACATGAAATTTTTGAACTTTATTACGATTTTCTTGAATTTTAATACTTCGTATTGCCTCCTCGTGCTTCCATTACTGCGTTTACGCGGTTTGGCATGCTGTACACCAAGTTCCATATACGATTTTGGGGAATATTCTCCCATTCCTCTGTGAGAGCAATTTTGAGCTCACGAAGCGTGATTGGGGGAGGGTTTCGTTGTTTTACGCATCTGCCTAGCTCGTCCCAAGCATGCTCGATCGGGTTGATATCCGGGCTGCGCGCTGGCCACTCCATACGAGTAATGTTCATCTCTTGAAGGTAGTCATTCACAATCCTACCTGTATGAGGTCGGGCATTGTCATGCATAAATATAGCATCCTCACCTAAATTGACCATAAATGGACCAACGTGATCATTGAGGATTTCTTCCACATATCTTACGCTAGTTAAAGAGCCGTTTTCTATGATCACCAGCTCTGTGCGACTTTCAGAAGAAATTCCGGCCCACACAAGTACAGACCCACCACCGTAGGCTACTTTTTCTTCGATGCATGCTTGCTTGAATCTTTCCCCTGGTCTTCGATACACTCTGTGTCTTCCATCGTGCTTGTAGAGCATAAATTTTGATTCGTCGGAGAACATAACTTTTGACCAATCTTCAATACTCCAATTTACGTGGCTCTGGGCATACCTTAGTCTCGAAATACGATGCCCACGCTCCAGTTTAGGGCCGTTTGCAGGTCTAAGGGGTTTTAAGTTAGATTCAGCAAGCCGACGTCTTACTGTCCATGCACTTGGGTTACTTCCTCCGAGGCGTCGAAACTGATTGGTGAGTTCAGTTCCTGTGAGAAAGCGATTTCGAAGCATGGTGTTCACCAAGTATCGGTCTTCTCGTGCTGTGGTACACCTGGTTCTGCCCGTTCCTGGTCTGCGTAGGTTAGAACCAGTTTCTTCGTAACGTCGGAGAACTCTTTGTACTGTTGACAGCGACACACCGACAGTCCTGGCTGTATCGCGCTGACTCCGGCCGGTTTCCAGCATTGTAAGTATTCTGGTGCATTCTTCAGGCGTAAGCGACATAATTTCAGCTTGATTAATGAATATAGAGCACTATCAACATGGTTTATGTACCCACATAAATGACAGATTACAAACAAAAGCAACACCAAATGCTGTAATTTCGTAGTTCCATCTTCGAAAGTGGCCCTTTTTCAAATTTGATTTTTTTATGATATAACTTTACAATAACTAAGAAGTTTTAATACCTTCATTTAAGGAGTATTACATTGTCTATTAAATACAATTTATTGCATTAACCTAGCATTTTTAGTTTCCGAGATTTTTAGGATTCTTTAAGTGACCCGGATTCATTGCTCTCGAGTGTATTTCGCAATGGTGGGATATGCACCTACAGGGTATCGCTTATGGTGTCCTGAAAAAAGAAAAATATTTATAGAAAGAGATGTTATCTTCAAGAGAAGACATTCTAACATTATGGAAGAAACAGACAAGAAGAAAGAAGAAAGTATTCAAATAACAGAAGATGAAGATATAATAGTACAAACAGAAGAAGAAAGAAGAGAACAAACAGAAGAAGAAAGAAGAGAACGAACAGAAGAAGAAAAAAACAAGAGAACAAACAGAAGAAGAAAGAAGAGAACAAACAGAAGAAGAAAGAAGAGAACAAACAGAAGAAGAAGAAAGAAGAGAACAAACAGAAGAAGAAAGAAGAGAACAAACAGAAGAAGATAGAGGAGAACAGACACAAGAAGAAATAAGAAAACTAACAGAAGAAAGAAGAGAAACAGAAGAAGACAGTATATTGGAAAGAAGAGCTAAAATAAAACCTGAAAAAAGAAGAGGAACCAGAATATCGAAAGTACCTAAGAAGTTTGATGACTATGTGTTACTCACCTACAATGACGTTACTACCGGAACTGAAAAAGAAAACTGGCTAAGAGCTATTAATTCGGAGAAGGACTCCTTGGAGAGTAACAACACATGGGAAATCGTTGATAAGAAAGAAGCAACAGGAAATAAAATATTAAGTAACAAGTGGGTTTTTAGAATCAAAGATGATGGAAAATACAAGGCAAGACTTGTAGTACGAGGCTTTGAGCAAGATGGAGTAGATTTTGAAGAAATTTACAGCCCAGTAGTAGGCCAATCTGCTTTGAGAAGTTTGTTTGCCATTGCTGCCTCTAATGATTATGCGATAATGACATTTGATGTAAAAACAGCGTTTCTCTATGGTGAACTTGCTGATAAAAATGTTTATATGAATGTTCCTGAAGGATATAACGAGCAATCAGATAAAATATGCAGATTGAAAAAGGCTCTATACGGATTAAAACAAGCTCCAGTTACCTGGAATAGAAAATTTTCACAAGCAATGTTGGACCAACTAAAACAGACCGATGTGTCTTCACAAATGATGCTAAGACTATAATCATCGCTATTTATGTGGATGACGGTCTGGCTCTAGCAAAAGACAAAGGACAATTACTAAAAATATTAAAGAATTTGGAGATGCAATTTGAAATAAAAATATGTAAAACCCCGGAAACATTCATTGGGTATGAGATAAAGAAAAATGAAAATGGAATATTACTAACTCAGCAAATCTATACCGAACAATTATTAAAGAAATTTAATATGGCTGATTCTAAGATTGCAACAACTCCATGTAACAATGAAAAGAAAACAGAGATAGCAAATCATAAAGTAACTTTCCCTTACAGAGAAATGATAGGAGGACTACTCTATTTGTCTACAAGAACAAGGCCTGATATAGCTCAAGCAGTCAATGAGGCAAGTAGAAAGATTGAAAACCCTACCAAAGAAGATATCATTGCTGGTAAGAAAATATTGAAGTATCTAAACGGGACAAGGGAGAAAGGGATTCTATTTAAAATTGGGGGACATATGGATACTATGATAGCCTATAGTGATTCAGATTATGCAAATTGTATCAAGACTAGACGGAGTACAACTGGATTTGTAATAATGCTTTCCAGTGGACCAGTCTCGTGGTGCTCACGCAGACAACCAATTGTTGCATTGTCGTCTACTGAAGCAGAGTACATAGCAGCTGCAGACTGTTCTAAGGAATGTTTGTATTTAAGATCTTTATTGACAGAACTCATAAATAAAAATGTGATGATATCACTTAATATTGATGATCAGGGAGCTATTCAGTTAATAAAAACAGGTTCTTTCAATAAAAGATCTAAGCATATAGATGTAAGATTTTATTTTATACATGAAAACTATGTTAAAGGTGTAATTGATTTAAAATATTGTCCCAGTAGTGTTCAATTGGCTGACTTGTTTACTAAATCTCTTGGTAATGTAAAGTTTTTATTTCATGTAAAGCAGTTAATCTGTTAAAGTTGTACAGTAAAATAAAACAAAATGTAACTTAAATGTTTAATGATCCAAAATAAACCAGCTGATTGACAATATTGTTATAACATATAGAAAGGATAAATGTTCATAATTTTAACATGTAAAGGTGAAAAATAGACTGTAATATTGCTGTGGAAAAATGTAACATAAAATTAGGAGAAGGTGTTATAGAATAATTTTATTGTTTACTGACAACACTTAGTTCTAACTCTATGATAAAAAACTCTGTGGTCTCTGGCTCTCTCTGCCTTTTTGTGAATATTGCTGGTGTACAATGTAAAATTAAAACAGTGTTCATAAAATATAAAAGCGTTCTAATTAATACTAAAACCCCACGTAATCATCAGTTTTAATATGGTACCCAACAGCTTCCGTCAGTCCTACGGTGCGAACAACTTTAACCCGCAAGATACCTTCGTACCTAACCAGCGTCCGCCGTGGCTACAACAAATGCAACCCTGGAGGAGTCATCCAGGCTCAGGTAATTTTAGGCCTAACCAATCTAGGAACAATAGTGGCAATTTTAGAAACCAACAGAACATTCCCAAGCCTCAAGCAAACCCTACTCCGAAGGTATCATCCGACATCACCATGAGGTCTGTCGATAGACCTACACCACAACCGTTCTCACCCCAACAGATGTTTTACACACCAGGCCCCCTAGACCAAAACCAGCCTTACTACGACGGAGGTCAGTATTTCGGCGACTCAAACATAAATGAAGACCCAGTAGAGCCGGACCAGGACGTAAGTGAACCAGACGTATACAGCCAGGATTTTACGCCAGGCGCCGACCAGAACGACCAGAGTTAGTCAAAATTAACCTGCATGTAATAGACCATCTGCCCTATATCGAAATACCCGAGTTCAACGGTAAGTTTCTCATCGATACGGGAGCCAGCCGATCATCCATAGCACCCGACGTCATAATGGGTACGTCTTTTGAAAGCCGCGTACAAGAAGAGCCGTTTGAAATACTAACAGCTCACGGTACCTCCACTCATAATCACGTAGTGTATCTCCCGTTGCCACCGATATTCAACTGCCAAATAAATCATAAATTCTTACTCTTCGATTTCGACCCTAAATATAAAGGCCTAATAGGATGCGATTTATTAAAATTGCTTAGATGTAACGTAGATCTCAACAACAACGTCTTACGAACAGCCGACACCGAGATACCTCTCCACTTTAATTACCCCGTAAAGAGAATTCGCGTTGAACCCGCATGCGAACAGATTGTAACGCTAAAAACTCACTATGCTGACGGGCAATATCTTCACGAGGACTTCCTATGGTCTTATCGCTTAGTTTCCCCGGCAGCAATGGTTACAGTTACTAACGGCCTGTTCAAAACTTCCGTGATTAACCTTTGTAGCGAAAGAAAATACATCCCCAACAAGTCGCTAATAGAGTTAGAAACCTATTCAGAGCCTGTAACAGAAAATAAATCGAAATTAAATAAGTTACAGGTTAATAACATTGACATCGACAAAGAGCTCTGCGATAATCTGAAAAGATTGCGCATAGATCATTTAAACGAAGAGGAGAAGCGCGAGTTAACCAAAGTATGTTATCAATAAAGAGATTTAATTTATTCTGAAAATTTACCACTTACATTTACTCACGCAGTCAAACACGAACTCAGGCTCACTGATAACAACCCCATCTTCGTTCGTAGCTACAGACAGGCCCCTCAACAGCGTGATGAGATACGCAAGCAGGTGGATAAGTTACTACAACAAGGCATAATACGAGAGAGCATATCCCCTTGGTCGTGTCCCGTGCATATCGTACCTAAGAAGGCAGACGCCTCGGGTAAGGTTAAATGGAGACTTGTAATAGACTATAGGCGATTGAATGACCGCATAGTTGAAGACAAGTATCCTTTGCCTAACATTCACGACATCTTGGATAGAGTAGGCCGTGCACAATACTTCACCACCCTCGACTTAGCTAGTGGCTTTCACCAAGTTGAAATGCACCCTAACGATGTTGAGAAAACAGCTTTTACCACAGAAAGAGGCCATTTTGAATTCCTCCGGATGCCATTCGGGCTCAAAAATGCTCCAGGAACGTTCCAGCGCCTCATGGACCACATCCTGAGAGGCATAGATAACGTATATACATACCTCGATGACGTAATCATCGTTTCCACCAGTTTACAGGACCATATGCTGAAATTAAGACAAGTCTTTGAGAGATTCAAGACGCACAGCCTTAAAATTCAATTAGAGAAGTCCCAATTCCTTCAAAGACATGAAACCTTCCTAGGCCATGAGCTAACAGACGAAGGACTCAAACCAAACCAAGATAAAATCAAGGCAGTCTTAAATTTCCCGCTACCCAAAACTCAGAAGGATATCAAAGCATTCCTTGGTCTGGTCGGGTATTACAGGAAATTTATCAAAGACTTCGCAAAATTAACAAAGCCAATGACTATGTGCTTAAAGAAAAATAGCAAAATAATCTACTCCCCAGAATTTTTAGAATCTTTTAGTAAATGCAAGCACATACTTACCAACGCACCGATCCTACAATACCCGAACTTCTCTGAACCGTTCATACTCACAACAGATGCGTCTGATGTTGCCCTAGGCGCAGTCCTGTCTCAAGGCATTGTCGGTTCCGATAAACCGGTAGCGTTTGCATCTCGAACGTTGTCCGAAACCGAGTCACGCTATTCTACCATTGAGAAGGAATTATTGGCCATAGTCTGGGCCGTTAAATACTTCAGACCCTATCTTTATGGTAGAAAGTTTACCATTTATACTGACCACAGACCCCTAACATGGTTGATGTCCTTAAAAGATCCCAACTCAAAGCTAACGAGGTGGCGATTAAAACTGGCAGAATATGACTATACGGTCATCTATAAAAAGGGTAGACAGAACACAAACGCAGACGCATTATCCCGCGCTAAGATATTCCAACATAGCATAGACTCACTAGCCGGTAACTTAGACTCTAAATGTATAGGGATCCTTGGTGTTGATATCTCCAGTGACGTTCAGTTCCGCAGTCATTTGGAGGACAAGGCCAAGCTAGCGTCCAAGAAGCTCGGTGTGCTCAACAGGGCGCGGCGGTACTTTACTGCGGCGCAAACACTGCTTCTCTATAAGTCGCAAGTGCGGCCACACATGGAGTACTGCTGTCACCTCTGGGCGGGGGCACCTGAATATCAGCTTCGTCCATTTGACTCGGTGCAGAGGCGAGCTGTGAGAGTTGTCAACGATCCTTTACTGACAGGTGGTGTTGAACCTCTTTGCGACAGGAGAGACTTTGCCTCCTTATGCGTGTTCTACCGCCTGTACAATGGTATCTGCTCTGAGGAATTGTTTGACATGATGCCCACGGCTACGTTCTATCATCGCACCGCTCGCCATAGACTGGGATTTCATCCTCACACCCTACGTCCGGAGCGTTCGAGCACGGTTAGATCCGATAGGGGATTTCTTCCGCGCACGCTTAGGTTGTGGAATGATCTTCCTGCCTCGGTTTTCCCAAACGCCTACAGTATGGGGTTCTTCAAAAGGGGTCTAAGAAGGTTTTTACAGGGTCGGCAGCGCGAGTGTGGCGCCTCTGGTGTTGCAAACGTTCATAGGCTGCGGTGACCACCAGTCCTCCTGGTGGGCCGTATGCTTGTCTGCCACCTTAGTGGTATAAAAAAAAAAAAAAAAAATATACAATAACAACGATGACGAGATAATCAACAGGATTTTTGAGAATGCACGTATCGACGCCGAGATCAAGGCTGAAGTGGAAGCTGAGATCCAAGCTAGTACCTCGCAAAATGTACCTCCACCTATGAATCCCAGCATACCCGAGTCACAAGCTGACACAATATCAGACAGCATGAGTATCGTAACAGTAAATCAAGAACTAATCTCCACTAACCATACTCAACCTGACAACGAAACCCAAGGGATCCCCATAATAACTGATGCTATAGATAGACAGTTAAAACAGTTCCACATTAGGTCAACTCCCGGGTCAACATACAGAGTCGATAACAGATCCACAAACACACGTACCGTTATTAAGGACGTATTCATACCAATTAATAATACAGAATCAGAGATAGTTAGATTCCTAAAAGAACATACGATAGCAGATCGTGTCTTCCATTGCTACTTTTACAACGAAGAACCATACCTTGCCTTTTCAAGAGTATACACCACAATCTTCAACGATCGAGGACCTAAATTGTTGAAATGCACTTCACGGGTTACATTAGTCGAAAACAAGTCGGAGCAAAATGACATTATAAAAAAATACCACGAGGGTAAAACTGTCCATCGCGGTATCCAAGAGACCTACAAACAAATTCATAGGAATTATCATTGGCCGAACATGCTTTTAACTATACAGATCTACATCAACCAATGCGACACATGCTTGAAGGCTAAATACGAACGTAATCCATTAAGACCTTCTCTAGCACTAACCGAAACTCCAACAAAGCCAATGGAACATCTATTTATGGACCTATATTCCACTGGAGGAGCAACTTTCCTAACTATCTTAGACAATTTTTCCAAGTTTGCCTAGGCGGTTCCCTTGAGCGCATGTACCAGTGTGCACATAGCAGAGGCACTAATAAAAATATTTTCCGTACTAGGCCTTCCCTGTAAGATTACTACAGACTCCGATAGTAAGTTTGACAACGACGTTATAAAAGAGATCTGTGCACTACACAATATCTACATACATTTTACTACCCCTTATAACCCGACGTTTTCACTCGACAATAGCTGAAATAATCCGCATACAAAGAATGACCAACAAAGACGACCCAATACAGACTATTATGACATACTCTGTCCTAGCCTATAACAATGCCATTCATTCAGCTACAGGATATTCGCCACATGAATTATTATTTGGTCACACAGCCTCTAGGAACCCTTTAGAACTTTACTACCCAAAAGAATTTTACCAGGATTATGTCATCAAACATAAGTCGAACGCAGAAGCAGTACAAGAATGCGTTGCAGCATTCATGTCTAAAAATAAGGAGCAAGTCATAGCAAAGCGGAATCAGGACGCCAGAGACATCGAGTTCAAGGTAGGTGAAACTGTCTATAAACAGGTAGCCAAGACCGCACGCAGTGACAAAACGAAACCCGTCTTTAAAGGACCCTACAAAATTATTCATCTACACCCGAATAATATTGCCGAAATAATAGGTAACCACCCTAACTCTAAGTCTATCAGGGTACACTTCAAACTATTACGAAGGCCTCATCTTGTTACAGGGCCACCGTCGCAGGAGCCATCGTGCTCTACGCATCCGCCACAGTAAAAATCGATCCCATAAGCAACGAAAACGGGATCCTTGTGCTGAAAGAGGGTCAAATCCTAAAGCAGGATAGTTATTTAAGCTTAGTTTGTAGTTACAATATAACTAATTTACGTCTTACGTCTATGAAATTAACATCCATGTTTGCAGCTACTAGGGCAGCCGAAAGTATACACTTAAGAGAACTACATAAAAATTACAAAAGTCAGATAGAGTATAATCTTTTCTTAATTAGTAAAAAATTGTCGTTCCTAACTCCGCAAGTTAGGAGAAAACGCGGAATTATTAACGGCTTAGGTTCCATAGTTAAAGCCATTACAGGGAATCTGGACCACGAGGACGCGATTAAATATGAACAAGAAATCTCAAATCTTAACAATAAAGTAAACAGCATTAACATCTCGCAAAAGAACTAGCAGAAGAAGTTATAAACGAGTTCTCCCTAGTACTAGCAGAAGAAGTTATAAACGAGTTCAGCCTTCAGTTAAGCAGATTAGGCGAAAATCAAAAACACTTAGTTGAAGCTATCAGTAACCTCACTAAAAACGCCAATAGCATAGAGGGTCGTTTACACTTCTTAGACGTATACGTACAAATAGATTTTAGTTTACAAATAATTATAGATAGATTAATGTTGTTAGAAGACGCAATGACGTTCGCTCAGTTAGGTATAATGCATCCTAGTATTATTAGCCCCCAGAACCTTATAGTTGAATTAAACAAATTAAGTAAGCTGTATTCCTTAAAAGCAGTAGCTGGAATAGATATTAGTAATATACATAAATTAGAGAAATCAATTAAAGTAAAAGCCTATAGTACAGTACACTCCATAAATTTTATATTAGAAATCCCATCCGTGTCATCTCACATATATGATCTCTTACACCTCTATTCCATCCCAGATAAAAATAACCTTACCATAATCCCGAAGTCCAAATACCTTGCACTTGGTAACGATGAGTACGCCTATCTGGAAGAAGTCTGCGAACCCCTTGCCGACGACACTTACCTATGCAAGATGCTGGAAACAAGAAAAATAGAAAACGACGGAGACTGCATCGTATCCCTAGTGCAACACAAAACAGCAAACTGCACTCGCGCTAAGATGAACCTCTCAAGCGGAAAGATACAGAAGATTGCAGATAACAACTGGCTACTCGTCCTGAAACAAGAAGAAGTCATTAGAACTCAATGCAAGACAGAATACAGAAAAGCAACAGGAGTCTTCTTAGTGTCACTGACCGAAGACTGCAAGATCCTCGTGATGAACACCAGCCTATCATCACATACGAGCAATCTAGTAATCAACGAGATCATCCCACTGCCCAAGGAGCCGTCGCTACCGAGAGAAACTATCAAATACGAGTTGCAGCTGAACGACGTATCTTTAGACAGCATCCATGAACTAGTCAACCGTGCTGCAGAGATTACCACACCTGAAGATGTTGACTGGCCATTAATTGCCGCAACACCAAGTTGGACCACACTGTTCCTGTATGCCATGTTGATAGCAGTAGCAATCTGGAAAATCTGGAAATGGAGATCCGCAGCAACCCTGAAAGTTACAAAAGGACTATCACAGGACACCAAAAGTAGCGAGGACGCTACCAGAAGCAGTCCCTGCTTCCGTCTTAAGGAGGGAGGAGTTACCATGGCATAACCATGGCTCTCAAGCTGACACCACTGCATACTTGCAACGAAGCGCAGGCGCAAACCGCTGACCGCGTATTTGTCATTGTTTAGTTATAAGTAGTTTTAAGTTAGTCTTTGTATCGCTTCCTTCGAGTAAACATTTGTATTTTTGAAAATAAATATTTTTTTTAACAAAAACCTTGACCGCGGTAACATATCTCGCGTCAAGCCTTTTTATTAGATATTTTAATCGTTTCAAAGTATTGTAGAGAAAATAAAATTAAAGAGTGCAGGGAGTAAAGCTCTCCCTAAGTTAATATTTAGTCAAGTGCAACTACGACCCCACATTTGGGTAAGTTAATTGAATATAACGTGATCTAATTTTTAAACTGTGAAAATTAACGGCTGTTGGTCCACCCTGTTATAAGGGGGTAGTTAAAGGGGTGTGAAAAAACATTTTGTAAAACCTAGTTCGTTAAGCAGATATTGTAAGACCTCGGACTCCCGCAGCTGTTAGCAGAGCGGGAGCCGGCTGGTGTTGGGGATATACGAGGAAAAAGGTTTCCAGGCTAACACAAACTATGGAACATTCCAGGGTTCACCCTCCGGGTTGCGAGAATTCACCCTCCGGGTTCTACAACAATATTTCACCCTCCGGGTTACGAGAATTCACCCTCCGGGTTAGAAGAATCCACACTACAGACAACGATACCGTGCAATTCGACGTTGTGGACGGCACGGAGACGTTACCCACTGCAGCATACTTCGAGAAGGCCAACCCCAAGATAAGTCGGAACCCTGCGAAGGCCTTCGGAAACCGTAGGTACTTGCTACTTGAAAATACCCACGACCCCGAGTTCTATCGTCTTTTTTTAATAAATTGTTATTTTTTATATTTTAAACGTCACCTCTTCTTATTTCTCTCTTCTTCCTGAAAGCCTTCAGCATTTCAACACCTAGCTTCTTGGACGCCAGCTTAGCCTTGTCCTCCAAATGACTACGGAACTGAACGTCACTGGAGATGTCAACGCTATACTTTTGGAGATGGAAAGAGATGTGCCCTGAAACTGCGGCGCTACAGTAATTGGGGTTGGCTTAGCGGTGAAAAAACAAGCTTGTGTCTTGGAAGGGTTGAAGTGGACAAGATTTTGTCCACCCCAATCGGACACTCTAGTAAGAGTAGCCTCGATTTCAGACACAAGCTGTTCACGATTTGCCTCCACTGTGTCCCGAGAGATACCGGGGCGGCCCATGTAACAAGTGTCCCCCGTACTGTCGTCCGCATTTGGCATTACATTTTTTCGCAAAAAAATCAATCTGTGGTTGACTAAGGTTCATAATAATTGTGTCATATGCTGTGAGACATAGCTCCCATTCAATTTCCGACGTAGAACGTCTAGATTCTTTGTCAGCGATAGTGTTGTCTTTTGAGGAAATGTAAGATGCCTACACCCATACTTGTCTTCTCTAACACCACTGCCATAGCTCTCTCGCTAAGCCATTTACATGTCGGAAGCGAGTACCACCCATCTCGTTAATATAAGCTAGGGCAGTCGTGTTGTTATCCTTAGTAAGACCTTGCAGCATCTTAAGTCCGATGCAAATGTCTTAGACCTATAAATGCTGCCAGCAATTCAAGGTAGTTAATGTGATATTTTTTGTCATCAACTGTCCAGTGACCGTGACTTCTGATATCATTACATGCCAAACCTCATCCAGAACCAGAAGCATCTGAGAATATCTCTAATATAAAGTCAAATTGTTTAATTTTACAATAATTGTCTTTTATATGAGAGAACCACCAATCCAGGTCTTTTTTATCTTTACTTGTGTGATCATCAAGTTGTGTGAAAATCAAGGTCAAAGATGTGAAGTGAACCATTTCACTACTTGTATTAACAATATACAAATTATTGCTCAATGTTGCAGTACATACAACTTCTCCTGTACTATTTAGTATATCACATCCTTTGTTGTTAAAAGTCACATTGTATCCACTCTGTACAATGGTACTAACTGAAAGAAGGTTTGCCGCTAATCCAGGTACAAACAGTACATTATTCACTTGTATTTTATCCTGGTTAATGTGAATATCAACACTTCCAACTCCTTTTACAGCCAGTGGCTCCCTATTTGCAACAGTCACAGTCTTTACTGTAGGCTCGGTGACATTATACATCCAGTCGTCTCTGCTCGTCATATGCATGGATGCACCGGAGTCTATAAGCCAACTTTTACTCACATATTCTCCAATAGTTGTTGGAAATGCAGCCACATAACTTGAACTTTCTGCCTTACTTGGTGTCGCTTTTGATTTACAAAATTTTGCATAGTGCCCATACTTATTACAACTGTAACATCTTGGTCCCTTCGGTTTATTCGACTGATTAATTATTAATCATATTATCATAACTTTTACCTTTCTTTGACTTTGTGAAGAATGCAGATGATTTTGATGTGTTAACCTCTTGTATGAGCTTTGTCTTAACCGAGTCTGAACTAATTTTGATGCCTGAACTCTCAAGCCATGGGGCTTGAGAGTTCAGGCATCAAAATTAGATTATGGAATCATAGGCTTGTATTCATCTGGTAGGCCAGCTAGCATTAATGTCCCAAGCCACTCGTCATTGACATCGAATCCAATGCTACGCAGTTTGTGAGCAGTGTTCATAATCTTGCTGACTTATTCCTCAACACTGTTGCATGATTCCAGAGTAGTATTGATCAAATCCTTGAGCAGGCCGACCCTTCGGGTAAGTCCATTGTCATCAAAGGCCTGATGTAGGCTATCCCATACCTCTCTGGCCGTTGTGCAGTCCTGCACATGAACGTAATTTTGAGGATTAAGAAGTAGTACTAACTTGGCTTTGGCCTTGATGTCCTTGTTGGTATCAATGGCGTCGTTGTTGGGCGGCTCGATACAACACCATAAGTTCTCATGCTGTAAATATGTCTTCAAACTGAATTTCCATGTGGCAAAATTCTCTCTTCCATTTAGTTTTTCAATATTAAACATATTATGTGAACTCATATTGAAATCACGCGAACTGTACTCGGACCACGTTGACCCGGTAGGTATAACCTTACTTTCAAAGTCGCCCGGTATTCCGCCAAATTGCTGTATTTCCCCTGTACTACACCCTAACCACGCTCTGCTACCATGTAGGAATATGCGTGGGTGTAGTATGAAAGAAAATACCAAATCCAACTGGAAATATATTAATTTTATTTCGAGAGCGCGCACATACATTTTCGGAGTCATGGAAGGAAGGGAAGCAGAGCCACCCGTGACAGAATTAGGAACTAAAATGGTTGCGTTCCAATATTATACATTTCAACAGAGGGCATACCCGGGGTTCCCTCCCAACGTAAGATACGTATGGTTTTTAGTCGTAGGATCTGTAGGATTTTCCTCACGTTAAACCAAACCAAAAAAAAATAACCAGATATAGTCAGCCGTAAGTGCGTGATTGAATAACCAACACCTTTTTTATTACGTTTGAATCAACAAACCAATTTACGTCTCCAATGATTTTTTTCTTCAATTTAAAGAATTTTCTACTCCGTCAAATGGTTGGATTATCGGTAGTTCCGTGGTTTTTGTGGCAATCATCATCATTGTTGGCTACGGGATTCTTTATCACAAAAGAATTAAAAGGGCCGATAAAAGAGAAGTATGCAGGAACAAACGGATATTTTTTGAGAACTCAATCGTGTCAATATACTGTCATTACGTGCCTTGTGAAACACTACATATTTAGCATCATAGCCCCCCCCCCCCACCTAAACACTTTTCTCTTAATTCTGTTAAATACAGCTTGATTTCAATGACTGCCTCGGTGGCGCATTCGATAATGTTACCCACTTGCGCGCTTATGGTCTTGGGTTTGATTCCCGGGTTGGTCCAAATATTTGTGTGATCCACAACTGTTTGTTTAGGAGTTTGGGTATTTTCTATTTATAATACTAGCCGTACGGACGTCACACGGTTTTACCCGCGTAGCTTTTGTTTCCCTGAGAATACGGGAATAAAATATATCCTATGTTACACAGGGAAAAGTATTTATATCGGTTCAGCAGTTTCGGAGCGATTTCGATGCAAACAAACAATCAAATCTTTCCTCTTTATAAAATTAGTACATACATACATATAATCACGCTTGTTTCCCATCGGGGTAAGCAGAGACTATGGCTTTCCACTTGCTACGATCCTGACATACAACTTTCGCTTCTTCTACTTTCATAACTGTTTTCATACACGCTCGCCGGTTAAGGGTACTCTTGACCTTGCCTTTTTCCAGAACGTCTCTGATTTGATCGGCATGCGTACGCCGAGGTTTACCCCTACCAGTTTGCCCATTCATTCTCGCCTCATAAATCTGCTTTGTCAGTCTATTCTCATCCATTCTCTCCACGTGTCCAAACCATCTAAGCATCCCTTTTTCGATCGTCACTACATCTTAGTAACACAGAAAAACAGCTTAATTTTGATGACAGCTGTGGTAAACAAGAATATACTTTAGTAGCTGATGCTTCTGAATTCTTTTACCATTCCCGCATTCCATGGGAACATATTTCAATGATATTAGATACGTATAATATATACCGTAACATATCTTACTAATATTAACAATGCGAAAGTTTGTGAGTGTGGATGTTTATTACTTCTTCACGCTCGAACGGCTGAACGGATCTGGCTGAAATTTGGTACAGGGATATATAATATTATAGTCTGGAATAACACATAGGCTACTTTATATACCAGGAATGAGTACCTACGGGAAGCCGGAACGGGAACAAAATTTACGCTGGCGAAGCTGCGGGCATCAGCTAGTACGATAATATATAGGACGAGAAAAAGTACTAAATATCACCACGCCAATTCATCCCGAGGGTGTCGTAAGAGGCGACTAAGGGAACACTTTTGTAAAATGATTGAAACATCTTCACAAACCTTCAAATTTCGTTACAGCATAAAGCTTTGTAGTTGAAATGCAGATCAATCACAGATGTCCAAACTATAAATAAGCGTTTTCTTTACAGAACATAACAAAATCTACCGATGCTTTAGAAATTTGTTCACCGACGTATAAAAATATGAGTGAACACTGTGAACCTGATGGATCAGTATCATGCTTGCCAGAGGACTGTTCCGAATATCATCACTATTGCGAAATAGACTATGCTTTACCGACGGCTCTTAAAGAAATTAATCAGGTGAGAACAACGAATGGCACGGAATCGTCCGTGCTCGAGTGCGACTCGCACTTGACCGGTTTTTTAAACTTTAATATGAATAATGTTTCTTATTCATATTAAAGTTTAAAAAACCGGTCAAGTGCGAGTGTACACGAACTGTGCGTCAGTGTACACGAACGAATTTTATAGGCAGTTTATTTGAAGAGACGCTATTGCAATCAGTACGTTCTATTCAAATGTCGTAAATGTGAAGTCAGCCTACAAAAGTAAAAAAGGTTGAGGGGGCTGCTCACCGTCCTAACTAAAGCAGGTCCTAGAAGACCACATGCCGTTAGGGATTCACGCACGCCACACCCTAAGAAGCGGGATGACAACCGAATAACCCCACAAAGACGCGGGATAGCACCCGAACCCCCCCTAGGCGACGCCACAGTTGAAGCCGTAGGTCTGTTGGGAGTTCTGGGACATCCTTCCGAGGGCTTACCTGTGGCTCCCAACCATAGTTACGTGAGGTTTTTTAGTCGGTAGGAGTCTGGCATAGCATCCATGAAGGAATTTCCCTCAAGTTAAAAAAAAAGACTACAAAAGTAGTTTGTGTGCTTGCGTCATTGTCAAGATACTGTATCAGTTCATACCTAAAACATCGTTATTGTTTTCTACGATATATTGTTTAGCTGCCGATATGAAACAGACGTTCAAATTTACTTTACTAGGTACCTACCTACTTACTAGTGATCATAATGGAGTTTATTTGTGTCTAATTTCAGAAACAACAAACTTCAAATAAGACTGACAGCGATTCTCCTTTATACGATTACGCATATAGTTATAAATACTGTAACATTAAACAAAAACTAATATTAAAATGAGATATGTATATTATATAATACACATTTTTAAGTAAATTCTGAAGACTTTAATTTATCCCCAATTCCAAAATTATGAGAGAACAGATGAAAAACACAAAGACGAAAATAATTACCCTTTTGCGGTTTGCTTTGCGCACATAAAAATCGGATAGTTTGTTTAGAAGTTCAATCTGTACAAATATGTGACACTTGAATTAGGTATATGTATATACTTTTTTTTAACGTGAGGGAAAATCAATCATGGTTGCTATGCCGGACTCCTACCGACTAAAAAACCTCACGTAACGCTCAGCAGCCTAATGGTTGGGAGCCCCGGGTAAGCCCTCGGAAGGATGTTCTAGGGCTCCCAACAGACCCACGGCTACCACTGCGCCTTCTCCTAGTATATATACCTCATATACTTAACAGAAAATGTGTTGTTTTGTAATGACCAGTAGTGTCCCCATACCATATAGAGCTACAGTAGATAACTACTGTAGCTCTATATGGTATGGGATATTTGTTCATTGGTCACAGTTTAAGTATAATACTGTAATTAGTTTCTTGGCATTAATTAATTCGTGTTGTTGCTTAAATTATGTTTATTAAAAAACTAGCTGACCCGCGCAACTTCGTTTGCGCCACATAAGAGAGAGTATTACCTGTTCCCGTCGCATTTACTCCCGTCACGTTGCGTTTACTCCCGTAGCGTCTCGTCGTTAATATTCAATACTACGTGAGAGAGAGAGAGAGAGAGAGAGAGAGAGAGAGAGAGAGAGAAAGGTTTCTCGTCGCGTGTATTCCCGTCGCATTATTTTTAAGAACAATTTCGTTTATGAAAGAGGTATCCCGTGGCATTATTGTAGAAAAAAATAAATGCCATTAAAATGGTTATTGTGCACCAACCCAAAGATAGACACATGCTATTGCGCAATTTTTTTAGAACTTTTTTAAGAGAAACAATTTTGTAGTAGGTACATATTTTTTACATAACTATAAATATTTACGCAGCACACGCAACGAAGCTCTCAAAAGGAATAACTTTTCCAACGTTTTTGAAACATTTACTATTACTGCTCTGCTCCAAAATAAAATAAAATAAAAAATAAAATAAAATAAAATTTATTCCCTATGAAATTTTAAAAATATATATATTTAGGTTTGTCAAATTTTTTGTGACTCTACTCTCCTATTTGTTGTAGCGTGATGCTATATAGCCTATGACACTCCACAATAACGTAGCATTCTATTGGTAAAAGAATTTTTAAAATCGGTTCGGTAGATCCTAAGATTACCCCTTACAATTTATTTAACAAATATACAAACACAAACTTTACTTCTTAAAAAATTTACTTGGCACAAAGTTAGTATATTCTGATTTATCAGATATCATTGAATATAATACTGAAATCAGTGCCCAGTAAAACTACACTCGAGAGCAATGAATCCGGGTCACTTAAAGAATCCTAAAAATCTCGGAAACTAAAAATGCTAGGTTAATGCAATAAATTGTATTTAATAGACAATGTAATACTCCTTAAATGAAGGTATTAAAACTTCTTAGTTATTGTAAAGTTATATCATAAAAAAATCAAATTTGAAAAAGGGCCACTTTCGAAGATGGAACTACGAAATTACAGCATTTGGTGTTGCTTTTGTTTGTAATCTGTCATTTATGTGGGTACATAAACCATGTTGATAGTGCTCTATATTCATTAATCAAGCTGAAATTATGTCGCTTACGCCTGAAGAATGCACCAGAATACTTACAATGCTGGAAACCGGCCGGAGTCAGCGCGATACAGCCAGGACTGTCGGTGTGTCGCTGTCAACAGTACAAAGAGTTCTCCGACGTTACGAAGAAACTGGTTCTAACCTACGCAGACCAGGAACGGGCAGAACCAGGTGTACCACAGCACGAGAAGACCGATACTTGGTGAACACCATGCTTCGAAATCGCTTTCTCACAGGAACTGAACTCACCAATCAGTTTCGACGCCTCGGAGGAAGTAACCCAAGTGCATGGACAGTAAGACGTCGGCTTGCTGAATCTAACTTAAAACCCCTTAGACCTGCAAACGGCCCTAAACTGGAGCGTGGGCATCGTATTTCGAGACTAAGGTATGCCCAGAGCCACGTAAATTGGAGTATTGAAGATTGGACAAAAGTTATGTTCTCCGACGAATCAAAATTTATGCTCTACAAGCACGATGGAAGACACAGAGTGTATCGAAGACCAGGGGAAAGATTCAAGCAAGCATGCATCGAAGAAAAAGTAGCCTACGGTGGTGGGTCTGTACTTGTGTGGGCCGGAATTTCTTCTGAAAGTCGCACAGAGCTGGTGATCATAGAAAACGGCTCTTTAACTAGCGTAAGATATGTGGAAGAAATCCTCAATGATCACGTTGGTCCATTTATGGTCAATTTAGGTGAGGATGCTATATTTATGCATGACAATGCCCGACCTCATACAGGTAGGATTGTGAATGACTACCTTCAAGAGATGAACATTACTCGTATGGAGTGGCCAGCGCGCAGCCCGGATATCAACCCGATCGAGCATGCTTGGGACGAGCTAGGCAGATGCGTAAAACAACGAAACCCTCCCCCAATCACGCTTCGTGAGCTCAAAATTGCTCTCACAGAGGAATGGGAGAATATTCCCCAAAATCGTATAAGGAACTTGGTGTACAGCATGCCAAACCGCGTAAACGCAGTAATGGAAGCACGAGGAGGCAATACGAAGTATTAAAATTCAAGAAAATCGTAATAAAGTTCAAAAATTTCATGTTTCCTATTTTTGTTTTAAGGAGAGATCGGCAGTTTTTTCTTTATGTAATTTTGTGTTAATAAAATGTATGGTGACTCATATTTTTTTTACTTTCATTTAAGGAGTATTACATTGTCTATTAAATACAATTTATTGCATTAACCTATCATTTTTAGTTTCCGAGATTTTTAACATTCTTTAAGTGACCCGGATTCATTGCTCTCGAGTGTATGTAGGCTTAGGTAGACATTATTAATGTCTCTCATAGTCATATTGGCACTAACTTCAGTATTATATTTAATGATATCTGATAAATCAGAATACAATAACTTTGTGCTAAGTAAATTTTACTTTTCAGTTTTAGTTTTGTTTGAAGTCGGTTTCTTTTTTGTTCAATTTTTTTTTTCACTATTTTTAGTGTCGTGTGGACTGAAAATCTATCTTTCTAGGTGTAAAGTTCTCGACAGTACAAATTAATCAAACCCAAACGCAAAGTAACTGCTGTATATCGTTAGGGAATTCTCTCTACTGTCTATCGTCTCCATCATCAGATCGACTCCAGGCCTTCATTAAGTTGTACTACTTTAAAGCCCTTAAAAAATTTACAAACGCCCTAGATGCCCCTACAATTTTTAAAAGTTCCTTTTGATTTCTCCAGGATGCCATAATCAGATCCTGGCTTCCTTAAAATGGAACCACCTTGGAAGTATCTATTTTCGAATGAAAAAATATTTTTCAAATCGGTTTATAAACGATGGAGTTCTGCGCGAAAACACATAATAAAAAAACGCTTGAATTGAGTCCTCCTTGTTTGAAGTCGGTTAAATAATATTAGTCACGCAGCACACGCAACGAAGTTCTCAAAAGAAATAACTTTTCCCCCGTTTTTGAAACATTTACTATTACTGCTCCGCTCCTATTCGTTGTAGCGTGATGCTATATAGCTTATGACACTCCGCAATAACGTAGCTTTCTATTGGTGAAAGAATTCTTAAAATCGGTTCAGTAGATACCGAGATTACCCCTTACAATTTAACAAATATACAAACACACAAACTTTACCTCTTTATAATATTAGTATAGATAAAATGGGACTACCTTGGGAGTATCTATTTTCGAACGAAAAAATATTTTTCAGATCGGTCTATAAACGACGGAGTTCTGCGCGAAAACACATAAAAAAATAAAAATAACGCTTGAATTGAGTCCTCCTTGTTTGAAGTCGGTTAAATAATATTAGTCACGCAGCACACGCAACGAAGTTCTCAAAGGAATAACTTTTCCCCCGTTTTTGAAACATTTACTATTACTGCTCCGCTCCTATTCGTTGTAGCGTGATGCTATATAGCCTATGACACTCCGCAATAACGTAGCTTTCTATTGGTGAAAGAATTCTTAAAATCGGTTCAGTAGATACCGAGATTACCCCTTACAATTTAACAAATTTACAAACACACAAACTTTACCTCTTTATAATATTAGTATAGATAAAATGGGACTACCTTGGGAGTATCTATTTTCGAACGAAAAAATATTTTTCAGATCGGTCTATAAACGACGGAGTTCTGCGCGAAAACACATAAAAAAATAAAAATAACGCTTGAATTGAGTCCTCCTTGTTTGAAGTCGGTTAAATAATATTAGTCATGCAGCACACGCAACGAAGTTCTCAAAGGAATAACTTTTCCCCCGTTTTTGAAACATTTACTATTACTGCTCCGCTCCTATTCGTTGTAGCGTGATGCTATATAGCCTATGACACTCCGCAATAACGTAGCTTTCTATTGGTGAAAGAATTCTTAAAATCGGTTCAGTAGATACCGAGATTACCCCTTACAATTTAACAAATTTACAAACACACAAACTTTACCTCTTTATAATATTAGTATAGATAAAATGGGACTACCTTGGGAGTATCTGTTTTCGAACGAAAAAATGTTTTTCAAATCGGTCTATAAACGACGGAGTTCTGCGCGAAAACACATAAAAAAAACGGTTGAATTGAGTCCTCCTTGTTTGAAGTCAGTTAAATAATATTAGTCACGCAGCACACGCAACGAAGTTCTCAAAAGGAATAACTTTTCCCCCGTTTTTGAAACATTTACTATTACTGCTCCGCTCCTATTCGTTGTAGCGTGATGCTATATAGCCTATGACACTCCGCAATAACGTAGCTTTGTATTGGTGAAAGAATTTTTAAAATCGGTTCAGTAGATCCCGAGATTACCCCTTACAATTTAACAAATATACAAACACACAAACTTTACCTCTTTATAATATTAGTATAGATAAAATGGGACTACCTTGGGAGTATCTATTTTCGAACGAAAAAATATTTTTCAGATCGGTCTATAAACGACGGAGTTCTGCGCGAAAACACATAAAAAAATTAAAAAAAACGCTTGAATTGAGTCCTCCTTGTTTGAAGTCGGTTAAATAATATTAGTCACGCAGCACACGCAACGAAGTTCTCAAAAGGAATAACTTTTCCCCCGTTTTTGAAACATTTACTATTACTGCTCCGCTCCTATTCGTTTTAGCGTGATGCTATATATCTTATGACACTCCGCAATAACGTAGCTTTCTATTGGTGAAAGAATTTTTAAAATCGGTTCAGTAGATCCCGAGATTACCCCTTACAATTTAACAAATATACAAACACACAACCTTTACCTCTTTATAATTTTAGTATAGGTAAAATGGGACTACCTTGGGAGTATCTATTTTCGAACGAAAAAATATTTTTCAGATCGGTCTATAAACGACGGAGTTCTGCGCGAAAACACATAAAAAAATAAAAAAAAACGCTTGAATTGAGTCCTCCTTGTTTGAAGTCGGTTAAATAATATTAGTCACGCAGCACACGCAACGAAGTTCTCAAAAGAAATAACTTTTCCCCCGTTTTTGAAACATTTACTATTACTGCTCCGCTCCTATTCGTTGTAGCGTGATGCTATATAGCCTATGACACTCCGCAATAACGTAGCTTTCTATTGGTGAAAGAATTCTTAAAATCGGTTCAGTAGATCCCGAGATTACCCCTTACAATTTAACAAATATACAAACACACAAACTTTACCTCTTTATAATATTAGTATAGATAAAATGGGACTACCTTGGGAGTATCTATTTTCGAACGAAAAAATATTTTTCAGATCGGTCTAAAAACGACGAAGTTCTGCGCGAAAACACATAAAAAAATTAAAAAAAAACGCTTGAATTGAGTCCTCCTTGTTTGAAGTCGGTTAAATAATATTAGTCACGCAGCACACGCAACGAAGTTCTCAAAAGGAATAACTTTTCCCCCGTTTTTGAAACATTTACTATTACTGCTCCGCTCCTATGCGTTTTAGCGTGATGCTATATATCTTATGACACTCCGCAATAACGTAGCTTTCTATTGGTGAAAGAATTTTTAAAATCGGTTCAGTAGATCCCGAGATTACCCCTTACAATTTAACAAATATACAAACACACAAACTTTACCTCTTTATAATATTAGTATAGATATATAAATTGTGGCTATACATTTTTTAGTCTTATCTTTTCTACTAATTTGTACGTAGATTCATTGGAATTGGACTCTGACGAACGCTGTAAGTTAAATAATTTATTTATTGCTAGTATCATAGTAAAGGTGGGAACAAATTATCGGACGCGTCCGTAAGCCGCGGCTGATACAAGCAAGCCTGCTTGTATCTGAATAGTACAAATAAACGAAACTGTGCAAACTATCGGTCATAAGTAGCGGACGTGACCTTGTGCTGTACTCGAGCGCACGGACGTCCGAAAAGAATCTGGCTGGCTGGATATTTTTGCTGCCGCGGACGCCTTATGAACAATCGTACACATTATTAAGCCGCGTCCGTCAGCCGTGGCTTACGGACGCGTCCGATAATTTGTTCCCACCTTAACTGTTGTCCTGCGATTTTTTTTTACGTGATGGAAAATCCCCATGGATGTTATGCTGGACTCCTACCGACCAAAAAAAACCTCACGTAACGCCCAGCAGCCTATGGTTGTGAGCCCCGGTTAAGCTCTCGGAAGGATGTCCCAGGACTCCCAACAGACCTACGACCGCCACTGCGGCCTCGCCCAGGGGGTGGTACGGGTGATATCCCGCGTCTTTGGGGGGGGGTTTCAGGTGTGATCCCCCTTCTAAGAGGTGGTGTGCGTGAGTTC
Organism: Miltochrista miniata; assembly: GCA_933228765.1. Classification (NCBI taxonomy): domain Eukaryota; kingdom Metazoa; phylum Arthropoda; class Insecta; order Lepidoptera; family Erebidae; genus Miltochrista; species Miltochrista miniata. The sequence continues at coordinate 29,933,871 of OW121752.1, read as the reverse complement.
CTCACGTCACGCTGTCGTCTTGGGCCTGCTTCTGTAAGGACGGTGAGCAGCCCCCTTCTCGTCATCTCAATGCACCGCATGCATGCACACACATTATGTAAACGCAAAACCAGTACGCCACACCATATTGAGCGTCGTCGTGCTATTGCAGTTATGAGCTCGATAGTACATTGCCATAAAAACTACCAACGAAAATTTTTTGAACGAGATAGAGTAGGTAGTTTTTTTAATACGTCATAAACTGCAATTTTCGGTTTAAAAAATCACTACCACTGCGAACGTGTTAAGATATCAATCAAAGTTACAACGAACTATAAGACCTTTTATATTATGTTATTTGCTGCTACGGAACCTTTCATGGGCGAGTCCAACTCGCACTTGGCTGGTTTTTTAAATACTCTCATGGGAGCGTATAAAACTGCCCTGTTTGCTTTATCATAAAAGAGCTTAAAGATTAAGTACATTCTAAAACAATTGAGTCCTGACTGAATTATTTTACCATAGCCTTAATCATTAAGCTCTTTTATTTTTATTTATTTATTTAAGCTGCATGCACAAAGTACACAGGCGGACTTAATGCCATTGGCATTCTCTACCAGTCAACCATAGGTGATGCAGAGATAAACCATAATAAACAAAGTAGGTGCATTATCCTGTACAAGAGAAATTGCATAAAATAACACTGAATAAACATACATATAATGATATAAACAAATACATATAGAACTAAGATACTTACATAACTAAATAATAATACATACACTAAATAATAGTATAGAATATACCTAATATAATAATAAATATAATATCTATACTTATAATAAAACTGTAGAGGGTCGAGAGTCTGTACATGGAAGATATTTTGAAAATTTTAATGGTAGGGCGTTCTCTAATCGATACTGAAGCCGAAAATGTAATTTAAAATTTTCATGTCTGTCTGTCTGTCTGTCTGTCTGTCTGTCTGTCTGTCTGTATCCCGAATAAGTATCACGCCGAAACTACTGAATTGATTTGAATGATACTTGGTATTATCAGAGCTTATAATCCGAAGAAGGTTCTAGGATACTTTTGATACCGATATTTTGAGCGGTTCCTTTGGGAGAGGGGATGAAAGAGAAAACGGTTTTTTAGTTGTAACTTCTCAATGCGTGGTTCGATTCCAAATTTTTTTTAATGCGTGGTCCGATTCCAAATTTTTTTCAATGTTAATAAAGGGAGTATTTTAATGATTGTTTCATACAAGTTTCAATGTTGAGGGTTTTGCAGTTCAGGAATTAGAGACATCTCAACTTTCACAAAACCTAGAATTCAAGGATTCCTTTGAATGTAAAAGTAAATCTAAACTGGCGTGTTGGCTTTATCATAAAAGAGCTTAATCTTTAAGCTCTTTTATGATTAAGTAAACAGGGCAGTTTCATACGCTCCCACGAGTCTGTTGAAAATATACCTGCCCTTTCATACACCTTATGTGGCGTAAACGAAGTTGCGAGGGCCAGCTAGTCTACAATATGTGGAAAGATCGAAGTTTAAAAACATATTAAATTAATTATAAGTAAAAATGCTATGTTTCTGCCAAATCGTCCTGCAATATTCTGTGAACCCTATTCTTAAACGTAAAACGACTAGTGACCCTCCTGACTTGGATTCCAGCTTATAACGATTTTTATAACTAAGCCAACACGCCAGGTTAGATTTACAATCACATTCAAAGGAACCCTTGAGTTCTAGGTTTAGCAAAAGTTGAGATGTCTCTTATTTCTGAACTACGTAACCAATAAAATATTGAAATTTGGGTGGAACAATCCTTAAGGTACTCCCTTTCCAACTCTTAAAAAAATTGAAATCGGACTACGCGTTGAGAAATTACAACTAAAAAACATTTTTTTCTTTCATACCCTCTCCCGCAGGAACCGCGCAAAATATCGGGATCAAAAGTATCCAAGAACCTTTGTCAGACTATAAGCTCAAAATGTACTAAGTATCATTCAAATTGCTTCAGTAATTTTGACGTGATACTTATTCGGGATACAGACAGACAGACATGAAAAGTTTAAATTACATTTTCGGCTTCAGTATCGATTAGAAAACGCCCTACGGTTAAAATTTTCAAAATATTTTACATGTACAGACTCTCGACCCTTAACAGTTTTATTATATTTATGTATAGATATTATGTCCGTGAATGATACCTATTATCCTTTGTAATATTCTGTCAAATAAATATTTGACGAAAAAAAAAGTGCGTACTGAAATGATTCCAAACATTGCATTAGTATTAAAATAAACCGGCCAAGTGCGAGTTGGACTCGCCCATGAAGGGTTTCGTAGCAGCAAGTAACATAATATAAAAGTTCGTATAGTTCGTTGTAACTTTGATTGATGTTTTAACACGTTCGCAGTGGTAGTGATTTTTCCAACCAAAAATTGCGGTTTATGACGTATTAAAAAAATACTACCGGCTCTATCTCGTTCAAACCAATTTTCGTTGGTACTTTTTATAGCAATGTACATCATATTTTTTTTTTAGATTTAACACTCTCTTAGTTTAGAAGTTAGAGGGGGGGGGGGGGGACACTCATTTTTCGACTTTGGAAGTCCCTCTTGCGCAAACTATTCACTTTAGAAAAAAATGATGTTAGAAACCTCAACAGCATTTTGGAAGACCTATCTATAGATACCCCACACGTATGGGTGTGATGAAAAAAAAAATTTTGAGTTTCAGTTCTGAGTATGGGGACCCCCAAAATTTACTGCTTTTTTTCTAATCAATATCAATACATATAATAAAATCGTAACAGGTCGCTGTCTGTACATGGAAGATAAATAAGAAAAAATATTATAGGGGGGCTTTATGAACGCAATAGAACCCAAAACAATGATTTTTAGAATTTTTGTCTGTTTGTCTGTATGTCTGTATGTCTGTATGTCTGTATATCTGTTTGTCTGTACGGTTGTGCACGCTAATCTCAGTAACCGCTCAACCGATTGCAATGCGGTTTTTTTTATTGTGTTGAGGTTTGCTCCAGTTAACATTTAACGTTTGTTTTATGTAAATCGGTTTAGAAATAAAAGAGTTATAACACTTTTAAGAATCAGATATTTTGAAAATTTTAATTGTAGGGGTTTCTTTGAAAGTGAGTGAACCTAAACTGGCGTGTTGGCTTAATCATAAAAGAGCTTAATGATTAAGACTATTTTTAAACAATTCAGTCCGCGCCGAAGGCGTGGACTGAATTGTTTTAAAATAGACTTAATCATTAAGCTCTTTTATGATTAAGCAAACAGGGCAGTTTCAGACGCTGCTTGATGACTCTGATGAAGAAATACCTTTCCTTTCATACACCTTAAGTGACGTAAACGAAGTTGCGGGCTCAGCTAGTGTTATATAAGAATCTTAATGCGGTTCACAGTATACATCTAGTTACCAAGTTTCAATAGCATAGGCCTTATAGTTTCGGAGAAAAGTGGCTGTGACACACGGACGGACAGACAGACAGACAGACAGACAGACAGACAGACAGACATGACGAATCTATAAGGGTTCCGTTTTTGCCATTTGGCTACGAAACCCTAAAAAGGTTGCCAAAATTTGTTTGGCTAGTGAAATTTTGGCAAAATCTTTTTGGCCAATCGGCAGGCTCCCTTTTTTAAACGGTTTTATTTAGCTCACCCCGTTTGTTTTATTATTTATTCTTGGGTCAAATTTAGTAATTCTAATTTCACCCTCTTCCTGTCAACCGATTAATCAGAAATTTTGTATACACTTTGGATTTTGATGACAATACAATTATGTTTATTCATTATCTTTATAAATTCAAGATGGCCGCCGCTACAAAATGGCGGATAATTTATTTATTATTAATCACATCAATATGGGTATCAAATGAAAGGGCTCAACAAGCAGAATACAATATACTATAAAAAATTGAAATCCAAGATGGCGGCCGCTACAAAATGGCGGATAACTTAGGTTTTATCAATCCCATCAACATGGGTATCAAATGAAAGGTCTCAACAAGTAGAATACAATTTACTATGCAAAATTGAAATCTAAGATGGCTGCCGCTACCAAATGGCTGATAATATTTTTTTAACAATCCTACCAATTTGGGTATCAAATAAAAGGGCTTGACAAGAAGAATACAATGCACCATACAACCTCAATATTTAAGATGGGCGCAGCCACTAAATGGCGTATAATAATAAGATTTAAATTTAGAAATTGAATCTGTAATTTAGGTATCTGATTAATCCAGCCTGAATCCACCACCCAAGTCACGATTTTGTATCGGGGTTTACCAGCGGAACTGGAAATATTTGTGGGGGCAAAAGTCTTGCTACGGTCCAATATTGACGTTTCAAAGGGATTAGTAAATGGCGCTATAGGCTACATCAACGAAATCGTTTGGCCTCAATTTCGTCGAACTCAGATGTATGCAACAGATGTACCTTCCATCCGAATTGATTTCGCAAGAGACGGAGTACATCTTATACACCCGAAAGCTATACAGTTTCCAGCTAAGTACAATTACGGGACGGCTGAAAGAAGAATGTTGCCTTTAATACTATCATGGGCTTCTACAATACATAAAATGCAGGGCAGCACTGAGGATTACGCAGTCGTATACTTAGGTGCGAAACTGTTTGAAGAAGGTCAAGCCTACGTGGCTCTTAGTAGAGTAAGATCTTTGCAGGGACTACGTATAGAGAAGTTGGACTGCAATAAACTAACGGGCAAGAAACCTTGCAATAATGAAGCACTAAATGAATTAAACAGAATGCGAAATAAAAACTAAAAACTAGAAAATAAAAATACGTAAAAAAACTTTTTAAGTTAAACGGTTTTATGTTAAACATACATTGCAATGTTTAAGAAAAATGTACTAAAAACCAAAAAATAATAAAATAGATACAGTCGTGGGAATTATAAACATATGCATAGACTCGACTAAAATAAAACCGTGGGGCACGTCAATTGTCTACAAATTATCGACTTAATGTGCGATAGAAGAATCGTTTAATTCGTCATTAGGCAGTTGGCCCCCAGACGGTGAGGAAATTACTCACTATTTTCTTGCTCATGGAAATTCCAATAGTTATACACTCCATGTAAATAAAAGAAATGTTTCAACTAGTTTATCGTTGGACATTCACACTGCTGGCTGGCGAGGAATCGTTTCACTGCTCGTAGTTTGTCTTTAATCGACAAAACATATGATAAAAGTACTACTCGCTCACCACTATGAAACCGCGAAAACTCGCTTATAATCGAGCTTGCTAGTTTGTTTCCACATTCTAGCCGTACTTATCACACGCCCATCGTTATCGGTTGAACAACTGCCTAATTATAGTGTAACATTACAAAATAAACATTTTAATCAACGATTGTAGACAATTGACGTGCCCCACGGTTTTATTTTAGTCGAGTCTATGCATATGTTTATAATTTCCACGACTGTATCTATTTTATTATTTTTTGGTTTTTAGTACATTTTTCTTAAACATTGCAATGTATGTTTAACATAAAACCGTTTAACTTAAAAAGTTTTTTTACGTATTTTTATTATAAGTATCATTAAGGTGGAATGAAATATGGACTTTGTATATATGGTTTCGGAGTGAGCGGAGCACTTTTTGGTGTGAGTGGAGAACTTTTTTGTGCCTCTAAGTGTACGATGCGCGAACTTACCCCACTACTCCAGAACCTTGCCAAGTTAGATGCCGTGCACTGCACTTAAAAGATTTTTCAATTAGGTACTATCGAGCACATAACTGCAATAGCACAACAACGCTCATTATGGTGTGGGGTGCGTTCGGGCTGGTTTTGCGTTTACATATATGTGTGTGTGTGTGTGTAATGTTTCAATAGGTTTCAATGCTACCATACAGCAAAATATGATTATTTCGTGCTAGACAAAGATAACGATATAATAATATGTTCGTTTTCATAACTGTAATCTTCTTTACAACTGCTGTGAGTCATTGGATACTAATACAGTAATTTAACAACCTAGTAAATTAACTGACAGCTAAGTGGCGAAAGCAAGATACTATTAATACACAGTGATTAGAGATATTCGTGGTTCGATTCCAGCTTATAACGATTTTTTTATATCTTATATATAAAAATGAATCGCAAAATGTGTTGGTAAGCGCATAACTTCGCAACGGGTGGACCGATTTCACTAATTTTTTTTTTTGTTGTGTAAGGTATTGTCAGGAGAAGGTTCTTATGGAAGAAAAAATATTGTATTCCCACGGGAACGGGAACTACGCGGGTGAAACCGCGTGACGTCCTCTAGTTTAAAATAAAAATATAATTTTAAATATTGATAATTTTGCATGAAGTTTCTAATAATAATTCTACTTAAGAAACATACTTTATTCATCAACCTGATATTAATTTATAAATGAAACACAAAAAGTGTTTTTGCTAGATCGTAGGATTCGAACCATCACCCCTTGCATTTCCATTCCATACTAGAACCATCGTCGTACCTTAATTGAATTGATTAGAACACTAGTATTAAAGTTAGCGGGATATTTACCATGTATTGTTGAGAGTTTCCGATGTAGTCGACCTATGCAAAGAATAAAGTTATATGTGCAAAATCACGACTTTCCAGGAGAGCGATTTGAAGTTTGTCGTGGACAAAATTCAGTTTAACTTTTTTATCTATTAACCTAGAGTACTGAATCTTTTAAGATATACATGGGACTACATAAGGTAATATTTTCTATATAAATAGATAATTTTAAACTAATATTTCTGAACTTAGCAGTATATAAGCGTACATGTGACGTTTTACTGTGGAGGTCTCAAGGTTATACATGCATTTATTACTTTATTTTAGGGAAAAGTGCAAGTGTCATGTGTAAATATAACTTTATTTTTTTAAGATTTAGTTTTTTCTGCAGTTACATGTGTAGTAAAGGTTTGCAACTGATTAATAAAACTATCTATTTATGGTCGATTAATTATTTAATATCACCCCTTAAGTCTAATTATTATTATATAACACAGTACCGTAGTTGTTATAATTATTGTCTAAAAAAGTCAACATTGGTACTTAACAGTAGTATCTTTAGCATAGATAAATAATATATCATTATTAAACAGGAGACTGTAACTGCGGATCGTGTGTAGTATGGCCCTATACGGGGCCCCCCTATGGGCGCAGACCCTGACGGTCATCAATGTGACTAGATTGCTGAGCACGCAGAGGGCGATGGCCGTCAGGGTGAGGCGTCTCCGTTGAGGCGGCATGTCTCCTAGCCGGGACCCCTCCGTGGGACCTGGAAGCGAGAGCCCTTGCGTCTCTATTTAAATGGCGCAAGGAGGCGCTGGAGCGGGGTCAAAAGCCTGCGTCTCGAGAAATTGAGGCCCAGCGGTCCCAGCTCCACCAGGAAACCGTGGAGATATGGAGGTACGACTTGAGCAACCAAAGGGGGGATTCGCCACAATCGCGGCCGTCAGACCGGTCATGGACGAGTGGCTGGAGGGGAGACACGGTGCTCTCTCCTACCGGTTGTCACAGATAATTACCGGATACGGTAGCTTCGGTAAGTATCTGTGGCGAAGACACCGGGAAACCACGGCCGAGTGTCAGCACTGCGAGGACCGCAGCAATGACACAGCGCTCCACACGCTGGTGGAGGGCACGGTGCGGGCGTGGGCGCAACAGCGCCATGTCTAATTCCGTCCTCCGACAGGGACAAACACCTAAAGCATGAAGCGGGAGTACAGTGACTCTGTTTTTCAAGAAAGATAATAAGACTAAAGACCCATCTCACTCCTGAGCCATGTTTACAAGTCGTTCGCAAGAGTAGTCACAAACCGCCTCGCCGGAAATCTTAACGATTTTCAGCCAAAGGAGCAAGCCGGGTTTCCGGGTTTACCGTTGACCACATACATACTGTTCGGCAGATTGTTCAGAAGACAAATGAGTACAATCAGCCGCTGTGTATGGCTTTTGTGGACTACGAGAAGGCTGTCGACTCAGTCGAAACCTGGGCAGTCCCTGAACTTTGCAGCGATGTCGTGTCGACTGGCGATATATCGAGGTACTTAGATGTGTGTACGACACCGCAACAATGACCATCCAGCTGAAAACTTTAAAACCAACTCCATAGAACTGCGTCGAGGTGTGAGACAAGGTGATGTTATATCGCCTAAGCTCTTCACCAACGCGATTGAGGACATATTCAAGACGCTGCCGCTGGATTGGGATGGGTTGGGTGTCAACATCAACGGCGGGCGCATCTCGCAACTTCGGTTTGCTGACGACATCGTTATAGTAGTGGAGACGCCGCTGGAACAATTAGGCGGAATTCTGCACAAGCATTCAGTAAACTGCGTCGAGTTTTCGTTTCGCCTATACCGCAATGCCTGAAGACGATAGTCTACAACCAGTGCGTTCAACCGGTTATGACTTACGGTGGGGTTGGTATATGCCCTTAAGGTCGCGCAGCGAGCTATGGAACGACCTATGCTTGGAGTGTCTCTGAGGGATAATCTTTGGAATGAGGTTATTCGACAGAGAACTAGAGTGGTCGACATAGCTCGCAGAATAAGCACTTTAAAGTGGCAGTGGGCAGGCCACATCAGTAGAACTACCGACGAGTTCTGAAGTGGAGACCGCGACTTGGCAAACGTTGGGTAGAACGTCCACCCGCCAGATGGACCGACGATCTGGAAATGGTCGCAGGCTGGGACTGGATTCGTAAGGCACAGGACCGTATGTTGTGGCGTAGATTGGGAGAGGCCTACGTCCAGGAATGGACTGCCATAGGTTGATATTTTGATTGATTGATTGATGTAGTACTAAAAACAAATAGCTTCCCGCACGTCGGGCATCTCTTGAAAAATGTTTTCAGCTCCTTGTGGTTACGGTGACTCCATTAACGCATTTTGGTTTTTAACGACATTCTCTGAAAATAGAAATCAGAAAAAAATATGTACATTACTAGCTAACCGGGCAAATATTTCGGAGAACTTTGGCTACAAACACTGGCATGAAAATTTTATTAAGTACCGAGGTACATTAAACTTTAAACAAAAAATAATGGTGTCAATGGTTATTAATAGCTTTTTATAAGTAGCTAATAAAAGAAATTAAATAATTTTGTCTCATTTTTCATACTAAATTATAGTTGCAAAAAGGTTATCTACATATAGAACTCATATTTTAGATGTGAATTCCGCCGAATCAAGTTACTTGTGCATATATTACCGGATATTTTTACGTAATCTACAAAGAATAAAGTAGTATAGGATGATATGAATGAATTTTAAGGAGTTATATAATATTTGATTTAATGGTTTATACGATAAAAAACAGATATTGCACTCATTACTTGACATATTTTCAATGAAGCTGATCTTCCATAGAATATGGGTGTATATAGGTGTTCTAAACCTATATACACCTCTATTCTATGGAAGAGCTGCGTTTATTCAAGTTATTTGCATTTAAAATATTATTTCATGATAAAATTGCCAATTAAAGTTAACAAAATTATTTAATTTGTCATACATGGCAAAATAAACATAAAACATTTACTCATCTGAAGTAATATTCATTGATTCTTCATTTTTATCACGATATAAATTTTTGCTGTTGTATGATTTAGCACTTTCTGCTTAGTAAAAAGATTTAACATATGTTTAGACCGAGTGTTTTTCATAATGGCCACCTAAATTACTAATAATTTTATAAACTAGACTTATTTATAATTACTACGGCGTTGTACGCTCGAGCGAACGACCTTACGAAGAATATTAGCACGTGTGTTGATGTGACCTGGTGAGAGGGTGGCGGACGCGGAGCTCCCGACGGTAAACAATGGTACCTGTGCGTATAAGTCCTTACACGTTGGAACAATAAATTACATGTAATCTTATTCAATTGATATCTTCGTAACTAGTCAAGTTTTTAAACTTTTGATTTTACTAGTGCATAAAATTGGATAATCTAACACTATTTACACAAAAAAACACTTTTGCTGTTTTAGTCACATATAACTTTATTCTTTGCATAGGTCGTAGTGTCAGTGACCATGAAAGTTTAAATACCTGATTAGAACATTTAGATTCTTAGAACGAAATCTACCTATTCGACCATCAGTATCAACTCACAATACTTAGCTGTTACAATAATTCAAGCACCAACACCACATAACCCTCCCCTGTAAGGTCTCAGTGGTAGCCGTAGGTCTGTTGGGAGTCATGGGACATCCTTCCTAGGGCTTACCCGGAGCTCCCAACCGTAGGCTGTTAGGTAGGATACGTGTGGTTTTTAGTCGGTAGGAGTCCGGCATAGCATCCCTTTAGAATTTTCCTCACGTTAAAAAAATACGGAATATGGAAGAGCTCGTGGCCCCGCGGACTCAGTGTTCTGTAAACGATCACTGCAGTAAGCAACTTTCCCTATCCAGTCCATGGATAGTGAAAGACCATCCATGTGATCAATTTGTGACATTTATTTGAGCGTTTCCGTGCTTCGGAAGGCACGTTAAGCCGTTGGTCCCGGTTGCCAGTAAAATGGCAGTCATTAAGTCAAGTTGAAGACTTTATTTCAACAGCAGGCAGTCACAACCTGCGTCTGTCCATTTAAACACGGCAATACGGCTCACCACCTATTACGTGGGACAAATTATAAAAAAAGGTGAAATGTGGGCATATAATATGCCTCTGCCTACCCCATCGGGGATAAAGGCGTGACCATATGTATGTATGTAAAAAAATACGACATTAGCCCATAAAATCTCATAAAGTACACAAGAATCACTCATTAACTTCTTTTACTTCAAACACAGGTGAACGTCGTGAGGCTTACGATGTTGGCAAGGTCTACGAAGTTTTAAAAGACAGTTGCCTGGATATTTACTACAGTGGTGGTTCATTTTACACGGTCAGGTTAGTATTTTTACTTCATTTGTCTTTCTGATAGACACTAATGTACATTAATTTTAAATATGGAAAAAGAATTGGTTTCGAGCTGGATTCGAACCTGCGTCTTCGGCGATCCGTGCCGACGCGTTATCCACTCCGCCACCGAAACCTACTCGGAACCAACCAAATTTTTCACCTTATTATACGTCTTGGGGCGACGTAGGCACCATCTACCGGCACTTTTTTAGAAAGTTACACGGCACGAATGTATAGAATTGCACCTATATTCATTCGATTTATGATGAAACCAGCCCGAACATTAAGATTATTTTTTGATTAATGTACATTAGATTTTATCGAGATGCCCGATTAAAACCGAGATTTTCAGCGTTTCCATTGCCCGAATATTGTTTCCACCCTATAATTATAAGAGCGATGAAGCTGAGCCGAACTCTAAAAAGCAAAGCAGCAAAGCCAGAATGATAACGTAAATTAAATAACGTAACATTTGTCATATCACACACATATACAGGTGAATTTTTCAAAAGGGATTTGATAGCCAACTCTGAAACTATAAGGAATAGCGAGAAATGCTCAAAGGAGTCACGAGCCCGATTTTGATAAAACTTAAAACCTCATTATTTGATTTTTGAAAACCAATAATCCTAGCCGATAATGAAACCCGTTGATTTTGAAAAAATAACAACACCTATATTATTACACCATACCACTGATCTGTATTATTACCACACTGGATAGGTGGCTGTCAAACTAAAGTTATGCCTACTTAATTCTCGCCATTGTGGCGCTGAAATCAGCAGCGCTGGTTCAGAGAACTAAAATTAGTGATGTGCCAAACTTTCTGGAACTGACGCGTATCGATAGATTTAATTTGAAATGAAAACATTTTTAGTATGTATATTTTAATATTAATTTTGTTTATAATTTGTTTATAAGAAAATTACCAACGGAAATTACGAATATTCCCTTTAACTAAGCTAAATTGCTTGTGCTAGGAGTGGCCAGGATTCAAACGCGGGTCTTCTCGATCGCAAGACAGTCAGTCTTCTTAACCACTAAGCTATCGACGCTTTAATGAATATTGCTCTTAATAAGGGTGGTTTAAGTTGGTGTCTAGTATACCTACCTAAATGAAATAATATTTATCTGCAATTTGGCATACTCGTGACGCAAAATTGCAGGAAAATATTACTTTTGTTGAAGAGATTGAGAGAGGTATTAAGGCGCATCTCCACTTGAGCAGCCGCGGAGCGAGCTGCCTCAATCTGAGCGTGCCGCGTGCTGGGGAAATTACATGCATCTCCACTTGGGCCAAATTAATCAGCAACTCGGCAGCGTGCCTCAAGCTGAGCAACGAATTTCTATAGTTTCTTACTAGCTACCATGGGTGATGTATGCCAATTCGCTGCAGCTTTAGTAATAATGAATCCTTACAAAAAGAATAAAAGGCAGACAGACAAAGATCATTGTGCGGTGAACATCGATCCCATAAGTGTCTGTGGCTTTCATATACTTCAGTTAATTTGATGCATTTATCATTGTTCATTTCACCACGAAGTGAGCGTATATATATATCATGCGCCATAGAAATAGAAAGGGAGTTATGTGTTGAAAAAAATAAAATTAAACGTGATTTTAATAATCATTTATTTATTTTACACTTTATTGTAAAACTATGGTACACTAGCGGACGGTATACTATTTATTAACCGGGAAGTTCTTGTGTAATGCTTATAATAACATTTAACATCAAAATGATTAGAACACAGACGATCGCTTGAATTTGGAGTCCAGTTATGGGCTCCCATGTTGCCAAGCCATGCACTTCTGATTTTTGGATCAGTTAGAAATCTGCAATAAAATAAACATACATCAATAGAGTAAAAAAAATATGTAGTAAGTATTACCCACACAAGTTAATGTCAGAAAATAAGTTAAATAAATATTACTAATAAGATTTTGTTTGGTTGATACCATTATTATATATTGATGAAGGGCTCGTGGCCCCGCGGACTCAGTGTTCTGTAAATAATCACTGCAGTAAGCAACTTTCACTATGGCCAGTCCTTGGATGGGTGACCATTCTGGTGACCACTTTGTCACATTTATTTGAGCGTTTCCGTTCGTCGGAAGGCACGTTAATCAGTTGGTCCCGGTTGTCAGTAAAATGGCAGTCGTTAAGCCATGTTGAAGGCCTTTTTGGGCGTCTTGAAAAATTTCAACAGCGGGCAGTCACAACCTGCGCCTGTCCATCACAACACGGCAATACGGCTCACCAATTGTTACGTGGGACAAATTCTAAAATGGTGAAATGTGGGCATATAGTATGTCTCTGTCTACCCCTTCGGGGATGAAGGTGTGACCATATGTTATGTAAAATGATAGCATTATTAGACATATTTCTTATAAAGAAAAGTTTTCGATCACATCAGACCATGATCAAGTTTATCGATACGACAACATGGACATCACTAAACGAAATTAAAATCCTATTTTTGTGCTTAAAATAATTTAATCTCACCTATATATTATTCTTATACATATTTTGTAAATAATCAAGCATTTTACATGAAGGCCAGCCTGATTTAATGATAAAAATAAAAATACGTAAAAAAACTTTTTAAGTTAAACGGTTTTATGTTAAACATACATTGCAATGTTTAAGAAAAATGTACTAAAAACCAAAAAATAATAAAATAGATACAGTCGTGGGAATTATAAACATATGCATAGACTCGACTAAAATAAAACCGTGGGGCACGTCAATTGTCTACAATCGTTGATTAAAATGTTTATTTTGTAATGTTACACTATAATTAGGCAGTTGTTCAACCGATAACGATGGGCGTGTGATAAGTACGGCTAGAATGTGGAAGCAAACTAGCAAGCTCGATTATAAGCGAGTTTTCGCGGTTTCATAGTGGTGAGCGAGTAGTACTTTTATCATATGTTTTGTCGATTAAAGACAAACTACGAGCAGTGAAACGATTCCTCGCCAGCCAGCAGTGTGAATGTCCAACGATAAACTAGTTGAAACATTTCTTTTATTTACATGGAGTGTATAACTATTGGAATTTCCATGAGCAAGAAAATAGTGAGTAATTTCCTCACCGTCTGCGGGCCAACTGCCTAACGACGAATTAAACGATTCTTCTATCACACATTAAGTCGATAATTTGTAGACAATTGACGTGCCCCACGGTTTTATTTTAGTCGAGTCTATGCATATGTTTATAATTCCCACGACTGTATCTATTTTATTATTTTTTGGTTTTTAGTACATTTTTCTTAAACATTGCAATGTATGTTTAAGGCCACACCCAGGGCTAACGACCTTGAGCATATGGGCGATATGACTCGCCAACATAGAGTAGCGCAACTACAGAGACATCAGAGTAAAAGAACCACGGAAGAAGAAGAAAATAGTAGCGGAAATGCGTTCCTGGCTTCACCAAATAAACAAGAAAGTCTCACCCGACTACCCCTATCTTAAACATTTATTGTGAAAGTTCAATCCGATTGATGTTGTCATTTTTGTTTTAGTTCAAACTTTGAACAGATGACCTAGTGACGTAGTTTAATGCAACAGAGACACAAACTACAGACAAAGTCTCGCCATAAGCCCCCCTGCAATCTATTTTATAGCGAGAGGCTAAAAGTAAATTAAAAAACCAACGGTTATATACAGACATAAGGGGTCTTCCACCCGCTTGAAATTTTTATTCCTTTTAAGAAACAAAATTTCATTTCATTTTATTATTACAAACCAACAAAAATATGTACGTACGTAAGCGTCGTAAACGCAGTTGCGAGGGTCAGCTAGATATGTATAAATAAGAAGCGCTCGTGGCATTGCGGACTTGGTGTTCTGTAAACGATCACTGTAGTAAGCAACTTTCACTATGGCCAGTCCTTGGATAGGCGACCATCCATGTGACCACTTTGTGACAGTTATTTAAGCGTTTCCGTGCTTCGGAAGGCACGTTAAGCCGTTAGTCCTGGTTGCCCGTAAAATGGCAATCGTTAAGCCAAGTTGAAGGCCTTTTTGGCAGCTTGAACAATTTCAACAGCAGGCAGTCACAACCTGCGCCTGTCTATCTCAACACGGCAATACGGCTCACCACCTATTACGTGAGACAAATTCTAAAAAGGTGAAACGTGGGGACATAATAATATGCCTCTGCCTACCTCTTCGGGGATAAAGTTGTGACCATATGTATGTATGTAACTAGCTGACCCTCACAACTTCGTTTACGACGCTTAAGGTGTATGAAACATGAGGTATTTCTTCATCAGTCTCATCAACCGGCGGGTGAAACTGCCCTGTTTGCTTAATCATAAACGAATTTTAAGATTAAGCATATTGTAAAACTAGTTGACCCTCGCAACTTCGTTTACGTCACATAAGGTTTGCAAAAGGAGAGGCACTTCTTCATCAGACTCATCAAGCAGCGTGTGAAACGGCCCTGTTTGCTTTATCATAAAAGAGCTTAAAGATTAAGTTTATTCTAAAACAATTCAGTCCCAGTCCAGTCAGGACTGAATTATTTTACAGCAGCCTTTATCATTAAGCTCTTTTATGATTCAGCCAACACGCCTGTTTAGATTTACCGTCACATTCCAAGGAACCCTTGAATTATAGGTTTTGAGAAAGTTGAGATATCTCTAATTCCTGAACTACAAAACCCTCAGCACTGAAACTTGTGAAGCAATCCGTTATAACACTGAAAAAAAAATTGGAATCGGACCACGCATTGTGAAATTACAACTAAAAAACCATATTGTCTTTCATCCCCTCTCCCAAAGGAAGCTCGCTGAATATCGGAATCAAAGTATCCAGGAACCTTCCTCGGATTATAAGTTTTAATTGTTCCAAGTTTCATTCAAATCGATTCTGTAGTTTCTACGTGATACTTATTCGGGATACAGACAGACAGACGGACATGAAAATTTTAAATTGCATTTTCGGCTTCAGTATCGATTAGAGAACATCCTTCAATAATAATAAAACATAATAATAAAACGGGGCTTAATCATTAAGCTCTAATAGTTAAGAGCTTAATGATTAAGCCCCGTGGAAAATTTTAGAATAGATTCTAAAACAATTCAGTCCACGCCCTCGGCGCGGCCTGAATTATCTATACTTATAATAAAACTGTTGAGGGTCGAGAGTCTGTTGAAAATTTTTATTAAAGGATGTTCTCTAATCGATACTGAATCCGAAAATGTTATTTAAAATTTTCATGTCTGTCTGTCTGTCTGTATCCCAAATAAGTATCACGTAGAAACTACAGAATCGATTTGAATGAAAAAAATGATAAAGCAACACGCAGGTTTAGATTTACCCTCACATTCAAAGGAACTCTTGAATTCTAGGTTTAGAGAAGTTGAGATGTCTCTAACTCCTGAACTTCCTCGGATCAATTTTCATTCAAATCAGTAGTTTCGGCGTGATACGTATTCGTAATACAGACGGACATGAAAATTTTAAATTTCATTTTAGCTTAAGTAGGTATCGATTAGAGAACGCGTTCTTTTTTTTTAAATAGCTTCCATATTCAGACTCTCGGCCCTCAACAGTTTTATTATTATGTACAGATATAGACTAGCAAGAAACTCGGCGGGCACTCACTTTGTTCACTTTTATACCTTAACCAATTTGCCGGTAGATGGTGCCTACTTGTGGCGACCCACAAGACGTACTAAGCTAAAAGAGTCAATTCTTTCAGCTTAGGTTGAGAGCAGTGTCTCAAAAAAGCAGTGTGTTAATAATAACTATAATATAAGTATTTTCATCAGTTGTCTATATCCCTTAGCACAAGGTTATAATAGCTTAAGTTGTGTGCAAATATTTCTTCATCTAATTATATTGAAATGATTAAGTACCGCTTACAATATAAGCATGACCACCTTTCGAAGTAATTTAATAAATCAATACGAAAAATAAGTTGAAATGCATTATATTCTCATGTAATGCAGTATGCATTGTGTAACTCGGGCTCTGGCTCTGTTACACGCATTACTCTGTACATGAATGAAAATATAACATTTTACGAGAATATTTTGCAGACCAGAGCGACACACGTCCGTCTAGCAACACGACTCCCCCCGCACTAGATTTTCGGGCGAGCGCGGGGAAGCAAGCAATGTGATGTATTCTTTGAATACATTATTAGGTATAATTAGTTAAAACTTATACTAATTTAAAATTGAAGAAAACCATGTTAGACGTCTATGTTTTCTTTAGTCTTTGATATAAATTTTATTATCATTCATTAATAAATACATGTCATAAAACGGCTTCTTCTAAAACATTGTGGGCTAGTTCAGTGATGTTTTACTAGTTATTTATAATAAATACACAATTTCTGATGAAACCATTTTCTGGAACACATCTTGTAGATTTCAAATCTACTTTTGGCTCTCATTTTTCGTATACTAATACCGAGAAGAACGTCTTTATCTGCACCTCTTTTTCGCAAACTTTGTCAACCACTCCCCTTAACATAAAACCGTTTAACTTAAAAAGTTTTTTTACGTATTTTTATTTTCTAGTTTTTAGTTTTTATTTCGCATTCTGTTTAATTCATTTAGTGCTTCATTATTGCAAGGTTTCTTGCCCGTTAGTTTATTGCAGTCCAACTTCTCTATACGTAGTCCCTGCAAAGATCTTACTCTACTAAGAGCCACGTAGGCTTGACCTTCTTCAAACAGTTTCGCACCTAAGTATACGACTGCGTAATCCTCAGTGCTGCCCTGCATTTTATGTATTGTAGAAGCCCATGATAGTATTAAAGGCAACATTCTTCTTTCAGCCGTCCCGTAATTGTACTTAGCTGGAAACTGTATAGCTTTCGGGTGTATAAGATGTACTCCGTCTCTTGCGAAATCAATTCGGATGGAAGGTACATCTGTTGCATACATCTGAGTTCGACGAAATTGAGGCCAAACGATTTCGTTGATGTAGCCTATAGCGCCATTTACTAATCCCTTTGAAACGTCAATATTGGACCGTAGCAAGACTTTTGCCCCCACAAATATTTCCAGTTCCGCTGGTAAACCCCGATACAAAATCGTGACTTGGGTGGTGGATTCAGGCTGGATTAATCAGATACCTAAATTACAGATTCAATTTCTAAATTTAAATCTTATTATTATACGCCATTTAGTGGCTGCGCCCATCTTAAATATTGAGGTTGTATGGTGCATTGTATTCTTCTTGTCAAGCCCTTTTATTTGATACCCAAATTGGTAGGATTGTTAAAAAATTATTATCAGCCATTTGGTAGCGGCAGCCATCTTAGATTTCAATTTTGCATAGTAAATTGTATTCTACTTGTTGAGACCTTTCATTTGATACCCATGTTGATGGGATTGATAAAACCTAAGTTATCCGCCATTTTGTAGCGGCCGCCATCTTGGATTTCAATTTTTTATAGTATATTGTATTCTGCTTGTTGAGCCCTTTCATTTGATACCCATATTGATGTGATTAATAATAAATAAATTATCCGCTATTTTGTAGCGGCGGCCATCTTGAATTTATAAAGATAATGAATAAACATAATTGTATTGTCATCAAAATCCAAAGTGTATACAAAATTTCTGATTAATCGGTTGACAGGAAGAGGGTGAAATTAGAATTACTAAATTTGACCCAAGAATAAATAATAAAACAAACGGGGTGAGCTAAATAAAACCGTTTAATTACAAAAATTCAACTTACCTGTGAAATCTATTGTTGTTCCCTTTTTTGAAGCTAATTTTGCAAAACACACATTTCACCATGTCTATTGCTTTTTGTAACCACACTAATCCTCACTAAACTGCACAAAAGTCCTTAAATTACAAAATAATTCGTAATTCCCGGCGCGATACGGGAAGTCATTTGCATGATACGTCAGATTTAGTTCCTTGAACCAACTCTAGAGGCGTTTCAAATCGGCACAAATAATTCGCTGTTATTTGTATGAGACAGCCAATCCAGTGGTAATATTACAGATCAGTGCACCATACGTAAGTGTTGCTATTAAGGATCTTATTCTGGGAAGTAATGACATACGTAAAACTAAAGGAAATAGCTCATCTTTAACAAAATACATTTTATTTTTCTTACGTTAACTCATTACTTGTTCAAAATGTAGGCCATTGTTTTCAATACATAGCTGGATTCCAGACCTCTTACTGCATTCAATATTACAATGTTATTGATTCCATTTAAAATATTCTCCAAAGAACGTTTTAAGTCATCAACTGCATCATACGTGTCTTTGTAAATTTTGTTTTTGACATACCCCCAGAGAAAGTAATCTAAGGGGGTAAGATCCGTGGATCCGTGGATTTCGCTGGCTGAAATTAAAAATGAGATTTGTTCTACTTTCAAATTGCACCAGCCTACCAGAATCATATTGTGCATAATTTAAAACACGGAATAGTTACGATCCTTTCTGGGATTTCGAACGAAAGAATTTATGATACAAAATTTAGTTACCAACATGAAATATTAATTTTATTAAAATTCCAATTTTTCCTTTAATTTGCCGTAAATCATTACTTCGCAGAATTTGATCCTTAACAGCGACACTATCGTATGGTGTAATAATATAGGGTGTGTTTATTTTTTCAAAATCAACTGGTTCGATTCCCAGCTAGGATTATAGCTTTTTCAAAAATCTAATGATGAGGTTTTAAGTTTCATCAAAATCGAACATTTTACGCTATTCCTTATAGTTTCGGATTTGGCCATCCAATTCCTTTTCAAAAATTCATCCTGTATATATATTATATTATATATATATATACATATTTTATACATGTATATAGTATGTAGTATAACAGTTGTCTAGATCAAATAGCACAAGCTTATCTTAGCTTAATTTGGGCTAGATGATGTTGTGTGAGAATGTCCACAAATATTATCAGTCATCAATCAATCAATACATATAATAAAATCGTAACAGGTCGCTGTCTGTACATGGAAGATAAATAAGAAAAAATATTATAGGGGGCTTTATGAATGCAATAGAACCCAAAACAATGATTTTTGGAATTTTTGTCTGTTTGTCTGTATGTCTGTTTGTCTGTACGTTTGTGCACGCTAATCTCAGTAACCGCTTAACCGATTGCAATGCGGTTTTCTTTATTGTGTTGAGGTTTGCTCCACTTAGCATTTAGTGTTTATTTCATGTCAATCGGTTAATAAATAAAAAAGTTATATCACTTTAAAGAATCATACACAGACATATGAATCTAAAAATGGGTAAATCTAAACTGGCGTGTTGGCTTAACCTTTGGTTGGTCCGCGACGAAGGCGTGGACTGAATTGTTTTAGAATAGACTTAATCTTTAAGCTCTTTTATGATAAAGCAAACAGGGCAGTTTAACACGCTGCTTGATGAGTCTGATGAAGAAATACCTCTCCGTTCATACACCTTATGTGACGTAAACGAAGTTGCGGGGTCAGCTAGTTATTAATATTTATCAGCCGTTCAAACATACAAGCGTATTTTCCAGATGCACAGCAGACCAGATAGCGCAAGACCTGGGCCGCTATGAGCAGCAAAACACTCACACGCATCCAGGGAACGTTATCTTGGTATTAATTTTACTAAACCTGCAGTAGGTATTTCATAATTGTTAGGACTAAAGCCTGCAGAAAAACCGACGGCCGATGGAGCAAATGGGTTCTAGAGCGAAGACAGCGAATCGGCAAACGTAGGGTAGGACGTCCACCCGACAGATGGACCGACGATCTGGAAAAGGTCGTAGGTTGGGACTGGATGCGTAAGGCACAGGACCGTGTACTGTGGCGTAAATTGGAAAAGGCTTACGTGCGGCAGTGGACTGCCATTGGCTGATTTGATTGATTGATTGAGAGAATAAGGTATGACATATTTGTATGTATTAACCAGAAGTATTTGTGTTCACCAGAAAACAATAAACAAGGTATTATTTGCCACAAAAACTAGAGTAAAAATTTTTCTAACCCTAGCCTCGTACGTTGGTGACTTTTTGGGCTGAATAGGCAGCCAAATATATGGCCTGCCACCTCACGATTAAGGTTTATTTGCATCGTTACGTCCTAAAACAAAAAAGTCGATTTTGTAGGCGTTTTTGTAAATAGTACCTTTAAAGATGCAATTCTATGCATTCGTCCTCGATACGTCAGTTCTTTTTCACAGTAAATTATGAATTTTAACTGAAAATAAGTCGATATTAGTGATAATTAGATTTTACAGAAACTTTAGTCAAAATCGGTAGAGCACTTTCTTGACCGACTGTCAGAGTTCGGAAACATGGAATGAACATAATCAAAACAATGCTTACTATTATTATGTTTTAGTTATGTGTGTGATTTTCACCAGGAAACCGTGGAGACATGGAAGGTGCGACTTGAGCAACGAAGGGGGGATTCGCCACAATCGCGGCCGTCAGACCGGTCATGGACGAGTGGCTGGAGAGGAGACACGGTGCTCTCTCCTACCGGTTGACACAGATGCTTGCCGGGCACGGTAGCTTCGGTAGGTATCTGTGGCGGAAACACCGGGAAACCACGGCCGAGTGTCAGCACTGCGAGGACCGCAGCGATGACACGGCGCTCCACACACTGATGGAGTGCACGGCGTGGGCGCAACAGCGCCAGGTCCTCGTAGTGGGTCTGGACGTGGACACTCTCTCGCTCGAGACCATGGTGCGAGCCATGCTCTCCAGCGGGAGTAAGTGGGACTGCGCCGCCTCCTTCTGCGAGCAGGTCATGCTCGTGAAGGAGGCGGCGGGACGGGTACGGGAGAGAACTCTCCCACCCGAGTTCCGCAGTCGGCGGCCTGGGCGCCGCCGACGTGTCTTCGCCGAGGACTATCGGCCACCATGACCGGGGGCCTGAGGACGGTGACAGGGCGGCTCACCGTCCTTACAGAAGCAGGCCCATGACGGCAGCGTGACGTGAGTGAGACAATTCACGCACGCCCCCCCTTAGAAGCGGGATCACACCCGAAACCCCCCCAAAGACGCGGGATAGCCCCCGAACCACCCCCTGGGCGAGGCCGCAGTAGCGGCCGTGGGTCTGTTGGGAGTCCTGGGACATCCTTCCGAGGGTTTACCCGGGGCTCCCAACCATAGACTGTTGGGCGTGACGTGAGGTTTTTTTAGTCGGTAGGAGTCCGGCATAACATCCATGAGGATTTTCCCTCACGTTAAACAAAAAAGAAAAAAAATGTGTGTGATTTTGAAAAGATATTAAGGTATGTACTAAAATGTGCTTACATATTGATTGTAGATCAAATCAATTCAGAACAAGATGGGTACGCAGTGGACATGTTTAACCGATAGCAACTTGGTTATGGTTTTCGAATTGAAGGTGAAGGGCTCAAGTAAGTGTTAAAAAGATGATTTACATATTTAAAGTGAATCGATATCTGTATATTTTTATATAATATATATATATATATATATATATATATATATATATATATATATATATTTTATACCACTAAGGTGGCAGACAAGCATACGGCCCACCAGATGTACCGGTGGTCACCGCAGCCTATGGACGTTTGCAACACCAGAGGCGCCACACTCGCGCTGCCGACCCTGTAAAATAATATACTAAGGAATATAATAACCAATTAATAAATTTATTCCTTACAAACATATACACAGTAAAAAATACAATGTCAAATAATAAGCTAACAAAATAACATATTTTGTAGCTAAATAACCCACTCCGGGTCGTATCCGATGCAAAGGTGCCCATAACGCTGGCTGCATTTCCGCGCTGGATGGCAATAGCTAACCTTTGGATCAGATACGAGCAAGAGCGAGAGTCACCGGATTTTTTTTCTTTATTCTACGGCCTATTTCTTTTATATATATAACATAAGATATAGGCCGTATATATATTACGAGTCGTTTCACAGATCCTGCAAATTTCGTAACGTCACAGGCAATCAGTTATTAAAATTACTCTAAAAAGTAAAAATTCATATGAGCATATTATAAACGGTAAATCCGTTTCAAAGGTTAAAAATGACCACCCCTCTTTTTCATGTTTGTGTTTTATTTCCGATGTCCAGTTATTTCACAAAATTTGAAGAGTTTATTTTGTTACACCTTTTAAAAAAACGTGCATTGGGTACTTAGGTGGCGAGATCTTCGTGGTCTAAGTCGGCCTCACCTGCCAGTGGTGCACCGGCTAACTTGAGGGCGATGTCATGACGAAGAGAAGGAAAATCTTAACAAAATACTATGACAACCCGTTTGGTCAGCATGGTGCAATCACGGTGGTTTCATTGTACATAAAATATATTAGACAGTCTGTAGTTCTAAAAGGAGTTTGTAGAGCGTGCTAGCACACGCCGAGTGCGTGTCTAGAATCACAGATATAATGTCCACAACCGCACGCAGGTGAGAAACAGCATGGCAATGAATCCTCCCTAAGTGCATATAGCCTACCAAAAGTCTACATGCAGCAGTGAACTCGAAAGATCTTGGTAGGAACCTATCGCACCCCTATCAGATATGTACAAATACACAGCTATAAAATAGGTACCTGGTTCAAATAAGTCAAACTAAACTAAGCAATGGTCAATTTTTGGAATTGATCAGGGCATTATTATTTCAACTTAATTATGAGCTTAGTTAGAATAATATCTTCTGACTAAAGGTGCGGTTCCACTTAGGCGGAGCGGAGAGGCGCTGTGCCGCGATTCACCAATCACATGGCTTAAAATCCACATCTCTTCTCCGCTCCGCACCGTGATTGGTTGATCGCGGCACAGCTCCGCTCCGCCCCGCCTAAGTATAACCGCACCTTAAGCTCATGGTATTAACCTTCCGGTCGACTTTGTCCATTTCCTAACAAGATGCCTTCCAAACTTGTCCACTTCCTGAATTGTCCACTCCTAAGTTGTCCAATTGTTATTTTTCAGAACAAGTGACAATGAGTATAAACAACTTTTTAATACAATTTTCGTTGACTGATCTATCACAACCAAGCTATGACGGTATAGCAATGTATGATTGGAATGTTCAGCAGACACAATCTATAGATGTAAAGTGCGAAAAAATTGGCGCTGAGAACAATTACTCAGTGGCCATGGGTGTCACTACAACATTTGGTAAGACCCTTTCTTACACACCGCATTAGCAAGTCACACTGCCGGTAGTGCCGTGGGGATTTTTTCCCTTCTACACTACTGGCCAGCTCGAAAACTATTCGAATTATTTTAAATGTTTGTTGGGAGAAGTGACAATACGGAACCCTAAGGCCCTTTATACACACGGCTACGTAAATATCTAATAGCACACGGTCCGTACACATGATGATCCTATCAACCTTCTATAATATTTTTGTCTAATATTATATCAATACTGTGATAGTACTATATTGTGTAGTGGCATCGTATAAATGTAACGCCTTGGGTGTGGCACACGTCCACTGACTATAGCACAAAAAATAAGCAAACCATTATATCTGTACCGTCTTTTTTGTTTTAGGTCTACAATACCATACAACTTCAAATTATATTGTGTGGAACTCAACACAACCAAAAATCGCATATTTTGACTGCTATTTGCAACACAGTAAATTAAAACAATATTTTGTATACAGGACAATTTTTACATACATAGATGTAAGAAATATGTGTATAGGTAAGTTTTATTTTAATATATAAGCTAAAAAGAAAAACGAGCACTTGCCTTGGTCGTTGCGAAATGTAGATAGCTATTGTAACGATCTACTGGCACAATAGCGGGTATCGCGTTACTGACCTACGCCGGCTAAACATGCTAATAAACTATGCTGCTATCGTGATAACGCGTTTCTACAATCGCCTTTTCGTGAACGCTAGGAACGCAGCGCAAATAATATAAAGGTTTTTTTTTTGTACTTAAGACGGGGCCCTATAATTGAGATAGAGCCTAATGACAGATAGATAGAGAGGGAACTCCAGTCTCTATCTATCTGTCATTAGACTCTATCTCACAAACCGTGATAGTGTACCAGTGACTGGTCGGATGACCCCCATCCGTTTGCGATATTTAATTTGCAAACCTTTCCGTTGATTTGGAAGGTAAGTTAAGCCGTTGAATCCCGTTGTCAGTAACATGTCAGTTGTTAAGTGAGCTAAGGACCTTATGGGCGGCTTAAAAAAATTCAAAAGGGCCAGTCAAAACCACGCAGTCCAGTTCAACACGACCATTGACTCACCACCAATTACGTGGGACTAAAACTAAAGTGGAAATTTAGGTGTTTAGTATGCTCCTGCCGATCCCATCGAGGATAAAAGTGTGACTATATGCATGTTTGTTTTTGGTACGGTGCCCATTTTTACAAGGTTTTATTTAACTATGTATTATTTAATTTTATGTACTAAAAAACAATCATATTAAAAAACAAATAAATTCATTTAACAGCGTGTTTCCCGCATAGTTATCGTATTCAGCTTTTCCAGGACAGGAAACACGCTTTTATAAATATTTGTATTTTAAAGTGATTTGTGTTTCAGTAACTACTTAAAATTCAATGAAATTCTTGAGTGAAAACTTGAAACTTGAGACCTTAGCTACAGATATAAATAAGTACAATATGTAAAAGTTTATAAGTGTAAACTACTATCTAAATCTAAATGAATTTGTTTTGTAATTTCTAAATATTTTTTAGTGTTTCGTTTAATGATAGTGGAATTTATACGTTTTATTTTTTTATTTTATAAAAGCTTGCGTTTTATTTATTTTTTTCTGTTGAAATTTGTTTACATTGCACTAACAAACTTTATTTCTGCTAAAATAAAATTATAAACTACACTTTATACTGGGTGTAACAAAATTACCTCTCCAAATTTCATGAGATGACTTGGCATCGGAAATCAAATACAAATATTAAATAAAAAAGGGGGGGTTAATTTTTTTATTTTTTTTAAATTTTTTTGTTGCACATTAAGAATTCGTTTTTTACCGCGGCAATCCGAGGTAACATGGTCGCCGTGACAAAACAAACACGGAGCACCCGTCTGGCTGTCGTTGTCGCTTTCTACTGTCGCTCAGTAGCGATAGAAAGGGTAAAAATGGGAATTTTTAGTACCTTTAAAACGGATTTACGGTTAAAGTATTAATGTGATTTTTTTTTTCTTCATTTTTAGGGTTTCGTAGCCAAATGGCAAAAACGGAACCCTTATAGATTCGTCATGTCTGTCTGTCTGTCTGTCTGTCTGTCTGTCTGTCCGTCCGTGTGTCACAGCCACTTTTCTCCGAAACTATACGGCCTATGCTATTGAAACTTGGTAACTAGATGTATTCTGTAAACCGCATTAAGATTCTTATATAACACTAGACATAAAGCAGTAAATTTTGGGGGTCCCCATACTCAGAACTGAAACTCAAAATTATTTTTTTCATCAAACCCATACGTGTGGGGTATCTATAGATAGGTCTTTCAAAATGCTGTTGAGGTTTCTAACATCATTTTTTTCTTAAGTGAATAGTTTGCGCAAGAGGGACTTCCAAAGTCGAAAAATGAGTGTCCCCCCCCCCTCTAACTTCTAAACTAAGAGAGTGATAAATCTAAAAAAAATATTTGATGTACATTGCCATAAAAACTACCAACGAAAATTGGTTTGAACGAGATAGAGCTGGTAGTTCTTTTTTAATACGTCATAAACCGCAATTTTCGGTTAGAAAAATCCCTACCATTGCGAACGTGTTAAAACATCAATCAAAGTTACAACGAACTATAAGAACTTTTAAATTTTGTTACTTGCTGCTACGAAACCCTTCATGGGCGAGTCCAACTCGCACTTGGCAGGTTTATTGTAATGTTTCTTGACTGATGTTACACCCAATATAAGTACAGCATCAAAAATAACGTGAAGGTTATTGTTGAACAATGCGCTCGTAGAGTATGTTGTGCAACGATAACCGCGTAGCTAGTAGCATACAGCAGAACCTGCTACTAAAATAGAGCATTTCAATCACCTGCAATGCTATAGAGTCTATAGCATTGCAGGTGATTGAAAACATCTATAAAACATCAACGAAACCATCTAAATGGTTACGTTTTATTTTGGTTTAATTGATTGTACTCCTTTTGTTCCAAGAACCCGGGGTTGTAAGAGTAAGGAAAAACATGCGCTGGCATGTCGTTCCAAGTTTTTATGGTTCGCCAGAGCAACTATATTTTGAATAGCTTAATTCTAGCGGAAATTCTCTTCAGTGTGTGGATTGGCACCTCTGCCCAGCACGCGATGTTCGGGATCTAAAAGGAGAGTGAGGGATTAGATTGAAGAGCTCTTCATCTGAAGACCGAAGAAGGCTAATATGATAAACTATTAGAATTATTGCATTGTCATTGGTGCTAAGTGTGCAAAGTTTAAAAGTAGTCGGCCGATTTGAAGGGAATGAAAATCACGTTAAAAGACAGCCGGCCAAGTGCGAGTCAGTCTCTAGCTATTACGGTTTATGAGATAATGCCTGATGACGGTGAGGCGGTCAGAGGAGTCTCACTTTTAGCCTTTGGATTACGAAACGGTAAAAAGGCATATACACACGTACAGTCACCTCCAATATTGCATGGGCCCCTTAAGATCTATAATCCCATGCACATTTGAGTCCAAACTCACAAAAACTCCACTAGATGGCGCCACTTTACCCATATATAATATTGCATAGATACCTTAGAATCACATAAAATGTACTAGATGGCATATTTACATTACTCAAAAGATTAATGAGTTGCTATTTTGACAATAATCGCGTTCCTGTGTGAGGTATTAAAAAAATCGCCAACGATAGATACTTGACTTCCAATGTTATCCGAGAGATGGCGTCAATTCTCAGTGCAAGGCAATTTCGTTTCGGATTGACCGTGCATTCTTAAATTCGTCTGTACATATAAATGTACAAATCATCTTTAACATTGCAGGCGATGAATTTCCAATTTGGATCGTTGTCGTTTGTGTTGCTGGTGGTATTACAGTTGGAAATATTAGTTGCTGCATAATCGTGTTGCGTAGACGAAGAACCCTAAAAAGGAAGATCGATACTTCAAAGGTATTTTACTTATCACTAAGGTTTCTAACTTTTTTAACGTGTGTAATTGTCACTAAAACCCGCTCAGTCAGTGTTCTATTGGCGATCAGCGACAACTTTGTGACAAGGCGCGCCTCTTGCCGTTGATTCTCGGTTTTTGCGACATGAACGCGTGGGTGAAATGTCATCTGTCTTATATTTGGGAACGGCAAATATGAGCCAGATGACGTCTATAGGTTACTGTAACCATACAATCAGGTCAACCGTAAGCTTGTCTACTATCATCTATGCTAATACAGAGGAAAAAATTAAATGTCATTGATTGTTTGTTTTGCATTGAATAGGCTCCGAAACTACTGAATTGATTTGAAATATTCTTTCACTGTTGAGAAGCTACACTATACCCCTATAAAAACGCCAAAATATCACGTATGTTGTATGGGAGCCCCCTTTAAATATTATTTTTATGATATAGTAATTGTTGTTACAGCGGCAACAAAAATACATCATCTGTGGTGAAAATTTCTGCTCTAGCTATAACGGTTTCTGATATACAGCCTCTTGACGGAGAGACGGCGAAGGCTCATGAATTGGGTCCCGTTTTTACCCTTGGGTACGGAACCCTGAAAATTAATGTGGTTTTACAAGTCTTAACTCTTACAAGTCTGTATATTAAACAGACTCTCGCTCGATTGAACCGACGCAGTGCCCTACGGAGAGATGGTCGAACGGTCGTTCGTCTCTCCGTATGAACTGCAAAGGAATAAATAAATAAATATTCACGGACATTTTCATACAACGCTGTCTGATCCCAAAGTAGGCTAGAAAAAACCTGCTTGTATTAGGATTATTATCGTACAAAAAGTGAAAAAATACTTTTTAAACAATTTCAGACCGATCAGGAGCGGCCACCTGTCGAGAACGAGGCTGCTACACCTCTACAGCAGGGTGACCGGGATAGTAATACGTACAATTACGCTGATACTACTAATTTAGATATTGTAGAACCACTTCCACTCCTGCCACAGCCAATCCTGACACGGCCACTCCCGCCACGGCCAACTAAAAAGCAAAACATATCTAACACACAGGATGATACAGAATCCAATTACTACAGTGAAATAGACGATTACTATATCAGTAAAAGACGTGCTCCTATAAAACCACAGAGAATTCCAGAACACTAACAAAGCACAGAGTTTTGTAGGCATATCATTCTTATTATACTTTTGAGACTGTTAAGCATTTTGATGTATTGACATTTCATTGTTCCTTTTCTAGTAATTTCCTAGTTCATATAAAAATTGATTTGAGCTTACTAAAAGATTACCATCTCTATGAACCTTGTTCTTAAAGTATGTATATGGCACAGGAATTGCTGGGCTTTTAGCCTATATGCCGTGACCATTAAAATTTTCATGATGTAACTATTTTTACACATTGTAACTATTTTGGAAATCCTATTTGTGTAAACATTGTTCCTAATTTAGTAAGATATTACCTTCTCTAAGTACCTAGTTTGCCTAGTATGTATACAAGTTATTATCTAATAATTTTTCTGGTACAGCCATTGCTGGGCCTACCAAGCCTGAGCTTTCTTTCTGGCCAGAGATGTGTTAAGTAGGTAGATAGTGTCTGAACGACAGCAAAGCGTCCAAAATTTTAAGCGCCAACTGTTGGCGGATAAGTGCCGATCCGCCATTTAGTGCACATTCTATTGTCAAGGGATAAGCTTGTGTCACGTGACAAAATTTTATTGTTTAAAATGTCGTATTGTGCAATAAAAGTGTGTCGAAATTACAGAAAATATTTAAAAACAGCCAGAAATGTCTGTAAGTAACTCGAAACTTATCACAATTTTATGAAATCTATTTATTTACGCATGTCTAATTTCTTCGACTCCATCTTGACATTTTTGTTGGTGTTGCCAGTTTCCAATTCAGAATTCCCCAAATTAAATAAGTATTGAATTACCTAGGTATGGAAATGAAACTAAATTATTAGAGTCGTAAAATAAATAATTTGGAAACGGTCAAGTGTGAGTCGAGAATAGTGAAAATCGACCTATACAATTGTTCGGACTCAGTAACGAGAAACTTGGCATACTTTAAATTAAGGAAATCATTTAAAATACCTAAATGTGAGTTATAAATGGTGAAATCTGTACAAATGTTCTTAAGCTGAAGGGTTTGTTCGTTTGTTTGAACGCTAGGATCTCGGGAACTACTGGTTGGATTTCAAAAGTCTTTTAAGTTTCGTTAGTTCATTTATGGAGTTCATACCACTAGACTTGGGTAGGTACAGTTCATACTGCCGGACGTGTTAAGGTGCTCCCTCACCGGGAGCATTCGCCTGTAATGTAACAAATTAGATTCGACTCGAGCATTACGTTACGATGCTACCTTCCTGACCGACGAGCGTTCGCATGTAATGTAACATTTATAGATTCGACTCAGGCATTACGTTACGATGCTACCTCCCTGACTGACTCGAGCATTCGCGTGATATGTAACATTTATAGATTCGACTCGAGCATTACGTTACGATGCTACCTCCCAGACCGACACGAGCATTCGCGTGTAATGTAACAATCATTATAGACTAGCTGATGCCCGCAGCTTCGCCTGCGTGAAATTTTGTTCTCTTTTCCGCGTCTCATGGGAACTTATTCCCGGGATAAAACTTGTATAATTTCAGACTATAATCTATCTCTGTAGGTGATTACATGATAATTTTGCAATCCAATATGGCCGCTGCGCCGAAATCACTAAATTTCATGATGGGTATCGTTTAAGGGGGTTTTTGGTATGCTGAGTACGAATTTCGGGTTAATTTAGAGATCCAATATGGCCGCCGCGCCGAAATCACAAAATGTCATGATGGGTATCGTTTAAGGGCTTTTTTGGTATGCTGAGTACGAATTTCGGGTTAATTTAGAGATCCAATATGGCCGCCGCCCCAAAATCACAAAATTTCATGATGGGTATCGTTAAAGGGGTTTTTTGGTATGCTGAGTACGAAATTTATGATAATTTTGTAATCCAAAATGGCCGCCGCGCCACTATCACAAAATTTCATGATGGGTATCGTTTAAGGGGTTTTTTGGTATGCTGAGTACGAATTTCGGGTTAATTTAAAGATCCAATATGGCCGCCGCCCCAAAATCACAAAATTTCATGATGGGTATCGTTAAAGGGGTTTTTTGGTATGCTGAGTACGAAATTTATGATAATTTTGCAATCCAAAATGGCCGCCGCGCCACTATCACAAAATTTCATGATGGGTATCGTTTAAGGGGTTTTTTGGTATGCTGAGTACGAATTTCGGGTTAATTTAGAGATTCAATATGGCCGCCGCGCCGAAATCACAAAATTTCATGATGGGTATCGTTTAAGGGGTTTTTTGGTATGCTGAGTACGAATTTCGGGTTAATTTAGAAATCCAATATGGCCGCCGCCCCAAAATCACAAAATTTCATGATGGGTATCGTTAAAGGGGTTTTTTGGTATGCTGAGTACGAAATTTATGATAATTTTGTAATCCAAAATGGCCGCCGCGCCACTATCACAAAATTTCATGATGGGTATCGTTTAAGGGGTTTTTTGGTATGCTGAGTACGAATTTCGGGTTAATTTAAAGATCCAATATGGCCGCCGCGCTGAAATCACAAAATTTCATGATGGGTATCGTTTAAGGGGTTTTTTGGTATGCTGAGTACGAATTTCGGGTTAATTTAGAGATCCAATATGGCCGCCGCCCCAAAATCACAAAATTTCATGATGGGTATCGTTAAAGGGGTTTTTTGGTATGCTGAGTACGAAATTTATGATAATTTTGCAATCCAAAATGGCCGCCGCGCCGTTATCACAAAATTTCATGATGGGTATCGTTTAAGGGGTGTTTTGGTATGCTGAGTACGAATTTCGGGTTAATTTAGAGATCCAATATGGCCGCCGCGCCGTTATCACAAAATTTCATAATGGGTATCGTTAAAGGGGATTTTTGGTATGCTGAGTACGAATCTTAGGTCAATTTTGCAATCCAAAATGGCTGCCTTACACCGTTGTAAAATTTCATGCTGTATATCGTATGAGGGGTTTTTTGGTATGCTGAGTACGAATTTCAGGTTAACGTTTGACATCCAAATGGCCGCCGTGCCACTGTTGTAAAATTTCAAGTTGTATATCGTTTATGGGGTTTTTTGGTATGCCAAATACGAATTTCAAGTAAATTTTGCAATCCAATATGGCTGCTTCGCCACCGTTGTAAAATTTCATGTAGCATATCGTATAAATGGAATTTTGATATGCTGAGTACGAATTTAGGGTTAATTTTGCAAAATTATCCTGAAATTCGTACTCAGCATACCAAAAAACCCCTTAAACGATGCCCGTCATGAAATTTTGTGATTTTGGGGCGGCGGCCATATTGGATCTCTAAATTAACCCGAAATTCGTACTCAGCATACCAAAAAACCCCTTAAACGATACCCATCATGAAATTTTGTGATAGTGGCGCGGCGGCCATTTTGGATTGCAAAATTATCATAAATTTCGTACTCAGCATACCAAAAAACCCCTTTAACGATACCCATCATGAAATTTTGTGATTTTGGGGCGGCGGCCATATTGGATTTCTAAATTAACCCGAAATTCGTACTTAGCATACCAAAAAACCCCTTAAACGATACCCATCATGAAATTTTGTGATTTCAGCGCGGCGGCCATATTGGATCTCTAAATTAACCCGAAATTCGTACTCAGCATACCAAAAAACCCCTTAAACGATACCCATCATGAAATTTTGTGATAGTGGCGCGGCGGCCATTTTGGATTGCAAAATTATCATAAATTTCGTACTCAGCATACCTCAGCTCGGTTCACCTCCCTCACCGGCTGTAATTAAACGTTACATTACGCGCGAATGCTCCCGGTGAGGGAGCACCTTAAAAAACAGCGGCCATTAGCCCGTCACATAATACGCGACTACGCATATAGGTCGATAGAACCGGCGAGCGAACATCGGTCGACCAGTACACTTCTACCGGTCTTACAACTTACAATAGAGCTCTAGTGAAATACACGACTACCAAAATTGTCAAATTGTACCGACGACCTTATATTTTGCCACGATTTCTATTCTATTCTGACGCGATTCTAATAGCAGACTTGGCCCCCTGATGCCTACTCGCTAAAGCGCTTTAATCACTGGCGAGCCGACGAACCAACGAACCAAGAGATTTATAGTCCGTGGTTCGTCGGCTCGCGTATATGATCCACTAGCGAACAGGACCGTTGGCTCGCCATCTGTTAGTCGTCGTCACACTGAGGTCCTGGGTTCGATTCCCACCTTGAACCAATTATTTTTGTATCACTATAAAATTCGCAAAAAGTCTGTCGGCTCGCCGGCTCGGCTGATCCACTGGCGGTCTTTTAGTCCGCGTACTTCGGCCAGCGAGTCGAGAAAAAGTCCGCGGACTTTTAGTGCTCCATTGGCGAGCAAGATCGTTGGCTCGCGCTCGCTGGCTCGCTAGTGAACCAACGGTCTTGCTCGCCAGTGGATCAGGCCCTTGTGTCGATCCGCTTTTCAGTGCACATTTTGTTGTCAAAGGATAAGCTACTTAGTATCACGTGACAAATTAGTTTAAAATGTCGAAATGTGTAATAAAAGTGTGTCGAAACTATAGAAAACGTACAGAAACAGCCAGGAAAGTCACCTATCATCGGTAAGTAACTCGAAACTTATCATAATTACCTGAAATTGTTTATTTATGTGTATTTGCCTCCATTTTGACATTTTTGTTGGTGCTGTCAGTTTCCAATTTAGAATCCCCAAATTAATAAGCAAAGAATTAGGCGTTGAACTAAATTTTTAGAGACACATTAAATCAATAATTTGGAAACGGTCAAGTGTGAGTCGAGAATAGTGGAAATTGACATAAAGGCAATTGTTCTGACTCAGTAACGAGAAACTTGGCATACTTTTTATGAAAGGAAATCATTTAAAATACCTAAATTTGAAATATAAATGGTGGAATCTGTAGTAATGTTATAAACTGAAGGGTTTGTTTGTTTGTTTGAACACTAGGATCTCGGGAACTACTGGTTGGATTTTAAAAAGTCTTTTACATTTCGTTAGTTCAAATATCTCTCTCTCTCTCTCTCTCTCTCTCTCTCTCTCTCTCTCTCTCTCTCTCTCTCTCTCTCTCTCTCTCTCTCTCTCTCTCTCTCTCTCTCATGTGGCGTAACCATGTTGCGTAGTACCTGACGACGTAGAACGACCTTTTTAGAATTTGTCCCTTGCAATAGGTGGTGAGCCGTATTTCCGTGTGGAAATGAACAGGCGCAGGTTGTGACTGCCTGCTGTTGAATTTATATATACTGGTTGAATTTATAGTCGTTCTGGAACGGAAAGGTTTAGGCACAGTATCGATAACAGAAACGATCGGCACTGTTAATTTGAAAATCAACAAAAAAACATTACGAAAATGTTGCCTGCGTCGAATACTGTTCTCACCTTTGGGATGACTCCGCGAGGTACTTACTAGACGCGCTTGACGCTATGCATATATACTGGTTCAATTTATAGTCGTTCTGGAACGGAAAGGTTTAGGCACAGTATCGATAACAGAAACGATCGGCACTGTTAATTTGAAAATCAACAAAAAAACATTACGAAAATGTTGCCTGCGTCGAATACTGTTCTCACCTTTGGGATGACTCCGCGAGGTACTTACTAGACGCGCTTGACGCTATGCAGAGACGTCTCTGAATAGCGTCAAGCGCGTCTATTAGAAAGCCGTCAAGTGTTAGTCAGAATCTATACATTAGACCTTATAACTTGCTTATTAAATTAGACCTGTTTGTTTTATAATCAGGTTCCATTTTGATCAACCACGCACACATTATATTATTATATTTGCAGAATACCTGCTGATCCTATAATGCATAATCGATGGGTAACCATTATAAGAAAAAGTCGTGGGGAAGATTATTGGAAACCTACTAAATCAACGGTCATATGCTCTGATCATTTCCATGTTAATGAACTATATTTTGTCAACAATCAAAAGCGTCGAAGATTGAAAACGGTGGCGGTACCGAGCAAGGTAAGCTACACCAAAACATAACATATTTGACATAAAATTCTTTATGATTGAAGTGTTATTTTGGATCTATTTGCTTAAGTGTTATATTTTCTTACAGGCATTATTTTTATCATCAATTTGTTCTGATGATAGTCAGAACTCAGAAGACAGCAAATCGGAGGCGTCGGTATGTTTCTATTTTGAATGAGAAGAAATAATTAGTCTATATAATAAAACAATGCTAAATGACCGAGTGAGCAAATTGAACAAGTCTCCAATTTGACAGTATGGACGCTTTTGCTTTCGTCCGTACATCTAGGGTTCGTCAGAAATACACACATTTTAATTCCGGTCAACCGGGTGCATTTCTTAACCGATTTTCACAGAACTCGACACAGGTGTTCTTGGATTTAAAATACAGCTATTGTCGAGAGCTTTTTTTGATAGGTAGAAAATGGGGGAGAAAAGGGGTGAAGATTTACTTTAAGAACAGAAATTGATGATTTGGGGCAGAAACACAAAGGATATGAATACTCGCAGTGTTTTTTAGGATTCTTTTTTCCAACTTAAATAAAGGTTTGATTTTTTTACAGCCTCAAGGAAGTATAGACCTTAACTTTTTTTGGTAAATTAGTATTAATTTCATACCTCGACTCGATACATTTAAGCGTCCGACTCGCACTCATCTGGTTTTGTTTTGGGTGCTTGCGAGGCCTACTCTTTGCAGAAGAACTAGTTATATGTAGTTGGAACAAACAATTACAACATTAAGGCCAGGGTTAGGGCTAACGACCATGAGCATAAAAAAAACGTGTCCTTTAAACAAATAAATGTAATATTTTGAAGCATACATAGTTTTGTTGCAATAACTCAATACTCATAGTTATGCAAAATCAAAGAAAATCAAAAACATTTACATATTTACTTTCATTTTATTTTCAGACATCTCTGGCAAGAAGCAAAGAATCTGAAACGTGTTCAACAGATGTCCACCCTTCTACATCTGCAATAGTAACTAGTGATAACATAGTTCACAATGACATTAAACCCACTAGTACTTGTGATATAAAAAGTATAACAGACCCTAAAACAACGGAACCAACTGACAATCGATCACTTAATATTGAAGATTTTTCAGATATTGATTCAATTCTCGACACACCAAGAAAAGCAAAGCTGCGGAGAGATTTGCGTAGAAAAATTCGGCTCCAAAAAATCCATAATATTAAAATTCAATCGTTAAGACGCAAAAACTCAAGACTTAAAAAGAAAATAGCATCTTTTAAAGGGATTCTTAAAATATTAAAAAAGGAAAGATGTATCAACAATGACACCCATAATGTTTTATCTGGTAATGTTTTTGCCGCTGACCTATACGCTAGCATGAAAAAAAAGACACAGGGTAAATGTAAGAGGGCTGTATCTAAGTATACACCAGAGTTCAGAAAATTTTGTTTGACTTTGCATTTTTTGTCCCCGAATGCATATAGTTATGTAAGAAGAAAATTTGAAACGTGTCTTCCGCACCCAAAAACAATAGGTAAATGGTATGCAAATATTGACGGATCTCCAGGCATAACAGAAGATGCATTCAAAATATTAAATGCTAAACGCAAGCAATCAGAAACAAACTTAATATGTGCATTAATTGCAGACGAAATGGCGATTAGACAACAAAGACATTTTAATGAAAAAACTAAACAAGAT
This sequence comes from Miltochrista miniata, assembly GCA_933228765.1. Classification (NCBI taxonomy): domain Eukaryota; kingdom Metazoa; phylum Arthropoda; class Insecta; order Lepidoptera; family Erebidae; genus Miltochrista; species Miltochrista miniata. The sequence goes on along the minus strand of OW121752.1, from coordinate 29,897,137 downwards.
GATGGTTTAGTTGATATGGGTACTGGTCCTAACGAAAACATCAATATAAAAGCTTCAGAGGCTTATGTTTTTCTCCTAGTATCCCTAAATGAGCCCTGGAAATTACCAGTGGCTTACTTTTTAATTCATGGTATGACAGGAGAACAAAAAGCCAATATAATTAAGACTGTTCTCACCAAATGCCATCAAGTAGGCGTTGATGTCGTGTCATTAACATTTGACGGACATTGTTCTAACGTGTCAGCAATGAAGATACTGGGCTGTAGTGTTGATGACCCTACAAAACTAAAAACATCATTTAAACACCCATGCACTGATTATGAAGTTGCAGTATTTCTTGATTTCTGTCATATGCTAAAGTTAATTCGCAATCATTTCCAATCAAAAGAGATTTTTTTATACAAAGATGAGAAAATTATGTGGAATTATGTGAAAGAATTAGCGGAATTGCAAGAGAATATTGGTCTGCACCTAGCTAATCGTTTAACAAAAAAACACATAGAATTCCGAAATTCAATTATGAATGTGAAATTGGCATCTCAATTATTAAGCAGGAGTGTTTCCAAAGCAATAGGATTTTGTCGGCAAGAACTTAAATTATCAAAATTTCATAACAGCGAGGCTACTGAAAAATTTATAATGATTATGAACAACGTTTTTGATATTTTTAACTCCTGAAATTTTCAAGTTTACGGTTACAAGCGTCCTTTAAATTCTCAAAACAAAGAAGATGTGTTTGAGGCATTGGAAACAGCACGCGATTTAATATTAAACCTTAGCTTGCAAGTATCAAGAAAAAGAACGTATCAAGATACAGAAACGAAGAAAAAAATAACTTTAAAAAGTTTTACGCCAGTGCTTAAAAGCCAATCATTCACTGGATTTCTTGGTGTTCTGATTTGTATTAATAGCCTAAAAAATTTATATGTAAGGTTGATTGAATCAAATACAATGAGCTACATTACCACTTATCGAATTAGTCAAGACCATGTGGAACTATTTTTTGGAGCTATACGTATGCATGGAGGTTATAATGACAATCCTAACGCCCGACAATTCAAAGGCATTTACAAAAAACTTCTATGCCATATGGAACTTAAATCTGCTGGATCAGGAAACTGCGTTCCACTTGAAAACCTAAGCATTTTGATGTGCTCTTCAGCTCTCAAATGTATCAACGAAACCACTCCCCTATTACGAAAAGATGATGAAGATGAGGCAGCAAAAATGGATGAAGTCTTGCCAATACATGAAAATGAAAGTAATTTATCTGGTTTGTTAGACGATGCGGAAATGGCTGAATTCAAAGAACAAATAGTTGGATACATTGCAGGCTTTGTCGTAAAATGTCTGGGTAGACAAATAAAATGTACTGCATGCATTGACACTTTATTTGCCAAAGAAGTACAGGACTATCATAAACTTGTTTGTACACGAGATGAAGGCGGACTAATTTACGCTTCAATGGATGTACATTCTGTTTGCAAAAATACAGAAAAAGTTTTCCAAATGTTTCGTAGAGGAAACTTTGTAATGACCAACAAAAATTATGCAAAAATAGTATCCGCCGTAATGGAAGAATTTATTGGCATTAACAGAACGTATTTTAAAGTAGAATCCGAACATGTATGTGGTCATCTGCATCAAATAAATTTGATAAGATTGGTTGCAGAAAAATATCTAAGTATAAGGTGTCACTATTTTAATAAATTAGAAAACGCTGACAGTGGTGCAGCATCGAAGAGGAAGTTCTATAAAAAACAAATTCAAAGGGAGGGAAACTAAAATAAAATCCTAGATTTGTGCAAAATTGTTTTATTTATTACTCCATTGCCTACTTAATTCTAATAAAATGAATCCTACCAAAAACTATGTTAAAGGGAGCTAAGTTAAGTGTTAAGAAAATGCGTCTTGAATTTGACACTCATTAGCTACCAATTCTTTTGTTGGTAAACTCAACACCCACGCATATTATTATATTAAACTTGGTCTAATTTCGCGATAAAGTTTTTGATGTAATACTTACCATTACTTTTTGAACAGAAACAAGTATGTATGTACCTACCTAACAAGTGACACAGCTCGTGTTTTTCATGCACTTAATAACTTAAAAATACGTTATTGATTGCTAGTAATTAATATGTTAAACCAGTTGTCGACTGGTAAAACGCATATTATGACTTTAACTTGTTAGTTCTTTATTGATGCAAATTATCAATAATATTTATTATATCATCATTTTAGATTATTTCCTTTGTCTACCTTCCTTATGCCTTTGCCATATGCCTTTTAGTCTACCTTCATGCAAAATTTCAAGTTTCTAATTCAATGACAGATTTTATACTTTCAAATGAAAATAATAGTTCGCTAACTTTACGTGAGTAAAGGTTGTTTCCTAGTTAGTATTACCTACGTAGTGATTAAGTAGGTACTCTGTGGTCTTACCCTCATTGCCTTAATGGCGGGACCATGTTGAGAAAAAAAACTTGCATGTACTTGGGCATAAATGATTTACTTTATAAATCACAGTTATAGTGTAATTTTTTATCGTTTGAAAATACACAAAGGCATGTTTTTTACATTTCTTTACGAACATTATATGAAATACTGCTCTTAGTACTTTCACAAAATAAGTATGTTGTCGCGACACTGGTTGGTGCGTAACTCTGTGGGCAATTGCCTCCCATTTGTCTTGCCATTGCGCAGTGTGGGTAACGTATCTATACTTTTTATATGTCATCAGCGAAAATACGTTTCAATTTGTAGAGGGCTATAAAGACCTCTTAATGTAAAATCGCCAGTTTCTTATACATAACTTGGCCGGACAAGCATCCGCGTATGTAGAAACATCTATAATCATACAGATAGACATTTTATATATTACTAGCGGTACCCTGCCACGCTTCGCTGTGACTTTTTTATGGTGGTTTTATGTACCTATGAGAAATGAGTAACAAACTAAATGATGGGTACATTAAAAAAAAATGTGTGCGTGTAGGTATTGTACACACGTAAGAAGTGAAACTTCATCATGACCTCTCCACCATTTTTCGTAAGAAATATCATGAAATATACATAGGAGTTAGTAGTCCAAAGTCAAAAAGTTCCAAAGTCCAAAGTCAAAAAGTCAAAAAGTCAAAAAGTCAAAAAGTCAAAAAGTCAAAAGTCAAAAAGCCCAAAAGTCCATTAGTCCAAAAGTCCAATAGTCCAAAAGTCCAAAAGTCCAAAAGTCCGAAGTCCAAAAGTCCAAAACTACAAAGTCTAAAAGTCTAAAATACTAAAAGTCCAAAAGTCCAAAAGTCCAACAGTCCAAAAGTCCAAAAGTCCAAAAGTCCAAAAGTCCAAAAGTCCAAAATTCCAAAACTCTAAAACTCTAAAACTCTAAAACTCTAAAACTCTAAAACTCTAAAACTCTAAAACTCTAAAACTCTAAAACTCTAAAACTCTAAAACTCTAAAACTTTAAAACTCTAAAACTCCAAAATTCCAAAGTCCAAAAGTCTAAAGTCCAAAACTCCAAAATTCCAAAGTCCAAAACTCCAAAAGCATAAAAGTCCAAAAGTCCAAAGTCCAAAAGTTCAAAACTCCAAAGTCCAAAACTCTAAAACTTCACAGCTTCAAAACTCCAAAACTCTTAAACTCAAAAACTCCAAAACTCTGAACTCTAAACTCTAAACTCCAAAACTCCAACACTCAAAAACTCCAAAACACTAAAAGGTCAAAAGCCCAAAACTCCAAAAGTCCAATATTCCAAAAGTCCAAAAGTCCAAAAGTCCAAAAGCCCAAAAGTCCAAAAGTCCAATAGTCCAAAAGTTCAAAAGTCCTAAGCCTAAAAGTCGAAAATTCGAAAAGTCCAAAAGTCCAAAAGTCCAAAACTCCATAACTCCAAAATTCCAAAACTCCAAAACTCCAAAATTCCAAAAGGCCAAAGTCTAAAGTCCAAAACTCCAAAATTCCAAAAGTCCAAAAGTCCTAATGTCCAAATGTCCAAAAGTACAAAGCCCAAAAGTTCAAAGCTCCAAGAGTCCAAAGTCCAACACTCTAAAACTCTACAACTCCAAAACTCCAACTCCAAAAGGTCAAAAGCCCAAAACTCCAAAAGTCCAAAAGTACAAAAGTCCAAAAGTTCAATAGTCCAAAAGTCCAAAGTCCAAAACTCCAAAGTCTAAAATTCTAAAAGTCCAAAAGTCCAAAACTCCAAAACTCCAAAACCTCAAAATTCCAAAGTCTAAAGTCCAAAACTCCAAAATTCCGAATGTCCAAAAAGTTCAAAAATAACATGCAAAACATATCTGACCTCTTTATTAGGTAAGTACTCTCTTTTAGTATTCTGGATGCAAGGAGGCCGCAATCAAACTTCTCTTAAAAAACATCAATCTGGTAGGTACCTTCTAAATAGGTTGTTTATAATATTTTGTTCTGAAGCTGGCAGAATTAATTAAAAAAAAAAGGACCAGCGCCATCTATTGGTAAAATCACTTTTTTAAGCTATTTTATTTTTATTGCTGTTACGAAAAAGTGTATAAAGTAGCCTAAAACCATCTCTGAATCCTATTGTATATCGTGTCCAATTTTGAGCTTAGTCGATTCAGTAAATTTTGAGTTTTTAATAGATACTTAAACGCACACAACATTTTTATATATATAGATTCGCGAAAATACGTTTCAAGTTGTAGAGGGCTATAAAGAGCTAGCTCTTGATGTAAATATCGCCAGTTTCTTTTACATAACTTGGCCGGACATGCATCCGCGTATCTAGAAACATCTAAAATGTCTAACTTAATCATACAGATAGACATTACAATTCCATTTTATAAATTATTTCCATTTTATGATCACTTGAGAACAAAACTTTAGCACGATCAGTTTCCCGAAAAAATGGGAAGTGTCTTTAGCCGGCGTCACTACACACTGACGCAAGGCGTATGTAATAAGACAGCACGCTCACGCACACAATCATGCGTTAGTACGGCAGTTTTTGTTGCAGTGATCACGAGGCGAGAGGGTTTCTATAGTTTCTGGCCTATTAAAATTTCTTAATGTTAACATAGCTTGTAGTATGTGGATGGAGCGCCGTTTTCTATTACAGGCACTGTTATGCCTAAAGGAAGACGTCCATTGAACAACTTACTGTAAATTGTGATACAAATAAAACATTTTTTCATTTTCAATTTTCAAACTTTCTTTTAATCCATCAAATAACTTCATGTAATTATTACAAACTGTACTTACATTATTTAACCAAGCTTTACATTGAATATTGTGTTGACTTAAAGTAATTAAATGCATATTTGTGTGATTAAATAGTATGATATTATTATTTTATTTAAAAACTCTGTTTTGCCAATGACAACTCTCCTTTATCTTGAGAGCCTTGTGATGAAGAAATGATACTCCAATGATGTACATAGCCATTTATTCTTCTGCTCTTCGTATAATAGATACTACTCCTATATTTCCACTTAATGGTTTGATAAAATAAATAACAATCCAATGATTGTAGATTCGTTACATTTTTATTTTCACAATTTATCTAATACTTGCACAACTAACTATTAATTAATACAAATATTCTACTTTAACTAATTAGCACTTTACTGAACTCGATCAGGAAACAGAATGTGTCCTTTTTCCAGAATATTCACTTTTTATCACCTCTCACCAACTCCCACCTCATACTGAACATTTTTGTCAACTCAACTACCCACTATTTTCGAATAATCAATAAATGTTTTATGTACAGGCTAATCATTCTACTATGAGGCGGTGTTGACATCACAAAAATAACTTATTATTACTACTTAAAACTGAATGGTTTTAGCAAAATCACAACATTCGGCCATCAGACAGCGTGCTATCTCCGGAGCACGCAGTAATCACAACATTCGGACCTGTATATTGAACTAATCACATATTTTCATACATAACGTACATAACAATAATACCTTCATGCGGCTTTTTATAATATGCTAAATCAAAATCTTAAAGTTTAATTAAACCTAAACCTTCTCTATATCTTCTACCTACTCTGTCTATAGTCTATATGCTTATAATATTAACTCAATCATTATTTATTTTGTAAAACTATAAGTGAGAACTTGAGTCTGGCGAAACGTCAAGAATACAAAACAAAGGCAACAAGTAACCAGTTCACAGAGCAGACCGCCTGCTGAAACTATTTACAAATGTAAAATCTAAAAAGTGATCTCTTTTTTTTTTAAACCCAGCAGAGTCTGCAGATCACTTCCAGGTTTCCTTTTCCAGCAAAAGAAATCATTACATGTGTCAGCAATTAGTGTAAAATATATTTAATAGTGGAATACAACTAGTACAAGCGAGTGATTTTTGACAAAAAAATCATTAGGTATCTAATATTACCATCATAATAATATTACTTAAATAATATTTGTAAATTAAATACCTATACCTTAACCCTAAGGACACATATAAATATAGTATTTAAGGCTTGTGGCATTCTCGAAGTTACTTTTTTTATATCAACATCTATCCTTACAGGTTTCCCTAATTCGATAGTGTTACAATGTGTTTATTATTGCCGACAATTTTAATCAATGAATTGTAACTTGGGTCATAAATACATAAATAGATTAAATTCCGATACTGTAAACTAACTTTAATAAATTGTCATGCAAATAATAATGACTTTATATAATCATTTTAAATATTAATAAAAATCTCAGATGATAATAACAAAAATATTAGTGTCTTATAATGTAATAATAGTTTCATTCGTGTAATAATGTCAATAATTAATAATTTCATATCATACTATAATAAATTGTGTCAAACGTTTGCAAACATAAATCTGAAATAGGTACGAATTATGTCAAATAATAATAATAAAATAAAATAATCATGGTATGCGCATAAAATGTGTCAATGCAAAATGTATAAGTATTCTTAAGTCAATCACTGAGATACTCTGATTAATCTAACCATACCAATACATTCAAATTCGGTTGGTAGCCTGTCGCAAGAGCGTATACCTACCACTGTTTAACTGGGCAACTACCCATAAAGTGTCATTGACCTTATGCAGTCTACTATGATAACAAGAAAGACTTTTTTTTATGATTGATGTACATGTTATAAATTCGCAAGATTTATTGGGAACTTTTTGGTAAGTAAAACCTTCCTATTTCACAAATACAGGATAAAAACTAGACATTTAATTATTAGACTACTACTTACTTAGAAATAGTATGGTATTACTTTGGAAATGGTATTTGAATAAAAGAAACTCCAAGGTACGGATACCTATATTTCTTGCGAGGTGCAGCCACAAGATTCTGATGAATTTCTTATTTTCATAATGTTATGTACCTACTCTTTTTGCAGAGAGACTCTTGGACGTAATCTAAATTATAGAATATCGCTATTATGGACATTTTGTAAGATACAAGATTAGGTACTCCGCAGGAGGATACAGGTTAAATTTGAATACACTGTTAAAGTAACTCAAATTTACAATTCCATCTACATCTGTTAATGCCTCATCTTTTGCACAGCAAAAAGCTAGTGAACTTAACCTTTAGCTAGTTTTACATTGAATCAAATTATCTAAAACAAACTACTAGGAGCGGCTAACCCCACAAGTTCCAACTCTCGACCATTTAGTTAGTATTGGTTTCTATGTGTTACAATAGTCACGGTAAATTTAAGACTTTAGAAGGTTTTCCTTTTCCATTTTTATCAGAATAAGAATATTAACGATATTTGTTAACAAATATGAAAAAGAAAACTCCTAGTCGAGTCGACTGGCAGACTGCAGTCATCTATCTAAACCAATGGGTATAACTATTTAAAGGGGAAATGCTGCCAGTCTTTGGGTACAATGTCATTATTTAGATTTAGGTTGGTTTAGATAGTTATAATGTAAATAGATAATGTTACATTGGGATTATTTTGGTAAATAAATATGTAACAAGTCTCATTCTGTCAGATGCTACAATATTTTCTAGGCAGTAGTCCCACGATCTGATAAAATTCTACAAGGAACTCATGATAACGTCAGCTGTTCAGGGTTCTTTTTTTTTCATTTTGCGAACCAGTCAACTTTTGTTAGAACATAGGATATACATTTAATTCTAGCCTTTACCTCTAACAAAATGGCCCTAAGTGGTCTAAGTGCATATATACTGTTAAAAGGCAGTTTTACCTTTTCTTCAGTCTTAGCGGAATTATAAATATTGCATTAGAAAACCAGTAAGACTGAATCTGTTCTAGCGTAACAAAATAACCAATATATAATAAGCATCAGAATTATACTTAGTTTACTTGGTCCTAAATTATCCCTATAGGGCATTATGTCTTAGTATACTCATTTGACTGGACACTAGTCCATGTTGAAGCGGGCTTAAAAGAAATCTACAACCTGCCGCTATTTGTGGTACTAAATCCCTCTTTGTCATAGTGGTTTAATAAGTCATAGTGGTACGACGTATGTTACAGCCGGTGTACAGCGTAAAATTAAGGCCTAATAGACACCTACGTACCTTTTTTTTTTGCTAACAGTTTACAGGGCGTTCTTGTAGTGTAGTTTGTCGACTGAAATACGCAACTAGTATAATCTGATAAACTAAACTAGTCAGAGAATACCACCTAACCCTGGTGAACTGCAACCGTATGCACTTCGGTCAGGCTTCTGAAACTCGCCTACACCTACAGCAATAATTAGAGCCCGAACGGAGACTTCTAACCCGCGTATGGCGGCACGCAAAATGTTTCGATCTTTACTTAAATTTCTCTGTATATATTTATTTTTTGCGATTTGTAGGTATGTTTAGAAATACCTATAAGATAGCACAAAATAGTTATTACTCTCTAGCACTGGCTTTAATCAAGATCCAGGAAGTAAAACTTGTGTACGTACTACTAAAAGTTATTCCGTGCCTCAGTGTTTCAATCAGGATTATCTATTTATTAATATTATAAGAAGGAAAGATTCGATTGCCTGTATGGTTGTTTCTTTGCGTTAAATAGTCTCCAAAACCACTGAATCAATTTAAAAAATTCTTCCACTACTGCGAAGGCACACCCTCCCCGAGTAACGTTCCCGTATCTCCACAGGAATGGGACTACGCAGGGAAAACCATGCGGCAACCGCTAGTATTGTCTTCGACCAGTAGAGGTCGTTCAACTAGGTCTTTTTACAAGGATCCAAGTGTAATATTTAGCTTAACTCATACAGTCCACTGCCGTTGTACACACGCTCTTTCAATTAAAAAAAGGTCTTGATATGATATGATATGATTTGGTACAATTAGTCAAAAGGGTCACCGTCTATTACAATTAGAAATTATATTATATTCCCCAATAATAGAGTCCATGCCTAAAATGGTCGCCAGGGATTTTTAATGTGCGCGAGTTGCGTGACACACTAAAAACACGACGCGACTATGTGTAGATAGAATGTACTGCGTATGGTGGCGCATTGGATATTGATAGTGTGACTCTGGTCATAGAAAACAACACAAATTGATTCTACTCAACACGCGTTGCGTCGCGTTTTAACAATGTGTTTCCGCCTCAAACTTCCGACGTGTATTTGACACGGATAACTCTTGAGGAAACCCACACTATAACACATATAGATTGTTATGAAGCTAAAAAGTTCAACTAATCCTCAGGCATATCACATTTTTAAAACATGATACATTATATCTATATCTATATAATCATAATTCCATAAATAATGCACTAGGAGTTCTTATCAATAAGGTAAAACTAAAATAAGTTATAAAATACCACAATTCCTTGTCTGGAGGACTCGTGTCGCGGTTGCTCAAGGTCGTTAGCAATTATCCGAATCAAAGTCTTAATTTCACCTGTCGCTCGGCCCGATCCTCACCATTGCCTTCAGTATCGCCGCTACTGGTTAGATTCCGCCTTCTGGCGGTCACGCCGCGCCGCACTGTATTCCGACACGACAGTTCACCTGTCTTTCTGCTTGGGCGTGAATCTTTCACTTCAGTCACCTGGAATTGTCATTTTAAACGCAGTTACTGCTCTTTCAAGCTAACAATTTCCCATCTATCATCTCATCTAAGGCGTTTATTACGTACAAGGCGCGTCCCCAAAAAAAATCTCTATGCCTTACTTTGCATACGGCTAGTTATGAAAAGGGTACAGTTTGTGCCGTAATCTTTCTTGAGCGATTCCGTGATTGGGAAAGCTCACTAAGCCCCTAGTATGGAATCTAAATAACACTATAGGCATAAACAATGCTGTAGGTGTTAAGTAAATCGAAAAATATCAATACTGTTTCACATACGCTCCATTTACTATTGGGCAACAAAATTTGTTATGCATTCATGTGTGTGTAATCTAAACGCTCCACACATACCAATCCAAGTAAGCCTAATGTCAGCCTAAATCAATGAAAAAAAACTTCTATATTGTTATGATAGCAGCACAACAATATGACTGCATAAAGCACAGATGATAATGTGAATCATTCTCACTATACTCACCTGGTTGAAATTGACAGCACACCTATACGGTTGCATACTGGCTGCACACTAACACGGCTGCATGTAGCATCGCTTCATGACTAAACAGATCAATCTCAACATACTTACATGGTTGTGCACTGGCAGTCTACTTACATAGCTTATAGAAATCATTTGCCGCTCCTACATGATGGCACTTCAGTAGCACACCTATATGGCTATGAAACTAACTGTCAACATACCTGCATGGTTGCGCTTTTACAGCTCACCTACATGACTGCAGACAGCACTCCTGCACGGCTATGGAAATAACTCACATCATACCTGCATGGTTGCGCTTCTACAGCGCACCTACATGGCTGTAGACAGCACACCTGCACGGCTATGGAAATAACTTACATCATACCTGCATGGTTGCGCTTCTACAGCACACCTACACGACTGTAGACAGCACACCTGCACGGCTATGGAAATAACTCACATCATACCTGCATGGTTGCGCTTCTACAGCACACCTACACGACTGTAGACAGCACACCTGCACGGCTATGGAAATAACTCACATCATACCTGCATGGTTGAGCTTCTACAGCACACCTACACGACTGTAGACAGCACACCTGCACGGCTATGGAAATAACTCACATCATACCTACATGGTTGCGCTTCTGCAGCACACCTACATGACTGCAGACAGCACACCTGCACGGCTATGGCACTAACTCACATCATACCTGCATGGTTGCGCTTCTACAGCACACCTACATGGCTGTAAACAGCACACCTGCACGGCTATGGAAATAACTCACATCATACCTGCATGGTTGCGCTTCTACAGCACACCTACACGACTGTAGACAGCACACCTGCACGGCTATGGAAATAACTCACATCATACCTGCATGATTGCGCTTCTGCAGCACACCTACATGACTGCAGACAGCACACCTGCACGGCTATGGAAATAACTCACATCATACCTGCATAGTTGCGCTTCTACAGCACACCTACACGACTGTAGACAGCACACCTGCACGGCTATGGAAATAACTCACAAAATACCTGCATGGTTTCGTTTCTACAGCTCACCTGAATGGCTGCAAACAACACACCTTGCACGGCTATGGGACTAACACACATAATACCTGCATGGTTGGACAATCACTTGCAACGCTCAGGGTTGCACAGCAGCATTCATACTTAAATTAATAAAATAATGTCTAAATTTTTCATAGTACGTCTCGTTGAATGGAGATCCACGCACTAAATACAGTCTTTGCCTTTGAGAAGTCGTTAAGTATCTTAACCACATACTTTTAAAAATAAATAGCAAAGACTGCAAGTCTGGTCGGTCTTAACACAAAATATATTACACACTAGCTGATGCGCGCGGCTTCGCCCGCGTGAAATTTGGTCCCCGTTCCCGCTTCCCGTGGGAACATTTTCCCGGGATAAAAAGTAGCCTATGTGTTATTCCGGACTATACTCTATCCCTGTACCAAATTTCAGCCAGATCCATTCAGTCGTTAGAGCGTGATTGAGTAACAAACATCCAAACATCTAAACATCCAAACATCTTGTAGTAGTAGGAAGTAGGATAATTGATCTATGTAACTGCAATAAGAACGGTGCGTACCTATCGTATTTGGTCACATTTATTTGTCCTACGTAAAAATTAATTTATTTACCGTACCGGTAGAGGGTATTCACAAAATAAATCAAAATAACTAACTGTAATTATGTCCAAAATTTCTAATAGGACGTCTTGTTAACTGAGGATCCACGAATTAAAATGAAGTCCTAGCCCTTGAGAAGTGGCTATGTAACTTAAATATGTACCTACTTTTGTTTCAAGGTAACTAATAGGTACATATGGGCATAATAGTGGGTATTACCACAATAAAAATATAGCTCTATGCAACTACAATAAAACGATAAGGACCTTTTTGTCACATTTCTGTGTTCAATCTAAAACAAATGTATTCACTGTTCCGGTAGAGAATATTTCCTAAAACCCTTACCGGTGTTAAAAAAAAACTTCGTTAAATGGACACCGCAATTAATAGAGTTATGTAACCCCAGTTTGCAGCAATTCGTTAAAGTCAAATACCTTCTTGACTACAGTAGAAAATGCTACGAATATAATACACGCTAATAGGGATAATCACGAACCATGATTAGAATTCGAATAAACTTTTACTTACAGTTTTAACTTGTCACGGCTTGGCTCGCAGGTTATCACACTTCTGAATTGATGAAGAAATGATACTCCAATGATGTACATAGCCATTTATTCTTCTGCTCTTCGTATAATAGATACTACTCCTATATTTCCACTTAATGGTTTGATAAAATAAATAACAATCCAATGATTGTAGATTCGTTACATTTTTATTTTCACAATTTATCTAATACTTGCACAACTAACTATTAATTAATACAAATATTCTACTTTAACTAATTAGCACTTTACTGAACTCGATCAGGAAACAGAATGTGTCCTTTTTCCAGAATATTCACTTTTTATCACCTCTCACCAACTCCCACCTCATACTGAACATTTTTGTCAACTCAACTACCCACTATTTTCGAATAATCAATAAATGTTTTATGTACAGGCTAATCATTCTACTATGAGGCGGTGTTGACATCACAAAAATAACTTATTATTACTACTTAAAACTGAATGGTTTTAGCAAAATCACAACACTTGTTACCCACCGCACGACCACACGGCGGCACCGGAGTGTCGTAAATTTTTTTTTTAATACAGTTGCTCAAAAAGTGGCGTATTACAGGGACGTATAGCGTTCGGGATGTGGGCTATTATAACACTTGTGCTTTTTCTTTACCATTCTCGCACTCATGCGTTTTCTCTTCCAATTGTCAAAATAATGTCTGTGATGCATGCAAATATTTCTTAAAAATAGTAGTTTATGACACTGTTGCATAATAAGGGTTCTTATAACACGAGTGTGTTTTAAAAAAACGAGCCGTAGGCGAGTTTTTTTATAGTATCACACGAGTGTTATAAGACCAAGTTATGTACAGTGTCATACACTACTTTATCTACTCTCATACTATAATACCTGATTTCATTTTGTTGTGTTAAATAGTTGCTCCTTGATTTCGTCGGTAACAGGTTCATGGTCATGTTTGACGCAGTTTCCAGAATGTCTGGTGGTGTACAATTACCACCATCCTCGCTTTAAGACATGTTTTTACACAAATACTAATTTATTTTACAAACAAAACCAAACTTTGTTTAATTTAAATGTAAAATGTTGGCGGTAAGCGCAAACATCGATTGCGCATGCGTGTTTCTTTTTTTTTTAGGCTGCGGGGACCATAGATTTAGGATTTTTCGCTACTCTGGAGACATAATTTTTTTTTAAAGTAGAGGTTCAAACTTCTTTTTCAGCTGGAGATTGTTTATGGTGTATCGTAATGATTAAAAAGTTTTATTATGATATAGGTGTCCATACAAGACCTGTATCGTGATAAAACTTTTTTTTTGGCCTGTGCGTAATGTTTGTCATAATAGTATTGATTTCAATTTTATAATCTTTGTATTATAGTATCAGAGTAGATAAAGATACTTACTTGTTTTAATATCAGATTAAAAGTAATTTTAATTAAAATTTAGCATAAATTAATATATGTATCGGCCAAATTAAATTTATAAATATAAAACAAGTTGGCTGTATGAAGTGCACTGCCATAGTCTCTGCTTAGAAAGGTATATTATTCTTTTACGGTTGGCGCCATTTTGGATATTCAGGTTTATTGTGTTTTTATTATTTTATAAAATTGCTTAATTTTTTCGCAACTGTATTAAAAATAGTTGTTCAATACAACGTGTGGGATTGTTATTTAAACTCGTTCCGACTGTCTACCCTCGCCTTCGGCTCGGGTCAACACCTGTCGTAACTCGTTGTAATAACAGAAATCCCACACTTGTATCGAAAACTACTATTTTCCTTCAGCCCTACTAACCAGAAGGCATCTAAGCAGGTTGATGGCAAAAACCGTTGATAGAAGGCAGTCGTTAGGTAAAGTTGAAAGCCTAATGGGAAGCTCTGATAAATAAAATTCAATAGTGTTTGGTCACGTGGGCCAGAAAGGGGGGGGGGACATTTCTGGCAAATCTTTTTATTGCAGGCACTCGTTTTGCATTAAAACTTGGTTCACACCTGTCAAAGAAACGGTGTTCAATGGAGCAGACGTGTTCTGAAGTCGATACCACAATATAGTAACGTAAGTTTAGGACGCCCTTCAGCCAAATAGATTGGTGACTTACAAAAGTGATTCCTATGAAGAATATTGGGATCGAACTATGTCCAACAGTGGACTGTGATATAATCTATTGATGTGACTTTTCCATAGTAGACGTATTCACATTAATATAACTTTATAGTATCTATAGTATTGAAAACCTGTAGGAATTCAATAAAAACACCACGAACAGGGAAGTCAACAAAAACTGTGAAGTGATGTCATTGCTTCCAGATATTTCGCCGACAATGAGCTCTCGAAAAATCTGAAAAACGTTCCAATCTCATGCGCGCGGGAACGTGTTGTCATGACAGAAAAAAGCCCTCCATCAATTTACCGCAAACCTATTTCTTAACACATTTGCGTCGCCATCCTTTCATATCATGCCATAGCTTGGCATTTCAAATATTGGCGAATAATTATTACGAGTATTATTCAACATTTTTTGGCACGAAATCGAGGTGTGTGTTTCATATTATTCGAAATAATGTTCTTCCGACTTTTTCTTTTGTAATACTGGGAAATAAATCGTTTAATAAGCGATCATTCCTTACTAGGTGATATATGCCTACATACAAATGGCTCTGTGCCTATTACTCCTAAACGGCGATTACAAAATAGTGAAGAATTTTCACTTGTTTTGGTACGAATCCGTGACTCAATTGGTTTGAACATTACCCTGGTTTAGGAAAAGTTCCGTCTGAATCAAGTTTTCTTTAAATAACGACAATCATGCTACTACTAATTGCAGCCGAGATCAACATCTTAACGTACTTTTTGAAGCACGGAACTATTCGTACATGGAAATAATGTTAGTGATCATTGATCTCAGTACAGTAGCCCGTCGGTAGAGCACCGATCTCTGGAGAGAAACTTAACACGTTTCAAACTCTGAGTGAGCGTGGTTGTGATCGCTTAAATTACTTGATGGTAATGATGGTGTATGTACAAGTTAAGGTTTCGTACCCAAAAGGTAAAATACCGGAACCTTGTTACTTTGACTCCGCTGAACGTTTGCCTGTCCATCTGTATGACAGTTGAAATTTTCTGTTGCCGCTATAACGACGAATACTAAAAGCAGAAAATAAATATTAGGGAGTACCTATATGACAAACGGATTTTTTTTTCGTTTTTGGTTCGGAGACCTCTCGACGCCAACTCGCAATTAACCGATTTTTTTTCACAACAACAATAAGAAGGCCTAAGTAAAGAGTGACGTGTAAGGTCCGTCCTAAAGAATAACATCTGAATCAACCCATCAAGAAGCGGAATGCGGGGTCCTACTAACATCTTAAGGACCCCAATGGGTCGGATCCTCCTCGTGGTGCATCCTGGGCAACGGAGTAGCGACCACTCCCCTTCCTCTGTGGGGGAGTTGTGCTACTCTGGCTAATTCCGGCCGAGGCGGAAGTAACCCAACTGTGGGCTGCTCGGTGGTGTGTGTTCAGCAGCAATGCTGGGTCGCCGTCGCTTCGCCACCTTTGCTGGCGAGACGATGGCGGCAAAGTGGGAGAGGCACTGCGTGGGGGGCGGGAGTTCGGGTAAATGCTCCCGCCCTGCCATGCAGTTCGGGCTGCCGGCCGTAAATTAGGGCGCGACCGGCGGCAACAGTGCTGGGCCGCTGTCACCTCGCCAGTTGGCGAGGTAATGGCGGCAAAGCGGGAGGTGCACTGTGCGGGGGAGCGGGAGTAACCGATAATGCTTCCGCTCTACCGTGCAGTTCGGGGGCGTCGCGGTGAGGAGTCACTGCGCACCCCCGATTGTTTCTTGACCGTGGGCGTAAGGTCGGGGGGCCCCGCCCACCAACGGTCACATGGCGGTGGGCACCTTTCCCGTGTTCCGGGGGTGCCCATTAGCGCACGCCTGCCCCAGCCGCTCTCTGTCTCCTCTATTACAGAGGGGCGCTCTTTAGGGAGCTTTGGGGAGCCGCCCATCTGGCTCCCCCGAGGAGAGCCCCGAATAAACGGGGCGCCCCTAGCCGGGTCGACGTGAATAATCTTTTGATATCCCTCGGCCCGGCTAAAGGGTGAGGAGGAACACCGCGGGGTTTAGTGGGTAGGACGGTCCATTCCGGACCGGGCTAGGAGTCCCACACACCATCCCGGCTGCCCCCGCAGCTGGGATGAAGGCGCGTAAATGCGTTCCCCGCGTCAACAAAAAAAAAACCCATCAAGAAGCGGGATACACCCGCACCCGTAAGTCATAGTCTGTCGGGAATTTTGGAACGAGAAGTTACCCAGAACACCCGTCGCTTAAAGTATAGGTAATGATAAGGACCTTGTCGTTTTAATTGGTTCGAGGACGACAGGGCAGCCGTGGACACGTTAAGGAAAATGGTAAATGGACAATTTTTTTCAATAACACAAAAGATAAGTGTTCGCGATGAACAAAAGAAAAGATTCTTGAACTGGTTGAAATTAGTTTAATGACTTTGTAGGTAGGAATTACAACAAATATGGTGTGCAGTCTGTAGGCGTGACGGTTGTGTGTAATTGAATGAGTAGTGATTGGATATGCGTATGTGACAGGTAGGTGACGTAGGTGTGTAAAGCGAATGATTTATGGAAAGTATGACTCGATATAAGCTAAGTACGTTTAGTTAGGCGATTAATGTGTGGTAGTGTTGACGTAGTGGAAATCGGCGTCAACATCCTCCCAGCCGTTGAAAGCATGCTTCGCTTTCAACCGTGATCCTCTTCGTTTGGTGAGTCGGACGATGCAGGCAACAGGCATATTCGGTTCAGTGCTCTTCTCGCTGTTCCTTGGGATGTGGTAATATCAGCTACCCTTACCACACCATCTGATCCCGGAAACAATTTACTGATGCGACCCAATCGCCAGGACAAAGGGGGTAAGTGGTCCTCTTTCATCACGACGAGATCGTTGAGCCGAAGATTTTGGTTTGTAGTGCGCCACTTGGAGCGTTGCTGCAACTCCGCGATATATTCGTTGGCCCAGCGTTGCCAGAAATGTTGTTTAATTTGTTCTAGACGCTGAAACCGGTCTAGACGATTGGCGCTAGTATCAGCCAAGTTAGACGGTCTGCCAATCAAAAAGTGAGCCGGGGTGAGAGGCTGTAGGTCGTTTGGTGATGGACTGAGAGGACATAGGGGTCGGCTGTTGAGGATTGCCTCAACTTGTGCAAATAATGACGACAACTCCTCGAAAGTTAAATGTGCATTACCTAGAGTGCGCTTAATATGAAATTTCGCCGATTTGATTCCCGCCTCGGCCAAGCCGTTAAACGAAGGAGCGTACGCGGGCGAAAATTTAAACTCTATACCTCGACGAGCTGCATATTCACAAATAGAGTCACGTTCTGCCTTTAGAAAGGACGTTAATTCCTTGGCAGAAGCAACGAAATTGCGTCCATTATCGCAATGGATGAGTTTAGGTACACCTCGTCTAGCAATAAATCTTTTAAGCGTCAATATAAACGCATCCTTTGATAGCTCGCTGACAGCTTCTAGGTGGATGCACTTATATCGAAAGCAAACAAAAATACATAGGTAACATTTAGTTATTTTACACCCTCTACCCTTACGGTCGGTAATTAAGAATGGTCCAGCAAAATCAGTAGCAACAGCAGAAAAAGGAAAGCCAACCTCTACGCGGTCATTAGGTAGGTTACCCATAATGTTAGTTAACGTACGGCCACCAAATCTGCGGCAGGTAATACAGTTGCGGACGACATTCCTAGCCAGTAAAAAATAAAATAAAATAAAATAAAATAAAATTTATTCCCTTTGAAATTTTTAAAAAATTATTTAGGTTTGTCAAAATTTTTGTGACTCTACCGGGGGTTCGGAAATACTACAGACTGAGAAGAACACCCCAAGAAACTCAGTCTGGTCCCTTCTCTTCTAGTATCTTAGTATCTAATACAGTTTTTTTTAATGTAGAAAGGAGCAATTCGTGTCACTGCCAGGCAGCCTTGTCTTCTAGAAAGTCTTTAATGCTATAATAAGCTTTCTGGCACAATTTAAGTTTTATTAGTTTTTTAAATTTATTAACTGACAAACCTGATATGGCTGTCGGCAATGTATTGTACATTCGAATACAATTGCCCGCAAAAGAATTGCTTATTTTATTAAGCCTAAATCTAGGTACAGCCAATTTATTCTTATTTCTTAAGTTTAGATTATGGATATCACTATTTTTAATAAATTTACTGTTATTTTTATGAGTATATAATAAGTTTTCATATATGTACTGTGAATACACAGTAAGTATGTTGATATCCTTAAACTTTTCTCTTAATGACTCCCGAATCCCCATACCATAGATAGCCCGGACAGCCCTTTTCTGCAACACAAAGATAGATTCGATGTCGGCGGCGTTACCCCATAATAGTATGCCATAGGTCATGACACTGTGAAAATAGCTAAAGTAGACAAGACGCGCTGTTCTAATGTCTGTCAGTTGTCGGATCTTTTTAACGGCATAGGCTGCAGAGCTCAGTCTGCCCGAGACTTTCTCGATATGAGGCCCCCACTGCAAGTTGGAGTCTAACTTTATGCCCAGAAAGACAGTTTCATCGACCAATTCTACTTGATCATCCCTAATCTTAATACTGGTGTTAACGAGCCTAACATTTGGCAAGGTGAATCTAATACATTTTGTTTTAGTTTCATTTAACAATAAATTATTTGCGTTAAACCAGTGGACTACCCTAGAGAGGGCATTGTTTACTTCGTCAAGATCGCGTTGTCCACGTTCAACTTTAAATATTAAAGATGTGTCATCAGCAAACAAAACTACCTCGTGATCGTCTCTTATAAGGTGAGGGAGATCATTTATGTACACTAAAAATAGAAAAGGTCCCAGAATTGAACCCTGGGGCACCCCCATTGTTACAGCAGAACCATGTGACTGTTTACCATTTATAACTACTTTCTGTACTCTATCTCTTAGGTAAGAACTAATTAAATCCAAGGCCGTCCCCTGGATCCCATAATGATCAAGTTTTTTAATTAAAGTCTGATGCTGGACGCAATCGAAGGCCTTAGATAGGTCGCAGAATACACCATAAGCATCATACGACTCCTCCCAGGCCTCATATATATACTCTAATAATTTGATTCCAGCATCCGTGGTAGACCGACCGCGCGTGAAACCGAATTGTTTAGTATGGAATAGTTTATTTGTATTAAAATGATTTTGCATTTGATTAAGCATTACCTTTTCAAAGATTTTACTAAACGTGGGTAGTACAGAAATAGGACGAAAATTGGACGGATCCGAGGTGCTACCCGATTTAAACAGAGGAGTTATTTTACTAAACTTCATTAAGTCAGGAAACACACCACTATCAACACAATTATTAAATATTATTGATAATTCAGGAGCAACCATTTCAATTAACGAATTAACTAAATGTACAGAAATTCCCCAGAGGTCAGCCGTTTTCTTAATATTTAAAGATTTAAAAGTTTTTATGATAGTGTGTAAACTAATTTTACTGAATTTGAATATTTCATTACAGCAAGGAACATTTGCTTTTAACAAGGATTCTGCTATTGGGGTAGAAGAACCTAGGGCTCTGGTCAAATCTACTGGAATACGAGAAAAAAATTGTTCAAATTCGTTAGCGACTTCGGCATCTGTTGTAATTATGTTACCATTTACTTTAAGTTTAAAATTATTATCATTTGATTTTGCTTGGCCTCTTTCTGCGTTAATTATTTTCCAAGTAGATTTAACTTTGTCTACACTATTGATAATTTTATTACTTATATACTTTCTTTTGGCCGCTAAGCAGTCTGCTTTAAACTTTTTTGAATAAATTTTAACATAAGTTAGAAATTCATCTGTTCTATTAAGCTGTCTTTCTGAGTATAGTTCATACAGTTTTAATCTACTTTTATGTATATCCTCAGTGGCCCATTCACTGAAGGCTGGCCTGTCACCGATTGTGACTTCCTTAGACTTGAATATGGAGTTGAATTCATTGTAAAAGGAATCAAAAAATAACTTATAACTTACATTTGGATCTAAGCCAGTGTCTAAAAATGGAAGTTTATTGCAAAGTCCAACTCGCATACGTTCCAAGCGGCCACCAGTTACTGGTCTACATAATATTTTACGTCTTTTAACTTTTTCTCTTGTGATCTTGAAAGATGCTATTTGCCCAGTATGATCTGATTTTATCTTATTTATAATACTCTTACTTTCTGGCAACATATCACTGTATATATTGTCCAGACAAGTAGCTGTTGTATCACAATATCTAGTAGGCTCTAAAAATAAGTTAGTGAGATTGTGTGATTTAAATAAATTTAAGATATCATTGGTCTGACGCGTATTTATAAGTTTATTAACATTAAAATCACCGCACACTATTAGGTGTTTATTAGTTTTTCCAAGTTTAAATAGCACTTTATCCATTATTTCCTCAAACTCACAAAAGGGTGAGACTCCAGGTTTATATACGCATACTACTATGAATTGCTCCAATTCTACGCATGATATTTCAACTGTACACTCTACAGAGAGGGACACAACATCTTTCCGTTCCTTATACTTTAATTTCTTATTTAATAAAATCAACGAACCCCCCCGTGTTGTGTTGACCCTGCAGAACGCACTACCAACCCGGTGACTACTGAAACTGAACATGAGCTCATACTCCTTACGCATATGCTCTGTAAGACAAACTTGACAGCCACCAGACAGTTGACGGCCACCAATTGGCCAGTAGTGATCTCTTATGGAAGCTAATAGTTGCTGGGGCCCAGCGTGTAATAGACGATCGTGTTCAGCTTGAAATAATAACTTAACAAGTGGATGACTTGACTTTAGTAAAATTGGATGTTTCTTGTCATATGAGTACTTAGAATTAGGTATGCGACCTCCGACTCGTAGTATGCCCTCTGAATCAATAAATGGGTTTAGAGACAATAGAGTAGCCTTTGGCGGCAAACTTCTTTTGTTCCTTAGGCGAGATAATTCGTCGGAAAAACATTCGTTTTGTGCAATTCTAGTGAGTACTTTAAGTGAGTGAGAAAGTTCGTTGGCTTGTAGTGGACCTTGTACTTTATCCTCACGACTATTATTTATGAAACGATATACAAATAATAAATTCTTTGAAGTTTAAATAATTTTGAATATTTATTGAAATTAATTATGGGTGCTGCAGGCACAACCTCCGCCGCCAAAACGGAGGCCGTTTTTAACTCAGGAAGCTCCTTAATATTAAGTGTGATTTCTGAAGGCCATGACACTTCTGACTCCGAAAGAAATTGGGGACCATGCCACCACAGGGCAGGTTGCAAAGAACTCACGTCTTGTAGTTCTGTGCCTCGTGAGGCGAGATCCGCGGGGTTTAAAGCCGTGGGTACGTAGCGCCACGATGCCGAATCAGTTAGATCATTTAGAGCTGCAATGCGATTGGCCACAAATGTTTTTGTTTTGTTGGGTGTACGAATCCAACCTAAAACCACACGCGAATCAGTCCAGTAGACGTGCCGATGAATAGGAGTGCGTAAAGCTTGCGTTACAGCCGTGCTTAATTGTGCACCCAATACGGCAGCGCATAGCTCTAGGCAGGGTATCGTAGTAGCCTTAAGAGGGGCCACCCGGGCCTTAGCACAAAGTAGGCTCACCTGTACTACGCCGTTTGCATCGACGGACCTTAAATAGATACAGGTTCCGTAGGCTAGCTGGGAAGCATCACAAAAACAATGCATTTCTATATGTACATTATCACTAATTAGGGTTAGTCTATTTATTTTGAGTTGTGAAAAGTTCGAAATATTTATACAAAATGATTGCCAAACTTTATAAATGTTATTAGAAGTAGGTAATGGGTCATCCCACCCTAATTTGAGAATCCATAGTTGCTGTAAAATAATTTTGTATTTAATTGTAAATATTGATAGAAGTCCTAGTGGATCAAAAACCTTGCTAATAGAAGAAAGTATAGACCTTTTAGTAACAATAGTTTGAGTAGGTATTTGAAATGGAAAGTGTAACATGTCAGAGGTAGGACACCAACCAATTCCTAAAGTACTAGATGCATTACTGATGATGATCAGGTTGCCGTCATCAGTGTTATTAGTGTCTTGGAAAAGATCAGGCAAATTAGACCTAAACTTTCTTAAATGGAAACAACCCTTAGATAGTTCATCAGACAGTGAACGTTGAATATGTTTCAATTCCAGTGGAGAATCACTGCCCGACAAAATATCGTCGCAATAGGTGTCATTTTGAATAATAGTTTTAATTTTAGGGTCAGCACACTCTTCACCTATCTGCCAAATGCACCTAGTAGTGAGAAAAGTTGAAGAAGCGAAACCGTAGGTTACTGTGTTGAGACGTAGGGTGCGGAGAGGGTCAGTTTCGTTATCGCGCCACAGTATTAACTGTAAGTCACGATCTGACTCCCGCACGTTGACTTGGCGGAACATTTTTTCAATGTCCCCAGATATTATATACTTATATAGACGAAATCGTAGTAAAATATTAAATAAAGAATCTTGTATTGTGGGACCAACCATTTGGAGGTCATTAATAGATTTACCAGACGTAGTACGAGCCGACGCGTCAAAGACAACACGTAATTTAGTGGACTCGCTCTTTTCCTTGATTACAGGATGATGTGGTAAAAAATAGGAGTGCAGGGGTCTCTGTATAGGTGCTTCGGACAGGTGCCCGAGAGCAGCATACTCGTGAATAAATTCAGAGTAAGCCACCTTTAGATCGGGCTGTCTTTTAAAGCGTGACTCAAGACTTAAAAACCTTTTCTTAGCTAATTGATATGAGTCACCTAGACACTCTTTCTTGTCACGAAGTGGTAGGCCTACACAAAACCGACCATTCTCTAATCGCGTAGTAGTGGAGAGAAAATGCCTTTCACAAAGCTTTTCCTCCTTTGTTAGTGGCACAGATTGTGGAAAATTTTCCAATTGCCAAAATTGGGCAACCTGGTGCTCTAGGTTAGGAAGTCCATGGCTGTCTTCCTGTAGGTAAGCATGACAGGTATGTATATCCCGTTTAGACAATTTAGTAGGGGGTGGTGAGACTGGAACAGACCCTCCAACAAGCCATCCAAGTTTAGAGCTGCGTAGAATAGGTCCCTTGTTATGTAGGGAATGCTGTTGGGAACCTATGAGGTCCCAAAATAGGTCAGCCCCTATGAGCATATCGATAGGGGATGGTTCGTGGAAGTTCGGGTCTGCAAGATTGAATTTAGACAAATTGAAGTTCTTTAGATCAATAGTTAATTTAGGTATATTTTCAGAAATTTTAGGTAAAATTAAACAGTACATTGTGACATTAAATAAATTATCATTAGATTGGAGATTCAAAATAGACCGCTTTGTATCTAGCTTAAGTTGATTGTTACCAATAGTATAGATGTCAACATTAGATGGTTCAATAGTTAAATTGAGACGCTGCTGCAGTGACTCTGTGATAAAAGAACACTGGCTTCCGCTGTCCAGAAGAGCGCGAGCCTTAGTGGTTACTTTTGTGATAGGATTTGATACAATAACGCTAGCGGTACACAACAGCACTTGAGACGATTGGGAAAGAGCAGACATGACTATGGGAGACTGCTGTGTTGGTTCAGGTTCTGAGGTAACGTGAATTAGTGTGTTATGACGGGCTCCACAGGTTCGACAATTACCAGGCAGAGTGCATTTGCTAACCTCGTGCCCAGGTTTCAGGCAGTTGACACATAGGCGTAATGACGTCACCGTTAGCTGCCTATCTTCGGGAGACTTAGACCTAAAGGTAGAACAATCAAATAGACGGTGATTTTCCTTACAAACTAGACAGTGAAAGTTACGCTTAGTACCCGAGGCGTTACTAGAAGTAGACATGAAAGCTTTGTTTTGAATTTTATTTGAAGTAGTGCTAACAGGAACCGTAGGCTTATTATAGTGATTAATAGACCTGTCCTGCTTGCAACGGCTTACCGTCTCTAAAACATCTGCACGATTTTTCAAAAATGAGAAAAATTCGTCAAGTGTAGGAATTTCCGATAACGAATTCTTTTGTTCTTCCCATTTAAATAAAGTGCTGCTATCTAACTTTGCTGTGACCATATAAATAATTAAAACATCCCACTTGTCGGTGGGTAAGCCCAGTGTCCCGAGAGCCCGCAAGTTTTTAGTGACATGATCAATAATAAAGCGTAGTGACTTATCGGTCTCTCGTACACTTTCCAACGTAAATAAAGATTTCAAATGGTTATTAATTAGTTGACGTTTGTTGTCATAGCGGTCGCACAAGAGCTTCCAGGCTTGAATATAATTCTTATCAGTAATTTCTAAGTTACTGATAACACGGGCAGCTTCGCCTTCTAAATATGAACTTAGGTAATGGAACTTGTAAATATTTTTTATCTTATTATTGCTGTGAATTAAAGAATTGAATGTTTCCTTAAACTCAAGCCATTTGTAGTAAGTACCATTGAAATTTGATATTTTAATGACAGGTAATTTAAATCCCATAAATCCCCGGCCATCATCACAACCAGAAATATGTTGTGTTGCATTAGAGTAGTCTGATTCGTTATCAGTAGAAGTGGAATTGTTTGCCACTATAGTCTTAGCCAAGGAAATATAGTGATCAAAGTCCTGTTCAATAGTTTCACATATAGCTAATTCGGTATCTATAGACGGACTCTGTAATGACTCGATTTGTGATTGCAACTCGTCGAATTCTCTTTGCAAACATTCAGTCCTAGACAATTTCATTTCAATTTTTCTTATATCCAAATCAGATACATGTCGGAGACATATCGTCGCCAGCAGGACGACGCAGGGGGATCCAAGACGCGGGGGGTCCACGCGCCCCGCTCACCGAGCAACAGCTGTGCGGCCGTCAGTCACTACGTCAAAAAACACCGTCACCTCAACACGCGCACCTATATCTACCTACCTATACGTCTGTGATTTGTACAAGAACCGTTATTATAAAGTTCACCAAGAAACCAGCTGTTTCTCTTGCCACCACCTGCAAGAACCCAGAGCACGTCGTCACCACATGGTCCTTCGAGAAGAAGAAAAAAGAATTCCAGCAGCGAAGTGGAGTAACGGTTTTTTGAAAAAAAAAAAAAATTATCAGACACCTTCAATCGTCGCAATTGGACAAGCAGGTCATCTCGATCGAATTCGGAGCCCAGTTCCAGTCAACGATCGTCGGAAAGGCATAGGATTGGTGCGGAATATTTCACAAAAATTCAGAAGAAATTCAGAAAATCGATCAGTCGTAAGGGTCATTTTCATCGGGTCACAGCCGAGTAGCAGCCCAAGTGAAGCCCAGCGACATCGTTTTCATCAAAGGAATATTCTATTTACGGCGAAATCAGAATAGCCAGATTGGATGCGAAGCGTGCAGCATACGTGAGATCATTCCAATTTCATTACCTACTAACATTAGTCGCTTATTACTAACCATATCCCTAGTCCGAGTAGTTAATATCGCAAACCAAAGTATCGTCCCGTAGCTGTCTATCTCGTAGTGCTAGCTACATAACCATAATTATATACCTCGGCGCAGTAGATATCAGCGTAGATCAATAGTGTTCTGTGCTGTGAAACTATCTAGTGGTTACTTGTAGTTATTCCATCTTTAACATTTTATAAAAACGCCTACTTATGTATTATTGTGCCGTACATAACAGTAGAATACCGATCTATTGATATCAGTGAAAGTTAGTAGTGATTCCGTTAATTTTATTGTGCAGTGTAGAATAATAATTAGTTCAAGTAATTTGCAAATTTATTTTTTTAACTACCTACATTTTTTTTCCCAAATTGTAAAACTATTGTCTTTTTCAAATTAATAGTGAGTTAAACCGTAGTTAAAAGTTTTTGCCGACAGCCAAAAGTACCTCCTTTTAAATTTATATTTTTTATTCCGTTTTCAAACGGTCATTCAACCCACAATAGATTGATACCTACCTATCTATTGCAATCAGCTGTTCGCTTGCCAGTTACGTATGTAACATTTCTTTTTACTAGTCATACTTGGCCCTTCACTTTTATTTTCGTTCTTCAATTCTTTTTAACTCGCAACCATGGCTGATGAAAAAGTGAAAGAACTGGTAAAGAGGCGTGCTGCTTTGAAATCTCAGTTGACTCAATTTACTAGCTATTTGACGCCTATAAAAACATGCAAACAGCTTAGCGATGAACAGTTAGCCGAATTAGAGTTGAAAGTTGATAAATTGGTTTCTATATATCCGATTTATGATGGATTTCAGAGTGAATTGGAGTACTTGGCGGCTAAACCAGACGAGCAATACTCTGAGCGCGACCAGTTCGAGACCCAGTACTACAAGCAGCTAGCAGCTGCTCGCACAATCGTAGCTACGCACCGCAGTCAGCAGACTGGAAAATCTGAGGTCGGTTCTGGTGATCAGCTCACTGTGGTTACACAAAGGCAAGGTAATGTTAGATTACCTAAAATTAATTTACCTCATTTTAGCGGCGGTTATCAGAATTGGTTGGAGTTTAAGGACATGTATGTGTCCTTGATTCATGAGGAGAAAGGCATCAATGATATCAACAAATTTCATTATTTACGTAGTTCTCTTCACGGCGCTGCTGCCTTGGTAATTAGGAGCTTAGATTTTACAGGCAGCAACTATGAGGAAGCGTGGAAATTATTATGTGACAGGTACGACAACAAACAGCTACTAGTTACTAATCACATACAAGCTTTGTTTAACATTGAGTCGGTGAGCAAAGAGTGTAGTAAAAGCCTGCGTATGGTTGTGGATGAAACAAGAAAAAATCTGAGGTCTTTAGCAACCTTGGGTCAACCTATTGAACACTGGGACTCATTAATTATCCACATCATGGCGTCAAAGCTAGATCCAATTACTAATAGGGAATGGGAGGAACATAGGAATTCTCTGACTGAGCCCCCTTCTTTAAGCACATTCACTACCTTCGTTTCAAACCGCTGTAACCTGTTGGAGACGCTCGAGGAGGCAAGGGTGTCTCATGCTAGGGTCACAACTAACAATAAGCCGAAGAGTTTCGTAGTAGCTTCCAGCAAGGCTAAGCCGGGACTTAGATTTTCACTTTCCTGTCCATTGTGCAAGCAATCACATAATTTATTTAGCTGTGATCAGTTTAGGGCATTATCCATTGATGCACGCATTAGAAAGGTCAAAGATTTAAAACTATGCGTGAACTGCTTACGTCCAGGCCATTTGCAGGAAACCTGTAGACTGGGAAATTGCAAATATTGCGATCAAAAGCATAATTCTCTCGTTCATTCCCACGCTGAAGAATCTAGTACCCATAGTGAACACTTAGCATTATCGAGCACAAATCACGAATTTAAACCAATTTCCTCATCATGTAATGTATTACTTTCCACAGCATGGGTAAAGGTGACGGATCATTTGGGAAGGTCGCACGGCGCCAGAGTCTTACTAGACAATGGAAGCACGGCCAATTTCATTACCAAGGATCTTTGCGGTAAGCTTAAATTACCTATTCGTAATGTAAGCTCAAGCCTGGCAGGTATAAACAGTCAAACGTCAATCATATCAGAGTCTTGCTCCTTGCATTTAGAATCTTGTGACGGTTCATACACAACTGACATTGATTGTTTTGTCTTGCCGAAAATCACACCATTCATACCGCATTCATACATTGACATACAAAACTTACCTGTACCATCAGGCATTCACCTAGCTGACCCGTCATTCAACATTCCATCTGAAATTAATATCCTCGTGGGAGCAGAAGTCTTTTGGTCAGTGATAGGTCATAGTCGCATACAGCTAGGTAAACAACAGCCAACGCTTTTCGAAACAAAGCTCGGTTGGCTAATATCAGGCGCACTACCACAGTCAATTGATAGCAAATTATTGTGCATGTTTACACATGATAAACACACAACACACACACACACCACAGACCTCACACGTTTTTGGGAACTAGATTCAATCTCACCAAAATACAATCTCACTTCCGAAGAACGCCTATGTGAGCAGAACTTCATAGACACAACAAAACGAGACAGCAACGGCCGTTTCATTGTGTCCATTCCATTGAAAGCATCCCCTAAAGCATTAGGAAACTCTTATGACATGGCCAAACGACGTTTCTTGTCATTAGAGCGTAGACTCAACCGAGAACCGGAACTTAAGAAACTTTATGTGGATTTTATGAACGAGTATGAGGCATTAGGTCACATGACTAAATCTCCTATTCTCTCAGATTCATCACCATACTCATATTTTCTTCCACATCACGGCGTGTTTCGAGAGTCCAGTACAAGCACCAAATTGCGAGTCGTCTTCGACGCCTCAGCGGTTACAACATCAGGCAAGTCATTCAACGATATTCAGGCTGTAGGCCCTAGAGTTCAGGATGATCTGATGTCTATTCTATTGCGGTTCCGCCAACATAAATACGTCATATCAGCTGACATAGAGAAGTTTTTCAGACAAATCAATATTGAGGAATCTCAACGGCCTCTACAGCAGATTCTATGGCGATGCGATCCTTCTCTGCCCCTTATAGAGTATATTTTGAACACAGTAACTTACGGGAATTCAGCTTCACCATACATCAGTACAAGATGTCTGACTGAGCTCGCGAAGCAGGCATCTACTACACAAGCGCAACGCGCTATTCATCATGATCTCTACGTGGATGATCTCCTGTCGGGGAGTGACTCCATCGATTCCACTATCACCCTAGGCAGAGACATCATCAAAACTTTGGGGTCAGCACAGTTGACTCTACGGAAGTGGCAGTCTAATAGCCACGAAATTCTAAATTCAGTGACAAATCAGACTACAACTTCTTCTAACACAGTGAGTTTAAGCATTGACGAACCTAGTAAAACTCTCGGTCTCAATTGGCGGTGTAACACAGACACACTCAGTTTTTCAATAAATTCACCATTACACACAAACACTATCATTACAAAACGTCACATACTGTCTATAATTGCACAGATCTTTGATCCCCTAGGACTAGTTTCACCAACCATCATGGAGGCCAAGCTAATCCTCCAAAGGCTGTGGATTGATGGGTGTTCTTGGGATGGAGAGGTGCCGGCAGAGGTTAAAAAGCTTTGGCTAAAGCTTACTGAAACTTGGCCTCATCTGAACACACTTAGTATCCCACGGTGGGTTGTATGTGACAATCCTTCATCTATAGCTTTACACATTTTTAGCGACGCTTCCGAACGGTGTTACGGCGCTTGCATTTACATTCGCGCCGTGGCAGGCGATGGCTCCATTCATGTAAGTCTACTTACCTCCAAGAGCAAGATCGCGCCGGTTAAGGCTACTACTATCCCAAGGTTGGAGCTTTGCGGAGCTTTACTCGGTACAAGACTATGTACGAAAGTTCTGGAATCCCTAACAATAAAACCTGATAGTTGTATCTTTTGGTGCGACTCAATGATAGTTCTGGGATGGCTGTCATCGTCCCCGGCTTCTCTTCAGCCTTTTGTCAGGCATCGCGTTTCCGAGATCCGGGAAGGTTTTGGTGATCACACATGGCGCTACGTGCCCTCAAAAGAGAACCCAGCTGATCTGATCTCACGTGGTCTTAGCGCTGACCTCATAGGTCAATGTTCCTTGTGGTGGTCAGGTCCTTCCTATCTGTCTCTTGATGCCTCTCAGTGGCCGTCTACACCTAAATCAGACAGCAATGTTCCACTACCGGAGCTATTGAGATCACACACACAATACAATGCATCATTTCATACAAACACAATTACTCAGTCCAATGAAATCAAATATAATCAATTAATTTTGAATTTAATCAACAATTCATCTAATTACACTAAATTACAACGTACTATAGCATATTTATTTAGATTTGTAAATAAGGCTCGTAATAATAATTTAAGTCTAGGCTCAACTCTAACAAGTTCAGAATTGTCGTACAGTGCTGACTTTATTATTCAAACATGTCAGAGGGAAATGTTTCCCATGGAGTATGATCTGCTCTCATCGGGAAAATCTCTTCCCAAGAAAAACCGTCTTATTTCTTTATCACCATTCATCAAATCAGGAATCATACGTGTAGGAGGAAGACTGGACAACTCATACTATGATTACAATGTAAAGCATCCGATTCTTATATGTAGTCAGCATCATATTACTAAGTTGCTATTCAATACCTACCACTTAAGATTATTTCATGCTGGACCACAGTTATTATTGTCGTCATTACGACATAACTACTGGCCTTTGGGTGGCAGGAACCTTGCAAAATCCACAGTACATAAATGCGTCAAATGTCAACGTATCAAGGGTCAAACCGTTCAACCTATGATGGGTAATCTGCCAAAGGAACGGGTTCAGTTAGAGTTTCCTTTCCTCGAGACAGGCACGGATTACGCCGGACCAATTCTGATAGCCGATCGTAAAGGTAGAGGATGCCGACTCATTAAATCCTATATCTGTGTATTCGTTTGTCTAGCCACACGGGCAGTTCATTTGGAGCTTGTCTCGGATCTTACCAAGGAAGCTTTTATTGCAGCACTTAACAGATTTATTGCTCGTCGAGGTAGACCGAAAACCATCTACTCTGACAATGGTACTAATTTCGTAGGAACATGTAACGCGCTGGCTGACATTTTAAAGCAGGACTACTCATCCGAAATGGCAGAGTCAGGTATTAATTTCTCTTTCATTCCAAGTTATTCTCCTATGTTCGGTGGGATATGGGAAAGTTTAGTACGTAGCGTTAAAGGACATTTGCGACGTATACTAGGTCTTACACATCTTACCTTCGAAGAGATGGCTACGTGTTTGATACAGGTTGAAGCCATATTAAACTCTCGTCCTCTTACACCCTTATCCACAGATCCATCTGACCTTTACCCTTTAACTCCTGCCCATTTCCTAATTGGAAGGTCTCTCACTGCTTTGCCTCATCCAGAAGTAACCAGCCAGAACATTGCCAACCTAAAGCGATTCGAGCGCATAGAACACCTAAAACAACAATTTTGGAAAAGGTTTTCTAACGAATACATATTTTACCTCCAACAGAGGACCAAGTGGGCGCACTCCGAAGGAACCCTTGAAGAGGGATCTATGGTGGTCCTGAAGCAGCCAAACACGCCGCCTCTCATGTGGCCAATGGGGCGCATTGTTCGTCTCATACCCGGGAGAGACGGAATAGCTAGAGTCGCCGATATCAAGACTAAGACAGGTATCGTTCGACGCGCTTATAATACTATCTGTCTCCTTCCAGTCACACACTGAATTTGAAGACAAGTCTTCAACCCCGGGAGCATGTCGGAGACATATCGTCGCCAGCAGGACGACGCAGGGGGATCCAAGACGCGGGGGGTCCACGCGCCCCGCTCACCGAGCAACAGCTGTGCGGCCGTCAGTCACTACGTCAAAAAACACCGTCACCTCAACACGCGCACCTATATCTACCTACCTATACGTCTGTGATTTGTACAAGAACCGTTATTATAAAGTTCACCAAGAAACCAGCTGTTTCTCTTGCCACCACCTGCAAGAACCCAGAGCACGTCGTCACCATACACTATCTTGTTCTTGAATTTGATCTATGTAGTTTTTAAACCTAGTCAAGCGACCTTTGATGTTGCTACGTTTATTGCAAATGTCTTTCAAAGAGGCACTCAACGATTTTGCATCGGTATCCATGTTATGAAATTATCTAGTACTTTGATAGAATTTAGTTAAAAGTATAGGCTAATAAAGAAAAGAAAATAACGATACGATTCGCTCCTCAATCCAACGTTATCAGCAAGCGGGCGTCAGACCGGTTCGAATCAGCTGATAGCTGCGAGGATGCAGGCCGGCGCAGGACAATAGGTGACGTCACGCGTTGATGTCTTACGTGCGCTGGCGCATCGATGCACTGGAATTGAGTTATTTAGCGTGGCTGAGTATCTAACGTAAACAACTGTTATTTAGGTTTTGGGAAGCAATTTATAGTTTTAAAATGTTTCTACTATTATAAGGTGGGCAAAATTTACGTGAATGGAGTTACTAAATGTTTTAATAGTGAATTAGTTTACAAATTGTGACAAAGTTGTTTATATTTAAAGAAATAAGGCAAATGAAAGTGAAAGTTGTGAATTGTGAACAGTTTATATGTTTCAAGCGAGGTTTATATGCAAGTGGGTATTGAAAAGCTCACTTGCAAAATTAAGGAATGCACTTGATATTTAGTGGAAGTTGATATTAAATCGTAAGTAATTATATCTTGTAGCACTAACTATACAATAGCTAGTTTGTAACTAATTACGGCAGTTACGTGAAAATTAGATAGAATATTTTTTTTCTGAAAAGGACTATGAGGGTAATTAGGTAGACTGCAACTTTTCGTGAAATTAATAGTCCTTATTTGCACAAATTGAGTTGGATAGAAGTAAAGGAGTAGATAGGAACGGACTCACAGTGTAGACAGGCAGACGTTGATGCACGGAGATCTTGACTCCGGCGGTTGACTGGCTGCTTTGGTAGGCGTGAGGTGTCCTCTGGCTCCTTGGGCTAGGCGTCTCAGCAACGAGGCGAAAGACGATCTTGGGCACGGTTAGCAGTGTAGACCTCGGGTTGCTGCTGGTAGTAGTCCAGGTAATCTTGGCGCTGCGTAATCGTGACGTTGATCCTGTAGTGTCCTTCCTTTACTTCTTTGGACGGCAGTTTATAGTTGTAGTAATGCCACGGTCGCCACTTTTTGTTCGCGATGAACAAAAGAAAAGATTCTTGAACTGGTTGAAATTAGTTTAATGACTTTGTAGGTAGGAATTACAACAAATATGGTGTGCAGTCTGTAGGCGTGACGGTTGTGTGTAATTGAATGAGTAGTGATTGGATATGCGTATGTGACAGGTAGGTGACGTAGGTGTGTAAAGCGAATGATTTATGGAAAGTATGACTCGATATAAGCTAAGTACGTTTAGTTAGGCGATTAATGTGTGGTAGTGTTGACGTAGTGGAAATCGGCGTCAACAATAAGTATGTATTTATCATGTCACATTACAAACGCACATGTTGACAATAAGTTTCCTTTCTCAGAAATATATTTTATGTTAACAAGGGTATTATGTGGTTTAACGCATATTGTTAGAGTATGAATATATTTGTTAGGTACCTTTTGTCAGCACTTATTGGGTATAATATTGAAATCCATTTTACGGAATATTAATACGAAATTGAAGCGCTCGTGGCCCCGCGGACTCAGTGTTCTGTAAACGGTCACTGCAGTAAGCAACTTTCACTATGGCCGGTCCATGGATGGGTGACCATCCATGTGATCACTTTGTGACATTTATTTGAGCGTTTCCGTGCTTCGGAAGGCACGTTAAGCCGTTGGTCCCGGTTGCCAGTAAAAAGGCAGTCGTTAAGCCAAGTTGAAGGCTTTATTTCAACAGCAGGCAGTCACAACCTGCGCCTGTCCATTTAAACACGGCAATACGGCTCACAACGTATTACGTGGGACAAATTATAAAAAAAGGTGAAATGTGGGTATATAATATGCCTCTGCCTACCCCTTCGGGGATAAAGGCGTGATGATGAACCTATTAATACTATATTACTTACAAAAAAGTTCAATAAGGCACCTGCTGCGACTGTTCGACATTCGACACTGTAGGAACACTGGCTGAGGGAAATTGTATAGAATTTCCCGTGACACTACTGGTAGTGCCAAGCCGTAGTGCCACGGGAAAGAAAGGGATAGTTTTACTAAGTCTCTTGCAATTCACCTTTTTGACCTCGCCTGGACAAAAGTAAAAAAATCGGTCAAGATTTTTGTGGCATATTATAGTATGTATTACTATAATATTTGCCTTTGATATTACACGGCAATAGGCCTATTACGTGGAACATAAAACTATAGGGTGAAATGTGGGCGTATGCTTTGCCTCTGCCTACCCATTCGGGGATAAAGGGGTGACTAGAATATGTATTTATTTGTGGAAATTCTCACACAACAATGTATGTAAGTATGTATGTATTATAAATGACTAGCTGAAACCGCGCAACTTCGTTTGCGTGATAAATCAAGAACCGCTTGACCGATTTTGTGCAAACTTTACATAAACCATCTACTAAATAGTCCGAACAAAGCCTAAACATTTGGTTTGGATAGGTGAGCCCCATCTCGAGTTATAAAATTACAACGAAAAGTGGCATTGATTTATATATATATGTATATATAGATATAGATAGATAGAGAGATATGGTATATAATATCTTGTAAAATTAGTAATCTGTTTGCAGTACCTAGTTTCTTAGCATTCCAGTACCGCGTAGAGTATTTTAAACTTTGTTGCAACGGATGCAAAGCACGTGCCGAACTTTAAACACAACTTCTGATCCAAAAGTTAAACTATCTGTCTCGATTCTTTATGAATCTTTTTTAAATATCTGAATTTTTCACGCCATTTTTTTTTCAAAGAAACCCCTGAAAAGCTGAGGGCTTTCAGAAAGAGGAGAAGAGAGAAATAATACGATACAATTTAGAACATAAAAATCAATAATTTATTTGAATTAAGCACTTGGGGGTCGTGGGTGTGGTAACTTCAGGCAGCAAGGATTTTAACGATTCCCGAAGGATTTCGCAGGGTCCCGACTTATCTTAGTTTTGGCCTTCCTGAAGAATGCTGCAGTTGTTGATGTAGCCGTGCCGTCCACAACTTCGGCTGGCACGGTGTTTTCAACCCGGAGAGTAAAATGTTTCCCGTAGCCCGTAGGGTGAACCTCTGGAACCCGTAGGGTGGACGTTCCTGCTTGGAACCCGAAGGGTGGATGTTCCTTCGTGGAACCCGAAGGGTGGATCTCTGGATCCCGTAGGGTGGATCTCTGGATCCCGTAGGGTATACCTCTGGATCCCGTAGGGTGGATGTTCCTTCGTGGAACCCGAAGGGTGGATCTCTGGATCCCGTAGGGTGGACCCTGGAATGTTCCACATGACGGGTTAGCTGGAACCCTTTTTCCCGCCTATTGCTAAGACAGCCGATCCCTGTTAACCATTTCAGGAATCGGGTGCCTCACAATGTTTGCTTATATTCTAATTTTACAGAGACATTTTTTCACACCCTTGTAACTACCCCCCTAAAACAGGGTTGACCAACAGCCGTTAATTTTCACTGTTTTAAAATCTAGATTACGTTATAATTAATTTAACTCACCCAATGATGGGGTAATTGATGCTTGCAGTGTTTACTTAGGGAGTATTTCGCTCCCTATCACTTATATTTTATTTCGATTAAATATATTTACTGACACACAGACGCCTTCGCGACGAGTATATTTTAATTTTACGAATAATGGTGCTTTGAAATTCGCGCGCGGTCGTATTTATATCTTTGTACAGCGCCTCTGGCGGCAAGTCGGGTCCCTACGTCTGACGTCACTTGGTAACGTCAGAGCTGTGTAGATGAGACTAGTTGTCGGCAGATGGCGCTTTCATTTATTTTCACTAAATTTCAATTTTGATACTCTAATATTAATCAATATCTGCACCCGTTGTTTCACAACGTTACACCCCATTGACACAGTAATCTATACTAAATATTTATTTTACGTGTTTTTACTGTTATTTGGTACGGAAAATTCCTCGTGCGAATCCGACTTGCACTTAGACGGCTTTTAATATTTTTCTAATAACAATGTAGTTTACGGAAATTATTGAAGTAGAAAGAATGTAGCTTGAGCTACGATCACCCGGTAAAGGAATACCTTCGAGTAAAATCTCTTTGGTTGTGCACTGAGAGAAGGTCACTGTTTACGTAAGAGAGCCAATATGAGAGCAACCGACTGCGGCAGTGGTACTTACCTACATACAATAGCGAGTATACTGGCCGACCGACCTGCGATGGAATTCTTTTAACATACTTTCAGAATAGTTTTGTATTTTTTTTGTTAGTTTATTGTGATATTGTTTGATAATGAAATAAAATAAATATTATGCTTTGAAGATTGAAGCGCTCGTGGCCCCGCGGACTCAGTGTTCTGTAACCGATCACTGTAGTAAGCAACATTTACTGTGGCCGGTCACGGATGAGTGACCATCTTGTGCCCACCTTGTGACATTTATTTGCGAGCGCTTTCTTGCTTCGGAAGACACGTTAAATCGGTCCCGGTTGCCAGTAAAATGGCAGTCGTTAAGCCAAGTTGAACACCTTTATAGGCGGCTTTAAAAATTTCAACAGCAGGCAGTCACAACCTGCGCATGTCCATTTCAACACGGCAATACGGCTCACTGTTCACAAAATCTCAAAGTTGAAATGTGGGCATATATTATGGCTCTGCCTACCCCTTCGAGGATAAAAGGCGTAATCATATATGTATGTATTGTGAGATATTTTTTACACAGCGCCTACTAGTTCAACTTAGGCTTCTGCTATGGAACTCAGGCAACTGAAATATTCTAACCTCGAAACCAATATCGGATATCACCACTCAGGATCTGAACCATAGTGGCGGTTCAATGGGTAGTCTTGCCCGTCTCCAGGGCTCAGCTACCGTCACAAAACCATTCTACTGCCTTCGAAGCAGGGTAGCGTAGACCCTAAACCAATTCCACCACATTAAAAAAATGTTCATCACGCCTGGTACCGTAGCCCTTAAGGCTTAATGGCTATATAATCTTAACACAAATGTATTAGCTTTACACCTAGGTGGGTACAATAATCTTTGAAAGTGAATTTCAATCACTAAAATATCAGATTACGATGAAGTTTTGCTCACGTGGCGTTTAAAGACAAGATGACACAATGTATCACAAGAAAGTTCTATGTCAAATAACGCAAAGATATTGTGATGAAGTTTGATGAGAGCTTTGTGTAGGAGACAAAGAAATGCCAGATTATACACAAACTCAGTGCTTATTCTGCGAGCTATGTCGACCACTCTAGTTCTCTGTCGAATAACCTCATTCCGAAGTTTATCCATTAGAGACACTCCAAGCATAGCTCGTTCCATAGCTCGCTACGCGAAAAAAAAACAATCACTTTAAAGTGGCAGTGGGCCGGCCACATTAGTGGAACTACCGACGGCTGATGGAGCAAACGAGTTCTGGAGTGGAGACCGCGACTTGGCAAATGTAGGGTAGGACGTCCACCCGCCAGATGGACCGATGATCTAGAAGAGGTCACGAGCGGTACTGGATTCGGAAGGCACAGGACCATGTGTTATATTATGTAGACCAGTAACTAGTGACCGCTTGGAACGTATGCGAGTTGGACTTTGCAATAAACTTCCATTTTTAGACACTGGCTTAGATCCAAATGTAATGTATAAGTTATTTTTTGATTCCTTTTACAATGAGTTCAACTCCGTATTCAAGTCTAAGGAAGTCACAATCGGTGATAGGCCAGCCTTCAGTGAATGGGCCACTGAGGATATACATAAAAGTAGACAAAAACTGTATGAACTATACTCAGAAAGACAGCTTAATAGAACAGATGAATTTCTAAATTATATTAAAACTTATTCAACAAAGTTTAAAGCAGACTGCTTAGCAGCCAAAAGAAAGTATACAAGTAATAAAATTCTCAATAGTGTAGACAAAGTTAAATCTACTTGGAAAATAATTAACGCAGAAAGAGGTCAAGCAAAATCGAATGATAATAATTTTAAACTTAAAGTAAATGGTAACATAATTACAACAGATGCCGAAGTCGCTAACGAATTTGAACAATTTTTTTCTCGAATTCCAGTAGATTTGACCAGAGCCCTAGGTTTTTCTACCCCAATAGCAGAATCCTTGTTAAAAGCAAATGTTCCTTGCTGTAATGAAATATTCAAATTCAGTAAAATTAGTATACACACTGTCATAAAAACTTTTAAATCTTTAAATATTAAGAAAACTGCTGACCTCTGGGGAATTTCTGTACATTTAGTTAATTCGTTAATTGAAATGGTTGCCCCTGAATTATCAATAATATTTAATAATTGTGTTGATAGTGGTGTGTTTCCTGACTTAATGAAGTTTAGTAAAATAACTCCTCTGTTTAAATTGGGTAGCACCTCAGATCCGTCCAATTTTCGTCCTATTTCTGTACTACCCACGTTTAGTAAAATCTTTGAAAAGGTAATGCTTAATCAAATGCAAAATCATTTTAATACAAATAAACTATTCCATACCAAACAATTCGGTTTCACGCGCGGTCGGTCTACCACGGATGCTGGAATCAAATTGTTAAAGTGTATATATGAGGCCTGGGAGGAGTCGTATGATGCTTATGGTGTATTCTGCGACTTATCTAAGGTCTTCGATTGCGTCCAGCATCAGACTTTAATTCAAAAACTTGATCATTATGGAATCCGGGGGACGGCCTTGGATTTAATTAGTTCTTACCTTAGAGATAGAGTACAGAGAGTAGTTATAAATGGCAAACAGTCAAATGGTTCTGCTGTAACAATAGGGGTGCCTCAGGGTTCAATTCTGGGACCTTTTCTATTTTTAGTGTACATAAATGATCTCCCTCACCTTATAAGAGACGATCACGAGGTAGTTTTGTTTGCTGATGACACATCTTTAATATTTAAAGTTGAACGTGGACAACGCGATCTTGACGAAGTAAACAATGCCCTCTCTAGGGTAGTCCACTGGTTTAACGCAAATAATTTATTGTTAAATGAAACTAAAACAAAATGTATTAGATTCACCTTGCCAAATGTTAGGCTCGTTAACACCAGTATTAGGATTAGGGATGATCAAGTAGAATTGGTCGATGAAACTGTCTTTCTGGGCATAAAGTTAGACTCCAACTTGCAGTGGGGGCCTCATATCGAGAAAGTCTCGGGCAGACTGAGCTCTGCAGCCTATGCCGTTAAAAAGATCCGACAACTGACAGACATTAGAACAGCGCGTCTTGTCTACTTTAGCTATTTCCACAGTGTCATGACCTATGGCATACTATTATGGGGTAACGCTGCCGACATCGAATCTATCTTTGTGTTGCAGAAAAGGGCTGTCCGGGCTATCTATGGTATGGGGATTCGGGAGTCATTAAGAGAAAAGTTTAAGGATATCAACATCCTTACTGTGTATTCACAGTACATATATGAAAACTTATTATATACTCATAAAAATAACAGTAAATTTATTAAAAATAGTGATATTCATAACCTAAACTTAAGAAATAAGAATAAATTGGCTGTACCTAGATTTAGGCTTAATAAAATAAGCAATTCTTTTGCGGGCAATTGTATTCGAATGTACAATACATTGCCGACAGCCATAACAGGTTTGTCAATTAATAAATTTAAAAAACTAATAAAACTTAAATTGTGCCAGAAAGCTTATTATAGCATTAAAGACTTTCTAGAAGACAAGGCTGCCTGGCAGTGACACGAATTGCTCCTTTCTACATAAAAAAAACTGTATTAGATACTAAGATACTAGAAGAGAAGGGACCGGACTGAGTTTCTTGGGGTGTTCTTCTCAGTCTGTAGTATTTCCGAACCCCCGGTAGTCACAAAAATTTTGACAAACCTAAATAATTTTTTAAAAATTTCAAAGGGAATAAATTTTATTTTATTTTTTATTTTATTTTATTTTGTGACGTAAATTGGCAGAGGCATACGTCCTGGAGTGGACTGCCATAGGCAGATTTGATTGATACAAATTCAACAATGTTTTTCAAATAAATGTTGTGTAATATTTATTAGAAGACTAGCTGTTCCCCGCGGCTTCGTGCGCGTAGAAGTCGTTATTGCGTAAAATCATTAGGTACCCTCCTTTTGCGTAGTCAGTTATAAAGTAGCCTATGCCTTTCCCTTGACTCAAACAATCTCAATTCCAAATTTTATCAAAATCGGTTACGCGGTTTTGGCGTGAAAACGTAACAGACAGACAGACATACACACAGCCTAACAGAGTTCATTTTCGCATTTATAATATTAGTAGGGATCTTTGTTATAAAAGATATAAAACATATTATATAGACTGGTCTATTTCTCTAAAGTGTTAGGCAGACACATACTAAACACCCCCATTTCTTCTGTTTTAATTTTCAAATTTATTTATATTGTTTGTAGTCCAATGCAATAAGTGTAAGTAGTGGTGAACCTATTGCCGTGTTGAAACGGATAAGTGCAGGCAGTGGTTAGCTTGGCTTGCCATTCGAGGAGCATTTTCGAGCATTGATATGACAAGATTGTTTATGGAAACACGTCATGTGAATGACTCCCTGTGACTTTCAGTTGATCGTAAGTGGCTTAGCACCTCTCCTAATTGACGGAAACAATATGCCTTTCCAAGTGAAGACAGGGAATGAGGCCCATTTAAAAATACCAAGATTCTAGGTGTAAGGGTTTCTGCTGAACGAGTGAATCACACGGTAATTTTATTAGTATAACAGCGGATGCCTCGCGGTTACATCCGCGTAGCTCCCGTTCCCGCGGGAATATGGGAATAAAATACAGCCTATGTTCATCGGGAATAGTAGAGGTTCCTGATAGTGAAAGGATTTTTCAAATCAGTTCAGCTGTTTTGGAGCCTATTCGATGCAAACAAACAATCAAATCTTTTCTCTTTATAATATTAGTATGAATAGTATGATATAGATTTGAATTCTCCCTTCGCCCTCGACTTACCAACCCATTGAAAAAAGATGGAGGCTTTATTACATTAATATAAAATTTAACATTCAAAGACTCTCATCATAAGGGCAATTTAATTGGTTAAGTAATTTAATACACGAAGGTCTTAGTAACACAATTATAACACTCGCTATTGATTTCAACGAAGTGATGACAAATTGTACCCCAATCAAGCAATTACGTTGATAAAGCAATTAAAAAGTTACTTACACACTTATGAGGAAGGGGAAAGAAAATAAATGTCCCTAGTCAAGTCAACAAACTACACACACGTGCAAAGAAAGCACGCATACTTGAAGCTACTTTTATTCATATTTGAATAGACTTGTCAAGTCGCATTAATTGTGTCCGTTACGTCACGATAAGTAGTTGATGCGTGTTTAAAAAAATTAACTCGTTAGTTTTAGTAGGTAATAGCGTATACTAAGACACCTTGATCTTTTAGCACGAAAAGCTGTTAGTTATTCTATGCCTTTAGTTGGTAGTTACCTCAATTTTAATATACCATGCAAAATGTAGTAGTTTATACTTGTTATTGCAGCCAGCCGTTGATATACCTATAAACTATTATGTCAATATGCAACTGCGTGTTATAAGAACAGTACTCTTAAAATTGACACTTTTACAATAGATTAAATAAAAGTTTGCTTTTAAATTCATTAGTAGTGCAAATATGGACGAGCAGGAAACACCTGCAATTACAGGCTAGGCAGTACCAAGAATTCACCATATTTAGCCTTAAACTACCGTTGTCAAGCGACTCCTTCCACGAAATCAGGCGTTCAGCTATACTACATTAAGTTTCATAAAAAGAGAAAAGGACGCCCAGCTAAGCAAAAATGGTATTCGCGGGCCGTAGGCTTTTAATATGACTGTAATTTGATCCAAAACATACAGACAGATTTGGTTGAGATCATCAGCTGAAAAATGCACAATCTCAATTCGATAAATACAGTGTACTTGCTTAACTTGTTACATCATCAAAATTATAACTTTCTAACTTTTGTACTTGTTTTTATACTAATTAATCTCCAACTCAAACGCAACACTCCCTGAGCGAGTTGATGGAAAGTTGGATGAAGGTTTTGACAAAAAGTTGCAACAAAAGTTGTTATTGTAGGCATTTGGTCCGTCGACCAACAAAATTTGCAAGGCATTCGCGCTTTTATTGAACGGTTGGCGAGGGAGCAGGCCAATCGCCAACTGCCACATAGAATGTTGTCGGCCACAAAAGCTCGTCAAACTTACTTTATTTTATGCTTTCTCGTTAAAAGGTAGAACACATTTTATGTTTTGTGTGATGTCGTGTTAAAGTTGAGTGGTCAAGCTAGTTGTTGTGAGATTGCATTTTCACCAAAGATTAACGGGCTCACGCTATAAAAACAGATTTTACGGAGCTTCGGAAACATAAGTAGGTATACTGTAAGAAAAGTAAGCAATTTCGCGCGTCCCTTCCGAAGTCGAGGATGCTTATAAACATCAGGGCACCGGCATAATGTTGGTGCCACAATCTCCCGAAAACATAAAAGCTTATAAAAACGTTAGTGTGCAATAAATTTTGTCAATACTGTAGAGTTTGGTGCATAATGTGTAGGAATAGGAAACCTGGCAAGAGTAGGTCACAGTGCGAACGTGTAGTTAGGTATATATTCATACTAGTATATCGTTTGTATGGTGAACATGTGGATGAACCCCATAGCTGCGCGCTCAGTGTTTTATAAACTATCACTGCGTTAATTATGTATCTTTCTCTACAGTGAGTACTGCGATGGGTGGTCGCTTCTGGGATATCTATTTATGAAGATCTTTGGGGTAACATAGTAGTCTATAATTGAAATATAGCTACTATGCAGTTACGGAAATTTTAACATTATCTTGCCAAAACCTGCCTCAATATACTAGGGCAATGGAGAAGCTAGTGCGAGTCTCATCACTTTTGCTTGTCTGAATTAGTAAGTACCTTTACAGAAACTATAAGACGTTTACGCATAGAATTTGATGGATTTGATGTTATAAGATACAGATCCCGATAGAGAAAATTGAAGAGGTGGTTGATAAACAGCTAAATACAAATATATTCATAAATTAAAAGCTACACGCGGTGACATGTAACATATTATCGTTACACACTTCGGTACAGTTGGGGTTTCAAATAAAACAACTACGAATATAATACAGCGAAAAGTTAACTGGAAATCCAGTCGCAGTTTCAGTTTACAATTCCGGAAAGCGCTGGACTGATTTTTATTTGTCCCTTGTTATTTGAACAGCAAGTTTAGTTTCGTTCAACGCGGACATAAAAGTTTAACGCAAGTTAGACAGAGATACTACTTATATAAGAGTATGTTATATAAGTCACATAACTGCTAATATTGCTTCTTTTTAAGTAGGAGAATTTGTTGACATGAATGTGGAAGTGAATTTCTTTCAAAACCTTTTTCATCTTGGTATAGTACTAGGTAGGTATAACTCATTAATTCGTTTTATTCGATACTAGCGGACGTCACGTGGTTTCTCCGGCGTAGTTCCCGTTTACGCAGGAATACGGGAATAAAATAAAGCCTATGTTCATCGCAA
Source organism: Miltochrista miniata (assembly GCA_933228765.1). Lineage (NCBI taxonomy): Eukaryota > Metazoa > Arthropoda > Insecta > Lepidoptera > Erebidae > Miltochrista > Miltochrista miniata. Next base: position 29,853,278 of record OW121752.1, on the reverse strand, counting down.
AGAGTGTAGCTTCCCAACTGAAAGAATTTTTAAAACCGGTCCAGTAGTTTCGGAGCCTATTAGAAGTAAATAGACAAACAGACTAACATACAATCAAATCTTTCCTCTTTATAATATTAGTATAGATGTTTCATAGAGTTTTCTATTTTGCTAAGTGTAAGGTCCTCACAAATTCCCTATACTTATCTAAATCTTTCTCGTTTTACAGCTTTAGCTCTCATACGAGCTTAACCTGTAAAACAATTTGATTGCCCAAATGCACTCCGCTACATTAAAAAAAGTTTCATATTCCGTTTACCTACACATTTGTACTTATTTCCGTCTATCATTTTGCGAATTTTCCGATTGAATTTCGGAGATGGGTATATTAGTCGAAGGACGGCACGTTCACAATTTGTGGATTGGAATTGGCGCGTATGGAACTTGCAATATCAAAGTCCTGGCAGTAGGTATACCTTTATTGTTTCGAATATTGCTTTCGATCGCCGAATGACCGAATGCCAGTGTTTAGTAGCCACAAGGGGCATACGGACGCACAGCCACCCTGCTTACTACGATTAATTCAATTATAACAGAACTAGAAGAGCTGATTTCTTGCTGCACTCATCCGTTCTCAATGGCAATAAAATTCATGGCTCTGTAATTTAGGCTGAACTAGTAGGTAACTACTAACTGCTGTTATGAATATAAATATTTGATTGAATTTAATGTAAAGTGTACACGCGATACATGCCCTGTTTAATTAAATAGAACTAGTCTCAGGATCGGGGTTTTTTTTCTTTCTTATGTGCACTTCTACAGTAAGTTAGTATGAAAACTTACGAGGATAATGAAAACATTGCTCAAAGCATTTCCATATTTTACCTTCATAAGTCCTAAGTTGAGGATATGAATATCATGTATGAAATCAGAGTGATTTTAAATGAGTGAACGTGAATCTCGTTACCTATTCAGGGCACGTACTGCAACTTCAAACATTTGGTAACTTTCTGCAGTAAAGATATTTGACAGTGCTGACACATACCACGTGTTTCAAAAGAATTCTCTGTAGACAAAACTTGCAGTCATGTTCCATGTACTTTTTTAGTGCACGCTATGACGCGTCATTAAACCTATCTTGTGTCTTCTAGCCCAAATTAAACATATTCAAACCTATGTTTAAGGATCTAGGCTATAAATGTTAAATAAAGTAAATCAAATTAATTAGAATACCTTGGGATGGACAGAAAGATATTGATCATGAGAAAGATGGGTACTTTAGGTTAAATACACACTATCTATACGTATATTACTGTTTTAACAGCAAAACGCAGCACACAAATAAAATTAATTGTTCCAACCCGAGATTCTAAATTATTAAATGTATTAAAATGAGTAAACGTAAGCATAACATCATGAATCAAGAACCACATATGAAATATATAATTTTACGTACAATAAAATACAAAGCGTACGAATTTGGGTCTAAAGTAGGTAGTATGTTTCTACCACTTCAGGTAAAAAGGTGTGTCTAATGTATGAGCGTGTGTGTGGGAATAAATTTTCTTTTACTTTTTGCCTTAGCATTATAAAGGTAACAATATTGTAATGCTGATGTACGTTCACGTTGAAGATCCAAGCCCGACATTGATTTACTTTGCATCATAGATATGGAGGATAAACTAGAACTCGATATCTGAGATCACAATACGGCTCAAACAACGTAATCCTAAAGAACGATCTTTCATATCAATACAGAACGTCAGTTTGTTTCCAATCAAATGGCTTTTAGGGGACAAAAGGGATATCGAGGACACCTACTTTAAAAAGCTTTGTAGTTATTGTTATGATTTAAAAATAGAGATCGCAGTTTAAGCCAGACTCTCCTGCAGGTAGTGTTAATAACGGACGTGGTCATGTCGAAGTCACGCTTGAAACCCTTTAGCAACCAATTCAGCAATGGGCTCTGATAGTCCGATGTGATTTCACTCACTCACTTCTTGGTATTTTAACTGTATTGCAGTAGTTGAGATCCCAAGTTTATTATAGTCAAGATCTTAGAGTACAATTTTACATGTAGCTTAATTTAGGCAAGACGGCTCACGAGTACCTAAATGTAACGAGAAAAAATAACAAATTAACATGTTTTGCTAAATGATTCTTAGTTACCGGGTTAATGGAAGCCAAAGTATTATAGAAGCCGAATCATATTTCTTATTGTTAACACAAAATGATATCCTCTTACAATTTCAAGGGTTGGGAAAAGGCTCGGTAATTAGAGCAATTTGGTTCTTGTTACCCCAATCATAATTATCTTATGTACTTATAGAAATAAAATTATAATGTAGGTAGGTACGTTAAATATACATGTATTGCGGAACATTTATAACCAGAGTTATTATGCCCAAATTAAGTTACCTACGTATTGTACACTACCAAATAAATTTCGTTTCATAACAAAATTTTGTACCACATCAAGACTCGAATTCGAGACCTCTGCATAACTGTAGTCGCGTACAATACCAATGTGCCGCTGAGACGTAAAATAAACATTTTATAAGTGCAATAAATAATTATATTTCTTCCATACATTGTAAGACTATATGAAACGAAAAGAAGCTGTAGTTAATGGTATTAGGCAGGTTATTGCCATAATATATTATATTTATCTTTTGAAACTTGCTAAATATGTGATACTTATAATTATAAGCCCACACATGTTCCACAGAAAATATTAATTCGCTTTAAGAAGGAGTTTTCGCTCCATTTTAGATACATAAAAAATATGTCTCAAATAGGACGGTTCTCTTTGTCTTGTGGCATTAATTACCCCATGTTCCCCTATATCCAGCTGCTCGATATAGCCGTACAAGACACAAAAGGAGCCAGAGATAAGCTGTGTAAATCTTAGGCATACAAATGCGGATTCTCGGCCCAAACGGGTTCGATTGTATATCTCTTTCAAAGGCCTTAGAGACTATATCATTATTATCATACTCGTAGAGTTTTGGTGCCTACATAAGTTTCAATTTATCAATTCAATGGTTTGTCCCGTCGTATGCTTGACAAAATGTTTATAATTTACCCATATGAAATGGAATATAAGATTTACAATAGAATCTAGCTAACTGAAACATCTTGTTTTTGAAGTACATATGCGGGATAGGGGTATACCAAAAAACCAAGTACAGAGGTAGATTCAAGACGTCTTGATTTGATTTTGACATGTATGATAGTCTCTGTACACTAAAGACATATCGAATTGTAGTGAGAAAATAACCAACCTGGATTCAATATCCCCTTGAGAACATATATAAGTGTAAAGATAGAACGGGTTGCTAGTTAAATAAATAAATAAATAAATATTCACTGACATTTCACACAACGCTATCTGATCCCAAAGTAAGCTAGGAATTACCTGCTTGTGTTATGGGTATCAGACCACGGATATTAATACTTATATACTTTTAAATACATACATATTATACATAGAAACACCCAGACTCGTGAGACAAACATCTATGGGTCACACTAATATTTGTCTCCGGTGGGAATCGAACCCACGACCTCCAGCGCCGCAGGCGGTATCACTACCGACTGCGCCACAGAGGCAGACACTGTGTACAGTTATAAATGTAATAATGAATAAACATTGCCATTATTGTCACAGTTCTTTACTATAGCCAAACATTTCTATAGAAACTTTTCCGTAGATCTTGTAGTGAAACTTTTCCACGAAAACACTCGATCTATTACGTCTATTGTGCGTTTCATATTTAATGAATTCTCCAGAGTCATCGAACAAAACCACTTTTATTTCACGTCATGAAATGGAATCTAAATTGCTTTTCGCATTCGTCACAATTCTATTAAATGACTGTTTATTGTATTGTACGTTTTATACTTTTGTATTAGTCGGTCTCGCTGTTGCAGAAAACAGAATGTACAACAATCGTTGGAAGTTTTGCATTAGTTTAAAGTTTGATTTCGCAATAATATAAGTATGTCTATCAGTCGTCTAAACACTCTAGTAGTCCATTGAAATGTGACATGACATGAGCTTTTTGCATTTAATAGAGGACGCAATTTTATTTTTGGGACATATGTAGGGGGTCAATAGAAGCTTAACCTCAAGTTTGTGGGGTCGCCACCCTTGTGCCCCGGCCGCAATCTTGAAAAGAGGGGGGAAAAAACACTTTTTCGTAATATTTCGGAAACTATGAAATCCTCTAAGAAATGCAATAATCGGTCCTTAAATTGTAACATTTCAATGGACTATAGACCCATAGGACAAGCTTATATTTAGCTGAATTTGGGCTAGATGTTGTTGTGTAAAAATATCCATAAATATTTATTTATTTATTTACTGCATTAGACCAAATCTAAAAAGACGTCCATAATTATACCGTCATTAGTCTAGCCCAAAATTTGTCCTGGTCTTGCAGTTTCAATTAAGTCGAGGCCGTTTGATTGGCAGCAAGACACATTTTTCAGCGTCTCTAATAGGTACTAAACCAAAGTAATATATCAATATCTGGATATAATCACAGATTTTCTTAAGGAATGCTATACTGTGTTCAGGGATTGATAATGATGAGGCAAGTGGTCATTATGTCTAGCTAAAAAAATTGACTGGCTGAGGCGATGATGAAGTATCAATTCTAGCCCCTCTCCATAAAATAGAGTGCAGAGGGGTTTATGGCGAGAATTTGTCTGTAGTCTGTGACTCTGTCGCATTAAACTACGTCACCAGGTCACGTGGATCATTTGTTCAAAGTTTGAACTAAAACAAAAATGACAACGTCAATCAGATTGAATTTTCACTTTTTTCTTTTCACTTTCAGAAATTTCACGCGGGTGAAGCCACGCGCATCAGCTAGTGGTATAATAATCGAAAATAGTTTCAATCAACTTTGTGCAGTCGACCGTTAAAATTTCTCATTAAGCCAACACTGCGAAAATGAACATCTTGATTTTAACTTAATCCATTACATTGTGAGAGAGAAATTGAATGTTGGGCATTGGTTTGAACATCCCCTTTGTTTGTGTGGACTGTTCTAGAATAATGTGAAGATATAAAAATCCATGCCTGCTAAAATCGCCGTCACTGTTAGCAAAAGTCTGCTATTTCAATAATGTCAGAACTTCTGACACAATTGATTTAGAAGACTCGGGCCCTCACACTTTTCTTTACAACAGTTGCTTTAGCAATTTTAGCTTTTTTAACGATTACGGTTCTACTTTGACTCTGAACAGAACCAGAACCGTGGTCGTTAAAAATGCTACGAAAATTGTGAAATTGTACCGTCGACTACGAATTTATTTATATATGAGCTACGATTAAGATTCCGTTCTGTCACAATTGTCGGTAATCACAGAGTGGGTCTCTGATATTATAACATGAAACAACTGTCGGGAATCCCGGAACAACTTTACGAGGGCTTTCCCGGGACTTCCGGCCGTAGGCAGTGGTAAGGCACCATGTGGTTTTAATTGGTAAGAGTCGGCATAGTATCCATGGGGGATTGCCACAGTTCAGTAAAATAAAAGGCATGGAGCTAAGTTGCTGATGCGGGTACGCTTCGAAAACGCTCGCGGTTTATCCCAGTCCGCCTAACTTAAAGTGCCATACATGTCACTACTCTGGAGCCTACAGAGAAAAGTTGCCTGGAAGACATTGCACTTACGACAATTAAGGCAATAGACATTTCAAAACTTGTATTCCATAATGTGTGTACAGTACAGCATATTCCTGTTTCTGTTAAAGGCCCGTTATTGATGATCGTAAATGATCGTTACAGTGTTCTGCATGCCAAGATGCACTTTGCCCATTCTCTTTGTCTGGTATCCTCGTGTCAATGTTTATATCGGCACATCATCATTCGAATATGGGTAACCGTTTGTTTCCCTTTATATGTATAAGGGTTTCGTGCTTTTGTTCATCCCGGTTGCCAATAACATTATGGATGTCTCATTGATGCAGATAGCCACAGCCTGCCCCACCATCATATTAATACGCTCATCACTTATTTTTTTACGAAGAACTGTCTACTCCTACTCTCTGCTATTTTGACTTATAACTTATACCGAAACATGCATTTCTTTTTTCATAACTTAAAGGTAGGTAGCTGTTCTTGTAATATTTGTGTATATTCTCAGTAAAGGTAACAAAATACCGGACATGTTGTGGCAGCGGAACGCATGTGATTTATGTTCAAGTGTATCTGTCTCCTTGTACTCGTAGAACATCGCGGTCGTTAAATTTTATCGTTTACGCGAAGGTCCCTCTTACGACCTTATATCTACCTTCCCAAGTTGTGTAAACTTGTACAAGTACATTCCGTGCAAATGTTATTTTGAGGGATGTGCTATCTATACTATTTTTAAAAGGCAGAGAGTTTGTTTATTTGAAAGCTTAGATCTCAGGAACTATAGATAGATTTTAAAAGTCTTTTAAAAGTTCAAAGGTTTCCTTTATTGAGGAATGTTATAATTTTATAAAGAATCGGAGCATAAATGAAAAGTGTCAATTACGGTGAAAATGTATCCCACTTCAGATGATCCATTGCGTGCGCAGCGTGCGTAAATCGTTAAGGCCGCGTGGGTCAGATTTTGAGTTTTTTGAAACAATCCTAGTCAAAAAGTAAAGGGTTTTGAAATCTGAAAAATATATATATAATAGTTAAGGATATATGCTAAACATATTCCGAGCCCGTTACACGATCCAATAAATTTCACTAGATAGAAAAAAATCCCAAAGTTGACTCTCTCAGAATAGTTTTTTCAAAACTGTGGCTAAACTATTAACATTTTATTTATTTTTTTTGCACTCAATTAAAGGTATTAAGTTTTTATACACATTTTCCGAGCGTTTTTCTATAAACAACTATTTACATAATCATCATGTACGAATATCTACCAAACGCAATAGAATTGCGCCGCTGACGGCCGATCAGTCTCGCCCTGGCGCTTGTGGAGGCAGGACCTGTGTCAGTTTTTTTCGCAACTATTTCGTAATTATTATGCCAAATTACGTTGAAATCGCGCCACAGTATAAAAATATCAGTAATGGGCAAAATGTAATTAGATTAACCGTTACAAATACATACGCGACTCATGGTAAAAATGTGGTGATCTTTTACTTTTTAAGTGTTTTCACGACATGGTAACCATCTACCTAATGCATTAAAATGTCTACGAATTACATGATAATTTCGCAATCCAACATGGCGGCCACGCCGTAATCACAAAATTTCATGATGGGTATCGTTTAAGGGGTTTTTTGGTATGCTGAGTACGAAGTACGTGATAATTTTGCAATCCAATATGGCCGCCGCGCCGTAATCACAAAATTTCATGATGGGTATCGTTTAAGGGGTTTGTTCGTATGCTGAGTAAGAATCACGTGATAATTTTGCAATGGAATATAGCCGCCGCGCCGTAATCACAAAATTTAATGATAGGTATCGTTTAAGGGGTTTTTTGATATGCTGAGTACGAATCGCGTACTAATTTTGCAATACAAGATGGCCGCCGCACCGTAATTACAAAATTTCATGATGGGTATCGTTTAAGGGGTTTTTTGGTATGCTGAGTACGAATCACGTGATAATTTTGCAATCCAATATGGCCGCCGTGCCAGAATCACAAAATTTCATGATGTGTATCGTTTAAGGGCTTTTTTGGTATGCTGAGTACGAATCACGTGATAATTTTGCAATCCAATATGCCCGCCGCGCTGTAATCACAAAATTTCATGATGGGTATCGTTTGTAGGGTTTTATGGTATGCTGAATACAAATCACGTACTAATTTTGCAATCCAAAAAGGCCACCGCGCCATAATCACAAAATTTCATGATGGGTATCGTTTAAGGGGTTTTTTGGTATGCTGAGTACGAATCGCGTACTAATTTTGCAATACAAGATGGCCGCCGCGCCGTAATCACAAAATTTCATGATGGGTATCGTTTAAGGGGTTTTTTGGTATGCTGAGTACGAATCGCGTACTAATTTTGCAATGCAAGATGGCCGCCGCGCCGTAATTACAAAATTTCATGATGGGTATCGTTTAAGGGGTTTTTTGGTATGCTGAGTACGAATCACGTGATAATTTTGCAATCTAATATGGCCGCCGTGCCAGAATCACAAAATTTAATGATGTGTATCGTTTAAGGGTTTTTTTGGTATGCTGAGTACGAATCACGTGATAATTTTGCAATCCAATATGCCCGCCGCGCTGTAATCACAAAATTTCATGATGGGTATCGTTTATAGGGTTTTATGGTATGCTGAATACGAATCACGTACTAATTTTGCAATCCAAAAAGGCCACCGCGCCATAATCACAAAATTTCATGATGGGTATCGTTTAAGGGGTTTTTTGGTATGCTGAGTACGAATCACGTGATAATTTTGCAATCCAATATGCCCGCCGCGCCGTAATCACAAAATTTTATGATTGGTATCGTAACTGGTAGTATCGTAAGTATGGTAGTATCGTAAATCATACGTAGCAGACTGTAGTGTAAAAGAGATAGAGACACATGTTCCATTCTTCGTTCTAACATTTGTGTGTGGTTGGATTGCATGGAACGACAGACTAAAAAAACTTGTTCGGTTTACTGTGAGTTAATTAACCGCGTGCCAATTTGCAACTGTGCAAGACGTGGTCAGAGTTAAGAAGTTATTTATTTATTTCAGAGCTTACTAACTCTATATTTATATATTTAACTCGACTCTCCGCGCAAGTAGGCCTAAATAGCTTAGGCGGCCAAATTGAATTCCAAAATGATCATGTTATTCGTACTCAGCATTCAAAAAAACCCATTAAACGATATTCATTACGAAATTATGTGATTACGGCGCGGTGGCCATTTTGGATTGCAAAATTATCATGTGATTCGTCCTCAGCATACCAAAAAACCCCTTAAACGATAACCATCATGGATTTTTGCGATTGCGGCGCGGCGGCCATATTGTATTGCAAAATTATCACGTAATTCGTACTCAGCATACCAAAAACCCTTTAAACGATACCTATCATGAAATTTTGTGATTACACTGAGGCGGCCATATTGGATTGCAAAATTATCATGTGATTCGTACTCAGCATACCAAAAAACCCCTTAAACGATACCCATTATGAAATTTTGTGATCACATCGCGGTGGCCATATTGGATTGCAAAATTATCATGTGATTCATACTTAGTATACCAAGAATTCCCTTAAACTATACCCATTATGAAATTGTGTGATTACGGCGCGGTGGCCATATTGGTTTGCAAAATTAGTACGTAATTCGTACTCAGCATATCGAAAAACCCTTTAAACGATACCCATTATGAATTTTTGTGATCACACCGCGGCCGCCATTTTGGATTGCAAAATTATCACGTGATTCGTACTCAGCATACCAAGAAACCCCTTAAACGATACCCATCATGAAATTTTGTGATTACGGCGCGGCGCCCATATTGGATTGCAAAATTATCACGTGATTCGTACTCAGCATACCAAGAAACCCCTTAAACGATACCCATCATTTCATTTTGTGATTACGGCGCGGCGTCCATATTGGATTGCAAAATTAGTACGTGATTCGTACTCAGCATACCATAAAACCCTTTAAACGACACCCATCATGAAATTTTGTGATTACACCGCGGCGGCCATTTTGGATTGCACAATGATCCCGTGATTCATACTTAGCATACCAACTTTAGAAAACTTTAGTAATTTTTATGACCAGCTATTATGTAATTTACATTTTTTACGCAACTGTAGCAAACGTACGCAACGGAAACTCTCAAAAGAAATGAAATATCCTAGTTGTCGAAAAATGTTTCGTTGCTGCTAAGCTCTTATTCGCCTTAGCGTGATGTTATATATCTTGGTATTTTTCAAAAATGGACATTCTGTTAAGAAAGTCTTGAAATTCAACTAGCAGTCTCTTAGACTCTAGAGTTAGAACAACTAAACAAACAAACAAACTCTTTAGCTTAAAAATAATAGTATAATATACATAATTTATTTACGATTAACTCTTTTATTTTTATTTACGAAACTAATAAATCACTACACTTAATAAAGTTAGATGCATTTACTACGTCAAACAAAGTTAGCATGCTGTTTCTTTCTACTATACTGTATACTGTGGCATGAGAGTTCACTGCCGCTGCCGGCGCGCGGTGTGTCTCGCGCCCGGGGCGAGGGGAGCGCCAAATGCCTACTTGTGCGCTATAACCGCCCCTTAAAGCTACGTAAAAATGGTGTAATATCTTCAGAGCATATAACTTTCTTCTCAGATTGACTCACGATAAACCTTTTAATGAAAATCAAATTAGAGTTATCATAATGCTTCATCATACCTAATGCTATAATATCAGCGACAGGTTTCTGTATAAACGTTCCGTATATTCTGTATATCCAAATAAATACACCTATTTCTGCCTATCTCTCTCTTATGTGACCAAACGAAGTGGCGAGGGTAAGCTAGTGTCACAATATACAAACTAGTACTACACTTGTAGCACGTAAATCATCCCGTTGGGGGATTATAATCCATCATGGCAGGTGTATCGATCATCGCAGTATTTCGTGTCGGCTCTGCTCATACTTCCTATGCTCTGTGTTATCTGCCAGTGACATATGAAAATGATTGGCGTGCAGAAAAATAATAAAAAATTATTAAATATTTGTGGACAATCTCACACTACATTATCTAGTTCAAATTTAAGGTAGTATGTGGTTGTGCTATGGGATCTCGACGACTGATAGACATACTTAATTTCTAAATAAATACTTTTGATACCTAGAAAACACCTAAACTTCGAATCAAATATTTGAGCATCAGACAAATATTTGGAACGACTCGGCAATCTAACCCGGGACATCAGCGCGGCGCGGCGCGGGTACACTACCGAATGCGAAACAGAGGCAGTCAAACCTTAGGCACTAACCTGTCGCAGTATTTATTTATTAGGTAAGCTAAGGGTAACTAGATAACGCAAGGGGATGTCGATCTTTAGGTATATTTTGGAAGTGAGTGTAAAAAACAATTTTTGGTCTTGAGCTAGACTCGAACTTGTAATGAACTATGAACTCCTCTCGTATCGATCATTTCGTAATTTAATAATTCAAATTATCAATTTACGAAATGATCGGTAGGTACGCGAAAATGCTACAGAGAAAAAGGTCTTCACCACCTGAACGGGTAGGCAGAGGCATATTATATTTCACCTTTTAAAATTTATTCCACGTTATGTTAAATAGTGGTGAGCCTGCTGATTAAAAAGTGTTTCAAAATTTTTTATAGAATCCTTGAGATGACTGCTGAAGTGCTGTCAAAAGCGCTGACAATATTTATGAAAAAACATCCAACAAAATGTAACAATTCAAAAAAGTCTTGATTGCAAATGGCGCAATTTGCCCATTACAACACCGCTGAGTCCCAAAAGTCTACAAGCAAAACAACAACAAACACCCGTCTTTCTGTATCACGATAAAGGATCATAAATGTTTATTGCTTTTCCTATATACTCAAAGTTCCATATCGCGAGGTACTTGTTTCTAACTAGATAAGAGACGAATATTGGATTCCGGGTCTTCGTGAATATTTTAACTGCGTTATCTTACCTTTACTTACTTACGGCTCGTTCGCGAACGAAATAATTCCTTTGAATAATCTAAGCTTCTGGATCACGAGTTAGATATCTGTCGTGAAGAAAATCTTTTTGTTCACACTCACACAGTTAAATATCTCGATGAGAAGCAAATTTTTGACTTAAGTTGAAAGGTATCGATGGCATCTTACTAATATAAAATGTGAACGTTTGCGATGATGTTTGTTACCCAATTATGCTCTAATGGCTGAATGGATCTAGCTAAAATTTGTACAGGGATACATTAAAGTCTGTAATAATATATAGACTACTGATACGGATAAAAATCCCATGTATAAGTTACCATGGGAAGATAGGACCGAAACCGATTTCCACGTGGGCAAAGCCGCGAGCATCCTCTAGTTACTGAAATAAAATGTGTAAGAATGTGCAACGTCTTCAAATTAATGATTATATTCTAAGCGGAGACCCAGTAAAGGGGACTTCTTAACACTTGGGAGGTAATACCTAATCTACATTTTTAAGATCACTTCAATGTGCTGCGTCGTCTAATTTCCATAGTCAGCCAGGCTCATCTCAGCAGCTGTTGCGACGTATCTCTCTTACGCCTTACTTCTATAGAGAAACGGAGAATTAATAGTAGGCTGATGTTATTTCGAAAAAATCACTGTTTTTAGACTGATAAGACTAGTTGTTACATTGAAGTGAGATATCTAAAATACATTTTTTCAACTGAGAAAATATATATTAGGTAAAGAGATTTCTGAAGAAAAAATTCGTATAAAGTACATAATAGTACCTAACCTTAAATAGCGCGTGGCCATAATGGCACTTGCCCAAAATGCACCATTACGGAGACTATCACAGATGTTTCTTATTTAATACACTTAGTAAAATATTACAAAAGACACAAATAGAAGCGTCTCTCCGATGCCCAAATATTTAAATCATTACAAGAATGTACATAATTTGGTTATATTCAATGCTATGTCTATATAACAAAAAATCCATGAGGATGAACAGACTGAAAGAAAATAAAATAAACTAGATAGGTACCAAATCAGGTTCCATTACCTACATTGAGAATACAATTTGGCAAGCAACGACATACTCAAAAAGTCATAGTCCCAGCTTGGATATCATTTTTTATCAAAACTGGATATTGTTGCTCGCGAAATATTTTCTTTAGCCTGAAAATCCGCTTGCAAATTCCTAAGGCCATCGATCAGTTAGGTCTTGGCAACAGAACGGTGTACCCGGGGGCGCTTGGATTTGGCGTGGCTCCAGTAGCAGGATCTGCACATCATTCGAATATAATCTCTTCATGTGCAATTGTGCACATTGGTAAAACATTTGCTGGCCTACTAACCTTGTATAGTAAACGGGTTTGGCAGCCAACGTGTCCTATAAATAATGTATGATTTTTATGTATGAGTACTTTGGTAACTCGGTTATTATTTATTGAGAATTTGTGATAGGCTTTTGAATGTGTTTTGTTACAGAATATTCGGGAGCGGACTTGAGTTGTTATTTCGTAGGTTAAATAAAAAGACTGCCTTCTTATTTAACTTACGCAATAACAACTCACGTCTACTCCCGAATATTCTGTAACAAAACACATTCAAAAGCCATGGAAAGTTTCGATAGAAGGGAAAATGCATGTCAGTGGTGCAAACTGCCAAGATTTTACCCATGTAATAAGCTCTTTCAACACAACGTGACGTGAATTATACATCAACATTTCCAACTCTTCGAAACACGAACCCATAAGATTCTCCCCTACCAAAACTTTTTCGACAGGCCTAAAGGAGTTCACACGTCAAAAACATTACACCTTATCAAATCTCGTTCCAAAATGTGTGGCCCCATAGGTGGTGGTGTCAGCTCAAAGCCCCTCTTTCGCTTTCCGTTCACGTATATATAAGGGGAAAAATAAAAAACAAAACCACCCTTCAATAAAAATTTTCTTACAAAGTGAAAACACAATAAAAGTTTAAAGGACTTACCACTGTCTCTAAAGTTCTCCACCCATTGATATACACTTCACGTCCACCAAAACCATTTTGCAGCGGCTAACTTGTGAACACAGCCAGAGAAGGGAGAAAATTATTTACTTCTACTATGTATATGAGGAATGAACTGTGGTCAACATTGTCTTTGTACGGGGTGAGCAGCAACTTGATACGAGCACTGAAATCTCTTTATGAGGGCTCGAGTGCTTGTGTCAGGATCAACGGAGCTTGCACGGACTTCTTTAACATAGAAAGGGTGTGAGACAGGGTTGTGTAGCGTCACCGTGGCTACCTGTACATGGACAGTTGTTTGAAAGAATTGCAAGAGAGTGCGTGTGGTATAAAACTGAATGAGCTGACCATCAAATGCCTCCTATATGCTGACGATCAGGTGATCTTTGCTGCATTGGCGGAGGAGTTTCAGTTGATGGTTAATATTATGCATGAGGCGCTAAAAGGTAGAGGAATGAAAGTGAATGTAAATAAGACTAAAGTAATGGTTTTTAAAAAGAGAAATGTGTGACGGATTGCCCTATTATTATCGAAGAGCAAAGAGTGGAACAGGTGAAAGAATTTGAATACCTGGGTTCAAAATTTACGAGAGATGGAAAGTGTGACCAGGATATTGACACAAGAGTTTTGGTAGGAACTCAAGTGAATGGGGCGATGCATACCAATATGAGCAGTCAAAACGTGTCTAATAAGGCAAGGGGGGCTGTGCATAGGGGTGTGCTTATCCTCACACTTATGTATGATAGTGAAAGTTGGGTGTGGCAGAAGAAGCATGAAAGTAAAATTAATGCAGTGTAAATGAGAAGTCTGCGAAGCATAGCTGGAGTGAAATTGATGGACAAAGAAAGGAATAGCGTGATTAACGTAGAAGAAGTCAAAGTGGTATGCCAGGATCGTAGCAAGTGGAAAGCCATAGTCTCTGCCTACCCCGATGGGAAACAGGCGTGATGATATGTATATATGTATGTACCTTATTTATGCTAACTTTTCAAAGTATTCTTTTATATTAAATAAACTAGGCCTTCACGACAAATTGTTGAATTCAGTGCAATTCAGTGCAATTCAGTGCAACCCTATCGAGACGTAGGGTATTCCACAATTTTACAACCGAATACAACAAATTTATCTTCGTGTCCCTGAAAATGTTACACTAAGCGTTGAGGTGACTGCAAAGAGAAGGACAACTCTTAACAAGCCTTTATCAATCTTTTTGACGTTGATAGAGTAAGGGCCAATACCATTTCAATACTGCCATAGGCCTTGAAAATTAAAACTAAAGTACTCTAAGCTCGGTACTCGAACACCAATTATTATAAGGCGAATAAGTTACATAGCCTATTAGAAACAGCTTATACAATAAAATTGAGTTATTCTTCATCAGCTTGTAAATCTTCAGTGAATAATGAAGATATTAAACGCCTGGTAGAACTTTATCTCTAATATCTTATAGCTGTAATCCGTTCCAAGTTTAATGGCACAGGTGAGAACTTTTTACTTCAGTAGCTAGCCAACTGTGAGGTGCTTACCTAACTTTTGCGTTGTAAACACTTTCAACTTGTATAATAGATGGCGCACGCTGCACGGCAACTCGCACACGATAAATTAATTCATTAAGTTTAGTTTTTAACTTCTTAATATTTGTCTTGAGTTCTTATAAGTTTACAACCGTGGTACGAAACGATGGTTTTGATTTTTGAGCACATTATTTTATATATTTTCTTGGCGTAGTAGTAGCTAGAGTGAATTCGAACAGGCTTCTTTGTGAGATATAAATTTTGGTTAAAGAATCTCGTTAGCTCTACGAGTATTAAATGACATTGAAAAAATATACTGCTCCTAACCCCTATTTAGGTTTTACCCATGGAAATCCCTCATGGATGTTATTTCGGACTTTTACCGATTTCAACCACACGGTTCCTTTCGGCTGCCTGCTGCCGGGAGCCCCGGGTAAGCCCTCGCAAGGATGTCCCCGGACTCACAACAGACTTTGTTGCCCTTCTAGTTCAGTAGTGTTCCAGATACGGTGCGGTACGGTTAGTTCTGAGGTAGGTGATCGTTTTTGGCAGTTACACTTATGATCATTTCTGTGCTTGGAAGGCACGTGAAGCCCATTATCTTGAGTGATCACAGATTTCTGGACTACTCGTACCACAAAACGCTTAACGCAGCTCTCATCGTTACCTGAACACTGAACAAATCAGGCTACCAGCGCTTCTTACTTCAATAAATATTATGGGACATTCTCACTCATTGCTATTTAGCCTAGTATAGCTAATATAAGCTTGTGCTGTGGGATCTACATAGACAACTTATATAAATATTAATATATTTCAAAATACTTGGACAATATACATAGCAACACCGTAAAAATAAAACACAATGAAAACACAGCAGCATTAACCAAAACCATTTATAACTTAATAATTACATGTATTGATAACATTCAAAGTGTAGAAAAGTGTGTCACCTTTATAACATGAAGGTAGGCACCATATTATAGGAGCTTCCGTACACAATATTTATGAGGAAAGGTCAAATCATTCGTATTCATGAGTTGCGTGTAAAGCTCATTTGGTCGTATTCACTGAAGTCCATTTCCCCTCACTATTTTTGGACTTTGGTAAACCATGTTTTATAATTCTGTATAACTTCCCACGATGACCCATATTTGTATGTTTCTAATAGACAAAGAGTATATAGGTATTTTTGATAGGTGTTAATGGTATATTAGTATGTAATAAGTGGGCTTAAAACGCATAATTTCAGGTGATGGTAATGGCGAGGTAATCCACGACGTTAGAAACGACTTTAGAGCAAGCATTGCTGTGAATGTTTTTTATTTGAGATGATAATTAATAACACTAATGACTACCATTGCTGTGGTACAATCAATATGCTAAGACGACAACATAGTTTATCAAAGATTAAACAAACCAATAGTTTACAACAGAGTCCACAGATATATCTTCGCACCCACATCTATTTCCACACATTACACCTACATGATTGAACGTAAATCAGTCAGCAAATTGACATTGGGATAAGCTTCGGATTAACTTCAAAGGGGTGTGACCGGAATACCCATTGTAGGTGATCAATGTAAACAGACCTTAGAAAGTACCCTTATCCCATATGTCACCGTAAGTAGTTTACTTACAGTCAAATAGATAACTTCGTAGGAATTCGATAATTGAATATGTCGCTTGGGAGATATTTGCTAAGGAACAAAACTATAGTAATAAATGGACTATTCAATATTTGTTCGCTTTTGCTTACCATAATATGAATAAAAGACAAAGTGGTTGAATTCAGAAATATTTACTATAGTATCTCATACTTATATTTGATTTTATTCGACTCAGGGCACTTTTGCAGCTATAAAATTTGCTAAATAATCCCTACGATACGTTAGGGACACAATTGTTACATGACGTCTCTGTAATGGAGGCATCGTGTCACGAACAAAATACTTCGGAACAGGAACTATTACATTTTTAAATATGGTATTTTAAGCTAAGTATATTTCTATAAGTCTGCTAGGTTGGGTCATAATGACCCGTGATGTTTTTAATTGCGGGTATTTATGAAAATAATAGTGTAACGTTACCACGCTTCTCAGTAGCTGCGGTTAGTGCCCCGCCTCCCTCGTTTCCTATGTCAACTTAGACGGTGTGCGCCTGCGCAGGATGATAGACGCGGTCAAATAACAAAAAGGTAAATATGACCCAACTATACATTCGATGATACCATTTCGTGCCAATTACGTTGAGTTCATTATTGGATTATTTCGTTTATTAATTTGTACCGTCATTACGTATTGCATTATTTTTTGTTATTTTAGGTTATATTTGAATAATGGATAAAGAGAAACGCGAAATGCAGCGAATATATCAATATTAGAAGAAAGCGGCTCGGAAGAAGGTGAAAACTCTTCAGAATAAGAGGAAGATGATCATGTTAGCGGGAAACATCAGAGGAGCTTCCTGCTAAATGCCGTGGTGTTCGTAGACAAATGCCAGATATGTCCCGCTATAAAAGACAGGAAAACTACCCATACCTGTCAAAAATTCAACAAAATCATCTGCCCTGAAAACATAATTTCTTTCTGTGGCGGTTGCGCAGATGACGGAGCTAATAGCGATTAACACTAAGATTCTTTGTGATTTTTACATATATTTTCTTAAATATCTGACATTTGTCATTCCAAAAAGTTAAAAACAAGTGTTAATTAGTTATTTTTTGTTATTTTATTAGTAAATTTCTAGAAGTTTAATTTTTTGTTGTAAATTTTATTCTGATCACTTGAATACATAAAAAGATCTATAAATAGCTTTTTTTTTATTTTGTCTCTAAAATATTATAATTTAATAACTTTTCATTAAGTTAAACACAAATTTGCTCTAAATGTCATTGAAATGGTAAAAATCTGCTACGGTTTAAAATCGGGTAATTATGACCCACCATGCAGTTGCTGTACCTATTTTCTACCATGCTGACGCCGGGTTAAATCCATAAATGTATTTGCCATAATTTTCGTTTTCAATAATGCCATTTTCCATAACTTTTATTTACCATAATATAAATAAAGATAATTTATACGACACAGATAATTCATTCACAATTAAACCTAAAACTAAACCTCATATGGCGTCAACTAACTAAGCTCGACGGAGCCCCGCTTCGCGGGGTTCCTACTTTTGGGTGGTTTAAAAAAAAACCACGAAGACTTAAGGCGGGAGCGAAGCGAAGCGGAGCTCCCGCCTTAGTCTTCTAACCTAACCTATCCGAGTCCGATTGCACTGAGTCGGGGTGTTAACGATAATAATTAATTTCGACCTAACAATATTATGTATTATTTTCATAATTATATCAAATTTTATTTATGTCAGGAGTCGATTATGAGATGTGTTACTTATGGAAACTAATTATTATGATAAATGTTGTTATAGAAAGTCATTTTATGGCAAATAAAAGTTATGACTGTTGAGTTGTTAAGGCAAACGTTATTAGTATAAATGATAATAGTGCAAATAAATATTATGATCGTGGATGATTATGGCAAACAATATTAGTGCAAATGAATTTATGGGAAACGAGAGAAGACCATGGGATGGGAGCCCTCCTTAAATATAATTAGTTTAATCATTTGTGAAAATTTCAGCTCTCTAGCAATCACGGTTAATGAGATACAGCCATGTGACAGATAGACAGCGAAGTCTTAATAATAAAGCCTCGTTTTCACCCTTTGGGTACGGAACCTTAAAAACTACATTGTGATCTAAACCCGACGAGTGTGCAAAATTTCAAGTAATTTCAAGTAATCGGTCGTTTCGAAAATTACGTTCAAAGATTCCGTTACATAGGTACGTTCATACATCAAGTTAATAAAAGCGTGTTAAAAATGCACCAAACGGAACCGACGGCCAATAGAGGCGCCGTATCACGTTTGGTTCCGTATTAAAGTTAACTTTATGAGGGTTCTTCGTGTAAGATGTAGTACGAAGAGTTTCCGGGAAAATTGAGCTAAAGTTTGTTGAATAGCTTTGAGAGTGTCCCAGGGCCTTTATACTTACAAGCTTCTCGTTTGATGAAGAAGAATCTACTGACCATGTAATTTGTAACACCGGTAAAGAGAACAGAGTATTGTTAAAATATTGCATTGATAGATCATCTGATCAGGTTTTTTACAGCAAGTCAGTATCATAGAAACAAGGGTTTAAAACAATACAATACAATACAATACAAAAACTCTTCATTGCACTCCAGGAAATACATCAAACATATTAAAAGTGAACTTGTTGGTATAACAATTGGCGGCCTTATCGCACAAGGCAATCTTTACTAAATTAGGCTAAATTAAAATAATTGTGTACATACATACATACACATGTACATACATACATACACATGTACATACATACATACACGCACACATAAATACACAAATACATAATGTTTAAATACATGCATACATACCTAATTATTATACATATGATAATAAAGGAAATGAACTAATAACTTATATGCAGTCATTGACACGTAGATAGTAGTTCCTAACTAATGTTTTAAATGAGTGCAGCGACTTTGCTTGTCGAACTGTCAGTGGCAGTGCGTTCCACAAGCGAACCGCCTGTACAGTGAAGGAATTGCCTATAAAATTAGTGGAGTGGCCTGGCATCTTCAATCTCAAATTCCTCGATGAACGCAAATTTGCAGAGTGTGAGGCGTTTAAAAAAATAAAGCGTCTCTTAAGATATGGCGGAGTAACAGGGTTGAACAGGATACTATATAGGTTATATAGGTTTGTTTTAGGCGGGCAGTCACTTTTAGCATCTTACTAATACGAGTACCTATTAAAAATTGAAATTTGGTATTAGGATGTATTCAAGTCGGAAAAACAATATTTCAATATCATTATGGTTTTTTTTTCAATAAAATCTCTGAAAGAAATCTAACGTGTGAAGCAGACTCCAATTTTTTTACTATTTATTAGGATTATCGAAAATATTTTTTTTAATTTGAATCTATTAAACTTAAAATACAAATAACGATCTGTAAGTCGGATCGTTTATAAAGCTAACTCGTAACCAATGCTGATTTATGATGGCTATAAACTGAGGGACTTGGGGGTATGCGTGTTTATATTGCTGTTAACCTGTCGGGTTAAACAAACTACATAAACACAATGCTCATCATACCTACCTACTATCTAAATGGGAATAAATCATATTGTGTTTTATTCTGAAGGTCATGTTACCGCAGTGAATTTGACGCGTGTTTTGCAAAAGAAATTTACTTACAACAATATTGTTGTTGAGATTTCATTTTCTGCATGTGGGTGTATACTGTATATTTTACTATGCACACCCACATTTTGCTAGTAGTTTTGTTAGTTCTTCGTAATAGGGAGCCAGTTTATTACAAACACACAAATATTACATCAAAAGTACACACTCAAAGTACCTAAATATAATATCTGCAATTGTCAGGCAATAATATCTCCCCTCCAGATCAATGGCTAATCGACGCCGAAATATTACTTTTATACCAATATTTGCGATCAACACAAATTGCATTTTCGAAGCGGGATTCGAATCCAAGACCTTATCACGTCAGCAGCTCACCTCATTCACCCCTACACCATAGAAATACTTTGTTGCAATTCTTTCAAAAACTGCAATTGTAAGGCATATGTCTGTACCCACCAGATCGACGGACCATTTAGAAATAGTCACTGGGCAGAGCTGGGGCCGAAAGAAAATTGGAAATGGTACATTAATTAGAGTAGATACATTAATTTCATTGCCATAGACTGGTTTGATTGTAGAATATTGTTATGTGTTTACTAAACTATAAACATATTGCTGCCCCAAATATTCATATGCGTATCAAAAAGTTATTTATCTCGCAAATCAAACAAAAAGATGGATGAAGTTTTGTACTGGTATCTAGTCACGTTCCACTCTTTCACAGTTCGGTAAGTTTACCCTAGAATTATACCTCGCTACACGTCCCATCGGACGCCCGGAAAGGATTATGGTACCATCCTATGAGTTATGTTCAATTTATTCATCGCATCCATACCACAATGGCGTGGGCGATCCGCTTATCTCTTTGTAAATTAAGCCTTTTCAGTAGATGGATTTAAAATCGAACTTTTTTTGAAACAGTGATTTTATTTTGTAGGTTCTAATTAAACATAAGCATGTGTACTGAAAAGAAGGGTAGGGTTGAGAGCTGGACACACGCATATCATCAGCGGGAATCCTAAAGCTTGGTTCTCACGGCGCGTGATATCACAAGTCGCGCCGCGCCGAGCCGATTTGTGCGAGCGAGCATGCGCCAACAGGCGAGCCCGCGCTACCCGTTCTCACGGCGCGTGTCGGCGCGTGTTGGCGCGGCGCACTTGGTCTCGCCACAGCGAGGTCGACACTACAGTCCGAGACACGCAACGCGTCATGTCGCAAAAAGAAGAAATCTGTTTCCGCTTTATTGAAATGATTTATTGGCCGATGCATCGCTCCCTCACTTTGAAGTTACCGACTTCGATCGGATAGGACGCGCTTGCTCGCGCCAGCCCGCGTCCCCTCGAGCCACTCCCTTCACACGGCGCGTAGGCTCGTCCTGGCGCGGCGCGAATTGTGATAACACGCGCCGTGAGAAGCCAGCATAAGACGTCTTTCCGAAGGGCTTACCCGGGCCTCCCAACCGTATAGACTCATAGGGCTCCGTGTGATTCTAGTCAGTAACGGTCCAGCTTAGCATCCATGAGAGATTTACCAGACCATGAGGGAGAACTGTTTTCCGTGGACCCATTATGAAACCATGAAGTCCCTCATATTGTGCCTTATGGTTTGTATTAGGCGGGCAGTCACTTTTAGCATCTTACCAATACGAGTATTAAAAATTGAAATTTGGTACAAGGATATACTCAAGTTTGGAATAACGCATAGGCTACTTTATTATCCCGGGAATAAGTTCTCACGGGAAGCTGGAACAGGAGCAAATTTCACGCGGGCTGGTAGCTGCGGTCATCAGCTACATACATACATACATATCATCACGCCTGTCTCCCATCGGGGTTGGCAGAGACTATGGCTTTCCATTTGCTACAATCCTGGCATACCACTTTCGCTTCTTCTACTTTCATAAGTGCTTTCATACATGATCGTCGGTTAAGGGTACTCTTGACCTGGCCCTTTTTCCAACAGGTCTTTGATCTGGTCATCATGTGTACGCCGAGGTCGACCCCTATCAGTTTGCCCATTCATTCTCGCCTTATAAATCAGTTTAGTCAGTCTACTTTCATCCATCCTCTCGACATGTCCGAACCATCTAAGCATCCCTTCTTCAATCTTCGTCACTACATCTTCAGTTATACCACATTGTTTTCTAATCACGCTATTCCTTTCTTTCATCAGCTAGCTAAGAAATAAAAACTTTGAGCATAAATTCTATGAAAATAATTGAGAAACAATGTTGTTATGGAATAAAACCTATATTACTAGCAATACTTATTAAATTATATAGCAAAAATATTATCCTTGTTAGTTTGCGGCGACATAGTACTCCCACTCAGATACTGTTAGGTAAGATGCCTAAATCCCCATCTTCATGATCATTTTACATTAAAGGTGAGTATAATATTTGTAAAGTTAAATAAGTATCCGTTCTGATAAGTTCACAAGTTTCAAAGTGAAAGGGTTTCAGATCTCCGTGGCTAAATATCCTTTTATAGTTACACCGGTCGCCCTGGTAATCCGCGGAAGGGATTCCCAGGTTTCCCGGCAGATTTTGGCTACTATCGTAGCCTCGCCTGAGGGTTGGGATGGTGTCCCGTTTTTTTTGGGGTTGGGTTGGGTAATCCTTTTGAGGTTCAATAAAATTAGCCTATGGCAGTCCACTGCTGAACTTAGGCCTCTCCCAATTTACGCAACAACGCACGATCCTGCCCCTTTCGCATCCAGTCCCCGACTGCAATCTCTTCTATATGTTGTCTTCACCGTTGGCAATAGACGTAACACAAAATAATAAGTTACACGTACTTCCTACATAAATTATTTACAAAAAAATACATTTTTGAGTGTAAATTTGTCAAGCTTATATTATTAATCACGTATTGTACTATCACCTTCATAAGGCTACGGGACGACTAAGAAACTCACTCGAAATTCCTTCGCCGAGTGGAAAATTAACGGACCATTCCTACTGAAACTATTTCCCGCTTCTGGACTCGAATTCCAAACGCGTTCTCGTACGACATCGCCTACAAATACAAATAAACTATTTAATCATTTGGGTATTTTATTAATATTAAGCATCCAAACATAGTTACTTACTATGTTTTTTTGGTATTAATGATTAATTATTATTGTTTTTACCACTATTACCAAATAATAATTATCTATTACTTTGTTTGAATTAAATTTATAATATGCGCTAATTTGATGAAACGGTAGTTTTTATAATACTAAGGTGGCAGACAAGTAGCCTGATCTTCACAGTAGCCGTTGGACAATGAAAAGAAAGATTTGTCACGGTTTGTGTACGAATGAAAGGTGTGCATGACAATATTAGGTAGGTATATTTTTTGCCATTTATAAAAAAAGTGTGACAACCGCAGCCTCCAATTTTCATCTGCGGCTTTAAAACTTAGACAAATAACAATATCAAAATATCTTTTGTCTCATGTTTTACCGTGTTTAAATATTGGACAAATGACGTTTTCACGAAATTTTCATCTGCGCTTTTAAATTCGTGTGATGAAAAAATACATACATACAAAATATGGTCACGCTTTAATCCCTGTTAGGCAGAAGCATTATATACTTACGCCCACATATCACTTTTAAATTTTGTACCACGTAACAGTGTTGAAATGGACAAGCGCAATTTTGTGACTACCTGTTGTAGAAAATTTTCAAGCCACCTACTAGGCCTTCAACTTGGCTTTACGACTGCCATTTTACTGGCAACTAGGATCAACGGCTTAACGTGCCTTTCGAAGCACGGAAAAGTTCGGAAATAAATGTGACAAAGTGAGAAGCAGGTATACCGTCATAATACCAGAAATCATAATGCCTTTACTTAAAATGCCTGAGCCCAAAATACCCGAAATCGAAATATCAATATTCAAAAGGCAAATATTTATAATATAAATAATTTAAAATGCCTTACGGTCGAATAACCGAAACCCAAAAAATAAATTTATCAAATACCTTATCCTAAAATGTTCAAACACAAAATACCTTTTTTTTAACATGATTTAAATCCTACATGGATGCTATATATCTGTGAATGGTTAACACCCCGACTCAGAGTATCCCGACTCGGATAGGTTAGGTTAGAAGACTAAGGCGGGAGCGAAGCGAAGCGAAGCTCCCGCCTTAGCCTTCGTGGTAATTTTTTTATTATTTTTCGTTAGCCCACTGTAGTACTTTTGTAACTCTGAATCAAAGTGTTTTAACATGAGGTAAATCCTACATGGATACTATGCCGGACTCCTACCGACTAAAAACCACACGTATCCTACATAACAGCCTACAGTTGGGAGCCCCGGGTAAGCCCTCAGAAGGATACCCAAGGACCAACAGACCTACGGCTACAACTGCGGCTTCACTTAGGTGGTGGGGGGGGGGGGGGTGTGTATAAGTTAAAGTCAAATAACAAAACGTGTGATTGGCAATAAATCTTTATTTCTTAAATCATTCATTTATTAACTATGCGCTATATAATGAACTGGTATAGCATAATATATACCTAATAATACCCAGTAGGTTATGTCGATAAACTGGGTAGGTTATGGTTTTTTTTTATATTCACATTGTATTCTATTTTCGGTATTTTAAATTAAGGATATTTGAAAATTTGTATTTTGAATTCTGATATAATAATTATTTGTATTTTAAGTTTAGACATTTTAAGGTAAGGTGAGCTGAAATAAGGTATTTTGAATGTTAAGGTATTTTGAATTCGGGTATTTTGGTCTAAGGCATTTTAAGTAAAGGCATTTTGATTTCTGGTATTTTAATATATAACCGAGAAGCAGGCTAGTCAGAGAGGCGCACCATGGAGTGGCGCATGACGTAGTGAAACAAAGCCGCGCCTGAGGTTATTGTATCAATCGTTCGCACGTTCAATAAAAATGTAAAAAAAGTACCTATCGAAAACCAGTCATAGAATATTATGAGCTCAAATTTTTATAATTCCTTAGCGTCTGTCTATCTAAGTGCGTTTTTAGTTTGATACGAGAAATAGCTATATATATCATTCTGGGATATTTATTTAATAGAGCTCACTTGGGGATTTCCTTTAAACACCCAAACCATGTTTGATAACCGTATCACACAAATAATTTGCTCTAGCAATAGATATGTTTTATTTTAATTTAGTTATCATTTGTTTTAAACTAACACGCGTTGCACACATAATGTATTGTAAACGGGATTTCGCGCGGCACTATTTCAATATTAAATAAAGGTTTCAGTACCTTCTTTTTTCTTCTTTCCCCGACGTTTCGATAGGGTTACACCTATCGTGGTCCCGAGGCGACTGATGCTTGTAGGCTGGAGATTCTGCTATGTGTCGGGAGTTTTCGAAGTACCCCCGAGATTGTCAATCTGTGGAAACACACGGCACACAACACTGACCGTATCCGCGGACGCGTTCACTATTTTATCGCGAGACTTTAAGGCACCAATTACCGGATTCCACGCTGTTGAGAGCTTATATCCGTCCTCCCGGTTGAGGGACCACGATAGGTGTAACCCTATCGAAACGTCGGGGAAAGAAGAAAAAAGAAGGTACTGAAACCTTTATTTAATATTGAAATAGTGCCGCGCGAAATCCCGTTTACAATACATTAATTTAGTTATGTTATAAACACAAGGTCATTCTAGCAATCGGATTTGAACGCTAAACCTCGCCACTGCAGTCGCATTTAATAAAAATGTAGCCGGATTTTTACATTGTCACTGCTTCCAAGAATTATGTAATAGTACCTACTACTTTTACGTCCTGAAGTCCAAGAATATTGGTAAGTATACTAAATATAATTTGATGAAATAGCTCCTTACTTTATCAGATTCAAAATAAGGTCAATTTATATTCATTATTCGTAGTGCCATATGTCTGTGATCTGTGCCTCACTAACCATTTCTGCTTTCCTCAACACCGTGATTTAAATAACAAGGCATTTCTACGGTAATGAGATGCCGGCACTCGTGTAATATTTATTTCTTTTATCTTCGCTGTTGCAAGCGGATCTGGTAGAATAATTTTATATTTCTGCTATCTAACTGGTTTCTTACAGTAATTGACTACTGTCAACTGTAACATCGCAGTGACTTGCATGTTTTCCACCATTATATTCTTTGAAACCCGATCGATTTCACCTTACGACATTTGAAAAGGTAACCTCTAAAAATGTCGTAAGGTAAAATCGGTCGAGGTTACAAAGTAAATTATGTTGAAAACATACAAGCCTTTGAATTCAATATGTATAGCAAGTTCCATTAAGTGCCAATCAATCAACACTATAAATAGTGTAGTTTACACTGTATAAAGAGTATGCCGAATCGGTACACAAGATTTACGATACCTTCAAACTGATATTGGAAAACATGTAAAACGCTGCCCTGTAGCTGTTCAACTAGGTGGTAACTTCACAAAGTCGCAAAATATCCGGGTTTTATGAGAGTCGTACCCTTTAAGCTCAAAGTTAAAGTGGTGAAACTTTTGCAGGCACCGTGCTGTATACTATTAGGTGCTTACACATCAAATTGGCGTTTTTCGTACTGGCCACTTTAATTACGATTTTCTCCTCTTTGGTAAGGAATTCCAAATTCAAATTTTCCCAGCTATTTACTCATGTATTTATCCTTCGATGACCGTCATTCATTTGTTTTTTTCTTCTGTTTTTTTCTGTTTGCGTCACACATTTTACAAAATGGAAAACTTAAAATATCGCATTATTTACGAGTACGAGTTCCGCCGTGGCACTAGTGCTGCGGAAACGACTAGAAGGGTGAATGATGTGTATGGCGGTCATGTTGCAAAAGAAAACACAGTTCGTTTTTGGTTCCAACGTTTTCGTTCAGGAAATGTCGACCTGCAGAACAAGCCCCGTGGACGGCCTGAGACTCAAGGTGATAATGAAGTATTGAAGGCTATTGTGGAAGCGGATCCATCGCAAACCACGTCCGAGTTAGCTGCAGGCTGCGGTGTTAGTGATAAAACTGTTTTAATTCACTTGAAGCAAATTGGGAAGATTAAAAAGCTTGAAAGGTGGGTACCTCACGAATTGACTGAAGCAAACCGGCAAAAGCGCGTCGACTGCTGCGTTACATTACTGAACCGGCACAATAATGAAGGTATTTTAAACCGAATCATTACCTGTGACGAAAAATGGATTCTTTACGATAATCGAAAGCGCTCAGCGCAATGGTTGGATCCTGGCCAGCCAGCCAAATCCTGCCCCAAGCGAAAATTAACCCCAAAAAAGTTACTTGTAAGCGTTTGGTGGACTAGTGCCGGTATTGTTCATTACAGTTTTCTCAAATCTGGCCAGACTATTACGGCTGATGTCTATTGTCAGCAATTGCAAACCATGACGGAAAAGCTAGCGGCTAAACAACCTAGGCTGGTCAATCGCTCCACGCCACTGCTGCTTCAC
The DNA here is from genome assembly GCA_933228765.1 of Miltochrista miniata. Lineage (NCBI taxonomy): Eukaryota > Metazoa > Arthropoda > Insecta > Lepidoptera > Erebidae > Miltochrista > Miltochrista miniata. The sequence goes on along the minus strand of OW121752.1, from coordinate 29,825,478 downwards.
GACAACGCTAGACCACACACTGCACAACAGACGGCTACCAAATTAGAAGAGCTTCAATTGGAATGTCTAAAACATCCTCCGTACTCCCCGGATCTTGCTCCAACAGATTACCATTTTTTTCGAAATTTGGACAACTTCTTGCAAGGGAAAAAATTCAACTCTGATGGGGCAGTCCAAATCGCCTTCACAGATTTTATTGATTCCCGTCCGACTGGTTTTTTTAGTAAAGGGATCAATGAACTACCTATGAGATGGCAAAAATGCATAGAAAACAATGGTTCATACTTTGATTAATTAAATATATTATATTTAAAAATATTCGACTTTTTGTTCCTCCTATACAAAACGCCAATTTCATATGTAAGCACCTAATATTATTACTTTTTTTATGTGTGGTTCGTACCACATCGGAACTAACAGATATGTCGGAGTCAAACTGGTTTACCTTCTGTGCTCTTAGAATAAGAAGCACATTGTGACAGATGGTGGATAATGTACTCGTAAGTGTTAAAACTCCATTGGCGTTCGTGTATCAAAGCTTCATAATCTATAAGTACGGTAGTTAAGTTTCAAAGCTTTCTAATATTTCCGATAGAATAATATATGTGAAATATGTTTTTAAGTTTTAGAATAAAATATCTCAGGTAGAACTATAAGGGGTCGACCCTACCTTTTGAAGATCTCTATACTGTAAGTTCGAGAAAACCTTTTAAAAGCGATAGACCAAACGTAGTGAGTGTATGTTCGTGTGTTTATTTTCAAGTTGAATTACCATTTTTCTTGTAAAAGGACGTACTTCGATGTGCAAAATTTTCAAATACCAGCTTACTCTGTAGTTTTGAAATCCTGTTTATCTGCGATCTGCAAGGGTCATATGTATCGAATCGTGCTAAGAGATAAATTATAGTCGTATTTTGTGGAAGCTCTCAAAAGAAAGAAATTTTCCCCGTTCTCGAAACATTATTTATGACTGCTCCGCTCCTATTCGCATTAGCGTGATTTTATATCGCCATTTTCAAAATGCAACCAGTAGTTTCTGAGATCCTAGGACAAACAAACTCTTCAGTTATATAATATTGTGAGCGAACCTTAAGAAACAGACAAATTAGGTTATTGTGAGCGCACCTTAAGAGATAGACATATGCTGCCGCGGACTTTTTTTTCAGAAAAACAATATTGTAATACTCAATTTTTACGTATCTTTAACTATTTACGCAGCGTACGCCTAGGAAGCTCTCAGACGGTAAAAAATATTCCCGTTTTCGAAACATTCTTGATTGCTGCTTCGCCCCTATTCGTATTAGCGTGATGTTATATAGCTTATAGCCATCCTCAATAAATGGACTATCAAACTGTAAAAGAATTTTATAAATCCAACCAGTAGTTCCTGAGATCCTAGCGTTCAACCATACAAACAAACAAACAAACAAACTCTTCAGCTTTATAATATTAGTATAGATTAGACTTACTTATTTTCATGTGCTTTAATTGTATATTATTTCTAATTCAGATAAAGAGTTGTATCATAAAAATCCATGATAACATAGCATATATATAAAAATTATTGAGACACAAATACGAAATGATAAAGCGTAGGTACATTCAAAAACGTTAACGTAATGGGACTTTACTTACAGTTTTGTAATACTAAGTTTATAGACATTGTTAGTTTGTTGGTTGTTGGGACAGACTTCAATATTAATAATGTTAAAACTGTCATTAATCCAAATTACTGTTCAATAGCGTCATATTGTACAACTTCTGTAAATTCAGAGATTCAACTATCTTCAAATAGGCATTATATAATTGATTTAGGGACACAGAAAACGTGATTTCGAAACCTGGTTATTGACATTTATTATACGGAACTCTCTGTGCACGAGTACGACTGGTACTTGTCAGATTTTTAAATATAAATACATAGTTAACAGTTGATTTTAGCAAATCGTTGACGTAATATTAATGGCTCTGTCCGAACAACAAATGATTTTGTCATTACAGACTGACAGTGATTTGGACGATTACCTTCATGAATTTATGTGAAGCGCATTATGAGCACCATTTGTTATCCAAGTGGATTCAGTCGAAGGCTGTTCGAGCTAAATTATTATCTGTGTACTAAATTACTCATGACTCTCGCTTCTAAAAATATATTACGAGAAGTATATGCCATAATTTATTTCAATCAGAACAGCCGATAGCAGTCCACTGCTGGACGTAGGTCACGTAGGTCTCTCCCAATTTAAGCCACAACACACGGTGCCAGACCGTGTGTTGTGCCTTCCGCATCCAGGCCTTTCCTGTGGCCTTTTCCAGGTCGTCAACTGGCGGGGTCGACCTGCCCACGTTTACCAACGCTTATTTTATCAATTGTATAAAAATACTAAGTTCGTTTGTGTCCGCTTCAAAAACAAAATAAATCTACTTTGATAGAGCTCTTAACACGTTATAAAACCCTGTTTTACTTCCGATAACCAGTTCCTGTGGGAATTTGATACAGGTTAAATTCACCACGCGGTCGGAGCCGCAGGCATCGGTAGCACTTATAATATTTTATACTACACAATGTTGAGGAGTCAAGCATTAATTCTGCCCTTTACTTAATGTAAGCAAAATTCTACAGGGATGCTATGCCGACTCTCCTACCGACTAAAAACCACAGGTTTTGACGCTATCAAAAGATTCATTCATTCATTACAGCCGATTTGACACCCACTGCAGGGTTGTGCTATGCTTGTTATGTTTATATCTATAAGACCCACATTATTAATGAGTGTCATAGGCTATCATCACGCTACTACCCAAGGGAGCAGTAGCCATCAAATAATAATTTATTTATCTCTGTCAACAAATCGATCAAACTTACAAAAGTATTTATTTATTAAATTGTGTATATTATGTGACTTGTACTCTTACCAACAACAGTAGCATCCTACTATCCTACTAATATTATAAATGTGAAACTTTGTGAAGATGTTTGGATGTTTAGATGTTTGGATGTTTGTTACTCAATCACGCTCTAACGACTGAACGGATCGGGCTGAAATTTGATACAGAGATAGCTTATAATCTGGAATTACACATAGGCTTCTTTTCATCATGGAAATATGTTCCCACGGGAAGCGGGAACAGGTACCGAATTCCACGCGGGCAAAGCCGCGCGCATCAGCTAGTATTTGTATATTACAATGTAATTATGGGGCAATAAACTAAGTTATCGTCATTATAATTTTTCATATTCTCAACGAAAAAAGGATCTCTTTAATGTGTTCTTAAATCATTTTTAGGGTTTCGTAGCCAAATGGCAAAAACGGAACCCTTATAGATTCGTCATGTCTGTCTGTCTGTCTGTCTGTCTGTCTGTCTGTCCGTCCGTGTGTCACAGCCACTTTTCTCCGAAACTATACGGCCTATGCTATTGAAACTTGGTAACTAGATGTATTCTGTGAACCGCATTAAGATTCTTATATAACACTAGAAAAAAAGCAGTAAGTTTTGGGGGTCCCCATACTCAGAACAGAAACTAAAATTTTTTTTTTCATCAAACCCATACGTGTGGATTATCTATAGATAGGTCTTCCAAAATGCTGTTGAGGTTTCTAACATAATTTTTTTCTGAAGTGAATAGTTTGCGCAAGAGGGACTTCCAAAGTCGAAAAATGAGTGTCCCCCCCCCCCCCCTCTAACTTCTAAACTAAGAGAGTGATAAATCTAAAAAAAATATGTGATGTACATTGCCATAAAAACTACCAACGAAAATTAGTTTGAACGAGATAGAGCAGGTAGTTTTTTTTAAAAACGTCATAAACCGCAATTTTCGGTTAGAAAAATCACTACCACTGCGAACGTGTTAAAACATCAATCAAAGTTACAACACACTATAAGAACTTTTATATTATGTTACTTGCTGCTACGAAACCCTTCATGGGCGAGTCCAACTCGCACTTGGCCGGTTTATGTGGGAGTGGCCTATTGCTTGTAATTTGTGAGGTCTCTTGGAATTAGATCTCGTTATAAGGCTTGTTTTTCCTGTAGATCAGCAGTTCTCAAACTATGGGTCGCGAGCAATAATATGGATTCTGAAATATATAACAGTACAATAAAATTTGATGATTTCATGACATTTTCTCTAATAAGACATCCGAGAGTTGAGACTTCGAATAGTAAATTTTTGTTTGTTGAGTCGGAGAACTCGGAACCCAGTAATTTTGGGAACCACTGCCGCAGATCGTTATTCTATTCATTGAACTCCAAGACAACCTTTACATACTAATGTATCTCATTTATTATGCCAATCTTTTTATTCACGAAACATTACTTATACGTACTGTTTCATGAAGAAGCTCCTAATGTAATTTGTTTTCAGCATTGAGCATTCAGCTTGGGCTATCCGTAATTACCCGTCTGCCAGAGACGAATACTTTATGAGCGTTTTTGGCACGATATGCGTCCTGAACTTTTTGATAGATTTATTTAAGGTTCTTTCCAAAAAATTGTTTTTTATCACACATCAAAGCTCCACGTACGCAACGAAAATGGAATTAAGTCGAACAGATTTTAGAGCAATGATTTTTTATGATTTTAAAAGTTCTCTTTCTCCGCAAGTCTGAGCTGCTCGTCTTTAAAATGCTTTTGGGAGAGAAGCACCTTCTTTGAGCACCGTGAAACGATGGTTTGCCGAATTTGAGAGAGGTCGAGATTCTTTACATGACGAATGTCGTGAAGTGCCTTTTGTTGCGCTCTTAAATTTGTAATCATAAAAAAACTTAATGATTAAAACTAGACTTAATCTTTAAGCTCTTTTATGATTAAGCAAACAGGGCAGTTTCACACGCTGCTGTCTGATGAAGAAATTCCTCTCCTTTCATACAACTTATGTGACGTAAACGAAGTTGCGGGGTCAGCTAGTTATAAAATAAAACTAACAAAGTAGATAAAATCTGGTTACTACAAGTACTTCGTTTAATCGATATCATGCATCTTAAATATAGAAATCCCTGATGGATGCTTTGTTTGACTCCTACCGACTAAAAAATACATGGTGCCCTATAACCATGAAAACGAAATTCTATGAATAGTAACTCAAAATGCACAGTAAATACAAAGACTGGTCAGAATGTTTCAACTCTTAATCCCAGTTAGCTACATGCAAACCACCATTTTTATTTCACCAAATAAACTGTCGCTCGCGTAAACCTTTTATGATGAAAAAATATTTTTGTGAAAAGGGAAATTGTTAGGTGTCCGTAATAAATGATAAAGCTTAATGGTCGTTTTGGGGTCAACCGTGAGATTAATGTTGAGATACTGATGTATTGGGTGTAAAATAAAATGCAAATGAATTGTTTGTCGAGTGTTTGGTACTACGATAAAGTCACTAAAGAATAGGCTTGTTTTGGCAAGTGGGTTATTTATTAGTTTACAATTTAATAGTACTTGAAATTAGGCCACATTTTGTGGTTTTGTATTACAGCCCTGACCTATTAGGCATTAGCATGATGATATATTAATATAGTAATTATTATACTTTGCAATAGCCTGCTAATTTCATTACTCTTCTACTATTCCTGTTGCCTACTCTTCCGTAGTAGGGTTAAAAATTAGATACCTCCCTTTAGATTTGCATTAAGTAAATTTTCAGGAATTCATCACTGTAACTTGCATTACTTGTATCGCGACGTTATTTTTTGGTAAGAATTGTTATATAAAGTTAGACATTTAGTACCGTTTCTAATTCATGTCGGACACGCAGCCGCTACAAACGATATAATTCATTCTTCGATATCTTTGCAACGTTCATGCTAAGCTCGTATTCCGTAATGAAAATTATTCTGATAGTACATAAGTTTACAAGACAAACTGATTTCTTTTATCGTCTTACATTTAAATTCTTTTTCAGAAGGTTCCGAAACTCATTAAATATACCTTTCGCCATAAATTAGCAACATTGTAAATCTTACATAATTAAAATACGATACAACGCAATAAATTCACTGGTGTACAATGAAGAGAGAGGCAGTGCCGCTTTAGAAATAATACAAGTAGCTTCGGGTGTTTTGTAGAGGCTATCTTCAAATTCTCCGTCATAAATAATGTTTTTCAAGCTTACACTTGTAAATATTTTATGTAATTTATAGTTCTTGTAAAACATTTTCAAATCTACAAATTTATTAAAAGTTTAACCAAAATCACTTCATAAATATATTTTTTTATATTAAGTATGTAAAGTTGTTTAATGTATCCAAATTCTGTAAAATACATTATGATGTCCTAGGTATCAAAAGTCACAAAACTTCTTCTCAAGATATGACATTAATTGGGCTACAGTAAAAAGAACCGGTCAATTGCGAGTTGTACACGCGCATGGAGGGTTCCGTACCAAAAAATACCCATAAAAGCACGTTGGCTGTCTTAAATGTTTTTTCTTTTGATGTGTTTTGAATAACAATACATCTGTGAGAAGTTTAGCTATCTTGTTAATTTTTTAGTCAGATCTGTAATTACTTTCACGCATTAAATTTAACGAAATGGGTATAGTGCGATTACAATAAAAAACGAGACAAAAGATAACGCTTAATTCAAGTCCAATTAAAGTAACTCAGGCTCGTTTTTGTTGGCCCTCCTGAATTATTAATGAAACAAGAACAAGAAAACATTTTTATTTTTTAGACTGTACCTAATTGACACAGTTGTTTACGATAGCTAAATCATTAATTTAATGTGCAATATAATAAAGGAGGATAATATAGATGCAATTCTATATATTCGTACTGTGTAACTTAACTTTGTGACGGTATATAGCGCCTACGTCGCCCTAAGCCGTATGATGAGGTAGAATGATTTGTCAGTCGTGAGTAGGTCTCAATGGGTAAGTTGATAAAGTCACGCCCGGCATGCTAGAACACGCAGGTTCGAATCCTACTCATATAAGTTTTACTTCTACAATACACATACTAGGCAAACATAACAAATAGAACTTTTTAGAAATTCCCAAACACGTGCTTTTTTTTTTTTTTGATGTGAGGGTAAAACCTCGTAGGATGCTATGCCGGACTCTTACCGACTAAAAAACCTCACGTAACGCCCAACAACCTATGGTTGAGAGCCCCGGGTAAGCCCTCAGGAAGGATTTCCCGTGAAACACGTGCTAGATAAATTATATTGTTGATGGATATAATTTCTGATAAATAAATATAATTAGGCGTAAAAATGGTCCAAATATTGTATGTAAATGTATTCAAGTACGTGACACATGGTAATGAAATCAAATCTCTTTTACACCACACGATACTTTTCCCAATTTCTCTCATGAATATCACAACAGCTTCATGAATTTTACTGTTGTACCGTGGCCGAGGACCGAACGATTGTAGCAAAGATTGCGGTCTGTACTAGTCATAATGGAATTGCAAATCGCACTGAACAGCCTATTCGCTACAGTGGCGACCCTTGTGGCTACTGGTGTCCGTCATTCGGCGACTGAGTGCGATATTCGGTTCTACATACCACAAGTTTCATTTTGCACGTTCCATTGCCAATTGGCAGTTCCATCGCAAATGTGAGTGTGCTTGTCTCTAGACCAATATGCCCCTGCAATTCATTCAGTAAAATCTATATTCATTCAAAAGTCTAGTTAAAAATCATTTTCTTCCTATTTATCAATGAAACTTATGAATTATTTTCTATTTTACTACTTATGTATGTCTATTCAATTCTAAATGTATGTATCTATTATTTTTGTTAAATAATTTATTTAAGTTGACTACACCGCGTTGCTTGATTGCACTTATCATTTATGTCCATCCAAAGGTTGCCTGGAAGAAATCGCATTAAGCGATAAGGCCGCCCATTGTACATTTGATTATGTTCCTATGCATTGTACTTCTAATAGATTATTTCTTTTGTAACTATATCGGTGTACAATAAAGAATTATCTATCTATCTATCTATCTAAAGTGCTTTTCTAGTTAGATGTTTAAAACCTCACATTTCTGAACCTGTGCAATCCTGTTCTTTGATAGGATTTAAAGATAATGATTACCAAAATAAGTATCTAAACCATACTTGTTTAATGAATACACCATAAAAAAAGAACTGAAAGATCTACAAACTTTGAGAAAAAGCTACGCTGTAAACTGTAAAAATTTGAGTCGATTTTCATAAAACACGTCAAATTCAGTCCAAAAATTGGTTTTAGCTGTTGAAGAGCTACATCTGCGGTGCGATAAACAGACATTTACAGACGTGATTCCTACTTAAGATCCCTTTTGCGTCTAAGAGCATTATTGTATTTCATTTTCAATAAAAGGTGCAAATAATGACTTTATCATAATTTGCGTAGACAGTTGTAAAGCATCGTGTGGTTTTATTCGTTAGGAGTCCGGCATAGCATCCATGTATATGATTTCCAGGCACAAAAAAGGCAGCTATGATATGTACAGATAAAATTATAAAACTTTAAATAATCACAGATCAAATTGTCCTGCGTCGAATGCACTGATTGAGTGCAGTACCAACTAATTAGCTCAAGAGTGTAATTAATCGAGTCGCTGGTGCATGAAACGCAGTGAGCGCTTGCCTCCATTCACTGTCAGGAAATATTTGCTTAATGACGGCTTTGACGGGTCCCCTACGTCGCGTCGCTCCGGTAAGCGACAAACGAAATCATTGTTCAATTGGCCTTAAAATGCAGATACCTGTCCATTTTGCCTCAGTCGGACACTATAGTGTCCAGTCGTTCTGTCAACTTTAAGCGTTAGTTCATTAGTGGTTATTTTCTTAGTAATTTTAATTCTTAACATAATATTTCATCATGACAAAATGTGAGTGTGTAATTCACCTCTGACTACTCTCTCAGTAGCCAGCCAAAAAGGCTGTTGCTATCAGTAATTCGAATCAAAATTAACCAGGAAAATACCTATGCCCAAATGTAATCTCTGGCATTCGAATATAGTTGGCCTCGAATATGAGTAACATGATTGTCGTTAAGTCAAGTTAATGGCCTCTGAGCGACATAAAAATGTACTACAGTTACAGGTAGTCACAACCTGCGTCTGTCCTTTTCATAGTATAAAATATGCCCCAGGCTACCCCTTCGGGAAAAAGGACGTTACGATTTGTATGTATTTTTAATAAACCAGAGACTTCTATATAAACAGAAACCTCATTTTATATAGAAGTCTTTGTAATAGACAAATTAAAATTGAGTCCATGTAAAACCTAAACTTTTATACACTTTTGTTCTTTTTGTACAGTACTTCGCGATACAAATTGTAAACCACAAAACAAAGTCCATTTAGCGTACTCATACCGCACTCTAATGGGGGTAATCACCTTACTCTACATAAAGCTACCTGTAAACGCAAACATTCTATAACATATTGAATACAAAAATAATGATGCTCATCCCATATAAGTATTACTTTTCTTTATTTCACGAGGTATCAGGCTGTAGAATGTAATGCATGTGTTTACGTCAACCTAAGTAAGAATAACGGGCTCGCATAAATCAGTGGCATTTTCAAGTCGTTTCGAATACTAGCAGAAGATGTCGCCTTGACGCTAATTGTGACTTCTTTCGAGAGAAACGCTACGAGGTACTTCTTTCCTTTAACGAAGCACTGTGGACACGTACCTCTCATCTTGCTTCGCTTTTGTCGATACTAAATTGTATCGTAGAACAAAGCTGCTACGAGTAATGTCTACGATCGCCGTAGACGTGGCTACGGCAGCTCGATAGATAGATTACAGCTGATGAATCCCAGTATTGAAGTCACACATACACACACACGCGCACACATATCCATCAAGGCTCCATTCCTATAAATAGGTATACTGATATTTGTGTCTATAGAGCTCCGCGTGGTGGCTTTTATCTTAAAATGTCACGACATTGATGTATGACGCCTGTCAAGTTAATTCGTTTATCAGCGATAATGGGCCGGCGGGCTGACGCCGGGCGGCTTCATCAAAGTAACTACAAATTGACACGTTAAAATGTTATTACGCTAACATCTTGTAACGTGGCTGTCGAAGTTCAATCAGCGGGCGGCGGTTAATTGCTTTGATGGCTGAAGACTGAGAAAGATATTGGTCTTGTTTGTGTTATAGGAACTTGTATATATCTTTTATATACTCCATAAAATATGTATTAGTCGAATAAAACTCGAGAGAAGTGCAGTGACAACTGTTCGTATCGTACAACGCTTTAGTCTACAGTCATCTCCAAAGTTTCTACCCCTGTTCGCATCAACCCCTAAATATAGTTCATGTTTAACCCCGGGGACTAAGCCCGTCGATCTAGGTACATTATTGATCTTTGTTTGACAGTGTGACAGGAAACTGTAACTGATGCTGAAGGGTAATTACAAATGAAAACTGAAATATTATATAGAATAAAGTTCAACTTTTAAATATTTTGGAGACATTTTTACAGTGATATTGAGGCCAAATTAAGCTAATATTGATTTGTGCCAAAAAATTTAGTAAATTATAAATCACATCCGACACAGAATAAATCAAAGTGCTCTTCACTTATAAAGAATGTCACCTGAGTAGGAATTGATTCCACAACCTGCAGTTTCGTAGTCAGATACTCTAACCACTAGACCAAGAGTCCGCTTTACATAAAAAAATATTAAAATAATATTGCAAACCTGAAAGAGTATTCTATTTCATACTCATATTAAATCATTATGTACGAGTAAACTTCATGATGTCCTACAACACGCGTATGATGTGTGTGTGTAGGTGAGTAGGTGTGTGAGAGTGCACGGATCGAATGGTAACTAACTATTAACGCAAGTTTCGAACTAGGGCGGGTTACGGAGCTCCCTGTTAATGCGGGCAGGTACTCCGCTTATAACTATAACAACTGTTTCCTGAACTTTCCCTGCGTTTATCGGATAAATTTGTTATGGAAAAATACTATTGCAGCACTTTAAAGTACCTTTTTACACATAATTTTCGAGACTGTGGGTCTGCTGTTCGCTAGATACTGTAGACTATACATCTTTTGGTCACTTTGGGACATGCTTCTTCATTTAGTGGACAAAACTTCGTTATCCCAAGTGAGCAGTTGGGCATCATAGTCTATTATGGGTATTTGCAACACCAGAAGTGTTACACTCTCGCTGCCGATCCTATTGCCATGGTACTGCTGAAAAAATTCTAACAGTCCGTATATTCATCTTGGCTTTACGACTACTTAATAACTAGCAGCCAAAACCAACTGCTAAACGTGCCTTACGAAATACGAAAACGGTTAATACAACAAGTGATCATCTTTCTTAGGGCTCATCATAGTGTAGAAAAGACTAATCGTTAATAGAATAATGCGCTATTTTTTTTTTTTTTACGTGATTGAAAATCCTCAGAGGATGTTATGCCGGACTCTTACCGACTAAAAAAACCACACGTAACGCCTAACAGCCTGTGGTTGGGAGTCCCGGGTAAGCCCTCGGAAGGATGTCCGGGACTCACAACAGACCTACGGCCGCCACTGCGGCCTCGCCCGGGGGGTGGTTCGGGTGCTATCCCGCGTCTATGGGGGGTTTCGGGGTTGCTCACGTCACGCTGCCGTCATGGGCCTGCTTCTGTAAGGACGGTGAGCCGCCCTCTCACCGTCCTCAGGCCCCCGGTTATGGTGGCCGATAGTCCTCGGCGAAGACACGTCGGCGGCGCCCAGGCCGCCGACTGCGGAACTCGGGTGGGAGAGTTCTCTCCCGTAGAATAATGCGCTATTGAGGCTATGCACAATAATACAATAACTACAAAAATGTTATTTTTCTGAAACAAAAGCTATTAAAATCTGTACCAAATAACTATTTTCTCAAACAGGGATTAGAAATTGCATCAACTCCTTTACTACAGTAGACTTCATGCACCTCCATTAGGTCCTGGGAGTTGTATCTCACAACTTCTATGCACAGTTTAGCGGGAACTTAGTTAGGTTATTGGCCAATTTGAAAGCCGCTGCTGTTTTGGCATCGTCTAATACTTACAATATTTCGCAGTATCTTTTTATTAGAGGAGACGTGTCTATTATTAAACTTGATTACGACTTGCAACGTATATTTACACAGTTATTAATGATGTAAATCTTTCTATTTTGGTCAGTTATTTCAGTTCAAATGAAAACACCTATGTTAATTTTTAGTTACTGAAGAGTATGGCTTTGTACAGAAGAATTTTTTGCTGTTAACTACACTCGAGAGCAATGAATCCGGGTCACTTAAAGAATGTTAAAAATCTCGGAAACTAAAAATGATAGGTTAATGCAATAAATTGTATTTAATAGACAATGTAATACTCCTTAAATGAAAGTAAAAAAAATATGAGTCACCATACATTTTATTAACACAAAATTACATAAAGAAAAAACTGCTGATCTCTCCTTAAAACAAAAATAGGAAACATGAAATTTTTGAACTTTATTACGATTTTCTTGAATTTTAATACTTCGTATTGCCTCCTCGTGCTTCCATTACTGCGTTTACGCGGTTTGGCATGCTGTACACCAAGTTCCTTATACGATTTTGGGGAATATTCTCCCATTCCTCTGTGAGAGCAATTTTTTGAGCTCACGAAGCGTGATTGGGGGAGGGTTTCGTTGTTTTACGCATCTGCCTAGCTCGTCCCAAGCATGCTCGATCGGGTTGATATCCGGGCTGCGCGCTGGCCACTCCATACGAGTAATGTTCATCTCTTGAAGGTGCATTCACAATCCTACCTGTATGAGGTCGGGCATTGTCATGCATAAATATAGCATCCTCACCTAAATTGACCATAAATGGACCAACGTGATCATTGAGGATTTCTTCCACATATCTTACGCTAGTTAAAGAGCCGTTTTCTATGATCACCAGCTCTGTGCGACTTTCAGAAGAAATTCCGGCCCACACAAGTACAGACCCACCACCGTAGGCTACTTTTTCTTCGATGCATGCTTGCTTGAATCTTTCCCCTGGTCTTCGATACACTCTGTGTCTTCCATCGTGCTTGTAGAGCATAAATTTTGATTCGTCGGAGAACATAACTTTTGACCAATCTTCAATACTCCAATTTACGTGGCTCTGGGCATACCTTAGTCTCGAAATACGATGCCCACGCTCCAGTTTAGGGCCGTTTGCAGGTCTAAGGGGTTTTAAGTTAGATTCAGCAAGCCGACGTCTTACTGTCCATGCACTTGGGTTACTTCCTCCGAGGCGTCGAAACTGATTGGTGAGTTCAGTTCCTGTGAGAAAGCGATTTCGAAGCATGGTGTTCACCAAGTATCGGTTTTCTCGTGCTGTGGTACACCTGGTTGTGCCCGTTCCTGGTCTGCGTAGGTTAGAACCAGTTTCTTCGTAACGTCGGAGAACTCTTTGTACTGTTGACAGCGACACACCGACAGTCCTGGCTGTATCGCGCTGACTCCGGCCGGTTTCCAGCATTGTAAGTATTCTGGTGCATTCTTCAGGCGTAAGCGACATAATTTCAGCTTGATTAATGAATATAGAGCACTATCAACATGGTTTATGTACCCACATAAATGACAGATTACAAACAAAAGCAACACCAAATGCTGTAATTTCGTAGTTCCATCTTCGAAAGTGGCCCTTTTTCAAATTTGATTTTTTTATGATATAACTTTACAATAACTAAGAAGTTTTAATACCTTCATTTAAGGAGTATTACATTGTCTACTAAATACAATTTATTGCATTAACCTAGCATTTTTAGTTTCCGAGATTTTTAGGATTCTTTAAGTGACCCGGATTCATTGCTCTCGAGTGTATTATAGTTACGTCTTTATTTTTTCGTTTGGAAATCTTCATGGATGATATGCCGGACTTCTACAGACTAAAACCACACAGTGCCTTGCCATCTCTGTCTAAGGCCAGGAGTCCCAGGTAAGCCCTCAAACGGATAAACCCAGAGCTGCCGACTCTACTAAAGTTACGTGTGATAATAAAACAATAGACGTTCTTGTCGATACATCAGTGAGCAGAAACTGTTGACCAGTTTAGGAATTAAGTAGAACACAAGCATACAGAGAGCGCTAAATACATTACGGTTCCTTAGTTTTAGCACTCGGAAAAAGGAGACGATTCATGTTTTTAGTCCCTCATCTCTTTTAAGTATAACCTAACCTCGCATGCTATAGAATACGAATAGTAGCTACTACCAATTTTCAACTTTTTACATCAGCGCGATAGCAAGCCTTTCAGCTTTCTCCGATGAAGGTTCTAGCACCCAACTGAGAAAAATAAAAATAAATGAGCGTTTAATTTTTGATACGGATGTAAATATTAAAATAATGATACCGAATTTAAAGCATCAACCGTGGAAATGCAGAGGAATATCAATTAATAAATCTAGCTTGAGCACGTAGGTCCATTAGCATTGGGAGTGAGTGAGCGTGATGTTTGATAATAAATTCACGAACGCCCTGTCAGGTACACAATAATCTTTTGGGCACACGCTCCCACATACATAACTGCCATCTTTTATAAATGGTTAAATGGCCGCTCACCGTCCTTACAGAAGCGAAGGAAGTGAGGAACTCACGTACGCCCCCCCCCCCCCTTAGAAGCGGGATCACACCCGAAACCCCCCAAAGACGCGGGATAGCACCCGAACCACCCCCTAGGCGAGGCCGCGGTGGCGGCCCTAGGTCTGTTGGGAGTCCTGGGATATCCTTCCGAGGGCTTACCCGGCTCACAACCATAGGCTGTTGGGCGTTACGTGAGGTTTTTTAGTCGGTAGGAGTCCGGCATAACATCCATGAGGATTTTCCCTCACGTAAAGAAATAAAAAACGGTTAAATAGACTTTGTTTGTTTCATTACATATTGATGTAGAAGACATTTTTTTATGTCTGGAACTCCTACAAAAATACTAAGGCGACTCCAACTGACTAAAATTACACGATGCCGTGAAACTGTCTAGGGCCTGGAGTCCAAAGTAAACCCTCGAAAAGATGTTCCAAGGTATATCAAATATATTCCTTTTTACATTTTATATGCAAGTTGAGATACTAATACAGGCCAAGTGACAAGGCTTCCGTCACTTCATACACTCTTTAAATAGACACAAGAAATTAAAAATAATTCAAGCGTTAAGTTATACGATATTCTCATCGTTTATGGGCTCTTCGTATGATAAAAATGGAAATTCTAATAATCCGTGAGGGTCTCACTACTATAGCGAACTATTTCGTGGCTGGGGGCTTTAACATATGGGCCGTTTTTTTACATTTAACTCTTGTTTCTCATTGCTCATGGGATTTCAATACTAAATTTTGTAAATTGTGTCGCGTACACAATAAAAAAAATATTTGAAAAAAAAAGATAATATTTTTTCAAAAATATTTTAATTTGTAATTTCCCTAAATTTGGGGAAAATTTATAACCTTGTACCTCTCTAATGTTCGTGTACCTACACTAGAAAAATGTTATTTTTGGTGTGTTTTCGAGACAGTATTACCTTGTCCTTCCATTTAGACCTTTGAAAATGCTGTGAAGCGAAACCGGTAAGGTTTATAATAATAAATATTGTGGAACAGTACAAGTGTCGTTTTCAATATGTGCAGCAAGTTCTACCAAGTGCCATCAATCAACAGTATAAATAACTTATTAGATACTAGATAATGCTCGTGGCTTCGCCCGCGTGAAATTCGGTACCCGTTCCCGCTTCCCATGGGAACATATTACTGGGATGAAATATAGCCTATGTGTTATTCCAGACTATAATCTTCTCAAGTTCCAAATTTCAGCCCGATCCGTTCGGCCGTTAGAGCGTGATTGAGTAACAAACATCCAAACATCTAAACATCCAAACATCTTCACAAACTTTCACATTTATAATATTAGTAGGAAGTAGGAAGTAGGATTAGATACTTGAATAATATCTGAAGTAGCGTAAAGAGCGACGCTATCTTAAACAGTATGTAATTACATATTAGACAAAAGTAAATCTCGTGGAAAAAACAAAAGTTTCATATTCAAAGTAAACGGAGCTCTACTGTTACCACAGTAAGCCTCTTTAATGAAAGCAATGCTAGTACAAAAAGTTACTTGGGAACAATCTCTCTCTTAGATATACCTACCTTATAATTATACGTATAATATGGTCTGATAAATTAAACGTCAGGTTAGGATATAATATACCTATTATAAAGTAAAAAATACATTATTATTTCAGAATGACGAACACTGCTGCGTTTAGGCTTTCTTCAAAAAAACAGGCCAAGTACGAGTTGGACTCGCCGATGAAGTGTTCCGTAGCAGCAAGTAACATTATATAAAAGTTCTTGTAGTTCGTTGTAACTTTGATTGATGTTTTAACACGTTCGCAGTGGTAGTGATTTTCGGGGCGAAAATTGCGATTTATGACGTAATAAAAAAAACTACCAACTAGATCTCGTTCAAACTAATTTTCGTTGGTAGTTTTTATGCCAATGTACATCATTTTTTTTTTTTAGATTTATCATTCTCTTAGTTAAAAGTTAGAGGGGGGGGGGGGGGACATATTTTTCCACTTTTTACACACACAAAAAAACGATGTTAGGAACCTCAATAGTTTTTGACATTATCAACTTGCTTATAGTCTTTTGTTTTAGTGATCTGCATTTGTTTTCTCGATAGTCATTTGTTTATCCGACCGTCATTTGTACTGTCGATCTTCATTTGTTTCGCCGATCTTCATTTGTTTTGCCGATCTAGACCTATTATAATAAAGACGTAACGTGCACATTCTGCGTTGTGTACATTTTGCGAGTTGTTTACATTTTGCTTGTGGTGCTCATTTTGCGTTTTGTACATTCTGTACCAAAGGGATCTTCCCCTCGTAGCCCACTGTCACAATACCACTCACTGTACCGTTTCACACCAGAGGTAAAAGAAACTGCAAAAATAGTTGGCAATATCAAAGATTTGCTTACGGCGTGCCAAAACACAATTTCAAATTCAATCTTGATTTTAATAGATATTGTGACTTTCCACAATAGCTATTGTAGTGTAATAGTTAATATGTTACCTAAACGCATTGACTTATTACAGAGAGAAAATTCCATACAATTGATTCGTTTTCAAAAAAATATTTGTTAGTGAAGGGCAGAGCGTTGTCTTTCTATATGTAATACTAGCGGACGTCACGCGGTTTCACCCGCGTAGTTCCCGTTCCCGTGGGAATACGGGAATAAAATATAGCCTATGTTCAACGCAAATAGTGTAGCTTTCCAACAGTGAAAGAATTTTTCAAATCGGTCCAGTAGTCTATTCGTTACAAACAAACAAACAAAAAAACAAAAAATCAAATCTTTCCTCTTTATAATATTAGTATAGACTATTAGATACTATGCTGCATGAAATAGTTCTTTGTATGACAATTTGGTTTCATATCTGAAATAAATGAACTTTACAATTTTTCACTAGTACCAGGTATAAAGCATTTTCAATTTCCTTTCATGTATCAACGATATTCCACATATCTCGCGGGCCAATAAAATATTAAATCGCGCAGACGATATTATGCATTGTTTTCGCAAGTTCGTGCGAAGCGTTGTATGAAAGTATTCGTGCTTAGACGATAGCTATCGATCGTTCATAAATTGTACTGTTTCTGTCAAACTTTTAAACTTTGATTAATATCTTCATGTTTACAGAACAAAATTATTATTCGGATGTTCTCTGTAATCTGAGAACTGCGGAATATCTTTGACACTTCTATATTTATTTATGTTTTGCTTGTGTATTGTGTTACATCACAGTATTTATACATAGGTACTTCCTAAAAAGGGCAGAGTGAATGTCTACGTCATAATAACTCTAACATCTATACCAAAGTTGAGCAAAATCTATTCACAAGTTTGAACTCCGTTCATAAATTACACAGTTTCACGGTAGCAATATATGGGTATTATAGGAATAGATTCACGGTACTCAATGATGATGACTGCCGACATAACTCATTTGCCGTTGCGTTAATAAGTCGAAGCCGCCTGATTTATATATGCCTCATTAACCTTTGTAGACATAAGTACTCTACAATGTATCTGAATTTAGACTCAACGGGTTATAGATAAAGATAGTGTACTCTTTTTATTCCTCTAAGATAATCTATTTCTATAATGTCAGTCGTCTGTGCTATATCTACAATAAAGTCACAGTATAAACGGGTTAGGAGGTGATACGGCAAACAACACCATTCAAGTCAAATAAAATGTTTAGAATAACTTGGCCGCATTCAGCGTGCCGGCAATTTTACACTACTGCCTTCACTTGACTTGGAACGTGCAACGTTCTTTGCCAAACTGTATAGAATCGTTCAGATAAATTAGTTGTTGTGTCACGACGGAAAGAATTACAAAATATCGCCACCCTAATTCATTCCTAGTGTGTCGTAAGAGGCGACTAAGGGAACACTTTTTAAAAACGATTCCTTGCGTAGAGAAGGAAACCCTAAATGAAACCCGACAATCGTACAGGCCTTATGGGCAGCTTAAAAAGTTTCAACTGTGGGTGGTCACAACCTGCGCCTGCTCATTTCAACACGGCAATAAGCCTACCACCTATTACGTGGAACATAAAACTATGAGGTGAAAATGTGGGCGTATACTATGCCTTTGAATACCCCTTCGGGGATAAAGACGTGACTATAAGTGCGCTTTCACACTAGCGTTTTTCCAGCGTAGGCGTACGATGGACGTGTGCGCGGCCCAGACGCGGCGTATACGCGTCTTATACGCGACGTATACGCCGCGCGCGCGGCGTCTCCACTGGAACACATGAGTACGCTGTACAAGCGTCGGGCGTGCGCGACGTATACGCGACGAATCCGCTGCGTTGGCGCGGCGTCTCCACTGGAACACATGAGTACGCTGAACACGCGTCGGGCGTGCGCGACGTATACGCGACGCTGGCGCCGCGCATACGTCCATCGAACGCCTACGCTAGTGTGAAGGCGCACTAAGTCGCTAAGAGTCGGAGTGATCTTAGCCGCGAGAATTCGTCCTTTTTTAAATGAAACTAATCAGCAAGCGGAGTCTAAACTATCGTAGCCACATCTACGACGTTCGTAGACAACGTAGCTCGTTGTAGCTACACAGTTCCATACTGTACCATCGAGTAGCTTTGAATGATATTCTATTCTACAAATAAATTTGTATAGGAACAATTTAGTTGGTACGAAAATTAAATCTATAAAAATTATGTATACTTTCGTGGAAGAGTATATACTCAGGATATAAGGGCACAAAATCGGTGTGGAGTTTAGTTTGTTTCAAATGGAGTTCCACTTAATGATAAGTTGAAATTTGGTGAGTATTCAAAACAACGTCAGGATTCCCCTGATTTATGTAAGCCCGTTATTCTTACTTAGTGTGACGTAGTGACGTATACAAATGCCTTCATTCTACAGCCTAATACATCGCGAAATAAAGAGAAGCACTACTTATGTGTACCATTATTTTTGTATTCAGGCTACGCGCAATAAGGTCGTTCAGAGCAACTTAAATATATTATGTATTGTTGGGGGTTATATATTAAAATACCAGAAATCAAAATGCCTTTACTTAAAATGCATTAGACCAAAATACCCGAATTCGAAATACCTTAACATTCAAAATACCTTATTTCAGTACACCTTACCGTAAAATGTCTAAATTTAAAATACAAATAATTATTATATCAGAATTCAAAATACAAATTTTCAAATATCCTTAATTTAAAATACCGAAAATAGAATACAATGTGTCACTGTCACTCACACGTTTTGTTACTTGGCTTTAACTTATTTACCCGCCCCCCCCCCCCCCACACCTGAGTGAAGCCGCAGTTGTAGCCGTAAGTCTGTTGGTCCTTGGGTATCCTTCTGAGGGCTTACCCGGGGCTCTTAACTGTAGGCTGTTATGTAGGATACGTGTGGTTTTAAGTCGGTAGGAGTCAGGCATAGTATCCATGTAGGATTTACCTCGTGTTAAAACACTTTGATTCAGAGTTACAAAATATTTTTTTTTTTTTCGTTAGCCCATTGTAGTACACAATGGGCTAACGAAAAAAAAAAAAAATAACCACGAAGGCTAAGGCAGGAGCTCCGCTTTGCTTCGCTCCCGCCTTAGTCTTCTAACCTAACCTATCCGGGTCGGGATACTCTGAGTCGGGGTGTTCACCATTCACAGTTATATAGCATCCAATGCATCCATGTAGGATTTAAATCATGTTAAAAAAAAGGTATTTTGTGTTTGAACATTTTAGGATAAGGTATTTGATAAATTTATTTTTTGGGTTTCGGTTATTCGACCGTAAGGCATTTTAAATTATTTATATTATAAATATTTGCCTTTTGAATATTGATATTTCGATTTCGGGTATTTTGGGCTACGATATTTTGAGTTAAGGCATTATAATTTCTGGTATTGTGACGGTATACCATTGTTGGGTAACACGAGTAGATACGGCCTTCCAGGTATTCTGTTAGTAGGTTCCGTAAGTATATTTTATTATACTTACTTTAATATTAACTAGCTGACCCTCGCAACTTCGTTTACGGATTACGTCACATAAGGTGTACGAAAGGAGACGTACTTCTTCATCAGACTCATCAAGCAGCGTGTGAAACAGCCCTGTTTGCTTAATCATAAAAGAGCTTAAAGATTAGGTCTATTCTAAAACAATTTAGTCCCCGCATTCGGCGCGGACTGAATTATTTTACAATAGCCTTATTCATTAAGCTCTTTTATGATTAACCCAACACGCCCGTTTAGATTTACCCTTACATTCAAAGGAATTTTGAAACTTGTGTAGAACAATCCTTTAAATAATCCCTTTCCAGCACTAAAACATATTTGAAATCAGACTACGCGTTGAGAAATTACAACTGAAAAATTGTAAAGTTTTATTATAAGTATAGATAAGAACTTATATTTCAGCTTTATTACGTAGGTATATGTGGAATAGGTATAGTTTACGATTGTGCATTGCTTTTTTATTGTATTTGACAAAGTTCTGATCTGATTCTGTAAATGAAAGACACCTATAATATCTATGCTAAAATTTATTTGCTTTGCAACCGCCTATAAAATGCGACAAATATACATATATAACTTGCCTCACGGCAGGTGATAACAGATTCTTTTGTAGTTTGTAGTTCTGTTTGTAGCTCGTGAACATATTTTTCATACTGGTTCTTCAGCTAAAAATAATCCTTATATTAAAGTCTTTCGACCGGTATGATAAAGCTACAGGCTAATGATTTTTTCTTGTGTAGCGGGTTCGATTCCCGGCTCAACCATGTAATTATTTAAAAATCTATGAATGCAGTTTAAATTGTTTTTAAAATTAATATAATGTCTTCGTTCAGTAAAATGTTCCATCTACAATATTCAAGGTACTTTTACTCCATGTGGCATAGCCGTAGGACGCCCTGTATATACTGGTGAAAAATGGGTGTTTAGTTTAGTATGACTTTGCCTAACTCTTCGGGGAATAAGGCATGGCTGTATTATGTCCTATGTCCCTCCACCTTTTACGCGATGGCAAGAATCGATGATTCATTAATATAAAGTAAAAGCCGGCTACATATTTTGAAATTAATGTGGGCGAGGACAAAGGCTATTTTGAACACCTTTCTACCGATGACTTATTCATTCAGCATTCAGTTCTTATGATTCAGTAGCTCAGCTCGAAGAGCATCGCCTTGGTTTAGGAAAATGTCGCAGGTCAGGACAGTCACGTACGAGTCAAATCGTCCTTTTTTCACTTTATAAACTATATGACGACCTCGTCTTCGACCACGGCATTTTGTTTTCTTTCCCAATTCCTATAGAAACTTCTTTTTTTCCGGGATAAAAATCTAGTAATCTACCCCTTATTTACCGATTTTTAGCCGGATCCGTTCAGCTGTTACAGCGTGAAAGAGTAACAAATATTCAGTCATCCACACATTTAGGTACGTATTCACCCTCACCAACTTACGCATTTATAATAGATTGATATAATAGGCAGGACCTTAATCAATATCAATGCTAACAATAACCAAAGTCATGGACAATGGTTCTTATAAAATATACTTTCAAAATCATCATGAACAAATAATAACATCAAAATGTAACTGAAATCTTGGCAACACAAACAGTAATAAGCTCCAGAAGTCGCTCAAACTGTGCGAGAGCTTTCGGGGACTTGACAAATATTACTACAAAGCGACGCAAACTTAGAAATTGTTTGTTGGACATCCTTTGCTTCTACTCGTAAATTGTGCCACGAGACCCTCTAGACTGCTTGTGTCATACTTATTACATGCCTACACATATAATCACCGCCTCTATCCACGAAGAGGTAGGCAGATGGGTATTCGTCCACATTTCAACGTTTGTATTTTAACCAACTTCAAAGGAGGTGGTTACTCAATTCGAGCGTATGTATGTTTTTTTAGTTTTATGAGACTAAAAAACATATATATGTCATCACATGACATATTTGTCATGTGTTGAAATGGACCAGCGTAGGTTGTAGCGTATTCACTTTTGTGGTGGATTTTAATTTAAGTTTTAGACACTTCTAAGCCGCCCATAATATGGCCTACACCTTGAATAAACGATAGCCATGATACTGGCAAATAGGACCAACGGAGCCTTGCTATATTTATATGTTATCCATGTACAATAAATGAAAATGGTCGTGAGGACAAGACAACGAAGAACTGTACGAGTCCGATGATGGAATCAATTATTTCAGTTTCTATGCAAAAATCTCATTTTACGTGTCACGTAGTTCTCCTACTGAAACTTTTCACGATGAAAATATTCAATTGTTGTTGTTTTGAAATTATAAATATTCATAAAACATTATAGACTACAATTAGCTACCACTCTAGAACGAAAAGAAAGGAGGAGGAGGATACCGACCACACCCCGATTTGTCATCACAGCGCTCGACAGTCAAGGATTACCTCCACTAAATGTAATGGAGGAATGACGGATCGAACTTCTCAAGGGAAGGGGGATGTACAAGACAAGACAGGTAGTAGATAGGTAGGTAGGTACTCAAGATTGTTGGCATTATGCAATATTCTGTTTTACAACTTCAAAATAAATCTAGGTAGTAAGTATAATGCGAAATATACTCGTAATTCTGACTTATTGTACTGTTGCACTGCCCCTAAACCTCTGCACCAACAAATAAGATGCCTTGTGCCTATGTAGTTTCTATTACCTGACTGCAGCAACTAAAGAAATGATTTCACGGTTTCGGTAATAAACTCAACCAGCTCAGCACGTCATAAAATAGGAAAATACATCTGCATCTACGTCTCAGTTTAGCTTAGTAGCAGCCATGTAGTTGGTAGAGGTAAATGCGCCCGCCTGCACTTTCTAAGACATTTTTATTACACCCGGAATTTAAGCTTTAAACCCCACTGCCTGAATACTAGGGCTAAGGTAGGAGCCAGAAACAATCTGCTCCAACGTCTCACAAGCACGGCCTGGGGGCAGAGCCTAGCATCCTCCGAACATCTGCACTGGCTTTATGCTTCACTGCGGGTGAGTTTGCGTGTCCTGTGTGGCACCAATCAGCCCATGACAGACAGGTGGATGTGGCTCTGAACGAAACCTGCCGAATTATTACCGGTTGTTTAAAGCCCACTCCCCTTACCATGCTCTACCCACTAGCGGGCATCGCACCATCGTCTACACGGCGAACCGCCGCTTGCAGACTGGAGAAGGCAAAACAGGAAACAGACCCCCGACATTGCCTAAACGAATACCAACCAACTCAAGTCCGCTTAAAAAGTCGTAAGAGTTTCATGCACAAGACGCAAGCCGCAAGTGAGCACCCCGAGGTGATCAGAACCTCTCTGTGGAAACAGAGACTCCCACCACCGACTGATTTCTTACCACCTAAGGAAAAACTACCTCCCGGACACGACCTCCGATGGCCGGTGCGGAGGTCGCTCAACCGCTTGCGCACTCAGGTGGGCCGGTCTAGACAGAACTTATGCAGCATGTGGCTTGACCGCATGTGACTGCGGAGCCCCAATGCAGTCCATGTTGCATTTGCTTTCGTGTCCCCTGTGCCCCGTCTTTTGCACTAAGAAGGATCTTAACGAGGCCACTGACACTGCGGTTAAGATGGCAGAGTTTTATGCCCATACTATTTGAAAGTCAATTTAGTGAATCACTGACACGATAGAAGAAGAAGAAGATTACACCCGGAAAAGAGTTAATATCGTTTTATGTAAAATGCTAAAGCCGCTTTAATTTCATTTTATGATATGAAACGAGTTTTTCCATAAAAGTAACTGAGAACGATTTCGCTTGCGCGACTCTCTTTGTTACAATTTAACGGTGATATACCTGCCTAACTATTTTATTTGTAGTGGGGTTTTTAACAAGTCTATTTCATTATTATGGTCTAGACCAGTCTAGTAGTAACCAAGGCACAATATATTCGAAACTTAGAGGTGAGAAAGGTTTCTAAACTCTGAGGAATACATGAAAACGAACCGAAAAACATTATACATTGTATAATTTCGTTCTATCAAAGCAAGCGCTCTAGCTTTATCCTGTAGAATATCTACCTAGTATAAATATAATTTAAAATTGAATAGTATACTGAGTATACCGAGTTGCTCAACTCACTTAATACAAATTTCAAATTCATAACTTTGAAAGGGTTTGACGTCTGATTTTGTTTTTATATTAATTAATCTCAATTAACAAACGCATCGCTCCCTTGGGCAATATCACGGAGTCAGATGAGGGTTTTTGGCAAAATGTGGTGAAACTTATTGTACCAACTACCAACTTGTGGGAGTTCCAAGGTATACCCTCTGGAGTCACCGACTGCCTTTTGCTGTGATTTTATAACGAAAACTACAGAACGTCACGCTTTTTCCCTGAAGGTTTAATTAGATACTGGGAGCCAGGAACCAATTGGACTGTCAGGTGTACCTGTCAATAGCTATTCTATCCTACGGCTAAAGAACCTCTTGCAAAATTTCATTGACTGCAAATATTCTCATTTACGTTATACAAAAAGATTTTACGGGACACCCAAATATGGGCGAATACGTCTATTACGAAAGAAAACAGTTTCTCGCGTCGATTTCGGAGGCAAGGACGCTTATAAACATTAGAATGGCTACTGAAAAATGTTGGCGTCCGAGACAATATTACGCAAACATAAAATATGAAAACTTTAGTATGCAATATCTGTCAATAGATTCGATAGTAACGCATAATGTTTAAGAACTAACGTTCAGATGCTGTGTAGAAACAGTATGTTAAGTTGCGGTCAGTGCATATCTTATTCATATTTTGCTATAAGTAAAATGTTCACAGTTTTATATTTTAAGAGCTGATGTTGGCAACTTTGTACGCGTGATATTGCTTACGGTTTAAAAGGTTTTATATTTTATTGATCAGAACCTAATAGGTACCTACATACATACATTACATATAGTCACGCCTTTATCCCTGAATGGGTAGGCAGATGCATTGTATACGCCCACATTTCATATTATAGTTTTGTGTCCCACGTAATAGGTGGCGAGCCAATCGCCGTGTTGAAATAGACAGGCGCAAGTCATGATAACCCGCAGTTGAACTATTTTCAAGCTGCCCGGCGCCCGTAAGGCCCTCAACCTGCCTTAACAATGTTCATTTTACTGACAACCGGGCTTAATTTCGAATGTTCCTTCTCCACGCAATGGATCGTTTTGCAAAAGTGTTCCCTTAGTCGTCTCTTACGACACCCTCGGGATGAATCGGGTTGGCGACATTTTGTACACTTTCCCGTCGCCAAACGGGGGTCACGCGCAACCTAATAGGTACATGTTTTAAAATGTAAGTAGACTGTCTAAGGTTTTTTTTTTTTTTTTTTTTTTTTGACGCGGGGAACGCATTTACGCGCCTTCATCCCAGCTTCAGGGGCAGCTGGGATGGTGTGTGGGACTCCCGGCCCGGTCCGGAATGGACCGTCCTACCCACTAAACCCCGCGGTGTTCCTCCTCACCCTTTAGCCGGGCCGAGGGATATCAAAAGATTATTCACGTCGACCCGGCTAGGGGCGCCCCGTTAATTCGGAGCTCTCCTCGGGGGAGAAAGATGGGCGGCTCCCCAAAGCTCTCTAAGGAGCTGAAAAAACCACGCCTGCACCGCTCTCGAGCGCCCCTCTTTCATAGAGGAGTCAGAGAGCGGCTGGCGCAGGCGTGCGCTAATGGGCACCCCCGGAACACGGGGAAGGTGCCCACCGCCATGTGACCGTTGGAGGGCGGGGTCCCCCAACCTTACGCCCTCGGTCATGAAACAATCGGGGGACGTGCGCTAGCTCCTAGCGCAGGCGCCCCCAAACTGCATGACAGGGCGGGAGCATTTACCCAAACTCCCGCCCTTCCATGCAGTGCCTCTCATACTTCGCCACTATCGCCTCGCCAGCAAATGTGGTGGAGCGACAGCAGCAACACGATACAATCGGGGGCGCGAAGTGAACTCCTTACTGCGCCGCCCCCGAACTGCACGACGAAGCGGGAGTATTTTCCATTACTCCCGCTCCCCCACGCCTCCCTCTTTGCCGCCATCACCTCGTCAACTGACGAGGCAATAGCGGCCCAGCACTGCTGCTGCCGACCGTGTTGCTACTCACGGCCGGCAGCAACACACACCACCGAGCACCCCACAGGTGGGCTGCTCCCGCCTCGGCCGGAATTTGCCAGAGTAGCACCACTCCCCCACAGAGGAAGGGGAGTGGTCGCTACTCCGTTGCCCAGGATGCACCACGAGGAGGACCCGACCCATTGGGGTCCCGAAGATGTTCGCAGGACCCCGCATCCCAGACCGTCTAAGGTACAACATAATGCAAGTAAAATTCCAGTCAAAATTATCCAGCCGTTGTTCCGGAAAATTGAGAACAGAAGTATACCAATTTTTTATAAATTTCTTTTTGGCTTAAGTGTCTACCCTAAAAACCTACTGGTTCGCGACTGACTCTGACTCAAGAACCTGTATTTCTACTCTGAACAACTAAAACAACCAAATGTTGTGCTGAATGAAACTCAATGAGGGACTTAATTCCGAACTGACCAATTGGATGATAGTGATGATGGTTGGTCAATTAGGAATTAAATTTAGACGAAGAAAATTACCTATTACTTTTAATATTTTAAGGCAAAGAAGTGCTGTATAAATAGGTACAGATTTTGCTTAAAGATCTTTGCAGATCTGATCATAATATATTCCCCAAAAAATTGACACGTGACTTACTCTCATAAACATGTAAATAAATAACAACAATAGCTATAAAGAGAATATAATTTAAATACCTAGGGGAAGGGGTGAGCATAACGGAGTAGTGAGGTAATTTGGGGTAATGCGATTTACAAAAAATCAGACGTTTGTGAATAGAAAGCAATAAGTCAATAGGAAGTTCCATACAAGCCATGGTTGTTCCCGTAAAACTGTGAGTGCCAGTGCAGGCGTCTTTAGCTTACAACCGGAAAAGTGGTTCGTGATGCAATTTTGGGTTAGGTCAAACGTCAGTATTTTAAGGTAATTATGAAAGCCTCATTTATTTAACACTATTACATTTGCTAAAGCATTATGTGGGTAATTAAACTTAGCCCTTTCATAGAGCGGCAGCACTTGTCAACTTTAATCAGCATTAACTGAAACATAAAATGAGGAGAATGGCCGGCTTTGGTGTCTGACTGCGTCCCTCTAGTCAGTACAATGGCCTATAGTTTATTGCGAATTTAGTACTGATTTCATTTGGAGCATATTTGAACAACCCTTGGAGTAAAAGGCTCGTCAAAGTCACCATTAAGAGGGAAAATGTGCTGATTTGAATTTAGGTATTGCCGTCACACTACTCAGGAGTAGCACTGTAGGGGTTTGTCCAGGGTTGTCCCTGGACAAACCCCTAACCACACAAAACCCGAAATTTCGGCTATCCTTATCGCACTGTAGGGGTTTGTACCCCTACAGTGCGATAAGGATAGCCGAAATTTCGAATTCCCCGGTTTTCTCCGTGAAAACTTAGCTAATTAAAATATTTTTGACTCTATTTAAAAAAAAAGAGTATGTTCAGGTTGATGTTTTGGTTTTTTTAAGTTAAAAGCTTTAAATTTAACCATGGCGGTAAAAACGAATCATTTTTAGGGTTTCGTAGCCAAATGGCAAAAACGGAACCCTTATAAATTCGTCATGTCTGTCTGTCTGTGTGTCTGTCCGTCTGTCTGTCCGTCCGTGTGTCACAGCCACTTTTCTCCGAAACTATAAGGTCTATGCTATTGAAACTTGGTAGCTAGATGTATTCTGTGAACCGCATTCAGATTATTATATAAAACTAGAAAAAAAGCAGTAAATTTTGGGGGTCCCCATACTTAGAACTGCAACTCTAAATTTTTTTTTCATCAAACCCATACGTGTGGGGTATCTATAGATAGATCTTTAAAAATGCTTTAGAGGTTTCTAACGTCATTTTTTTCTAAAGTGAATAGTTTACGCAAGAGACACTTCCAAAGTGGAAAAATGTGTGTCGCCCCCTCTAACTTCTAAACTAAGAGAATGATAAATCTAAAAAAAATATATGATGTACATTGCCATAAAAACTACCAACGAAAATTAGTTTGAACGAGATAGAGCTAGTAGTTTTTTTTAATACGTCATAAACCGCAATTTCCGGTTAGTGAAATCACTACCACTGCGAACGTGTTAAAACATCAGTCAAAGTTACAACGAACTATAAGAACTTTTATATTATGTTACTTGCTGCTACGAAACCCTTCATGGGTGAGTCCAACTTGCACTTGGCCGGTTTATTGAAGTGTCATATTTGCTTTATTATTTATTTGGCGAAAAAAAGCTGTGAGGTGTAGACATCATATATCTCGATAAAGATTCTTCCAGTGGCAACAATATTCAGGAAAAAAAATAAGGAAATACGCTTGTATGGAAAAAGCGCTGGTCGTGTTCCCTCTTAAGCAAATATTTCCGGATAGAAAATGAAAATGGCTCTTCGAGGTCCAGTGATTGGATTAATTACAATTTTGATCTAATTACCCGTACTGTCATTAATCAGCACAAGAACATACATACTTTCAACAACATAATTACATTTCTATTTAATCAAAGTTTGAGTACATCTCATCATATCAAATACTAAGTAGCTGAAAGGTTCTAGTTAATTAGCACCGTGAGGTTTTATACTGGTTCGATTATAACATAAATAGGTTTGGATATATTAGGGGAAGCTGTTCACCATTCGAACAATTTTTAGTTTTTATTTTTTTTCTCCACAACTATTAGTGAAAATTACCTCGTTTATATCCCTAAACGTAGAAAATATATTGTAGTTAGAGACCAAATTTTCTGAAACTATTATGTCAAACGATTAAAGGACTATAGCAATTTTTCGACGATAAGATATTTGTACGAACGCGCCCCATGGGTGGGGTACTTCCGTACAGTAGGTGGGGTACTTTCATACGCGTGGGGTAGATTCATACATGGTAATTAAAAATCCTATTAATCTCCCAAAAATGTATTAAATTGATAAGAAAATTTGTTTATCACAGAACTATCTTAATCATATTTAACTTTACTCCTAATCAATATTTGTTCTTGTGAAAAATAACACAAAAAATCGGTTTAAACTGTAAGTTAGTTATTAGACATTTTGGTTGTCACTTTCGACCTTAATGCTAATTAAATTATTTTAATTAATTGAAAAGATTATAAATTCTAATCGTTCTAGATGTGCCGAGTGGTTAGGAAGGACCTGGGGACATAGTCTAATAAACAAAATGTGTACGCTTTCTATATCAGAAAAAGGAATTATCATGATGATCCCAGTTTCTTCCGAAGATAAAACACTTTCGGTCCTGTTCGCCAAATTTCATAACTGAGTGTACTTTTTCGACAATTAAATAACAGCGGCCTGTTTCAAATTTTATCAAAACATGACTATTATCTTTAATTTCCTGATATCACATTTAATTAGTTGTGCATTGAACAGTATTTTAATTTTCTTTTATTATTGGTTAGTAATTAAGTTCCTATACCTACTATTCATATTTTAAATGTATTTTATCAATTAAAAGATTAGATTTTTGTTTCATAATTCATTTTTCTGCTGGCTCTCTGCATATACGGAATTCATTTGATTTTCCTTCTCTGTTGAGTTTTTCTGTTTTCAAGGTATATGGAATCTATATAAATTTAAATCATTTATTAGTTCTTCATCCATTTTTTTAACCGTAGCTAAAAAATGGATTAAGAACAAATAAATGTTACGAACGAATAAAAGATTAGGCGTGCCTAATCTTTTCTTATTATCCACGAACCTGCGATTTGATATCAACTACAATATTTACTTTATAAAAAGTATATTGCCGATCGCTAAACACAAAAATGCTGAATTATTGTTAAGTATCATAATTGAAAAAAAATACAGAGGGTACCTATTAAATTTATTGAAAAATAAAATTTATGTGAGTATTTGTGGTAATTATGATCTAAAGGGGAGCATTCGAACGCGTACGAATGCGCCCTTGTAGAAATGTCCGAATGTGCCCCAGGCCTTGACCAAATTTAAATTACAGTTGTATACAAAATCAACGTTAGTAAAAGAAATATAACGATAAAAACTCGAAATTGAACAATGTGAACATTAATGAATCCTAACAATTTTTATAAAAACATAATAAATCTGCTTGCTAGTACGATTTAAATTTCAATAAAAAATTTTGCTTACCTATTGCGAAAACACGTTACGTCTTATTACCTCACACAGAGTGGCGCGATTGGCACGATACTTCGCTAGCAACATGGCAGTTGGTATGTCTATGTACACAGGCAAAGGCGTGTTTGTGTGTCGGTTAGTATTTTTGTTATACTCAATGTATGTATGTGCCCCACGTACGAATGGTGAACAGTTTCCCCTATGTTAACGTAAGTAATCGTAATTTTTAATTATCACTCTAGTAACGACATTTACTTTAAGTAAAGTCAGAACATTCTAGTAATATTGACTTTAAAACAATGTCATATTCTCATTATATAATATTATTTTAATAATTCTAATTAAGATACAGGGAAAACACAAGTTTGATAGTAGAAGAAAATCGTGGCTCAAGAATCTAAGCCAGTGGTAAGACAAAAACACCGGTTCTCTCTTCAAAGCTGCTGTATCCAAGGTTCATATTGCCTTGAATGATTACTTAGTAAAGAATAGTAAAAATAGCAAAAATGCTGAAAATGTATTATATTACAATTATAATGTATTCCGATATTTATTTATCCGATTTTTTTTATATTTAGCTCGCCAAATTGACGTCGCCACCAGCCTGATGGTAAGGCGTAGCGCATCTAGCGATTGGGGGCCAGTCTCACAGTCTTTAAGACTTTCGACAGTGGTCCTCAAGTTGGCGGTCCTGTGATGTGCCTCTTCACGCTCCTCTTGAAGAATAACCCGGGATTGTAAGATGGGAAAAACGTGTGCGGGCAGGTCGTTCCATGTTTTTATAGTTCGACAGAGGAACGATCTTTTGAAACGCTCGGTTCTGGCGAAATTCTCTCCACTGTGTATGAGTGGCATCTCTGCCCGGCATGCGCTGTTCGAGATAGGAAAGGAGATGGTGGGATCAGGTTGAAGAGCTCTTCAGAACATTCACCGTGATACATTCGGTAGAAGGCAGCAAGGACGCTATGGGGTATTCGTTGCGCTAACGGTTCGAGGCCTCCCGTCACCTCAGGACAACCAACTATTCGGATAGCACGTCTCTGCATAGCGTCAAGCGCGTCTCGAAAGTACCTCGCGGAGTTATCCCAAAGGTGAGATTTTCCGAGATATTTAAATATATAGTTATTCATTATTATGCCCAAAGTAAATAGCACTTCTTCTTAGCTAAAATTAAATGATCTAAACCTTACATTAAATTGCAAAATTTTGTCTCAGCCTGGTCTCGCAGGGCGAAGCCCGTGGGATATAACGCACGCATAAAACAATCCTGCCGCATGCCGTCTAGCCTATGAGTATGAAATATTATTAAGAGCTATAATCTAATGGTATTATTTTATCTGTAGTTAGTATATACTGATAGTAATATCCTATATGAACTTTTAAAATGGTCACGTCGTCACGCGTGCGTATTTCCTGAAAGAAAGAAAGAAAAAGTTTATTTCACTTAAGCATGTACAGATGCACTTGTAAAACGTCCAAAATATAAATCAAAATTTCTACCAACAGTTCATAACGCGACCCACCTGAGAAGAACTGGCAAGAAACTCAGCGGGTTATTTTTTTTAGTGCTCTATTTTCAAAATTAATCTAAAAACTATGCATTTTAACAATTTTTTGAGAATCCAGCAGAGCAGGTCATTTCCAGGCTTCTCCATCCAACAAATATCCTCTCATTTCCGAGTCAATAAATGTACCTATCTATATCTATAGTATCAAATTCATATTGACCACTGGGAATATATGAGTCTGAAGCCATATAAATATGGGAGCTTGTTGAGTGAGTATCAAAATGTCGGTAAATGTTATTTATTTGACATCGGGTATCTAGGGGTCGATCCCCCATTTTGGGAAAAATATTAGAATCGCTTATATGTTTGTTTCGGAGGGTTTTCTATATAGAGTAATTTCGGGTAATATGGCCTGGTCGGTCAATATGGCCTACTGCGATTTCTCTAAACTGAATGAACACTTGCGACCGCTTGACTCGGCAAACCAACGCACCCCTTCCCCTCACTTCCACAGTCAACTAAAGCGAGACGAAGTGTGCACGTGTGTCCTGTGCGGGCGCTGGATCGAAAATTATGTAAAGTGATCTTATTTTTTGGTAAGTTTTACTGATTAGATTTCTTGAAATTGTAGTTATTTTTACATTGGTACTACACAGATTTGTAGATTAGCTATTGTTATGTAGTATTGTGATAGATTTTAAACATATTTCTTGCTCATTTTTAGGCTAGACTTTTACCTATTAAAAACGTTCCCTCGGCCAATATGGCTCACCAGATAAATGGCTAATATGGCACCAGGCCATATTGTCCCCATAATTTTATATTGTTTCTATTATGTTTTTCTTTTTTAGATAATGGCTCCGCGGAAACCACATTCGCAAACAAAATGACAAATTTGCTCCGCAAAGTAACACAAAATGTATTAGTTACTGTTATATTTCTGGAGGGCAATATAGCTCACCTGATTTGCGGCTAATATGGCCCAGGCCATATTGCCCTTCCATTTTTAAAATTTGACAATTGTTGAAGGTTCAGATTTTGTTTTTTGTAAATTATATCTTTATGTTGATTGTTTTGAAATTCTAATTATTTATTCTTTATTAGTTCTAAGACTGAATTCTAAAATAAAAACTGATCGATCTCAAAAAAAAAATAGATTTATTCCCAAAAAGGCTTATGGCGTGCCATATTACCCGAACTTACTCTATGTGTAATGTGTATGTATAAAGATGTTACTTACTAATATTAGCATAGATTAGCATAATTTCGACTACAAAGACATTTGCCTGTTCATTTGACTGTAAAATCTTTCCGAATGCAATGTCAGCAAAATTCTTAATGCTATCTTAAATTGCCACGAATGTCATGCGAACCTACTCACCCGTATAACTTCAGGTAGCTCCGAGAACTCCTCGGCAAAAACAAATTGATCACTAACTATAACGACTGACATTGAAGTCTTACCTGTTTTCTACTACTCTTATTCATTGGTCACATGGGTAGGTAGTAAGACTAGTGGTCACAAAGCCCTACCCTGTTTTAAATGTTCTAGTTTCTGTAAATGGGAATATTCGTACTGGTCACTTAACCAACCAACTTCAAAAAACAAAAGAGGAGGTTCTCAATTAGACTATTTTTTTTTCTTTAGATAGTGAGTAAGCTTTACAATAAAAACATATTTTACTTGGTCTTCCTTTGCTTTAACATACTATGTTGTTTGAAAGAAATTGTTCCTTATTAAAGACTTTCGGTTGGTATCATAAAATACAGGGTATTTTTTTTCACATCTCCCAGGTTCGATTCCCAGCTCAAGCGGGTGATTTTTCAAAAATCTTTAAAAGCAGTTTTCTTACTTTTGAAAATAAAGGAATGTTTCCTTTCAGCAATACTTGCCATTATCAATATTAAGGGTACTTAACCTCCACCTATCGTCTTTCAATTCTACTCTGAATAACTCACAATAAAAAAAGATTAAAAATCTGAGCGCTGTGTAAGAAAATATCCCACTATTATACATTAATACATACTTTTCCATAAAGCTTCTCTCTTAAAAAGTTTACATTTATAAATACAAAAAGTACCAATGTGCCACCCCTGAGCCTCAAAGCTTCCCCAACTCAGGTGTCATCTGAATAAAAACAGATCTTACGCAGCCTGGAAAATACTGGAAAACTTTTCTTATTTCTGTTCAACCGAGCCGAGTTAAACTTTGTCGAGTCCAGACTTATCGTATTATCTTTTGTCGCATTTGATATAAGAGATTATTATAATTGTAGATTGGTTCAGATTTATGAAAAAAGAATAGGTAAATATGTAAGTAAGTATTAATGTAAAGGCAAGCTCAACCAATCATCAGTCCACTGTTGGACGTAGGCCCAACAAAGTAAATCAAAAAAACAAAATACTAGGGTGACAAAATCCTAAAATATTTTTTTGTTGGAAAATAATATCAAAAAACGTCCTGAAGCTTGGATATATGATTGAAATTAAACCGGCCAACTGCGAGTTGGACTCGCGCACTCGGGGTTCCGTACCAAAAATAGGCAAAAATCACGTTTGATGTATGAGAGCCCCCGAAATGATAATATTTTTCTGTTTTTAGTATTTGTTGTTATAAAAAGACAGACGAACAGCGTAATTCATAAATAGGGTCCCGTTTTTTACCCTTTGGGTACGGAACTCAAAAAAAGGCTCACAATCTATTTTCGAAGAGAATAATTTGGATCCCCCAAAGTAAATGAATTTATAGATAGGCACCTAAATAATTTTTTTACGCGTTTGCTATATTATATTTTACATCGACTGTCGCTACAGGGATAGAAATGAACTTAAAACCCCAATTATTTAAGCAAAAAGAACATTATTTATGATTCTGAGCATGGCTTCTATAAAATACACGAAGCTGTTAGTAATATTTCTAAAGCGGCACTGCCTCAGAGCAGTCTTTAGAAATAGGCAAGTGAATTTATAGCGTTGTATCTTATTTTAATTTTGTTAGATAATGTAGGTACTGTTGCAAATTTATAGAGACAGTTGCTTATGTTTAATGAGTTTCCGAATCTTTTTAGTCTTGGTTTTTAACGTGCGACAAAGAAAAATGGACCAAAAGCAAATAATGTAAAGTAAAACCAAATTGTATACACTTATATTGTATTTTTTTACATACTTTTTTCCTATCCTAATGGCTAATATATATTTATCTACTTTGTGCTCTTCTGAATGTTATCATTATCGTTAGAATATTCTAAGGTTTTATGTCTCTCTTTTATTTACACACTTTTACTCCTACTTTTCCTATATCTTCAACAAGAACAGCACTTGTATCGTAAGTTTACCTATTAAATTTTTTTGTTGGCGGCTTGTTTTTATCCACTAAGATAGAAACGAACCACCAACACATCGCTTGAAAGTGTCAAAGACAAGTAACCTATTTTTTTTAAATACACGCACAAATAGGTAACTAGACCGCCATTTTCATGTTTACTCATGATAAGTAGCAAAATACATACTTTTTAGATCCGCTGTAAACATGTTATTTATTGACCATAATGGACGAAACTTTAGTCGTTAGCTGTACCAAAAATTAGATATTAAGGAAATATTTATATATAAATGGCGTTCTTAGTTCTTTTTTAAATTAGCTAATATTTTTCTGTGCCGATTACGCTGTCAAAACGTCACTTACGTCATTGAATCAATAACAGACAAGTACTTATGTCAATAATGTAGAACATAATTTACAAAAAAAATATGCTACTTTATAACTAGTTGTAAATTTACATAACACAGTTTAATTCACTCGATCAGTTCAGCGTTATGTAAGCGATCTCTTTTGATTATGTAACTATAAGTCCTAAAATGGGTTATCGTTTATAGTATTTTCATTTACGCTCATCTTAATTTTGCAGAAGCTACGTGGAGGAGAGTTATGCACTGGTGATCCCGGGTTGCAAGCACCACCACGTCGAGGACCTTATTGGCGGCTTGAGAAATTCAGTAAAAGCTACCTCGTCGTATTGTACAATTCCATAATCTTATAATATGAATGTGTTTCTTGTACCAACCCGTCTAGCCAGCGTGGTACAGTAAGTGCGCCTTCACACTAGCGTAGGCGTTCGATGGACGTATGCGCGGCGTATACGTCGCGTATACGTCGCGCACGCCCGACGCTTGTTCAGCGTACTCATGTGTTCCAGTGGAGACGCCGCGCCAACGCGGCGTATACGTCGCGTATACGTCGCGCACGCCCGACGCTTGTTCAGCGTACTCATGTGTTCCAGTGGAGACGCCGCGCCAACGCGGCGTATACGTCGCGTATACGTCGCGTCGGCGCCGCGCATACGTTCATCGTACGCCTACGCCGGAAAAACGCTAGTGTGAAGGCGCACTAAGGCCAGTCCCTCTCCAAAAATGATTGGGAGAGGCCTACTTCCGGCAGTGAACTGTTTGATATTATTATGATTTGATTGACTGATGCATATTATTTAAAAGTTTAATGTTTCATTTCAGTAATAGTTATCTAAATCTTGTAGCACAAGTTCATAATAGCCAGAAAAATAACATTTGTTGTATTGGAGTTACTTTTTTTCTGATTTTAGTATTACCTACGTCGATATAGCGGCAACAAAAGTAGGTACGTCGTTCGTATAAATTAGTTTTAAACCTTTGAGTACGGAACCCGAAAGATATCTTAAAAATCAACTTCGAAATAATTTGTTACTTTTCAAAAGACATTTTGACCGTTCGCCATTATTTACATTTTATTTGACATTCAGTAGGTATATCATATCCGTATCCCTACAATAATCACACAGTAGAACGCAAACGACCGTTTAGAGACACACTTAGCAATTTCCCTTTTTGTGACAAACATTTTGCCATCATATAAGGTTTACGTAACGCGAGCAGCAATTTTATTTGGTGAAACAAAATTGGCTCGCTGTGCATAACTGGGATTAAGAGTTGAAACACTGCGGGGAGTAATAACGCTCTCATTTACTGTGCAATCCGTGGTACTTAATACTCAGCCGAATTTTGTTTTAAAAACCAGCCAACAGCGAGTCGGACTCACGCACAGAGCTTCTGTACCAAAAAACGGCATATAATCACGTTTGTTGTGTGGAAGCCCCAATAAAATTAATTATCCTCTTTTTTTTAGATTTTAGTATTTATTGTAAACAGAAATACATTACTTGTGAAAATTTCAGCTCTCTAGCAATTACGGTTCCTGAAATACAGACAGACAGACAGACGGACAGCGAAGTCTCATGAATAGGGTCCCGTTTTTACCTTTTGGGCACGGAACCCTAAAAAGTATCCGTTGACGTTTCATATGTATTTTGATAACATACGCTAGTTTTACATAAGCTAGCTGGCCTTCGTAACTTCGTTTACGTCACTCAGGAGAGAGAGGCAAAGAAAGATGTATTTGTTCATCAAACATACCTATATGTATTTACGAGTATTCTTCAAATGGTGTGGCATTGTGCTAAATAATTGGTGAATAAAATTATTAGCGTGTAAGTGCGCAAAATTTTCGGATTATTGAGTGTTGTAACTTTGTAGGGAAGCCATTACACGAACGTAGAACGAGGCCTAATTCCTCGAGACCTCGCGAATTACAAGCCAGACCTGGGACATAAATCCAACCTTTTCAGTTAATAAAAATGATTTAAGAACGCATTAAAAGGATCTTTTTCTTGCTGAGAATACGGCATTTATAAGAACAATATCTTGACTGATAAGAACAAAGAACTATGCTACAAAACGTAACACTTCCCCCGTTTACAGAGGAGTCTTAGGATCTTTATACCAGCTTTTAAGATTGGAAAGGGTCTACATTTTCTACATCAATAACTGTGAGGGCAGGGCGCCGATTCTCGACCACACGACATGAATGCGTGGACGCAAATTTACGGGTGAAACGTCGTCCGTCTCATGTTCGCCGTTCCTAAATATGAGACAGGCGACGCGTCACCCGCCGATTTCCGTCCACGAATTCATGTCGTGTGAAGCGAGAATCGGTGCCCAAGGCTTCTGCTACAGCTACAAACAATGTGGATGGTTATGCTAAGATCGTAAACCAAGGAAACATTTAGAAAATTGCGAGTGGCCTTAGCCGGCTATCCCTAGATATTTGAAAGATTTATTCACCAGTAAAAAAACATTTCTTTCACTTTCATCATAAATAAGATTTGTTTGAAAATTTTTGTGCCTTATAAGCCATGAGTAATTACATTTCTTATTTCACTAACTTCAGTCAAGAGAAAAATTGAATTTATTTTTCTCCGAATTTCCATAATCGTTACATTATGAAGATGAAATTCACACAACGATGATTCAAACTGCTATTTAGATGACTATGATTGACGACATAATTAGCAATTAAAGTGGAATTGTCTGAAATACGGCTTGGCGCGTCAGAGTCGCTGAGAAATGGCGTTTTTTTTTTTTGCATTTTCATGAACGTTCAAAATTCTTAAACGGCTCTGACATTAACCTATTTGTCGTTTCTTCGTTCACGTTTTTCTTCATAAATTAATGAGTTTGCGGGGTTTGTGTGGTTATCTACTAAGATATATGATAATATTTTGGAATTAGTAAAGTAAAGCAAATTTATATTTTGGAAGAACATTTAGGAGCAGGAATTGATTTATTCTAATTGCGTCTTCAACTATAATATCTAAACCAGATAAATGCCTACTAAAAGACGGATATAACTCATAAAGTTAGTCTACCTGATAAGAGCCACTTGTACCAATAAGTTCTCTATACTATAGAGCTCCTGGTACGTTGTGATCGATGGTATATAAAATCAATACAATTTATGAAAATCCTAAAAAAGACTCGGTAGTCCCATGATTCAGATAATCATCTTCATCATCGAACTACTGAGTCGAAAAAGTCTCAGTAGTTCTATCATCGCACTATTTAATCGGTCTACTGATACTAGGGGATGAAACCCCTTGACAAATTTGTCGACTACCAAAGAGCTAATTTAGAGAACAGGTAAGTCGGTACATTGTGAGAACGACATACCTTCAAGAAAAACATCCTTACGTTGTGCACTCACGAAAAGGTCAGTTCAGTGCTTATTTAAGGCAGCCGATATGAGAAAATCCGACGGCAGTGCTTGTTACGTAAAGTAGCGAGTTTAGTGGACGGACGGCGAATGCTCTCAGGCACTTGCATACCGACAGTACGTGCCCGCTTTCTTATATGTTTGTTATTTTATACCTGACAATCTAGCAACCCTCGGATCTAATCAAGTGAAGTGAGCTTCGGCGCGGGGAGCAACGCACCGTGCCG
Source organism: Miltochrista miniata (assembly GCA_933228765.1). Lineage (NCBI taxonomy): Eukaryota > Metazoa > Arthropoda > Insecta > Lepidoptera > Erebidae > Miltochrista > Miltochrista miniata. The sequence goes on along the minus strand of OW121752.1, from coordinate 29,785,944 downwards.
CAGCACTTAAGGCCACGGCAGGGGTTGCTCAGGTCGTGGGTCGGATTCGGCGGCTGGGTCTCGAGGTCGCCCTTCACAAATCCGAGGCTCTGTGCTTCCACGGACCTCGGATGGGGCCACCTGCGGGATCCAGCCTACAGGTAGGGGGCGTCAGCATCGGCATCGAGCCCTCGATGAAGTATCTGGGGCTCGTACTCGATGGCCGGTGGAACTTCGGACATCACTTCCGAAGTTTGGTTCCAAAACTGACGGGAGCATCGGCCGCACTCGCGCGGTTGATGCCCAACATCAGGGGACCCAACGCTCCCTACAGGAGGCTGTACCTGGGGATCGTGCGAAGCATGGCCCTGTACGGGGCTCCCGTATGGGCGGAGACCCTGACGGCCAGCAATGAGGCTAGACTGCTGAGCCCGCAGAGAGTGATGGCCGTCAGGGTGATAAGAGGATACCGCACGATCTCCGGTGAGGCGGCATGTCTCCTAGCCGGGACCCCTCCATGGGACCTGGAAGCGAGAGCCCTTGCGTCACTGTTCAGATGGCGCAAGGAGGCGCTGGAGCGGGGCCAAAGGCCTGCGTCTCGAGAAATCGAGGCCCAGCGGACCCTGCTCCACCAGGAAACCGTGGAGACATGGAAGGTGCGACTTGAGCAACCAAAGGGGGGATTCGCCACAATCGCGGCCGTCAGACCGGTCATGGACGAGTGGCTGGAGAGAAGACACGGTGCTCTCTCCTGCCGGTTGACACAGATGCTTGCCGGGCACGGTAGCTTCGGTAGGTATCTGTGGCGAAAACACCGGGAAACCACGGCCGAGTGTCAGCACTGCAAGGACCGCAACGACCACACGGCGCTCCACACGCTGGTGGAGTGCACGGCGTGGGCACAACAGCGCCAGGTCCTCGTAGTGGGTTTGGGCGTGGACACTCTCTCGCTTGAGGCCATGGTGCGAGCCATGCTCTCCAGCGGGAGTAAGTGGGACTGCGCCGCCTCTTTCTGCGAGCAGGTCATGCTCGCGAAGGAGGCGGCGGGCCGGGTGCGGGAGAGAACTCTCCCACCCGAGTTCCGCAGTCGGCGCCCTGGGCGCCGCCGACGTGTCTTCGCGGTGGGAGGGCCGCTCACCGTCCTTACAGAAGCAGGCCCATGACGGCAGCGTGACGTGAGCAACTCACGCACGCCCCCCCCCCCCCCTTAGAAGCGGGGTCACACCCGAAACCCCCCATAGACGCGGGATTGCACCCGAACCACCCCCTGGGCGAGGCCGCAATGGCGGCCGTAGGTCTGTTGGGAGTCACGGGACATCCTTCCTGAGGGCTTACCCGGGGCTCTCAACCATAGGCTGTTAGGCGTGGCGTGAGGTTTTTTAGTCGGTAAGAGTCCGGCATAACATCCTATGAGGATTTTCCCTCACGTTAAAAAAAAAAAAAAAAAAAAAAGTTAAGTGAGCTTAATATTAAATTCAAGTTTCGATGTTTGTTAAGAACAAAGTTCATGAAACATTTTGTTTCAAGTATAGCTACTACTTTTTTTAAGTTGATTCAAAATGAAACTGAACTTTACGTTTTCGTTCTCAAAACTGCAGTTTCAAAACGTTTCCTTTTTTCCTCTTTTTTTTATAAAAAAAGGGGAAAAATGGAAACGTTTTTACTTAGTTCTTTTTTTTTCGTGCCAGATGCTCTGCATCACCCTAAGGTTGACTGGCAGAAAATGCCTAAGGCATTAAGTCCACCTTCGTACGAATCTGTGCATAAAGTTTTTAAATAAATAAATAATAATGCTCTGGCAAAAGGAACGCAATTAATTTTCAAAAGACACCTTTATATGTTTTGGCGTTAGTATAATGGTGAGACTACAGTAGCGGGCGACGATTCGTGTCGCGTTGTCGCGCTAAAAAACATCGTATACGGGCATACGCGATGTTCTTGTCTACATATATATGGCTAACATATTCGTATCGCAACAAATTCCTTTGATCCGGGCAGTTTACCGACAGTGCCCCTATAATACATCGTCTACGCCCGAATACTACACGTTGCAACGATCTACCCGGCCACACTCATCGTGTTAACAAGAATATTCGCCGTAGCCCGCTAATGTAGCCCCAGCATAATGCTAGTTAGGTATTTGACTCTACTCGGTCGGCTAACTCCATGAAGAATTAAAACACGAACATTTTAAGAAAACTGTGCATCAAACGTCGAAAGGACAGTGCGATAAAGTTACGTGTGTTTTGTGTTTGTGGGCGATATGACAGTATTTAAACAACAAGAGAAACTGGCCAAGCGTGAGTCGGACTCGCGTTTTGCGTGTGGGAAATGTTTAGTATTTGTTGTTATAGCGGTAACTGAAATACCATCATCTGTGAAAATTTCAACTCTCTAGCTGTCACGGTTTTTGAGTTACAGCCTCGTGTCAGACAGGCAGATGGACAGCGAATGGTAATAGAATAGGGTCTCGTTTTTAGGGTTCCGTACCCAAAGGGTAAAAACGGGACCCTCACGCACACTAGCATGCGTTAGCGCGTCAGTGTTTGTTGCAGTGATTACCGTGGCGACGCGCAATCTGGAGTGTATATAATCAAAATTAAAAAGCGCATATTAGATATATTATCGCAGATAGACAGGCAGAGAGAGACAGCAAACGGTTTCTACACTAAATTTAATATATCTACCTAGTTTAGACATAATCTTATTTTATTAAACATACTAGAGATACTCTCCCCTAAATTTGAAACACATCACATTACGTTTGTAGCGTGTAATCGTTAAAGTCCATGAAATATCTCGCGTCGGTTCATGATACGAATTCGTGAGGAAATGTAATCTGCTGTGATCATTCAAGCTTGGTTGTTGATACACAAGCTTATGGGCTGTATAAATAAGGGAACGTTTTTATAAATACACGTACGGAGGTGTGAGGGCTCTGTGTTCTCTCAAATAGGATTATACTGTTATGTGTTGGTCATTAGTGTCATTTTATCATCGCCAGTTCAAAATCACGTCCAAAAAATTAACAAGCAAAATAATGTGAAACTTTCACAGATATTACTGAAATAGATGTGTAACAAGGCTAGTCAAGTCAAATATTTTAAACCCATAGGACGGGTTATAAATTTTTATGTGAAACGTTTATAGCCGGGGATAGAACCGATTGCTGTTTTAGCGATAAGTGGCAATTAATTGCCACCTCTGCTGATGATTGTATCGCGTATGAAGACTATGAAAACATCTCGGATCTGTGATGGATTCGATTTCGATCTCAAATAAGGACGAAATTTTTATAGTTCACTATTATTTAGATTCTGTTATTTAACACATATTACTTGTACAAAATAATTTCGATGTTTTATATTTGCCAGGCGTGCCTTGACGCTCAGAAATTTATATAAACGTTTCCTGGTTACCTACACACTTCCGTGAGAGAGCGTGTCATAAATACGACATACGCTTGTTTTAAACTACCTACTGAAATCAAACATCTAACGAATTTCACCTTGTATACAATTATTTTCTGCAGTGCAATCCATAGTGCTTCTTGCGCTACACTTGAGTTGACTATATCGAATATCTTCTCCACGTCACTGTCTTTAACAGACAGATGACTTCAACCCTGTTATTTGCTTTTTCTTACAATAAACACTATGAAAAATTACCCATACGTACCACGAAACTGATATGAAATTCTCCTTATCACCCAAAAAAATACCGCTGTATTCCGAAAGCTCTCCCGAGATAGAATCAACACCGACTACTCTTTTCGTTGTGGTGAATGTTCGTCGAGCTCAAAGGTTGTTTTCGAGAATAACCGAGGTCTATGTCAACAGAATGATGTGTTCCCATTGCTCCAGTATTTCCGTTTTATTTTGAGAATTCCTTCCCCACTGCTAGTCCACATAGGGTTTTAAGCTGTAGAAGATGTACCAAGTAGGTTTTTAACCTCGACAATAGTGTAAAACTGGATAGAATCAATATCTTACGAGCCTGTCATCCTGTCATCATTTTATATTTCTCGTGTGCTTAATGAAATAAAATCCATTTCTTTTTAAAGATGGCAACTCCGACGTGTTAGGCAACAAGCAAGTTTATAAATAGATCGAATCTTATTGATTTGAATGTAGTTCTACGAAGTCCGAAGTTCGCTTTAACCGTAACATATGTTGAATCATTATAGAATTCCAGTTTACTGTAGTAAACATATTTTAAGAACTCCAAGTAAAATCATGTTGCGATTATGAGCTAACAGTACAGTGGAGACGAGCAAAAATAGAACATAATTTTCATCAAAGCATTTTACTATAAATGAGTATCGAATGCTCTGTTTCGAAATCTATTTTTATTGGTTTAATATAAATAATAGTAAAGTGAATGGATGCTTAATACAATGCTATTTAAGTAAACATGAAACTATTGTAAGGAGTATAGTAAAAACTACCGGTTGAAGTACAATAGTAATAGGTACAATATTGGCGATCAAAGCTCGAACGGTCGAAAAAACGAGGCCGTTAGGAGCAAACGACATCGGAACAATCATATGAGTACGTAATCAAGGATAAGCCCCTAATATGGGAACAGTCGCGATTAACGACCTCGATCTTCGCAATATTACCCCGTACGAGTATTACGATAAACGGTAGAATAATAAAAATTAAGGTTATTTTTATATCGCGGGACGCTTTAGCCGTGAAAAGACTTTATTTCACAATTATAACTAGGTTAAAAGCTTAGGAAAGTTGTAGCGTTTAAAACTAGAGATGAAGTTATCCCGTAACCGTTTTCCACAGAAACTTGTTCCTACGAAACAAATCACCTAACCATTGTGTAAAATCCAGGGTTTCAGTATTGATATTACTGACACTCAGGATTGACACAACACAAACTTAGCAAATTTCAACCAAATGTGTTAAGGGATTAAAGCATACCTGATGATACCTCCGACCGATTTCGGTCATGGCGATCACTTCGACTCCTAGTCGGCTCGGCGCTGATGGGCTCGAAGATGGCTAACATAGCCGATCTTCGCGGTGAACTCTCGTGTACACTGAGGGCACGTGAAAACACCACGCACGTAATTGTACTGAATGACAGCGGGTGGGCGGACTTTTAGCTCATCGCGTTTAGCGTCGAGGTCTGCCTTTCGCTGTTCCTCGAAATCGTTTACTCGCCTTTGCACCACCCTGCGCCATTCTGGACGTTGTGCTGCCAAACCTTCCCATTGAGACGGCTCAATGTTGCATCTTCTCATTATGACGCTTCTGAACATCTTTAAACCTGAGGAGTTGGCCGCCATGTTTCCGCTTGCCCTCCTCTAGTTCAGAGTCCGCCATACGTGACACGTGACCGCACCACCGAAGCTGCCGACGCATTAAGTAGGCCTCAATGCCACCGACATTGGCACGTCGCAAAACTTCGGTGTTACGCACTCGGTCGGACCATCGGATCTTCATGATGGAACGTAGGCACTTGAGGTGGAAACGATCGAGAGTGCGTATGTAGCGACGATACACACACCATGTCTCGGAGGAATATAAGAGGTTTGGCAGCACAATTGCCATGTAAACAGATATTTTTGTGGCCAGCTTAAGGTCATGTGAACAGAAAACCTTGGAATGCAGCTTCCCAAATGCCGCAGCTGCGGCACAGATCCTGCTGCTGATCTCATCATCAAGGTCACAATTGGAAGTTATAGTGGTCCCCAGATAGCGAAACTTATCGACCTGCTTCAGCATGTCCTGCCCAAGCTGTATAGATAGTGTCTCGTGACCATGTGTGTCCAGAGACATCACCTCCGTCTTCTTGACACTGATTTTTAGGCCGAACCTGCAGCAAGCTTGGTGAAAACTGGACATTAGCCCTTGCAGGCCATCAGGGGATTCTGCCACAAAGCATAAGTCGTCAGCATACATGATTTCTGTAATCATTGCATGGGAGACCCTAGTGCGCGCCTTAAGTCTGGCCAAATTGAACAGACTGCCCTCTGTGCGAAAGCGAATGCGGACTCCCTCAGAAAGAGTCTGTAAAACACCCCTGACTACTACTGCTAAGTACATGGCGAACAGTGTGGGCGCTAGCACACACCCTTGTTTCACCCCACAGGTAACGGGGAAGAAATTTGATTGTTCGCCATCGACACCGACGCAGCATTGCATGTCGTCATGCAGGAGTCTAAGAAGTCTCACAAACTTTTCCGTGCGTCCTAGCTTCCTTAGCACCATCCAGAGAGCTTCACGAGGCACACTGTCGAATGCCTTCTCCAGGTCAACGAAGCAGAGAAATAGCGGACGACCTTGTTCTCTGCTTTTTTCTTGCAATTGACGCACAGAAAAGATTGCTTCACAGGTGCCTCGTTCAGGTCGGAAGCCAAACTGGGTTTCTGGCAGTATCTTTTCAGACAGAGCTCTTAAGCGGTTTAAAAGGACTCTGGCAAAGGCCTTTCCAGGAGCTGACAAAAGCGAAATACCGCGGTAAGAGCCGCAGTCGGAACGGTCACCCTTGCTCTTGTAGAGGGTACAAATGCGAGACACTTTAAAGTCATCCGGGACTCGCTCTTCCTCCCACATGCGAGCAAAAAGTTTCCAAACAAACATGTGCAACTCCTCGCCGCCGTACTTTAACAGCTATCTCGGTATAAGGTCAATACCAACCGCTCGCTTGTTCTGTTGCTGCCTGATGGCAGAGACAACCTCATCATATGACAGGGGCTCATCCAGCTCAATGGAAAGAGGGAGTTGAGGTATTAGTCTCACACTTTGTAAATCAGGTGATCGATATACGTTGAGCAAGCTGCCAAAGTGTTGGGCCCAACGATTTAGTACATCTTCCTTGGTTGTCAAAAGGTGCATACCGTCTAACGACTTCAACGGCACCTTCGCTCGGTAGGATGTACCGGTCAGCCTACGTACCTCAGAGTAAAACTCTCCGAGCTGGTTAGTATCAGCGAGCCACTGCATGCGGAGAGCCTTGTCTCGCCACCATTTGTCTTTTGCTTGACGAGTCAGCTTCCGCAATTCAAGGTCACTCGCTTTGACTACCGCAACGCTTCCACCTTGCCTACTATGCTGTCGCAAGAGGTCTCGATGTTTGTTGAATGCTGTCCTAAGAACCTCGTCATTCTCATCAAACCAGTCCTCACTACGACGGCTTTTTAAACCTAAACTAGCTGAGGCTGCCTCCATAAGATGAGAAGAAAAAGTTCCCCAGACTGCACCAACATCATCTGTCTCATTCACTGGCAACAACTTTCTAGACACAGCTTCAGCATATTTCTCCCTCACCTCGAGATTTTCAAGCCTATCCACGTTCAAAAACGCAGGCTTTGTAAGTGTGGATCTACAAGGTCGACGGAGGCGGAGCCGTAGCTTTGTGACAACAAGTTGGTGATCAGTCCAACAGTGAGCACCGCGCATGACGCGAGTGACTTGGACTTGACCGGTATCTCTCTGCCTGACAATAGCATAATCGATCAAATGCCAGTGTTTGGATCGAGGGTGCATCCACGTTGTCTTGTGCTCAGCGGCAAGTCTTAACTTGACCGCTTCCGTATCTTGAACTCTGAATACATTAAAGTCCTATGGCGATAGGATGAGGTAGAGAGGTCTAGTTTGATGCAAGCTAGTCTTTGTCTGATTCCTGCACATGGGCGGTCCTGGGGGTGTAAGTACACATCGTGGTCGCTTTCGCACTGCAAATTAGGAACGACAGTGCGGATTCTGCAGCACCCGGTATGACAGAGCAGTAAAGAAAAGCATACCTAATAGAGCGACAAACATCATTAAAAAAATTCCATACCTACATATAATAGGTATAAGTAGAATACAAACAAATACTACCGATGGGTTTCTCATTAGAGGTATTTGTGATAAGATCACAATTTAAAGAAACTATTTAGTGGAATTCTGCGTCAGTGTTGGATGTTGATGTTTCTTTATTTATTTCCTTGCTCCTAATCAATATCAATCAATTAAATACATGTAATGAAATCGTAACTGTCTGTTTGTCTGTACGTTTGTGCACGCTAATCAACCGATTGCAATGCGGTTTATTCCACGTTTGTTTCATGTCAATCGGTTGATAAATAAAAAAGTTATAGATCCGATCTAAAGAATCGGATATATAATGCAGCGTACAAAGTCGCAGTTGACATACATACATACATACATAACATCACGCCTGTCTCCCAACGGGGTAGGCAGAGACTTTGACTTTCCACTTGCAACGATTCTGGCAAACAACTTTTGCTTCTTCAACTTTCATAAGTGTCTTCATACATGCTCTTCGGTTAAGGGTACTCTTGACCTGGCCTTTTCTCAGAAGATTATTGATTTGATCGACATGAGTATGCCGAGGTCGACCCCTACCAGTTTGCTCAGTCACTCTCGCTTCATAAATCTGTTTCGTCAGCCTATTTCCATCCATTCTCTCCACATGTCCAAACCATCTGAGCATCCCTTTCTCTATCTTAGTCACTACATCTTCTGTCATACCGCAATGTTCCCTTATCACACTATTCTTTACTTTATCCCTCAATGTCACTTCAGCTATACTTCGCAAACTTCTCATTTCCACTGCATTAATTTTACTTTCATGCTTCTCCTGCCACACCCAACTTTCACTACCATGCATAAGTGTAGGGACAAGCACTCCTCTATGTACAGCCATCCTTGCCTTTTTAGACACGTTCTGACTGCTCATAAAGGTGTGAATGGCTCCATTCACTTGGTTTCCTGCCAAAACTCTTCTTTCAATATCATTGTCACGCTTTCCATCTCTTGCAAATTTTGAACCCAAATATACAAACTCTTTCACCTGTTCCACGCTCTTTCTTTCGATCGATATCGAGCAATCAGTCATACATTTCTCTCTTTCAAAAACCATTACTTTTGTCTTGCTTACATTAACATTCATTCCTCTACTTTTAAGCGCATCGTTCATTATATTAACCATCAACTGCAACTCCTCTGCCGATGATGCCAGTATTACCTGATCATCAGCATAAAGGAGGCATTTGACGGTTAGCTCATTCATTTTTAATCCATACGCGCACTCTTGTAGTTCTTTCAAGCAACTGTCCATGTATAGGTTGAACAGCCATGGTGACGCTACACAGCCTTGTCTCACACCTTTTTCGATGGAAAAAAGTCTGTGCAAGCTCCATTGATCCTGACACAAGCACTGGAGCCCTCGTATAGAGATCTCAAGGCTCGTATCAAGTTGCTGTTCACTCTATACATGGACAGTGTTGACCACAGTTCATTCCTCACCACTCTGTCATAGGCCTTTTCCAAGTCCACGAAGATGCAATAGACTTTTTGACGTTTTGCCAAAAACTTTTCAGCTAGGCATCTTAATGAAAAGACCTGATCCGTGCATCCTCTTCCTTTCATAAATCCTGCTTGTACATCCCACATTTTTCCTTCAGTTTCATTCATCACTCTTTTAATCAAAACTTTCGCATACAATTTGCCTACGACACTGAGCAAGCTTATGCCGCGGTAGTTTTTGCACTCTTGCTGTGACCCTTTACCTTTGTACAGCGGCACTATGACAGATTTGCACCATTCTTCTGGTACTCTGCCATTTCGCCAGCAAAGATTAAAAAGACGGTACAGCTGGCAAGCTACCACGCCACGGCCCGCTTTCAGCATCTCGACAGAAATTCTATCAATCCCAGCAGCCTTTCCTAATTTCATACTATTCAACGCTTCCTCAATTTCTTCCATACTTAAGTGGCTTTCATTCTCAAGTTCATTCATTTCCGAAACATGAGTCTCTCTTTGCATATCCTCTTTTTCAAATAAACTTTCAAAATATTCCTTCCACGTTTTTAACACACATTCCTCTCCTATCACAAGACTGCCATTACGGTTTCTGATTTGCTTAAATTGTGAGGTTGTCTTTTCAGTCCTCATTGTTCTTATAGACTTCCAAAAGAATTTTATGTTTTGTTGGAAGTCATCAGATAACCTGTTATGAAAGTCATCCTCATCATTCTCTTTCTTACTTTTTATGACGTCTTTCACAACACGCTTATACCTTTTATACTCATCCTTTGCCATTTTTACATCCTCATCCGTTGCCTTCTGCATTCTTTGGTTGGCCATTGTAGCCAACCAGTTCAACCATGCTTGCTTCTTATCAGACAAAACTTTTAAAACTTCAGCACCCATACTCTTTACCTGACATCCTTGTCTCCTTTTGCTTATCCCACATACATCCACTGCAACTTTTACGAGACCTTCCTTAATCGGCTTCCATAATTCTTCAATATCACATATTTCCTCTAAATTTACAAATTTCTCGCTCAATTTACTTACAAATTCCTCTTTCACGCGCATATCTTTCAAATTTTCGACTTTAATGCGCTCCAATACACCAATGGGTTTATGCACACGATGCCGCCACAGCTGAAACAGACCTCTTACTCGGCTAATTACCAAGAAGTGATCTGTGTCAACTCCGGCACCGCGGTATGCCCGAGTGTCCAGAACATTCTTTCTCATTCTTGCGTCTACTATCACAAAATCAATCATGCTTCTCTGGCTTTCTTGTTTCCTTGTATACAAGTGGATATCTTTGTGGTTAAATATGGTGTTGGTTACCACAAGATTCCTCTCCAAACATACTTCTAGCAAACTTTCGCCATTTTCATTCACTCGCTCATCCCCAAACTTACCCAATACACATTCATATCCATCACACTTCACTCCAACCCATCCATTAAAATCACCTAACATTACAATCCTTTCGTTTCGTTTGCATTTACCCAGAATATCATTCACACTCTCCCAGAATGCCTGCCTCTCACTTTGGTCTTTTGAGGACCGACGCCACCGCGCATCCTGTGGAGCATACACTCCTAACACAAAGATGCGCGTGAGTCCAACCTTTAACCTCAACCAAACGAATCTTGGGCTCACACATTCATAATCTGTCACACATTCATTCATTCTTGCGGAAAGTATTACACCGACACCCTGACAAGCGGCACAGGTTGTGGCTACGCCTGACCAGTATGCCGTATAGGTTCCATGCGTCGTGGTGTCGCATCCTTTCCGCTTTGTCTCATTCACACACAAAATATCCAGTCGCCTCTCTCGCATTATCTTGCATACCTCCTCAATTTTATCATCCATACCTCCTATTATATTCAACGTAGCAAAGCGGCTATCATTAGCCCACTTTTCGCCCCGATGGGAGACGAGACGTGACGGGTTGCGAACCACATCGCCGTCATTCTGGATGTTTAAATTGAACTCCATTGCGTTCCCACGAGTAGCAAGGAAAAAAACATGTCCACCTGAACAGAGCCCCGCTTGTCCAAGTAAGGCTAACCTTATTCTGGGCTCGCCCGGTCCCAGGGTAATAGGCACGCTTAAGACTACGCTCGCCCGTAGCCACGCCGCTCATCGGCACGGCGACCTTCGCTTGGCGGATAGTGGAGGGGATGAGGATGGGGTTGACAGCTAGTGTTATATAAATTCATTGTTATTCTTAAACAATTTAATAAAGAAAATAGCGTTATATAGAGTGGAGCGCACGTTATAACGAAACTACGAAGCTGCATTCTATTTTTAAACGAAATTTGTCCAGATAGCGTAGCTAGTAGTAGCTACTGGCCAAATACTGTAAGAAATTCTTAAACCTTTTTGGTAGTTTTGTTATGCTGGTCTCCACCCAGTATGATGAAACATCTTAGTTTGAATGAACCTTCGGAGAGTATTCGTCATATGAGATGGACTGTTCAAAACGGAAGATTAGACATTTTATCTAGTCTTGCAAAGGGGCACAAGAATGGCATCCTAAATCCATGACCCTGGGTCTGAAGGTTATATAAAGTTAGAACTAAGTCCAGCTATTGCAGACACAGGGAGAAATTTTGCAATGATCTAAGTGACGCTGTTTTTAGGGGATGAGAGAGGTTGTGGATCATGGATCGGATAATAATTAGTTTCCATAAGTAACACATCTCATAATCGACTCTTGAAATAATTAAAATTTGATTTAATTCTGAAAATAATACATAATATTGTTAGGTCGAAATTAATTATTGTTAACACCCCGACTCAGAGCAATCCGACTCGGAATTTTTTGTAAACCACCCTGAAGTAGGAGCCCCGCGGAGCGGGGCTCCGTCGACCTTAGTTAGTAGACGCCAATGAGGATTAGTTTTTGGTTTAATTGTGAATAAATTATCTGTGTCGTATAAATTATCTTTATTTATATTATGGTGAATAAAAGTTATGGAAAATGGCATTATTGAAAACGAAAATTATGGCAAATACATTTATGGATTTAAATTATTATGACACTTGATCGATTATGACCAATGGAATTAGTGAAAGTCATTTTATGTCATTTCACGATTATGGCAACTGAAGCGTTATGTCTAATGAAATTATGGCAAATACCAGTATGGCATATGAAATTATGGCATTTTAAATTATGGCAAACATTAGTAAACCGGCATAGTTAGTGTGTAACCTTTTCTGGTGGAGTGGTGTGTAAAATGGAAACATATTAATATGTACTCATACTAACCTCTCATTGTTCTGTTTATTGCGCTAAAAACTGCAAAGAAAAGATTTCATGTGACATAACAATTTATAAACTAGCGTTGGTACCTAGTAAGGTAAGAATCCAGGCATTGATACAGTTCCTAAAAACTTACAAGACAAACCGAACGCAACTTCTCTTTGCAATCGTTTATATTAGACTAGCTGTTCCTCGGGGCTTCGACCGAGTAGAAGTCGTTTAACGCGTATAATCATAACCTTCATTTTGCACAGTCGGCAAAAAAGTAGCCTATTTCCTTCCCTGGGCCTCGAACTATCTCTAAACCAAATTTCATCTCAGTCGCTCTAGCCATTTAGGCGTGAATGAGTAACGGACAGACAGACAGACAGAGTTACTTTCGCATTTATAATAATAGTATTAGTATTAGAAGTATTAGATATGTAGACCTCAATTTATCTGCTAGCTTTATAACAGTCGTTCTAAAAATATTATTATTACTATAAATTCACAATTTTGTTTGAGAATTTATCAGTATTAATTTCTGTCATAATCTTAGAGTGACAGTGAAATTTAAATGCTATGCGTTAACATTAAAAGTAAATAATGAAAAATACAACCGACTTCAAACAAATACTGAGAAATAAAATTTACTTAGCACAAAGTAATATGTATTGTGATTTATCAGATTTTATTCAATATCATATTGAAGTCGGCGCCAAGTAAACCCATAGGTTTAGGTAGGTATTATTAAGTGAAGTGGCCCCCAATCGCTAGATGCGCCACGTCTTTCCATCAGGCTGGTGGTGACGTCAATTTGGCGAGCTAAATATTAAAAAAAAAACATAAGTACCTACATACATACATTTGAAAAAAATCTTTTGCACAGTTTGGGAATATAAGGTCGTTTTGAAAAATAAAACTTACATAATGTATATTATTTCTATTTGAATATCTATTGGGAAGGTCAAATGGAGTAAAAATGTAACTATGAAACATGATATATACAATAAACCGGCCAAGTGCGTGTCGGACTCGCGCACGGAGGGTTCCGTACCAAAAAACAGCAAAAAATTTCATTTATTGCATGGGAGCCTCCTATTTTTTTTAATTTAACGTGAGACAAAATCTTTCATGGATGCTATGCCTAACAGGAGTTCGGTAGGTAGGAACCTAAAACCTCACATAACGCCCAACAGCCTATGGTTGGGAGCCCCGGGTTTGCCCTCGGAAGGATGTCCCAGTAAATGTCCATTTTGTCTTAATTATTTATTTTTTATGAAAATACGCTGCTCGATATTCTGTGAGTACTTCAAGCGTCTTCTGGTTGCCCTTATTACCTTTTAACCACTGATCTGTATTATATACAGATCAGTGCTTTTAACAGTACATATCTATTATGAAACAAGTATTGCTCTATGGTATTTGTTAACCATAAAGCAACGCGCGCCTTTGGACAGTTCGCGTTGCTCTATGTTGATCCTCTACGGTAGCGGTAGTAGGTACCATAGATTTAGGATTTTTCGCTACTCTCAATAGATATACAAAGCGTGCGAGCGAGACCTCATTATCCATACCACTTAGCTCGAGAGGAAAAGAGAAAGCAAATTGTGTACTCATATGTCAGTATTTTGAATCGTTGAATCCTGTGGAGCCCGTGGCGGCGGGATGTTATTAATAATATTCAACAATCTGTAGTGATATTAGGTACGATTAAAATAGAATTTTCAACGATGGTGTTGTGTGCAGTGTGTGATTGTGATACTTCTCACAACTTTAACCCGAACAAATACTAGTTTTACAGGTAAATTAAGACTTTGTTCATTGCTTTTTTTATTTACATATTTTGGCAATTTATTTAGAAATTTTACTAAGAAACCCACTGAAAACGTAGATTATGAATTTTCCTTCATTCCTATCAGAATATTTAATGTGTAAATGAATATATGGAGGATATACAAGGCAGAATATAAAAGGATTGTTTACAATAAAATAGTGATGGGTAGGTATCGATAAGGATGTCGATTGTTCGTTATAGTGACATACTGCTACAAAGTCATTCGGAGTTAATTTATAATAAACTAGATGATACTTGCCGCTTCGCCCGCCTTAACTTAAGTACCCGTTCTCGATTCCTGTGGTAAAATATTACCGGAATGAAAATTATCAAGCTGCATTCCAACGCATTAAGTAATACGCAATCTGAAATTTTTCATGAATTTTTTTTCAGAGTTTTTTTTTGAGCACTGAGTGTACCGTACCAAAAAACCGGCCAAGTGCGAGTTGAACTCGCCCATGAAGGGTTCCGTAGCAGCAAGTAACATAATATAAAAGTTCTTGTAGTTCGTTGTAACTTTCATTCATGTTTTAACACGTTCGCAGTGGTAGTGATTTTTCTCGGCGAAAATTGCGGTTTATGACGTATTAAAAAAAACTACCCACTCGATTTCGTTCAAACCAATTTTCGTGGGTGTATGGCAATGTAGATTATATATTTTTTTTATATTTATCATTCTCTTAGTTTAGAAGTTAGAGGGGGGGAGGGGGACGACACATTTTTCCACTTTGGAAGTGTCTCTTGCGCAAACTATTCACTTTAGAAAAAAAATATTTTACATATGGGTTTGATGAAAAAAAATTTTTGAGTTTCAGTTGTGAGTATGGGGACCCCAAAATTAAGTGCTTTTTTTCTAGTTTTATATAAAAATCTTAATACGGTTCACAGAATACATCTACTT
This sequence comes from Miltochrista miniata, assembly GCA_933228765.1. NCBI lineage: Eukaryota > Metazoa > Arthropoda > Insecta > Lepidoptera > Erebidae > Miltochrista > Miltochrista miniata. The sequence continues at coordinate 29,770,705 of OW121752.1, read as the reverse complement.
ACCAATTTTCAACAGCATAGGCCTTATAGTTTCGGAGAAAAGTGGCTGTGACACACGGACGGACAGACAGACATGACGAATCTATAAGGGTTCCGTTTTTGCCATTTGGCTACGGAACCTTAAAAACGCAAACATTCACGTTTGGTATATACATATAGGGCAGCCCCCCGTAATCTCCCCTTTTCCTGATTTTAGTATTTTTGTCATAGCGGCTACGCACAACAGGAGGGTCCTATTCCAAAAAACAGCAAGAAATCACGTTTGTTGTATGACCAGTCCTTGGATGGGTGAACATTCATGTGACCATTGTGACATTTATTTGAGCGTTTCCGTGTTTTGAAAGGCACATTAAGCCGTTGGTCCCGGTTGCCATTAAAATGGCAGTCGTTAAGCCAAGTTAAATGTCTATGTAGGTGGCTTGAAAATTCAACAGCAGGCAGTCACAACCTGCACCTGTCCATCTCAACACGGCAATACGGCTAATCAATCAAAGCAAACAGACATAAGATACCGAAGCCGAAAATTCTAACTATATTTTTGGCTTCGTTATTTTATGGCCAACACCCAGACAGTTTTTTTAACATTTCCAATGTTTTGACTTTTTATCATTTTATAATATGTAACTATAGATTTAAATATTAGGAACCAACGTGAAAATATTCATGTTAGGAGTTGATTTAATTTTCATCACATTTTAAAGATCAAGTTCGCTTTATCCCAAGTGTAAGTTTGTGAAGATGTTTAGATGTTTGATAGTCAAACATGGCTGAAATTTGATACATAGACGGTTTATAGCCCGGAATAAGATGTTAGGCACTTTTCATCCCTTGCTATAAAATGCTCCCATTGTGGCGGGAACGGGAACAGATTTCCACACGGATGAAGTGGCGATCATCTGCTACTAATTAATATAAACTTTATATTAAACACTCAATTAACACAAAACTGGTGTTTGACTTTCATAGATACTTACCCCTTTTTCAGAAAGCAACTACCTATTACCGATATTTTACATACTTACTATCAATTTACTTATAAACAAGCTATCGAAATGCAGTACCATTTTCTACGATAGTCTTTTTATTAATACTTTACGTGAGCAAAATCCTACATGGATGCTATGCCGGACTCCTACCGACTAAAAACCACACGTATCCTGCCCAGTTGGGCAGTAAGCAGTTGCTTACGGTTGGGAGCCCCGAGTAAGCCTTTGGAAGGATACCCCCGGACACCCAACAGCCCTTGGTCTACCACTGCTATCCCGCGTCTTTGGGATTTTTTCGGGTGTTATTCTGCTTCTTAGGAGTGGGGGGGGGGGGGGCGTGAGTGAATACCTCACGTTACTGTCCTCAGGCCCCCGGGAGGCTGATTGTCTTGGGCGAAGAATTTGCTTACTGCAGTCATCGTTTACAGAACATTGAGTCCGCGGGGTCACGTATAAGATGAAGTCTATTATAATAATAATTGTACAATAGACTTTATCTTTAAGCTTTTCAAAAACGCTACATTTTATTGACTGCCTCGTTGGTCTTAGAGGTCGAAGTGTGCGAGAGGTCGTTGGTTCGTTTGCTACCGAAGACAAAGATTTTGGTCGACACGAGTCTGAAGTGCTTTTATCGATAACATAGGTGAACTTTTGACAACACTATTTAACTCACACATAGATATTCCTCTTTTGGTTTCGTTTTCTATCTGACGCTGTTTATCTTGTACATTCTAAATCTATGGTAGGTACAGTATGTATTTTCAAAAGAGTTTCAGAACTCTATGTTTAATTTCTTTTTCACAATATGGATGACATTTGAATGATGACATGACATTATAAACACGATACCTTCTACAACATCGGTGCATGTAATTGAATTGTGTGTTTGTACGTAAATTATTTATACTGGAGAAAAATCTGAAATACGGGCTCTTTGTTTACTGTTTCCTATGAAATTGCTATCTTTGAAATATTACACGTATCTAAAGTAATCTGCTGAAAGCGTTGTTTACTTTTAAAGAAAAAATGTTTACGATGAAAGTCGAAAAATAAGTTAGTATGTGACCCGTTTAATGTTCAATCATGGCGACAAAAATTACTTTCGTTGCGCCATATTTGACTGTGCTATACCTTCTAAAGTATTCATTTAATTTGCATGGTGTAAAGGGAATAAATGATCTTGATGATATTTTCAAGCCAACTAACGTATTTTAATTGAGATAGATACCTTATTAACTAATATATAAGATAAAATGGCCAAAAAACATATTTGTTGTATGGGAGCCCCCTTAAATATTATTATGTTTTTGTTATTAGTATTTGTTGTTATAGCGGCAACAAAAATACATAATCTGTGAAAATTTCAACTCTCTCGCTATCACCGTTCATGAGATACAGCCTCCTGACGGACAGACAGACAGACAGACAGACGGACAGCGAAGTCTCATGAATAGGGTCCCGTTCTTTACCCTTTGGGTACGGAACCCTAAAAACCGGCCAAATGCGAGTTGGCCTCGCCCATGAAGGGTTCCGTAGCAGCCAGTAACATAATTATAAAAGTTCTTGTAGTTCGTTGTAACTTTCATTGATGTTTTAATATGTTCGCAGTGGTAGTGATTTTTCTAGGCGAAAATTGCGGTTTATGACGTATAAAAAAAAACTACCAACTCCATCTCGTTCAAACCAATTTTCGTTGGTAGATTTTATGGCAATGTACATGCCATATATTTTTTTTAGATTTTACATTCTCTTAGTTTAGAAGTTAGAGGAGGGCGACACACATTTTTCCATTTTGAAAGTGTCTCTTGCGCAAACTATTTACTTTAGAAAATAATGATGCTAAGGACCTCAATAGCATTTTTGAAGACCTATCTATAGATATCCCACACGTATGGGTTATATGAAAAAAAAAATCAGTTGAGTTCTGAGTATGGGGACCTCCAAAATTAACTGCTTTTTTTCTAGTTTTAGATAAAAATCTTGATGCGGTTCACAGAATACATCTGCTTACCAAGTTTCAACAGCATAGGTCTTATAGCTACGGAGAAAAGTGGCTGTGACACACGGACAGACAGACAGACAGAGAGACATGACGAATCTATAAGGGTTCCGTTTTTGCCATTTGGCTACGGAACCCTAAAAAAAGGTAACTGCTGTAAATCGTTAAGGAATTTCCTCGACTGTCTTTCGGTTCCGTCATCAGATCGACACTAGACCTTCATTAAATTGTAATACATTAAAGCACTTAATTAAAAAGTTAACAAACGCACTAAATGTCCCTACAATTTTCGGTGGTTGCCCTCGATTTCTCCTGAATCCCATCATCAGATCCTGATCTCGTGAAAATGGGACCACCTCAGAAGTAGACCCTATTCAACAAAAGAAAAAAAAAATTAAATCCGTCTATAATTGACGGAAATATCGGTGAACATAAATAAAAAAAACATACAGACGAATTGAGAACCTCCTCCTTTTTTGAAGTTGGTTAAAAATTGCGGAATTGGAATCCAGACGTGCAATGTGCTTGTCTGCTGCCTCAGTAGTATAAAATGAAGTCCTATATAGTACCATTACTTTCTGAATAAAGTAATAAAAACCGAAGTTTTGATATACGTACTAGGACGAACTTGTTAATAAAACTTTCCCACCCGCGAACGTACCAAACATATACTTATTCCCAATGACATATTGCCTTTATTAATCATGAGTATGTGTTAGGGTGGAACTGGATAATATTATTATGGTACGAGTAATATAATCTATATATATAAAAATCAATGCCACTTTTCGTTGTAATTTTATAACTCGAGATCGGGCTCACCTATTCAAACCAAATGTTTAGGCTTTGTTCGGACTATTTAGTAGATGGTTTATGTGAAGTTTGCACAAAATCGGTCAAGCGGTTCTTGATTTATCACGCAAACGAAGTTGCGCGGGTCAGCTAGTATATATATATATATAAAAATCAATGCCACTTTTCGTTGTAATTTTATAACTCAAGAACGGGCTCACCTATCCAAACCAAATTTTTAGGCTTTGTTCGGACTATTTAGTAGATGGTTTATGTGAAGTTTGCCCAAAATCGGTCGAACGGTTCTTGATTTATCACGCATTCGAAGTTGCGCGGGTCAGCTAGTAATATATATATATTAATATCTATGTACGTATCTAAAGCTTTAGCAGCTACAGGATCACTGCGAAGTTGACTGAAAATTCCTTCGCCAAGTCGAAAATTAGCGGATCATTTCGAGTTAAACTATTTGCCGGTAGAAATTTGAATAACTTAAGAGTCAAATTCCTGACAGCGTAGAAGTCTCTAGTAGAGAGGTATTAATGAAATTCAGCTATCGGATGAATGGCAATTTATTCGTATCATTATTTCTTTTGAAATCAATACATAGGTGTGCTCTTTAATTTACGATAAGTGGAATAAATATATAGCATTTCCTAAAATAATCATACAACTTCCTGGTCTTTCATTTGTAAAAATATGATACGGAGTCATATTTTGGGGCAAAGCTACAAATACAGATAATACAGGTCTTTAGAAGAAAAAAAAAGTGTGTGCGTGTAACCTTTACACGCGATTGAAGTAAAACTTCTTTGCTATTGACGGCATCAAATGTTATATTAATCTCATTCATTCGTTACTTAAAATAGCGTTACTTCCGTCACAAAAAAATCTGAGTTACTCGCTAGTCGCGATTAAAGATGTTTTACTTCAAAAATATGTTAGGGCAGTCTGCACCTTACAAAGTACAGCTAGCGATAGTTGTACACTTTGATCACCATATACTCGCAACCGGAGAGGTAGGTATACTCAAAAATACGTGGCTTGACGTGGCCGCTGTTACTCTCATAACCAAAGTGGGTGAAGGTGGCTCTTAGTGGAGGAAGAAATAGAAAAGCAGATATCAGGTATCTAATTGAGAGCCTCGGATGTAACTGGTTACGTCTAAAAGCTGCGGTGACCACTTAACAGCAGGTGGGCACTATGATTTTCTCTCACCTTAGTGGTATAAATAAATAGGGTTAAGCACAATAAAATTTTCTGAGTCGTCGAGTTTATTACATTGAATCTATTTCGATCTTTTTTTTTCTTTTTTTTTTAACTTGAGGGAAAATCCTCATGGATGCTATGCCGGACTCCTGCCGACTAAAAAACCTCACGTAACACCCATCAACCTATGGTTGGGAGCCCCGGGTAAGCCCTCGGAAGGATGTCATAGGACTCCCAACTCTTTTTCCATCTCGTTGTGATTTTATATGCATGAGCAGGCATTTGGTAAGAAACGTGTGGTTTTTAGTCGGTTGGAGTCCGGCATAGCAACCCTATAGTATTTTCCTGACGTTAAAAAAACTTCAACGATATAATGATGTTTATCATAATATCATTCTCAGTATATGCTAAGTACCTAAGTAATCGGTATTGGTGAACATTTTATAAGTTTTAAAGTAAGTTCAACTCATCTGTGCGCGCGGCCCTATGTGTGGGTAAACCTCGTATAAACACAGTGACTTCGTGTGCGTGACGAGAGGTACAGTGAAGTACAAAATACAAAAACACTCGTTTAACTAAAATAGAAAACTTAAGGGGTGAAATGTATGTTAAACATATTAATATGTTTTGCTGCTAAAAGAATAAAATAGAGGAAATTTAGGATTCGCTGCTCTCTACAAAGTTAATTATAAATTCAGATTCCATATCACAGGTCCATAGTATTCTTCTTCTTTGTATTACGCCACATCTCTTCATCAATTTGACCTTAACGTTCGTTTATTAATTTCATTATTCCCATCACATTTTGTTCGATGCTATGCGAGGCATTATATATTTTTTTTAATTCCCCCTACATTTTCGATTGGGTTTAGTTCAGGATGATACGGTGCCGCGGTGGTAGCCGAAGAACTTTTAAGCCATGTGGCTGAAGAATGTCATCAATCTTATTACAAACTAGCTGACCCTTGCAACTTCGTTTGCGTCACATAAGGTGTACGAAAGGAGAGGTATTTCTTCATCAGACTCTTCAAGCAGCGTGTAAAACTGCCCTGCCCTCTCCCAAAGGAACCGTGCAAAATATCGGAATCAAAAGTATCCCAGAACCTTCTTCGGATCATAAGCTCAGATTGTACCAAGTTTCATTTAAATCAATTCAGTAGTTTCAGCGTGATACTTATTCGGGATACATATAGACAGACAGACGGACATGAAAATTTTCAATTACATACGTTTTCGGCTTCAGTATGTAACGATTAGAGAACGCCCTCCAATTAAAATTTTCAAATTATCTTCCAATTGTACAGACTCTCGACCCTCCACAGTTTTTTTTAGATGTATAGAGTATGGTCTTTTTACTTTTTAAATCAAGTCATACAGTAAAATTATTGTCATATTTACTGTATAAGCAATGTTTTTTTCTGTCGACCATCATCTCTGCATTTCTATTTATTTTTGCATTAGGATTTGGAGCTCTATCATTTTTCGACTATTCTGTAGGCCTTTATAAGTTACACAATTCTACCATACATTATTTTTCATTCCTTCTATTCGAAAAGAATCACTTTGCACCACGATAACGGGGCGCAAAATAGCTCTTTTCTGTTAAGAGCTTTTTAGCGGGCGGCAAAATGATTTGAATTTGGAACTTGAAAATTTCATAGAAATCGAACACAAATTGTATGAAACACTGGCTGGTAAGTGTTCTGAGCGCGGTGTCCTGAGCTAACTAAAAAAAACTAAAGAGCGCCATTTATCTTTATCTGTTCGTGTTCGTCATTATTAACGTTCTTGTAATCAGTAAACATATTTTATTGTATTCTGCAAATATAATAAGTTCTACGTCAAGTTCTGAAAGTGAAAATCCATGAACTCCTGGAACAATATCTATAGAAGGTACTACGTCCTACAAAACTTATTTTTTTTCTCATAGAAAGGGAATGAAAAGTAGAGTATATAACTCGAGGACAAATTATTTTTCCCTCGGGCGGTGTACTTTGAATCCCTCGCTGCGCTCAGGATTCTACGTTAGAATCCCTCGCTATGCTCGGGATTCTATTCTAGAATCCTTCGCTACTCTCGTGATTCAAAGTAGCGCCCTCGCCGTAAAAATACTATTTTGCCCCCTTGTTATACAATCTACTATTGTTATGCCTAGAAGGGTTTAGGCAACGTTTTCGTTAAAAGCTCCCATACACCTGATTTTTTTCCGACGTCTCCAACTAATATCGTTATATTTTAGTCAATGTAAAACAAACTCAACAAATTATATACGCAAACCGTTCTCAAGAATCATTGGTGATCTCAACATGAAAATCAATGCAGTAGTTTTTAAGTTTGTCGTGAAGACAGACGCGGCGGAAACTTTGTTTTATAATAATATATATGTAGTGATAAAAAATATTAATTACATCGAATTGACACATCAAAAATATTTATCTGACTTCTTAAACATTTTCTCCGTGAAGAACTAGACATTTTCTTTAACGACTGTACCCATGGTATTATCACTTAGAACACTGTGTAATGGATTATAATGTAACCAACTTACACAGGATGTCAACATTGCAGTTACATTGAGAATTGTCATGATATTTAATTTTGTTTCATTATAACGTAACAGTTGCTTTCAAAACGTGGTAGATGACGCTGCATGCTTTTTGTTTATTATAATTTTTATTTCGCGGCCTCGCAGAGAGTTTCCTGCAAAGACTGCTTGGCACCGCTGGTGTCGTCAATAAGTCGAGTAACGTCTCTATCTCATAATAAACAAATGTACTCTGTGAAGACGCTGCGTCACTGGCACACAAATGAAAGCTGTATAATTACTAGCGCACGCACACATAGCGCCGCGCGCACTGATGAGTTGAACTTACTTATATCATATTTGTAAGTCTGTTATGGAAAAATAATAATATCAATAATGGAAGATAACATAAAAAGTAATACACGATTCGTAATACTGTTCTCTGAAGTAGAATAGTTCGAAAGCAAAGTGGATTACATACTTTGTGTTCGTAATCCACGTTGCTTTGGAAATATTCAACAAAAACGAATGTTTCAATAAGTATTCAATATCTGTAATAATCTGATTGAAGCGTTTGCAAAACCGCGAACTCGGTATTTTGTCAACGAACAATATGGTGAGCGTATGCCCGTAGCCCCGTGTGGCGACGGGGTCCCGTGCTACGACGGGTAAGAGTACAAAATGTCGCCACCCCTATACATCCCGAGAGTGTCGTAAAAGGCGACTTAGGGAACACTTTCGCAAAAAGATCCATTGCGTAGAGAAGGAAAACTCGAAATGAGACCCGGTTGTCAGTAAAATTATAGTCGTTAAGCCAAGTTAAAGGCCTTCAACTACAGGTCGCGGGGCCCTGCGCCTGTCCGTTCCAATACGGCAATAGGCTCACCACTTATTACGTGGGACATAAAACTATAAGGTGAAATGTGGGCATATACTATGCCTCTGCCTACCCCTTCGGGGATAAAGGCATGATTATATGTATTTGTGTATGTATGTTAATGTCATGGAAAATTTGTGATATTTCACAGTTTCCGTGCTTCGGAAGTATGCTAATTCGTTGGAAGGAGTAGTGACAATTCAGCTGTTAAGGCAAGTTACAAGTCGTATTGCAGATTGAAAATGTCATCAGCTGTTCACCGTCCCTGTCCGTTTCAATAGGGCGACGACCTCTTACGCACGACAAAATACAACTGGTGACACGAAAAAATACAACGGCCGAAATGAAGGTATACGGTATGCCTCTGCCTATCCGTCTATAAGGTATGATTCTCTCTAAGGTATGGCTCTCTAGTGTGAAGTTAGGCTAACAGTAGCTCGCTCGACAATTGATTTTGTTTAATTAATTTATCTTTATTTGTGTGAAAGGGGTAAGGAAAAGGGTACATAGATCTTATAAAGTTAGTGACACATAGTTTTCCAAATCTGCTAGCGGCTTACACATTCTCATTACAACATATCTATAAAATTTAAATTAAAATACATTAAATTCAATATACCTATCTACTTTTGTTTTTACTTGATGACGCCCGCGTCCCCCAAAGACGCGGGATAGCACCTGAATTCCGTTGCTCAGAGGGGTCGGCGTAACGTGCTACGTCGACGATACCCTCGTTACAGAGCGAGGAGCAACGCATCGAGACGCAGCACTAAAGGTCACGGCAGGGGTTGCTGAAGTCGTGGGCCGGATACGACGGCTGGGTCTTGAGGTCACCATTCACAAATCTGAGGCCCTGTGCTTGCACGGACTTCGGATGGGGCCACCTGCGGTATCCAGCCTACAGGTAGGGGGCGTCAGCATTGTCATCGACCCTTCGATGATGTATATGGGGCTCTTACTCGATAGTCGGTAGAACAACCAACATCAGGGGGACCTAACGCTCCCTACAGGAGACTGTACCTGGGGATCGTGCGGAGCATGGCCCTATACGGGGCCCCCGGCGGCCAGCAATGTGGATATACGGCTTAGCCCGTAGAGGGCGATGGCCATGACGGTGATAAAGGGAAATCCGCATGATCTCAGGTGAGGCGGCATGTCTCCTAGCCGGAACCCCTCCATGGGACCTGGAAGCGAGGCCTGCGTCTCGAGAAATCGAAGCCTGAGCGGTCCCAGCTCCACCAGGACACCGTGGAGACATGGAAGGTGCGACTTGAGCAACCAAAGGGGGGATTCGCCACAATCGCAGCGATCAGACCGGTCATGGACGAGTGGCTGGAGAGGAGACACGATGCTCTCTCCTACCGGTTGTCACAGACACTTACCGGGCACGGGAGCTTCGGTAAGTATCTGTGGCGAATACACCGGGAAATCACGGCCGAGTGCAGGCACTGCGAGGAGCGCAGCGTGGAGACAGCACGCCACACGTTGGTAGAGTGCACGGCGTGGGCGCAACAGCGCCAGGCCCTCGGGGCAGGTCTGGATGTGGACAATCGCTCACTCGAGACTCGCGTTGAAAAAAACACCCGAATTCCCTAGATGAGGCAGCAGTAGTAGCCAAAGCCTGTTGGGAATCTGGAGGGCTTACCCGGGGCTCCTAACCATAGGCAGTAAGTAGGAACGTGTGGTTTTTAGTCGTTAAGAGTCCAGCATAGCATCAATGACGGATTTTCCAATCGTTAAAAAAAAGATGCGTGAAAGTGTAACAAACATTCAGATATCTACACTCACAAACTTTCGCAAAGAAGTAAGATATTTCGTAATAGGTACCTACATAAAAAATAAAAACCCAAACCCTTGTTCTCTTTGTAACATATTGGTTGCCAAAAACGTGACCGCACTAGAAATTGTAAACAAATCACAGTCATTAACTGCGGGTCAACACACTGCTAATTGAACTATAATTTGCGAAATAGGTTAAGGTCCTGGAAGGGATTGAAACTTGGACAACGATCGAGCACAGCTTATTGTATAGGTACCTAATATGTGTAAACATAAACAAGAAGCTACATTAATTCGTGAAATGTGTAGAGAAGATCTGAGAATACTATGCGTTCGTTCGCGTTGAGAATGCAGTGAATATTATTTTTTATTATCATTATGATGATGAAAATTACATGGCAGAAATATAATGACTGCCTCTGTGGCGCAGTCGGTGGTGATACCGCCTGCGGCGCTGGAGGTCGTGGGTTCGATTACCACTGGAGACAAATATTTGTGTGACCCATAAATGTTTGTCTCAAGAGTCTGGGTGTTTCTATGTATAATAATGTATGTATTTAAAAGTATATAAGTATTAATATCCGTGGTCTGATACCCATAACACAAGCAGGTTATTCCTAGCTTACTTTGGGATCAGATAGCGTTGTGTGAGATGTCCGTGAATATTTATTTATTAATTTATTTATAATATACCTGATACTGCCCGCAGCTCCGCCTGCCTGGAAATCTGTTCTCATTCCCCAGTCTATGTCAACGGATACCACGGTTAAAAACTAGCTGAATAATAATTTCATGCTGTAATCTATCACCGTACTAAATTTAAGACTGATCCGTTCAGCCGTTAGAGCGTGATTGAATAACAAACCTCAAAATAATCTCCAAAATGTTTCACTTTCGATAAAGAGAGCAATGGTCATAGTCGTAATATTATTGGAAAGGTAAATCGAGCTTTTTATTTCATGACGTTCAAATGAACCTTACCGCTATGGTGGTACCTTTACAACAAGCTGCATTTTTAGAGTTCCGTAGCCAAATGGCAAAAAAGGAACCCTTATAGATTCGTCATGTCTGTCTGTCTGCCTGTCTGTCCGTCCGTGTGTCACAGCCACTTTTCTCCGAAACTATAACGCCTATGCTGTTGAAACTTGGTAAGTAGATATATTCTGTGAAACGCATCAAGATTTTTATGTAAAACTTGAAAAGAAGAAGTTAATTTTGGGGTTAAGCAGTTAATTACCCATACTCAGAACTGAAACTCAATATTTTTTTTTTATCAAACCCATAGAAAGAAAGAAAAAGAAATTTATTTCACATAGGCATATACAGATGCTCTTGTAAAACGTCCAGAATATAAATCAAAATCTCTACCAACAGTTCACAACGCGACCCACCTGAGAAGAACTGGCAAGAAACTCAGCGGGTTATTCTTTTTAGAGCTCTATTTACAAAATGAATCTAAAAACTATGCATTTCAACAATTTTTTGAGAATCCAGCAGAGCAGGTCATTTCCAGGCTTCGCCATCTAACAAATAATTACCAATCGTATAGTAGCCCCTGCAGTACAATTTACTTTTTACAACCTTTTTAAATTTATTAAGGGACATACTTTTAATTTCGTGTGGTAGCCTGTTGTAAAAGCGTATACAGTTACCCATGAAAGAATTGCTGATTTTGTGCAATCTGCTATGATAAACAGCAAGGTTACTTTTATTTCTAGTGTTGACATTGTGTCTATCACTTAACTTAGCGAAACTATGTAAATTTCTTTGTACGTACATAAGATTCTCAAAAATGTATTGTGATGCTACTCTAAGAATTTTAACCTCTTTGAATTTTTCGCGCAGAGAGACCCTTGGACCTAATTTATATAAAGCTCTTATGGCCCGCTTGTGTAATATAAAAAAATTTATCTATATCTGCAGCATTGCCCCACAGTAGAATACCGTAAGACATTATGCTATGAAAGTAACTGAAATAGACTATTCTAGCCGTATCTACATCCGTCAAGTGCCTTATCTTTTGTACAGCAAATGCTGCTGACTTAATCTACTTGCTAGTTCGACAATATGTGGACCCCATTGTAAACCAACGTCGACCGTTAACCCTAGGAACGTCGTTGATTCCGTTGATTCCACACACATAGGTCTTCAAAAATGCTATTGAGGTTGTGGTGGTTACACATACATGCAACCACCACTTGCAGTACGAGACACGGGGATAGAAAACGCTACAGCCTATGAACTGCGGCAACGCCTACACTGAGGAATGTTATTGTTGGAACGCTGCATCGGTGCAGTGCGAACCCCGTGACATCACTCACTCTGCGACGGACCGTGCGTGTGCGCATACAGTCGAACGATACCTACCTGTGAATCGCGATACATTTACTTATGATTTATAGTATTTCTTGTAAATAGTGTCAGTAAATAGTTTATTACATACAACATATGTATCTCATTGTTATCCTGTAGTATCGTCCTTTATTATTCCGTGTGTGCCGTACTGACTAACTACTCCGTGGAACGAGGTTGGTGTAAATCATACATCTTACACCACATTGGTGACCCGACGCTGACGCTGGGAAGAAAGAAGTAAGGAGCAAAAAGAAATAAGTGTGAACAAATTTCCACAAAGTGCGATACGGTGCATAGAATATTCTAAGTAAAAAAATACAAGGAGCAAGGTTTGAGACATAAGCGGTGAGCGATTTTTATTTTTTTTTACTATCATGTCGGAAACTAGTACCGGTAAGGTCAGTGATTCAGAGGCAGTTATAGATGATGTTAGGGAGCCTGGTGAGGTGTCAAAAATAGGGTCGACATGGCGTTGCCCGCCATTTTGTCAGTAAGAACCTGCCTTATGGTTTGCTCCATTGGAGGGTCGCTTTATTTTATCAAAAATTACGAGCGACACAACCAAGTTTTATTTTGTCACAACCCAACTTGAAACAAAATATGCCCTTCAGGTTAAGGACATAATAACAAACCCGCCGGTGGCAAACAAATACGAAAAATTGAAACACGAATTGATAACTCGCCTGTCCGCCTCGCAAGAAAAACGAATTCAACAGCTGCTCATACACGAAGAGCTTGGCGATCGGAAGCCATCACAGTTTTTGCGCCACCTGCAAAATCTTGCCGGTCCCTCTGGTGCTTCAGATTTTATCAAAAGTATATGGACTAACCGCTTACCACAAAATATACAAACCGTCATTGCAGCTCAACTAGCAGATTTGCAGCTGGAACAGTTGGCCGACATAGCAGGCCGAGTGCACGAGATAGCCCCATCAACGCCTCAGGTAGCAGCCACTTCGAAAGCAGCCGATGTCGACAGCGAGATGATTAAGCAATTGAGTGACCTCACCAAGCAGGTAGCCCTATTAACATCTAGGTTGAATCGAAAGGACAGAACTGACCAACGCTCACGCTCTCGCTCCCGCTCATCTCAACGGAGGTATGTAAATACACGATCTAAGCAGCCTCCTCCAAACCATCCAAATTGCTTCTATCATTACAACTACGGTGACAGAGCCCAAAACTGCAGGCAACCCTGTTCTTATCAGGCGGAAAACTTGAAGGGCGGTCGCAAGTAGCGGCCAACGAGTGCCCTGCATATTCAGGCCGTCTATTTGTAACTGATCGGACCACAAAAATGCAGTTCCTCGTGGACACTGGCTCAGACCTGTGTGTTTTTCCCCGTTCAGCAGTAAAGACGCCCTGCGCTAAGTCCGACTATGATTTAGTAGCTGCTAACAATACTGTTATCCATACATACGGACCAATACAGCTACAGTTGAATTTAGGACTTCGAAGAAATTACATCTGGAACTTCACAGTAGCAGATGTGATACGACCAATCATAGGAGTTGATTTCTTGTGCTATTTTAATTTACTAGTAGATTGCAGACAACAACGTTTAATTGACAACTTGACGTCTCTCTCAGTTGCTGCTGTTATCAATAAATATATTGAGCATATCGCTTCCGTTAAGGCTGTTGTTGGTGAGACAGAATACCATCAAATACTACGTGAGTACCCTGAGATAACACGTCCACCTGGAGTACATCGGCCAGTAAAGCACAACACGCTTCACTATATTAGAACTACACCTGGTCCTCCCGTTTCTAGTAAACCTCGACGACTCGACCCGGCTCGAACACTTATTGCGAAGAAGGAGTTCGAAAATATGCTCGCCAGTGGTGTTGCACGACGTTCAGAAAGCGCCTGGTCTGCTCCCCTGCATCTAGTAAAGAAGAAGGACGATGGATGGAGACCCTGTGGAGATTACAGGGCGCTGAATTCAAGAACTATCCCGGACAGGTACCCCATTCGTCATATTCATGACTTCTCTTACCAGCTCTCCGGTTGTTCAGTTTTTTCTACGATTGACTTAGTAAAAGCTTACAATCAATTACGGGTGAACCCTGAAGACATAGAGAAGACTGCCATCACTACGCCCTTCGGGCTTTTCGAATTTAATTTTATGACATACGGACTCCGCAACTCAGCACAAACGTTTCAAAGATTTATAGATGAGGTGCTCCAGGGCCTCGAATTTTGCTATGGCTACATCGACGACATCTTGGTATATTCTGCAAGTCCAGAACTTCACAAAGTTCACTTACGGCAAGTATTCGACCGTTTAAAACGTTACGGTGCTGTTGTCAACCCTGCAAAATGTAATATCGGACAATCAGAGGTAGTTTTCTTAGGCTACCGAGTATCCGCAGAAGGTACAAAACCTCTAGATACTAAAGTCCAGGCGATACAGGACTACCCATTTCCAAAAACCATAAAAGACTTACGTCGTTTCTTGGGAATGATAAATTTTTATCGTCGATTTACACCAAACGCTGCACAGATACAAGCTCCACTAAACGCTATTCTCGCTGGACCAAACGTGAAAGGAACGCACCTCGTTAAACAAAGTCCAGAATTAATAAATGCCTTCGAAGCCTGTAAATCGTCACTCTCAAAAGCTACTCTGTTGGCTCATCCAGATGTATCAGCTGAATTGGCTATTGTTACAGACGCATCTGATTCAGCTATAGGTGCTGTCCTTCAGCAGCGGAAAGGAACCAACTGGCAACCACTAGCTTTTTATTCTCACAAGCTAAACACCGCACAAAAGAAATATAGCCCATACGACCGTGAACTTCTAGCAGTGTATGAAGCGATAAAATACTTCAAGCATATGGTCGAGGCACGACCCTTTATAATTTTTACAGATCACAAGCCGCTTACATTCGCCTTCAAGTTGAATCGAGAAAAAAGCTCTCCAAGACAGTTCCGATATTTCGATTTTATATCTCAATTTTCTACAGATATAAGGTACTTACCTGGCAAAGAAAACGTCGTAGCAGATGCCCTGTCACGCGTGGAAGAGATATCAGCAGCCATCAACTTTGAAGAACTTGCAAAACTTCAGGAAACTGACCCTGAACTGCAACGCTTGCTCGTAAATGGTTCTAGCCTGAAACTAAAAAAAGTTGTTAGTCCCCTGTACAATAACTTACCAGTATACTGCGACGTATCAATGGACTTACCTCGTCCCTACGTCACACCTTCGCTAAGAAGAGATGTCTTCAACTCACTTCACAATCTTCATCATCCAGGAAACTCAGCTACAGTGCGACTGGTCTCACAAAGTTTTGTGTGGCTAGGGATCCGCAAAGATTGTAGAGAGTGGTCTAGACAGTGTTTGCAATGTCAAACAAGCAAAATTTACCGACATACCAGATCTCCGCTGTCCACTTACCTGACTCCTTCCTCCAGATTCACTCACATTCACCTCGACCTCATAGGGCCTTTAACCCCTTCTTATGATTACAGGTACTGCCTTACTGTGATAGACAGGTTTACTCGCTGGCCCGAAGCGTACCCATTGAAGGACATAACAGCAGAGACCTGCGCAGCTGCCCTGGTGTCTGGCTGGATCGCTAGATTTGGCTGCCCTGCAAGAGTAACTACTGACCGTGGCCGTCAATTTGAGAGCCATCTATTCAATGAACTTACCAAAATGATCGGCGCTCGACATCTCCGCACTACAGCATTCCACCCAGCATCCAACGGTATAATAGAGAGAATGCATAGACAATTGAAAGCTGCCATCATGTGCCATACTACCTCGCAATGGATCGAAGCACTGCCGTTGATTCTACTCGGCATGCGTAACTCTTGGAAAGAAGATATTCAAGCTACGCCGGCTGAACTGGTATATGGAGAAACACTACACTTACCTGGTCAATTTCTATCTCCAAAAGAAGAATTCACTGCCGCTGATGTCACCGAATACGCCACCCGACTTCGACTACATATGGTCAAACTTACTCCAAAACCTACTTCGTGGCATACCTTGTCACCATTTTACATTCCTCGTGATTTACATTCTGCATCACATGTTTTTCTTCGACGTGACTACGTTCGTAAGTCACTCGAACCTCCCTATTCTGGACCTTACAAGGTCATACACAGAAACCCTAAGTACTTTACCCTAGATATAAAGGGTAAACCCAGCAATATTACCGTCGACAGATTAAAACCTGCATACATGATGCGAGAAGATGTGGGATGTCCAGAGACAACTTCTACTCCCACTCCAACACCACAAGTGGAGAAAAGAACCAAAAGCGGAAGAACAGTCAGATTCCCCGATTATTTTCGACCGTAGTAACGGTCTGGGAGGGGGGAATATGTGGTGGTTACACATACATGCAATCACCACTTGCAGTACGAGACACGGGGATAGAAAACGCTACCGCCTATGAACTGCGGCAACGCCTACACTGAGGAATGTTATTGTTGGAACGCTGCATCGGTGCAGTGCGAACCCCGTGACATCACTCACTCTGCGACGGACCGTGCGTGTGCGCATACAGTCGAACGATACCTACCTGTGAATCGCGATACATTTACTTATGATTTATAGTATTTCTTGTAAATAGTGTCAGTAAATAGTTTATTACATACAACATATGTATCTCATTGTTATCCTGTAGTATCGTCCTTTATTATTCCGTGTGTGCCGTACTGACTAACTACTCCGTGGAACGAGGTTGGTGTAAATCATACATCTTACACCACAAGGTTTTTAACATCATTTTTAGGGTTTCGTAGCCAAATGGCAAAAACGGAACCCTTATAGATTCGTCATGTCTGTCTGTCTGTCTGTCTGTCTGTCTGTCTGTCTGTCTGTCTGTCTGTCCGTCCGTGTGTCACAGCCATTTTTCTCCGAAACTATAAGGCCTATGCTATTGAAACTTGGTAACTAGATGTATTCTGTGAACCGCATTAAGATTCTTATATAACACTAGAAAAAAAGCAGTAAATTTTGGGGGTCCCCATACTCAGAACTGAAACACAAATTTTTTTTTTTCATCAAATCTATACGTGTGGGTTATCTATAGATAGGTCTTCAAAAATGCTATTGAGGTTCCTAACATATTTTTTTTCTAAAATGAATAGTTTGCGCAAGAGACACTTCCAAAGTTGAAAAATGTGTGTCCCCCCCCCCCTCTAACTTCTAAACTAAGAGAATGTTAGATCTAAAAAAAATATATGATGTACATTGCCATAAAAACTACCAACGAAAATTGGTTTGAACGAGATAGAGCTGGTAGTTTTTTTTTAATACGTCAAACTGAAATTTTCGGTTAGAAAAATCAGTACCACTTATAACGTGTTTAAACATCAATCAAAGTTACAACGAACTATTAGAACTTTTATATTATGTTACTTGCTGCTACGAAACCCTTCATGGGCGAGTCCAACTCGCACTTGGCCGGTTTTTTCTAAAGTGAATAGTTTGCGCAACAGACACTTCCATAGTGGAAAAATGTGTGTCCCCCTCCCCCTCTAACTTTTAAACTAAGAGAATTATAAATCTAAAAAATATATATAATGTACCTACATTGCCATAAAATCTACCAACGATAATTGGTTAAAAAAAAACGTACGGGTTTGATGAAAAAAAAAATTGAGTTTCAGTTCTGAGTATGGGGACCCCCAAAATTTACTGCTTTTCTTCCAGTTTTATGTAAATATCTTAATGCGGTTTAAAGAATACATCTACTTACCCAGTTTCAACAGCTAAGACTATAAGACCTATTCTTATAGTTTGAGAGAAAAGTGGATGTGATATACATTGTAGGTACAATGCTAACGAAGTTTGTTGTAAATTAACACATAAAAATTCTTTGCATTTCTCCATTCTATAAATTCCTCTTGGCCCAAATGTAATTTAATAAAATTGCATCGACCTTGTAGTGTGCAGTTCTAATTAGCGAATATTTGAAAATAAACCCCTGCTCATATTACGAGAAGGTATTATTTATATTTACTTTATTGTGGTAATAACTAGTAATAGATAAAGACTATTTTAACCGCTACATTTTATTCATACGTATATTATACTCACGTCTTTATTCCCGAAGGGGTAGGCAGAGGCATAGTATACGCCCACATTCACCTTATAGTTTTATGTCCCACGTAATAGGTGGTGAGCCAATCGCCGTGTTGAAATGGACAAGCGCAGGCCGTGACAACCCACCTCCTATCCCTAAGACTTCCAGCTTGGATTAACGAAGATCATTTTACTGACTACCAACTTTCATTTAGAGTTTACCTTCTCTACGCAATGGATCGTTTCGCAAAAGTGTTCCTTAGTCGTCTCATACGACACCCTCGGGACCAATTGGGGTGGCGAAATTTTTTACTCTATTCCATCGCCACTCGTGGCGAATTTTGTAAAATAAATAAATAAATAAATATTCACGGACATTTCACACAACGCTATCTGATCCCAGAAAAAGGTAGGAATAACCTGCTTGTGTTATGGGTATCAGACCACGGAAATTAATTAATACTTATTTACTTTTAAACACATACATATTATACATAGAAACACCCAGACTCTTGAGGACAATCATTTATGGGTCACACAAATATTTGTCTCCGGTGGGAATCGAACCCACGACCTCCAGCGCCGCAGGCGGTATCACTACCGACTGCGCCACAGAGGCAGTCAGAAAAGACAGCTAATTCTTTTATAGTTACTTTCGCATTTACAATAATACCTATACATGTAGCAAAACGGCGTTCTCGCAACTTCTATAAACTATCTTGCGTTTAACTGTAGTTGCATCTAGACTTTTCGTTCCACTGACTCCTACTTTAAAAGCTAGAAACAAAGACTTAGGTAAATTGAATGTAAAGGAAAGATTAGGTGTATTGTTTACGTTACTACAGCGAGCGGGAGAGTGGTATGTTGATATAAAGTGATAGGATAATGTTCGGAGCGTTTCCACTTCGCTGGACGCTGGGTGTTTTCTTATAAACGTGATGATAGTTCTATATACTATAGTAGCGATTGAGTATAGGTAAAAGTAATATGAATAACATTCGATTTGTTTGTCGAGGACGCTATTTTTCTAAACTAAATATCATTTGTAACTATAAATTATCAAAATGTAAATATAACTCTTGATCGATCGATTTCAAAATGAACATTTCACTATTTCTGCACGGCAACACTTAACATGCTATTTCGTTGGAAATATGCAATTTAAATGAGATACCTCCTTGACCTACTACTGTTTTGAATTTTTGAGGAGGTTATAATTATTTTATTCAAGTATGTGTTAGTGTAGGGCAGGATCTACATTCGCCAGATGGACTGACGATAGAGAAAAAGTCGCAGGCAGAGACTGGAAGCTGACGCTCAGGACCGTGTGCTGTGGTGTAAATTGGAAAAGCCTGGGCCCAGCAGTGGACTGTCATAGATTTATTTGATAGATGTTTTAGGAGCTCCCAAAAGGATTTATGAATGAACCTATATTTTTCAGTAACTCTCTTCGTAAGAGAAACGCAAAACGTAAACAGTTAAGAATGAGCGAGGTAATTTAAAATTGACCATTTAAAGTCAGGTAACAAAACCTTTTTACTTAATGCTACGTAACTTTGAGTACTCGGCTCGCTAATGTGCATTTTATTGGACGTAAATTCTTATAAGGACACTCTTTAAGTACACAACAGCCAAACTATTTAGTTGGGAATGCACAGCGCTCCATTAGCAATGAACATAAAAACGACCAAGCATTGTCGGGTCGTGCTAAATGCTGGCACACTTTCCCATGGTAATTACTACCTACTATATTTATTTGTTTACGGTTTTTAGTATGAAAATGTATATGTCATTAGAGTTCGTAATTAGTAATACATTTTCTGTGCATGTGTGCTGTGAATTTCGCGAACTAGATAGCATTAAAAAGTTTCATGGGGAGTAGAGTAATAATAGTATTAGAGTCAACGAAATATTTATCCTGCAATAATTATTGTGTTATTGAGCATTTCCGATATTTTCTCAGACACCATAATAATTGAAGTCACAAATAAAAATCATCTTCCATCGAGCCCTTTTCCAACTCATTTGGGGACGGCATTCCAGTCTAACAACAATTTTTTTTTAATTTTTTTTTTTATATTTAGCTCGCCAAATTGACTTCGCCACCAGCCTGATGGAAAGCCGTGGCGCATCTAGCGATTGGGGGCCACTTCTGACAGTGGTCTTCAAGTTGGCGGCCCTGTGATGTGCCTCTTCACGCTCCTCTTGAAGAACCCGGGATTGTAAGATGAGGGAAACACGTGTGCGGGCAGGTCGTTCCATGTTTTTATAGTTAAAGATTAGGTGTATTGTTTACGTTCCTACAGCAAGCGGGAGAGTGGTGTGTTGATATAAAGTGATAGGATAATGTTCTGAACATTTCCACTTCGCTGGACGCTGGGTGTTTTCTTATAAACGTGATGATAGTTCTATATACTATAGTAGCGATTGAGTTTAGGTAAAAGTAATATGAATTACTCAATTTGCTTGTCGAGAACGATATTTTTCTAAACAAAATATCATTTGTAACTATAAATTATTAAAATGTGGGTATTAACTCTTGATCGATCGATTTCAAAAGGAAGATTACACTATTTCTACCCGAAAACACTGAACATGCTGTTTCATTTGAAATTTGCAATTTAAATGAGATACCTGACTGCCTCTGTAGCGCGGTCGGTAGTGATACCGCCTGCGGCGCTGGAGGTCGTTGGTTGGATTCCCACCGGAAACAAATATTTGTGTGACCCATAGATGTTTGTCTCAAGAGTCTGGGTGTTTCTATGTATAATATGTATGTATTTAAAAAGTATATAAGTATTAATATCCGTGGTCTGATACCCATAACACAAGCAGGTTATTCCTAGCTTACTTTGGGATCAGATAGCGTTGTGTGAAATGTCCGTGAATATTATTATTATATATTATACCTCCTTGACGTACTTATGTTTTAAATTTGTGAGAAGTTTATTTATTACTCCAGTCAAGTATGCGTTAATGTATGGTAGGATCTACTTCGCCAGATGGACTGACGATAGAGAAAAAGTCGCAGGCAGAGACTGGAAGCTGACGTGACCGTGTGTTGTGGTGTAAATTGGAAAAGCCTGGGCCCAGCAGTGGACTGTCATAGATTTATTTGATTGATGTTTTAGGAGCTCCCAAAAGGATTTATGAATGACCCTATATTATTCAGTAACTCTCTTCGTAAGAGAAACGCGAAACGTAAACAGTTAAGAACGAGGTAATTTAAAATTGACCATTTAAAGTCAGGTAAAACCTTTTTACTTAATGCTACGTAACTTTGAGTACTCGGCTCGCTAATGTGCATTTTATTGGACGTAAATTCTTATAAGGACACTCTTTAAGTACACAACAGCCAAACTATTCAGTTGGGAATGCACAGCGCTCCATTAGCACTGAACATAAAAACGACCAAGCATTGTCGGGTCGTGCTAAATTCAGGCACACTTTCCCATGGTAATTACTACCTACTATATTTATTTGTTTACGGTTTTTAGTATGAAAATGTATATGTCATTAGAGTTCGTAATTAGTAATACATTTTCTGTGCATGTGTGCTGTGAATTTCGCGAACTAGATAGTATTAAAAAGTTTCATGGGGAGTAGAGTAATAATAGTATTAGAGTCAACGAAATATTTATCCTGCAATAATTATTGTGTTATTGAGCATTTCCGATATTTTCTCAGACACCATAATAATTGAAGTCACAAATAAAAATCATCTTCCATCGAGCCCTTTTCCAACTCATTTGGGGACGGCATTCCAGTCTAACAACAATTTTTTTTTAATTTTTTTTTTTATATTTAGCTCGCCAAATTGACTTCGCCACCAGCCTGATGGAAAGCCGTGGCGCATCTAGCGATTGGGGGCCACTTCTGACAGTGGTCTTCAAGTTGGCGGCCCTGTGATGTGCCTCTTCACGCTCCTCTTGAGGTCCCCGGGATTGTAAGATGAGGGAAACACGTGTGCGGGCAGGTCGTTCCATGTTTTTATAGTTCGACAGAGGAACGATCTTTTGAAACGCTCAGTTCTGGCGAAGATTCTCTCCACTGTGTGTGAGTGGCATCTTTGCCCGGCACGTGTTGTTCGGGATCGGAAAGGAGAGGGTGGGATCAGGTTGAAGAGCTCTTCAGAACATTCGCCTTGATACATTCGATAGAAAACAGCCAAGGACGCTATGGTTCTTCGCTGCGCCAACGGTTCGTGGCCTCCCGTCACCTCAAGACAACCAATTATTCGGATAGCACGTCTCTGCATAGCGTCAAGCGCGTCTAGTAAATACCTTGCGGAGTCATCCCAAAGGTGAGAACAGTATTCGACGCAGGGCCGAATTTGCGTCTTGTACAGTAAATATCTCTGATGTGGCGTGAAAATCCGTCTCACCTTATTTAAGACTCCTAGTTTCCGCGAGGCCAGCCCAATACAACTCTCTATGTAGTTTTTGTGATTGAGTTCATGCCGGACGTCTATACCGAGGATCTCCAGGTTATCCTTTAGTGGAACCGTAATGCTCTGAAGAGAGGGTTGGGGTAGGAATGGGGACTTCTTAGCTGTAAACGCACACGCCGGTGTTTTTCTGGCATTGAACTCGACCAGGTTGTCTGAACCCCATTGGGCAATGTGACCCAGGTCCCGGTCGAGATCCGCCACGAGTTGCCTTTTCTTCTCCTCCACGTCGCCTCGCCCCTCCGCTGGACGGCCAGAATAGCTCCCATGTAGAGTACAAACGATGCGGATGAACTTCGATATTTCCCATGAAGCGACTTCCATGTGACCTCCCCTGACTAGAATGATTTTTAGGCTTTCGTACCCAAAAGGGTAAAAATGGAACCCTATTCATGAGACTTCGCTGTCCGTCTGTCTGTCTGACTGTCTGTCTGTCCATCATGAGGCTGTATCTCAGGAACCGTGATAGTTAGAGAGCTGAAATTTTCACAGATAATGTTTTTCTATTGCCGCTATAACAACAAAATATTAAAGTAGGGGAGGGGGGGGGGGCTGGCCTTATGGGGGTTCCCATACAACAAGCATGATTTTTTGTCGCTTTTTGGTACGGATCCCTATGTGCGCGAGTCCAACTCACACTTAGCCACTTTTATTTCACCAGCTTTATATTAGGTGCTTACACATCAAATTGGCGTTTTTCGTACTGGCCACTTTAATTACGATTTTCTCCTCTTTGGTAAGGAATTCCAAATTCAAATGTTCCCAGCTATTTACTCATGTATTTATCCTTCGATGACCGTCATTCATTTGTTTTTTTCTTCTGTTTTTTTCTGTTTGCGTCACTCATTTTACAAAATGGAAAACTTAAAATATCGCATTATTTACGAGTACGAGTTCCGCCGTGGCACTAGTGCTGCGGAAACGTCTAGAAGGGTGAATGATGTGTATGGCGGTCATGTTGCAAAAGAAAACACAGATCGTTTTTGGTTCCAACGTTTTCGTTCAGGAAATGTCGACCTGCAGAACAAGCCCCGTGGACGGCCTGAGATTCAAGTTGATAATGAAGTATTGAAGGCTATTGTGGAAGCGGATCCATCGCAAACCACGTCCGAGTTAGCTGCAGGCTGCGGTGTTAGTGATAAAACTGTTTTAATTCACTTGAAGCAAATTGGGAAGATTAAAAAGCTTGAAAGGTGGGTACCTCACGAATTGACTGAAGCAAACCGACAAAAGCGCGTCGACTGCTGCGTTACATTACTGAACCGGCACAATAATGAAGGTATTTTAAACCGAATCATTACCTGTGACAAAAAATGGATTCTTTACGATAATCGAAAGCGCTCAGCGCAATGGTTGGATCCTGGCCAGCCAGCCAAATCCTGCCCCAAGCGAAAATTAACCCCAAAAAAGTTACTTGTAAGCGTTTGGTGGACTAGTGCCGGTATTGTTCATTACAGTTTTCTCAAATCTGGCCAGACTATTACGGCTGATGTCTATTGTCAGCAATTGCAAACCATGATGGAAAAGCTAGCGGCTAAACAACCTAGGCTGGTCAATCGCTCCACGCCACTGCTGCTTCACGACAACGCTAGACCACACACTGCACAACAGACGGCTACCAAATTAGAAGAGCTTCAATTGGAATGTCTAAAACATCCTCCGTACTCCCGGATCTTGCTCCAACAGATTACCATTTTTTTTCGAAATTTGGACAACTTCTTGCAAGGGAAAAAATTCAACTCTGATGGGGCAGTCCAAATCGCCTTCACAGATTTTATTGATTCCCGTCCGACTGGTTTTTTTAGTAAAGGGATCAATGAACTACCTATGAGATGGCAAAAATGCATAGAAAACAATGGTTCATACTTTGATTAATTAAATATATTATATTTAAAAATATTCGACTTTTTGTTCCTCCTATACAAAACGCCAATTTCATATGTAAGCACCTAATATTAGCCTGTTCTTGTCTGTATCATAATAATATCGATATAACCTCATTCGTAATTTGCTGACAAATACTACCTATAAAATTTTTTGTGCGTAAATCTCAATTTAAATATAATGTAGGCAAATAATAATTATATCAGGTACCACAGCTGGATCTTTTTTTTTTTTTTTTTTTTTTTTTATACCACTAAGGTGGCAGACAAGCATACGGCCCACCAGAAGGACCGGTGGTCACCGCAGCCTATGAACGTTTGCAACACCAGAGGTGCCACACTCGCGCTGCCGACCCTGTAAAAACCTTCTAAGACCCCTTTTGAAGAACCCCATACTGTAGGCGTTTGGGAAAACCGAGGCAGGGAGGTCATTCCACAACCTAAGCGTGCGTGGAAGAAAACACCTATCGGATCTAACCGTGCTGGAACGCACCGGACGCAGAGTGTGAGGATGAACTCCCTGTCTGTGGCGAGCGGTGCGATGATAGAACGTAGCCGTGGGCATCATATCAAACAATTCCTCAGAGCACATACCATTGTACAGGCGGTAGAACACGCATAAGGAGGCAAAGTCTCTCCTGTCGCGAAGAGGTTCCACACCAGCTGTAAGTACAGGATCGTTGACAATTCTTACAGCTCGTCTTTGCACCGAGCCAAATGGACGAAGCTGATATTCAGGTGCTCCCGCCCAGAGGTGACAGCCTTGTCCTCCAAATGACTACGGAACTGAACGTCACTGGAGATGTCAACGCCAAGGATCCCTATACTTTTGGCGATGGAAAGAGATGTGCCCTGAAATTGCGGAGCTACAGTAATTGGGGTTTGCTTAGCGGTGAAAAAACACGCTTGTGTCTTGGAAGGGTTGAACTGGACAAGATTTTGTCCACCCCAATCGGACACTCTAGTAAGAGTAGCCTCGATTTCAGACACAAGCTGTTCACGATTTTCCTCTACTGTGTCCCGAGAGATACCGGGGCGGCCCGTGTAACAAGTGTCCCCCGTACTGTCGTAAGCATAACAATGAATGCCATCAATAGACAACATGTCATTGATATGCAGCAGAAACAGAGTAGGGGACAACACTGAGCCTTGCGGGACTCCAGCGTTTATGGCCATGCAGTCTGAACAGCTGCCGTCAACGACGGCCCTGATGCTTCTACCGGCCAAGAAGCTGGACACCCATCCGCATAATCTCTCAGGTAGTCCATATGAGGGCAATTTCGTAAGAAGACCACGGTGCCAGACCCGGTCAAAGGCTTTAAAGATGTCGAGGCTCACTGCTAGAGCCTCACCCTTACTCTCGATAGCCGCCGCCCATCGGTGTGTTAGGTACACAAGAAGATCGCCCGTCGAGCGACCGTGACGGAAACCGTACTGCCGGTCGCTGAGCAGGTCGTGTTCCTCAAGGTACCCCAGGAGCTGTGTATTAATTACACGCTCCATCACCTTGGATAAAAGGGAGTTTCCCTCGGCAGCTTTGGCAAGCGACCAAAATTCACGACTTCCTGAAGGGTAGCCTGCTAGCCGTTCGCCAATTCTGCCGACGAAATCGAACTTGGCCTTGACAATTGCTCTTTTACTGGACCTCGAGGCGGCATTTAATTTGCGTTTTACCTCAAAGATGTTTGGATCTGAATTTGCACGAGCCGTGGTCCAAGCTCTGTAGGCAGATTCTTTCTGCATTAGAGCTTCTCTGCAGAGCCGATTGAACCACGGTCGCTTTTTTGCACCTACAGGGATCCAGCGGTTGGGAATGTAGCATTCCATACCCTCCAAGATCCCCTCAGCGACTGCTATAGCACAAGAATCCAGATCCTCTGAGGCAAAACAAAGCCGCCACCACGGGTACGACGCATAGAACTCTCGCAGTCCATCCCAGTCTGCTGACTTGTAGTGCCACACATGTCGCCACTCCTTGGGCCGAGGTGGTTCAGGCCTTGCGAGAGGCACATGCGTCCGAACGACACAGTGGTCCGACGATCCTAGCGGAGCATCCACTGAAACACTGTATCCGTCCGGACGCGTTGTCAGCAGGAGGTCCAGCAATGCACTATGCTCGTTCTCCCTGTCTGGTATCCTTGTATGGGATTTAACCAGCTGGGAGAACCCATAGGTCAAGGCAAATTCGTGAGCAGCTTTTCCCGCAAAGTCGGTGGTCCGGGAGCCCAACCAGTCAACATGATGACCGTTGAAATCTCCCAAAATCACTATCTCCGCGGAGGGACACTGCTCAATCACCCTGTCAGTCGACTGCTGCAGGTGGTCATAAAGGCGAACTGTGTCCGTGTTACCGCTGTGAGACCTGTACACGCACGCGTAGATCCGGGTGTGGCCCCCGTGATCCACGCGCGCCCATAACGTAGACAGGTCCCTGTCTTCGAGGCTTGTAAGACGGCGACAGCAGACATCATCCCGGACGTACATACACACCCCGGCTTTCCGCCTAAAGTGGTACTCCAGCTTGTAGCCAGGGTACATTAAGTCAGATGCATCTTCCGGGCATGAGATCTGCGTCTCCGTCAAGAAAAAAAGGGTCGGCTTCGCAGTTTCAAGATGGTGGTGGACTACGTTGATGTTCGCGCGCATGCCTCTGATGTTGCAAAAGTCCACTTGAAGTGTGGACGCCGATGCCGCTGTGGATACCCTTTTATTTTTCCTTTTTGCTGCAATGGTTGTTTTTTTTTAAAAAGGGGAATTAAGAAGGTTGAGGGGGCGCCTGTGTGCCGCTGGCGCAGGAGACTAAGCGAGGCTCCAACTCACCAAAGGCAGACAAAGGTAATGCGGAAGATTGGCACGGCGTACGGAAGGGCCCCCGGTCCCCCCCCAATGCAGTGGCCGCGTCCACTCCGGTATCCTCCTCCGGCACGACCACAGCACCAGGGACTTTACACAGGCTGCTGGTTCAGCCTCCTGGGGCGGAGATTAAGTGATCCCCAGGTTCGGGTTCCGTACAGCCTGCGGGCGGTCAGCGGTCAACCGTTTCACCGGGTCTCCCTGACCGCCGTACCAATACTCCGCGCCTCTATCCGCCAATGGAGCCAGGTAAGAAAGAGGATCGCTGTAGTACCCTTGAAAGTTTATGAATACACGCCTATTTACAGAGATTTAAACTGTCAGGGTAGTGGTGGCTATTAATACTATTCTAATAGAGTTTAATTTGCCATGGCGGTATGTTAGTTCTGTTGAATATCCCGTATTTTGACACAGTTGTAACCGCAATGCTTATTAGAACTGGCAGGACAGTAGATAAAAATATCCGACAAGCTTATAACGCTTACTTACTGAATGAATTGATTGGCTTACTTAATTACCTTAAGCCTCGGTTAAGGCTAGCGGTGTGATGAACTACCACTGGATGTAATTTATTAAGATTAATAATAGTAGTAGATTTTTACCAAAAGCTGAGAATTAAAAGTATATTTTTAACTTAAAATGGTTTAAAAGAAGGGTAATGTGTTTTTGCATTCTACTCTACAGCTTTATCTACAACTTTGCAAAACGAATAGATATTATTGAATGAATGGACGCTATTATGATATGGGTGAAATGTTTTAAATTATATTGTTTTTTAAAATACCGCCAAGTGCGCTTCGGACGGAGGATTCCGTACCAAAAAACAGAATAGAATCATGTTAGTTGTATGGGAAAAAGAGGGCGCTAAAGGGGGGGCTCCTTTAGCGCCCTCTTTTTTCTGATTTTAGTATTTGTTGTTATAGCGGCAATAGAAATATATCATCTGTGAAATTTTCAGCTCTTTAGCCATCACCGTTCAGAGATACAGCCTCGTGACGGACAGACATTTCACGACTTTAGGTACGAAATCGTATAAAGCAAGAGTACAGCTATTTGACAGACACAGGCATGCGCTGACTGAACTAGAAATGTAAATAAAAAGCGTTAAAAATATTTTGTTTCGATGTGATACGTTTTGTAATTTGATGAATGCCGGCTGCAAGCACGAACAGGCGTCACGTTACGCCTGAGCCGAGCGTGCAAGCAAGAGCGTGGACCAAACGATAGAGAGGCATAAGTGCTCGAATTGTGACGCATCTATCTCTCTTCCACCTCATCGGCCGATTACGTTTATGTATTCTTATGGCGTTAGCATTATCGTCCGTAAACCAACTTTACAGACAACCCTTTCATTGCCGTTTTGTTTGTGAAGGTCACGGATAAAATTCTTGCTACAATATCGACAGATTCTGTTCAAGTATTACGATTAGATTAAATTCTTGCTACAATATCGTCGATATGGATTTAGACGAAAGTTGAATGACTAGTTTAACAATATTAATACTTTTGGCGAGCAAGTATTTGCTGTAGACTGCCTTGACTGTAGTACAAAATTGAAACGAGACTTCACTAGTGTAAAGCCATCGCTCGTCTCCGTGTCGAATATGCCAATACCTGCATGCAACATTCGGCCTAACGATTCATTTTTAGGTTTTCGTACCCAAAGGGTAAAAAATTACTGAAACTTCGCCGTCGTCAGTCTGCCACGAGGCTGTACCTATCTCTGGAACCGTGATCGTTAGAGGCCTGAAAATTTCACAGATGATGTATTTTTGTTGCCGCTTTAACAACAAAAATAAATCAGATTAAAAAAATTAAGCAGGACTCCCATACAAAAAAAATGAGTTTTTTGTCGTTGTTGTTACGGGAACCCTCGGTGAGCGATTCCGCTTCACACTTGACCAGTTTTTATTCTAGTTGATTTTTATGTTGACCTATATTGAAGTCCAAAAGATTTCAAATTTTACCAATATCGATAAGCTCAGTGCGTTTGATTGAAAATTGGAAAGTATCCTGAAAGCGGATGTTTGGACAGTTCAATTTTCAAGATTGCCAATCAACTTGGGCGGCCTGTTCAGTATTTGACAAGGGGACTTCGTTGCGGGTTTTAAACTGTACGATTTTTTATACAGAGTGAAATCATTATAGCTTGAACTAGCAACTAAGTACGGGCATCTTACTGTAACGCTTATAAGCAAATAATTAAATGCCTTATAGTTGCGCATAAGCGCAGTTACTGCCCGTTCGCTCTAACTTTGCGGCTCGGCTCTATACTAAAGTCGAATTTTTGATTAGACGAAGTAAATTGACAGCAACTAATGTCACTTCTTCTTGTAGTGTTGCGTATTTTCTATGACGAAGTGACATTAGCTACTGTCAATTTACTTCGTATAATTAACAATTCGGGTATACGCCTCTACGCCAGCGGCAAAGTTAGAGCGAACGGGTAGTACAGTTATTTTTACTTACCTACGTAATAAGTAGTGACAATAAGAAAAGTGCCGATGGACACATTCTTTACTGTGTTAGTTTAAGCAAGTTAAGTTAAATTTAAATTACTCATTAGCCTCACGGCTAGATCGTAATTGTTATGAGGTAACTAATAAGTTACATCATAAATAACAACAAAAATATTTACTTGCAAATAGCTACGATGACAGTAACATAATCTGTGCAACGTAAGCGTACCCGATCCCAATACTGATAATAATGTAAATTTGAAATAGAAAACCTAATAAAGCCGCAGGCTTCTGTCAGCGGTTTATTTTACGAACAAGAATCTCATATTCATCATAAGGATTTGCATGAATATTGCTCAATCACATAATAAATCAGTATATCGCATTGCTGACCCCAGACTCTCCTATCAACATTTTGGGAGGGTGATTGACCTTATTATATAAGGTTTGACGCATTGGGTTAGGTTTCTTTTTGAGATTTTCTTCTGTCTTCTCGTCTGTTCTGGGCTGAGACTGGCTCTGGTCTCAGATAATTAGGTACTAGTTGCACTTTGTACCCACACAGAACGGCTATTCAAAATAGAAGACTCGTCGAACTTCGTCTCACCTTTCACAGAACTGATTCAATTTATGAGATCTGTGTGATTTTTTATAAACCAGTCCTGACAATAACGAGCACAAATAAAAGAATTATTCAATTTGGTGTATCAAAAGTTATGTACGTACCTACTACATAAATTTCGACGATTCATTTTTATTTGTATAGATAAAACACACAAACGTAATCAATACAAATACACGTAGTTTAACATTGTACCAGGGTTCCACTGGTTCGTCGCCGATAATTTTTAACACAAACCGAAACTAACGAAATCTGTAATTGTAGATTCATGCGTTTAACCTATAGGAACTTAATTCATAAAACTTATACACATACGACACCAAATAACTTCTTTACGATAGTTTATTTTCATTTAAAATACCTACTCAGGAAAGTAAAAAATTCAATGATTTGTCATACTTACTATATTTTTCTACTCATCTGTCTTAGACAACGATTGTCAAAACAAGACATGTTTACATTATTGCCAGATCGGGCAGGATTGGACTATACACGTTTCCATTTCCATAAAAATGTTTAGACTTTTTTTTTTCATTTTACTAAGGCCTTAACCCTTTTCATCCTGAAACTGCGTACGTGAATGTTTTGTAGAAAAAATAGCTTTATATATTACTTACAAGCGTGGAAATCACGTACGCAATATTATTCATAGATCTCCAACGGGTTTCCTTTGTCCGTGGACACACAAATCTTATTCAGCTTGATCAGGACTGATGAAGAATGAATTGCATAGTTTGAATTGCGTCTGAAAAAATCAGTGGCACAACAGGACTGCCGTGCCGACGGTACTGAAAACTTGAACAATAAAAAAATGTGATGTTTCTTATTTCTGACGATTCCTTTTTTTAAGATTTAAATTACTATCAAATAGTAATCTATTTCTTCTATCGTCGTTGCGCCTGACAAGTTCCATATGTGCATTTTTTTGATTTTTCGATTTTTACATATTTATAATCTCCGTCTAAATCTACACATGCTAGTAAAATCCGTTGTGTAATATCTAGCTTAGAACCAATTTTGCAATATTCCGTATGTGTTTTAAGCCTTGGAAAAAAACGTTATGTGCACACACGCACATATGGAATATGCGATCTTGCCAATATCGTGCGGAGAACATGATAAATATGTGACCATTACCATAATTTTAATTAGTATTGAAAAGAAAAGTGTGTCGAAATTCGTAAGTAATGTGCTTTTTACTTATTTATTACTATTATTTGATAAGTTTTGTTGTGTATAGAGTCCTACTAACAACATAGGCGTCACTTTCTTGTCTCAGCTGCGAGTGGTGCTCCTGCTGATTAGGGAATGAAGTCATTACGAAGAGAAGAACAAACAAAATAAAGCACTACGCACTACTAATGCACTAGGTACTTAGCCGTCTGGTCAACGTCGTACAGTAAGGGCCAAACCCCTACCAATATGAAAGCTTATAAAAATAAACGGCCCCCTAGTTCCCTACACTTC
Organism: Miltochrista miniata; assembly: GCA_933228765.1. Lineage (NCBI taxonomy): Eukaryota > Metazoa > Arthropoda > Insecta > Lepidoptera > Erebidae > Miltochrista > Miltochrista miniata. The sequence goes on along the minus strand of OW121752.1, from coordinate 29,738,408 downwards.
CGCTGTTCCGGTCGCGGTAATGGTCGCAACAATGACGGGTGGGACAAAGAATTTACGGGCTAAGACAGGTTGCCATTGACGACTGATTCTGGCTCCATATAACGACGCACTTTAGGTACACTCCATAGCTGAACGAGCATCTTACCAAACTCGAGGTAGACCTGAGTCGCAAAGACATACTAGACTGGAGCGAGATCCGAATAAAGGGTATCTTCAGTTACACACTTCAATCAAGGAACACTAGAACAAGCTTACCTTCACACCAGATGAAATGCTCTATTTTTAGCAAAGTGATGGAAGGAACTCGACGGTGGTGTCGATTTTATGGTGAAAATGTACCTCATTAGCAGTGGTGTGAAAGTCAGAATTATAGCGGCTCGGGTAACATATCTTATTTTGGAACTTACTGATAGGAACTCTCTGAATGTGATACAGGTGTTTACCTCGAGAAGCACGAAAGAGGCAATCGAGGCTGTGTAGACATAGCGAAGATATTACAAGGCACTGCCAACTACAATGTTAATGGGTATTTTTAACGCCAAACTGTAGGGTATAAGATCGCGGCAAAACCGTGATACGGCGAATGACTGGAGCACATACCTACTTGTTGATTTCCCCTCCAATCTCAGGGTCACTTCTTGGTGAACTCTTTCTTTAATATGAGGCCCCATAGAAAGTAGATTTGGTGAAACCCCGACAAAGTCACAATTAATAGCCCAGGTTATAAAGCCTGCTCTTCGACCTACTACGCTCCGAAATCGTTCCGAATACGCTCCGAAACTTCGAAATCGTTTCGATTTGCTAGAAACCACTGATAACGATAAAACCGACACAGTGGTAAAAAGGTTCCAACAAGTGCGCAATGGCAAAAAAAGGTGTTCAAAGCTCGAGACTCTCGAAGTTATGAAGATTAGACCTACGCCTGCGTATTTGTCAGAACGGTTTGACTTTAACGTCAAAATTCTAAAGCTGCTAAGACACGAGCTCAAACGTAATAACACCAGTGTTTTCGAGGCTACGATTGAGCAGAACAGGGGCACTAAGGTCTGTACCCAACAGTTCAACAGCAGCAAACAGCCCCAGGTAGCAAAGTTGTACCCTCAAGGTTAATTTCATAAATATTCTCGAGGAAATGGACTGCTTTTACAGAGACCTATAATTATCACGGATTAATCAGCCTACGTGGCCACGGGGCTCCATTAACGCACCAATGGACCAGATATCGATCAGAGCAAAGTCAGCGTGGCACTCGAGCAACTCAAAAATAATAAATCCCCTTGAGAGGACAAAATTAAGAAATAACACCTTAAATTTGATGGGACTAAATAAATAATAAATAAAATATTCTTTATTGTAGACCATAAAGGAACATATTCAAAGAAGAAGATCTTAATCTACGTATGTACAATAGGCGGCCTTATCGCTAAAAGCAATCTCTGCCAGGCAACCTTTGGATGGATAGAAAACATGAAGCTGATAGGGGCAGTGTACAAATTTTAGAAGCAAACATATACCAACAACATAACTATAATTATATACATATAAATAAACATACATAAATACACATACATATTATATAATATATACAATACATAAACATACATACAGACACGATATACTTTATCATATACTCGTATTTAGAGACATAATACATACTAAGAAGAAAAACACGAAGTAGGTACTAGTCGGAAATAGACAAAAAGTGATTCATAAGCATACTCTTGAAAGATACTAGTGATTGTGCTCGCCTTATAGATACTGGCAAAGCATTCCACAGGCGAATCGCTTGCACAGTGAAGGATTTGTCCACGAAATTTGTTGAGTGCTGTGGCATCCAAAGAGTCAAATTTTCTGATGACCTTAAAAATCTCGAATGTCGGTCTATGCTCCTTAAAGTGTATTCAATTTCACTATGGTCCTCAAAGTGTATTCAATTTCATTCTCCGGCTAGAAGAGACAGCTAAAGCGGGGAGCGGGAGTGTGGTGACACTGATCTTTAAAAAAAGGTGACAAGACCGGCACCATTTTACAAGTTTACAAGTTGTTCTCGAGAATAGTGACACAAATTGCCTCGCCGTAAAAAAACGACGTAGCAGGGACTAATCCTAGTCGAAAGATTGAGGGTTGTGGTTGCCCAGGAGTCTACCTACCTTGAAACCTGATTTGAAACGATGTTATCCGTTAGAATACCAGAGTTATCGATATAGCTCTCAGAGCATGCGTTTTGATGGTAGGTACACATCTATGGAAGAAACGATAGCCGAGCTTGATGAACGTAGGATATGACGATTCCCCTTCTGATGACTCAACCGTCTGAAAAGGTCACAGAGTGTGTCTGAATGCGGAAGACGTAGGACGGTATGCTCCGGCGTAATTTGGGAGAAACCTACGTCCAGCATTGGACTGCCATAGGCTAATTTGAAAACCTACTTAAGAATAGGCATAAAACTGAGCACGGATTCTACAGACGTAAGATCGTACGTAAGTATTTTTTTTTATACCACTAAGGTGGCAGACAAGCATACGGCCCACCAGAAGGACCGGTGGTCACCGCAGCCTATGAACGTTTGCAACACCAGAGGCACCACACTCGCGCTGCCGACCCTGTAAATATCTTCTAAGACCCCTTTTGAAGAACCCCATACTGTAGACGTTTGGGAAAACCGAGGCAAAGTTTTACAAAGTTTCAACCAAAGGGGGGATTCGCCACAATCGCGGCCGTCAGACCGGTCATGGACGAGTGGCTGGAGAGGAGACACGGTGCTCTCTCCTACCGGTTGACACAGATACTTGCCGGGCACGGTAGCTTCGGTAAGTATCTGTGGCGAAGACGTGGGCGCAACAGCGTCAGGTCCTCATAGTGGGTCTGGACGTGGACACTCTCTCACTCGAGACTATGGTGCGAGCCATGATCTCCAGCGGGAGTAAGTGGGACTGCGCCGCCTCTTTCTGCGAGCAGGTCATGCTCGTAAAGGAGGCAGCGGGGCGGGTAAGGGAGAGAACTCTCCCACCCGAGTTCCGCAGTCGGTGGCCTAGGTCTGTTGGGAGTCCTGGGATATCCTTTCGAGGGTTTACCCGGGGCTCCCAACCATAGGCTGTTGGGCGTTACGTGAGGTTTTTTGGTCGGTAGGAGGCCGGCATAACATCCATGAGGATTCTACCTCACATAAAAAAAAAAGTATTCAAAAGTTTAGGCTCCATCTATTTTGTTCTGCACTCTGCTTTGAACTCGTGTAAAGAGGATTAAGGACTTTATAGAGGAGTTTATATTGTGACATTTAGGTATTTTCACATAATTTTAATTTAACTTTTGCGATTAAGGACAGAAGTTTTAATTAATACTTATACATTACAAGAAGACCGACCAATAATTGTGAAAATGAAATTAGTACACAGAATGTTTAATACCGAAATGTCACATAATAGACTAGTTTTGGAGAAAACTGTGTTAACATTATCCCTTATGTGCATGAAAATGGCACATGAATAATTTGCATGCACAGTGCCAAAACAGGTATGTGCAGATTTACAGAAAAAAAAATTATATCTTCAAATATATGCCACATTGCATTTTAAATGTATATCTTACATATGTAAAAAATGAATGTGCATAATACTGCATTTACAGATTTTTGATTAGGACACAGTTTTTGAAAAAACATGTTTTTTTGAGTTTCCCAAAACCTTGTAAAAATCACATCTGGAACTTGTCAGGCGCAACGACGCTATACTTTTTCCTAATGAAGAGATCTAATGCAATAGAAGTAACCATAAGAACATTTTAATGTTATTATTCAGATTTTCAGTTTATCGTCACTAAAAATTATCATTCAAACTTCTATTAAATTAAAATTAGTTAAAGTTCATTTAAGGCCACCACAAACGTAGCTATAATATATATTAATATACCGAAATATATATTATATTATAGCAAGCTATCACACACGGGAGCTATACTATAATATATATGTCGGAGTAGACATGCGGCAGCTGTTTTTAAAAAGCGCAGGCCCGCTGACCTGGAGTAGGTCATCGGGTCTGCTTTATGCTTTATTACACTTATAGATGGATATCTAGTTAAATAACAGTGAAATAAATACTTAGGCGGTATTTATTTCAGAAACACAGTAATCAAAACAAGCAAATGGAACACCAATGAAATAAAATCAAATGAAATGAAAAATCTTTATTCATGTAAGTCACAATCTACATTTACTGCCAGATTCGCAACGCAATAGGTAGAGCTGGAGAAAAAAAGAACCTGGCAATAAAACTCCGGCCACTCTTTTAACTTCCAGTAGGTTATTACAACATAATTTTTATTCCAAATTAAAACCAACATAGAATCTACTCACAATGTTTTCTCTCCAAATTCCAGCAACAAAGTGAGCCCTCGGCCACAACCACTGTCTATTTATAAATCCCCGCCACTCAAATTGTTCTCACAAAACACGTGGCTTGATATTTAATGTTTTCTTTTTAAATCAAAGAAATGTGGTTCAATTTATTTTTGAGAAATAAAGTTATTAATTTAATTAGTCAAACAAACTGTTAAATTGAATGAAATCGTTAAAATACAAAGATGAATTCATTCTCAGTAAAATGAACATTGCCGGAACTATAGGAATAACAAAAATCCTGTTTTGATTAAAAACATTTTTAAATGTCGACAATATTCGTATTAATTGTCAATAAGAATTTAACAATAGTCTTTATTGTAGGTTCTTACGAACCTACATAGTCACATAACACTTAGGTAACCTAATTAGTTCAACACTACATCAAGTTATACAAATCAGTGTTAATAAATTCTACAACTATTTCTATTCGAACCTTATATCACAAAATAGTAAGGTATCAGTAAAGTTGCTCATTGTAATGGTTTTAATCTATTTATAATCAAATAGATTTTAATTAGTAATTCTCGGTGTGGCGACACGGCCATACTGATCGGCGATGCGTGCTCTGCATCGTGTGGTAAGGTCTAGATCTGCAAAATAAATATTAAAAGCTGAGGCTTGGTAGTTCTACAGTACACGCAAACCAGAAAAACTTGGTTAAGCAAATATAATTCCATTGGTCATAACCTTACATCGTGGTAGCATGTAGAGTGTCACCGCTCATAGTTAATGAAGACGGTGAGCTGGTTATGATGCGCTCACTGAGTGCTACTACTGCGATCCACATCAATCAATGAATCAAATCAGCCTATATCAGTCCACTGCTGGACGTAGGCCTCTCCCAAATGACGCCACAACACACGGTACTGCGCACATGTAAATACATGGCAACAGATTTTTTTTTTTTATACACAGGGAAGGATTTGTAGGGGAGAGGTCGATGCTGTCAAAGACAGGGGCCCTAGGGGATGTCGGTAGGGTCGATGCTGTGCCCTAAGCGGTCTTGTACGCCGTGTTACACAGGGGACCATTATTCTTTCAGGATTGGGATATCCACTTTTAGTGGTTCTTACTGCTCATTCCACATGACAACAGTATTTTTTTTTTTTTATATACGGGTAAGGATATGTAGGGGAGAGGTCGATGCTGTCAAAGACAGGGGCCCTAGGGGATGTTGGTAGGGTCGATGCTGTGCCCTAAGCGGTCTTGTACGCCGTGTTACACAGGGGACCATTATTCTTTCAGGATTGGGATATCCACTTTTAGTGGTTCTTACTGCTCATTCCACATGACAACAGTTTTTTTTTTTTATTTTTTTTTTTTTTTATATACGGGTAAGGATATGTAGGGGAGAGGTCGATGCTGTCAAAGACAGGGGCCCTAGGGGATGTTGGTAGGGTCGATGCTTTGCCCTAAGCGGTCTTGTACGCCGTGTTACACAGGGGACCATTATTCTTTCAGGATTGGGATATCCACTTTTAGTGGTTCTTACTGCTCATTCCACATGACAACAGTTTTTTTTTTTTTTTTTTTTTTTAATATACGGTTAAGGATATGTAGGGGAGAGGTCGATGCTGTCAAAGACAGGGGCCCTAGGGGATGTTGGTAAGGTCGATGCTGTGCCCTAAGCGGTCTTGTACGCCGTGTTACACAGGGGACCACTATTCTTTCAGGATTGGGATATCCACTTTTTGTGGCTTAATACAAATAATAAATAAATAATATGATTCAGGATAGGGATATTAGTGGCTTATTGGCGACTCCACGCCCCAATAGCATCTTTTCATTTAAATATTTTATTAGCTAATTTGGTGACTCCACGTCCCAATAGCATCATTTGTCTAATAATTCAGCTAGCATTTTAATACCGATTAGACTGAAGAAACTAAAATGAAAATACCTCACCAGATTTTTCAATTTGTGGTTTCTGAGAATCAAGTACTCGCTGGGTGCGGTGCCGTCAACGTCAGCGCCAATGCGCCAGATGACCTAACCTAAGCTGTAGCTCACCACGAGGTTTTGGGCGCCCCGCTGTTGATTGTGGGGACCTTTAGCGCCCGTCTATGATGTCCTAATGCTTCCTTTAGAAGACAGCGGCCGTTGTCGAGAACGCTGTAAACTTAAACAAAGATGCCTCTGTAAAAACTATGATTTTTTTTTTTGCACTATTCCTGTCAAATCTCGCCTTATCTTTAGTAGATGTCTGTGTCGTTGTTGTACGTGCCATTCAAGAAGTTTCAAACTAGGTACTTCAGTGGTTGACCAAATTAGGCAATTCCGCTGGTAAACAGTTTTGGCACTGAAATAAGAGGAGCTACGCCTGCAGTTCGGACTTTCTGATGCGGTGTGCGAATTTGAAGTCTCGTAATCCCTTATCATGATAAGACTATTAGCCCTAATGATACCTGTGGCTACTATACAGGGACATCGTTTATAATCACTTGTTTTGGGGCTAGGAAGAGATGAAATACTTGTTTGGGCCACCAAGGTTCAATGCTCGCCTTTGTAGTTTGTATAGCGTAACAGAACTTACTTTGTATAGGAGTATTTTTAAAGAGGGAATCCTATATGAAGCCATGCCGGACTCCTACCGACTAAAAACCACACGTTTCCTACCTAATATGCCTACGGTTGGGAGCCCCGGGTAAGCTCTCGGAAGGATGACCCCAGGACTCCAGACAGACCTACAGTTACCACTGCGGCCTCACCTAGCGGTGGGGGAATATGCATAGGAGTCTACTGTGAAGGTTACACGTTCCTGTTCATCTGAAGTGCCTGGCTTACTCGATACGTCGACGTGTAGGTATAGCTTCGAATGGCACGGTCGGTTTGCTAATAGAGCGCAAGTGAACTTGCGTTGATCTAAACATTCGAGCTCCTGAAAACGATGCAATTGTCCTAATGTTAACGGTGAAAAAATCTTTAACGGTGCTAATTTTTTTTCAAAATAGTAACTTCCATAATTTTATGACGAGTCTTAAGGTATTAATTACTAAAGCTTCTTTGGAACGATTTAGGCACAACAGTCAACCGTTGTGTACCAACCCAGGACTGGGTCTCGCTTTTCAGATACCTATCTTGACATTTTCTTGCAGATAACATCCCTGGACGGTCTCATCTCAATGGAAACCGTCTATGATAGTATGTACGTAACTATCTCGACGTTGTTTACTGTTTATTCAGATGAATAATCATTAATCAAACTGTTATTCAAGACTTTGCCTGTTAAAGGTATTTCAGTTTAACAATATCGGCATGCTGCATCCGCTCGCCCTTCCTGTATTTATTTCAAATTCAATTTTTTGCGAATATACCATTATGGATGTGAGACAGCAAGTCTTCCTTGTGCTTCGAGGCTTAAAGCGCGTCGCAGTCGGGATAACGTATAATCATCTTGAAATGGCGTCCATACAAGTAATAGTTAAAACGTTTGACCGCTCGTACTACCACCAAAATCTCGAGTTCGCTCGAGTGATACTTATCTAGTTTCTACATCGCATCGGTCGTGTGCATACTAAAAAAAAAAAAAACACTATGTGCTGCCGACCCGTATTGATTTGAATAAGGATTGACCCGAAGTCAAGGCCCAGCCAAGGAAGCAATTCGCTAGGTTCTTTTCCTAGAAATATTCTATGCCATGCTTCCTCATGAACATGGGTCCATTGCCACTTAGTGCCTTAGATAGTCAGTTCATTAAGAGAAGCCACAGCAGGAGCGATATTTGGTATGAACGAGCGGGAGTATTCAGCGCGACAACTGAATAGACGAATTTGTTTAGCATTTGTCGGTACCAGAGTTTTTAGGCTTAACCTTTTTAGGGCTAGGACGCACTTGACCGTTCTGTACTAAATTTTTAGCATACTCAATTGACCGTTAAAAGAAAAGGCATTATTCTATGAGGATTGGAAATCCTGGTTTACGGAATGATATAAAGACTCTAAGCACAGATTAGTAAATAGTTACTGCTCTAGTGACAGAGCTTGGAGAGAAAACCTACGGTATTTACCAGAGATATCAGAAAAATATGTACTGATAACGTCACCTATACAAACCTATGCTATACTACCTTTGTGGTCATTGTCTGAACTCAAGAGGTAATTTTATTTTTCTGGGTGTTTTTAAGTCATCTTCGATATCAAGGTTACCTTATGCTATCTAATAAAAATAGATTTGAACCTATCAACACGTCTGAAGTAATAATCTTGTGAAATGTGACATTCAATTTCTACGTTAATTCTATTATCTAGAATCTAGACAGACTTAAGATGCTCGTAGAAACAAAAGGAGACCTATGCCACCAAGTAATTTTATTGACCACACGTTTTCGGTTTTCCGGCAAATTGTATGAGATTGACTCACGAATTAACAAGCACTTAACCCCGCTATCAAAGATGGTATTATTAATTACCTTACCTATCCTCACACGCATTGTGTTCAAGCTGGACTGGTTAAGAACAGAGTTCATATTATAGGTTATGTGCTTTTCGCGGCGATAGCAGGTACCAAATGTGTAAACGGCTTTTGATCAAAATGAATAAAATTCAAGTACTATAAGTTTGTTCGTATAACCGTTGTGTTGGCCGGGTTATTGTCGCATTGGGAACACAAGTTTCTTTCAACCGTACGTTTATCCGAATCTGTTGTAGTAGCTTTAAAACGTCACTCACGAGAGGTATGACCGGACTTACTACAAAAATTACAGTAAGAAGCGTTTCCACTATCAATGGAATATTTTAACAGTTTCGGTGGTGGTTGTGATCAATTCGCGTTTGAACGCTTACATAATATAGAAGAGGTAACATAACCTATCATCGCTGCTACTGCATCGCAATTTCGTAACCACTAAGCTGGCAGACTAGCTTATGGTGGCCTCACCGTGGACGCGGTAACTAGCCAGTTGTCAACCTATGTTAGCGCGGCCCTTCAGCAGCCTAGTTATTTTCATACGTATATCGTAGTCACTTGATAACATAGTTAGTTTGAAACAAACAAAAAAAAAGAAAACATGATTACATCAATTGCAGTCGCCAACGCGACGTTACCGCCTAGGTCATATGAGGGTAGAAACACATCGGTACTTAATCATAATTTTCTTTTGTTGTTTCGACAGGCGATCACTCATACATTACTTCACTGTGATCATATTAAAATAAAATTCAGGTGGTACATTACCCCTTTGCTGTTGTAGCTGTGTGACGGTGCTTGTGGAAGACTTACTAGCACCAGGATCTCGCACAGCCGCGGAACACGCCGGCGCGCCCGTAACCGCGTGCGGCGCGTTGGTAAACTGGTACACAATCTTCGTAGCAAAGATCCTGAAAAATAAATAGTCTCGCACAGTATTTTGTAGGTAGTGATCCCACTTCTGATGTCGGAGTAGACATGCGGCAGCTGTTTTTAAAAAGCGCAGGCCCGCTGACCTGGAGTAGGTCATCGGGTCTGCTTTATGCTTTATTACACTTATAGATGGATATCTAGTTAAATAACAGTGAAATAAATACTTAGGCGGTATTTATTTCAGAAACACAGTAATCAAAACAAGCAAATGGAACACCAATGAAATAAAATCAAATGAAATGAAAAATCTTTATTCATGTAAGTCACAATCTACATTTACTGCCAGATTCGCAACGCAATAGGTAGAGCTGGAGAAAAAAAGAACCTGGCAATAAAACTCCGGCCACTCTTTTAACTTCCAGTAGGTTATTACAACATAATTTTTATTCCAAATTAAAACCAACATAGAATCTACTCACAATGTTTTCTCTCCAAATTCCAGCAACAAAGTGAGCCCTCGGCCACAACCACTGTCTATTTATAAATCCCCGCCACTCAAATTGTTCTCACAAAACACGTGGCTTGATATTTAATGTTTTCTTTTTAAATCAAAGAAATGTGGTTCAATTTATTTTTGAGAAATAAAGTTATTAATTTAATTAGTCAAACAAACTGTTAAATTGAATGAAATCGTTAAAATACAAAGATTAATTCATTCTCAGTAAAATGAACATTGCCGGAACTATAGGAATAACAAAAATCCTGTTTTGATTAAAAACATTTTTAAATGTCGACAATATTCGTATTAATTGTCAATAAGAATTTAACAATAGTCTTTATTGTAGGTTCTTACGAACCTACATAGTCACATAACACTTAGGTAACCTAATTAGTTCAACACTACATCAAGTTATACAAATCAGTGTTAATAAATTCTACAACTATTTCTATTCGAACCTTATATCACAAAATAGTAAGGTATCAGTAAAGTTGCTCATTGTAATGGTTTTAATCTATTTATAATCAAATAGATTTTAATTAGTAATTCTCGGTGTGGCGACATATATTTTGCCCTCACTCGATCTGCGGCCGTCCTTGCAAGAGCACGGTTTTAATGCTTATTTTATGTACAGGATGTTCAAATTTCCGCGTACCTACCTATCCTAAAAACAAAAATAGGCAAAAAATCCTGTTTAATTACAAACTAATTCTTTGAGCGAGAAATAGGCCATGAAAGGAGTCCACTTATAGAAGATTTGCGACTTCACCGTACATCGATCTTCAATTGTTTTAACAATCTATATTTTTGTTTTGCCGATCTTCACTTAAGTTAATGATCCTCATTTTATTTTGTCGATCTTCATTTGTTATACCGAACTTCATTTATTTCTTCCATTAAGATTCAGGTATAAGTCCGAACTCTGCAGCAAACAGCACTGCTCGGCAGCAGTGCTGCATTACTGCTACAGAACCTCGGGTCCCCATATATTTTGTATAGGTTTATTTTAGAACACATTCCGAAACAATAATTATGGATGGATACCACCACGTCACAACCTGCCTCTGTCCGTTTCAACACGGCAATACGGCTCACTATCATCAACCTAGGCTATAGCAGTCCAGTGCTGGACGTAGGCCTCTCCCAATTCACGCCACATTGCATGGGACAAAATCTTAAAGGTGTAATGTGGGCATATAAAATGCCTCTGCCTACCCCTTTGAGGAAAAAGGCGTGACTATATGTATGTAAGTGCCATTACGTACTGCGCGACACTGCTGCTGTGCTCAGAATCAACGCGGCAGACAGCTTTGCTGCGTAGCACCTCAGCAACAGCAGTGCTGCTTGCTGCCGAGTTCCAGCTCATACCTTTAAGGTCTTCATTTCAAGATTCCGGAAAGATTTCAGCAAAATTAATTTAATTGAGATTAATAAAACCATTTACTTGCTTTAGTCATACAATAGAAGTACTACCACTGATGATGACACTCCCAGAATGTTCGGTAAACAAACGAAACATCCTTTATCTTCAAAATATACGAAAATATATATTAATATACAAAATATATAGTAATATGTTAAAATATACCAAGCTATATCTGTCGACATATTTTGATGACGTCATAGAAATATATATTATAGCTGCGTGTGTGGTCCTTCGAAAATTTGTATAGAAAATATGTCGTAATATGCCTTGCTATATTTCATATTAATATATATTATAGCTACGTTTGTGATGGCCTTAAATATGCCTCATTACCTTTATTAGGGGTAACTTAAAAATAAATGACTAGATTTGCTTAAAATTAAAACGAGCTGAGTACCTATTCCGACAGTTTCGAATTTGCACCTGTCAAGGTCCAGACTCCCGACATAGCTGAACCTGTGCTATAAATCAATTCGCGATAAATACACCTCAATTATTACGGACGCAGATCTGTTTAATTTATTCAATTATATAACGCCACACTACTTAAATGATCTAAACACACTACAGATAATTGATTTAGTAGACATAAGTAGTAACGTCGTTTCCTACAGAGTTATATTGGGCGGTGATTTATCAAGGAATGTCTATAGAGCGACGTCAGAACCAGGGTGATATAGCTCACAATAGCATAGAAAAATCATAATTCTCCCATGACACACTGATCTAAGATCTTCTCCTCAGAGCTCGGTGTATTTAAGTAGTAACAAATTAACTGCTGAACGGAACTAAAATCACTGCCATTATCAATTCTAATTTTTCATTATCATCCACCTCCATATTGTTAGAAATGTCACCTAGATCACTCTGGTTTTGACGTCGTCAAAAGCGAGCACGTAGTATAATGTTTATTTTGTTGCTGTAAGTCAAGAAATATACATCTGTGTAAGTTGTGCTGTGCGGTTATACCGCCATAACCTCTTCGTAATAATTGTTTCAACACAAAAATAAGAATAAAATATACTAGTATGTAATGCTGATTTATAGCCTAAACAAGCGTCTTAATCAAATCAGCAAGATAGATTTATTTTTAACTTAAGCCTTAAAAATATAGCACTTCCAAAGTTTGTTATTAAAATGTATAAAGATCCATTAGGATTTGAATCATCAAATAGGAGCAGACAGGGAAGGGTAACTATGAATTGATTTAAATAATTTATTTAATATTAGGTACGTTAAGGCTAAAAGCTTATACACAGCTGAAGAAACAAATTTTATATAAAACCGCATAAGTGCGTGTCAGAATCAGGCACTTAGGGTTTCGTACAAGAAAAGTGGCAGAAGTTTTTTGTATATGGGAGCCCCCTTAATCTCCCCTTTTTTTAAATTCCAGTATGTTTGTTCTTATAGCGGCAACAGAAATACATCCTCTGTGAAAATTTTAGCTCCCTAACTATCACGGTTCCTGAAATACAGCCTCATGACCGACAGACAGACGGACAAGCAAGTCTCATGAATAGGGTCCCGTTTTTACCCTTGGGTACGGAACCCTCAAAACGTCCCATGTTACAGGTAGAACATTTTTATACAAGACTAATTTTAAAAATAGAAAAGAATTTTATTACTTGACACGTTCAACAGTCCAGTCATTTGGTCGGAAAAATAGAGGTTACCCGGAAAGTTTTTCGGGAGTTTTGAAAATTGGCAATGTTATAGATTTTGATATGCTCTTTCTAAATTTCAACTTTGCCACCTCGTATGTTTGCCGCTCGCGCCGCCATATTGAAAAAATGGCACCCAAAAGCAGTTTTTTGATAATAACTCCTTTCCGACGCATTTTACAGGAAAAACATGCTATACAAAACAAAAGTAGAGAAAATTTCCTACAATTTATGTCATAACCTTTTCTTTCCTAAAATCAATAGTTTCGGTGTACGAGCGCCGTAAACCATTATACATCCACACCAACGTGTAATATTTACTTAAACAGCTCATATTGTGATTTGTAAATTATAAAAATTATACGAAGGTTAAATATTGTTCCATAGAATGAAAACCTAGCTAACTATAGTCTGTCATGTCTCCGCAGGTATAAAGGAATACGTCCCTTCTATCTCAGGCCCCTTCTTTCCCTTCTAAGAAACATCTGGCCACAGCTGAGCTCAATAGAAATATTTAGTCTAAGCCATCCGTATACGTTTATCATTTCACAGTGTCGTTTACATTTACAGAGCCATGGCTTCTAATGAAGTAAACTGCTTTATTTGTGGTGATATACTGCAAGAAAGTGAAGTTATTTAAGTGAAGGAAAAAGAATTGGAATTACACTTTACGGCGCTACTACGCCGAAACTGTTAATTTTAGGGAAAAAAAGATTATGACAAATTGTAGGAAATTTCCTCTACTTTTTAGATCAAAATTTTGATACCTTTAAATATCTTTATGATCGAACTGGTTTTTTAGCAAACGGTGTGATTGCTGATATTTTAGCATTTTTTACAAATAAAAATCAATCATATCCAGATTATCAAAGCTATTTAATAGTTGGCTGGAAAAATACGTCTATATTTGAAAGCATTATGGAACTGTCTGGATTTAAAGCCTCTGTGGTAATTTATTGTGTAGATATGTTTTTCCTGTAAAATGCGTCGAAAAGAAGTTATTATCAAAAAACTGCTTTTGGGCGCCATTTTTTCAAATTGGCGGTGCGAGCGGCAAACATACGAGGTGGCAAAGTTGAAATTAGGAAAGAGCATATAAAAATCTATAAAATTAGCGATTTTCAAAACTCCCGGAAAACTTTCCAAGTAAAAATACCAAATGACTGTACTACAACGCGGAAGCCCATTTATGTATCTAGTTATTATGACGCAACGAGATCTAAAAATTCTCGTTGTGATCCATCAGGAATGACGCAACGAGATCCAACAGATCTTGTACGAGTTGACTAACTCGTACAAGATCTGTTGGGAACATTGGGGTTGGAAGTGACTACCTCAAACCCCAATGTTTTTATGAAATTTCATAATTTTTATATTTTTTTTTGTATTTGCAGTAGTAGGGGATGATCAGATCTTTCAGTAGGTTTTCACCGTTTCAAGGTATGTCAAAAATAATACTGTAAAATCTACAAAATAAAAAACGAGAACTTTCTGATCTCGTTCCGCACTAGATAGAAAAAAATGCGGGTACTCTTAGATCTCGTTTTGCAGATAAAAGAATAGTAATGGGAACAATAAGACAAACAATATTATCGATGATGAATAAAAAAATACAACTAGCTGACCCGCGCAACTTCGTTAGCGCGATAAATGAAGAACCGCTCGACCGATTTTGTGCAAACTTCACATTAACCATCTACTAAATAGACCGAACAAAGCCTAAACATTTGGTTTGGATAGGTGAGCCCGTTCTTGAGTTATAAAATTACAACGAAAAGTGGCATTGATTTTTATATATATAGATAGATAGATAGTAAGGCATTAGAAACTTATTAGCTATTCAGTACAAAAAATGACAATGTTTTTCATTAAAACACAGAAGACACATAGTTTTTTTCGCACTTCACACAGAAACCTTTCACCTGTTTTGTCTTTTTATCCGCTTCTTATCTAGTCATTGTTTTTCATGCCTTTTCGTATCAACTCACACAACGCCTCTTCTTGGTATTTACTATATATTTGGGTTCAGTGGTCACATCCGGATTATCTTTTTCCGAAATCTTTATAATTTTATTATAATTATCTTTTTTATCGAAAGTTGACACAGCACTAATTATTATCTTGTTTAGATTCGCACGAGATCGCTACGAGATCCTTTAGTGCTCGTTCAGCTCTGGACGCAAAATTTTACTATTTGGTCGCAACGAGACCTATCAGATCTCGTTCGTTTTTATTCATAAAAATATTACATTATATGTACATTACAGCAAAAAAAAAAATATCTCACTCTATCAGTAAAGAAACATACAGAAATATCATTTGCTGAAACGGGATAAACATAGGATTTCACTTGTGCGATACTGAAACGTCACAAACGAGAACTAAAATATCTCGTTCCGCATTGAACGTGTTAATGATGATGAACAAAAAAATCTTCTTTTATTTTCTTCTCTTTTACTTTTTACTCTGATTTACATGTTATTCCCACTAGAAAAAAAACTTGTCAATTTTACTTATCAACGTATAACCGAAGCCTTTGGACATAGAAAATTGATATTTTGAGAATAAGCTGCCCTAGGCACACACTTAGAAAGGATTTATCAAAATTTTACACCCCTAACGTTGTACAGGGTGTAGAACGATCCGACCGAACTATATCCTGGCTGTAACCGGGGTTATTACTCGTTATAAGTATAAAAAAGATAGACAATATGATTATATTACATACAGATAGGCAACTCCCTGCCCCCCACTGAGCAAGGTTCCTCACCCCCACCGCAGCGGTCAGCATAGTTGGAGGGTATTTTGACGGAACGTTTGCAGAGCCTTAGTGGTCTGACACACATTCAAGCTCTGTACAAACATAATGTGTTTTTAATGTAGGTAACAAAATTAAAAACGAATCATTTGTATGGAGTTTCCGCCCTGGGCGCCGATTCTCGACCACACGACGTGAATGCGTGAACGCAAATTTACGGGTGAAACGTCGTCCGTCTCATGTTTCGCTGTTCCTAAATATGAGACAGGCGACGCGTCACCCGCCGATTTCCGTCCACGCATTTATGTCGTGTGAAGTGAAAATCGGTGCCCTGTGGTATAACTACGCCTAAGATACAGTAAGAGTAATATACCAAAACTTAGTAAACCCGCAACTCTTAACAAAGTTCATATGCATATGAGAGGCAAGTTTCAGTTAATTAAACAGAGACGCATAGCAACTTGTGTCCGTCTTACAAACTTAACTTATTACGGGACTGAGTCGCCCAGAACTTGGTAATTCTTGCAAAAAGAAGTAACAAACTCTAACCAGTTTCGATAGCAATTACTCGAAAGTACCGTTTTCGAGTTTAGTTCGTACATGTTCTCTGATCCGTTCGGAGAATGGGTTCGCATAATAAGTTCCTGGAAATGTGTTTCTTTAAGATTTTTTTTTATATTCTAAGAAGTCTTTAGTACTTTTTTTATAAATTAGCTCAGTAACAAGTTTTTGTTGATTTGCCCTGAAAATATTGTAAGAATGATCGATGATATCTACATTTACTTATTGTAAGAAAATACAGCTTGGTTTGGTGAGGGACTTCACATGAAGTGGTCTTTCACTTACTAAAAATTCAGGAGAAAAAATGAGTACAATTCTTATTGCCTACTTTACAAACTCCGTGAAAAGTGCTTTTGTTATTTATTATTATTCACTTCATGTGAGAATGTTCATACATATAGTCACGGCTTTATCCCCGAAGGGGTAGGCAGAGGCATAATATATGCGTACTCTTACATTCCATCTTACAGTTTTACGTCTATATTACAGTAGGAACAATAAACAGTTATTTATTAAGTTATGTCTTTCTGTAAATCTTTTGACTGACTATGTTATAACCCTTACAACCATAGATAAAAACTGCAAAAAATAATTTATCCAATAACCAACATTTTTTACTATAAAAGTTTCTCGTTGATGAGAGCAAAATTATATATTTGGGGTAAGAGAGTGTCAAGGAGAGTTATTTCACAAACCTAACCTTCACTCAATCAATTGGGATGATACCAGGTTCAAAAATTTAAGCAGAAACGTATACATAAATATAATAGACTGGCAGTCTTATAATAATGATATAGGGGTCGACCGCGTCGCACTTATGTCGACCAAATTGGACACCTTTTGGAAAAAGGCCAGGTCAAGAGTACCCTTAATCGGAGAGCATGTATGAAAACACTTATAAAAGTGGAAGAAGCGAAAGTGATATGTCAGGATCGTGGCAAGTGGAAAATCATAGTCTCTGCCTACCACGTTGGGAAACAGACGTGATGTTATGTTATGTTATGTCTTAAAATAGACAGGAAAGGTATTTAATGAAGATAATATTTTACTAGTTAGGATATATATCGAAATCTCTCTTCTATCTATATCATTGCCCTTTTTTTTGATTATTTTATTTCTAATGAGTTTTTTATTTAATTTCCACCTACTACGAACACTTAGACCACACTCACTGGTTCATCAATCATATTATATATATAGAACAACGTAACATTAGGACTACGCAGCATGTACGCGATACGCCATCAGATAATAACATTCGCTACAAGTGTCCTTGTTGCCGACAATGTTTGCGGTGGTCGTGTGGTCGTAACCAACATCCTATTGACCGCAAACATTGTTCCGCGATGCCGCTACGAATATTGAGGTAGGCAGGTATTGACACTAATTATATGACTGGTTTGCAATGTACACGATAATGCAACAAAACAGTGTTTAAAATTTCCAAAAATAATACCTACATCAATATCCGCCATTATAGAACGTTTAAGTAACCCTAACGGCCAGCAATCTGGCTAGATTGCTGAGCCCGTAGAGTGCAATGGCCGTCAGTGTGATAAGGGGATACCGCACGATCTCAGGTGAGGCGGCATGTCTCCTAGTCCCGTAGGAGGGGTCCCCCTCCATGGGACCTGGAAGCGAGAGCCCTTGCGTCACTGTTTAAATGGCGCAGGAGGCGCTGGAGCGGGGCCAAAGGCCTGCGTCTCGGGAAATCGAGGCCCAGTGGTCACAGCTGCACCAGGAAACAGTGGAGACATGGAACGTATGTAAAATGTCGTAATTATCTAAGCCTTAACAATTTTACAGACACCAAACGAAATTGGGGTTATTATTCTTAGTAGGTACTTAATAGCGTAAACTTAGTATAACCTGGTATAACGCAGCTGTGCTTATATCTTAAATGCTAGAGTTTGGAATTCAGAGCCTACTAAACAAAATTTGTTTAGTAGGCTCTAAAACAGCATTTAATGCTGTTTTGTAACAACACTCCTAGCAAATAGTCTTTGAAATCCATCCTCTTATTCATAATAATGTAAGTAAAACAAAGCAACTTCTCACAACACAGATCCTCAACCCGAGCTCACACAAAGTTGAATCCTTTCAAAGCTTTGATGATTGAAGTTTCTCAGACTCTATTAATCAGTGGTTCTATTAAACAAACTTCAATGAAAGTCTTTTGTCGTGAATCAAATAAACCGCTACTGTTATTGTATTTGAATCAATTAACTTTGTCCGACGCCATGACAGTTGGTCTCCGTTTCCGCGTCTCGGTGCAATTTGAGCGGTAAACTTGGAAAATATCGATCAATTGTCTATCTTATTTGTTATTCTGAATATAAAGCACCGTTTTGGGGTTTACAATTTTGATTTTATATCGTAAATTGCGAAGCATTCATTTCATTTATTTGTGTAATTTCTGCAAGTCTAATTTTATATTGAAATTCCTTGCTTTTGCTTTAAGTATACATAAACAATTTGTCGGTATAATTAACTAAATGTAGTCTGTACGATGACTAAGCACAGCCCTTTTGGTATAATTGTGCATCCCTAATCAGTATAAATTAGAATTTGTTATTAACTTTTATATACTAGCTGACCCTCGCAACTTCGTTTACGTCATATACGGTGTATGAAAGGCTTTTGGGACTCCTGGAACATCCTTCCGAAGGCTTACCCGGGGCTCCCGACCGTAGGCTGTTGGGCGTTACGTGAGATTTTTTAGTTGGTAGGAGTCCGGCATAGCATCCATGATGGATTTTCCGGCACGTTAAAAAAAACAGGTGTATGAACGGAGAGGTATTTCTTCATCAGACTCCTAGGAGCATGTAATACTGCCCTGTTTCCTTAATCATAAAAGAGCTTGAAGGTTAAGTCTATTCTTAAACGATTCAGCGCCATTTTAGAATGACACATTTACATTCAAAGGAACCCTTGAATTTTAGGTTTAGCGAAAGTTGAGATGTTTCTAATTTCTGAACTACAAAACCCTCAGTATTGGAACTTGTGTGGAACTATGCTTAAAGTATTCTCTTTCCGACACAAAACATTTGAAATCGGACTACACGGTAAGAAATTACAGCTGAAAAACTATTTTATCTTTCATGCCCTCTCCTGAAGAACCACGCAAAATATCGGGATCAAAAGTATCCTAGAACCTTTCTTGAAGCATAATCTCATGTGCCAAGTATCATTTAATTGATTCAGTAGTCTCGGTTCGATACTTATTCGGGATGCAGACAGACAGACATAATTTTTTAAATTACATTTTCGACTTAAGTATCGATTTTATGGAATGCCCTACAATTAAAATTTTCAAAATATCTTCCATGTACAGATTCTCGACCCTCTACAGGGCGTCCCACGGCTATGGGTGGCTAATAAGTATGTCTATCAGTCATCTAGATCCTATAACACAAGCTTATATTAGCTTACTTTGGGCTAGATGATGTTGTGTGAGATTGTCCACAAATATTTACTTTATTTATTTTTTACTATACTGAGATCAATGACCATCTACAGTAATTCCATGTACGAGTAGTTCCGTGCTTCAGAAGGTACGTTAAGTCGTTGGCTTTGACTGCCAGCAATATGATCAATCAAATTGAAGACTTCGCTAGGAAAATATTCAAGTAGGTAAGCAATTTAATTCAGGGAACCACTTTCGTATATGCCTCTATCTATCCCTTCAGGAAAAATTGTATGCCTAATGTAGGCATAATATTTTACCTAGTAAGGAAATGAGAAATGAGATGTATATTTAGTTGTGAACTAAATATACATCTCATTTCCCAGTATAAAGATGAAAGAGTCGGAAAAACATTATTTTGAATAAAAAGAAATACACACCTGAATTTTTGTCAAAAAAGTGTTGAATATACTCGTAATATGTTCGCCAATATCTGAAATGCCAAGCTATGGCATGATATGAAAGGATGGCGACGCGAATGTGTTAGGAAATAGGTTTGCGGTAAATTGATGGAGGGCTTTTTTCTGTCATGACAACACATTCCCGCGCGCATGAGATTCGAACGTTTTTTCAGATTTTTTGAGAGCTCAATGTCGACGAAATTTCTGGAAGCAATGACATCACTTCACAGTTTTTGTTGACTTCCCTGTTCGTGGTGTTTTTATTGATATGAAATTTGAATTCCTACAGGTTTTCAATACTATAGACACTATAGAGTTATATTAATGTGAATAATAATACATCTACTATGGAAAAGTCATATCAATAGGTTTTATCACAGTCCACTGTTGGACATAGTTCGATCCCAATTTTCTTCATAGGAATCACTTTTATAAGTCACCAATCTATTTGGCTGTCCTTATGTCGTCCTTACGTCCTTACGTCTTGGCGTCCTTACCTTACGTTACTAAATCATGGTCTCGACTTCAGAATACGTCTGCTCCATCGACCACCGTTTCTTTGACAGGTGTGAACAAAGTTTTAATGCAAAACTAGTGTCTGTAATTAATAAAAAGATTTGACAGAAATGTCGATTTAAAAATGATTTCTAAATCGAAGGGAGAAACAAAAAACAAGAGAAAGAAGCATCAAAATAATTTAAAAAAAGGAATAGGTATGTATTTAGGGCTAAGCTGGCAACAGAACACACACAGTGTACCATTCACATAACACATGGTCGAAATGTTGACCGAGTGGCTGTATACTTACTGAGACCTTCACCTCAAACAATACTATACATAATCATAGAAGAAAAAAATATAAAAATACAGGATACGTCATCCATTAGGCCTTCAATTACCTAACGACTGCCTTCTATCAACGGTTTTTGCCATCAACCTGCTTCGATGCCTCCTGGTTGGTAGGGCTGGAGGAAAAAAAATCTTACGACACTACCGTTGGCGCCGTGTGGTCGTGCGGTGGGTAACTAGTAGGGGAGCCCAAGAGGGGATTTGAAGAGTTACTCGAGCGCGTCAGAAAACTATATGAGAAGAAACCTTATTCCATGTAATGTACTCCTACCATATATAAACCCTTCATATAAGGGCGTGCACCGAGGACAGCTCGTCAGATTAGTAAAAAAAAATCAATCCTCAGAAATACTCGAGCGCGTCAGATTAAGGCCAGGTAAGTTAAATACATACAGAACAGAATATATTTCAATAATCTGATGATTTTAGCGTGGCATAAGGAAATGGGCGAGTGGCAAAATTGTAAAAAAAACGTCACTGTGAAATACTCGAGCGCGATTATTTTTTTTTTATTTTGAAGGAAATCCAGTAAGAATTACAAAATAAAAATAATCTGACGATTTTCATGGGGCGATGTAACCATAAATAAAGTGTGGTGCGTACAGCTGCTGAGAACTGGATTGAAACTCCGCTCCTCTGTTTCCTTCTCACTCTTTCTTTATATTTCACTCTCTCGCACCATCCCCACACTACTATCTGCCGCCATACTTATTTAACAGCTGATCATAATAAGTTGTTTGTGTTTCGTAGATGTATAGTGTTTTGATTTATTTGAGGAAAAAGAAAATTTTGAGAATTGAATTGAATTGACTTTTGAATTTTGAGAATTTTTAGAATTTTGAGAAATGAATCAATTTTGAAGATGAATCCAGTGATGATGAAGATTTTTTTTTATTTTTAAATCTATTTTTGTGCTTATTAATAAATAATAATAAAATTACACCACCACAAAAAAATATTTTTTCCTTCAAATTGTCAGATTAAGAATATTCCTTCATATATTTGTCAGATTATCATTTGGGACAACTAGAACATCAAGTTAAACCATTTGTGTAAAAATCTGATGCGCTCGAGTATTTCGAGGTCACTTTCATTTTTTACATTTTCAAAAATCTACCATGACTTTTGATCACATCCAAATCGTCTGATATTTTATAGGACACTTTTTTGAGTTTTCTAAATATTCCCTTCGAATATCTGACACGCTCGAATAACTTTTTGTGTTTTTTTTTCGAAACCCTTTTCTACAGCCATCCTCCCCTAATTACTCGTCAGAATAATATCTCTCGGTTGTTAGAAATACAAAGCGGTAAACACCGTGAATGTCTGAGGCGCTCGAGTATTTTCATGTGAATGATTTTTTTTCACATTTTTGAAAATTAGCAGACGCTCTCCTCCTCACTAAAATGGCAAAATGAACAAATTATTTTTCGTTTTAGGCCCAAATCTTCACAACCTAGTCGGGCCCCATGACGCTTTAGTAACTGAAAATTAAGCGGTTCGGGCTCCGCCACTATAAAGGAGAATTGTCATTGGCAAAACAGAGTTTTTAAATAAAATAATAATATTATACTATTTAATCACACAAATATGCATTTAATTACTTTAAGCCAACACAATTTTGTAAAGCTTTTTTAATTAATGTATAATTGTAAAGCTTTGTTAAATAATGTAGGTACAGTTTGTAATACATGAAATTATTTGATGGGTTAAAATTAAGTATAATAATAATGATATGCCTACAAAACTCCGTGCTTTGTTAGTGTTTTGGAATTCTCTGTGGTTTTCTAGGAGCACGTCTTTTACTGATATAGTAATCGTCTATTTCACTGTAGTAATTGGATTCTGTGTCATCCTGTTTGTCAGATATGTTTTGCTTTTTAGTTGGCCGTGGCGGGAGTGGCCGTGTCAGGATTGGCTGTGGCAGAAGTGGCTGTGGCAGGAGTGGAAGTGGTTCTACAATATCTAAATTAGTAGTATAAGCGTAAGTGTAGGTATTACTATCCAGGTCACACTGCTGTAAAGGTGTAGCAGCCTCGTTCTCGACAGGTGGCCGCTCCTGATCGGTCTGAAATTGTTTAAAAAAGTATTTTTTCACTTTTTGTACGGTAATAATCCTAATACAAGCAGGTTTTTCCTAGGAGTCTCGGATCGGATCATTTCGGAGCCTATTCAAAGCAAAACATACAATCAATGACATTTAATTTATTTCTCTTAATTGTATTAGCATAGATGATGGTAGACAAGCTTACGGTTCTCCTGATTGTATGGTTACAGTAACCTATAGACGTCATCTGACTCATATTTGCCATTCCTAAATATAAAACAGATGACATTTCACCCACGCGTTCATGTCGCAAAAACCGAGAATCGACGGCACCATGTCACAAAGTTGTCGCTAATCGCTAATAGAACACTGACTGAGCGGGTTTCTGTGACAAAATTACACACGTTAAAAAAATTTGAAACCATAGTGATGAGTAAACTACCTTTGAAGTATCGATCTTCCTTTTTAGGGTTCTTCGTTTACGCAACACGATTATGCAGCAACTAATAATTCCAACTGTAATACCACCAGCAACACAAACGACGATCCAAATTGGAAATTCATCGCCTGCAATGTTAAAGATGATTTGTACATTTACATTTACGTGGGTATATGCCTTTTTACCGTTTCGTAATCCAAAGGCTAAAAGTGAGACTCCTCTGACCGCCTCACCGTCATCAGGCATTATCTCATAAACCGTGATAGCTAGAGGCTGACTCGCACTTGGCCGGCTGTCTTTTACCGTGATTTTCATTCCCTTCAAATCGGCTGACAACTTTTAAACTTTGCACGCTTAGCACCAATGACAATGCAATAACTCTAATAGTTTATCACATTATCCTTCTTCGGTCTTCAGATGAAGAGCTCTTCAATCTAATCCCTCACTCTCCTTTTGGATCCCGAACATCGCGTGCTGGGCAGAGGTGCCCATCTCACACAATGAAGATAATTTTCGCTAGAATTGAGTTATTAAAAATATAGTTGCTCTGGCGAACCATAAAAACTTGGAACGACATGCCAGCGCATGTCTTACAACCCCGGATTCTTGGAACAAAAGGAGAACAATCAATTAAACAAAAATACCTATACTAATGAAAGTAGGGCTCTCCCAATTTTATTTTAGGAGGGTGATTGGTCTGTACCACGCCTGTAACTTCTAAACAAATTCCAGTACCGATTCAGACGAGTCGTTACTGAAGTTTGTTTTGAAGTTTACTTCTCTTTGCCACAACTGTGCTATTATTACTAATGGACTACTGCCCAAGTCTACCTTGGGTCACTGCAGTTGGCTTGGGCCCTTAAGATCTTGGAGAGCCCTATATGACCCAATATGAAGTGTTAATAAACTCGGCTTTTTACATGTTGTATCAAAAACATAATTATCACTAGGTACGATTTGTTCCACTTTTGGTTCGAATTTCGTAACCAGAAGTGGCTAAAGGTCATCTTTGAACCGAATCATAAAAATCTAATATACTGATCGGGCTATTGGACAACGCGTGGGGACACAGTACATCACCATGCCTTCATACGACAGCACTAAAGTGATGTAACCTAATTGCTATTGGAGAAATTCAATAATCAAATTTACAATATTATAATAACTCATACATACTTTCAGGATCGCTTTCAACCAGATTCAATGATGACGTAGCAGTTGCAGGTGTTGTTGAACCGTTATTGTAGGTTTTTTTAGTTCTATTATTATCAGATTTTGGATTTTCTGTAGACGTTACTTTCTGCTCTGAAAACAAAAATTAATGTATGTGATTTTGGTGCAACGCGAATATTTTTTCTGCAAAAGATAGTTATATAGGGGTGTGCTTGTATGTGGTGATTGGTAGTAAACCAATGTTAAATGTTCAAACACGTTTACGTGAAGACTGTTTATAACCACAAGTCACAGAAGAATAATGTTCACAAGCACAACAGCAAAATAAGTATAGAAGGAGTAGAAAGTAGAATAGATTAACAAGCTATACTTACTAGAAAGCACATCTGTACTAATATAATAAAAAGGACAGATTTGCCTTTTTGTTTGTTTGTTTGTAACGAATAGGCTCCGGAACTACTGGACCGATTTGAAAAAACTCTTTTGCTGTTGAAAAGCTACACTCTTTGCGGTGAACATAGGCTATATTTCATTCCCATATTCTCACGGGAACGGGAACTACGCGGGTGAAACCGCGTGACGTCCGCTAGTATAAAATACTTTAACACAGATCGTAAGCGGATGCGTGGACAAAATGATTAAACCAAGCGACACAGGCTTCGCGCGAGACAGGCATTTCACGACTGGCATTTCACGACTGGCGACCTTAGATCAAGAATAACAATTTTTAGTTGTTATTCTTGATCTAAGCTGGCAACGCGTGCGCATTCCTCGAGCTAGTGGGCGTCGCCGTAGAACAATAGGGACTAGTTTGGTGCGTTTGTCCACTGTTGCTATATTTTATTATATTGACACGTTCTTCATATAATAATATTAAAAAAAAAACATAAGTAAATACTGTTGTGATAAAAATATTATGTGTGCTTTATTGGTGTGATATATTATTTATAAAAATATATATTTATGTTATTTAATACGTAAAGATATTATATGTTTTATTATTTACATTTATGTATCTTACTAATATTATAAATGTGAAAGTTTGTGTGATGCTGAACAGATCTTTCTGAAATTTGGTACAGGGATAGATTATAGTCTGGAATAACACATAGGCTACTTTTTATCCCGGGAATAAGTTCCCACGGGAAGAATTTTTCGCGGGCGAAGCTGCGGGCATCAGCTAGTATATTATATACTAGCGGACGTCACGCTGTTTCACCTGCGTAGTTCCCGTTCCCGTGGGAATACGGGAATAAAATATATATGCCTATGTTCAACGCAAAGAGTCTAGCTTCCTAAAAGTGAAAGAATTTTTAAATCGGTCCAGTAGTTCCGGAGCCTATTCGTTACAAACAAACCAACAAAAAACAAAAAACAAGTCTTTCCTCTTTATAATATTAGTATAGATGTATTAAATGGTATATCTGTGTAGTGTGTCTAATGGAAGTATGCCACAGTTATTTTGATGGAACTAAAGAAGTTATAACCTGTCAAAAGTGTCAAAGCACATGACAGCGCGGTACTTTGGTCCGCGTCTAACCGCGGCATTCCGCGGCAGTGTACAGCGGACCTTCACGCAGTCATCTTAGCGGCGCGTTACATCTGCGCCCAAAACTTTTAAAATACTAAAAACATTACTATGACTTCCTCTGTGGCGCAGTCGGTAGCGCAGCAGGCGGTATCGCCTGCTGCGCTGGAAGTCGTGGGTTCGTTTACCACCGGAGACAAATATTTGTGTGACCTATAAATGTTTGTCTCAAGAGTCTGGGTGTTTCTATCTAACCCATAACTCCAGCAGGTTATTCCTAGCTTACTTTGGGATCATAAAGCGTTGTGTGAAATGTCCGTGAATATTTATTTATTATTTATTATTATTATAAAAACTTCTTAACCTAATAATTAAAAAAATAAGAAATTGACTAATAAATAAAAATGAAATGTACAATACTTATTTATTGATATATTAAAATGTGGTGTACAGTACAGTGGTCATTATTTACTTCCAGAAAATACAAAGTTATACATACTGTCAAGATTGTTTTCAGCTAGATTTGATGACGCCGTCGGAGTTGAAAGTGTTGTTGAATCCTTGTTGTTGGTTATTTTAGCACTATT
This sequence comes from Miltochrista miniata, assembly GCA_933228765.1. Classification (NCBI taxonomy): domain Eukaryota; kingdom Metazoa; phylum Arthropoda; class Insecta; order Lepidoptera; family Erebidae; genus Miltochrista; species Miltochrista miniata. The sequence continues at coordinate 29,711,336 of OW121752.1, read as the reverse complement.
ATATTCAGATTTTGAACTCTCAGTAGACGTTGCGTTCTGCTCTGAAAACAAACCTTTATTATAAGACGCAAATGACGGCACGGTGATGATGGAATATCTACTTTGATAGAACAAATGGAAGTTTTGTACTGTAATAACACGCGACGGTGCCCCACTTTTGTCCGCGTCAGACCGACACCGTGGCTGTCTGCCGCTGTGGACGCCGTGCTGTCATCTGCGCTGCACCTTAATAGACTATTATGACCTTAGAACTAATTTTTTACAATTTCATTGTTAAATACGTTTTTTTACTAAACTGCAGAATCGATATTCATGCAAATTACACCATTTAAAGCCCAATTACTAGGCTTTAAATATGTAGAACATTATACCTTTATAGGTAAAAATAAATAATTGTTAAGATAAATCACTTTTCTGAGCACTTTTGAGGCTTTAGTCGATTTATTTGCACGCGAGTATACTTCAAATGTACTTGTCAATACAAATCATACATACTGTCAGCCAGATCCAATGACGTTGCAGCAGTTTCGGCTGTTGCTAAATCGTGATTGTCGGTTATTTCAGCTTCATTACACTCAGATACTGTACTTTGAGGAGACTGGACTTGGCCCTTAAAATCATCACCTGCAACATGTGCACAAAAAGTGTTAATAATAATACATTATGTACTTCCAGTTCCAATTGGTCATCTGGAAGTGTGTTAGTTTCGTCCGTGTAGTTAGGAGTCATGATCACCCCATGCCATGATGTTGTGTTTACAACTAGGCTCTCCCCTGGGCGAGGCTGCAGAGGCGGCTGTAGGTCTGTTGGGAGTCCTGAGGCATCCTTCCGAGGGCTTACCCGGGGCTCACAACCATAGGCTGTTGGGCGTTGCGTGAGGTTTTTTAGTCGGTAGGAGTCCGGCATAACATCCATGAGGATTTTCCCTCACGTAAAAAAAAAAGCCAACTAGGCTCATATAAAATTACACAATATAAATTCAACCTGACACGAATTGACAATATGAGCTCGATACTACTTTAAAATGGACATCAGTAATTCATAGTAGTGGACATTCTCGGCTTTCTTCGATAATGAAACGAAATCATTTAGATGGTTTCGTTGATGTTTCATAGATGGTTTCAATCACCTGAAATGCTCTATAGCGTTTCAGGTGATTGAAAAATGCTATATTTTAGTAGCTGGTTCTGCTGTATGCTACCAGCTACGCGGTTATCGTTGCACAACATACTCTACGAGCGTATTGTTCAACGATAACCTTCACGTTATTTTCGATGCTGTACTTATATAAAGTGTGATTTATAATTTTAGCAGAAATAATGTTTCTTAGTGTGATGTTATTCAAAACTAATTCAACAGAAAAAATAAATAAAACGCATGCTTTTATTAAATAAAAAAATATAAAACGTATAAATTTCACTTTTATTAAACGAAACAGTAAAAAAAATTGTAGAAATTACAAAATAAATTCATTTAGATTTAGAATAGTTTACACTTATCAACTTTTACTTATTGTACTTATATCTGTCACTAAGGTCTTAAGTTTCAAGTTTTCACTCAAGAATTTCATTGAATTTTAAGTAGTTACTGAAACACAAATCACTTTAACATACAAATATTCATAAAATCGTGTTTCCTGTCCTGGAAAAGCTAAATAAGACAACAATGCGGGAAACACGCTTTTAAATGATTGTTTTTTTTGGACTTAAAATTAAATAATACATAGTTAAATAAAAACTTGTAAAAATGGGCACCGTACCAAAAACAAACATGCATATAGTCACACTTTTATCCTCGAAGGGGTCGGCAGGGGCATACTAAACGCCGAAATTTCCCCTTTAGTTTTAGTCCCACGTAATTGGTGGTGAGTTAATGGTCGTGTTGAAATAGATTGCGAGGTTTTGTCTGCCCCTTTTGAAAATTTTCAAGCCGCCCATAAGGTCGTTAGCTCACTTCTGCCGTCATTTTTAAAAAGACAGTCATCTGACGTAACCGTCTTTTGAGAAAAGCGCAAAAGCAGTCTTTGTTTAGACTTTCTAGTGATGTTAAGTTTGCATCAGAAAATATAAGGTTTTAGTATTTTTTCTGTGTAAAAGAGTATTTGTTTTAAATTATTTCATATTTATTTATTAATAATTTAATAATTTTATGAAATAAAAAATTTAATAATTTTATTCAGCATTTTGGACTTAATTTTAAACCTTACAATAATCCACTAAAAGGCAGCTTCGGTGCCGAAGCTGCTCTGTAGTAAATTATTGCTAGAGATTTATTTTAGAAAATTAAACGGCCTTTTATTTTTATAGGCGTAATTCTTTAAAAAACAGCTTATTACATTTTACTGCCTTTTTAGAAAGATTCGAAACCAAAAAAATCAATCAGTGTAATTGTTATCAAAGACGTGATAGTCCAGCAACTGCCATTTAATAGATTATCACATCAAACTGCTTTTTTATCGATTATAGGCTAAGTAATATATCCACTGAGTAATTTACAAATAAACAGCCTTAAATGTTCAAATGCAATAAACTGTTTTTTTATGAATTATCTTTTATTACGTATTTTTCTAAAACTTGGATACCAGCAGTCAAGTGGATTGAAAATGATACAAAATGGTAATGGCCAACCGCCCACCACTGGCGGCACTCGTCGTCACATCGGCTGCATCCAGTTGGGCTCCCGGTCCCCAGCGGAAGGCCAACGCCCCCTCCCCCGACCTCAAGAAGATGGCACATGGGGAGAGGGCAACCCCGCCTCCTGGGGGAGGCGGGGTTGCCCTCTCCCCATGTGCGCTCCCGCTGCACCCCAGAACCCCCCTAGAGAGAGGGTCTGGGAGGTAGCGGGAGCGAAAAGGAAGGCTGCCAAAAGTCGGCAAGGGCCGCCGCAGCAAGGACCGACGCGGCGAAAGCGCCGAAAAGGCTCCGTGCTCCCCGCGCCACTGCCGTCATTCTTTCGGTGACGACAGAGGGCATGGCAAGGGCGTGGGGTACGCTGAGGTCCTGAGGCAGGCGAAAGCTTCAGTGGACCTAAAGGCCCTCGACATAGGAGAAGGGCTCCGGTGCAAGGTGGCGCGCACTGGAGCACGCCTCCTCAAGATCTCCGGCGCCACCAGAGGTCCCAAGGCGGATGCCCTAGCGGCTAAGCTGATGGAGACGCCGGACACGGGGGATGTCACACGCGTCAGCGTCACCAGACCCAATAAATGCGCTGGTCTGCGCATTACGGGTCTGGATGATGCGGCTACGACGGAGAAGATAATCCCCGCTGTCATGGAAGCGAGCGGCTGCCGTCGCGAAAATAAGATCTAGTGAAATTCGCTTTGGTACCACGGGTTGGTAGTCGTGAGCAACCCTGTCGCGGTGGATCAGAAAGTGGCGGACGGACCGAGCCTTCTTATTGGGGGCTTCCTCAAGGCGCAGGTGCATCTTCTACAGCACCGCGAAGCCAGATCATGGGTAATGTGGGGGTGCAGTGCACAGAGAAAGTCACCGTGAGAGACCGGTGCTTCCGCTGTGGTCAGCCCTGTTACATGGCCTTGCTTGTGACGCTCCGCCACGCTGTTTTGTGTGGCAGAGTGCAAGGCGGCCGACCACCGGTTGGGCATTAGGCCTGCGCCAGAGCATCGCGCAGTGGTCCATAAACTGGAGGACTAGGCATTCGCTACACGTGGACTAGTAATCCTGAAACGAGAGAAAGTCGCAACCTCGACGCGGCGGGAGCTCAGTCCGGTCGTAGACGTATCGTTTGCGACCCCTGATCTCGCCCGCCATGTCCGAGGATAGCGAGTAGTGGAGGAGAATGAGTCGTCATCAGACCACTGATATATCCGGTTCGACGCCTCCCCTCCACCTAACCTACCGCCGGCTATCACGAATCCCCCAGAAACATGATGGGCACTCAATCGCCTGGATCGGGAGGCTCTCCTGGAGGCGGCCATCGTGCAGGCCTGGATTCGACTGTGGATAAGCCTGTCGATGTTGATGCCTAAGTGGGGTGGTTCAGAAGAGCCATGTCGCAAATCTGCGATGCGGCGATGCCAAGAGCTAGGTTCGGACGCGCAAGGACTAAGTGTATTGGTGGATGCCGGAAATCGCACAGCTGCGTGCATTACGTTCCACCGGAAGCGTCGCCACTCAGACAATGCGGCAGCTCGAGAGATGGAGCTCTATGAGGGGCATAGGGAGGCCAAGAGGGCCCCTCAAGCAGCCATTAAGCTGTCCAAAAAATTGGGCTGCGAAGTGTTGCCGAAGACCCTGGAGCGGAACCCATAGGGGCGCCCGTACCTTATGTTAAGGGGCAAACTACGTCCTAAGGCACCCCCACTGACCCAGAGTCGTGTTGCTCGACGAGATGTGCAAGCTCTTTGAGCGTATTATTGCACAGCGCCTCGTTGGGCACCTCACATGCGTTGGGCCAGATCTGGCAGATAACCAGTTAGACCATTAGAGGCCTGGCGGAGGAAGCGATATCATCACAGGGTAAACTGGTGATGGCAGTGTCTCTTGACATCGCCAAGACATTCAACATCTTGCCCTGGAGTTGCGTTAGGGAGGCGGGAGGCACTCCATCATAAATAATTTATCATGGAGTGCCTCCTTACCTCCATTGAACTGTTGGGGCCTATCTTTCCGAGAGGGCTAGCCACAGCGGATAACTGACCCCGAGCTGGCTAGAGCCGGGTCGACGGAATCAAATTTCATAAGCAAATCGTAGTCAAGGTGTTCAAGCCAAGGTCATTCAGGTAAAAACTGAATCAGATCACAATAATAATGCAGAGTCGTAAATAAAAACAGCAACAAATTCACACAAAACGTGCCCTCTCTAACTAGCGTAGCGAAGTTCACTAGAGAGTAGGGAGAGAGAGAGAGAGTTTGAGCAAGAGCAAGGCGTGGGGATCAAACCGCGCGAGCGCTGCACCCCCTCCGGCACAGACCTGCCACCCCGCATACCTGCAAGTTTTATAGGCAATATTTTGTTTTCACCTGGGCAAAGCACCCAGTGGGTGGATTGAAATGGGTAATAACTGGGTTTTAACCCACTTGTGAGTTTTTACCCGGGTCGTTACCCATCTCTAACCGTCAGTCCAACCGTCGTCCGCTATGGTTCGCACCCTCTCCGGCACAAGGATTGAGGAGCGCGAGAGGGGTCGCCGATTCACCGAATACTTACATGAAATATTGGAGTGGGGCGACAAAACATTGCTGCCTTTTAAGAAATTATTGCAAGATAACTGCTTTTTAATGTCCGATTGAGTTCAAAAATTAGTAAATAATAATTTTTAAACCAAAGTAAACTTCTTTCTTCGAAGTACGGAAGTAAAATGTATCTACGAAAAAATTACCTAAAAGGCAGCCTACGTCACAAGACTGCCTTTAAAAAAATTTTTTTGTCCAAAACTGTTTTTTAATGAATTTTATACAGCTAAATATTTAAAAAAATAATAGCATAAGACAGTTTCGTACAAAACTGCTTTTTAAATAAGCTTTGGTTTAATTTTTTTTTAAATATTATGCAGTGAAGAGATTTTAACTGTTTTCTTAAGAATTAATGTAAAAAGACTGCGTTTTTGTGAATAAGCGCTGGTATTGCCATCACTTAACTGCCTTTTACGAGAAAATTATCTCGTAAACGAAATCTGATACAGAAAAACGGGTTAAATGGGTCCACGCGTCTTTTTTTCCTGATTGCGGCCATATAGGTAACTCAAATTTGGCTGGTTGTCAGATGACTGCCTTTTAAAAAATGACGGCAGACTTAACAACTGACATGTTACTGACAACGGGATCCAACGGCTTAACTTACCTTCCAAATCACGGAAAGGTTTGCAAATGAAATATCACAAAGGGATTGGGGTCATCCGACCAGTCACAGCAAAAGTTGCTTACTGCAGTGACCGTTTACAGAATACCGAGGCGCGGGGGAAAGCCTATTTTAAACATTTTTCTGTTTTTAGTATTTGTTGTTATTATTTGTTTTAGTGGCAACAGAATGCTTACATCATCTGTGATAAATTATTTGAACTACCTAACTATCACCACAGATAATATAATATATTTTATACTATCACGGTTTATGAGATAGAGTCTAATGACATATAGATAGAGAGCGGAGTTCGCTCTCTATCTATCTGTCATTAGGCTCTATCTCAATTATAGGGCCCCGTCTTAAGTACAAAACAAAAAAAACCGGCCAAGTGCGAGTTGGACTCGCATGAAGGGTTTCGTAGCAGCAAGTAACATAATAAGTATAAAAGTTCTTATAGTTCGTTGTAACTTTGATTGATGTTTTAACACGTTCGCAGTGGTAGTGATTATTCTAACCGAAAATTGCGGTTTATGACGTATTAAAAAAAATACCAGCTCTATCTCGTTCAAACCAATTTTCGTTGGTAGTTTTTATAGCAATGTACATCATATATTTTTTTTAGATTTATCACTCTCTTAGTTTAGAAGATAGAGGGGGGGGGGGGGACACTCATTTTTCCACCTTGGAAGTCCCTCTTGCGCAAACTATTCACTTTAGAAAAAAATGATGTTAGAAACCTCAACAGCATTTTGTAAGACCTATCTATAGATACCCCACACGTATGGGTTTGATGAAAAAAAAAAATTTGAGTTTCAGTTCTGAGTATGGGGACCCCCAAAATTTACTGCTTTTTTTCTAGTATTATATAAGAATCTTAATGCGGTTCACAGAATACATCTAGTTACCAAGTTTCAATGGCATAGGCTGTATAGTTTCGGAGAAAAGTGGCTGTGACACACGGACGGACAGACAGACGGACAGACAGACAGACAGACATGACGAATCTATAAGGGTTCCGTTTTTGCCATTTGACTACGAAACCCTAAAAAATACTTTATATTATTTGCGCTGCGTTCCTAGCGTTCACGAAGGCGCGCTTGAAGAAACGCATTATTACGCCTTTGATCGTTACAATAGCTATCTACATTTCGCAACGACCAAGGCAAGTGCTTGTTAGGGTTTCGTAGCCAAATGGCTAAAACGGAACCCTTATAGATTCGTCATGTCTGTCTGTCTGTCTGTCCGTCTGTCTGTCTGTCTGTCCGTCTGTCTGTCCGTCCGTGTGTCACAGCCACTTTTCTCCGAAACTATACAGCCTATGCCATTGAAACTTGGTAACTAGATGTATTCTGTGAACCGCATTAAGATTCTTATATAATACTAGAAAAAAAGCAGTAATTTTTGGGGGTCCCCATACTCAGAACTGAAACTCAAAATTTTTTTTTTCATCAAACCCATACGTGTGGGGTATCTATAGATAGGTCTTACAAAATGCTGTTGAGGTTTCTAACATCATTTTTTTCTAAAGTGAATAGTTTGCGCAAGAGGGACTTCCAAAGTGGAAAAATGAGAGTCCCCCCCCCCCCCCCTCTATCTTCTAAACTAAGAGAGTGATAAATCTAAAAAAAATATATGATGTACATTGCCATAAAAACTACCAACGAAAATTGGTTTGAACGAGATAGAGCTGGTATTTTTTTTTTATACGTCATAAACCGCAATTTTCGGTTAGAATAATCACTACCACTGCGAACGTGTTAAAACATCAATCAAAGTTACAACGAACTATAAGAACTTTTATACTTATTATGTTACTTGCTGCTACGAAACCCTTCATGCGAGTCCAACTCGCACTTGGCCGGTTTTTTTTCTTTTTCGTTTATATATTAAAATAAAACTTACCTATACACATATTTGATACATCTATGTATGTAAAAATTGTCCTGTATACAAAATATTGTTTTAATACGCTGTGTTGCAAATAGCAGTCAAAATATGCGATTTTTGGTAGTGTTGAGTTCCACACAATATAATTTGAAGTAATATAGTATCGTTGACCTAAAATAAAAAAAGACGGTAAATATATTGGTACAGATTTTATGCTTTATTTATTTTTAGTGACATAGCCTGTGGACGAGTGCCACACCCAAGGCGTTACATTTATACGATGCCACTACACAATAAAGTACTTTCACAGTATTTACTGATATAATATTAAACAAAGATATTAGAGAAGGTTGATGGGATCATCATGTGTACGGGATCTTGTGCTATTAGATATTTACGTGGCCTTGTGTATAAGGTGTCTTAGGTTTCAGTTTTGTCATTTTTACCTACAAACATGAAAAATAATTGGTTTTCAGGCTGGCCAGTACTGTAGAAGGGAAAAAATCCCCACGACACTATCGGTAGTGTGACTTGCTAATGCGGTGTGTAAGAAAGGGTCTTACCAGATGTTGTAGTGACACCCATGGCCACTGAGTAATTGTTCTCAGCGCCAATTTTTTCGCACTTTACATCTATAGATTGTGTCTGCTGAACATTCCAATCATACATTGCTATACCGTCATAGCTTGGTTGTGATAGATCAGTCAACGTAAATTGTATTAAAACGTTGTTTATACTCATTGTCACTTGTTCTGAAAAATAACAATTAATACAATGAGCTTAAGGTGCGGTCCACTTAGGCGGAGTGGAGCGGAGCTGTGCCGCGATCAACCAATCACGGTGCGGAGCGGAGAAGAGTGGATTTTAAGCCATGTGATTGGTGAATCGCGGCACAGCTCCTCTCCGCTCCGCCTAAGTGGAACCGCACCTTTAGTCAAAAGATATTATTCTAACTAAGCTCATAATTAAGTTGAAATTATAATGCCCTGATCAATTCAAAAATTGACCATTACTTAGTTTAGTTTGACTTATTTGAACCAGGTACCTATTTTATAGCTGTCTATTTGTACATTTCTGGTAGGGGTGCGATAGGTTCCTAACGAGATCTTTCGAGTTTACTGCTGCATGTAGACTTTTGGTAGGCTGATTGCACTTAGGGTGGATTCATTGCCATGTGGTTTCTCACCTGCGTGCGGTTGTGGACATTATATCTGTGATTCTAGACCGAGTGCGTGTGCTAGCCAAAGACTTCTATATAAACTGAGGTAGACATGCCCTACGCACCGATTTTTTAAACCTATAAACTGAGCTAATTAGCAGCGTTGCTCGCACTGTAGTGAGTCAAAACTTCGAGAGTACTCGGCTTGCAATCGGAGTCCATACGCCATCTCTTTTACTCTTGTTCTTTTCGTATATTGCTATTGTGGTGACAATTACGTAAACATTATTCATAAGAGAGTGTAGTCTTAGCAATGTGTGTGTTTGAGGATTGCTTTTGAAATCTCGTTTGTTAGAGTACGGCGTGTCTACCTCAGTTTATATAGAAGTCTTTGGTGCTAGCACGCTCTACAAACTCCTTCTAGAACTACAGACTGTCTAATATATTTTATGTACAATGAAACCACCGTGACTGCACCACGCTGACCAAACGGGTTGTCAACTTGTCACAGTATTTTGTTAAGATTTTCCTTCTCTTCGTCATGACATTGTCCTCAAGTTAGCCGGTGCACCACTGGCAGGTGAGGCCGACTTAGGCTCCGAAGATCTCGCCACCTTTGTACCCAATGCACGTTTTTTTAATAGGTGTAACAAAATAAACTCTTTAAATTTTGTGAAATAACTGGACATCGGAAATGAAACACAAACATTAAAAAAAGGGTGATAAATTTTTAAACTGGAATTTGCAGGACCTTTGAAACGGATTTACGGTTTATGTTTTCATATGAATTTTTACTTTTTATTGTAATTTTAATTACTGATTGCCTGTGACGTGACGAAATTTGCAGGATCTGTGAAACGGCTCATAACATATTATATATTTTACTTTAAATAGGTATGTAAATCATCTTTTTTAACACTTACTTGAGCCCTTCACCTTCAATTCGAAAAACATACCCAAGTTGCTATCGGTTCCACATCTCCACTGCGTACCCATCTTGTTCTGAATTGATTTGATCTACAATCAATGTGTAAGCACACTTTAGTACATACCTTAATATCTTTTCAAAGTAGTCACATAAATAAAACATAATATTATTAAGCATTGTTTTGATTATGTTCATTCCATGTTTCTGACTCTTACAGTCGGTCAAAAAAGTGCTTTACCGAATTTGATAAAGTTTCCGTGAGATCTTATTATCGCTAATATTGACTTATTTCCGGTAAAAATTCCTAATTTACTGTGGGAAAAGAACCGACGCATAGAGTACGAATGCATAGAATTGCATCTTTTACAAAAACACCTACAAAATCGACTTTTTTGTTTTATGACGTAACGGTACAAATAAACCTTACCTAATCATGAGGTGTAGGCCACATATTTGGCTGCCCGTCCACCCCAAAAAGTCACCAACGTACGAGGCTGGGGTTAGAAGATTTTTTACTCTAGCTTTTGTGGCAAATAGTATCTTGTTTATTGTTTTCTGGTGAACACTAATACTTCTGGTTAATACATACAAATATGTCATACCTTATTCTCTCAATCAATCAATCAAATCAGCCAATGGCAGTCCACTGCCGTACGTAGGCCTTTCCCAATTTACGCCACAGTATACGGACGCATCCAGTCCCAATCTGTGACCTTTTCCAGATCGTCGGTCCATCTGTCGGGTGGACGTCCTACCCCACGCTTGCCGACTCGCGGTCTCCGCTCTAGAGCCCTTTTGTTCCATCGGCCGTCGGTTTTTCTGCAGGCTTTAGTTCTAAAAATTACGAAATACCTATTGTATGTTTAGTAAAATAAATACCAAGATAACGTTCCCTGGATTCGGGAAGTGAGTGGTTTGCTGCTCATAGCGGCCCAGGTCTTGCGCAATCTGGTCTGCTATGCATCTGGAAAATACGCTTGTATGTTTGTATGACTGATAAATGATGATAACATAATGTTAATTTTATTAAATAAAAAGTCAAAAACATACAATACAACGTCAAAGATTTTTAACTAAATAACCAGCCCCGGATTGTATCCGGTGCAAAGGTGCCCAAAACACTCTCCGCATTTCCACGCTGAATGGCAATAGCCAACCTTTGCACCAGGTACAAGCCGGACCGAGAGTCACCAGTTTTTTCCCCTATTTCACTGCCTATATCGGCCACAAACCTTTTAGCTTCCTTGCCCCAACTGCCCATTGTCTCGAACGCAGCCGGCATTACAATGTAGCGCGACTCCAAAGCCGAGTACTTCTCATGCTTTCTGCTAGCCGCGTCCTCGGCCGCCGCAGCAGGGGAAAGTGCAGTTCGGCTCACGTGACTCGCAGCCACAGTGCTCACACAAGTCGCGTCCCAAACCAAGCACCTACCCCTCTTCCACGGTATAAGACTGATAAATAATAATAATAACATTTGTGGACATTCTCACACAACATCATCTAGCCCAAATTAAGCTAAGATAAACTTGTGCTATGGGATCTAGACAACTGTTATACATACTATATACATGTATAAAATATATGTATGTGTGATATGACAAATGTTATGTTATTTAATTTGCGTTATCATTCTGGCTTTGCTGCTTTGCTTTTCAGAATTCGGCTCAGCTTTATCGCTCTTATGTACAGGGTGGAAAAAATATTTGGGCAATAGAGAGAAACTATCGTAAATCCTTAAGCTATGGTCCGAGAGATGACAGGAATTTTGAAAGGGTATTTAAGGCAAGCTATTAACTTATCACATACCTCTCCTATCTTACCCCAACATGGAACTTCAGACCTGGCTGGTGAGAAGAGGAATATAACCAGAACCTGATTTGCGAAGTAAAACATTTGCGACACCTGAATTTCGTCAAACGATTGTTTTGAAAGTAACATGTTTTAGGAATGAAAGTTTGTCAAATGATTAGTTTTTCAAACGTTGTTTTTAAAATGATGATTTGTCAAACAATAGTAAATCTTTTGTACCATTAGGTACCTCGTCCAATTAGTTAGCGGCTACACTACCGGCGCGGCGCGGCGTGACGCTGAAAATCTTGGTTTTATTCGGGCATCTCGATAAAATCTAATATACATTAGTGTCTATCAGGGTAACAATTTAAAATATAAATAAAGTAAAAATACTAACCTGACCGTGTAAAATGAACCACCACTGTAGTAAATATCCAGGCAACTGTCTTTTAAAACTTCGTAGACCTTGCGAAAATCATAAGCCTCACGACGTTCACCTGTGTTTGAAGTTAAAGAAGTTAATGAGTGATTCTTGTGTACTTTATGAGATTTTATGGGCTAATGTCGTGTTTTTTTTAACGTGAGGTAAATCCTAAATGGATGCTATGCCGGACACCTACCGACTAAAAACCACAAGTATCCTACCTAACAGCCTACGGTTGGGAGCCCCGGGTAAGCCCTAGGAAGGATGTCCCATGACTCCCAACAGACCTACGGCTACCACTGCTGCCTCACATAGGGGGTTATGTCGTGTTGGTGCTTGAATTATTGTAATAGTTAAGCATTGTGAGTTGATACTGATTGGTCGGATAGGTAGATTCCGTTCTTTCATTTCAATCTAATCAATTCAATTAAGGTACGACGACTCACGATCGACGACCGATCACCGAAAATGAAAAGAGTTCCGTAACATTCCAATACCGGCACGATGTACTATCGAGCTCATAACTGCAGTAGCAATCCTACGTAACTATGGAGTCAACATTCTAGCGCTACTTGTGACCTTTTTTTTTAGGACAATTCACACACATATGTATAAATTGTTCTTCCGTAGGAATATTAACGATAATTTCATTGTTACTACTCAGGCAACCCGTGGCCGATGGTTCTAGTATGGAATGGAAATGCAAAGATTGATGGTTCGAATCCTACGATCTAGCAAAAACACTTTTTGTGTTTCATTTATAAATTAATATCAGTTTGATCAATAAAATATGTTTCTTAAGTAAAAAAAAAATTTTTTTCTTAAGAAAAATTAAAAAAAAAATATTAGAAACTTCATGCAAAATTACTTTAACAATATTTAAAATTATATTTTTGCTTTAAAAATAAAAAAAATCGTTATAAGCTGGAATCGAACAGGACACAGGACAACAGTTACTATGATACCAGCAATAAATAAATAATTTAACTTACAGCTTTCGTCAGAGTCCAATTCCAATGAATCTACGTACAAATTTGTAAAAAAGATAAAACTAAAAAATGTATAGCCATAATTTAAATATTTTTTAATAAACATAATTTAAGCAACAACACGAATTAATTAATGCCAAGAAACTAATTACAGTATTATACTCAAACTGTGACCAATGAACAAATATGACTAAGTCATCTATTATAAGAAAATAACAAAAATTTCCTCATACACCCATACTATATAGAGCTACAGTAGATAAAGGACACTACTGGTCATTACAAAACAACACATTTTCTGATGTATATAAATACAATTTATTTATATATATGAGGTATAATATACTAGGCGAGTCCGCAGTGGTCGCTGTAGGTCTGTTGGGAGTCATGGGACATCCTTCCGAGGGCTTACCCGAGGCTCCCAACCATTAGGCTGTTGGGCGTTACGTGAGGTTCTTTAGTCGGTAGGAGGCCGGCATAGCAACCATGATGGATTTTCCCCCACGTTAAAAAAAAGTATACAGGGTGGAATTTAAAGACGGTAGTTGGAGGGTAAGTACCCTTAACACGTTAACAGTGCATGTACCACATATGGGCCACTATGAAGACATCGTCTCACGTGCGTGCACCACAAATGGGACACGTGTCCATATAAATGGAATTCTGTTTTTGAGTTTGCACGTGAAAACTGCACCTGTTTTTATGATATACACGTATGAACAATGAACCATGTAATAAAATGTCCAAAAAACCGACCGAAATTTCGTCAGTGTTGCCAGACAATCGAGGTTGGAAATAAAACCAATTTTTATAGAAAACGTTTAATTGAAACATGAAAACCAAACGAACTATATATTGTAACGGTTGTATTTTTAATGACAAGCATTATATTACAAAAGACAAAAAGCTTTATCGCATTGGAGACATTGAGTATCGGTTTTTTTTGCTTTATTACGCGCTTCGGATGCTGTATGTCCTGCTTCTATCAAAGTCTTATAACAGCCAGTGCAACGTTTCCTTACAATTTTATTCGATTGACGTGGTATTTTTGTTAGGAATCAATGTCAGGAACTGGATTTAGATGGTGCTATCGATAATCCACGAGAAGGCGCGGGATCCTGGATGTTCAGAAGGTGTTTGTTCACGGTTTCAACATCATCATTTGATTGAATTGCATTAAACTTACCAGACACGTTTGACTGCTCCAATTGTTTTACAACATCCTCTTCACCATCGCTATCCTCCAACATCCTCCATAACTCCTCTTCCGTTAAAGGCAATGAAGAAATCGGCCGTGAACGTTTCATAATGAACCAAGATCAAAACCGAAACACTTACCCCCAGTTTCCGAAAGGCTGATCAACGCTAAAATTAACTAATCGGCTTTTAAGGGCGGATCCCCACCGGATGATCCAAAAAGGATCGCCAATTCCTGCGATCCACGATGGACGGAGCATGAGGCATGGATCATGTAGTGCTGCACATGTGACTCCATAGCGACAGAAAGTTCAACTGTATTATACTTAGGCGGATCAGTGTGGAGCGTGTCGGTGCAACGCGGCGGGATCGCAAGAAAAGTTTTCTTCGTCAGGCTACATGATCCATGCCTCGTGCTCCCGGATCGTGGATCGCAGGAATTGGCGATCGATTTTGGATCGTCTGGTGGGGATCCGCCTTTAACAGCCAATTAGTTAATTTTTGCGTTGATCAGCCTTTCAGAAACTGGGGGTTAGTCTTGAAAACTTTTTACTCATACCTACGTTATCGTCTAAGCGGTCGGCATATGTATATGTTAGATTCTACCCACATTTTTATGTTTTTTAATGACAACGTACAAAGTACACGTGAGTGGCACATATATGGTGCACGAAATTTATAGTGTGCACGTGAGTGCACCACATGTGACCCACCAAAAAAAACCTAAAAAAATTATAATAAGCATTCTATTTTTTACTTTTTCGTATGTTATATGTCATAAGCTATGCTTATCTGATCAAATTTCCGCAAAACATATTTACACGTGAGGGGTATTTTACTAATTTATATCCGCACTGTTAACGTGTTAATATTGATAATAACAAGTTTTGCTGAAAGGAAACATTCCTTTATTTTCAAAAGTAAGTAAAACTGCATTCAAAGATTTTTAAAAAATCACCTGCTTGAGCCGGGGATTGAACCTACGAGATGTGAACAAAAAATACATCCTGTATTTTATGATACCAACCGCATCAGTCTTTAATAAGGATCAATTTCTTTTAAGCAACATAGTATCTTAAAATAAAGGAAGATCAAATAAAATATGTTTTTATTATATATATATATATATATATATATATATATAGCAACCATGATGGATTTGGATTTAGGATGGATGACTGCCTCTGTGGCGCAGTCGGTAGTGATACCGCTTGCGGCGCTGGAGGTCGTGGGTTCGATTCCCACCGGAGACAAATAATTGTGTGACCCATAAATGTTTGCCTCAAGAGTCTGGGTGTTTCTATGTATAATATGTCATGTATTTTAAAGTACATAAGTATTAATATCCGTGGTCTGATACCCATAACACAAGCAGGTTATTCCTAGCTTACTTTGGGATCAGATAGCGTTGTGTGAGATGTAAAAAAAAAAAAAAAAAATTTCCCTCACCTTAAAAAAAAAGTATATATAGGTGAATTTTTGAAAAGGGCTTGGATGGCCAAATCCGAAACTATAAGGAATAGCGAAAAATGCTCAAAGGAGTCACGAGCCCAATTTCGATAAAACTGAAAACCTCATCATTAGATTTAAAAACAAACAATAATCCTAGCTAGGAATCGAACCCACTGATTTAAAAAAATAATACTCTTTATTATTACACCATACGATAGTGTCGTTGATAAGGATCAAATTCTGAGAAGTAATGATATACGGCAAATTTAAGGAAAGTTTAGAATTTTAATAGAATTCATATTTCATGTATTCCTAAATTTTGTATCATAATTTTGTTTCGTTCGAAACCCCAGAATAGATCGTAATTATTCCGTGTTTTAAATCATGCTCAGAATGATTCTTTGGAGAATATTCTAAACGAAATCAATAATCTTGAATGCAGTACGATCCTTGAGGTCTCGAATCCAGCAATGTATTGAAAACAATGGTCTACATTTTGAACAATTAATTAACCAGTTAACGTAGAAAAATACATTGTAATATTTTTTAAGATAAGCACTTTCCTTTATTTTTCCGTATGTTATTACTTTCCAGAATAAGATTCTAAATAGCAACACTATCGTTTGGTGTAATAATATAGGATGTGTTTTTTTTTCAAAATCAATGGGTTCGATTCCCAGCTAGGATTATTGGTTTTTCAAAAATCTAATGATGAGGTTTTAATTTCATAAAAATTGGGCTCGTGACTCCTTTGAGCATTTTTCGCTATTTCTTTTATTTAGAATTAGGTCATCGAATCCCTTTTGAAAAATTCAGCCTGTATACCTAATTCAAGTGTTACAATATTTGTCCAGACTGAACTCCTAAACAAACTATCCGATTTTTATGTGCGCAAAGCAAACCAGCGTGTAAAGATTTGCGTCTTTGTGTTTTTCATCTGTTCTCTCATAATTTTGGAATTGGGGATAAATTAAAGTCTGCAGAATTTACTTAAAAAATGTTTATTATAATATACTTATCTCATTTTAATATTAGTTTTTGTTTAATGTTACAGTATTTATAACTATATGCGTAATCGTATATAGGAGAATCGCTGTCAGTCTTATTTGAAGTTTGTTGTTTCTGAAATTAGACACAAATAAACTTCCATTATGATTACTAGTAAGTAGGTAGGTACCTAGTAAAGTAAATTTGAACGTTTGTTTCGTGTCGGCAGCTAAACAATATATCGTAGAATACAAAAACGATGTTGTAGGTATGAACTGATACAGTATCTTGACAATGACGCAAGCACACAAACTACTTTTGTAGGCTTTTTATTTTAACAGGAGGGAAAATACTTCATGGATTCTATGCCAGACTCCTACCGACTAAAAAACCTCACGTAACTACGGTTGGGAGCCCCAGGTAAGCCCTCGGAAGGATGTCCTAGGACTCCCAACAGACCTACGGCTACTGAAACTGTGGCGTCGCCTAGGGGGGGTTCGGGTGTTATCCCGCGTCTTTGTGGGGTTATTCGGGTGTCATCCCGCTTCTTAGGGAGTGCCGTGCGTGAATCCCTAACGGCATATTGTTGTCTAGGACCTGCTTTTGTTAGGACGGTGAGCAGCCCCCTCAACCTTTTTTACTTTTGTAGGCTGACTTCAATTTTACGACATTTGAATAGAACGTAATGAATTCAATAGCGTCTCTTCAAATAAACTGCCTATAAAATTCGTTCGTGTACACTGGCGCACGGTAATATTTCTTATTCATATTAAAGTTTAAAAAACCAGCCAGTCCGTGCCATTCGTTGTTCTCACCTGATTAATTTCTTTAACAGCCGTCGTTAAAGCATAGTCTATTTCGCAATAGTGATGATATTCGGAACAGTCCTCTGGCAAGCATGATACTGATCCATCAGGTTCACAGTATTCACTCATATTTTCATACGTTGGTGAATAAATATCTAAAGCATCGGTAGACTTTGTTATGTTCTGTGGAGAAAACGCTTATTTATAGTTTGGACATCTGTGGTCTCATCTGCATTTCAACTACAAAAGCTTTATGCTATAACGAAATTTGAAGGTTTGTGAAGATGTTTGGATCATTTTGCAAAAGTGTTCCTTTAGTCACCTCTTAAAACACCCTCGGGATTAATTGGGGTGGCGACATTTTGTACTCGTTTTACGTATTTTATACGTATTTATTATCATTGAAATATGTTCCCACGGAATGCGGGAATGAGAAGTTCAGAAGTATCAGCTAGTTAAGTTAGTATATTTTTAACCGACTTCAAAAAAGGAGGAGGTTACTCAATTCGACCGTATATTTTTCTTTAAATATTTTTTATGTTTGTTCGCGCACGAACTGCGTCGTTTATGGACCGATTAAAAAAAAATCCGCCCGAAAATAGATAATCCCAAGGTGGTCCCATTTTAAAGAAGTCAGGATCTGATGATGGCATCCTGGAGAAATCGATGGGAACTTTTAAAAAATGTAGGGGCATGTAGGGCGTTTGTTAATTTTTTTAGTAAGGGTTTTAAAGTAGTACAACTTAATTAAGGTCTGGAGTCGATCTGATGATGGAGACAAAAGACAGTAGAGAGAATTCCCTAACGATATACAGCAGTTACTTTGTGTTTGGGCTTGATTAATTGGTACTGTCGAGAACTTTACACCTAGATAGATATATTTTCAGTCTACACATCACAAAAAGAGTGAATATTTTTTTTTAACATAAAAGAAACCGACTTCAAACTAAACTGAAAACTGAGAAATAAGATTTACTTAGCACAAAGTTAGTATATTTTGATTTGTCAGATATCATTAAATATAATACTGAAGCCTATGATGCTAAATGTGTAGTGTTTCACAAGCCACGTAATGACAGCAAATTGACACGATTGAGTTCTCAAAAAATATCCGCTTGTTTCTGCATACTTCTCTTTTATTGGCCCTTTTAATTCTATTGTGATAAAGAATCCCGTAGCCAACAATGATGATGATTGCCACAAAAGCCACGGAACTACCGATAACCCAACCATTTGACGGAGTAGAAAAATCTGTAAATTGAAGAAAAAAATCATTAGAGACGTTGTAGCATTTATTTTCTATAGATGCAGTATTTAGGATGTGAAAGCAGCCTTATCGAGTTATCTTTTTTTAATCGGTTGTCAGTGGTGACATTTCTGCTGTCAGAATGACAGGATGTCATAAGTTCGGTGACGAAGCGTTTCGCATTTAAAGGAACGGGTTTTGTTAAGATTTTTCGTGAAAGACAGGACTTTTGACCGAGACCTGCTTTGGGGTAGTTGGAGGTCCTTTGGCTTTTGCTCTGAGACTGTGCCGCGAATCAGTTTTTCGCTCAAGCGCGATTATTTGTTACCTCGCGTGGCCTAACGGGCTGTGATTGGGTTGCTGCATTGCATCTTGCTACATTTTACCCAGAAAACTGGTGAGTCACTTCTTCTTTTGCAAAGCGGGTCGATTGTCGTCTGTCGCGCAGCCAAGATCTTAATTTGTCGTTTCTTTCATGACAGGGTTTTTTACTACGGGGCTAGTTGCCGGATGAGATATTTGGTGCCGCACCTATAAGTTAGTGGGCTGCACGTGGTACGACAACGTGGAAGTGCGGACTACACGAGCTTCTCATGTGAGAGGTATCTGCCGTCATCACCTGGCAGTAACAACAGGCAGTCACTCTCACTCAGCTCACTCTGCAGGCCAGTAAATCCACTACTTATGTGTAGCCTAGTAGTATTAATACCTGAGCCCTGACTTTACTTCTGTGTACCTGTGATATTTGTGTCTATCAGTGAATAAGCTCTCTGTGTGTCTCTGTGTATCTCTGTGTACTTAGTAAATATATGTGTGTACACCCTATTGTCTGTTTTCGTGAGAGCCCTAGCCTACCCTTGCACACAGACTGGAAACTTAGAAATAAGGCGCCCTGGGATAGAGTTCTCTGCATAGCTACCTCGCGCTAGTTGGTGAGTAACACTGATCATCTTAGTGTTACAAATTGGCTCCCAACGTAGTGGCAAATCTCTGGGTCTACTCTGCGGTAGTCTCAGTCTGGTGTGTGTGCATAGGTGGTTATCTCTGGCGAAACCATTCTGGAATCGTCCGAGACGCTCCAGGACGTTAATTGGTGGTGCTAGCAGCTAAGCACAAAACCTTCCCTTTCGTCTTCTTCCAGCTTCCTACATCTTTGGCTGGAAAAGACACAAAATTCTAAATTCAAAAATTTAAAATAGCTGTGATTTTGGAAAAACTTTTTGATTTTATTTGGCATACCCACTTCTTTTCTTATTGTGTTTCTTTTCTTTGTTATGTTCCTTTTTATGGTGCACACATATATTTATTGTAATATTATATTAGCATAGATTAATATATTACATATATTATTCTATAGCTTCACCTCTGTGTTAACTTAGTGAATTTCACTCTGTGTAATTATAAATTTTTTTTTGAAGGTATGTTGATACCTTGTAATTTTAATTATTAACCTGAACTGTGTTATCAGAAAATTTAGAAACTTTTCTCTCTTAGTATACCCTTAATCTTTGTTAAATTCTAAAAGTCAATTTGAAACATAATTACCTAACTTAGTACACTTTGTTGTAACTCAATTTACATTTTTACTTTGTAATTGATCCCTATCTGTGCCATTTTATATTTATAATTGTTGTAAGTAAATTTTTACATAATGGCACAGATGAAAAAATATATTAATTATTTAAGAAAGGATGAACTTGCTAACGAGCTGTCCCACATGGGTATTTCAGTGGAACCGGAAACGACAGTGTCTGGCCTTCGGAGTGAGCTAAGAACGGCACACCGACTCGTCCGTCGAGGTAGCATCAAAGCGAGTGCTCCGGTACCCGCTGATGCACCGGCTGAGCTCTCGATCTGCCTTCCAAGAGTCTCCGAGCTGGAGGAGGCTATTCAGTCAGGTGACATTTTCATTAATAAAGGTAGTCGTCTTAGGGTGTCCATCAGAGCCAACTACTTATTGAGTAGGTTAGCTCGTTGTGGTCTGGATTGCCCCGACCTGGTGGATATTCGTGGTAGGCTAGTGAAGATCATCGCTAGGGCTGAACCCAGTAGTGATTCTGAATCCGAAGGTTCGGATGATGATGGTGATGATCCTTCGGGTCGTGACCAGGTGGAATATACTTCACCAGTAGTGAGAGAGGACCGCTCGGTGCGAGCTAGTTCAAGTAGGAATAGTTCTACATGTAACATAGTGTATAAAGAACGTCCCCTTAACTTATGTTCATTTAACTTAAAATATGATGGTTCTACTTGTGTACGTGTGTTTTTAGAGAGATTAGAGGAACTTAGATGTGCTCGGGAGGTTACTAAGCCTAGACTCCTTATGGCTTTCTCCGACCTGTTGGATGGACCGGCTTTGTCTTGGTTCCGTACAAACAAAGCTAACTTCATCTCATATGAGGATCTTATTAGTGAGCTTAGAGATACCTTCGATATTCCTGATTATGATTACCGCCTCAGGAACGAGATAAGACAGCGTACACAAGCCCGCTCTGAGTCCTTGGTTAACTATATATGTACAATGCAAGCCATGTTCTCAAGGTTGTCATGTAAGATGCCCAGTGAGGAACAGCTGGACATTCTCATGCACAACATTAGACCTGACTACATGAAGGAACTGGCCTTGCATGATGTCAACTCTGTAGATGACTTGAGACGTTTGGGTAAGCGCTTGGAGCTTGCGCGTACTAGGGCAGACGCTTTCCATGAGCCTGCTCTTGACAAGTTTGAGATTACATCTGACTTACACCAGCTTAAGAACAAAGGTGTACAAAAGCCCGCTAAGCAGGTGTCTGCAGTGGAGACGCCGGTTACCCCCCACGATCGCAAATGCTTTCGTTGCGGCGGGGGCGGTCACACTGCATACAGCTGCACACAGTCAAGGGAGCTGGTGTGTTTCCGGTGTGGTCTCAAAGGAGTCAAGACCCCAGACTGCTCACACTGTACTAGCAAGTCAAAAAACGCGTAGGCCAGGGCCTTATTAGGAACTCTGTGCATCACTCTGTATCTGAGTCTATTTCTGATAAGGTCCTGTTTCCTAAACGGGATAGTGACATTAGACCGTATCTAGTTGTTAAGGTTTTAAATTTAAATGTCTTAGGCCTTCTAGATTCCGGTGCCTCCTGCTCTATACTAGGTAAGGGAGCGCACCGCATCTTCTTGGAACTGGGTTTTGATCTTGTGAGTATCAATCCTACTTTTCGTATTACAACTGCAGACAGCACTCACTTGCAATGTCTGGGTTGTATCTCTTTGCCAATTGAGTACAATTCGGTTATCCGAGTTGTCAAGTTCTATGTTGTCCCAGGTATAACCACCTCCATGATATTTGGAGTGGATTTCTGGCAACAATTTAAGTTAAGTGATAAGTTAATTTTACAAAATATTAGTCTTGATAGCTTTAGTGATAATAATCCTATAGAGTCTGTGTCCCTTAACGGTGGCCTCGAGGATTACGACAACCTGACAACTAAACAAAGGTGTGTAATCAACGAGGTCATTGAAAAGTTCGACTCGTTGAACACTGATAAGGTGGGTTTAGGTCGGACCTCACTTGTGCACCATGTCATTGACACTGGTGACAGCAAGCCGATCAAGCAGCGTTATTATCCGCTCTCTCCCCTTAAGCAGAAGGCCCTGGAAGCCGAGCTGGACCGAATGCTGGAGATGGGAGTAGTGTCCCCGTCTCAGTCCGCCTGGAACTCTCCAGTGGTCATGGTGGAGAAGGCGAACGGCGACCTCAGATTGTGCTTGGACTCTCGCAAGCTGAACTCTGTGTCTAAGAGTGACGCCTACCCCTTACCCTATATCAATCAAATCTTAGACCATCTTAATAATGCTAAGTATTTAACCTCTGTAGATCTGAGTGCGGCCTACTGGCAGATTCCATTCGACTCACTCCAGTCTGCTGAGAAGACTGCTTTTACGGTTCCCCGGAGAGGATTGTTCCATTACAATTCCATGTGCTTCGGTCTTGTCGGTGCCAGTGCCACGATGCAACGCCTCATGGACCGTCTGTTTGGTCCCGAGTTCGACAACAAGGTATTTGCGTTTCAGGATGACATAGTCTGTGTGTCCAGCACCTTTGAGGAGCATGTAGAGCTCTTACATAGAGTCTATCAGCAACTCAAGGATGCTGGCCTAACTATTAATATGAAAAAATCCCACTTTTGTCGGAGTGAACTCAAATACCTGGGGTATTATGTGGACAAACATGGCTTACGGACAGACCCGGGTAAAGTTGAGGTTATCCTCAACTATCCCACCCCTTCTAACCCTAAGGAGGTTAAGAGATTTCTGGGAATGGCCGGCTGGTATCGTCGCTTTGTTAACAACTTCTCGAAGATTAGTAAACCTGTGCAAACTCACTTCTACGAACCTTAAGTTCGAATGGACCCCTGAGGCTGAACAGTCCTTTAACCTGCTAAAGTCAGCCTTGGTTTCTGCCCCTATATTAAAAATGCCTAACTTTGAGATGCCCTTCCGCATTCTTAGTGACGCGTCAGCTTACTCAGTTGCTGCTGTACTGACACAAACTCACGATGGTGTTGAGCACCCTATCGCCTACTGTAGCCGTTCTCTCAACAAGAACGAGGTGAACTACAGCACAACTGAGCGAGAACTTCTGGCCGTGATTTTCGCTTTGGAACAATTTCGACAGTACGTCGAAGGCCAAAAATGTACGGTCGTCACGGATCATTCATCTCTTCTGTGGTTCCATAAGCTAAAAAATCCCACGGGTCGTCTAGCACGTTGGAGCATGAGGCTCAGTCAATTCGATTTTGACATAGAGCATCGAAAAGGTAAAGACCACGTTGTACCTGATGCTCTGTCTCGTATCAAAATTGATTCCCTCGATGCAGTACCCACTAAAGACCCGTGGTATGACCACACCATGAATAGTGTTCGGAAGAACCCTAGGAAGTCACCAAATTATGACATTCGTGACAACCTTCTATATAGGTTAACTAAAAATAAATATTCTTTGACTTCAGACTTTGACTGGAAGCTGGTGGTACCTCAGGAGGATCGCTTGCCCCTGCTCTCTAAGTACCACGATGACACACTTAGTGCCCATGGTGGCGTTTGGAAGACGCATAAAAGGTTAGCCCTAAATTATTACTGGCCCAAGATGTACGAGGACGTCAAAGAATATGTTGGGAATTGCGAAACATGCAAGCAGTACAAACCCGTAAATACGTCTCGTCCCGGCCTAATGGGTAGCCCGAAGCGGGTTTCGAAGCCATTCGAAGCTATCTCTGTCGATCTGCTTGGTCCCTTTCCCACTTCGAGCAATAGAAACGTACACCTGATCGTGGTCTCCGACTACTTTAGCAAATACGTCATGTTGTGCCCTGTTCGGGTTGCCACAGGCGCTGTAGTCGCGAGGTTCATAGAGAAGAGTGTGTTTCTCGTGCACGGAGTCTGCAAGACTATTTACATGGATAATGGCCCTCAGTTTGTGAGTAAGCCATTTAAGGATCTGTTGGCTAAATACAATGTACCTAATATATATTATAACCCTAGGTATCATGCCCAAACTAATCAGGCGGAACGAGCTATTCGCAATGTGGTTCAAGCGATCTCATGCTATGTGAAGTCACAACACAAGTCTTGGGATCAGTTCTTGGTTGAGATACAGTGTGCTTTAAACACTGCAGTTAACGAAGCAACTCGTTTCACCCCTTACTTTTTGGTACATGGTAGGGAATTTATTGGGGATGGAGTGCTGTACAGGCAGACAGATATCGCGTGCCATCCTACTTCAGTCTCTGTAGACGATCCATCAGCCTTCGGTGTCAAGCTGAGAGAAATACAACGCATTTACGACCAGGTGAGGAAACATTTGAACGTTGCCCACCAGCGTAATGAAAAGTATTACAACCTCAGAAAAAGGCATGTAGAGCTGAAAGTGGGACAGATAGTTTACAAACGCACGTTCTACATGTCCAACAAGGCCAAGAATTTTACTGCTAAGCTAGCTCCTAAGTTCCTTAAATGTGTGGTGACTGCTAAACGATCCCCTTTAGTATATAGGCTGTCAGATCTGGACGGTAAGGATCTTGGGGAGTACCATATCAAGGACATCCTGAAGTATCAGGAGGAGCAGTCTCCAATACCTAACGTAACTACATAGCACTGTTTCTCTAGTTTATTAAACCAGTGCTATGTGATCATTATGTAAGACTATTTTAATCTTTTGTTTGTATTTCTATATGTGTACGTGACTTTAAATAGTCACGTTGTAGTTTCTTCTATGCACCGCACCGAGCGTTTTTCTCTCATTCGCTTCTTAGTACTCTACATTATCCTGAGAGCTTGGGTAGTGTTAGGGTATCGGCAGTGAGTAAAGGGAGCATTCGTTTTCTATGAAGGGCATTAGACTCTAGTTACTTAGCCTAACCGGTACACGAGTCAGTGTCTAGTTAGGTACATAGGAGGATCTTTCTTTGGTATTGTAATGGTCGTAGTCAGCTGGTGTTTGAAGGACCTGGCTGGTTGTCTTTGTTTATTAGTCAGTACTTTTCTGTTTTCTTTATTGTGTATTTCCAGCGTGTCATATCCGCAGGAAATACTATTAAAGGGGGGGGTGGTTGTAGCATTTATTTTCTATAGATGCAGTATTTAGGATGTGAAAGCAGCCTTATCGAGTTATCTTTTTTTAATCGGTTGTCAGTGGTGACATTTCTGCTGTCAGAATGACAGGATGTCATAAGTTCGGTGACGAAGCGTTTCGCATTTAAAGGAACGGGTTTTGTTAAGATTTTTCGTGAAAGACAGGACTTTTGACCGAGACCTGCTTTGGGGTAGTTGGAGGTCCTTTGGCTTTTGCTCTGAGACTGTGCCGCGAATCAGTTTTTCGCTCAAGCGCGATTATTTGTTACCTCGCGTGGCCTAACGGGCTGTGATTGGGTTGCTGCATTGCATCTTGCTACATTTTACCCAGAAAACTGGTGAGTCACTTCTTCTTTTGCAAAGCGGGTCGATTGTCGTCTGTCGCGCAGCCAAGATCTTAATTTGTCGTTTCTTTCATGACAGGGTTTTTTACTACGGGGCTAGTTGCCGGATGAGATATTTGGTGCCGCACCTATAAGTTAGTGGGCTGCACGTGGTACGACAACGTGGAAGTGCGGACTACACGAGCTTCTCATGTGAGAGGTATCTGCCGTCATCACCTGGCAGTAACAACAGGCAGTCACTCTCACTCAGCTCACTCTGCAGGCCAGTAAATCCACTACTTATGTGTAGCCTAGTAGTATTAATACCTGAGCCCTGACTTTACTTCTGTGTACCTGTGATATTTGTGTCTATCAGTGAATAAGCTCTCTGTGTGTCTCTGTGTATCTCTGTGTACTTAGTAAATATATGTGTGTACACCCTATTGTCTGTTTTCGTGAGAGCCCTAGCCTACCCTTGCACACAGACTGGAAACTTAGAAATAAGGCGCCCTGGGATAGAGTTCTCTGCATAGCTACCTCGCGCTAGTTGGTGAGTAACACTGATCATCTTAGTGTTACAACGTATGTTGGTTTGTTGATTCAAACGTAATAAAAAGGGTGTTGGTTATTCAATCACGCACTTACGGCTGACTATATATCTGGTTATTTTTTTTTTGGTTCTGTTTAACGTGAGGCAAATCCTACAGGGATGCTATGCCGAACTCCTACCGACTGAAAGCCATACGTATCCTACGTTGGGAGCCCCGGGTATGCCATCGGAAGGATGTTACCAGGACTTGATACAGGGATAAGCCTATACTTTGGGTTATTTACTGAAAAACAAGAAATGGATTTTAGTACACAAATATCATTTGTGTAATTTGAAGCATTGTAGTTTTTCTACTAATATTTCTATCTGTATCTGGTTTGGTGGATCTATTCTGGGTGGTTTTAACAAAGAACAACTCAAAAATGTCACATAAGTCCTAGAGTTTTCGATTGACTGGACCTGCTGGTTCCAATATTATCGACTTACTTACCATATTTTCGAAGGATTATCCTCGCTGTGACAGGAAAGTCCACGTTGAAACATTTAATGTGGTATCTGTTGGACAGATCTATAAATGAGCTATTTATTGTAGTTGTTGATATAATTCCGTCAGTCTTAACTGAAAATATGTAAATATACATATATTAGGTACCCACAGCTTGAATATTATATTGGCATGCACTGTATTATTTTGACATGGAGATAATTTTGAAAAGCAATTAGTATGCTGCTTAAGGTGCGGTTAAACGGCCCGCTGTAACACGAGCCGCACCGCGCTGCACCATCCGTGTAGGCGCGGCTCGGCTTAATTCGGACGCAAGCCTGCTCGTTTAAACGACGCGGGGTAGCACGATCATACGCGAGCCGAGCCGTCCGTGGAGATGCGGCACACATCTCGCTGTTGAACCGCGCTGTCCTACTTTTTCTTTAATTCTTCCACAGATAGGTAAGTATACGTCCCTCACAGAACTTAGTTTTTATTCTTGTCCAAGCATCGTGCACATTGTTGCGATTTTTGTGACCTGGATCTTTAGCGTTCCATATCGCTGGTTCCTCTTCATATTATTATAGTTCAATGAAGAGTTGAACATTTTCATTGCTCTACTCCTCGTACAAACCCAATTCTTCAAATTAAAAACACCGCTAAAAAACAAAAGAGGTATTCCTTCGTCGCGCGCTCTGGATCATCTGTCTGTTTAGACGGCGCGTATTAAGACAAGCCGAGCCGAAGATGGCGCGCGCGCCTTTGACCCGTGTCGAAAAAACCGACAAGTGATGGATCGTGCGAACTTTGCCGAGCCGCGCCGAGCATAGTTGTTTAAACAGCGCGTGGCGCGCTGAATCACGAGCGAAGTCAGGCTCGGCTCGCGTGTTTGCGCGCCGTTTATTCGTACCTTTACTCAATCACAATTTTTTTGTGAAAAGTTTTTGATTACGAGCATTACTCGAATTACGTCTTGGTACGACGTAGGCACCATCTACCGGCAACTTAATTAAGTCGGCTCTACTTCATCGGGGAAAAAAGGCTTGAACATATATATGTATGTTTGTATGTATGACTTCTTACCAGTAAACCTACGCTCGGTAAAAACTTCAAATATTGGTGGCACGTGGTTTAACTTATTTTCACACTTTATTTGTAGTACTTCATTAGAATGGTATAAATATTCGTATTCGTAATACTTTTCGTTTTCGTCCATTTTCCAGGGAACATCGGTTTTTATTTGTTTGCCGTTAATAGTTACATTGAAAAAATCTGGAACACAAAACTTTATCATCAATGCTTGTAGCAAACCAAAGACGTCAATTTGGCGAGCTTAATAAAAAAATCGCATAAGTACAGACGAACGCTTTACAACGGGACCTTGAAAATGGCTCTTAAATAATGTACTTATGTGGACATACATTAAATTTAGAAATTAGCTTAGTTTGAACCAGTAAGTAGTTAAAAAATTATAACTAGTCAAAGTACCTTAATTATTGTCAGTCTCTCTCTGCACTGCGACGGACATAGAACCTTAAAATTTAGAATGCAATTAGTGTTTAGTGTATAAATCAAGGAAAAACTGCAATACCAATGCAATACTGCAATTTGATATAATTTACGTGAAATTACAAAGTTATTTACGCAGTTAACGTTTTTAGAAAACCGGGTCGAAATTCCAGAATATTTTAGTTTTGCCCTGATTTATATACTAAACACTTATTGCATTCTAAATTGCAACGTACGTAAGGTTCCTTCTTTAATATTATTGTTTTCTTATTTTAGTATTTGTTGTTATAGCAACAAGATAAATAAATCATCTGTGAAAATTTCAGCTCTCTAGCTATTACGGTTCCTGCGATACAGCCTCGTGATCGACAGACAGACAGACGGACGGCGAAGTCTCATAAATAGGGTCCCGTTTTTACTATTTGGGTACGGAACTCTAAAAATGTTGGATTATCTACAAAAAGAAATGAGATCCCATCAAAAACAAAACTTTTAAAAAAAGTCTTGCAACTCAGCTCTTCTACCGTAAAATGTAGTGAGATTCATGTAATACCTACTAAATTGGTTATTTTATTCATTCTCTACATAATAGACCATTTTTCTTAAGTTTTACGTAATTATATAGCTAATTTAACAACATCTTACTGTGCCATAATCAATATTAAAAATCTTTTAGGTTCTTATTAAAGAGACTGACTGTGCAATCGCATTAAACAATCTAATTTAATTCAATGTATTACGTGTGAGATAGTCAGTCAGTCTTTATTTAAAACGTGAAAGATTTTTAATATTGAGCTGCGGTTGCTGTAAAGCGGTCAGTTTTGCATTCTTTGTGTTGTATAACTTTAAATAGATATGCTCACACACACATGAGGCGTTCGAGCGAGCAGTACGTTAGCAAACGCACGTTTCAACACAATATTAGAACACCTGAATGCCTGACCGCTTTCTGTCTGACAGAACCCAAGTCTTGTAAAAGTTATACATAGATAACTTTAAATCCTTTTGCTGTAATAAACGGGGTACTTCTATCAAATTAAAACATCCAGATATAAGACAAAGGAGACTAGAGCCCTAAGTTTTCCCTCAACTCTTCCCTAGATCCCAAGCCAATTTCATCTGCAATTGCGTAACGAACGAGGCTCTGACGGGGTTGCACGGCTACTTAACAGTGGCTCCCAACAAAATTATAGAAGTTTGAATTCCATAATGAACCTTAAAAAGTATTTTGTAAATTCAAATAAGAGAAGAGAGCGCTATAATAAAACGGGAAAATCTTCTTTGAATTTTTCTCACATACCAGCATTTACTCGTATTTATAAATATAGTATTGGCAAAGAATATGCATTTGCAAAGTAAGATAGTAGTACTTCAGGATTATTTGGGCAAATTTTGCTGGGGACATGTCCCCCAGCTAGCGGTGATTCTCGGACGTACTCAGAGAGAATGGCTACCGACTGCCACACCGGCACTGCCCAATGAGACAGTTTGAGTTGCTGAAAGATTGTTTTAAGAGCGGCTATGAGAAAAGTCCTCCTGTGTGCATGTGAGCTCGTTAGTATAGGTGATACATCTTCGTACAGTAACACAATCTGATATCTGACTATCTACACGTATGGCCATCTGATTATAATACTAAAAAGTAACGATGTATGATTGACTTATTGACATCACAGCTGGGCGCGAGTTCTGGACCATACCTACGATTTGAAAGCATACTAAGGTGAAATTTTGAACAAAAGTAAACTATCCTACCTTCAGATTTCAAATGGTGTTTTAGAGTGTGACTACAAACACAATCAATCTTACTACAGGAAACGACGAAGTATAACAGCACTGACACTAATGAAATCATAATTGTAAATCTAAAATACACATTACATTTTTGTACAAAATTAAAGCGTTTTAAAACCGATGGCGTATCCAGAAACTAATATTATAATATTTTTTCTAAACGACCATTGTAGTTCTCTTTGTAAATTCAAAAATTATTTGTAACAACATCATTTGAAACGTTTACTTGGTTAGAAATTATTAGCAAATCTAAATAAACGCCATATATATCAGTTACTAGAACACACGCGCTGTATTCACAAGTAAGTAACTTATTATAATAAATCAACGATAATAAACAACACCTACGAATGTTGTTTATAAGGAAAGTTTGTAATGTTGTTGACGTTATATTCCCATGACGTCATGACACATTTAATAGTTCATTTTTATTAGTTATGTATGTTATTATTCAATGGTTTTATAGATATTTTCCTGATTTATACAGACTATTTGTGTAGATTTCTGTTTGAGTACTTATATGTAGATATAAGTGTTTTTTAAGGAAAATAAAACATTTATTGTATAAAATTACAGTGAAACATAATTATTACATTAATATTTACATTATTGCTATCTAAAGTAAACCTAAATAAACCAAAAGACTAGCAGCATTCCCCCTTTGAATAGCAATACTTATTCGCTGAGCGAGAAAACTGCCAGCCCTTGGGTCAGTAGTCGACTCTACAAGGCGCTTTTTCAAATACAATAAAATAAGTATTTTTTTTATAATTAAGTAGACATAAAATTATATAATTTGAATATAATCATAACTAGTGAGTAAACTAATAAGGCTAGACAAAAAATAATTAAATTTTGTACAAATTTAATGAAATTATGTCTTATTACACTGGCTATAAACTCAATACGTATTTGCACAAGTAAATGCCTAGTAACCCAGGAATTGGTATCATCCCCAACTCTCTTCTGCATATCAATGACATTCTGTCCCTTGGGTCCCCCGAGGCCCCCCCCCCTAACTTAACCCTACCCTCCTTCAGAACAAACTCCTATAGGACAAGCTGGAGATCCTCGGCATAGACGTCCAGCGTGAGTTCGATCATAAAAACTACATAAAGAGTTGGATTGGGCTGACCTTGCGGTAACTAGTAGTCTTATAAAAGGTGAGACGATTCTTCACCTCACACCAGAGGTATTTGCTGAACAAAGCTTAGACTCATCCCTGCGTCGAATACTGTACCTACTCACTACTAGACGCGCTTGACGCTATGCAGGCATGTGCTATCTGAATAATTGATTGATCTGAGGTGACGAGAGTTCTCGAGCTGTTGGCGCAACGAAAAACCATAGCATCCTTGGCTGCTTTCTAATTAATGTATCACGGCTTATTTTCTGAAAAGCTCTTCAACCCGATCCCACCCTCTCCTTTTCGTTCCCGAACTATGCGTACCGGGCAGAGGCGTCACTCATACACAGTGGAAAGAGTTTTCGCCAGAACTGAGCGATTCAAAAGATCAGAATTTGGAACGAACTGCCGCGCACTTGTTTCCCTCATCTAACAATCCCGGGTTCTTCAAACAGAGCGTGAAGAGGCACATCACAAGGACGCCAACTTGAGGACCACTGTCAGAAGTGGGAGTGGCCCCCAATATCTAGATGCATCATGGTTTTCTATCAGGCTAGCGACGTCAACTTCGACGGCGAGTCTATTATTAAAAAAATCGGTTGTTTGTAAAGTCGGTTTACTGACGATAGTTGAACGTGACAACTTCAGAAGAAAATACTGATGGAATGGTTTCTCCTCACACGGAAAAAAAAATAAAAAAAAAAGTAAAAAAAAAACACAAAAATAAAACCACATCAATTGATTATAGCGCCATCTGTTGAAAACATTACTAAAATAAATGGAACGCCTCAAAGCGAGGCAGAGCGAGGTAACGCGAGAAGGTAACGACGAATTGCGTCATCTTTTTTCGTTCGTTCAGCCGGCTCCAATGAATTATAAGACGTTGTCACGTCAAAAACAAACACACTAATATCTTATCATTTTCTGAGGAGTTGTGGGTATCCCGCTAACTACTTAATGAATCAGTCAGTTCCAGATACCACGTAGAGAAAGAACAGCAACATTAAATTTATATATTTGTGATAAATAGGATCTGTGAATTTTAGTAAAATTTCTTCATCATTCAATATGGCTAGGTCAATAAACAATAAGAGTTCTTGAAACTCTGAAGCTACTATATGTACATTTAAGTGATGAATACCATGGATACAAAATTTTTAATATATTTAATAATAGATAATTTGTCCCTAGTCTCTATGCAACTGCTTTAAGACAAGACACAAACCGTGGTGCAGTTTCATGTCATTATAGTGTCCATCAGTACTTCTGTAAAATCTGCGATAAAGGATAGAGTGGACGAGATGGCCCTAAAGGGATTAAATGACTCAGTTTTATTAATAACTAGCTGTTGCCCGCGACTTCGTACCCGTGAAAATTATGTTATAAAGCCAATTTGATTGTTCTCTGCTTAGCCCCTGGGATATGTAGCGTGATAATATATAGCCTATTTGAAGACCCTACCTCTCCCGTACGGGCGGTGACTCTTTCGGCCAGCAATGTGGCCAGACTGCTGAGCCCACGGAGGACGATGGCCGTCAGGGTGATAAGAGGATACCGCACGATCTCCGGTGAGGCGGCATGTCTCCTAGCCGGGACCCCTCCCTGGGACCTGGAAGCGAGAGCCCTTGCGTCACTGTTTAGATGGCGCAAGGAGGCGCTGGAGCGACCGGGGGTCTGAGGACGGTGAGAGGGTCGCTCACCGTCCTTACAGAAGCAGGTCCATGACGGCAGCGTGACGTGAGGAACTCACGAACGCCCCCCTTTAGAAGCGAGATCACACCCGAAACCCCCCCAAAGACGCGGGATAGCACCCGAACCACCCCCTGGGCGAGGCCGCAGCGGCGGCCGTAGGTCTGTTGGGAGTCCTGGGACTTCGTTCCGAGGGCTTACCCGGGGCTCACAACCATAGGCTGTTGGGCGTTACGTGTGGTTTTTTAGTCGATAGGAGTCCGGCATAACATCCATGAGGATTTTCCCTCACGTGAAAAAAAGACCCTACCTCTAATTAATATTTGTGCAAAATTTGAATTTAATCTATTAATTACCTTTTTTATTAATACATTAAATATATTTTTTTTTTATTAATTCTACGAGATCCTTCCGGACAAACCAAAGCTAACAGACAAATAGACAAACAGACAAACCGACAAACAATCTTATGTTGAACACCCTGCGAGTATTTTTTTTTAATATTTCCAATGTACAGTTTTGACTTTTCTATCATTTTATTATTGTATGGATAATCATATATACCTACTTTACCATATCTCCTCAAAAATGTGTACAGACACGAAGTATACATAAAGCATTCATCGAAATAACTGTCATGCATATTTTCGCTGCAGATATTGTTCTTAAACAAAAGTACGTGTAATATCACATTGAAAGCTTCATTTCATTTCGGCATTGTTTTCGCCGGAGTAATGAAATGTTCGACTTCATACAAAAACGCTTGCATTGTATGCAACCTGAAAATGTCTTCTACAATCTGCAGTCAACTCAGACAATGCAATCATCCACAACATTTATTTTTATGAAAAGTACTAGCTACAGCGCTTCCTAATATTTCAGTTTAACACATCAGCAAAACTAAATTGTTTTGGTTAGAAGTGAGTTCATGTTTCTTTTTCTTTTTGTTAATTATAGAAAATTATTTTTATTAAATAATAGAGGACCAGGCCATGTGTTCCTGTGGCTAAGGGTTTTGTAACCTGATACTCTCGGTCTTAGCCATGTAGGCATTTCACAAACTGCACACGGTATGCAAATATGGTTAAAATCGGTTAAAATAGTTTATGAGTTAATCCCGGACAAACAATGTGACATGTAATTTATATATATTAAGATTAATTTTAAAAAAAATGTTAGTGTATACCTAACTGGCAACATTAGTGTTGAGAATCGAACCCGTTTCCAACATTGCTCTACGGCTCCCCATTTAGGACATCGGCGCATCGAGTGCACTACCGACAACTATTACTTACGCACCGGTCCACCGCTCGACATACAGTCATTATTATAACTTGTTCCTGCTTTCTACAATTACATCAGCAAACCTATACAGTCCACAGTCTATAATTTCTCGATCACCTGAGAATCCCACCAATGAACGAGTATTGCAGAGCCGGCAAACACTTTCAATCACCTGGGCATTGCTGATTAACAAGGTTCTAGGGCCCTTAATAAAGGAACAAAAAAGTGTAAAACAGACATTTGTTCAAGAAAATGGGTTCAGAGTACCTACACTTCGTAGTACAATGAATTTCGTGCATACAGAACTTTATTATTTAAAAAGTTTTCTATCTACGACGGTAGAAGGAAGCAATTGAAACTTGAACGAAGTTTTAGGTAATATTTGACATGAATAAAGTACTTTGAGAGTAAGTTTGGATATGTAAAACTTCACTCGAGGACACACGTTACGGCTGTGTCAAGTGAAGACACTTTAAGACACCTACTGTTACACTGTTAGCAAGCAAACTGATCTTGAAATACTGACTCGATTACCACCTAAATAGAATAAAATCAATGACGTAAAGTTGGGGATGGAAGCCTCGTTTCCACCTTTTGTTGGTGTAGATGTCCGTGAGAATTTCAACACGTTAAAATCATAAGTAAGCCGTGCTTGTAGTTTATTTTCAAAAATGCTAAAGAACTTGAAAAATATAATATTAAAAAAAAACATAGCTTTAAACATTGCTTTTAACCGCTTTGTAATTGCTTTTTAGCGCTACATTCCACATTAATAATGGGCTAACGGGAGACGGTACTCCCGCGAGTGCAGCAAATCTCAACTCTGGCTTGCCTTAATTGACTGGTCAGAGGGAGGAAGCCAGAGCTTTATGCTCGGGGGTGAAAGTGTCATTTTCAAGGTCATAACTGACTGCCTCTGTGGCGCGGTCGGTAGAGATACCGCCTGCGGCGCTGGAGGTCGCGGGTTCGATTCCCACCGGAGACAAATATTTATGTGACCCATAAATGTCTGGAGTGTGTCAAGAGTCTGGGTGTTTCTATGTATAATACACTCATTTGCAAAAAAAACGGGCGGCTTTGATTTTCATTCATCTTTAAAAAGATACAATAGCAAAAAGGTTTCAATCGTTTGTACACGTTACTGGCCGGTTTTAAAAATGCCGTGGTATTTAAAAAAGTACGTTCTAAATTCAAATTTTCATTTGATGCTCATTTTTACAGAAAACCCCTTTTTATCCTACATTTTTGGCGCGAAGTTCCAGAAGTTAACATCGACTTTCACAACTTTTATTCAATTTTTATCGATTAATTTCATATCCTTGACTGTCAAAGCTTTATTTATTGCTGTTTGGCTGTATCAGAAATGGTAGATAAACAGGTAAAAGCTACCAAAATTATCGCGCTGCTTGAAGAGGGTTGCAGCCAATGTTTCGTGGCTAGGAGGCTAAATGTTAGTCGCTCGACGGTCCAAAGGACCTGGCAGCGATATCAGGAGACTGGTTCCGTCGAGAGAAGGCCTGGTTCTGGAAGAAAACCATGTACCCAACCACAGGATGATCGTTTTCTTGTGAGTCGCGCATTGAGAAATCGCAAATCTTCGTATGTGGATCTTAAGAACAACCTCCAAGAAGTAAGAAATGTGCATATTAGTCTATGGACGGTCAGGAGGAGGCTTCTCGCTGCCAATATACGCAGTCACCGCCCGGCCCGCGGCCCCATATTACTCCGTGAGCACAGAGTTCACAGGCTTAGGTTCGCTAGAAATTGTGAATCATGGACTCAAGAAGATTGGAATAGGGTTTTGTTCTCTGATGAAGCCAGGATATCTCTGTTCGGTGAAGATCGACGTTGGCGAGTGCTAAGAAGACAAGGAGAGCGCTTTGCAGATGCATGTTTCGAAGAAATCACACCTTATGGTGGGGGCTCTGTTATGTTTTGGGCAGGAATAAATTCAATGGAACGTACAGAGTTAGTCTTCATTGAAAACGGCTTACTGACTGGGCATCGATACATAACGGAAGTTCTAATTCCTCATGCACAACCCGCATTGGCCGCTCTAGGTCAAGACTCGATTTTTATGGACGACAATGCTCGCGCCCACCGATCCCGCGATGTTAATGCGTATGTGCAAGAGGTCGGCATTCATCGTTTGGATTGGCCAGCTCGAAGTCCCGACCTCAATCCCATAGAACATATCTGGGACGTTCTAAAACGGCGTGTGAGATCAGTACACCCGGCTCCGCAGATTATCAGAGAGCTGAAGATTGTGATTACTGCGGAGTGGGAACGTATTCCGCAAGCAAGTATCCGGGATATACTCGCTAGCATGCCCAGACGAATTCAAGCTGTGATTTTAGCTAGAGGGGGTTACACTCGATACTAAACATTTATCTGCTTTTACTTTATTAAAGAAAAACAAACAAAAAAATCTTTTTTATTTTTACTTCATGAGCATATGCACTACTAGCGAACATACACTACTAGCGAGGTTTAGCATTATTTCCCATAAATTGTAACAAAATTTTATGAAATACTGATGAAAACGATTATTTTCTCATTAATTTACCAAATTGTGAGGATAAAACTACCTATAATTATCAAACAAAGCAATATTAACATTTGAAATGGTTCATTGCTTAGGTGCCCGTTTTTTTTGCAAATGAGTGTATGATATGATATGATCTCCCTGCCTCGGTTTTCCCAAACGCCTACAGTATGGGGTTCTTCAAAAGGGGTCTTAGAAGGTTTTTACAGGGTCAGCAGCGCGAGTGCGCCTCTGGTGTTGCAAACGTTCATAGGCTGCGGTGACCACCGGTCCTTCTGGTGGGCCGTATACTTGTCTGCCACCTTAGTGGTATAAAAAAAATGTATGTATTTAAAAAAAAAAGTATATAAGTAATAATATCCGTGGTCTGATACCGATAACACAAGAAGATTATTCCTAGCTTACATTGGGATCAGATAGCGTTGTATGAAATGTCCGTGAATATTTATTTATTCTTTATTTATTTATTATTAACTACGGGGAAACCCGCTCCGGGTCTGACCCGCGAATGCGAAACCGGCGCCGCACCGCTCGACACCCCTAGCTGCTCACACCGGTGTTGCCCTCTGTCGCCTCACAGGCTTGCATGCCCTTGGCGATTGTATAGGGGGCCCATCTAGTGAGTTGGCGAGTCATCGTCTGCCAATGTTTTAATAATAAGATACTGAAATGGCTGCGCCGTTTTCATCCACAGCATAAGTAACGTAGTTCCATTTAACCGGCAACGCAATAGCCCATTTTTAATTAGCATTATTTTACAATAGTTTAGCTCCCATTGTAGGCAGTCCAATGCTGTTCTTCTACATAAGGCGGACGTGAATTGTCTGCAGTGGAGGTTCCCTTTCCTTTACATTAAAAATCTCAAAGGGCCTCTGCGTGTTGGACCAATGTGTCCCCATGTGAGCCTACCAAAAGACCGGGTATTTTTATAAGAAAAAAAAGAAGATACCCGAGATAAGAAGAGACATACATACTGATAATAATTTTATTCACAAACAGGGTTTTTTTTATAATAATTATCACATTTTATATTGGTACAAATACATGAATTCGGAATAATATGGCACAATAAAATGTGAAAACGTTAGCACCTGTACGAATGTATTTAAACATTGTAACACAGGTGCTAATATTGTTATTGATAACTGTTCGCGCCTCGAACAAGTTGCAGTGGTCAAGCATTCGTAATACCTAAAAACGATATTCTATCTGCAAGTTGTCTAATTATTTTTATGTTCCCATACTGAACAATAAGACATTTTTACTTATTATTTTTCTAAAATGAATTTGTAAGAGGAAGACATACATACATACATATGGTCACGCCTTTATCCCCGAAGGGGTAGGCAGAGGCATATTATATGCCCACATTTCACCTTTGTATAATTTTGTCCCACGTAATAGGTGGTGAGCCGTATTGCCGTGTTTAAATGTACAGGCGCAGGTTGTAACTGCCTGCTGTTGAAATAAAGCTTTCAACTTAGCTTAACGACTGCCATTTTACTGGCAACCGGGACCAACGGCTTAACGTGCCTTCCGAAGCACGGAAACGCTCAAATAAATGTCACAAAGTGGTCACATGAATGGTCACCCATCCATGGACCGGCCATAGTGAAAGTTGCTTACTGCAGTGATCGTTTACAGAACACTGAGTCCGTGGGGCCACGAGCGCTTCTTCTTCTTCTTAAGAGGAAGAATCGCAGAGTAAATATCTCACAAGGCTCTTTCCAAGAATGCTTTTAAGCGCTTTGTAATTGCTTTTTAGCGCTACATTCCATAGTATTTCTATTCATAGCGTGCTTTTAAATGGCATCATTTCTATAGAAGAACTGGCATCATTTCCGTTACCCCCATACAACAGGTCTCTGACGATTTCCATAAAGGGATGCACCTGTAGACGACATTGTGACGAACTGAGGGGGACCTCAAACCCCTTCTAACAACCTCCTTCGTGTGGAAATCTTCATGGATGCTATCAAAACTTCTACCGACTATAATCAACCGGTTTCCTTTCATCTACTCTACTGTCTGCTACGGCCGCGAATCCCGGGTACGCCCTAGGAAGGATAAGCTAGAAGGACAAGCCCAGGGTTCCTTAGCTAGCTAGCGAGGTAGGTACAGATAGATTCGCGATGTTGCTTTTTTTAATTGGGGCAAAATCACGTTGTATGAGAATGTCGAAATAAATATATTTATTGATATATTTACTTGCTGGTGTCCTAGACGACGCACAGTAATATTTCTACTTCGCATGAGATGTTTCGTAATTAATGAGACAAGATTTATCATGCCCCAGTTAACTATATAGTTCGCTGTCCGACACGTTTCAATATCATATTATGTCATAATTTTGATATTTTTCCCCTGAGTTAAGGTGACTTCTTTCCAGCTTACACTCTTAGTGGTAGAAATTCAAAACATCTTTCTCCATTCATATCTTTCTAGTAGAATCCTACTATCAGAGTAGCGGCCAGCAACAAAAATCCCCTGAAGAAATGGATAAAACCAATGATATATAAAATCTATAGATACGTTACCAACACTGAAAATTGGCACCGAAAAAGTCAGGCAATTGCCTTACTTTTTATACATGCTACCATAGATAATTTCATAAAAAATCTTTTTATAAATGTTTTTAGATCTGCTGTTTTTGAAAGCCGTGATGTTCGTGCATAACGTGTCTAATTATAATACGTCGCGTCGTTGGATAAAACCCAATCCTTCGGGAGAGGCCGCGATTGTAGTGAAAGTCTGTGTCGGAAGCCCTAAAGCTATCCTTCTGAGGGCGGACCCGAGACTCCAGACCACAGGCAAATGGAAGAGCACTCTGTGGTTTTAGTTAGTAGAGATCGGGATAGCATTCATGAGGATTTTCACACGAAAAAAGTCACAACATGAACACAAAGCAGTCACGTATGCTCGCATTCTGTTGGAGAAAAATACTATAGCAATTCAATCTACATTCATTTATACTAATAAATTTTATTAAGAGTGTTGAGGATGTTGAAAGAAGAAAACTTGGTTCTTGAAATTAATGGTTTATATTTGCAGCTTCTTTTTTTTTTTTTTTTAACGTGAGGGAAAATCCTCGTAGGATGCTATGCCGGACTCTTACCGACTAAAAAACCTCACGTAACGCCCAACAGCCTATGGTTGAGAGCCCCGGGTAAGCCCTCAGGAAGGATGTCCCGTGACTCCCAACAGACCTACGGCCGCCAATGCGGCCTCGCCCAGGGGGTGGTTCGGGTGCAATCCCGCGTCTATGGGGGGTTTCGGGTGTGACCCCGCTTCTAAGGGGGGGCGTGCGTGAGTGCTCACGTCACGCTGCCGTCATGGGCCTGCTTCTGTAAGGACGGTGAGCGGCCCTCTCACCGTCCTCAGACCCCCGGTCATGGAGGCCGATAGTCCTCGGCGAAGACACGTCGGCGGCGCCCAGGGCGCCGACTGCGGAACTCGGGTGGGAGAGTTCTCTCCCGCACCCGGCCCGCCGCCTCCTTCGCGAGCATGACCTGCTCGCAGAAAGAGGCGGCGCAGTCCCACTTACTCCCGCTGGAGAGCATGGCTCGCACCATGGCCTCAAGCGAGAGAGTGTCCACGCCCAGACCCACTACGAGGACCTGTCGCTGTTGTGCCCACGCCGTGCACTCCACCAGCGTGTGGAGCGCCGTGTCATCGCTGCGGTCCTCGCAGTGCTGACACTCGGCCGTGGTTTCCCGGTGTTTTCGCCACAGATACCTACCGAAGCTACCGTGCCCGGCAAGCATCTGTGTCAACCGGTAGGAGAGAGCACCGTGTCTTCTCTCCAGCCACTCGTCCATGACCGGTCTGACGGCCGCGATTGTGGCGAATCCCCCCTTTGGTTGCTCAAGTCGCATCTTCCATGTCTCCAGGGTTTCCTGGTGGAGCAGGGTCCGCTGGGCCTCGATTTCTCGAGACGCAGGCCTTTGGCCCCGCTCCAGCGCCTCCTTGCGCCATCTGAACAGTGACGCAAGGGCTCTCGCTTCCAGGTCCCATGGAGGGGTCCCGGCAAGGAGACATGCCGCCTCACCGGAGATCGTGCGGTATCCTCTTATCACCCTGACGGCCATCACTCTCTGCGGGCTCATCAGTCTAGCCACATTGCTGGCCGTCAGGGTCTCCGCCCATACGGGAGCCCCGTACAGGGCCATGCTTCGCACGATCCCAAGGTACAGTCTCCTGTAGGGTTTATATTTGCAGCTAGTACATGGTAGACTTGTTAGCCATAGAAAAATTATAAAAGTAATGAAGCGCGATAGACGCGCACCGCGTGGAGCCATTACGATAAAGGTTGTGAACCCGGCGCAATACAGAAGCTTCATAGCTGGTACACAACTGGCGTTAAGAACGGCTTCTTAATTTGCTTGCATAAACAATATGTCAGGTTGTAATACCCGGCGGGATACAGAAGCTTCATAGCTGATACACAACTGGCATTAAGTATGGCTTCTTAATTTGTTTGCATAAACAAAGAGGAAAGATTCGATTTGTTTGCATTAAATAGGCTACGAAACTACTGGACCGATTTAAAAAATTCTTACTCTGTTACACTATCCCCGGGTAAAAAGGCTATATTTTATTTCCTTATTTCAACGGAGGCTACCGCGTGACGTCCGATAGTATGTAATTAGGCTAGATTGCGAGTCCTGGGACATCCTTCCGAGGACTTACCCGGGGCTCCCAACCATAGGCTGTTGGGCGTTACGTGAGGTTTTTTAGTCGGAAGGAGTCCGGCATAACATCCATGAGGATTTTCCCTCACGTTAAACAAAAAAAAGGCTAGATGCGTGACACAAATATGAATTGAATGAGTGTTATAAACTAGAAAAGATGTAAATTACATTCATAACTCGAAGATTTTTCTATGAATAATTTTGTACACCAATTTATTAGGTAACTTTTTTGGACAATATTTCTCCTCCCAGTAGATTGATGAAACTTCGAAAGAAAAATCTCTTTCGGTATTAAATTCCATTAGAAAATTGTGTGCACATTTTATTTATCGAATCTCCGTTTGTATTTTTAATAGAGCGTCTTCACGATATCTCGACGTAATTGAATTGTCGTTGAAGTGAACGCAATCGATATTTCAACTATATCGTAAGTTAACAACCTTTTCTTTTATTTCTTTTCAAACTTAAACGTAACTATTATTAAATCTGCGCTGATATCTCTATTGAATTCAACCTACTAATCTTACTAATATTATAAATTCGTAAGTTTGTGAGTGTGGATGTGTGAATGGTTGTTACTCTTTCACGCTCGAACGGCTAAACGGATCTGGCTGTAATTTGGTACAGATATACATTATAGTCTGGAATAACACATAAACTACTTTTTATCCCAGGAATGAGTTCCTACGGGAAGCAGGAACGGGAAAAAAATTTACGCGGGCGAAGCTGCGGGAATCAGCTGGTACCATAATATACAGCTTCTTTGCCCGAACGAGTGGGTAGAAGCATACATACGCCCACATATCAATTGTATCTATACGTTCCCACATAGTAGGTGGTGAGCCTATTGTCGCGTTAAAATGGACAATGTTTTGAAAAAATGATGCTCTCTTGGAAGAAAATATTTTTGAGAATTATAAACGTTTAATAACAACACTTGTAGATATTATATTGTCGGTAATACTTTTGAAACGTTAAGGCTAAATTTATACCTAGTCAACTAGACTGCGGATGCACCCGCATCGAAATTTGTTTCCATTCCTGCTTCAATGGGAACAACTATCCCTGTTCAATTCAGCCAGTTCCGTTGATCCATTATAGCGTAATCATCCATACATGACGAACATCCATTCTCAAAAAGTTTTGCACTGATAACCCCGTGTCTAATATGCGGCGTATGATGGATTATCAGATATTAAATAGGTACTGTAAATACTTAGGGTACGGTTTCACTTATCCATAGATAAATACCTTAACCTAATACATAATTTAAAACAACAATGTTAGTAAATACACTCGAGAGCAATGAATCCGGGTCACTTAAAGAATGTTAAAAATCTCGGAAACTAAAAATGATAGGTTAATGCAATAAATTGTATTTAATAGACAATGTAATACTCCTTAAATGAAAGTAAAAAAAATATGAGTCACCATACATTTTATTAACACAAAATTACATAAAGAAAAAACTGCTGATCTCTCCTTAAAACAAAAATAGGAAACATGAAATTTTTGAACTTTATTACGATTTTCTTGAATTTTAATACTTCGTATTGCCTCCTCGTGCTTCCATTACTGCGTTTACGCGGTTTGGCATGCTGTACACCAAGTTCCTTATACGATTTTGGGGAATATTCTCCCATTCCTCTGTGAGAGCAATTTTGAGCTCACGAAGCGTGATTGGGGGAGGGTTTCGTTGTTTTACGCATCTGCCTAGCTCGTCCCAAGCATGCTCGATCGGGTTGATATCCGGGCTGCGCGCTGGCCACTCCATACGAGTAATGTTCATCTCTTGAAGGTAGTCATTCACAATCCTACCTGTATGAGGTCGGGCATTGTCATGCATAAATATAGCATCCTCACCTAAATTGACCATAAATGGACCAACGTGATCATTGAGGATTTCTTCCACATATCTTACGCTAGTTAAAGAGCCGTTTTCTATGATCACCAGCTCTGTGCGACTTTCAGAAGAAATTCCGGCCCACACAAGTACAGACCCACCACCGTAGGCTACTTTTTCTTCGATGCATGCTTGCTTGAATCTTTCCCCTGGTCTTCGATACACTCTGTGTCTTCTATCGTGCTTGTAGAGCATAAATTTTGATTCGTCGGAGAACATAACTTTTGACCAATCTTCAATACTCCAATTTACGTGGCTCTGGGCATACCTTAGTCTCGAAATACGATGCCCACGCTCCAGTTTAGGGCCGTTTGCAGGTCTAAGGGGTTTTAAGTTAGATTCAGCAAGCCGACGTCTTACTGTCCATGCACTTGGGTTACTTCCTCCGAGGCGTCGAAACTGATTGGTGAGTTCAGTTCCTGTGAGAAAGCGATTTCGAAGCATGGTGTTCACCAAGTATCGGTCTTCTCGTGCTGTGGTACACCTGGTTCTGCCCGTT
Organism: Miltochrista miniata; assembly: GCA_933228765.1. Classification (NCBI taxonomy): domain Eukaryota; kingdom Metazoa; phylum Arthropoda; class Insecta; order Lepidoptera; family Erebidae; genus Miltochrista; species Miltochrista miniata. The sequence continues at coordinate 29,667,653 of OW121752.1, read as the reverse complement.
CCTGGTCTGCGTAGGTTAGAACCAGTTTCTTCGTAACGTCGGAGAACTCTTTGTACTGTTGACAGCGACACACCGACAGTCCTGGCTGTATCGCGCTGACTCCGGCCGGTTTCCAGCATTGTAAGTATTCTGGTGCATTCTTCAGGCGTAAGCGACATAATTTCAGCTTGATTAATGAATATAGAGCACTATCAACATGGTTTATGTACCCACATAAATGACAGATTACAAACAAAAGCAACACCAAATGCTGTAATTTCGTAGTTCCATCTTCGAAAGTGGCCCTTTTTCAAATTTGATTTTTTTATGATATAACTTTACAATAACTAAGAAGTTTTAATACCTTCATTTAAGGAGTATTACATTGTCTATTAAATACAATTTATTGCATTAACCTAGCATTTTTAGTTTCCGAGATTTTTAGGATTCTTTAAGTGACCCGGATTCATTGCTCTCGAGTGTAGTTTGTAGTTGCATAGTTTTTAGATTCATTAATAAAATTGTAAATAGAGTATTTAAAAGAATAACCCGCTGAGTTTCTTGCCAGTTCTTTTCAGGTGGGTCGCGTTGTGAAATGGTGGTAACTTTTTGGTTTATATAAGGGACGGTTACCAGTGCATCTGTATATGCCTTGGTAAATAAATGAATTTTGAATTTTGAAATAAAATTTTATAACTATGTTAGTATATATTTGATTCACTAGGGCACTAAGCATGTGTGCGTCCTTGTGACACTGTTTCGCAGAACCGACGAAACGCCACTCCCTGTAGTCAGAAGTTCTCTTCCATTACGAGATGCAGGTAACAGTTGGACACTGAAAAGTTCACGTTGCGGCGCGACTCCAATAGCTGCACCCTCAGCATTTACTTTATCTTCTGACGCACGTACTCGGCGATGCTCTCCGCTGTTGTATTGTAATGCAGGCGCGAGATATACACCGGAGTGTTCGGCTGTGCAACACGTATAGATGTAGTGGGACCTACACCCTTGGCAGAACAGCAGTAACTTTGGCAAAGTCACTGCTGTTCTGCCAAGGGTGTAGGTGTCAAACGTGATACAAGTATACAGTGACGGTTTCGTGATGGTGCAAAGAAAAAGCATCGTCGACAAACAGTCAAGAACCGCTGTGGCACAGCTCTTGCGGAGCCCACTACATCTATACGTGCTGAACACAGGCCATACTTTTCTCCAGGTCCGAGGCTGCAGTAGGCACTGGTGAAGTGGAGTTTTTGACCCGCTACGCATTCCGTCGACTCTGCATTAGACGGCGACGACATCAAAGTGCATCACATCGATACCCATAATTTCGAATGTTGAAAAAAAAAAGTGGGTAGTCATATAGTAAACACACAAAATTTTTTGCTCTTGAATTTTAATTAAAATTAATAGCTTATTTCAGTATATAATTTGTAAATGTACGCTAATCATAGTTAAAACTCATCTGTGCTCGCTGTCTAGTAATAATTAAATTGAAAATCTCAAACAAGACCTGTCAATCACAAAGCTAAGATGGACCTCAAGCTAGCAAATGGATTGGAAGAGTTACAGAAGTTGTTTGCCTCTAGGATGGCGGACTATGATGAACAACTGTCCAAGATCTCATCTGGAGCTGCTCCACCTGATGTTGGGAGTCTGACTACAGACTTCAACAATTTCAAAAAGTTTGTTTGGCAGACACTGTCCGGGTTTAAGTTGCAGATTGAACTCCTGACCTTGGGGCTGGATCGGCATGAAACTGTAATGCGGCGAAAGGTTTTGTTGTTTCATGGCATCCCGGAGAGCCCAAATCAAAATCTACATGAGGTCATACATCAAGTGATATCCACCGAGATGAAACTCCCTGAAGTTGGTTTGCAGCACCTCAACGTTTCTATGGCAAACGTTGCTGGGTGGGACACGAGGAAAGACTCGTCCAGTCTTGGTTAGATTCCATGGCTTGCAGCAGCGTCTTCTGGTTTGGGACAGCAAAACTTCGCTTAAAGGTACGCCACCTACAGTTTCCGAGTTTCTAACCAAGGCGCGGCACCGGGTTTTCACTGCTGCAAGGCAGCATTTTGGCGTGAGGAGCTGCTGGTCTGCTGAGGGCCGGATAATTATCCTGACTCCGGATAAAGTACGCCGGAAGATCGAAACTAAAACTGAACTTGACACCTTAATTCAGCAATATCCGAGCCCCATAACCGATTCCGATAAATCTTCACAGCCCGCTGTCACTGTTGCCTCATCTTCGAGGTCTGGCGAGGTATCAAAGCCAGTGAAGGTTCCTAAGCCCAGCCGCCGACGGGTTTAAAATGCATCTACGGCTCTCATAACAATATATGACATATTAAGCACCACACTTCTAGACTGTTTGCGTCACTGCAATATTCTGTATGCTCAAAATGGACTGTTTTGGGTTGTTTTGGTAATATTTCAACGCTAGGTTCTAAATTATAATATTGTTAAAACATACTTTCACTTTCCTATGTTAGCGGAACAGAAAACTAAAATATGTTTGTTATTGTCGAGTTTGACGTTTGATGTGTCAGTGACGTTGACAGTTTCCGTCCATACAGAGCTAATGCCGTCTACACACATGCGAATCAGTTAACAATGATTGTTAAGAATATTTGTTTCAATGAAATTAATTAAAATAATAAAGTTAAATTACTTAAATACATAATATTTAGTTGTATGTGGTGAGGCTATATAATTTTATTTTACATGTCCGGAAGTTGTGGTGGCTGATAGTAGGTTACTAATTTTTTTTTTTTTACGTTGCTCTATTTTGCAAATTTATTCATTGTTAGTCTTGTAGTTTTTTTTTTTTATGTAATTCTCCTCTCAAATTCGTGACGATGTCTTGTAAGAATGTGTAAATTTCTGCCACTACATCAGCGAGTTGAGATACGAGGCGTCTTTATTTTTGTTTTATTCTTGATAGTTATAAACTTATTTATCCTACTAATATTATAAATGTGAAAGTTTGTGAAGATGTTTGGATGTTTAGATGTTTGGATGTTTGTTACTCAATCACGCTCTAACGGCTGAATGGATTGGGTTGAAATTTGGCGTCATGGTAGATTATAGTCTGGAATAACACATAGGCTACTTTTCGTCTCGGGAATGTATTCCCATGGGAAGCGGGGCAGGAACCAAATTTACGCGGGCGAAGCCGCGAGCATCAGCTAGTATATATTATAATATTTATTAATTTGCATGGAAAACACGGATGACCTTTGCAACTTAAATAGTAGTTTTTTCTCTTGCTCTTCTGCCTCTGATAGTTTCCACAGCGTGGATATCGGTACTCCTGCTTCACATTCTTCTGCTTCTCTGACTCTGCATGATCACCTTTCCTCTTTTTCTTCAAGTTATCCTAAAAACCTCAATCTAGCGCATATTAATGCACAGAGTGTAACCGGTCACTACTCCGATATTCTGGCGTCGTTTAGCAACTCCTCTCTTGACGCTATCCTCATTTCTGAAACCTTTTTAAAGCCATCTATTCTTTCTACACAGTGTTCACTACCAGGCTACGTATTAATCCGTAATGATAGAACGGGTGGTGTACGATGTGGTGGTGTAGGAATTTACTTGCGTGCTGATATTCCACATAAGGTGGTTAATGCATCTCCTTCTGTCTACTCAGAATCAGCGGAACACCTTTTCTTAGAAATATCTTTACTACACACTAAATTCCTCCTAGGTGTATTTTACAGTCCTGACTCGAGTATCGATTATTTTAATTCTCTTGATTCCCTTTTACATGACCTCACCCCATCCTATAGTCACGTAGTCATAATGGGTGACTTCAATACTTGTCTGTTAAAAGATGATTCCCGATCTCGCAAATTAATATCTCTATTAACTGCCTTCAATCTGCATGTTCTGCCACTATCTTCAACTCACCATGTTCCTAATCGCAGGCCCTCTTTACTTGACCTTATCATAGTTTCCTCTCCCAATGATGTGTGTGTCCACGGTCAGCTGACCGCGCCCTTCTCCTTTCACGACTTACTATACCTGTCTTTTCGTGTTCGTCCCCCCAAACGTAAGCCGCAAACATGTTTTCTTCGTAATTTCAGAGGTATGGATCTGGAGACATTACAAATTGATGCATGCTCTGCTGATTGGTCGCTAGTATTTAACTCCACAAATGTTAATGATATGGTTAACAAATTCAATACAACCATTATATCCTTATATGACCGACATGCACCTGTCAAACGTGTCCACATAAAACATTGCCCAGCTCCTTGGTAGAATGCCACTATAAAAAACCTAATGGGACGTCGAGATAAAGCAAAAAGACGACTCCGGAATAGCCCTTCGGAACAAAACTTGTTAGCTTACAAGTCTCTGCGGAACCGCTGCAGTCGGATGTGTAGAGATGCAAGGAGACGCCACTTCTATGATTCTCTTAACTGTCGAAATTCTGCTGACACCTGGATGTTTCTTAGGTATGTTGGTATCGGCAAATCTCCAGTTTCCGACCCAAAGGACATTGATATCAACGCGTTGAACTATCACTTTTCACGTCCACCTGTCTCTTTGGATGCAACTGTCAAAAATGTCACTTTACTCAAACTGTCGGATGTGCCTGTGCCTCAGACCTCTCCTTTTCAGTTCCAGTCGGTCTCAGAGATAGACGTTAAGAGATCTCTCCTCTCCATTACCTCATCAGCTTCGGGAAACGATAGCATATGCTCAAGAATGATACTTCCTATTCTGCCTATCATACTTCCTGTCATGACTTATATCTTCAATTTTTCATTATTCTCTGGCACCTTTCCTGAGGTTTGGAAGTCAGCGTATGTTGTACCTTTACCTAAAATAATGAATCCCAGTTTGTTCACTGACTACCGACCTATCTCCATACTTCCTTTTCTCTCCAAAGTTCTTGAGCATATTGTTCATCGACAGTTCTCCGTCTTTCTATCCTCTTCTAACTCCTTAAGTTCCTACCAGTCGGGTTTTCGCTCAGGGCATAGCACTGTCACTACGCTTATCAAAGTAACGGATGACATCCGCTGGGCTATGGAGCGAAAGGAGTTAACTCTGCTAGTCTTAATTGATTTCAGCAATGCATTCAACTCTGTGGATTACGATGTACTACTTGGTACCTTGAAGTCTATAAATGTCTCTCCTTCTGCTATCTCTTGGTTTGACTCTTACCTTCGGGGACGCTCGCAGTGTGTCCGTATTGGTCAGACGTCGTCGGAGTGGTGCGGACTATCTGCGGGTGTTCCTCAGGGTGGCGTTCTATCTCCTCTTTTATTTTCTGTCTTCATCAATTCTGCTACAAGTCTTTTTTCCAGTAACTTCCATCTCTATGCTGACGACCTGCAGCTGTACCGCCATTTTTCAGCTACTGACGCCCATTTTGGAATATCATCAATCAATCAAGATTTGGATCGACTGAGTGACTGGGCTAATTCGGTTGGATTACGTATAAACCCCACAAAGTCGCAAGCTATCGTTATTGGTAGTAAATATCAATGTAGCGTTCTTCCGGTATCTGGACTGAATCCAGTTCTTCTGGCCGGCATTCAGATCCCGTACGCGGATACAGTAAGAAATCTGGGTGTAATTATGGACACCACGTTATCCTGGAGCGCTCACATTAGTGACGTTAGTAAGAAAGTGCATTTTTCATTTCACTCTCTGAAATGCCTCCAGAGTCTCCTGCCCCTGAGAACGAAAATTAGTCTTGCTAAAACTATTATTCAACCCATTATTGACTACGCTGATGCTTGCTATTTAGACGCCACCGAGGAGCTTCTTAACAAACTTGAGAGGTTGCAAAATTTATGTATACGCTTCATTTTTAATCTTAGAAAATATGATCATGTTTCCCACTTTCGCAAAGAACTCAAGTGGCTCCCAATCCGTCTTCGCCGGAACACTCGAATCCTCTGCCTCCTTTTCAATATCCTTTACAATCCATCCTCTCCGTCTTATCTAAGGGAGCGGTTTTCCTTTTTTCGCTCTCCTGGTGCTCCCTGTCGCTCCAATCTACGCTCAATTCTCAAAACTCCGAATCATAAAACCGATTTCTACTCATATTCCTTCTCAGTGCATGCAGTCAGATTGTGGAACTCTCTTCCGCCTGCTGTCAGAGACAGCAGAACTATAACTACTTTTAAAAGGAAAGTCCGTGATTACTATTTGTCTACACTTTAAACTTATTTATTCATGTAAGCATATTTATGTATCAAAGTATATTTATCTATATCCATATATTTATTATATTATAATATTATTTCTTATTTATATATATATTTATACATATATTATTTATCTATTTAATAGAATTTACCTCCCCCCTCCCCTTTGTATATGTGTGTTAATTGAATCCTATCCTGTTGTTTTAATTACACACCTTTACTTTTTCTTTTCTTATTTTTCACGCTCTCCTCTCGCCGGTCTGCTGGTAGATATTTCTTTTAGAAATAAGCAGTACCATTGTACCTGTGTTTCCTCCTTCTGTTTGTTTTTTTTTTGTATTGTAGTATGTACATAAATAAATAAATAAATGTTTTCCACGCATTTACTAAACTTTCGCACTGACGTGCATCGCGATGGAATACATTCGACAATGTGTGAATCGATGTGGAATACTTTCGCACTACCGTGCTTCGCGGTGGAAAACATTCGAAATTATGGGTATCGATGTGGCGCACTTTCGCACTACTCATCGCTATTTCGAACTTCGAAATTCAGGACTGTGATCACTCCCTTAGACTTTTTTTCTGATTTTTGTATTTGTTGTTATAGCAACAGAAATACATCATCTGTAAAAACTACAGCCTTGAAGGCATTCAGCAGTCTAACAAAGGAGTTTATTCACTACCAGTATTTATCACACAAATGGTTTTACAATGGGCAAATCGCGATTCTGATCATAGTTCCAGTTATTATTTTTTAATAATAATTATTTTTTAAGTGTTAGTATTTACGTATTTTGCACAACAGTGATTTTTGTAGGCACAGTCTACCCGTTCCGCGATAATTTTCAAAAGGGAGTTAGAGCTAGCCCTGACTCTGAAGACGAGGGAGGCGGCGCATTTCCGCATTCTTGTATAAAAATAATCTACTCTTGCCTGAGCGAACATCCCCGACGCACTGCAGTGCCAGGGCAGCCTCATCAATCTCCTGAAGGCGTTGTTGTACTGGACTCGGAGAGCCCCGTGTGCCCTTTGTGTATTATTAGTCCACAGGCTGCACGTGTAAAATGATGTACGGAATGCTTTAAATAAAGTAATTTTAACCTCAGAAGAGCAGCGTACAAACCTGCGAGCTATCGCATTAGCCCGGACCGAGAGGGCTCTCACGCCTGCACGCACGATAAAACATGACGTGTGCGGCGTTACCTCGCTCTAAGCCGTTCCATTAAAGGCTGAGTTGTCACGTTCAACTATCGTCAGTAAACCGACTTTACAGACAACCGATTTTTCTTTACATTATAGACTAGCCCATGTTCTGCAGCGTAGGTTTCACACGTGATCAATACTTTCCTCAATCCACTGACTGACGCACTCAGCAGAACCATGTTATCCGCGTAACTTAAGTTATTGAAACATGTTCCGCCTATGTGGCGCTGGCTGCTCAGTGCCTCAATCAGTGCATTAATATGCAAATTGAAGTGTACTGGCGAGCTTAACCCCCCCCCCCCCCCCCCACTGCCACACACCGCACTCCAGCTTATATGGCTCAGATAAAGCTCGGGCCCATCTATTTTTTTTCTAATTTTCATTTACCTGATTTCCATACCAGTACCGTAGTGTATCCAGGAGATCCTTAGGAATACCCAAGATCTCGAGCTTTCTCCAAAGCACTCCGTAGAAAACCAGTTAAAAGCCTTCATCATGTCTAGGAAACACGTAAACACGGGAGTCCTACGAGACGTGTAATACTTGATGGTATGCTTGAGACAGAATAAAGCATGTATACCGGTTACAGATGTGTTAGCTGTTTTGTGAACTTGTTCACAAACAGCCTATCGAGCAAAGCCTGAATGTAATAAATAAACAAATATTTTAGTAATTCTTTTACAACATTATCTAGTCTACATTTTTGGATTTTGAATAAGCTTGTGCAATGGAATTTAAATCACTGATAAACAGACTTATTTCAAGCACAATAAAACAATCGCAGAATACAACAATATGTAGGTGGGTACACTGGCAGACTTAAATAGCAACTATTTTCTGTAACTTTTGTTTTTAATACTGGTGACAGATAAGTCGTGTTTGTCGTTTCGGGGACTTGTTTACAAATAGCCATAGAGCAACTCGACCTACGACTTTGATCGGGAGGGGTGAGGCCATGCACCTCACGGACACTTTCTCCTCTGTCAATACATACTCCAGTATACCAAGTAATCACGCGTAAGTATGAAATTAAGATTGTTTTGTGCAAGTTCCATAGTGACAGCTGATTACTTTTGTAGTGGTGTATATGAATACGATTTCCCCTTGCAACATATGACTATGACAGATAGATGTGTTAGAGCAAACATGCGATGTCTACTATTCTTGTATAGGTCGCTTGGCTCTATGCAACCAGTATTTAGGTATCACGCAAAGGGTTTTGCAATGGTTGGATCGTGAAACTATTTCCTGTAACTATATATTTTTTGATACAGCATGCAGACCGGTAACAGATAAGACGTGTTTGTCGTTTTGGGCACTTGTTCACAAACAGCCTATCGAGCAAAGCCCGAATGTTCGTAATACGCCTTTGTGTCACCACTGAATTTCGTGCATACAGAACTTTATTATTCAAAAACTTTTCTATCTACGTTGGGAAAGGGAAACAACTGGAACTTTCACGAAGTTTAAGGTAATATTTGACATGACTAAATTACTTTTGAGAGGTATTTTTGGAGATGTTTTGCTCCAGTTGGCTGCATCTTCTTGGTTAATGGAAATTTTTGTTTGATAACGACCGTAGAAAGAATGATGAAGAGGTGTTATTACATATTAGATTTCTAAGTAATCTGACATTTATTATACCAATTTAAAAAAAATAAATTGCCATCATGTCATTACACAAGAGAAAGGAGGGTTAAAGCAATCACCCAAAATATTTAGATCAAAGTATCTTAAAGCCTTCCTTCCTTAAATAAAGATTAAAAAGCATTTAAAAATCCTTATTATATAAAAAAATCAAACAACATTTCATTTTCAACATATTTAATTTTTCACAACCGCTACGTACAGCCACACGCAGCTACGCCGTAGCTGCTATAGACCGTCGTAGCACAATTTTACACGCATCGCTGCTACATACGCGATGCCGGAATACGCTTCAAAAGTTCAAAGCTCCGTAGGCCTGCCTTTTGTGGTGACGCCGAGATATGGCTAATTACAAACGACGTGTGTTTGTACCGACGTAGATTACCTGCTGTGAGTCGCATTCTCCCTCACAAATAATAGGTATGAGCGCTTCACAGCTGAAATATCGCCGAAATAACAAACGTAGATTTTACCTGTTAAGAATTGTATTATGTATTTATATGACTCAATATTTCTCTCTAATTTAATCGAAACTTCAAAAGTGATGTCAGTTTTTAATGTTTGCAGTTAGTAACGACATCTAACAAAACCTAATCTCCATTCATAATTTTTTGATCACAACTTGTTATTTCATATTCCATTTAACTGACCTAGTTGCCTATTTGGCTATTTTGATACTTTACGGCCAAACATCGTCACAAAATGTGTGACTTTATTTGGCTAATATTATTGACTGATTGACGAGAGTACCAATCTTCTTCAAGCGCCTTTAATACAACTGAATATAGTAAACATTTTGTCCGTAAGCGAGTTGAATAATGTAGCTTAAACAATTCAAATACAAACAGGTATTCAGAATCTGAAATTCACACATCCCATGTCAGCGTCACACATTGTGCTCGATTCGAGAAGAATGATTTTTCTGCCCGAAGTTGTTTTCCACAATAATGAGTCACTTGACGAATTGTCCCGCGCCATCCCTTCTATATTACTGAGCCATAGTTGCTGAGATATTGTTCGTCGCCTCGTGAATATGTACGAAAGGAAATGAAACTGGTCCCTCTACCTATCACGCCTCTAACTAATGTCAGCGGTGAGCGGGGCGGCGACTCCAGCGGCAGCGCGATCTAACGGCAGTCACGTGACATGAGTTGGTGTAGTGCCATCCTTCTTTGTAATTATTTTTTTCCAAAGAATTACTTCGTATTTGTAGGTGGATCCCAAATCGAACTTTATAGTTGCTAGAGTATAACCAAACAAAACAAAAGTTTCCACAGCAATCTGGGCGCTGAGATCATCGCGCCCACGACCTCTTTCGTAAGCCCGCGCACCGCTGACGTCCAGCTAGGGGCCTCACTGTTGGCGGGTTTGTAGATAGACGATGGGGACACACGGCAATATTTCTATTTCGCTCGAGATGTCCCGTATTTAATGAGACGGGGTACGCGTATTATGCCTCAGCTATTTTAGCTAATACGCCATGTCGTACTCGCGTTTCAGTTCACACTTACATGCAGAGAGATATCCAACTTTATATTATAACGTTCTCATTAGTACTGTACTCGTAAATGTGTTTGTTACTAAGCTTGTATTGACGAAATATTATTTGGGTGTGAGTGTGTTACATCTATCCAGGCCGTTGAAATTTTACAAAAAGTACTCGCAAATAAAGAAGTCAATTTGGCAGATGGCAGATATATGCATTTGTTAAAACTTCCCACAACCCCTCCAGTACGGGCGCCATAGGACGGTGAAAAAGCTGCTCACTTTCACCGTCCTTACAGAAGCAGGCCCTAGACGACAGCGTGACATGAAGCATTAGCGCACGCCCCCCTAAAAAGCGGGATAAAACCCGAAATACACTCCAAAGACGCGTGATAGCACCCCCCCCCCCCCTCTCCAGTGACCGATCCTAGATGTGATGAGCTTATGGTCTTTAAATATGTAGGTCAAGATCGTGCTTGAATATAAGCCTACTATTTTATTTATTTTTTTTAACGCGAGGGAAAATCCTCATGGATGCTATGCCGGACTCCTACCGACTAAATAACCTCACGTTACGCCCAACAGCCTATGGTTGGGAGTCCCGGGTAAGCCCTCGGAAGGACGTCTCAGGACTCCCAACAGACCCACGGCGGCAACAGCGGCATCACCTAGGGGGTGGTTCGGGTGCTATCGCGCGTCTTTGGGGGGTTTCAGGTGTGATCCCGCTTCTACGGGGGGGGGGGGGGGTGAGCGAGAAGTGAGCGACCCTCTCACCGTCCTCAGGCCCCCGGCCATGGAGGCCGATAGTCCTCGCGAATATAAGCCTACTCGGAATAGATAACTATTGGAAAATATCTTGAAGAGGAGTGCAAAGATTGTTAACTTATTTTAAAATTGAACAATGGATTGGAGCCGTGTCTCAAAAGGCAATCCAATTACCTTTCGATATCTTCACAAAGCTGTAGTAAAAAACGGCAATTCGATAAAAAAAATTAACTGCATTTCACGATTCACATAGTATTTATAGAAACAGATTTCTTGTTCGGAGTGTTTATCATATCATACGTACATACATAGGTAATAACCTGCTGGATGCGGGCAGCACTAGATAGTACCACAGTATAACAAGAAATAGTACGTTTTGGCGATCCTTGGCTTGGCCTATGCCCAGCAGTGCGCCTAAATCTGCTGCGATGATGATGATGATACATATAACCAAGTCTCATTCCCCGAAGAAGTAAGCAGAGGCATACTGTACCACACTTAACTGCTGCGTAGCAAGGCATGAGAGTGGCATTTTTGTCAATGGTAATGGGACCATGTGAAACAGTGAATTTTACAACCAGTTGTACAAATGTTTATTTGTTCTTCTGTCTGTCAAATGTAATCGTTTCAGCGCTCGGTAACAGCCCGTGTAACAGCCTTTTTAGTGAATAAAGAGAAGCATTTCATTTATTGGTCGATGTGTTTTAAAACAATTTCTGAGCGTCGAATAAAAAGGATCCACGTCTGCCCTGTGAACCGTTTCAGGATTGGCTTTAGCGTCCGACATTTATCATAAAGTCGGATTTTTAATTAGACAATGTCAATTGACAGCAGCTAACGTCACTTCGTTTTTTTTTTTTTTTCCCTTTATGGAACGTCACTTCGTTATATAAAATATGCAACATTGTATAAAGAAGTGACATTAGCTGCTGTCAATTGACTTGTTCTAATTAAAAAATCGATTTTAGTGATGGCAATTATAATTTTAAATGTTAGTAAGAGGCCACAACTTTAAAACTATACGTATAGAGATCAGTCTGTCAGTTGAGTCAATTAAATCAACCTGTAGTACTCCAATGTTCGACGTAAGTTATTTCACATTTTCTAAAACCCTAGTTTTGCAAATTAGATTTACATACGTATTAATATATTTTCATACTGAACTCAGTCTATGATGGGATGGACCTCTAGAAAATATGAATACATTAAACCTATACCGAGTTTGATTGAAGCACAGCAAAATCAAATTGCTTTTGAAGAAAGTCAGAAAAAAATGCGGCCTAACAAACAAATATTCTGAGTTGTTTTTTTTGTGAATAAGTTAACTAAAAATATTTCTTTATGAACTTTTTCTTTGGCATTACAAAGGCAAATGTACCGGTGATTAGACTGATATAATAACAAATTGGCAGAGTTCTTTCCCACATTGTTAGATCTGGGCCTTGTTAAAAGTTGTTTCAAATTTATGTAATGAAGGTTTCGTGTTCGCCACATGTACCTCCTGACGGATTCCATTGGTTAAAACACATTGAAATATATTGGTTTTTAGGGTTCCGTACCCAAAGGAACCTACAAGAACGGAACCCTATTACTGAGACTTCGCTCTCCGTTCGTCCGTCATAGGCTGTGTCTCAGGAACCTAGATAGCTAGAGAGCTGAAACTTTCACAACAATTCAACAAACGTGACTTTTACCGTTTTTTGTTACGGAACTTTCCGTGTGTGAATCCGACTCGCACTTGGCCAATTTTACTTTCTGTTTTATTATGATCACACGAACAATCTATCAGGTTGCTTCAAAATACTCGCTTTGTAGCCCAAGTTTCATTTCTTTACATTTTTCTCTTACCTGAGGTTTTAGAAGATGATATCTTCTAAAACCTCAAGTCAAGATATGTTGGGTCTACACTCTCTTCGAAAATCTTAGTAAAGCTTCTTGGCGTTGCTTTACTTTTTTTATAATGTTACAAATCTCAATACATTATTTTCCAGGTAGGTACAGAATATAACTTTCATTGTCACATAAAACGAAGTTCAAATTCAACGATTCTGATTGCAACATCGAGATTGCTCCAATTATTGCAACTGTTCGGTACGTAATAGAAGGCGCACTTTTGAGCTGAGTAGGTAGTGCAATACTTTCTATGGCTGACTCGAGATGCGGTGCCTCCTTCCATTGTTCCTTCACAACGGAGTGCGGCGGCGGAGCAGAGTGCTCTCACCACCCCGGTTATTGATTGAACATCGAATATCTGAATATTGTTGGGTTTCTTTTATCAAATACCAATTGTGTTCCGAGAGACGTTCATTATTTTATTACTGATCATTTGTTAGGAGTTCCTTTTGTCGTAGAAAAAGCAATAGTACGGGTTAAGCTGTAGGCTATTGTTGAGTAAAGGAACGAGGACATTATGACGGGCCCCAGCGGGCTAGAACTAATCGCATAAATCCGTAGGTCTCTTTCATACGTTAAATATTAATTATCACACACAAATATTAATTATCATCCTGATGCACAGTAGGGCGGATAATTGCGCTGCGAATTTTGTTGAATTCAATGCTGTGAGGCTTACTCTTGGTCACAACTACCACTACAACTACACTATTGTAACAGAAGGGGCAATTAAACACTTCAGGACTCTGCTAATTACTTTATTCTCCGTATAGACACACAATAAATTGGGCAGAGCTTCGGCTAGTCTTAGTATAAAGTACAGAATGACCCGACAAATGGCTCGCACTCTCTTATATACAGACACTGTCTATCATACACTCTGAAATTACGTCACTTCTTATGTCAACTGTCATAGTGATTTAAGGGCGTCGTAACACTCGGCCATCCTGTAAGCAGTTGCTCCTGCAATAGGAACTGGGCGTCTTGGCTGGCCTGGCTCGCTGATCTGACTCGCTCAAACTCAGAAAAAAACATTTATTTCGCATAATCCTAATACGTAGGCACTTGCGACACGTCAATGAATACAAAGCAAAATAATAGTACCACCAGTTCGGAACGCGGCCCACTTGAGAAGAACTGGCAAGAAACTCGGTGGGCTATTCTTTTTGTGCACTACATATTTACAAAAGTACTATAAACTAAAACCCTACTAGTAGAGCAAGCAGATCATTTACAGGCTTCCTTATCAATCAAATAATCGTAACTGGCCTTACTCGCTGGCCTGACTCGCATGTCTGTCTCGCAGACCTGTCTCGCTGGCCTGTCTCGCTGACCTGTCTCGCTGACCTGTCTCGCTGGCCTGTCTCGCTGGCCTGTCTCGCAGACCTGTCTCGCTGGCCTGACTTGCTAGGCTGACTTGCTAGGCTGTCTCTCTGGCCTACTACAAGCTCATAGGATTAACTCGCAGGACAAGCTCGCAGGACTAGCTCGCAGGACTAGCTCGCAGGACTAGCTTACAGGACTAGCTCACAGGACTAGCTTACAGGACTAGCTCGCAGGACTAGCTCGCAGGACTAGCTCGCAGGACTAGCTCGCAGGACTAGCTTGCTGGCTGGTTTGTCGTGGCGTGGCGTGGCATAGCTTGGCTGTGCCCAGCCCGGCCCAAAGTAGCTTCATCATCATCACGGTAGATTGGCTTGCATTCTGCTTTACTATCTTTATCTGTAACAATCGTTCCCATAAAGGGAACGGTAGACTTGGTTAGTGGCTGGCCCGATAAACACACAAAGTAATAGACATAGCAATAATACTAGTTGGTCCCGAGATAGATTCACGAGTGGAATGTTCACGGCACTATCTACTATCTACTGGGTGAGTTATCTGACGTTGAAATAAATAAACCACATGACAAATAGAAGCATCCGTTAATACCGGACCTACTTTTCGATGGGACCTTATAGTCATTGCGTATCAGGTCATTATAGATAGGTATACAAATGTACTCTGTGGTTTAGCCGATACACTAGGAGCGAGTGCTTGGCACAACTATATAAATAACGCAACGTAAATAACTTGAAATATTATCAAAACTTCATATCATTTGCTTACTAACTTGTTTGATTGTATAATATCCTCAATTGTCACAAAGCGTACTTCTAGGTTAAATAAAACTAGGCTTACACATAGCTCTTATAACTCATTGAATATCAATTTATATGATTTTGTTATCGCTTTTACATCCTATGCAAATGACTATTTACTGGCGTTGAAGTCTCAATGCCGTACAATAAAACAACGAAATGTCATTAGTATCCCAAGGGACTCCCTGAACTTAGTCTCGCTATAACTTCTATCTTGTCAACTACATACACAATCACAATCTTAAATATTTTTCTGCAAAATAACCAAATATAAACAAGCGGGTACCTCCAAAATCATACCACAAAGTATTAAATGTAGTAAACACGATTCTACCGACATTCTGAAGCGGAAATACAAAGATGCTGTTGCTGGCTGCTGTATGCCAATTGATATGCTGAATGCAACAGTATAACATTTAGTGTTAGGTAGTTGGATGGATTTATGAACTTCTTACAGCCGGCACATTTATGTTAAGGGCTTGCTTTTTCGGCAGTCTGTCCTATTTTGGTAAAGAATAGAAATATCGCGCACGCAGGGCTATATCTCCTTATGAACATTGTCCTCACACGTAAATACGTCGTTTAATTACCGAAACCCGTTTTAACACTTTTTTTTTTTGGTGGCTATAACGGTGTCTAACCTTTAAACGATTAGCGTCTACTGTAATTAGGCAAATTCTCAAAAAGAAACATCTACTAGTATCTTAGAGGAACGGTTTGTATTATAAATCCTAAGCTAATAGAACGACTTTTAACTCTTCTTTGCTATTAGAATGACAAATAATTCTGGAATAACATAGCTATGCAGGTATCATGTTGCTACAACTCAAGGGAGCGGAATAGTTATAAGATAATGTTAAAGGAATAGGTACGGCCTTCGATCAATAATATACTTTGATCGAAGAATGCGGCGTAGGTACCTACTTACAATTAACACAGTAAACGTGGACGAATTGTAACATGTGTCCTACAGGGTTTACAGTACGTCACAGGCAGAGTGGTAGGGCATAGCAGCGTTCAATTAAACCAATCTTATGGGCAAAAGTTCACTATGAAAAGTAGGCGTTTACAGGTTAACTTATTCACGTTTCGCGTAGACTAGGCGTATCGTTGATGAATTTGTATCGTAGTAAACAAGTTGTTGTGGATTGTCTGAAGCTGCTCATCACTCAATCCATCCCAGTATGATAATCGGGATAAGATCACTTAAGCGAATCTACAATTGCATCATTCTTGGTTCAAAACCTATTATTTGGAAAGATTCAGGCGATATTGTTTTGTATACTTAATTTATGCCATCTGCTTTAATGTATAAGATCATGAAGTATGAGGCCTAATAACATCTAGAATATCGCACTGAGACAAATGCTCATTTCAAGATCCGTAGCGCTTTTGCCATATACACTTTATATACGAATAGATACTTACCTATTACATAAAATTTCTACTATGATGAATCAATTTTCGCTAATAAGTGCGGACCCGTATATGTTAATACATAATAACTCTATTAGTTCAAGTACCTACCTACACCATTATACTTAGATGTTAAGCACTTCCGATACCTTTATCACACGTTTAGCACGGTTAAAACACTACAATACCGAGCTACATAATATTCTATAAAATCGAGACACTATTTCAACGTATATCCGATTACTAACAATACACACGTTTATTTAAATTCGAAACGAATGAATAAAAGTAGGTACTACCGCCAATTACGACTTATCGAAACCAAGCATGATATTATAATGTACCTACATCAACGGGGCTAAACCACTTACCGACTGTTGGATTTGTTTCAGTATGCCTACCAAATAAGTAAATAGGTACCTATAGCCTGCAAATATCTGTATGATTCGATTATTCATCTACAGTTTTAGGATCGTAGATACTTATCTAAATACGCATATTTTATTACCGTTAGGCTTTGTTTTATCAAAACAATATTGTTGCGCCTCTTTCAAATAGTAAATTTTCGGATTAACTGTGCGTTTCGATATTACCTAAAAAGTGCTTGTATCTACAAAAATGTTCTGAATGTTACTGAATCTAGATTTGACTGGTTAAGCTTTAGTAATTATACCAACAGGTATCGATCGTGAACTGCAACGACATCCAGTGCATAATAGTTATTCCATTTATTTTACCAGCATTCTAACACGAATAACGATTAATTTTAATAGACTTTCCTTTTCTTCATAATGCTAACGCAAAACCTAACGCTAGGCGGCTGTTTTACTGGCAATGACTAGAACTTATTTAAATAAACTAGAGAAATTCAGAGGTGTGGACTATTTCGGCTAAGCAAAGGGCAATTAGTAGCCTAACAGGCAATGCAATTATTAGCCTAACTGGCAAGGAGCCTACACATAGTTCTTACTGGCAAGTAATGGCAATAGCTCAGTTCGTAGATGAATCAGATTTAGTTACAAAGAGCGGCTATTTCAAATAGGCGATAGGCAAATGGTAAATTGGTAGTCTACAGTAGTTGTTGTAACTGGCAATGGCTATTTCGCTACACGAATTAGAATTAGTGGCAAAGACTGGCTACATCAGATAGAAAAAAGGCAATTAGTGGCACCCACCTCAAATTATCTGTGCAGCTTTTAGCGCATCTCAGCCTTGTTGTTCATAGCTGACCATCTCGAGCAGCATCCGTCTCCATCAAGCGCCGCAGCACGCTGCTACCGCGCGCTGTAGTTTACGTGTTCCACGATGAAAATCTTCACGACTGAAGCGCCCCGGCGCCGCCACGTGCCCGTTGGCACTAATTCCACTGACTTCAGCTTGACAAAGCGGTGGATGCAGTCGGATTTTTGCAATGCGGTAGTCAGATTTTTGCAATGCGGTAGTCCGATTCTTGATATCGGGGCTTTTATACAGGTGGGCTCTTACTGAAGGTATATACATGGGTAGGTAGCAGGTTCTTCAAGAAGAAAACTGGTTCATATTGATACGATAGTTGTGTTCTCTGGAGGCATCTTGTAGGTAAAACATTTCATAAATACCCACATTGTTTTTGGATGTGCGCCGTGTAACTTTTGCTTCGATTGTCCACGTGGAATCGAGGTTTGCGAGGTAGAGGCACTATTGTTGACGAGAGGACCCTCGGCCTACTTCAAAGTGGATTTTTCTTCTTCAAAACTGACAGTCTTCATGGTTTCTTCTTGAAGTATCCCACTTCTGATTGTAACAGAAGGGGCAATTAAACACTTCAGGACTCTGCTAATTACTTTATTCTCCGTATAGACACACAATAAATTGGGCAGAGCTTCGGCTAGTCTTAGTATAAAGTACAGAATGACCCGACAAATGGCTCGCACTCTCTTATATACAGACACTGTCTATCATACACTCTGAAATTACGTCACTTCTTATGTCAACTGTCATAGTGATTTAAGGGCGTCGTAACACTATGCAGTCACCGCGCTGAGTATCGAGTAGGTAAGTATTCTGTATTCAAGTAATCTATCAAGGCGCTGCGCCTCGGGTTTGGGTGTCACGTCGCTAGTGTACTAAGTATTCATTCATTTTTCGTAGCGATGCGGCCCGCCCTGCTGCGCTAGCAACGATACGAAAATTCCTTTTCTACCCAGTAATAGAACTAAAACATTTTTACTGCTGTATAAACGAGCACTTTCAAATTTGATTGTGGTTAAATGCACCCGTCCCAAGACCCCGTCTTTATTATGCGCCGCGCTCGGCGAAATTTTCTCACTAACGCGAATTGTATTGCCTCAAAGACTCCTCGTTGCAATATTGATTCCATGCCTACATTATATTGATAAATCATCTTATATTAAAATTCTAATATACTTGAAAAATTTACAAAAATTATACAAAATTTCTTAATCAGTTACATACTGCCTCTGTGGCGCAGTCGGTAGTGATACCGCCTGCGGCGCTGGAGGTCGTGGGTTCGATTCCCACCGGAGATAAATATTTGTGTGACCCATAAATGTTCGTCTCAAGAGTCTGGGTGTTTCTATGTATAATATGTATGTATTTAAAAGTATATAAGTATTAATATCCGTGGTCTGATACCCATAACACAAGCAGGTTATTCCTAGCTTACTTTGGGATCAGATAGCGTTGTGTGAGATGTCAGTGAATATTTATTTATTTATTTTATTTATTTATACAAGTACCTACTTAAAATTATTTAATCCCTTATTACACATATAATAATAATATGATAATATAATAATGTTTATTTATTTCTCAGAAAGGTACATTCTTATCATACACAATGTCTTAGTCTGTAGTGTAAATATTATAATAATGCTTACTGTCAGCAGCTAATGTCGATTTACACACTTTAGGTATTTATGCATTCGCACATTAGATACGTCATTTTTGTCTGAACTAGGAAATCCTGTGTTTCAGGCTTAAAATACAAAAATATGTAGGTATATGAAATCTATATAGGTACAATCTAATTTGATTTAATGTTGGCATCGCTAATTTTAAAGTACAGCGTAGTACCTATAATATTAATTTAGAGTATAATTATACTCTTTTATGCTAAAATATTGTAACAGAAGGGGCAATTAAACACTTCAGGAATCTGCTAATTACTTTATTCTCCGTATAGACACGCAATAAATTGGGCAGAGCTTCGGCTAGTCTTGGTATACAGTACAGAATGACCCGACAAATGGCTCGCACTCTCTTATATACAGACACTGTCTATCATACACTTGGAAATTACGTCACTTCTTATGTCAACTGTCATAGTGATTTAAGGGCGGCGTAACACTCGGCCATCCTGTAAGCAGTTGCTCCTGCAATAGGAACTGGGCGTCTTGGCTGGCCTGGCTCGCTGGTCTGACTCGCTCAAACTCAAAAGAACATTTATTTCGCATAATCCTAATACGTAGGCACTTGCGACAAAATAATAGTACCACCAGTTCGGAACGCGGCCCACTTGAGAAGAACTGGCAAGAAACTCGGCGGGCTATTCTTTTTGTGCACTACATATTTACAAAAGTACTATAAACTAAAACCCTACCAGTAGAGCAAGCAGATCATTTCCAGGCTTCCTTATCAATCAAATAATCGTAACTGGCCTTACTCGCTGGCCTGACTCGCGTGTCTGTCTCGCAGACCTGTCTCGCTGGCCTGTCTCGCTGACCTGTCTCGCTGACCTGTCTCGCTGGCCTGTCTTGCAGACCTGTCTCGCTGGCCTGACTTGCTAGGCTGACTTGCTAGGCTGTCTCTCTGGCCTTCTACTAGCTCATAGGATTAACTCGCAGGACAAGCTCGCAGGACTAGCTCGCAGGACTAACTCGCAGGACTAGCTGACAGGACTAGCTCGCAGGACTAGCTTACAGGACTAGCTCACAGGACTAGCTTACAGGACTAGCTCGCAGGACTAGCTCGTAGGACTAGCTCGTAGGACTAGCTCGCAGGACTAGCTCGTAGGACTAGCTCGCAGGACTAGCTCGCAGGACTAGCGCGCAGGACTAGCTCGTAGGACTAGCTTGCTGGCTGGTTTGTCGTGGCGTGGCGTGGCATAGCTTGGCTTTGCCCAGCCCGGCCCAAAGTAGCTTCATCATCATCACGGTAGATTGGCTTGCATTCTGCTTTACTATCTTTATCTGTAACAATCGTTCCCATAAAGGGAACGGTAGACTTGGTTAGTGGCTGGGCCGATAAACACACAAAGTAATAGACATAGCAATAATACTAGTTGGTCCCAAGATAGATTCATGAGTGGAATGTTCACGGCACTATCTACTATCTACTGGGTGAGTTATCTGACGTTGAAATAAATAAACCACATGACAAATAGAAGCATCCGTTAATACGGGACCTACTTTTCGATGGGACCTTATAGTCATTGCGTATCAGGTCATTATAGATAGGTAGGTGCCTGCGTCTGCGAACTTATTACTTATACAAATGTACTCTGTGGTTTAGCCGATACTAGGAGCGAGTGCTTGGCACAACTATATAAATAACGCAACGTAAATAACTTGCAATATTATCAAAACTTCATATCATTCGCTTACTAACTTGTTTGATTCTATAATATCCTCAATTGTCACAAAGCGTACTTCTAGGTTAAATAAAACTAGGCTTACACATAGCTCTTATAACTCATATCAATTTATATGATTTTGTTATCGCTTTTACATCCTATGCAAATGACTATTTACTGGCGTTGAAGTCTCAATGCCGTACAATAAAACAACGAAATGTCATTAGTATCCCAAGGGACTCCCTGAACTTAGTCTCGCTATAACTTCTATCTTGTCAACTACATCCACAATCACAATCTTAAATATTTTCTGCAAAATAACCAAATATAAACAAGCGGGTACCTCCAAAATCATACCACAAAAGTATTAAAAGTAGTAAACACGATTCTACCGACATTCTGAAGCGGAAATACAAAGATGCTGTTGCTGGCTGCTGTATGCCAATCATGTTACATTCAGCATATCAATTATTGATATGCTGAATGTAACATGATAGTAGTAGTAGTAGCTTTTTCGGCAGTCTGTCCTATTTTGGTAAAGAATAGAAATATCGCGCACGCAGGGCTATATCTCCTTATGAACATTGTCCTCACACGTAAATACGTCGTTTAATTACCGAAACCCGTTTTAACTCTTTTTTTTTTGGTGGCTATAGCGGTGTCTAACCTTTAAACGATTAGCGTCTACTGTAATTAGGCACATTCTCAAAAAGAAATATCTACTAGTATCTTAGAGGAACGGTTTGTATTATAAATCCTAAGCTAATAAAACGACTTTTAACACTTCTTTGCCATTAGAATGACAAATAATTCTGGAATAACATAGCTATGCAGGTATCATGTTGCTACAACTCAAGGGAGCTAAATAGTTATAAGATAATGTTAAAGGAATAGGTACGGCCTTCGATCAACAATATACTTTGATCGAAGAATGCGGCGTAGGTACCTACTTGCAATTAACACAGTAAACATGGACGAATTGTAACATGTGTCCTACAGGGTTTACAGTACGTCACAGGCAGAGTGGTAGGGCATAGCAGCGTTCAATTAAACCAATCTTATGGGCAAAAGTTACTGTGAAAATTAGGCGTTTACATGTTAACTTATTCACGTTTCGCGTGGACTAGGCGTATCGTTGATGAATTTGTATCGTAGTAAACAAGTTGTTGTGGATTGTCTGAAGCTGCTCATCACTCAATCCATCCCAGTATGATAATCGGGATAAGATCACTTAAGCGAATCTACAATTGCATCATTCTTGGTTCAAAACCTATTATTTGGAAAGATTCAGGCGATATTGTTTTGTATACTTAATTTATGCCATCTGTTTTAATGTAAAAGATCATGAAGTATGAGGCCTAGTAACATCTAGAATATCGCACTGAGACAAATGCTCATTTCAAGATCCGTAGCGCTTTTGCCAAATACACTTTATAAACGAATAGATACTTATTACATAAAATTTCTACTATGATGAATCAGTTTTCGCTAATAAGTGCGGACCCGTATATATTAATACATAATAACTCTATTAGTTGAAGTACCTACCTACACCATTACACTTAGATGTTAAGCACTTCCGATACCTTTATCACACGTTTAGCACGGTTAAAACACTACAATACCGAGCTACATACTATTCTATAAAATCAAGACACTATATCAACGTATATCCGATTACTAACAATACACACGTTTATTTAGATTCGAAACGAATGAATAAAAGTACTACCGCCAATTAC
The DNA here is from genome assembly GCA_933228765.1 of Miltochrista miniata. Classification (NCBI taxonomy): domain Eukaryota; kingdom Metazoa; phylum Arthropoda; class Insecta; order Lepidoptera; family Erebidae; genus Miltochrista; species Miltochrista miniata. Next base: position 29,644,636 of record OW121752.1, on the reverse strand, counting down.
GACTTATCGAAACCAAGCATGATATTATAATGTACCTACATTCAACGGGGCTAAACCACTTACCGACTGTTGGATTTGTTTCAGTATGCCTACCAAATAAGTAAATAGGTACCTATAGCCTGCAAATATCTGTATGATTCGATTATGAATCTACAGTTTTAGGATCGTAGATACTTATCTAAATACGCATATTTTATTACCGTTAGGCTTTGTTTTATCGAAACAATATTGTTGCGCCTCTTTCAAATAGTAAATTTTCAGATTAACTGTGCGTTTCGATATTACCTAAAAAGTGCTTGTATCTACAAAAATGTTCTGAATGTTACTGAATCTAGATTTGACTGATTAAGGGCTTTAGTAATTATACCAACAGGTATCTATCGTGAACTGCAACGACATCCAGTGCATAATAGTTATTCCATTTATTTTACCAGCATTGTAACACGAATAACGATTAATTTTAATAGACTTAACTTTTCTTCATAATGCTAACGCAAAACCTAACGCTAGGCGGCTGTTTTACTGGCAATGACTAGAACTTATTTAAATAAACTAGAGAAATTCAGAGGTGTGGAGTACGACTATTTCGGCTAAGCAAAGGGCAATTAGTAGCCTAACAGGCAATGCAATTATAAGCCTAACTGGCAAGGAGCCTACACATAGTTCTTACTGGCAAGTAATAGTGGCAAGTTATAATGGCAATAGCTCAGTTCGTAGATGAATCAGATTTAGTGACAAAGAGCGGCTATTTCAAATAGGCGATAGTCAAATGGTAAATTGGTAGTCTACAGTAGTTGTTGTAACTGGCAATGGCTATTTCGCTACAAGAATTAGAATTAGTGGCAAAGACTGGCTACATCAGATAGGAAAAAGGCAATTAGTGGCACCCACCTCAAATTATCTGTGCAGCTTTTAGCGTATCTCAGCCTTGTTGTTCATAGCTGACCATCTCGGGCAGCATCTGTCTCCATCAAGCGCCGCAGCACGCTGCTACCGCGCGCTGTAGTTTAAGTGTTCCACGATGAAAATCTTCACGACTGAAGCGCCGGCGCCGCGACGTGCCTGTTGGCACTAATTCCACTGACTTCAGCTTGACAAAGCGGTTGATGCAGTCGGATTTTTGCAATGCGGTAGTCCGATTTTCGCAATGCGGTAGTCCGATTCTTGATATCGGGGCTTTTATACAGGTGTGCTCTTACTGAAGGTATTTACATGGGTAGGTAGCAGGTTATTCAAGAAGAAAACTGGTTCATATTCATACGATAGTTGTGTTCTCTGGAGGCATCTTGTAAAATATTTCATAATTACCCACATTGTTTTTGGATGTGCGCCGTGTAACTTTTGCTTCGATTGTCCACGTGGAATCGAGGTTTGCGAGGTAGAGGCACTGTTGTTGTCGACAGGACCCTCGGCCTACTTCAAAGTGGATTTTTCTTCTTAAAGTATCCCACTTCTGATTGTAACAGAAGGGGCAATTAAACACTTCAGGAATCTGCTAATTACTTTATTCTCCGTATAGACACGCAATAAATTGGGCAGAGCTTCGGCTAGTCTTGGTATACAGTACAGAATGACCCGACAAATGGCTCGCACTCTCTTATATACAGACACTGTCTATCATACACTTGGAAATTACGTCACTTCTTATGTCAACTGTCATAGTGATTTAAGGGCGGCGTAACAATATATAATAAAGGTTACACTACTATTATTTTATACACTTAATTATTTTATTCTTATATGAAATTCAATTTGGAACATTCAATAACTCCTCTGTTTTACCGTACGTCATTTCTTGCAATATTTTTTGTAAAGCTTGCTTACACCGAAAATAATTCAGGTCATAGATGTACGACTTAGCATTAATTCTATTATACAGTAGTGGCCCTAAGAACAAGTAAAATCTATTTGTAAATTTGTGCATTATTGCAGTTCTTTGAGTGCAAACAATGTCTTTACGTCTTTTGTTTATCCAGCTTAATTATATTGTTTTATTCAGTCTTTATAAGGTGCTGAACCAAAGAACATACCTACCTGAATTCACCTGCACCACATCTGTTGTCAATGCATTGGAAGAACTGAGTAATCAATTTAAAAGCAAATTTCCATTACTATATTAGCCGGAGAAAATAGCTATACTATCTATTAACTGGACAATTAATACTTTTCATCATTGCAACACTTAATATACGTGCCGAGGTTGATACTGAAAACTGACCTTTCCCCGATCACGAACAATCATACACTGGAAGTAGTCTAGAACATTATAGCTACATAGATTTGAATATTTATTTTGTTACGAAATTGAGTACGGTGTTTCAGTTAAATCCCTAGTGTGAATCTTTGTTGTGAAATATGTTAAAGGCTGTTGCGTAGATGGAAAAATACTTCCCAATACGTTTCTCATGTGGATTCTATTGTAAACATTGGCGCTTACGCTCGTACACTCTAGGATTGGTGTGGCCATAAGAGATTCTTCTTGTATTTAAATCTATACACTATACTATTATTATAAAGTAAAAATATTGGTTTGTTTTTTTTATTTATTCAAAATAAGCGTTACAAAAATTTTTCTTACCACATTTTACTCGCCAAACTGTTATGTTTGATGGCGAGACGCGCTCGTGTTCAATACATAGCTTAAGTTTACTTAAATATACCTTAACCTACCAACAACATATTTTTAAATAAGTATTTCAATGCAAAATTGAAAGGTTCGTTTGTAACACAAAATTCAAACAATCATAAATGCACACCCAACACAATGAAAAACATACGACAAAGATATCGTTATTTTTATTTTACACTAGCGGACGCCACGCGGCTCCACCCGCGCAGCTCCCGTTCCCGTGGGAATACGGGAACAAAGTACAGTCCACGTTCACCGCAAAGAGTGCAGCCCCCCAACAGCGAAAGAATTTCCCTAATCGGTCCAGTAGTTCCGGAGCCCACTCGTTACATACAAACAAACAAAAAACAAATCCCTTCTCTTTATAATATTAGTATAGATTTGACACTCGGCGGCCGCTTCGCGCCACCGCGCCCGCTGCCTTATTGCGACCGTCGAGTAGCAAATCTCGAAACTTGGATCGTAACATACCCTTACTTATCTTTGGGCTCTGTCTCAGTAAATCGTACTTATTAAAAACCTTTGGTACCCAGTATTTAGATAATCTTTCCCCATAATAGTTGACCATCCGCGGTTGAACCAATCGATTATTTCTGACATTTCTTGTATTATATCTATTTTTTATAAATTCTTTATGCTCGGTATTATAGTAATACTCTAATCCTAATAAATATTCAACCCTTTTTTCCAATGGTAAAATTCTACAGATAGGAAACAAATTTTCATAATCTTTATTACAGTTGTCTTTATCTTTTTTGCTAACTAAAAATTTGAGTAATCTAATTTGTAAGTCTTTTATGTTTTTTAAGTAAGTTTTGAAAGTTCTGCCGTATACAATAAGTCCATAACTTATAAGTGAGTCCGCCAGTGCATAATAAATAAATAAATTAATTCTTTATTGCCATTAATTGTGTACATACATGAATTTGGAATTCCCTGATACCTGCGCTAGTACAAACTGTGTTGCAGATATCAGTGTTCTTCCTCAAAATATTGACATTTGACAATATGTTTACACAGAACTATTAAAATATTAAAATTGCTTCCTACTAACTTATAAACTTATAACAATTCTACATAGAGAAAACGATAAAATATGAAACAAAACCAAAACAAAATCCTATAGCATGCTTAGGCTTTCGTGTGTGTGGGTGTGTGCGTATGTTTGTGTGGGTGTGTCTGCGTATGTGTGGGTGTGTGTGCGTATGTGTGTGGGTGTGTGTGGGTGTGTGTGTGTGCGTATGTGTGTGTGTCTATGTATGTGTGTGTGTACATGCAATACACACACACATTTATGCGTTTATGCGAGTTGATTTTAAAGAAATTGTAGAAGGTCTTCCACAGATTCATATTCCATTGGTTTTAACCACTCAGTTACTGCCGTTTTAAATTCTTTTTTATTTAGATTGCGTATTCTTTTTATTTTATTACATTTATTATATGTACGGGGTGCGAGAATATTATAGTGCCTTCTAGCAAAGGCTGAATGAGCACGGGGAACCGGACAGCGTTCAACGCGCTTATGGGTTATAGGTAAATTTGGGACTACTTTTTGATGGTATCTACGTAGCATTTCACATATAAACATCTTTCTAACAGTGAGAACGCCTGCTTGTTCATACACCAGAGAGGTTGAATGCCGAAATGGTAAGTATAGCAGAACTTTAAGTACCATACGCTGAGCCCGCTCCAGTTCAATCATATGGGATTTAGCCGCGCCTCCCCATGCACAAATACAGTATCTGATTAAACATTCACACAGAGCTCTGTATGTTTGTATTAGTAATGTTTTGTTGGTTACATTGCGCAATGTTTTAAAGAAATAGGCTAATTTCCTAGTTCTACCTATTAATGTCGCGAGATGCATAGTCCAGGTAAGATTGTTATCCAGCATCACACCTAGGTATTTTAAATGTGAAACACGCAAAAGCTCTGCGCAGTCGCAATTAGTGTCGGTCTCTCTCCGATTACATGGAAAAGTATGTATTTTGAGGGTCTGTGAAGAAGCTGGTTGACCGACCGATGTCTTACTGAAACATATATATTTGGTTTTAGTTACGTTAAGCGATAGAAGACTGTCTTCCAGCCAAGTAGTCACCTTTGCCAACCCAATCTCAGCCAATTTAAATACAGAGTCCCAAGTTTGACCATGGAACATTAGCACTGTATCATCGGCAAACATAAGCAGATCCATGGATGGCAGGGTAGTAATACGGCACAAATCGTTAATATACACAAGAAACAGCGTAGGTCCAAGTGTACTACCCTGAGGAACCCCATAACTGCAAACAGAGTCCTCGCTCTCATACTCAGCAACTCTGACTCGCTGAACCCTATCGCTCAGGTAGTCCGTAAACCAATCCATGACCACACCCCTCATACCAACGTTCTCCAAGCGTGCTAGTAGTATTGGTACTGACACTGTGTCGAATGCTTTCTGGAGATCTAAAAAGACCCCCAGACATTTGTAACTCCTGTCTATGTACGATACAAGTTGCGATGTTAACGTCAATACAGCATCCTCCGTCGATTTCAAAGCCCTAAACCCAAATTGAGAACTACTAAGAAAATTGTTATTTTCGAGATATTTTATTACTCTTTTGTTGACAATTTTTTCAAGTATCTTAGACAACGTTGATAAGAGGGATATTGGACGGTAGTTATTTGGCTCATTTCTTTCTCCTGATTTGAATACTGGACAAACAACAGCTCTTTTAAATAGTTTTGGAAAAGAGCCACTGACCATGCTAAGATTACACATGAATGCTATAGGCGCGGCTATAGGGATAATGTTCTTTTTCAAAATTTCAGTATTAATTTTGTCCCATCCAGGTGCACTATGCGATCTCAGCCCCAGAACAACACCCCTAACCTCATGGCAATCTGTGGGCATAAAAGACATAGATTTTAGTGGTGAGGTATTTTTAGTCGATTCGCGTATTAGATCCTTCTCCAATTTACCCGTTTTACTCAATAGTTTGTTAGCTAACGTACTTCCAACATTTGTAAAATAATCATTTACATTGTTGAGAGACTGAGTTGGTGTATCGCTAATATTTAGTAGATCCACTGGAGGCTCCTTGGATTTTTTCATGTTACAGACCTCCTTAATAAGTTTCCACGTTTCCCTGATGTTACCTTTAGTGGCGATCAGTTTCTCTTGGTAATATTTATTTTTTTGTCCTTTTATAATAGAGTTTAAGGTATTCCTATAATTTAGATACTTAATTTGCAATAGGTGATTGTTAGGTGCTTTCACTGCAGCCTTGTGTAATTTGTCTCTTTTTCTTATACTCTTAACTACATTTTTTGTTATCCAAGGTTTTATTGGTCTAAGTCGGTTAGGAGTTGGTACAATTTTCGTGTTATTTGTAATTATGTTTATTAGTTTTCTTGTTATTATTTCCGACGCCTCATTCACTTCCGTAGAATTATACGTAGAATTATAAAGGCTATCCCAGGGTTCGACGGCAAGGGAGTCCCTAATTGAATCAAAATCAATTATGACCTTATTATTATGGAGAGTATTAGTTTTTGTTAGCTTTGAGTCATTTATATACAGCATTATTGGACAGTGATCAGTAATTGGTGGTTGAAACACCACTGTTTTCCACCGACTAGAAGATTTAATCATAAAATGATCAAGACAAGTCATAGTAGGAAACCGCGTAGGTCTGTCTATGCCTGGTCTGAGTCCGTGCATCGCCATTAAGTTTAGATAGCCCTGTGCCTCTGCCGAAAGATTGCCAAGTAATGTATCAATGTTTATATCTCCCGTAAGTATTACGTTTTTTGTACGTATGTTGCATAGGACGTTGTTGAGAGATTCCAGGTAGATCTCTAGATTACCAAAACATGGAGGTCGATAAGAACAAACGAAAGTGTAGCCATGCTGAACAGTAACAATTAAACAATTTCCTTCCAGAAAATCAGGCTCGTAAGCACTTGACCTGTAATCACTCTGCACATACGCAACCACACCATCGTTTTTGTTAATGCTATTTTTGGTCCAATATTTATTATAACCATTAATGTCTGGCGGCGGATTATTCAAATCTGTGAAACACTCCGACAATACTATTACATCCACTCGCATTTTCAGGGCGGTTATAAAGGTTAATAACAGGTCAAGGTTACAATTAATGCTTCTTACGTTAAGGCTAATAATTATCATGGAGCCGTGCGCTTTTGTATCATAATGAAGCAGTTCTGAACAAAGACTAGTGTCCCTTACGGAGATACATTCGATTTGGTCAGACGCATCCACTTCTTCAGACACAGTTATCTCAATGTTGGAATCGAATTTTGTTTTTTATATTGCAATGTTAACAAAAATGTCAGACTCAAAGCAATAGCCCAATCACACAATAAAATAAAATTTGTCTCAATGATTATGAAATTGAACATTATAGCGAGAACTATCGCTGTTAGCCGCAAAAGATATCTTTCAGCACAGCAGAAAATTAAACGCAAAAAATTATTAACAGTGTTGGTGTTTCTTGTAGTAAGTACAATGTATTGAGTAACTCCACTCCACCCTGCCAAGCATGAGACACAAAAATAGACTATAGCCACATTTAGATTTCCATTTGGGATTAAAACAATCATTGAATGATACACCTTTCCATCAGTAGCAATAAAGCTGCACGTTGGAGGCCGCACTTCAGCTAAAGCAATATAGCACAAATTCGACCCAGCCGAGCGCGAGACACAATAATACACTAAAGTCATATTTACATTTCCATTTCGGATCATAATGATCATTGAGTGACACAGTTTTCTATCAGCAGCAGTAAGGCTGCACGTTGAAGGCTGCACCTCAACTAAAGCAATATCACAATAATAGACTATAGTTATATTAACATTTAGATTTGAGATCATAATGATCATTGAGTGACACAGTTTTCTATCAGTAGCAGTAAGGCTGCACGTTGAAGGCTGCACCTCAACCAAAGCAATGATACAATAATAGACTATAGCTACATTAACATTTAGATTTGAGATCATAAAGATCATTGAATAACACAGTTTTCTATCAGTAGCAGTAAGGCTGCACGTTGAAGGCTGCACCTCAACCAAAGCAATAATACAATAATAGACTATAGCTACATTAACATTTAGATTTGAGATCATAATGATCATTGAGTGACACAGTTTTCTATCAGTAACAGTAAGGCTGCACGTTGAAGGCCGCACCTCAACTAAAGCAAGATCACAATAATGGACTATAGTTATATTAACATTTAGATTTGAGATCATAATGATCATTGAGTGACACAGTTTTCTATCAGTAACAGTAAGGCTGCACGTTGAAGGCTGCACCTCAACCAAAGCAATAATACAATAATAGACTATAGCTATATTAACATTTAGATTTGAGATCATAATGATCATTGAGTGAAACAGTTTTCTATCAGTAGCAGTAAGGCTGCACGTTGAAGGCCGCACCTCAACTAAAGCAAGATCACAATAATAGACTATAGTTATATTAACATTTAGATTTGAGATCATAATGATCATTGAATAACACAGTCTTCTATCAGTAGCAGTAGGGCTCCACGTTGGAGGCCACTCCTCAACTAAAGCAATACCACAATAATAGACTATAGTTACATTTACATTTCCATTTGAGATCAAAATGATCATTGAATAACACAGTTTTCTATCAGTAGCAGTAAGGCTGCATGATGGAGGCCGCACTTCAAATGCTGGAGGCCGCACTCCAACTAAAGTAATACAGCAACTCCACCCAGCCCTGCATGAGACACAATAATAGACCATTGTTATATTTACATTTCCATTTGGGATTATAATTATTATTGAAAGGCACAGATTCCTATCAGTTGGAGTAAAGCTGCATGGTGTAGGCCACAGTTTAATCACAGTAATACAGTACAAACCCCACCTAGCCGAGCATGGGACACAATAATAGACTATATTACAACCATATATATTACAACCATTTGAGATTAATACAATTAATAATTTGTACTGGACTCCAATAGCAGTACTTAAACCCAGGGAAACATAGAAGCTTATGCAAAATACAATTCGGTTAACAAATAAATCATATATCAGCTTATTTATTCCCGGATATTTTTTCAAGACAGGAAAGTGATTTAATATTGATAGGTTCGGTCCCTTCACGCTCCCTGAGTAAAATGTTGCCTCCCTTACACCAGCAGAACTTATAATTATTTTGTTTTGCGGGCCTGATAAAACAGTTGGCGCAAGCTATGGGGAAGGTGTTCGGTGACAAATATTGGGTTAAGTGGACCGCTAAGACCTATGTGTCCCGTATTAAGCTTTTCAGAAGGGGGTAGGCCTTTATTAAATGTCTTTATTGTTTTCAGTACCTGGTTCCTTAAGGGCACGTTCAGGAATTCAGCAATAATTGGCCTATTGGAGCCTTTTCTGCCAGGAAGTCGATAGACGTCCCGCAGCTCATTAGGTTTTACCTGTGTCTCAACCGCTTGGCATGTCTTGATCACGACAGATGTCAGGTCGCTCACAGATTCATTGTCGTTATTAGGCACATTTCTAATTTCGATGGTAGACGGGCGTGAACTATGTTGCAGGTCATGTATTTTTTTCTCCAATTCTATTATGTAACTACGCTGCTCCAGTCTCTCCTTTTCCAGATTCAAAATCGTTTTCCTCAGGTCCTCATACCCTGCGTTCATGAATTCCATCGCCTTTTTAATTTCGGTATTTGTTTTCTGTATATTCTTATTTTGCAACTTGACTTCAGCCATATCCGCAGTGATTTTGTTCAAAATTTGTTCCTGGTCAGCCTTCCAGGAGTTAAGCATGTCCCTTATTGTGTATTCAAAAGTTTTCAGCTCATTTATGGGTGAAAAATCCGGACGGAGCCGCTTATTCCTTGTGGTTAGGCTTATTGCGCTTTCGTGATCAGTTTTATTGCGAGTGTACATGTCAGGTGTACAAAATTCCTGATTTTCTGATTCACCCCCTGGAGGCGGTGTGCGTACTGTTTTTGGCATAATTAGATCTTAAACTGCTGTATCAGATCTACGAGATTAAAGCACTTTCTCGAAATCACTTTTCTAAAAGTAGGTAGGCACCTACTAGGTACCGATTGAAGTAGGCAAATCAGATATTATGTATTTTCTTTGTTACTTCACTGTTTTATTTTATCAACTATTACTGTCACACAATAAAATTGATGTTTGCACTTGATTTCACTGCTTGTTTCGCTAATTTCAATAAAATTTCTATAAATTTTGGAGAAAATAATATACAATAAGTAATGTGTGTTTATTTAATACTCCCTTCAATTGAAAGAATTTCCCTAATACTGATCGCAGCCTGTTACAAACATCGACAACATGTCTTCTCCAATTAAAGTTTACATCAATAATAATACCTAGATATTTAAATGTTGCTACATATTCTAATTTATTACAATTACAGTTATTCTTTTTATTATGCAAACATTCATAGGTGTGCCCTATCACAGCAAGGCTTTCCTTCGTCACTGCTCTAGCCCGTCTATTATAAGGCGAGTGTATATGCATGCATTTGGTTTTGGCATAATTTAATATTATGCCATTATCATGTGCCCACTTAGTAATATTTTCCATATCATCTTGTATATACCTTTGGGTCTCAAAAATATCTGTACCACCATAAACCAGACACATGTCATCTGCATACATATACACCCGACACCTGCTCACAACATTTGATACGCTGTTGACGTGCATCACATAGCCAACAGGACCAAACACTGATCCGGTCGGCACCCCTAATTCCACATTCATTTCCCTACCAGCTATTCCACATATAACGGTGCGCATTTTTCTATTTGACAAGTAATTTTCAAACCATTTATTAGTAGGACCACGTATGCCGCATTCATGCATGGCCCGCAACAATATTGAATGATCTAGCGTATCAAATGCTTTTTTATAATCTATATATATAGCTATAAGTTGTTTACCAGCATCTAAACATTCATTCACGTACTCTGCAAACCCTGCCAGAGCGGTGATAGTACTCCGCCCCTTACGGAACCCGTGCTGTGGCTCTGCTAGAATATTATGACACTCCAAAAATTTACTTATCTGGCCAACAATATTTTTTTCAATTATTTTATCAATTACCGAGAGTATGGCTATTGGCCTGTAGTTAACATATTCTAAATGACTACCAGACTTATAAATCGGACGTACAATTGCACTCTTTAACTGATCAGGATAGACACTCTGCGACAGAGACATATTCATGAATAAAGCTAGAATAGGACTTAATTGTTTCTTTAAATATTTAATATCACTGACTCTGATTCCATCCAAGCCCGGTGCCTTTTCACAAGATAACGAGTTTATTACCTTTTCGATATCTGACGAGTTGACGGTCATATATCTAAAACTTACTTGACTCGGTGTCACATATCTCTTTCTATCCAAAAATCGGGTGTTACAATTATGCTTGATTGATTTTATTTCCTGCGTAAATGTTTTACCAAAATTTGTACACACTTGCTCCAAATTTTCCGTTTTACCTAAATATCTTAATCTTTTATTACTATAACATCATCCAATTTATTATTTTTGGACCCAACCATAAGTTAATTTTACCCCATATTTTCCTATAATCCCCGTTACAATTTTTTATTTCCATCTGTCTGTATTTATTCTTGGCAAGGTTTACTAATTTATTTACTTTATTTCTAAATTTTGTATATTCTAATCGCTTATTCATACTTTTTGGCTCTGCTTTCCACACTCTAAATAAATAATCCCGTCTTAACAACATAGTATACAAACTTTTATCCACCCATGGCTGTTTTAGCCTCTTATTATGAATCTTAACTTTAACAATACTTTCCCTATAGATCGAATCGAACGCCGTACACAATGATTGATACAATAACAATGGACACGTAATACCTAATAGTTGCGACCAGTCATAGGCATCTAACTTTTTTCTAACAAGGTTATCACAAATAATTTCACGCACAGAGGTCGCCTTTGAAGGTGTATAATTATTACTCGTGCGCAAGTCCAGAGTTAATCCCACTGCATGATGATCGGAGATCTTAGCTTCAAACACAAACGAAGTCAACTCGCACTCGCTGCGTCCCGCTATCACCCATACGTGGTCTAAGCACGATACTCGAAGCTGCCCTTCCACTATCGCCTCGCGCGTTATCTCTGCGGTCGGTATTACACACTGCAGGCCGCGTTCACTTAGGGAGTTTTTATACTTAATTACGGTTGGGTTTGATATATTATTTAGTATATTTATATTCGTGTCTCCGATCACTATAATGTTGTGTGCTGGAGAAATAGATCTTACGATACTCTCTAAGTGGCCAATAAAGCTTAATTTGTTATTATTTGGAGGGTTATATATCGCTATTATATGTGTAATATGCTCACCTATTTTCAGCTGGCCATGGAATGTTTCTAAAGTCTCAGTACTCACGGTTTCAGCTGTAAAACTAAGCTCTTCTTTCGCATATATCAATATACCTCCTCCTTTTTTTGTTTCTCTGGTCCGTATGTACGTATTATATCCCATAATTTGATAGTGCGGTAATTCTGCCTTCTTGATATTTATTTCACTCAAAATTATTATATCTATTCTATGTTTATTTTCCTCTAACAATACAAGTAGCTGATTGAAATGTTTTCTAAGTGACCCAATATTTAAGTAAAAAATATGTGTGTGCCCTTTGTATTGTGATAAATCCTTACTCAACACTCTTATATCTGAATATCTATTATATATATGATCATTAGTAGATATATTATTTGGTCGATTGAATTTTATAGCCAATATTCTATGTGTGTGTCCACTTCGCTAATTGCACTTTTCTACTTACATTCATCAAATTTATTTAAATCTTCCTCCGATGTCATGTTATATATCTTTTTATCTTCACTGTTTTTCTTTACTAGAATACTACAATTCTGAACCCAAATATACTGAAAGCCCACAAGCTTTAGCTTGTTTCTTGTAACCCATAACAGTTGGCGTTTATATTTCGGCAAGTCTTCGTTAATATAAATTGGCTTATCACTTCCATTATTGAATACTTTATTATTTGTGATTTTGGTTTCTTTTTTTGCCGACATCCATTGCAAACGAGCGCTTTTTGATCGGAGCGTAACCAGTATAGTTCTTGGTTTTGAATTGATCGGTTTTCCCGGTCCTACCCTCTTAGCATCATCAATATCATTCGGGTTCAGGTGCAACTTTTGAGCTAGGTCTTGTATCAAGATTTTAGTGTTTTCATTATCATAGGTCTCTAATCCATGCACTTCGATATTCCTCTCCTTTGACTGCACCTCTAACTCCTGAACCCTTTCTTCAAGAGCTTTGTTGCACTTTTCCAAGAAAATATTTTTTTGTTCTAATGCCTTGATTTTTTTCTGTGATTCTTCCTTGTAATCGTTTAATTTTTGATACATATCTCCATAAAATTCTAAGCTGGTAGTGAGTTCTTCAATTTTTTTCTCCATCTTAAAGAGTATAGCCAACTTTTTATTAACTTCAGCTAAAACCTTCTCGCCCGATACCTCTTTGAAATTTATATTCAATTTTTGTTGCTCGCTGGCTGGCTGCGGAGACTTGCATAAGGTTTTTTGGCAGTCATCACAGATCGCCGTTTGCATGAATTGCTTGTTATGTTGCATACATTTCTTATGGAACACCGCTTCACATACACTGTTATACTTTATAACATCGTCCTTGGTCACAGACACAAATAATTTGCATTTTTTGCATTGCACCATTTTAATTAGCTTTACACGCAAGTTCAGGTAGAAATAAAAACAAACAATCGTACAAATACACTGTCACACGACCGTTCGCCGAGCGCGCGCGACGAGTGAGTTAATCGATTAATCCTAGAATTTTTAAAACGCTTTCACCATTATATAGCCAAGGTATCCGGAAAGAAATTGAAGCGTTGTATCATCTTACCTATTACTAAACATTTCAGCGGACCAGAATGTTAATCGATCTTAAAAAATTTCAAATATTATTGTGTAGGGATAAGGTATATATTATATGGGTTTACTGAATGGTACAGGGTTCGTAGCATAGAGCAAATGAAGGCATATATTGCTGTATGGGTTCGTAGTCTTCGTAGTACGTATCAGGTGACGCCGCATATCAAGTTGAAGTATTTTATACGGATGATGTTGGAATGTTTCAAATTAAATTTAGAAACCTTTCAACCCCCTTGTAAAATCTAAAAGATGATATGTATCTACCTATCACAAGTGTCGAGACTAGTCTTCCAAGGCTATCGGCCTCTATGACCGGGGGCTTGACAGAAGCAGGTCCAAAAATGCAGCGTGATGTAAGAGTTTCACACACGCCACACGCCCCAAGAAGCTGGATAACACGCGAACAACCACCATAGACACGGGATAGTAGGTATGGGGCACCACTAGTGATGTATCTGGCAAACTTACTAAGATCTGAATCTAGGATTTGAAAGCAACTTATACACTAAGATGAAGGTTTATGCAGCCTAGCGAGTTATGTTGTCCAAGTTTTAAAATAACCAGGTGACAGAATACCTACGTGTTCAAACCTCAAATTCAAACCTGGTCAAAAAATTCATTTATTGGTCTACTAAACTGACTTTGAGATCACCTACTCGTAGATTACATAACTTCTAAAACCAGGCAGGATCAAGTATGTCGTGAGTAGATTACCAATAATAATTTCTTCTATACTTGAGTAAACTATCTATTCTTTGAAAGATAATATATTCACACTCAATGAACCAGTAAATATCCTACAGAAAGTACTTATATATGAAACAAGTTCAGCCGGTATCCATTAATTAAGATCGCCGCAGATACAAAACAATTTATGACTTCATCGAGTGCCTACCAGTGCCTACTGTGCCAATTTAATTAAGGCCGCGATCATTATCAGTGACAGATAGTTTATTTACTAAATATACACCTGTATATCCATTTATCAAACTTAATGGTGAGTAACAAATCATACAAATCCTACCATTGCCTATTATAAATGTGAAAGTTTGTAAAGATGTTTGGAATATTGTTATTCAATCACGCTCTAATTACGGGTTTGGCTGAAATCTGGTACAGGGATAGATTATGAGTCATTTTTATCCCTTTAACGTCTAATAATCCTTAGGTGCTATTAGGGGTCAATTAACAGCAATTTTTTTTCTTCCTATACCTTAAGTGGCAGAGTCAATTCTGAGTCACTGAAGAAGAAGAATAAACATGGTGAATGGAGAAGAATGGTAAAAATTCATTTTATCTTAATGATGACGTAATAAAGATGCATCACCATTTTAATTGTGATATTAGATACAAACTTATGTGCACATGGAACCTTGAAGTGAACATGTACAAGTATCTATTTATTTTATTTAACAGTTTATGTACACACATTAAAAATACATACAGTAATATAGTTAGGAGAAAAGGAGCACAATGACACTGCTTATTTCTATTAGAAATCTCTTCCAGCAGGCCGGCGAGAGGAGAATGACATGAAACAATAGAGAAAGGCAGAAGTGTGAAAGAGAACTAGACAGAAAATGCTTACCTACACATACTTTTGTACAAATACCTACATAAATATACTTGCTCATAACATACATACATATATATAAAACTAATAAAAAAAAACAAATACATATATACAAATAAATACCTAAATACTTGTAGATGTATTGGTGAAGCTAAAATAGATACAACCATTTATATGACATTGAATACAATAGAGAATAGATGACCTCAGAAGTTAATTGTTGGAATTAAGATAGTGTTCGCGGACTTTCTTTTTAAACATCGCAGCCGTTTTAATGTTTCTGATGTATGGGGGCAGTGACTTCCACAGCCTAACCGCATGTACAGTGAAGGAATAGGAATAGAAGTCAGATTTGTGGCGTGGGATTTCAAGGAGGGAACGAAGGTGTGTCCTGCAAGGAGTATCAGGAGAACGTGCGAATGAGAATCGCTCCTTCAGGTATCGGAACATCCTAATATACTTTTCGATACTGTGAGTCGTGTAGCTGCCCTAATGACTGATAACAACCAAGTTTGGGCAAGTATCCGTCGAACGCCGAAGCAGGATAATGACCGCGCCGCTTTTCCCAGTCTACTCGTGACCGCGGCTACTGCAAAAATATAGCCAAAACATCGAGAGGTAAGCGAAGTTTCTATAAATGTTAATAATACAGAGGAAATTGCCGAAACTATGAAGTATAATATAAGTACATAATTCAATTCCTAAGATTATAGATTAAAGTTGAAACACACGGAACCGTTACCTTATAATAACTAGGATTTAATTTCCGACGCGACACGTATCTTTAGTCTTTACCTTCGAGAGGGGATATACATATACCTATAGTGTGTTTATTAATGTCGATGCTATAACGCCTTGAGAGTGTAGATAACACCGGCTGTCATGGCGTGTATCAGGGATAAGTACGTCATCTGCGTTGCCCTATACAGTGGCTTACACCAGTACTTAACGTGACGTCACTTGATTAATTATCTTTGCTTCCTTCCACCTACATTATATCCTATCCTACTAATCTCATAAATGTTAATTTATAACATTAGTAGACTAGGCTAAAAAACATTTGGGCGTTTTCTCAGGATCATAGTATTTACAAAGAAAAAGGTAAACATCAGAAAGCAAAACATAGAGACATACAAGTGAAGATGAAGTGTAAATATAATAGCAATAATAATTATTTATTTATTTTCAGGCTACATAAGAAAAGTTACAGATCATCTTTAACTTATTCTACGGTCCCTAGATTAATACCTTGAAACTAGGAATACATACAAATATAACATGTAGTGTTAGTATATAAAATCTTAGCGACTATTATTAGTAAACACTTCACTACGCACTATGTCTTTAAGCGTTCCGGTGGTAACTGTCCGCGGAAACGGGATACTACGCCCTGTGGCCAGAAGCAAAACGATAACATTGATAGAAATCGACGCAATCTCTAAGATGCCTGCGTGAAACAATGTCCTTTGAAAAGACATTCTGTTACAATTTTCTTCATTGTAACTTTGATGGTAGGTATGCTACTTCTCTAGGTACTTCCCTATCTTATAGGTCCAACATAAATAAGTTTTCTGTATCGACGTGTTGTCATGATGTCAATCAAAGTTACAACAAACTACAAGAGTTTTATCACTATTATATTAGGTTATATTAGGTTGCTGCCACGGAACCCTTCATGGGCGAGTCCGACTCGCACTTGGCCGGTTTTTTTATCAAACTGCTCTCTCAAAAAGAATAGTTATAAAAGAGTATATACGTATATTTTGCACTACTAGAAATCTATTTGTACTTAACCACACACATTATAAGAGTCCGTAGAGCAGTGTAAACTGTGCGCTGAAGACCAGTCAGTCACGTTGGTATTTTTCATATAAGTTAAGTCGAAAGTTAATATACCTAGCGTAGTATATTTTATTCCATTGAAATCTAAGAAACTCATGCTATACAGAATCTCTTACAAATTGCAAAGACAAGGAAGTTCATTTATTAAGTGCCCGCCAATGCTCGCTCAACTTGAGTCCGGAATTTTAACTAAATTTCACGCCACTACAAATTGTAAAGTAACTGAAACGTTTTAAATTAGACTTGTTTCACTATTCGCTTTGTTACTTTAAGAATGTTATACTTATAAATCTTGATAATTACACGTCAAAATTTGCTTCAATATACACATTTTTATTATAATTTTACTTATAAGCAGTTTAGGATCTCGCTGAAATGCCCCCGTAATTACAATTTATGAAAAATATGTTGACAGTTTTGCTACACAGAAAAATGTTTCATGAGGAAATTATTTTTTTTTTCAACTTAGCAGTCTTTGAGTGACAGGCCTGAAACCTAATGGAATTTCAGAGTATGTCTACATCAAGCAAGATAAGGGATCATACGCCCTCTATAATTGTTACTTTGTCACAGGCAATGGACATTCTTTATTTCCACTTGTTACTTTAATATTCGTTTTCGTTTTGCTGCGACTGCGTCGCAAGTCACAATCACGACAAAAAGTTTGTGATTACTCTTTCACCTTTTACGCGACAAACACTGCACCCTAGAAAGGCTATGAAATGGTTTGCTCTTGTAGTGAGTATTTCAAAATATACTTAAGCAACTACGTGTAAGTGCTTCATGAACATGAAGTTCATTTAGGCACACATTCGGTTACTAACAATATCATTAGGCGCTGAACAACTTTGTCATAGGAGAAAATCTGGTGGGTTGCGTTATCGACATGCTAATGAAGTATTGCGCAACGTATCCTGTTTGTTGTTATGATTATGTGTACGTTGGACGCCTTTTAAATGTGTACATTTTGCCATTCACGTCACCGATATGCTGTTGCCACTACTGTCTTAAGTACCTACTCATGACTGCTTATTTTTAATTTATTTAACACTGACAACATAAAAAGAAATTAATGCAAGGATTACAGCACTGTAGTCAATGACAGTACACATATTTTTTGAATTGAAAAGCAGCCAACAGACCCCCATAAAGTATAAACAAAGAGATAGTTGCCAAATTTCTGTGGTAGTTAATTTAAGTTTAAAACCGTTTTTGCGGTGACGATTTCAACAGTTGCTGTTTACCATAAATTCCTTTTGTAACAAAATTAACTTTTACAGCTTCGTGAGATGGTAACTTGGTATCCGAAATCGTGAGTAAACGTGTTTTAATCAATTTTATTTTCTTTGTAGATCATGTATGAACCCACTTCCAAAAAGGGAGGAGGTTTTCAATTCGACTGTATTTTCTTTAATGTTTTAACCTCATAAGCATAACTTTCGACTGCGTGAACCGATGTTGATGACTCTTTATTATTTGAAAGTCGATTTTTTTTGTTTTGAAATTTTCACAGAGACTTTTTCATTAAATTTTATCAATAAACATTATTCAGAACAAAAGTCATGATTTTATCCCCAAAGGGGTAGGCAGAGGCATAGTATATGCCCACATTTCACCTTATAGTTTTAAGTTGTTTTAACGCCTCGGTGGCGTAGTCGGTAGTGATACCACCTGCGGCGCTGGAGGTCCTAGGTTCGATTCCTGGGTCGGTCCAAATATTTGTGTGATTCACAAATGTTTGTTTCGGAGTTTGGGTGTTTTCTATGTATAATATGTATGTATTTAGAAATTTAGAAATATATAAGTATGTATATCAGTCGTCTATATCCCCTAGCACAAGCTTATATAAGCTTAATTTGGGCTAGATGATGTTGTGTGTAAATGTCCAAAAATATTTATTAATTTTATTTATTTATTTATGTCCCACGTAATATGTGGTGAGCCTATTGCCGTTTTAGGGTCCCGTAGCCAAATGGCAAAAAACGGAACCCATAAGGGTTCCGTTTCTCTATCTATAAAGATTCGTCATGTCTGTCTGTTTATCCGTCCATATGTCACAGCCACTTTTCCCCGAAACTATAAGGCCTATGATATTGAAACTTGGTAAGTAGATGTATTGTGTAAACCGCATTAAGGTTTTCATATAAAAATAGAAAAAAAAAACAGTAAATTTTGGGGGTCCCAATACTTACATCTGAAACTCAAAAAAAATTATTTCATCAATCCCATATGTCCCCTTATTAATAGGTAGGTCTTCAAAAATGCTATTGAGGTTTCTAACATTTTATTTTTATTTTAAAATGAATAGTTTGCGCAAGAGATACTTCTAAAGTTGAAAAATTTGTGTGTCCGAGCCTGAGCTCCTATTGGACGCCGGTGCCTACTAGATTACTTCTAAAACGGATATCTAATGGTTCTCAGTTTGTAATCCATGTCGGTATGTCCTAAACACATTAGATTCTATGTACCTACCAATAAATTAGAGGAAAGTTGTTTGTTGAAGAAATTACTTTTTGCGAATTGCGGTCTATGTGTTTAGATGCTGCTTAAATCTTTCTTACTTAGTTTGAAGGCTTTCATAGCGCTTTCAAGATCACTAACAGCATATTTTTAAGGACTTTAACATGTTTTTAAATAAATCCTTGTAGTTTAAAAATGTGAATTCACTAGATGATAAGTACCTACCATTGTTTTTTTACGTTTACCATTCCAATTAACATCAATATTTATAAAAACAATATGATCCGTATAAAAAATCTAGGTACGGCACCAATCTGACATCCATATCAAAATATGAATGTACTGTAAATGTAAAGCATAATTTTATTAGATACTAGCTGAGCCCGCAACTTCGTTTACGTCACATAAGGTGTATGAAAGGAAAGGTATTTCTTCATCAGAGTCATCAAGCAGCGTCTGAAACTGCCCTGTTTGCTTAATCATAAAAGAGCTTAATGATTAAGTCTATTTTAAAACAATTCAGTCCACGCCTTCGGCGCGGACTGAATTGTTTGAAAATAGTCTTAATCATTAAGCTCTTTTATGATTAACCCAACACGCCAGTTTAGGTTCACTCACATTCAAAGAAACCCCTACAATTAAAATTTTCAAAATATCTGATTCTTAAAAGTGTTATAACTCTTTTATTTCTAAACCGATTTACATAAAACAAACGCTAAATGTTAACTGGAGCAAACCTCAACACAATACAAAAAACCGCATTGCAATCGGTTGAGCGGTTACTGAGATTAGCGTGCACAACCGTACAGACAAACAGATATACAGACATACAGACATACAGACAAACAGACAAAAATTCTAAAAATCATTGTTTTGGGTTCTATTGCGTTCATAAAGCCCCCCTATAATATTTTTTCTTATTTTTCTTCCATGTACAGACAGCGACCTGTTACGATTTTATTATATGTATTGATCATTAAAAGCACATTTATAGTAATGGAAGCTTTCAGTTCATAATAAAATCAAGGATCACGAAATTATGAAGTGGTGAAAAGGGGTAGTTTATATGTTTATTCCTATCGAAATAAAACGTACTATTCATCGTACCGAATCTATTTATGACCGTCCATCTAAAGCTATTATTGAAACTTTTCATTGTACTGCTTTAATAGGTTAGCTCGACAGAGTTGTAAAATATTTACTAAAAGCATTTTCATAACAAGTTTCCTACCTAACTGTAGAATTGTTGGACATAAACCGAAAAAGTTTCCTCAAAGTGCTTTTGTTTATTCACGAACGACTTTCAAAGCATGAAAGTGAGCAGGAATCTAATAAGTCCAAAATAATAAGCAGAATTTTGAATATTTTTTGCACCAATCATTAGAAAATTACGAAGCTATTAAATCACGAATGATTCAATAATTGGATTAGTCGTGAAAGCCATTTTTGTAATGCGGCCTGAATTTTTTTTTATGTCTAAAAAGATTCTTTCTAATATTTTTGGTCTTACCAATTACGTGAGAACCTAGTATGAATTTGGAGCCTAGGATTCAATTTTTTTGTCTGCTAGACTATCGCAGACATCAAAGCCTCTTCCATTGATCTGAAGGTGCACTACATGCAGGTGAGATTAGCTTCTTGATCACTCGCATTTGTTATTGAAAATCAACGCTTCTCTCCTTTATTATTTTAATTAGAATTTTTAGGTTTTCCTACCCAATGAGATAAAATGACAACCTACTAACTGTGATCCGTACTCCCATACAACAAACGTATTTTTTGCCGCTTTTTGGTATCCACTTATTACGCACTTGATCGGATTTTTGACATTTTTAGAAGTCACAGCCCCATAATCTATTAACCCTTTTGCAGAAGACGCCTACTTCATAACCTCAGCCTTCAGTGCAAGTACTAAAAAGCAGATGCAAGAACGGAAAATAAACTTTGTCACCGAATATTTTAGTTTCGTATAAATTCCGTAGCATTAGGTACATAGAACATTGATAGATTAAATGATCATGACTACGCCATTGTAGATTGCAAGGGCTTTTTGAATTTGTACACAGTAATACATCGTCCTGGGACGTCCTTCCGAGGGCTCTCAACCGTAGGCTGCTGGACTTTACGTGAGGTTTTTAGTTGGTAGGAGTCCGGCATAGCATCCATGTTGGATTTTCCCTCACGTCAATAAAAAAAAGTCACAGAAATACATGGCGTACTTTTATAGCTACAAATAAATTACTTTCCCATTCAAGCTATAATTTGTACGAATATTCAACTGTTCTCATAAATTTCTGTCCGGAAATTATGCGTTGTAGTCAAAAGCTGCGCTCAGCGGAGGTGAATTAGTTTTAATTTCATTATCTACATGTATTAGTTAGTTGATTTTATAAAATTATGTTTAAAAAGCATGTGAATAGTTGGAATTATCGCAGTATCGCAAACTATTTAAACTCGTATGTTGCCTCTTACTAGCAGGTACTTACTATGACTATTTGGAGACATTAGGACGACTTGAAAATTTTTGGTAGAAGCAGTCACAACTTGCAACTGTCCATTTCAACACGGCAATACGGCTAACCACCTAATTACGTGGGACAAATTCAAAAAAGGTGAATATTGTGGTCATAATATTATATGCCTCTGCCTCCCGCTTCGGGGTTATCCATGGGGATAAAATCATGACTTTTTTTCTAAAAAATGTTTATTGATAAAATTTAATGAAAAAATCTCTGTGAAAATTTCAAAACAAAAAAAAACGACTTTCAAATAAAAAAGAGTCATCAACATCGGTTCACGCAGTCGAAAGTTATGCTTATGAGGTTAAAAACATTTAAAAAAATACAGTCGAATTGAAAACCTCCTCCTTTTTGGAAGTGGGTTAAAATACATATAAGTATATGATCCGAAAACAATGCATAATATCGTCTGCGCGATTAAATATTTTATTGGACCTCGAGATATGTGGAATATGTTGATACATGAAAGAAAATTGAACATACTTTATATCTGGTACTTGTGAAGAATTGTAAGGATAGCTCATTTATTTCTGATGAAAAACTATATTGTCATGCAAATAGTATAATAGTCAATGTGCTTATAGAAACATATTAACTATTAAACAACAATAGAAATTGTGGAAAGTGACAATATCTATAAAAATCAAGTCTGTATTTTTGAGATTGAGCTTCAGTCCGGAAATTTAATTGATTGGTAACAAGTTCGGTATGTTATGCAGTATATGCAAAATTGTAGCTATAAACGACTGGCCTGGGTGTAATGACAGGCCAGGGAAAAGTTTTTGAAAATCTCTCCCCAAATTATCTACTTAGTTAGAAGCTAAGGAAAATTTTGAAATAAAACCATAAACTGACTCGTCTGGTCAGCTTATAAAATTTCCTATGAATCATGTATTTTTGGAGAAAGCCTAAACCCAGCAGTGTTCGTCATTCTGAAATAATAATTATAACGATTTTTTTTACTCTACCTATTAGCTTGTTATGGTCTAAACCTGACTTTTAATTATAAGACCATATTATACATCGATCTATATGTACTACGTACTAGATGCGGCGACCAGAACAAGCGTTGTGTACAACTCAACCGCGGTACTAGTACAGATCTCTTGGTTAGTTCGGTGTTGTAAACGCAATGTACAGAGGTAAACATGTTAAAGTTAATGCTAAGTAATATAATTATACAACATTTAGAGTCTCGCTCTTGAACATATTCAATGTGTGGACGTTCCTGTCTATCGGTAGAATATATGTCAATGATATTATACGTATAATTTAAGAACGTGTATCTTAGAATAGAGAAAAATAGTTCCCAAATAACTTTTTGTATTGGGATTGCTTTCATTAAGGCGGCGCTAGTCGGCCGTCGAACTCGCCCAAATAAGCATGCTGTTTCACCTCACGTCGCATAGTGAGAGCGAGAAGCTGCGATAATGCATTCATTTAAAGGTTCTTTGGTAGGAAGGGTGTTGTAAAAAAAGTACTTCATGTATCAGATTAAAATAAAGTTTTTTGAACTCTTTGAGAAACGAACTTTGTCGGAACGGACTTAGATTTTTTAGTTTTTATACTCCTTTTATTGTTTATTTACACAGAAAGTTGTCTCAAAATTTGGCAAAAAAATCGAATTTTTTAGGACTTCTATCTCTTTAATAGTTTTCTAATTCCCATTTTTTGAACGGTACAGACAAAGTTTATGCTGAGGCAAAACAGTAAAATGTTTGGCTTTGTATGTAGGGTATCAAGCAGTTGAGTTATATCCTCCCGAAGTTTGTATGGACAAAATAGCGACTAGCGCAACCTTAAAGAGGCTTACTGTGGTAAAAGTCGAGCTCCGTTTACTTTGAATGTAAAACTTTTGTTGTTTCCACGAAATTTAATTTTGACAAATATGTAATTACGTACTGTTAAGATAACGTAGCTCTTTCTTTACGCCACCTTAGATATAATCTTATTATCAAGTTACTAGTATTTTGTATGTAGGATTGCAGGTATCATCAATTAGTGAAAAAAATGATTTTGATACGTTAGACTTAGTTTTCAATTTGAATTCGAAAACGAATAAATAGAAGATGTGTGACACACGATAGTGACGTGTAACTGGCAACTGTCACAGCTATTCATTTATTTTACAACAACTAAATCACAGATAGAGAAAATCTCGATTAAACTGTCGTTATGTATCTTTTCTATTTAATTCACATATACACTTAAAGAACCGTAAATTTTTATGCTTCACCTTAATTAGTGAAAATGAACTCAAGGAAAACTGACTTCGAGCTCCAAAGGAAAGTCATTTTATACAACCATGAATATCTAACGTTTAGGGTCCGTTCACACAGACCGGCTCGGAGAGGAGAGCAGATTCTTTTCACGTTGAAAACAGAGTTTTTAGTATTTGTAGCAAGGTTTATTTTTGTATGTGCACTGCTTTTGTCATTAAGAATACTTGAACGCGCTTGGTGTGAAATAATAAGAGGAGCTGACCGGCTTCGATCGCGTACCTACTTTTTCTCGTTCGCGCAACCGATCGGCTCCAATCGCATGCTCTTTCTCGCTTGCGCAGCCAATCGGCTCCGATTGCGTGCTTTTTCTCGCTCGCGCAGCTGATCGGCTCCGATTGCGTGCTCTTTCTCGCACGCGCAGCCGGTCGGCTCCGATTGCCTGCGCGCTACCCTACGCCGACCGCCATTTTGATAGCAAAATTTAAACAGAACAGCACTTGTACGAAAACATGACCGATGAAAAATAAATATATTTCTTCATTGGAGCTATATAAATCCATGTTCCGAAAACACACATTAACACCAAAAGCAAAACTTAGACTGCGTGGAATACTGGTACTGCCTTTGTAGTGTATCCACCCGGCTCCGAGCGCATTCACCCGGCTCCAACGCATCCGACCGGCTGCGAGTGCATCCGACCGGCTGCGAGCGCATCCGCTTTCAGATCGCTTCCGGCCGGTCTATGTGAAATAGTTGGCGGCTCCGCCCCGACCAACTCCAAGCGTATACGATCCGGTGTGTGTGAAAAGCAAAGTGCGCGCCGATGGACTGTCATACTGAATTTCGAAGTTCAAAATAGCGATTACAAAGCGACAAATTATACAAAGGTGAAATGTGGGCATATGATATGCCTCTGCCTACCCCTTCGGGGATAAAGGCGTGACCATATGTATGTATGTATGTAAAATAGCGATGAACTGTAGCCCTAAAGTACCGAAACGCGACTCATGTTAGTGCGAAAGTACGCCACATCGATACCCATAATTTCGAATGTTTTCCACCGCGAAGCACGGTAGTGCGAAAGTATTCCACATCGATTCACACATTGTCGAATGTATTCCAGCGCGATGCACGTTAGTGCGAAAGTCTAGTAAATGCGAAGGCATGCTACTTCTTGCTTAACACAGAAATGTTTCTTTTTTTTTTTGACGCGGTTAGGCACTTCACCGCCCCAATTTGGGGGAGTGGGGTGACTTCGTGTGCGACTCACGGTTCTGAAAGGAACCGTCCTACCCATTAAA
This sequence comes from Miltochrista miniata, assembly GCA_933228765.1. Classification (NCBI taxonomy): domain Eukaryota; kingdom Metazoa; phylum Arthropoda; class Insecta; order Lepidoptera; family Erebidae; genus Miltochrista; species Miltochrista miniata. The sequence continues at coordinate 29,619,105 of OW121752.1, read as the reverse complement.
ACCCGCGGTGTTCCGCCTCACCTTAACCGGCTCTCAGGTGGATAAATCACTGCGGCCCGGCAAAGGGTCGCCCCGTTTCTTTCAGGACTATCCACGGAGGGCCTGATGGGCGGCCCCCCAGTACTCCATAAGGAGCTGAAAAACAGCCCGCATCGTACCACTCTCGAATGTCCCTCTGTAAGCAGAGGAGACAGAGAGTGGCAGAGCGGGCGGGCGCTAAAAGCACCCTCGTAACGAGGGGCACCCCCGGAACACGAGGAGGTGCTGCCACCATGCGGACCTCAGTGGACGAGGTCCCCCGTCCTCAACCCACGTTGTAGACACTAGTCAGGGGCGCGCATCCAAGCCACCATGCGGCGCCCCTGCACGAGACGGCGGGGCGGGAGCGTTTGGCCTGCACAATCCCACGACCGAAACTCCTCCCGTTTGGCCGCCATCACCTCGCTAACAAACGAGACGACGGCAGCCCAGGACGATTGGTTGCACACCATGGCTCGCACCAAGGCCGGCGCCCCTGAGAGCAATGCGCAGCCAGCTCAGCGAGGGTGTGTTCCGCCGAGTCTTTGACGCCACTTGTGCAGTGACGGCACACAGGCTCCGACTTACGCCCACCACCTCCAACAGGTACTTGGCAAAACAGCCATGTCCTGTGAGAAGCTGATATGGTACGCCGGAGCACCGTGTGTCCTCTCCACCCAAGTCCGAAGGATGGGTTGGATCACCCCCACGAGCCGCACGCTTGAGGAAGGATCCTCCAACCTAATTGCCCACTCCCGAAAGAGCAAACTTCTCCAGCAACCGATGTTCGCCGCAGTGATTTATCCACCTGCGAGCCGGTTAAGGTGAGGCGGAACACCGCGGGTTTTAATGGGTAGGATGGTTCCTTTCAGAACCGTGAGTCCCACACGAAGTCACCCCACTCCCCCAAATTGCGGCGATGAAGTGCTTAACCTTCAGTCCCCGCGTCAAAAATAAATCAACATTTCTGTGTTAAGCAAGAAGTATGCATGCCTTCGCATTTACTAGACTTTCGCACTAACGTGCATCGCGCTTGAATACATTCGACAATGTGTGAATCGATGTGGAATACTTTCGCACTACCGTGCTTCGCAGTGGAAAACATTCGAAATTATGGGTATCGATGTGGCGTACTTTCGCACTAACGTGAGTCGCGTTTCGGTACTTTAGGGCTACAGTTCATCGCTATTTTGAACTTCGAAATTCAGTATGACAGTCGCGCCGATGTTCTCCGAGCCGGTCTGTGTGTACGGACCCTTAGTAGATGATGATTCAATAAAGAAAATTAATATTTCCTTTTTTTAGAACATAAGATTTAAGGCCATCACAAACGTAGCTATAATATATATATATTAATAGGAAATATAGCAAGGCATATTACGACATATTTTCGATACAAATTTTCGGAGGACTACACAGTCACACGCACCTATAATATATATTTCTCATTAAAATATGACGACAGATATAGCTTCTAAATCATTGTGTAATGAAACAAACAAAGTCTATTTTAACAATTAAGAGATGCCATTATTGTATGTGGCAGCGTGTGTCTAAAAGATTATTGTGTACCTGACAGGGCGTCGTGAATTTATTATCAAACATCACGCTCACTCCCTCCCAATGCTAATGTACCTACGTGCTCAAGCTAGATTATTAATTGATATTCTCTGCAGTTACACGGTTGATGCTTTAAATTCGGTATCATTGTTTTAATATTTACATCCGCATCAAAAATTAAACGCTCATTTATTTTTATTTTTCTCAGTTGGGTGCTAGAACTTTCATGACTCTAATAAAGCAGATAAAGTTGAAAGGCTCGCTGCCGCTGATGTGATATTTGAAAATTGGTATGAGCTACTAACTGTATTCTGTAACATACAAGGAAAGGTATAATAATGAGAGATGCATGACTGAAAACACAAACCATCTCCTTTCTTCCGATTACTAAAAATAAGTATCGGTAATGCATTTAGCACTCTGTGCATGTTTGTAGATTTTACTTTAATACCTAAACTGGTCAACCATTTTGCCAACTTCGCACAAGAACTCGTGGCCCCGTGGACTCAGTGTTCTGTAAACGATCACTCCAGTAAGCAACTTTCACTATGACTAGTCCTTAAATGGGTGACCATTCATGTGACCACTTTGTGACATTTATTTGAGCGTTTCCGTGCTTTGTCAACCTTTAGTCACGTTTGCCAGTAAAATGGCAGTGGTTAAGCCCAGTTGAAGGCCTTTTTAGGCGGCTTGAAAAATTACTACAGCTGGCAGTGACAACCTGCCATCTTACCACGGCAATATGGCTCAACACTTATTAGGTGGGACAAATTCTAAACAGGGTTAAATGTGGGCATTATATGCAGTCAAAGTCAAAGTCAAAAGTCAAAGTCAAAAAACATTTATTTCACATAATCCTAATACATAGGCACTTGCGACACGTCAATGAATACAATGCAAATAGTACCACCAGTTCGAAACGCGGCCCGCTTGAGAAGAACTGGCAAGAAACTCGGCGGGCTATTCTTTTTGTGCACTACATATCATCATCAATCAATACATATAATAAAATCGTAACAGGTCGCTGTCTGTACATGGAAGATAAATAAGAAAAAATATTATAGGGGGCTTTATGAACGCAATAGAACCCAAAACAATGATTTTTAGAATTTTTGTCTGTTTGTCTGTTTGTCTGTATGTCTGTATGTCTGTATATCTGTTTGTCTGTACGGTTGTGCACGCTAATCTCAGTAACCGCTCACCCGATTGCAATGCGGTTTTTTTCTTGTGTTGAGGTTTGCTCCAGTTAACATTTAGCGTTTGTTTTATGTAAATCGGTTTAGAAATAAAAGAGTTATAACACTTTTAAGAATCAGATATTTTGAAAATTTTAATTGTAGGGGTTTCTTTGAATGTGAGTGAACCTAAACTGGCGTGTTGGCTTAATCATAAAAGAGACTATTTTTAAACAATTCAGTCTCAAAAACTCCATCAGTAGAGCAAGCAGATCACTTCAAGGCTTCCTTATCAATCAAATAATCGTTAATTGTATAGTAGCCCCTGCAGCACAATTTACTTTTTATACACTTTTTAAACTTAATTAGGGGCATGCTTTTAATTTCGCTTTTAAGCCTGTTGTAAAAACGTATACAGTTACCCAGGAAAGAATTACTGACTTTGAAATGCCTCTGCCTACTCCTTCGGTGATAAAGGCGTGACCATATGTATGTATATATATGTACGCTTTTAAATCGTATGGTCGAGACTCACCTAGCAAACTTCCGTTGGCTACGGTACCCGTTGTCACTAAAGTAGGTAGTACTCTTGTCTGCCATAACATCACTTTTAAAAAGAAACGTGTTCCAAAGTAACTTCAAAATGAACTGTCAAAGTATCAATGGCATTAAGAATATCTCTTAACTCCACAGTCTTAAAAGAAGATAGTTACTTAAAAGCACTGCGAGAGTTTTTATTTTTTCATAACAAATTTATCCGATAAACGCAGGGAAAGTTCAGGAAACAGTTGTTATAGTTATAAGCGGAGTACCTGCCCGCATTAACAGGAAACTACGTAACCCGCCCTAGTTCGAAACTAGCGTTAATAGTTAGTTACCATTCGATCCGTGCACTCTCACACACCTACAAATATATACACACACACATCTTAGACAGTGTAGTAGAATACTATCCTACTATCCTACTTCCTACTTATAATATTATAAATGTGAAAGTTTGTGAAGATGTTTGCAAGTTTGTTACTCAATCAAGCTCTAACGGCTAATGGATCTGGCTGAAATTTGGTACAGGGATAGAGTATAGTCCGGAATAACACATAGGCTACTTTTCATCCCGAGAAAATGTTCCCACGGGAAGCGGGAACGGGAACCGAATTTCATCCATCAGCTAGTGAAATATATAGGATGACTTATTAAGAGTACGAAATGGATTATTTTCTTAGGTTCACAATATTATATTATTTACGTTTTATAAAAGGCGGTCGAGTGGTTAGAGTGGGAGCCTGCCGTTTGACCGAAAAGCAATTGCCAAATTATCACTTCCCAAAAAATGTTCAGCATAATTTCATTGGCCAAAATATTACTTTGCAAAAAATCTCTTTAAAAATGACCCAGTTAGAGTATTCGACTACGAAACCGCAGGTCCTGGGATCGATTTTTACTTATGTTACATTCTTATAGGCGATGAGCACTTTGATTTGTTCTGTGTCGGGTGTGATTTATGAACTACCCAGATACTATATCATAAACCAATATTAGCTTAATTTGGGCTCAATATTACTGTATTAAAATTATAGAAGTATTCTCGAATTATTAATAAAGTCTACTTTATTCTGCTGAATATTTCAATTTTAATATGTAATTACACTTTAACAACAGTTAAATTTACCTGTCACACTGTCGCAAAAAGATCAATAATGTATCCAGTTTGACGGGCTTAGTCCCCGGGTTTAAACATGAACTATATTTAGGGGTTGATGGGAACAGGGGTAGAAACTTTGGAGATGACTGTAGACTAAAACTTTGTACGATACGAACAGTTGTCATTGCAGTTCTCTCGAGTTTTATAGGACTTACACATATTTTATAGCGTATATAAAAAATCTATACAAGTTCCTATAACACAAACAAGACCAATATCTTCCTCAGTCTGTAACCATCAAAGTAATTAACCGCGGCCCGCTGATTGAACTTCGACAGCCACGTTACAAGATGTTAGCGTAATAACATTTTAACGTGTCAATTTGTAGTTACTTTGATGAAGCCGCCCGGCATCAGCCCGCCGGGCCATTATCGCTGATAAACGAATTAACTTGACAGGCGTCATACATCAATGTCGTAACATTTTAAGATAAAAGCTACAACGCAGAGCTCTAAAGTCTCGATATCTATAATATATTAAAATAAATATGCTTTATGCTTTTGATTGTTGGCACATCATGGAACTTATACTATTCCACTACAAATTCATACTGTGACATAAATATCTGTTATACCTAGTAGATCTAAGGCTATACCTATTCATTTAAACGGAAATGAGACTGCACTATAAATGTGATTGTGTTTATTTGTTTGTGTGTGTATGTGAGTGTGCTTGTACAGTTTAAGCTGACTATAAAGAAAAATATCACACGATAACCTTCTATACTGGGAATAAAGTATTAATGCGGAAGTAGAAGTATACATAGTACGAAATTAACTCAAAAACTCTGCTATATATACAAGTTGCACTTCACAATTTAGTTACTTTGCAGATAACTTGTCATCAGCTGTAATCTATCTATCGAGCTGTCGTAGCCACGGCTACGGCGATCGTAGACGTTACTCGTAGCAGCAACAAGACAGTTCAATTTCGTAGCATCGAGTGAATCCAAAACTTTACATCGAGATTTTGTTCTACGATACAATTTAGTACCGACAAAAGCGAAGCAAGATGAGAGGTACGTGGCCACAGTGCTACGTTAAAGAAAACAAAATTGAAGTACCTCGTAGCGTTTCTCTTGAAAGGAGTCGCAATTAACGTCAAGGCGACATCTTCTGCTAGTATTCGAAACGACTTGAAAATGCCACTGATTTATGCGAGCCCGTTATTCTTACTTAGTGTTACGTAAACATATGCATTTCATTCTACAGCCTCGCAAAAATAAAGAAAAGTACTACTTATATGGGATGAGCATCATTATTTTTGTATTCAAGATGTTGTTGAATGTTTTCGTTTACAGGCAGCTTATGTAGAGTAAGGTGATTACCGTCATTAGAGTGCGGTATGAGTATGCTAAGTAGACTTTGTTTTGTGGTTTACAATTTGTATGCCAGAGAACCGTCCAAAATACACAAAAGTCTATGAACAGCTTACATTCCATACTAAATATCTGCCTATAGCACGTTCATACAGAAATTAATAGATTTTCTGAAGGGACCTACACATTCGAAAGAGAGTTGTACTGTACGCCCAAATTTCGTCAGTTGTATTTTGTCCAACGTCATATGTGTTCAGGCTAATCGCCGGATGACGGACACCAGCGGCTACAAGGGGTTGCCACTGTACCGAATAGGCTGTTCAGTGCGATTTGCAATTCCATGATGACTAGTACAGACCGCAATCTTTGCTACAATCGTTCGGTCTTCTGCCACGGTACAACAGTAAAATTCATGAGCCTGTTGTGATATTCATGAGAGAAATTGGGAAAAGTATCGTGTGGTGTAAAAGAGATTAGATTTCATTATCATGTGTCACGATCTTGAATATTTATACATGAAATAAATATTTTGTGGCATTTTCACATTTTGACAACGTCAAATTTTGTTATTTATCTGAACTTACATTCATCAACAGTTTAATTTATCTATCACGTGTCCGGAAATTTCTTAAATGTTCTAATTGCGATATTTGCCTAGTATGTGAATTAAATTTAACGTAAAAAAGTTTTATCGGTCGAATGAGCAGGATTCGAACCTGCGCGTTCTAGCATGCCACGCCAGACTTTACCAACTTACCCATTGAGACCTACTCACGACTGACAAATCTTTTTACCTAATCATACGGCTTAGGGCGACGCAGGCGCTATCTACCGTCACTTTTAAGTAACACCGCAGAAATGTATAGAATTGCACCAATATTATTTATTTTACACTTTATTGTACGCCAAGTAAATAAAATTATGGTACATAAATACAGTGCAAGAAGATGTACAATGGGCGGCCTTTTTTTTTTTTTTTTGTTTAACGTGAGGGAAAATCCTCATGGATGTTATGCCGGACTCCTACCGACTAAAAAACCTCACGTCACGCCCAACAGTCTATGGTTGGGAACCCCGGGTAAACCCTCGGAAGGATGTCCCAGACAATGGGCGGTCTTATCGCTAAAAAGCAATTTCTACCAGGTAACTTTTGGATGGAGAAAGTTGTAACGAGTGGTAGTTCTTAGGCGTACTCTAAGATCGAATAAAGCTTTTTAATTATACTAAAATTTCTACATACAACACATAAATATAAAAAAACAGAATAATATTATATTGCAAATTAAATGTATTATTTAGCTATCATAATAATTGCTTTTGAAAAATCAATTCGTAGTATGTGAACTGTTTCAAACAACAAATTAGGTAAAGCTTGAAAAATAAAAACGTTTTCTTGTTCTTGTTTCATTAATAATTCATGAGGGCCAACAAAAACGAGCCTAAGTTACATTTTATTGGACTTTTTTTTGTTTAACGTGAGGGAAAATCCTCATAGGATATTATGCCGGACTCTTACCGACTAAAAAACCTCACGCCACGCCTAACAGTTTATGGTTGAGAGCCCCGGGTAAGCCCTCAGGAAGGATGTCCCGTGACTCCCAACAGACCTACGGCCGCCAATGCGGCCTCGCCCAGGGGATGGTTCGGGTGCAATCCCGCGTCTATGGGGGGTTTCGGGTGTGACCCCGCTTCTAAGGGGGGGGGGGCGTGCGTGAGTTGCTCACGTCACGCTGCCGTCATGGGCCTGCTTCTGTAAGGACGGTGAGCGGCCCTCTCACCGTCCTCAGACCCCCGGTCATGGAGGCCGCCTCCTTCGCGAGCATGACCTGCTCGCAGAAAGAGGCGGCGCAGTCCCACTTACTCCCGCTGGAGAGCATGGCTCGTACCATGGCCTCGAGCGAGAAAGTGTCCACGCCCAGACTCACTACGAGGATCTGGCGCTGTTGTGCCCACGCCGTGCACTCCACCAGAGTGTGGAGCCCCGTGTCATCGCTGCGGTCCTCGCAGTGCTGACACTCGGCCGTGGTTTCCCGGTGTTTTTGCCGCAGATACCTACCGAAGCTACCGTGCCCGGCAAGTATCTGTCTCAACCGGTAGGAGAGAGCACCGTGTCTTCTCTCCAGCCACTCGTCCATGACCGGTCTGACGGCCGCGATTGTGGCGAATCCCCCCTTTGGTTGCTCAAGTCGCACCTTCCATGTCTCCATGGTTTCCTGGTGGAGCAGGGTCCGCTGGGCCTCGATTTCTCGAGACGCAGGCTTTTGGCCCCGCTCCAGCGCCTCCTTGCGCCATCTGAACAGTGACGCAAGGGCTCTCGCTTACAGGTCCCATGGAGGGGTCCCGGCTAGGAGACACGCCGCCTCACCTGAGATCGTGCGGTATCCTCTTATCACCCTGACGGCCATCACTTTCTGCGGGCTCAGCAGTCTAGCCTCATTGCTGGCCGTCAGGGTCTCCGCCCATACGGGAGCCCCGTACAGGGCCATGCTTCGCACGATCCCCAGGTACAGTCTCCTGTAGGGAGCGTTGGGTCCTCTAATGTTGGGCATCAGCCGCGCGAGTGCGGCCGATGCTCCCCTCAGTTTTGGGACCAAACTTCGGAAGTGATGTCCGAAGTTCCACCGGCCATCGAGTACGAGCCCCAGATACTTCATCGAGGGCTCGATGCCGATGCTGACGCCCCCTACCTGTAGGCTGGATCCCGCAGGTGGCCCCATCCGAGGTCCGTGGAAGCACAGAGCCTCGGATTTGTGAAGGGCGACCTCGAGACCCGGCCGCCGAATCCGACCCACGACCTGAGCAACCCCTGCCGTGGCCTTAAGTGCTTCGGCACGGTGTGTTGCTCCCCGCGCCGTAACGAGGGTGTCGTCGGCGTAACACGTTACGCCGACCCCTCTGAGCAACGGACCACGCAGCACCCAGTCGTAACCGATGTTCCACAGGAGCGGCCCTAAAACCGATCCCTGTGGAACACCGCACGACACATCTCGCCGACCCGGCCCTAGCCAGCTCGGGTTAGTTATGGCTCTCTCGGAGAGATAAGCCCCGACAATTCGACGGAGGTAGGGAGGCACTCCATGATAGATAAGCGCCTCCCTGACGCAGCTCCAGGGCAAGGTGTTGAATGCGTTGGCGATGTCGAGAGACACCGCCACCACCACCTCACCCTGTGAGACTGCTTCCTCCGTCAGGCCTCTAATGCGCATGATCGCGTCCACGGTGGAGCGCCCCTGACGGAAGCCAAACTGGCTATCCGCCAGATCAGGCCCCACGCGTGTGAGATGCCCGATGAGGCGTTGTGCAATAACACGCTCAAAGAGCTTGCACATCTCGTCGAGCAACACGATCGGCCTGTACCCTGATGGGGAATTTGCCGGCCGCCCCGCCTTTCGAATTAAGACCAGTTTCCCGGTCTTCCAGACCTTGGAAAACTGGCCTTTCTCGAGGCATGCGCTGAAGAGCCCAATTAGTCGAGGCCCAAGCTCCTCGAGAGCCAGGACCCACGCTCGGCCTGGAATGCCGTCGGGGCATTTTATTGGACTTGAATTAAGCATTATCTTTTGTCTCATTTTTTATTGTAATGGCACTACACCCATTTCGTTTCATTTTATGCGTGAAAGTAATTAGAAACCTGACTAATAAGAACAGATAGCTAGCTAATATTCTCACAGATGTATTATGGTACGGAACTCTCCGTACGCGAGTATAACTCTCAATTTGACCGATTCTTTTAACTGTAGCCCGATCAATGTCACATCTTGATAAGGAGTGTTGTTACTTTTAGTACCTAGGACTTCTTCTTCTTCTCTTATATATAAAAATCAATGCCACTTTTCGTTGTAATTTTATAACTCAAGAACGGGCTCGCCGATCCAAACCAAATGTTTAGGCTTTGTTCGGACTATTTAGTAGATGGTTTATGTGAAGTTTGCACAAAATCGGTCGAGCGGTTCTTCATTTATCACGCAAACGAAGTTGCGCGGGTCAGCTAGTTAAATATATTTTAGAGAATATGAATACATAAGCAACATTGGCATATGTAATTTAATTCTTTTTTATTTATTTATGAAGTGATTTTGATTCGAAATCATATATTTGAAAGTATTCTGTAGGAGTTATAAGTTAAAATGTAGAATCATTCCCAAATTTAAGCAGGAAAAACATTATTTATGACGGAGAATTTGAAAATGGCCTCTACAAAACAACCGAAGCTACTCTTATTATTTCTAAAGCGGCACTGCCTCTCTCTTCATTGTACACCAGTGAATTTATTGCGCTGTATCGTATTTTAATTATGTAAGATTTACAATGTTGCTAATTTATGGCGAAAGGTATTTTTAATGAGTTCCTGAACCTTTTTGAAAAATAATTTAACTGTAAGGCGATAAAAGAAAGCGGTTTGTCTTGCAAGCTTATGTAATTACTATCAGAATAATTTGCAATACGAAATAGGAGCTTAGCATGAACGTTGCAAAGATATCGAATGATTAATTTTATTGTACGTACGCTACAAGGGGTCGCCACTATACCGAATAGGCTGCTTAATGCGATTTGCAATTCCATTATGACTAGTACAGATCGCAATCTTTGCTACATAATGTAAATAACAACTTCATAAACTACATATAAAATATTTTTTCGACATTAGAAAGTAAAATGTTTCTGAAGTTACATTGGCTTTATTTTTTTTTTCTTTATATTCGGCTCGCCAAATTGTCGTCGCCACCAGCCTGATGGAAAGCCTAGATAAACACTAGCATCTAGCGCTTGGGGGCCACTCTCACAGTCCGTAAGACTTCTGATAGTGGTCCTCAAGTTGGCGGCCCTGTGATGTGCCTGTTCACGCTCCTCTTGAAAAACCCGGGATTGTAAGATGAGGCAAACACGTGTGCGTACAGGTCGTTCCATGTTTTTATAGTTCGACAGAGCAACGATCGTTTGAAACGCTCAGTTTTGGCAAAGATTCTCTCCACTGTGTATGAGTGGCATCTCTGCCCGGCACGCGTTGTTCGGGATCGGAAAGAAGTGGGTGAGATCAGGTTGAAGAGCTCGTCAGAACATTCGCCGTGATACGTTCGGTAGAAGGCAGCCAAGGACCCTATGATTCTGCGCTAACGGTTCGAGACCTCCCGGCACCCAAGGACAACCAATTATTCGGATAGCACGTCTCTGCATAGCGTCAAGCGCGTCTAGTAAGTACCTCCCGGAGTTATCCAAAAAGTGAGAACAGTATTCGACGCAGTGTGAATCTTCGTCTTGTACAGTAAACATCTCATGTATGTGGCGTGAAGTACCGTCTCAAAATAGTTATTATATATCATCATGCTAACACCTAAGATATCGGAGCAGTAATGCTAAACGTAAAAAATATGGCCTAATTCCATACACTATTGTAAACTAATAAATAACCCACTTGCCAAAACAAGCCCATTCTTCAGCGACTTTATCGTAGTACCAAACACTCGACAAACAGTTCATTTACATTTTATTTTACACCCAATATATCAGTATCTCAACATTAATCTCACGGTTGACCCCCAAACGACCATTAAGCTATATCATTTATTACGGACACCTAACAATTATCCTTTTCACTAAAATATTTTTTCATCATAAAAGGTTTACGCGAGCGACAGTTTATTTGGTGAAATAAAAATGGTGGTTTGCATGTAACAGGGATTAAGAGTTGAAACATTCTGACCAGTCTTTGAATTTATTGTGTATTTTGAGTTACTATTCATAGAATTTCGTTTTAAAGACTATTTGTTATAGAACGTAGTCGGGAGGATTCAGACAAAGCATCCACAAGAGTTTTAAATATATAAAAAAAGAATGGTTACGACTGAACAAACTGCGTGTAAAAACCAGATTTCGGCAATGCAATCGGTTGAGCGGTTGCTGAGATTAGCGTGCACAAACGTACAGACAAACAGACAAACAGACTAAAATTCTAAAAATCATTGTTTTGGGTTCTATTGCGTTCATAAAGCCCCCTACATTTTTATTTCTTATATATTTATTTATTTTTATTTATTTAGACTTTATGCACAGAAATAGTACATTGGCGGACTTAATGCCAAAGGCATTCTCTACCAGTCAACCATAAGGTGGTGCAGAGCTATAAATGAGGTAGGCGCAAGTAGGTCATCAATATATTTAAACTTCACTAACAAGAAAATAATATAATACATATCAATATTATAAACTAATTGTATACCTTAATAATATACATACTTATATAATATGTATAATATACATACTTATAAAAAAGATTCCACTACATAATATTATAGTTATATGAATACATACACAATTAGATACATAATATAAACATAAATAGAATGGTAAAATAAAATAAATACGAATAATAAATTGTTCCATTTAATTTTCCGCAACTGACAAAAGCAACTGCCGCACTCTGGCCTTAAAAATATTACGGCTGTTTGACTGTCTCACCTCGACGGGAAGCGCGTTCCAAAGAAGAACAGATTGGACTAAAAACGAAGAACCTACAAAATCTGTGGTATGAGAAGGACATAGGAGAAGTATATTGTCAGAGGAACGCAGACTTCTATCATGGTTTGACGATAAGAATTGGAAAGAAGAAGTCAAGTAAGTCGGAGAAGTAGAAGAATTAAGAATGTTGTAAAGAGTAGTAAGTGCTCGTAACTTACGGCGATGACGGATATTCAACCAATTAAGTTGGGAACGGAATGAAGACACATGGTCATATTTTCGAAGATTGAAAACGAATCGAATGCAGTTATTAAGAAGGCGATCAAATTTATTAAGAAGGTCTGCATTGAGGTCATAGTAACACACATCACCATAGTCGATCTGAGGAAATATTAAAGTTTGAGCCAACGTGGCCTTTATATTCTTAGGCAGAAAGTTTTTCAAACAATACAGCGCTCGAAGTGTACCAGTTACTTTCTGGCTAACGTGTGCGGCCTGTGCCCGCCAGTCGAGGTTTGAGTCGATTATGAGGCCAAGGTTCTTAACTGACTTACCAAAAGGTATAATAGTGCCGTTGAACATAATAGGCGGCAGAGTGTCCGCATCCAACTTGCCTGTTACCCATCTACTTCCCACAATAATGGCCTGACACTTAGATGGGTTTACCGTTAGCCCAAACCTGCATGACCAATCACTAAGATAGTCTAGATCCGCATTCACCATTCGAATTGCAGATGTTGTGTCGTCCACGGGCGTCTGTGTGTACAGCTGCAAGTCATCAGCGTACAGATGATACGTACATTGAAAGTTAAAGGTAACGAGATTAATAAAAATTGAAAATAATAAGGGAGAAAGAATACCGCCTTGAGGGACACCAGAACCGACTACGCACGGACTCGAAAAAGAATCATCAATGCGAACCGATTGCTGGCGACCCTAAAGATAAGTTAAAAAGAATTGCAATGCTTCTGTAGATATGTTTAGGTTTGCAAGGATAGCTAGTAGGATATCGGGATTGACAGAATTAAATGCATTTGAAAAATCCACCAAGACCAAAACTGTAGCCTTAGTGTCCTCCATACCAGCCTTAATGTCACTAGTTACTTTTAAGAGCGCAGATGAAGTGCTGTGACCTGGTCTGAATCCTGATTGCAAAGGGCTTAGTAGATTGTTTCTATAAATAAAAAGGGCGAGTTGCTTATGCACACATGACTCAAGCACCTTAGATAGAAAAGGAAGAATAGAAATGGGACGGAAGTGATTAGGTAGGGAAGGGTTTGGTATTTTAGATAAAGGGATAACGTATGCGTTACGCCATTTAGAAGGAAATATTCCCGAAAACAGGGAGAAGTTTATTAAATGGGAGATAATGGGAAGCAGTTGGTCGATAACTGTAATAATCATACGTCGACTTATCATATCACTACCCACTGCATTGGACTTGATAGATATTATTATCCTTTTGATGTCTTCGGTTGCAACCAGAGAAAATCGGAAAGTGTCAACTCTAGGTTTATCGAGGCCAGCTATGTAATTCAAAGTCCGAAGTTTGGTTTGGTGATCAAAAGGGGTAGTAGAGGAGAAATGTCTGTTCAAATCATCAAAACCAACCGAACCTCGATGATCCACACGCTGTTTACCTATACCTAGAGTGCCAAGAAATTTCCAAACGCTGGCTGGTGAGGAAGAGTTAACATTTTCAAGAATATGTCGGCGTTTAGCATTACGTATCATCTGGTTACAGCGATTCCTTGCAAGCTTAAAATGAGCCCACCTCTCTTCCGAACGATCTTTTCGGAATTTGCAAAACGCACGATCCCTGCGTCTCATTGCCACGCGTACGTCATCGGTCATCCATGGTGCCGGTGGGCGTTTCAGCCTAACTTTCCTCATGGGAGCGTGACGATCATAGAGCTCTAGTACAGCGCTGTTGAAAATATCTATTTTCTCATCGATGGTAGATGCAGACTCTAACTCGTCCCACTGTAACAAAGCAGCATCCCTGCGCAACCGATTTACATCCATACGCCCAAAACTGCGCATGTGTAATATTTTAGGAGGGGTCTTAGGAGGATTCAGGGTATAGGAGAGGAATAAGAGGTCATGGCGTGAGAAGGCGGGAGCAGATAATTGTCCATGGAAGGCAACAAGGGAAGTGGAAGAAGTGAGTATGAGATCGATCCAAGTATCATCGGTCAATATGTTATGGTGAGTAGCCTGTCAAGGCAATATGTTAAGGCTAGCAGACTTTACAATATGTATCAGCTTACAAGCGCGAGACGTATCACGTTTTAATAGATCAGTATTCAAATCTCCCATGATGACATAGTGTGTGTACTTTGACCCCAAGGAGTCCAGCACCGTTTCCAGGCTGGAGAAGTTGTCAATTGAGGGAGGACAGTAAACAACTCCAAGAACCAGCTTTGCTTTCCCAACCATAACCTCCAGAAACAGAAATTCAGCATCAACAGTGTATTCGGGATCCGATGAAGCTAAAATTTTAAACGGTAACGAACTGCGGATATAAATCGCTACCCCACCTGATCGCTTTACGTTACTGCTGATTCTGTCGTTACGAACTAGTATATATCCAGGAAGGGAAAACGATGTAGACCGCAGTTCCGGCTTAAGCATACTCTCCGATATTAAGATAGCATGAAGATTCGTATTAGTAAATGTTGCCACCAACTCACTGTAGTGGGCAGGAATGCTCTGTGCATTTAAATGACAAACATTGAATAGATTGCTACTTTCTGAATCAAACGTTTTACGGAGGCAGTCACCCAGTGTTCCGGTTGAGGAGCTAAAACTGTCATCATTAGACTCTGTAGAAGTTTCGTAAGCAGAGTGAAAAGATTCATCATCAGACACCATATTATTTAAATACCTATGTGTGGTATGTTATATTTATAAATAATTAAAGGTTAAGTTTATAATATATACCTAAATAAAAATAAATATAAATTATTATATAAAATATTAAAGTAAAAAACCCAAGTGTTTCTAATTAAATACGTTGATACATCTCTGCACCACCCGCCAGCCAACACCACACAGACAAACAAATAGTGGCCTAGAATAAAAAAACATCCATTACAAACAAAGTTACAGAAATCATTCTAGTACCTTTATAAAAATACTAAGTATAAAAAAGTCCAAGTCACGGACTCTAAACAAAAAAAAACTAACATGAAATTACTTTCGGTTTCCGCCCGTAACTCGGAACGCAACCCAACAATTTTGGCACTGACATTTGGTGTAGATGACATTGACAGACCATATCACTGCAGCTGTACAGCTGTAGGTACATGTCTAATGCAAATAATGCAATGCAATGGTTATGACAAAATGTAAACATAGAAACTAAAAATAATTTCAGGCCAAGAGCTGAGCTGAGTTGCAGTATTATAATGTAATGTGTACATAATTCTTTAACACAGATTTATACGAAAAAAAAAAAGACTAAAAGAGTCATAAACTATGTTTGTTAGCATTACGGAACACAATAATACACATATAAATGTACTGCAATACACTAGTGTTTGGTGTCATTTAAAGTGTGTGATTTAAAGAAAACAGAGAAAATTACTCACTAGATACATCTATAGTGACCTGAAATATAATTACAACCAATTTATCACCATATTTTTATTACACCTGCCTAACTAGACCATCGGGCTACGTATGGAAAAAGAAGTGAATTATAAAGGAATGCTCATCGCTAAGTTTATCTGAACGGCTACTTTCGTGATCCTTTCGCGTACGCATCGCTTGACGAGGCTACAATAGGCTTTGGGTACTTCTTCACCAGAAGCTGCAGGTCTTCCTCTGCTGTTAATTTGTGCCTGCTCCCATCCGCAGCGCGCACGACAACTACACCATCCTGGGTCCAACAGCCTCGAGTACCAAAGTGTGTCCGAGCCTTACTAAAAACTGCCTGCCTGTCTCTAGTCAGAAATTCCCTGACTGAAACAGACGTGCCCCTCAGCTTTAGCCCTCCATACCGCTGTTCTTGTCTGAAGACTAGAAAACCACACAAGGATTGGCCTATGGTGTTCATTGCCGACCACTCCCAATCTATGACAGGACTCAATGGTTGCCGGAGTAAAATCCTTTATGGTCAATTGATTGTTGATCACACTTGTCACCGCTTCTGCACAATTTTCGTTATCAACCTCAGCAATTCCCAGGAACAAGAGAGCCTTACGCCGGTGCCTTGTCTCCATGTTGTCAAGAGCCCTAGCACATTCACTAATCTGGCTTCGTAGAAGACCAAGTATGCTATAAATCAGTTCTCTGAACGTCCGGAATTCCTCAGCCACTCTCGCTACAGTATCCTTGGATGAACTTGCATTCTGAAGTTGACCCTCCAAGGCCTCCATTCGCATTGTGAACCTCTCTTCCAGGGACTTCTGTTTGGATTCAATGGTGCTCAGCTGTGACATAGTGAAGTGTGTTGCTGATTTGCTGGCAGGTGGCGAAACTTGGGAATTTCGTTCACATTAACTTTCACAAATGTAGAATATAGTTAGTGAAGCAATTTCATAACTGTTTTCACAAGAAATGCTTGGAAAAAATTAACTTTTCTAATTAAATGATATTTTTATACAGAGCAAAGGTGTCAACTTTTTCTTTGCCTACCGCCAAAAAAAAAACTTATCTTCTTTACTTTCTTTACTTACTTTACTTTACTTAACTTAATTCTTATATATCTTCAATGTACAGACAGCGACCTGTTACGAGTTTATTATATTTTTATATATATTATATATGCTGACAGTGTAGTGGTATACATTCGTGCATACAAACATATTAATCACGCCTCATCACTCATGAGCCAATTGCCTCGTTGCAATGAACATGTTTTAGTTGTACCTTATGGCCTTCAAGTGATAGCCGGGGTCAAAATATTGAACGCGTCCTCCAAAGCACAGGAACGCTTGTAACTGGAAATGCCACAAACAATTGACAAACAGTGTTTAAATGGACGTACTTACTTCTTCTAAATGTCTGAATGGACTTTTGTTAATTAGTCATTTTCGTCAACTGGTCATTTTTGAAATTAGTCAATTTCACTAATATCCTTAATTCGTCACTTTCTTTAATTCGTCAGTTGGCTTATCTGGTCAGCGTATGAATCTCGTCAGTTTATCAATTTCAACTGATTTCCGTATTTGGTCAGTTGTAGTACAATCACATACTAATGGATAATTTAAAACGGTCGATTTTTTTGGACTGTACCTACCGGTCTATTTATTTTGGGTAGCTCAGATAAATGTAGCATCCAGATTAATGTGTAGCATTTACATAGATAAAATTTATACATATGAAAGTATAGTGTCTATATATAGGGTGTAACAAAATTACCTCTCCAAATTTCATGAGATGACTTGGCATCGGAAATCAAATACAAATATTTAATAAAAAAGGGGGTTAATTTTTTCATTTTTTTTAATTTTTTTTTGTCGCACATTAAGAATTCAATTTTTACCGCGGCAATTCGAGGAAACATGGTCGCCGTGGCAAAACAAACACAGAGCACCCGTCTGGCTGTCGTTGTCGCTTTCTACTGCCGCTCAGTAGCGATAGAAAGGGTTAAAAAGGGAATTTATAGGACCTTTAAAACGGCTTTAAGGTTAAAGTATTCATGTGATTTTTTTTTCTTCATTTTTGTAATGTTTCTTGACTGATACCACGTCACGTGACGAAATTTGGAGAGGTAATTTTGTTACAGCCAGTATATGCAGTTTGAATGATAACTTTTTGACCTACATTACTGACTGGTTATTTATACCCATTACTTTTGTTTAGAAAATATTGAGTCAATGTCATTCTTGACATTGAACATGTATCCAGTCTGTCGCAACTACGTACAAGCAAAAAAATGTATGAAAATTGACCAAATTGTAATGGCGGCTATATGTGTCTCACTCAATTACTCTATCTGCCTTGCTCGTTCCTTGAGGAAATGTCATCTGTCTGTCACTGTAGATGTCAAGTTGTTATTCGTTATTTTCAATTTATTTTTCTCTGAAAGATATTATTGAAATAATTGAGATAATAGCTTATTTTTGCTATCAATTCGTTCTCTATATTATATTCTCTTGTGTTTGTTCTACATAGTTTATCGAATTATGCATTATAAAAAGTGTAAAATATGCGGTTTAAAATCTGGAAGAAAAGACGGCACAAAACGGTTTTTCATGGCCAGATTTCCTATGGATGAGCTTCGGTGAGTAGTATATTAGTAAATCTATCAATGGTTCATAGGTTATATGGGTGAAAACAATAAAAATTATATATTGTATAATCGTTAGGAAAATAGTGTGGTAGTAGTTTTGCAATTACTTATATATCGATGTTTAATTTTAGTTTGAAGGAATGGGTGAAGAACACAGGAAACGAGGATTTAGCATATATAGGTACCCATAGAGAAACTCCACCAGTTAAAATTTGTTTGCGGAAAACATTTTACTGACAAAGATTTTAGGAAAAAAAAGGACGCAGTTAAAGAAATTTGCAGTTCCATCAATAAGACTCACGGCCAAGCCACTTAACACAAAAATATGTTAAAAAACACAAGAATAATTGTCATTATTTTTGTTTCAGCCAATTACCATTTGTATAAAGTGAGTGGTACAAAGTGATTAAAGACGAAGGCAATAATGAAGCAAGCATCCTAATATTTAGTATTCAAAAGGGTCAATATTATATACAGTCACTACAGCGAGCTGCAGAATTGATTGAACAGATAAATTTAATTCAAAATAAAATTGCTTGATTAATGGATTCAGCTAAATAATCACCATAACAAAAGGTTGGTGCCACTTCAGAAATCATGGCTACATATCTATAACTCGTACGATAAAAAATATTAAAAATAACACAAAAATATTGTAATTATCTCATTATTTTGTTTCAGCTAATTCCTGTACTTTAGTGATTAAATACGAAGGCAATAATGAAGCAAGCGTCCTAATATTTGGTAATTAAAAAGGGTCATTATGATACACAGTCAGAAGTCAGAATAAGAAATAAGGCGCTGAAATTACAAATACTGTTTTTTTAAATAAATATAATAATATTTTATGAACTTATCATTTCACAACCAAAACTGAGCCTATACTATAGCCTATACTAGAAGTAAAGACCACTGCATTTATCGATATCGATAAATATAGTATCGATATCGATAAATATAGTATACATCACTATTTTTCCCTAATGTTGGCAACTGTATGTGTTAAAGTTGTTAGGTTGGCTACTGTCAGTTGATCATGGTTTGACATTTCGTAAAACTATTTCGCACTATGGAAGTCCCGTCTCTTCTTACGTAGTATTGTATTCTCTTTGCATGTATCTACACTAGTATCTACCCATTTGTGAATACAAATCTAATGTAAGTTGGAGAATTACTGTTAAAGTACCATTTGCTATTAATATTGCGGAGTCCGATCGGTCCTCAATAGGGAATGGCGTCGACTATGAAATTTTCTATCGTGAACTCCGAAAGGAATAAAATAAAACTCTGATATGCCGATATTAACGACTGTACATCTAGTCAAAATGCATAAATTGACGAGATTCATACATTGACCTGATAACCCAACTGACGAATTAGGGATAGTGACGAATTAGGGATTTTAATGAAATTGACCAATTGCAGAAAGTGACCAGTTGACGAAAATGACTAATTAACAAATCTGTCGAGTAGATAGCTAACTCCAAAAAACGACATAAAATATTCGTCTCCAGTAGACGGGTAATTACGCATATCCCAAGGAAATAGGCTGGAGAGAAGACACGGTGCTCTCTCCTACCGGTTGACACAGATGCTTGCACGGTAGCTTCGGTAGGTATCTGTGGCGAGAACACCGGGAAACCACGGCCGAGTGTCAGCACTGCGAGGACCGCAGCGATGACACGGCGCTCCACACGCTGGTGGAGTGTACGGCGTGGGCACAACAGCGCCAGGTCCTCGTAGTTTATTTTTATTTATTTATTTATTGTTCAAAACAGCACAGTAACATTCAACATATAAGTATTCCACTCGCTTAAACTTAGTAGGTTTTTGTGCGAGTGGGAGTTGATAATTCTATACAGAGTTTGAAATAACAGTTAAAAACAAAATACAACCATGTTTATGTACAAACAATCGCATCATGCAACGTAAAAGTTTATAAGAAACAGCAATTAATTTAATTACAATAATAATACAATCGAAGCAAGTACAATGCCGGGCGCGCCTCTTCCCCGACCTTCTGCTATTAGCGTACCGGGATCTACAGCCACCCTGCAAATGCTCGTTCCTACGAGAGGCGCACCCGACGGCAGGCTCACTTCCAATACTACGCGCGATTAGTGCGCTAAGGCTATGCTACGCTCACCCAATGCTGAGGCAGGCGCAAGCGCAGCGTCCGCGTTGTCTATTAGATATTTTTGTAGTACTTTTACATATGGTTTTCCTGACACATATTTTTCAACTACATTCTCTGGTAGGCTATTTAGAATATTTGCTGATATGTAGTTATTTATTCTAGTTCCATATAGATTATTACATGTAGGCAAGCTATATTTCTTTAGATTAGGCAGTTGTCTTAAGTTATCCCTACGTGTTTTTACATTCATCTGGCCAACATTCGTGATTTCCTCTCTCATGATAGCCATTTTAATTTTACAATGTATGGGCAATACTTCGCAGTGCTGGAATAATTTGTTATAATTATATTGGTACCTGGATTTAACTTTTTGCGGTACAATAGCTTTTAACAGTCTTAACTGTATTAAGTAAATTCTTTCTATATAGGTTTTGTACGTGCGGCCGTAAGTACTCAAGCCGTAACCAACAATTGAATCTGCTAGTGCTAGATATAGCAAGCGTAAAGTTTTATATGGCATTTTATATTTTAATATGTAAAATTTACTTAGTATCGCCCTCAATTTCTTACAGATGTATTCGATATGCGCACTCCAGTTAAATCGATTGTCTATTATAAGACCTAGATACATGTGCTCCGAGACTATGTCTAACGTGGTACACATACCTTCACACCTGCATTTGCAGTTATAATGCAAGCACTCATGATCGTGGGCCAGAATATATGGCGTGTAGCTGCTCTTATTATGTGAAGATTCTATACACATGAGTTTTGTTTTTTGTACGTTAATTACTAGACCATCAAGTTTTCCTGAAGTTTATGCTCAGCAGTTTTAATGTCTTTGTCAGCTACCACAAGAGAAGTGTCATCAGCAAACTGGT
Source organism: Miltochrista miniata (assembly GCA_933228765.1). Lineage (NCBI taxonomy): Eukaryota > Metazoa > Arthropoda > Insecta > Lepidoptera > Erebidae > Miltochrista > Miltochrista miniata. The sequence continues at coordinate 29,597,617 of OW121752.1, read as the reverse complement.
ATACTGGGTCTGGGCGTGGACACTCTCTCGCTCGAGGCCATGGTGCGAGCCATGCTCTCCAGCGGGAGTAAGTGGGACTGCGCCGCCTCTTTCTGCGAGCAGGTCATGCTCGCGAAGGAGGCGGCGGGCCGGGTGCGGGAGAGAACTCTCCCACCCGAGTTCCGCAGTCGGCGCCCTGGGCGCCGCCGACGTGTCTTCGCCGAGGACTATCGGCCTCCATGACCGGGGGTCTGAGGACGGTGAGAGGGCCGCTCACCGTCCTTACAGAAGCAGGCCCATGACGGCAGCGTGACGTGAGCAACTCACGCACGCCCCCCCCCCCCCCCTTAGAAGCGGGGTCACACCCGAAACCCTCAAAGACGCGGGATTGCACCCGAACCACACCCTGGGCGAGGCCGCATTGGCGGCCGTAGGTCTGTTGGGAGTCAAGGGACATCCTTCCTGACTTACTACTTACCCGGGGCTCTCAACCATAGGCTGTTGGGCGTGGCGTGAGGTTTTTTAGTCGGTAAGAGTCCGGCATAACATCCTATGAGGATTTTCCCTCACGTTAAACAAAAAAAAAAAAAAAAAAAGCCCAAGGAAATACTGAATACAAATTACATTACAAGCTTCTTCATGAAATAGTACGTGTAGGTAATGTTTCGTGAATAAAAAGATTGGTATAAGAAAAGAGATACATTAGTATGTAAAGGTTGTCTTGGAGTTCAATGAATAGAGTAACGATCTGCGGCAGCGGTTCCCAAAGTTGCTGTGGTACGAGATCTCCGACTCAACCAACAAAAAATTACTATTAGAAGTGTCACCTTTCGGCTATCTTAGTGGAAAAAATGTCATGAAATGATCGAATTTTATTGTACTGTCATATATTTCAGAATCCACTCAATATTTGCTCGCGACCGATAGTTTGAGAACTGCTGACTCACAGGAATAACAAGTCTCATAACGAGATCTAATTTTAAAAGACCTCACAAATTACAAGCAATAAGCCGCCCCCACAAATCCAACCTTTCCAAGTTAATAAAAATGATTTAAGAACACATTAAAAGGTTCCTTTTTTCGTTGAGAATATGAAAAATTATAATGATGAGATGTTTTTATATTTTATTCACATATTTACAAAATGAGAATTTAAAATTACTTATACTCTACACATTTATATATAGGAAAAACAGAAACAAAGAAAATTAACAACAAAAAAAAGAAGAGAGGGGTGTGACAAGACTGACAAAGTATCGCTCAGGTGTCAAAGAATTCCTCCCCATCGGTGTCAACCGGTAAAGTTCCCATAAGGCTGGCCGCATTCCCACGTTGTATTGCGATACTAATTCTTTGAGCGAGAAAGAGGCCAGCCCTATGGTCGCGAGAGGAGTCAACGAGACGCTTTGCGATTTCCCTATAAAGAGAACGAGCACTTGGGCCCCACGAGCCCAATGTCTCGACCCCAAACGGCTCAAATATATAATTTGTACCTATTAAATTATTATATTTGCGCCGTTTGAGAGTCTCGGCAGAAGCAGCAGCAGAACAGGCGCAGCCCGCCGTGCTTGGAAGATGAGAAGGAGCCAGAATGTCTACACAGGTTGCGTCCCAAACTAAAGGCCTTCCTATCTTCCATGGCACCAAAGACATACCTTCCGGCCTCTTGCCATCGTCACGAGCCAAACCATTCGGTTCTAGAATGGCTGGAACACCGGCGGTGACAAGAGCCCGGCGGATGATGTCGTTAAGATATGCATGGCGAGGCTTGCGACCTGCACTCCTGCTGCATGATAGACCGTAATGCCCAAGGCTGCCGACTGCTTCACCGCATTGACAACTATGCGGAGAAACGCAAGGAGCACCTAAACGAAGACAGGTAGCAATTCTGAATGTTGTGTCGTCCAACATAGTGCCTATGTTGGGCGACAGAAGAGCCTGAAGCCAGACACCAGATTCCCATTCTCCCACAGCCAAAAGGCGAGCACGATCTGCAACATTCGAACACGTATTCAATAAATGTTTCTTAACTTCGTTGCAGAGCGGCTTATCCCAAAGTCTCTGGGAGCATGGTTTGGTTGGCAAAACAGTACTTGGGCAAATCATTTTCCAAGCAATTATGGCTTCAGTCTTGCCTGGCACTTCAGAATTAACCAGTGTAGGATTTAAAATTTTCCTGGTCAATTCATCAGTGCCATGGACTGAAGACAAAAAAGCTGGTAGACTTATGTCTGAAATTTTTCGAACGCCGAGGCCGCCCAAGCGTATTGGTAAAGACGCCTGGAGTCACGCCCGGTCGTCCAAATCTGCAATGATGATAACTTAGTTTATTGCCCTATAATTACATTGTTATATAGAAATGTACTGTTTACCGCTAACGACTCACATATTATGTTCCGTAATCTCGTCCTCATTTTATACTATGTAGTTTGCACTTTGCACATCTGCTGCTCACATTTTTAAAGAATCATAAAGAAGATTTTTTATCTATGGTATACTTTAGGCGCGTATGCGTGACACCTGACATGACCTGTCAATTCATTGTACTTTTTTGTGCGCGCGCTGCTCGCATCGCTTTGTCTTCGATCCGCAAAAATTAACTTTGTTATCAGTTATTTATTTTCAAAACAGCTAAAATACATAGAAATGGGAAGACACAAGCGAAGAAAACGAGAGGAGGCGTTGGAAGAGCGATTGAAAGAGTTGGAGTCGCGGCTTGATGAGTGGAGTCGTCACGACCGTATCGGTAAGTTTTTCAACAATATACTCAACTAATTTTTGTATAGGAACCTATATTATCCTATAGGACGCTGCGTATACATAGTTCTCATTAGAGTTTTCACGAGAGGTTAACCATGAGAACATTACATGCATATATTATACCTACTCAGGTACTAACACCACAATCGAGCTTTCACGAGAGGTTAGCCGTGGCGTACCTACTTAGATGTTACGTATATATAACGTACACTATATGAACATGACCACATCCTCAGAGCTTTCACGAGAGGTTAGCCTTGGATATAATGGTGTCATGCAGTTCGGCTTACTAATGCTGTCTGTCTCTGTCCAGATGGCTACATAAACCGTCCCAGCCGATCTCGCTCCACCCAATCTCGCTCCACCCGAGCTCGCTTCAGCAGCCGAACCCGTTCAAGAAGCCCAATCCGCTCCAGAAGTCGAACTCGCTCCAGAAGCCGGTCGCCTCGGTCCAGTAAGAGAGGAACATCACACCCCCGGAGTACACCTTCACCCACTACTGGTAACCTTGGGGCTACTGTTGCCATCTCAGCAGTTGAGTCAGTACCAACTCAAGCAAATAACATACCATCTCACTACTTGGAGCTACTAGGGCATGAGGGTGCCCTGCCTACAAAAAATTCAATTGAATTGCATGAAAGTTTGGCCACACGTTGGACAGCTATCCTTTCTAATGGGCTGGAATCGGACATGAGGACACAACTCATAAAAAAATATGATCCCCCTAGTAACGTACCACACTTGGTACCACCGAAATTGAACGAAGAAGTGGCAGCGGCTATGAATGAAAATAACATCAAAAGGGACAAAAGAATAGCCCAAAACCAAGCAACTTTGGCAGCATCTATCACAAGAGTAGGGGGGGTACTCAACAACATGATTACATCACATGGTGATGAAGCTCACAATGCTCATATCCAGACCCTAAGTGATGCCACTAGGTTACTATGTGACTTGTACCATGAAAACTCGATTACACGAAGGTCTCTTATTCTACCTGGCCTGAATAAGGACATGAAGGACCTGATGGAACAAACCCCAATTTCTGAATATTTATTCGGGGATAAACTCCAAGAGAGGGTTAAAACAATTAAGGCGGTAAAGAAGTCTGGTCAGGAATTAAAAAATACGCCACCAGCCAAAGTATCTGCTAAACCCAAACCTCCAAACTATCAGCCTTTAAACTACCGACGCCCACAACGACCAGTGCCACGTCCGAGTGGGCAGAAACCCAAGCAGAGGCGAGCAACTCAAGCAACCAAATCATCGACCCGCTCCAGACACTCACCACAGCGCCACCACCATCCCCAACGTCGAGGTCACCGCAAAAAAAGGTACAAGTAGGCAGACTACAATACTTTTCTAGTAGTTGGTATAATATTACTGACAACCCCACTATACACAGATGGACTAAGGGTTACTCTATACCCTTTACTGGTATACCTTCTCAGACAGTTATTCCACTAAACACCCACTTTAATCAGAAAGAAGCCAGGCTTATTTCTATTGAAGTAGATAAACTGTTGCATTTAGGTGCTATACAAAGGTGCTCAGCTACTGGTGGCCAGTTTTTGTCTGGGATATTCTTACACCCTAAGTCAGATGACACATGGAAGTTCATTTTGAACCTTAAAAATCTTAATAAATTTGTTGCCACCACACACTTTAAGTTAGAAGATTGGAGAACCGCAACAAAACTTGTGACCCCAGAATGCTATATGGCCACAATTGATCTGAAAAATGCATATTACCTAATACCAATTAAGAAATCTCATAGGAAATACTTACGCTTCATATTTGAAAATAAAATGTACCAGTTTACATGTCTTCCATTCGGGCTCAGCTCGGCACCATATGTCTTCACCAAGATCATGAAACCGGTCATCGGCCATCTGAGGTCACAGGGTCTGTTGTCGGTTATCTACTTAGATGATATTCTCTGCTTAGCCGATTCATATGTGAGGTGTACAGAAAACGTGGCTTCCACTTTGAAATTGCTATGTAATCTGGGCTTTATAATTAACACTGAAAAGAGTAGCATGATACCTAAACAAACATGTCAATATTTAGGATTTATACTAGACTCAGTTAGCTTTTCTATCTCACTCCCACAGAAAAAGATTGATAATATTTCTAGAGTTCTAAGAGGAGTTAAATCAAAAAAGAGATGTAAAATAATAGACTTTTGTCAAGTGTTAGGTACACTAGTGGCCGCATGCCCTGCGGTAGAATATGGCTGGCTTTATACCAAAATTAAATTGAAGCGCTCGTGGCCCCGCGGACTCAGTGTTCTGTAAACGATCACTGCAGTAAGCAACTTTCACTATGGCCGGTCCTTGGATGGGTGACCATCCATGTGATCACTTTGTGACATTTATTTGAGCGTTTCCGTGCTTCGGAAGGCACGTTAAGCCGTTGGTCCCGGTTGCCAGTAAAATGGCAGTCGTTAAGCTAAGTTGACGCAAAGCTAAGTTCAACAGCAGGCAGTCACAACCTGCGCCTATCCACTTAAACACGGCAATACGGCTCACCACCTATTACGTGGGACAAATTATACAAAGGTGAAATGTGGGCATATAATATGCCTCTGCCTACCCCTTCGGGGATAAAGGCGTGATCATATGTATGTATACCAAAATTATGGAAAACAACAAAACAGCCGCTTTAAAAGCTAATGATAATAATTATGGAGCATACCTTTCTATCTCTAAGGTAATGCATTCAGACATAGACTGCTGGCTATCTCACATCCAAAACCAGAGTAAAATAAAACAATATAGATTTAACTTAGAAATATTCTCAGATGCCTCACGAACTGGGTGGGGATTAGTATGCAATGGTGTTAAAAGTCATGGTCATTGGACTGATAGTGATAAGTGCTTTCATATAAACTACCTGGAACTGCTGGCAGCCTTTATAGGACTTAAGACATATGCCTCTAAACTAAGATCATGTGAAATTCTGCTCAGAATTGATAACACAACTGCCATAGCCTATATTAATAAGATGGGTGGTACTCGTTTCCAACACCTGAATAGCTTAGCACGAGAGCTGTGGCAGTGGTGTGAGGAAAGGCAACTATGGATATATGCATCATACATTAGTTCAGAAGAAAATGCTATTGCTGATGCGGAATCAAGGCGCCCCCATTCCGAAATAGAGTGGGAACTTAGTGATACCGCTTATAGACACATTGTGGATAATCTGGGTGAGCCCCAGATTGACCTATTTGCAAATAATAACAACAAAAAATGCACATGAACTGAACTGAACTATATTACATGGTTTCCTGACCCATATGCTTACTCCATAGATGCCTTTACTACTCAATGGCTAGGAATGTTCTTCTATGCATTCCCTCCATTCACGCTGATAAGTAGAATGTTACAAAAAATAAAATTAGAAAAAGCACTCGGCATTGTTGTAGTCCCATATTGGCCAGCGCAGCCCTGGTATCCAATGTTTAACTCTATGATTATATCTGAAAAAATTATTATAGAGCCATGCTCTGACTTACTAATGTCTCCTTCTAGGGAGCCCACACCCCTTGCACAGGAGCCTCACCTTGATTGCCGCCAGATTATCCGGAGCGCGTTCTCAAGAAAAGGGGTCCCTTCCTCCTCATTAGAAATAATGTTGGCGTCTTTATCAAGCAAAACCAGACTACAATATGAGTCTGCACTAAATCAGTGGATTCTGTTCTGTCAGAAGAACCAAAATGTAACCCCTTTGTCAAATTCGGTACCACTGGTACTATCATTCTAAACAGATAAGTTTAAGGAAGGACTGTCCTATAGCTCACTCAATACCATGAGATCAGCACTCTCCCTAGTATTAGGATCTCATATTGGCACAGATGACAGAATTACAAGATTCTTTAAAGGCGTATTTAGACTAAGACCCAAGAAACCCAAATATGATATGGTATGGGACCCCAGTATTGTTTTAAACCACCTGTCTACATTATACCCTAATGAGGGTCTTAGCATTGAACAACTTACTAAAAAACTGGTTACATTATTAGCACTGGTGACTGCGCAAAGAATACAAATACTGTCCCACATCTGTATAGATAATATTAGTGTTGATGAGAACAATATTAGCATAAAAATCCCAAAATTAATTAAGACATCTGCACCTGGTAAAAATCAACCACATTTAATACTACCCTTCTTTAGAGAAAATCCTAGCATCTGTCCTGCAACAACTCTATTGCATTACCTAGAATGTACTCAAAGTATGAGGCAAACTTGTAGTACATTAATTATCACGATAAGAAAACCACATCATGCTGCCTCCACAGCCTCTATTAGTAGGTGGATAAAACAAGTGTTAACTGATAGTGGTGTGGACACTTCTAAATTTACAGCTCACAGCACTAGACACGCCTCTACCTCAAAAGCTTATAATGAAGGCATAAATATTGAGGTCATCAGAAAGGCTGCAGGTTGGACTCCTAATTCTTCAACCTTTGCTTCCTTTTATAACAGACCAATTATTGCTGACCCCAATAGTTTTGCTGAGTCAGTATGTTCTACAGACTAGACCTATGTTTAATAACTAAGTACCTACTTATAAAATTGTTATGGTGTATGTATGATAGATAGCATACCTAGTAATTAAATATAAAATTTAAAAGGTGCATGGAAGTGCTCCAGCCAAGTGTGATTTTTGTAATAAATATGTTGTTTAACTACAACAGATAATTTGGATACCACAACTTTCTGCTTTAAACATCTACATAGTATAAAATGAGGACGAGATTACGGAACATAATTACAAGATCGGACTAACTTACCTAGTGACGTCCGATCCCCAATTATGTGAAGTAATCTCGTCCTCATTACAGACCCAACCCTTCCCATGTGCAACTAGTAGGCTCAAACTAGTGTAGCCTACTTTTCTACCCATACGAAAGTTGTGAATAATCTTTGAAACAATGAATTGACAGGTCATGTCAGGTGTCACGCATACGCGCCTAAAGTATACCATAGATAAAAAATCTTCTTTATGATTCTTTAAAAATGTGAGCAGCAGTTGTGCAAAGTGCAAACTACATATAAAATGAGGACGAGAGTACATCACATAATTGGGGATCGGACGTCACTAGGTAAGTTAGTCCGATCTTGTAATTATACTATCTAAGTTTGATCGATTTGTTAACACAGACAGATTATTATTTTATAGAAAATGCTCTGCTTCTTTAGGTCGTAGCGTGATGATAGCTTCTAAGGGGGGGCGTGCGTAAATCCCTCACGTCACACTGCCGTCATGGGCCTGCTTCGGTAAGGACGGTGAGCAGTCCTCTCACCGTCCTCAGGCCCCCGGTCATAGAGGCCTATAGTCTTAGGCGAAGACACGTCGGCGGCGCCCCAGCCGCCCACTGTGGCATGGCATCCATGATGGATTTTCTCTCACGTTAAAAAAATAATGAAAGCTCATGACACTCACACATAATGCGGGTTTTTATTGGTAAAAGAATATTGGAAATGGGTTCAGTGTTCTAAAGGTTAAGTTCAACAACCTCGCAAACTTTACCTCTCTATTAGTATTGAGATAAGCATAACTAGATTATTAGAATCTTTTGATCTTGGGAAGCCTACGCCCAGCAGTGGGCGTCAAACAGACTGTGATAAATGAATGAATCTTTTTATAGCGTAGAAATCTAATGCTGGACATCTCAATTTTGTGTATTATAAAATAATATTATATTATAATTTAAGGCTACGCTATGCCTGTGGCTCCGTCTGCGTGGTTAATGTAACCGACCCCAAATCCCACAGGAACTGGTTCTCGGAATTAAAACAGATGAAATCGTTCTTTCTACCAGTTTTCAAATCTATCGTGTCGAAATTTGAGCTCAGTCGATGAAGAACTATTTGAAGTTTTTGAAGTGGACACAAACGAATATAATATTAACAGTGTTAGTAAGCGTGGGATACGAGGAGCCCCCGTCAGATGGAATGACCTGGAAATGGTGGCAAAATAGGACTGAATGCGGAAGGCGCAGGACCGTGTCTAGTTGCGTCAATTGGGAGAGACCTACGTCCAGCAGTAGATATAATAGTAGCTGCTATAGATAAAACATTTAAAGCAATTAATATGCTAACTTTTTCTTAATATTTTATTATAAAGAGAAAAAAGACAACTTGGCCCAGACGGGACTTGAACCCACAACCTTTGCCTAGTCCAGGGCAATGCTCTAACCAATTGAGCTACGGGAGCCGTACTGATACAAGTTGATAGCAGAGTTCCTAAGTCGCTTGATAGATGGCTCTGTGCTATACTCTTAAATGGCGATTATATACAATACGATTATATGCTCTGTGCTATACTCTTAAATGGCGATTATATACAATACGATTATATACAATAAGGTGAAGAATATCAACTTATATTAGTACAGCTCCCGTAGCTCAATTGGTTAGAGCAATGCCCTGGATTAGGCAAAGGTTGCGGGTTCAAGTCCCATCTGTGCCAAGTAAACTGCTATAGGCTGAACTCATTGAATAATTGAAATAAATTATGGCCTAAGTAACACATAACCATATGATATGTTTTATGAGGCGAGAGTCATGAGTAATTTAGTACACAGATAATAATTTAGCTCGAACACCCTTCGACTGAATCCACTTGGATAACAAATGGTGCTCATAATGCGCTTCACATAAATTCATGAAGGTAATCGTCCAAATCACTGTCAGTCTGTAATGACAAAATCATTTGTTGTTCGGACAGAGCCATTTACCCCTCTTTTTCCGTAGTACGGTCGTTTTTGTCCGGCAGCCGGACAACGGAAGAATTGTTTTTTCCGTGGTCCGGTTGACCGCACAACGGAAAAAGTATTTTGTTCCGTAGTCCGGTTGACCGGACCACGGAAGATCTAGTGCTTATGGTAGACAACCTTTTTGATAAAATATTATTAATATCCTTTTGTCGCGCACCGGCCTCCGGAGCAGAACGTCATAAAAGCAAAATGTCATGAAAGCAAAATGTCATGAAAGCAAAATGTCATGTACGCAAAATGTCATGATCGCAGATGGTCATAATCGAAATTGGTCATGATCGCAGATGGTCATAATCGCAATTAGTCATGATTGCTGACTTTTACCGATTCTTACCGTTGCTCATTTTTGTAACAGTTACGTAACACAACGTACTACAAATTACTGTTTATAGAGATAGAGAGAATATACTAGAAATTACATTTACTATTTAGGTGTTAAAATGAGGAAATCGACTTCCTATCCGTAACTAAACGCCGTATCCCAATAGTTCCATTGCGTAGTTCCCGTTCCCGTAGTTAAAAAAATAGGTGCAAGCAATTCTCGACCTTAATGAGTGTTCTCTAAAAATGTGCTTTTAGGCGTTTATAGACATTACTGATCACGAATATATAAAAAAATAAATAAATATTATGCATGCTCATAAGGTCGAGATTTGCTTGCACCTATTTGTTTGAATGGTATTCGCATCTATATTATAAAATATATTATAAGTAATTTTTGACTTTATCAACTTGCGTAGAGTCTTTTGTTTTATTGATTTTCCGACATAGCCGGAGATTTGGAATTGTAACATGTTTTTGTACCTATGATCCACAATAAAATTATTTATGATTATGATCCGATCATCATTTCTTTATCCGACCGTCACTTATTTTTTCGATCGTTATTTGTTTATCCGACCGTCTTGTCCGCTAGTTATGTATCATAGCTTGACATTTTGCAATCCTGACATTTTGCCTTTTTGACGATTTGCGAGTATGACGATCTGCCGTTATATTATTGCATGACATTCTGCGATTATGACATTTAGCTTTTTTGACGTTTTGAAGTTTTTGACATTTTGCTTTCATGACATTTTGCTTTCATGACGTTCTGCTCCGGAGGCCGCACCGCCAACACGCAAATCGTCCAACGAAAAAAAACGTATTCCGTCCAACACTCATATCGTCTAACACGCATACCGTCCAACACTCAGATCGTCTAACACGCATACCGTCCAACACTCATATCGTCTAACACGCATACCGTCCAACACTCATATCGTCTAACACGCATACCGTCCAATACTCATGTCCTCCGGCACGCACCAAATTTATTCTAACAGCTTAAATATAAAATACTACTATACTAAATTACTAGTATTAAATATAGTAATACTAGATTTACAATTTTATCTACACAAGCGACGTTTAATCGCGCCAATTAAGTGAGGAGTAGCAACTTATTTTTCATGTCCCTGTATCATTAAAATATTCATCAATAGCATAGTATGCTCTTATTAAAAGATGTGCCTTAATTTCCAACTTGAATTTATGTAAAGGAAGGTTAATAGCTAATGGGATTTTATTAAATAGGCGTACACCAAGTCCTTCAAATGAGTCATGAACCTTATGTAATCGATAAACCTTTCCAATCAATTTATTTTTTTATTTTATTATCAATTTATTTATTTATCAATTTTTATTTTTTTTATTTTATCTAATTTATTTATTTTAATTTATTTATTTTAGACCCACCCAAAATTTGCAACTGTATCTATCGCGGTTCATGAGATACGAGTACAGCCTGGTGGCGGTCAGACGGACACACAGTGAACTCTTAGTAATAGGGTCCCGTTTTAACCCTTTGGCAACGGAAACCTAAAAATTAATATAAAAAAAAATATCGTAGCTCCATCCTTTCTGTGGCTGTCAATGTTCATTATTTGCAAGAGAAAAAAGTCTTGAGTTTTGAACGAATTGAGTTCTAGACAGATTGCGTTTTGGACGCCTTGAGTTTTAGACGGATTGCGTTCTGGACGGTTTGAGTATTAGACGGATTGCGTTTTGGACGGATTGCGTTTTGGACAGATTGCGTTTTGGACAGATTGCGTTTTGGACAGATTGCGTTTTGGACGGATTGAGTCAATTGGACGATTTGCGTGTTGGACGGTACGCGACAAAAGGATTAATATTAATTTATTAATAATTAATAATAATATAAATATTATATATAATTATTTTCGGATTCCATTGCAACTCTCTTTGTATCAATTGGAATACAATTATTGTATTCCAATTGATACAAAGGGAGTTGCAATGGAATCCGAAAATAATTCACTGTGACTACGAGAGAGCATCCATGAATGCTGCTAAACAAATATTTCCCGCAGTAAAGATAGTAGGATGTAAAGATAGTTGACTGTACAATAAAAATTAACACACAACAGCCATTACGCGTTTGTCGATTAATACATTTTTAAATGTAATGAAATTTTATATGTCTTTGTGTTTCCCCCTTCACCCGCTATGAAAACTAGCAGAATATTTTTGTATGCGGTGGTTCGCAAAGGCTAGTCCCGTGATATATGGTCTAAGTCTGTACATCAATCATCAATATCAATATACATATAATAAAATCGTAACAGGTCGCTGTCGTACATGGAAGATAAATAAGAAAAAATATTATAGGGGGGATTTATGAAGCAATAGAACCCAAAACAATGATTTTTAGAATTTTTGTCTGTTTGTCTGTACGGTTGTGCACGCTAATCTCAGTAACCGCTTATCCGATTGCGATTTGGTTTTTTTGAATTGTCTTAATCATTAAGCTCTTTTATGATTAAACAAACAGGGCAGTTTCACACGCTGCTTGATGAGTCTGATGAAGAAATACCTCTCCTTTCATATACCTTATGTGACGTAAACGAAGTTGTGGGGTCAGCTAGTAATAAATAAATTTCCCTTTATTTTCCCCAGTAGTACCATTGATCAGTACCATTGATGGTACTACTGACACACTTATACGTTACTAGTACCACTTAAAAATACAATACAATTATTTCATCCCGTGTTTACTCGCTGAAGTACCATTGATGGTACTACTGACAATATAAATTGTATTAAGAAAAATAGATTTTCTGGACTTTTTTTCGTCAACCGGACCGAAGTACAGTTCTGAAAGTGTACAACCGCCCAACCAGTATCTTCACCGGACAATCGAAAAAACAATTCTTCCATTGTCCGGCTGCCGGACAAAAACGACCGTACTACGGAAAAAGAGGGAATATTACGTCAACGATTTGCTAAAATCAACTGTTAACTATGTATTTATATATAAAAACCGGTCAAGTGCCAGAACAACTCTTGCACAGAGGGTTCTGTACCAAAATATACATACATACAGTCACGCCTTTATCCCCGAAGGGGTAGGCAGAGGCATATTATAAGCCCACATTTCACCATATAGTTTTATGCCCCACGTAATAGGTGGTAAGCCTATTGCCGTGTTATAATGGACAGGCGAAGGTTGCTGCGACCCGCAGTTGAAATGTTTCAAGCCGCCCATAAGGCTTTCACCTTGGCTTGTCATTTTGCTGACAACCGGGTTTCATTTTCCTTCTCTAGGCAATGGATCTTTTTGCGAAAGTTTTCCCTTATTCGCCTCTCACAACACCCTCGGGATGTATCGAGGTGGCGACATTTTTTACTCTTACCCGTCGCAACACGGGACCCACAGGGGGCCACGGGGGGCTGTACTAAAAATGTCAATAAAATCACGTTTGTTGTGCAGGAGCCCCTAAATCAATTATATACTCGCAATACCTATCTAAAGATAATAAGAATCTCTGAATTTACAGAAGTTGTACAATATGGCGCAATTGAACAGTAATTTGGATTAATGACAGTTTGAACGTTTGTATAAACATTGACGTCTGCTGTAACAATAAACAAAATAACAACGTCTATAAACTTACTATAAAAAAAAATGTTAATAAAGTTATGTCTGTACATTGGTTTAGTAAACAGAGTATACCAATTATGTTAACGTTTCTGAATGTACCTACGTAATGTTATTATTTCGGATTTTTGTCTCTTTGATTTTAATATTATATTCTATGTTATCATGGATTTGTACCGTACAACTCTTTGTCTGAATTAGAGCTAATAATATGTAATTAAAATATATGAAATAAGTAAGTCTAATCTTATTTTATAAATACTTCCTCAGAAATTTCCATCCTTTTCTACTACATGAAAAAAAACACGACAATAATTCATCTCTTAGCAAGATATATGACCCTTGCAGATCACAGATAAACAGGATTTAAAACTGCAGAGTTAGCAAGTATTTGTAAATTTTGCACATCGAAGTACGTCCTTTTACAAGAAAAATGGTTTATTAAATCAGCTTGTTAATGGAAACAAACACACGAACATACAACAAAAAATTACTTTGGGAATGGAAACTCGCAAGTTGCAATGATAAAGTTTGTTCAAGCATTTCAAAAATATTTTCTCGAACTAACAGTAGGTGTGGTTTGGGATTCTTAAAAGGGTTTTATCAGCGTCGTCGGAAAGTCGACATCTTATACCCAATATACTGAAACCCCAAAACATACTTCCTCTAAAATATTCTAATGGATATTTCAAAAATTAAAAAAATTTAGTACCCATAGATAAATAATAATGTTGACCTATGGAGTTTTAACACTTACATACATCTACGTATTGTAGGTAAGCCCGTTTGACTCCGACATATCAATTAGGTTGTTTATTAGTTTAAATCTTTTGATGTGATGAGGCCCACACATACAAAAAAGTAATAATATTATACAGCACGGGGTGTAAAAGTTTCACCACTTTAGCTTTGAGCTTAGAGAGTACGACTGTCATAAAATCCTGATGTTTTGTGACTTTGTTAAGTAACCACCTAGTTGAACAGCCACAGGGTAGCGTTGTACATATTTTCCAATATCAGTTTGAAGGTATCGTAAATCTTGTGTACAGATTCATCATACTCTTAGTACAGTGTAAACTACACTATTTAAACTGCTGATTGATGGCACTTAGTGGAACTTGCTATACATATTTAATTCAAAGGCTTGAGTACGTTTTCAACATAATTAACTTTGTAACCTCGACCGTTTTTGCCTTACGGCATCTTCAGAGGTTACCTTTTCAAATGTCGTAAGGTGAAATCGATTAGGTTCCAAAGAAAATAATGGCAGTTGATAGTCAATTGGTATAAGAAACCAGTTGAATAGCAAAAATATAAAATTATTGTAACAGTTCCGCTTGCAACGGCGAAGATAAAAGAAATAAATATTATAAGAGTGTCCTGAATCTCATTACCGTAGAAATACCTCGTTATATAAATGACGGTGTGGAGGAAAGCAGAAATGGTTAGTGAGGCACACATCACGGACATAATTATGGCAGTACGAATAATGAATTTAATTTTGACCTTATTTTGAGTCTGATAAAGTAAAGAACTATTTTATCAACTTATATTTTTATACTTTTCCAACTGCTAACACCGGAACCTTTGTTGAACCGGACACTTTGAGAATGGCAGTTGGCTTGAGACTTGGCGTCCCGCTCTGCGCCCCACACCATTGCCCCTGTGGTGGTACCGTTGACTCTATGGGACACCATGGACTATCCTGCTTAAAGAGTGCAGGTCGCTTCTCACGCCACGCTGCGCTTAGCGATATCATTCGCCGTGCTCTTGCCACCGTCGGTGTGCCCGCTCTCTTAGAGCCAAATGGCATTTTTAGGGACGATGGCAAGAGACCGGATGGGATGACCTTAATTCCGTGGGAGATGGGTTGGGTCCTAGTCTGGGATGCCACTTGCGTAGACACATTGGCCCCGTCCCATCTTCCAAGAACGAAAGATAAAGCCAGCGCAGCAGCGGAAGCGGCAGAAAATAAAATATAACCAAGTATAAGGGTCTCGGCTCGTCTTACAATTTTATTCCAGTCGGTGTCGAGACTCTAGGTCCTTGGGGTCCCAATGCGCATAATTTTTTTAAAATTTTGAAGAAGCGGCTTGTGGAGTCTACTGGTGACCTAAGGGCTGGCAGTTATTTCTCCCAGCAAACAGGCATCGCCGTTCAAAGGGGGAATGCTGCCAGTCTTTTGGGCACAATGCCACGGGGGCCCTATTTAGATTTAGTTTAGTTTTATTCATTTTGTAAATACTTATTACGCTTTAATGTACATACTTAGGTACCATTTGTCTAATATTTTATTGAATAAATAAATTATTTACTGTATGCTACTAAATAAGATCTAGAAATACTTATATATATATATATTTTTTTTTTATACTACTTAGGTGACAGACAAGCTTACGGCCCACCGGAAGGTTGGTAACCGTAGCCTATAGACGTTTGCAACACCAGAGGCGTTACACACGCGCTGCCGACCCGGGCGCAGGTTGTGACGACCCACAGTTGAAATTTTTCAAGCCGCCCGTAAGGCCTTCAACTTGGCTTAACGACTGTCATTTTACTGACAACCGGGACCAACGGCTTATCGTGCCTTCCGAAGCACGGAAACGGTCGTAAATAAATGTCACAAAGTGGTCCACGTGGTGGTCACCCATCCATATCCGGCCATAGTAAATGTTGCTTACTGCAGTGATCGTTTACAGAACACTGAGTCCGCGGGGCCACGAGCGCTTCAAAATACCAATTATATTTAAAACTAGCTGACCCTCGCAACTTCGTTTACGCCACATAAGGTGTATGAAAGGACAGGTATTTTTTCAACAGACTCAAGGGAGCGTATGAAACTGCCCTGTTTGCTTAATCATAAAAGAGCTTAAAGATTGTGTGTGTGTGAAGTGAAATATTCTTAATTTTATATGTAGTAATTAATAATTTAGTAGGTATTTTAATTAAACTGCAGTGTTTATCTGAGTAGGATCATAACATAACACATTGTCACATTTGTTGCGTACATGTTGCATATTTTCTTTTTTAAGTGCGCGCAGAAGATTATGTTACACTACTTAATGCCTTTATTGATTTACTCACGATTGGCAGCGGAAAATTTTTGTTGATAACAGCGTTGTTTGTTATTTCTTGATAGATAACAGATAAGCGACGCTTCTTGAAGGATAGCGTGCACGTTGTTATGAATCGTAGTGCTACACATTATAGCACAGCAGCATGCATTTTCTGTCATTTTCATGTTTTACAATTAAATTAATAAACAATAAGTAACTATTTCTCACAGAAAACTTAAATCTATTTCTGTGAAAAGATTTTGAAGAATACGTCAGTCTCGTCAGTGTCAAAAAAAAGGAACATGGCTGGCGATTTGGCTTGGTTTGGTTGGCTGCGTCTGGTGTGGTGTCTCTCGGAGACGGAAGTAGTGAATGTCGCCAGCTCTAAATATTAATCTATGGTTTTTGTCATTGTGTTTTCTGTATGTTTTTAAAATAATAGGTTGTCATATGTTCGCGTGATAGTAAAAAAAAGAGAAAAAAAAAATAAAAAAGTCAAGTGGGGTCCGGCCACCTCTGAAAATCAGCGCTGTCTGCCTGTTAGCGCAGGTGGACAGCATTACGCTGAGAGGTGGCCGTTATTCTACTTTCTGTGTTATTACTTTTATTTTTTTTATTGCCATCATTATGTATTTTCTAAGTGGAATAAAAAAATCTTTTTCTTTTCTTTCTTTCTTTCAGATTAAGTCCATTCTAAAACAATTTAGTCCACGCCTTCGGCGCGGACTGAATTGTTTTAGAATAGCCTTAATCATTAAGCTCTTTTATGATTAAGCCAACACGCCAGTTTACATTTACCCTCACATTCAAAGAAACCCTTGAATTCGAAAAGTTGAGATGCCTCTAATTTCTGAACTACGGAACTCTCAATAATGAAACTTGTGTGGAACCATGTTAAAAACATTCCCTTTCTGACACTAAAAAAATATTTGAAATCGGACCACGCGGTGAGAACTTACAGCTGAAAAACCATTTTATCCTTCATCCCCTCTCCCGCAGGAACCGCGCAAAATATCGGGATCAAAAGTTTCCAAGAACCTTCCTCGGACTATAAGCTCGGAATGTACCAAGTATCATTCAAATCGGTTGAGTAGTTTCGGCGTGATACTTATTCGGGATACAGACAGACAGACAGACAGACATGAAAATTTTATATTACATATTCGGCTTCAGAATCGATTATAGAACGCCCTACAATTGAAATTTTCAAAATATCTTCCATGTACAGACTCTCGACCCTCAACAGTTTTATTATAAGTATAGATACCAATGTTCTTGGACTTCGGGATGTAATAGAAGTACGAGCTGGCTGGGGCCGGGTCGGCGAGATGTGTCGTGCGGTGTTCCACAGGGATCGGTTTTAGGGCCGCTCCTGTGGAACATCGGTTACGACTGGGTGCTGCGTGGTCCGTTGCTCAGAGGGGTCGGCGTAAGATGTTACGCCGACGACACCCTCGTTACGGCGCGGGGAGCAACGCACCGTGCCGCAGCACTTAAGGCCACGGCAGGGGTTGCTCAGGTCGTGGGTCGGATTCGGCGGCTGGGTCTTGAGGTCGCCCTTCACAAATCCGAGGCTCTGTGCTTCCACGGACCTCGGATGGGGCCACCTGCGGGATCCAGCCTACAGGTGGGGGGCGTCAGCATCGGCATCGAGCCCTCGATGAAGTATCTGGGGCTCGTACTCGATGGCCGGTGGAACTTCGGACATCATTTCCGAAGTTTGGTCCCAAAACTGAGGGGAGCATCGGCCGCACTCGCGCGGCTGATGCCCAACATCAGGGGACCCAACGCTCCCTACAGGAGGCTGTACCTTGGGATCGTGCGAAGCATGGCCCTGTACGGGGCTCCCGTATGGGCGGACACCCTGACGGCCAGCAATGAGGCTAGACTGATGAGCCCGCAGAGAGTGATGGCCGTCAGGGTGATAAGAGGATACCGCACGATCTCCGGTGAGGCGGCATGTCTCCTAGCCGGGACCCCTCCATGGGACCTGGAAGCGAGAGCCCTTGCGTCACTGTTCAGATGGCGCAAGGAGGCGCTGGAGCGGGGCCAAAGGCCTGCGTCTCGAGAAATCGAGGCCCAGCGGACCCTGCTCCACCAGGAAACCCTGGAGACATGGAAGATGCGACTTGAGCAACCAAAGGGGGGATTCGCCACAATCGCGGCCGTCAGACCGGTCATGGACGAGTGGCTGGAGAGAAGACACGGTGCTCTCTCCTACCGGTTGACACAGATGCTTGCCGGGCACGGTAGCTTCGGTAGGTATCTGTGGCGAAAACACCGGGAAACCACGGCCGAGTGTCAGCACTGCGAGGACCGCAGCGATGACACGGCGCTCCACACGCTGGTGGAGTGCACGGCGTGGGCACAACAGCGACAGGTCCTCGTAGTGGGTCTGGGCGTGGACACTCTCTCGCTTGAGGCCATGGTACGAGCCATGCTCTCCAGCGGGAGTAAGTGGGACTGCGCCGCCTCTTTCTGCGAGCAGGTCATGCTCGCGAAGGAGGCGGCGGGCCGGGTGCGGGAGAGAACTCTCCCACCCGAGTTCCGCAGTCGGCGCCCTGGGCGCCGCCGACGTGTCTTCGCTGAGGACTATCGGCCTCCATGACCGGGGGTCTGAGGACGGTGAGAGGGCCGCTCACCGTCCGTACAGAAGCAGGCCCATGACGGCAGCGTGACGTGAGCACTCACGCTCGCCCCCCCTTAGAAGCGGGGTCACACCCGAAACCCCCCATAGACGCGGGATTGCACCCGAACCACCCCCTGGGCGAGGCCGCATTGGCGGCCGTAGGTCTGTTGGGAGTCACGGGACATCCTTCCTGAGGGCTTACCCGGGGCTCTCAACCATAGGCTGTTGCGCGTTACGTGAGGTTTTTTAGTCGGTAAGAGTCCGGCATAGCATCCTACGAGGATTTTCCCTCACGTTAAAAAAAAAAAAAAAAAAAAAAACCAGTGACAATGAAAAAATTCGACTACCTACATTGTTATTAAATACGACTGCCGTGCCGAGGTCTAGCGTTTAAATCCGATTACTAGAATGACCTTGTGAATTTATAACATAACTAGATGATTCCGCGCGGCTTCGTCCGCGTGAAACTTGTTACCCGTTTCCGCTTCTCATGGGAACAAATTCCCGGGATTAAAAGTAACCTATGTGTTATTTTCAGCGTAATCCGTTCAGCTCTTAGAGCATGATTGACTTCCAAACATCCAAAAATCTTCACAAACTTTCACATTTATAATATTAGTAAGAAGTAAGATTAAAATAAAACATCTATTGCTAGAACAAAATATTTGTGTGATCCACTTATTAAACAAGGTTTGGGTGTTTAAAAAATATCCCTAAGCGCTATGAAATTTATATCCCAGGATATATACATAGGTTTATCTCGTATCATACTAAAAACGCACATAGGTATACAGACAGACGCAAAAGAATTATAGAAAGTACCTACTCCTAAAATTCTATGACCGGTTTTCGATACGTTTTTTTACATTTTTATTCAACGTGCGAACGATTGATACAATAACCTCAGACGTGGCTTTGTTTCACTACACTACTTCATGGTGCGCCTCTCTGATATTCACTCGAGTGTTGACTCTGATAGCCGATCAGATGCACTCGGTTTAATGCAATGCCTCTTGTGAGGTCTCGTCACGATTTTGTTCCATTAATATGACCACTCGTGGTAGAATCACCAACAGGAAGCACTCGTGGACCCGCAGACTCAGTGTTCTGTAAACGATCACTGCAGTAAGCAACTTTCACTATGGCCAGTCCTTGGATGGGTGACCATCCATGTGACCACTTTGAGACATTTTTTGAGCGCTTCCGTGCTTCGGAAGCTACGTCAAGCCGTTGGTTCCGGTTGTCAGTAAAATGACCCTCGGTAAGGCAAGTTGAAGGCCTTTATAGACGGCTTGAAAATTTCATCAGCAGGCAGTCGTAACCTGCGCCACCTCAACACGGCAATACGGCTCACCACCTATTACGAGGGACAAATTCTAAAAAGGCGATGTCGATCACTTACCGACTAAAAGAACAGTCGTAGGGCACCTACGACTCCCTACCGCCGGAAGCTTGGGTAAGCCCTCGGAAGGATATCTCAGGATTCCCGCCAGAACTGAGCGTTTCAAAAGATCGTTCCTCTGTCGAACTCCAAAAACATGGAACGACCTGCCCGCACACGTGTTTCCCTCGTCTTACAATACCGGGTTCTACAAGGGGAGCGTGAAGAGGCACATCACAAGGCCGCCAACTTGAGGACCAATGTCGAAAGTCTTACGGACTGTAAGACTGGCCCCCAATTGTTAGATGCGCCAAGGCTTATCACGGCTCAAGCTGGTGGCGACGTCTATTTGGCGAGCTAAATACTCGTAGATATAAAATAAAATAAAAATTCCCACTGCTTAAAGTGGGTGAGCCCAGCTCTCCACCCTACCTTACTTTTCAGTACAGATACCTATATTTATTACACCTCCAAATAAAATAACACTCTGTTTAAAGTAAAGTTCGATTTTAAAACCATCTAATGAAAGGCTTATTTCACAAAAGAGATAAGCGGATCGCCCACGCCATTGTGGCATAGATGCGATTAATAAATTGAACATAACTCATACGATGGTACCATAATCCTTTCCGGGCGTCGGCGGGACGTGTAGCGAGGTATAATTCTAGGGTAAACTTACCGAACTGTGAAAGAGTGGAACGTGACTAGATACCAGTACAAAACTCCATCCGTTTTTATGTTTGATTTGCGAGATGAATAACTTTTTGATAGGAATATGAATATTTGGGGCCACAATATATATATAGTTTATTAAACACATACTATCTATAGGTAGTAACTGCAGTCTACAATCAAACCAGTCTATGGCAATAGATTAAAAAAAAAACTCTACTTAATGTGCCATTTCCAATTTTCTTTAGGCCCCAGCTCCGCCCAGTGACTATTTCTAAATGGTCCGTCGATCTGGTGGGGACAGACATATGCCTTACAAATTGCAGTTTTTGAAAGAATTGCAACAAGGTATCTCTGTGGTGTAGAGGTGAGCTGATGACGTGATATGGTCTTGGATTCAAATCCCACTTGGAAAATGCTATTTGTGTTGATCACAATTATTGGTATAAAAGTTACATATCGGCGTCGATTAGCCATATATCTGGTGGGGGGTTATTATTGCCTGACAATTGCAGATCTTATATTTAGGTACTTTGAGTGTGTACATACTTTTGATGTAATATTTGTGTGTTTGTAGTATATTGGCTCCCTATTACGAAGAACTAACAAAACTACTAGCAAAATGTGGGTGTGTTTAGTAAAATATACACCCATTTGCAGAAAATGAAATCTGAACAACAATTTTATTCTCTTGTAAGTAAATTTCTTTTGCAAAACTTTGCGTCAAATTAGCTGCGGTAACATGACCTTCAGAAAAATGAGTTATTCCCATTTAGATAGTAGGTAGGTATGATGAGCATGTGTTTATGTAGTTTGTTTAACCCGACAGGTTAACAGCAATATAAACACGCATACCCTCAAGTCCTTCAGTTTATAGCCATCATAAATCAACATAGGTTACGAGATAGCTTTAAACGATTCAACTTACAGATCGTTATTTTAAGTCCAATAGATTCAAATTAAAGAAAACAGTTATTTTCCATAATCCTCATACATAGTAAAAAAATTGGAGATGTCAGTCCGCATCACACGTTACATTTCTTTCGGAGATTTTTTTTATAAAAACCATAATGACATTCGAATATTTTGATATTTGGTTTTAAGCTGTACAAAATACCTGAAAAGATTTTCTATCAATGCAGTATTTCATAATACTCTGTTTTCTTTACCGGTGTAACAAATTACATGGTCAGTAGATTATTCTTCATCGAACAAGAAGCTTGTAATTATAAAACCCCTGGGACAATTTCAAAGCTATTTAACAAACATTAGCTCAATTCTCCTAGAAACTCCTCATATTACATCTTACACGAGGAACCCTCATAAAGTTCACTATAATACGGAACCAAACGTGAGACGGCTGGGCGCCTCTATTGGCGCTCTGTTCCGTTTGGTACATTTTTAAGAGCGTTAATTCGGTTTTCAAATTTCTTTACGATCGTAAGAAATCAGCGCGGCGCGGCGCATATAGCCGTATAGTGCCAATTGTTGCTACCAACAAGTTTGATACTTTTGTTTTCCTTGATGTATTACCGGTGTCATATTCTTAGTCTAAGCGTTCAATCTTTTAATTTAATTTTTATGTTAGTAATATTAGTTAATAATTATTGATTATTTTTATACAAAACGGGATTTCGCGTGGCACAATTTATTATTAATTAAAGGTTTCGGTACCTTCACTTTCCTCGACGTTTCGACAGGGTTACACCTATCGTGGTCCCGAGGTCGCCTCGGAAAGTGAAGGTACCGAAACCTTTAATTAATAATAAAATAGTGCCACGCGAAATCCCGTTTTGTATAAAAATATGTGTTCAACGCGTGTTAGTTTAAAACAAATATTGATTACTTTATTGCAAAATTATTGATATTTAGTAGTGTGTGTGTGTGTGTCGAGACCCTAGGTTCATGGGCATAAAGTTTTTTAAATTTTGAAGAAGCGCCTTGTGGAGTCAACTAGTGACCTAAGGGCTGGCAGTTATTTCTCCCAACGAATAAGCATCGCCGTTCAAGAGGGGAATGCTGCCAGTTTTTTGGGCACAATGCCACCGGGGCCCTATTTAGATTTAGTTTAGTTTTATTCATATTGTAAATAGTTATTATGCTTTATTGTAACATTTGTCTCAATAAATAAAAGAAATATTTCGACTCTAGTAGTGATAGATACTGACATCAATAAAATTAATAAAGTTGACATTTATTTACCTAACTAATATCAATATTGAAATTACAAATACACACATACATGAAAACGGTTTCATAAGTTTATTTTTAAAGTATCTAAATATACGAAAATTATAGAAAGTAATGGACAATATTCTATTATACACTATAAATATTTAAATTTGACAATACACATGGTTAAAAACAAATAATATTTACGTAGCAATGCGCAGGCGCTTGGCATGGTCCGATGTTTTGCTGCCTACTACAGATTCAGTGCTGGCAGGAACATTAAAATATTTTAATAAATAATTCATAAATATTGTTGGATATTCTTACACAACATCATCTAGCCCAAACTAAGCTATAAGCTTGAGCTATGGGATCTAACTCTAATCTTAATATTGATAGTAGGTGTTTTTTATTTACAATAACCAAATATTTATTAAGAGGCATGTGCATAACAATGCACACCGCCAAGAAAAATGCTAATTAATTAGCCCTTCCGTATCGGCATTGATCGATTATTAGATACCTACTAAGATGAATTTTGGGAGGGACCGAACTGAGTTTCTTGGAGTATTCTTCTCAGTCTGTAGCATTTCCAAACCCCCAGTAGAGTCACAAAAATGTTGACAAACCTATTTTTTTTTTAAATTTCAAAGGGAATAAATTTAATTTTATTTTATTTTATCGACTCTTTCTGGGGTTAATCATTTTGGGCAACAGACATTTGTCGTAAAAATTTAACAATTTAGGTTCCATCCTTGTAGTCCAGTACTCGTCGTCTTTCGAAATATTTACTGTGCTTATGGGGAAATTAGTGTTCAGTCAAGCCAACATTTATCGATTTGCGGTGTACGCAAATCGATAAATGTTGGCTTGACTGAAAGTAATTTTAATACAATTCATTAAAATATTTATTATATACACAAGATCACTAGAAGATAAAATAAACGCAGCTTCTCACTTGAATTGAAGTCGGCCTTGGATTTTAAAATACCAGTCATGCTTTGTATTAACAGATCCGTATTTTCTCCATAATTTAATTTTACCATCTGCTTTGGCTTGTTCCACATCCATGTATATAGGGACAGTTCTAGGTTAAATTGATTGATTGATTGGTTATTAGGTCGTCTACAACAAGGTTTTTTAGCAGTGGTGAGACCCTGCCTTCTTCTGGACAACCTTTGGCCATGGCTGCGCACTGGTTTCCGCTTGTCTGTAGCTTTAAAATGAGTTATTTAGCATGTTATCTATCTATTCACGGACATCGTGTATACTCGGTGTTTTGCCAGTGCCGTGGTTATGCTTCTTTTTTTGAAAGCTCCCTCTATGTTCATGAAAGTGCCGAGGCACATTGATTGATTGATTCTGGATGACCTCTTCTATTTTGTGTACCACTGCATGTAGTGCTGAGTCTGTAGACTTGCCGGGGGCAATATGCGCGTTGGTTGGAATGCAGTGTCTTATTTTGAAGGGCCGTCTCTCGATTGTCTCTGTCACACAATCTTTCCAGAGTTTTTAGCAGGAAAGACGAAGGGCTTATCGGTCTGTATAACCAGAGGTCCGAATCACAAATATAAACCCTTTACCGGGTATTGGTATAAAGATCACTTAGACCTCTCTCCACAGTCAGGGTCACAGTTCCATTCATTGTCTGGCGTACAGATACTATGTAGCTGACAATATCAACTTGTGTCCTCCCCCATTTTATCACTGCAGGGAAGACTTCATCCTGTCCTGGAGATTTGAAGGACTTGAAGTTGTTAATTACCCATTCAGATTTTTGTAAGTTGACAGAATAGAATAGAACAGGTCTTGCGAGCTCCCACTGGACTTCTTTTGTGGATACGTATTCCACCAGCCACATGAGTGTCTGCAGCAATTGGCATCCTGGGAAGTGCGTTTGAATCAAAATACTCTCGGCTTCTTTTCATGATAGTTTACGTTAGTAGAATGATGTAGTGGTAATTTATATGTTATTAATTTATTGTTTTCGAGTAATTAAGTGATGTAGTGGTCATTATATAATGTTAATTTGCCTTTGAAAATTGCCGAAAGGCGAAACCAGTCAGGTGTAAAATAAATAAATGTTGTGGAACAGTACAAGTGCCGTTAATAAATATGTGCAGCAGGTTCCACCAAGTGCCATACATCAACAGTATAAATAATTCTTTTCATGGGTTGGTCAGGCCGCCGCGCCGTCAGGTTTCTTTATAGATACGGACAGTTCTGTCTCTTGTTTGCCAGTATTAGTCTGACTCTAGCAGAAGTTTCTCCAAGACTTGGTACTTCTGTATCTCAGTCGCTACTTGTATTTTGCTTTAGCGGCTTTATAGCCGTCCCAATCCTGGTCTGGTTCCTCACAGGTGTTCCATAATTACCACTTATGAAATGGGGTGTTAATATGTTATTATCAATACCACACGAATAGTGACTACCTGCCTTGCGTATAATACCTACACCTACGCTGTTCGTGAAGAAAGTAGTGCAACTGTAATAGCTTATAACTTGGTCAGTTTTCGTTAGATTCATTTAATTTTTTTTATACAGTATTTTGAAGCGAAACTCTAGTCGGGGTGTCTGAGCTTTGCACTGTACAAAAGTTCACGTTGTATATCGACCATAAATATTTATATCCTACTATCCTACTAGTTTGTGAAGATGTTTGGATGTTTAGATGTTTGGATGTTTGTTACTCAATCACGCTCTTACGGCTGAATGGATCCAGCTGAAATTTGGTATAGGGATAGAGTATAGTCTGGAATAACACATAGGCTACTTCTTATCCCAGAAAATTGTTTTCACGGGAAGCTGGAACGGGAACCAAAATTCACGCGGGCGAATCCGCGCGCATCAGCTGGTATATTATATTATACGTCACAAAGTACTAAGATTGTTTGGTCACGCTAGAATTAGACTATTTTTGTTAATTTTTTCGTATTCAAAAATGGAACATCGAGCGACATGACCACTCTCTGAGAGCCTCTCGGCGGTACTAAATCGTATTTGTTCGCGTATTTGCATTTATAGGGGTTCACAAAATACTTTGTAAAAAAAAATCTGTATCTAGTTACTTATAAAGAAATATTTTTATTGTCAGAGGAGAAGTTCTGACATAATATTACATAATTATCATAATGATTTAACCTACAGAAGCTGGTGTAAAGACTACTTTATTGTGGTGAAAATTCTCAGTATTTGAGCAAACTTGACAGTCATTTTTCTCCAAAAAAAGGAACCTACCTGATATCAGGTTATTCTACAAACAGATAGCCTAGGCCTTTTGCAATTGCTTCGTATCCCTTGTTCATTAAATTTATCAGTTATTTGACATGAATTTAAGCATCGAAATCGATGCAAATCGTATGATTTGAAAAACCTTGTTCACTTTCGTTGATATTAACCATATGTAATCTGTTGTTAGGTAAAATATGTTTTATAAAACGTTTAGAGCGCTAAATTTTCTAAGTATGTTAGTGAATACCATGTTTGTACGATAAATATTTAATGACTTTAAACGCAATGAAAAGTATGGTTTCTGAGCAAAACGTGGGGCGAAATATGTTAACCCTCTTAACACGCTTTTATTAACTTGACCTATGTATATATGTATATATCTATATATATCTTTGAACATGATTTTCGAAACGACCGATTTCGTTGAAATAACTTGAAATTTTGCACACTCGACGGGTTCAGATTACAATGTAGTTTTTAGGGTTCCGTACCCACAGAGGCAAAACGGGATACTAATATTCAGACTTCGCTGTCTATCTGTCACAAGGCTGTCAGGAACCGTGATTGCAAGAGAGCTGACATTTTATCAAATAATTAAACAAATTATATTTAAGGAGGGCTCCCATTCTATACAACAAATGTGATTTTTTGCCATTATTTGATCCGGTATCCTCCGCGTACGAGTTCGATTTACACTTAGCTGGTTATTTGTCTATTTAAGAAAGAGAAAACTAAAATAAAAAACTATTTTAAACTGTAACAGGTTCCTGTTCCGAAGTTTATGTTTGTTACCCGATGCCTCCATTGCCCTTTAGTTCCGTTTAGTCTACTTTTACTCTTTAGTGTTCCTGTTATAAACGTGATCCGGTGCCCTCTATTGCCTCTCAGTTCCGTTTGACCTACTTTAGCTTTTGCTGTATTCTTGCTCTGTAGAATACACCGTTGCAGAATTTACAGGCCTGAATCTCAACCCACTTCTACTGTCCTGGTGTTCTGAGTCACCTTCACGAACCCATTGAGTTTGATTTCGGACATTGTATTGTTACTCTTGAGCGGCAAATTGTCACAAAAATTACAGGCAAATCGACTATTGTCTCATTTATTTAGAAACGACCAAACCAAAAATAAATGGTAAAACCACACTACAGGGCAGGAGCCGCGGGCATTAGCTAGTCTCATAAACTCACACTCTTGTTTTGTTGGTCGGTTCAATGAATGGAGTTGGCACTTAAGTGCCACTGCTGTTTGCCTTCAATTTCATTTATTTCGACATATCCTGATATCGACCGAATTCCGACGGTAATCGAAAATGGAAGACCGATTTGGGCCGAGAAACATTTCTATCATGCAGACTTTCTCATTTTGATCACTTTAATAATATTTATCTTAATGTACTCGTAAAACTATAGTTTTTGATTTATTATGAAATATTATAACTTAGAAAGTTTAAGTTAATAGAGAGCCCTCGTGAATTTATGACTACTGTAAAGTTCAGTAGGTCCATTAGGGGAGCTAGAACACCCCGACTAGGATATAAAGCGTGAATTATACAGAGACAATGCGGGACAGGAACAGCACAAGATACCGCTTCGAAAATTTTGTGCATACAAGCATAGTATAAAGAGAAAACTTACTCTGTAAGGTGATACAAGTATACGGAACGCCGTGCCTGCGTCGCGCGCCCGCCCGGCGCATAATATAATTTAGAACGCGCAGTCTCAGAACCTTTATTATGACAAAGGTTTGAAAATGCATTATAGCTGCGTGGCGTCTGTCCCATACCGTCAACGAATGCCACTTCTGTATAATTCATGCCTTAGGAAGGGTGCAAATTCGTTTCAATTCAATAAATTCCTCATTTGATACGAAAAATGGAACATTATTGTGTCCCTAACGTGTCGTAGGGATTATTTAGCTAATTGTATAGCTGCAAAAGTGCCCTGGGTCGAATAAAGATAATAAAAGTATGTGATACTATACCTACATATTTCGTCCTTTATTCATATAGTGGGCAAAAGCGAACCAATATTGAACGGGACATTTATTACTGTAGTTTTGTTCCTTAGCAAATATCTCCCAAGCGACATATTCAATTATCGAATTCCTACCAAGTTATCTATTTGACTGTAAGTAAACTACTTACGGTGACATATGGGATAAGGGTACTTTCTAAGGCCTGTTTACATTGGCCGCCTACAATGGGTATTCCGGTCACACCCCTTTGAAGTTAATCCGAAGCTTATCCCAATGTCAATTTGCTGACTGATTTACGTTCAATCATGTAGGTGTAATGTGTGGAAATAGATGTGGGTGCGATCATATCTGTGGTCTCTGTTGCAAACAATTGATTCGTTTAATCTTCGATAAACTATGTTGTAGCCTTAGAAATTGATGGTACACAGTAAGGTAGTCATTGGTGTTATTAATTATCATCTCAAATAAAAAGAATTCACAGCAATTCTTGCTCTACAGTCGTTTTTTAGGATTACCTCGCCATTACAATCACCTGCAACATATGTTTAAAACCCACAGAGCACCATTAACACCCATCAAAGACCAAAATTAAGTAAAAATGCTCTTTGTCCATTAAGAACATACAAATATGGGTCATTGTAGGAAATTATGTCCAAAAATAGTGAGGGGAAATTGACTTCAGTGAATACGACCAAATGACCTTTACACGCAACTCATGAATACGAATGATTTGACCTTTCCTCATAAATATTGTGTACGGAAGCTCCTACAATATGGGACCTACCTTCATGTTATATAGATGACACACTTTTCTTCACTTTGAACGTTATCAATACATGCAATTTAATTAATTAGTTATAAATGGTTTTAGTTATGTAATGCTGCTGAGTTTTTAGAAGCGCTCGTGGCCCCGCGGTCACAGTGGTTTGTAAACGATCACTGCAGTAAGTAACTTTCACTATGGCCGGTCCTTGGATAGGTGACCATCCATATAACCACTTTCTGATATTTATTTAAGCGTTTCCGTGCCTAGGAAGGCACGTTATGCCGTTGCTCTCAGCTGCCAGTCGTTAAACCAAGTTGAAGGTCTTTTTAGGCGACTTGAAAAATTTCAACAGCAGGCAGTCACAACCTATTACGTGATACAAATTCTAAAAAAGGTGAAATGTGGGCATACAATATGCCTCTGCCTAGGGATAAAGGCGTGACTAAATGTATGCTGTAATTTTATCGTGTTTTATATTTACGGTGCTGCTATGTATAAACTGCATATATTTCGAAATACATTAGTATTTTTATAATTTGTCTATGTAGATCCCCCATAGCACAAGCTTATATATTTATGGTCGTACTAACAGCCGTACTTTGAGTTAGTTATAAGTTAGGCCACCAGAGGCGCTATTAGAGAGTATATAAGGCAGTGCGCGGTGCGTTAGTGACTGCCAGTTTAACATTTAAAATCGCTAACGCACGTAAGGCCATCGGTTGATATAGTTCGACACAAAAGATAATTCGTCATTTGCAAAGAAAATTCTAATTGATACGTGTAAGGAGCAAGCAGCTCCAAATTATACGAATAGGAAGACCCCAGACCGGGTAAGTTTATTTAAATATAACGTTAGCTAATTGTGAAAAGTGAAAATTGACGGGTGCTGGTCTCAAGAAAATATAGGGGCTGCCGAGGGTGGTTTTGAAAAAGATATAAATTGTTAAAGTTAGTTTTAAAACAAGGGTTGTAAGACCTCTCGACTGCCGGGGCTGCTCATCGCAGAACGAGAGCCGACTGGTCTCTGAGGAGAATATTGAGAGAAACAAGCAGAACCTAATTCCCACAATGGAACATTCCAGGGTCCACCCTCCAGACTTCAGAGTCCCCCTTACGGGCTGCAACATCCACTCTCCGGACTTCAGAGTCCCACCTACGGACTGCATCATCCACCCTCGGGACTTCAGAGTCCCACCTACGGACTGCATCGTCCAACCTAAAGGCTGCATCAGTCCACCCTTAAGACGATGGCGGTCGACATTAAAATTACTAACCATCACAAGATTCTTCATAGTGGACTGAAGGACCGTCGGGACTCTTTAAGAAGGACATCACTCCCCCCAAAGATAAGTCGGGACTCAGCGGGAACCAGCGGAAATCGTACCCCCCTTACTACTTGAAAATACTCACGACCCCGAGTTCAATCTTCTTTTTAATAAATCGCGATTCCTATATATAATCTTATCATTTCTCTCTCATCACATCTTCCTGAAAGCCATACAGCTTTTCAGTCTCATAATATTCATTAAAGTAAGAAGTGCAGGTAGTCTCATTTGTTCAGTGTTCAGGTAATGATAGAGCTGCGTTAAGCGTTTTGTGTTACGAGTTGTCCAGAAATGTGTGATCGCTCAAGATAATGGGCTTCACGTGCCTTCCAAGCACAGAAACGATCAGAAGTGTAAATGCCACAGACGATCACCTACCTCAGAACTAACTGTATCGTACCGTATCTGTAATACTACTGAACTAAAAAGGGCTACAAAGTCTGTCGGGAATCTGGAACATCACTCCGAGGGCTTAGCCAGAGCTTCTGGCCGTAGGCAGTGGTAGTGGCTACGAGCAGTAATATTTTTCAATGTGGTATAAAACTCGTAGAGCTTGATTTGCTGACGAGATTCGTTAACCAAAATTTATATCTCACATAGAAGTCTGTCCGAATTCACTCTAGTGATGAAGAAATGATACTCCAATGATGTACATAGTCATTTATTCTTCTGCTCTTCGTATAATAGATACTACTCCTATATTTCCACTTAATGGTTTGATAAAATAAATAACAATCCAATGATTGTAGATTCGTTACATTTTTATTTTCACAATTTATCTAATACTTGCACAACTAACTATTAATTAATACAAATATTCTACTTTAACTAGTTAGCACTTTACTGAACTCGATCAGGAAACAGAATGTGTCCTTTTTCCAGAATATTCACTTTTTATCACCTCTCACCAACTCCCACCTCATACTGAACATTTTTGTCAACTCAACTACCCACTATTTTCGAATAATCAATTAATGTTTTATGTACAGGCTAATCATTCTACTATGAGGCGGTGTTGACATCACAAAAATAACTTATTACTACTTAAAACTGAATGGTTTTAGAAAAATCACAACATTCGGCCATCAGACAGCGTGCTATCTCCGGAGCACGCAGTAATCACAACATTCGGACCTGTATGTTAAACTAATCTCATATTTTTTTACATAACGTACATAACAATAATACCTTTATGCGGCTTTTCATAATATGCTAAATCAAAATCTTAAAGTTTAATTAAACCTAAACCTTCTCTATATCTTCTATCTACTCTGTCTATAGTCTATAGGCTTATAATATTAACTCAATCATTATTTATTTTGTAAAACTATAAGTGAGAACTTGAGTCTGGCGAAACGTCAAGAATACAAAACAAAGGCAACAAGTAACCAGTTCACAGAGCAGACCGCCTGCTGAAACTATTTACAAATGTACAATCTAAAAAGTGATCTCTTTTTTAAAACCCAGCAGAGTCTGCAGATCACTTCCAGGTTTCCTTTTCCAGCAAAAGAAATCATTACAAGTGTCAGCAATTAGTGTAAAATATATTTAATAGTGGAATACAACTAGTACAAGCGTGTCATTTTTCATAAAAAAATCATTAGGTATCTAATACTACCATCATAATAATATTACTTAAATAATATTTGTAAATTAAATTGTTAGTCTCATTTTAAGCGAACTATTGTTCTTATGTGAAATAAAGTTCTTTTAACCTTAATAATCGTCGTTTCAGGCAACGTGATGAAGCCACAATATACCTATACCTTAACCCTAAGGACACATAAATATAGTATTTAAGGTAGCTCTTGTGGCATTCTCGAAGTTACCTTTTTTATATCAACATCTATCCTTACAGGTTTCCCTAATTCGATAGTGTTACAATGTGTTTATTATTGCCGACAATTTTAATCAATAAATTGTAACTTAGGTCATAAATACATCAATAGATTAAATTCCGATACTGTAAACTAACTTTAATAAATTTCATGCAAATAATAATGACTTTAGATAATCATTTTAAATATTAATAAAAATCTCAGATGATAATAACAAAAATATTGGTGTCTTATAATGTAATAATAGTTTCATTCATGTAATAATGTCAATAATTAATAATTTCATATCATACTATAATAAATTGTGTCAAACGTTTGCAAACATAAATCTGAAGTAGGTACGAATTATGTCAAATAATAATAATAATATAAAATAATCATGGTATGCGCATAAAATGTGTCAATGCAAAATGTATAAGTATTCTTAAGTCAATCACTGAGATACTCTGATTAATCTAACCATACCAATACCTTCAAATTCGGTTGGTAGCCTGTCGCAAGAGCGTATACCTACCACTGTTTAACTGGGTAACTACCCATAAAGTGTCATTGACCTTATGCAGTCTACTATGATAACCAGAAAGACCTTCTTTTATGGTTGATGTACATGTTATAAATTCGCAAGATTTATTGGGAACTTTTTGGTAAGTAAAACCATCCTATTTCACAAATACAGGATAAAAAACTAGACATATAATTATTAGACTACAGTAGTAGTCTAATAATTATATTTTATACTTAGAAATAGTATGGTATTACTTTAGAAATTGTATTTGAATAAAAGAAACTGCAAGGTACGATACCTATATTTCTTGTGAGGTGCAGCCACAAGATTCTGATGAATTTTTTATTCTCATAATGTTATGTACCTACCTACTCTTTTTGCAGAGAGACTCTTGGGCGTAATCTAAATTATAGAATATCGCTATTATGGACATTTTGTAAGATACAAGATTACTCCGCAGAAGGATACAGGTTAAATTTGAATACACTGTTAAAGTAACTCAAATTTACAATTCCATTTACATCTGTTAATGCCTCATCTTTTGCACAGCAAAAGCTGGTGAACTTAACCTTTAGCTAGTTTTAAATTGAATCAAATTATCTAAAATAAACTACTAGGAGCGGCTAACCCCACAAGTTCCAACTCTCGACCATTTAGTTAAGCATTGGTTTCTATGTGTTACAATAGTCACGGTAAATTTAAGACTTTAGAAGGTTTTCCTTTTCCATTTTTATCAGAATAAGAATATTAACGATATTTGTTAACAAATATGAAAAAGAAAACTCCTAGTCGAGTCGACTGGCAGACTGCAGTCATCTATCTAAACCAATGGGTATAACTATTTAAAGGGGAAATGCTGCCAGTCTTTGGGTACAATGTCATTATTTAGATTTAGGTTGGTTTAGATAGTTATAATGTAAATAGATAATGTTACATTGGGATTATTTTGGTAAATAAATGTGTAACAAGTCTCATTCTGTCAGATGCTACAATATTTTCTAGGCAGTAGTCCCACGATCTGATAAAATTCTACAAGGAACTCATGATAACGTCAGCTGTTCAGGGTTCTTTTTTTTCATTTTGCGAACCAGTCAACTTTTGTTAGAACATAGGATATACATTTAATTTTAGCCTTTACCTCTAACAAAATGGCCCTAAGTGGTCTAAGTGCATATATACTGTTAAAAGGCAGTTTTACCTTCTCTTCAGTCTTAGCGGAATTATAAATATTGCATTAGTAAACCAGTAAGACTGAATCTGTTCTAGCGTAACAAAATAACCAATATATAATAAGCATCAGAATTATACTTAGTTTACTTGGTCCTAAATTATCCCTATAGGGCATTATGTCTTAGTATACTCATTTGACTGGACACTAGTCCATGTTGAAGCGGGCTTAAAAGAAATCTACAACCTGCCGCTATTTGTGGTACTAAATCCCTCTTTGTCATAGTGGTTTAATAAGTCATAGTGGTACGACGTATGTTACAGCCGGTGTACAGCGTAAAATTAAGGCCTAATAGACACCTACGTACCTTTTTTTTTTGCTAACAGTTTACAGGGCGTTCTTGTAGTGTAGTTTGTCGACTGAAATACGCAACTAGTATAATCTGATAAACTAAACTAGTCAGAGAATACCACCTAACCCTGGTGAACTGCAACCGTATGCACTTCGGTCAGGCTTCTGAAACTCGCCTACACCTACAGCAATAATTAACGCCCGAACGGAGACTTCTAAGTTCTAACCCGCGTATGGCGGCACGCAAAATGTTTCGATCTTTACTTAAATTTCTCTGTATATATTTATTTTTTGCGATTTGTAGGTATGTTTAGAAATACCTATAAGATAGCACAAAATAGTTATTACTCTCTAGCACTGGCTTTAATCAAGATCCAGGAAGTAAAACTTGTGTACGTTCTACTAAAAGTTATTCCGTGCCTCAGTGTTTCAATCAGGATTATCTATTTATTAATATTATAAGAAGGAAAGATTCGATTGCCTGTATGGTTGTTTCTTTGCGTTAAATAGTCTCCAAAACCACTGAATCAATTTAAAAAATTCTTCCACTACTGCGAAGGCACACCCTCCCCGAGTAACGTTCCCGTATCTCCACAGGAATGGGACTACGCAGGGAAAACCATGCGGCAACCGCTAGTATTGTCTTCGACCAGTAGAGGTCGTTCAACTAGGTCTTTTTACAAGGATCCAAGTGTAATATTTAGCTTAACTCATACAGTCCACTGCCGTTGTACACACGCTCTTTCAATTAAAAAAAGGTCTTTATAATAGATATTGCTAGCTGTCTCACAAAGTCTTTTCACAAAACGTCGAAATTAGATAAGAAATCCTAAAATTGTCTACCCATGTACATTGCACGGTATCTCCCGGGATATTTTGAACACCTGATATGATATGATATGATTTGGTACAATTAGTCAAAAGGGTCACCGTCTATTACAATTAGAAATTATATTATATTCCCCAATAATAGAGTCCATGCCTAAAATGGTCGCCAGGGATTTTTAATGTGCGCGAGTTGCGTGACACACTAAAAACACGACGCGACTATGTGTAGATAGAATGTACTGCGTATGGTGGCGCATTGGATATTGATAGTGTGACTCTGGTCATAGAAAACAACACAAATTGATTCTACTCAACACGCGTTGCGTCGCGTTTTAACAATGTGTTTCCGCCTCAAACTTCCGACGTGTATTTGACACGGATAACTCTTGAGGAAACCCACACTATAACACATATAGATTGTTATGAAGCTAAAAAGTTCAACTAATCCTCAGGCATATCACATTTTTAAAACATGATACATTATATCTATATCTATATAATCATAATTCCATAAATAATGCACTAGGAGTTCTTATCAATAAGGTACAACTAAAATAAGTTATAAAATACCACAATTCCTTGTCTGGAGGACTCGTGTCGCGGTTGCTCAAGGTCGTTAGCAATTATCCGAATCAAAGTCTTAATTTCACCTGTCGCTCGGCCCGATCCTCACCATTGCCTTCAGTATCGCCGCTACTGGTTAGATTCCGCCTTCTGGCGGTCACGCCGCGCCGCACTGTATTCCGACACGACAGTTCACCTGTCTTTCTGCTTGGGCGTGAATCTTTCACTTCAGTCACCTGGAATTGTCATTTTAAACGCAGTTACTGCTCTTTCAAGCTAACAATTTCCCATCTATCATCTCATCTATGGCGTTTATTACGTCCAAGGCGCGTCCCCAAAAAAAATCTCTATGCCTTACTTTGCATACGGCTAGTTATGAAAAGGGTACAGTTTGTGCCGTAATCTTTCTTGAGCGATTCCGTGATTGGAAAAGCTCACTAAGCCCCTAGTATGGAATCTAAATAACACTATAGGCATAAACAATGCTGTAGGTGTTAAGTAAATCGAAAAATATCAATACTGTTTCACATACGCTCCATTTACTATTGGGCAACAAAATTTGTTATGCATTCATGTGTGTGTAATCTAAACGCTCCACACATACCAATCCAAGTAAGCCTAATGTCAGCCTAAATCCATGAAAAAAAACTTCTATATTGTTATGATAGCAGCACAACAATATGACTGCATAAAGCACAGATGATAATGTGAATCATTCTCACTATACTCACCTGGTTGAAATTGACAGCACACCTATACGGTTGCATACTGGCTGCACACTAACACGGCTGCATGTAGCATCGCTTCATGACTAAACAGATCAATCTCAACATACTTACATGGTTGTGCACTGGCAGTCTACTTACATAGCTTATAGAAATCATTTGCCGCTCCTACATGATGGCACTTCAGTAGCACACCTATATGGCTATGAAACTAACTGTCAACATACCTGCATGGTTGCGCTTTTACAGCTCACCTACATGACTGCAGACAGCACTCCTGCACGGCTATGGAAATAACTCACATCATACCTGCATGGTTGCGCTTCTACAGCGCACCTACATGGCTGTAGACAGCACACCTGCACGGCTATGGAAATAACTTACATCATACCTGCATGGTTGCGCTTCTACAGCACACCTACACGACTGTAGACAGCACACCTGCACGGCTATGGAAATAACTCACATCATACCTGCATGGTTGCGCTTCTACAGCACACCTACACGACTGTAGACAGCACACCTGCACGGCTATGGAAATAACTCACATCATACCTGCATGGTTGAGCTTCTACAGCACACCTACACGACTGTAGACAGCACACCTGCACGGCTATGGAAATAACTCACATCATACCTACATGGTTGCGCTTCTGCAGCACACCTACATGACTGCAGACAGCACACCTGCACGGCTATGGCACTAACTCATATCATACCTGCATGGTTGCGCTTCTACAGCACACCTACATGGCTGTAAACAGCACACCTGCACGGCTATGGAAATAACTCACATCATACCTGCATGGTTGCGCTTCTACAGCACACCTACACGACTGTAGACAGCACACCTGCACGGCTATGGAAATAACTCACATCATACCTGCATGGTTGCGCTTCTGCAGCACACCTACATGACTGCAGACAGCACACCTGCACGGCTATGGAAATAACTCACATCATACCTGCATAGTTGCGCTTCTACAGCACACCTACACGACTGTAGACAGCACACCTGCACGGCTATGGAAATAACTCACAAAATACCTGCATGGTTTCGTTTCTACAGCACACCTACATGGCTGTAAACAGCACACCTGCACGGCTAATGGAACTGAGTCTCAACATACCTGCATGGTTTCACCTTACAGCTCACCTGAATGGCTGCAAACAACACACCTTGCACGGCTATGGGACTAACACACATAATACCTGCATGGTTGGACAATCACTTGCAACGCTCAGGGTTGCACAGCAGCATTCAAACTTAAATTAATAAAATAATGTCTAAATTTTTCATAGTACGTCTCGTTGAATGGAGATCCACGCACTAAATACAGTCTTTGCCTTTGAGAAGTCGTTAAGTATCTTAACCACATACTTTTAAAAATAAATAGCAAAGACTGCAAGTCTGGTCGGTCTTAACACAAAATATATTACACATAATTGATCTATGTAACTGCAATAAGAACGGTGCGTACCTATCGTATTTGGTCACATTTATTTGTCCTACGTAAAAATTAATTTATTTACCGTACCGGTAGAGGGTATTCACAAAATAAATCAAAATAACTAACTGTAATTATGTCCAAAATTTCTAATAGGACGTCTTGTTAACTGAGGATCCACGAATTAAAATGAAGTCCTAGCCCTTGAGAAGTGGCTATGTAACTTAAATATGTACCTACTTTTGTTTCAAGGTAACTAATAGGTACATATGGGCATAATAGTGGGTATTACCACAATAAAAATATAGCTCTATGCAACTACAATAAAACGATAAGGACCTTTTTGTCACATTTCTGTGTTCAATCTAAAACAAATGTATTCACTGTTCCGGTAGAGAATATTTCCTAAAACCCTTACCGGTGTTAAAAAAAACTTCGTTAAATGGACACCGCAATTAATAGAGTTATGTAACCCCAGTTTGCAGCAATTCGTTAAAGTCAAATACCTTCTTGACTACAGTAGAAAATGCTACGAATATAATACACGCTAATAGGGATAATCACGAACCATGATTAGAATTCGAATAAACTTTTACTTACAGTTTTAACTTGTCACGGCTTGGCTCGCAGGTTATCCCACTTCTGAATTGATGAAGAAATGATACTCCAATGATGTACATAGTCATTTATTCTTCTGCTCTTCGTATAATAGATACTACTCCTATATTTCCACTTAATGGTTTGATAAAATAAATAACAATCCAATGATTGTAGATTCGTTACATTTTTATTTTCACAATTTATCTAATACTTGCACAACTAACTATTAATTAATACAAATATTCTACTTTAACTAGTTAGCACTTTACTGAACTCGATCAGGAAACAGAATGTGTCCTTTTTCCAGAATATTCACTTTTTATCACCTCTCACCAACTCCCACCTCATACTGAACATTTTTGTCAACTCAACTACCCACTATTTTCGAATAATCAATTAATGTTTTATGTACAGGCTAATCATTCTACTATGAGGCGGTGTTGACATCACAAAAATAACTTATTACTACTTAAAACTGAATGGTTTTAGAAAAATCACAACACTAGCTACTACTGTGTCAAGAAAATATCGAAAAATATGTGCTCAAAAATCTAAACAAATCATTTTTTACCACGGTTGTAAACTTATATGAACTCTAAGACAAATATTAAGAAGTTAAAAACTAAACTTGATGAATTAATTTATCGTGTGAAAGTTGCCGTGCAGCGTGCGCCATCTATTAAGTATACAAGTTGAAAGTGTTTACAACGCAAAAGTTAGGTAAGCACCTCACAGTTGGCTAGCTACTGAAGTAAAAAGTTCTCACCTGTGCCATTAAACTTGAAACGGATTACAGCTATAAGATATTAGAGATAAAGTTCTACCAGGCGCTTAATATCTTCATTATTCACAGAAGAATTACAAGCTGACGAAGAATAACTCAATTTTATTCCTGTTACTTGTACCTGTACTGTTTCTTATATATAGACTACTAGCGGTACCCTGCCACGCTTCGCTGTGACTTTTTATTGTGGTTTTATGTACCTATGAGAAATGAGTAACAAACCAAAGGATGGGTACATTACAAAAAATTTTAATGTTGAGCCGTAACCAAAATTATAAATCTTTCTAAAAATCCAATTAACATCCAAATCAATAGAAGCTTCACTTGAAAAAAAAATCAATTCTGTGATCAATGTTCAGTTTTTAAAACATCGTGCGCACGCTTAAAAAAATAATTCACTCTAATAATATTTTCCTAACGCGCCAAAACTCTTACTACAAAAGTAACATGTAAAATATATCTGACCTCTTTATTAGGTAAGTACATACTCTCTTTTATTATTCTGAATGCAAGGAGGCCGCAATCAAACTTCTCTTAAAAACAGCAATCTGGTAGGTACCTTCTAAATAGGTTGTTTATAATATTTTGTTCTGAAGCTGGCAGAATATAATTTAAAAAAACGACCAGCGCCAGCTATTGGTAAAATCACTTTTTTAAGCTGTTTTATTCTTATTGCTGTTATGATAAAAGTGTATAAAGTAGCCTAAAACCATCTCTGAATGCTATTGTATATCGTGTCCAATTTTGAGCTCAGTCGATTCAGTAAATTTTGAGTTTTTAATAAGTACTTAAACGCACACGACATTTTTATATATACAGGGTGGAATTTAAAGACTGTAGTTGGAGGTAAAGTACCCTTAATATTGATAATGGCAAGTTTTGCTAAAAGGAAACATTCCTTTTATTTTTCAAAAGTAAGTAAAACTGCATTTAAAGATTTTTGAAATATCACCTGCTTGAACCGGGAACCGAACCTGGATGTTGAAAAAAATAACAACAAGAATCTTTATTAAGAAACAATTTCTTTTAACCTATATAGTACCTTAAATGAAAGGAATACTAAGTAAAATATGTTTTTATTGTAAAGCTTACTCACTATCTAAAGAAAAAGGTCTAATTGAGAACCTCAACCTTTTTTTGAAGTTGGTTAAAAAATATTCTAGTTTCTTTGAATGAGAATATTCATTCTGGTCACTTAACCAACCAACTTCAAAAAAAGGTAAGAGATACTCAATTCGATTATTTATTTTTCTTTAGATAGTAATAATAAAAACATATTTTACTTGATTTCCTTTAATTTAAGATACTATGTTATTCAAAAGAAATTGTTGCTTATTAAAGATTCTTTCGGTTGGTATCATAAAATACAGGATGTTTTTTTTATTCAACATCTCCCAGGTTCGGTTCCAGACTCATGCAGGTGATTTTTCAAAAATCTTAAAATGCAGTTTTACTTACTTTTGAAAATAAAGGAATGTTTCGTTTCAGCAAAACTTGCCATTATCAATATTAAGGGTACTTTACCTCCAACTACCGTCTTTAAATTCCACCCTGTATGTAGTAGTAACTTATTCTATAATAATTGTTATTTATAGTAATTAGTGTCCGTGTACCGAGTAACTTCATTTTAATTTTTAAGGCAGTATTGAAATGGTATTGGACCTAACTATACCAACCACCAAATAGATTGATAAAGGATTGTTTAGAGTCTGTTGTCCTTCTCTTTGCCATCACCT
Source organism: Miltochrista miniata (assembly GCA_933228765.1). Taxonomy (NCBI): domain Eukaryota; kingdom Metazoa; phylum Arthropoda; class Insecta; order Lepidoptera; family Erebidae; genus Miltochrista; species Miltochrista miniata. The sequence continues at coordinate 29,556,398 of OW121752.1, read as the reverse complement.
CAACGCTTAGTGTAACATTTTCAGGGACACGACGATAAATCGTTGAATTCGGTAGTTGAATTAAATTCAACTGTTGAATTGTTGAATACCCTACGTCGGTAGGGTCCATTGTACCGAATTAAAAAAAATGTTGTGAAGGCCTAGTTTATTTAATGTAAAAGAGTACGTTGAAAAATTAGCATAAATGAGGTACATAGTAGAAGTAAATCATTTTCTCCCTTCTCTGGCTGTGTTCACAACTGAACCGCTGCGAACTGGTTTTGATGGTTGTGAAGCGTATATCAATCGTTGGAGAAGTTTAAAGACAATGGTAAGTCCCTTATACCTCAAAATTTTGTTGTGTTTTCCCTTTCTAAGAAAATTTTCATTGAAGGGTGGTTTTAACTTAAGTTTTGCCTCCTGTATATACGTAAACAGAAAGTAAAAAAAAGGCTCGAGGCTTTGAGCTGGCATCAACGCCTATGGGGTTACTTATTCCGGAACGAGATTAACGACGCATTCGTATAAAAATATCAATATGTCTCATACACAAAAATCATACATTATTTATAGGACACCGGCTCCGTTTGTTGCCAAACCCGTTTACTATACAAGGTTAGTAGGCCAGCAAATGTTTTTACCAATGCACAATTGCACATGAAGAGATTATATCCGAATGATGTGCAGATCCTGCTACTGGAGCCACGCCAAATCCAAGCGCCCCCGGGTACACCGTTCTGTTGCCAAGACCTAACTGATCGATGGCCTTAGGAATTTGCAAGCGGATTTTCAGGCTAAAGAAAATATTTCGCGAGCAACAATATCCAATTTTGATAAAAAATGATATCCAAGCTGGGACTATGACTTTTTGAGTGTGTCGTTGCTTGCCAAATTGTATTCTCAATGTAGGTAATGGAACCTGATTTGGTATCTAGTTTATATTTTTCTTTCAATCTGTTCAATTACCATCGATTTTTTGTCACTTTATAGATAGTGGTGAATAAAATCAAATTATGTATGTTCTTGTAATGATTTAAATATCCGAGCATCGGAGACACCGTCTCTATTCCTGTCTTTGGTTTTAATTTACTCTGCTTATTAAATTAGAAACATCTGGGATAGTCTAGGTAATGGTGCATTTTGGTCAAGTGCTATTTGAGCCACACGCTTTTTTGGGTTCGGTAGCAAACATTTTACTTTTTTTTTCTTTTCTCTATAGTATTAAACGACGTGAGTGGGATACATCGCAACAACTGCTGAGTTGAACCTGGCTGACTATGGAAATTAGACGACGCAGCACATTGAAGTATTCTTAATAAAAACCGGCCAAGTGCGAGTTGAACTCGCCCATGAAGGGTTCCGTAGCAGCAAGTAACATAATATAAAAGTTGTTGTAGTTCGATGTAACTTTTATTGATGTTTTAACACGTTCGCAGTGGCAGTGATTTTTATCGGCGAAAATTGCGGTTTAAAAAAAACTACCATCTCGATTTCGTTCAAATCAATTTTCGTTGGTAGATTTTATAGCAATGTACATTATACATTTTTTTTAGATTATCCATTCTCTTAGTTTAGAAGTTAGAGGGGGGGGGACACACACACATTTTTCCACTTTGGAAGTGTCTCTTGCGCAAACTATTCACTTTAGTAAAAAATGATGTTAGAAACTTCAATAGCATTTTTGAAGACCTATCTGAAAATACCCGACACGTATGGGTTTGATGAAAAAAATTTTTTGAGATTCATTTCTGAGTACGGGGACCCCCAAAATTAACTGCTTTTTTTAGGGTTTCGTAGCCAAATGGCAAAAACGGAACCCTTATAGATTCGTCATGTCTGTCTGTCTATCTGTCCGTCTGTCTGTCCGTCCGTGTGTCACAGACACTTTTCTCCGAAAACATAAGGTCTATGCTATTGAAACTTGGTAGCTAGATGTATTCTGTAAACCGCATTAAGATTCTTATATAAAACTAGAAAAAAAGCAGTTAATTTTGGGGGTCCCCATACTCAGAACTGAAACTCTAATTTTTTTTTTTTTCATCAAACCCATACGTGTGGGGTATCTATAGATAGGTCTTTAAAAATGCTATGGAGGTTTCTAACATAATTTTTTTCTAAAGTGAATAGTTTGCGCAAGAGACACTTCCAAAGTGGAAAAATGTGTGTCCCCCCCCCCCCCCCCTCTAACTTGTAAACTAAGAGAATGATAAATCTAAAAAATATATATGATGTACATTGCCATAAAAACTACCAACGAAAATTAGTTTGAACGAGATAGAGCTGGTAGTTTTTTTTAATACGTCATAAACCGCAATTTCCGGTTAGTGAAATCACTACCACTGCGGACGTGTTAAAACATCAGTCAAAGTTACAACGAACTATAAGAACTTTTAATTATTATGTCACTTGCTGCTACGAAACCCTTCATGGGCGAGTCCAACTCGCACTTAGCCGGTTTTTTTCTAGTTTTATATAAAAATGTTGATGCGGTTCACAGAATACATCTACTTACCACGTTTCAACAGCACAGGCCTTATAGTTTCGGAGAAAAGTGGCTGTGACACACGGACGGACAGACAGACAGACATGACGAATCTATAAGGGTTCCGTTTTTGCCATTTGGCTACGGACTTCTAAAAATGGAGATATTACCTCCCAAGTGTTAAGAAGTCCCCTTTATTAGGTCTCCACTTAGAATATAATGATTAATTTGAAGGCGTTGCACATTCTTACATATTTTAATGTGGTAACTAGAGGATGCTCGCGGCCTCACGCGTTTGGAAATCGGATTCAGTCCTATCTTCCAATGTTAACTTATTCATGGGATTTTCATCCGTATCAGTGGCCTATATTATTATTTCAGACTTTAATGTATCCCTGTATAAATTTTAGCTAGATCCTTTCAGTTATTAGAGCGTAATTGGGTAACAAACATCATCGCAAACTTTCACATTTTATATTAGTAACATGCCATCGATACCTTCCAACTTCAGTCAAAAATAAGCTTCTCATCGAGATCTTTGGTTGTGTGAGTGTCAATAAAAAGATTTTCTTCACGACAGATATAACTCGTGATCAAGAAGCTTAGATTATTCAAAGGAATTAATTCGTTCGCGAACGAGCCGTAAGTAAGCAAAGGTAAGATAACGTAGTTAAAATATTCACGAGGACCCGGAATCCAATATTCGTCTCTTATCTAGTTAGCAAGAGCTCAAGTATCTCGCGATATGGAACTTTGAATATATAGGAATAGCAATAAACATTTATGATCCTTTATCGTGAAACAGAAATATCGTTGTTTGTAGCTGTTTTGTTTGTAGACTCTTGGGACTCAGCGGTGTTGTAATGGGCAAATTGGCCCATTCGCAATCAAGACTTTTTTGAATTGTTGCATTTGTTGGACGTTGTTTAATAAATATTGTCAGCGCTTGTAACACACTTCAGCAGTTATCTCTGGGATTCTATAAAAAAATTGAAAACACTTTTTAAAACGTGGAACTAATTTTAAATAGGTGAAAATATAATATGCCTCTACCTACCCGTTCGAGTAGCGGAGACGTTTTTCATTGTAGGATTTTTTTTTACCTACAGATCATCTCTTAAATTATTAGTTGATAGTTCTTTGGTCTTGATTTAGACTGGAACTTGTCCAGTCTAGCTCAAGACCAAAAAAAAGTACTAAACTCTCTTACTAAATAAATACAGATCGATATCCCCTTGCCTCACCTTGTTATTCTTAGCTTACCCAATCAATAAATACTCCGAGAGGTTGCGAATTGGATTATTTTGAACATCCCACCAATCGCGAATCGGACCAATCGCGCTTTCTGTATGCTCGTTTAATCTCTTTGTGAGATTTTCTAGTTCAGAAGAGTGGGTGGGCGCGTGGGCGGGCAAGGGTAAGGCAACCGAGACTTTCTCTACCCTTTCCAGACCCGTCTCCATCTGTCTCACTATGTTCACCAATTTATCCAGCCACTGGGTGACGTCCGTCTTTATCTCTGTGCGGAGATTTTTGGCCAAGCCGAGAGAGGCTTTTGCCTTCTTGGCCATGTCAGCCGCCTGTGCCGCTCTGTTGGGATATTCTTTCCCTATCATTGGGCTATGCTCAATGGGCTGTGGTGTTTTAGCCTTTTTTGTCTTTTCGGCATCTGCTGTTCTGTCTGCTGATAAGATGTTTTTTGGCGGGCTGTATTCCAGACGCTTTGTCGGCCTCAGTGGGTTCGCTTCGTTTAGGCTTTCGGTGGATGGTGCTTTCGAGGTGCTCGCCTTTCCCTCAAAGGTCTCAAGACTCCGTCGCACTATTGACTTTTTCGTCACCGTCCTAGACGGTGACGTGCGAGCTGCTTCCTCCTCCACCTTTTTAATTGGCGTACGCTGAGACACAAACATCGTAGGAGGATATTATGCTTCGTCGGCTCTAGTGTCAAGTGTAGCTTATGGGGTATGTAAAAGGTACCCCAGTCCACGTGTGAGGTAAGTTAGTGTAGGTGTCCGTAGGGTATGTAAAGGGTACCCTACTGGATCGTTTGTGTGGTGTGTAGCGTGTGTTTGCGTGTGTGTTTGGTTTGTGTGTGTTGTGCTTGTCTGCAAATGTCTGTGTGTGTGTGTTGGTGGGTGCGTTGTGTTATGTGTGCGTATGTGTATTATTATGTGTGTGTAATGAGTGCACAGGTACTGCTCCTTACCTCTTACCAGCGGCCGGTGTCCGACGACTTATTACAGTTAAAACTTTCTATTTCCTGGTCGCTGGTCAATTTTCAACTATCAAGGAGTCAATAAAACTCCTGTCCTATGGTTAGATTTAATGTTTAATTTAAGCAAAGTTTAAATACAGTAAAGAAGGAGTAAATAGGTCAAGAAAAATGAAACGAGAAATATAGAAACGTCACAAGTTTTGCTCTATGTAGAGCAGTCTTATATTAATTGGTGTAGGAGAGCTCTACACCGCTATCTTATGTAGCACAGCTACGTCAAATCTAGTTGGTTCGCCAATAGGGGCTAGTTTTGTCTAAAGTCTTAAAATTAACTTATAACTATGAAGAATTTGGACAAAAGTCCAAATTCGTCCTATTCTAATCTTAACTAGTAGTCGCTCTACCTGCCTCGGAGTCTTCCCCGGCCTGATTTTGCCGAAAACCCCCCAAATTTGCCGAAAATAGAGTTTTTTGATGCCAAATCTCTACACGCTCTATATAGAGTCGCGCAGATAGGCCCAGTTGGTAGCTCTCGTCGAGCCCACTCCAACAACCCCAAACACGGCCACCCTAGCCCAAGGGGTTCCGGAGCTAAGAGGTTTCAAAATTTTTGAAAAATTTTCAAAAAATTTTTCAGGATTTTACAAATCCTCGTATCTCCGGAACTACTGGTCCGATTCTGCTCGTGTTTGGGTCTATCTTAATGTACGCGACGAGATCCACCCTCTGGTGACCTTTTTTGAGTCTAAAAATTTTTTAGCCCCAATCCCCCCCACACCCCCCCAGTCGGATGGAGTAGTGGCCGCTGAGCTCCCCAAAGAAACCCAGACCCCTCTACGACGCCCCGTTCCGATTCTACAGACGATCAAAGTTTTCCAAGATGGTGGCCGAGCTGTCAAACTCGAACTTTGATCGTCTGTATTTCCGGTTCCAGATGTCGCAGAGCAGCCAAGTTTGGGCTTGCCTTGGTCAGCTCAACCCCCTCCACCACCCTATTGGGTTTTCAGCACCCCTAAAATTTTGGTACTCCGATCGTCCTGAATTTCAGGAGACAGGCAGACGTCAACCCCCCAAAGCTACAATTACAATTTTGAATTTCTAGGACTACGGGTTCCGAAGCTATGGGCCTTTAACCAAAAACAAGATGGCCGCCGAGCTGTCAAAACCAAGTTTCAAACAGCTATATCTCGGCAACCACTTGACCTACGGACTTCTGGCTTTTTTCTGTGGCCTTGGCGCCTCCCCGGGTACCTCCCTGGAGGGGTCTGGAGCGAATTAAAAAATTTCGCTCCAATCGCCCCCAGACCCACGTGAGGTGAAAGCCTTTCACCCGAGCTGCCCAAGCCTCGAAATCCCGCCGCTCTAGGCCTAACGGTTCGGGAGCTATCGCAATTTCAAAATTTTAAAAATTTTGAAATTCTAAAAACAAAATGGCCGAAAAGTTGAAATTTCTTAATTTTGAAGCTAGAGACCCCTGGTTTTGGCCTCAAGACACTAATTTGGGGTGTTTAAAGCCAACCCACCCTCAAACTGAATTAATTTTAATTATTTATCAATAAATAAGCAAAAAACACTAAAAAATCGATAGCTCCGAACTCACAAGAGCTAAAATTATTTAAAAAATGCCTAAAAATAGAGTAAATGTAGCTCTATCTAATAAAATTATAACACAATGGGAATGTGCCGACACGAAATACTGCGGTGATCGATACACCTGCCGTGATGAATTATAATCCCCCTACGGGATGATTTACGTGCTACAAGTGTAGTACGAGCTTGTATATTGTAGTACTAGCTAACCCTCGCAACTTCGTTTGTGTCACGTAAGAGAGAAATAGACAGAAAAGGTGTATTTATTTGGAAAAGGAAATATACGTTTATACAGAAACCTCTCACTCATATATCATTATGTATGTCTTAGCTTTATTTTGATTTTCATTAAAATAATTATTGTGAGTCAATCTGAAAAGAAAGATATCTCTGCTCGAAAGATTTTATACAAATTTAACGTAGCTTTAACGATTTACGCAGCGCATGCAACGGAAAATCTGAAGTGAGACATTTTCACCGTTATTAAAACTTATCATTGCTGCTGCTTTTTTATATAATAGTAACTTTTCTCAATAAATAGACTGTTTAATTTTAAAAGAACTTTCAAAATCCACCCATTAGTTCCTGAGATACTAGCATTCAAACAAACAAACACTTCAGCTTTATAATATTAAAGTATAGATAGCACATTCCTCGAAAAAACATTTGCACTGAATGTACTTGTATATGCAAAAAGTTTACACAACTTGGGAAGGTAGATAAAAGGTCGTAAGAGGGACCTTCGCGTAAACGATAAAATTTAACGACCGCGATGTTCTACAAGGAGACAGATACACTTGAACATAAATCACGTGCGTTCCGCTGCCACAACATGTCCGGTATTTTGTTACCTTTACTGAGAATATACACAAATATTACACGAACAGCTACCACTACCTTTAAGTTATGAAAAAAGAAATGCACTATTCGGTATATTAAGTTATGAGTCGGAATAGCAGAGAGTAGGGGTCAGTTCTTCGCAAAAAAATAGATGATAATCATATTAACATGATGGTGGGACAGGTTGTGGCTATCTGCATCAATAAGGCATCTATAATGGAACAAAGGTACGAAACTCTTATATAAAGGGAAACAAACGGCAACCCATATTCGAGTGATGATGTGCCGATATAAATATTGACACGAGGATACCAGACAAGGAGAACGGGCAAAGTGCATCTTGGCATGCAGAACACTGTAACGATCATTTACGATCATCAATAACGGAATATGCTGTATTGTACACACATTATGGAATACAAATTTTGAAATGTCTATTGCCTTAATTGTCGTAAGTGCAATGTCTTCCAGGCAACTTTACTCTGTAGGCTACAGAGTAGTGACATGAGTGGCACTTCAAGTCAGGCAGACTGGGATGAACTGCGAGCGTTTTTGTAGCATACCCGCATCAAAGACTGCTCGACGCCTTTTTTTTAACTTAACTGTGGCAATCCCTCATGGATACTATGCCGACTCTTACCAATCAAAACCTCACGGTGCCTTACCACTGCCTACGGCCGGAAGTCCCGGGAAAACCCTCGTAAAGTGGTCCCGGGATTCCCGACAGTTGTTTTACGTTATAAGATCAGAGACCCATTCTGTGATTACCTACAATTGTGGTAGAACGCAATCGTAATCGTAGATCAATATAAATAAATTCGTAGTCGACGGTACAATTTCACAGTTTTCATAGCATTTTTAACGACCACGGTTCCGTTCTGAGTCAAAACAGAATCATAATCGTTAAAAAGGCTAAAACCGCCCAAGCAACTGTTTTAAAGAAAAGTGTAAGGGCCCGAGTCTTCTATTTCAATTGTGTCAGAAGTTCTGACATAATGGAAATGGCAAACTTCTACTTTACAACAACAGTGACGGTTATTTTAGCAGGCATGGATTTTTATACCATCGCAGTGATCTAGAACAGTCCACACAAACAAAGCGGATGTTCAAACCAATGCCCAACATTGAATTTCTCTCTCACAATGTAATGGATTAAGTTAAAATCAAGATTGTTCATTTTCGCAGTGTTGGCTTAATGAGAAATTTTAACGGTCGACTGCAAAAAGTTGATTGAAACTATTTTCGATTTTTATAGACTTTTGAGGTAAAGTCTACAATAATCGATAACTACATGTAAAACCACCTTTTAAACTCCTACCAATCCGGCTTCCGTCCAGGGCATAGTACCGTTACAGCTCTAATTAATGTTACGGATGATATCAGAATGGGTATGGAGAGTGGGAATCTCACGCTCCTTACTCTGCTGGATTTCAGCAATGCATTTAATACTGTAGATTTCCACATCTTGCTGGGGATATTGCGCTCTATTAACGTATCTCCGACAGTGATTGATTGGTTTCATAGTTACCTGTCTGGTCGCCGACAACGTATTCGCATTGATGATTTTGTCTCTGCTTGGTGTGATATGCCTGTCGGTGTGCCGCAGGGTGGCGTTTTAGCTCCCCTTTTGTTCGCAATTTTTATAAATTCTATAACTCAACAACTAATTTCATCCTGCCACCTTTATGCAGATGATTTGCAAATATACACTCAGGCACCACTCGCTTGCATACATGAGGCCTTTTCAGTAATAAATGATGACTTAGAGAGAGTATGTCAGTGGAGTCATAACTATGGCCTACAAGTGAATCCCGCTAAAACACAAGTCATTCTTGTGGGCAGCCCCTGGATGGTCTCTCGTATACAAATTGCACAGCTACCACAAGTACTTTTTAATGGGATGCCTATACCGATAAGTGATACTGTTAAGGATTTAGGAATACATATCGATAGGAAATTATCCTGGGTTCCGCAATTGCAGGAAGTCAGTCGAAAACTGTATGCATCTGCGGGTTCCTTACGAAGACTGCGTAACTTTCTTCCAACCAGCACAAAGATTTCGCTTGCGGAGTCTCTCTTACTTCCAATATTAGATTATGCAGATGCCAGCTATCTTGATCTCACAGAGGAGCAACTCGATAGGCTTGAGCGTCTACAAAATTTTTGCATAAGATTTATTTATGGATTACGTAAATATGATCATGTCTCCGAATACCGCAACAGGCTCAAGTGGCTCCCAATTCGCCTTCGTCGGAATACTCATAATTATACTTTCTTTACTTTACAACGTATTATTTAATCCCCTAACTCCTTCTTATCTCAAAGAACGTTTTAAGTTCTTACATGACACGCATTCGAGGGTCTTGAGGTCGTCGGAGAATTTGAGGCTACTCATACCTGTGCATTCTACAAAATTCTTTGATAAATCCTTTACAGTACAAGCGGCACGTTTGTGGAATGCACTACCGGTAACTGTCAGGCGTGCTCAATTTTTGGCATCTTTTAAGGCACAGGTAAAACAGTATTATTTATGCATGTAGATCAAAGTATGTATTCTTTTCCCTATGTATGTATTTGCGTATATATGTATATGTATGTATATTTATTTTTACATGTTTGGATAGGTAAAATGTGCAGTAGGTATTTGTGTAAGTTTATTAGATGTATCTATACATTATTATTATCTCCTTTATTAACATTTTATACATATTCGATACATTTTTAAATAAATTATACAAAATAAAAATCTATTTAAAAATATATAAAACAGCAACCCACCGGCATCGGATACAGGGATCAAGATCCCGGTGGTTAGGACTCCAGAGAGAGAAACCTCCTCACAATACGTGCCGTATCGAGGAGTACTGCTTTCTGCATCTGGCCCTTGACCCAGCTACCTAACGAGAGCCTCTTAAGATGTTGATTATTATTATTATTATTACTATGTTTTTTCTTTAATTAGGTATTGACTTATTTAATATTGGTTTCTTTTTTCTTCACAAAAATAAGTCACCATTTAAACTTCCCACGCTTAATTTCAATACAATCCTATCCATCTAAAGGTTGCCCGGGAGAGATCGCTGTTTGCGATAAGGCCGCCCATTGTACTGAAGTAAATGCTTAATATCTGTAATTTTTGTGATTTCTGTGTACAATAAAGTATATTATCTATCTATCTATCTTGTGACGTGTCTTCGCCGAGGACTATCAGCCTCCATGAGGGGGGGTCTGAGGACGGTGAGAGGGCGGTCACCGTCCTTACAGAAGCAGGCCCATGACGACAGCGTGACGTGAGCAACTCACGCACGCACCCCCCCCCCCCCCCTCCTTAGAAGCGGGATCACACCAGAAACTCTCCAAAGACGCGGGATACCACCCGAACCACCCCCTGGGCGAGGCCGCAGTGGCGGCCGTAGGTCTGTTCGGAGTCACGGGACATCCTTCCGAGGGCTAACCACAGGCTGTTGGGCGTTACGTGAGGGTTTTTTAGTCGGTAAGAGTCCGGCATAACATCCTTTGAGGATTTTCCCTCACGTAAAAAAAAAAAAGACGTGTGGCACTCGGGGACTGCCGCGGTAAAGCTATTACATAGCATTTTTTACCAACTATGCTAGTATAATTATTTCTAGATAAGAATACTAGCTGATGCCCACAGCTTCGCCCGCGTAAAATTTGTTACCGCGGGAAGTTATTCCCGGGATAAAAGGTAGCCTATGTGTTATTCCAGACTATAATGTATCTCTGTACCAAATTTCAGCCCGATCCGTTCAGCGGTTTGAGCGTGCAAGAGTAACAAACATCCACACTCACAAACTTTCGCATTTATAATATTAGTAAGAAGTAAGATTTTAAGGCCTATGTTCAACAAAGTAAAGTACCAAGTACCTACTTGACTGTGGACATTTGGGCTTTGGAATTTTGGCCTATTGGCCTTTTGGACTTTTGGACTTTTGGCCTTTTGGACTTTTGTACTTTTGTACTTTCGGACTTTTGGACTTTTGGACTTTTGGACTTTTGGACTTTTGGAAAAGTCCAAAAGTTCAAAAGTCCAAAAGTCCAAAAGTTCAAAAGTCCAAAAGTCCATAAAACCAAATTCCAAAAGTCCAAAAGCCCAAAAGGCGAAATGTCTTTACTTTAGTGACCTTTCATGTCTCGCATCCGTATAGCAGTTAGCAGTACAGTTTTAACGTTTACTTTTGAGTTTCACTCTTCGTGTCTATTTTCGCAACTGTCTACGGGGCGCTGTTTAAAGGTTGTTCTGGCCTTGGCGAGACTCGAAATGATGTAGGGTAACTACTCTTCTATCCCATCAGTTTCTGACACGACACTCCCGAGGTACGTGAATTATTGCCTCCACCACATCTCTTGCGTCTGTCGATTTTAATTTCAGTCCAGCCATTCGCGGCCTCATCCTGGTGGCCTACCATAAGCTCTTAAAACAGGCCAATATCAGCCGATAATTGAACGGACGTCTTATTTCGTACCATAAACGCGATGAACAGCAGGCGAGTTAGCGATTGCCGGTCAGACGTCACGTGATTGAGCATTTCAGCGGCGCTCGTTGTTCTGCACGTTGTCCTGCAGACATGCATGACGGCGTGTGTGTGCGGTGTGTGCCTCAGCAGGCACAGGACATCGGCATCATTTAAATCCTCAAGGATATCAGTATTGGCCCCATTCTATGCCGCGCCGATTATTCTTTGCGGTATTCAGCATTATACCATCTATTTTCTATGGATTGTTGTTAACTATCCTGTTATCTTCATAACGATCCTTTAAGGTAGGTACAGTATGTATTTTCAAAAGAGTTTGTGAACTCTATTTTTAATTTCTTTTTCAGAATATTGATGACATTTGATTGATGTCATTTTATACACGTTACGTCTACTACATTGATACATGTAATAAAATTCTAACACGCCGGTGTTTGTATGTAAATTGTTTATACTGAGGAAAATTCTATACTGAGGAATAGCTTTAACCATTAAGCTCTATTTTGATTAAGCAAACAGGGCAGATTCACACGCTACTTGATAAGTATGATTAATAAATACCTCTAATTTCAAAGACCTTGTGTGACGTAAACAAAGTTGCGAGGGTCAGCTAGTTAAAAGATAAAACAATAGGTTTCTTCTTATCTACTTAAAAACTATTTTTAAAAAATTTATGGTAATAATAGACATTCTTTGAAATGTGCATTTATGGTTTTGTTATGACTTTTATGACACGTTTAAAGTACATAGGTATGGGATAGATGGCGCTCGCAGCTACGTCAGCGTGAAATTTTCTTCCCGCTTCCCATGGTAACGTACTCCCGGGTTTGGTTACCTTTATAGCAGTATTATAAATTAACAAAACAAAAAATAATACTGCATTGGTGATAATAATAATAAAATGTATGTATATAGAGCACTCACTCATTTCCTTTCACTATTTTTCGTGACTTTCTTCATTAATAAATGCACTTTGTTTATTCATATTTAAAACACTTTTTACACAAATTATACGAGTACAGTTCACTTTTGTACATAGATGATGAATACCTATACACCTATAGTCGAATTTTTATTTAGACGAAGTAAATTGACAGCAACTAATGTAATTGACAGCATCGAAATTGTCATTTCACATTAAGAACTGTAAATTCGACCAGCATTCTTAATTCAACTTTGGTCGAGTGGTTAAGACGCGGATCGGTACGCAGAAGGCGCAAGATCGATTCTGGGTACAAGTATCAATTTTTGGATTATTTGACATAATATAATAATATATAACGACTGCAGAGTTCATAATTGACGTAAACAAAAAATTTATGAAGTGCTAGATACACGAACGTGGCCGAAGGTAGCCGAGAGTGTGACTCGTTTTCGTGACACAATTTCTGGATTCGGTCTCCACGCAAGGCCCGCGATAGAAGCTATGCAATGGCTTAAAAAGAAAAAAAGCAGGTAAGTACAATAAAGTTGCACAATTTAAAAGATACGTAAATAAGTACATTTGGAATAATATCATACATTTAGAAATTTTCGCGGCTCAATAATATCATCATTTAAAACTGATACTTCATCATCGCCCCAGCCTGTCAATTTATTTTAGCTCGACATAATGACCACTTGCCTCATCATTATCAATCCCTGAACATAGTATGGCATTCTTTCAGAAAATCTGTGATATTATCCAGATATATATTAGTTTGGTTAAGTACCTATGAAATACGCTGAAATGTGTCTTGCTGCCAATCAGACGACCTCGACTTAATTGAAACTGCAAAACCAAGACTAATTTTGGGCTAGACTAATGACGGCATTTTAATGGCCGCCATTTTTTGAGATATGGCTTAATTAAATGAATATTTCTTGAAATTTTCAACAACATCATCTAGCCCAAATTAAGCCATTAAGCTTGTGCTATGGGATCTAGACGACTGAAAGACATATTATTACGAAATCAAACTATAAACTAATTCAAAAATTCCAAAGATTGTTGTCCATTCTGTTTTCTGCAACAGCGAGACCGACTAATACAAAAGTATAAAACGTACAATACAATAAATAGTCATTTAATAGAATTGTGACGAATGCGAAAAGCAATTTAGATTCCATTTCATGACGCGAAATAAAAGTGCTTTTGTTCGATGACTCTGGAGAATTCATAATAAATATGAAACGTACAATAGATGCAATCGATCGAGTGTTTCCGTGGAAAAGTTTCACTGCAAGATCTACGGAAAATTTTCTATTGACATGTTGGCTATAGGAAAGAACTGTGACAATAATGGCAATGTTTACTCATTATTAAATTTATAACTAGCAACCCGTTCTATCTTTACACTTAAATATGACCTCAAGGGGATATTGAATTCAGTTTTGTTATTTTCTCACTACAATTTGCTATGTCTTTAATGTACAGAGACTATTAACATACATAATTACACTCCACTATGTCAAAATCAAAGACGAACGAGACGTCTTGAATCTCTCTCTGTACTTGGTTTTTTGATATACCCCTACCCCGCATTAGTACTTCAAAAACAAGATGTTTCAGTTAGCTAGATTCTATTGTAATTGTGTAATTTATATTCTATTGTCAATCTTATATTCCATATTATTAGGGTAAATTATAAACATATTTTCAAACCAAGACATATAAGTCAGTATACAACGGGACAAACCATTGAATTGGTACCAAAACGCTACAAGTATCATAATAATGATAGTCTCTATAAGGCCTTTGAAAGAGATCTACAATCGTACCCGTTTGGGCCGTGAATCCGCATTTGTATGCCTAAGATTTACACAGCTTATCTCTGGGTCCCTTTGTGTCTTGTACGGCTATGTCGAGCCACTGGATATAGGGGAACATGGGGTAATTAATGCCACAAGACAATATGAACCGTTCTATTTCAGAAACATAATTTTTACATAGGTATCTAAAATAAAGCGAATGTTCCTTCTTATAGCGAATTAATATCTTCTGTGGAATATGTGTGGTCTGTATACTTTTAATCTATCATGTATCACACATTTAGCTAGTTTGATAAACGAAAATCAAAAGATAAATATGTTATATGGCTATAACCTGTCTAATACACCATTAACTACAGCTTCTTTTCGTTTCATATTGATTTAGAATAGAATATTTGGATGAAATCAAATTATTTATTGTACTAAATATGAAATCTTTAATTTATTCTAAATTCCATAGCACAAGCTTAATTTGGGCTAGATAATGTTGTGTGTAAATGTCCATAAATATTTATTTATTTATTACTGTCTCTACTACCGTTGCAGAGGTCTCAAATTAGAGTATTGATGCGCTACAAAATTTTGTGTTATAATGAAATTTATTTGGCAGTGTTATCAATGTACACTAAGTAGGTAAATCAATTCGGGTATAATGACTCAGGTTATACATGTTCCGCAATACATAATAATTTTATTTTGATAAGTAAATAAGATATGATTGGGGTAACAAGAATCAAATTGCTATAATTACCAAGCCTTTTCCCAACCCTTGAAAGATAATAATTGTGATTACAATTTAAAAGAGGATAGCATTTGGTGTTAACAATGAGAAACATGATTTGGTTTCTATAATAATTTGACTTCCATTACTCGTAACTAAGAATCATTTAGCAAAAGCGTGTTAATTTAGATTATTGATACTGTTGATTGATGGCACTTGATGGAACTTGCTACACATATTGAAAAACTTCACTTGTACTGTTCCACAACATTTATTATTGTAATACCTAACCGGTTTCGCCTTTCGGCATTCTCAAAGGCTATTTACTTATTTAGATCATAATTACACTCCGAACGCATAAACAATGACAATTGTTTTCAACACGTGTTAATTTGTTATCTTTTCTTTGTGTCTCTTTACATTTACTTGTGAGCAGTCTAGACCAAATTAAGCTACCTACACATATAAAATTGTATTATGGGATCTAGACTATATTAGACTTGTGATCACAACTACTGCAATACAGTCCAAATACCAAGAAATTACTGGTTGCTAAAGGGTTCGAGTGTGTCTTCGACATGACTCCCTCCGTTATTAACACTACCTGCAGGAGAGTCTGGCATAAACTGCGATCTCTATTTTTAAATGTGTTAAAAACTATAAAGCTTTTTAATTTAAAGTAGGTGTCCTCAATGTCCCTTTTGTCCCCTAAAAGCTATTTGATCGGAAACAAACTGACGTTTTGTATTGATATGAAAGATCGTTCTTTAGGATAACGTTGTTTGAGCCGTATTGTGATCTCAGATATCAAGTTCTAGTTTATCCTCCATATCTATGAAAGTAAATCAATGTCAGGCTTGGATCAAAGTACAAGTTACCTTTATAATGCTGAGGCGAAAAAGTAAAAGAAAATATATTTCCCACACACACGCTCATACATTAGACACGCCTTTTTACCTGAAGTCGTAGGTAGAGGCATACTACCTACATTACGCTCAAATGGTACTCTTTGTATTTTATACCACGTATAAATCTTAATATATTTAAATCTCCTGTCACGATGTTTGTCCGCGATGGACTATTGAACCGATTTTGATGAAATTTGCACACCGTGTGCAGTTTGATCCAACTTAAGAGATGGGATAGTTTTTTTTTGGAAAGCATAATCTACGACCGGAAGTAGCAGGTTACAAAAGTCTTAGCCACAGCAACGCGTGACCTGGCCCTCTAGTATAATATATAAATAAGTATTTCATACATGGTATCCAATTTTATTTCATTTATTAATTTAGAACCCCGGGTTTGAACATCCGACTCGCAGGACCAAAATGTACGGAAATGATCTAAATACTTTGAAAGGGTTGAATAAATACACGAGAGTATGCAGACAAGATAATAGTAATACTTTTTGTTAACCAAAAATATCCCCGAGTTCTTATTTAGAGATGTAAACTAAATTAAGTTACGTTTTTTGACCTACTTAAACAATTAATTTTATTTGTGTACTGCGTTTAGATGTTTTTGAGTATTTAACCTAAACTACTCATCTGTCTCATAATTAATATCTTTTTTGTCCATTCCAAGATTGTCTGGAAGAAATCGAACAACAAAAATTTGTGAACGATAACTTGGTGTACAAATATAGTTTTATACTATTCTATTTTATTTATTTTACAAAATAGTCTAGATCTTATAGCATAGGTTTGAATATGTTTAATTTGGGCTAGACGATACAAGAGGTCAGTCAATTTCTCTAATAATAAAGACAAAGACGCGTCATAGCATCCACTAACAAAGTGTATGTTCGACTGCAAGTTTTGTCTATAGAGAATTCTTTCGAAACACGTGTTATGTGTCAGCACTGTCAAATATCTCCCCTGCAGGAAGTTATCAAGTGCTTGAAGTTGCAGTACGTGCTCTGAATAGGTAACGTGCTTCACGCTCACTCATTTAAAATCACTCAGATTTCATACATGATATTCATATTCTCAGCTTAGGACTTATGAAGGTAAAATATGGAAATGCTTTGAGCAATGTTTTCATAATCCTTGATAGTTTTCATGGTAAGTTACTGTAGAAGTGTTCATTAGATTTGATTAACATGGCATATATCACGTGAACCCTTTACATAAAATTCAACCAAATATTTATATTCATAACAGCATTTAGTAGGTACCTACTAGTTCAGCCTAAATTACCGAGCCATGAATTTTATTGCCATTGAGAACGGATGTGTGCAGCAAGAAATCAGCTCTTCTAGTTCTGTTATAATTGAATTAATCGTAGTAAGCAGGGTGGCTGTACGCCCGTGTGCCCCTTGTGGCTACTGAACACTGGCATTCGGTCATTCGGCGATCGAATGCAATATTCGAAACAATATAGGTATACCTACTGCCAGGACTTTGATATTGCACGTTCCATACGTTCCAATTCCAAGCCACAAATTGTGAACGTGCCGTCCTTCGACTAATATACCCATCTCCGAAATTCAATCATAAAATCCGCAAAATGATCAATCAATCAAATCAGTCTATAGCAGTCCACTGCTGGACATAGACCTCTCCCAAATCACGCCACAACACACGGTCCTGCGCATTCCGCATCCAGTCAGTCCCTGCGACCTTTTTCAGGCCATCGGTCCATCTGGCGTGGGGTTGACTTACCCCACGTGTACCAAGTCGCGGTCTCCTCTCCAGAACTCGTTTCGGAAAATGATAGTCGGAAATAAGTATTTATGTGAAAACGGACAAAGGAACAGTTTCATTTTAGGGTTTCGTACCCAAAGAGCAAATAACGGGACCCTATTCATGAGACGTCGCCTTCCGTCAGTCTGTCTGTCGTCGTCACGAGGCTGTATCTTAGAAACTGTGAAAGCAAGAGAGCTAAAGTTTTCACAGATGATGTATTTTTGTTGCCGTGCCGTTTTCTGGTACGGAACCTTTCGTGCGCGATTTCGACTCGCACTTAGCCGGTTTTTGTTGTACTGGTGGGAGCAGCGAAGCAGTTTTGTGTAGGACACCCTGGTGTGGGGCCGGACTCCCAACTAAACCTGCAATAATGCTGTATTATGCCTGAATAGCCGATTTTAAGCATCGAAGTATAGAAGATAAATTTGTACAGATTTAGTCGTAAACTAAGGAATCTTATGTAGAGCAGATAGGTATTATGGTATTACTGTCGCCTCTGGACTAGTATTAACTATTAAAACGCTTGACACATAATAATGGCGAGCTTTGAGAGCCTCCTTCTTTGAGAGAACCTCTTTGAAATAAAACGACTGTCGACATGTTATCATAGGAACTTACGTATTGTGATTTGGGGAAGAACTAAAGACATCTAGCCTACTTATATACGTCTAAGAAGTCCAGTGGACTACTAGACTAGTATAATATTATATTATGTATAATTTAATATTAGTATAATATTTGACTGCCTCTGTGGCGCAGTCGGTAGTGATACCGCCTGCGGCGCTGGAGGTCGTGGGTTCGATTCCCATCGGAGACAAATATTAGTGAGACCCATTAATATTTGTCTCAAGAGTCTGGGTGTTTCTATGTATAATATTTATATGTATGTATTTAAAAATTATATAAGTATTAATATCCGTGGTCTGATACCCATAACACAAGCAGGTTATTCCTAGCTTACTTTGGGATCAGATAGCGTAGTGTGAAATGTCCGTGAATATTTATTTTATTATTTATTTATTAGTTAATTCAATCTTTTTTTTTTGCAGATGAAAGGCCTTGAAACAAATTCACTTCCACATTCATGTCAACAAATTCCTCTTTAAAAGAAGCAATAATACATTTAAATTATATATAACATACTCTTATATAAGTAGTATCTCTGTCTAACTTGCGTTAAACTTTTATGTCCGCGTTGAACGAAACTGAACTTGCTGTTCAAATAACAAGGGACAAATAAAAATAAGTCCAGCGCTTTCCGGAATTGTGAACTGAAACGGCGGCGACTGGATTTCCAGTTAACTTTACGCTGTATTATATTCGTAGTTGTTTTATTTGAAACCCCAACTGTACCGAAGTGTATAACGATAATATGTTACGCGTCACCGTGTGTAACTTTCAATTCAGGAAACTATTTGTATTTAGCTTTTTATCAATCACCTCTTATTCTCATTCTTCATTCAATCAATATTATATAGGTATATTCGACCAGTAAAAATTATATTAATAATGTATAGATTTTATACTTATTCTTTCAATTTTATTCCAGTCGGTGTCGAGACCCTAGGTCCATGGGGTCCAAAGACACTTTTTTTTTTTAAATTTTGAAGAAGCATCGCCGCCGTCGTGTGGAGTCTTCTGGTGACCCAAGGACTGGCAGTTATTTTTCCCAACGAATTGGCACCGCCCGCGCCATTCAAAGGGGGAATGCTGCCTGTCTTTTGGGCACAATGCCACGGGGGGGCCCTATTTAGATTAAGCTTAGTTTAGTTTTATACATATTTTAATTAAATATTTATTATGCTTTATTGTAATATCTAATATTTTATTGAATAAATTCATCTATTTGCAATCATTTTCATCTTCATGATGATTAAGTATTAATATTCATAAATTTAAACAAAACCGGCCAAGTGCAAGTTGCACTCGCCCCTGAAGGGTTTCGTAGCAGCAAGTAACATAATATAAAAGTTCTTATAGTTCCTTGTAACTTTGATTGATGTTTTAACACGTTCGCAGTGGTAGTGATTTTTCTAACCGAAACTTGCGGTTTATGACGTATTAAAAAAAAACTACCAGCTCTATCTCATTCAATCTAATTTTCGTTGGTAGTTTTAATGGCAATGTACATCATATATTTTTTTTAGATATATCATTTTCTTAGTTTAGAAGTTAGAGGGGGGGGGGACACACATTTTTCCACTTTGAAAGTGTCTCTTGCGCAAACTATTCACTTTAGAAAAATATGATTTTAGGAACCTCAATAGTATTTTTGAAGACCTATCTATAGATACCGCACACGTATGGGTTTGATGAAAAAAAAATTTTGAGTTTCAGTTCTGAGCCCCAAAATTTACTGCTTTTTTTCTAATTTTATATAAGAATCTTAATGCGGTTCACAGGATACATCTAGTTACTAAGTTTCAATAGCATAGGCCTTATAGTTTCGGAGAAAAGTGACTGTGACACACGGACGGACAGACAGATGGACAGACAGACAGACAGACAGACAGACATGACGAATCTATAAGGGTTTCGTTTTTGCCATTTGGCTACGAAACCCTAAAAATGAATAATATTCACTGCATTCTTAACATACTAGTAGAGTATTATCAGATATTCTCTACACCACATCTCATAAAGTAATGTAGCTTCTTGTTTCGTGTCTATAATGTTTACAACAAGTTATTTAGTTTCAATCCCTTCCAGAACCTCTACCTAATTAGCTAATTATAATTCAATTAGCAGTGTGTTGACCCGCTGTTAATGACTACAATTTGTTTACAATTTCTAGTGCGGTCCACGTTTTTGGCAACCGATTTGTTACTAGAAGAAACAACGTACTTTTCCATATTCTGCCTTAATTACATGTTTAAGCATTCTGTGTTATAGATGTTTAAAAAAATATTAAATGTTGTGCTTTTTGTGTATTTAGACACACGTCAAGTAAATATTATTGACATTTTGGAGCTATGTAAAAATACATACCTACCTTCCCATAGTTATTTTCATTTTTCGTCAAAGGTATATGCAGAAGATGCTGTATTTCGTTTCACCTAATAGTAAACCTATCGCTGCCGTGAGCCGTGAAGACAGAGATATAGTGACCTGCTGATAAAATTTTCAATATGCCCGTAGGGCTTGTAACTTGGCTACAATTTTACTACTTCTTCCAACGAACTGACATATTTCCGAAGCACGGAAACTCGGAAATGGAAATATCACAAACGGTGCCCCAAAATAAAATAAAATAAAATAAAAAATAAAATAAAATTTATTCCCTTTGAAATTTTTAAAAAATTATTTAGGTTTGTCAAAATTTTTGTGACTCTACCGGGGGTTCGGAAATGCTACAGACTGAGAAGAACACCCCAAGAAACTCAGTCCGGTCCCTATTAATTCATCTTAGTATCTAATACAGTTTTTTTTTAAATGTAGAAAGGAGCAATTCGTGTCACTGCCAGGCAGCCTTGTCTTCTAGAAAGTCTTTAATGCTATAATAAGCTTTCTGGCACAATTTAAGTTTTATTAGTTTTTTAAATTTATTAACTGACAAACCTGTTACGGCTGTCGGCAATGTATTGTACATTCGAATACAATTGCCCGCAAAAGAATTGCTTATTTTATTAAGCCTAAATCTAGGTACAGCCAATTTATTCTTATTTCTTAAGTTTAGGTTATGGATATCACTATTTTTAATAAATTTACTATTATTTTTATGAGTATATAATAAGTTTTCATATATGTACTGTGAATACACAGTAAGGATGTTGATATCCTTAAACTTTTCTCTTAATGACTCCCGAAACCCCATACCATAGATAGCCCGTACAGCCCTTTTCTGCAACACAAAGATACATTCGATGTCGGCAGCGTTACCCCATAATAGTATGCCATAGGTCATGACACTGTGGAAATAGCTAAAGTAGACAAGACGCGCTGTTCTAATGTCTGTCAGTTGTCGGATCTTTTTAACAGCATAGGCTGCAGAGCTCAGTCTGCCCGAGACTTTCTCGATATGAGGCCCCCACTGCAAGTTGGAGTCTAACTTTATGCCCAGAAAGACAGTTTCATCGACCAATTCTACTTGATCATCCCTAATCCTAATACTGGTGTTAACGAGCCTAACATTTGGCAAGGTGAATCTAATACATTTTGTTTTAGTTTCATTTAACAATAAATTATTTGCGTTAAACCAGTGGACTACCCTAGAGAGGGCATTGTTTACTTCGTCAAGATTGCGTTGTCCACGTTCAACTTTAAATATTAAAGATGTGTCATCAGCAAACAAAACTCCCTCGTGATCGTCTCTTATAAGGTGAGGGAGATCATTTATGTACACTAAAAATAGAAAAGGTCCCAGAATTGAACCCTGAGGCACCCCCATTGTTACAGCAGACCCATGTGACTGTTTACCATTTATAACTACTCTCTGTACTCTATCTCTTAGGTAAGAACTAATTAAATCCAAGGCCGTCCCCTGGATCCCATAATGATCAAGTTTTTGAATTAAAGTCTGATGCTGGACGCAATCAAAGGCCTTAGATAAGTCGCAGAATACACCATAAGCATCATACGACTCCTCCCAGGCCTCATATATACACTCTAATAATTTAATTCCAGCATCCGTGGTAGACCGACCGCGCGTGAAACCGAATTGTTTAGTATGGAATAGTTTATTTGTATTAAAATGATTTTGCATTTGATTAAGCATTACCTTTTCAAAGATTTTACTAAACGTGGGTAGTACAGAAATAGGACGAAAATTGGACGGATCCGAGGTGCTACCCGATTTAAACAGAGGAGTTATTTTACTAAACTTCATTAAGTCAGGAAACACACCACTATCAACACAATTATTAAATATTATTGATAATTCAGGGGCAACCATTTCAATTAACGAATTAACTAAATGTACAGAAATTCCCCAGAGGTCAGCCGTTTTCTTAATATTTAAAGATTTAAAAGTTTTTATGATAGTGTGTATACTAATTTTACTGAATTTGAATATTTCATTACAGCAAGGAACATTTGCTTTTAACAAGGATTCTGCTATTGGGGTAGAAAAACCTAGGCCTCTGGTCAAATCTACTGGTATTCGAGAGAAAAAATGTTCAAATTCGTTAGCAACTTCGGCATCTGTTGTAATGATGTTACCATTTACTTTAAGTTTAAAATTATTATCATTTGATTTTGCTTGGCCTCTTTCTGCGTTAATTATTTTCCAAGTAGATTTAACTTTGTCTACACTATTGATAATTTTATTACTTATATACTTTCTTTTGGCTGCTAAGCAGTCTGCTTTAAACTTTTTTGAATAAGTTTTAACATAATTTAGAAATTCATCTGTTCTATTAAGCTGTCTTTCTGAGTATAGTTCATACAGTTTTTGTCTACTTTTATGTATATCCTCAGTGGCCCATTCACTGAAGGCTGGCCTGTCTCCGATTGTGACTTCCTTAGACTTGAATATGGAGTTGAACTCATTGTAAAAGGAATCAAAAAATAACTTATACATTACATTTGAATCTAAGCCAGTGTCTAAAAATTGAAGTTTATTGCAAAGTCCAACTCGCATACGTTCCAAGCGGTCACTAGTTACTGGTCTATATAATATTTTACGTCTTTTAACTTTTTCTCTTGTGATCTTGAAAGATGCTATTTGCCCAGTATGATCAGAGTTTATCTTATTTATAATACTCTTACTTTCTGGCAACATATCACTGTATATATTGTCCAGACAAGTAGCTGTTGTATCACAATATCTAGTAGGCTCTAAAAATAAGTTAGTGAGATTGTGTGATTTAAATAAATATAAGATATCATTGGTCTGACGTGTATTTACAAGTATATTAACATTAAAATCACCGCACACTATTAGGTGTTTATTAGTTTTTCCAAGTTTAAATAGCACTTTATCCATTACTTCATCAAACTCACAAAAGGGTGAGACTCCAGGTTTATATACGCATACTACTATGAAGTGCTCCAATTCTACGCACGATATTTCAACTGTACACTCTACAGAGAGGGACACAACATCTTTCCGTTCCTTATACTTTAACTTCTTATTTAATAAAATCAACGAACCCCCCCGTATTGTGTTGACCCTGCAGAACGCACTACCAACCCGGTGACTACTGAAGCTGAACATGAGCTCATACTCCTTACGCATATGTTCTGTAAGACAAACTATTTCAATATTTTCTGAGCTCATGAACAGCTCCAATTCAAACTCTTTGACCTGCGTTAATGTTGCTATATTATAATGCACCAGGCTGATATAATTTACATTTTTTAAATTAGTTTTATTCGGAGGACAGTTTCCGATATAGTTATGATTTGCAATTAAATTCAACACTATCAATTTACAATTTTGGCTAGAGGGTAAATCCTCTGTTGTCCCAGAAGTTAATTTAAATTACTTGGAACCGATTCCAAAGTCCTAAATCTACTCTGCTCAAATAAAGCAGTTATGTCAGCCAAGTTTTTGGCTATAGAGTAAAAATAATTGAATAGCAAACTTGCTATTTGTCTTTTATAGTATTTGCCCATCTTATTGCTAATCTTAACGTACACACGCTCACCATTGTGATCGTTTGCTGAATAATGAGCACGCGGTTATACGAACGCTTCAATCAGATTATTACAGATGTTGAATATTTAGTGAAACATTAGTTTTTTTGTTTAATAGCTCTGAAGCAACGTGGATTTACTTACACGAAGTGTGTAATCCACTTTGCTTTCGAACTATTCTACTTCAGAGAAATAGTATTATGAATCGTGTATTACTTTTTATGTTATCTTCTATTATTGATATTGTTATTTTACTATAATGTAAAAACTCGACGACTTGGTAAAGTTTAATCATCATTCGAGCGCGCCTAATTCAAGTTTATTTCTACTACTAAGGTGAGAGACAAGCAAACTGCTCACATGATGGAACGTCGTCACCGTAGCCTATGGACATAGGCAGTAACATCCGAGGCTCTTACTTGAGTGCCTGAATTCCGCTTTTTTGCTCCTCTTCCATTTTGAGCCACCTTCACCCACTCTGATTGTAAGACTAACAGCGGCCACGACAAGCCACGACTTTTTGAGTATACCTCTCCTGTTGCGAGTATATGGTGATCAAAAAAATAAGGTTCACAACTATCTCTAGTTTGTTCTAAAGACCTGCATTATCTGTATTTGTAACTTTGCCCCAAAATATAGTGCTGCATCGTATGTTGTAGGAAATGCTATCTTTTTCTTCCAACTATCGTATATTTAAAGAGCACATCTATGTATTTATTTCTAAAGAAATAATGATACAAATAAATATCCATTCGTCTGATAGCTGAATTTCATTATACCTCTCTAGTACACTTCTACGCTTTAAGGAATTTGACTCTTGAGTTATTCAAATTTCTACCGGCAAATAGTTTTACTCGAAATGATCCGCTAATTTTCGACTTGGCGAAGGAATTTTCACTCAACTTCGCAGTGATCGTGTAGCTGCTAAAGCTTTAGATACGTACATATTTATATAATACTCGTACCATTATAATATCATCCAGCTCCACCCTAACACATACTCATGATTAATAAAGGCAATATGTCATTGGGAATAAGTATATGTTTGGTACGTTCGCGGGTGGGAAACTTTTATTAACAAGTTCGGCCTAGTACATTTATCAAAAGTCAGTTTCTTATTACTTTATTCAGAAAGTAATAGTATTTTAATGGACTTTTTTTATACTACTGAGGCAGCAGACAAGCACATTAAACGTTTGGATCCCAATTTCCTATTTTATTAAACACTGTCACTCTAAAATTATGACAGAAATGGATACTGAGAAATTCTCAAAAAAAAATCAATGTCTTGAGAGCGACAGTTATAGTGCTAGCAGAGAAAATTGAGGTCCCTAGATTATCTATACTATCTATACTAATATTATAAAGAGGAAAGATTTAATCAATATCGATACATATAATAAAATCGTATCAGGTCGCTGTCTGTACATGTAAGATAAATAAGAAAAAATATTATAGGGGGGCTTTATGAACGCAATAGAACCCAAAACAATGATTTTTAGAATTTTTGTCTGTTTGTCTGTATGTCTGTATATCTGTTTGTCTGTACGGTTGTGCACGCTAATCTCAGTAACCGCTGAACCGATTGCAATGCGGTTTTTTTTATTGTGTTGAAGTTTGCTCCAGTTAACATTTAGCGTTTGTTTTATCTAAATCGGTTAAGAAATAAAAGAGTTATAACACTTTTAACAATCATTAAGCTCTTTTATGATAAAGCAAACAGGGCAGTTTCAGACGCTGCTTGATGACTCTGATGAAGAAATACCTTTCCTTTCATACACCTTATGTGACGTAAACGAAGTTGCGGGCTCAGCTAGAAAACTCGGCCTCCATGACCGCGGGTCTGAGGACGGTGGTTGGTCGGTAAGAGTCCAGCATATCGTCCATGATGGACTTTCCTTCCCGTTAAAAAAAAAGTATTCTATATTGATCCTTCTTTCATTTGTTTTCTTGTTCTTAACTCACCGTCCTCAGGCCCACAATGTACAATACTGTCAAAAAATTCTAACATTTTTTTTGTATGGGTGAACTTAGCACAAATGCCTCGAATTAGAAACCCATTATTTTTATGGCTAGTATTTTTTTTTGTATCCTTCTTATACCTATTATAAGTGTGAACTTTGTAAAGATGTTTTGTAACCCTAATATGCTTTAATTTCTTAACAAATTTGGTTCAAATTTGTTAAGTTTGTGTTGTGTACCCAGGGTGTGACCAGTATATCAATATTGATACCCTGGATTAACACAAATGTTAGGTGCTTGTTTCATAGGAACAAGTTTCTGTGGAAAACAGTTACGAGGAAACTTCATCTCTAGTTTTTAATGCTACTACTTTCCTAAGCTTTTACCCTAGTTTATATATTTGTGAAATAGTCTTTTCGCAGCTAAAGCGTCCACGCGATGTTATAAAACGAACCTTAATTTTTATTATTCTACCATTTATCGTAATACTCGTACGGGGTAATATTGCGAAGATCGAGGTCGTAAATCGCGACTGCTTCCATATTAGGGGCTTATCCTTGATTACGTACTCATATTATTGTTCCGATGTCGTTTACTCCTAACGGCCCCATTTTTTCGACCGTTCGACTTTGATCGCCAATATTGTATACCTATTACTTTTGTATTTCGACTGAAAATTATATGTACTACAATAGTTACATGTTTACTTATATAACATTGTTTTAAGCACCCATTCAATTTACTATTATTTATATTGAACCAATGAAGTAAGCTTTCGATACTGAACATTCGAAACTCATTTAAAATGCTTTGATGAAATTTAAATTCGATTTTTTTCTTGTCTCCATTGTACATTGAGCTCATAATTGCAACATCATTTAACTTGAAGTTCATAAATATATTTACTACTTGCTGGCCCGACAGACGTTGTTCTGCTTTAACTATGAAAATTGAAATTGGTATTCCAAGTTCTGAGTTACCGAACCCTAGTTCACATTCCCGGTTCCCTGTTCTCGGTTTCGCGTTCCGAGTTCCTGGTTTCAGGTTCCCGGTTCCTGGTTTTCAGTCTCTTGTCCGTTTTTCTGTCCTTGCTTCCCATTTCGGGGTTTCGAGTTCCAAGACTCGATGTTGAACTATTTCTTCGAACAGTTCGAGCCGGTTACTGTTATTTAATTTTTTTTAATTTCCCACATAACTTTCTTAATTTTTTCCGCCATAAGAATCTTCTCCTGACATTAACAAACAACAAAAAAAAATGTGAAATCGGTTCAGCTGTTCTCGAAATTTGCGCTTAGCAACACATTCAGCGTTTCGTTTTTATTTTATAGATAGTAAAAGTAAATTGGAATTTTATAATCATTTACATGTTACGGTTGAAGCAAACATCAAACTTCGTAGAACTACTTTCAAATCAATAAGTTTAGATCTATTTTATAACCTTGCTTGTTGCCTAACACGTCGTAGTTGCGATATTTAAAAAGAAATGTTTTTTTTTAAATGAAGCACAAAATATGCGAAATAGAAATGATGACAGGCTGACAATCTCGTAAGATGCTGAAATAAAACTTTTGTTTAGGTATAAAACCTACTTGGTACATCCTCTACAGCAAAAGGCCCTATGTGGACAAGCAGTGGAGAAGGGCTTCTGAAAATAAAGAAGAATACTTTTTTTTATTTTTTTATTTACTCTTAACGTGGTACTTAACTTGGATCATTCTGTTGACAAAGACCACGTTTGCTCTTGACCTCAGTTATTCTCGAAAAAAAAGCCCTTGAGCTCGACGAACATTCACGAAAACAAAATTAGTGGTTTGTGTTGACTTATTTCATTTTAGTTTCGTGTTACGTATGAGGTTATTTTTCATTGCGTGTATTGCAAGAAAAAGCAAATAACAGGGTTGTAGTCATCTGTCTGTGAAAGACAGTGTCATTGAGAAGATATTCGATAGTAATAAACTCAGTTTCAGTGTACCTACCGTAAGAAGCGCTATGGATTGCGCTGGAGAAAATCAGATTGGTTAGATGTTTGATTACCGTAGTTTAAAACAAGTATATGTCATGTTTATGACAATGCTCTCTCAAGAAGGTGTGCAGGTAATCAGGAAACATTTATATATAGTGAGCGTTACGGCACGCCTGGCCGATATGAAACATTCAATTTATTTTGTACAAATATGCATAAAATAACAGAAACTAAATCATAACATGGCATTATGAACAATAAAAACATTAGGAATACATCGTCCGCATTTGAGATCGAAATCGAACCCGAATCACATTCCGAGATGTCTTCATACGCGATACAATCACCAGCAGAGGTGGGGGGGATTAATTGCCGCTAATCGCTAGAACAGCAATCAGTTCTATCCCCGACTATAAATATTTTAAACCTCATAAAAAATTTAGTCCCGTCCAATGGGTTTAAAATTTTTGATCTGACCAGTCTTGTTTACCAACTATTTCAGTAATATCTGTGAAAGTTTTCACATTGTTTCGCTGGTTAATTTTGTACGGGTTTTTGAACTTGCAATGACGAAATGGACACTAATGACCAACACACAACAGTACAATCCTATTTGAGAGAACACAGAGCCCTCACACCACCGCACGGTGGATCCTGTTGTATGGGATGGTTGGTCAATATTATTTAACTACGTTCCGAGACTTAAGCTAAGTCTTAAAGGTGTATAATACATTCATACGTACCTAAATACATTAAATCACGCTTATTTCTCACTGGGGTAGGCAGTGACCACTGATTGCCACTTGCAACGCTCCCGGCAAACATCTTTCCCTTTCTTAACTTTCATAATTGTCTTTATTAAAGGTGTTTTGAGGCAAAATAACTTTATTAATGTCTTTATTACTCTAAACAATTTAAATATATATCACAATAAATGGATTTATAAAGGCTAGATTCTTTTAATCTGGTAAAATCATTTCTAGTACCTCACTAGGAAGAGTAGTTTTATATTTTCTCACAACCCTTGAGCACGATACTACTGTATCCAAAAAAATAAAAACAAATTAAATACATCCGTTAGAGTGTTCTTTCTCGAAGTTTTACGAGCGTTAAATTAAGAAGGAAAGATCTGAGGCGCGTAGCTTTGTACCACGTTATTCTTACTTTATTACTTTATTACACGTGCTTCTTACTTTATTTCGCTTCAGTATCTAATCATAGACAAAGCGGTTTGAGGAGATACTGCCTCTTGTTCATTTACTGTGGTTTTCGGTGATAGAATATTTTTAATTTATTTAGTTGGGAATGGTGGCCTTCAGTTCGAAAATACATTAGGAATAAAGAAGTTCACTGCCAGAACCGGACGCACGTAAAACTTCGGTCTTCCTACGCTTACTGCGGTCACGACACTGCTCAAAATCCTTCAGGGGCCTACCTGGGCTCACCCTTTGCTTAATAATATATTTTTTAAAAATGCAAGTCTCATCTAGCTACGTTGAGTTATTTTTTACAAACCTTTCTTTGATTCTGTTCGACGATTGCCATTTTATTTTAAAAGATTTTAAGAAAATATGCAGTGTTTCTTTAAGGGAAGTTATATCTGAAGCAGGGCAGTTGGTTTCTGCAATAATTATCTCCTCTAATTTTAAAAACTTGCTATCTAATTTCTTGTATTGAATTAAAAACAATTTGTCACACAAATCTCTCCTTTTTACTGGATAATCCACTATTCTTCAGAAAAAAAAAACAAAAAATAACCTATATAATTGGCTACAATACAATTCAAAACTATTCATTCATGTTAAAGACGAAAATTTAACAGTTAAGTGTAATAACTAACCGAAATACGACTGGCTCAAATTTTTTGAATCTACTACCGTGAAACTATAAACCACTGCCATTTGAAAAGGAGCATTTTGTCTGAACTTTTGATATCAACTATATAAAATACACTAACTAACGAGTTACGGAGAACTAATTAGTACCCTGACAAAATGCACTTTTTCGAAAAAAAACAGTATCAAAACTGCACTTCTGAAGAAAAAGTGGTTTTTAAATAACAATTTATTATGAAGAAGTAATTTTATCGTGAAGAACTAAATTTATAAATTTTAAATACTACATACCTTCAGCATCACTCATGATTTTTTTTATTAATTATACCCTGTTACTTTTAAAGTAATGCAATGTTTCTATACTGCACCAAACTTAAAAAACGTAATTCGCTACAAGGAAAATACAAATATGGTCAACTTTGTCGTATCATAAAAAGTATACTAGACAACCAATACTACTTTAATTACATATAATAAATGTGGTATACCCTCTATTTGCTAAATCTATGAAAAAATATTATCTACCGGCATTTTTTAAATTTTGATTAATGACCAACCAGCTCATACTACAGGATCCAACGTGCACCGGTACGTGTATTTATAAAAACCGGCCAAGTGCGAGTTAGACTCGCCCATGAAGGGTATCGTAGCAGCAAGTAACATAATATAAAAGTTTTTATAGTTCGTTGTAACTTTGACTGATGTTTGGAAATTGCGGTTTATGACGTATTAAAAAAAAACTACCAGCTCTATATCGTTCAAACTAATTTTCGTTGGTAGTTTTTATGGCAATGTACATCATATATTTTTTTTAGATTTATCATTCTCTTAGTTTAGAAGTTAGAGGGGGGGGGGGGGCACACATTTTTCCACTTTGGAAGTGTCTCTTGCGCAAACTATTCACTTTAGAAAAAAAATATGTTAGAAACCTCCATAGCATTTTTAAAGACCTATCTATAAATACCCCACACGTATGGGTTTGATGAAAAAAAAATTTTGAGTTTCAGTTCTGAGTATGGGAACCCCCAAAATTTACTGCTTTTTTTCTAGTTTTATATTAGAATCTTAATGCGGTTTACAGAATACATCTAGCTACCAAGTTTCAATAGCATAGGTCTTATGGTTTTGGAGAAAAGTGGCTGTGACACACGGACGGACAGACAGACGGACAGACAGACAGACATGACGAATCTATAAGGGTTCCGTTTTTGCCATTTGGCTACGAAACCCTAAAAATGTTCCCTTATTTATACAGCCCATAAGCTTGTGTATCAACAACCAAGCTTGAATGATCACAGCAGATTACAATTCCTCACGAATTCGTATCATGAACCGACGCGAGATATTTCATGGATTTTAACGATTACATGCTACAAACGTAATGTAATGTGCCAAATTCAGGCAAGAGTATATTTAGTATGTTTAATGAAATTAGACTGAGTCCTAAATAGGTAGATTTTAATACAATTATTGTAGACGACCGTTTGCTGTAGCCTCATAGGGCAAATCTGCGATATATCTATGATATATATGATATCCTTTTATATAAAGCACACATAGATATGTGTGCTTTATATAAAAGGAAACTAAGCATTAGGGATTTATGAAGCCCAAATCAGCTTCTACAGCAGGTTGCTCTTGACGAGGTCATGGTGAGAAGAAGAAAAACTATAAACAAGGCCAATGCGGTACTGTGTCTCCCTTTAAGGGGACTAGTCGACAAAGTTTGCGAAAAAGAGGTGCAAATGAAGACATTATTGTCGGTATTAGTAAACGAAAAATGATAGCCAAAAGTAGATTTAAAATCTACAAGATGTGTGTCAAAAAATAGTTTTGTCAGAAATTGTGTATTTATTATAAATAATTAGTAAAACATCATTGAAATCGCCTAGAATTCTTTAGATAAAGACGTTTTATGACGTCTAGTTATTAATGAATAATAATAAAATTTATATCAAAGACTAAAGAAAACATAGACCTCTAAAATGGTTTTCTTCAATTTGGAATAAGTGTAAATTTAAACTAACTATGACTAATAATGCATTCAACGAATACTTCAAGTTGCTTGCATCCCCGCGCTCGCCTGAAAATCTAGTGCGGGGGGAGTCGTGTTGCTAGACGGACGTGTGTCGCTCTGGTCTGCAAAATATTGTCGTAAAATGTTATATTTTCATTCATTTACAGAGTAATGCGTGTAACAGAGCCCGAGTTACACAATGCATACTGCATTGCATGAAAATATAATGCATTTCAACTTATTTTATGTATTGTTTTATTAAATTACTTCGAAAGGTAGTCATGCTAATATTGTAAGCGGTACTTAATCATTTCAAAATAAATAAATGACGAAATATTTGTGGACATTCTCACACAACTTAAGCTATTATAACCTTGTGTTAAGAGATATATACAACTGATGAAAATACTTACTTATATTACAGTTATTATTAACACACTGCTTTTTTGAGACACTGCCCTCGACCGTCAATTCTTTCAACTTATTACGTCTTGGGGCGACGTAGGCACCATCTACTGGCAACTTGGTTAAGGTAATAAAGTGAAAGAATTGACGGTCAAGAGCAGTGCCTAAGTGGTCCAAAGGTAAGGGCGTCTGGTCCGGCAAACCAGAAGACGCTGGTTCGAATCCTGCTCGGGACCAAAGATTTTATACAATTATTTTCCAGCAGCCAAAGAATATTTCCAGACTTCCTTGTCTAGGAAGTCTGGAAATGATCTGCTGGCTCAGTTGGATTCTCAAACAATGTGTTATTATTTTTTAAGTCTATAGGTAGTAGAGCACTAAAATGAATAGCCCGCCGAGTTTCTTGCTAGTCTATGTCGTGCCTCCTGGCCTCCAGATGATGGACTGTGTGAAAGTTTAGTTACTGATATTTCAGTTGTTGAAGTACGAAGGGAACGGGTCCTGGATTTGTTGAAGGGCCTCAACCTGTCCAAGTCAGCTGGACCTGATTCAATCCCAGCGGTATTTTTAACATCTTGTGCTGTTGAGCTATGTAGTCCCATTACTATATTGTTTCGCCGTTCTCTCAATGAAGGTATCGTGCCCTCCGTGTGGAAATTTGCTCTCGTCACTCCCATCCTCAAATGTGGGTCTAAAAGTGTTGTTATTAATTACAGACCTATTTCTAAATTATGTTTAATTGCCAAATTACTTGAGCGCACTATCTTCAATGTTCTTTATAATTCACTTAAATCCATATTCATCGATGAACAACACGGCTTCTTGAGGGGTAAATCCACTGCCACAAATCTGGTGACGCTTAATGAATTTTTAACCAGTAATATGGACAGGGGTAACCAGGTCGATGTGATTTATACTGATTACCGTAAAGCCTTTGATCGTATAGATCACGGAACGCTGCTGGTCAAGCTTTCTAACATTGGTGTCCGTGGTGGGTTGCTCAAGTGGTTTTCTTCTTATCTCTCTGACCGGTCTCAGTCAGTTGTGATGAACGGGTACTCATCATCGTGGCGTGGTATTCCATCTGGTGTTCCCCAAGGATCTCTCCTGGGACCTCTTTTGTTTCTCATTTTCATAAACGATATCAGTGTCTGTTTTAGGCACTCGACATTTTTACTTTTTGCGGACGATATGAAGGTTTTCGCAAAGGTTAACAGTATTACTGATGCTAACCTGGTACAAGAAGATCTTAAGCGACTCGCTGTGTACTGTCGTGTAAACTATCTGGACCTCAATGTCTCCAAATGCTTTACCATGAGCTTTACGCGGAAACAATTGGCATTTAATTTTGATTATGAAATCGATGGTAACAAATTAGAGAGGAGAACCATTGCTAGGGATCTTGGTGTTTTGCATGACTGTAAGCTCCTTTTTGACGAGCATGTAAGGCAGGTGGTTAGTAAGGCCTATAAAGCACTAGGGTTTATTATCCGTTGTTCCGGTGACTTCAAAAATATGAAAACTATAAAAGTACTTTACTGCGCCTATGTAAGAAGTCACTTGGAATATTGTTCACAAATCTGGAACCCATCTTATGCATGCTACTCTAATGAAGTGGAGAAGATCCAGAAGAAATTTATTCGCTACCTAGGGTTTAAATTTAAATTGGATCATCTTGCGGATCTCACGTATGAACAGCGTTGTGTGAAGTTGCATTTATTACCGTTACGCGTGAGACGCAATATCTCTGATTTAACTTTCCTTGTACACATAGCCCAAGGCCGAACTGATTGCCCTAATCTTCTCAGGGATTTGAAATTAAGAGTACCGGGCAGAAGGCTACGTCATACCCCTCTTTTATATGTTGCACCATGTCACACTAACTACAGGAGAAACAGTTACTTGCACAGGGCTCTTTCAAGCTTTAATAAGCTTAATCATGACAGTAGATACGATCTATTTTTCTCAAATGTAAGGTCTATTAGATGTAGTCTAACCTTAGATTTTATTAATAATGCTGTCACTATTTAATTTAACTGTACTCGAACTAACAACTGGTTCAACTTACTATTGTTAAATTGTTTACAAACCATATGTGGAAGCTTGTAATTGGCATATGTTTACATAATTGATTAACCATTTTATTATAGCCGTAAGCTCCCCAAATAATGTAAAATAAATAAATAAATAAATAAATGTCTATACATAATAATAAAACTGTTGAGGGTCGAGAGTCTGAACATGGAAGCTATTTTAAAAAAATGTACGCGTTCTCTAATCGATACTGAAGCCAAAATGAAATTTAAAATTTTCATGTCCGTCTGTATTCCGAATACGTATCACGCCGAAACTACTGATTTGAATAAAAATTGAAACAAGTTGAGGTTATGATCCGAGGAAGGTTTAAGAATACTTTTGATCCCGATATTTGGCACGGTTCCTTTGGGAGAGGGGATGAAAGACAAAACGGTTTTTTTAATTATAACGTCTCAATGCGTGATCCGATTCCAATTTCTTTTTCAGTGTCGTAAAGGGAGTACTTTAAGGATGCGTCACACCAGTTTCCATGTTGAGGGTTTTGTGGTTCAGGAGTTAGAGACATTTCAACTTTCTCAAAACTTCGAATTCAAGAGTTCCTTTGAATGTGAACCTGTGTGTTGGCTTTATTCAAAAAATCAAAATCAAAATTATATTTATTTCACATAGGCATTATACAGATGCGCTTGTAAAACGTCCAGAATATAAAACAAAACTCTACCACCAGTTCACAACGCGACCCACCTGAGAAGAACTGGCAAGAAACTCAGCGGGTTGTTCTTTATTTTGCTCTATTAACAATTTTAAAGAATCTAAAAACTATGCATATTAACAATTTTTTTGAGAATCCAGCAGAGCAGGTCATTTCCAGGCTTCCTTATCCAACAAATAATCATTGATTGTATAGTAGCCCCTGCACTTTTAATTTCGTCTGGTAGCCTGTTGTAAAAGCGTATACAGTTACCCATGAAAGAATTGCTGGTTTTGTGCAATCTGCTATGAAAATCATTTAAGAGCAATTAAGAGAGAATTTATCATATAAGAGCTTAATGATTATTATTATTATTTTCTTGTGGGGGACGCCGGCCACGCCGAGCGGACGATCCGACCGCCTGTTTTGCTGCCCATTTCGTCCATTTCCCCATCCACCGCTCTGGGATCAGGTTGGGTATCCCAGCATCCTCACGGCGCCCCGTTAAATCTTCCAGTGTCCTTGCAGAATCGAACTATCTGATCCACCTTTAGAAGTTCCAGATCCTCTGTGTTCAGTCTGTCCGTTCCCATAGTCTCCCATCTGCTTAGAGAGTACATGGGGCACTCAGCCAGTAGGTGGAGACTGGTCTCTTCTTCCTCCAAGCATTCCGGGCATATGGGATCGTCTTTGACTCCT
This sequence comes from Miltochrista miniata, assembly GCA_933228765.1. Lineage (NCBI taxonomy): Eukaryota > Metazoa > Arthropoda > Insecta > Lepidoptera > Erebidae > Miltochrista > Miltochrista miniata. The sequence continues at coordinate 29,520,455 of OW121752.1, read as the reverse complement.
ATTACTGTCAGGTGCCTGTTCAGGCGACAGTGCCCCGTGATTATCTCGATAACCAGTCTCATGTTTGCTCTGGTCAATTTGACCAGTTGGCTGGTTCTTTTCGCATCCAAGCCTTTGATGAAGATCTTTGACTGTCTCATTCCAGTCGACGATCTCCATCGGCGGTTGGTTTCTGCTGTTATGCTCCTGCTGATTACTCCCTTGGTGATTTTGTGAGCTATGGGAATCCCAGGCTCAGGTCCCACCAAGTTTTCCTCTGCTCCCTTTCGGGCTAGACAGTCTGCTGTTTCGTTGCCCGGGACTCCTGCGTGCCCGGGCACCCAGGCTAGACTCACTTGAGTACTTTCCGCCAGCCTGTCGAGTGACTCTCTGCACTCTTTGACAATTGCTGACGTTATTTCTTCTTTGTTTAGTGCTTTTAAAGCCGCCTGGCTGTCGCTGTATATGGTTGCCTTTCTGGTCTTATGATGGGAAATCATTTGCGCGCACTCCGTGATGGCGCTGATTTCCGCTTGAAAGACACTGGCGTATTTGCCTAGGCTTATTTGTCTATTGATCACAGTTCCGTTTTCGCATTTGATGTGCACTCCAGAACCGGATTGCTTTATTGACTCCATTCTGGAGCCGTCTGTGTAGCAGATAACGCCCTTGTCGTCGTCTATCTGCCAGTTTCCCTTTGTTCCTATATGAACTCTGTATTTTTTGTCAAAGATCCTCTCTTTCCTGATTAGGTCATTGTTAATGAGAATCATTGACATTTTGTCCTCATATGTTTTGCTAATTTTTGCGTGTCCACCATCTGCAGGTGTCGCCCTCCATAGGCCCACGCTCTTTAGCTTAAACCACTGTTCAACAGCTTTCTTTTTTATCTCTAGGTCCAGGGGGTGAAACCCCAGGATGATCTCTAGCGCGGCTGTTGGTGTAGTCCTCATCGCACCCGTGGTCATCAAGGTTGCTAGCCTCTGTACCTTTTCTAGGTTAGTTCGATTTGTCTTGTTGGCGGCTTTATGCCACCATACTATGGCTCCATGTAGGATTCTTGGTATGATTATGGCTTTGTACATCCATATTACTGTCGCGGGTCTGATTCCCCACGTTTTTCCTATTGCACTTTTGCACTGCATTAGTGCCATTTTGGCCCTCATGCATGTGTTTTCAATGTGCTTCTTAAAGGTTAGTTTGCTGTCCAGGGTGACTCCCAGGTATTTTATTTCGCTAACCACTTCCAGGTCCTGGTCATTCAGTCTCACCGGATCAGCTCTATCAATCTTCCTTTTGTTAGTGAATAGCACTACTTTTGTCTTGTCTGGGTTTAGATTAAGACCTTTGCTTTTGCACCATGTCAGGGCCACCTTCAGGCCCCTGTTCATGATGTCGCTTATAACGCTCAACACTGGGCCTGTGACGAGAATTACCCCGTCGTCGGAGTATGCCTGTGCGTATATATGCATCCTATTAAGTTTGCTGATTAACTCGTCTATTAGCAGGCACCATAGTAGCGGTGATAGACATCCCCCTTGTGGGAATCCTCTACTGGCCTGTACTTTAAGAGTGATGCCTGCCATCTCTGCCTGTATCAGTCGGTGTTTCAGCATGTGTTTCACCCATTCTGATATATCTTTCCCAATTCCTTCTCGATTTAGGGTGGCCTCTATTGATTCTGGGGTGGCCATATCAAAGGCACCCTCTACATCAAAGAAACATCCTAATGCGTACTGTTTGGCGTTTATTGATCTCTGCACCCTGCTGACCAGGTTATGAAGGGCAGTGTCCGTTGATCTGCCTTCCATATACGCATGTTGATTTGCTTGCAGAGGATTTCCGCTCTTTTCTATTTGTTCTCTAATCAAGCGGTCTAGTATTTTTTCTAATGTCTTGAGTAAGAAAGAGGAGAGACTTATGCACCGGAAGGCCTTTGCCTCCTGGTATGAGGGTTTTCCCGGCTTTGGTATAAACACCGCTCTAACCTCCCTCCATGCTTTTGGGATGTATCTTAATTTAATGCTACAGTTGTACATAGCAAGCAGGTCTTTAGCTATGTAGCTTATCACTGTCTGTAGCATCTTTGGGAATATGCCGTCCGGTCCTGCCGCCTTGTAAGGCTGGAAGGACCTAACACTCCATTGCAGGTGTTCCTCAGTTATAATGCTATTCGGCCTTATTTCACCGATGTCGACGAAAGGTGTAGCCGATACGGTATCGTCTTTGTGTTCTTTGCATTCTGGAAAGTGTGTTTTAAGCATAATTTCCAGAATCTTCGCAGGTTCGGTAATAAGTTTGTCCCCCTGCCTTATACTACCTAGTTTGCAAGCATGAGCCTTTGATAGCGTTTTGACTAGTCTTGCTGCGTCTGGTTGCTTCTCAACCCCTTCGCAGAACGCCCTCCAGCTCTGCCTGCTTTCCTTTCTGCATTCATCTTTGAATGCATTTCTAATTTGCCTGTACGCTTGCCAGCTCTCTTTGTCCCCTTTCTTGAGGGCTTGTCTGAGAGCTCGCCTAGTCTTTTTTCTACTTTTCCCTAGTGCCTTCGTCCACCAGGGTTGTCCTTTGCCTGGTTTGATTTCTCTTAGGGGGCATGCCCTATGGTAGGCCTCCCGAAGAGTTTCGTCCAGCTTGTTTGCTACCCTTTCTAGATCTACGTTGCTTTTAATGGAGGTTTCGTGTGCTGGGCTCCATATTTCCTTGATCTCGTCTTCAAATACCGCCCAGTTTGTCTTCCTCGCATTCCTAATCATTAGTCTATCGATTCTGCCTTCCAGACTGAAGGTGATTCTTCTGTGGTCCGATATGGAATCACTTTCGTCCACCCTCCAGTCTGTGATGTGTTGGATTATCTTGTCATTGGCGACTGTGATATCCAACACCTCATTCCTCGTGCGAGTGATGAAAGTGGGTATGTTGCCCACATTTACTATCCCTAGATCAGAGGAACTTAGAAATTCTAAAAGTAATTCTCCCTTTTTGTTGCAGTCTGTGCTGCCCCAGGCTACATGGTGTGCGTTGGCATCACAGCCTACAACAATAGGGATATTCTTACCTTGGTACTTTTCAACGACTTCCTGTAGTTCTGGCGTTGGCGGCTCGAAGTCTCTCTCACTTGGTAGATATGCTGAGACGAGGAGCACCCTTTCTTTTTCCCTGCGCGTCTGTAGTGTTATTTCGACGCTGGCTAGGTCACTGTAACAATCCGCCTTTATTAGTCCTATCGTTCTCGTCCTACTGCTTGCATAGATGCATGCTCTAGGAGTTGACTCACCAGCATGGTAGTAGATGTCTCCTCCCAGAGATCCGAGCCCAGTGATACGACCTTTCGATACGTATGGCTCTTGCAGTAGGGCGATATCTATTGCCTCACCCACCACATAGCGACTGAGCTCAGTCATAGCCTCGCGACAGTGGTGTAGGTTTAGTTGTACTATTTTTATTTTATTTTGTTTTGTGTTTGTGTGTGTGTTCATGTGTGTGTTGTGCTTGGAAGTGTGAGTGTGTGAGTATTGGTGTGTGTGTGTAAGTGAGTGTTGGTGTATGTATGAGTGAGTGTTGGTGTGTGTGTGTCCCCTACTTGCTGTCGGGTCCTGCGGCCCGCTCCCCACACCAGCGCGGTTGCAGCCGTGCTACACTCGGCGGGGGAGTTATGTCATTCCGCAGAGCAGGGGAGTAGTGGCGTGGTGTGTTTGAGGGTGTACTGAGGTTAGGAGGTGTCTGCTGGGTTTCAGCAGCTTTGCGATCTGCATAAGGTGTTTCCCTAGAAACTGCCTTTAGCTCTTCGCCCTTGCTGCTTGGAGGCGCCTCCTTACCCGTGCTGTTTTGTGCTGTGTTGGGAGTGGCCCTTTGCTGACTCGGCCTCCATACCCCAGTGTAACCTCCTGTAGAGGTCCCCGGCTGGGCTATGTCAGCACCACCAGCAGGTGCAGTTCCCTGCTGCAGGCTCTCCTCCTCTCTGCCATCTCCAGTGCCCTTTTGTGGGAGTGGTCGGGCTAGGACCCGTGTGGCTTGGTAGTTTATCCACACGGGTCCCAGCCCCACCACCTCCTCTGGGACGCCCACCACTAGTCGCATTTCCAGAGGGAGTGTGTCCCTACGGATGGGCACCCACTGTGATATTTTCAGTTCCTCCTCCCTGAAATCGTTTTGGGCCCTAATGAACACCATGGGATCCATGATGTGGTCCTCCGCGCTTCCAGGGAGCCAGATGGTAAGCCTATGCTTCTGTATCCTTTTAGCCTTTAGGGGAACCCCGTCTTGGTCGCCGAAGTCGCAACCAAGCAGCCACTCCATGGTCTCCTCGTTCCCTGGTGTGACGAGGTAAAAGCCTTCGGCCACGATGCCTGAGGCCACAAAGTTCAGGCTCAGCCCACGCGTCCCTTCGCTTATGGCCCTTTGTATGTGGCGCGTCAGCTTCCGCCTGACGTCAGCAGCCATCACCCCATCCATCGGCGCCCCATCGTCCCGATGAACGATGACCGAGAAGTCGCTTGGACCTGTTTGTGATCTTCGCGGCACCTCGCCCCCCTCATCGGGCTGACGTTTTGGGCGCTTCGGTGGAAGCTGTGCTGTCTGCTCACCCGGGTCGGTGCCCTGCCTCCTGATCTTTTGTGCCCTGGGGCCCGCCTGCCCTTCCGCCGCTTCAGCCGTGTTGGCTGTGGCAGCGCCCTGGCCTGCTTGACCCTGGGCCTTCTTTCTCCTTTTTTTGAGGCGCTTCCACCTTGAATTTGGAATCCAGCCCTCCTCATTTAATCTAACCCTGGACATGTCGTCCCCGAGAGACTCAGAAATAGTCCTTCCTGAACGCACATGTCCCCTTTGTGTTACTGTGGTGGTACTTTCGTTTAAATTTGTTTGTCGCGCCAGTTGCTCCTCCACAAATACTACGGAGCTGCCCATGCCACTAAATGGCTCAGGGAGGGATTTTCCGGCTCCGCCGGTACCCTCTTGTGGTACATCAAAATTTTTGTCAGCGCTCATAGTAGAAGTTTTACCGGGGCTGCCGGTGTTTATTTGGGGGAGAAGGGTAGGAGAGGATGGGTAGGAAATTGGAAAGGATTTGTACCCGCCAGTCACGCTGCCCAGCCGGCTTTCACACCTTGGTGACTGCCGACCAACCACCGTCCCCGGCCCAGGTAGTATGAGTGAGAAAGGATTTTGTGGATGGGTGTTTCTCCCTGACGTACGCATCAGCCTGACCACTTCCGCTCTCGCTTCCGAAAGTCGAGGACCCGCCAGTCTGTCAGGGAGATGGATCTAGAGTGTGGGTGAGGAGGGATGGGAAGGATTGGATATTGTGGATCATGGAATCGGGGTCTGGGGATCGACGTCATCTGCCTGGATTCGCAGATGCCGCCCTTCCCTTGTCCGGGGCCCATCAAGGGCGTCCCCGCACACTGCAACAGGTACGGGGCGGTCTATCCGCAACCTGACCACCCGCTCGGTAGCATGGGAAGAGTGCTAGTCCCTGGGAGGCGCTGCCATGCTCTCCCACTTATATGGTCGAGCATGACACCCCCTCGTCAGAGACCGTCCGAGCTTAATGATTAAGGCTAGTGTTAAATATTTCAACCGCGCCGAAGACGTGGACTAAAATTAATTATTTAGAATAGATTCTAAAACAATTCAATCCACGCCCTCGGCGCGGCCTGAATTATTTTACAATATGCTTAATCTTTAAGTTCTTCTATGATTAAGCAAACAGGGCAGTTTCACCCGCCGCTTGATGAGTCTGATGAAGAAATACCTACCCTTTCATACACCTTAAGCCTCGTAAACGAAGTTGTGAGGGTCAGATAGTTACATATATACATACAATAGCTGACCCACACAACTTCGTTTGCGTCACATGAGAGTGAGTAAGAGAGTGGTACCTATTGTATTAATACTTTAAGTAATATAGTCCCGTCGCATTTATTCCCGTCGCGCTTACTCCCGTCGCGTGTCTTATATTTATTAGAGAGGTAGCTAATAATACACTCGAGAGCAATGAATCCGGGTCACTTAAAGAATCCTAAAAATCTCGGAAACTAAAAATGCTAGGTTAATGCAATAAATTGTATTTAATAGACAATGTAATACTCCTTAAATGAAGGTATTAAAACTTCTTAGTTATTGTAAAGTTATATCATAAAAAAATCAAATTTGAAAAAGGGCCACTTTCGAAGATGGAACTACGAAATTACAGCATTTGGTGTTGCTTTTGTTTGTAATCTGTCATTTATGTGGGTACATAAACCATGTTGATAGTGCTCTATATTCATTAATCAAGCTGAAATTATGTCGCTTACGCCTGAAGAATGCACCAGAATACTTACAATGCTGGAAACCGGCCGGAGTCAGCGCGATACAGCCAGGACTGTCGGTGTGTCGCTGTCAACAGTACAAAGAGTTCTCCGACGTTACGAAGAAACTGGTTCTAACCTACGCAGACCAGGAACGGGCAGAACCAGGTGTACCACAGCACGAGAAGACCGATACTTGGTGAACACCATGCTTCGAAATCGCTTTCTCACAGGAACTGAACTCACCAATCAGTTTCGACGCCTCGGAGGAAGTAACCCAAGTGCATGGACAGTAAGACGTCGGCTTGCTGAATCTAACTTAAAACCCCTTAGACCTGCAAACGGCCCTAAACTGGAGCGTGGGCATCGTATTTCGAGACTAAGGTATGCCCAGAGCCACGTAAATTGGAGTATTGAAGATTGGTCAAAAGTTATGTTCTCCGACGAATCAAAATTTATGCTCTACAAGCACGATGGAAGACACAGAGTGTATCGAAGACCAGGGGAAAGATTCAAGCAAGCATGCATCGAAGAAAAAGTAGCCTACGGTGGTGGGTCTGTACTTGTGTGGGCCGGAATTTCTTCTGAAAGTCGCACAGAGCTGGTGATCATAGAAAACGGCTCTTTAACTAGCGTAAGATATGTGGAAGAAATCCTCAATGATCACGTTGGTCCATTTATGGTCAATTTAGGTGAGGATGCTATATTTATGCATGACAATGCCCGACCTCATACAGGTAGGATTGTGAATGACTACCTTCAAGAGATGAACATTACTCGTATGGAGTGGCCAGCGCGCAGCCCGGATATCAACCCGATCGAGCATGCTTGGGACGAGCTAGGCAGATGCGTAAAACAACGAAACCCTCCCCCAATCACGCTTCGTGAGCTAGAAATTGCTCTCACAGAGGAATGGGAGAATATTCCCCAAAATCGTATAAGGAACTTGGTGTACAGCATGCCAAACCGCGTAAACGCAGTAATGGAAGCACGAGGAGGCAATACGAAGTATTAAAATTCAAGAAAATCGTAATAAAGTTCAAAAATTTCATGTTTCCTATTTTTGTTTTAAGGAGAGATCGGCAGTTTTTTCTTTATGTAATTTTGTGTTAATAAAATGTATGGTGACTCATATTTTTTTTACTTTCATTTAAGGAGTATTACATTGTCTATTAAATACAATTTATTGCATTAACCTATCATTTTTAGTTTCCGAGATTTTTAACATTCTTTAAGTGACCCGGATTCATTGCTCTCGAGTGTATTTAAAGTGATATAATTTTTCTCACGTCGCTTATATTCATCCATTAGAGTTGACCCCCACAACTTTGTTGAAGTGATATAATGTTTCCCGTCGCATTTATTTTTGTCCGTTTTTTGGTACGGAACTCATCGTGTGCGAGTCCGACTCGCACTTGGCCGGTATTATCTTTCATCAGTTGACATCGTGTGCGAGTCCGACTCGCACTTGGCCGGTATTATCTTTCATTAGTTGACTGGCTACTACTGCAGAAAACGTTTGCTGCCATCGTCGCGTCGAGTTGCGTCGCTCATGTTTTAATAATAATTTAGAGGGTTATTGTAAGTGAACCTTAAAAGATAGGCATATGCTGTGCAGGTCTCTTTTTTAATTTTTTGAAAAGGAAAAAAATTGTAGTACACTATTTTTACGTAACTTTAACCATTTAAGCAAAGTACTTAATGGAAGCTCTCAAAAGAAATAAATTTTCCCCGTTCAGAAAACATTATTCATGGCTGCTCCGCTCCTATTTGTCTTAACGTAATGTTATTAGCCATTAGCCATCCTCAATAAATGTACTTTAAAACTCTGAAATTATTTTTGAAATCGAACCGGTAGTTCCTTAGATCCTAGCGTTCAACCAAACAAACAAACTCTTCAGCTTTATACTATTAGTATGGATTATGGTCACGCCTTTATCCCCGAAGGGATAGGCAAAGGCATATTATTATGCTCCTACATTTCACCTTTTTAGAATTTGTCCTACGTAATAGGTGGTGAGCCGTATTGCCGTGTTGAAATGGACAGGCGCAGGTGTCATTTTACTGGTTACTGGGACCAACGACTTATCATTAAACGGCCTTTTGAAGCACGGTAACGCTCAAATAACTGTCACTAAGTGGTTACATGGATGGTCACCCATCCAAGGACTGGCCATAGAGAAAGTTGCTTACAACAGAGACCTTTTACAGAACAATGAGTCTGTCTGCAGTGCCACGAGCGCTTCTTATTTATATATAACTAGCTAACCGCAACTGCGTTTACGACGCTTACGTAGGTACGTACATATTTTTGTTTGTTTGTATTAATCAAATTTCAGGCGAGTGGAAGACCCCTCTTGTCTGGATTTGTAATAATTTAAGTACAAAACAAAGAATATAATGAACATTCGTCTTTGTGAATTCGTGACGAGACTTTGTCTGTGACTCTGTTGCATTAAACTACGTCACTAGGTTACGTGGATCATCTGTTCAAAGTTTGAAATTTAAAAAAAATGACAACGGCAATCACAAAAAACGTTTTAGAGAGGGTCAGTCGGGTGAGACCGTCTCACGGCTTCTTGTTTATTTGGTAAAGCGAGGAACGCATTTCCGCTACTATTTTCTTCTTCTTCCGTGGTTCTTTTACTCTGATGTCTCTGTAGTTGCGCTACTCTATGTTGGCGAGTCATATCGCCCATATGCTCAAGGTCGTTAGCCCTGGGTATGGCCTCGATTGGTGCACTACAGCAATTCAAGCTCGTCATTGTCATCTGATGTAACCGAAGTGACTAGTGACGGAAACGTTCGTGCGCGAGTACAACTCTCTTTTCCGGTTTCTCTTGTTGTTTAAAAACTGTCATATTCCACAAACACATAAAACTTTATCGCACTGTCCTTCCGGCGTTTGATACATAGTTTTCTTGAAATGTTTGTGCTTTCCTTTTTCATTCAGTTTGCCGACCGAGTAAAGTCAGATATCTAAATACCATTAAACTAACGAGAAAAAAAGTTGTCTTTTGAAAAGTAATGGCGTTCCTTGTGTGTAAAAACGCTTCCTTTTTTTCCCATTTTTATGAGATCTGCAGTAAAGATAACAATAACGTAAGTTCATTTTAGATCGACTTTAAAAACAAAATTCTGAACATTATCATTCTATTGTGCAATAGATAAACGTACCCTGAACCATAACAGGAGGTAAATAAAACCAGAAAACGTTTCGATAACAGTGAATATCGTTTTGGCGAAATATCGAAATGATTACTTACATCACATGGGTTAGACGAAGTTACTAAAATAAATTTATATTTACCTATATCCTGTTCTCTTTAATATTTATAACAAGCATGATTAGGTTGTTTGTACTCTATTGTTGAACATACTGATCGGTCAGTATCTAGTAGCTATACTTGAAGCAAAATGTTTCATAAACTTTGTTCTTAACAAACATCGAATCTTGAATTTCATATTAAGCTCACTTAACTTGATTAGGTCTAGAGGGTAGATTGTCAGGTATAAAATAACAAAAATATAAGAAAGCTGGCACGTACTGTCGGTATGCAAGTGCCTGAGAGCATTCGCCGTCCGCCCACTAAACTCGCTACTTTACGTAACAAGCACTGCCGTCGGATTTTCTCATATCGGCCGCCTTATATAAGCACTAAACTGACCTTTTCGTGAGTGCACAATATCAGAATGATTTCTTGAAGGTATGTTGTTCTCACAATGTACCGACTTACCTACCTGTTTTCTAAATTTAGAATAGAATAGAATAGAATAAAACTTTATTTGTACACCTCGTTAAAAACTATTTACAAAATTTAAACAGACAATATTGTACAAAGGGCGGCCTTATCACTAAAAAGCCATTTCTGCGTATTTCAACAGCAGGCAGTCACAACCTGCGCCTGTCCATTTTAAACACGGCAATACGGCTCACCACCTATTACGTGGGACAAATTATACAAAGGTGAAATGTAGGCATATAATATGCCTATGCCTACCCCTTCGGGGATAAAGGCGTGACCATATGTATGTATGTATGTATATTTCCATCAGGCAGGTGGTGATGTCAATTTGGCGAGCTAAATATAAAAAAATATATTATTGATTTTATAAACCATTGATCACAACGAACCAGGAGCTCTCGAGTTTAAAGAACTTATTGGTACAAGTGATTCGTATCAGGTAGACAAGCTTCATGAGTTATATCCGTCTTTTAGTAGGCATTTTTCTTGTTTAGATATTATATTTAAAGATGCAACTAGAATAAATCAATTGCTGCTCTTGAAAGGTGCTTCTAAAATATAAATTTACTAATTCCAAAGTATTATCATATATCTTAGCAGATAACCACACAAACCCCGCAAACTCATTAATTTATGAAGAAAAATGTGGAAGAAGAAACGACAAATAGGTTAATGTCAGAGCCGTTTAAGAATTTTGAACGTTCATGAAAATTAAAAAAAACACCATTTCTCAGCGACTCTGACGCGCCGAGCCGTATTTCAGACAATTCCACTTTAATTGCTAATTATGTCGTCAATCATAGTCATCTAAATAGCAGTTTGAATCATCGTTGTGTGAATTTCATCTTCATAATGTAACGATTATGGAAATTCGGAAAAAATAAATTCAATTTTTCTCTTGACTAAAGTTAGTGAAATAAGAATTGTTATTCATATTACTCATGGCTTAGAAAGGCACATTAATTTTCAAACAAATCTTATTTAATAAAAGTGAAAGAAATATTTTCTTACTGCTGCATAAATAAATCTTTAGGGATAGCCGGCCAAGGCCGATCACAATTTTCTAAATGTTTTCTCGATTTACGATCTCAGCATAACCATCCACAATTTTTTGTATCTTCAAAGCACAAGTCCCGCCCTCACAGTTATTAATAGTAGAAAATTTAGACCCTTTCCAATCTTAAAAGCTGGTATGAAAGATCCTTAGACTCTTATGTAAACGGGAGATGTGATACATTTTTTTTAACGTTAGATAAATCCTACAGAGATGCTACCGACTAAAAACCACACGTATCCTACCTAACTCAGCCTACGGTTGGGAGCCCCGGGTAAGCCCTCGGAAGCATAACATAGTACCCCCGACAGACCTACGGCTACCACTGCGGCCTCACTTAGGGTGGGTTCGGGTGCTATCCTGCGTCTTTGGGGGGTTGTTCGGGTGTTACCCCGCATCTTAAGGCGTGAATCCCTCACGCCAGCTGTCATCTAGGCTGAAGCAGACCGCCCGCCCGCCAAGGTCCTCAGGTCCCGAGATGCGATACTGAGTAGCGTTTTGTAGCATATTTCTTTAGTCTTATCAGTCAAGATATTGTTCTTATAAATGCCGTATTCTCAGCAAAAAAAGATCCTTTTAATGCGTTCTTAAATCATTTTTATTAACTGAAAAGGTTGGATTTATGTCCCAGGTCTGGCTTGTAATTTGCGAGGTCTCGAGGAATTAGGCCTCGTTCTACGTTCATGTAATGGCTTCCCTACAAAGTTACAACACTCACTAACCCGAAAATTCAGCGCACTTACACGCTAATAATTTTATTTATCAACTAGCTGACCCCGCAACTTCGTTTACGTCATATACGGTGTATGACAGAAAAGGTATTTCTTCATCAGACTCATCAAGCAGCGTGTGACACTGCCCTGTTTGCTTAATCCTAAAAGAGCTCAAAGATTAAGTCTATTCTAAAACTATTCAGCCCACGACATCGGCGCGGATTACATTTACTCATTTATAAATTCATGTCTATGTATGATTCTTTAAAGTGATACAATTGTTTTATTTATAAACCGATTGACATGAAATAAACACTAAATGTTACGTGGAGCAAACCTCAAAACAATAAAGAAAACCGCAATGCAATCGGTTTAGCGGTTACTGAGATTAGCGTGCACAAACGTACAGACAAACCGATATACAGACATACAGACAAACAGACAAAAATTCTAAAAATCATTGTTTTTGGTCCTATTGCGTTCATATAGCCCTCCTATAATATTTTTGTCTGTCCATCATGAGGCTTTTTTTTTTTGTTTAACGTGAGGGAAAATCCTCATAGGATGTTATGCCGGACTCTTACCGACTAAAAAAACCTCACGCCACGCCTAACAGTCTATGGTTGAGAGCCCCGGGTAAGCCCTCAGGAAGGATGTCCCGTGACTCCCAACAGACCTACGGCCGCCGCTGCGGCCTCGCCCAGGGGGTGGTTCGGGTGCAATCCCGCGTCTATGGGGGGTTTCGGGTGTGACCCCGCTTCTAAGGGGGGGCGTGCGTGAGTTGCTCACGTCACGCTGCCGTCATGGGCCTGCTTCTGTAAGGACGGTGAGCGGCCCTCTCACCGTCCTCAGACCCCCGGTCATGGAGGCCGATAGTCTTCAGCGAAGACACGTCGGCGGCGCCCGGGGCGCCGACTGCGGAACTCGGGTGGGAGAGTTCTCTCCCGTACCCGGCCCGCCGCCTCCTTCGCGAGCATAACCTGCTCGCAGAAAGAGGCGGCGCAGTCCCACTTACTCCCGCTTGAGAGCATGGCTCGCACCATGGACTCGAGCGAGAGAGTGTCCACGCCCAGACCCACTACGAGGACCTGTCGCTGTTGTGCCCACGCCGTGCACTCCACCAGCGTGTGGAGCGCTGTGTCATCGCTGCGGTCCTCGCAGTGCTGACACTCGGCCGTGGTTTCCCGGTGTTTTCGCCACAGATACCTACCGAAGCTACCGTGCCCGGCAAGCATCTGTGTCAACCGGTAGGAGAGAGCACCGTGTCTTCTCTCCAGCCACTCGTCCATGACCGGTCTGACGGCCGCGATTGTGGCGAATCCCCCCTTTGGTTGCTCAAGTCGCACCTTCCATGTCTCCACGGTTTCCTGGTGGAGCAGGGTCCGCTGGGCCTCGATTTCTCGAGACGCAGGCCTTTGGCCCCGCTCCAGCGCCTCCTTGCGCCATCTGAATAGTGACGCAAGGGCTCTCGCTTCCAGGTCCCATGGAGGGGTCCCGGCTAGGAGACATGCCGCCTCACCGGAGATCGTGCGGTATCCTCTTATCACCCTGACGGCCATCATTCTCTGCGGGCTCAGCAGTCTAGCCTCATTGCTGGCCGTCAGGGTCTCCGCTCATACGGGAGCCCCGTACAGGGCCATGCTTCGCACGATCCCCAGGTACAGCCTCCTGTAGGGAGCGTTGGGTCCCCTGATGTTGGGCATCAGCCGCGCGAGTGCGGCCGATGCTCCCCTCAGTTTTGGGACCAAACTTCGGAAGTGATGTCCGAAGTTCCACCGGCCATCGAGTACGAGCCCCAGATACTTCATCGAGGGCTCGATGCCGATGCTGACGCCCCCTACCTGTATCCATCATGAGGCTGTATCTCAGAAACCTTGATAGCTAGACAGTTGAAATTTTCACAGATGATGTATTTTCTGTTGCCGCATTTATTACAACAAACACTAAAATCTGAAAAAAAGATGATGATTAAGGTGGGCTCCCATAGAAAAAACGTGCTTTAATGCCGATTCGCACTTGGCCGGTTTTTTAAAACAAAATTCGGCAGTGTATTGAGTATCACAGAATGCACAATAAATAAGAGCAGTATTACGCCCCGCAATGTTTCAACTCTTAATCCCAGTTATGCACGGCGAGCCATTTTTGTTTCACCAAATAAAATTGCTACTCGCGTTACGTAAACCTTATATGACGGAAAAATGTTTGTCGCTAAAAGGAAAATTGCTAAGTGTCCAGTATTAATGGTGTCTCTAAACGGTCGTTTGCGTTCTACTGTGTGATTATTGTAGGGTAACGGATATAGGTACCTACTGAGTGTCAAATAACAAGAAAGCCGTGAGATCGTTCTCACTTGACTGCCCCTCTCTAACACGTTTATTGTGAAAGTTAAAGTTCAATTCGATTGACGTTGCCATTTTTGTTTTATTTCAAACTTTGAAGAGATGATCCACGTGACCTAGTGACGTAGTTTAATGCTACAGAGTCACAAACTACAGACAGAGTCTCGCCATTAGCCCCTCTGCACTCTATTTTATAGAGAGGGGCTAAAATGCAAATCACGGTGCATGGTCAGTGTCTCTTAAAAAGTAATGTATTATTTTATAGTCGGTAGAGTTCCGTATCCGAAGAGTAAAAACGGGACCCTATTACTGAGACTTTCTTGTCCGTCTGTCGGTCTGTCGGTCTGTCTGTCATGACATCTCATGAATCGTGATAGCTAGAGTTCTGATTCTCAGATGATGTATTTCTGTTGCCACTATAAGAACAAATGCTAAACACAGAAAAAAAATAGGACACTCCCTAACACACACGACATTTTTCTTTTTTTCTTTTGACGTAAGTACTTTTTTTTATTCAATGACTTTAATGACGTGTGACAGCGTAGTCAGCACAGAAAATATCAGATCCGTTTCAAGACTTTAAGCCAAGCTGTAATAAAGCATAATTTTTTAATAAACTCGATTTAAGAAAATAGGCGCGCACCAGGTGTCTAAGTTAAACATATAGAAGAATTAACATAAATACTAAAGTTTTATGATATTAAGTGGTTGAACTCGGAACTTGTATAAATATTTCATTAATATCTAATTTTTGGTACAGCTAACGACCAAAGTTTCGTCCATTATGGTCAATAAATAACACGTTTACAGCGGATCTTAAAAAAGTAAGTATTTTGCGACTTATCATGAGTAAACATGAAAATGGCAGTCGATATATAGGTATATATGTGTGCGTGTAATTTAGCAAAAAAATGATGTTTGAAATGGTGGCAAATTTTACACATTATTAATAACTAGACAATTAAAACTGGGACTCGGACTCGGCCATAATGACTCCCCAGGGCTAGGAGTGAGTGTACTTATCTAGGTACTTTTGTTGCAGTATTTTTAAGGGAAAGTTCTCGACTGTACAAATTAATAAAGCTCAAACTCAAGGTAACTTCTGTGAATCGTTAGGGAATTCTCTCGACTGTCTTTCGACTCCAGACCTTCATTAAATTGTAGTACTCTAAAGCACTTAATAAAAAAAATTACAAACGTACTCGTTGTCACTACAATTTTCGATGGTTTCCCTCGATTTCTCCGGGATGCCATCATCAGATCATCACCTCCTTGTAATGTGGTCCGACGCCTTAGGAATATCTACTTTCCAAAGAAAAAAAATTTAATTCGGTTCATAAAGGACGAAGTCCTAAGCGAACAAACATAAAAAGATACCTATGTTACACGGTCGAATTAAGTAGGTAACCCTCCTTTTTTGCAGTCGGTTAAAAAGATTCTGAAACTCGTTAACATAAGCAACTGTCGCTATAAATTTGCAACAGTAATCTAACAAAATTAAAATAAGATACAACGCTATAAATCCACTTGCCTATTTCTACAGACGGCTTTGGGGCAGGGCCGCTTTAGAAATATTACTAACGGCTTCGTGTATTTTATAGAAGCCATGTTCAGAATCACAAATAATGTTCTTTTTGCTTAAATAATTGGGGTTTTAAGTTCATTTCTATCCCTGTAGCGCTTGTCGATGTAAATATAATACAGCAAACGCGTAAAAATATTATTTTTGTGCCTATCTATAAATTCATTTACTTTCCAAATTATTCTGTTAGAAAATGGACTGTGAGCCTTTTTTAGGGTTCCGTAAACAAAGGGTAGAAAACGGAACCCTATTCATGAGACCACGCTGTCCGTCTGTCTGTCTGCCTGTCTGTCTATCTATCTGTCTGTCTGTCCGTATCTCTGTCTGTACGTGTCGAGACTGGCTCATGAACGGTGATAGCTAGAAAGCTAAAATTTTCGCAGTCGCAATTTTACGAAGGTCTGGAGGCGATCTGATAATAGAGTCGAACGACAGTCAAAGGAATTCCTAATTTAAAGAAAATTACAGCAGTCAGGAGAGCTCTCATGCCTTTAATATAACCAACGTGATTTATTATCGATGTTTGATACGGAACCCTCCGTCAATGGGCCGGTTTCTTACGCCAAGTTTCAGGACGTTCCTAAATATTATTTTCAAACAAAAAATCTTTAGGATTTTGTCACCCCAGTAGTTTTGTTTGTTGGCCTACGTCCTACAGTGGACTAATGATTGGTTGAGCTATAAATTAATACTTACATACTGAGCTATTTTTCTTTTATAAATCTGAACCAATCTACGATTATAATAATCCCTTATATCAAATGCGACAAAAGATAATACGATACGTCTGGACTCGACAAAGTTTAACTCGGCTCGGTAGAACAGAAATAAGAAAAGTTTTCCAGTATTTTCCAGGCTGCGTAAGATCTGTTTTTATTCAGATGACACCTGAGTTGGGGAAGCTTTGAGGCTCAGGGGAGGCACATTGGTACTTTTTGTTTTTATAAATGTAAACTTTTCAAGAGAGAAGCTTTATGGAAAAGTATGTATTAATGTATATAGTGGGATATTTCTTATACAGCGCTCAGTTTTTTAATCTTTGTTATTACGAGTTATATATCTGTTACTTACTCGACATGCATCTTTCGCCTTATTCATCGTCCATAAAATAAAATAAAAGCTCATACCAATGGCGTACGAGACTAGTGTTGCCATCTAGAGCATACACTCTGTAACGAGATTCGAAGGAAATTAACCGCGTGTCCTTATCTAAAAACGAACATTACGAAATTTCAAAAAATGTTGATCTATCTTTTTATTATAATTTTTAAGTTACTTCAAGAACCGTAGGTTTTCCCCCGGGAACTGCGTGAGATCTGTGCCTGGATACACGTTCGAGTCGTAAGCTGTCGAAGTTACTTTTGAAGATTTTTTTTATTTAATTCAACATAATAATATCGTGTTATACAATGGGAATGTGGTAGTGTATGTTTAACTTCGCACATAATACCGAATGATGACACAAGTACATAGTTACGTTTGGAGAGTACAAAGGGCATACCCGAGTAAGAGCTTTATTACGAGAAATTTTACAAGTTGGTAACACAGATCATACTTGAGTTGGTATAACCCTCATTTAGAAAATTATCAATGTTTTAATAGACGTGTAGTTACTTGTAATTTACACCGAAATGAGAGTTCGCTGCCTAAAGTTACTTTGTATTTCTCCCAATGCTTGCCATGAATGTAACAATAGTCTCATGAATTTTATTGGGTAGTGTTTTGTGGTTGAGAGAAGCCAAATGTGTCAAGAATTGCGGGCTGTCATACACGTTTCAATTACAAATCCTAGCAAGCAGGGTAGGTCTTTATGACCAATAACCTTACTACCTACCTTCGTGACCAATGAACAAGAGTAGCAGAAAACAGGTATGAGTTCGATGTCAGTCATTATGGTGATCAATTTGTTTTTGCCGAGGAGTTCTCGGAGCTGCCCGAAGTTATACAGGTGAGTAGGTATGCATGACTTCCGTGGCAATTTAAGTTTATTTCGGAGGGTTTTCTATCTTAGTACAATATGTATGTATAAAGATGTTACTTACTAATATTAGCACAAGCATCGATTAGCATAATTTGGACTAGAAAGACTTTGCCTGTTCATATGACTGTAAAATCTTTCCCAATGCAATGTTAGCAAAATTCTCAATGCTATCCTAAAAGCGATTCTAATATTTTTCCCAAAATGGGGGATTGAACCCCTAGGTACCCGATGTCGAATAGATAACATTTACCGTCATTTTGATACTTACTCAACAAGCTCCCATATTTATATGGTTTCAGACTCATATTCCCAGTGGTCAATATGAATTTGATATTATAGATAGGTACATTTACTGACTCGGAAATGAGAGAAAATACGTACACGTGACGAAGTGACTGCTGCATTTCTGGACTATTGCAGAAGTCTAGATAGGATAAAACTTTCAGTATGTACTAACTACAGATAAAATAATAGCACTAGATTTGCGCTCTCATTAATATTTCACACCCATAAGCCAGACGGCATGCAGCAGAACTATTTTATGCTTGCTTTATATCCCACGGGCTTCACCCTGCGAGACCAGCCCGGGGCTAAATTCTACAGTTTAATGTAAGACTTAGATCATTTAATTTTAGCTAAGAAGAAGTGCTATTTACTTTGTACATATATCGGAATACATAATAATGGTAATATAATACATTCTCAGCATTTTTGCTATTTTCACTCTTATTGGGGTGCCATCTTACTAACGAAGTTCGGCGATCATCAAGGCAATATGAAGCTTGGAGACAACAGTTCTGAAGAGAGAACGGGTACTTTTGTCTTACCACTGGCTTAGGTTCTTGAGCCAAGATATTAGCCACGCCAATATGATGCCGCCGACTGATGCAAAGTCACAGCGACTTTCTTCTTCTACCAACACTGAGTTTTTCCTGTATCTTGTCCTGAATTATAAAAACAATATTGTATTATGAGAATATGACTGTGTTTTAAAGTCAATATTACTATCCGGCTTTTAGGAAAATCTCGTTACTTAGAGTGACAATTAAACATTACAATTACTTACTTTAACATTATATATCCAAATCTATATGTTAATACATATAATCAAACCAGCTAAAACCACAAGGTGCTAATTAACTAGAATATTTCGGCTACTTAAGTATTCGATTTGATGAGATTTACTCAAACTTTGATTAAGTAAGATCGAGTACGAGCCCCAGATACTTCATCGAGGGCTCGATGCCGATGCTGACGCCCCCTATCTGTAGGCTGGATCCTGCAGGTGGTCCCATCCGAGGTCCTTGGAAGCACAGAGCCTCGGATTTGTGAAGGGCGGCCTCGAGGCACAGCCGCCGAATCCGACCCACGACCTGAGCAACCCCTGCCGTGGCCTCTAGTGCTGAGACAAATTCAAAAGCTATAACTTAACAAAACAATTAACCTAGACATACTCTTTTTTTTTTAAATAGCCTTAAAGACGTTTTAATTGGCTTAGTTTTCATGGAGAAAACAGGGAAATACGAAACTGCTGCTATCCTTATCGCTATGTTCGGGTTTGTCCAGGAGTTGTGCGACGGCAATACTTAAATTCAAATCAGCACATGTTCCCTCTTAATGATGACTTTGACGAGCCTTTTACTCCAAGGGTTGTTCAAATATGCTCCAAATGAAATGAATACTAAATTGGCCATTGTACTGACTAGAGGGACGCAGTCGGATGCCAAAGCTGACCATTCCCTTCATTTTATGTTTCATTTAACGCTGATTACAGTTGACGAGTGCCACCGCTTAATGAAAGGGCTACGTTTAATTATCTACATATATTATGCTTTAGCAAATATAATAGTGTAGGTATTTAAATTATATTCTTTTGACAGCTATTGTTGTTGTTTATTTGCATGTTATTAGTGTACTACACTCGAGAGCAATGAATCCGGGTCACTTAAAGAATCCTAAAAATCTCGGAAACTAAAAATGCTAGGTTAATGCAATAAATTGTATTTAATAGACAATGTAATACTCCTTAAATGAAGGTATTAAAACTTCTTAGTTATTGTAAAGTTATATCATAAAAAAATCAAATTTGAAAAAGGGCCACTTTCGAAGATGGAACTACGAAATTACAGCATTTGGTGTTGCTTTTGTTTGTAATCTGTCATTTATGTGGGTACATAAACCATGTTGATAGTGCTCTATATTCATTAATCAAGCTGAAATTATGTCGCTTACGCCTGAAGAATGCACCAGAATACTTACAATGCTGGAAACCGGCCGGAGTCAGCGCGATACAGCCAGGACTGTCGGTGTGTCGCTGTCAACAGTACAAAGAGTTCTCCGACGTTACGAAGAAACTGGTTCTAACCTACGCAGACCAGGAACGGGCAGAACCAGGTGTACCACAGCACGAGAAGACCGATACTTGGTGAACACCATGCTTCGAAATCGCTTTCTCACAGGAACTGAACTCACCAATCAGTTTCGACGCCTCGGAGGAAGTAACCCAAGTGCATGGACAGTAAGACGTCGGCTTGCTGAATCTAACTTAAAACCCCTTAGACCTGCAAACGGCCCTAAACTGGAGCGTGGGCATCGTATTTCGAGACTAAGGTATGCCCAGAGCCACGTAAATTGGAGTATTGAAGATTGGTCAAAAGTTATGTTCTCCGACGAATCAAAATTTATGCTCTACAAGCACGATGGAAGACACAGAGTGTATCGAAGACCAGGGGAAAGATTCAAGCAAGCATGCATCGAAGAAAAAGTAGCCTACGGTGGTGGGTCTGTACTTGTGTGGGCCGGAATTTCTTCTGAAAGTCGCACAGAGCTGGTGATCATAGAAAATGGCTCTTTAACTAGCGTAAGATATGTGGAAGAAATCCTCAATGATCACGTTGGTCCATTTATGGTCAATTTAGGTGAGGATGCTATATTTATGCATGACAATGCCCGACCTCATACAGGTAGGATTGTGAATGACTACCTTCAAGAGATGAACATTACTCGTATGGAGTGGCCAGCGCGCAGCCCGGATATCAACCCGATCGAGCATGCTTGGGACGAGCTAGGCAGATGCGTAAAACAACGAAACCCTCCCCCAATCACGCTTCGTGAGCTCAAAATTGCTCTCACAGAGGAATGGGAGAATATTCCCCAAAATCGTATAAGGAACTTGGTGTACAGCATGCCAAACCGCGTAAACGCAGTAATGGAAGCACGAGGAGGCAATACGAAGTATTAAAATTCAAGAAAATCGTAATAAAGTTCAAAAATTTCATGTTTCCTATTTTTGTTTTAAGGAGAGATCAGCAGTTTTTTCTTTATGTAATTTTGTGTTAATAAAATGTATGGTGACTCATATTTTTTTTACTTTCATTTAAGGAGTATTACATTGTCTATTAAATACAATTTATTGCATTAACCTATCACTTTTAGTTTCCGAGATTTTTAACATTCTTTAAGTGACCCGGATTCATTGCTCTCGAGTGTAGATGCTGCTCGCGACTTCGCCCGCGTAATATTCGGTACCCGTTCCCGCTTCCCGTGGGAACATTTTCCCGGGATGAAAGGGAAAATGTTAAAAGCCTATGTGTTATTCCAGACTATAAGCTATCTCTGTAACAAATTTCAGCCCAATTTGTGAAGCCGTTAGAGCGCGATTGAGTAACAAACAGCCAAACATCTTCACAAACTTGTGACTTCAAAACGTGTCAATATTTTGGGGAATTCAAACAGGTCATAATCTGATCTGCCAAGATCTTTAAGCCAAACCTGTATTTATACAGCACTTCTTCTGTCTACCTTCACGCCAAATCCCTTGCGAGGTAGGCAGAAAGAAGCACAGAAAGGCACAGAAGAACAGCACTTCTTCGCCTTTAAATATTCAAAGGAATCATTTTCTTCGTCTAAATTGAATTCCTAACTGACCAACTATCATCACTATCATTCAATTGATCAGATAGGAATTAAGCCCCTCATTGAGTTTCATTCTGCACAACAGTTGGTTGTTTTAGTTGGTAAGAGTAGAAATACAGGTTCTTGAGTAAGAGTCAGTCTCAAACTAAGTAGTAGGTTTTAAGGGTAGACACTTACGCCTGAAAAAAACATTATTTGTCTTTTCTCAATTCTCCCAATCAGCGGCTAGATAATTTTGACGAGAATTTCACTTGCATTATGTTAAGTACACAGTGTAACTAAGACTATCTACTTACATTTTAAAACAAGTACCTATTAGGTTCTGACCAAAAAATATAAAACCTTTTATACCGCAAGCAATATCACGCAAGCAAAGTTGCGAGCATCAGCTCTTAAAATATAAAACTGTGAACTTTCTCCCCCTCGGGGTTTCGGGGACATGCGTTACTTCTCATGGAGTTAACGTTACACCCTGAGGGTACAGTAGTGGCTTCTTCAATCAGATCCCTAAGATCCAATATCTTAGGGATTAACGAAAAAGCCAACATTAGGAGGAAGGGCCTAACGGTACTCTGTTCGTTGAGCAGCCCGCCTGGGGCAGTACCTCCGCCCTGCAGAAGACCGCGGTAATAGTAACCTGACTCCGGTCGGGTTATGTTCTCCGTCGGTTAGCAGGGATCCAGAGCTCATTGGGGTGACATTGTGCCGGTGACGGTGAGACCAGAGGCTTATCTGTCTCCATTGGCAGATCGAGGTGCGGAATATTGGTACGGCGATCAGGGAGACCCGATGAAACGGTTGACCGCTGACCGCCCGGCAGGCTGTACGGGACCCGAACCTGGGGATTACTTTATCTCCGCCCCAGGAGGCTGAACCAGCAGCCTGTGTAAAGTTTCTGGTGCTGTGGTCGTGCCGGAGGAGGATACCGGAGTGGACGCGGCTACTGCATCGGGGGGGGACCGAGGGCCCTTCCGTACGCCGTGCCAATCTACCGCACTACCTCTGTCTGCCTTCGGTGAGTTCGAGCCTCACCTAGAGTCCTGCGCCACCGGCACAAAAGCGCCCCCTTCACCTTCTTAATTCCTCATATTTTTAACAACTATGGCTCATTCAAAGAAAAAGAAAAAGGTATCCACAGCGGCATCGTCGTCCACACTTCAAGTGGACTTTTGCAACATCAGAGGTATGCGCGCGAACATCAACGTAGTCCACCACCATCTTGAAACTGCGAAGCCGACCCTTTTTTTTCTTAACGGAGACGCAGATCTTACGTCCGGGCAATACATCTTGCTTAATGTACCCTGGCTACAAGCTTGAGTACCACTTTAGGCAGAAAGCCGGGGTATGCATGTACGTCCGGGATGATGTCTGCTGTCGTCGTCTTACAAGCCTCGAATACAGGGACCTGTCTACGTTATGGGCACGCTTGGATCACGGGGGCCACACTCGGATCTACGCGTGCGTGTATAGGTCTCACAGCGGTGGTAACACGGACACAGTTCGCCTTTTTGACCACCTGCAACAATTGACTGACAAGGTGATTGAGCAGTATCCCTCCGCGGAAATAGTGATTCTGGGGGACTTCAACGGACACCATGTTGACTGGTTGGGTTGGGAGTTTTTCACGTCGTACCCATGGAGGCGGTTTTGTTTTGCCTCAGAGGATCTGGATTCTTGCGCTGCAGCGGTCGCTGCGGGGATATTGGAGGGCATGGAATGCTACATTCCTAACCGTTGGATCCCTGTAGGAGCAAAAAAGCGACAGTGGTTTAATCGGCTCTGCAGAGAAACTTTATTGTTGAAAGAATCTGCTTACAGGGCTTGGACCACGGCTCGTGCAAATTCAGATCCAAACATCTCTGAGGTGAAACGCAAATTAAATGCCGCCTCGAGGGCCAGCAAAAGAGCAATTGTCAGGGCTAAGTTCGATTTCGTCGGCAGAATTGGTGAACGGCTAGCAGGCTACCCTTCAGGGCGTCGCGGATTCTGGTCGCTTGCCAAAGCTGCCGAGGGAAATTTCTGTCGGTCAGGTTTACCACCTTTACTTAAACCCGACGGTAATTTGGCCCAGAGCGCTAAGGAGAAAGCCGACCTTTTGTGGTGTGGAACTTCCATGCCGGAAGTAAAATTTACACAGCGTAATGTCCGACGTGAGCTTCGATCCCTGGACGTTCATAAGTCGAGTGGGCCGGACGGTATACCCGCGGTGGTACGGAAGCAGTGTGGTCCAGAGTTGTGTCCGGTACTTACACGTCTTTTCACGCTTTCATATTCCAAGCAACAAGTCCCGGCGTCGAGGAAGATCGCGTATGTGCATCCTGTGCCCAAGAAGGGTGACAGGACCGACCCGGCCAACCTCCCTTTTATCTAAGGTGATGGAGCGTGTAATTAATACACAGCTCCTGAGGTACCTAGAGGAACACGACCTGCTCAGTGACCGGCGACAAGGCTAAGCTGGCGTCCAAGAAGCTAGGTGTGCTCAACAGGGCGCGGCGGTACTTCACTGCTGCGCAAACACTGCTTCTGTATAAGTCGCAAGTGCGGCCGCACATGGAGTACTGCCACAGTATAAATATATCTTTAACCAGTATTGTAGCTCCCTACAAACGGACGAAGCGCAAGCCATACCTACGATTCTCGTTTTCGGCAGGCCTTTCAGCACGCTAGCAGGCGATTGTGCCGAGTAGACGAATGGACGGTGTGTCGTTTTTTGATAGTAACCGCGCGTGTTTTATTTACTAAAATCCATACTAATATTATAAAGCTGAAGAGTTTGTTTGTTTGTTTGTTTGTTTGAACGCTAGGATCTCAGGAACTACTGGTTGGATTTCAAAAAATATTTAACAGTTTGATAGTCCATTTATCGAGGATGGCTATAGGCTATGTAACATCACGCTTAGACGAATAGGAGCGAAGCAGCAATCAAGAATGTTTTGAAAACGGGGAATATTTTTTATTGTCTGAGAGCTTCCGAGGCGTACGCTGCGTAAATGGTTACAGTTAGGTAAAAATTGTGTATTACAAAATTGTTTCTCTTAAAAAGTTCTAAAAAGAAGTCCGCAACAGCATATGTCTATCTTTTAAGGTTCGCTCACAATAGCCTAATTTGTCTATATTTTAAGGTTCGCTCACGATATAATGATACTGAAGAGTTTGTTTGTGCTCGGATCTCAGAAACTACTGGTTGCATTACAAAAATTATGTTACAGTTTAATAGTCCATTTATTGAGGCTGGCTAATGGCTATATAACATCACGCTAAGACGAATAGGAGCGGAGCAACCATGAATAATGTTTCGAGAACGGGGATTATTTCTTTCTTTTGAGAGCTTTCATTGCGGACGCGGCATAAATAGTTAAAGTTACGTAAAAAATATGTATTACAAAATTGTTCCTCTTAAAAAGTTATAAAAAAAAGTTCTAAACAGCATTTGCCTATCTTTTAAGGTTCACTTACAATAACCCTCTTATTAAGTTGTAAAGTATGAGCGACGCGACGAGAGTAAACTTGGTCTGCAGTGGCAGCCAGTCAACTGAATGATAAAAACCGGTCAAGTGCGAGTCGGACTCGCACACGATGAGTTTCATATTGAAAACCGGATGAGTGGAGGTAAAAGCGACGGGAAACATTATATCACTTTAACACCTCTTTCCTTCTCACTTTCATGTGACGCAAACGAAGATATGCGGTTCAGCTCTAATGGGCTCCCGACATGATCATGCCTTGGAATTGTCAATCATGTTAAATATGAATGGAAGTTGCTTCTGTGTGCGTGATATGTTTGCATGTGTGTGTGCATCAACGTGCATGTACACATGATATTTAACGTGCTTGACAATTGCCAATTGATCGTGTCGGGAGCCCTTAATGAATACAAGCGACGCGACGCGACGGGAATAAGCGCGACGGGGGTAAATGCAACGGAAAACATTATAATACTCGAAATATTGATACCATGACAGTGGGAAAGAGAGAGGTTCTTTCTCACTCTCATGTGACGCAAACGAAGTTGCGCGGGTCAGCTAGTATTTAATATGACAACTAGAGTCTATTCTATTGTGCTAGTTTTGGTTGCATGAATTCGTCAATAACGCACCCAGAGATAACGTTTTTTAGATTACCTGGAAACTCCGAAAGGTAAGACTATAAATTGATTTTACTTAAGTACTAATTGGTACTATACTACTAGTTGACTAAAGTTAAACAAAGTGATTGACACGAGTGAACTAGGTAGTTACATGAAGTAGGTATGTTTGTGTTTAAAACTAGACTTGTGCTTGCTCAGTCAGTGAACGGTGCGATCCAATATAGTACAATATCCAAAAAAAAACTAGTTCTGAACTCTATTACGTGTAGGTAGTCCATTTAGTTCCGTTGTCAGTTCGTAGTTATTTAATTGAGAGCAATGATTTAGGTATGTTTCAAGAGTATTCATTTCTTTGTGGATGACCGATGTTACAGTACACTTAGCACCGTATGACTGTCTCTGTGGCGCGGTCGGTATTAATACCGCCTGCGGCGCTGGAGGTCGTGGGTTCGATTCCCACCCGAGACAAATATTTGTGTGACCCATAAATGTTTGTCTCAAGAGTCTGGTTGTTTCTATGTATAATATGTATGTATTTAAAAAGTATATTAGTATTAATATCCGTGGTCTGATACCCATAACACAAGCAGGTTATTCCTAGCTTACTTTGGGATCAGATAGCGTTGTGTGAAATGTCCGTGAATAAAAAAAAAATTGACAGCATTTTTATTAAGTACCTTTGATTTTTATTACACGCATAGAGACAAATATGAACTTCCAAAGTTTAACACAACTTGACAATGTACGAAAAGTACCAGTGTACTAGAGACTGACTAGTACTTTCAAATCGAAAAATAGTTTTAATTTTGTAAATCAAAAATTTAACGCAATGATTATAAAGACTAGAATTTCGTGATTTTATCACTGACGAAACATGTGATGAGCCGATTATTATTGTCTACGCCGCTTACTCGTTTTCAAATTTCTACACCCGTCTCACTCAATCGTTAGTAGATAACGGGCGCTGCGCCGCCACGCCGCCGCCCCGCGCCGCCAGCCGTTGCGGGGATATTTTATTATAACTCATAAAGTATTTTCTTGTTTAAATAAAAAAGGTTTAATATTACTCGAAATGAAAGCCGGTTGTCAGTAAAACAACAATCCTTAATACAAATTGAAGGCCTTGTGGGCGGATTGAAAAAAATCAACTGCATTAGGCTCACTATCTATTACGCGTACGTAAAACTATAAGGTAAAATGTGGGCGTATACTATTCCTCTGCCTACACCTTCAGGGATAAAGGCGTGACTATATGAATGTATGTATGTACATATTTACTATCGCAATACTAAATAGAAAGTCAAAGTAGGCACATATTAGTAAAATGCTGTAGGTGGGCAGCCCTATCGCATGCTTACGTACCACGCGGCTGTAGGCATTTATTTCTAAAATCCGGCCGAGTCAAACTACAGTATACAGTGGTACTGCTGTCACCCTTGAACGGGGGCACCTGAGTATCAGCTTCGTCCATTTGACTCGGTGCAAAGACGTGCTGTAAGAGTTGTCAGCGATCCTATACTTACAAGTGGTGTGGAACCTCTTCGCGACAGGAGAGACTTTGCCTCCTTATGCGTGTTCTACCGACTGTACAATGGTGTGTGCTCTGAGGAATTGTTTGATATGATGCCCACGGCTACGTTCTATCACCGCACCGCTCGCCACAGACAGGGAGTTCATCCTCCCACTCTGCATCCGGAGCGATCCAGCACGGTTAGATCCGATAGGGGTTTTCTTCCGCGCACGCTTAGGTTGTGGAATGATCTCCCTGCCTCGGTTTTCCCAAACGCTTATAGTATGGGGTTCTTCAAAAGGGGTCTTAGAAGGTTTTTACAGGGTCGGCAGCGCGAGTGTGGCGCCTCTGGTGTTGCAAGCGTCCATAGGCTGCGGTGACCACCGGTCCTTCTGGTGGGCCGTATGCTTGTTTGCCACCTTAGTGGTATATAAAAAAAAAAACTTTCCATAAAAAATACGTACATATAGCAAAATATGAATAAGATATGCATTGACCGCAACTTAACATACTGTTTCTACAAAGCATCTGAACGTTAGTTCTTAAACATTATGCGTAACTATCGAATCTATTGACAGTATTTATTGCATACTAAAGTTTTCATACATTTTCATGTTTAAAGATTGTCTCGGACGCCAACATTTTTCGGTACCCATTCTAATGTTTATAAGCGTCCTTGCCTTTGAAATGGACGCGAGAAACTGTTTTCTTTCGTAATTGACGTAATCGCCCATATTTGGGTGTCCCGTAAAATCTTTTTATATAACGTAAGTGAGAATATTTGCAGTCAATGAAATTTTGCAGGGGTTCTTTAGCCGTAGGATAGCTATTGATAGGTACACTTGACAGTCCAATTAGTACCTAGCTCCCAGTATCTAATTAAACCTTCAGGTGAAAAGCATGACTATATATGTATATATTATGTAGGTCATTGTAGGTATCATGTGTTCTCTAGTTATCGTTATAAAATCACAGCAAAAGGCAGTCGGTGACTTATACCTTGGAACTCCCCAAGTTAGTAGAACAAGTAGGTCGTTGGTAGAATAAGTTTCACCACATTTTGCCAAAAACCCTCATCTGACTCCGTGATTTTGCCCAAGGGAGCGATGCGTTTGTTAGTTGAGATTAATTAATATAAAAACAAAGTCAGACGTCAAACCCTTCCAAAGTTTTGAATTTCATATTTGTAATAGGTAAGTTGAGCAACTCAGTACACTATTCAAATTTAAATATTTATTCTAGTCTAGGTATTGCATAGATTAAGGTACTAGCGCGCTTGCTTTGTGTAATAAAACGAAATTATACAATGCATTTTGATTTTCGGTTCGTTTTCGAGTATTCCTCAGAGTTTCTCATCTCTAAGTTTCGAATATATTGCAATAGCCTTTGACAAGGCTGGTCTAAACTATAATAATGAAATAGACTTGTTAAAAACCCCACTACAAATAAAATAGTTAGGCAGGTATATCATCGTTAAATTGTAACAAAGAGAGTCGCGCAAGCGAAATCGTTCTCAGTTACTTTTATGGAAAAACTCGTTTCATAAAGCGGAAATAAAATGAAATTAAAGCGGCTTTAGCATTTTACATAAAACGATGATCTTTTCCGTTTTTCTTTTTTATGACGTGCTGAGCAGCACGTCATAAAATTGGAAAATACATCTGCATCTACGTCTCAGTTTAGCTTAGTAGCAGCCATGTAGTTGGTAGAGGTAAATGCGCCCGCCTGCACTTTCTAAGACATTTTTATTACACCCGGAAAAGAGTTAATATCGTTTTATGTGAAATGCTAAAGCCGCTTTAATTTCATTTTATTTCCGCTTTATGAAACGAGTTTTTCCATAAAAGTAACTGAGAACGATTTCGCTTGCGCGACTTTCTTTGTTACAATTTAACGATGATATACATGCCTAACTATTTTATTTGTAGTGGGGTTTTTGGCTGAGTTTATTACCGAAACCGTGATCTTAACCCGTTTTGAACTTAAACAGTAAAAATTACTAGTTTCCGTTTATGCGAAATCCTTACATGGTATCATTTTGAAATCAGTATTACATAAGCATATTTTTAAACGTTTGGGTAGCATCAGTGTAGTACATATTTTTTATAAAAAACGTTGAACAATTTTCATGATACCTGAAAATTAGAGAGAAAATTGAGATGAACTTATATTTATTTCAAACGTTTGTTGTGGAATTCTATTAACAATATTATTTTTTGATAGCTTATGTATTTAGCTTTAAGAGAGAAAAAACAGAAATCAGAAATAGCGGTTTTCCTATAATCTACAGGCAACTTTACAAAATAGGGACGATTTTTCAAAAAAAGTTATTTTTTTCTGAGACCCTTGGGTAAATTTGGATGATATTGTAGTATGTTATAGTGGGGCACCTGGTCTATCACACCCTGACGGTTGGACCACTATTTACGCCACACCCTGTATATATATATATAATATTATAAATGCGAAAGTTTGTGAGTGTGGATGTTTGTTACTCTTTCACGCTCAAACCGCTGAAAGGATCGGGCTGAAATTTGGTACAGAGATACATTATAGTCTGGAATAGCACATAGGCTACCTTTTATCTCGGGAATAACTTCCCGCGGGAAAAAAATTTACGCGGGTGAAGCTGCGGGCATCAGCTAGTATTCTTATATAGAAAAAAATTGCGTGTACTAGTGTACACACGTAAGAAGTGAAACTTCTTCATAAACTTAATATTCACCTCACCTTAAATAAAGACCAAAAGTCCCAAAGTTCCAAAGTCCCAAAGTACCAAAGTCTAAAAGTCCCTAAGTCCCTGAGTCCCTAAGTCCCTACGTCCCTAAGTCCCTAAGTCCCTAAGTCCCAAAGTCCCAAAGTCCCAAGGTCCCTAAGTCCCTAAGTCCCTAAGTCCCTGAGTCCCTAAGTCCAAAAGTTCAAAAGTCCAAAAGTCCAAAAGTCCAAAAGTCCAAAAGTCCAAAAGTCCAAAAGTCCAAAAGTCCAAAAGTCCAAAAGTCCAAAAGTCCAAAAGTCCAAAAGTCCAAAAGTCCAAAAGTCCAAAAGTCCAAAAGTCCAAAAGTCCAAAAGTCCAAAAGTCCAAAAGTCCAAAAGTCCAAAAGTCCAAAAGTCCAAAAGTCCAAAGTCCAAAAGTCCAAAAGTCCAAAAGTCCAAAAGTCCAAAAGTCCAAATGTCCAAAAGTCCAGAAGTCCAAAAGTCCAAAAGTCCAAAAGTCCAAAAGTCCAAAAGTCCAAAAGTCCAAAAGTCCAAAAGTCCAAAAGTCCAAAAGTCCAAAAGTCCCAAAGTCCCAAAGTCCCAAAGTCCCAAAGTCCCAAAATCGCAAAGTACCAAAGTACCAAAGTCCAAAAGTTCAAAAGTCCAAAAGTCCAAAAGTCCAAAAGTCCAAAAGTCCAAAAGTCCAAAAGTCCAAAAGTCCAAAAGTCCAAAAGTCCAAAAGTCCAAAAGTCCAAAAGTCCAAAAGTCCAAAAGTCCAAAAGTCCAAAAGTCCAAAAGTCCAAAAGTCCAAAAGTCCAAAAGTCCAAAAGTCCAAAAGTCCAAAAGTCCAAAAGTCCAAAAGTCCAAAGTCCAAAAGTCCAAAAGTCCAAAAGTCCAAAAGTCCAAAAGTCCAAAAGTCCAAAAGTCCAAAAGTCCAAAAGTCCAAAAGTCCAAAAGTCCAAAAGTCCCAAAGTCCCAAAGTCCCAAAGTCCCAAAGTCCCAAAGTCCCAAAGTCCCAAAATCGCAAAGTACCAAAGTCCAAAAGTTCAAAAGTCCAAAAGTCCAAAAGTCCAAAAGTCCAAAAGTCCAAAAGTCCAAAAGTCCAAAAGTCCAAAAGTCCAAAAGTCCAAAAGTCCAAAAGTCCAAAAGTCCAAAAGTCCAAAAGTCCAAAAGTCCAAAAGTCCAAAAGTCCAAAAGTCCAAAAGTCCAAAAGTCCAAAAGTCCAAAAGTCCAAAAGTCCAAAAGTCCAAAAGTCCAAAAGTCCAAAAGTCCAAAAGTCCAAAAGTCCAAAAGTCCAAAAGTCCAAAAGTCCAAAAGTCCAAAAGTCCAAAAGTCCAAAAGTCCAAAAGTCCAAAAGTCCAAAAGTCCAAAAGTCCAAAAGTCCAAAAGTCCAAAAGTCCAAAAGTCCAAAAGTCCAAAAGTCCCAAAGTCCCAAAGTCCCAAAGTCCCAAAATCGCAAAGTACCAAAGTACCAAAGTCCCAAAGTCCCAAAGTCCCAAAGTCCCAAAGTCCCAAAGTCCCAAAGTCCCAAGTCCCAAGTCCCAAAGTCCCAAGGTCCCAAGGTCCCAAGGTCCCAAGGTCCCAAGGTCCCAAGGTCCCAAGGTCCCAAGGTCCCAAGGTCCCAAGGTCCCAAGGTCCCAAAGTCCCAAAGTCCAAAAGTCCAAAAGTCCAAGAGTCAAAAAGTCCAAAAGTCCAAAAGTTCAAGAGTCCAAAAGTCCAAAAGTCCAACAGTCCAAAAGTCCAAAAGTCCAAAAGTCCAAAAGTCCAAAAGTCCAAAAGTCCAAAAGTCCAAAAGTCCAAAAGTCCAAAAGTCCAATAGTCCAAAAGTCCAAAAGTCCAAAAGTCCAAAAGTCCAAAAGTCCAAAAGTCCAAAGTCCAAAAGTCCAAAAGTCCAAAAGTCCAAAAGTCCAAAAGTCCAAAAGTCCAAAAGTCCAAAAGTCCAAAAGTCCAAAAGTCCAAAAGTCCAAAAGTCCAAAAGTCCAAAAGTCCAAAAGTTCAAAAGTCCAAAAGTCCAAAAGTCCAAAAGTCTAAAAGTCCCAAAGTGCAAAAGTCCCTAACTCCCTAAGTCTAAAAATCCTTAAATGACATGCTATCCCTGGATAAAGTACTCTTTATTCGAATCCACCGTGGTGGGGAAGAGAACAAAGATGGCGCGTAACCAAAATACGTGACGTGACGCAAATTTTTTTCCAACGCCGATAAAGAAGTTTCACTTCAATAATTATACTAGCATAGTTGATAAAAAATACTATGTAATAGCTTTACCGCGGCAGTCCCTGAGTGCCACACTTCTTTTTTTTTTCAGAATCAATGGGTTCGATTCCCAGCTAGTATTATTGGTTTTTCAAAAATCTAATGATGAGGTTTTAAGTTTTATCAAAATCGGGCTCGTGACTCCTTTGAGCATTTTTAGCTATTCCTTATAGTTTAGGATTTGGCCATGCAAGCCCTTTTCAAAAATTCACCTGTATTTGTCGCATTTTATAGGCGGTTGCAAATCAAATAAGTATTGGCATAAATTATAATAGGTTTCTTTGGTACCTACTCGCAGAATCAGATTAGATCTTTGTCACATACAATAAAAAGAGTGCAAGTCAAATTTCCGCACGGAGGTTCCGTAGCAAAACCGTCGAAAAATCACATTTTTGTATGGGAGCCCCCCTCTTTTTCTAATTTAAGTTTTGTCTTTATAGAGACACAGAAGTAAATCCACTGTGAAAATTTCAGTTCTAGCTACCTATCCCGGCTCCCGAGTTACAGCCTCGTGACGGACAGACAGACGGACAGCTGAGTCTCATGAACAGGGTCCCGTTTTTACTCTTTGGGTACGGAACCCCTTAAAATAGCAAAGCACAATTGATAGCTATACCTACTCCACATGTACCTACGTATTAAATCTGAAATATAAATAATCTGTATTTAGCTAACGAAATTATTCTGACGGGAGTAAATGCGACAGGAAGGGGTGATTTACTCTCTCTTATGTGACGCAAACATAGTTGCGCGGGTCAGCTAGTTAATATTAAAACAAGTATAATACAAGAGACTTACGAAACCTACTAACAGATACCTGGAAGGCCGTACTCGTGTTACCCTACAATACATATTTAAGCTGCTCTGAACGAACCTATTACGCGTATCTTGAATACAAAAATAATGGTACACATAAGTAGTGCTTTTCTTTATTTCGAGATGTATTAGGCTGTAGAATAAAGGGCATGTATATACGTCACCACGTCACACTAACAGTGGGCGCACACTAGGCGACAGTCGCGGCGACATGTCGCGGCGTCTTGTCACTTGCTTGTCGCGGAGTCGCGGCGACATGTCGCCTAGTGTGCGGAGCTTAGAACAAAATGTATGTAATTTGGCGCCCGCAGCTTGTCGCCGCGACATGTCGCCGCGACAAGACGCCTAGTGTGCGCCCACTGTAAGTAAGAATAACGGGCTGACATAAATCAGGGGAATCCTGATGTTGTTTTGAATACTCGCCGAATTTCAACTTATCATTAGGTGGAACTCCGTTTGAAACAAACATTACTCCCCATCAATTTTGTACCCTTGTACCCTGACTATAATTATACTCTTCCACGAAAGTTGATGTAATTTTTATAGATTTCATTTTGGTACCAAATAAACTGTTCCTATAAAATTTATATTTGTATAATAGAATAATATCATACAAAGCTACTCAATTGTACATAGGTACAGTATGGAACTGTGTAGCTACAACGAGCTACGTTGTCTACGAACGTCGTAGATGTGGCTACGATCGTTACGATAACCTCGCTAGCTAATAAGCTGGCTTTAAAAAAGAGCGATGTCTCGTGTCTAAGGTCACTCCCAACTCGTAGCAATTCATAGTCCCGGCCTTACCCCCGAAGGGGTAGACAGAGACATAGTATACGCCCACATTTCATCTTATAATTTATCTCCCAAGTAATAGGTGGTGAGCTTATTGCCGTGTTGAAATGGGCAGGCACAGGTTGCGACGACCACAATTGAAACTATTCAAGTCACCCATAAGGCCTTTACGATTGTCAGGTTTCATTTCGAGTTTTCCTTCTCTACGCAATGGATCGTTTTGCGAAAATGTTCCCTTAGTTGCCTCTTGCGACACCTTCGGGATGAATTAAGGTGGCGACATTCTGTAATCTTTTTCACCGCCACACAAAAAAATATCTAAACGATTCAATACACCGTCGTAGCCACGAACGCTATAATGACGTTCCAAGTCAAGTGAAGGCAGTCTCGCAAAATTGCCGGCACGCTGAATGCGGCCAAGTTATTCTAAACATTTTTAATTGACTTGAATAGTAGTGTTTGCCGTATCACCTCTTAACCCGTTTATAAATTTGTGCAGCAGCTGTTAAGTTACAGCCACTTAAGTGTAGACCTAGATTTTTTTTTTTTTTTAACGTGAGGGAAAATCCTCGTAGGATGCTATGCCGGACTCTTACCGACTAAAAAACCTCACGTAACGCCCAACAGCCTATGGTTGACAGCCCCGGGTAAGCCCTCAGGAAGGATGTCCCGTGACTCCCAACAGACCTACGGCCGCCAATGCGGCCTCGCCCAGGGGGTGGTTCGGGTGCAATCCCGCGTCTATGGGGGGTTTCGGGTGTGACCCCGCTTCTAAGGGGGGGCGTGCGTGAGTGCTCACGTCACGCTGCCGTCATGGGCCTGCTTCTGTAAGGACGGTGAGCGGCCCTCTCACCGTCCTCAGACCCCCGGTCATGGAGGCCGATAGTCCTCGGCGAAGACACGTCGGCGGCGCCCAGGGCGCCGACTGCGGAACTCGGGTGGGAGAGTTCTCTCCCGCACCCGGCCCGCCGCCTCCTTCGCGAGCATGACCTGCTCGCAGAAAGAGGCGGCGCAGTCCCACTTACTCCCGCTGGAGAGCATGGCTTGCACCATGGCCTCAAGCGAGAGAGTGTCCACGCCCAGACCCACTACGAGGACCTGTCGCTGTTGTGCCCACGCCGTGCACTCCACCAGCGTGTGAAGTGTAGAGACCTAGATACTCGATATAGATGACTCTCTATAGAGAAATGAAGAGATAGATTATTTTGGAGGAATAGAAAGAGTAGGTAGGTTTTTGTCAACAGTCCGTTGAGTGAATTTTGAGAGCAATAAATTATGTTGAAAAATTCAGGTACATTGTAGCGTAACCTATCTCTACAAAGGTTAATGAAGCATAATATAAATCAGGCGGCCTCGACTCATTAACGCAACGGCAAGAGTTATGTCGGCAGTCATCATCATTGAGTACCTACCGTTAATCTATACCTATAATATATATTGCTACCGTGAAACCGTGTAATTTATAAACGCAGTTCCAACTTGAGAACAGATTTTGAACTTTGGTATAGGTAGATGTTAGAGACAGTTAAGAGTTATTATGACGTAGACATTCACATCATACAGATTTAAAATTATGTTGCGAGTCGTCAACACGTTTCTTTTACCACTGAGATGGCGTGGCGCATACGGCTCACCGAGGGACTGGTGGCCACTGTCTGCCTATGGACATTTGCAACATCAGAGGCGCCATACTCGCGCTGCCCACCCTGTCAAAACCTTCTAAGACCCCTTTTGAACAACCCCATACTGTAAGCGTTTGGGAAAACCGAGGCACGGATATCATTCCACAATCTTAGCGTGCGCGGAAGTTTTTAGATAAAAGCTACAATGCATCGCTCCGTGGATCTTTACATATATACATAAAGCCACGCCTTTATCCCCGAAGGGGTAGGCAGAGGCATAATATACGCCTACATTTCACCTTATAGTTTTTTTTTATGTCCCACGTAATAGGTGGTGAGACTATTGCAGTTATTGAAATGGACAGGCGCAGTGTGAGAAGTAACAGCCTGCTGTTGAAATTTTTTAAGCCGCCCCATAGTCCTTCAACTTGGCTTAACGACTGCCACTGTGAGTTTTTAGACTTTTTTTACAGGTAATTGTGCTGCTATATCAGTGCACAAATGTAGGTGACAGATTGATTGCATCTAAAGAGCTGTAACTTTCACAGGTGATGTAGTTCTGTTGCCGTAAAGGGTGTCCCAGAGAACAAACGTGATTAAGGTACAGAAACCTCCGTCCGCAAGTCTGACTCGCACTTAGCCGGTTCTTTTGCATAAAGAATGTTCTATTTTCCCAAAAAAAAAATTGTTCGATGCGCGTCTTTGTACGCCGATACTTGATTAATCTCCAGTACTTACTTACCTAGTTATTGCGCGTCGACTTTTCGGTTCCCCAGGCGTAAGCGCTCCAAAACAGGACGCGACATGCTTCTTCTTCGCGACATTATAAATTTAGCCTATAGCTAAAGTAATTCACTAGTTCTGGCGACCAGATAACAGCTGTTACAACAAGAATACAAGCATATATACATATAGTCACGCCTTTATCCCAGAAGGGGTAGTCAGAGGCATAGTATACGCCCATATTTCACCTTATAGTTTTGGTCCACGTAATAGGTAGTGAGTAATCGTATACAATAAGATGCAAACCGCTAAGCTATACAGTCGACATTAGCGCTAGGATAAACAAACGTTTGTTTAAACATGCGCATAACGTTACCACAACTTATGGTCGAGAATATTTTTCCTCACAATGTATCGAGAATTCCTGAGAAGGTAATGGCCAATACATTTTTCAAGGCTCTAGAGGCGCTCCGTTGTATTGCATTGCTTCAGAAATGCATTCGCTCCAGTGTTACATATTACTGCAAATATACGGAAGGATATTAAACCGATTCAATACATCTAAACGTCTTCATTTAACGACGTGGGCGGTGCAGAACGTGGGTCGTATCTAACCGTTTATAAACGCCATTACATCGTTAATAATTTGTACCAAGTCGAGGGTTAGTGTTCCCAAGGGGTAATACGGTTATACCAAACACAGGTTTAAGGTTTAAATCATTTAATAAAATAAGTGATGTATTATTTTTTTATACAGAACACATTTCAAGAGCAGTCATTGGCTAAAATCTTTAAAAATGATATATAATAAAATAATATCGTGATTAAAAAAAATATATAAAGGCATCGTAATTGATTTACACAATGAAACAATTTGACATAAAACATGTCCAAAGGTACACAACAGGAGTACCTACACATTTACTGTCGGGGTCTTTTTCACAAAGCGTCAATAATTTCTTCTACGTATCAATGACGGATATAATCACGAAATATTATTAACTAAATAAGAAATGTCTGAAGCATGTTATATGTGTCACACAATGTTGAATACACCTGCTTAGAACTTTTCCTTGGCACGTATTCAATCATGATTGGCAATTCACTCTTACCTTTATTACGTACGTTATTAAAAGGATGCCGTATTACTTTAGGACCAACCGTATATATGAATGTTTACTGTGTAATGAAATATATATTTATTGTATTTATTTATTCATCAATGATCAACATACCTAGTACAATTATATTACAGGTATCTCTTACAGTAACTACTCGCTTAAACTGGAAGGTTTATTTGCGAGCTATATGCTATTGGATGGTATTTCTTTTATTTGATACAAAACCTGGAAATTAAATATTTTAACATAACACATTTGAAATTTTCGCTTGCAAAACAGACGAAAAAAGGTTGTCAATAAATTTTCTCACGTCACATAATTTATTTTCTGTTTATTAATGAAACATATTCTATTTTACTATTTCACAATTTTTAAGAAATAAAATAATATGCAACGTGACATACTTATTTGTGTAAAGCTACTTGGCATTTGAATTTTAGATTTATTAAAAAATTAAACGTTCCTCGTCAGTTTGACAAACGATAATTGACATCAACAATTTTTTATGACATTTTGTGAAGCAAGACCCAGAGACAATTTATATAAATAAATTCAAATCTACAAAAATGTTCACACATTGCAACACTGTAACAAGTTTGATAGCTCCCTCTAAACATTTTAAGGCCGTTTCTACTTAACACACATCTTCACAATATATCAAGAACATCAGAAATTTGAATATAAATTTTATTTTGAAGCCTTCAAAAATATTAACTAACTAAATAAGATAATAATGTATGTATGTACCATAAAAATATTAATATTTAACTCTATATTCGAATATCGATTTTTATATTTATTTTCTGAACTTTTCTGTATATTTCTCACGAGAAAAGAATTTTACAAGACTTTTAAGTACCGACATCTAATACAACAAATAGTAAGAAATGTTCTATAGATATTCAGTTTTACAAAAACGTCTATCGCTCCTTGCAGAGTCTCTCCCCAATACATTTACGCATATCAAAATATATACCAAATACATTTTGTTTTCTTCATTGGGTCGTCCACGTTATCATTTATTTAAAATATATAATGCGTCATCTTCAATACGTGTATTAAAAACTCTTATTGCTAATGCGGTAACTGAAAATAAAATTGATTTAAACAACGAGCTTTAATGTGATATCACAAAATTATAAGTACAGAAAGAAATCTACATACAAAGTTCGGGCTACGCACACACATAGACAAAGCTCAAAGGGTTCAAAGGGGTCAAAGGAATTTCAAAGTAATTTTCGATACTGGTTTGTGCGCGAGTGTGCATGAGATTGCGTTCTGTACCTTATTATTTTGTGGTGATATGTACTAGATAACGCGTTGCAGATTCAGTGTGACACAGTCAACTGTACTTTGTCCACGAGTGCTTTTAATGTTGTGGTTGGTTGCAAACGAGGTAATGAGATAAGTCGTTCTGTGATTGGTCGAATACGCTGTAGCCAGCTACAGCCCGCCAATTAGAATTAGATATTATTTTATTAAGAACAGCATTTCTAGTACAGGAATGTTTCCAATGAAACTTTGAGTAGAACAATAAATAACGTGATGCTGCCGCTTTTGTAAAAGGACTAGTGTCTGTTACAATTCAAATCCATTGACAATAAAAAAATACAAAATACAAACATAGTAAAATTATCCTAGTGCCTTTTTGTTTCATTTCATATACTTATGGCACAGTAAGACAAGAAAAATAATATTAGAACTATTCTATATGAAACGTACAAAATTAACTACAAATTTACAAATTGCATCAGGTACGTACATTTAAATTTAAGAAACTAAGGGTCTGTTTTACCATGTGTCAGTAACACTTTAATAGTTAAACAATGTAACAAAAAGTCAACGAAACAATTTTCAAATAATCGATTTTAAGAATATACACAAAATCTTTTAATTATATAAAAGATTTTTAGATTCTTCATTATATTTATAGCTTCACAATCGATATGTAGAATAGAAAACTGACACATCGTGAAATGGACCCTATACATTAAAATAATAGTAATATAAGAAATGGCATCGATCGGTTACAGCGTGGAATGATACGTAATGAAACCTTTAGTAGGAACTTATATGAAAAGTTATTTTTTTTTACGATGATAAATAGTATTGATATACCAATGTAATGTCGTCCATGAACAGCTGAGGAGCGTTTC
The DNA here is from genome assembly GCA_933228765.1 of Miltochrista miniata. Taxonomy (NCBI): domain Eukaryota; kingdom Metazoa; phylum Arthropoda; class Insecta; order Lepidoptera; family Erebidae; genus Miltochrista; species Miltochrista miniata. The sequence continues at coordinate 29,481,079 of OW121752.1, read as the reverse complement.
CACAGAGCGTTTTTTTTATGTGTTTTTCTTGTTTTTGAGACTTTTCCATAGCTGATTACTGTGATACTTGCGAATTATCTATAAATTTTGTTGTTTATGTATCACAAGGAAAATTTGTAAGCATCAAAGTCATCAGTTTTAGAAAAGTTGTTCCAAACACGAAATACTACGATCTGAAAAAAAAAGTGATAGGCTTTGTGAAAACGCTCCTCAATTCGGATGGTATTGAAACAACTAAAAAAAATGAATATTGCAACTATTAACGAATAGCACCTAGACCGACTCTCGCGGCGCCGGGCACACTGTCCATACAAACTTGGCTAAGTAACAACGTCAGGCAAGCAAATACGTATAGCAACCGTTTCACGGAGAACACAACTCCTTCACTACACCTACCGTACATTCATAATTAAACTAAAACAATAATAGCATTCTTACCACGTTAAAACAGATCGAGAACTTTTTTAAGTCATTTAATATCACTCTTTAAAACATTATTATTACAAGAATCGTTAGACAAAGATATTTGTTCAACAAGAATACTCTCACATTGAAACACTGAAAAAACAACATTGCGTGTGAGTTCGGCTACTGTTTGTAACTTGTAGCATACGTCGCGATCACCCACGCTTAGTTTTCACTATGGGAAATACATATCGTACTTTAGTATAAACGGTTCCATTTAAATGTAAGCGATATGAATTTTACATCCCAAAATGTAACATTCCCATTAGTGAATGCGAAGTTTTCAGACTAAAATCATGGGATGGCGATGACACAGACTTTGAACAATCCGTGTAATTTCTTGATTCGTTCCAACCTCACAGGTTGTAAGATATGCTATCCATTAGACAGTTCGTCTTTGAGCCACTGAGGGACGGGCCGCCCTATTCGCACTAATAGTTTGGACAACGCTGTGTTGTGAGGCGTGTAGTAACGCTTCAGAAACTTCGAGGACCGCTCCTCCATTGGCGGGTATATTCGACCCTTCGATTTACCTAAACATTTAGTTCTATCATTCCCTACCGCTTGACAGAAAAATCCCTTTTTAGGGTCGTACCTGTAACAAAAAAAAAAATTAAGTATTGCGTGAAATCTCACAAACGTGTTATCCCGAGAGAATAAGGCGGTTTTGGGATATAAAGAAGGGTGTGACATTATCAAGATAAAAAAATGACAATCCATTGCCTCCTTTCCTAACGAAATGAATGTAGGACAAAGATACACACTTTCAATATTTTTTTTAGTATGAAGCATAAATCCAAAGCCAAAATTACATTTTATAAATCATTTTCCTTAGCTGTCTATTATAAAATATGTAGGGTGCTGGTAATTATAAAAATGACACTTTGGATGATATCTTCTAGGAAATATACAAATTTTTAAACATTTACTTTCCAGAAGTCAATAGAAACACGGTCATTCGTTTTTCCTGTTCTTGTAAATAAGTTTAAACAATAAAGCCGTACTTTGCCGTGCTATTTCTATCTAAATTGCAATACTATCTTAGCGTAAAAAAATAGAAAGAGAATTTATACAGTCTCGGAAACCCATGGGTATAGAGGTCAAGCACGTATCTCATCAACGATTACACAAATACACGAAGGAGTATGTGGGTATTACTTACAGGCCAGTAGCCAAGCGATTGCCCTTCTATACATTATTTACCTCCATAACTCATATTACATTCCCTTTCTTCAGCTCAAGTTTATTATTCTCGGAGTCTTGATAATTTCGTTATACATGTTGGTCGTAACGTCTGAGCCAACAGAGCGTGCCCTCTGTTATTGTACATCTACCTAGTTGTTCATATATATTATTCAGAATCTCTATGAGTATTATGTCGATGAGAAAAATGGAATGACCGTCAACAGAGTAACCAGAATAACCAGGGGTATGTTAGAAGTTTAACCTTATGTATCTGTGTATCTGTCTGTTTGTGGCATAATTAGCTGGCGAATAATGGCCTAATTTTTAAACGAGTTTTTTGTTCAATATTCAATGTGATCGAGATGGTTCTTAGGTATAAATTTTGAAGATCGTCCGTTAATTCTGTAGGTGATGAAGGGATATCGCCAAAAGTCACAGGTTACTATTTCAGTGCCGGAGCATTTTTTGTTTTTAAATTAGCCATTGGTTTAGGGAAAGCAAGTTGTAATGTCAAGTGGAAGTTGAATTATTCAGAATAGTGTTAAGATTCCATTTGAGCGAAGCTAAAAGCTATTTTCTCTAAGAAGGATTAGAATTGCAACAAGCTGCTTTAGAAGATAAGACATTATGCAGCTGCATTAGGCGCTGCGAGTTGTGTCTTGAAAGTTGTGTGCATAGTTTAAATGGGGCGTTGTAGCTAAAATATAGGCAATTGTGGAGGGTGCTGGCATATTTAAGTGTTGCTTAACGCATAACTACTCTTGTCTCATTAAACAAAGTTGTTTAAAACCTTATCCCAATTAAATTTCAGCAGTATATTATATTATTGTAAGGATATTAATAGTTACATTCAGGCAGAAAATTTTGAATTACTTTTACCTAACTGAGCAGCTATGAAAACTTTCGAGGTAGATAATTCAAAACAATGTAGTTAGAAAAACAAAAGATTTTAACATTGGATGATAGATATTTGGATAGGGGACTCGACTGATTAAATAATTTTTTTTTTCTTTTTTCTTCTTTTTTATTTTTTCCCTAGAGATTTATGCGCATATTTTTTTTCAAAATTTGAAGAAGCGTCTTGTGGAGTCAACTGGTGGCCTAAGGGCTGGCAGTTATTTCTCCCAACGAATAGGCATCGCCGTTCAAAGGGGGAATGCTGCCAGTCTTTTGGGCACAATGCCACGGGGGCCCTATTTAGATTTAGTTTAGTTAGATTTATTCATATTGTAAATAGTTATTATGCTTTATTGTAACATTTGTCTCATTGAAAATAAAAGATATTTAGAGATTCATATACTGATATTAAAGCGACTCCTATTATTTACCGATATTGACACACAATTGGTAGAAAACCATAAGACCCAATTGATGATTAAACATAGCGCCGCGCCGTAGGCTATGGACGTTTGCAACAATAGAGGTGCTACACTCGCGCTACCGACACTGCAAAAACCTAAAACCCCAAAACTCTTAGCCGTTCGAGAAAACAGAAGCAGAGAGAAATGTGAGGATGAATACTCTGTCTTTGGTGAGCGAACCGACGCTTATTGGGGCATCCTACTAATACCATACCTATTAGAAATGTAAAAGTTTGTAAAGATGTTCGTTACTCAATCACACTCAAACGGCTGAACGGATCTGGCTGAAATTTGGTACAGGAAAAGATGATAGTCTGGAATTACACATTAGTTAGTTACATTTTACTTTGGGATGCGGGAACCTGAACAGGATTTCAAGCGATCGAAGGCACTGGCAACACGTCCTACTAAATAATAATGAAAATTACAAAAATAAAAACAGTGCCACCATAACTTACTTGAGCAGTTTATTGTAGTCGATATGCGGTGATATCTTTAGGAACTTCTGTAACGTATTCATAACGGCAGCCGGTTCGGAGCGTAGCTGGGTGCCGTCGATGATGTGCAGCTGGTGACTGCTGTACTCCGCCAGCCACCGCTCCAGATAGTGACTGTACTTGCCAGGGTTGAGGCAGCGGTTCCTGAAAGAAAGAACTAGTTGTAAAATAGGGAAGGAGAGAAGGGAAATTTGCACATAATTAAGTTTTCCTCGTTGAATTTCGACGTAGCATTCGACGCGACATTTCATTCGCAATATTTGCCAAAAATGGTTCAAGGGTTTTCATATATTTACGTTGTTAACTGGCCTGCCCGTACTCTAATAATTCTCCTTTCTGTAGAAGACAGTGTATGATTTCACTGATCTTGATAATAATACTAGCTGATGCCCGCAGCTACGCCCGCGTGAAGTTTTGTTACCGTTCCCGCTTCCCGTGGGAACTTATTCCCGGGATAAAAAGTAGCCTATGTGTTATTCCAGACTATAATGTATCTCTGTACCAAATTTCAACCCGATCCGTTTAGCCGTTTAAGCGTGAAAAAGTAACAAACATCCACACATCCACTTTCAAAAACTTTCGCAGTTAAAACACAGATTATATAATATATTTTGTTATAATATTAGTAAGAAGTAAGACTATAGGATCATTTTCGGACCGTATTACAGAATGATACTAAATACTCAAGAAACGGGTGTACTATGCCAAATTGAATGCCAAATAATCGTACGTTCATAATATCGAACGTTCAATATATCGATCGTTCAAAATATCGAAATATTACAATATCAATGTTCGATATATTAAACGTTCGATATTTTGAACGTTCGAGTATTTGGATGTTCGATTATTTGGCATTCGATTTGGCATAGTACACCCTCAAGAAACGCTATAGGTTAATATTCGCCTCATAAAAATATAATAATATTAGTTACGGTAGTAGTGTTTCTTGATGTACAAATAAGGAGATCTTTCTCGTTTTCAAATATCAAGAATCGATACAACACGCAATACGACCTTTAGACATTTCGAAATTATATTCTATATCTGAGACACAAAGACGGTTGAACTGCTACAAGATTAAAGTAATGGTACCAATTTAAGACAACGTGAAAATGCAGAGAATTTCAATTAATAATCTCGTGAAGCACGTAGGTACATTAGCTTAGGGATGGGGCTGCGCGTGATGTTTGATAATAAATTCACGACGCTCTGTCAGTACACAATCATCTTTTACACGCTCCTGAATATAACTGGCTTAGTTTAATTCCAAATGGATTTATATATTTGAGCATGTACAGATGTAAAAGAATAATGAGTCTTTGTCACGGCAAACACGTCTTTAAATGAAGGTAACATTTTTAGATCTGTTTGTAGATCTGAGTAGGGTACCTATTTGGTTTTAATTTGAATCTCATATTTTAATTTACACATTCTCGAGATAAAAACCAACTTACTGCTTAAACTACATAAAACCTACGCATGCGAATGATGAAATAAAAAATCTATACTAATATTATAACGAGGAAAGATTAGTTTTTTTTTGTTTGTTTGCTTGTAACGAATAGGCTCCGGAACTACTGGACCGATTTAAAAAAATCTTTCACTGTTGGGAAGCTATACTATTTGCGGTGAACATAGGCTATATTTTATTACCGTATTCCCACGGGAACGGGAACTACGCGGGTGAAACCGCGTGACGTCCGCTAGTGATAGATACATACAGTATCCGAAATACAATCGTCATTAATGAAAAGAGGTGGGCACGACCGTATGAGTAAAGAGAAAATTGCGATTCAATATGAAAAGGTTCGTGGTTCGAGTGTCAGCTGTAAAATAGCTTCTATAAGGCCTTTATAATGAAGGAAAAAAAAAATTTCATTTAGTTTCGATCGCGTTCTTTTATTAAATGTCGAATACATTCATTAAACAATATCAACATATTAAGCGTTATTGCATTTTTTCTCAAATGAAATAAACTCGTTATTTCACCATGGTCACACATGTCATGTGCTGTTTGTTACGAATGTTATTTGGTAGAGATGAAAAGAATCAAGCAAACAGAACACAACTATATTGTTTTTTTTTTGTTTACACAGTGTTATACTCAAAATATATTTTACTTAGTTCACAGCGTCTCTAGTCCAAATTAACTTACAATAAACTTGTCCTACAAGAACAAGAGAACTGAAAATATACTTATGTATTTCTAAATACAAACTTTATCTATAAAATTCATCCAAACTCCTAAGCAATCATTTTGTAAATCATACAAATATTGGCTAAGACCTGGGACAGGACTCCAAGAATCTCAGCAATGGCTGTGACATTACTAGGTACTGCGGCAGTTAATTGAAAAAAAAAAACGATATGTTATATTTTAATAGAAAAGCTTACCTTAGATCCCTGAGGGGTTTCGGTGCAGAATCATTTGCCGTGATTATTGTGTGGAAAGTGTAGTTGTTCGCTATAGCGTCGCCGTGCGATCGAATATGTTGGTACCAAGAGTACGCTCTGCCGACAATAAAACTTTAATATAAAACCTATCTAAGTATGAACTTTTTTCATATATCACGTTCATTTCCACGAGATGGGGTATGAAAATATGTACCGAAATGAGTTATAGTGGTGTTGTTCTTACAAAATTGTGTCGAACAAACAATGCCTCTTTTAATACCCTTTCAGTATCCTGAAAGATTTATTGCTCATATTGAGCTGAGCAACTTTTTGTGCAATTATTCCAGAAAATTTATAGTGAAAGGAAAAAACCTGCATGCTAACATTTTTGATAGAGAAATGTATGAGCATAATACGAAAATAAAAAAATACGTGTCTTGCAGGGGCCCCTGCAGTGCTAGTTGCTGCCGAGTTCAGACTCATTTCTTTAAGCGTGAGTGAAAGGGAAGTTATACAGACTGGCGCCGTAACGCGAAGCGATTTATCCACCCATAATGGAGTTATCTCTAGGCTAGTTGCGGAGAGGGCGCTAGTTGCTCATGTGATGTATCAGCTCCGTATTGTTTTCGTGTTTTAAAGTGCTAAAAGTATCCAAACAAAGACAAATTTGTGGTAAAAGTGCTAAGATACTCGTGAAGTTATTGGTAAAATGTTATGTGCTCCAAAAGTTTTGTAGATACAAAGAAATACGCAAAAGTAACATCTGCCGGGAACATCGCTATAAATCAGCATACTTTCCAAAAATAAGTACACAGGCACATATTACGACCATGAAAATATCAGCATTACAAAATTAAATGAAAACTAGTGCATGTAAACAGTTTTGCATAATATTACTGTAAAATATAACCTCAAAATCACCGAGTCAATACCTTATCACACACATCCAATAATTAAGTTTACTTACAGCAACGCCATCTAGTAGCAAGAAGTGTAAATTAAAACAAGATTTGACCTACACTTAATATCAACAGAGGGCACTAGTGGTAGTAAACAATGGAAGATATACTTAGAATTTTGAAAAATATTCAAGACGACTTATCGACGCAAAAACAAGACATGAAGGAGATGGAACAAAGTATCAAAGAATCTATAAATAACAACATTGATTTAAAATTTAGCCATATAGAAACAAAAACAACCCAATTAGAAATTAAAATTGAACAACAGCAGAGAACAATTGATTTTTTAGACAAACAGTTAAGAAGAAAAAATATAGTATTTTTCGGTATTGAAGAGAATGAAAGAGGTTATGGTAGTTTGCTATCCACAGTCATGGAAATAATTAACAAAAAAATGGAAATACCTTGCCAAAAGTGGGAAATTGAAAATATATTTAGAATGGGGAAAAAAGACACAGAAAAAGTAAGACCAGTAGTGGTAACATTAATCACAGTATCCAGAAAAATTGAAATATTAAAAAAGAAAAAAATACTCGCAGATTCTGGCGTCTACCTCAAAGAAGATTTCCCTCCTGGCGTGGTACAAAAACGAAGAGAATTACAGGATAGCCTCAATAGAGAGCGCGAGGCAGGAAAGAATGTTGTATTGCGTTATGATAAAATTATAACGTTGGAAACAAGCCAACCCTCTCCACCTATAATGAGAAACACAAATAAACGACTAATGTCAATTTCACCCGAAGAGGCGGGCAAAGGAATTCCAAAAGATAATAACAATGAAGGACGGAGGCAAGCTGCTAAGAAAAACAAACCACAAAGTATTACTAACTTTTTACGCCCTTCTCAGATGAACATAAACAACAGCGGAAAATTGCAAAATAAAGATTTAGATGAAAATCAAAAAACTGACTAGCACCTCAATATCCTCCCCTCCTCCAAGCCGGTTGGTCACCGTGGAGGAGTCAGACCAAAACCCCCTAAAACTTCGACAGTATATTTTCAGAAAAACGTGTCACATCTATACTTATAATAAATAATAAATAACAAAGTTCACTTATCCAGCAACAGTAATCGAAAAAAGGATATAAATGATTTTCACTATTCAGACATCTTCAGTATTCAATCAGAAACGTAAAGGTGAACAATTATAGGAGAAGAAGTTAGGGGAGGCCTATACGCCGCAGAGGCGACTACTGCAATTTGGTAAATGTAGCATTTTAAAGTAAGAGAGGAAAAGCTGAGAGAAAATGTATTTCCACCTCATATTTTATTTTAAGAAATCAGCAAGTAACGCTTGAATACGATCTGAAGTTGAAGTTGTCAAGAAATTTATTTGAGTTATTATTTTAATTTAAGGAAACTGTAGGCTACTTTTAGTTACGTATAAAAAGTAAAATTGTAACCAGATATTTAGCATACTTAGTTAACAATAAGCTCAGAACATTGTAGTAGTAAAATAAAGGCTATTACATTACATATTACAATACGATAAATTCGTCTCTTTATGCAAAGCTGGGGCGAGAGGACATGTCATCATCTTTGGGACCCAAGCCAACCTCATAATGCTATTATTTTATTGGATTGAACATTGGCCAAGGCTGTTAATGAAACGTGATCGCACAAATATGATAAAACAATGTAGTCTTATTAACTTTAGGGGATTTGACGCCCTGGGCGAGGCCGCCAGTGGCGGCCGTAGGTCTGTTGGGAGTCCTGGGACATCCTTCCTAGGGCTTACCCGGGGCTCACAACCATAGGCTGTTGGGCGTTACGTAAGGTTTTTTAGTCGGTAGCGTCCGGCATAACATCCATGAGGATTTTCCCTCACGTAAAAAAAAAGGGTGCTCCCAGCTCCCCTTAGCATTTTTTTCTAGTATTTGATGTCATAGCGGCAACAGAAAAACAGCTGACATCATCTGTGAAAATGTCAGCTTTATATCTTTAGATCCAGTCTCGTGAATGACAGAAGGACGGACGGACAGCGAAGTCTCCGTAATAGGGTCCAGTTTGGGTACAGAACCATTAAAAGAAAAATAAACAGTATTATCTGAGTCCTTACAGTTTCCCGAAATTTAAATAAATCTACAGACTATTACGTTCTGTAAGTGCGTGTTCTGAAACCACTCTCCGAGCGCAATAAACTTCTAGAATCACATAATTAACGTTTTACTACCCGTTTGCAGTAGAGATAACAGTGATAGAAACGACTATATAAAATGGCAAGCACGCTAAAACTTAATTACGAAAATTAAAATATTTTGCGCGATATAGAACCATTTTTAGAATTCGGTGGTCATAGTGGAAAAGGGGGTCCTATTACTAAGCCTTCTCTGTCCGTCTGTTTGTCTGTCCATCACGAGGCTGTATCTCGGGAACCCTGATAGTTAGACCGAACATTTTGACAGATGATGTGATTCTGTTGCAGTTATAACAACAAACGTGATATTTGCAGTTTTTCAATTAGAATATCAATGGTTTTAACGTACCTTTTGGATGGTGAAATAAGGATGGCAACAATCTTGGCGTTGGGTACAAGTGCGTGCGCTCGTCTCGGCACCAAGTCTCCGTCGAAGTATGTGGCGGACTTCTCGAACGTGATCTGTGTGGTGTTGCCCAAGCTTGGTGGGAAGAAGTTTAAGTACCTGTTGGACAAATTTATACGTCATAAATTTTACAGCTATTTTAAATTTTTAATTTGATTTTGAAGCGCTCGTGACCCCGCGGACTTAGTGTTCTGTGAACGATCACTGCAGTAAGCAAGTCAACTATGGCCTGTCCTTGGATGAGTGACCATCCATGTGACCACTTTGTGACAATTATTTGAGCATCTCCCTGCTTCGGAAGGCACGTTAAGCCGTTGGTCCCGGTTGCCAGTAAAAAAGAAGTCATTAAGCCAAGTTGGCCTTTGAAAAATAAGGCAGTCACAACCTGCGTCTGTCCCTCTAAACACGGCAATACGGCTCACCACCTATTACGTGGGACAGATTTTAAAAAAAGTGAAATGTGGATACTGGACATATAATATGCCTCTCCCTACCATACGTATGTATGTTTAAATTTTAATTGTCTCGGTTGCGCAGTGTTAGTGCGACTGCCGCTGTTAAGCCTTCGGCTCAACTTTCCGATTCCAACCCGCAAATTTTGTTAATTTTGAGTGTTTTCTTAGTATGTATATGTATTGGGATACATAATTATTGATCTTTACACGCATACATGTTACCGTCAAGTTCGGTGGATACCATGTTTGTCACAATCTTTGGTTAGTTCATGGTGGCACTCGCAGGGATACATCATTTTGAAAGGTTAAACTAGTACATCTCTTTGTAGTTGACAGTACATAATGTGTTTAAAATATACATAAGTATGATCATCAGTTACCTGGCTCATTATAGAACAAGCTTATATTAACTAAGTTTGGGATAGATGGCGCTTTGTTAAAAGTGTTCCACAAACCCTACTATTAATATAAATGCGAAAGTAACTCTGTCTGTCTGTCTGTTACGCTTTCACGCCTAAAGGCTAGAGTGAGTGAGATGAATATCGGTATAGACATAGTTCGAGGCCCTAAGAAGGACATAGGCTATTTTTTAACCGACTGCGCAAAAGGGGGGTTATGATTCTACGCGATAACGACTTCTACGCGGACCGCGGGGAATTGCTAGTATGTTATAAATTAACTATTTATTGGAAGTAATATTTGCTAGTATTATTATAGTGATAAAGTTTAACTTCCGAAATGGGATTTGATAACACTTCTCCGCTTTGGCGAAATTTAGAGACATGTAAATGAGATAACACTAATTTATGTATGACCTATCCCAGGGCGATGTAACTATCGAAAATAGCCCACGCATTCAACAGAGAACTCCTGCTTATTATAATACTAGCTGTTCCCCGCGGCTTCGACCGCGTGGTAGTCGTTATCGCGTAATATCATAACTCTCCTTTTGTGCAGTCGGTTAAAAAGTAACTTATGTCCTGTCCAGGGCCTCGAACTATCTCTATACGGAATTTCATTTCAATCGCTCCAGCCGTTGAAAGCGTAACAGACAGACCGAGTTACTTTCGCATTTATAATATTAGTAGGGATTCGACTGCAAAAACTTCAATAGGTATGTATTTTTTAAAATTAATTAATAATAAAAAGCGCAATAAAAATGTATGTTTAAATTGTGCTTTTATTTTGTACCTACTAGAGGACGTCACGCGGTTTCACCTGCGTAGTTCTAGTTCCCGTGGGAATACGGGAATAAAATATAGCCTATGTTCACCGGGAAGAGCGCAGCTTCCTAACAGTGAAAAAATTTTCAAATCGGTTCAGAAGCTCGGAGCCTATTTGTCTTTATCTATATATATAAAAATCAATGCCACTTTTCGTTGTAATTTTATAACTCAAGAACGGGCTCACCTATCCAAACCAAATGTTTAGGCTTTGGTCGGACTATTTAGTAGATGGTTTATGTGAAGTTTGCACAAAATCGGTCCAGCGGTTCTTCATCAATCACGCAAACGGAGTTGCGCGGGTCAGCTAGTATTAGTATAGATTTGAAGTAATATTCTTAACATTACACTCTTCTACATATTTCTATACGCGGTACAGTAAATTCTCACGAAACATGTCAATTATACACGAGTATCATGAAAAGGCTTTATATCCTGTCCGTTACTGTGGTAATAACTGCACATCCAACATTTCATTCCGTTCCTACCCAAAGCTACAGAGGAACTATTATTTTCTGAATACGCCGCCAACTGTCTGTCAAGGGAATTCAAATTTTCATAGTTTCTATGTCACTGGCTTGAAATAAAATATGAAAACCCGTGGTTAAATGATGTAACTGGAAACTGAAGGAATTAAGATATTATATTGAATCCCTATTCTCCTTGGTCACAGCATGATGCGTGGACCAATTTAATTTGCGTTTTGTCAGAAGAAAATTTTCTAAAGCTTAGATTAGTGATATACGAGCTGACTTAGTAGAGTTTACGAGATGACTAGTAATATGGCTAACGGTTTGTCTAGAACTAATAAACATAGGAATATTAATAGGTGTAACTGAACAGTAATAATATCCTAAGATTTTTATATAAATTTTGTTCGACTGGCTTTAAACAAAGGATAATATTTTCGGTTTGAATATAAATATTTTTGCATATTCGCCTTCCAACACAGCCGTGGCTTTTATACAGCATTATGACACGCTAGATTTTACAGAAAAAGGCCATAAATCATAAATCAACAATTGCATCGTACTGTGTATAATGCACTCCCTAAAACCACTGCACATAATAATGTCTGCAGGCGACTGTAAAATATGACAAAGAGAACATTAACGTTCATCAAAACCCCCCATCATTATATTCACATTAAAAGCATTCGTTGAAAGCATTAAAGCTGTTTGTGGACAATTTTTTCCGAGTCCACTCGAAACGAAGCATCGCAGTGTTCTATTTCATCTTCTGGGAAATTATTGCTGTGCTGTCCCACAGCGCTGCTCGCAAGTTTATACACTAAAAGTTCGCAACCTCATAACCTAGTGATTATTCGCGCATATGAATACATAGCACAGCAAGTACATAGTATAGCAAGTACCAATACTGTACACATACTATGATGCCAAAGTTATATTATATTTGCGCGACTGCCTCTGTGGCGCAGTCGGTAGTGATACCGCCTGTGGCGCTGGAGGTCGTGGGTTCGATTCCCACCGAAGACAAATATTTGTGTGACCCATAAATGTTGGTCTCACGAGTCTGGGTGTTTCTATGTATAATATGTATGTATTTAAAAGTATATAAGTATTAATATCCGTGGTCTGATACCCATAACACAAGCAGGTTATTCCTAGCTTACTTTGGGATCAGATAGCGTTGTGTGAGATGTCCGTTAATATTTATTTCTTCCAAGTAATTAAAAGATGCAAGCCAAAAGTCAGGGTATTTCCTTTCTACGAAGGCAATATCTCATGAGGCATAGGTATCTGGTTCTCCAGACATAGGTATTCATGAAGGAAAATCGAGTGGCTTAGTCATTTCGATTTTGAATGCATCAAAAAGTGAGCATTATTGTAGCTATAACACTGCTGTAGCAGTACATACTAAATAATAAAAACTTATTTGTTTCGTTAAGCTAGCAAGTGAATGTAATTTTTTTTTTAAAAGAATGCTCTGAATTTAATCTGATAACGCGTTAAAAGATAAGCACAGTGAAAATATCTGAGTGTTAAGCCCATAAAATAACTGAGTAAAAACGGTGCCATAGGATTAAAAAAAGTAAATTTTAATCAATTTCCACGAGAGCACTTTCTTTGTGAAATCTTGAGTTTGAACGCTATTGTGTTGAGAAAAGTAATCGTTTTATACTTTGGAACGAATAAATAATGCAATAACATTGTAGATTTGAAAAAGATTTGCTCAAAACTAGAGCTCTTATATTTTCAGTTCGAAGTAGAGTCGGTTTACTGCCCTCAGCTGTTCAATCTCGATACAACCTTTAAAGGTATACTTTCAACAACTGCTCGTTAACAAAGTTCCAACTAACTCGGAAATGTTACTGCAAATGCGTTAATAAAACCACGTTACATGGTCGCATTTTATTGATAGTATAACGAGTAACTTTTGAGTACTGTATAGATTGTTACTTTATATTGTAAAACAAGTAACAAGTTTCTTATTATCTTAGTCTATAAAAAAATTATAGAAAAGTCAAAACTGTACATTGGAAATATTTAAAAAAATACTCGCTGGGTGTTCAACATAAGATACCGAAGCCGAAAATACAGGCTGATTTTTTCATAAGGGATTGGATGACCAAATCTGGAACTATAAGAAATAGCGAAAAATGCTCAAAGGAGTCACGAGCCCGATTTTGATGAAACTTAAAACCTCATCATTAGATTTTTGAAAAACCAATAATCCTAGCTGGAAATCGAACCAATTGATTTTGAAAAAAACACACACCCTATATTATTACACCATACGATCGTGTTGCTATTAAGGTTCTTATTATGGGAAGTAATGACATACGGCAAACTAAAGGAAGGTGCTCATCTTTAACAAAATACAATTTACTTTTCTTACATGGTGGAATTTAAAACGGAAGTCCAACTACCGTCTTTAAATTCCACCATGTATAATTTTAACAAATGAGATGAAACGCGCTACGCCATTTCTGAAACACACGCACAGAAACGTGATTACACGTTTTACAAAGGCCAACCACGTACAAATAAAATAATTTACCCGCCACCAATACATACCGCATACATATCTTGTATTTTTTAAACATTTTGTTTCCTTTTCGGACATGCAAATAGCAGGAAAACGTAAAATTTGTCACGGGTAATTTATTCCAATGTAAATAACGTACTTGCCCCCAAATTAAAACATTTCCGTAAACTTGAGCTGAAAGTGGAAAATTATAACATAACAGGAAATTACGTTAATTATGAATTATTATTGTTTGTCACGCGGTTAATTTTAGTGCTCATCTAACGTTACTTGGAGGGCTACCTTCACTTCAAATGACATTAGTAATTTAAGAGTAAATATTCGCAAGATATGAACGTGCCGGGCAATCTGGTGCTGCAGAATAAAACTGGCACAGATGTCCTTCTGCATATTACCTGCCTCGTGCATGCTCGTCATGAACTAACAAACAAAACATTAACATCATTGGAGAAAGTCATTTGAGAAACAGATTTTTCTGTAGGACATTTTTTTACACAACGCCATACTGCATATAAAGCCCTAATTATGCTAATAATATAAGCTTGAGTTGTGGGATCCAGACAGCTGAAAACATACTACTTACATAATCTCTAACTGAAATAATCCGCCCATAGTAAACATCCAAAGTCTGAAACAAACATGTGGGTCACACAAATATTTGTTCCGACCCTATTGAAACCTGAGACCTCTGCATGGCAGTCTATCACATACGCTACCACTACGCTAGAGGCAGTCCCTTTTCAGAATAGGAGAGTTCTCAAAAGTTTGGTCCTGTTTTATTTCTGGTATAAGCTTCACTTTTATATGGATGACCTATCGACCCATAAATCGCAATTACTGTATCGCTATGATTGCCCATTCACGTGCTCGCTACTAGGTCATAGAATTGAATTTAAATCGACAATTTCTGCACCCAGCTAACTCGCCTTGTTTCATACATGCACACATGCACATACACATGGTATCGTTAACATAAAATACAAGTCCTAGTCGCGTGACTTAAGTCAAGGAATAAATAATTTGACATATCAAGCAATGATAGAGGCTCGCAAACGCTGGTTACGAATATTCCGAAAAGGTTGGCATACTTCTCCCTTACACAAATCTTACACAAAATACAAATACACAAAATATGAAAGATGAAAGTTGAAGAAGCGAAAGTTGTTTGCCAGAATCGTAGCAAGTGGAAAGTCATAGTCTCGGCCTACCCCGTTGGGAGACATGCGTGATGTTATGTATGTATGTATGCATAATATTGTATTATGTAACCAAGTTACTTAAAAAAAATACCATTCGGCCGCCATCGTTACCCTGGTTTGTAATTACTTACCTAAGCAAAATTGGTCTGAATAAACATTAACAAATTCATGGAAATGGTACAAAATATTTACTCACCAATCCAAACCCTTCAAATAATTGTTGTTATTGAAGAACTGGAGCTCCTCATACGTGGCAGGACTGGGCAGGTTCGGCACGAGCGTTGGGTGCATCGCTAAGAACGTATAGAGGGCTGTGCTGCCCGTCTTCTGGGGGCCGATGACCAGCAGTCGAGGGAGGGTGCCGCACCATTTACTCTTGGACCATATGCGCCGGTGGCGAATGTCATCGCAAGGGTTCTGTAACAAATTTTATAAATATAAGTAAGGAATATCATCAAACTATGCTTTTCAGATTATTTTTGAAACTTTGCTCTCGTCTCGCTGTTGCGATTACGAGTAGATGGCTCGGCCTGCTCGAAAATGTAATAAAAACCCAAAAATCTTGGTGATTCTACAAACAATGTGAGTTTAAAGACATTTATTGGTTACTTTTTGCACAATTATCTTGGAAGAAAACTCAATCCAACTTTAGTTCCCTATTATTTCAATTTCGTATATAACTGACCTGAGCTATTTACAGCGAGAAAAAAAACAACAACTATGCTATACTTAACAAGTGTCAGCGGATTGAAGGTTCTTTACAAAGGTAGCTGCGAACTCGTAATTCGACGTATGAAAAAGCGAAAGCTTGGGCTTTAGTTAGCCTTAGCGTGAATCGCCGGTTTACGGAAAAAATTAACAACGGTTGAGAGGAAGTGTTCGGCGCGACCCGACGCAACGTCATTTGGCTACGAGGCGTGGGCTCGAGTCCTTGAGTCAGTCCGTGTTACGAAAAATAAAGGCGGGCGGGGCACAAAACTTGCACTTACACTTCAGATGCTAAATTTTATAGTAAACTGTATTGAATTAATAGAAAAAAATAGAAAATTTTTGTAGGCGTGCTTTGCCTGTCAGTGCGATTAAACTAACACAAGTAAGTATTAATGCATTACCAGTGAAACCTAAGGATACAATCGATTTTAATAAAAAAAAACCTTGCCACACTGGCGGCTAAGATACAATTTTCCACTCCAGATTTCGAATAATAAACAGATTCTTTCCGAGCAAGTGAGGTAGAAAATAACTTTCGTTGTAAAGAAAGGATAAATGAGAACCTACTGAACTTATTCTGATATTATCCTTCAAACACAATACAGCCAGCCTAGCTTTACGTCAGCAATAAATGAACTATCTTACAATTCCTCGCAAGTACCAGATATAAAGTATTTTCAATTTCCTTTTATATATCCACGATTCCACATATCTCGCGGGCCAATAAAATATTAAATGGCGCAGACGATATGCATTGTTTCTCGCAAGTGTGTTCGTGCTAGGACGATAGCTATCGATCGTCTATAAATTGTACCGTTTCTGTCAAACTTGCAAACTTTGATTAATATACTAGTGTTATAATTACAAAATATGATTTGCATATTTCATGTTATGGAGTTGTGAATAAACAGAGAAATCACATAAATAGATGAACATTTCTTGGACTTTCTGCCAAAAGTTCAATTTCTTTGTAACAAAAAAGGCGTTGAAAAACACGGCGATAGGCGCAGCACCTATTACGAAGGACTAACTAAATGTGTGGGCGTATACTATGCCTTTGCCTAACTATGTACGACCAAAGGGCACGAAATAATGTCGAGGGAATGAACGATGTGAATGAGATAGAGGCTCTTTGGCGGAACGCTTTTCGTTGAGAGGTCAATCTAGGTCAAGATTCATCAGTCACAATTGCTTTTACTGTCAATAGAAGGACATAGATTCGTAACATATGGGAAGGAAGATTTCCTTTACGGGTTACGAACGGGAAATGGTTAGCTACGCTTTGTTTTATCAAATGTATGTATTTACTTAGATAGTTCTGTTCCTTTTTTTTTTCTTATAATACAATGATTGCTCAACAAGTCACTAGCATCCATGGGGGACTTTCAGACGTAATACAAAAGAATGTATCAATTAATAACTAAAAAATCTACTATTATACTTTACCAATCGAAAGAGTTTATTGTTGAGAATAAAATAATTGTTTTTTAGGGTTTCGTAGCCAAATGGTAAAAACGGAACCCTTATAGATTCGTCATGTCTGTCTGTCTGTCCGTCCGTATGTCACAGCCACTTTTCTCCGAAACTATAAGACCTATGCTATTGAAACTTGGTAAGTAGATGTATTCTGTGAACCGCATTAAGATTTTTATATAAAACTAGAAAAAAAACAGTAAAATTTGGGGGTCCCCATGCTCAGAACTGAAACTAAAAATTTTTTTTTCATCAAACCCATACGTGTGGGGTAACTATATGTAGATAGTTCTTTAAAAATGCTATTGAGGTTTCCAAAATATTTTTATCTAAAGTGAATAGTTTGCGCAAGAGACATTTCCCAAGTGGAAAAATGTCTGTCCCCCCCCCCCCCCTCTAACTTCTAAACTGAGCTAATGATAAATCTAAAAAAAAATATGATGTACATTGCCATAAGAACTACCAACGAAAATTGGTTTGAACGAGATCGGGTTGGTGATTTTTTTTAATACGTAACAAACCGCAATGTTCGCCTAGAAAAATCACTACCACTGCGAACGTGTTAAAACATCAATTAAAGTTACAGCTAACTACAAGAACTTTTATATTATGTTACTTGCTACTACGGGTGCATGCTACTTGCGAAGGGTTCTTCATGGGCGAGTCCAGCTCGCACTTGGCCGGTTTTTTTAATTAAAATATTAAATATTCACGGACATTTCACACAACGCTATCTGAACCCAAAGTAAGCTAGGAATAACCTGCTTGTGTTATGGGTATCAGACCACGGATATTAATACATATATACTTTTAAATACATAAATGTTTGGCTTAAGACTCTGAGTGTTTATCTATACTAATATTATAAAGAAGTAAAGTTTGTGTGTTTGTTAAATTGTAAGGGGTAATCTCGGTATCTACTGAACCGATTTTAAAAACTCTTTCTCCAATAGAAAGCTACGTTATTGTGGAGTGTCATAGGCTATACAGCATCACGCTACAACGAATAGGAGCGGAGCAGTAATAGTAAATGTTTAAAAACGGGGGAAAAGTTATTCCTTTTGAGAGCTTCGTTGCATGTGCTGCGTAAATATTTATAGTTATGTATTGAATATTAACGAAGAGACGCTACGGGAGTAAACGCAACGCGACGGGAGTAAATGCGACGGGAACAGGTAATACTCTCTCTTATGTGGCGCAAACGAAGTTGCGCGGGTCAGCTAGTCTATGATAAGCATAGATAAACACTCAGACTCTTGATCCAAACATTTATAGGTCACACAAATTTTTGTCTCCGGTGGGAATCGAACCCACGACCTCGTTCGTGATTGGATGCCACAATTGCTTTTATTGAAATAGATAGTTCAGGATAATACAAAAAATATTATTTTGTATCATCGAAAATGCTATTATTGCTGTAACAAATATCAGTTTGCTGACATATATGTGATCCTAGTTATGTCACTTGAATTATGTGAGGCGAAAACCTCATTTCCAAGTTAAAATGAGAGAAACACGACTGTTTTTAATACATTCATTCGGGATGTGAGATACCTATATAGATAGTTCGTAGAACTCATTAATTATTCCGTGTGCAATTTAAAGTTTTGTCCCTTTATAAAATAGGTATATAATTTTACTCAGTGAAAATTGAGTAGGTACGACCGTTTATAATCTATGAAAATGCATTTCATGTCTAAATCCATCCAAACGTAGGTACATAATAACTTCAAAGGCAAAGTACGGTTGGAATTGGAATACAGTTAATTATTGACCGCGACAGCGTCATCTCAATAGTATCTGGAGCATAAATGTGTTTTGACCCCCCTATCTTGGCCCATTGCTATCAACTCATTTATTTTCATAAAATTAAAATAAAA
The DNA here is from genome assembly GCA_933228765.1 of Miltochrista miniata. Lineage (NCBI taxonomy): Eukaryota > Metazoa > Arthropoda > Insecta > Lepidoptera > Erebidae > Miltochrista > Miltochrista miniata. The sequence continues at coordinate 29,461,719 of OW121752.1, read as the reverse complement.
TAAATACCTACATAATATAAATTATTGTAGTCTGATTTACTCGTTCTAACATCAGCTACCAGGAAGCGAAAGTCACGTTAAATACTGTTCAGCCGTTTCAGAGATTAGTCAGGACAGACAGACGGAGAAAAAATTTACTGCACAACTAGAATAGCAGCTCTTAGCATGAAAAAGAAATGCATGCGGTATTTGAATTTCGCATAAAAATAATTTTTCCGAGACGCGGAAATGGAAATGAACCGTCAAAAAATTCAAGAAAGTTAGTTGTACCGACTAGAAAATCTAATCAGACGGCGAGTTTAAAACGTAACAGTTTATTATATTCGCGCCAAAAGACTTTCATCGAAATGCTTAACAGAAGCACTGATTAATAGACTCCACAGAGCTTCAACCGTCAAAGCAATGAAAGGACTTAACTCAGCGTGAGCTCGGGTGTAGGACCAATGTTATGCGGAACCCCTTTGTTTTACTTACAGTATAATGAATAGGAGGATGAGTATAAAAGACTTTGCAGAGTTATTCTTAGTAAGAAGTATTTATATTTGTAGGTAGGTTTACATAACTTATCTTTCAATGCGCGCTCTAAATTCTCAATGACAGTTTGTCACAGTTAGCAACGGGTGTAGACAAGGCCTGTCGGAATCTTTATACCAATTTATGCATTGTTCCATAAGCCGTTTATTAGGTAGATGCGCGAAACATTTATACCAGTTTACAAGATTGTCAAAATTACATAAAAACTCAAGAACTACTTTTGTGTATTATAATTTGTATGACCGTTATGAATAAAGGTAAAATTTTACGTTTTACAGACGCTGTGTCACGGTGGTTTCCTCATGTTTTACTAAGGACCTGAATTTCAAGGAATAATAGAAAGATAATCTGTCAAAACATAATAGATTTACTCACCCCCCATAACGGATTCAGTTCATCAGGTCTCAGTTGGAAGTACTTGTCAGCGAGCGAGTGCGGCGGTGCGGACGCAAGTCGAACGTTCGTCCAGCATCGAAGAAACTTGACCACAGACTCGAAGGTGTAGAGAGCCAGTCTGTCGTTGCCGTAGTTTGACATGTGAGTCATGAACACGTTGATCTGTATGGAAAAAAAAACTCATTTAATGAACCATAAAATTGTATTTAAGGGTTCTAAAAGAGATATGTTGTCTTGATGCAAATTAGAAAACAAAAATTACTGTCCACCTGATATCGCTAAATTCTTGAATCCGAGATTCATATCAGGAAGTAAATTAATGGCAGAGTAAAAGAGAGAGATGATTATTACAACTCTGATAAGAGAGATTATATCCTTTAGGGTAGAGAAATGGTGCATTGAATGGGGTCTAACATTTCCTGACTTTATAAGATGTCGACTTTCAGTTACGTTTGCGTTGTGTGCAAGGATCTAAATGAAATTCTTCTTAGAACTCCTTTGAAAAATGCAAGTACTGGAAGAACTAAGACATGGTTTTAAAGTAAGTATCGTTATTATGCTCATAAAATATCCTAAAGAATGTCTGTAAAATGTCTTCTACAATTCCTTCAAAAAATCACAAGAAATACAGCAGACATACTCACAGGGTTATTGATAACTGTCTGAAACAGTTCCCCTCCTTGAATGGAACGGTCAAGTCGATGTCGGCCTCCTGGATAACGCTCCAGTAGTAGAGTATGTGTAAAAAGTCCACACGTTTGACGTGGCAAAACCATGACTCCCCTGTGCTTGAAACCGCGCCGTAATCTAGAGGACAAATTGTCAAAATTTTACACGATTTTCAACAAATAGACACCTTACGGCACAGGGTAGACTTTAGTAGGCCAACTTTTAACTGGATTAAAATAGGCGCTATTGCAATCAGTACGTTTTATACATCGTTCGTTGTTAAACACGTTTCAAAAGTCTGCCGTTTGCGCGCACCGGTAAACAATTTAATATTTTAAAAATCGTTGTTGATTTCTGACTCGGCAACACATTGCTGAGAAAGAAAGGTCTTCAAGATATTTTTCTAGCAACTGCTATTAATGTCTGTCTGGCTTGCGGCAAATAACGATACAAGTCGTCCTTCGTATATTATGACCTTCACCTCGTCAAGGTAAAACAGACTGCTATGACAGAAACGAACGCATAAACGGCGGAAGTTTATACTTCATTGTTCCTTAGTACTCATGGCCAATATCATAGTTTGCATTATGAAATTGTTCGTTCCTTCGATCGACCTTTAAGTGGTCGCCTCGATATCCACTAGGTCTTGCAACTCAACTGTTTGAGGGCGAATCGCAACCATGGAAGTGGAAACTATTCCACAATTGATTATTGTTACATACATACAGGGTGTCCCAGAAGTCGACGTCAAGCCGGAATCGGGTAACGGGCTAAGTCATAATAGTTGTCAGAAAAATATTTAAAAAATCCTATTGATGACCTAGCCTGTTACCAGATTCCGGCTTGACGTTGACTTCTGGGACACCCTGGATAGTCACTTAATTTTCCCGGAAAGGGCTGGTTGTGACAACCCGCTGTCGAAATTATTCAAGACGCCTTCAATAAAGCCTTTAACATGGCTTAGCAAATGTCATGTTACCGACAACCTGGACCAACTGCTTAGCATGCCTTTCGTAGCACGGAAACGTTCGCAAGTAAATGTCACCAAAGTGGTTCTGTGGTAGTCACCCTTCCAATGGCCGCGGAAAGCCGAAAGTTGCTTACTTGATATAGATAATAGTATTACATACAGATAGGCAACTCCCTGCCCCCCACTGAGCAAGCTTCCCCACCCGCCACAGATGTCAGTATAGTTGGAGGGTATTTTGACGGAACGTTTGCTTAGCCTTTGTCGCGACAATCACGATGATACGCGAGATTTCGAGAAAGAAGGTTAATGCTCTAGTCATGAAATCAAAATAACTGGTAAGATTGTAAGTCTATTTGTCCCACGACTTGTTCTGTATTTGAATTTGAATCTGAGTCCGTTTCTAATGTCAAATAGATATTTTTCAGTTCACGTCGGGTGACCGGAGCGGACGTATAACGCTGGTCTAATAACAAATTATCGAGACAAGTTAATTGTCAATAACGCGTGTGAACTGAACGCGTGTGATCTGAAGCACTGGAGCTGCTTGGCAGCTAATCTACGCAAAATAAAAGGCTGGTAACTTTTTACATGTTTTATCTTGTTTGTTGGTGCTTCGTACAGCACATTTAGTAGTCATAAGGTCGATCTGCAATTGACCGGGCCTGTGTGTCATCATGCCGGCCACAGGGGGACGTGAATGCAGTCTACAGTGGGAAATGTTTATGAAATGGGAATGGATTTATTATATGTTATATCGCAGCCAATAATCCGCGATCCATAGGCCTGGATCCGGCCCGCGGTGAGGTTAGCAACGCCGATACATTTGATGTCCTTCGGTATAAGGAGTCAATGTACCCATGAATGGGCTATAACGACCTGAGTATGCATTCATGTGCATTGTGACATGTAAAATGCGTATCAGCTGCTCTCCTTTCCTTGGAGAGTAACGGGTACTTCCTTTGATTTGTTCCAGGTGGAGCACACGGAGGCGGCTGTGGACGTGGACTGCTGTGATAGACTCGCTCTTTATTTTATGGGTGAGTCTTAGGTTTAAGGAACCCAGCGGGAAAGAATTATATCTAGTTGTGCTTCTTCTGGTTATGCTTCTTTCCGACATGGTGGAGATGCTGGTTCCTTGACACCGACTCAAGGGTTGAAATTGATGAATTCTAATCATTTTAAGAGTAACACAGCTGTTTACGTTCATAGTTTTGCATTTCGTGGTTTTCACCTGACACAACGTTTAAAGACATTAATATTTTGACGTCTTTTTAATCCTTTTTTAAAATTTGGGACATTTGACCACAAATAATTAGTTATTTTTATTGACTAATATTATTAAAAATCGAATGCGAAGAAATAAATCGTCTGCAACATGCCTTAAAAAACCATAAATATTCCGTCATAATATTCGTTTGTAAAAAGAAAAAATGGGATGTCATTTCATTTGTCAAGTCAAATCTGACTGTCATTCAAAATGAAAAATTTTAAATTTGAATTTAATTTACTAATTATATTTATAAATAAATACTTATTATAGTTAAATAATAAGAAAATTTGAACAAAAGGTAAGTTATTTTATTAATTTAAGCAAATTTCTTTTGCCTAGTCGAGAGGCAGTTTCCGATTATTTAATCATCGTACATACATGAGTTTGTTGTAAGTTTCTTGATAAAATAAGATATTCTTAGGACATTTTCACTGTTCCCTAATATCATTGAGACATTTTCTTGTTATAACTATGATGTTATGTTTGTTGATAGTTATCTTTGTTGGACATTACAGGAGAATGAGATAAGATCATGGAAACAATCAAACAGCTATCTTTAATTATAAATGCAGAATTAAATGCGCAGAAATTATGTGAAATAAATACTATGGAAGGAAATTGTGCACTTCGCAATACACCTACTATGGAGACTCTACATATTAGAGGATATCAAGACAGAAGACTATGAATTGTTGATTCTGTCAAGTCAACGAAAATAAAATAACGAGTGTAATGTATTGTGAATGTTTTATTGTATTGCGTTGAAATAAAGTGAATTTGAGTTTAAAGCTTCAACTTATTCTGCTAAAATGCACTACCTCTATGTTGTACCAAATACAAAACCATAGAAGAAAGAATAAAGATGTTAACGGTACAAAAAGCTTGTTTTAATTGTTTTATAGCTTTTAGCTATTAGCTATATGTCCAGCAATGAAATATTTTAGTGTAAACACAAAGTCTTCGATAGATAGATAAGATCGTAGATCTTACAGACAGCAACGAGGAAGATTACAGGTCAGTATAACTTTACAAAGAAATGTAGAATTTTATTAGATTGTGGAAGCCAAAGGAGTTATGTAACTCAAAGGATTGCTAAAGAGTTACAAATGTTCATCGAGGAACAACAACAATTGCCAATTTTCACCTTTGGATCTGAAACTCCTAGAACATTAGAAAGTCCTTTAGTCAAATTTCAAGTATTGACTAATAATAAAATCTTGAAGACAATGTATGCAAATGTTGTTCCAACTATATCTCAAGGCGTCCCATGTTTCAAAGAAGAATTATTTCAAATTAGTAAAAATTATACTTTAGCTGATGACGGTTCACTATCAGATAAAGTAGACATATTAATTGGAAATGATTATTATCACTCAATTATAATGATGAATAAAATATGTATTGCAAAAGACTTATATTTGATTGAATCAGAATTTGGATGGATTGTCTCGGGTCTTATTACTAATAGACATATAGAACAAATTTCAATGGTAACATTTTGTCAATGCTCTTGTAAGATAGTACTTAGCCAACCGGATCCACCATTGGATTTAGGAAACTTGAAGATGTTATGGGATCTAGAGTCTATTGGCATCACAGATTCACCGAAGATAAGCAGAGATGAAATTGCAATCAAACATTTTAATGAAACAATGGAAATCCGAGACAATAGATACTATGTTAGTTGGCCATGGATCAACTATCCACCAGATTTATCTTCAAACTATGGATTAGCACATGGAAGATTAATTGGATTACTCAAGAGATTGGATCAAAAAAAAAAACTCTTCAAACATATGATCAGACATTGAAACAACAAATGGAAAAGGGAGTTATTGAACTAGTCCCATCAAGAGAAGTGAAGGATAATGATCATCCTATACATTATATACTTCATCACGGAGTCTTAGCCCCTGGAAAAGCATTGAGAATTGTATATGATGCATCGGCAATGACAAAGGGTAGTAAAAGTTTAAATGAAAGTTTATACTGTGGACCATTATTATTATTGGAAGATCTAACAGGATTGATTATAAGATTTAGAAGTCATAAGATTGGATTGACTGCAGATGTGGAAAAAGCCTTTTTACAAATAGGACTTAAGGAACAAGATAGAGATGTAACAAGATTCCTATGGTTGAAAGACATAGAAGAGTCCATTTGTTTCAAGACGGATTGAAGAGATTAAAAGAAACAAAGATCTATCTTTTAGATATGTTCCAACTGAGTTGAATCCTGCTGACGTGGCCACAAGACCATCAAGAACAAATGAAGATATGAAAAGATGGTTAAATGGTCCAGATTTTCTACTAGAAGATCCTGAGAATTGGCCCGTTAACCCAAGTTATCAAAATACCTTATATGTGGGTGAAGATTTCAGTGAGACAGATCATATTGAAGTAATGAACAAAGAAGATAATTGTGTAATGAAAGAATATAAAGAACGCACCCATATGGAAGATAGTACCTTGCAAATGATTAAATCAACACAGTCAAAATACTTTAAAGATGAGTTGAATAATAAACAAACTAACTTGAGCAGAAATTTAAAATTATTCAAAGACATTGATGGTGTCCTACGTTGTAGAGGCAGACTCAAGTATGCAGAATGGACATTTGATAAAAGATACCCTATTCTTATTCCTAAAGATTGTGAATTTACACGGAAAATTATAAAAGAAACACACGAGAAGAACTATCATGTAGGAGCCAGTCACACATTAAGTCTAATACGACAGTCATACTGGATACCTCAAGGCAAGCGGCAAGTCCAAAAGATACTTCGAAAATGTCTGAACTGTGTCAAATGTAACGGCGGACCATATAAGTTACCAAGTACTCCTCCACTACCTCCTGAGAGAGTAAACTATAGTAAACCATTTACATTCACTGGGATAGACTATCTAGGACCAGTGTTGGTAAAAACAGAAAACGGAACAGCCAAGAGATGGTTGTGTTTATTCACATGTTTGGCAGTTCGAGCTGTACATTTGGAAGTGGTACAGAACTTATCAGCTGAAGAAGGATTATTATCTATAAGACGCATGGCATCAACCAGAGGCGTACCAAGTTTAATTACTTCAGACAACGCTACTCACTTCAAGCTGATAGCTGATATCATATCAAACAAATATTGTGTTGAAAATGAAATCAAGTGGAAGTTTATTCCTCAGCTAGCACCGTGGTTTGGTGGATTTTACGAGAGATTAGTAGCGCTGGTTAAACAATGTATGAGAAAGACATTGGAAAAGCACCTATTAGGAGATAGTCAATTAACAACAATTATTAAAGAAATTGAAACAGTTATAAATACAAGACCATTGTTATATGTGAGTACAGAAGTGGAACACTGCTTGACCCCAGCAGATTTTCTACAAGTTGGAAAATACATAACTTTAGAAACAGTTCAAAATCAACCTATAATAACAGGTATATCGACTAAGAATAATTTAATTAATAGTTGGAGAAGAGCAAGAATCATAATAGAGGAATTCATAGAAATGTTTCAAAATCGTTATCTACCAAGTCTAAGGGAAAGATACAATCATTCCGTGAAACAACCCCGTACGAGGTCAAGTTTGACACCACGTGTAGGTCAAACAGTCCAAATCAAAAGCGAGAAACCTAGGATAGGTTGGAAGGTTGGAAAAATTGTATCTCTGATCAAGGGAAGTGACGGTTTATGTAGAGTTGCACAAATTAATGTTGACAACACTATATTCACTAGGTCAATATCACATTTGTATCCTTTGGAAATCGAAGAAGACCAACAAGATTCATCATCAGTGGATCAAAACGAAGAACAGATCAATATTGAAGATGCAAACATAGTCCCAAAAGAATTGAATAATATACCAGTAAGGGACTCGCAACCTAATGGTTTTATTTTAGCTTTCCTTGGCCGGAGGGTCGATTTCTTCGCGAAATGCGAATGTAAATAATGTAAATATACATACTAAATTCTTCATGAGACACGAACATCTCTTTTCTACATACTAAATTCTTCAGGAGACATAATGTCTCTTCATTTTTCTTTTTCCTTTGTGGGGAATGTCGCGACAATCACGATGATACGCGAGATTTGGAGAAAGAAGGTTAATGCTCTAGTCATGAAATCAAAATAACTGGTAAGATTGTAAGTCTATTTGTCCCACGACTTGTTCTGTATTTGAATTTGAATCTGAGTCCGTTTCTAATGTCAAATAGATATTTTTCAGTTCACGTCGGGTGACCGGAGCGGACGTATAACGCTGGTCTAATAACAAATTATCGAGACAAGTTAATTGTCAATAACGCGTGTGAACTGAACGCGTGTGATCTGAAGCACTGGAGCTGCTTGGCAGCTAATCTACGCAAAATAAAAGGCTGGTAACTTTTTACATGTTTTATCTTGTTTGTTGGTGCTTCGTACAGCACATTTAGTAGTCATAAGGTCGATCTGCAATTGACCGGGCCTGTGTGTCATCATGCCGGCCACAGGGGGACGTGAATGCAGTCTACAGTGGGAAATGTTTATGAAATGGGAATGGATTTATTATATGTTATATCGCAGCCAATAATCCGCGATCCATAGGCCTGGATCCGGCCCGCGGTGAGGTTAGCAACGCCGATACATTTGATGTCCTTCGGTATAAGGAGTCAATGTACCCATGAATGGGCTATAACGACCTGAGTATGCATTCATGTGCATTGTGACATGTAAAATGCGTATCAGCTGCTCTCCTTTCCTTGGAGAGTAACGGGTACTTCCTTTGATTTGTTCCAGGTGGAGCACACGGAGGCGGCTGTGGACGTGGACTGCTGTGATAGACTCGCTCTTTATTTTATGGGTGAGTCTTAGGTTTAAGGAACCCAGCGGGAAAGAATTATATCTAGTTGTGCTTCTTCTGGTTATGCTTCTTTCCGACAGCCTTTGTGGTCACACACACATTCAAGCTCTGTACAAACATAACGTAATTTTAGTGTAGGTGACAGAATTTAAAACGAATCACTTGTATGGAGTTTCCGCCCTGTGTTATAACTGCCAACATGTGTGTCAATATAACTACAAACAGACATAACATTTTGACGTTCTCACTGCAGTTTGTGTCAGTATATTAACCAATTATTTTTAATATTTGCACTATCTTCACATTGCATTCTGCCTGCCAATGCATACTGCGAGCGGGTAATACAATTATAGTAGGAGTTTCATTAATGGACGCTATCGAGATACTCGTAACGCCGCAGTGCAATGTTTGCGGTCAATTGGAATTTGGTAACTACCACGGGACTACAGCAAACATTTGCCGGAAACAAGGACACTTATAGCATCATGCGGTATATCGCCTCTGTTGTTTCACTACACTACCCATTAGATAGTAAACTAGTATATCTAGAATAATTAACAGCTTTATAGAGAAAATAAATGAGGATAAATTACATATCTATTCGCCATTATTCCGATCTGGAAATAGAAGTTGATTTGTAGCTCTCAAGAAATCACAATAAAAGTAAAATGAAATCCAACTTTACGACGGTTCTGGAATGAGATTAGATACATTGATGGTGTTGAGCGTTATAAAAAAGTTTTCTAGTACGTCGGTGTTTAATAACAGAAAATGTTCTATTTTAGTACTTAAATGTCTTTGATAATATGGAAATGCCTGACCTGCTATTGAAGTCAACTTCTTACTTCAAATCCAAATAGATAAGTTGAGTCTTCAATGACCAGTGCTCCAGGTGTGGTATATCAATTGTTTCTGATTAGAATCGTTATCGCAGCTCAATATAAAGCCGACTCGTCGGCTAGGGTACAATTCGACAGTTTTCCTAGCTTTTGGGCTACGATTACGATTCTGTATAAACATTATCTATTTAAAATAAATAGTTGTCATAGACCTCCTGATTAGACAAGTGTCACTGCAAGTTAATTCAATCAAAACTCACCTCGCTGGTCGTAAATGCGGGTACTCCTCAGTGCTGGTCACTTTAACATCCCACACTTTTCTCCACGCTTCGAACAACGGTTCGTGTACTGGGTAAACTCCCGAATGATGTGGGGAAACCGAATATGATGAGTTGGTAGGGATGCCGTGTTCTATTGCGAATTGCTTGTTGAGCATCATCTCGGCTTCTAGTTGGGAAACGTTGTTATACAAGTGGGGCTGTTGATGGTTCCACATGTGGCAAAACCTGTTAACAAAACAAGTCAGAATTAGTTTCAGTTCAAGGCTCATTCGTGAGTCCTGGGGGTTGTCCTTCCGAGAGTGTATCCCGGAGTCCCGGCGCGGTCATGGGCAGATGAATGGGTGCCATGTGGATTCAGTCGATAAAAGTCCATAAAGATTTGGATTTAAAGGATCCATGAAGATTTCCACACGTAAAAAACGCTCGGGGCTCATACTTTTTTGATAAAAAGCATGGCTTCTCGATTTAAAACGTAACCGAAGTCTAATAAATATTTATTAGGTACCTACACAATTGGGAATGAATGAATATTTCTTTGTAAAAAATCTCTCTGATGCCGAATAAATTCAAATTAATGAAATTTTCATTGAAACTCGATTACTCTATAGGTCCGTTCTATAGACCCTATGTCTGTCGTAAATAGAACCCTTTAACTAGGAGTTTTGGAGGATTTTCAAGCCAGCGCAAACGCTTTGAAAAGGGCGTGATATATTTGCTATTATTTGATTTCTTGGTTTATTAAATTGTTTAATTTTTATTTTTATACCACTAAAGTGGCAGACAAGCCTACGGCCCACCTTATGGAAAGTGGTCAACGCAGTCTATTTACGATTTCAACATCAAAAATGCATCAATCTCGCTGCCGACTCAGCAAGAACCTTCGAAGGCATTCGAGACTGCGTAATTTTTTGTAACATGCTTCTCAAGACTCCAAGCTCAATCATTTAGTTCAGCGTGAGTTTTTAACGGGAATATAGATTAGGATTTGCAATCTTCGTTAGACGATTGAACTAGTTTCATTACAACTATACCCAATAACTTCGAAAGATATTTCTAAAACAGAACATAAGACAAGTTTTTTTTACTATGTAATATGAATCCAACATTTTCACGAAATTGTTCTTATTATCACAACCTATTAGCCCAAAAGGATCAGAAAACATGTACCAAACTAAACCTAAGAACACGGTAAATTCGCGTAATTGCTATCGAAACTGGTTAGTCTCCAACTTTTTGCAAGAATTACGAACTTCGTAGAGATTCGGTCCTGTAATAAGTAAAGTTGGGAAGATGGACTCTTAGCCTTACCTAGTAAACTAGTAACTATAGCAACGTCTGTATTTAATTAACTGAAACTTCGCATATGCATATTAACTTTAATAAGTTTTGGTATATCTATCTTGGGTCTTACAGTTTATACCTTTTACTTACCAGCTATGCTCCGCGGCTTAGCCCGCGATATACTTCGAACCCTGAAGCACCCCTTTAAACCATACCTCGTAAATGATTAGTTTAATTAAATCTATAGAAGTCAGATTTGTTGACATTCACTATTGCTCTACTCACTTCATTGCATTTGTAATAGGCAATGTGTATAATGCAGGCATACAATACCTATACATTGTATAGAATGACGGGGTCGTTCAGACAATGTATGAAATGATATTAAATGTTTTAACTATTTTACACTTTGCCTAGGAAATGTATAGAATACCTAGACATTGTATATAATGCCGGTCGAAGCATAGGTAATGTGTGTAATCTATTTTTCTTCTCTATGATTTAGTACTAATCTTTTGAGAGCTACTCCTAATTTCAACTTCCAACAGCAGACAGTGCTGATAAGACATGTGTTCTATTATTACCACTTAGGAAGCAAAAATTTTTTTTTGTTTTGTCGACTAGTTATTATGTGGTTAACGATTCTGTCGTCGAATCTGTCCATTCATTATACACATAGCCTGATGCGCTTCGGGCATTTCATACAATAACTAGTCAATGTATGAAATAAATCGTAATATACACATAGCCTGAACGTTTTAGACAATGTATATAATGCCTAGGCATTGTATACAATGCCGGATTATACACATTGCCTATAACATATATAAATGCGACTACTAAAATGAAAAACGCGCGCATTTGAGGAATAGGGCCGATTCTAAAAAATAAATAAATAAATAAATAGGGCCGATTCTCTTTTCATATGACATTAATGCGTGGACGGAAATTTACGGGTAAAACGGCATCTGTCTAATATTTTAAGAACGGCAAATCATGAGATGATGAGACAGATGACATTTCACCCGCAAATTTCTGTCCGTGCATTCAAGTCATGTGGTCGAGAATCTGGGGCCTGAACGTCTGTAACAGTGGAGAGAACGATAGTTATAACTGAATTCTAGAATTGGATAAACATTTTTCGGTTGGAATCCATAATGGCCTAATATTGTATTGAGCAATTACTTTATACCTACATTTCAACCCATGATGTGATGACAAAAGACGTCTTAGAAAGGAAGTGGGCTCCCTTCGTTATTTTGCGCATTCAGCCCAACTTGAAGTGGGCATTGTTCGATCCTATGTTCTGACATTATAATGAAAGCAATTTATCTCTTTTGTAAATTCAGTTAGCAGATACCTTGATAAAATTTAATTGGCTTTTTAATGACGAAATTGAAATTAAGGAAATCTTTTTAGCGTGATTACATTTAAAACGTTAATGGTAGGAATAAATTTTGCTAATATTCTAAATGTGAAAAACGTTTGGGACCGACACGACACTGGGACGATTTATAAATATCTATTAAGAGAATTAGCCACGAGAGAATTGACCAAGTGAGATTAAAATAGACAAAATTAATAGCCCACATAAATGACAGCTGACGTGTTAATTTTATACTGACACGACACAGCCACCAGTGGCGATATTTTTGTTACGTCAGGAGTGTTCTCATTTGTGTTCCGCGGTTTGAAAATTAACAGCTCTTTTATTTCTATTTAAATCTGATCGATCCTACAGCCGTAAACCTACTGTAAGTTCAATAAAAACTTCATTACATTGAGTTCTTTTTAGTAAAGTTTTACTTAGAATCCTTGTCATCCCCAACTTAACAGGCGAAGTTACCAGATCACAAAATGAAATCCCTACTAATATTATAAATGCGGAAGTAACTCTGTCTGTCTGTCTGTCTGTCTATCTGTCTGTCTGTCTGTCTGTCTGTTACGCTTTCACGCCTAAACGGCTGGACCGATTGAGATGTAATTTGGTATAGGGATAGTTCGAGGCCCTGGGAAGGACATAGGCTACTTTTAACCGACTGTGCAAAAGGAGGATCATGATTTTACGATATAACTACTCTTACGCGATAACGACTTCTACGCGGTCGAAGCCGCGGGGAACAGCTAGTATTATAATGAAACAAATTATAACATATCACTTACCAATTAAAATGCTCCCTATGATGCAACAAGGAGTCATCCCCTCGGTTTTCTAGGACGGTTCCGTGATGATAGTACTTCGCGCTGTAACCAAGGTTGAACCGAAACCCCGGCACCAGTCGTTGGAGCGCCGCCTGTGATGCCAACATTGCGGCCACGTCTTCTTCGTGGAGTCGAGTACCTGTTATTATTTAAGTATATTAAAAGTGATACTTACATGTTTGAGTAAATATTGGTCTCCTCATTCGTTACCGGTCGGGAGATCACCCTCCCAAAATTAAGTCCAGTACGTTAGGCTTACGATCAGCAGTGGGCTGTGATAAACTGATTTGATTGGTCCCTAAATCTAAATATTATCTCATTTATTTCCAAGCTACTGCACTAGCTGTGCCCGGCTTAGCCCGTAGTTTATTTCAAACACCATATTCTGCACTCCACACCTCGTAACAGATGCCCTTTGGAAGTTGTTATTTGTGATTTTTGGCTCCGCGTTCTTGAATAGTAGCGTGATGAGAAGTAGCCTATAGCACTCAGGGATAAAATACCTACCTAAAAGTAAAATCGGTTCAGAAAAGAATGTAGCTTATAGAGATCGAATTGCCCTAACAACCTAAGAAGTTCACAAATTTTACCTGTTTATAGTATTACTACTACTGATTGTACCATATTGACCTATCAACCAGTTATTATCGGAATATTTAGCATCGGAATGCACGTATCTACACTTACTGTTACCAATACTCGGAAACATCAAGGTTAACGCGTTCAACGAACTTATTCAGTACTAATTGTGAATACTTATTACATCACTTAAGTACAACGACCATTCAATTAGCAATGCACCCGTATCGACGCATGCAAATATCAGTTGCGATGCTAGATAAAATATTCGTGGACGCGCGTATTACGATTCCATGCAGATAGGTGCCAATATTATTCAGATCTTCCTTGCATACAAATTCATGGGACAAAGGTGTGTCACATTAGATTGATTGAGCTGCATTCAACACTGATATATGATGTTGGTTTAGATTACGGCGTACAAGTACGGGTTCTGGAGTGGAGACGGCGAAGTGGCAAACGTGGGGTAGGACGATCCCCTCCAGATGGATCAACGACCTGGAAGTGACCTGAAGTTACAGGGAAGGACTGGATACGGAAGGTGCAGGGCCGTGTGTCGTGGCATAAATTGGGCTTAAGCCCAACAGTGAACAGCAATAGGCTGATTTGATAAATTGATGATGGTTATCCTCCAAAGATAGCCAAAAGCTCTCATCGTTCTACTAAAAAAAGTGCTCTGTTTATTATAAGCTAGTACATTGTGTGGGCTAGTCCTGGGGACATACTCCAAAGGAGTAGGGCAAATTTCTTCGAATACACAGGTGAAAAAAGGAGTCAATACCTACATTAAGTCACATTAAATCGGTGGCGCAGTCGGTAGTGTAACCGCCTGCCGCGCTTGAGGTCCTGGGTTCGATTCTCGGGTCGATCCAAATATTTGTGTGATCCACAAATGTTCGTTTCGGAGTTTGGGTGTTTTCTATGTATAATAATTACGTATGTATTTAGAAATATATAAGTATATCTATCTGTCGTCTGGATCCCATAGCACAAGCTTATAGGTATTAGCTTAATTTGGGCTAGAGGATGTTGTGTGGAAATGTCCACAAATATATTATTATGTCCGACATACAGATCTTGTCAATAGCTCGCAGCAATGTGAGTAAGGATTCCGCACAAAATTTTCTTTGGAGCATTTCTTTGACCGACCAAGGTCATCCTGTGGATGTTCAGTGACGACTATTGCAACGTCAATGTAAAATTATTTGACGAAGAAGAAATCGTTTGGGCACAACTAATGGATACGGGGAAGAAGTTATGACGTGTATTAAGATGAGTGCGATCTCATTTTGAAGACTCATAAATTCGGAAATAACATATACTTACTCGTAATATTAGCATAGCATATAATATTAGCGTGTTATATAATAAACAACATTAGCTTCGAAAACATATTGAAATCTACACCCCACCGAATTCTATACGATATTCTCGTCAACATACCGAGAAATAATGAATATGGGCAAAGCGTCGATATGTATTCAATACAGTATGGCGCCAAAGGAGGCATGATTGGATTAAATGGATGAGAACTCTGTTACGCTTACCATATTACGTTAATACGAAAATCGCTTATAAAAACGGATGCTAACCAGACTATATAATTTTTGTGAATAGCTTTGACAAGGGGACAGTCTGTAATTCGATGTTATAAACTACAGGCACATGAACTAAATTACTCTGTGACAATTCAAGTTTAGAATGATGCTACTATGGCCAGTCCTTGGATGGGTGACAATCCATGTGACCACTATGTGACATTTATTTGAGCATTTCCGTGCTTCGGAAGGCACGTTAAAGCCGTTGGTCCCGGTTGCTAGTAAAATGGCAGTCGTTAAGCCAAGCTGAAGGCCTTTCTGGGCGGCTTGAAAAATTTCAACAGCAGGCAGTCACAACCTGCGCCTGTCCGTGTCAACATGGCAATACGGCTCACGACCTATTACGTGGGACAACATCTCAAAGGTGAAATGTGGGCATGTAATATGCCTCTGTCTACCCCTTCGGGGGTAAAAGGCGTGATCATATGTATGTACTATGTCCGAAAATTGCGCACAGCCGCTGTCCCTTTTGAGGTAGTTTTCTCTTGTTTATTCAGCTGATATTTTTAAGCAATCTTTATCTACAGCTGCGTATACATATAATACAAACATGGAAAAAATATTCAATTTTAAATCAAATTCTGGTTGAATTCTGGATAAATTCACAGGGTAATTCTTATTACTCAACTGGTTTCGAAACTATCGAATGTGGCCGAAGGAAATTTTTTCATAGGCTATAAGTATAATAGGCAATAGTAGGGTTAGGTTGTCGGTTCATCTGGCTGGAAAGCGTCTAAACTTAAGAAAGCCACTCTAGAATTCATCGGCTTCATTGTCCATCGATTCTTTAGCAGTTACGGGCGAGCTTATTGCAATGTGTTTACTTTGTAAGCAAAGTTGACGGTTGACCTAGTTTCTGAGTTTGTTCCTGAGACTCCAAGAAAGCTCTCTCTATATATAATCTGCTGGATTTTTGACATTGGATTAAACTCATTGTACACGTCTCCGTAGATCATGACTGGTAGATCACGACAGTTTTGGGCAGGTTCGGAGAAAACTCGACTCAGTTTGCTAAACGTCACCCAACCCGATTCATGTAGCGCTTTTTATTTAAGTTCTTTTTGCCAAGCTCTAGAAATTGACAATATTCATGAGCATCTTTCGAGGTGTAAAACATACGTATTAAGAAATTCAGGAAAAAAACCTTGAGAATGACACCATGATTGTAAGCCGTAATCAATTAATCAAATCAGCCTAGATAGTTATAATACCACATATTTTTAATACCACATAGTTCAAATACCACAGCTGGACGTTGACCTTAATTTCCGTATCATATCATAATGGGAGGATGGTAGATCTTTACTAGTAGATTGTACCAAGCTGGCCAGACGGGTTGGTTTTGTTTCGAGTTTTCCCTTCCATTCGTCATGCCCTCATCCTATAGTCAGTAGGTGCACCACTTGCAGGAAATACTAGCTTGACCCTCGAAGATCTCGGAAGGGTTCATTTAACACAATATTATATTACCATAACCGTTAGCGTGTAACGTAACTATTATAAATGACAGATTGATATATCAAATCAAACTGAAGCATATAAAACTGAAACTATTTCGTTTCCCAATTTCCGTATTAACACCTGTGTAGAAAGAATAAAAGAGTCCTTCAATATCGCAATTTAAACAGTAGAACGCAGCTGTGCGCTTGAAGCTTACAACGACATTCAGTTTTAAAAGTACATTTTAAATGTTACGAGCATTTTCTTTAGCAAGTATTTCTTATCAAAAAGAAAGAGCACTATAATATAACCATTTCTTTCTATGTACAATTTGATCAAGGGACTCTATTCTCAGTTCATTCTGAATCACCCTTCTTTTTCTCCATACGGCCCAGGATACAGATTCACCTTCATGCAAACTCATAGAAATTATTCAAAAGATACAATGGATTCTCGGCTTTACAGACGAAAGATTAGGTTAGATACCTAATATTTCGTCTGTAGGCCAAATAAATTAATAATCAAGCATAACATACCTCTTTCACCAACGAAAATATCATCAATATCCACGAGTATCCATCTGTCGAGGCTCAGGCTAAGCTGGCCGTGGCTGAGGTAGCTTAGTGCGTCGAGGAAGAGTATTCTGTGCAACCAGAATTGTAGACCCGAGCCGAACAGCACGCGTTGGACACCATCCAAACGGCCGTGGTCTTGTATCACAGTAGCGAGCGGCATACGTTCTTCTGTAAACATTGTCATTATTTAGAATAGTTTTCTATTGACTTCAAATATGTGTTTTAATCAGCTAGATGTGTTTAATGGTAGGATATGTAGAAACTACGAAATATGTATTTGGTTCGCTCAAAGTTACTGAAATCGGATACATTAAGATTGGAGGGTGCTACCCTCCAATCTCGGTAGTGCGATAAAGACCAAGTGGCAATCATTCATGCATAATCCAGTTATGAATATGGAGCAAGTAATTGCAAGAATAGCTTCTTTAGTTTGTAACGTATTATAATTACTTAAAAGCTAAAACGTATGGCATAAATGTATTTGTTATTTCCTATGTCGTTTGAAGCCATCTATACCAATATTATAAAGAGGAAAGATTTGTTTTTTGATTGTTTTTGTAACGAATAGGCTCCGGAACTACTGGACCGATTTGAAAAATTCTGTCACTGTTGGAAAGCTACACTCTGCTTGCTCAAGCTTGCGGTGAACATGGGCTATATTTTATTCCCGTATTCCCACGGGAACGGGAACTACGCGGGTGAAACCGCGTGACGTCCGCTAGTCATATTATATTTTTAAACATCCTTCTATTAACAGCATGTGATTATTTTTATACAAATTGTATAATGGAGTAGTTCCAAGATATTATTGTTTCATTTTAATATCTTACTAATATTATAAATGCGAAAGTTTGTGAGTGTGGATGTTTGTTACTCTTTCACGCTCAAACTGCTGAACGGATCGGGCTGAAATTTGGTACAGAGATACATTATAGTCTGGAATAACACATAGGCTACCTTTTATCCTGGGAATAACTTCCCGCGGGAACAAATTTTACGCGAGCGAAGCTGCGGGCATCAGCTAGTTAGAAATATTGAAGGGCTGGATCGAAATATCGAAGAGGACCAGGTACTACAATATAAAATAAATCTAATCCTTGTTTTAAATATTTGGTTCACTTCACAGTAAAGAAATCATATTATTATAAAGCAAAACATTTAAGCTCAAATTTTAAACACCTTTTAAATTATAAACGTTTATAGAGTATCCTCCAACGCAGTGCAGAGTTTAGAATTTTCTGTTCTTAAAATACCTTTTCTTTTATTTCTATGTCTATGAAGAATATTGCGGTAAAGAGTGTATCTACTCTTTGATTTAGGTACTATTAAATATCATTACATAGTATAAAACAAAGTCGCTTTTTCTGTCCCTATGTCCCTTTGTATGCTTAAATCTTTAAAACTACGCAACGGATTTTGATGCGGTTTTTTTTAATAGATAGAGTGATTCAAGAGGAAGGTTTTTATGAACAATAACATCCATTCTCTATGGCTGACAATTTGACGAGACAGTAAACAAACAGTAAGTAATATTAGTAGGAAGATTACTTTCAGGAATCCGTCGTCACTAAAACTTTACACATTTTATAATCCCGAAACGACCTGGTTAAACAGGCCAACAACACAAATAATCCCACAACAAACAATTCCGTAAAAGAACATTCTAGATATATCTACTTAATTTACGTGCTTCTAATTGAATTAAACAAAGACTACAGAGCTGATAAACACAACTAAGTTTTTGCGTCGCGTGACAGTAAAGTTAGAATGCAAGTTACGATCAGTCACTAGGTCTTTGGTCAACTATTAGTGCAAGTTTGCAACATAGTAACTTGAAAATACTAACTAGGACACAACAGTGAGCAATAACTTCAGGTTCTCGAACTTAAAAGAGAAGTAAGTTTGTTATATGCGAGTATTCGAAGCGTACATTCCATTTTCGATATGGAAATTTGGTGTGTGGTAAAGCTGTGGGAAATATCTAGTGGGTACCGGAAAGATTTAGTTACTAACAATTTTCTTTAACGTGAGGGAATATCCTTCATGGATACTATGTCGGACTCCTAACGACTAAAAAAACCTCACGTAACGCTCAACAGTCTACGGTTGAGAGCCCCGGTTAAGCCCTCGAAGGTGTGTCCAAGGACTCCCAACAGACCTACGGCTAGGCAAGGGGAGTTCGGGTGCTATCCCACGTCTTAGGGGGGGGGGGTGTTACTAAGTATTCTAGGCCTAATTATGGTAAGTAAATATCAATGAAATTGAAACTCGCACTTATTTCCAGATATTTTTTA
Organism: Miltochrista miniata; assembly: GCA_933228765.1. Lineage (NCBI taxonomy): Eukaryota > Metazoa > Arthropoda > Insecta > Lepidoptera > Erebidae > Miltochrista > Miltochrista miniata. Next base: position 29,441,962 of record OW121752.1, on the reverse strand, counting down.
CAAAGGTTGATAATACAACAGTTTTGATTTTCTAAATGCTGTATAATGTAGTATGAAAGTTAACTGTACACAAATCTTTCCTAGCGAGACTTGCAACTACTGCAGCGAGGTCTTTATAAAGCTTGGTACTGAACCAAATAATTACCAAATGCCAAACCAACGAGACTTTTGCAGGTTGCATTCAGCACGTCATTCTCTGGGCATGGAATCCAGTTGGATTAGTTGCAAAGGAAGCGAGTGTCGTATGAACTCCCATTCCCTTTAAGGACGCCGTACTGCGTATGCCTATGTCATGGTCTTGTCCGTCAGTATCAAGATGCACCATTTGCAGGTTAAATTCGCTTTGACACAATTAGATTTTGGGTGGGAGCCCTTACACCTTACACTGATTCAATCTTCTAACATAAAAGAACCTTTCTTTCATCAGCTTTTAAGTTTAATTTAAAATTAAACGTTAAGTTATTTAGCTTTCGCTTTACATTCTATTCAAATTTCTTTAAAGCATTAAATGGATTTTCATAATGGAGGTCTATCAAAAGCTAAACCTTATCATAACAAACTTTGTCCTAGTATATACAAAGGTTGTTTGAATAGGATTTTATTCAAATTAGAGATTTGTTAGTCAAATTATGTGCTCGCTTAGGTCATAAAGCTGCAGCTCTACATTTATTGTGTGTTTAGATTCAAAATTTATGTAGAAAACATTTTATAAAATGATTTGTAGATGGGTATCAAAATGGTGGTAGTGGTATGGTTTTTATCAATGTTGGTACCAGCGATCGGGAAACACATCTGCACAAGTCACTAGTACTATTTTACGCACCACGCTCATATTCAAAACGTTTGCTAACATTATCATGACAATTTGAGTATTACATTCGTGCTAAAAGGGAAATTACGTAATATCATATTACAAATACAGACCGAAATATTATTAAACCAACTCGACGATCTTCAATATTAATTTCCAGTAAAAACCTTTATTAATTGCGATATTAATATAGGTACAGGTAGGCCAAATTACTGTACGGATTATGGAATTCCTTCCATTAATTACAATAGGATGTCGTGATGGATATATTATTAATTGATGTTATTCGAAATTACTGTAACACGAGACGGATATGGATTAAGTATGTTCCATTACTATTCTATGTTAAATTGATTTTGGTATGAGAGTGTGTATGCGATGTGGAAATATTTTCACCAAATTTGAAACTGTAGTAAGTACATTCAGCCCCAATAATGTAGACGGATCATCCAGTAAAACATTATGTAAACTATTTTGAAAGTAAAAACAGACTCTCGTTTAAATAAAGACATGTGCAGTAGACCACCAATTTGAGCACCACTGTTAATAGTCTTGCGGACATTGAGAGTAGCTCTCAGTTCGCTAGGTGAATAATGAAGCGCTCGTGGCCCCGCGGACTCAGTGTTCTGTAAACGATCACTGCAGTAAGCCACATTTACTATGGCCGGATATGGATGGGTGACCACCACGTGGACCACTTTGTGACATTTATTTACGAGCGTTTCCGTGCTTCGGAAGGCACGATAAGCCGTTGGTCCCGTTTGTCAGTAAAATGACAGTCGTTAAGCCAAGTTGAAGGCCTTACGGGCGGCTTGAAAAATTTCAACTGTGGGTCGTCACAACCTGCGCCCGGGTCGGCAGCGCGTGTGTAGCGCCTCTGGTGTTGCAAAACGTCTATAGGCTACGGTTACCAACCTTCCGGTGGGCCGTAAGCTTGTCTGCCACCTAAGTAGTATAAAAAAAAAAAAATAGGTGTCGCAATGGCATTCCATCAGACGCTCTATACTCTGTAAAATATAGCTCGATCTCTGTGACAGTTCTACAAACATAAACAAGAATAGACTTTATGTCAACGGCATAAAGCTTTTGTGTTTGAAATGCAGAGAGTGAGAACACAGAGGCGCAAACTGTAAATAACCTTTGAAATAAAAGTTAATTTTGTTTATGTTAATATAACAGTCACAGAGATCAAGTTATATTTTACAAAGTATAGGTTATTTTGGCGATATAAACATTAAAAAAAACCTGAAAATATCGGACTTATGCTACTCATCTTACCTTCCGCCCCGTACTCGTTCTGTCTAAGCGCCCAGGCGACTGGTTCGTAGGTGGTGCTGTTCGCTCGGAACACGGTCCAGTGGTCTCCAGGAAGCGATCCGTATGCTATCTCTCCTGCCCGTGCGAGTCTTAGCACAGGTGACGCTGAATTTAGTGTTGCGTCCTAGAGGACAATGAAATGACATTCTGTAGATTGTTCTAAAATTACGTCAAGTACCTATTCTACAATGATTCAGTGTATTTATAGATTTCTAAAAGAAATTTTGGTATTATATTCTATTGTGAAATGCAATTATCTATAATTAAATTAATGAAATTTTGTTTCTCTACTACGTTAACGTCCCACCTACAGTTAATGATTCTTATTTAGAAACTGATTTTAAATTCAATTAACGTATTACGTAGTAGGTACCTATTCTTCGAAATGGTACTAAATATAGGCCCTTTTGTAAATAAATGATGTTTGTGCTATTTTGTATTTGTGACTACAGTTTTAATTTAAATGTTGACAGAAGGAGCAATAATATAATTAGTAACATAGAAGACATAGCAGAAAAAAACATTATTTTAGTTTACTTTTAAAAATGTTCACTTTATTTACTTCGTAAGCCACTCAATTGCAGTACAGTCAAGCCGACATATTTTTTTTATTTTTTTTTTTACGGACATTTCACACAACGCTATCTGATCCCAAAGTAAGCTAGGAATAGCCTGCTTGTGTTATGGGTATCAGACCACGGATATTAATACTTACTTAATATACATAGTTAATATACATAGAAACACCCAGACTCTTGAGACAAACATTTAGGGGTCACACAAATATAGTCTCCGGTGGGAATCGAACCCACGACCTCCAGCGCCGCAGGCGGTATCACTACCGACTGCGCCACAGAGGCAGTCAACAAAAAGTTTAAAAACAAAGTGTGAAATACATGCATGCCCTTTCCAACTATGACCCCGTACTTCCTAAAGCATTCAACAGTAATGTATTAGAATCCCATGGGTCGTCCTAAGAGGTTACTAAACAGAATGTCTGCATGTATATCTACGTTGTACTCTTAAACCACTCGTCAAATAGCTGTGAATGTTTGGTATGTTAATGTGCGCATTACGAAAAAGGTAATAAATATCAACAAGAAAGTAAAAGTTATTGAGAAGATGCCGTTAGCTTGTTCATGATCATAGACTAGTGGGACCAATAATTTATGCTCTGGCGTGCCAGAATTGCTTGGAATTTCTTACGAAAAATATGTTTTATTTAACCTTCCATTCTTTCAATACTTTTTATTTACTTTTCTCAATGTCTCGACCGCATCGTTTTACAGAACTGCTAAATTTCTACGCACAAATTAAAATTTACACCATACGTTGTCTACCAGAAATCAAATTGTACAAATTATAAGAAAAGTTTTATGATGAAATTTACACTTTTTCGAGATACAGCCTCTATGTGTAACATACCTATTTGATTTTGCATGATTATATGAAAGCTAAATGAGTTTCACAAAACTATGCAACAATTATTTATAGGCAAACATTTGAAATAAAAACTCTTTGTCATTTATTAGGTCCTTACAAAATCTCTAATTTTTGAAGATATTTTTAAATTTGGAGCTAATTTGGTATCGAATCTGCGTAAAATGTGGTCATTTTGTTTCATTCATGGACTACCAAAATCCATCTTTACTCCCCACAGTTCTATGAAAATTTGCTACTCACACACTTACAACTTACAACTTAACATAATTCAAGGATTCCTTTGAATGTAAGGGTCATTCTAAACTGGCGTGTTTGCTTGGTCACAAAGGAGCTTGAAGATTACCTATGGATATTGTAGGATAATTCAGTCCACGCCGTAGGCGGGAAACGAAGTTGCGAGGGTCAGCTATTAAAAATAAAAACAAAATTGTTATTCTGCTTTCATGATGGAGTACGTTTTTGTGATTTCTATGTCACGTGATTAGCGCCGTAAATAACTACTAAATCAAAATTAACTAGAAGACTCTGAAGAAGAATATGATAACCTCGAATTTATTAACACCACGGAGCACTCCCGTAATTTTGAAGACGACGACATGGAAAAGGATGATCCCATAATGCTATAATTTTAATTGTAAACCATTGTGATTCTACCTGTACAATTTTTTATCTATACATATAATGAAACTGTAGAGGGTCGGGAGTCTGTACATGGAAGATAGTTTGAAAATTTTAATTGGAGGGCGTTCTCTAATCGATACTAAAGCCGAAAATGTAATTTAAACTTTTCATGTCTGTCTGTCTGTCTGGCTGTATCCCTAGTAAGTATCACGCCGGAACTACTGAACCGATTTGAATGATACTTAGGATATCTTTGATCCCAAAGTATTGCGCGGTTCCTACGGGAGAGGGGATTAAAGATAAAATGGTTTTTCAGTTGAATTTCTCAACGCGTGATGCGGTTTCAAATATTTTTTTAGTATTGAAAAGGGAGTAGGTACTTTAAGGATTTTTCGACCCAAGTTTCAAGATTGAAGGGTTTGTAGTTCAGAAATAAGAGGCATCTCAACTTTCGCCGAACCTAGAATTCAAGGGTTCCTTTGAATGAGAGGGTAAATTTATAAAAAGAGCTTAATTAATTGGGGCTGTTGTAAAATAATTCAGTCCGCGCCGAAGGCGTGGACTGCTTGGTTTTGGAATGGCCTTAGTCTTTAGGCTCTTTTACGATTGAGCAAACAGGGCCGTTTCACACGGTGCTTGACAAGTCTGATGAAGAACTAGGTCTCCATCCTTTCGTGCACATTATGTGACGTAAACGGGTCAGCTAGTTCAAAATAAATATCAAAAAGCACTCAAGATCAAAGTGACTGTTTATGACCCTTTTTGACAGTAAATGACCGTTTTTGACCAATTTGACCGTAAATGACAGTCAGTCAAATTCAGTCACTTTGGTCATTTTCATCTCTATTTGGAATAGTCTGCTTCTCTCTATATTGTTTCACTATGACTGTTTAGCTAGATAAGTGATCAAAACGTGTCATATACTTTTCGGTAATAAAAAGTTTTATTTTAAAAAAAAAAAAATTAATTTAGTTTAGAAGTTAGAGGACACGCATTTTTCCACTTTAAGAATCTTAATGCGATTTACAGAATACATCTAGTTACCAAGTTTCAATATCATAGGCCATATAGTTTCGGAGAAAAGTGGCTGTGACACACGGACGGACAGACAGACGGACAGACAGACAGACAGACAGACATGACGAATCTATAAGGGTTCCGTTTTTGCCATTTGGCTACGAAACCCTAAAAACAAAGTGTAAAATACATGCATTCTCTTTCCAACTAAGACCCCGCACTTCCTAAAGCATTCAACGTTATGTAGGTATTCGAATCCCATAGGCCGTCCTAAGAGGTTACTAAACAGAATGTCTGCATGTATATCTACGTTGTACTCTTAAACCACTCGTCAAATAGCTGTGAATGTTTGGTAAGTATGTTAATGTGAGCATTACGAAAAAGGTAATAAATATCAACAAGAAAGTAAAAGTTATTGAGAAGATGCCGTTAGCTAGTTCATGATCTTAGACTTGTGGGACCAATAATATAATTTATGCTCTGGCGTCCCAGAATAGCTAGTACTTTTTACCAGCAGTATATTTTGTTTAACCTTCCATTCTTTTAATATTTTTTGTTCTCCTTTCACAATGTTTCATCGTGATACAGAGCAGCTAACATTTCTACGCACGAATTAAAATTCACAGCATACGTTGTCGACCAGAAATCAATTGTACAAATTATAAGAAAAGTTTTATCATGAAATTTATTGATACTTTTTCTAGATAAACTCTTTGTCATGTATTAGGTCCTTACCAAATCTCTAATTTTGTAGGTATTTTTGGAGCTAATTTGGTACCGCATCTGTGTAAAATGACCAAAATAATACCAAAATTCATCTTTACCCCCCATATTTATTTGAAAATTTAAGGCGCGATTCACTTATTACCACAATATACAGATTAATCTCTTTAATTCATATTTGTGTAGTTGTTTATTAAACAATACATTCATATTTCACCAAAATACTATTAACGAAATATCAATAACAAACAGTTATTATATATTTAGGCAATCGTTGCTGCTCATTCAAATAGGACAAGGCCTTTGTATAGCACTGGAATGCGACTGGCATATTTCTTGCATTCCATTTACCAGCCTGTTTCACATTAAGCTTCCTACACACTCAAAATATATTCCTAGTTAGTGGATAAATGTAAATATCATGACTTTTTCACTTACTTTTAACCTTAAATTGGTGTGCATGAACAGTGGGAATCCTTTCAGCTGGGCACCAACGAGAGTTTCTTCACCAGGTGTTGCAAACGCGACAACACCCACAGAATACTCTCGGCAATATTTGTCTAGAAGTTCTCGATTCCATTTGTCCATGTTCGCGTACTTAGATAGCGATTCGAAGACGATCACGCCGTATCGCCCCTTGTCCAACGTGGTAAGCACGGGCAGACTCTTGCCTGCAACCTCTACCTTGTACCTGTGCAAAAGAAAAGATTCATATTACTAACATTATAAATGCGAAAGTTTGTGAGTGTGGACGTGTAGATTTTTGGATGATTGTTACTCTTTCACGCTATAACGGCTGACGGACTGGACTTTGGTTAAAAGGGGTAGATATAGGGATAGCCTGGAATAACACATAGGCTACTTTCTATCCTGACAATAACGGGAACAAATTCCCATGCAGGCGGAGCCGAGGGCGCCACCTAGTAGCAAAGTGAAAATGAAATACCTTCCATTATTTTACATACGTCTGCTATCTACGATAGATCAAGGTAATAGACAATAATGACGTCACGTAAGCATGTATGATTATCCATGCATGTAAAGTCACTTTCTAGCCGAAATATTTTCGTGAGCACTAAGGGATGAAAAGGGTTAAGGCTTTTGTATATTCAAAAAAAATCGGGTTAAAAGTTTTTGTGGAAATGCCTCCTTTGTGAGGTTTATGTAAATAGGCGTGCGGTTATCACAAGGTTGTTGCAACATAATTTCAACTTTGTGACACAGTCACATAGCGCCTATTTATACCAAATTAAGCTAGTGTCATCTAATGTTATGGAATCTAGACCACTGATAAATATACCTATTTATTTCTAAATATTAAATAACAACAAACAACTCTCCGAAACAAATACTTGATCCGATCCGGGTTCCCAACTCAAGATGCAAAAAAGGTTAAGGCGTTAGTATAACGAAATTTAATATCTATTATTTATCACTACAACTGCAGTTTTATTTTCGGAATAGAATTTTAAAACATAAGTTCTAGTGCTATGGATAGACGAAAATTCAATTTCTGTGTTAAGTGGGGGCTTGCTTTGATAACCTCTCCTCCCAGCCGAATCCTCTTTGATATTTAATGTTATTTCGATAAAGCGAACGCTCTCAATTCATATTCAATCTCTTTGGAATTTCCAACATTATTATCATCTAGGTAGGTTACATAAACATTTTGTTTATCAAAGTGATTATTTTACAACAGTAGCATTCGAACCCAAAATTAAAATTGTGGTGATTTTTAACCCAAACCATAAAAATATACAGTTTAAATAGAATCCTGTAACGAAGTCCCCTTGTCAAACACTGGACAGGCCGCCCAAGTTGATTGGCAATATTGAAAATTGGAATGTCCAAACATCCGCTTTTAGGATACTTTCCAATTTTCAATCAGAAGCACCCATTTTAACGATATTGGCAAAATCTGACAACACGCGGACTTCAATACAGTTCAACATAAAAATGAAACGTTCTGCAAAATGTTACATGCAGGTATCGAAATGCGGCCGGTCATTTTGCACTAGTGGAGTCTCGTTTCAATTTGGCAGACTACTAGACTAGTGCCTACTTTTGAGTAGGTCTAGAGCTAACGTTAACTCGCCAACTGCATTTATACCTTCTAACCAGTTCCTCGCTTCGTCATATTTGCATTAGCTGTTCATGTGCAGAATGCGATGAGGCACCGTCGAAATTTGGGGCCCAAGCCAGTCTCATCTGCACCCGGTGAGTAGCTAATGGACGAGGACCTGCTGAAGTGAATAAACCCATTTGGTCAGCGGGGCCCAATAAGGCTAATCATCTTCCCAATTTAAAATTGGGAGAGGTCCAGCAATAGACTATGAAATTGACGCGTATACTCAGAGGCGAAAACAATACTGCATTTTTTACTCACTTTTGAAAAGACATTACTTTGTAAGTTCATAATGACAAGGTCGAAACGACGCGAAGTACGACAGGAATGAGCCACTATTGAGCCAGCGCTAACATGTTTCTAATTACCTTTATTAGTGTCCCGGTGTTAAAACGAGAGAGCGCTCGGTTTAAATTAGAGCACGCGAAACGGCCTACTTTGTCCGTGAACTGAATGAAAAGAGGGCTAATTCGTGATAAGGGAGCGCGAGGTGGTTCAATAAAGGGGAGCAATGTCACGGCGCGCGACCCTAGTGACCGGCAGTTTACAAAGGCGGCAGCCCCTTATGATAACGGCATTTATCGTAAAGTGGTCTGTGCAACTGCTCTACGGTTTCAGAAAAAAAAATCTAATCTCCATACCTATAATTTTAAATTACCTTACCTCGTATTTCCCTACATTTTGTAACCCTTAGGCGGCGAAGTTTTAAGGAAATTAGAAACATTTACAATCTTTAAGGTTTATAGGGCTCTTACGAGGAGTATCTGATCCGTATTGAATAAAATTCTAAGCAGGTCTATGTTCATCTATACTAATATTAAGTTTGTGTGTTTGTTAAATTGTAAGGGGTGGGTGGGGGGTGTATTTATAGTTATGAAAAAAATATGTACTACAAAATTGTTTGTCTTAAAAATGTTCTAAAAAAAATTGCGCGATAGCATGTGTCTACCTTTGGGTTGGTGCACAATAACCATTTAAATGGCAATCAATTTTTTTCTACAATAATGCCACAGGATACCTCTTCCATAAACGAAATTGTTCTTAAAAATAATGCGGCGGATATACACGCGACGAGAAACCTCTCTCCCTCTCCCTCTCCCTCTCCCTCTCCCTCTCCTTCTCCCACTCCCTCTCTCTCTCTCTCTCATTTTTATTGACAGTACTTGACTGTTTTTTGGCTTGGGTTTTTAATACGTTAGATATTCTAACGTATTAAAAACCAAAGCCAGAAAAACATATTATAAAACCTAGCTATGTACTCGAAATAAACAAAATAAAGTCGACACGACGTTAGGAGAAGACTTAGTGCTCGTTTAAGGAGACGCGGCGCTTCGAGCGGCGCGGCCCGCCAGAAACATAAACGTATGGAAATGTTCAGAGCGTTCAAGGAGAAGCGTTTTTGCAAGCGTTTGTTTGAGTTGTAGCTGCCACAGCGGCGAGTGTCGTCGCGTCGGAAGCGGCAATTGAAGCGACGGGTGATGCCGCGGAGGACGCGGCGGGTAAACCAGCGAGTCTCGCAATGGAGGAACGCGGCGGATGAAGCTGCGGGTGACGCCGCGAAGGACGCTTCAAGGAAGGGGTGGGAGATGTGCGGGGTATGCGTTAGGTAGGAATGTCGGGCAATATCGTTCATAGAAAATATCGATATTAAAATAAAAATATTTATCAAAATAAAATATCGATATTTTATTTTGAAAATGTAATCGATGTTTATAACCCTCTGGAGCAGAACGTCATGAAAGCAAAATATCACGTACGCAAAATAAACGATACATCGATACTTATGAAAGATTGGCGTTCAATTCCATACGTCGAACTCGAACATTTCCATACGTTTCAGGGTGGCGTTCTATCTCCTCTTTTATTCTGTATCTTCATCAACTCGGCTACGAGTCTTATTTCCAGTAACTTCCATCTCTACGCTGACGACTTGCAGCTGGCATATCGTGCATTAACCGCGACTTAGACGAAGCGACTGGGCTAATTCGGTCGGACTGCGCATCAACCCTCTGAAGTCGCAAGCCATCGTCATTAGCAGTAAGTATCAAACTGACAATATGCCGGTGTCTGGACTGGATCCAGTTCTTTTGGCCGGTATTCAGATACCCTACGCAGACACTGTGAAGAACCTGGGAGTGATCATGGACACCACGCTATCCTGGAGTGCCCATATTAGTGACGTCAGCAAGAAAGTGCACTTCTCCTTTCATTCGTTGAAGTGCCTCCAGAGCCTCTTACCCTTGAGGACGAAATTAGTCTTGCTCTAACTATTATTCAGCCCATTATTGACTACGCCGACGCCTGCTATTTAGACGCCACTGAGGAGCTTCTGGATAAACTTGAGAGGTTGCAAAATTTGTGTATACGCTTTATATTCAATCTTAGAAAGTTCGATCATGTTTCTCACTTTCGCAAAGAACTCAAGTGGCTCCCAATCCGCCTTCGCCGTAACACTCGAATCCTCTGCCTCCTTTACAATATCCTTTATAATCCATCTTCACCTCCCTATCTAAAGGAAAGGTTCTCTTTTGTTCGTTCTCCTGATGCTCTCTGCAGATCTCACCTACGCTCAAATCTTAAATTTCCTTCTCACAGAACCGGTTTTTATTCATCCTCTTTCACCGTGCATGCAGTCAGACTATGGAACTCACTTCCGCCTGGTATCAGGGACAGTAAAACTATCACCACTTTTAAAAAGCAAGTCCGTGGACACTATTTTTTTTTTTTGTTGCCTACGGATTTTTAGTTTTTGAATAATTTAATTTACTTTTTATTTATTTGTATATTTTGTTGATTCAATGTAAAAAACAATTAAATTTCAACCTTATTGTTCTACAACTTTAATTTGTGTTGATTATTAAGAACTTACTATTGTTTATTTTAATATTTTGAACCTGTTATAATTTGATTGTTCTAAAACTTTAATTTGTGTTGATTATGTAAGTACTTACTATTTCTGTTGTTTATTATTAATGAATAAAACTTGATATGGTATTTATTTTATAAAAAAATAAATGTCAAATTAGGAAAAAATCGATTAATTTAAAAAAATCGATTAATTTAAAAAAATCGATTATTTTCTTGAGAAAAATCGATAATTTACTAATCGATTTTTCATGCTAAAGAAAAAATCGATTAACTAAAAATGGTTTTTTTATGTACAATGTCACATCCCTATGTCGCACTGAACGACGCCGTATATGAAGCTGCGTGCAACGCGGCGGATGCAGCGCCGAGTGAAGCTGCGTGCCACGCGGCGGACGCAGCGCCGAGAGAAGCCACGCCACGCGCGTCGCTCGACGCCCCGCGTGTCCTTAAACGAGCTTCTACATTTCTATATGTTTGATTTTGCGCGTGACGCTACGCGGGCCGCTTCACGCGCCGCCTGACTATAAACGGTCAAATCGCTTTACGCGCCGCTGCAAGCCACGCCGTACGCGACGCTTGACGCCCCGCGTCTCCTTAAACGAGCCCTTATTATGAGACTCTAAATTGGCCAATTTAAAATTCACTCATTTCCACGAAGTTTTATTGTCAACTGTTTACGTTTGCCTTGGAACAAAAAGAAAAATGTTTGCAGCGACAGGGATGCCCTAAAAACGTAGAATTTTGCACGTTATTCGAAGAGTTTTGAATACTAAAGACCAAAGTTCTATCGCTAGAGCACAGTGAACATTAACGCTCTATTAAAAAGTGGTTTACTCTCTCGTGCACTATAAAAAGTCACTTTTACGACCCTTGAGATTGCGTAATAACTATACTGAGTTCAAGTCAAACGACAGATGACGTAATGTAGATGAAGTTGGAAAACCACCAAAATTTACGTGTTTTCCTTTACGCATACAATCGAAGAGAAAAGACGACCCACGGTTCAATTCGCCCTCGTTTTGAAGCGTTATTTGGTAATTTTGACGCAAAAATATGACCACCTGCCGCCTGCCATACCCGCTCCAGAATGCCGCTGGTCAGCAGGTGCACTGAAAGCAGGGCACCCTATACACAACATGAGTATGGCTCAAAAGTTTTAGATACTGAATGTAGAAGAAGCCACTTTATTTGTGTACGAGCCACGTACAGCGGCTACTAGCGGCAGATTACGCCGATCAACGCCAATACATTATGTATATCGAATCAGTGCATTGACAACTACCATCCGGTTCGGTGTACTCACAACCATTTACCATTTTAGTATAAGTTGAGATAATATACCATTTTAATCCTTAACTTATATTTTAATGCTACCAAAATTCCTCAGTGGTCGATCGACTTCTAGCGAGAACGGTCGAGTCACACACTTTCTTGCATAAGTGCGCGCTCGTGTACAAGTGCTGACGCAGCAGCCTACTCAAACGTGCACTGCCGTCACGGCCGTCGCGATGACCTACATACAGTCGTAAGTGAATCATGCATAATTGTGCGGATTTGCGGTAAGTTATAGTTTTATAATTATAACTTGATTTTAATCATGACAACTCCTAACAAAGTAGTTCTCAAAACTGAACTCGAACATCAATTGTACTCCCGGTACAAAGAGGAACAAAATGAGCGTCTAGAACTGCAACAGCTAGTGAAAGACCTCAGTAGCCAAATCGAATCACTGCAACAACAGCTGAAAGTAATTCAGGAACAAAGGAATGTAACTGTTCAGACGGAACATTCTGCAAATAATGAGCCCCAGAAAACTGTCGAATATCAGACTGACGAAGAGGAACTTGCCAGAGAAACTGAGTGGGTTCGTGTGAAAAGTAGGAAGAAGAGGAAGTTGAACACCTCACTATCTCCTCCATCGCAAGGAGTAAGCGCTATTGAATCTCAGGCTAGTGTAGAACCTGAGAAACCAAAAGCAAAAAAGGCACCCCCACCCCCTCCAGTCATAGTAGAAGACATTAAAAACTACCAGAAGTTTTATGACCTTTTATTGACATGCTCAAATAAGGACTCCTTCATGGTGAAAATGATGAGTGGGAACACCGTCAAAGTAAATGCCAGGGACGAAGACTCCTACAGGGCAATAACTAATTTATTATTACAAAATAATTGTCTCTGGCACTCGTATGAGAACAAACAAGATAGGCCGATTAGAGTCATCGTTAAAAATTTACCCTCTTCTTGTTTGCCAATCAGAATAGTGGAAGATCTGGATTCCAAAGACTTTAAAATCCAGGAAGCCATAAACAAATTAAGTTGGAGGACTAAGGAACCTCTAAATATGTTTATGCTTTCCTTTGAAAAAGACGAAAACATAAATCAGATCTATGGTATTAAGACTATACTAGGCTGTAAGGTTGAAGTGCAGCCTTTAAAATCATCGAAACTAATACCTCAGTGTAAAAGATGCCAAGCATATGGCCATACACAGAAATATTGTTCCAAGGAACCTAGATGTGTGAAATGTATTGGTAAACATCTGACCAAAGACTGCACTAAATCAATAGCAGAAAAACCCAAATGTGTACACTGTGGTCAGCCACACCCGGCGAACTACAGAGGGTGCATGGTAGCAAGAGAATTGCAAGAGCTAAAAAACAAAGCAATTAAAAAAAAAGTAACTACAGCTATCGTTCAGGTCCCTAGTAGTAAAAAAAAAGAGGCATTACGTTTTACTCAAAATAATGTGACTTATGCCCAAATGATGAGAGCACAGCAGCAACCTCTACAACCACTGGTACATGGTCCGCAGCCTCTAATGTCAGGAGACTCCGAGACGAGCGAAAATATAAACAAAATATTAAATATTTTAACCTCTTTTGATGAAAGGTTGAAGAACCTAGAAAGTAGTGCTACCAAACTACCATATATAACGCAAAAATGAAGAACACACTAAAAATTATGGCATGGAATGCAAACGGACTCCTAAAACATCGAAACGAGTTGCAGGCTGTTCTTGCCACAGAAGAAATTGATGTTTGCCTCATTTCCGAGTCTCACTTCACTAAAGAATCATATATCCATATTACTGGCTATAAAATATATCATGCACTGCATCCTGTCAACACTGCGAGAGGGGGAAGCACCGTCATAATAAAAGAGAACATCTACCATTACCTAGAACATACATATGAAGAAGAATTCATACAAACTGTAGCCGTAAGGGTCCAAACTAAATTTCATCAAATTACCGTAGCAGCTATATACTGCCCACCAAAGCATGCTCTGAAAATAGAGCAGTACAGAAACCTACTTAAAATTCTTGGTAACACATTTATATTAGGAGGTGACTTCAACGCAAAAAATACATATTGGGGATCCCGATTAACCAACAGTAAAGGAAAGGAACTGTTAAATGCTATGAGAGAAATCAAGTGCAATGCAATTTCAACAGGAAAACCCACTTACTGGCCTACAGATAAGCAAAGAACTCCAGATCTGATCGACTTCTTCATTTACAAGAACCTATCAGTCACATTTCTCAATATACAAGAAGGACTGGATATGAATTCCGATCATTCCCCTATTATATTAACCTTAAGCGAAACAGTAATTCAAAAAAAGAGCAATCCAATGTTGGTAAATAAAAACACTGACTGGGAGAGTTTCAAATTTGATTTAGACAACATTATTGATCTCAAAGTACCTTTAAAAAATAAACAGCAATTAGATAAAGAAGTGTCAAAATTTGTGACCGACATCCAAAACTGCAGCTGGAAAAATACACCAGTCTTAAAAACAAAAGTTGCAAGCCACAGATATCCAGTAGAAATAAGAAATCTCATTGCCATTAAGAGAATTCAGAGACAAAAATGGCAAAAATCTAGATATCCGTATGACAAAACAATATTGAACAGACTTACAAAAAGATTGGGTAAAGCGATACAAAACTATCATGATGATGCTACAAAAGACTACCTAAGTCAATTAACAAATAGTGAAAAAACCGAATATTCACTATGGAAAGTCACTAAAAGTTTAAAAAAGCCTATTGTTCATGCCTCACCCATAAAAAAAATAGATGGCAACTGGGCCAGGAGTAATGAGCAGAAAGCAACTATATTTGCAGAACACCTACAACAAATATTTCGAACTAACGACGAGGGAAGCTCTGATAACATAACATCCGATGTCATTTGCCATGATTACTTGGAAATAAAACTAGTTACTCCAAAAGAAGTCAATAATATTATCAAAAAGTTGGCTAAAAAGAAATCGCCCGGATATGATCTTATCACTGGCGAAGTCCTTCAAAACCTTCCTCGTAAAGCCATAGTTAAACTTACTACCCTTATAAACGCCACATTCCGGCTAAAATATGTGCCTAGTATCTGGAAAGTTGCTGAAGTTATAATGATCCCCAAACCAGGAAAGTCTCCTCAAAATGTATCATCATACAGACCAATATCACTGCTGCCAATCATTTCAAAACTATTTGAAAAGCTTCTTCTGAGACGTCTTAAGCCTATAATAGAAGAAAGAAAACTTATTCCCAATTATCAATTTGGCTTTAGAGAAAAACACTCCACCATAGACCAAGTTCACAGAATCACCAACGTCATTGAAAAAGCACTAGAGGAAAAAAAAGTCTGTTCTACAGTATTCCTAGACATAGCACAGGCATTTGATAAGGTGTGGCATAGAGGCCTTATTCATAAGCTCAGGAAACTGCTACCAAAACAATTTGCAGATATTTTAGAATCATACCTAACAGAGAGGACATTCAGAGTAAGACAAGAAGAAGCTTATTCTATTCTCAAACAAATAAAAGCTGGAGTACCACAGGGAAGTGTACTTGGCCCTATCTTGTACCTATTGTACACCTGCGATATTCCAGAAATAAAAAACAATGTTATTGCAACCTTCGCAGATGACACAGCCATCATGGCAACAGGTGCCACTCACAAAAAAGCCATTGAGAAACTTCAATCGGCCGTCAACACCATCACTGCTTGGACAAAAAAATGGAGAATTAAACTAAATGAGTCCAAATCGACTCACATAGACTTCACAAACAAAAAACCTAACTATACACCGGTAAACATTAACGGTAAAATAGTACCATATGAAAATACGGCAAAATACCTGGGTATGACGCTTGACGCAAAACTACGCTGGAAGGCACACGTCAAAAAGAAACGCCAGGAGTTAGATTTACGCTTCAGGAAAATGTACTGGCTACTCGGCAGACACTCAACATTATCAGTGTACAACAAGGTACTTCTGTACAAACAAGTACTTATGCCTGTATGGGCATATGGTATTCAGCTTTGGGGCTGTACAAAACGCACCAATGTTGAGATAATTCAAAGATTCCAAAATAAAGTACTTCGGAGTATAATAAATGCTCCCTGGTACATTAGAAATAAGGACATCCACCGGGACTTAGGAGTGGACCTTGTTACAAAGGTTATAAAAAAATATGCCGAAGCTCACGAACAAAGACTTCTAAAACATGTGAATGTCGAGGCAATCCAGCTTCTTGACACCACGGACATTTTAAGGAGACTGAAAAGGACTAAGCCTTTTGATCTAGTTTAGTGAAATTAGTGTAAAGTAGTGCAGTGAGTGCTATACTTGAAGAACACAAGAACAAAGTGACTTTCTATTATAATTAGAGACAATAAGAAAAGTGCCGATGGACACATTCTTTACTCTGTAAGCTTTAGTAAAATAAGTTAAATCTAAATTACTTATTAGCCTCAAGGCTAGATTGTAATTGTTATGAGATGACATTTGTGTTATCTCATAAAAAAAAAAAAAAAAAAAAAAAAAAAAACAAAATTCCTGTACGGTTACCATTTCCCCGTACATTGTGGTCCTTCGAGTTTTGTGCCGTAAAACGGGACCTAGACGCGTGAGAAAGTATCCGTTATAATATTCCGGTTTACGTCGCGTAACCAGTAACCATTTACTACCATTAGCTTTACCATTAACCAGTGAGAAGTGACCCGACTGTCCAGTTACCATAGGCACAGTTACGCAGTCCTTCTAGTGTTATTCATAGAACCATTCGCGAGTGTTTGTACACGTCGTCGGAGTGAACCAAACTCTTAACCAAAGTGTAGCGAACCATTTTAACCATACCTTACCATTGAACCATTGACCATTGTGAAGTGACTCAAGAGCTCCAGAGCATTTCAACTAGATCGAGCGCCGGGACAAACCAGGTTACCAAGTACCAGTCCTACAAGTAAGATCTTTCCTATTTTTTACCACTTTTGACCAAGCTACAACAAACCATAATGGAGGGACTTTTGGCCACGCAAGAACAGATCATGTCTGCGATGGACACCCTTCGCGTTAATTTCAAGAAGGATGGGTCGGAACGCAAGACGCCCACCTATCTTGAAAAACGTTTAACCACCCTAGATGCGTATTGGAACGAATTTCAGACAAACCATACAAAATTGCGTGCTGAATTCGAAGACGCCGATCACCAATACTTCAGGGAAAACTACTACCAAAGGGCTCTAAATTTCTATACCGAAATTAAGACGCTAATTAAGAAATTCATGACCACTGATATTTCTAAACCACTTTTAAGACCAGCGACACCATTATCGCAACCGTCCGATTGGCAGGATGTTTCTTCAAATCCTACCGACACGGACACTCGTTTACCACTTAATACAACCACTCAGGGTAATCCAAGCAAAGTTGAGGAGATGCTGCGTAAGCAGAAAACCAATTTTAAAGCATTCTCACGTACCATCGAAGCCATCGATCTAGAAAGTCTTTCCGAGCGATGGGAATTCGAGGATATCCTGAAAACCATTCAAAGTAGGTGGTCCGCAATTGATACTATGCATTGGGATATAGAAAATGAAAGTATCGGGAACAACGAGAGATACCAGTTAGTATTTGACGAGTATGAAGAAAAGTATAATACCATGAAAAAAGCCATAAACAGCAAAATGTGGTCGACTTCGTATAGGGAGAAGTCTACGCCAAAAATGGAAATACCAGCATTTAGTGGCAATTACCAGCAATGGATTTCTTTTAAAGACCTCTTTTGTGAAGCCATTCATACGAACAAATCTTTACCAAATGCTCAAAAAATGCAGTATCTCAAAGGTAAACTCAGGGGAGAAGCTGACAAACTGATTCAACACCTACGAATATCTTCAGACAATTACCAAATTTGCTGGGATATACTGAACCACCGATACAACAATATGAGACTTATTTTCAATTCCCACATTCAAGTACTTTTAGCGCTACCTAACTTACAGCAACAATGGACGAAATGGGCAGCAGAATAGGCGGTCGGATCGTCCGCTCGGCATGGCCGGCGTCCCCCACAAGAAAAAATAACTTACAGCAACAATCCGCTGCGCTGATTAAAAAGTTACATGATACTACCAATGAATGTCTTAACGCTATCAAAGCTATGGGGGTGAGCACAGACCACTGGGATCCACTCATCGTGTATATTTTGACCCAGAAATGGGATACGGACACCCACCACGACTATATTGAATCGTTGCGGAACCCTAGAAATTTGCCAACCATAACCGAATTTCTAGATTTCCTCGAAACCAAATTTACGTCCTTAGAATCGGCAAGGCGTAAAAACGAGGCAACCAAACCAACAACATCGAATTTCGCAATCGGTGAAAGACATTCATACAAATCAGCAAATAAACTATTTCAACATAAAACAGCAATTAATCATACGACGACAAAAACGCTGCAGAATTGTTTGATTTGCAATAATAACCATGCATTATACAAATGCAAATCTTTCTTTAAATCTGGGCCAGAGAAACGTCGACAAATCATTGAAACCAACGACTTGTGTAAAAATTGCTTAATTTACCATGTTGATAAAATATGCAAGTCGGAAAAAAGATGCCGTATGTGCTTCGAGGCCCATAACACGATGTTGCACAAGGCTTACGTGACACAAAAACCATCGACGGAAAAAGAGCCACACCAAGCAAATGTTTCTGTTGCTAGGAGCCCATCCGAAAACATAACCAAGTTACTAGCCACTGCCCTAATCAAAATTAAAACCAGTGATGGCAGTTACCATACCTTGCGCGCCCTCATTGATCCTTGTGCTGAGTCATCGCTAATCACAGAAAAGGCAGCTCAACGGTTGGGTCTACCCCGTATAAAACGAAACTGTGTAGTTGTTGGAGTAGGCGCCAAGGCTAACACCAGTAAGGGGCTCGTCAAACTTGTCATATCCTCTCTCCATAACAATTTTACCATTGACACAGAAGCTTACGTCATGAAGCATATAGTCAGCCACCTACCAAACCAGACATTCACCAAACCAGCGTGGTCACACCTTAAATATATACCCCTAGCGGATCCCGAGTTCTACAGAAGTCGCCCCGTAGACTTAATATTAAGCGTAGAGGTATACGAGTTGATAATATTACCAGGCGTTATCAACAAGGGTGTTGCTTTTCCCATTGCACAGTTGATAATATTACCAGGCGTTATCAACAAGGGTGTTGCTTTTCCCATTGCACAGCAAACAAAATTAGGTTGGATATTAAGTGGAACAATTCAACCGCAGAGCTATTGTAATGTCGTAACGGTTGACTTAAATGACATTCGGAGATTCTGGGAGATAGAGGATCTGTCTCAAGATACACCAGCCGTGTCTAGAGATGACTCACAATGCCTGAAACAATACCAGCTTCAAACGAAGCGCCGACCAGACGGGCGTTATGTCGTAAGATTACCACTTAAACCAGATGCGATGGACAAATTAGGAGAGTCTAAAACCAAGGCCATCGCACAATTTAGGCAATTAGAGAGAAAATTTGCCAAAAATAAAATAATTCATACGAATTATAAACAAGGCATTCATGATTATTTACATTTAAACCACATGATTGAATGCACCGGTAACCAGACACCGGAGTCATATTTACCTCACCATTGTGTACTATCAGAGTCTAAAACCACCGCTATGCGTATTGTTTTTAATGCATCAGCTAAAACATCGACAGGTTATTCACTTAATGACCTTATGTACAGTGGACCAAATCTTCAAAACGAGCTGTTATCTCTTATCATTAGTTGGAGGCAATATCCAATAGCATTTATCGCTGATATAGAGAAAATGTTTCGGCAGATTTTTGTACATGAAGATGATCAGGCTCTACAGAAACTGATCTGGCGTAACAGTCCACACGAACCACTGCGAGAATATCAGCTAACCACCGTGAGCTTTGGAATGAAAGCTGCTCCTTTCTTAGCTATGATGACACTTCGACATCTCGCGCAAGATGAAGCTCATCGATATCCAGAGGCGGCAAAGGTTGTCGAAACCAGTTTCTATATGGATGATCTTCTCCAAGGTCACTTCAATATAAAAGCAGCCAAGAATCTCAAGTCAGACCTCACCGCTCTTCTAAGCAGCGGAGGCTTTAACCTTCGCAAGTGGGCGTCCAATAAAATAGAATTATTGGATGAGTTAAATTCGGACGATACCAGTTATCAGCCTTACAGCTTTAAACACCAGGAATCTACCAAAGCACTCGGATTACAGTGGCAGCCCGTAGAGGATAGATTTTCGTATCAATTTAAAATAGAGCAGCCATCCAAACTTACCAAAAGGACCTTGCTCTCCACCATATCCAAGATATTCGATCCTTTAGGCTGGTTAAATCCAGTGACTACCAAGTTCAAGTTACTATTCCAGGAACTCTGGTCCCTGAATGTACAATGGGATGATGTCTTACCAGACGACATTATCTCAAGGTGGAATACCATGAAAGAAGATATAACCAATATCAACGGTATCCAAGTTCCACGCTGGCTCCAATGTGATGAAGGGGACACCATAGAGCTCCATGGATTTTGTGACGGATCGGAGAGGGCCTATGCTTGTGTAATTTACTGCAAAGTGAATAATATTAAACACAAACAAACATCTACGGTCATCGTTGCAGCTAAATCACGTCTCGTTCCATCAAGAAAAACAGTTTCCCTGCCTAGATTGGAGCTATGTGCGGCAGTTCTACTCGCAAAGTTGATGAAAACCACTCAGCAATGCTTGCAAACCTTCAGAATTAAAACGTTCGGCTGGTCAGACTCTACAGCCGTGCTAGGGTGGTTAAACGGTGACCCGAGCCGTTGGAAACCATTTGTCGCTAACAGAGTACAAACGGTAACAGAAACCATTTTACCTACATGCTGGCGTTACGTACAATCTAAACAAAACCCAGCTGATTGTGCAAGTAGAGGTATTAGTACGGCACAATTAATCAATCATCCTATTTGGTGGCATGGACCATCCTGGCTAGAGTCCTTCGACGAAACAGCTACAAAAAATATTTCATACCAAACTACTGAAGATTTGAAGAAAATAATTTCAATAAATGTCGCACAAGTGAAACAACCTACGCCTACCGCAGCCCTACCAGCCGCAACTCAAGCCGTGGCAATAACCGTAGCACCTGAACAATCTTCCCAACGCGGCCTTAGCAACGCTGCTTTTCATTTTAATGTCAGCGACCAAAGTGTTAGTGTAAGTGAAAATATAAACCAAGGTGCCGTGAATCCAACCCCTAGTGTCCTATACCAGTGTTTAGTGATCTAACCAACGGCAAACCATAGGGACTCTAAATTTATTTTATACAATGATATTAATCACCTTGTTATTTCACTTTCTTATACTAATTGTTTATCATCTTGTCTCATCTCATTCACTACCATCAAACCATCACCATCGCCCATCTCGCCAGGTGGGAGCATGTACGAGCCACGTACAGCGGCTAACATCGTACATCACGTTGCGCGTAGTCAGCAGATTACGCCGATCAACGCCAATACATTATGTATATCGAATCAGTGCATTGACAACTACCATCCGGTTCGGTGTACTCACAACCATTTACCATTTTAGTATAAGTTGAGATAATATACCATTTTAATCCTTAACTTATATTTTAATGCTACCAAAATTCCTATACGGTTACCATTTCCCCGTACAATTTGCCTTAGTTCCCTGATAAAACATATTTTACTTTTTCTTTGTTGTTTCGAACTCCTAAGGGCGAAATTACATTCAGATACACCCGAAACGATGGTGTATTTGTAAATTTATGGTCGAGGCTTAAGGAAACATTGTCAAAACTACTTACTTAATTACTTCATATTAAGTGGTTTAATGCAAACGAGTAATAATGGGGAACAAGGCGGCAAGATGGGGGACTGGATGCCGCCGCGGTCTTGCCTCTAATGGCACCACTACTGTCGTAGTGCAAGCACCACCTCGCCTTATTTTGCCACCCACTTCCGCGCTACAGCTGTCACTGTACACCTTGCTTTATATTTTAATTAAGTCTGCGTTACCACCTCGGATGTATGAGCTGATGTTTGTTGCCAAATTATGAACTAATTAGACCGCACTGCATTACGAGGTCGGCGGAATTTTGTTTAAGCAACTATATTTGGAACAAGGGAATTGAATCTTAACACAGGAATGTGATGTAACTCCATTTGCTATTTGAAACAAAATCTGTATTGAATATTTTGATGCTAAATTTGCCGTGACAATAAAATTAAGTCGATTTGTGAAATAGCTTTATGTATTGACACTCAAATAGATTACTACATTGGGTTTGGGAACAAAATACGATTTAGTTTTATGGATATAAAAAAATAAAAGTCGGTGCTAATCTCAGTTGAACATTCTATTTTCAAAACCGATTCATATCAGATCTGAAACCGTGTCGTGACTATTTTCAAAAATGTAAATTAAATGGCATTGCGGTAATTTTTGGAGATTTTGTGAAGGAAACAAGCATTTTGATGTTAATACAATGGTGAACTCAATAAAACTTGGCTGTTTTGTTGAAAATTCCGCTTTCATCGTTAACTGGTCGACATCATTTCAGACCAGGAACCATACAGAAGCATTGTGATTATTTTTGCAGAATTCTAAAGAAACACATAACTTTTCCATCTCTATCATTAGATAAGCTACATGATCCGACTTACAATGGTAACTAGATCAAAATTTGATCTTATTGGGTGCTAAAATTTGAAATCGGTTAACGGTAGGAATTTGACCGTCAAATTCGGCTTACCAGATTCCATAAATTGCTCACGACCGACACCAGAGCAAATGAAACTAATTAAAATAGCTTAACTTAATACTAGGTATTTAATTTAGTTTCACGTGTATTTGTGGTATACAATTATGCTTATACTACACTACTACACTGCTGTAAAATTAGATGATCTTCATGGCTTGTTGAAACCAGAAAGTGGTACAGGTAGGTGCTCGGTCTTATCTAGTCCTTTATTTAATGGTCTAGATAAGATGAGAGCGAAATCCTACATGGATGCTATGCCGGACTCCTACCGACTAAAACCACACAATGCTTTACAACAGTCTATGGCCGGGAGTCCCGGGTAAGCCCTCGGAAGGATGTCCCAGGATAAGAAGAGAGTTTAGTTTGTGCTAGATAACATCTGTGAGAATGCCTACATTTTCTATTATTTGTATACATTGTCGAAGTAGTTTGGACTCCAACAATTTATAAAAATTTAAAAAATGTAGAGCATAGAGAGCTGAGCTTACAGAGCCCAAATCTAATTAGAAAATCAGATTTAATTCAATTTAGAATAAGTTGGTATGACCAGAAATTACATTCATGTGTAAATTGATTTTAATACGCTGCATATTATTTTCGGCATACCGCGGTGCCGGAATTGACACAGATCACTTCTTGGTAATTAGCCGAGTAAGAGGTCTGTTTCAGCTGTGGCGGCATCGTGTGCATAAACCCATAGGTGTATTGGAGCGCATTAAAGTCGAAAATTTGAAAGATATACGCGTGAAAGAGGAATTTGTAAGTAAATTGAGCGAGAAATTTGTAAATTTAGAGGAAATATGTGAGATTGAAGAATTATGGAAGCCGATTAAGGAAGGTCTCGTAAAAGTTGCTGTAGAAGTATGTGGGATAAGCAAAAGGAGACAAGGATGTCAGGTAAAGAGTATGTGTGCTAAAGTTTTAAAAGTTTTGTCTGATAAGAAGCAAGCATGGTTAAACTGGTTGGCTACAATGGCCAACCAAAGAATGCAGAAGGCAACGGATGAGGATGTAAAAATGGCAAAGGATGAGTATAAAAGGTATAAGCGTGTTGCGAAAGAAGTCATAAAAAGTAAGAGAGAGAATGATGAGGATGACTTTCATAACAGGTTATCTGATGACTTCCAACAAAACATAAAATTCTTTTGGAAGTCTATAAGAACAATGAGGACTGAAAAGACAACCTCACAATTTAAGCAAATCAGAAACCGTAATGGCAGTCTTGTGATAGGAGAGGAATATGTGTTAAAAACGTGGAAGGAATATTTTGAAAGTTTATTTGAAAAAGAGGATATGCAAATGGAGACTCGTGTTTCGGAAATGAATGAACTTGAGAATGAAAGCCACTTAAGTATGGAAGAAATTGTGGAAGCGTTGAATAGTATGAAATTAGGAAAGGCTGCTGGGATTGATAGAATTTCTGTCGAGATGCTGAAAGCGGGTCGTGGCGTGGTAGCTTGCCAGCTGTACCGCCTTTTTAATCTTTGCTGGCGAAATGGCAGAGTACCAGAAGAATGGTGCAAATCTGTCATAGTGCCGCTGTACAAAGGTAAAGGGTCACAGCAAGAGTGCAAAAACTACCGCGGCATAAGCTTGCTCAGTGTCGTAGGCAAATTGTATGCGAAAGTTTTGATTAAAAGCGTGATGAATGAAACTGAAGGAAAAATGTGGGAAGTACAAGCAGGATTTATGAAAGGAAGGGGATGCACGGATCAGGTCTTTTCATTAAGATGCCTAGTTGAAAAGTTTTTGGCATAACGTCAAAAAGTCTATTGCATCTTCGTGGACTTGGAAAAGGCCTATGACAGAGTGGTGAGGAATGAACTGTGGTCAACACTGTCTATGTATGGAGTGAACAGCAACTTGATACGAGCTTTGAAATCTCTATACGAGGGCTCCAGTGCTTGTGTCAGGATCAATGGAGCTTGCACAGACTTTTTTCCCATCGAAAAAGGTGTGAGACAAGGCTGTGTAGCGTCACCATGGCTGTTCAACCTATACATGGGCAGTTGCTTGAAAGAACTACAAGAGTGTGCGTATGGATTAAAAATGAATGAGCTAACCGTCAAATGCCTCCTTTATGCTGATGATCAGGTAATACTGGCATCATCGGCGGATGAGTTGCAATTGATGGTTAATATAATGAACGATGCGCTTAAAAGTAGAGGAATGAATGTTAATGTAAGCAAGACAAAAGTAATGGTTTTTGAAAGAGAGAAATGTATGACTGATTGCTCGATATCGATCGAAGGAAAGAGCGTGGAACAGGTGAAAGAGTTTGTATATTTGGGTTCAAAATTTGCAAGAGATGGAAAGTGTGACAATGATATTGAAAGAAGAGTTTTGGCAGGAAATCAAGTGAATGGAGCCATTCACACCTTTATGCGCAGTCAGAACGTGTCTAAAAAGGCAAGGATGGCTGTACATAGAGGAGTGCTTGTCCCTACACTTATGCATGGTAGTGAAAGTTGGGTGTGGCAGGAGAAGCATGAAAGTATAATTAATGCAGTGGAAATGAGAAGTTTGCGAAGTATAGCTGGAGTGACATTGAGGGATAAAGTAAAGAATAGTGTGATAAGGGAACATTGCGGTATGACAGAAGATGTAGTGACTAAGATAGAGAAAGGGATGCTCAGATGGTTTGGACATGTGGAGAGAATGGATGGAAATAGGCTGACAAAACAGATTTATGAAGCGAGAGTGAATGAGCAAACTGGTAGGGGTCGACCTCGGCATACTCATATCGATAAAATCGATAATCTTCTGAAAAAAGGCCAGGTCAAGAGTACCCTTAACCGAAGAGCATGTATGAAGACACTTATGAAAGTTGAAGAAGCGAAAGTTGTTTGCCAGAATCGTAGCAAGTGGAAAGTCATAGTCTCTGCCTACCCCGTTGGGAGACAGGCGTGATGTTATGTATGTATGTATGTATGTATATTATTTTCGGATACCAATATAAATCTAGCTACTGGTAGAAAGCTCATAGAAACTCTACACTTAGTATCACGTGGGTGTCAGAAATTGTTGTGCTAAAACTTATCAGTAACTCTGCCATTTGCGTCATTGATTTTATGTCAGTTTGCATACGTTCAACTCCAAACCTTCGATTAATTTTAGCGACGACTGTATAAATTGGGGAACAAATTTCTATACATACTTGCCAATCTGTTACGAGACTAGTAACAGTCGTCAAAACTTACCTTCCGATATCTAGGCCGTAATATGCTTAAAAATAATAAAAATTTCTAATTTATGTTTCGTTAGATTACTTCTTGTTCTTGTTGAACTATGATCATGGATGTTGCAAGCCAATAAGCCGAACATGGATTGTGCGTTAAATCGAGTACCACCTTAAATATTAGTTCCGTGTATTCAGGTACGATACAGCTATTAAATGCCAAATACATAGTAACAATATAACTAATATATAAAAATCAATGCCACTTTTCGTTGTAATTTTATAACTCAAGAACGGGCTCACCTATCCAAACCAAATGTTTAGGCTTTGTTCGAACTATTTAGTAGATGGTTTATGGGAAGTTTGCACAAAATCGGTCGAGCGGTTCTTCATTTATCACGCAAACGAAGTTGCGCGGGACAGCTAGTAACTAATATAAGTGTAGACTGTAAAAAAGCTAATTCGATTATATAACGATCACCGTTCTGAACATTAAACAGATAATTAGATTTAACATGTTCGTTTTACTCATTAAAAAGGTACTAAATTCTTATAATGAGTATTTCATTTCATTTCAACTTTCACTAATAAACACTGAAAAACTACATTATTATTTGTTTTCATACCTATTAACCAGCTGAATCGCATTATACTGAAGCAATATAAAGGATTATAAATCTAATTGGCAATTAGATTACATTAATGACTCCTTTCAGATGAAATATTGATACTTAGTGGTAACAATTAATATTCTGCGCGACACGGCTAGAGTTGAAACATATTGAAAAGATACATTTTTCATTACAGATTAGTTCAATAAATCTAATAAAGTAAATCTACGCAGTCTAACGGTGACGAAAACAGTTTTATTTAGTCCCTTTTTCTAAAAATATCTTCAGAAAATCTCATTCCTGGCTTATCAAACACTAGCTGACCCGCGCAACTTCGTTTGCGCCACGCGAGTGTGCAAAAATGAGAAGTATGGTATTAATATTTTGAGTGATAGAATGTTTCCCGTCGCGTCGCTTATATTCATTAGAGCTGACCCGCACAACTTCAAAGTGATGTAATGTTTCCTTTGGTACGGAACTCATGGCGTTCGAGTCCGACTCGCACTTGGCCGGTTTTTATGGTTCAGTTGACTGGCTGCCACTGCAGACCAACGTTTACTCCCATCGCGTCGCTCATATTTTAAAACTTAGTAATAGGGTTATTGTAAGTGAACCTTAAAAGATAGGCATATGCTGTTGAGGACATTTTTTATCACGTTTAAAGAGGAACAATTTTGAAACGGGAACACCCAAAAATTCCGAAATATGTTTTTCCGAATTTCAATATTCCGATGTTCAAAATTCCGAAGATTATAATTCCTAAGAAACAAAGCTCCGAATATTCAAAAGGACGATATTCATTTATCCGAAAGTCATAAGTACGAATTTTTATTTTTCCTAATTTCATTAGTACGAATAATCAAAAGACCGGACTGTTATTTTCCCGAAAAACATTATTCAGAATTTCAAATATCCGAAAATTCACTGTTAAAGTTTTTTTAATAAAGTACGGTCAAGTCTAACTACCAAAGATATTATTTCCAAGTGAGTGGAAGGCAAACGACAAAACAAAAAAATAAATAACCACGATGGCTAAGGCCGGAGCTCCGCTCCGCTTCGCTTTCGCGTTAGCCTCCTAACCTAACCTATCCGAGTCGAGGTGTTAACCATAATAAGTGAATGGTTAACATCCCGACTCAGAGTACCCCGACTTTTTTTGTTTTGTCGTTTGCCTTCCACTCACTTGGAAATAATATTTTCGGTAGTTAGACTTGACTATACTTTATTAAAAAAACAGCGCGGTGGAATCGGGAACATAAATAATCCTCTTTAATGATAAGTTTTCGGGTTAAAACAGGAACGGGTGGAAACGACATTCACCCTTCGTATTTATGATATTTCGGATTTTTGATAATCGGAGTTCGTATTTATAATATGGCGGATTTTTAATGATTCGGAATTCAACGGTTCGGTTTCTTGAAATTCGGCATTCTGACAGTCGGAATTGTAAACATTCGGAATTTTAAAATTATGACTTTTAATAAAAAGGATTTATGAAACATCGGATTTTTGACTTTCGGGATTTTGAATCATTCGGTCTTATGAAATTCGTGATTGTGACTTTCGGAATTAAGTTTTTCGTATTAATGTAGTGTACCCTTTTGAAACATACAATTTTCACGTAACTTTAAGCATTTACGCAGAGTACGCAATGGTAGCTCTCAAAAAAAAAAAATTCCCCGTTCTCGAAACATTATTTATGCCTGCTCTGCTCCTATTCGTCTTAGCCCGATGTTATGTCGCCATTAGCCATACTCAGTAAATGGACTTTTAAACTGTTAAATAATTTTTGAAATACAACCAGTCGTTTCTGAGATCCTAGAACAAACAAACTCTTCAGTTTTATAATAATGTGAGCGAACCTTAAGAGATAGACAAATTAGGTTATTGTGAACGAACCTTAAACGATAGACATATGCCGTCGCGCACTTTATTTTAGAACTTTTTTAGACAAACAATTTTGTAGTACACAATTTTTACGTAACTTTAACCATTTACGCAGCGTAAGCCTCGGAAGCTCTCAGACAGTAAAAAATATTCCCCGTTTTCGAAACATTCTTCATTGCTGCTCCGCTCCTATTCGTCGTAGCGTGATGTTATATAGCCTATAGCCATCCTCAATAAACGGACTATCAAACTAAAAAAGAATTTTTGAAATCCAACCAGTAGTTCCTGAGATCCTAGCGTTCAAACAAACAAACAAACAAACAAACTCTTCAGCTTTATAATATTAGTATGGAAAAAAGAATTTTTGAAATCCAACCAGTAGTTCCTGAGATCCTAGCGTTCAAACAAACAAACAAACAAACAAACAAACAAACAAACTCTTCAGCTTTATAATATTAGTATGGATATGGATATGGATTTCATAAACAAGCGCCCACTGACGTTCAGTTCACAGAGCCTCGATAAAAAGCGATTTTTGACCCGGCAGGAGCAAAAAGTCTCGTATGACGTCCTCGTTCTCTGGCGGATGACAAGCAGGCCGGAAAATAAACACGGACATTTTATACTGGACAACGAACGACTTTATTTGCCAAGTTATGTGCGAAATAATAGGAAAATTGGTTAAAAATTGCTATAGAATATTGAAGCACACTATCTGCCGGCTGACTAGCTGCTTGCTTTGGTTAAATAAGGGTGATTATCAAAAGCTTGCTTTGACATGACGTCACTTGTCATTCAACTACCGCCTATCGATAAGTTAGCCTAGCCTAAGTAGCCAAAGTAAATAGTTGGCGTAGAGCAGGCATTATTTGAAAAGGAAAGTTAAGAGTGTTAAAGTTTCTTAAATAATCCGCTTTCATGAGCTTTTCAGGAGAGGTCAGTGTGGTCTGCCCGCCGCTGGTAGTAGTAGGTTTTAGATTTTTCTCTATACAAAACACAGAATTTGTATGCTTGGCATATGCACAAGCACCAGGTTTACAGGGTTCGCAAGGATTTTTTGGTTTATAACCTGAAATTTTTACTTGTTTTCCTCGGCCGTAAGTTGAAGTCGCGGTTAAGCTAGTAGGGTCAGTTCCAATAAAACCGACACACAACGGTGAAACAATGAGTTTTATCTCGAAGTTCAAGAAAGGTTAAAATAAACAAATTATACAAGTGATATTAAATCTTAACTTGTTTGTGAATCCAATTCTCTAAAATGTTAGAACTCGTAACGAGAAATTGATAACCTTATTTACAAAGAGCGCGACAGTGATTGTTAATTAAATCGTTTAAAGAACTTCTGAGAAAAAAATCACCATTAGGTTTATAACAGTAATAAAGTAATGGCAATTGTGTTTCTTAATTTGTTTACTTTAAGAGGATACTTTGGTTTCTATCTCTCATGAAAGACAGTGATTCATTTTATCTCGACTTTGATAAAATTTATGGAGTCATCACAAAAAATCGTATAGATTTATGATCAGAGCAGCAACTATGAGTTTCTATGTTATTTTTCCTAAAGGTAGTGGTATATTTCTTATAACAAGAATCATAGTAGTGAGTATATATTTTCTATCATTTACATAATGGTAAATTTTAACTTAGTTCAGCTTATTTCTTGCTGAAATAATGTCAACCTGACGCGCATATCAGCAGTCAACGAACACAACGATTGCCTCGGTATACAAGGAAAACAAACAGAGAGCCGCCTCACCCTAAAATTGCCATCAACCGACGAGGGTAAACATGAATATGATATCTTTAAGAAATTACTTTTGAAAAGTAAGTAAATGAAGAAATGTGATAACTTTATTGCAGTGATCTACTTCAACCTGAGATTAAATTGAATTAAAGTCCGGAATTTAATATAGTCCTCCCGGTATACCGATATCTTTTATTCTCCTCTCGCAATTCCAAAGGAAAATGAAGCCACCTTGATTTAATCCTGGATCATTTGAAAGTTGCGAAAGGAATGCGTTTAGTTAGATACTATAGTGACTCTGACTAGTCATTTTCCCTAGCTACATTATCTTGTTACTATTTTACTACGATAAACTTCATAAAATACTTACCGTATACGGTTGGCGACAAGCAACTCGGCGATATCCCGTCCTAGCCGCGAGTAGGCCGATTCGACGATGACAAGCACTTTGGCATCAATGCGGAGACGAGCGTCAGAGCGATGGTCTCGTGCGGCTTGCTGCTGCGATGCGAGCAGGGAACACTGCGACAACGGTCGCGGCACCCGGTCACGCCACACCAGACTGAAACATTTTAGTTATTAAACATTTGAAGTTACAAGGAATCCCAGTTTAAACGAAATTTCTAGCATTTCCTACAACCCATCAACATAATAATATGTGAAGTACGGAACGTTTCATGGAACTGACCGATTCAATCGAGTAGTTCAGTGCAGCTATGCGCTGATATATTTGCTGTGCAATTCAAAGTGTTGAACCGCAGCATTTCAACACTGCTTAGTAAAACTGTGGTGAAAAGCATGGTTGGACTCTCCAGTTCTTTCGATCTTTCCATTGTGGAGCAAGTCATATAGTAGTCTAAATATATTATACTTTCTCTCTCGTCTTGGGGTCCTTAAACTCAGAAGATTTATGATGTGCGTCCCTAGTCAACTTGTCTATTCTGGCCTAAGAGTGGAAAGAATCTTTACATTGGCGAGTATAATTTTTGGTCATTGAGGGGGAAGAATCTATGTAATTTCCTGCGACGATGAACGCTGATTTTGCCCTAGGTGACCATTTCAAACTGTTGACTTTCCCTACAGGAGCCTTTTAAATTAGGTACCTTTATAAGTTACAGTTATCGAAAAAATAAATTAATTATAGGTACTTTCTGCCCATATTGAGGAAACTAAACCAATTTAGTCTCCCCTGATACCTTCAGACAAATTTTTCATTCGTATAATTGGTGTTTAACAATTTCTTCTCCGAAATAACTTATCACACCAGTCGAAATAAAAATGTAACATTTTAATAAATGGCTACACAACGATAATGGCGACTTTTTTCGGTACCTGAGTAATAGAGTCGGTAATTAAAACTCGGCTAACACCACTCGCGTACTAAGTAATCTTGCAAAACCGAAATTCACAACAAAATCAATCAAGGACTGCCAAACTTAAAGCCAAGTATGAGCCAGCATCAAACCGCCATTAAGGTTTATCTCGAAAATAAATAAAGGCAGGAATTTGTGGAAATATTTTATACGAAGGTAGGTAGTGATCCTGTGAACCGCGACTGAGTCTTGTGGTTGTGGCCTCTTTGCTTTAATGAAAGTCACGCTTGAATCAACCGATAGGAAACTTCTAACGACGATGCTTAAAAGGGTATACCGTCACAATACCAGAAATCATAATACCTTTACTTAAAATGCCCGAGCCCAAAATACCCGAAATCGAAATATCAATATTCAAAAGGCAAATATTTATAATATAAATAATTTAAAATGCCTTACGATCGAATAACCGAAACCCAAAAAATAAATTTATCAAATACCTTATCCTAAAATGTTCAAACACAAAATACCTTTTTTTTTAACATGATTTAAATCCTACATGGATGCTATATATCTGTGAATGGTTAACACCCCGACTCAGAGTATCCCGACTCGGATGGGTTAGGTTAGAAGACTACTTCGCTTCGCTCCCGCCTTAGCCTTCGTGGTTATTTTTTTTTTATTTTTCGTTAGCCCACTGTAGTACTTTTGTAACTCTGAATCAAAGTGTTTTAACATGAGGTAAATCCTACATGGATACTATGCCGGACTCCTACCGACTAGAAACCACACGTATCCTACATAACAGCCTACAGTTGGGAGCCCCGGGTAAGCCCTCAGAAGGATACCCAAGGACCAACAGACCTACGGCTACGCTACAACTGCGGCTTCACTTAGGTTATGTAAATAAGTTAGCCCTAGAAGCCCAATCATATTTTACTAGCTATAAAGCCCAATTATAGGCCAAATTGACCTACACAAGTGAATGTACCTGTAAATCTGTTTACTTTGTTAAATTTGCAAATGTTTATAAATTTATTCTTTTTTTAACAAATTGCGAGCTAAAATAAAAGAAAATAATATTCATATTGATTTATTACACCTTAGTGATAACAAGTGATAAGTGAGAATCGAAATATTTGGTACAAAATGAGATCTTCTCGGTTTAATTCTTATAAACAAAAAAATAAACAAAAAAATATAACAAATTGACTTTCTTACAATTAACAAATATTTTTTTCATTACAAACTAACAGTTTTATAACAATAATCTCATTTTACACACAGTTTTCACAAACGTCAATATTGTCTTCACGGCATGTTGCCTTTTTGCACTTGATGCACACTGAATTTGTCTATCGCTGTTTTTAAAATGAATAATATCCACCGAAGCGTCGCTTTTTAGGCTCTGGTTCATCTGTGAGATCAGCCGACGATGATAGTGGCCCAGTTTGAAGTATTTTCATGATATTGTCACGCACCGAACGCTTCCAAGCCAGAGCTTCCAGCCGCTTTTCCATCCATGGCGAGGTCAAATCAGTGCTCAATATTTTTATAAAATCTTATTATTTAGCTTGTTATGGCAGTAAATAATGTAGTAATTCACAAAAGTCATGTTGAGCTTCCCGTAAAATACAGCCATGGGCCACCTATTTGTCTTCCTATTAGTAGACATAGAAGAACACATTTGATCAAAATAATCAATGCCTCCTTTCGTCTAGTTATAAAATAAAATCATGTCTGGCTTTCCACTGATTACAGCGTCTTCATCACAAGAGGATAATAGATAAATCATCGTAGAATCTTCAGTTTATAAGACACAAGAGTTAGTGGACCATCGAAACAAAATATAGATGATCCCACTGGGTGAGAGCGGGTGTTCTTGAGAGCTTCTGGAATTTCCTTCTTATTGGACCTTCAGCCATCTACAGGACGCCATTTTGTTATATAATCTAAAAAATAATATTTGTTATTAGAAACAATAGAAAATACAACGTTCAATCCAATTAAAACTGCTTACCTTAAAATTTACCACGTGGATAAAACTTACACAAAGACCAAACATAGGTAAAATTGACCTACATCATTACGATAAGTACAAAATGGCGATACTTACCAAGGCGACACAGACGTCTCCTGTTAGTCCTTGGCGCGTACTAAGTTAGTTTTATCACTCACGACGATCGAAGAAAGGGTGCGAAAGGGATAACAAATTTGCGTTTGTGTGTAGGTCAAAATTACCTAGATTGGGCTTCTAGGGTTAAATCCAAATAACAAAACGTGTGAGTATAGCGATAAACTGGGTAGGTTATGGTTTTTTTTTATTCCAAGCACAAGATTGTATAATTGTTCCTTAAATTTTGGTGAATGAAATTATTATAGAAAAGACAATATATAAATATGTGTTACATTCCACGCAGTTATGACAGTGACACATTGTATTCTATTTTCGGTATTTTAAATTAAGGTTATTTGAAAATTTGTATTTTGAATTCTGATATAATGATTATTTGTATTTTAAATTTAGACATTTTACGGTAAGGTGTTCTGAAATAAGGTATTTTAAATGTTAAGGTATTTCGAATTCGGGTATTTTGGTCTAATGCATTTTAAGTAAAGGCATTTTGATTTCTGGTATTTTAATATATAACCGCTTAAAAGACATACCGATCTACAAAGTAGGTACCTCTTTTATGTATGAAATGCCTGTTTTTTTCTAACAAAACTATTTAATTAATTCCGATTGGCATTAAGAAGGTATAATTCCTATGCAAATGAAGATCCTGATACCCGGTTCCGTGAATTTAACTAAATGTTTACAGTAAACAAACTCTTATAAAACAATATGCGTTCAGCGAGTTCGCAGCACATTAGTGGAGCAGATTCCATTAATTAGCAAGAATACAAGTTTTGCTATAAATTCAACTGAGTCGACGAAACTTGCCACCCCTCTGCCGCTCATCTCCGCGTGATGTAATTTAAAGTCGATAAAATAAAGTATTATGGTTCCTAGCTACACGCCATTTGCCCAAATTATATAAAATCACGTTATGAAATTACTGAGAAATATTCGCCTTCTCGTCCAAATTTAGCTTCGAAAAGCCACCAAACAAAAGGGCGACAAGAGCGCTCGGCACAAAGTTAAACGTTTATAATACTTCCGCGAAGCAATTTCCTGTAGGTATTAACTGCCTATTTTATGCATAATGAATCCCTTGGGTATCACAATAAAAGATTACATTATACACTGCAATGTATATGACAGCAACATTTATTACATGTTCCGTTCATAATATATTCACGAGTATTTCATGTTTTGCAACCGGAGCATGTACAGAGAATTTAAATGTTCTTTTTTCGCTGACTTCCTCAACGTAAGATGAAATTGAGATGAGTTTTATTTTCATAAACACCAAGATACGGAGTCCAATTACTAAATTCCCTGAACTCGTTTACGAGTATATACGTTACTGTGACTGAATAAAACGTACCAACGTATGTTCGAATAGCAAACTCGTTTCAATACTAGCTGTTGAACTGTTAATGAAAGACGTAGAGTACATAGTGCAACAAATTTTCAATTACTTCCTAATCCCCATGAACAGCAGCATGAAACAACAACGTGTTGTCCAAAAGCGATAATTTCATATTATTAATTCGTATCAACGACGTGTTTGGTCCCGATAGGAAGCAAATTGGATTTTGTGCAAATGACGCACATTTTCAACTAGATTAATTAATTAAATTCTGGCGAGTTTCAATAGCATTTCAACGAACATTGTTTTAATGAAAAGCCAAAGGTTCATCATTCAGTTATACGTGCCGTTAGCTGCCGATTACAATTTCCATACATACACGCAGAAGAATTCAATGCAATGACAAAAAAAAATGGTAGCGTGTTGACTGTAACGCATTAATTATTGAATGACAAACGAAGCTACAATGTCTAATCGCTTTCTATTTCAGTAGTCTTCACCAGTTTTTGCTTCGCATGGGTGAAGATGAAAACAAATACGAAGAACCATGCATTAAACTTGTATATTAGCTACTATAAACGTAAAGAAATATCTCTACGGATTTTACTCGTCTTAGTTGTTTAGAGTCTGTCGGTCAAACGTCGACGGTTAGATCGCGAACAAGAATAAGTGAATTTTACATAGATTCGCGGAGATGCTGCGCGTCTCTTGGTATTGTAAATGAAATAGGAATTTTCTGGATAATATGGATAAGCACCTATACCAGGGGTCGGCAAGGCGCGGCTCGCGAGCCGCATGCGGCTCTTTGGGTGTAGACCTGCGGCTCTTTAGTTGCATACATAATATTATCATATTATTAATTTTCAAGAACATTATCACCCTTTCATTTTCAAAAATACCACAAAAGTCTCACTAGTAATTAAACAAGCAAAATCGTCTAATGGTGGTGTGCTGCGCTTTAAAGCGTTATATGGAGCACCATTTTCTTTCTAATAGGATTCTGCTGCGATGTCCGCAGCGGGCCATAGCCCAGAGAATATAATATCATAAGAGACGGCATATCTTATTCTGATAGTCCGTCGCAGAACCTAGAGGCCGCAGTTCTGGCAGAAATCTACCGGCCCAATGCTTCGGTGCGTCAAAATGGCAAACAACCATCTTCGGAAGAGATTGAAAGCTGGCGTGTTAGAGCGCGCAATGATCTCATTCATAAATGGCGCACCAGGCTAGAGCCCGGCGGTAAGCATTGAGCTCGTCTCTGCCATCTTATTTATTCTGAGGTCCTGGGTAGAAAAGCGGCACTGACATACCTACCAACTCACACAGCTCCTCACGGGGCACGGATATTTTAGTAAATACCTGCATGATGTGGTAGGCATTGAGCCTGAGGCAACGTACCCATTGCGAAGACGGCGCCGTGGATAAAGCGCTGCACACCCTCGCTTTTTGTACGAAGTGGAGTGGCGAGCGTACCCCTCTAAGAGTCCTAAATTGGCTCGGTCGCGTCGCTGTCTATTATAGTTTATGCTATGTTAGACAGCGAAGAAAACTGGTTCGGCTGTTGTTTTGGCGTCAACGGCGCGGCAATGAGAAAAGCGCTGCGGGTGCCAGAGCGGGGTGGCCTAACACTTCCAGTATGCCAACCTCGCACGCGTGGCCGACGATGGAAGCATTATGACAGCCGTGAGACTGACTAAGACGCACCCCTCGTGTTCAGGCGTCGCGGCAGTGAAGTTTCGGTGGGTAATAATTAGACCCCCAGAGTCGAGAATGTTACAGGTAGCTGTTGATCGCTTGCCTTCCCTGTGACCCAACAATAGTGACAAGAAGGAACATCCCAGGGTTTTAGTGGGAGAATCCCACATAATCACTCTGATTTTTTTAATTGTGGAAATTCTCCAAAAACTACCCTGTGACTTACCATCTGCCTATGGCCGTAAGTCCTGGAGACGCCCTTCGAAGAATGTTCTCAGAGCTTCCGACAGACTTGGTTTGTCTCTATAGCAGACTTTCCCCGCAGTCTAGTCTATCCCACTTCTTACGTGGGGGGGGGGGGGTATCGTGGGATCTAGAAAGATTTTGTGGCTCTTTAAAAATGTGGTAATTTAAAATCGTCATTTTTGGCTCTTCCGACTCAAAAGGTTGCCGACCCCTGACCTATACTTCAAGCATTGGAAGGCAATGTTACTAGAATACCACTGAAGAAGTCACATTTATGTTCTGCAAGTCTACGAAAATTGTAGTTATGTTATATTTCGCTAAACTCTATAAAGCTATAGATGTTGGGCGCCATTTGTAGTCGACACTGTTTGGAGGGTCATATTAAATTAAAGTAAAACAAAGTTTTGAGCTAAAACTAAGTCAAAATCAAATCTAATCAGACTGTTAGAACTGTGTACTGATAGTAAGTTTAAAGATGAGTACTTACCTAGTTAAAGGTACTGTGACATAATATGTATAGAAGAATATGGTGAGGACGGATATGCACATGATGCCGGCGACGCATTTCCTCACATTGACGTGGCTGGCCAACCAGAAGCAACACCGCGGCGCTGAAGCCTTGTGTGGGTACGCGAACTCGCCACCGCACTCGAGCAACGGCGCGCGCGCACCTCGAGCTTCTCCCGCCATCCTTAACATCTATACACCACTATATTTACACAAAATAGTAACACTTAGGCCTCTAATAATTTCACTATACACACAGTTTCTATCTTGGAACCCTAACGGCTGGGTTTGTCCTTGGCGGTGACGTTTTTTGTCGCCACTTGCCGTGTTTCCACATTTCATAGTGTCGCGGTGGAGTATGAGAGTGCGCGGGCGCCAGATTGATGACAGCGCGAGTACCGCGATTGACGGCCATCTCGTGCCGACAAACGCGTCAGTTCCCGGTTTAAAATGGCCGCCGACGCATAATGGCGGGTTGTGCTCATCACGGCGACGTCGTGCGCCTCTGGTGATAAAGCTCACGGCATCCGTCTATAAGACAGATTAGGGTCTTCTTCTCCCACGCTCATCGATAATATCTGAAACAATGAAAAATCTAACGTAAATCAAGTGGATAGATATTGTTCAATTCATTCTTACAATAATGCATTTTTCTCTAAATGCAAAATATACGGCAAAGATTCATGTCATTTGTTAACACGGATAGCTGTCAAACATAATGGTAATGTCAGTATAATCGCAAGAGAATTTTCAGGAACAGAGGATTGAGTATTACTAGTGTAAGTGAAAACGTACAAAAAGAAATTAAATATAACGAGATTGAAGCGAGACCGAGATCGGCTAGCATGCGAGTAGAAGCGCATGTCAGTTTGTTTAGAATTATACCAATAAGCTGAAATGTTATATAATTTTCTGATACAAAAGACCTTTTCTGCGAGGCCGAATCATAGTAAACACAATCAATTAGTAATAAGATTTATCTTTGAATCTCTGTTTAGCCAGTCGTAAAGACTTCATTTCCAATGGTCGCTCCTATAAATCCCCCTATCCATTATTTGAATATAGGCTTACATTGAAACATTTCTTTGCAGAATCGAAACAAACCCATTCAACCGTAAAATTGGGCGAACAATCCTCAAAATTCAGAATTAAATTTGATCAAAAAGTTAAGTAATGAACGTGAAATCAGATTTATTCAGTAATGAAACGATCCAGGATTTTGTGTGATTTAAATTTATACAACGTCTGCGTACTTTGGCACATGAAAGAAAAAGCTGTATGAGGTATGTTATTAAAATATAAGTAGGTACCTAGGGAATAGTTTGCAGTGGCACTGCATTTTTAGGGTCTGACTGTCAGTCAAACGTCTGACTGACCATCTGAAGATAGTCTATCTGTCTGTCCAGCACGAGGCTGTTGTATCTCAGGAATCGTGATAGGTAGAGAGCTGAAATGTTCACAGTTGATGTATTAAATGTAACAACAAATACTAAAAATCAGAAAAATCTTAATAATAAAAATTAAGGGGGTCTCCCATTTTATCCCGTTATTTTACTACGTGCGCAAGTTCGACTCGCACTTGGTCGGTTTTTACAATAACCCAGCTAGATTATGTCTTCGGTACTGTAACTGTTCGCACACGGCGGGTTCCGAACCAAAAACGGCAAAAATATCACATTTGTTGTATGGGAGCCCCTTTAACATAATATGTTTTCCGTTTTGAGCAAGAAAGTTGGCAACAGAAATACATGATCTGTGAAAATTTAGTAGTCTAGCTATCGGTTCATGAAATAAAGCCTGGAAACAGACAGACAGACGGACGGACAGACAGCGGAGTCTTAGTTATATATTTACCCTTCTCGGAAAGGAACCCTAAAAAGTGAAAAAGGATTTCAGATCTGTCTTTGTTTAGTAAACAAAACGTATTGTAATGGAGTCCTCGACAGCGTGAATATTTCGTGCAATACCTACTTATTTGCCCAAACGCATAAATTCCACATACGTACGAGTGTAATGTTATTTCAGGTGCCTCCTTTTTCCACAAATTGTGTACAAAAAATTTTGTTTGTTTGAATAATTTGTCTAATTTTGGAGACAAACATTGCAGGTAGCCCATTTAGTAGGTAAAAGGGAGCTTTTCAAGTTGTCGGTGTGAGCGTCGGTGAAACTGAGACGCGTATGGAATCCGTGATTGTGCGACCCTTTGAATATTAACTAGCAGATGACCCGCTCGTAACCAGGCCACGAATCTGCAAGGCTACTCGAAAGGTTAATTTAAACTGCTCACTGTCGGAACGTGTTTTATTCCGTTGCCCCGAATAATATAGTCGGGATTGATGGAAATTGAAAAAGAAATTTACTGGAGCGGGATTTTAGTGTGTGGCCATGAAATAACGCCACGTACAGGCAATGGTAGGTACATTGCCTGTACGTATGTAATCTAATCTAAATATATATAACTCAAAGGTGACTGACTGACTGACATAGTGATCTATCAACGCGCAGCCCAAACCACTGGACGAATCGGGCTGAAATTTGGCATGCAGGTAGATGTTATGACGTAGACATCCGCTAAGAAAGGATTTTGATAAATTCTACCCCCAAGGGGATAAAATACGGGAAGCGGGAACTGGAACAAATTTTACGCGGGCGAAGCTGCGGGCATCAGCTAATATCAGTATAAGATATTTTTCTATAATTACTACTAGGAACCCAAAATGACCTCGTTAACCTCTGCCCTCACCCAACTATTTTCTTTATATTAGTAGTGATTTCAGGTCTTACTTTGATATTGTAATGGCTAGTATTTGAACTGTTTTCCCTCATAAGTTCTTTCTATAAGCATTGTTTAAACAAATGCCTAAGTTTGTGTTATGCAAATACTAAACAACGTAACAATACAGCACCGAAAACTTCATTCAGCGATTCAGAAAACTCTTTTTCAAGAAATAAGAATTATTTTTCGCGTAATAAACAAACGACTTAGAAAAAGTAGAGATATTAAATAAAGGGCGTCCCAGGCAACGCCTATCTTGGCATTAGTTGATGTGGTGATTAAACTTCAAATAGGCAACAAGAATTATAGAGGTAAATCATCGTCTGTACACATCCACATACTTTTGCGGCTTTGTTTATTTATTTATTTATTTATATTTTTATTTTTTTTTACTTAGGTGGCAGACAAGCTTACGGCCCACCGGAAGGTTGGTAACCGTAGCCTATAGACGTTTGCAACACCAGAGGCGCTACACACGCGCTGCCGACCCGGGCGCAGGTTGTGACGACCCATAGTTGAAATTTTTCAAGCCGCCCGTAAGGCCTTCAACTTGGCTTAACGACTGTCATTTTACTGACAACCGGGACCAACGGCTTATCGTGCCTTCCGAAACACGGAAACGCTCGTAAATAAATGTCACAAAGTGGTCCACGTGTCGGTCACCCATCCATATTCGGCCATAGTAAATGTTGCTTACTGCAGTGATCGTTTACAGAACACTGAGTCCGCGGGGTCACGAGCGCTTCAATAATATTTTAGACTAAGTTTTAATTTATTTAACACTAGTATTAGGTACTGTAGTTCAGTATTCCCGTAGCGTCTCGTCGTTAATATTCAATACTACATGAGAGAGACAGAAAGGTTTCTCGTCGCGTGTATTCCCGTCGCATTATATTAGAAAAATATTTCGTTTATGAAAGAGGTATCCCGTGGCATTATTGTAGAAAAAAAATGATTGCCAGACACATGCTATCGCGCAATTTTTTCAGAACTTTTTTTAAGAGAGTAAATTTTGTAGTACATATTTTTTACATAACTATAAATATTTACTCAGCACACGCAACGAAGCTCTCAAAAGGAATAACTTTTT
Organism: Miltochrista miniata; assembly: GCA_933228765.1. Lineage (NCBI taxonomy): Eukaryota > Metazoa > Arthropoda > Insecta > Lepidoptera > Erebidae > Miltochrista > Miltochrista miniata. The sequence goes on along the minus strand of OW121752.1, from coordinate 29,400,386 downwards.
CCCCGTTTTTGAAACATTTACTATTACTGCTCCGCTCCTATTCGTTGTAGCGTGATGCTATATAGCCTATGACACTCCACAATAACGTAGCTTTCTATTGGTGTAAGAATTTTTAAAATCGGTTACGTAGATTCCGTGATTACCCCATACAATTTAACAAATATACAAACACACAAACTTTACTTCTTTATAATATTAGTATAGATATAGATGAAAGAGGTATCCCGTGGCATTATTGTAGAAAAAAATTGATTGCCATTAAAATGGTTATTGCGTACCAACCCAAAGATAGACACATGCTATCGCGCAATTTTTTTAGAACTTTTTTTAAGAGAAACAATTTTGTAGTACATATTTTTTACATAACGATGAATATTTACGCAGCACACGCAACGAAGCTCTCAAAAGGAATAACTTTTCCCCCGTTTTTAAAACATTTACTATTACTGCTCCGCTCCTATTCGTTGTAGCGTGATGCTATATAGCCTATGACACTCCACAATAACGTAGCTTTCTATTAGTGTAAGAATTTTTAAAATCGGTTACGTAGATCCCGAGATTACCCCTTACAATTTAACAAATATACAAACACACAAACTTTACTTCTTTATCTACATATATAAAAATCAATGCCACTTTTCGTTGTAATTTTATAACTCAAGAACGGGCTCACCTATCCAAACCAAATGTTTAGGCTTTGTTCGGACTATTTAGTAGATGGTTTATGTGAAGTTTGCACGAAATCGGTCGAGCGGTTCTTCATTTATCACGCAAACGAAGTTGCGCGGGTCAGCTAGTAATCTATATATCTATATATATAAAAATCAATGCCACTTTTCGTTGTAATTTTATAACTTAAGAACGGGCTGAACTATCCAAACCAAATGTTTAGGCTTTGTTCGGACTATTTAGTAGATGGTTTATGTGAAGTTTGCACAAAATCCGTCGAGCGGTTCTTCATTTATCACGCAAACGAAGTTGCGCGGGTCAGCTAGTATTAGTATAGATTTATGAACACACAATGCTTACACAGGTAAATAAGACACAAAGGAAAAGATAAGTACAATTGAACCGCTTATATAAAAAAAAATTCTTGCAGTAGTCCGGCGAAAGAATAGTTTGAAGAAAGAAGTGTGTTAGAAAACTTAGTCTAAAATATTATAGTAAACGTAGTATGGTTAATTTAGTTTGGCTTTCTTATTTTCTTATACTTTTCAAGTCTGTGTTAATAGGTAATCTTACTAGGTGATATGTATAAATAAATTAAGTATATGTACATATTTGCCCAGAGAGGACATTGATCAACGCTTTGTCTGATATTAAAAATAAAATAAAGGTTCTGAAACTAAAACCAGACTACTGAAATATCACGCTCTAAAAAGTTTGTAGTACAGTAAGCAAGCTTTCATTCCATATGAAACACGATACATTTAATAAAATACTTATTTTTGCGCTGAACTTCATTACTTCAAGAGGATCCCACATTTTAAAATTGTTACTGCTTAGCTATACTCGCTGTGACGCTCCATTAATACATAACAGCCTACGGTTGGGAGTCCCGTGTATGACCTCGGAAGGATTCCCCAGGACTACTAGCGTTAAAGGCTTTAGTATATACATAGTTACAATGCAAGTTTCTTAACATTCCATTTAACATACAATACTTATCTGTATGTAAAGTAGGCAATACTTTCTTAGATAATAATAAAAATAAAAGTAAACAAGTATTATAACAGCGATAACTACATCATAATATGTTACTAGATACGAAATTAGGACCGTCACTTAGATAGTGATGCATTAATCACATTAGGGGAATCCCTCAAACGCTCTGGACGGGTTACAGTAGCACGCGTTACGGCCGAAAACAATTATTAGTTAACCCTTGGGCCTTTCACGAAAGATAACGAGACGAATTGCTATTAATGATTGGGGTAAACTAGTTAGACAGAATATGACTAGCATCACTAGCATGCGATACTGTTATAATAGCTGTCTGTGGGTGTGTCCAATGTGTCCAATTTCAAAGTTTTTTTTATAAAAGGATTGTAACACACAATCCTTTTATAAAAAAAACTTTGAAATTCTGACACCAGTTGAATAAAACTTGTTATTTAATTTTGAGACCGTTCAGCAGGATTTAAAAATTATAAACTGAACTTTAATAATAATAATATTTGTGGACATTCACACACAACATCATCAAGCCCAAATTAAGCTAATATAGGCTTGTGTAATCGTATCTAGACGACTGATATACATACTTATATATTTCTAAATACACACATATATATAAAACACTCAAAGTCCGAAACAAACATTTGTGGATCACAAATATTTGGACCGACCCAGTAACAGAACCAAGGACTTCCGCAGGCGGTATCACTCTATCGACCACGCCAGAAAGGCAGTCGAACTTTATATAACTATAAATACCATAGTATCAAAAACTAGCTAGTGGAGTGTTTATCATTTGGCAATGAATTCTTAATACTCGGCTTGGACAAGCGTCAGAGTACCTAATAGGTAGCTGATCAGAAATTGACTGCATTCTATCCAAAAAACTACTCAAACCAAAATATCTAGATTTTGGATACACAATTTATTCCAAATGTCATCCAAAATATAATAACAATATAGCACGACGAAACTCATAATAATTCAGACATAATATTTGTACAACCAATCAACGGCAAAATATCAACGGATATGGATGACTAATGGAATAAAGAAATAATATTGTTCATCGAACAATATACGAGCCACGAATAGATAGGTGTGAAATCGACATCGGATTTAGAGACAATATTCTCACGTCGGAGTCGAAGGGACTAACTTATTATAACTTTGCTCGTTTACCACACTTCGCAGTCACAGGTCCCGTTCTGAAAACCCGCATAATAATGCTCCCGAGCTGCTATGACATGAGGATCAAACTTGTGAAATATTGAACCGTGTGAATCAGGCGATACTCTGAAAGTGACATGGGTTTGTCAGACACCGTTTAATGCTTTTCGAAGTGGACATCGGGATATTACTTTCATTTTTATACACTGAATACTTTATGCAAATATCTGAATATATTTGTGACAGTTTTGTTGATGAAAATGTCAAATGAGTTTCAACATGATTTTTGTCTACTTCTCGTTTTACTCGTCTGCAATTCAGTTTGGAATTCATAAATAAAAGTATTTTTAATCTAATAGGTATAATTACATGTTGAGCCGCTAAACATGCACTATCAGTGTGTACTTTTAATAGATGACTCCATAAACTTACTATACGCTTACACAAAAAAGTGGGGCCACGCAAGGCGTCGATATATAACACTAACGTCGCCATTAGGATACGGAGGCGAAACCCACAATTCGCCCGCATATTTGGTCAAGATTAATTGCCCTTAACATCATCTGTCAACCCGAGGGACATTCCGTGAACATTTTGTTTGTGGTACAAATAGCTCAACATATTCGGCTTCTAACACATTATTAATTGCACTGCGGCTTTTATTGCAGATATGTTCTACAAAAATGAAACCCGACAATTATACTGATGTTCGGCTGACAGAAATAAATGACTTGGACAGCAGCGAGGTTACACGTAATAATTTAAAGTTATAGGAGAGAAGCAACATCAAGCAATCAATACATATAATAAAATCGTAACAGGTCGCTGTCTGTACATGGAAGATAAATAAGAAAAAATGTTATAGGGGGGCTTTATGAACGCAATAGAACCCAAAACAATGATTTTTAGAATTTTTGTCTGTTTGTCTGTATGTCTGTATATCTGTATGTCTGTATATCTGTTTGTCTGTACGGTTGTGCACGCTAATCTCAGTAACCGCTCAACCGATTGCAATGCGGTTTTCTTTATTGTGTTGAGGTTTGCTCCAGTTAACATTTAGCGTTTGTTTTATGTAAATCGGTTTAGAAATAAAAGAGTTATAACACTTTTAAGAATCAGATATTTTGAAAATTTTAATTGTAGGGGTTTCTTTGAATGTGAGTGAACCTAAACTGGCGTGTTGGCTTAATCATAAAAGAGCTTAATGATTAAGACTATTTTTAAACAATTCAGTCCGCGCCGAAGGCGTGGACTGAATTGTTTTAAAATAGACTTATTCATTAAGCTCTTTTATGATTAAGCCAACAGGGCAGTTTCAGACACTGCTTGATGACTCTGATGAAGAAATACCTTTCCTTTCATACACTTCATGTGACGTAAACGAAGTTGCGGGCTCAGCTAGTTAAATGAATAAAATATGAAGATCTTATAAGTACTACTTACTGCATAATGCGCAAGACATTGAATTTACACAGAGCAGAGCTACCTAATGGAATGCTAGTGCAATACAACAGAATGCTGTTTCATAATTTATAGATACCTTTTAGCCGGTTGTTTCATTTGCTAAATGCAAACTGCAAGCGTACTACAATCGAGCGCTAATTGTGATTCCACTAATTTGCATTGGCGCGCCGGCTCACCTACCTTGCCTGCCGCGCCCGTGCACCCGCCCAACTTCTGTAAGTATGCCGAATACCCGCACACTCTATCACAAATGGAGCAAACTACAAATCTGATTATTATTACTGCTGGAAATTCCATCACGAACTTTGATTCGTGTATCCACATTAAATAATAATTCTGTCCTCGTGATGTGTGTCGAATGTACTACTGTAATTTACAATTGGCGTTTCTTAAATCTTTAGATTTAAGAGAGAAGAAGACAAATAATCATAGTCATCTTACGCTATGGTCAGTATTCAGTCTTTGTGGGGTTGTATTACTTTTCACGAGCAAAATGCACGTCAAACAGCCTGTGACATAACATACGAGTAATAATATAGTCGTTCAGTCAATTTGATGACATTTTCGAAGACTTTTAAATAATTTCTACAACAGGTAATCCCAATCTGCCACTGTAGATTTCAATGCGGCAATAAGGTCTCCACCACTTACTTACTCAGGTGGAACTAATCATAAGTACACAGTCGTGGCCATCTATACTAATACTATAAAGAGGAAAGATTTGATTGTTTGTTTGTTTACATCAAATAGGCTCCGAAGTTACACTCTTTGCGGTGAACATAGTGTATATTTTATTCCCGTATTTCCACGGGAACAGGAATTACGCGGGTGAAGCCGCGTGACCTCCGCTAGAAGTAAATGAAATGTCGTGACTATGATATATCCATTAAACACTTGTAAATGTAACAATATGATTGTAAAACGTAAGTTTATTGCTGTAACCAATTTAGCTGGATCATTCATTACGCATAATTGCTCAAAGGCAATCACAGCAACATCAATTGCTTGATACCCTGTGTGAGGCAAGTACAATGATCAATTATATTAGCAAGGTGCACGGAGCCAAAATACGTACCTATTTCCAATTTGCAGGGTATTTGACGTATTAAACTCTAGTTATTGGTTATGACCTGTGTAATTGTTATATAACTAGCTTCGATTGCAACACAATAGAGCGGTGGAGGGGGGAGCTTATGATAAGGATTATGATATTCTCAATTTTTTATTTCCATATCAAGGAGAGTCCGCCATAAAATATAGACATACATAGTATGCTATCGCGGACATTTTTAGAACTTTTTAAGAGCAACAATTTCGTCATAAACATTTGTTACGTAACTTTAGCCATTTACCAGTACGCAGCGCACGCAACACAAGCTCTCAAAAATAATAAATATTCCCCGTTTTTGTAATATTTTTCCTGCTCCGCTCCTTTTAGCAATAAAGTGATAGTTATATTGGTTTTCTTAACAAATAGACAACCGCGTGATCGAACTTCAAAATATTTTTTGAGTTTTAACCTGTTTCTGAGATAATCGCATTCAAACAATCTCATCAGCTTTATAATTTTTGTACAGATGTAGCACTTCTTAAGATTCGGTAATGTTTTGTTTTCATCCATGTAATAGTAAAAAGGTCAAAAGAAGGATAACATTGAGGACACCAAAGGTCACTGGGTAAAGACGTGATAAAGATAAAGAAACACTTAAGACTAAGCTCAATGTTGAATTTATTCTGTTTACATTTTGTACGAATAGAACGACTAACTATATTTCTAGAAAGAATATAACTTGCTTCGGGACTTGACTTGAACCTGTGACCTTTTCACCTTACGAGGCAACACTTTGACGCCCTAAGCATACCTCCGCCGCGAAACCAGAACAGCGGAACCGCTGAATGAATTCGGCTGTGATCAAGTGTGGATTGAACAGCAGAACTGGGCAACGGAACCTGACACGAGTTAGTCGATGTGACGCTATCGCAATTTTATCATATTATTTTTATTATCTGGATGACTTAATAAATACATATAGGGTCTATTTCTGATGGCTTGAAGTAGTTTTTCCGTGAACTTTCACTTCCATTTACTGAAAAAATATTAGTTTCGCCGTTCCGCTCTGTATTTCTGTCAATTTTGACAAACCAGCGCGTAGACAACGCGGCACCGCAATAACAAGGCGGCCGAAGCGCGGAGGTTTGACTGGCGTAGGGGCAGATTGGCGAAACCGTGCGGTGAAAGAGATAGAAGATAGTTAAATCTATGCATTAGAACAGGCGGTTTCGCTAGTGTTCCGCTCCTCCTACATGTGACAGAACTTGGCGAAATTACTGCGGTTCCGCTATCATGGTTTCGCGGCGGAGGTGTGCTAAGGGCGTGACCACCTGAAATACCGAACCGCACAAAATCAATTAGAATTCATTCACTATTACAAGTAATTACAACCAACCTTTCAGAGTATACTCCGAGATACAGTATTCGGCAAACAACTTGAGCATCGCGTGAGGTGGTGGGAGAAAGTTTGCGCATGTACACTTACATGCAAAAATATTGTGTCATTGAAACCGCTATTTTTTTTTATTATTGGCATTTTATTGTGTTAGCTAATAACGTTTTAGTTGGTGGTATAGAGAGAAAAGAGATCACGAAAGACAAGGTCGTTGCTCAAGAAGTTTGTCGATTACTGTATGTATAGTAAGCGGCCGCCGCCTGTTGGATCATGCAGACCGCCACGGATACGAGGTGCTTGGACCAGAGGTCCCGACGCACTACCCGTACCAGGCAGCCTTCTCACCGGATGTCATCGACCTGTCGATTATTCGTGGGTTTCCGACCGCGTCGTCAATTGATGTCCTGGACGACCACCTCCTCTCGGACCACCAAGCTGTCCTACTTTCACTCTCAAATGTGCCAGCCCGAACAGCCTTAAAGCCCCCTCGATACCGCCAGGACTGGCGAGCCTTTGCCGACTACATGGCAGAGAACTCGCCTTATCGCCGTATTAAGTCCCACGCTGACGTCGATATGCTCGCAGAAGACCTCAGTGCTGTCATCAACGCTGCGCTTCGAGAGTCAAGGCTAGATGCTGCGTCAGCACGGAGACCACCACAAACCCCAGCGAACATCCTGGCGATGATCGAGAGAAAAAGGAAGCTGAGACGAAATTGGCAGCGAAACCGATGCCCGATTATGAAATCCCAGCTCAACGCTCTGGCTGCGAAGATCTCGGCTGCGCTAGAGACGGCTACAACCGAATCGTGGCAACGCACCATAGAGCGAGCTGGAGACGACTGGTCCGGTATTCACCGTCTTTGCCGCCAGCTCTCCGGGAAACCATCTCCGATTAGGCCCCTCTTGGCCGGCGACGGAACCCCACGTTACCGTGCCGAGGACCGAGCGGAGATATTTGCCAACCACCTGGAGAGTCAATTCCAGCCAAACCCAGCTTCCAACATGCAGCACGTAGAAGCTATCCAGCAGCATTTGGAATTTTACTTCCAAGCGCCAATAGCAACCACGGAAGATCCAGTAGTATTTTCCCCGGGACAAGTGCAGCGAACGATTCGCCGCACCCCACTACGGAAAGCTTCTGGCCCCGACCAGATACCGAATGAAGCCCTGCGTCACTTACCCCCGCGAACAATCGCCACGCTGACGCAGTTATTCAACGGTATCCTCCGCACAAGCCACTTTCCTGCGCCGTGGAGACTCGGCCGAGTCATCATGCTGCCAAAACCCGGGAAAAATATACTGAAACCCGAAAGCTATAGGCCTATCACGCTGCTGTCGACCATTTCGAAAGTGTTCGAGAAGCTTCTGCTGCTGCACCTGGCGCCTCACATTCAGCCACGCGATGAACAGTTCGGCTTCCGTGCCGAGCACTCCACGACACACCAGCTCGTGAGAGTTCTGCACCACGCGACTGTCGCCCTCAACAAGAGGTAGAGTGCTGTCGCGGTGCTCCTCGACATGGAGAAGGCTTTTGATCGCGTGTGGCACTCCGGCCTGATTTACAAGCTGGCCACGTCTACTACTCCCCGTCGAGTAGTTAAGACTGTGGCCACCTTTCTCCAGGACCGTCGCTTTCACGTGGCAGTCGATGGTGTCCTGTCTACGGAACGCCCTGTCCAGGCTGGCGTGCCCCAGGGAAGTTGTCTGTCTCCCATCTGTTACAGCAGATACACAGACGACATCCCTGTAGCTGGAGGCGCCATGTTGGCACTGTACGCTGATGATGCCGCTTTTATCACTACCTCTCTCAACCCCAAACACGCGGCAGTAAAAATGCAGCGTGCATTGGATGCACTCCCGCCATGGTTGGAAGACTGGAGACTGACGGTCAACGTGGCGAAGACCCAGGCGATCTCCTTGGGTGGAAGGAGATTACCTTCGCCTCTCACCATGCTCGGAAGCCACGTCGACTGGTCTCCCACGGTAAAATACCTAGGCGTGACCATAGACCGTCGTCTTACAATGGCCCCTCATGTTAAGAACATTGTTGGCCAAACACGAGCCGCTCGAGCCCTTCTGCGTCCGGTTCTGTCGTCCCGCCTCCCCTTACGTGCGAAGCTGGGCGTCTACAAGGCATACATACGACCGCGCATTACGTATGCCTCCCCAGGCTGGTATGCGCTGGTCGCAGAAAGCCACCGCCGAAAGCTGCGTGCGCAGCAGTCGCTCGCCCTACGCACTATTGTAGACGCCCCTCGTTACGTGAGGAATAGTACCATCTCCAGGGACCTACGCATAGAGAGTCTCGATGACTTTATCGGCCGACTGAGCGCCAACCTGTTCACCCGCACTGAGGGGTCCACATTCCGCCATTTGCGGGAACTTGCGCCATACCATCGCCGCCCACCAGACCGACCACTGCCGCGGGATTTAATCCCCGCGGCAACTACACCTAGCTGAAACCCCACTGACATCAGCTGACGGGCACCTTACGAGAACTCCTCGTACAGGTTCGACCTCGCTGATGTCATGTGTGCTATCACTGCCAAGTCGTCGCCGGCTCGTAGACCGCTCACTGGCCCTCCTCGCTTGAGATATCCTCGCCGGCGGTGTCAGGTCTCGCTGGCGGCGTTATGACCCTCCCGGACTTGAAGACCGGAAAAGACACCACGGTGGCCACCATGCCACCCACCCAGCGACCCGCCTGTATTCGCAGGCGGCGGTTACTCCACTGGAATAGGCGTTGCCTAGTTACAGTTACCCCCCGATTTCCTTAGGGAAGTCGTGAGATGACCAGTTCGTCGTGTATGTATAGTGTAGTGCTAAACACTAAAGAAATACCATTGATTAATCTATTTGCGATGGCTTTTAATTAGGTATTCCTGGTATTGTAAACCGGACACTGATTATCAAGTTATAAAAAACACAAGACATACCTAATGTATTGTTAACCGTACTTATACCAAAAAGATTAACATAATTGGCCCTTTAACTCCGAATTTGTACATAATTCAAAATGCAAACTGCCAGTGACGTTTTAATGTAAACAGCATTGCTTGCTTGCATTAAATTATGCAAGCTGCACTGGCTTTACACGATTACAGTAAATTTATGCAAGACATTATCCGAGGACAGCGGCGTCGCATAACAACGCCTTCAGTGTCCAAGCGTACTTCCGTCGACGCCATTATGAAAACACTCACTATGATTTATATGAGAGAATGGCGACATGTTATTGCCTCTTGAGACAGCTGTTATGTGCTGTAACGTTGTGAAACAACGGGGGCAAATATTGATTAACATTAGGGGTTTAGAATCGAAAATTAGATCAACATATGAAAGCGCCATCTACCGAGTAAAGGTCGAAACGGCGGAAACCTTATTCGTATTTAAAAAGCGGTCTTGACGATTGAGTAGTTTCGAGTGGTGCCACTAGAGGCGCTGTACAAACATATATAAACAACCGCGCGCGAATTTCAAAGAGCATTACTAAAATAATCTAAATATACTAGTCGCGAAGGCGCAGGTGCATCAGAGTTTAATTTTATTTAAAGTGAAGAAATATAGTAAGGAGCCAAGTACTCCCAAAGTGATCAGCGATTTAGCTGCGAGCGTCAATAACCCCATCATTGGGTGAGTCAAATTAATTATAACGAATCTAGATTTTTAAAACAGTGAAAATTAACGGCTGTTGGTCAACCCTGTTATGGGAGGGTAGATTACAGGGGTGTGAAAAAAAGGTCTCTGTAAAATTAGTAGATAACCAAACATTGTAAGGCAACCGACTCCCAAATGGTTTAACGGGGGTCGGCTGTCTTAACAATGGGCGGGAAAAAGGGTTCCAGCTAACCCGTCTTCTGGAACATTCCAGGGTTCACCCTACGGGTTCGAAGAAACTATCTACCCTACGGATTGGGAAAATCCACCCTTCGGGTGCCACGAAGGTGAAGACGCACCCTTCGATTCTACGAGCGATCATCCACCCTGCGGTTTGAAAACACCGTGCCAGCCGAACTTGTGGACGGCACGGCTACCTGGCGGACTGCATCAACATCCTGGAGCCACCAAGATAAGTCGAACCCTGAAGGACTATCGGAAATCGCGAAAACCCTTGCTGCCCGATATTGCCACAACCCACGACCCCCAAGTGCTAAAATCTGATTCCAATAAATTATTAATTTTTCATGTGTTAAATTCTATCTTGTTATTTCTCTCTCCTTTCCTGAAAGAACAGCTTTTCAGTGGCGCCCATATCGTGGTTTCGGGTAGCGAGAAAGCGATTTCCGACGGGAGTCGGGAAGTCATAATTATAAGATATTTTAATCTGTGTAAAATAGTCTTAAGAGTGCCCGTTAGCGGGGTAGTTTCCCTCCAAATTATCATAACTACCCAGGAATTTGGCTCTCCTGACCTCTGCTGCCAACTTGTTCTTTCCGGCTTATTTTGTGTGTTTCTTAGTGATTTTAGACAGATTTCGGCATAATCAAGTACAAGGCAAAATTTGAATTTTTTCTCAACGTAAATTGTAATTTTTTCAAATTTTAACGGTCCCCAATTTATTTTCACACCCTCAAACATTTATTTTATGGTGGAAAATTTTTAAGTAAATTTAAGTAAAAGTTTTTTCAATTTTAAATAGTACTTTGTTAAAGTCTGAAGTAAAACTTCTAATTTGAAACGCTTACATTAATTTTCGTAAGTGAGTCGTATAGCATATATTCAGCGTAAAAAGTAGCCACAGGATATCACCACCACAATTTTTATTTTTTTTACGGCGTCAAACCGCCTCAATTTGTGTATTATTTTGTTGTATTTCCTATATGTGAATTTACAGCGAGACCAACAGCCGATAATCACACTTCTGGGTAACAATCCCTATTGAAATTTCACTCTAGTAAAACGGTAGAACAAAGATTTTACGAATTTCACTTCACGTAAATTATAAAAGATTCATAATTGTTTCACTTTTCGAATTACGTCGAATTCTGATACACTGAAATACAACTGTAAAAAAAAAAACATTCCAAACGTAGATCACGCAGTGAAAACATTCTTGCCATAACAATTGTAAACTAATAACTTCGATTCGTGTTCTGAATAAACAACGGCAGATGTTGCTTTCATAACGTTTACGAGTAAGTTGAATTACTAGCTCGATAGTAGAAGAATTTTTTTTTCCATATAAACTGTGGGTGGAAGTGAATAAAATACACTCCGGACACCAACAGTCTCATACAAAATATTTCCAGAAGCGTCCAAGTACGAATCGGTTTTTCAAACAATTCGAAATATTCAAGGGTTCCGTAGTGGTGAGGAACAATTTACATAAAAGGTTGGTTACTACTATATAGTTTATTTCAAGAACCGTCCAAGTGCGTATCGTCTTTGACACAGTTCATAATAATTAAGGGTTCCGTAGTAGTAAGGAACGATTTAAAAAAAAAATTAGTGGTACGAGTTAAAATACAATTAACTCTTAGTACGTTCGTGGGAATAGTTACATTTTAATAAAAATAATATTAACGTCAAAAATTATATTAATCGATTACGATCAAACATTTAGCTAACTTCATCAACCCATCATCATACACCTCACTTTCACTACTTACTGCTTCGGAGTAGATTACATTTAAACACAGACAGACAGACAGACAAGAATATCTAGTAGGGTCCAAATTTTTATTTGAGTGAAGGAACACTAAAAGGTAATATTTCCAAACTTAAGATTTCCTAAAGCAAATACTAAGTTTTATAAAGGTTCAATTTAAAATTTAGTTCAACGAACCCTAAAAAGTAGAATTTATTTTTTCGTTATTCTGCGGGTGTATCGAAAAATATTCACATTCCTTAACATTCAAGAACGTAAACAGACAACGATAAGGGCCGTCGTTCACTACAACACAATTCGTTAGCGAATATAGCGAACATTCGTTGTTTACAGGAAATTAACTTTTCATATAAAATAAGTAGCAGATAAATACACTATACATTGGTAGATAATCATCATCACTAAAGATTCCCGGCAATAGTAATTGAAATAGTCAGTACAATGGCATTCAAATCAAATTTCACATCACTTCCAAAGGCGGAACTGGCATATGAAGTTAAGATCCGGGGAGAGGAACCCGGTTCAACGGTGGCAGCCCTCAGGCAACAAATTAAAAAACTAAAGATAACCACGGACGAAGAGGACTTACAGGTCTCCCCTTTGGATTTGGAGGAAGACTTAGTAGGGTTGTACTCCTCGCTGGCCGTGTTGGAGAAGAACGTGGCGTCCCTTCAGGACAAGTACAAACTGTCATTATTGGCTAGCTCCAAAGCCTTATGTGCTCACATGGAGTCTAGGTTTGCTAGAATCATTCCCCCAGAGGAGTCAGATCTAAAAGAAAGATACGACGACTTTCATCTCACTTTTAAAACTACATACAAGAGATTGAAAGCCATATCCGAAAGTTATTCGCATGCATCAAACACCAGCGAATTTGATGATGCGGACGAGAGCATTGCTGCCCCTACCAATGAAGCGCAGGAGGCAGACACCCTCGCGGACATTAAAGAGAAAGCAAATAGCAACAACCGGAAAGAGAGTCACTTTCCAAGTTTTCCCGTAAAATATGAGCGATGCTCTCTTACGGAACTTTCCAAATTCAGATACGACGGTAATTCGCAGGTACACTCTTTCATCGAACGGGTGGAAGATTTCAAACAAGCCCGAGAAATCGACGACAAGAGATTGTTAACAGCAGCCTCTGAATTATTCACCGGCAACGCTAGGCATTGGTACCGCAGTAATCGCGATAAATTTGCGTGCTGGCAAGATCTAACGAATGCGCTAATACAGGATTTCGGAGTCAGTAACTACGAAAACCGGCTATGGCAGGAGATTCGACAACGCACTCAAGGAAACGGGGAAGGCAAAGTAGTGTACCTGGCCATTATGGATGGAATGTTTGCTCGACTAAGCAACAAGGTGCCGGAAACGGAAAAGCTACACATCATCTTAAACAACATCAGACCCGTCTACGACACCATCCTGGCAACCAATGGAGACATAGTCTCATTGGAACATTTAAAGAACATATGTAGAAAACATGAAGACATGGTGGCACGCAGAGCGTTCTTTACCGAGCCTCCAACAGCATCTGAAGGGATGGTAGCAGCGGAATTCGCATTCGCAAACAGGAAGACTGCGAGCAAGACCTCAACATCTACAAGGCAAAGTTATAACAACTTCAACAGAAACGGCAGTAACTTCCCAAGCAGCAGAATTGCAACCAATACCTACGGTAACAATAACGCTTACAGCGCAGGTTACAACCGCGACAGTCGTAACTTCTTTTTCACAATTACACTTACATAATAATTAGTTAGTAGATGGTCATCACATATTCATCACAATTATCTTCACACACAATTCCAAACACTTCATAAGCAGTTTTTTTTTGTTTGTTTGTTTACATAGTGACATTTGAACTTCATGTTGTGTGACTCCCAAAGGCGGAAGTAGGAGTCAAACTGGTTACAGGCGAGTCACTTTCGTAGATTAGAGAAAGTGACTCAAAGGTCCTAAGTTTTGGTTCCCGACCAAAGCTGACGGGTTATTATATAGCATGGAATGTAGTGTGACACTGGCCTTAGATGCAACGATAAATAACACGTTTACATCAACACGATTAGGTCAGCAGCTTACGCGCAAACAAAACAAAACTTGCACAGGGGAGATTTCATACGTACATACATACATATTACTTATTTAAGCACGCACATACATTTTACACTGCCATGGTGGCATACAAGGATACCATATTTTTTTGGAGATTTGGCATAATGGCCAGAGAGCGTGTATCTTCGTTATTTATTAGGGTTGACATAATAGTCATAGTCAACATTCTTCTACTAAAGTTGCGAATAAGCACTTAGCTTTGTTATTGCTACTAAGATTGCGAATAAGCACTCGTTTTTTTTTATTTTATTTTGTTAAAGGGCTAAAATAGCCTAGTAATTAGTTAGGGACACTACACACTACACACGACTTTCAAATAAGTACACATAACAACGTGACAAACACATGCCGTGTTCGTCATGGGGACATAGGGGTTAATTAGCATCACGGAGGATTCTGCGAGTAAATTATTTCTATCACTTTTCTGTTTCTTGGTTTAGTTGGGAGTTTTCTGTTAGTTGGAAGCATGGGTCTATCCCTAACAGAGTTCGTCGGTTACTGTTAGTTGGCAGCATGGTCGTGCCCTAACAGATTAATGGTGTAGGTTTATTACTGTTTCGAGGAAGCATGAGTCTTACCCGAACAGATTTATGGTGTAGGTTTAGTACTGTTACGAGGAAGCATGAGGCTTACCCGAACAGAATTATGGTGGACTGTTATTTGGCAGCATTTGTCTTGCCCTAACAGTCGTAGGTGTAGATCACCGTTATCTTTATTTTCGTCATATGGCTACTCCTACCACTCGGAAGCTAGAGGCTTGCCCTGGGGGATAGTCCATCCTATGAGTCGGAAGTGTTACACGAGCCCTAGTAGGATGTTCTTCTCTGGGACGGTTGTATAAATCCCAGCCTTCAGCAAAAAGCCTTATTATACACACCCCACTTTCAGGCGGTGCGTATTACCTGAACCTTCAACCCAAAGCCTCAAATACGTCTTTTCTCTTTCTGTCCTATAAGATCCTTCAGAATCACCCAAATACATCCTGCGAGTTGGTTTCATTAAGGTTAAGGCCGACTCTTCGCTATACCCAGCATCACCTCATTCACACAGCACACTAACATACACACACACATAGACGAGTAGTAGGTATTATGTTAGGGGCGTTCGAGGACGAACGCAGCGTTTGACGCGTTAGGGTACGTCAAACGCTCACCGGGGAGGGGGAGTATGTAACGTTGTGAAACAACGGGGGCAAATATTGATTAACATTAGGGGTTTAGAATCGAAAATTAGATCAACATATGAAAGCGCCATCTACCGAGTAAAGGTCGAAACGGCGGAAACCTTATTCGTATTTAAAAAGCGGTCTTGACGATTGAGTAGTTTCGAGTGGTGCTGCTAGAGGCGCTGTACAAACATATATAAACAACCGCGCGCGAATTTCAAAGAGCATTACTAAAATAATCTAAATATACTAGTCGCGAAGGCGCAGGTGCATCAGAGTTTAATTTTATTTAAAGTGAAGAAATATAGTAAGGAGCCAAGTACTCCCAAAGTGATCAGCGATTTAGCTGCGAGCGTCAATAACCCCATCATTGGGTGAGTCAAATTAATTATAACGAATCTAGATTTTTAAAACAGTGAAAATTAACGGCTGTTGGTCAACCCTGTTATGGGAGGGTAGATTACAGGGGTGTGAAAAAAAGGTCTCTGTAAAATTAGTAGATAACCAAACATTGTAAGGCAACCGACTCCCAAATGGTTTAACGGGGGTCGGCTGTCTTAACAATGGGCGGGAAAAAGGGTTCCAGCTAACCCGTCTTCTGGAACATTCCAGGGTTCACCCTACGGGTTCGAAGAAACTATCTACCCTACGGATTGGGAAAATCCACCCTTCGGGTGCCACGAAGGTGAAGACGCACCCTTCGATTCTACGAGCGATCATCCACCCTGCGGTTTGAAAACACCGTGCCAGCCGAACTTGTGGACGGCACGGCTACCTGGCGGACTGCATCAACATCCTGGAGCCACCAAGATAAGTCGAACCCTGAAGGACTATCGGAAATCGCGAAAACCCTTGCTGCCCGATATTGCCACAACCCACGACCCCCAAGTGCTAAAATCTGATTCCAATAAATTATTAATTTTTCATGTGTTAAATTCTATCTTGTTATTTCTCTCTCCTTTCCTGAAAGAACAGCTTTTCAGTGCTTACGTCACATATTTTTAACCCCCAGCGCAAAGAAAAAGGCTTTATATGCGTAATCTGTGTATGGACGTATTTTTCTGTGGCATATTAAGTTTCTGAAAATTCATGAACCTAGTCAAATATTTACCCTTGCTGTACATTCTACTTGATACTACGACCTGCGTGTGACGAAATGTAGCAAAAATAACAAGAAGCCGTAAGACGGTCTCACCCGACTGCCCCTCTGTGAAAGTAAAGATTCAATCCGATTGACGTTGTCATATTTGTTTTATTTAAAACTTTGAACAGATGATCCACGTGACCTAGTGACGTAATATAATGCAACAGAGTCACAGACTACAGACACAAGTCTCGCCATAAGCCCCTCTGCAATCTATTTTATAAAGAAGGGTAAAAACTAGTAAATAAAATATAGTAAAGATAGAAGTCTAGAGGGTTTTCGCAACTGTTTAATCATATTATGATGAACGGCATTAGAAGATTCTGACCTAATTTCTTAGTCAGCGAAAGGATCTCAAAACTCTCCTGATTGTGCATTAAAAACTTGGCAATATTGAAAATGTGTAAATGTAATTAATCGCGGTTAATTTAGCTAACTTTGTATTGTTCTCGTTAATGAGATCAGGTGGGGTGTGCGAGGGACGTGAACTCGTGGTAATCTACCAACCATTAGGCCCGACCACTCGCTCGCAAATCGTCCGCATATTTTGTCCAAGATTAATTGTTCTGGAATATCATCTATCACGGTGAGCTCTCTCATGACCGTCGTCGTCGGCAGTGCGTGCGACGTTTTATTTAAGGTACAATGGACCTCTAAGAACTTCGGGTGAGGGTAATTACAATTTTATTAGAATAATGGCATCGTCTCGTAAAATTAAGTACAATTGTATGTATGTAAGTATGGCTTTTTTATGTAGACATCAAGACAAAAAGAGACTTTTTCTTTTTTTTTTTTTATACTAGGTTCTTAGGTGGCAGACAAGCTTACGGCCCACCGGAAGGTTGGTAACCGTAGTCTATAGACGTTTGCAACACCAGGGGCGCTACACACGCGCTGCCGACCCGGGCGCAGGTTGTGACGACCCACAGTTGAAATTTTTCAAGCCGCCCGTAAGGCCTTCAACTTGGCTTAACGACTGTCATTTTACTGACAACCGGGACCAACGGCTTATCGTGCCTTCCGAAGCACGGAAACGCTCGTAAATAAATGTCACAAAGTGGTCCACGTGGTGGTCACCCATCCATATCCGGCCATAGTAAATGTTGCTTACTGCAGTGATCGTTTACAGAACACTGAGTCCGCGGGGCCACGAGCGCTTCAAAAAGAACTACTCATCAAGAAGACTATTAAAGCATAGCCGCTATATTAGTATTTCTGGTGTTTTGTCTAAGTTCGACTAATGTGAAAATATGTCATTATTACTCTAATACATATACAATTTATGCAGGTACCTATGTCAATATTTACACTCAATATTAACTTCAATATATAACAGGTTTGTTATAATCTTAAACCCTAATCATGGTCAAAGTTCATTACACGACTTTTCTAACAAATCCAAACACAGCTATAATACGATGTTCAATTATGAAGTTACAGTTCATTTCTTACGACTCCATCATCAGATCAGTTTGACAGCACCATATTATTGTATTGTTATCAGAACTGCAAACATCTGCCAATTTTCATGACGCTACGATCCTTGGAAGATAGTTTAATTTAGTAACCTGAGATTCTATTGCATAGTTTTACAAGTCAATTAAAAAAGGGTTTGTTAAAACCTTGAAACCTAAGCCTGGTCAAAGTTCATTACAAGACTTTTCTGACGAATCCAAAAACAGATATAATACGATATTCTATCATGAAATTCCAGTGCACATCTTCCGGCTCTATCATCAGATCAGTTCGACAGTACCATATTATTGTATTGTCATCATAACTACATACAGCTGCCAATTTTCATGACGATACGATCCTTGGAAGCTGGTTAAATTAGCTACCTAAGATTCCACTTTTTCCATCGATGTTTCAGTGCCTATCTTCCGGCTCCATCATTATATCAGTTTGACAGTACCATATTATTGTATTGTCATCGGAACTACACACAGCTGCCAATTTTCATGACCCTACGATCCTTGGAAGCTGGTTAAATTAGCCACTTCCACTTATTTTCAGTGCCTATCTTCCGACTTCATCATCATATCAGTTTGACAGTACTTCAAAAATAACATGCAAAGCATATCTGACCTCTTTATTAGGTAAGTACTCTCTTTTATTATTCTGAATGCAAGGGGGCCGCAGTCAAACTTCTCTTATATAAAATACAGCAATCTGGTACCTTCTATATAAATAGGTTGTATATAATATTTTGTTCTGAAGCTGGCAGAATATAATTAAAAAAAAACGATCAGCGTCACCTATTGGTAAAATCACTTTTTAAAGCTGTTTTATTCTTATTGCTGTTATGATAAAAGTGTATAAAGTAGCCTAAAACCATCTCTGAATCCTTTTGTATATCGTGTCCAATTTTGAGCTCAGTCGATTCAGTAAATTTTGAGTTTTTAATAAGTACTTAAACGCACACAACATTTTTATATATATAGATTTATAACAACAATGTTAGTAAATAGTTTGTAGTTGCATAGTTTTTAGATTCATTAATAAAATTGTAAACAGAGTATGTAAAAGAATAACCCGCTGAGTTTCTTGCCAGTTCTTCTCAGGTGGGTCGCGTTGTGAACTGGTGGTAACTTTTTGGTTTATATAAGTGACGGTTACAAGTGCATATGTATATGCATTGATAAATAAATGAATTTAGAATTTTGAAATAAAATTTTGTAACTATGTTAGTATATATTTGATTCACTAGGGCACTAAGCATGTGCGCGTCCTTGTAGCACTGTTCCGCAGAGCCAACGAAACACCACTCCCTGTGGCCAGAAGTCCTCTTCCATGACGAGATGCAGGTAACTGTTGGACACTGACGGTTTCGTGATGGTGCAAAGAAAAAAGCATCGTCGACAAACAGTCAAGAACCACTGTGATACAAGAGCCCACTACATCTATACGTGCTGAACACATGCCATGCTTTTCTCCAGGTCCGAGGCTGCTGTCAGCACTGGTGGAGTGGAGTTTTTGACACGGCTGGTATTGCTGGTAGAAACGACCGGTACGGGTGCAGGCAGGCGGGGGGCGCTAGCAACGCATTCCGCCGACTCTGCATTAGACGGCGACGACATCAAAACTGCTAACGCGAATAAATACCATAATAAAATAATAAAAACTATAAAAACACGGTGATTCCCATTAGTTCTATAGAACTGTGACGTCATAGAACTGTTGAAACGTTTTTCTCCCTGTTTTTCTATGATAGATCAGATGCAATTAAATTTGTCCCATTTGTTCCATAGAAAAAATAATACTTTTGCTTAATTGGAAACCTCGATCTCCATGTTCTACAAGTTCCCTTTTTACATGTTCCTAAATGCCTTTCACACATTTTTTATTCCAACTCCTATTTCCATAACTTTAACATACTGCCAATACATTTATTAGTTTTATATTTGCTACACCGCCATATAGTGTCTCCGCTCCGATATTCGATTTGTTTGTAGTATTCATATTTCTCAAGCTCTAACACCGTACCTTTACCTCTTCTTTTAAATAAAATATCCTCATATTTAACCTCCATTTCACATACTTCAAGGAAAGGTCAAGCGAAATGAAATAACACAAGTATTTAAGACAATTTAATTATTCATAATCATAATAGATAAAAGATCTGTCCAGCTAATTATTCCTCCTTTGAATATAAAAGAGATTAGATAACTTTAACGACTGATCACAAAATAGAACAAATAGGACAAAATGTTTTAACAGTTCTATCGTAGTTCTATGGAACAAATACGACAAATTTAGTTGCATCTGATCTATCATAGAAAAACAGGGACAAAAATGTTCCAACAGTTCTATGACGTCACATTTCTATAGAACTAATGGGAGACACCCTAAAAACATGGAACGACCTGCCCGCACACGTTTTTCCCTCATCTTCCAAGAGTTCTTCAAGAGGAGCGTGAAGAAGCACATCACAGGGCTGCCAACTTAAGGACCACTGTCGAAAGTCTTAAGGACTGTGAGACTGGCCCCCAATCGCTAGAAGCGCCACGGCTTACCATCAGGCTGATGGCGACGTCAATTTGGCGAGCTAAATATTAAAAAAAAAACCGGCCTAACGCGAGTCGGGCTAGCTCGCGGAGGGTTCCGGAACAAAAATTACGTTTTTGGTGTGAAAAGATTCTAAGGGTCTCTCGATCCCTTAGACTTTTAATCTGATTTTAGTATTTGTTGTTATGGCAACAGAAATACATCATCTGTAAAAACTATAGCCTTGAGGGAATTCAGCAGTCTAACAAAGGAGTTTATTCACTACCAGAATTTATCACACAAATGGTTTTACAATGGGCAAATCGCGATACTGCTCGTATTTACAGTTATTTTTTTTAAGAATTATAATTTTCTAAGTGTTAGTATTTACGTGTTTTGCACAACAGTGATTTACGTAGGCACAGTCCCCCCGTTCCGCGATAATTTTCAAAAGAGTTTCAGAGGAGTTAGAGCTAGCCCTGACTCTACAGACGAGGGAGGCGGCGCATTTCCGCACTGTTGTATAAAAATAACTCTACTCGTGCCTGAGCGAAGATCCCCGACGCACTGCAGCGCCAGGGCAGCCTCATCAACCTCCTGAAGGCGTTGTTGTACTGGACTCGGAGAGCCCCGTGTGCCCTTTGTGTATTATTAGTCCACAGGCTGCACGTGTAAAATGATGTACAGAATGCTTTAAATAAAGTAATTTTAACCTCAGAAGAGCAGCGTACAAACCTGCGAGCTATCGCATTAGCCCGGACCGACAGGGCCCTCCGTTCCCTGTCAATATCAGCATTGTTCTTGGGTCCTGCGGTGATCAAGTGACCAAAGTATTTTAATTGATTGACTCGCTCGAGTGAGATACCTTCAAGCTTTATAGGTGGGACGTTATCACTGTCCCCAGCCCCGCGGGCCTCAAAAGCAATGTACTGACTTTTGACGTGATAGCGTCTTATAATTCGATGGAGCCGGCTGCATGCTCGAAAAAATATGACATATGCGGCGTTACCTCGCTCTGAGCTGACCATTTATTTTAGTACATAAATGTTTTCTACAGATAGCGCTATAATCAATTGATTGTATTTTTATATTTACATTTACATTTACATGTATATTTTTTGACGTGACAACGTTTTATAATTCGATGGAGCTGGATGCACGCACGAAGAAACATGACGTATGCGGCTTTACCTCGCTCTGAGCTGGCCATTTATTTTAGTACATAAATGTTTTCTACAGATAGCGCTATAATCAATTGATTTTATTTTAACATATTGTATACATTTATTGTTAAAAATTACAGAGAAACATAATTATTACATATCTATATTTACATTATTACTATCTAAACTAAACCTAAATAAGGCCGGGATGCGGGGTCCTACTAACATCTTAAGGACCCCAATGGGTCGGATCCTCCTCGTGGTGCATCCTGGGCAACGGAGTAGCGACCACTCCCCTTCCTCTGTGGGAGAGTTGTGCTACTCTGGCTAATTCCGGCCGAGGCGGGAGTAACCCACCCGTGGGTTGCTCGGTGGTGTGTGTTGCTGCCGGCCGTGCCGTTATTCACGGCCGGCAGCAGCAATGCTGGGTCGCCGTCGCTTCGCCACGTTTGCTGGCAAGACGATGGCGGCAAAGTGGGAGAGGCACTGCGTGGGGGGCGGGAGTTTGGGTAAATGCTCCCGCCCTGCCATGCAGTTCGGGCTGCCGACCGTGAATAACGGCGCGACCGGCGGCAACAGTGCTTGGCCGCTGTCACCTCGCCAGTTGGCGAGGTGATGGCGGCTAAGCGGGAGGTGCACTGTGCGGGGGAGCGGGAGTAACGGATAATGCTCCCGCTCTGCCGTGCAGTTCGGGGGCGCCGCGGTGAGGAGTCACTGCGCGCCCCCGATTGTTTCTTGACCGTGGGCGTAAGGTCGGGGGACCCCGCCCACCAACGGTCACATGGCGGTGGGCACCTTTCCCGTGTTCCGGGGGTTCCCATTAGCGCACGCCTGCGCCAGCCGCTCTCTGTCTCCTCTATTACAGAGGGGCGCTCGAGAGCGGTGCAGGCGTGGTCTTCAGCTCCTTAGGGAGCTTTGGGGAGCCGCCCATCTGGCTCCCCCGAGGAGAGCCCCGAGTAAACGGGGCGCCCCTAGCCGGGTCGACGTGAATAATCTTTTGATATCCCTCGGCCCGGCTAAAGGGTGAGGAGGAACACCGCGGGGTTTAGTGGGTAGGACGGTCCATTCCGGACCGGGCCGGGAGTCCCACACACCATCCCAGCTGCCCCCGCAGCTGGGATGAAGGAGCGTAAATGCGTTCCCCGCGTCAACAAAAAAAAAAAAAACCTAAATAAGGCCCCCGTGGCATTGTGCCCAAAAGACTAGCAGCATTCCCCCTTTGAATAGCTGCCAGCCCTTGGGTCACCAGATGACTCCACAAGGCGCTTTTTCAAATTCTTGAAAAATTTTTGCGCATTGTGACCCCATGGACCTAGGGTCTCGACACCGACTGGACAAAAACGATACGATGAGTCGAGACTCTTATAACGGGTGTTTTTTTTAGAGGTATAGAACTTTAAGTTGCCACCACTTTTTTAACTGGCGGTAATTTTGTCAACTGTCAAGTGATTTATGTTTAGTTTGGTTTGGCATTTCAACATGAATAGACTGACGCCGGAACAACGCTTCCAAATTGTGCAAATTTATTTTGAAAAGCATGGTTCTGTCCGAGAAACGTATTGCGATTTTCATAAGCAAATTTTGTTGAGCGATGAAGCCTACTTTTGGATGAATGGATACGTCAATAAACAAAATTGCCGTATTTGGGGTGATGATAATCCTCAAGCGTATGTTGAGACACCGTTACATCCAGAAAATCTGACTGTGTGGTGTGCTTTATGGGCTGGTGAAATAATTGGTCCGTACTTCTTTAAAAACGATGCTGACCAGAACGTTACAGTTAATGGTGACCGCTATAGAGCGATGATTACTGACTTTTTCGTTCATCAATTGAATAACCATGATGTGCAGGAGTTGTGGTTTTAACAAGACGGTGCAACATGGCACACAGCTCGTGTCACAATTGATTTATTGAAGGAAACGTTTGGTAACCGCATAGTTTCACGTTTTGGTACCGTGGTTTGGCCTACAGGATCGTGCAATTTAACGCCACTTGACTATTTTCTGTGGGGATATGTGAAGTCGCTAGTCTACGCCGATAAACCCGAAACGATTGACCCCTTGCAGGACAACATTCGGCGCGTTATTGCCGATATACGGCCACAAATGTTGGAAAATGTCATCGAAAATTGGACCTCTGGATTAGACTACGTCTGAGCCAGCCGTGGCGGTCATATGCCAGAAATCATATTTAAATTATAATGCCAGAAAATTGTCTTTCGAATAAAGTCAATTTCATATCAATAAAAAAAATCCCTTTTGTTTTATTCCATTTCAAAGTTCTATACCTCTAAAAAAACACCCTTTATTTATTAATTTTAATATTTTCAGCCGCTTCCGCTGCTGCACTGGCTTTTAATTTTGTTTTAGGAAGATGGGACGGGGCTAGAGTGTCAACACAAGTTGCATCCCACACCAGGACCCGACCCATCTCCCACGGTATCAAAGTTATACCATCCGGTCTCTTGCCATCGTCTCTGAAAACGCCGTTTGGCTCTAAGAGCGCAGGCACATTGGCGGTGGCAAGAGCACGGCGGATGATGTCATTCAGCGCAGCGTGGCGTGAGAAGCGGCCTGCGCTCTTTAAACATGAAAGACCATGATGCCCCAAAGTGTCAACGTTAAAACCGCAGGGGCATCGATGTGGAGCGCAAAGCGTGACGCCAAGTCTCAAACCAACTGAAATTCTTAGGATGTCCGGTTCCAAAAAAGTTCCGGTGTTGGCTGTAGGGAAAGCTTTCAACCAATCAACGGATTCCTTTCTATTGAGCGCTAATAATCTGGCCCGATCCGGGCCTAAGCTAGCATTTAAAAAGGAGTCAAAGGTTAATTTTGACATAGCGTCGTCCCAGCTCCGTTGTAAATTTGGATGGGTGGGTAAATTTTGTCCCGGACAAGCCATTAGCCAAGCATTCTTGGCATCTGTAAGGCCAGTAGTCTCATAGTCTGTAAGACAATTCGTCAGAATTTTACCTACGAGACTCGACGTGGCATGAACAGATGACAAAAAGGCTGGTAAAGCCACACTAGAAATTTTGCGGATCCCTAGCCCACTATATTTAATGGGAAGAGATGCCTAGGACCAAGATTGTTCGCTCAGTTGTATATTGAGAATTGATTCCAAAGAAGATTTGATTAGCGAATCAATAGAAAATAAATGACTTTGATGTTTCCAAAAAGGACAACAGCGAAGCAAATAAATAGATTTGGGAACAAACATACAAAATTTCAGAATTGTGATTGCGTAATGTGAACTAATAGAATGTAGCCGATCTACATTGGATTCAAATTTTGAAATTTTTTGTGCTATTAACTCGGGAATAGCATCTTCAAATACCCCTATATTTACCCTAGGAGGTAAAGATTCTCTCTGCTAACAATTTTAATATTCGGACATAGGGAATTGAATTTTTCACCGAGTTCCGAATTGATGTGATTATTATGAATATATAATTCACACTTATTAAAATTTAATTCCAAACCAATTAAATGAAATTTATTTTTAATTTCTATAAGATCTGACAGAACAAAAACTGCATCACCTCCAAGAGTCCCGTCATCTAAATACCAGACGTTAAATTTTGACTTTAAATTTTGAATGATGGGGTTAATGGCTAGGCTAAAAATGGCTGGTCCGAGGGGATCACCCTGCTGGCAACCGACTTCAGAAGAAAGTTCGTTGCATTTATACATTAATTTGGAAGGTTCGTGATAACAGTTAAGTAAATAGTTATAAATTTCAGGAACATTGCTTCTAATTTCTGACAGCAGGATGTCACGGTTTACCGAATTAAAAGCATTTTTGACATCAATTTTCAGCAAAACCTCACACTCACCTTTATTAAGGTAGGTGCGTAAGGCGTGGACCGCCGCCTCACACCCACCTTTGGTACCAAACCCTAATTGAGTCGGTTCAAATTTTTGTTGTAATTTTGACAAGATGTATCGGACAGAAATTTTGGATGCTAAACGCCTAAAAGTGGACCCAACAGCAATAGGACGGACTCCTCCGTCTTTTTTAGTGAGAGCAATGAGATTAGCTCCAGAGATAACAGGAGCGAGGTTTACTAATTTTGTTAAACAACCGATGAGGTGCTTAGCTGCATCACCCACACAGTGAGAGGTTAGGTCTTTTAGGTGTTGTGGAGAAAGACCGTCAAGACCAGCTGCTGATCCGACTTTAAAAGCATTAATCGCACTCACTGTGTCCTTATCCTGTGCAAATTATTATTATTATTTTATTTTTATATTTATATTTACATGTATATCTTTTGACGTGACAACGTTTTATAATTCGATGGAGCCGGCTGCACGCACGAAAAAAACGTGAGGTATGCGGCGTTACCTCGCTCTGAGGCGTTCCATTTAAGGCTGAGTTGTCACGTTCAACTATCGTCAGTAAACCGACTTTACAGACAACAGATTTTTCTTTATATTATATAGTCTATAATATGCCCATGTTCTGCAGCCTTGGTTTCACACGTGGCCAATGACTTCCTCAAGCCACTGACTGACGCACTCAGCAGAACCATGTTATCCGCGTAACTTAAGTTATTGATACATGTTCCGCCTATGTGACACCCGACACGCTGGCTGCTCAGTGCCTCAATCAGTGCATTAATATACAAATTGAAGAGTACTGGCGAGCTTAACCCTCCCTGCCTCACACCGCACTCTAGCTTATATGGCTCAGATAAAGCTCCGGCCCATCTAACACTATATTTACCTAATTTCTATACCAGTACCGCAGTGTATCCAGGAGATCCTTCGGAATACCCTAGATCTCGAGCTTTCTCCAAAGTACTCCGTAGGAAACCAGGTCAAAGGCCTTCGTCATGTCTAGGAAACCACAGACTTACAATTAGTAGCAGACAAAGCATTAGAGATTGAAAAGTACGCCAAAACTAACACATATAAAAACCACACACACTAACGCAACTACAGGGAAGGAGTTAGACGCCTTGTTCAATAATATTTATTTTAATGAAATAAGAGTATCTTAAAATACCTCTTTTAAGGTTCCGTAGCCAAATGGCAAAAAACGGAACCCTTATAGATTCGTCATGTCTGTCTGTCTGTCCGTCCGAATGTCACAACCACTTTTCTCAGAAACTATAAGACCTATGCACTTGAAACTTGGTAGGTAGATGTATTCTGTGAACCGCATTAAAATTTTTAAATAAAACTAAAAAAAAAGCAGTCAATTTTGGGGTTCCCCATACTCAGAACTGAAACGAAAAGATTTTTTTTCATCAAACCCATACGTGTGGGGTATCCATAGATAGGTCTTCAAAAATGCTATTGAGGCTAAAGCACCTTTAGAAAAAAATGATGTTACAAAACATCATTTTTTTCTAAAGGTGCTTCCTCACCGGGAGCATTCGCGCGTAATGTTACGAGTCGAGAATTACAGCCAGTGTGGGAGGTGAACCGAGCATTGCAATGCGCACCTTGTAATGATACAAGACGAGGTTACAGCAGTGAAGCAGGTGATCCGAGCATTTGTGCAATGCCCGCCTTGTAATGATACAATGTGTAACGTTTTGATCCAACTCGTAACATCAATGCGCTTTTTTTGTTGCGGCTGGCCGGCCGCACACTGGTCCGTATTATAAATAGGTGGACATACGATCTAAGATGCCAAACGCTTTTGGGAAAAAAATAGTAGTACGAGTACGAATTTCAGGTTAATTTTGCAATCCAATATGGCCGCCGCGCCACCATTGTAAAATTTCATGTTGGATATCGTTTATGGGGTTTTTTGGTATGCTGAGTACGAATTTCAGGTTAATTTTGCAATCCAATATGGCCACCGCGCCACCGTTGTAAAATTTCATGTTGCATATCATATAAGGGGTTTTTTGGTATGCTGAGTACGAATTTTGGGTTAATTTTGCAATCCAATATGGCCGCCGCGCCGAATTCACAAAATTTCATGATGGGTATCGTTTAAGGAGGATTTTGGTATGCTGAGTACGAATCTCATGATAATTTTGCAATCCAATATGGCCGCCGCGCCGAAATCACAAAATTTCATGATGGGTATTGCTTAAGGGTATTCTTGGTATGCTGAGTACGAATCACGTGATAATTTTGCAATCCAATATGAGCGCCGCGCCGAAATCAAAAAATTTTTTTGATGGGTATCGTTTAAGGGGTTTTTTGGTATGGTGAGTACGAATCACATGATAATTTTGCAATCCAATATGGCGGCCGCGCCGAAATCACAAAATTTCATGATGGGTATCGTCTAAGGGGTTTTTTTTGTATGCTGAGATCGAATAACATGATAATTTTGCAATCCAATATGGCCGCCACGCCGAAATCACAAAATTCATGATGGGTATCGTTTAAGGGGTTTTTTGGTATGCTGAGTACGATAAACATGATAATTTTGCAATCCAATATGGCCGCCGCGCCGAAATCACAAAATTTCATGATGGGTATCGTCTAAGGGGTTTTTTGTTATGCTGAGTACGAATCACATGATAATTTTGCAATCCAATAAGGCCGCCACGCCGAATTCACAAAATTTCATGATGGGTATCGTTTAAGGAAGATTTTGGTACGCTGAGTACGAATCACATGATAATTTTGCAATCCAATATGGCCGCCGCGCCGAATTCACAAAATTTCATGATGGGTATCGTCTAAGGGGTTTTTTTTGTATGCTGAGATCGAATAACATGATAATTTTGCAATCCAATATGGCCGCCACGCCGAAATCACAAAATTCATGATGGGTATCGTTTAAGGGGTTTTTTGGTATGCTGAGTACGATAAACATGATAATTTTGCAATCCAATTTGGCCGCCGCGCCGAAATCACAAAATTTCATGATGGGTATCGTCTAAAGGGTTTTTTGGTATGCTGAGTACAAATCACATGATAATTTTGTAATCAATTATGGCCGCTGCGCCGAAATCACAAAATTTCATGATGGGTATTGTTTAAGGGGGATTTTGGTACGCTGAGTACGAATCTCATGATAATTTTGCAATCCAATATGGCCGCCGCGCCGAAATCACAAAATTTTCGTGATGGGTATCGTTTAAGGGGTTTTTTGGTATGCTGAGTACGAATCACATGATAATTTTGCAATCCAATATGGCGGCCGCACCGAAATCACAAAATTTCATGATGGGTATCGTCTAAGGGGTTTTTTTGTATGCTGAGTACGAATCACATGATAATTTTGCAATCAAATATGGCCGCCGCGCCGAAATCACAAAATTTCATGATGGGTATTGTTTAAGGGGGATTTTGGTACGCTGAGTACGAATCACATTATAATTTTACAATCCAATATGGCCGCCGCGCCGAAATCACAAAATTGCATGATGGGTATCGTTTAAGGGTTTTTTTGGTATGCTGAGTACGAATCACTTGATAATGCCATATTGGATTGCAAAATTATCACGTGATTCGTACTCAGCATACCAAGAAACTCCTTAAACAATACCCATCATGAAATTTTGTGATTTCGGCGCAGCGGCCATAATTGATTACAAAATTATCATGTGATTCGTACTCACCATACCAAAAAACCCCTTAAACGATACCCATCACGAAATTTTTGTGATTTCGGCGCGGCGCCGCTTTCTGTTACCGGTTTCCATTTCGGAGTTTCCAGTTCTATGATCCGATTCAAAATCGCAATAAAACCATTTCTGCTAATGGTTTTGCACTAATTTTTTTAAAACCTTCTCCTGACAGAAACAAACACAACAAAAAAGAATTAGCGAAATCGGTCCAGCATTTCACGCGTGATGCCGTGACCACGGAAATCGGGCTTCATTTTTATATATTGTATACTCAATATCATCGAAGATTACAGGCATTATATTAAAATGCAATTCTGAACTAATTAAATGCTAAATCACAGTTTGCCACACTTATTTTTATGTTAGCATTAAATTTAATCTTGAAAAGAAGTGCCGAGTTTGGCGCTACATTAATGAGGGGTATTTAATACGTCAAACTGCAGCATCGGCAGCTTAAACCTTTCAAAAACCAGGCGGACGTCATTTTTTTTTTAAATGTCATGTATAGTGTTGCTATACGTGTAGAAACGAGATAGCAGCATTCACTAACCCCTTAGAGCGAGCGGAATGGAAAGACCAACGCACACAAACATAATTAATGTTTCGTCTGCTACTTATTGTACGTCTGTGTAGGAAACACGTAAACATGGGAGCCTTAAGAGACGTGTAATACTTGATGGTATCCTTGAGACAGAATAATGCATGTATACCGGTTACAGATGTGTTGGCTGTTTTGGGGACTTGTTCACAAACAGCCTATCGAGCAAAGCCTGAATGTAATAAATAAACAAATATTTTAGTATTATTTTTAAACTTTTTTTTTTTTTTTAATTTAAGAAATGTCAGAATATAAGTCAAAGAAATGTCAATAGTGAAATTAATAAGCAGGATGTCACTATAAATTAATAATTCAAATTACATACAATGTCAATTAACTAATTACAATTAATAAATTAAAAGTTGTCACATTAATTAAAATAATTTTATCAACTACCTATTCAAAAAACCCGCCCCTGACCGCTCCCGGCGCAAAAGTGCCCATTACACTCGCTGCGTTTCCACGCTGGATTGCAATGGCCAGCCTTTGCACCAAGAATGATCCGGACCGAGAGTCACCCGTGGTTTCTGTGAGCCTATGTCCAATCTCATTTATAAAAATCTTGGCTTCATTGCCCCAGCTCCCCAGGGTCTCCACCGCTACGGGCACAAAATAATAAATCGGTTCCAGTTCGGTGTATTTGGTCCTCTTCCTTGAGCTGGCCTCTTCCGCTGCGGCAGACGGGGAATGAACAGTGCGCCCGAGATGGCTGGCGGCGACTGTGCTGACGCAAGTTGCATCCCAGATAAGGCACCTGCCGTTTTTCCAGGGGATCAAGGTCAGCCCATCCGGTCTTTTACCGTCCGACCTGCTCAGACCCGGAGGCTCAAGCACGCAAGGTACGTTCGCCGACAAAAGGGCCCTGCGGATGATATCATTCAGAGCGTGGTGCCGCGGAAACCTCCCAGTACACCGCCGCCCGGCAACACAAAGCATAATGGCCATCCGCTTCCACCGTGGAACCGCAGGTGCATGTATGGGGTTCGCAGACCTTACAGCCCAGGCGAAAAGCTACTGCCACACGCAAGGAGTCGTTATCCAGCAGGGTGCCCAGGTGAGGCGAAGGTAACGCCTGCAACCACGCTCCAGATTTAGGTTGTGACACCGCCCGCAGTCTAGCCTTATCGGCTCCTGCCGCGCCCTCTAATAATTGAGCTTGAAGCCGTCTCACCCCCACATCATCCCATGCCCGCTGAAGTTGCCGCGTCTCAGGGATCGACGCACCCGCGCTGAGGACCAACCACGCTGACACAGCATCCGACGCAAAGGGCATGCTCCCCCCGTCACCATGAGATTTGAGTACAATAGTAACAAGGTTCGCGACCCCATGCGTAGACGCCAGGAAAGCCGGCAGACCCACATCACGTGCACAACGCACCCCGAGACCACCACATCGGATTGGCAGAGCAGCCTAAATCCACTGGTTATTATCCAGAGAAACGTTGAGGATTGCCTCCACAATTAATTTCAGTTGGTCGTCGTAGGAGGATACTTCCTCGGGACAGAGCCATGTTGGGGTGGTCCTCAATAAATAATTGACCTTTGGGAGCGCGAGACACATGCGCAATAAGACTATCGCAACATGCGCGGATACACCTTTAAGACGTTCGTGAGCGGTAAGGAGAAGCTTTTTTCTATCATTGATGGCCTACGGAACTGCAGAGAGAAAAATTGGTGAACCTAAAAGGTGGAAGTCGGAAGAAGAAAGTTCCTTGAGGCCAGGTAGAATCGAGCTGAAATGAGAAAAGTGTGTACGATCCGCAGTACCGCATGGGAAGAATTCGCACTTCGAGGGATTCACCTCCAGACCCAGGTCACTTAGCCTTGGTACCAAAGCTTCCAGATCCTGTATCACGTCTTCCGGTTTGCCCCCGATAGTGCCATCGTCCAAGTACCAGATGTTAAGAGGAGATTTGAGATCGCGAATAGCTTTATGAACAGCCAGACTAAATACCAGTGGGCCGAGCGGATCTCCCTGTTGGGCTCCCACTTTTGAAAGAATGAGATTGTTATTCAAGAAAAGGTTGGAAGGAAGTCTGTAGACTTGATAAAGGAAAGGGTAGAGAGATGGAATTTTTTCCTTGACCTCACTCAACAAAACGTCCCTCTCCAAGGTGTTAAATGCGTTGCGAATATCTAACTTCAATACGACTGAGTCCTCGTTCCTCGGGTCCATGACAAACGCCCGCGTAGCGTGAATAGCGGTCTCACATCCCAGGCGCGTCCCAAAACCCAATTGGTGCGGCTGCAAGTAACCAGCCATATCTTCTTTGACGGCCCGGCAAGCCAATTTGGCGGTTAACCGGCGAAAAACGCTACCGACCGCTATTGGTCTTACGCCTCCATCTTTTTTGGCCAACGCAAAAAGGGAAGCCCCATACAGATATGGGCACACACTAGCGTTTACCCGACCCTCAAGCAAAAAGTTAACCAGTCTCGTTAAACATCCCAATAGGCGCCTACCGTTCTCTCCCGCTGACCTGCATAAAAAGAACCAAGCGCCGAAGTCACGTCCTCTTCGGTAACTGTCGTCGCAGCAACCGGTAAACCCGGATCAGGTGGAAAATTGGGCGAGCGTGAAGGAGCTGGATGCTTCAGTTCCATAGCGGCCAGCGTTTCAGGATCCCGCCGTGCGAAGGAATCGTCGGACACCAAAAGGCGGGCAGCGCCTCTCAAGTCAACCTGATCTGACCTTGGACATCCTGGAATACCATGTCTTCTATATGCTCCATCCAAATATTAGCCACTACTGGTGCTAATGGACTTCCCAGCACCAGTAGTGGCTAATATTTGGATGGAGCATTTAGAAGACATGGTATTCCAGGATGTCCAAGGTCAGATCAGGTTGTGGAAAAGGTATGTAGATGATATATTCTGCATATTTAAAGGCAACAGGGCAGGTGATTTGTTTTACCGAGTATCTCAACTCATTACACGTGAAAACACGGTTTACGTATGAACTAATAAACTTGAACGTAAAACTGTGCCAATTAAAACTGACGTAGTGAGTGTAGTGTGTCGCCGGCTTTATCCTTCGTTGTAATAACAACGGAGGGTAGTTCGACAAGAAATAACTTCGTGGTTTTTGTCGATCCTCGCCTCAGTCCAACCGCGACCACGGGCGCTGCAACGTGCTCGAAACGTCGGTAAATGTAAGTAACAAAGTATTTCGCGTGAAGTCCCGAATTCTATAAGTATAAATATTTTAGTAATTCTCATACAACATTATCTAGTCTACATTAAGGTAAAATAAGCTTGTCCTATGGAATTTAAATCACTGATAAACAGACTATTTCAAGCACAATAAAACAATCGCAGAATAAAACAATATGTAGGTGGGTACGCTGGCTGAATTAAATAGTTCCTATTGCGCAACTATTTACTGTAACAATTTTTTTTAATACTGGTGACAGATAAGTCCTGTTTGTCGTTTCGGGGACTTGTTTACAAACAGTCATAGAGCAACTCGACCTACGACTTTGATCGGGAGTGGTAACGCCATGCGCCATTCGGAAACTTTACCCTCTGTCAATACATACTCCAAATGGTATAACAAGTAATCACGCGTGAGTATGAAATTAAGTATCACTACCGACTGCGCCACAGAGGTAGTCATATTTTGTAAAATAGTGTATATTTTGTACAAAAATATTATAAATCAGAAAACTTCTTTTCATTTTGAATTACATGGTAAAATCTGAGAGTACTCCTTCATTTTTCCCATCCTAATTTTCTTAGGTGGCAGACAAGCTTACGGCCCACCGGAAGGTTGGTAACCGTAGTCTATAGACGTTTGCAACACCAGGGGCGCTACACACGCGCTGCCGACCCGGGCGCAGGTTGTGACGACCCACAGTTGAAATTTTTCAAGCCGCCCGTAAGGCCTTCAACTTGGCTTAACGACTGTCATTTTACTGACAACCGGGACCAACGGCTTATCGTGCCTTCCGAAGCACGGAAACGCTCGTAAATAAATGTCACAAAGTGGTCCACGTGGTGGTCACCCATCCATATCCGGCCATAGTAAATGTTGCTTACTGCAGTGATCGTTTACAGAACACTGAGTCCGCGGGGCCACGAGCGCTTCAAAAAGAACTACTCATCAAGAAGACTATTAAAGCATAGCCGCTATATTAGTATTTCTGGTGTTTTGTCTAAGTTCGACTAATGTGAAAATATGTCATTATTACTCTAATACATATACAATTTATGCAGGTACCTATGTCAATATTTACACTCAATATTAACTTCAATATATAACAGGTTTGTTATAATCTTAAACCCTAATCATGGTCAAAGTTCATTACACGACTTTTCTAACAAATCCAAACACAGCTATAATACGATGTTCAATTATGAAGTTACAGTTCATTTCTTACGACTCCATCATCAGATCAGTTTGACAGCACCATATTATTGTATTGTTATCAGAACTGCAAACATCTGCCAATTTTCATGACGCTACGATCCTTGGAAGATAGTTTAATTTAGTAACCTGAGATTCTATTGCATAGTTTTACAAGTCAATTAAAAAAGGGTTTGTTAAAACCTTGAAACCTAAGCCTGGTCAAAGTTCATTACAAGACTTTTCTGACGAATCCAAAAACAGATATAATACGATATTCTATCATGAAATTCCAGTGCACATCTTCCGGCTCTATCATCAGATCAGTTCGACAGTACCATATTATTGTATTGTCATCATAACTACATACAGCTGCCAATTTTCATGACGATACGATCCTTGGAAGCTGGTTAAATTAGCTACCTAAGATTCCACTTTTTCCATCGATGTTTCAGTGCCTATCTTCCGGCTCCATCATTATATCAGTTTGACAGTACCATATTATTGTATTGTCATCGGAACTACACACAGCTGCCAATTTTCATGACCCTACGATCCTTGGAAGCTGGTTAAATTAGCCACTTCCACTTATTTTCAGTGCCTATCTTCCGACTTCATCATCATATCAGTTTGACAGTACTTCAAAAATAACATGCAAAGCATATCTGACCTCTTTATTAGGTAAGTACTCTCTTTTATTATTCTGAATGCAAGGGGGCCGCAGTCAAACTTCTCTTATATAAAAAACAGCAATCTGGTACCTTCTATATAAATAGGTTGTATATAATATTTTGTTCTGAAGCTGGCAGAATATAATTAAAAAAAAACGATCAGCGTCACCTATTGGTAAAATCACTTTTTAAAGCTGTTTTATTCTCATTGCTGTTATGATAAAAGTGTATAAAGTAGCCTAAAACCATCTCTGAATCCTTTTGTATATCGTGTCCAATTTTGAGCTCAGTCGATTCAGTAAATTTTGAGTTTTTAATAAGTACTTAAACGCACACAACATTTTTATATATATAGATTTATAACAACAATGTTAGTAAATAGTTTGTAGTTGCATAGTTTTTAGATTCATTAATAAAATTGTAAACAGAGTATGTAAAAGAATAACCCGCTGAGTTTCTTGCCAGTTCTTCTCAGGTGGGTCGCGTTGTGAACTGGTGGTAACTTTTTGGTTTATATAAGTGACGGTTACAAGTGCATATGTATATGCATTGATAAATAAATGAATTTAGAATTTTGAAATAAAATTTTGTAACTATGTTAGTATATATTTGATTCACTAGGGCACTAAGCATGTGCGCGTCCTTGTAGCACTGTTCCGCAGAGCCAACGAAACACCACTCCCTGTGGCCAGAAGTCCTCTTCCATGACGAGATGCAGGTAACTGTTGGACACTGACGGTTTCGTGATGGTGCAAAGAAAAAAGCATCGTCGACAAACAGTCAAGAACCACTGTGATACAAGAGCCCACTACATCTATACGTGCTGAACACATGCCATGCTTTTCTCCAGGTCCGAGGCTGCTGTCAGCACTGGTGGAGTGGAGTTTTTGACACGGCTGGTATTGCTGGTAGAAACGACCGGTACGGGTGCAGGCAGGCGGGGACGCTAGCAACGCATTCCGCCGACTCTGCATTAGACGGCGACGACATCAAAACTGCTAACGCGAATAAATACCATAATAAAATAATAAAAACTATAAAAACACGGTGATTCCCATTAGTTCTATAGAACTGTGACGTCATAGAACTGTTGAAACGTTTTTCTCCCTGTTTTTCTATGATAGATCAGATGCAATTAAATTTGTCCCATTTGTTCCATAGAAAAAATAATACTTTTGCTTAATTGGAAACCTCGATCTCCATGTTCTACAAGTTCCCTTTTTACATGTTCCTAAATGCCTTTCACACATTTTTTATTCCAACTCCTATTTCCATAACTTTAACATACTGCCAATACATTTATTAGTTTTATATTTGCTACACCGCCATATAGTGTCTCCGCTCCGATATTCGATTTGTTTGTAGTATTCATATTTCTCAAGCTCTAACACCGTACCTTTACCTCTTCTTTTAAATAAAATATCCTCATATTTAACCTCCATTTCACATACTTCAAGGAAAGGTCAAGCGAAATGAAATAACACAAGTATTTAAGACAATTTAATTATTCATAATCATAATAGATAAAAGATCTGTCCAGCTAATTATTCCTCATTTGAATATAGAAGAGATTAGATAACTTTAACGACTGATCACAAAATAGAACAAATAGGACAAAATGTTTTAACAGTTCTATCGTAGTTCTATGGAACAAATACGACAAATTTAGTTGCATCTGATCTATCATAGAAAAACAGGGACAAAAATGTTCCAACAGTTCTATGACGTCACATTTCTATAGAACTAATGGGAGACACCCTAAAAACATGGAACGACCTGCCCGCACACGTTTTTCCCTCATCTTCCAAGAGTTCTTCAAGAGGAGCGTGAAGAAGCACATCACAGGGCTGCCAACTTAAGGACCACTGTCGAAAGTCTTAAGGACTGTGAGACTGGCCCCCAATCGCTAGAAGCGCCACGGCTTACCATCAGGCTGATGGCGACGTCAATTTGGCGAGCTAAATATTAAAAAAAAAACCGGCCTAACGCGAGTCGGGCTAGCTCGCGGAGGGTTCCGGAACAAAAATTACGTTTTTGGTGTGAAAAGATTCTAAGGGTCTCTCGATCCCTTAGACTTTTAATCTGATTTTAGTATTTGTTGTTATAGCAACAGAAATACATCATCTGTAAAAACTATAGCCTTGAGGGAATTCAGCAGTCTAACAAAGGAGTTTATTCACTACCAGAATTTATCACACAAATGGTTTTACAATGGGCAAATCGCGATACTGCTCGTATTTACAGTTATTTTTTTTAAGAATTATAATTTTCTAAGTGTTAGTATTTACGTGTTTTGCACAACAGTGATTTACGTAGGCACAGTCCCCCCGTTCCGCGATAATTTTCAAAAGAGTTTCAGAGGAGTTAGAGCTAGCCCTGACTCTACAGACGAGGGAGGCGGCGCATTTCCGCACTGTTGTATAAAAATAACTCTACTCGTGCCTGAGCGAAGATCCCCGACGCACTGCAGCGCCAGGGCAGCCTCATCAACCTCCTGAAGGCGTTGTTGTACTGGACTCGGAGAGCCCCGTGTGCCCTTTGTGTATTATTAGTCCACAGGCTGCACGTGTAAAATGATGTACAGAATGCTTTAAATAAAGTAATTTTAACCTCAGAAGAGCAGCGTACAAACCTGCGAGCTATCGCATTAGCCCGGACCGACAGGGCCCTCCGTTCCCTGTCAATATCAGCATTGTTCTTGGGTCCTGCGGTGATCAAGTGACCAAAGTATTTTAATTGATTGACTCGCTCGAGTGAGATACCTTCAAGCTTTATAGGTGGGACGTTATCACTGTCCCCAGCCCCGCGGGCCTCAAAAGCAATGTACTGACTTTTGACGTGATAGCGTCTTATAATTCGATGGAGCCGGCTGCACGCACGAAAAAATATGACATATGCGGCGTTACCTCGCTCTGAGCTGACCATTTATTTTAGTACATAAATGTTTTCTACAGATAGCGCTATAATCAATTGATTGTATTTTTATATTTACATTTACATTTACATGTATATTTTTTGACGTGACAACGTTTTATAATTCGATGGAGCTGGATGCACGCACGAAGAAACATGACGTATGCGGCTTTACCTCGCTCTGAGCTGGCCATTTATTTTAGTACATAAATGTTTTCTACAGATAGCGCTATAATCAATTGATTTTATTTTAACATATTGTATACATTTATTGTTAAAAATTACAGAGAAACATAATTATTACATATCTATATTTACATTATTACTATCTAAACTAAACCTAAATAAGGCCGGGATGCGGGGTCCTACTAACATCTTAAGGACCCCAATGGGTCGGATCCTCCTCGTGGTGCATCCTGGGCAACGGAGTAGCGACCACTCCCCTTCCTCTGTGGGAGAGTTGTGCTACTCTGGCTAATTCCGGCCGAGGCGGGAGTAACCCACCCGTGGGTTGCTCGGTGGTGTGTGTTGCTGCCGGCCGTGCCGTTATTCACGGCCGGCAGCAGCAATGCTGGGTCGCCGTCGCTTCGCCACGTTTGCTGGCAAGACGATGGCGGCAAAGTGGGAGAGGCACTGCGTGGGGGGCGAGAGTTTGGGTAAATGCTCCCGCCCTGCCATGCAGTTCGGGCTGCCGACCGTGAATAACGGCGCGACCGGCGGCAACAGTGCTTGGCCGCTGTCACCTCGCCAGTTGGCGAGGTGATGGCGGCAAAGCGGGAGGTGCACTGTGCGGGGGAGCGGGAGTAACGGATAATGCTCCCGCTCTGCCGTGCAGTTCGGGGGCGCCGCGGTGAGGAGTCACTGCGCGCCCCCGATTGTTTCTTGACCGTGGGCGTAAGGTCGGGGGACCCCGCCCACCAACGGTCACATGGCGGTGGGCACCTTTCCCGTGTTCCGGGGGTTCCCATTAGCGCACGCCTGCGCCAGCCGCTCTCTGTCTCCTCTATTACAGAGGGGCGCTCGAGAGCGGTGCAGGCGTGGTCTTCAGCTCCTTAGGGAGCTTTGGGGAGCCGCCCATCTGGCTCCCCCGAGGAGAGCCCCGAGTAAACGGGGCGCCCCTAGCCGGGTCGACGTGAATAATCTTTTGATATCCCTCGGCCCGGCTAAAGGGTGAGGAGGAACACCGCGGGGTTTAGTGGGTAGGACGGTCCATTCCGGACCGGGCCGGGAGTCCCACACACCATCCCAGCTGCCCCCGCAGCTGGGATGAAGGAGCGTAAATGCGTTCCCCGCGTCAACAAAAAAAAAAAAAACCTAAATAAGGCCCCCGTGGCATTGTGCCCAAAAGACTAGCAGCATTCCCCCTTTGAATAGCTGCCAGCCCTTGGGTCACCAGATGACTCCACAAGGCGCTTTTTCAAATTCTTGAAAAATTTTTGCGCATTGTGACCCCATGGACCTAGGGTCTCGACACCGACTGGACAAAAACGATACGATGAGTCGAGACTCTTATAACGGGTGTTTTTTTTAGAGGTATAGAACTTTAAGTTGCCACCACTTTTTTAACTGGCGGTAATTTTGTCAACTGTCAAGTGATTTATGTTTAGTTTGGTTTGGCATTTCAACATGAATAGACTGACGCCGGAACAACGCTTCCAAATTGTGCAAATTTATTTTGAAAAGCATGGTTCTGTCCGAGAAACGTATTGCGATTTTCATAAGCAAATTTTGTTGAGCGATGAAGCCTACTTTTGGATGAATGGATACGTCAATAAACAAAATTGCCGTATTTGGGGTGATGATAATCCTCAAGCGTATGTTGAGACACCGTTACATCCAGAAAATCTGACTGTGTGGTGTGCTTTATGGGCTGGTGAAATAATTGGTCCGTACTTCTTTAAAAACGATGCTGACCAGAACGTTACAGTTAATGGTGACCGCTATAGAGCGATGATTACTGACTTTTTCGTTCATCAATTGAATAACCATGATGTGCAGGAGTTGTGGTTTTAACAAGACGGTGCAACATGGCACACAGCTCGTGTCACAATTGATTTATTGAAGGAAACGTTTGGTAACCGCATAGTTTCACGTTTTGGTACCGTGGTTTGGCCTACAGGATCGTGCAATTTAACGCCACTTGACTATTTTCTGTGGGGATATGTGAAGTCGCTAGTCTACGCCGATAAACCCGAAACGATTGACCCCTTGCAGGACAACATTCGGCGCGTTATTGCCGATATACGGCCACAAATGTTGGAAAATGTCATCGAAAATTGGACCTCTGGATTAGACTACGTCTGAGCCAGCCGTGGCGGTCATATGCCAGAAATCATATTTAAATTATAATGCCAGAAAATTGTCTTTCGAATAAAGTCAATTTCATATCAATAAAAAAAATCCCTTTTGTTTTATTCCATTTCAAAGTTCTATACCTCTAAAAAAACACCCTTTATTTATTAATTTTAATATTTTCAGCCGCTTCCGCTGCTGCACTGGCTTTTAATTTTGTTTTAGGAAGATGGGACGGGGCTAGAGTGTCAACACAAGTTGCATCCCACACCAGGACCCGACCCATCTCCCACGGTATCAAAGTTATACCATCCGGTCTCTTGCCATCGTCTCTGAAAACGCCGTTTGGCTCTAAGAGCGCAGGCACATTGGCGGTGGCAAGAGCACGGCGGATGATGTCATTCAGCGCAGCGTGGCGTGAGAAGCGGCCTGCGCTCTTTAAACATGAAAGACCATGATGCCCCAAAGTGTCAACGTTAAAACCGCAGGGGCATCGATGTGGAGCGCAAAGCGTGACGCCAAGTCTCAAACCAACTGAAATTCTCAGGATGTCCGGTTCCAAAAAAGTTCCGGTGTTGGCTGTAGGGAAAGCTTTCAACCAATCAACGGATTCCTTTCTATTGAGCGCTAATAATCTGGCCCGATCCGGGCCTAAGCTAGCATTTAAAAAGGAGTCAAAGGTTAATTTTGACATAGCGTCGTCCCAGCTCCGTTGTAAATTTGGATGGGTGGGTAAATTTTGTCCCGGACAAGCCATTAGCCAAGCATTCTTGGCATCTGTAAGGCCAGTCGTCTCATAGTCTGTAAGACAATTCGTCAGAATTTTACCTACGAGACTCGACGTGGCATGTACAGATGACAAAAAGGCTGGTAAAGCCACACTAGAAATTTTGCGGATCCCTAGCCCACTATATTTAATGGGAAGAGATGCCTAGGACCAAGATTGTTCGCTCAGTTGTATATTGAGAATTGATTCCAAAGAAGATTTGATTAGCGAATCAATAGAAAATAAATGACTTTGATGTTTCCAAAAAGGACAACAGCGAAGCAAATAAATAGATTTGGGAACAAACATACAAAATTTCAGAATTGTGATTGCGTAATGTGAACTAATAGAATGTAGCCGATCTACATTGGATTCAAATTTTGAAATTTTTTGTGCTATTAACTCGGGAATAGCATCTTCAAATACCCCTATATTTACCCTAGGAGGTAAAGATTCTCTCTGCTAACAATTTTAATATTCGGACATAGGGAATTGAATTTTTCACCGAGTTCCGAATTGATGTGATTATTATGAATATATAATTCACACTTATTAAAATTTAATTCCAAACCAATTAAATGAAATTTATTTTTAATTTCTATAAGATCTGACAGAACAAAAACTGCATCACCTCCAAGAGTCCCGTCATCTAAATACCAGACGTTAAATTTTGACTTTAAATTTTGAATGATGGGGTTAATGGCTAGGCTAAAAATGGCTGGTCCGAGGGGATCACCCTGCTGGCAACCGACTTCAGAAGAAAGTTCGTTGCATTTATACATTAACTAGCTGACCCTCGCAACTTCGTTTACGTCACATAAGGTTTGCGAAAGGAGAGGTACTTCTTCATCATACTCATCAAGCAGCGTGTGTGAAACGGCCCTGTTTGCTTAATCATAAAAGAGCTTAAAGATTAAGTCTATTCTAAAACAATTCAGTCCCCGCCTTCGGCGCGGACTGATGACACGCTTCTGGGAAGTCGAGAGTGATCCCAGGAGTTCCCAGGCGGTTCAGTAGTTTAGGTGAGGGTACACAATTTGTCCTGGAGTCAATAATGCAAATACTACAGAGTATTATTATTTTTATTTCAATTCCACAATATTAAAACTTATATCCAACTTAAAAACCAGGTACTCATCCGAATCCTTCAGGGATGGGACTTCCTTCCTTCAGGAATATGTACAATATAAGAATATGGCTCTACGCATATATTATTCATAAATAGCTGCCTTACGGGTATAGGCAGGGTTTTTAAACAAAGACTTGGAAGCTCATTCTGAAAAGAACAAACAATATATTTTATATACACCCTCTTCAAGCATAGATTTCCCTAAACTTTCCCTTACTATTATTTTTAACCCCATTTTAAAACATTTAATATACAAAGAACATTACCCCCTTTTCTAAATTTCACAACGCCTGCCTGATAAAATACATTTACTTAAAATATTCTTTTTTTACATGAATTTTACCCACACTTAAATTACTAAATAAACTTAAGTAATGCAATTGATGCTTACCAGAGCTTCCGTTTTCACATATAAAAATTTAGTTAAATACTTGGGCTATTAAGCCACTCACTGATTATTTCAGTGGAATATATTTTACAGAATAATTTACTTTGATGTAAATTTTCTTCGACAGTATGAAGTAAAATAAAAAATTTAGTTAGTTCCTGATTTTTTCTATTCTACTAATGCGCACGCCTATATATAGCTTACATTCCACCATATCTCCTTCCATCAAATATCCCTACTATTACACTATTAAGGACACACCCCTTATACCGACCTAAGTATAACCATTATACCTACGCTTAATAGCGCCTAATAAACTAATTACAGCAAATCTATGATTTACGCCACAATATCCCCTCCCCAAGAGAAAATTTTGTCCCTATAGACAAAATTTAAAAATACTAATTCAATTTAAAAAAATTGAATTAGTATATAACAATCAATCTATAACAACTGTATTACTTAGATAATGTCTCCCAAAATAAATAATTTAAATATTCCAATAGAGTAACTCTGATGGTGTTCACAAGATAGATAGAAGAAAAGACGTATTTAAGGCTTAATATTAAGAAATCCAGGTAATACGAACCGCCTGAATGTAATATAGAATATGGCTTAAATTGAAGACTGAGATTTCTATAACCGTCTCAGAGAAGAAAATTTATATAACAACATATGCAACGATGTAATAACATTGTATATGTCTATATAACTGAATGCAATATATTTGC
This sequence comes from Miltochrista miniata, assembly GCA_933228765.1. Lineage (NCBI taxonomy): Eukaryota > Metazoa > Arthropoda > Insecta > Lepidoptera > Erebidae > Miltochrista > Miltochrista miniata. The sequence continues at coordinate 29,357,067 of OW121752.1, read as the reverse complement.
ATATGATAAGCAAGCCTTTAAGAGCTTCCTATAGTACCACGTAAATCTGCGAGGGCAAGCTTACCGCTTCCGAGTGGCAGTATTTACTACAAAAAAAACCAAGAAACCGAAATATAGCACTGAATACACCTACAGAATCATCCTACCAGAATTCCAACCAAAAATATACAAACAACCCAAAAAAAAAATCACATTTACCAACCTTAACATTTCACTGAAATCCAAATCCAATATGTAATAACGTTTTCAAAACGTATGCATCACTATTAACATAATGCATGTGCATAAAACTTTCATAACTTTGTAATTCTTAATACTTTGTAATTTTATAAACTCACGGCACGTACACAACTTTCACATAACATGACAATGAATTCACAATGTAACCTCAAGCTTAACAATATTTTGAGGTACCCTCATAAATTTTCACAATTATTCATAAGGTCTCTTACACACTGACTTAAATTTCTCGTGTATGTTTGACTGTCCGCGACAACATCCTAAAGTAATTTAACGTTCATTTTTAAATAACTGACCTGACATTGTTATTCTTGTCTTACTTACTTTAATTTAACTTGATAAAAATCTAAAAATTAAATGAAGTTAATTTTGTTCTAGAATAGGGGAAAAAAAATTTTTAGCGACGCATTTATGTGTATGCAAAGTAACTACTGACTATTTCAACTTTCATAACTCACCAGACTCACCCATTCCTTTGAATAATGTGCCTTTCATACTCTCATATTCATACCTTTCATACATTCATACATCCTCATACATTTCACGCTCATAAAATACCCATGCACACTTGTGTCATCAATACAATCACATGATGACGCAATTCTTATATACAAGAGAATTTAGCTTTATTTTACACTAAATCTCAACATTATTCATTAAAACCGTATCCTGTCCTTACGCTTATGGAATTATGATATGAAATGCAGTCTGTAAGAACCCTAACGATATTCACATGATATTCACAACTACCCATACTTAGGAGAAAAAATGATACTACGATTTACTTAGAAAATATTTTTGGTTATGAAGTTAATTTATTGAATTATTTTATGCAGATTGTAATTAATTATTCTTTGTAATTATATTTTTTAAATATTCGTATTGCTAACTACTATGCAGCATTTTTGAAATGATGTAATGATGAACTTTGTAACCTACCCCAAAGATTTTTTATATTACTAAGGTGGCTATCGATATAGAAAATATATAACTTTATGAAGGTGGCAAACAAACATACGGCCCACCAGAAGGACTGGCGGTCACCGCAGCCTATGAACATTTGCCTTACCATAGGCGACAAACTCATGCTGCCGACCCAGTAAAACCCTTTTACGACCCTTTTTAAAGAACCCCATACTATTTTTGCCGTAGAAACCGGCTCATAACCGCGAATTACTACTTTATCAGTTAATTTATTTTTATTTAGCAAGAAATACCTAATTTTATTGATATCCATATTAAACGGCTCTGGTAAGCACCGAATCACTCACAATTTTTAATACACAAATCACTTTCTCTATTCACATAGAACTACAATATCATTCAGATTTTCCTGAAACAATACACAAATTATACAAAACAAAACCTACCGTGAATGTTTTGCATTCATGTATCTTTAAAACATTAACAACAATTTTACTTTTACAATAAGGTTCGTAACAATTTTATTAATGTGGGTATATTTTTTGCGTTAAATTTATTACAAGGAATATTAAAAACAATGAGGGTAGAATTTTTTTCTTATGATGAACAATACAAAATATGAATATGACTATAAGCCAACATTTATATAATAAAAGATATTCTACTATTACAGTTTGAAATAAAAAAAAAAACTGCAATTAAATTTGGGGACAAGCTACGTTAATAAAAATGATGTTGAGAATTTTCCAATTTCGGAATACCCGTTTAGCCAAAAATGTAAACTGCAAATAAAAAGTTCAAAATTCGGGCATCCAGACTAGCATAGGCCAAGGGCGTCTAATCCTTGAGGTAGCACTAATTTCGGGGGAGGCTACCTGCTAGCGGGTAACACCTTACAATAAAAATTATTAATTATATAGGAGTCACTAGACCCAGCAAATCTGTAATACCCAAATAAGCTATCAACTCCAGGACAATTAATTAAGTTCGGGCGCCATGACACGCTTCTGGGAAGTCGAGAGTGATCCCAGGAGTTCCCAGGCGGTTCAGTAGTTTAGGTGAGGGTACACAATTTGTCCTGGAGTCAATAATGCAAATACTACAGAGTATTATTATTTTTATTTCAATTCCACAATATTAAAACTTATATCCAACTTAAAAACCAGGTACTCATCCGAATCCTTCAGGGATGGGACTTCCTTCCTTCAGGAATATGTACAATATAAGAATATGGCTCTACGCATATATTATTCATAAATAGCTGCCTTACGGGTATAGGCAGGGTTTTTTAAACAAAGACTTGGAAGCTCATTCTGAAAAGAACAAACAATATATTTTATATACACCCTCTTCAAGCATAGATTTCCCTAAACTTTCCCTTACTATTATTTTTAACCCCATTTTAAAACATTTAATATACAAAGAACATTACCCCCTTTTCTAAATTTCACAACGCCTGCCTGATAAAATACATTTACTTAAAATATTCTTTTTTTACATGAATTTTACCCACACTTAAATTACTAAATAAACTTAAGTAATGCAATTGATGCTTACCAGAGCTTCCGTTTTCACATATAAAAATTTAGTTAAATACTTGGGCTATTAAGCCACTCACTGATTATTTCAGTGGAATATATTTTACAGAATAATTTACTTTGATGTAAATTTTCTTCGACAGTATGAAGTAAAATAAAAAATTTAGTTAGTTCCTGATTTTTTCTATTCTACTAATGCGCACGCCTATATATAGCTTACATTCCACCATATCTCCTTCCATCAAATATCCCTACTATTACACTATTAAGGACACACCCCTTATACCGACCTAAGTATAACCATTATACCTACGCTTAATAGCGCCTAATAAACTAATTACAGCAAATCTATGATTTACGCCACACTGAATTATTTTACAATAGCTTTAATCATTAAGCTCTTTTATGATTAAGCCAACACGCCCGTTTAGAATTACCCTCACATTCAAAGGAATCCTTGAATTCCAGGTTTTGCAAAAGTTGAGATGTCTCTAATTCCTGAACTACAAAACCTTCAACGTTGGCACTTGTGTGAAATATTCTTTAAAGTATTTCCTTTATAACACTGAAAAAATTTTTGGAATCGGACCACGAATTGAGCAGTTACAACTAAAAAACCGTTTTGTCTTTCATCCCCTCTCCCAAAGGAACCGCGCAAAATATGGGGATCAAAAGTATTCAAGAACCTTCCTTGGACAATAAGCTCAGACTGTACCATGTATCATTCAAATCGGTTCAGTAGTTTCGGCGTGATACTTATTCGGGATACAGACAGACAGACAGACAGACAGACATGAAAATTTTAAATTACGTTTTCGGCTTCGGTATCGATTAGAGAACGCCCTACACTTCAAATTTTCAAAATATCTTCCATGTACAGACTCTCGACCCTCAACAGTTTTATTATAAGTATAGATAGAAGAAGATTCAAAAGAAACGTTGAATTCTAGATTTACCGAAAGTTTAGATGCCCCTAATTTCTGAACTACATAACCCTCAATATTGAAAATTGTATGGAATAATGCTTAAAGTACTCCCTTTCAGACTCCAAACAAATATTTGAAATCGAACCACGCAGTGAGAAATTATAGCTAAAAACCTATTTTGCCTTTCATCCCCTCTCCTGAAGGAACCGCGCAAAATATCGGAATCAAAAGTATCTAAGAACCTTCCTCGGACTATAAGCTTAGATCGTACAAAGTATCATTCAAATCGGTTCAGTAGTTTCGGCGTGATACTTAGTCGGGATACAGACAGACAGACAGACAGACAGACAGACAGACAGACAGACAGACAGACAGACATGAAAATTTTAAATTACATTTTCGGCTTCAGTATCGATTAGAGAACGCCCTACACTTAAAATTTTCAAAATATCTTCCATGTACAGACTCCAGACCCTCTACAGTTTTATTATAAGTATAGATTTGGAAGGTTCGTGATAACAGTTAAGTAAATAGTTATAAATTTCAGGAACATTGCTTCTAATTTCTGACAGCAGGATGTCACGGTTTACCGAATTAAAAGCATTTTTGACATCAATTTTCAGCAAAACCTCACACTCACCTTTATTAAGGTAGGTGCGTAAGGCGTGGACCGCCGCCTCACACCCACCTTTGGTACCAAACCCTAATTGAGTCGGTTCAAATTTTTGTTGTAATTTTGACAAGATGTATCGGACAGAAATTTTGGATGCTAAACGCCTAAAAGTGGACCCAACAGCAATAGGACGGACTCCTCCGTCTTTTTTAGTGAGAGCAATGAGATTAGCTCCAGAGATAACAGGAGCGAGGTTTACTAATTTTGTTAAACAACCGATGAGGTGCTTAGCTGCATCACCCACACAGTGAGAGGTTAGGTCTTTTAGGTGTTGTGGAGAAAGACCGTCAAGACCAGCTGCTGATCCGACTTTAAAAGCATTAATCGCACTCACTGTGTCCTTATCCTGTGCAAATTATTATTATTATTTTATTTTTATATTTATATTTACATGTATATCTTTTGACGTGACAACGTTTTATAATTCGATGGAGCCGGCTGCACGCACGAAAAAAACGTGAGGTATGCGGCGTTACCTCGCTCTGAGGCGTTCCATTTAAGGCTGAGTTGTCACGTTCAACTATCGTCAGTAAACCGACTTTACAGACAACAGATTTTTCTTTATATTATATAGTCTATAATATGCCCATGTTCTGCAGCCTTGGTTTCACACGTGGCCAATGACTTCCTCAAGCCACTGACTGACGCACTCAGCAGAACCATGTTATCCGCATAACTTAAGTTATTGATACATGTTCCGCCTATGTGACACCCGACACGCTGGCTGCTCAGTGCCTCAATCAGTGCATTAATATACAAATTGAAGAGTACTGGCGAGCTTAACCCTCCCTGCCTCACACCGCACTCTAGCTTATATGGCTCAGATAAAGCTCCGGCCCATCTAACACTATATTTACCTAATTTCTATACCAGTACCGCAGTGTATCCAGGAGATCCTTCGGAATACCCTAGATCTCGAGCTTTCTCCAAAGTACTCCGTAGGAAACCAGGTCAAAGGCCTTCGTCATGTCTAGGAAACCACAGACTTACAATTAGTAGCAGACAAAGCATTAGAGATTGAAAAGTACGCCAAAACTAACACATATAAAAACCACACACACTAACGCAACTACAGGGAAGGAGTTAGACGCCTTGTTCAATAATATTTATTTTAATGAAATAAGAGTATCTTAAAATACCTCTTTTAAGGTTCCGTAGCCAAATGGCAAAAAACGGAACCCTTATAGATTCGTCATGTCTGTCTGTCTGTCCGTCCGAATGTCACAACCACTTTTCTCAGAAACTATAAGACCTATGCACTTGAAACTTGGTAGGTAGATGTATTCTGTGAACCGCATTAAAATTTTTAAATAAAACTAAAAAAAAAGCAGTCAATTTTGGGGTTCCCCATACTCAGAACTGAAACGAAAAGATTTTTTTTCATCAAACCCATACGTGTGGGGTATCCATAGATAGGTCTTCAAAAATGCTATTGAGGCTAAAGCACCTTTAGAAAAAAATGATGTTACAAAACATCATTTTTTTCTAAAGGTGCTTCCTCACCGGGAGCATTCGCGCGTAATGTTACGAGTCGAGAATTACAGCCAGTGTGGGAGGTGAACCGAGCATTGCAATGCGCACCTTGTAATGATACAAGACGAGGTTACAGCAGTGAAGCAGGTGATCCGAGCATTTGTGCAATGCCCGCCTTGTAATGATACAATGTGTAACGTTTTGATCCAACTCGTAACATCAATGCGCTTTTTTTGTTGCGGCTGGCCGGCCGCACACTGGTCCGTATTATAAATAGGTGGACATACGATCTAAGATGCCAAACGCTTTTGGGAAAAAAATAGTAGTACGAGTACGAATTTCAGGTTAATTTTGCAATCCAATATGGCCGCCGCGCCACCATTGTAAAATTTCATGTTGGATATCGTTTATGGGGTTTTTTGGTATGCTGAGTACGAATTTCAGGTTAATTTTGCAATCCAATATGGCCACCGCGCCACCGTTGTAAAATTTCATGTTGCATATCATATAAGGGGTTTTTTGGTATGCTGAGTACGAATTTTGGGTTAATTTTGCAATCCAATATGGCCGCCGCGCCGAATTCACAAAATTTCATGATGGGTATTGCTTAAGGGTATTCTTGGTATGCTGAGTACGAATCACGTGATAATTTTGCAATCCAATATGAGCGCCGCGCCGAAATCACAAAATTTTCGTGATGGGTATCGTTTAAGGGGTTTTTTGGTATGGTGAGTACGAATCACATGATAATTTTGCAATCCAATATGGCGGCCGCGCCGAAATCACAAAATTTCATGATGGGTATCGTCTAAGGGGTTTGTTTTGTATGCTGAGATCGAATAACATGATAATTTTGCAATCCAATATGGCCGCCACGCCGAAATCACAAAATTCATGATGGGTATCGTTTAAGGGGTTTTTTGGTATGCTGAGTACGATAAACATGATAATTTTGCAATCCAATATGGCCGCCGCGCCGAAATCACAAAATTTCATGATGGGTATCGTCTAAGGGGTTTTTTGTTATGCTGAGTACGAATCACATGATAATTTTGCAATCCAATAAGGCCGCCACGCCGAATTCACAAAATTTCATGATGGGTATCGTTTAAGGAAGATTTTGGTACGCTGAGTACGAATCACATGATAATTTTGCAATCCAATATGGCCGCCGCGCCGAATTCACAAAATTTCATGATAGGTATCGTCTAAGGGGTTTTTTTTGTATGCTGAGATCGAATAACATGATAATTTTGCAATCCAATATGGCCGCCACGCCGAAATCACAAAATTCATGATGGGTATCGTTTAAGGGGTTTTTTGGTATGCTGAGTACGATAAACATGATAATTTTGCAATCCAATTTGGCCGCCGCGCCGAAATCACAAAATTTCATGATGGGTATCGTCTAAAGGGTTTTTTGGTATGCTGAGTACAAATCACATGATAATTTTGTAATCAATTATGGCCGCTGCGCCGAAATCACAAAATTTCATGATGGGTATTGTTTAAGGGGGATTTTGGTACGCTGAGTATGAATCTCATGATAATTTTGCAATCCAATATCGCCGCCGAACCACCGTTGTAAAATTTCATTTTGGATATCGTGAAAGGGGTTTTTTGGTATCTCAGCATACTGACAGAAATCTCGCAACAGTGGCGCGGTGGCCATATTGGATTGCAAAATTAACCTGAAATTCTTATTCAGTATTCCGAAAAACCCCATAAACAATATCCAACATGAAATTTAACAACGGTGGCGCGGCGGCCATATTGGATTGCAAAATTATCATGAGATTCGTACTCAGCGTACCAAAATCCCCCTTAAACGATACCCATCATGATATTTTGTGATTACGGCGCAGCGGCCATATTGGATTGCAGAATTATCATGTGATTCGTACTCAGCATACCAAAAAACCCCTTAAACGATACCCATCATGAAATTTTGTGACTTCGGCGCGGCGGCCATATTGGATTACAAAATTATCATGTGATTCGTACTCAGCATACCAGAAAACCCCTTAGACGATACCCATCATGAAATTTTGTGATTTCGGCGCGGCGGCCATATTGGATTGCAAAATTATCATGTGATTCGTACTCAGCATACCAAAAAAACTCTTAAACGATACCCATCATGAAATTTTGTGATTTCGGCGCGGCGGCCATATTGGATTGCAAAATTATAATGTGATTCGTACTAAGCGTACCAAAATCCCCCTTAAACAATACCCATCATCAAATTTTGTGATTTCGGCGCGGCGGCCATATTTGATTGCAAAATTATCATGTGATTCGTACTCAGCATACAAAAAAACCCCTTAGACGATACCCATCATGAAATTTTGTGATTTCGGCGCGGCCGCCATATTCGATTGCAAAATTATCTTGTGATTCGTACTCAGCATACCAAAAAACCCCTTAAACGATACCCATCACGAAAATTTTGTGATTTCGGCGCGGCGGCCATATTGGATTGCAAAATTATCATGAGGTTTGTACTCAGCGTACCAAATTTCCCCTTAAACGATACCCATCATGAAATTTTGTGATTTTGGCGCGGCGGCCATATTGGATTACAAAATTATCATGTGATTCGTACTCAGCATACCAAAAAACCCCTTAGACGATACCCATCATGAAATTTTGTGATTTTGGCGCGGCGGCCATATTGGATTGCAAAATTATCAAGTGATTCGTACTCAGCATACCAAAAAAACCCTTAAACGATACCCATCATGCAATTTTGTGATTTCGGCGCGGCGGCCATATTGGATTGTAAAATTATAATGTGATTCGTACTCAGCGTACCAAAATCCCCCTTAAACAATACCCATCATGAAATTTTGTGATTTCGGCGCGGCGGCCATATTTGATTGCAAAATTATCATGTGATTCGTACTCAGCATACAAAAAAACCCCTTAGACGATACCCATCATGAAATTTTGTGATTTCGGTGCGGCCGCCATATTGGATTGCAAAATTATCATGTGATTCGTACTCAGCATACCAAAAAACCCCTTAAACGATACCCATCACGAAAATTTTGTGATTTCGGCGCGGCGGCCATATTGGATTGCAAAATTATCATGAGATTCGTACTCAGCGTACCAAAATCCCCCTTAAACAATACCCATCATGAAATTTTGTGATTTCGGCGCAGCGGCCATAATTGATTACAAAATTATCATGTGATTCGTACTCACCATACCAAAAAACCCCTTAAACGATACCCATCACGAAATTTTTGTGATTTCGGCGCGGCGCCCATATTCGATTGCAAAATTATCACGTGATTCGTACTCAGCATACCAAGAAACTCCTTAAGCAATACCCATCATGAAATTTTGTGATTTCGGCGCGGCGGCCATATTGGATTGCAAAATTATCACGTGATTCGTACTCAGCATACCAAGAAACTCCTTAAACAATACCCATCATGAAATTTTGTGATTTCGGCGCAGCGGCCATAATTGATTACAAAATTATCATGTGATTCGTACTCACCATACCAAAAAACCCCTTAAACGATACCCATCACGAAATTTTTGTGATTTCGGCGCGGCGCCCATATTGGATTGCAAAATTATCACGTGATTCGTACTCAGCATACCAAGAAACTCCTTAAGCAATACCCATCATGAAATTTTGTGATTTCGGCGCGGCGGCCATATTGGATTGCAAAATTATCATGAAATTCGTACTGAGCGTACCAAAATCCCCCTTAAACAATACCCATCATGAAATTTTGTGATTTCAGGGCGGCGTCCATATTGGATTGCAAAAGTATCATGAGATTCGTACTCAGCGTACCAAAATCCCCCTTAAACGATACCCATCATGAAATTTTGTGATTTCGGCGCGGCGGCCAAATTGGATTGCAAAATTATCATGACATGTGATTCGTACTCAGCGTACCAAAATCCCCCTTAAACGATACCCATCATGAAATTTTGTGATTTCGACGCGGCGGCTATATTGGATTGCAAAATTATCTCTTAGTCTTTCTGTTACCGGTTTCCATTTCGGAGTTTCCAGTTCTATGATCCGATTCAAAATCGCAATAAAACCATTTCTGCTAATGGTTTTGCACTAATTTTTTTAAAACCTTCTCCTGACAGAAACAAACACAACAAAAAAGAATTAGCGAAATCGGTCCAGCATTTCACGCGTGATGCCGTGACCACGGAAATCGGGCTTCATTTTTATATATTGTATACTCAATATCATCGAAGATTACAGGCATTATATTAAAATGCAATTCTGAACTAATTAAATGCTAAATCACAGTTTGCCACACTTATTTTTATGTTAGCATTAAATTTAATCTTGAAAAGAAGTGCCGAGTTTAGCGCTACATTAATGAGGGGTATTTAATACGTCAAACTGCAGCATCGGCAGCTTAAACCTTTCAAAAACCAGGCGGACGTCATTTTTTTTTTAAATGTCATGTATAGTGTTGCTATACGTGTAGAAACGAGATAGCAGCATTCACTAACCCCTTAGAGCGAGCGGAATGGAAAGACCAACGCACACAAACATAATTAATGTTTCGTCTGCTACTTATTGTACGTCTGTGTAGGAAACACGTAAACATGGGAGCCTTAAGAGACGTGTAATACTTGATGGTATCCTTGAGACAGAATAATGCATGTATACCGGTTACAGATGTGTTGGCTGTTTTGGGGACTTGTTCACAAACAGCCTATCGAGCAAAGCCTGAATGTAATAAATAAACAAATATTTTAGTATTATTTTTAAACTTTTTTTTTTTTTTTAATTTAAGAAATGTCAGAATATAAGTCAAAGAAATGTCAATAGTGAAATTAATAAGCAGGATGTCACTATAAATTAATAATTCAAATTACATACAATGTCAATTAACTAATTACAATTAATAAATTAAAAGTTGTCACATTAATTAAAATAATTTTATCAACTACCTATTCAAAAAACCCGCCCCTGACCGCTCCCGGCGCAAAAGTGCCCATTACACTCGCTGCGTTTCCACGCTGGATTGCAATGGCCAGCCTTTGCACCAAGAATGATCCGGACCGAGAGTCACCCGTGGTTTCTGTGAGCCTATGTCCAATCTCATTTATAAAAATCTTGGCTTCATTGCCCCAGCTCCCCAGGGTCTCCACCGCTACGGGCACAAAATAATAAATCGGTTCCAGTTCGGTGTATTTGGTCCTCTTCCTTGAGCTGGCCTCTTCCGCTGCGGCAGACGGGGAATGAACAGTGCGCCCGAGATGGCTGGCGGCGACTGTGCTGACGCAAGTTGCATCCCAGATAAGGCACCTGCCGTTTTTCCAGGGGATCAAGGTCAGCCCATCCGGTCTTTTACCGTCCGACCTGCTCAGACCCGGAGGCTCAAGCACGCAAGGTACGTTCGCCGACAAAAGGGCCCTGCGGATGATATCATTCAGAGCGTGGTGCCGCGGAAACCTCCCAGTACACCGCCGCCCGGCAACACAAAGCATGATGGCCATCCGCTTCCACCGTGGAACCGCAGGTGCATGTATGGGGTTCGCAGACCTTACAGCCCAGGCGAAAAGCTACTGCCACACGCAAGGAGTCGTTATCCAGCAGGGTGCCCAGGTGAGGCGAAGGTAACGCCTGCAACCACGCTCCAGATTTAGGTTGTGACACCGCCCGCAGTCTAGCCTTATCGGCTCCTGCCGCGCCCTCTAATAATTGAGCTTGAAGCCGTCTCACCCCCACATCATCCCATGCCCGCTGAAGTTGCCGCGTCTCAGGGATCGACGCACCCGCGCTGAGGACCAACCACGCTGACACAGCATCCGACGCAAAGGGCATGCTCCCCCCGTCACCATGAGATTTGAGTACAATAGTAACAAGGTTCGCGACCCCATGCATAGACGCCAGGAAAGCCGGCAGACCCACATCACGTGCACAACGCACCCCGAGACCACCACATCGGATTGGCAGAGCAGCCTAAATCCACTGGTTATTATCCAGAGAAACGTTGAGGATTGCCTCCACAATTAATTTCAGTTGGTCGTCGTAGGAGGATACTTCCTCGGAACAGAGCCATGTTGGGGTGGTCCTCAATAAATAATTGACCTTTGGGAGCGCGAGACACATGCGCAATAAGACTATCGCAACATGCGCGGATACACCTTTAAGACGTTCGTGAGCGGTAAGGAGAAGCTTTTTTCTAGCATTGATGGCCTCCGGAACTGCAGAGAGAAAAATTGGTGAACCTAAAAGGTTGAAGTCGGAAGAAGAAAGTTCCTTGAGGCCAGGTAGAATCGAGCTGAAATGAGAAAAGTGTGTATGATCCGCAGTACCGCATGGGAAGAATTCGCACTTCGAGGGATTCACCTCCAGACCCAGGTCACTTAGCCTTGGTACCAAAGCTTCCAGATCCTGTATCACGTCTTCCGGTTTGCCCCCGATAGTGCCATCGTCCAAGTACCAGATGTTAAGAGGAGATTTGAGATCGCGAATAGCTTTATGAACAGCCAGACTAAATACCAGTGGGCCGAGCGGATCTCCCTGTTGGGCTCCCACTTTTGAAAGAATGAGATTGTTATTCAAGAAAAGGTTGGAAGGAAGTCTGTAGACTTGATAAAGGAAAGGGTAGAGAGATGGAATTTTTTCCTTGACCTCACTCAACAAAACGTCCCTCTCCAAGGTGTTAAATGCGTTGCGAATATCTAACTTCAATACGACTGAGTCCTCGTTCCTCGGGTCCATGACAAACGCCCGCGTAGCGTGAATAGCGGTCTCACATCCCAGGCGCGTCCCAAAACCCAATTGGTGCGGCTGCAAGTAACCAGCCATATCTTCTTTGACGGCCCGGCAAGCCAATTTGGCGGTTAACCGGCGAAAAACGCTACCGACCGCTATTGGTCTTACGCCTCCATCTTTTTTGGCCAACGCAAAAAGGGAAGCCCCATACAGATATGGGCACACACTAGCGTTTACCCGACCCTCAAGCAAAAAGTTAACCAGTCTCGTTAAACATCCCAATAGGCGCCTACCGTTCTCTCCCGCTGACCTGCATAAAAAGAACCAAGCGCCGAAGTCACGTCCTCTTCGGTAACTGTCGTCGCAGCAACCGGTAAACCCGGATCAGGTGGAAAATTGGGCGAGCGTGAAGGAGCTGGATGCTTCAGTTCCATAGCGGCCAGCGTTTCAGGATCCCGCCGTGCGAAGGAATCGTCGGACACCAAAAGGCGGGCAGCGCCTCTCAAGTCAACCTGATCTGACCTTGGACATCCTGGAATACCATGTCTTCTATATGCTCCATCCAAATATTAGCCACTACTGGTGCTAATGGACTTCCCAGCACCAGTAGTGGCTAATATTTGGATGGAGCATTTAGAAGACATGGTATTCCAGGATGTCCAAGGTCAGATCAGGTTGTGGAAAAGGTATGTAGATGATATATTCTGCATATTTAAAGGCAACAGGGCAGGTGATTTGTTTTACCGAGTATCTCAACTCATTACACGTGAAAACACGGTTTACGTATGAACTAATAAACTTGAACGTAAAACTGTGCCAATTAAAACTGACGTAGTGAGTGTAGTGTGTCGCCGGCTTTATCCTTCGTTGTAATAACAACGGAGGGTAGTTCGACAAGAAATAACTTCGTGGTTTTTGTCGATCCTCGCCTCAGTCCAACCGCGACCACGGGCGCTGCAACGTGCTCGAAACGTCGGTAAATGTAAGTAACAAAGTATTTCGCGTGAAGTCCCGAATTCTATAAGTATAAATATTTTAGTAATTCTCATACAACATTATCTAGTCTACATTAAGGTAAAATAAGCTTGTCCTATGGAATTTAAATCACTGATAAACAGACTATTTCAAGCACAATAAAACAATCGCAGAATAAAACAATATGTAGGTGGGTACGCTGGCTGAATTAAATAGTTCCTATTGCGCAACTATTTACTGTAACAATTTTTTTTAATACTGGTGACAGATAAGTCCTGTTTGTCGTTTCGGGGACTTGTTTACAAACAGTCATAGAGCAACTCGACCTACGACTTTGATCGGGAGTGGTAACGCCATGCGCCATTCGGAAACTTTACCCTCTGTCAATACATACTCCAAATGGTATAACAAGTAATCACGCGTGAGTATGAAATTAAGTATCACTACCGACTGCGCCACAGAGGTAGTCATATTTTGTAAAATAGTGTATATTTTGTACAAAAATATTATAAATCAGAAAACTTCTTTTCATTTTGAATTACATGGTAAAATCTGAGAGTACTCCTTCATTTTTCCCATCCTAATTTTCAGCCAAATATCATAAATCCATTACACTTGGGGTGTTCTCGAATTTAGTTTAGTTATTTTTCTCAGTTATCCAGCATGATGAAATAGTAAGTTTTTTTTAGTGCGACTCCTGTAAAAGAAATAAGGATATATTGTGTTAAGCTCGACGTGCAGCCGCCGTTCCCGCCAAAGGCGTGGGCACGGCTGGGACAATACGACAGCGTGAACCGCCACCGAGTGGGATAGAGCGGATAGTGACAGCTGATTACTTTTGTAGTGGTGTAGGTATATGAATACGATTTCCCCTTGCAACATAAATGACTATGGCAGATATATGTGTTAGAGCAAACATGCGATGTCTACTCCCCTATATAGGTCGCATTGCTCTATGCAACCAGTATTTAGGTATCACACAAATGGTTTTGCAATGGTTGGATCGTGAAACTATTTCCAGTAACTATATATTTTTTGATACAGCATGCAGACCGGTAACAGATAAGTCGTGTTTGTCGTTTTGGGCACTTGTTCAACAGCCTATCGAGTAAAGCCCGAATGTAATACGCCTTTGTGTCACCACTGAATTTCGTGAATACAGAACTTTATTATTCAAAAACTTTTCTATCTACGTTGGGAAAGGGAAACAATTGAAACTTTCACGAAGTTTAAGGTAATATTTGACATGACTAAATTACTTTTGAGAGGTATTTTTGGAGATGTTTTGCTCCAGTTGGCTGCATCTTCTTGGGTAATGGAGATTTTTGTTTGATAACGACCGTAGAAAGAATGATGAAGAGGTGTTATTCAAAGAGAATACAATACTACGTAAGGTGTTATTACATATTAGATTTCTAACTAATCTGACACTTATTAAACCGATTTAAAAAAATATTTTGCCATTATGTCTTTACCCAAGAGAAAAGAGGATTAAAGCAATCACGCAAAATATTGAAATCAAAAGTATCTTAAAGCCTTCCTCTGATTATTAGCTCAGACTGATTACAATTTAAATTAGTTCAGAAGTTTGGCGTTATGCCGTTTCGGAATACAGACAGACCGACTAAAGACATACATTTTCGACTTCGGTATCGCTTAAAAAATGCCATCCAAAAAAAATATATTTTTCGATGTACAGATTTTCGACATTACAGTTTTATGATAAGTTTGAAACCTTCTTAGATTTAAAAGTAACGAGTTCGTTTTGGTTGCGGTGTACGAAGGAGTACTAATCTTTATATAAGCATTTAAATAAAGATTATAAAGCATTTAAAAAATCCTTATTAAATAAAAAATTCAAACAACATTTCATTTTCAACATATGTATTTAATATTTTACAACCGCTCCGTACAGCCACACGCAGCTACGCCGTAGCTGCTATAGACCGTCGTGCACAATTTTACACGCATCGCTGCTACATACGCCACGCCGGAATACGCTTCAAAAGTTCAAAGCTCCGTAGGCCAGCCTTTTGTGGTGACGCCGAGATATGGCTAATTACAAACGACGTGTGTTTGTCCTGGTGTTGATTACCTGCTGTGAGTCGCATACTCCCTAACAAACAATTATGTATGTGCGCTTCACAATACCACAGCTGAAATATCGCCGAAATAACAAACGTAGATTTTACCTGTTAAGAATTGTATTATCTATACTAATATTATAAAGAAGTAAAGTTTGTGTGTTTGTATATTTGTTAAATTGTAAGGGGTAATCTGGGGATCTACTGAACCGATTTTAAAAATTCTTTCACCAATAAAAGCTGCGTTATTGTGGAGTGTCATAGGCTATATAACATCACGCTACAACGAATAGGAGCGGAGCAGTAATAGTAAATGTTTCAAAAACGGGGGAAAAGTTATTCCTTTAGAGAGCTTCGTTGCGTGTGCTACGTAAATATTTATAGTTATGTAAAAAATATATACTACAAAATTCTTTCTCTTAAAAAGTTCCAAAAAAATTACGCGATAGCATGTGTCTATCTTTGGGTTGGTGCACAATAACCATTTTAATGGCAATCAATTTATTTCTACAGTAATGCCACGGGATACCTCATTTATAAACTAAATTGTTCTTAAAAAGAATGCGACGGGAATACACGCGACGAGAAACCTTTCTCTCTCTCTCTCTCTCTCTCTCTCTCTCTCACGTAGTATTGAATATTAACGACGAGACGCTACGGGAGTAAACGCAACGCGACGGGAGTAATTGCGACGGGAACAGGTAATACTCTCTCTTATGTGGCGCAAACGAAGTTGCGCGGGTCAGCTAGTGTATTTATATGACTCAATATTTCTCTCTAATTTAATCGAAACTTCAAAAGTGATGTCAGTTTTTAATGTTTGCAGTTAGTAACGACATTTAACAAAACCTAATCTCCATTCATAATTTTTTGATCACAACTTGTTACTTCATATTCCATTTAACTGACCCAGTTGCCTATTTGGCTATTTTGATACTTTACGGCCAAATATCGTCACAAAATGTGTGACTTTGTTTGGCTGATATTATTGACTGATTGACGAGAGCACCAATCTTCTTCAAACGCCTTCAATACAACTGAATCAAATAAGCATTTTGTCCGTAAGCGAGTTGAATAATGTAGCTTAAACAATTCAAATACAAACAGGTATTCACAATCTGAAATTCACACATCCCATGTCAGCGTCACACATTGTTCGCGATTCGAGAAGAATGATTTTTCTGCCCGATGCTGTTTTCCACAATAATGAGTCACTTGACGAATTGTCCCGCGGGCCCGGGCGCCATCCCTTCTAAATTACTGAGCCATTGTTACTGAGATATTGTTCGTCGCCTCGTGAATATGTGCGAAAGGAAATGAAACTGGTCCCTCTACCTGTCACGCCTCTAACTAATGTCAGTGGGGAGCGTGGCGACGACTACAGCGGCAGCGCGCAGCGGCGCAATCTAACGGCAGTCAAGTGACATGAGTTGGTGTAGTGCCATCCTTCTTTGTAATTATTTTTTTCCAAAGAATTACTTCGTATTTGTAGGTGGATCCTAAATCGAACTTTATAGTTGCTAAGGTATAACCAAACAAAACAAAAGTATCCACAGCAATCTCGGCGCTGAGATCAAGTTCGGGCACAGGCCACCGCGCCTGCGACCTCTGCCGTAAGCCCGCGCACCGCTGACGTCCAGCTAGAGGCCTCGCTGTTGGCTGGTTTGTATATAGACGATGGGGACGTACGGCAATATTTCTATTTCGCTCGAGATGTCCCGTATTTAATGAGACGGGGTACGCGTATTATGCCTCAGCTATTTTAGCTAATACGCCATGTCGTACTTGCGTTTCAGTTCACACTTACATGCTGAGAGATATCTTATAACGTTCTCATTAGTACTGTAAATGTGTAACACACACATTTACAGTACTAATGACTAAGCTTGTATTGACGAAATATTATTTGGGTGTGAGTGTGTTACATCTATCCAGGCCGTTGAAATTTTACAAAAAGTACTCGCAAATAAAGAAGTCAATTTGGCAGATGGCAGATATATGCATGTGTTAAAACTTCCCACAACCCCTCCAGTACGGGCGCCATAGGACGGTGAAAAAGCTGCTCACTTTCACCGTCCTTACAGAAGCAGACCCTAGTCGACAGCGTGACATGAAGGATTAACGCACGCCCCCCATAAGAAGCGGGATAACACCCGAAATACACTCCAAAGACGCATGATAGCACCCGACCCCTCCCCCCCAGCATGGATGCTATGCCGGACTCCTACCGACTTAAAAACCTCACGTTACACCCAACAGCCAATGGTCGGGAGTACCGAGTAAGCCCTCGGAAGGATGTCCCAGGACTCCCAACAAACCCACGGCCGCCACTGCGACATCGCCTAGGGGGTGGTTCGGGTGCTATAGCGCATCTTTGGGGTTTTCGGGTGTGATCCCGCTTCTAAGGGGGGTGTGCGTGAATTCCTCACGTCACGCTGCCGTCATGGGCCTGCTTCTGTAAGGACGGTGAGCGACCCTCTCACCGTCCTCAGGCCCCCGGTCATGGAGGCCGATAGTCTTCGGCGAATATAAGCCTACTCGGAATAGATAACTATTGGAAAATATCTTGAAGAGGAGTGCAAAGATTGTTAACTTATTTTAAAATTGAAGAATGGATTGGAGCCGTGTCTCAAAAGGCAATCCAATTACCTTTCGATATCGTCACAAAGCTGTAATAAGAAAACGGAAATTCGATAAAAAAAAGTGAACTGCATTTCGTGATTCATTGAATTTATTGAAACAGATTTCTTGTTCGGAGTGTTTATCATATCATACGTACATACATAATAACCTGCTGGATGCGGGCAGCACTAGATAGTACCACAGTATAACAAGAAATAGTACGTTGTGGCGATCCTTGTGGTAGGCCTATGCCCAGCAGTGCGCCTAAATCTGCTGAGATGATGATGATGATACATATACCTAACCAAGTCTCATTGCCCGAAGAGGTAAGCAGAGGCATACTGTACCATACTTAACTTCTGCGTACCAAGGCATGAGTGTGGCATTTTTGTCAATCGTAATGAGACCACGCGAAACAGTGGATTTTACAACCAGTTGTACAAATGTTTATTTTGTTCTTCTGTCTGTCAAATGTAATCGTTTCAGCGCTCAGTAACAGCCTGTGTAACAGCCTTCTTAGTGAATAAAGAGAAACATTTCATTTATTGGTCGATTGTGTTTTAAAACTATTTCTGAGCGTCGAATAAATTCAATTCAATTCATTTATTTCAGACTAATGTCCATATATCTAAGTACATTACAAACATCATAGCACAATTAACAAATAATAATATAACTGTGAATAATATAATAAGATCAAAAATAATAATAATAATAACTGTACAGTAAGTAATAATAAGTATGTCAATAAAATAATGTATTATGCAACGTCAAAATAATAATAATAAATAATTGTAGTAATAAATAATATCTAGTAATAAAAATACTTAACTTATTTATTGCATGAACCTATGCATTGCCACAATATAGTAGTCTAGAGGTCATCAATATCTTCTCTCCGGCATTGTAACAGAAAGGTGCCTTTCACAACAATGCCGAAGAAAAGAGCAATCCAGTCTAGATGCAATCATCATTAGGACCCTGTTGGAGCTGGCCCGTACCCTACGCACCAGTGAAGCTGCACGCGCACGCATGGTCGCGTGGAAACATGCAGTTCGTGCATCAGCGAACATCCCCGAGGCGCTGCAGTGTCGGGGCAGCCCCAACAACATCCTAAGACTGTTGTTATACAGGACGCGGAGGTCACTGTACCGTTTCTTTGTGTAATTAGCCCACAGGCTGCAAGTGTATAGAGATGTACAATACGCTCTGAAGAGCGTAACCTTAACTTGAGCCGAGCAACGTGCGAACCTGCGGGCTATCATGTTCGCTCTGATCGACAGCGATCTCCGCTCCCTGTCGATGTCCTCGTTATCCTTTAGATCGACGGTGACAATATGCCCAAGGTACTTAAAATTTTCCACTCTGTCCAGAGGCACACCGTTTAACAAAATAGAAGGCACATCGTACGGACAATTACCTCCCGCCTCAAACACCATCCATTGACTTTTCTTCGCATTGTATTGTAGGCCGTGACCACATGCATATTCCTCGCACGTCTTCAATAACTTTCTGAGACCACAGACCGAAGCACTCAGCAGCACCATGTCATCTGCGTAGCTAAGGTTATTAACACAGACACCATCTATATGACAACCGACATGTTGACTGCTGAGCGCCTCGATCAGGCCATTAATATATAAATTAAAGAACGTGGTAGATGTGATTCCACCCTGCCTGACGCCACACTCTAGCTTGTATGAATCTGACATGGCCCCCGCCCATCTGACGCTGTTGACCTGGTTTGCGTACCAGTACTGTACAATGGCAATTAGTTCCTGGGGCACATTAATATCCTTCAGCTTTCGCCACAGCAGGTCATACGAAACCAGGTCATATGCCCTGGACAAGTCGAGGAAGCAGGCATATACCGGCGTTTTACGATTAGTGTAGTATTTAACCGTCTGCTTGAGGCACAGTATAGCACTTTCGGTTGAAAGACGAGAACGAAAACCAAACTGGTTATCGTGCAAGGTAACTAACTGATTTATCTGTGCGTCAAGCAAACGATCAAACACCTTCGCTATAACGGTAGCTAAAGAAATAGGCCTGTAGTTAGATTTGTCGGTAAGGTCGCCAGTTTTATTCTTCACTACAGGCACTACTACCGTCCTCATGCACTCTTTAGGCAGATAAGAATGGCTCACACACAACGAATAGAACATGGCTAAAACTCTGTTCATATGAGACCCCGCGTGTCGGAGGTGCTCGATGCTGAGCCCATCGTGCCCAGGGGACTTACCTCTTGACATTCCTTTGATAGCTTTAGCTACATCTTTAGCACTAAAGACAGTCCCAACCAGCTTTCCTTTCATGTCAGTATCGGGCACCTCCCTCACCGGAGCCAAGGGTGATCTCACTGTAAATTGGTCTCTGAAAGCATTGGCAATGTCCCTCGGTTCGTTCAATCCCGCGACGCTAGCAGGAAGGCCAGGACGTACATTTAATTTTGCGGTATCCCGCCAGAACACCCCAAAGTTCCCCTTGGAGTGTTTTTCCGCAAGAGCGTCCATTGTAATTTGATCTTTATGATCTTGGCACCATTTTAATTTGGATTTGAACGCTCTGCGACTTTCCCGCATCTTACTATAAACAACTCCCGTTGTCGGCTTTCCGCATGCCAGCCACTCGCTGTATCTGACCCTGGCCTCCCTGTGAGCCTCGCGGACGTGTTTATTCCACCCGACTATGTGCGAGCCACCCCCACTCCTCTTTTTAGCACTACCTCGACTTACCCGCGCTGCATCCCTGAGGGCGGCGACAATATCCGAGTACAGCTGATCCAAAACACGTCTGTGGTCACGGTTATCACAGAAGTAGTCGGCACACTTCACACAATCCGAAGGAAAATCAATGAGCCTTAATCTGCTATGACACTCGTTCCCGTACACGAAAACCTGTTCTTTATTTTTATCACCCCATAAAACATTTTCATTTAAATTTTTAATTCTCGGTGAGATTTTAGGTGTAATTAGAGTTAAATTACACTCAATAAACATTGGGTAATGGTCAATAAAAAGGATCCACGTCTATCCTGTGAACCGTTTCAGGATTGGCTTTAGCGTCCGACATTTGTCATAAAGTCGGATTTTTAATTAGACGATGTCAATTGACATCAGCTAATGTCACTTCGTTTTCAAAATAACAACATATATATTATATCAACATTGTATTGTAACAACATTGTATTCAACATTGTATGAAGAAGTGACATTAGCTGCTGTCAATTGACCTGTTCTAATTAAAAAATCGATTTTAGTGATGGCAATTATAATTTTAAATGTTAGTAAGAGGCCACAACTTTAAAACTATACGTATAGAAATCAGTCTATCAGTTGCGATGCTACGAGTATCATGGCTTCCTATCGTCTCATTCAATTAAATCAACCTGTATGTAGTAGTCCAATGTTTGACGTAAGTTATTTCACATTTTCTAAAACCCAAGTTTTGCAAATTAGTTTCACATAAGTATTAATATATTTTCATACTGAACTCAGTCTATGATGGGATGGACCTCTAGAAAATATGAATACATGAAACCTATACCGAGTTTGATTGAAGCACAGCAAAAAGAAATTGTTTTTGAAGAAAGTCAGAAAAAAATGCGGCTTAACAAACAAATATTGTAAGTTGTTTTTTTGTGGATAAGTTAAATAAAAATATTTCTTTATGAACTTTTTCTTTGGCATTACAAAGGAAAAAGTACCGGTGATTAGACGGATATAATAACAAATTGGCAGAGTTCTTTCCCACATTGTTAGATCTGGGCCTTGTTAAAAGTTGTTTAAAATTTATGTAATGGAGGTTTCGGGTTCGACACATGTACCTTCTGAAGGATTCCATTGGTTGAAACACATTGAAATATATTGGTTTTTAGGGTTTCGTACCCAAAGGGTAAGAACGGAACCCTATTACTGAGACTTCGCTCTCCGTTCGTCTGTCATGAGGCTGTGTCTCAGGAACCTAGATAGCTAGAGAGCTGAAATTTTCACAGATGATGTTTAATTATGTAAAATTAAAGGGGCTCCCATTCAACAAACGTTATTTTTACCGTTTTTGTTATGGAACCTTCCGTGTGTGAATCCGACTCGCACTTGGCCAATTTTTACTTTCTGTTTTATCATGATCACACGAACAATCTATCAGGTTGCTTCAAAATACTCGCTTTGAAGCCCAAGTTTCATTTCTTTCCATTTTTCTCTTACCTCGTACCTGAGGTTTTAAAAGATGATATCTTCTAAAACCTCAAGTCAAGATATGTTGGGTCTACACTCTCTTCGAAAATCGTAGTAAAGCTTCTTGGCGTTGCTTTAATTTTTAGGGTTTCGTAGCCAAATGGCAAAAACGGAACCCTCATAGATTCGTCATGTCTGTCTGTCTGTCTGTCCGTCCGTGTGTCACAGCCATTTTTCTCCGAAACTATAAGGCCTATGCTATTGAAACTTGGTAACTAGATGTATTCTGTGAACCGCATTAAGATTCTTATATAAAACTAGAAAAAAAGTAGTAAATTTTGGGGGTCCCCGTTAAATATTAATTATCACACACTATACTGATGCACAGTAGGGCGGATAATTGCGCGGCGAATTTTGTATTTTGTAACTGTGAGGCTTACTCTTGGTCACAACTATCACTACAACTACACTATGCAGTCACCGCGCTCAGTATCGAGTAGGTATACTGTATTCAAGTAATCTGTCAAGGCTCTGCTCCTCGGGTTTGGGTGGAACGTCGCTAGTGTAATAAGTATTCATTCATTTTTCGTTGCGATGCGGCCCGCCCTACTGCGGTAGCCACGATAGGAAAAATCCTTTTCTACCCAGTAATAGAACTAAAACATTTTTACTGCCGTATAAACGAGCACTTTCGAATTTGATTATGGTTAAATGCACCCGTCCCAAGACCCCGTCTTTATTATGCGCCGCGCTCGGCGAAATTTTCTCACTAACGCGAATTGTATTGCCTCAAAGACTCCTCGTTGCAATATTGGCTCCGTACTTACATTATATTGATAAATCATCTTTATTAAAATTTTGATATACATGAAAAACTAATATTAAATTTAGACGTATTTTTTTAAGCCATGATAGCAAGTTAAAAATTCCATTAGCGTAGAAGTGAGTGAACTAAAATCTTGAAATAATCTACCTACCTAGTCACAGGTGCGATGTTTCGCATTTATAATGGTAATCTAAGCAACTTAGTCTGACTTAGACTGAGTACGACATAATCCAGCTTAATTATATTGTTTCATTCAGTCTTTATAAGGTGCTGAACCAAAGAACATACTTACCTGAATTCACCTGCACCACATCTATTGTCAATGCAATGGAAGAACTGAGTATTTTAAAGCAAATTTCCATTACTATATTAGCCGGAGAAAATAGCAATACTATCTATTAACTGGACAATTAATACTTTTCATCATTGCAAACACTTAATATACGTGCCGAGGTTTATACTGAAAACTGATCTTTCCCCGATCACGTACACTCATACACTGGAAGTAGTCTAGAACTTTATACCTACATAGATTTGAATATTTATTTTGTTACGAAATTGAGTACGGTGTTTCAGTTAAATCCCTAGTGTGAATCTTTATTGTGAAATATGTTAAAGGCTGTTGCGTAGATGGAAAAATACTTCCCAATACGTTTCTCATGTGGATTCTATTGTAAACATTGGCGCTTACGCTCGTACACTCTAGGATTGGTGTGGCCTTAAGAGATTCTTCTTGTATTTAAATCTATACACTATACTATTATTATAAAGTAGAAATATTTGTTTGTTTCTAATCGATAAATTCTAGAATTTTTAAAACGCTTTCACCATTATATAGCCAAGAAAGAAATTGAAGCTTTGTATCACCAAACCTATTACTAAACATTTCAGCGGACCAAAATGTTAACCAATCTTGAAAATTTCCAAATATTATTGTGTAGGTATAAGGTATATATTATATGGGTTTACTGAATCGTACAGGGTTTGTAGCATAGAGCAAATAAAGGCATATTGCTGTATGGGTTCGTAGTCTTGGTAGTACGTATCAGGTGACGCCGCATATCAAGTTGAAGTATTTTATACGGATGATGTTGGAATGTTTTATATTAAATTTAGAAACCTTTCACCTTTTATTAAATTTAAAAGATGATTTGTATCTACCTATCACAAGTGTCGAGACTAGTCTTCCAAGGCTATCGGCCTCTATGACCGGGGGCTTGACAGAAGCAGATCCAAAAAAGTAACGTGATGTAAGAGTTTCACACACGCCCCAAGAAGCGGGATAGCACGCAAACCACCCCCATAGACGCGGAATAGTTTGGGGCACCACTAGTGATGTATCTGGCAAACTGACTAAGATCTGAATCTAGGATTTGAAAGCAACTTAGACACTAAGATGAAGGTTTATGCAGCCTAGCGAGTTATGTTGTCCAAGTTTTAAAATGACCAGGTGACAAAATATCTACGTGTTCAAACCTCAAATTCAAACCTGATTAAAAAAATCATTTATTAGTCTACTAAACTGACTTTGTGATCATCTACTCGTAGATTACATAAATTCTAAAACCAGGCAGGATCAAGTATGTCGTGAGTAGATTACTCATAATAATTTTCTTCTATACTCGAGCAAACTATCTATGATTTGAAAGATAATATATCCATACTCAATGAACCAGTAAATCTCCTACAGAAAGTACTTATATATGAAACAAGTTCAGCCGGTATCCATAATTAAGATCGCCGCAGATACAAAACAATTTATGACTTCATCGAGTGCCTACCAGTGCCTACTGTGCCAATTTAATTAAGGCCGCGATCATTATCAGTGACAGATAGTTTATTTACTAAATATACACCTGTATATCCATTTATCAAACTTAATGGTGAGTAACAAATCATACAAATCCTACCAATGCCTATTATAAATGTGAAAGTTTGTAAAGATGTTTGGAATATTGTTATTCAATCACGCTCTTATTACGGGTTTGGCTGAAATCTGGTACAGGGTTAGATTATGAGTCATTTTTATCCCTGGAACGTCTAATAATCCTTAGGTGCTATTAGGGGTCAATTAACAGCAATTTTTTTTCTTCCTATACCTTAAGTGGCAGAGTCAATTCTGAGTCACTGGAGAAGAAGAATAAACATGGCGAATGAAGAATAATGGTGAAAACTCATTTCATCTTACAGATGACGAAATAAAGATGCATCACAATTTTAATCGTGATATTAGATACAAACTTATGCGCACATGGATCCTTGAAGTGAACCTGTGCAAGTATCGGAACGTCCAAATATACTTTCCGATACTGTGAGAGAGAGATGTGAGCGAAGTTTCTATAAATGTTAATAATACAGAAGAAATTGCCGAAACTACAAAGTATAATATAAGTACATAATTCAATTCCTAAGATTATAGATTAAAGTTGAAATACACAGAACCGTTATCCTATAATAACTAGGATTTAATTTCCGACGCGACACGTCTCCTTAGTCTTTACCTTCGAGAGGGGATATATACCTACAGTGTGTTTATTAATGTCGATGCTATAACGCCTTGAGAGTGTAGATAACACCGGCTGTCATGGCGTGTATCAGGGATAAGTACGTCATCTGCGTTGCCCTATACAGTGGCTTCCACCAGTACTTAACGTGACGTCACTTGATTAATTATCTTTGCTTCCTTCCACCTACATAATATCCGATCCCACTAATGTCATAAATGTTAATAAATAACATTAGAAGGCTAGGCTAAAAACATTTCGGCGTTTTCTCAGGATCCTAGTATTTATAAAGAAAATGTAAACATCAGAAACAAAACATTGAGACATACAAGTAACGATGAAGTGTAAATATGAATATCAATGACATACAAGTAATTTAAATTCATTTTGTCTATTGGAAGAAACCAAAAAAAACATCTGATTTTAACACGCTTTTTAATCAGAAAGATAAAGCTATGGATAAAAGTCCACCCGTATTTCTGCATTTGTCGTTACCCCTAAAATCATGAACCCTAGATAAGAAAAGTTGTAACATAGGTAGTCTTAAATATACATTTTCGATTTGATTTACTATCACAACTATCAACATACAAACAGTAATTTAATAAATATAACTTCAGAGAATGTTCCATCCGAATACCTTTAATATTCTTGAAATAGCAGAAGTACGAAACAATTTTGTGTACAAAAATTTTATTGCAAAACGATAACATTCACAGAAATCGACGCAATCTCCAAGATGTACTGTAAACAATGTCCTTTGAAAAGATATTCTGTAACAATTTTCTACATTGTAATTTTGGTGGTAGGTATGCTACTTCTCTAGATACTTCCCTATTTTATAGCTCCAACATAAATAAGTTTTCTGTATCGACGTGTTTATACCATTTTTAGGGTTCCGTAGCCGAATGGCAAAAAACAGAACCCTTATAGATTCGTCATGTCTGTCTGTCCGTCTGTATGTCACAGCCACTTTTCTCCGAAACTATAAGGCCTTTGCTATTGAAAATTGGTAAGTAGATGTATTATGTAAACACAAAAATAGAAAAAAACAATAGATTTTGGGGGTTCCTATATTCAGGCTTGTCACCCATACGATTTTTTTTTTCATCGAGCCCTAATGTGTGGCGTGTTTATAGATAGATCTTCAAAAATGCTCGCGAGAGACACTTTCGAAGTGGAAAAATGAGCCCCCCCCTCCCTCTAACTTCTGAAATAAGAAAAACATAAATCTAAAAAAGTAAGGGTGAAAAACAAGACAAACGGGCACCTTAAGGGAAAGTTGAAAAAAAAAATGGTTTATAACATATTCAAATTTTTTTTTGCTTATCCCAAAGATGCATTACTACTAAACGCTTTCGAATGGGGTATGGTTTGATTTATCTGAAATAGAAAATCGGATGACTTATACGCAAATTACGAAACCTCAACTAATGCCCGCTTTGCCCAAGGGGTAGGCCTAAAGGGGGCACTAGTTCAGGGCAAAACGGGCATAGGTTGAGGTAAAGAGGGCATGACACAAAATCCTTGAAAAAATACACCGTATCAGGTTTTTTTATTCAATTTCTTGATTATTTAGTAAATACAGTTGTAAATCTTCCTAGTTTCACTTCACACGACCCAGATTTAAGATGCCTTTGCAGCGTCGTTCTAGGTATCCCAAATGTTGCTGCTACGCTTTTGACAGATCGTCCTAATTCCTGTACTTCGAGGAGTGTGGCATGGGTGAGGGAGTCCATGAGACTTGCGAAGTTCTTCGTTTGTAAATTATTTACCACCTAAAAAAATAATAAATATATTTTATGTAACGGGCGGGTAAAGAGCGGGCAGGTGCTCGCTTTGCCTTTTTCTGAACATCAAATGTCAAAACAAAATTTAAACTAAAAATGTTCAAACACGCGTTATTCAGATCCACCACTTTACAGTCAGATAACCATTTAATAACTAAATCGGATTGATTATTGCATTTTAAACACCAAGAAAGTGAGAGCATAATGATACATACCTTGCAATATTTTTCAAAAACCCACTGAAAACATTATTTTATCGCAACTCGTATTAACGTGCTCGCAGGTGAACTGAACGAATGATGCGAGGAGTGCGGGCCGCGGGGATCACTGTGACGTGTTGAAAGTGTGCTCTTTTATAAAATTATGATATTTAAAAAGAGCGCCTGCTTTGGGCCCATCTCCCCTGTATGATGTACATCGCCATGCAAATTTCCACCGAAAATTAGTTTGGACGAAAATATATATCACGATTACCCCACAGCGGACGTGTTAAAACAAAGTTCAAGTATTAAATCAATCAAAGTTACAACGAACTACAAGACTTTTATCACTATGTTACTTGCTGCCACGGAACCCTTCATGGGCGAGTCCGACTCGTACTTGGCCGGTTTTTTTTATCAAACTGCTCTCTCAAAAAGAGTAGTTATAAAAGAGTATATACGTATATTTTACACTACTAGAAATCTATTTGTACTTTACCACACACATTATAAGAGTCCGTAGAGCAGTGTAAACTGTGCGCTGAAGACCAGTCAGTCACGGTGGTATTTTTCATATAAGTTGAAAGTTAATATACCTAGCGTATATTTTATTCCATTGAAATCTAAGAAACTCATGCTATACAGAATCTCTTACAAATTGCAAAGACAAGGAAGTTCATTTATTAAGTGCCCGCCAATGCTCGCTCAACTTGAGTCCGGAATTTTAACTAAATTTCACGCCACTACAAATTGTAAAGTAGCTGAAACGTTTTAAATTAGACTTGTTTCACTATTCGCTTTGTTACTTTAAGAATGTTATACTTATAAATCTTGATAATTACACGTCAAAATCTGCTTCAATATACACATTTTTATTATAATTTTACTTATAAGCAGTTTAGGATCTCGCTGAAATGCCCCCGTAATTACAATTTATGAAAAATATGTTGACAGTTTTGCTGCACAGAAAAATGTTTCATGAGGAAAATGATTTTTTTTTTTTCAACTTAGCAGTCTTTGACTGACAGGCCTGAAACCTAATGGAATTTTAGAGTATGCCTACATCAAGCAAGATGAGAGATCATACGCCCTCTATAATTGTTACTTTGTCACAGGCAATGGCCATTCTTTATTTCCACTTGTTACTTTTAATATTCGTTTTCGTATTGCTGCATTTACGTCGGCGTCGCAAGTCACAATCACTACAAATAGTTTGTGATTACTCTTTCACCTTTTACGCGACAAACACTGCACCCTCGAAAGGCTATGAAATGGTTTGCTCTTGAAGCTTGCTTAAGTATATTTCAATACTCATATTTCAAAATATACTTAAGCAACTAAGTGTAAGTGCTTCATGAACATGAAGTTCATTTAGGCACACATTCGGTTACTAACAATATCATTAGGCGCTGAACAACTCTGTCATAAGAGAAAATTTTGTGGGTCGCGTTATCGACATGCTAATGAAGTATTGCGCAACGTTTTTCATTATGTTGTTATGTATATGTGTACGTTGGACGCCTTTTAAATGTGTACATCTTGCCATTCACGTCACCGATATGCTGTTGCCACTTCTGTCTTAAGTACTTATGACTGCCTATATTTAATTTATTTAACACTGACAACATAAAAACAAATTAACGCAAGAATTACAGCACTGTAGTCAATGGAAGTCCACATATTTTTTGAATTGAAAAGCAGCCAACAGACCCCCAAAAAGGATAAACAAAGAGATAGTTGCCAAATTTCTGTGGTAGTTAATTTAAGTTTAAAACCGTTTTTGCGGTAACGATTTCAACAGTTGCTGTTTACCAAAAATTCCTTTTATAACAAAATTAACTTTTACAACTTCGTGAGATGGTAACTTGGTATCCGAAATCGTGAGTAAACGTGTTTTAATCAATTTTTATTTTCTTTATAGATCATATATATATATATATATATATATGTATTTTAACCCACTTCCAAAAAGGAGGAGGTTTTCAATGCCACTGTATTTTCTTTAATGTTTTAACCTCATAAGCATAACTTTCGACTGCGTGAACCGATGTTGATGACTCTTTATTATTTGAAAGTCGATTTTTTTTGTTTTGAAATTTTCACAGAGACTTTTTCATTAAATTTTATCAATAAACATTATTCAGAACAAAAGTCATAATTTTATCCCCAAAGGGGTAGGCAGAGGCATAGTATATGCCCACATTTCACCTTATAGTTTTAAGTTGTTTTAACGCCTCGGTGGCGTAGTCGGTAGTGATACCACCTGCGGCGCTGGAGGTCCTAGGTTCGATTCCTGGGTCGGTCCAAATATTTGTGTGATCCACAAATGTTTGTTTCGGATTTTGGGTGTTTTCTATGTATAATATGTATGTATTTAGAAATTTAGAAATATATAAGTACCTATCTATGTATATCAGTCGTCTATATCCCCTAGCACAAGCTTATATTAGCTTAATTTGGGCTAGATGATGTTGTGTGTAAATGTCCAAAAATATTTATTTATTTTATTTATTTATGTCCCACGTAATATGTGGTGAGCCTATTGCCGTTTTAGGGTCCCGTAGCCAAATGGCAAAAAACGGAACCCATAAGGGTTCCGTTTCTCTATCTATAAAGATTTGTCATGTCTGTCTGTCTATCCGTCCATATGTCACAGCCACTTTTCCCCGAAACTATAAGGCCTATGATATTGAAACTTGGTAAGTAGATGTATTGTGTAAACCGCATTAAGGTTTTCATATAAAAATAGAAAAAAAGCAGTAAATTTTGGGGGTCCCAATACTTACATCTGAAACTTAAAAAAAAATATTTCATCAATCCCATATGTCCCCTTATTATAGATAGGTCTTCAAAAATGCTATTGAGGTTTCTAACATTTTTTTTTCTAAACTGAATAGTTTGCGCAAGAGACACTTCTTGACTCAGATCAGACTCATGTTATATATATAATACTAGCTGACCCGCGCAACTTCGTTTGCGTGATAAATGACGAACCGCTCGACCGATTTTCTGCAAACTTCACATAAACCATCTACTTAATAGTCCGAACAAAGCCTAAACATTTGGATTAGATAGGTTAGCCCGTTCTTGAGTTATAAAATTACAACGAAAAGTGGCATTGATTTTTATATATATAGATTATATTACTGTTACAAAATCTGAGGGGTTTTAAGAAAAATCTATACGTAAAATATTGTTCTAAAGACCTATATCTATTTTATGACAAGTTTTTATGAGAATTAAACTCATTTATTTAGATAAAAAAAGTACATTACTTGTTAAGATTTTTGCAATATTTCTCATTTTTCGAGAGCGATTTCGATCGAACAAAGTATTCCTAATCATGTTTTGATACATTAAAAAAGCAAGAGTATCTAATAAATAACAATAATAAATATAGTTTTATCAGATTAAATCGAAGAATATTTCCTAGTATAAAGTTCACCCCAAGATGAGTCTCTTTCGTACATACAAGCCTTAATCAAAGTTTACAAATTTGACAGAAACAGTACAATTTATGAACGATCGATAGCTATCGTCTATAACCAATACTTTCATACAACGCTTCGCATGAATTTGCGAAAACAATGCATAATATCGTCTGCGCGATTTAATATTTTATTGGCCCTCGAGATATGTGGAATATGTTGATACATGAAAGGAAATTGAAAATACTTTATATCTGGTACTTGTGAAGAATTGTAAAGATAGCTCATTTATTTCTGATGAAAAACTATATTGTCATGCAAATAGTATAATAGTCAATGTGCTTATAGAAACATATTAACTATTAAACAACAATAGAAATTGTGGAAAGTGACAATAGTGAAATTTAATTGATTGGTAACAAGTTCGGTACGTTATGCAGTGTATGCAAAATTGTAGCTATAAACGACTGGCCTGGGTGTAATGACAGGCCAGGGAAAAGTTTTGAAAATCTCTCCCCAAATTATCGACTTAATTAGAAGCTAAGAAAAATTTTGAAATAAAACTATAAACCGACTCGTCTGGTCAGCTTATGAAATTTCCTATGAATCGTGTATTTTTGAAGAAAGCCTAAACCCAGCAGTGTTCGTCATTCTGAAATAATAATTATGACAATTTTTTTTTACTCTATACCTATTAGTTTGTTATGGCCTAAACCTGACTTTTAATTATAAGACCATATTATACGTATAATTTAAGTACGTGTATCTTAGAATAGAGAAAAATTGATCCCAAATAACTTTTTGTATTGGAATTGCTTTCATTAAAGAGGCTTGCTGTGGTAAAAGTCGTGCTCCGTTTACTTTGAATGTAAAACTTTTGTTGTTTCCACGAAATTTAATTTTGTCAAATATGTAATTACGTACTGTTAAGATAACGTAGCTCTTTCTTTACGCCACCTTAGATATAATCACATTATCAAGTTACTAGTATTTTTATGTAGGATTTTAGGTATCATCAATTAGTAAAAAAAAAACATTTTGACACACCAGACTTAGTTTTCAATTTGAATTCCAAAACGAATAAATAGAAGATGGGTGACACACGATAGTGACGTGTAACTGGCAACTGTCACAGCTATTCATTTATTTTACAACAACTAAATCACAGATAGAGAAAATCTTGATTAAACTGTCGTTATGTATCTTTTCTATTTCATTCACATATACACATAAAGAACCGTAAATTTTTATGCTTCACCTTAATTAGTGAAAATGAACACAAGGAAAACTGACTTCGAGCTCCAAAGCAAAGACATTTTGTACAACCATGAATATCTAACGTTTAGGGTCCGTTCCCACTTCCCACAGACCGGCTCGAAGAGGAGAGCAGATTCTTATCACGTTGAAAACAGAGTTTTTAGTATTTGTAGTAAGGTTTATTTTTGTATGTGCACTGCTTTTGTCATTAAGAATACTTGAACGCGCTTGGTGTGAAATAATAAGAGGAGCTGACCGGCTTCGATCGCGTACTTTTTCTCGTTCGCGCAACCGTTCTTCTCCGATTGCATGCTCTTTCCAAAGACTTCTATATAAACTGAGGTAGACATGCCATACGCACCGATTTTTGAAACCTATAAACTGAGCTAATTAGCAGCGTTGCTCGCACTGTTGTGAGTCAAAACTTCGAGAGTAGGTGCTAGACTTGCAATCGGAGTCCATACGCCTTCTCTTTTACTCTTTTTCTATTCGTATATTGCTATTGTGTGTGGTGACAATTACGTAAAAAATATTTTTAAGTGAGTGTAGTCTTAATAATGTGTGTATTTGAGGATTGCTTTTGAAATCTCGTTTGTTAGAGTACGGCGCGTCTACCTCAGTTTATATAGAAGTCTTTGGCTCTTTCTCGCTCGCGCAACCGATCGTCTCCAATAGCATGCTATTTCTCGCTAGCGCAGCCGATCGGCCCCGATTGCGTGCTCTTTCTCGCTCGAGCAGCTGATCGGCTCCAATTGCGTGCTCTTTCTCGCTCGCGTAGCCGATCGGCTCCGATTGCCTGCGCCCTACCCTACGCCGACCGCCATTTTGATAGCACAATTTAAACAGAACAGTTGTTTGCACTTGTACGAAAACATGACTGATGAAAAATTAATATATTTCTTCATCGGAGCTATCTAAATCCATGTTCCGAAAAGCACACATTAACACCAAAAGCAAAACTTAGACATCGTGGAATACTGGTACTGCTCCGAGCGCATTAACCCGGCTCGGGGCGCACCCGACCGGCTGCGAGCGCATCCAACCGGCTGCGAGTGCATCCGACCGGCTGCGATTGCATCCGACCGGCTGCGAGCGTATCCGACCGGCTCCGAGCGCATCCGCTTTCAGATCGCTTCCAGCCGGTCTATGTGAAATAGTTGGCGGCTCCGCTCCGACCAACTCCAAGCGTATACGATCCAGTCTGTGTGAAAAGCAAAGTGCGCGGCGATGCTCTCCGAGCCGGTCTGTGTGAATGGACCCTTAGTTGATGATGATTTAATAAACAAAATTAATATTTTCTTTTTTTAGAACATAAAATTTAAGGCCATTACAAACGTAGCTATAATATACATATATTAATTAATCAATACATATAATAAAATCGTAACAGGTCGCTGTCTGTACATGGAAGATAAATAAGAAAAAATATTATAGGGGGGCTTTATGAACTCAATAGAACCCAAAACAATGATTTTTAGAATTTTTGTATGTATGTCTGTATATCTGTTTGTCTGTACGGTTGTGCACGCTAATCTCAGTAACCGCTCAACCGATTGCAATGCGGTTTTTTTTATTGTGTTGAAGTTTGCTTCAGTTAACATTTAGCGTTTGTTTTATGTAAATCGGTTTAGAAATAAAAGAGTTATAACACTTTTAAGAATCAGATATTTTGAAAATTTTAATTGTAGGGGTTTCTTTGAATGTGAGTGAACCTAAACTGGCGTGTTGGCTTAATCATAAAAGAGCTTAATGATTAAGACTATTTTTAAACAATGACTTAATCATTAAGCTCTTTTATGATTAAGCAAACAGGGCAGTTTCAGACGCTGCTTGATGACTCTGATGAAGAAATACCGTTCCTTTCATACACCTTATGTGACGTAAACGAAGTTGCGGGCTCAGCTAGTATGAAATATAGCAAGATATTACGACATATTTTCGATACAAATTTTCGGAGGACTACACACGCAGCTATATTAAACAGGGTGAATATTTGAAAAGGGCTTGGATGGCCAAATCTGAAACTATGAGGAATAGCTAAAAATGCTCAAAGGAGTCACGAGCCCGATTTTGATAAAACTTAAAACCATTACTACTGCGGGCAATAGTGTGAATGGAGCGTTAGACAAACTTTTAGGTACCAAGGCCTTAAGTCAAAAGGCCCAGCTCGCAGTACACAATGCGGTGCTGATACCTACGCTAACGTATGGAAGCGACAGTTGGGTATGGCAGGAAACGCATGAAAGTAGAATAAACGCGGTCGCGATGCGCGCGCTACGCAAAATCTGCGTAGTAACGCTCGCAGATCGCGTTCGGAATGAAGATGTAAGAAAGAGAGTTGGTCTGAAAGAGAGTGTCGGTGTTAAAGTAAGGAAGGGCATGCTACGATGGTTCGGGCACGTGGAACGAATGGGAGATGAAAGAATGACAAAACAGATATACAACGCGAAAGTGGATGGAAGTAGGAGGCGAAGAAGGCCACGACACACCTACCACGACCAAATTAATCGTGTGTTAGTTGAAGGTGGTGTCAAGAGCCGTAGGAACCGACGTGCATGCATGAAAAGAAAAATGAAAGCTGAAGAAGCAAGTGAGGTGTGTATGGACCGTGCCGTGTGGCGCTTGGTTCTTTCTGCCTACCCCGCAAGGGATTTGGCGTGAAGATAGTTAGTTAGTTAGTAAAACTATTACTATAACATTACCATTACCAACACATCATTAGATTTTTTGAAAAACCAATCGCACCTTCATTTCGAAACCGTTACTAAACAAAATAACTAAATTTTACAGGAGAAGCAATTTAAGATTTTTGGCCTATTAAATACCTCATAATGAAAAACTTATGAACTTTTATGAGGTATGTCTTAGATTACTTATTAAATTATTAGTTCCTTTTCAAGATGTGAAGGCACATAATTAGATAATTTAAATAATTACTGATTTATAATAATTTTAATTTTTATAGTAACACTTTTGCAATAACTTTTTTTTCAAATATCTTTGAATATTGTAATGTTAGTATGAATTGAATGTTACTATGTAAAAAATAAAATTCTAGCTATTTTAAATGACAGAATAATGAGTGTGAAATATATTTAAAGACACGGATAAAATAAAAGGTAATAGTTAAAATCACTATTTATTAAACGAACGTATGAAGTACAAATATAAATGGCAAATAACTCTTTATTCTTCTTTCAATAATTATCATTTAATTGAAGCTTACAGTCACCGTATTTACTTATTTTGAATAATAATATCAACAGAAAACTAATTCCTATTCAGATGGGACCACCTGCGGGACCCAGCCTACAGGTAGGGGGCGTCAGCATCAGCATCGAGTCCTCTTTGAAGTATCTGGGGCTCGTACTCGATGGCTGGTGGAAAATCGGACATCACTTCCGAAGTTTGGTCCCAAAACTGATGGGGGCATTGATGCCCAACATCAGGGGACCCTTCGCTCCCTACAAGGAGACTGTACCTGGGGATCGTGCGAAGTATGGCCCTAGGGGCCCCCGGATGGGCGGAGACCCTGACGGTCAGCAACGTGGCTAGATTGCTGAGCCCGCAGAGGGCGATGGCCGTCAGGGTGATAAGAGGATACCGCACGATCTCCGGTGAAGCGGCATGTCTCCTAGCCGGAACCCCTCCATGGGACCTGGAAGCGAGAGCCCTTGCGTCACTATTTAGATGGCGCAAGGAGGCGCTGGAGTGGAGCCATAGGCCTGCGTCTCGAGAAACCAAGCCCCAGCGGTCCCAGCTCCACCAAGAAACCGTGGAGACATGGAAGGTGCGACTTGAGCAACCAAAGGGCGAATTCGCCACAATTGCGGCCGTCAGACAATCATGGAAGAGTGGCTAGAGAGGAGACACGGTGCTCTACTGCCACTCCTACTGGTTGTCACAGATGCTTGCCGGGCACGGAGTTTCGGTATGTATCGGTGGGGAAGACACCAGGAAACCACAGCCGAGTGTCAGCACTGTGACGATCGCAGCGATGACACAGCGCTCCACACGCTGGTGGATTGCACTGCGTGGGCGCAACAGCACCAGGTTCTCGTAGTGGGTCTAGACGTGGACAATCTCTCACTCAAGACCATAATGCGAGCCATAATCTTCAGCGGGAGTAAGTGGGATTGCACCGCCTCTTTCTGCGAGCAGATCATGCTCGTGAAAGAGGCGGCGGGGCGGGAACGCGAGAGAACTCTCCCACTCGAGTTCCGCAGTCGGCGGCCTGGGCGCCGTCGTCGTGCCTTCACCGAAGACTATCGGCCTCCATGACTTGGGGCCTGAGGACGGTGAGAGGGCTACTCCCCGTCCTAACAGAAGCAGGCCCATGACGGCAGCGTGACGTGAGGGCTTCCCGCACACCGCCCCTTAGAAGCGGGATCACAACCGAAACCCTCCAAAGACGCGGGATAGCACCCGAACCGCCCCTTGGGCGAGGCCGCAATAGTAGAACATATTGGAATACACGGCAGTGGTGGCCTTCCGAGGGCTTACCCGGGGCTCTAGCTAAGTAAAAATAATATAACACAATATGAAACTAAACAGTCATCTATGACTGTTTAGTTTCATATTGACTGCTCTGTGGCGCAGTCGGTAGTGATACCGCCGGCGGCGCTGGAGGTCGTGGGTTCGATTCCCACCGGAGACAAATATTTGTGTGACCCATAAATGTTTGTCTCAAGAGTCTGGGTGTTTCCATGTATATTATGTATGTATTTAAAAGTATATAAGTATTAATATCCGTGGTCTGATACCCATAACACAAGCAGGTTATTCCTAGCTTACTTTGGGATCAGATAGCGTTGTGTGAAATGTTCGTGAATATTTATTTATTTATTTATCTATAAATCTTTTGTATTTGTTTTATACTTATTATTTGTATACTTATTCTAATAATACTACCACTGTTTATATACTTATTGTAATAATCCTAACCGTAAACATGAGAATAAAGTTAGTCAAGAACCAATAAACCAATAATTACAATTTGAAACTAAATATTTATGTCATACTTTTATCAAGAATCTTTATTATAAGGATTATACAAAAGGTAACGGTTTTAGTTTTAAATTTGAAAAAAATAAAATACACATTTTAAGTTAAAAACTGTGACTAAACAAAAAAACACACTTTATAGAATAAAAATAAGTAAATAATATAGCTTAACGAGAAAGTCAACCGTTCTTATATCAATAGTTACACTTTTATTATAAACTTGTACGTCGACTCCTCAAATGACCGGTGACAACTGGTTTAATAACGGTTATGTCATTAGCGTTTGTTTAAAATTTTCGTTTAGTAACGTTTTAGTTTAGAGCTATCTACCGTAATATTGAGGTATTAAATAAACTGTCAAATTCATTCCGTAGTTCCTGACGATTTAAAAAAGATGGCGTTATTAACTCAATTTCGTAAAAATTTCGTTTAGTAACGGTTTCGAAATCAAGGTGCGCAATAATCCCAGCTGGGAATTGAACCCATTGATACACACAAAACACACCCTTTATTATTACACCAAACAATGGTGTCGCTGATAAGGATCATATTCTGCGAAGTAATGGCAAATTTAAGGAAAGTTTAGAATTTTAATAGAATGCATATTTCATGTACCTATATTTTGTATCATAATTTGTTTCGTTCGAAATCCCACAATAGATGGTAACTATTCCGTGTTTTAAATTATGCTCAGAATGATTATTTGGAGAATATTATAACGAAATCAATAATATTGAATGCAGTACGATCCTTGAAGTCTCGAATCCAGCTATGTATTGAAAACAATGGTCTATATTTTGAACAATTAATCAGTTAACGTAAGAAAAATAAATTGTATTTTGTCAAAGATGAGCACTTTCCATTAGTTTGCCGTATGTCATTATTTCCCAGAATAAGATCCTTTATAGCAACACTATCCTACGGTGCAATATTATAGGGTGTGTATTTTTTTTTCAAAATCAATGGGATCGATTCCCAGCTAGAATAGTGGGTTTTTAAAAAATCTAATGATGAGGATTTAAGTTTTATCAAAATCGGACTCGTGACTCCTTTGATCATTTTTCGCTATTCCTAATAGTTTCGGATTTGGCCATCCAATCCCTTTTGAAAAATTCATCCTGTATATTTCTATGACCTCATAAAAATATTTCGACAGATATAGCTTCTAAATCATTGTGTAATGAAACAAACAAACTCTATTTTAACATTTAAGAGATGCCAGTATTGTATGTCCCACATACAATACTGGCGTGTGCCTAAAAGATTATTGTGTACCTGACAGGGCGTCGTGAATTTATTATCAAACATCACGCTCACTCCCTCCCAATGCTAATGTACTTACGTGCTCAAGCTAGATTATTAATTGATATTCTCTGCAGTTCCACGGTTGATGCTTTAAATTCGGTATCATTATTTTAATATTCACATCCGCATCAAAAATTAAACGCTCATTTATTTTTATTTTTCTCAGTTGGGTGCTAGAACCTTCATAACTCTAATAAAGCAGATAATAATAATAATAAATATTCTTGGACACTTCACACAACGCTATCTGATCCCAAAGTAAGCTAGGAATAACCTGCTTGTGTTATGGGTATCAGACCACGGATATTAATACTTAAATACTTTTAAATACATACATATTATACATAGAAACACCCAGACTCTTGATACAAACATTTATGGGTCACACAAATATTTGTCTCCGGTGGGAATCGAACCCACGACCTCCAGCGCCGCAGGCGGTATCACTACCGACTGCGCCACAGAGGCAGTCAGTCAGATAAAGTTGAAAGGCTCGCTGCCGCTAATGTGATATTTGAAAATTGGTAGTAGCTACTAACTGTATTCTGTAACATACAAGGAAAGGTATAATTATGAGAGATGAATGACTGAAAACACAAACCATCTCCTTTTTTCCGATTACTAAAACTAAGTAACGGTAATGCATGTAGCACTCTGTGCATGTTTGCATATTCTACTTTAATACCTAAACTGGTCAACCGTTTTGCCAACTTCGCACAAGAACTCGTGGCCCCGTGGACTCAGTGTTCTGTAAACGATCACTCCAGTAAGCAACTTTCACTATGACTAGTCCTTGAATGGGTGACCATTCATGTGACCACTTTGTGACAATTATTTGAGCGTTTCCGTGCTTTGTCAGCCTTTAGTCACGTTTGCCAGTAAAATGGCAGTGGTTAAGCCCAGTTGATGGCCTTTTTAGGCGGCTTGAAAAATTACAACAGCTGGCAGTCACAACCTGCCATCTTAACACGGCAATATGGCTCAACGCCTATTAGGTGGGACAAATTCTAAACAGGGTTAAATGTGGGCATATTATATGCCTCTGCCTACTCCTTCGGGGATAAAGGCGTGACCATATGTATGGTATGTATATATGTACGCTTTTAAATCGTATGGTCGAGACTCACCTAGCAAACTTCCGTTGGCTACGGTACCCGTTTTCACTAAAGTAGGTAGTACTCTTGTCTGCCACAACATCACTTTTAAAAAGAAACGTGTTCCAAAGTAACCTCAAGATGAACTGTCAAAGTATCAATAGCATTAAGAATATCTTATAACTCCACAGTCTTAAAATAGGTGTAAGAAGATAGTTACTTAAAAGCGCTGCGGGAGTTTTTATTTTTTCATAACAAATTTATCCGATAAACGCAGGGAAAGTTCAGGAAACAGTTGTTATAGTTATAAGCGGGGTACCTGCCCGCATTAACAGGAAACTACGTAACTCGCCCTAGTTCGAAACTAGCATTAATAGTTAGTTACCATTCGATCCGTGCACTCTCACACATCTACAAAATACACACTCATCTAAGACAGTGTAGTAGAATACTATCCTACTAATATTATAAATGTGAAAGTTTGTGAAGATGTTTGAATGTTTGTTACTCAATCACGCTCTAACGGCTGAATGGATCTAGCTGTAGCACATAGGCTACTTTTTATCCCGAGAAAATGTTCCCACGGGAAGCAGGGACGGGAACCGAATTTCACGCGGGCGAAGCCGCGCGCATTAGCTAGTGAAATTTATAGTATGACTTATTAAGAGTACGAAATGGATTATTTTCTCAGGTTCACAATATTATATTATTAACGTTTTATGAAAGACGATCTAGAGGTTAGAGTGGGAGCCTGCCGTTACATCGAGAAGAAATTGCCAAATTATCACTTTCCAAAAAATGTTCAGCATAATTTCATTGGCCAAAATATTACTTTGCAAAAAATCTCTTTAAAAATGACCCAGTTAGAGTATCCGACTACGAAACCGCAGGTCCTGGGATTGATACTTACTCAGGTTACATTCTTATAGGCGATGATCACTTTGATTTGTTCTGTGTCGGGTGTGATTTATGAACTACCCAGATTCTACATTAGTTTAATTTGGGCTCGATATTACTGTATTAAAATTATAGAAGCATCCTCGAATTATATAAATTCTACTTTATTCTGCTGAATATTTCATATTAAATATGTACTAGCTGATGCCCGCAGCTTCGCCCGCGTAAAATTTCGCTTCCCGTGGGAACTTTTTCCCGAGATAAAAAGTAGCCTATGTGTTATTACAGACTATAATGTATTCCTGTTCCAAATTTCAGCCAGATCCGTTCAGCCGTTCGAGCGTGAAAGAGTAACAAACATCCACACTCACAAACTTTCGCATTTATAATATTAGTAAGATTTACACCTCGACAACAGTTACAGTTTCCTGTCACACTGTCAAACAAAAATCTATAATGTACCCAGTTCGACGGGCTTAGTCCCCGGGGTTAAACGTGAACTATATTTAGGGGTTGATGCGGACCCCTATTCGCATCAACCCCTAAATATAGTTCACGTTTCTACCCCTGTAGAAACTTTGGAGATGACTGTAGTCTAAAGCTTTGTACGGTACGAACAGTCGTCATTGCACTTTTCTCGAGTTTTATTGGACCAACAAATATTTTAATACATATAGACTATATAAAAGATGTATACAAGTTCCTTTAACAAGAATAAGACCAATATCTTCCTCAGTCTGTAGCCATCAAAGTAATAAACCACGGCCCGCTGATTGAACTTCGACAGCCACGTTACAAGATGTTAGCGTAATAACATTTTAACGTGACAATTTGTAGTTACTTTGATGAAGCCGCCCGGCACCAGCCAGCCGACCCATTATCGCTGATAAACGAATTAACTTGACAGGCGTCATACATCAATGTCGTAACATTTTAAGATAAAAGCCACAACGCAGAGCTCTAAATTCTCTCTATAGACTATCTATCTATATTAAATAAAGATAGTTATATCTCTCTATATTTATATCTATCTATATTAAAATAAATATCCGTTATGCTTTTGATTGTTGGCAATTGATAGAAATAGTTGAAAATTCACTCACTTGCACTACATATTCATACTGTGACATAAATATCTGTTATACCTAGTAAATCTAAGGCTATACCTATTTATTTAAACTGAAATTAGGCTGTACTTATAGTGCAGCCTCATTTCCGTTTCATGTGAGTCTGTTTATTTGTTAGTGTGTGTATATGAGTGTGCTTGTACAGTTTGCGCTGTCTATAAAGAAAACTATAACACGATTACCTTCTATACTGGGAACCAAGTATTAATGCGGAAGTAGAAGTATAGATAGTACGAAATTAACTCAATCACTCTGCTATATATTCAAGTTGCACTTCACAATTTAGTTACTTTGCAGATAACTTGTCATCAGCTGTAATCTATCTATCGAGCTGTCGTAGCGACGTCTACGGCGATCGTAGACCTTACTCGTAGCAGCAATAAGACAGTTCAATTTCGTAGCATTTTGTATTTATTTAATTCGTATTTGTATTTATTTAATTCATCAACATTGAGTGAATCCAAAACTTTACATCGAGATTTTGTTCTACGAAACAATTTTGTACCGACAAAACGAAGCGAGATAGAGGTATGTGTCCACAGTGCTACGTAAAAGGAAACAAAATTGGAGTATCTCGTAGCGTTTCTCGAAAGGAGTCGAAAGGAGTCAAGACGACATCTTCTGCGAGTATTCGAAACGACTTGAAAATGCCACTGATTTATGCAAGCCCGTTATTCTTACTTAGTGTGACGTAAACACATGCATTTCATTCTACGGCCTCCAAAAATAAAGAAAAGTACTACTTACGAGTATATGGGATGAGCATCATTATTAATAAGCTTTTATTAGGTCGTCGTGTATGTAACTAACAATGTAATGGAATCTAAGGATACTAATTTAACCATCTTCCAAGGATCGTAGCGTCATGAAAATTGGCAGATGTATGTAGTTCTGATGACAATACAATAATATGGTACTGTCAAACTGATATGATGATGGAGCCGGAAGATAGGCCCAGAAAACCAGTGGAATCTAAGGTAGCTAATTTAACCAGCTTCCAAGAATCGTAGGGTCATGAAAATTGGCAGTTGTATGTAGTTCTGATGACAATACAATAATATGGTACTGTCAAACTGATATGATGATGGAGCCGAAAGATAGGCACAGAAACTTCGATGGAAAAAGTGGAATCTAAGGATACTAATTTAACCATCTTCCAAGGATTGTAGCGTCATGAAAATTGGCAGATGTATGTAGTTCTGATGACAATACAATAATATGGTACTGTCAAACTGATATGATGATGGAGTCGGAAGATATGCACAGAAAACAAGTGGAATGTTAGGTAGCTAATTTAACCAGCTTCCAAGGATCGTAGGGTCATGAAAATTGGCAGCTGTATGTAGTTCTGACGACAATACAATAATATGGTACTGTCAAACTGATATGATGATGGAGCTGGAAGATAGGCACTGAAACTTCGATGGAAAAAGTGGAATCTAAGGTAGCTAATTTAACAAGCTTCCAAGGATCGTAGCGTCATGAAAATTGGCAGCTGTATGTAGTTCTGATGACAATACAATAATATGGTACTGTCGAACTGATCTGATGATGGAGCCGGAAGATATGCACTGGAACTTCATGATGGAATATCGTATTATATCTGTTTTTGGATTCGTCAGAAAAGTCTTGTAATGAACTTTGACCAGGCTTAGGTTTCAAGGTTATAACAAACCTTTTTTTAATTGACTTGTAAAACTATGCAATGGAATCTCAGATAACTAATTTAAGCCGCTATGATCCTTGGAAGATCCAAGGATCGTAGCGTCATCAAAATTG
Organism: Miltochrista miniata; assembly: GCA_933228765.1. NCBI lineage: Eukaryota > Metazoa > Arthropoda > Insecta > Lepidoptera > Erebidae > Miltochrista > Miltochrista miniata. Next base: position 29,313,505 of record OW121752.1, on the reverse strand, counting down.
ACAGATGTTTGTAGTTCTGATAACAATACAATAATATGGTGCTGTCAAACTGATCTGATGATGGAGTCGTAAGATATGAACTGTAACTTCATGATTGAACATCGTATCATAGCTGTGTTTGAATTTGTTAGAAAAGTCGTGTAATAAGCTTAGACCACAATTAGGGTTTAAGGTTATAACAAACCTGTTATATATTGAAGTTAATATTGAGTGTAAATATTGTGTTAATATTGACATAGGGTACCTGCAGAAAATGTATATGTATTAGAGCATGGGTTCCGAACCTAGGGGTAATTACCCCCGCGGGGGTAAAACAGTAATTCTATGGGGGTAATAGTGGTGATGCCTGAAAAGATGAATACACAATAAAAATAATGATTTTATGTATGAAATAAAATATCAATGTAAATACCTAGGTAGGTACGCGGCATCGCGATCTCATTTGTTCGTAAAATCTCAGAAAGCATGGAGCTAGAAGGTGCTCCCTCAACCCCGAGCACTAGGAACATTTTGGCAAAATACAGCTTCAGAATACACAATCATTACTAACAGAGCTTTAAATATGTTGGTGCCGTATGCTGCCATTTGTAGATACGAGAGCGGATTTCTCAACTCTGGTAACATTGAAAACAAATCCAGAAACAGTATGAACGTGGAGCGTGGTATGAGATGCGCATTGAGCGTTCATCTGTTTTCGCACTAAGAAAACCGCGTAAAAAATCGGTCCGTTCGAAATATCCATCATGGATGCCATGCCGGACTCTTCCGAATAACAACCACCGCTCCTTTTTACTTCCTATGGTTGGGAGCCCCGGGTAAGCCCTCGGAAGGATGACCCCAGGATTCCCAACAGACCTTGGCTACCACTGCTGCCTCGCCTAGGGGGATCGGGTGCTATCCCTTTGGGCTGCCTCTGTGGCGCGGTCGGTAGTGATACCGCCTGCGACGCTGGAGGTCGTGGATTCGATTTCCCCCGGAGACAAATATTTGTGTGACCCATAAATGTTTGTCTCAAGAGTCTGGGTGTTTCTATGGATAATATGTATGTATTTAAAAAGTATATAAGTATTAATATCCGTGGTCTGATACCCATAACACAAGCAGGTTACTCCTAGCTTACTTTGGAATCAGATAGCGTTGTGTGAAATGTCCGTGAATTTATTTATTTATTTTTTATTTATCCCACGTTTTTGGGAGGTTGTAAAACTATCACGTTACGTTGTAGTCTTGGGTCTGCTTCTGAAAGGACGGTGATCAGACCCCCCACCATCCTCAGTTCCATGGAGATGGAGGCCGATAGTCTTGGGCGAAGACACATCTGCGGCGCCCCCGCCGCAGACTGCGGAACTCAGGTGGAAGAGTTCTCTCCCGCTCCCTCCCCACAGTCTCTTTCAGGAGCATGATATGCTTACTGAAAGAGGCAGCGGAGTCCCACTTACTCCCGCTGGAGACTGGAGATCATGGCTCACACCATGGTCTCTAGCGAGAAAATGTCAACCTCCAGACCTGAGTTCCTCACCACTGAATTTCACAGGCTGCGGCAAGGGCGCCGCAGACTGCAGAATTCGGGTGGTAGAGTTCTCTACTACTCCCTCCCCGCCGCCTTTTTCAAGAGCATGACCTGCTCGCAGAAAGACGCAGCGCTGTCCCACTTACACCCACTGGAGATTGTCTCCAGCGAAAATTTGTTCACGTCCAGTCCTGCCACGAGGACCTGGCGCTATTGTTTCCACTCTGTGTCCTCGCTGCGTTCACTTGCAGTGCTGACACTCAGCCGTGGTTTTCATGTGTCCCCGTGAGATCGTGCGGTATCATTATCGCCCTGACGTCTATTGCCTTCTGCGGGCTAAGTAGTCTAGCCGCATTGCGGGCCGTCAAAGTTTCCGCTTAAACGGGGGCCCCCGATAGAGATAAAAGTAAAGTACTCAGCACGAGGTACTGCAGGGAGCATTGGAAAAGATAAGCCCTGACAATTCAACGGAACGGAGGTAAGGAGGCACTCCGTGATAAATAAGCGCCTCCTTAACGAAGCTCCAGGCCAAATTGTTGAAGGCGTTGGCGATGTCAAGAGACACCACCATCACCACGTCGTCCTGCGATATTACTTCCTCCGTCAGGTCTCAAATGCGCATGTTCGCGTCCACATTAAAGCGCCCCTGACGGAAACCAAACTGGTTATTCCGCCAGATTTGACCCCACGCGTGTAAAGTGCCCGACGAGGCGCTTTGCAATAATACGCTCAAAGAGCTTGCACACCTAATTGAGCAACACCATCGGCCGGTACAGCGTCTGCCGGCCGCCCCGCCTTCCAGATCAGAACCAGTTTCCACGTTTTCCAGACCTTGAAAAACGGACCTGGCAAAGAGGTTCATCCGCTGAGTTGCTAGGGTAGGTACCTACCACAGGCAGACAAACTTATAACACCCCTCGTTTTTCGTCGGGGGTCTACTAACTTAATGATGGTAACAAAGTGGTATTCTAAATATGCATTTTTTAAGAAAAAAGACATTTTTTCTTGCCTGTATTGCTTTCTTAATTTTTTTTTAATTTGGGGGTAAAATTGGTTTCACTAACATGTGATAGGGGTAACAGCTCCGAAATGGTTAGGAACCAATGTATTAGAGTAATAATGAAATATTTTCACATTTGTCGAACTCAGACAAAACACCATGTAATACAGAAATCCCTACTAACATTATAAATGCGAAAGTAACTCTGTCTGTCTGTCTGTTACGTTTTCATGCCTAAACCACTAAACCGATTTTGATGAAATTTGTTATAAAGATAGTTTGAGTTTAAGAGAAGGACATAGGTTACTTTTTAACTGACTGCGCGAAAGTAGGGTAATGATTTTACGCGATAACGACTTCTACGCGGATGAATCCGCAGGGCACATCTAGTTAAGGTATAAATGTTGTGACTAAAAAGTATAAAATAAATAAATGGTTTAAAAAACCCTAGAAAAATACGCTTTTATAATGCACGAAAAAACCCAAAAATAAATTATGGATCGTTCAAGTTGCCTCTATTTCTGGGCTGAAGTGTAAACTATGTGCTTTTAGTTATAATATTTGATTATAAAAGCGTGGGGTGCTAGAACAAGAAAGACTTTTTTGTAAGCATATTCCTATTAATACTGATCCTTATATAATAAAAATCCTGACGAGAGCTGCATGAGGTCGCACAAGAGCATAACGTTTATGCTGCCAAAGGGAACGCCTTTTCTTTCAGGCAATTAAGTAGATACATAATATGAAGGGAATACGTTAACAGTGGCAAAATGTAGAGTTCTTGTTCGAGAACGAGATATCTTTGGTTACCGTTAAAAACCCGCTTGGGGATATAAGCGTTTGTATTCCTATTACGTGATCACTACATATTGTACTAAATATTTTGGAATGCCGAAACTTTAAGGACCTACCAATGAATTTATCTAATAGAGATTCGTAACGGTAATAGGTTTGCTCCTATTACGCGGGCGTCACGAAAAACTGGCAAAAGTGGGTGTTGAAAATGCGTAGGCGTGATTAACTACTTTACTTTTCAAGTAAGTACGTTATGTATTTCAATTAATCATCGTTAATACATTTCCGAAATTTAAAATGATATTAATAATAGTAAAAGTCACAATAGATATATAAAAGCGTGACAGTGTAAATTAATAGTTTAAAAACACGAGAAAAACACGCTTTTATAAATGTGACCTTAGCCTTAATCTGACAAGACATCATGCAGCTTCCGCCAGGAAAGTCTTTCCTGTTCCAGCGCCCCACGCTTTTATAATCAAATATTATAACTAAAAGCACATAGTTTACACTTCAGCCCAGAAATAGAGGCAACTTGAACGATCCATAATTTATTTTTGGGTTTTTTCGTGCATTATAAAAGCGTATTTTTCTAGGGTTTTTTAAACCATTTATTTATTTTTGTATTCAAGATGTTGTTGAATGTTTTCGTTTACAGGCGGCTTATGTAGAGTAAGGTGATTACCGGCATTAGAGTGCGGTATGAGTATGCTTAGTAGACTTTGTTTTGTGGTTTACAATTTGTATGCCGGAGCACCGTTCAAAATACACAAAAGTCTATGAACAGTTTACATTCCATACTAAAAATCTGCCTATAGGACGTTCATACAGAAATAAATAGATTTTCTGAAGGGACCTACACGTTCATAAGAGAGTTATACTGTACGCCCAAATTTCGTCAGTTGTATTTTGTCCAACGTCATAATGTGTTCAGGCTATTGCCGTGTTGACATGGACAGGTAAAGATTATGGTTACCAGCTGTAGAAAATTTTCAAGCTGGCTTAATGACTACCATGTAATTGATAATAGGAACCACCGCTTAAAGAGCCTGCCAAATCATGGGATCGCTTGTCCTTATTAGAAATACCACGAAAAAATCACCCACCTCATGACAAAGGATAGCTACAAAGATTATCGTTTACAGAACACTGAACTGCCGTGGTTAGAGGCGCGTCTTGTTGTATTACGAGGTCTGTAGAGAAGATCTCGACTTGGCATATGTTGTGTAGGAAGTCCACCGCTGAATGGACCAACGACTTATATAAAAGGTCGCAAACTGGGACTTTAACCGGAAAGCACAGAACCGTGTGTCTACCCCCTCAGGGATTAAGAAGTTGATGATTAAATGTTATGAATTTAACTTACTGAGAAAACCAACATTAATGAACTGATGCTTAAAATTAACAGAACGGTTCGCTACTGTAGTGTTCGATTGAGGCAAAATGAACAGGTATCTACAGTTTAAGGCTAATTGAACATTGATTTCGTTTGTTGCGTATCGGTGTGACGCGACGTAGGGGACCCGTCAAAGCCGTCATTAAGCAAATATTTCCTGACAGTGAATGGAGGCAAGCGCTCACTGCGTTTCATGCACCAGCGACTCGATTGATTACACTCTTGAACTAATTAGTTGGTACTACACTCAATCAGTGCATTCGACCTAGGACAATTTGATCTGTGATTATTTGAAGTTTTATAATTGTATCTGTCTATCTCATAGTTCATGTCTAATGTCTCATTGAGTGGAGACCGCGTCTTGGTAAACGTGGGGTAGGACGACCCCCTGCCAGATGGAGCGACGACCTAAAGCAGGCTGCAGGGATTGACTAATTGCGCAAAGCGCAGGACCGTGTGTTGTGGCGAAATTTTGGCGAGGCCTATGTCCAGCAGTGGACTGTTATGGGCTAAATTGATTGATCTCATAGTTGTCTGGAAGTGATCACAAATCATGATAAGGCTATTATTTTCACCTTTTATTGCGGAAAAAATATCGCACCGTAGCTGTAAGTCAACGACAGTTAAAAAACTTCTAGCCTGAATTTTTATTAGAAAGCAGGTTTTTTCCCGGTTATTTTGGACATTGACTGCTTAAAACAATGTACATCTTTTATTTTTTATTTCATGCGTTTTTTACGTTTAGCTTCATCTAGCTTCAAAATATCAAAGGAATCCTATCAGACAATATCATTCCACCGCGGTTCAAGTTATATTAAAATGATGTCAATAAAAAAAGGTGCTGCTTTGTAGATTTTAACCGAATTAATTCCAGAGGTATATCGGTCGAGAGACAAGCACGCTCACAATTTGCTATTGCCAATTGGCAATGGAACGTGCAAAATGAAACTTGTGGTATGTAGAACCGAATATCGCACTCAGTCGCCAAATGACGGACACCAGTAGGCACAAGGGGTCGGCCATTGTACCAAATAGGCTGTTCAGTGCGATTTGCAATTCCATTATGACTAGTACAGACCGCAATCTTTGCTACAATCGTTCGGTCCTCTGCCACGGTACAACAGTAAAATTCATTAGGCTGTTGTGCTATTCATGAGAGAAATTGGAAAAAGTATCGTGAGGTGTAAAAGAGATTAAATTTCATTATCATGTGTCACGATCTTGAATATTTATACATGAAATAAATATTTTGTGGTATTTTTACATTTTGCCAACGTCAAATTTTGTTATTTATCTGAACTTACATTTATCAACAGTTTAATTTATCTATCACGTGTTTGGAAATTTCTTAAATGTTCTAGTTGCGATATTTGCCTATTATATGAATTAAATTTAATGTAAAAAAGTTTTATCGGTCATGAGTAGGATTCGAACCTGCGTGTTATAGCATACCAGGCCTGACTTTACCAACTTACCCATTGAGACCTACTCTCAACTGACAAATCTTTTTACCTAATCATACGGCTTAGGGCGACGTAGGCGCTATCTACCGTCACTTAGTTAAGTTACACCGCAGAAATGTACAGAATTGCATCTATATTATTTATTTATTTATTTATTTTACACTTTATTGTGAGTCAAGTAAATAAAATTATGATACATAAATACAGTGCAAGAAGATGTACAATGGGCGGCCTTATCGATAAAAAGCAATTTCTACCAGACAACCTTTGGGTGGAGAAAGTTGATTGAAGGTAACTAGTGGTAGTTCTTAGGCGTACTCTAAGATCGAATAAAGCTTTTTTTTTTTAATTATATAAACTAAAATTTCTACATATAACACATAAATATAAAAAAACAGCATAATATTATATTGCAAATTAAATGTATTATTTAGCTATCATAATAATTGCTTTTGAAAAATCAATTCGTAGTATGTGAACTGTTTCAAACAACAAATTAGGTAAAGCTTGAAAGTCACGGGACATCCTTCCTGAGGGCTTACCCGGGGCTCTCAACCATAGGCTGTTAGGCGTGGCGTGAGGTTTTTTAGTCGGTAAGAGTCCGGCATAACATCCTATGAGGATTTTCCCTCACGTTAAACAAAAAAAAAAAGGTAAAGCTTGAAAAATAAAAACGTTTTCTTGTTCTTGTTTCATTAATAATTCAGGAGGGCCAACAAAAACGGGCCTAAGTAACATTTTATTGGACTTGAATTAAGCATTATCTTTTGTCTCATTTTTTATTGTAATGGGACTACACCCATTTCGTTTCATTTTATGCGTGAAAGTAATTAGAAACCTGACTAATAAGAACAGATAGCTAGCTAATATTCTCACAGATGTATTATGGTACGGAACTCTCCGTACGCGAGTACAACTCTCAATTGACCGGTTCTTTTAACTGTAGCCCGATCAATGTCACATCTTGATAAGTAGTATTGTTACTTTTAGTACCTAGGACTTCTTATATATATATATATAAAAATCAATGCCACTTTTCGTTGTAATTGTATAACTCAAGAACGGGCTCACCGATCCAAACCAAATGTTTAGGCTTTGTTCGGACTATTTAGTAGATGGTTTATGTGAAGTTTGCACAAAATCGGTCGAGCGGTTCTTCATTTATCACGCAAACGAAGTTGCGCGGGTCAGCTAGTTAAATATATTTTAGAGAATATGAATACATAAACAACATTGGCATATGTAATTTAATTCTTTTTTATTTATTTATGAAGTGATTTTAATTCGAAATCATATATTTGAAAGTATTCTGTAGGAGTTATAAGTTAAAATGTAGAATCATTCCCAAATTTAAGCAGGAAAAACATTATTTATGACGGAGAATTTGAAAATGGCCTCTACAAAACAAGCGAAGCTACTCGTATTATTTCTAAAGCGGCACTGCCTCTCTCTTCATTGTATACCAGTGAATTTATTGCGTTGTATCGTATTTTAATTATGTAAGACTAGCTGATGCGCGCGGCTTCGCCCGCGTGAAATTTGGTTCCCGTTCCCGCTTCCCGTGGTAACATTTTCCCGGGATAAAAAGTAGCCTATGTGTTATTCCAGACTATACCCTATCCCTGTACCAAATTTCAGCCAGATCCATTCAGCCATTAGAGCGTGATTGAGTAACAAACATCCAAACATCCAAACATCCAAACATCTTCACAAACTTTCACATTTATAATATTAGTAGGAAGTAGGATAGGATATTAGTAGGATAGGATTTACAATGTTGCTAATTTATGTCGAAAGGTATTTTTAATGAGTTCCTGAACCTTTTTGAAAAAGAATTTAACTGTAAAGCGATAAAAGAAATCGGTTTGTCTTGCAAGCTTATGTAGTTACTATCAGAATAATTTGCATTATGAAATAGGAGCTTAGCATGAACGTTGCAAAGATTTTTTTTTTTTATATTCAGCTCGCCAAATTGACGTCGCCACCAGCCTGATGGTAAGAAAGCAGTGGCGCATCTAGCGATTGGGGGCCACTTCTTACAGTGGTCCTCAAGTTGGCGGCCCTGTGATGTGCCTCTTCACGCTCCTCTTGAAGAACCCGGGATTGTAAGATGAGGGAAAGACGTGTGTGAAAGATATCGAGTAATTAATTTTATTGTACGTAGCGTGTCTAATATGAATTTGAAAAGGTACTAAATGTCAAATTTTATAACATTTCATAGCAAAAAATAACGTTACGATACAAGTAATGCAAATTGCAGCGATGAATTCCTGAAAATTTATTAAATGCAAATCTGAAGGGAGAATTCCAATTTTTAACCTTACTACGGGAGAGTAAGCAACAGAAATAGTGATGGAGTTATTATCTTAGCAGTCTATATTGGTTTCACCTCAGAGCCTATTTGTTCCAGTTAAAATGGCAGTGACTTTTCGTTGTCCTTGGATCTAGTTGAACTCAATACCCAGTCACAAAGTAAATGAAAGCTGCTTACTGCAATGATCGTTATGCCCGCTTTCCACTGCGAGCGATTCGGACCCATTACGGACTCCGCTTTACTCGTAACGATGATTTTCGATACATGTCATGTCCGCTTTGGTGGAAGGACATGTATGAAAATCGTCGTTACGAGTATAGCGGAGTCCGTAATGGGTCCGACTCGCTCGCAGGGGAAGGCGGGCATTACAGAACACTGAGTCCGCGAGGTCACGAGCGCTTCACAGATATGTAATATACCAAATACAATATGTTTAATCTGTACTAATATTATAAAGGGAGTAAATTTATTTGTTTGTAGAACCGAATATCGCACTCAGTCGCTCAATGACGGACACCAGTAGCCACAAGGGGTCGCCACTATACCGAATAGGCTGCTCAATGCGATTTGCAATTCCATTATGACTAGTGCAGATCGCAATCTTTGCTACATAATGAAAATAACAACTTCATAAACTACATTTAAAATATTTTATCGACATTAGAAAGTAAAATGTTTCTGAAATTACATTGGCTTTAATTTTTTTTTCTTTATATTCGACTCGCCAAATTGTCGTCGCCACCAGCCTGATGGAGGCCACCCTCACAGTCCGTAAGATTTCTGATAGTGGTCCTCAAGTTGGCGGCCCTGTGATGTGCCTGTTCACGCTTCTCTTGAAAAACCCGGGATTGTAAGATGAGGCAAACACGTGAGCGTACAGGTCGTTCCATGTTTTTATAGTTCGACAGAGGAACGATATTTTGAAACGCTCAGTTCTGGCAAAGATTCTCTCCACTGTGTATGAGTGGCATCTCTGCCCGGCAAGCGTTGTTCGGGATCGGAAAGGAGAGGGTGAGATCAGGTTGAAGTGCTCTTCAGAACATTCGCCGTGATACATTCGGTAGAAGGCAGCCAAGTACGCTATAGTTCTTCGCTGCGCTAACGGTTCGAGACCTCCCGTTACCTCAGGACAACCAATTATTCGGATAGCACGTCTCTGCATAGCGTCAAGCGCGTCTAGTAAGTACCTCCCGGAGTCATCCCAAAAGTGAGAACAGTATTCGACGCAGTGTGAATCTTCGTCTTGTACAGTAAACATCTCATATGTGGAGTGAAGTACCGTCTCAAAATATAAATTATATATCATCGTGCTAATACCTAAGAGATCAGAGCAGTAATGCTTATCGTTAAAAATATGGCCTAATTCCAAACACTATTGTAAACTAATAAATAACCCACTTGCCAAAACAAGCCCATTCTTCAGCGACATTATCGTAGTACCAAACACTCGACAAACAATTCATTTACATTTTATTTTACGCCCAATATATCAGTATCTCAACATTAATCTCACGGTTGACCCCCAAACGACCATTAAGCTACACTCGAGAGCAATGAATCCGGGTCACTTAAAGAATCCTAAAAATCTCGGAAACTAAAAATGCTAGGTTAATGCAATAAATTGTATTTAATAGACAATGTAATACTCCTTAAATGAAGGTATTAAAACTTCTTAGTTATTGTAAAGTTATATCATAAAAAAATCAAATTTGGAAAAGGGCCACTTTCGAAGATGGAACTACGAAATTACAGCATTTGGTGTTGCTTTTGTTTGTAATCTGTCATTTATGTGGGTACATAAACCATGTTGATAGTGCTCTATATTCATTAATCAAGCTGAAATTATGTCGCTTACGCCTGAAGAATGCACCAGAATACTTACAATGCTGGAAACCGGCCGGAGTCAGCGCGATACAGCCAGGACTGTCGGTGTGTCGCTGTCAACAGTACGAAGAGTTCTCCGACGTTACGAAGAAACTGGTTCTAACCTACGCAGACCAGGAACGGGCAGAACCAGGTGTACCACAGCACGAGAAGACCGATACTTGGTGAACACCATGCTTCGAAATCGCTTTCTCACAGGAACTGAACTCACCAATCAGTTTCGACGCCTCGGAGGAAGTAACCCAAGTGCATGGACAGTAAGACGTCGGCTTGCTGAATCTAACTTAAAACCCCTTAGACCTGCAAACGGCCCTAAACTGGAGCGTGGGCATCGTATTTCGAGACTAAGGTATGCCCAGAGCCACGTAAATTGGAGTATTGAAGATTGGTCAAAAGTTATGTTCTCCGACGAATCAAAATTTATGCTCTACAAGCACGATGGAAGACACAGAGTGTATCGAAGACCAGGGGAAAGATTCAAGCAAGCATGCATCGAAGAAAAAGTAGCCTACGGTGGTGGGTCTGTACTTGTGTGGGCCGGAATTTCTTCTGAAAGTCGCACAGAGCTGGTGATCATAGAAAACGGCTCTTTAACTAGCGTAAGATATGTGGAAGAAATCCTCAATGATCACGTTGGTCCATTTATGGTCAATTTAGGTGAGGATGCTATATTTATGCATGACAATGCCCGACCTCATACAGGTAGGATTGTGAATGACTACCTTCAAGAGATGAACATTACTCGTATGGAGTGGCCAGCGCGCAGCCCGGATATCAACCCGATCGAGCATGCTTGGGACGAGCTAGGCAGATGCGTAAAACAACGAAACCCTCCCCCAATCACGCTTCGTGAGCTCAAAATTGCTCTCACAGAGGAATGGGAGAATATTCCCCAAAATCGTATAAGGAACTTGGTGTACAGCATGCCAAACCGCGTAAACGCAGTAATGGAAGCACGAGGAGGCAATACGAAGTATTAAAATTCAAGAAAATCGTAATAAAGTTCAAAAATTTCATGTTTCCTATTTTTGTTTTAAGGAGAGATCGGCAGTTTTTTCTTTATGTAATTTTGTGTTAATAAAATGTATGGTGACTCATATTTTTTTTACTTTCATTTAAGGAGTATTACATTGTCTATTAAATACAATTTATTGCATTAACCTATCATTTTTAGTTTCCGAGATTTTTAACATTCTTTAAGTGACCCGGATTCATTGCTCTCGAGTGTATATCATTTATTTCCCTTTTTCACTAAAATATTTTTTCATCATAAAAGGTTTACGCGAGCGACAGTTTATTTGGTGAAATAAAAATGGTGGTTTGCATATAGCTAACTGGGATTAAGAGTTGAAACATTCTGACCAGTCTTTGAATTTACTGTGTATGTTGAGTTACTATTCATAGAATTTCGGTTTAAAGACTATTTGTTAAAGGGCATCGTGTAGTTTTAGTCGGTAGGAGTCAGACAAAGCATCCACAAAAGTTTTACATACATAAAAAAGAATGGTTACGACTAAACAAACTACTTGTAGTAACCAGATTTAATCTACTTTGTTAGTTTTATTTTATATACGCTGACAGTGTAGTGGTATACATTCGTACGTATAAACATAATAATCACGCCTTATCCCTCATGAGCCAATTGTCTTGTTGCAATGAACAAGTTTTAGTTGTACCTTAAGGCCTACAAATGGCAGCCGGGACCAAACAGTTGAACGTGTCCTCCGAAGCACAGGAACGCTTGTAACTGGAAATGCGACAAACAATTGACAAACAGTGTTTAAATGGACGTACTTACTTCTTCTAAATGTCTGAACGGACTTTGATGACATTTTTAGTCGATTACAGTAAAGTTTTTATTCACAAATCGGCAAGGACAGTTCCGAATATGTCACAAACGCAGCCGGGTGGCACAACTGGTATTATTATAATATACTCTGTCATTCTCGCAGCTGAGATGAACCTAATATAAATCTATCAAAAAGTTTAGGACGCAGATCGTGAAAAAAAACGATATAAAATTTTCGTCTCCCGTAGACGGGTAATTACGCATAGACCAAGGAAATACTGAATACAAATTACATTACGAGCTTCTTCATGAAATAGTACGTGTAGGTAATGTTTCGTGAATAAAAAATTGGTATAATAAATGAGATACATTAGTGTGTAAAGGTTGTCTTAGAGTTCAATGAATAGAATAACGATCTGCGGCAGCGTTTCCCAAAGTTGCTGTGGTACGAGTTCTCCGACTCAACAAACAAAAATTTACTATTAGAAGTGTCACCTCTCGGCTGTCTCAGTGGAAAAAATGTCATGAAATCATCGAATTTTATTGTACTGTCATATATGTATTTCAGAATCCACCTTATGTTTGTTCGCGACCCATAGGTTGAGAACTGCTGACCCACCGGAATAACAAGTCTCATAACGAGATCTAATTTTAAAAGACCTCACAAATTACAAGCAATAGGCTGCCCCCACAAATCCAACCTTTCCAAGTTAATAAAAATGATTTAAGAACACATTAAAGGGATCCTTTTTTTGTTGAGAATATGAAAAATTATAATGACGATAACTTAATTTATTGCCCTATAATTACATTGTTATTTAGAAATGTACTGTTTACCGCTAACAACTCACATATTATACTATGCTGTAAGTTTGATCGATTTGTTAACACAGACAGATTATTATTTTATAGAAAATGCTCTGCTCCTTTAGGTCGTAGCGTGATGATAGCTTCTAAGGGGGGGCGTGCGTAAATCCCTCACGTCACACTGCCGACATGGGCCTGCTTCTGTAAGGACGGTGAGTAGCCCTCTCACCGTCCTCAGGCCCCCGGTCATGGAGGCCTATAGTCTTAGGCGAAGGCTCGTCGGCGGCGCCCCAGCCGCCGACTACGGCATAGCATCCATGATGGACATTTTCTTTCACGTTAAAAAAATAAGAGCGTGATGAAAGCTCATGACACTCACACATAATGCGGGTTTTTATTGTATTTTTTTATTGTATTTATTATATTATATAAAAGAATATTGGAAATGGGTTCAGCGTTTTAAAGGTTAAGTTCTACAACCTCGCAAACTTTACCTCTCTACATACAGATAAGCATAACTAGATTATTAGAATCTTTTGATCTTGGGAAGCCTACGCCCAGCAGTGGGCGTCAAACAGACTGTGATAAATGAATGAATCTTTTCATAGCGTAGAAATCTAATGCTGGACATCTCAATTTTGTGTAGTATAAAATAATATTATATTATAACTAGCTGATGCCCGCGGCTCCGCCCGCTTGGAATGTTATTCCCGGTCACAGGGGTATGAAAAATAGATGTTGGCCGATTCTCAGACCTACTAAATGTGACACGGGAATTTTATATATTAGATTTAAGGCTACGCTATGCCTGTGGCTCCACCCGCGTGGTGAATATAACCGATCCCAAATCCCACAGGAACTGGTTCTCGGAATTAAAACAGATGAAATCGTTCTTTCTACCAGTTCCTTTCATATCTATCGTGTCGAAATTTGAGCTCAGTCGATGAAGAACTATATGAAGTTTTTGAAACGGACACAAACGAGTAGAAGTTTCAGCGTTAGTAAGCTTAGGATACGAGGAGACCCCGCCAGATGGAATCACCTGGAAATGGTGGCAAAGAAGGACTGAATGCGGAAGGCGCAGGACCGTGTATAGTGGCATCAATTGGGAGAGACTTACGTCCAGCAGTAGACTGCCATAGATAAAATATTTAAAGCTATTTTTTATAAAGTTTAACCTTTTTCATAATATTTTATTATAAAGTTAAAAAGGACAACTTGGCCCAGACGGGACTTGAACCCGCAACCTTTGCCTAATCCAAATCCGTATTTATACAAGCTGATATCAGAGTTGCCAAGTAGCTTGATAGATGGCTCTGTGCCAAACTCTTAAATGGCGGTTACAATAAGGTGAAGAATATCAACTTAATATTAGTACGGCTCCCGTAGCTCAATTGGTTAGAGCATTGCCCTGGACTAGGCAAAGCTTGCGGGTTCAAGTCCCTTCTGTGCCAAGTAAACTGCTCTAGGCTGTTCATTGATTAATTAAAATAAATTATGGCATAAGTTATACATAAACATATATTATGTTTTATGAGGCGAGAGTCATGAGTAATTTGAGTACACAGATAATAATTTAGCTCGAGCAGCCTTCGACTGAATTCACTTGGATAACAAATGGTGCTCATAATACGCTTCACATAAATTCATGAAGGTAATCGTCCAAATCACTGTCAGTCTGTAATGACAAAATCATTTGTTGTTCGGACAGAGCCATTAATATAACGTCAACGATTTGCTAAAATCAACTGTTAACTATGTATTTATATTTAAAAATCGGACAAGTACCAGTCGTAATCGTGCACAGAGAGTTCCGTATAAAAATGACAATAACCAGGTTTCGAAATCACGTTTTCTGTGTCCCTAAATCAATTATATAATGCCTATTTGAAGATAGTTGAATCTCTGATCTGAATCTGTTGATCTCTTTATAGAAGTTGTACAATATGACGCTATTGAACAGTAATTTGGATTAATGACAGTTTTAACGTTATTAATATTGAAGTCTGCTCCAACAACCAACAAACAAACAACGTCTATAAACTTACTATTACAAAACTGTAAATAAAGTCCCATTATGTTAACGTTTCTGAATGTACCTACATTTTATTATCATTTCGTACTTTTGTCTCATTAATTTTTATATAATGCTATGTTATCATGGATTTTTATTGTACAACTCTTTGTCTAAATTAGAAATAGGTAATATAATGTAATTAAAGTATATGAAAATAAGTAAGCCTAATCTTATTATATACTAGGGGACGTCACGCGGTTTCACCCGCGTAGTTCCCGTTCCCGTGGGAATACGGGAATAAAATATAGCCTATGTTCACCGCAAAGAGTGTAGCTTTTCAACAGTGAAAGAATTTTTCAAATCGGTCCAGTACTTTCGGAGAAACAAACAAATCTTTCCTCTTTATAATATTAGTATAGAAGTAAGTCCTCAGAATTTTTCATCGCTTTCTACTACATTATAAAAACATACGACTACAATTTCATCTCTTAGCACGATTCGATATATTATACGACCCTTGCATATCGCAGATAAACAGGATTTCAAAACTACAGAGTAAGCTGGTATTTGTAAATTTTGCACATCGAAGTACTTCCTTTTACAGAAAATGGTTCAGTAAATAAAATACGTTTGTTCTTTCCCTTTTAAAAGGTTTTATTGAACTTACAGTATAGAGATCTTCGAAAGGTAGGTCGACCCCTTATAGTTTTACCTAAGATATTATACTAAAACTTAAAAACATATTTCACATATTATATTATTCTATCGGAAATATTAGGAAGCTTTGAAATTATACTACCGTCTTATAGATTACTAGCTGACCCGCGCAACTTCGTTTGCGCCACATAAGAGAGAGTATTACCTGTTCCCGTCGCATTTACTATAGATATTTACGCAGCACACGCAACGAAGCTCTCAAAAGTAGTGTCCGACCGAAACTGGTTTTCCGGCCGAAACCGAAACCGAAACCGAACTTTCGGCCCCAGGGTCAGTTTCGGCCGAAACCGAAACCGAAACCGAAACTTACGGGATCATATTGAAAAAAAAAAAAAAACCAGCCAAGTGCGAGTCGGTGGGAATCCGCACAGAGAAATCCGTTACAAAAATTACTTTTTTGTGTGGATGTTTTTTTCTGATTTTAGTACCTAGGTATTTTTTGTTATAGCGGCAACAGCACATGGTGAATTGGTTGGTGGTGGCAGTGTCTTTTGTAATCTCCAACGCTTTCAACACCTTGCCCTGGAGCTGCGTTTGGGAGGCGCTTATTTACCATGGAATGTCGGGGCCTATCTTTCCGAGAGGGCCATAACTTACCCGAGCTAGGGCAGGGTCGGCGAGATGTGTCGTTCGGTGTTCCACAGGGATCGTTCTTAGGACCGCTTCTGTGGAACATCGGTTACGATTGGGTGCTGCGTGGTCCGTTGCTCAGAGGTGTCGGCGTAACCTGTTACGACGACATCCCAATTACAGCGCGAGGAGCAACGCACCGAGACGCAGCCCTAATAGACACCTGCGGGATTCAGCTTACATATAGAGGGGGCGTCAGCATCGGCATCGAGCTCTCGACGACGTATCCGGGGCTCGTACTCGATAGCCGGTGTAACTTCGGATACCACTTCCGAAGTTTGGTCCCAAAACTGAGGGAGGGGGAATCTGTCGCACTCTCGCGGTTGTTGCCCAATATCAGGACAGCTAACGCTCCCTGCAGGAGACTGTACCTTGGGATCATGCGGAGCATGGCCCTATATGAGGCCCCCGTATGGGCGGAGATTCTGATGGCCAGCAATGCGGCTAGATTGCTTAGCCCGCAAAAGGCGATGGCTGTCAGGGTAAGGATAAGCGGATACCGCATGATCTCAGTTGAGGCGGCATCTAGCCGAGACCCCTCTATGAGACCTGGAAGCGAGGGCCATTGTGTCATTGTTTAAATGGCGCAAGAAGGCGTTGGAGCGGGGCCATAGGCCTCTTCCTGTGAACAGGTCATGCTCGTAAAAAAAACGGGGCCGGGGAGGAAGCGGGACAGAACTCTCCCACCCAAGTTGCACAGTCTGCGACGGCGCGCCCTATACTATGAGCCTCTATGACCAGGGGCCTGAAGCATGTAGCAGGCCCTAGACGATAGTGTGAAGTGTGAGCTTCATGCACGCCCCCCTCAAGTAGCGGGATAACAATTGAACAACCCCCCCAAAGACGCGGCCGCAGTATGCATTATTCCGAGGGCATACTCGGGGCTTCCAACGCGTGGTTTTTAGTCGGTAGGACCGGAGTCCTACATATGTTAGGGAGCATAGCATCCATGTAGGATTTCCCTCACATTAAAAAAAATAGCGGCAACAGAAATACATCATCAGTGAAAATTTTAGGCGTCTATCTGGCGCGGTTCCTGCGATACAACCTCCTACTACTCGTGAACAAAGAGACAGACGGATGGCTAGGCCTCATGTCTCGTTAATAGGGTCCCGCTTTAACGCCTCCATGTGAGAGTCCGACTCGCACTTAGTCGGTTATTTTTTCAATAGGTGCAGCAAATTCCACCAAGTGCCATCAATCAACGCTATAAATATCTCCACCTAAAGATGAGTTTCTTTCTTTTACGTGTGGAATTACACATAGATGCTAACTCCTACCGACTAAAACCACACGGTGCCCTGCTACTAGCTCTTGGCCGGTTTTGGTTACATTCTGGAAGTGTATAACTAAAACTGGACAAGAGTGAGCCGGACTCGCGCACGTAGGGTTCAGAACAAGAAAAGCGGCAAAAAAGTCACGTATGTTGTATGGGAGGCCCCCTTTAATTAAACTTCGGTCGGTCACTACTCAAAAGTAATAACTTTTCCCCCGTTTTTGAAACATTTACTATTACTGCTCCGCTCCTATTCGTTGTCGCGTGATGCTTTACAGCCTATGACACTCCACAATAACGTAGCTTTCTATTGGTGAAAGAATTTTTAAAATCGGTTCAGTAGATCCCGAGATTACCCCTTACAATTTAACAAACACACAAACTTTACTTCTTTATAATATTAGTATAGATGAAGCTTCGACACCTGCACACCTATGGAGTTTTAACACTTACGAGTACATATATCCACCATCTGTCACAATGTGCTTCTTAATCTAAGAGCACAGCAGGTAACCCAGTTTGACTCCGACATATCTGTTACTTCCGATGTGGTACTTATAAAAAAAGTAATAATAGTATACAGCACGGTGCCTGCAAAAGTTTTACCACTTTAGCTCTGAGTTTAGATGGTACGACTCTCATAAAATCCGGATGTTTTGCGACGTTGTGAAGTTACCACCTAGTTGAACAGCCACAGGGTAGCGTTTTACATGTTTTCCAATATCAGTTTGAAGGTATTATAAATCTTGTGTACAGATTCGTCATACTCTTAATACAGTGTAAACTACACTATTTATACTGTTGATTGATTAGCACTTAATGGAACTTGCTATACATATTAAATTCAAAGGCTTGTATGTTTTCAACATAATTTACTTTGTAACCTCGACCGGTTTTGCCTTACGGCATTTTCAGAGGTTACCTTTTCAAATGTCGTAAGGTTAAATCGATTAGGTTCCAAAGAAAATAAGGGTAGTTGATAGTCAATTTGTGTAAGAAACCAGTTGAATAGCAGAAATATAAAATTATTGTAACAGTTCCGCTTGCAATGGCGAAGATGAAAGAAATAAATATTACAAGAGTGTCCTGAATCTCATTACCGTAGAAATACCTCGTTATTTAAATGACGGTGTTGAGGAAAGCAGAAATAGTTAGTGAGGCACAGATCACGGACATATGACACTACGAATAATGAATATAAATTGACCTTATTTTGAGTCTGATAAAATAAGGAGCTTTATCATCAACTTATATTTAGAATACCAATGTTCTTGGACTTCATGGCGTAAAAGTTGTAGGTACTATTACATATTTCTTGGAAGCAGTGACAATGTAAAAACCCGGCGACATTGTCATTAAATGCGACTGCCGCGGCGAGGCCTGGCGTTCAAATTTGATTGTTAGAATGACCTTGTGAATTTATAACATATATAATTATCTATTGCTAGAACAAAATATTTGTGTGATCTGTTTATTAAACAAGGTTTGGGTGTTTAAAAAATATCTCTAAAGCGCTATGAAATTTATATCTCAGGATGTAAAATACATACGTATATCTCGTATCATACTAAAAACGCAATTATATAGACAGACGCAAAGGAATTATAAAAAGTAAATACTCCTAAAATTATTGACGGGTTTTCGATAGGTACGTTTTTTTACATTTTTATTGAACGTGCAAACGATTGATAAAATAACCTCTGGCGTGGCTTTGTTTCACTACGCTACTCATGGTGCGCCTCTATGATCTTCACTTAAGTGTTGACGCTAATAACCGATCAGCGTTGGGTTTAATGCAATGCCTCTTGTGAGGTCTCGTCACGATTTTGTTCCAATAATAGGACCACTCGTGGTAGGATCACCAACAGGAAGCGCTCGTGGCCCCGCGGACTCCGTGTTCTGTAAACGATCACTGCAGTAAGCAATTTTCACTATGGCCAGTCCTTGGATGGGTGACCATCCATGTGACCACTTTGAGACATTTTTTGAGCGCTTCCGTGCTTCGGAAGCTACGTCAAGCCGTTGGTCCCGGTTGTCAGTAAAATGCGCCTGTCCATCTCAACACGGCAATACGGCTCACCACCTATTACGAGGGACAAATTCTAAAAAGGTGAAATTTGAGCATATAATATGCCTCTACCTATCCCTTCGGGGGTAAAGGCGTGACCATATGTATGTATGTAAAAGGACCACGATAAACTGTGGTCTGGTAAATCTATTATGGATGCGATGTCGATCACTTACCGACTAAAAGCACACGGTGCCCTACGACTCCCTACCGCCGGCAGCTTGGGTAAGCCCTCGGAAGGATATCTCAGGATTCCCGCCAGAACTGAGCGTTTCAAAAGATCGTTCCTCTGTCGAACTCTAAAAACATGGAACGACCTGCCCGCACACGTGTTTCCCTCATCTTACAATTCCAGGTTCTTCAGGAGGAGCGTGAAGAGGCACATCACAGGGCCGCCAACTTGAGGACCACTGGCGAAAGTCTTACGGACTGTGATACTGGCCCCCAATTGCTAGATGCGCCACGGCTTACCATCAGGCTGGTGGCGACATCAATTTGGCAAGCTAAATATAAAAAAAAAAACCCACTGCTAAAAGTGGTTGAGCCGAGCTCAGCTCTCCACCCTACCTTACTTTTCAGTACAATTACCCATGTTTATAATGCACCACCAAATAAAATAACACTCTGTTTAAAGTAAAGTTCGATTTTAAAAATTAGATGTAATGAAAGGCTTATTTCACAAAAGAGATAAGCGGATCGCCCAAGCCATTGTGGCATGAATGCGATGAATAAATTGAACATAACTCATATGATGGTACCATAATCCTTTCCGGGCGTCCGATGGGACGTGTAGCGAGGTATAATTCTAGGGTAAACTTACCAAACTGTGAAAGAGTGGAACATGGCTAGTTACCAGTACAAAACTCCATCCATTTTATGTTTGATTTGTGAGATGAATAACTTTTTGATACGTATATGAATATTTGGGGCAGCAATATGTTCAAAGTTTAGTAAACACACAACAATATTTTTACTGAATAACTGCAGTCCACAATCAAACCAGTCTATGGCAATAGATACTCTACTTAATGTACCATTACCAATTTTCTTTCGGGCCCAGTTCCACCCAGTGACTATTTCTAAATGGTCCGTCGATCTGGTGGGGACAGACATAAGCCTTACAAATTGCAGTTTTTGAAATAATTGCAACAAGGTATTTATGTGGTGTAGAGGTGAGCTGCTGACGTGATAAGGTCTTGGATTCGAATCCCGCTTCGAAAATGCTATTTGTGTTGATCGCAATTATTGATAAAAAAGCAATATTTCGGCGTCGATTAGCCATATATCTGGTGGGGGTTATTATTGCCTGACAATTGCAGATATTATATTTAGGTACTTTGCTTGTGTACTTTTGATGTAATATTTGTGTGTTTGTAATAAACTGGCTCCCTATTACGAAGAACTAACAAAACTACTAGCAAAATGTGGGTGTGTATAGTAAAATGTACACCCATTTGCAGAAAATGAAATCTGAACAACAATTCTCTTGTAAGTAAACTTTTGCAAAACTTCGCGTCACTGCGGTACCATGACCTTCAGAACAAAACACAATATGATTTATTCCCATTTAGATAGTAGGTAGGTATGATGAGCATGTGTTTATGTAGTTAGTTTAACCCGACAGGTTAACAGCAATATAAACACGCATACCTCCAAGACCCTCAGCTTATAGCCATCATAAATCAACATTGGTTACGAGTTAGCTTCGTAAACGATCCAACGTACAGATTGTAATTGTAATTTTTAGGCTTAGGCTGCCTCTGTGGCGCGGTCGGTAGTGATACCGCCTGCGGCGCTGGAGGTCGTGGGTTCGATTCCCACCGGACACAAATATTTGTTTGACCCATAAATGTTTGTCTCAAGAGTCTGGGTGTTTCTACGTATAATAGGTATATATTTAAAAGTATATAAGTATTAATATCCGTGGTCTGATACCCTTATCACAAGCAGGTTATTCCTAGCTTACTTTGGGATCAGATAGCGTTGTGTGAGATGTCCGTGAATATTTATTTATTAAATTTTTAAGTTTAATAGTGTCACATTTCCTCGTGTGGCGACGGGGTCCCGTGTTGCGACGGGTAAGAGTACAAAATGTCACCACCCCAATACATCCCGAGGGTGTCGTAAGCGGCGACTAAGGGAATACTTTCGCAAAAAGATCCATTGTGTAGAGAAGGAAAACTCGAAATGAAACCCGTTTGTCAGTAGAATGACAATCGTTAAGCCAAGATGAAGGCCTTAAGGGTGGCTTGAAAATTTTCAACTGCGGGTCGCGGCGACCTGCGCCTGTCCATTTCAACACGACAATGGGCTCACCACCTATTACGTAGGACATAAAACGATAATGTGAAATGTGGGCGTATACTATGCTCCTGCCAATGGGTACTTAGGCTAGGCATTTACAAAACATCAAGAATACAAAACAAAGATAGTTTCAGAAGTTCACAACGCGACCCAGTGAAAAGAACTGGCAAGAACCTCGTTAAGCTATTCTTTTTATTAATGTTCTATTTACAATAATATAAGCTGTAAAAATGAAGAAGTAAAATATTAAGGGAGAGGTATTATAAAGTCAGTAGTTCGGTGTAACAAGTCCTTGTCCAGAAAAGAAAGAAATTTTGAAATTTAACATATGAACGTGTATTCAATGGGAAGCCCAGGGATATTCTTTCGAGGGCTTTTCCCAGCCGTAGACTGTTTGTTGTTTTAGCCAGTAGGAATTCGGCATAGAGTCCATGAGGATTTATCACGTAACAAGTATGGGGGATGCGCATGGACTATCTGCTTAAATCTCTTTTTCTTTAATTTGCGTCGTAATTTTCTTCATCGCACGTAAGATTTATTTCTCTGATTTTTCAATCATCGTTTATATTAACTAGCTGTACTTGTTTTTAACATACTTAGCTGTTTTATCATTGTATTATTTTCATAACAGATTTCCTTACCTATGTAACGAATGATATGGTCAGTTAACTCTTTGCCTTCAAACGAGATGCTTGTAATTATAAAGCCCCTGGGACACTCTACAAACGGTTCTCAAAGCTATTTAACAAACTTAAGCTCAATTTTCCCGGAAACTCTTCATATTACATCTTACACGAAGAACCCTCATAAAGTTTACTTTAATACGGAACCAAACGTGATACGGCGCCTCTATTGGCCGTCAGTTCCGTTTGGTATATTTTTAACACGCTTTTATTAACTTGATGTATGAACGTACCTATGTAACGGAATCTTCGAACATGATTTTCGAAACGACCGATTACGTTGAAATTACTTGAAATTTTGCACACTCGTCGCGTTCAGATTATAATGTAGTTTTTAGGGTTCCGTACCCAAAGGGTAAAAACGAAATCCTATTATTGAGACTCTGTTGTCTGTCTGTCACAAGGGCTTTTGGACTTTTGACCTTTTTCACTTTGAACTTTTGGACTTTTGGACTTTTGTACTTTTGTACTTTGTACTTTTGGACTTTTGTACTTTTGGACTTTTGTACTTTTGTACTTTTGTACTATTGTACTTTTGTACTTTATTACTTTTGGACTTTTGGACTTTTGTACTTTTGAACTTTTGAACTTTTGGACTTTTGGGCTTTTAGACTTTATGACCCCACCTCACCTTACTCCACCCCATCCCACTCCACCTAACCACACCCCACCCCACCTCACACCAATTCAACTCACCCCATCTCACCTCGCCCCACCCTACACACCCCACCTCACCCTACTTCACTTCATATACTTATACACGTCATGCAAACGCTCACGTGTACACGTAGGTATATGAAGTGCGAGATACACGAACGTGAACGAGCGTGGCCGAAGGTAGCCGAGTGTTAGTTTATTTTCGTACCGGAATTTCTTGATTCGGTCTCCACGCTCAAGGCCCGCGATAGAAGCTATGCAATAGCTTTAAAACTATTTTAAACTGTAATAGATTCCTGTACGGAAGTCTTTGTTTGTGACCCAATGCCTCCATTGCCCTTAGTTCCGTTTAGTCTACTTTTACTCTTCAGTGTTTCTGTTATAAACGTCATCCGGTGCCCTCTATTGCCTCTCAGTTCCGATAGACCTACTTTAGCTTTTGCTGTATTTTTGCTCTGTAGAATACACCGTTGCAGAATTTATAGGCCTGAGGTGTCATACTTTCTAGCGGTGACATGACGTTTTACGAAGTTCATTCTTTTGTAAAGAAATGTACTAGATGTGTACTAATTTTACGCGATATATAAAAAAACGTACCTTAAAGAATTAAGAGAAAACAACAATCGAATTGTCACCGCTAAGAAGTATCTTTCCTAGCGGGCGCTATCTATTTCGCAGAGTACTAATAGACCTTTCGGTTTTGCGGTTAGCCAAAAAAATGTACTAGAAATGTACGTTTACCTTATAATATAATATGGGGCATTATGTACTTGCAAGTAGTATAAGTACTTAAATGAAAAAGAAATGTATCTAATTATGTTTATCAGTTTCCTAGTATCCATAGTAAGTACAAGCTTAGTGCTTACTTTGGGACTAGATGGCGGTGTGTGAATGTGAGAAGAATTATCATTATTATATTACTTATTAAAAATTGTGTGCGTGTACTAGTGTACACACGTAAGAAGTAAAACTTCTTTTACTTTATTTTACTTTACTTTACTTTACATTGAGTTCAAAAGTTCAACAGTCCAAAAGCCCAAAAGTCCAAAAGTACAAATGTTCAAAAGTCCAGAAGTCCAAAAGTCCAGAAGTCCAAAACTTCAAAAGTCCAAAAGTTTAGAAGTCCAAGTCCCAAAGTCCAAAAATATAAAAGTCCAAAAGTACAAATGTACAAATGTTCAAAAGTCCAGAAGTCCCAAAGTCAAAAAATCAAAAAGTCCAAAACTCCAAATGTATAAAAGTCCGAAGTCCAAAGTCTTCCAAAAGTCTTAAAATCCAAGTCCCAAAGTGCAAAAATATAAAAGTCCAAAAGCACAAATGTACAAATGTACAAATGTTCAAAAGTCCAGAAGTCCCAAAGTCAAAAAATCAAAAAGTCCAAAACTCCAAATGTATAAAAGTCCGAAGTCCAAAGTCTTCCAAAAGTCTTAAAATCCAAGTCCCAAAGTGCAAAAATATAAAAGTCCAAAAGCACAAATGTACAAATGTACAAATGTTCAAAAGTCCAGAAGTCCCAAAGTCAAAAAATCCAAAAGTCCAAAACTTAAAAAGTATAAAAGTCCGAAAGTCCAAAAGTCTAAAAGTCTAAAGTCCAACACTACAAATTTCAAAAGTGCAAAAGTCCTAAAGTCCAAAAATCCAAAAATCCAAAAGCCCAAAAGTCTAAAACTCCAAAAGTATAAAAGTCCTAAGTCCAAAGTGTTCCAAAAGTCCAAAATTCAAAAGTCATGAAGTCCAAGTCCAAAAGTCCGAAAGTCTAAAAGTCCAAAAGTCTGCCAAAAGTCCAAAAGACCAAAAGACCAAAAGTCCAAAGTCCAAAAGTCCGAAAGTCTAAAAGTCTAAAAGTCCAAAAGTACAAAAGCCCAAAAGTCCAAAAGCCCAAACGTTCAAACTTTTGGACTTTTGAGCGTTTGGACTTTTGGGAGACTTTTGGACTTGGGACTTTTGGACTTTAAGACTTTCGGACTTTTGGACTTGGAATTTAAGACTTAGGAATTTTGGACTTTTGGAAGACTTTGAACTTAGGACTTTTATACTTTTGGAGTTTTGGACTTTTGGATTTTTGGAGTTTTGGACGTTAGGACTTCTGCACTTTTGAAATTTGTCGTGTTGGACTTTTAGACTTTGGGACTTTCGGACTTTTGGACTTTTATACTTTGAGTTTTGGACTTTTGGATTTTTTAACTTTGGGACTTTTGAACATCAGTACTTTTGGACTTTTGGACTATTGAACTTTTGCACTTTAGGAGTTTTGGACTTTTATATTTTTGGACTTTGGGACTTGGTCTTTTAAATTTTCGGACTTCTGGAGTTTTGGACTTCTGGAAAACTTGGACTTCTGGACTTTTGAACATTTGTACTTGTGGGCTTTTGGACTTTTGGACTTTTGGACTTTTGTACTTTTGGACTTTTGGACTTTTGGTCTTTCTGGCTTTTGGGAGACTTGGACTTTGGACTTTTGGACTTTTAGACTTTTGGACTTTCGGACTTGGGTCTTTAAGACTTTTGAATTTTGAACTTTTGGAAGACTTTGGGCTTCGGACTTTTATACTTTTGGAGTTTTGGACTTTTAGAATTTTTGACTTTGGGACTTCTGGACTTTTGAACATTTGTACATTTGTACTTTTGGACTTTTATATTTTTGGACTTTGGGACTTGCACTTTAAGACTTTTGAATTTTGGACTTCGGACTTTTATACTTTTGAAGTTTTGGACTTTTTGATTTTTTGACTTTGGGACTTCTGGACTTTTGAACATTTGTACATTTGTACATTTGTACTTTTGGACTTTCATATTTTTGGACTTTGGGACTTGGACTTTTAAACTTTTGGACTTTTGGAGTTTTGGACTTCTGGACTTTTGAACATTTGTACTTTGGACTTTTGGGCTTTTGGACTGTTGAACTTTTGAACTCAAAGTAAATTAAAGTAAAATAAAGTAAAAGAAGTTTTACTTCTTACCTGTGTACACTAGTACACGCACACAATATTTTAATAAGTAATATAATAATAATAATTCTTCTCACATTCACACACCGCCATCTAGTTCCAAAGTAAGCACTAAGCTTGTACTTACTATGGATACTAGAAAACTGATAAACATAATTAGATACATTTCTTTTTCATTTAAGTACTTATACTACTTGCAAGTACATAATGCCCCAGATTATATTATAAGGTAAACGTACATTTCTAGTACATTTTTTGGCTAACCGCAAAACCGAAAGGTCCATTAGTACTCTGCGAAATAGATAGCGCCCGCTAGGAAAGATACTTCTTAGCGGTGACAATTCGATTGTTGTTTTCTCTTAATTCTTTAAGGTACATTTTTTTATATACAGGGTGTGGCGTAAATAGTGGTCCAACCGTCAGGGTGTGATAGACCAGGTGCCCCACTATAACATACTACAATATCATCCAAATTTACCCAAGGGTCTCAGAAAAAAATAACTTTTTTTGAAAAATCGTCCCTTTTTTGTAAAGTTGCCTGTAGATTATAGGAAAACAGCAATTTCTGATTTCTGTTTTTTCTCTCTTAAAGCTAAATACATAAGCTATCAAAAAATAATATTGTTAATAGAATTCCACAACAAACGTTTGAAATAAATATAAGTTCATCTCAATTTTCTCTCTAATTTTCAGGTATCATGAAAATTGTTCAACGTTTTTTATAAAAAATATGTACTACACTGATGCTACCCAAACGTTTAAAAATATGCTTATGTAATACTGATTTCAAAATGATACCATGTAAGGATTTCGCATAAACAGAAACTAGTAATTTTTACTGTTAAAGTTCAAAACGGGTTAAGAAAAATTACCAAAATCAACTTACATACATCACACTTATAATGTTTTTTTCATAGTAATAGTTCATAGTCGACATTATTATTATTTATTTAAAATCTTATAACCTAGATAGCGCCCGCGGCTCCATCCGCGTGGGATTTTGTAACTATTCTCGCTTTTATTTATTTTCTATCTGAAATTCTGTTCCCATTCCATGACAAATTCCTAGCGCGTGGAACTGCGGGCGCCATCACGGTTATGATTTTTTTAAACTATCGCAGTTTTTAACACTTCACGCGAAATACTATTTACTTACATTCACCGACGTTTCGGGCGTTCAACCGCGACCTTTATGTTGCCTGCGGTTTCACCCGCGATGAATTTTGTTACTATTCCCACTTCAGGTGGGATCATAAAAGCGAGAATAGTTACAAAATCCCACGCGGGTGGAGCCGCGGGCGCTATCTAGGTTATAAGATTTTAAATAAATAATAATAATGTCGACTATGAACTATTACTATGAAAAAAACGTTATAAGTGTGATGTATGTAAGTTGATTTTGGTCATTTTTCTTAACCCGTTTTGAACTTTAACAGTAAAAATTACTAGTTTCTGTTTATGCGAAATCCTTTCATGGTATCATTTCGAAATCAATATTACATAAGCATATTTTTAAACGTTTGGATAGCATCAGTGTAGTACATATTTTTTATAAAAAACGTTGAACAATTTTTATGATACCTGAAAATTAGAGAGAAAATTGAGATGAACTTATATTTATTTCAAACGTTTGTTGTGGAATTTTATTAACAATATTATTTTTTGATAGCTTATGTATTTAGCTTTAAGAGAGAAAAAACAGAAATCAGAAATAGCTGTTTTCCTATAATCTACAGGCAACTTTACAAAAAAGGGACGATTTTTCAAAAAAAGTTATTTTTTTCTGAGACCCTTGGGTAAATTTGGATGATATTGTAGTATGTTATAGTGGGGCACCTGTTCTATCACACCCTGACGGTTGGACCACTATTTACGCCACACCCTGTATAGCGTACAATTAGTACACATCTAGTACATTTCTTGACAAAAGAATGAACTTCGTAAAACGTCATGTCACCGCTACAAAATATGACACGGCCTGAGTCCCAATCCAGTTCGACTGTTCTGGCAGAGTTTAATATTCTACTATGGTTCTGGTGTTCAAAGTCTCCTACACCTTTACGAACCCATTGAGTTTAATTTCGGATATAGTAGACTCTTGGACTCTTGAGTGGCAAATTGTCAAAAAATTACTGGTGAAACGACTATTCTCTCATTTATTTAGAAACGGCCAAACCAAAAAAAAATGGTAAAACCACACTACACGGCAGGAGCCGCGGGCATTAGCTAGTCTCATAAACTCACACTCTTGTTTTGTTGTTCGGTTCAACGCATGGAGTTGGCACTTGAGTGCCACTGCTTTCTTTTATTTTCTCAAAAAATATTACATAGGTACATACTTCTTAAAGTTTCTTAATTAGGCGTTTATACAATTTATTCACAAATAGACAATTTTGAGACTGGTGCCTAAACTAGATACATTAGTATCTGTATTTATAGGTCACCGGGTTCGTCGCATTTATCTAAAAATACTAATAGATAGGTGCTTATAATCATGACGTAAGTAAACAAAAATATTTATTCACGAACCTATTCTTTTAAACAGCGCCATCTGATCCCAAAGTAAGGATAACCTGCTTGTGTTATGGGTACCAGACAACGGATACTTATTAATAATAAATCAATCAAAAATAATGCTATGCAAAAAGAAACTCTTTGAATACCTAAAACAAATAAATAAACTTATACAAAACTAGCTGACCCGTGCAACTTCGTTTGCGTGATAAATGAAGAACTGCTCGACCGATTTTGTGCAAACTTCACCTAAACCATCTATTAAATAGTCTGAACAAAGTCTAAACATTTGTTTTAGATAGGTGAGCCCGTTCTTGAGTTGTAACTGCTGCTTGCCTTCAATTTCATTCATGTAAGACAAATCCTGACAGCGACCGAATATGCGATTCTGACGGTAATCGAAAATGGAAGGCTGATTTGGGGATAGAAAGATTTCTATCAAGCAGACTGCCTCATTTGACATTTTGATCACTTTACTAATTTTTATCTAAATGTACTCGTACGTATAGCTATAATTTTTAAATTAAGAACTTGATTAATGATGAAATATTATAACTTTGAAAGTTTAAGTTAATAGTGAGCCCTCGTGAATTTATGACTACTATAAAGTTCAGTAGGTCCATTAGGGGAGCGAGAAAACACGATCTAAAGCGTGACTTATACAGCGACAATGTGGGACAGGAACAGCACAAGATGCCGCTTTGAACATTTTTGGCATACAAGCACAGTATAAAGAGAAAACCTCTGTAAGCTGTGATACAAGTATACAATGCCACGCCTGCGTCGCGCCGCCCGGTATATAATATTATTATTATACACGCAGTCTCAGAACCTTAATTACCTATGACAAAGGTTCGAAAATGCATTATACCTGCGTAGCGTCTGTTCCACACCGTCACCGTAGGCCGCTTCTGTATAATTCATGCCTTAGGAAGGGTGCAAAATCGTTTTAATTCAATAAATTCATCATTTGATACGAAAAATGTAACATTATTGTGTCCCTAACGTGTTGTAGAGATTATTTAGCTAATTTTGTAGCTTCAAAAAGTGCCCTGGGTCGAATTAAAGAAAATAAAAGTACTTATGTGAGACTATACCTTCATATTTCGTCCTTTATTCACATAGTGGGCAAAAGCGAACCAATATTGAATAGGACATTTATTACTATAGTTTTGTTCCTTAGCAAATATCTCCCAAGCGACATATTCAATTATCGAATTCCTGCGAAGTTATCTATTTGACTGTAAGTAAACTACTTACGGTGACATATGGGATAAGGGTACTTTCTAAGGTCTGTTTACACTGGCCGCTTACAATGGGTATTCCGGTCACACCCCTTTGAAGTTAATCTGAAGCTTATCCCAATGTCAATTTGCTGACTGATTTACGTTTAATCATGTAGGTGTAATGTGTGGAAATAGATGTGGGTGCGACGATATCTGTGGTCTCTGTTGCAAACAATTGATTCGTTTAATCTTCGATAAACTATGTTGTAGCCTTTATCATCTTCTATACATATAATAAAATGATAGAAAAGCCAAAACTGTACATTGAAAATATTAACAAAAAAATACTCGCCGGGTGTTCTACATAAGATACCGAAGCTGAAAATATAGTTAGAATTTTTTTTGTCTGTTTGTCTGTTTGTCTGTTTGTCTGTTTGCTTTGCTTTGTCCGGAAGGATCTCGAAAAGTACTGAACAGATTTGGTTCAAATTTTGCACAAATATTACTTAGGTGAGTGGTCTTGAAATAGGCTATATATTATCACGCCACATATCCTAGGGGCTAAGCAGAGAGCAATGAAATGTTTAAACCGTTGGATTGATTTAATTAAAACGCAGCAGGAATATTAGTAGGAGATAGGTTTTACACTCAGACAACATATTATTACGCTAAATTTTTTAGGACCTCGGCAGAGAACAATGAAAATCTGTTTGTATATTTTTGCAAAATACAGAAATTACTGAATAATTTTAATTAATCTTTTATTTGAATAGCAATCTAGAGGTTGGATCTTTAAATAGGCTATATATTATCACGCTACATATCCTAGGGACTAGGCAGAGGCTAATGAAATATGTAAGTATGTGGATTGATTAAACTAAAACGTTGCAGTAATAATAGTAAGAGATTGGTTTTACACACCGGTTACATATTATCACGCTAAATATCTTGGAGGCCCGGTAGGGAAAAATTAAATTCTGTGTTTGCTACGATATCCAGACGACTGATATACATACTTATATAATTCTAAATACATACATATTATACATAGAAAACACCCAAACTCCGAAACAAACATTTGTGGAACACACAACTAATTGGAACAACCCAAAAATCGAACCAAGCCCTCCGGCGCGACAGGCGGTTTCACTACCACCGACTACGCCACAGAGGCAGTCAATGAAATTATATTTCATATTCTTTCATACAATTATTCTAACGGCTTGACAGACACAAAATATATTTGTTTATATGTTTACGAGCAACAATCAAAAGTACCTAACTGCAAAGATTAGTAGTAGTAATTTATAGGCTTGATAAAGAACAATAATCAAATTCATTAGAGTACGTGTTTGTTTTTAAATATGCATTTAGTATATAACATAATAAGTAAGTTTATCAGTTTTCTAGATCTCATAGCTCACACTAATATAAATCAAATTTCAGGCTACGCTATACTATTGTACAAGCCATGTAATATGTAGTATACTTTTTTATAACGTGAAGGAAAATCCATCGTGGATGCTATGCCGGACTCCTACCAATTAAAAAAAACCTTAAGTAACGTCTAACAGCCTATGGTTGGGAGCCCCGGGTAAGCCCTCGGAAGGATGTCCCAGGACTCCCAGCAGACCCACGGCCGCCACTGCGTCCTCGCCTAGGAGGTGGTTCGGGTGCTATGCCACGTCTTTGGGGGTTTCGGGTGCGATCCCGCTTTTAAGGGGGGGGGGGGCCTGAGTAAACGCCTTCGGCGCGGACTGAATTATTTTACAATAGCCTTAATCATTAAGCTCTTTTATCATTAAGCCAACACGCCAGTTTAGATTTACCCTCACATTCAAAGGGATCCTTGAATTCTAGGTTTTGCAAAAGTTGGGATGTCTCTAATTCCTGAACTAGAAAACCTTTAACATGGAAACTTGTGTGAAACATTCATTACAGTATTCCCTTTATAACACTAAAAAAAAAATTTTGGAATCCGTAAACGCATTGAGAAGTAACAACTAAAAAACCGTTTTGTCTTTCATCCCTTCTCCCAAAGGAACCGCGTAAAATATCGAGATCAAAAGTATCCTAGAACCTTCCTCGGATTATAAGCTCTGATTGTACTAAGTTTCATTCAAATCCATTCAGTAACTTCGGCGTGATACTTACTCGGAATACAGACAGACAGACACACATGAAAAATGTAATTTCATTTTCGGCTTCAGTAGACTCTCGACCCTCAACAGTTTTATTATATGTATAGACTAGCTAACCATCGCAACTTCGTATACGTCACATAAGATCTATGAAAGGAGAGGTATTTCTTCATCATACTCATCAAGCAGCGTGTGAAACTGCCCTGTTTGCTTAATCAAAAAAGAGCTTAAAGATTAAGTCTATTCTAAAGCAATTCAGTCCACGCCTTCGGCGCGGACTGAATTATTTTACAATAGCCATAACCATTAAGCAGCTCTTTTATGATTAAGCCAACACGCCACACAAACGTTGTTTATAATGAACATTCTTAAAACAACTTTACTGAAAAATGTTGAGCTTTGGCTACAGTGACATAGGTACATAAATTAAATCACCTTAAACATAATAAGTACATGCATACGGTCACGCCTTTATCCCCAAAGGGGTATCGAGTCATATTATATGTTTACCTTTTTTTAATTTGTCCCACGTAACGTAATAGGTAATGAGCCGCATTGCCGTGTTGAAATGGACAGGCGTTAGTACTGCCTACTTTTGAAAATTATTAAATCTATAAGGTCTTCAACTTGGTTTAACGACTGCCATTTACTGGCTACCGTTAGCGTTAGTGTTATCGTCTCAAATCTTCCGATTATGCGTAAAGTTTTCAGTCTGTGGCCCTAATCTAACAAACGTTTCGAATTCGCGCTTCGCCATACTACTTACTCTTATAATTATTAAAGGGGCTAATTAATAAACACGTACGTCATACCGGCCTTGGACCCACTAAAACCATGAGGTCTCTTCCTATCCATCTAGCGCAGTCCTAAGGTATCCTTTAGTGGGCTTACCCGGGGCTCCCAATCGTAGGCTGTTAGGTAGGATACGTGTGGTTTTTAGTCAGTGGGAGTCATAGTACATTCATGTGGTATTTTCCTCACGTTAAAAAAATCCATCTAGCGCATAACTCCCCGGGTAAGTTGGAGGATGTCCTAAATTTGTTCCCACATTTTGGTTACGACTTATCCTAGAGGCTCAAATAGAATACGGTTCAAACTTTGCTTATAACATAATTTCCACGCGGACGAAGTCGCGGGTAACAGCTAGTCTCAAATAAAAAGAATTCACAGCAATGCTTGCTCTACAGTCGTTTTTTAGGATTACCTCGCCATTACCATCACCTGCAACATGTGTTTAAAACCCACTGAGCACCATTAACACCCATCAAAGACCAAATATTTAGTAAAAAATGCTCTTTGTCTATTAGAAACATACAAATATGGGTCATTGTAGGAAATTATGTCCAAAAATAGTGAGGGGAAATTGACTTCAGTGAATACGACCAAATGACCTTTACACGCAACTCATGAATACGAATGATTTGACCTTTCCTCATATATATTGTGTACGGAAGCTCCTATAATATGGTACATACCTTCATGTTATATAGGTGACACACTTTTCTTCATTTTGAACGTTATCAATACATGTAATTTAATTAATTAGTTATAAATGGTTTTAGTTAATGCTGCTGAGTTTTTAGAAGCGCTTGTTAGATTCGTCTCGTAGAGGGTAGGTATATCAATACATACGGTCACGCCTTTTATCCCCGAAGGGATAGCCAGAGGCATATTCTGTAAGGAGGGTATTAGCTAACAAGTTATGAAATGAAAAGAAATGAATATGAGATAAATTATCTTTATTCTCGTCAAGATTTCCAATTCTACATTTACCGCCAGATTCGCAATAGGTAGAGCCTATGAGAAAGAACCTGGCAATAAAACTCACGGCCACTCTTTTCAAAGTCACAATAATTGCTATACATCTATTTCTACTATAATCTAATTCCATCAATAGTTGGTACACGTCATTCATTACAATTAATAGCAACACGGGTCATATCTTTACAAATAGTTCAGCAGGATAGTACCTATGTACAATATCTTTTAAACCAAGCCATGGGCAGTATAAAATAACTTTGAATACAATCAATCAAATCGGTCTATGGCAGTCCAGCACCGCTGGACGTAGACCTCTGCTAATTTCAACACATATATTACACATCACATCAGATCAGATAAATTACATAAGTTATTAATGAGGAACGTACCCTTAAGACGGCTGCTCAGCGACTGACTGGCCCAACAATATAAATTCCAAGTAATACGTATCATACATAACGTATTGCTACTATACAGAAAGACATTTACTAATTCTATTAATTTTAATTAACTACTGAACCATATCTGTACCTACTTCAAAAGACAACTTGACGAACAATAATGGCCGTTGCTCTGTAAGTGCAGACACTTTTATATCTTCGCAATTGGTGGGGTAGGATATTACGTAATATTGTAGAAGTGGTCGAAAACCTATCTTTTCGATACTTAAAAACTTGACACTAAATTTAGAAATAAATATTAAATTAAAATACTATTAAAATAAAAATATAACAAACTAGCTGTTACCCGCGACTTCGTCCGCGTGGAAATTATGTTATAAGCAAAGTTTGAACCGTATTCTATTTGAGCCTCTAGGATAAGTCGTAACCAAAATGTGGGAACAAATTTAGGACATCCTCCAACTTACCCGGGGAGTTATGCGCTAGATGGATTTTTTTAACGTGAGGAAAATACCACATGAATGTACTATGACTCCCACTGACTAAAAACCACACGTATCCTACCTAACAGCCTACGATTGGGAGCCCCGGGTAAGCCCACTAAAGGATACCTTAGGACTGCGCTAGATGGATAGGAAGAGACCTCATGGTTTTAGTGGGTCCAAGGCCGGTATGACGTACGTGTTTATTAATTAGCCCCTTTAATAATTATAAGAGTAAGTAGTATGGCGAAGCGCGAATTCGAAACGTTTGTTAGATTAGGGCCACAGACTGAAAACTTTACGCATAATCGGAAGATTTGAGACGATAACACTAACGCTAACGGTAGCCAGTAAATGGCAGTCGTTAAACCAAGTTGAAGACCTTATAGATTTAATAATTTTCAAAAGTAGGCAGTACTAACGCCTGTCCATTTCAACACGGCAATGCGGCTCACCACCTATTACGTTACGTGGGACAAATTAAAAAAAGGTAAACATATAATATGACTCGATACCCCTTTGGGGATAAAGGCGTGACCGTATGCATGTACTTATTATGTTTAAGGTGATTTAATTTATGTACCTATGTCACTGTAGCCAAAGCTCAACATTTTTCAGTAAAGTTGTTTTAAGAATGTTCATTATAAACAACGTTTGTGTGGCGTGTTGGCTTAATCATAAAAGAGCTGCTTAATGGTTATGGCTATTGTAAAATAATTCAGTCCGCGCCGAAGGCGTGGACTGAATTGCTTTAGAATAGACTTAATCTTTAAGCTCTTTTTTGATTAAGCAAACAGGGCAGTTTCACACGCTGCTTGATGAGTATGATGAAGAAATACCTCTCCTTTCATAGATCTTATGTGACGTATACGAAGTTGCGATGGTTAGCTAGTCTATACATATAATAAAACTGTTGAGGGTCGAGAGTCTACTGAAGCCGAAAATGAAATTACATTTTTCATGTGTGTCTGTCTGTCTGTATTCCGAGTAAGTATCACGCCGAAGTTACTGAATGGATTTGAATGAAACTTAGTACAATCAGAGCTTATAATCCGAGGAAGGTTCT
Organism: Miltochrista miniata; assembly: GCA_933228765.1. Taxonomy (NCBI): domain Eukaryota; kingdom Metazoa; phylum Arthropoda; class Insecta; order Lepidoptera; family Erebidae; genus Miltochrista; species Miltochrista miniata. The sequence continues at coordinate 29,277,656 of OW121752.1, read as the reverse complement.
AGGATACTTTTGATCTCGATATTTTACGCGGTTCCTTTGGGAGAAGGGATGAAAGACAAAACGGTTTTTTAGTTGTTACTTCTCAATGCGTTTACGGATTCCAAAATTTTTTTTTAGTGTTATAAAGGGAATACTGTAATGAATGTTTCACACAAGTTTCCATGTTAAAGGTTTTCTAGTTCAGGAATTAGAGACATCCCAACTTTTGCAAAACCTAGAATTCAAGGATCCCTTTGAATGTGAGGGTAAATCTAAACTGGCGTGTTGGCTTAATGATAAAAGAGCTTAATGATTAAGGCTATTGTAAAATAATTCAGTCCGCGCCGAAGGCGTTTACTCAGGCCCCCCCCCCCCCTTAAAAGCGGGATCGCACCCGAAACCCCCAAAGACGTGGCATAGCACCCGAACCACCTCCTAGGCGAGGACGCAGTGGCGGCCGTGGGTCTGCTGGGAGTCCTGGGACATCCTTCCGAGGGCTTACCCGGGGCTCCCAACCATAGGCTGTTAGACGTTACTTAAGGTTTTTTTTAATTGGTAGGAGTCCGGCATAGCATCCACGATGGATTTTCCTTCACGTTATAAAAAAGTATACTACATATTACATGGCTTGTACAATAGTATAGCGTAGCCTGAAATTTGATTTATATTAGTGTGAGCTATGAGATCTAGAAAACTGATAAACTTACTTATTATGTTATATACTAAATGCATATTTAAAAACAAACACGTACTCTAATGAATTTGATTATTGTTCTTTATCAAGCCTATAAATTACTACTACTAATCTTTGCAGTTAGGTACTTTTGATTGTTGCTCGTAAACATATAAACAAATATATTTTGTGTCTGTCAAGCCGTTAGAATAATTGTATGAAAGAATATGAAATATAATTTCATTGACTGCCTCTGTGGCGTAGTCGGTGGTAGTGAAACCGCCTGTCGCGCCGGAGGGCTTGGTTCGATTTTTGGGTTGTTCCAATTAGTTGTGTGTTCCACAAATGTTTGTTTCGGAGTTTGGGTGTTTTCTATGTATAATATGTATGTATTTAGAATTATATAAGTATGTATATCAGTCGTCTGGATATCGTAGCAAACACAGAATTTAATTTTTCCCTACCGGGCCTCCAAGATATTTAGCGTGATAATATGTAACCGGTGTGTAAAACCAATCTCTTACTATTATTACTGCAACGTTTTAGTTTAATCAATCCACATACTTACATATTTCATTAGCCTCTGCCTAGTCCCTAGGATATGTAGCGTGATAATATATAGCCTATTTAAAGATCCAACCTCTAGATTGCTATTCAAATAAAAGATTAATTAAAATTATTCAGTAATTTCTGTATTTTGCAAAAATATACAAACAGATTTTCATTGTTCTCTGCCGAGGTCCTAAAAAATTTAGCGTAATAATATGTTGTCTGAGTGTAAAACCTATCTCCTACTAATATTCCTGCTGCGTTTTAATTAAATCAATCCAACGGTTTAAACATTTCATTGCTCTCTGCTTAGCCCCTAGGATATGTGGCGTGATAATATATAGCCTATTTCAAGACCACTCACCTAAGTAATATTTGTGCAAAATTTGAACCAAATCTGTTCAGTACTTTTCGAGATCCTTCCGGACAAAGCAAAGCAAACAGACAAACAGACAAACAGACAAACAGACAAACAGACAAAAAAAATTCTAACTATATTTTCAGCTTCGGTATCTTATGTAGAACACCCGGCGAGTATTTTTTTGTTAATATTTTCAATGTACAGTTTTGGCTTTTCTATCATTTTATTATATGTACTAGCTGTTACCCGCGACTTCGTCCGCGTGGAAATTATGTTATAAGCAAAGTTTGAACCGTATTCTATTTGAGCCTCTAGGATAAGTCGTAACCAAAATGTGGGAACAAATTTAGGACATCCTCCAACTTACCCGGGGAGTTATGCGCTAGATGGATTTTTTTAACGTGAGGAAAATACCACATGAATGTACTATGACTCCCACTGACTAAAAACCACACGTATCCTACCTAACAGCCTACGATTGGGAGCCCCGGGTAAGCCCACTAAAGGATACCTTAGGACTGCGCTAGATGGATAGGAAGAGACCTCATGGTTTTAGTGGGTCCAAGGCCGGTATGACGTACGTGTTTATTAATTAGCCCCTTTAATAATTATAAGAGTAAGTAGTATGGCGAAGCGCGAATTCGAAACGTTTGTTAGATTAGGGCCACAGACTGAAAACTTTACGCATAATCGGAAGATTTGAGACGATAACACTAACGCTAACGGTAGCCAGTAAATGGCAGTCGTTAAACCAAGTTGAAGACCTTATAGATTTAATAATTTTCAAAAGTAGGCAGTACTAACGCCTGTCCATTTCAACACGGCAATGCGGCTCATTACCTATTACGTTACGTGGGACAAATTAAAAAAAGGTAAACATATAATATGACTCGATACCCCTTTGGGGATAAAGGCGTGACCGTATGCATGTACTTATTATGTTTAAGGTGATTTAATTTATGTACCTATGTCACTGTAGCCAAAGCTCAACATTTTTCAGTAAAGTTGTTTTAAGAATGTTCATTATAAACAACGTTTGTGTGGCGTGTTGGCTTAATCATAAAAGAGCTGCTTAATGGTTATGGCTATTGTAAAATAATTCAGTCCGCGCCGAAGGCGTGGACTGAATTGCTTTAGAATAGACTTAATCTTTAAGCTCTTTTTTGATTAAGCAAACAGGGCAGTTTCACACGCTGCTTGATGAGTATGATGAAGAAATACCTCTCCTTTCATAGATCTTATGTGACGTATACGAAGTTGCGATGGTTAGCTAGTCTATACATATAATAAAACTGTTGAGGGTCGAGAGTCTACTGAAGCCGAAAATGAAATTACATTTTTCATGTGTGTCTGTCTGTCTGTATTCCGAGTAAGTATCACGCCGAAGTTACTGAATGGATTTGAATGAAACTTAGTACAATCAGAGCTTATAATCCGAGGAAGGTTCTAGGATACTTTTGATCTCGATATTTTACGCGGTTCCTTTGGGAGAAGGGATGAAAGACAAAACGGTTTTTTAGTTGTTACTTCTCAATGCGTTTACGGATTCCAAAATTTTTTTTTTAGTGTTATAAAGGGAATACTGTAATGAATGTTTCACACAAGTTTCCATGTTAAAGGTTTTCTAGTTCAGGAATTAGAGACATCCCAACTTTTGCAAAACCTAGAATTCAAGGATCCCTTTGAATGTGAGGGTAAATCTAAACTGGCGTGTTGGCTTAATGATAAAAGAGCTTAATGATTAAGGCTATTGTAAAATAATTCAGTCCGCGCCGAAGGCGTTTACTCAGGCCCCCCCCCCCCTTAAAAGCGGGATCGCACCCGAAACCCCCAAAGACGTGGCATAGCACCCGAACCACCTCCTAGGCGAGGACGCAGTGGCGGCCGTGGGTCTGCTGGGAGTCCTGGGACATCCTTCCGAGGGCTTACCCGGGGCTCCCAACCATAGGCTGTTAGACGTTACTTAAGGTTTTTTTTAATTGGTAGGAGTCCGGCATAGCATCCACGATGGATTTTCCTTCACGTTATAGAAAAGTATACTACATATTACATGGCTTGTACAATAGTATAGCGTAGCCTGAAATTTGATTTATATTAGTGTGAGCTATGAGATCTAGAAAACTGATAAACTTACTTATTATGTTATATACTAAATGCATATTTAAAAACAAACACGTACTCTAATGAATTTGATTATTGTTCTTTATCAAGCCTATAAATTACTACTACTAATCTTTGCAGTTAGGTACTTTTGATTGTTGCTCGTAAACATATAAACAAATATATTTTGTGTCTGTCAAGCCGTTAGAATAATTGTATGAAAGAATATGAAATATAATTTCATTGACTGCCTCTGTGGCGTAGTCGGTGGTAGTGAAACCGCCTGTCGCGCCGGAGGGCTTGGTTCGATTTTTGGGTTGTTCCAATTAGTTGTGTGTTCCACAAATGTTTGTTTCGGAGTTTGGGTGTTTTCTATGTATAATATGTATGTATTTAGAATTATATAAGTATGTATATCAGTCGTCTGGATATCGTAGCAAACACAGAATTTAATTTTTCCCTACCGGGCCTCCAAGATATTTAGCGTGATAATATGTAACCGGTGTGTAAAACCAATCTCTTACTATTATTACTGCAACGTTTTAGTTTAATCAATCCACATACTTACATATTTCATTAGCCTCTGCCTAGTCCCTAGGATATGTAGCGTGATAATATATAGCCTATTTAAAGATCCAACCTCTAGATTGCTATTCAAATAAAAGATTAATTAAAATTATTCAGTAATTTCTGTATTTTGCAAAAATATACAAACAGATTTTCATTGTTCTCTGCCGAGGTCCTAAAAAATTTAGCGTAATAATATGTTGTCTGAGTGTAAAACCTATCTCCTACTAATATTCCTGCTGCGTTTTAATTAAATCAATCCAACGGTTTAAACATTTCATTGCTCTCTGCTTAGCCCCTAGGATATGTGGCGTGATAATATATAGCCTATTTCAAGACCACTCACCTAAGTAATATTTGTGCAAAATTTGAACCAAATCTGTTCAGTACTTTTCGAGATCCTTCCGGACAAAGCAAAGCAAACAGACAAACAGACAAACAGACAAACAGACAAAAAAAATTCTAACTATATTTTCAGCTTCGGTATCTTATGTAGAACACCCGGCGAGTATTTTTTTGTTAATATTTTCAATGTACAGTTTTGGCTTTTCTATCATTTTATTATATGTATAGATAGATAAAAATCAATCTAGTGGTTCACCACGTGTTAAATGAAAATTATAGTAACTTACTTATTTATAAGCATATCTTACACGCTCGTGGCCCCGCGGTCACAGTGGTTTGTAAACGATCACTGCAGTAAGTAACTTTCACTATGGCCGGTCCTTGGATGGGTGACCATCCATGTGACCACTTTTTGATATCTATTTAAGCGTGTATGTGCCTAGGAAGGCACGTTATGTCGTTGGTCTCAGCTGCTAGTCGTTAAACCAAGCTGAAGGCCTTTTTAGGCGACTTGAAAAATTTCAACAGCAGGCAGTCACAACCTATTACGTGATACAAATTCTAACAAAGGTGAAATGTGGGCATATGATATGCCTCTGCCTACCCCTTTGGGGATAAAGGCGTGACTAAATGTATGCTGTGATTTAATCGTATTTTATATTTTCGGTGCTGCTATGTATAAACTGCATGTATTTCTAAATCGAAATATATAAGTATTTTTATAATTTGATCCCATAGCACGAGCTTATATTAGCTGTATTGGGCTAGATGCCTTTGCGTGAGATTGTCCCATAATATTTATTAAAGTAAGAAGCGAAGGTAGTCTCATTTTTTCAGTGTTCAGGTAATGATAGAGCTGCGAAGCGTTTTGTGGTACGAGTAGTCCAGAAATGTGTGATCGCTCAAGATAATGGGCTTCACGTGCCTTCAAAGCATAGAAATGATCGGAAGTGTAAATGCCACAGACAATCACCTACCTCAGAAATAACCGTAGAGTATCGTATCGTATCTGGAACACTACTGAACTAGGAAGGGCTACAAAGTCTGTCGGGATCTGGAACATCCCTCCGGGCTTAGCCGGAGCTTCTGACCGTAGGCAGTGGTAGTGGCTACGAGCAGTAATATTTTTCGATGTGGTATAAAACTCGTAGAGCTTGATTTGCTGACGAGATTCTTTAACCAAAATTTATATCTCACATAGAAGCCTGTCCGAATTCACTCTAGCTACTTCCGTGTCAAGAAAATAAAATATCGAAAAATATGTTCTCAAACATCAAAACAAATCATTTCGTACCACGGTTGTAAACTTACCTATATGAACTCTAAGACAAATATTAAGAAGTTAAAAACTAAACTTGATGAATTAATTTATCGTGTGCGAGTTGCCGTGCAGCGTGCGCCATCTATTATACAAGTTGAAAGTGTTTACAACGCAAAAGTTTGGTAAGCACCTTACAGTTGGCTAGCTACTGAAGTAAAAAGTTCTCACCTGTGCCATTAAACTTGAAACGGATTACAGCTATAAGATATCTATTATATAAAAATAAGTCGGGTTTTCCTTCCTGACGCTATAACTCCAGAACGCACGAACCGATTTCCACGGTTTTGCATTCGTTGGAAAGGTCGCGGGCTCCTTGAGGTTTATAGCAAAGAAAATTCAGGAAAAATTTCAACAGAAAAGCGGGAAAATCATTTTTCACATACAGCCCCATCGCGGGCGAAGCTGCGGGCATCAGCTAGTTAGAGATAAAGTTCTAACGCCTTTAATATCTTCATTATTCACTGAAGAATTACAAGCTGACGAAGAATAACTCAATTTTATTCCTGTTACTTGTTTCTGTACTGTTTCATAGATACTATGCAATATTCCGAGAGCTGGCACGAATTTTTGGGTAGGTATTTGAGGCAAGCTGAAAACTTGTCAGATACCTGTCCTATTATATCCCAACTCGGAATTGCAGACCTGGCTGGTGAGTATCGGGGCTAAATCAACCCCTGAATTTTTAAAAATATTATTTTTTTTTCCCAAAAAATATATTTGAGGCACTACGCAATTTATATTATGTTGCAGTGTAATACTTAATGAATACGAAAAAAAATAAGCCAGATAATTTAATCGGGGTTTTAACATTGCCAGACGCGTGCAAAAATATTTTGCAAAAAATTATAAAAAATGTTTTTGAGGCAGCTTGAAAATTTAATGGAGCGTTATTTATAAGTAAAAAATAAGATTCCCAAAAAAGACAGATCGTTTCGGTGGGGCTTTCTACCTGCCAGGTGATCAAACAAATAATGAATGGGTACGAGCCTGTAGTGCTATAGACAAGCTGGAGTGTGAGAGAGCGCATAACGACAGCTGTCTTCGTTCTTGCTTGCCGCGTTACTATTAGCTCTGGCGAAGCCACGTGCGACCCATGAGGTTTCTAGTTAAAATTTCGGAGTAAATATATTAAATTTTCTGAATTTCTACTAAAAACATTTTGCGTAAAAGAGATTGTATTGATTTATGGCCGTTACGTATTAAAAAAAAACAATAATTAAAAAAAAAATGTGTGCGTGTACTAGTGTACACACGTAAGAAGTGAAACTTCTTCATAACCTTATTTTTCAAGCCCAAAAGCCCAAAAGTCCAAAAGTCCAAAAGCCCAAAAGTCCAAAAGTCCAAAAGCCCAAAAGCCCAAAAACCCAAAAGCCGAAAAGCCGAAAAGCCCAAGAGCCCAAAAGCCGAAAAGCCGAAAAGCCGAAAAACCTGAAAGCCGAAAATCCGAAAAGCCCAAAAGCCGAAAAGCCGAAAAGCCGAAAAGCCGAAAAGCCGAAAAGCCCGAAAGCCGAAAAGCCGAAAAGCCGAAAAGCCGAAAAGCCCGAAAGCCGAAAAGCCGAAAAGCCCAAAAGCCGAAAAGCCGAAAAGCTCAAAAGCCGAAAAGCCCTAAAGCCCAAAAGCCCAAAAGTCCAAAAGCCCAAAGTCCCAAAGTACAAAAGTCCAAAAATCTACAAACGACATGCTATCCCTGGATAAAGTACTCTTAATTCGAATCCACCGTGGTGGGGAACAGAACAAAGATGGCGCGTAACCAAAAATCGTGACGTGACGTGACGTGACGTGACGCAAATTTTTTTCCAACGCCGATAAAGAAGTTTCACTTCAATAAAAAATCGAAAAACCAGGTTCATAAAAACATAATAACTCTCCATTAGTACAATTATTTCAAGTATAAAATAAAATTGAAATAAATTCTATTCATTTATTAATATTTTAGAGATATTGAGTTAATATAAATGTAGGAACCTACTTATAATTTGGTCAAACTAATTTTATTCTATATTTTATACAACCCGTTTTATTTTATTTATCTTTTAATTTTTTAAATGTTTAAAATTACATAATTAAACATATTTCGGAATAGGAATAATAATAAATTATATAGGAATAATAATATATTATATATTACTAGTACCTATATATTATTACTAGCTGACCCGCGCAACTTCGTTTGCGCCGCATAATAGAGAGTATTACCTGTTCCCGTCGCATTTACTCCCGTTGCGTTGTGTTTACTCCCGTAGCGTCTCGTCGTTAATATTCAATACTACGTGTGTGAGAGAGAGAGAGAGAGAGAGAGAAAGAGAGAGAGAGAGAGAGAGAGAGAGAGAGAGAGAGAGAGAGAGAGAGAGAGGTTTCTCGTCGCGTGTATTCCCGTCGCATTATTTTTAAGAACAATTTAGTTTATGAAAGAGGTATCCCGTGGCATTATTGTAGAAAAAAATTGATTGCCATTAAAATGGTTATTGTGCACCAACCCAAAGATAGACACATGCTATCGCGCAATTTTTTTAGAACTTTTTTAAGAGAAACAATTTTGTACATAACTATAAATAAAAAAATAGACTGCAACGAAGCTCTCAAAAGGAATAACTTTTTCCCCGTTTTTGAAACATTTACTATTACTGCTCCGCTCCTATTCGTTGTAGCGTGATGCTATATAGCCTATGACACTCCACAATAACGTAGCTTTCTATTGGTGAAAGAATTTTTAAAATCGGTTCAGTAGATTCCGAGATTACCCCTTACAATTTAACAAACACACAAACTTTACCTCTTTATAATATTAGTATAGAAGTATAGATTAGTATAGATTATATATTATTAGTATTATTTATTATTATATATTATTAGTATTATAATGTGCTCTATTGTTTGCTTAGTCAGATGAACGTCTGAGACACAGGATTAACATCCTAGTTCAGACAAGGATCTGATAATACACTGTAACAACTTCTTGCCGTAGCTGATAGGTATTCCATTACTTTAGTCAAGTGTAAGTTAAACCATGAATTGTAAGATATTAACGATTGTACTGCTTTTATTACTTTGATATAGAAAAAGAAAATATTATGTATGTGCCTACAATGACTGAATTACTGTAATCCTAATATTTTAAGTGATATTTGTATTGTTTTTGATGAAATAAATTTAAACCTCATGGGTGCCATGCCAATAGTTACGCGGCAAGCAAGAACGAAGACAGCTGTCGTTATGCGCTCTCTCTCTCACACTACAGCTTGTCTATATATAGCACTACAGGCTCGTACCCATTCATTATTTGTTTGATCACCTGGCAGGTAGAAAGCCCCACCGAAACGATCTGTCTTTTTGGGAATCTTATTTTTTACTTATAAATAACGCTCCATTAAAATTTCAAACTGCCTCAAAAACATTTTTTATAATTTTTTGCAAAATATTTTTGCACGCGTCTGGCAATGTTAAAACCCTGATTAAATTATCTGGCTTATTTTTTTTCGTATTCATTAAGTATTACACTGCAACATATATAAATTGCGTAGTGCCTCAAATATATTTTTTGGAAAAAAAAAAAAATATTTTTAAAAATTTAGGGGTTGATTTAGCCCCGCTACTCACCAGCCAGGTCTGCAATTCCGAGTTGGGATAAAGTAGGAGAGGTATCTGACAAGTTTTCAGCTTGCCTCAAATACCTACCCAAAAATTCGTGCCAGCTCTCGGACTACAACTTATTCGCCTTATAATAATTGGTCAGTTTTAATTTTCAAGGCAGTATTGAAATGGTATTGGACCATACTACCAACCGCCAAATAGATTGAAAGGATTGATTAGAGTCTGTTGTCCTTCTCTTTGCCATCACCTCAACGCAGTGTAACATTTTCAGGGACACGACGATAAATCGTTGAATTCGGTAGTTGAATTAAATTCAACTGTTGAATTGTTGAATACCCTACGTCGATAGAATCCAGCGCATCGAAATAAAAAAATTGTTGTGAAGACCTAGTTTATTTAATGTAAAAGAATACGTTTAAAATTTAGCATAAAGAAGTTACAGAGTAGGAGTAAATCATTTTCTCCCTTCTCTGGCTATGTTCACAACTGAACCGCTGCGAACTGGTTTTGATGGACGTGAAGCGTATATCAATCGTTGGATAAGTTTAAAGACAGTGGTAAGTCCCTTATACCTCAAAATTTTGTTGTGTTTTACCTTTCTAAGAAATTTTTCATTGAAAGGCGGTTTTTCATTGAAGGGTGGTTTTAACTTAAGTTTTCCCTCCTGTATATACGTGAACAGAAAGTGAAAGAGAGGCTCGAGGCTTTGAGCTAGCATCAACGCCTATGGGGTTACTTATTCTGAAACGTGATTAACGACGCATTCGTATAAAAAAATATAAATGAAGGCTGCGGTTTTTGAAGAGTACCTAAACTCCTTAAGAACGAGTTTTGGTAGGGGAAAATCTTATGGGTTCGTGCCTCGAAGTGTTGCATACATTGATGTGCAACTCACGTCACATCGTGTAGAAAGCTTTTTACATAGGTAGAATCTTTTCACTTACATAGTATCAACGTCATGTTATTTTCCCTTCTATCGACTGTCGTCATGACTATCTTTTTATTAAACCTCCGAAATAAAAGTGAAAACCCACGTCCGCTCCAAAAAAAACAACAGTCCGCTTCAAAAGCCAATCACAAATTCTCAATAAATAATAACTGAGTTACGAAAGTACTCATACACAAAAATCATACATTATTTATATGACACACGGGCACCGTTTGTTGCCAAACCCGTTTACTATACAAGGTTAGTAGGCCAGCAACTGTTTTTACCAATGCACAATTGCACATGAAGAGATTATATCCGAATGATGTGCAGATCCTGCTACTGGAGCCACGCCAAATCCAAGCGCCCCCGGGTACACCGTTCTGTTGCCAAGACCTAACTGATCGATGGCCTTAGGAATTTGCAAGCGGATTTTCAGACTAAAGAAAATATTTCGCGAGCAACAAAATCCAATTTTGATAAAAAATGATATCCAAGCTGGGACTATGACTTTTTGAGTGTGTCGTTGCTTGCCAAATTGTATTCTCAATGTAGGTAATGGAACCTGATTTGGTATCTAGTTTATATTTTTCTTTCAATCTGTTCATCTACCATCGATTTTTTGTCACTTTATAGATAGTGGTGAATAAAATCAAATTATGTACGTTCTTGTAATGATTTAAATATCCGTGCATCGGAGAGACCGCCTCTATTCGTGTCTTTGGTTTTATTTTACTCTGTTTATTAAATTAGAAACATCTGGGATAGTCTAGGTAATGGTGCATTTTGGTCAAGTGCTATTTGAGCCACACGCTTTCGGTAGCTGGTAATTTGTACCAACAAACTTTTTACTTAAGAAAACATTTTACTTTTTTTTTCTTTTCTCTATCTATACTTATAGTATTAAACGGCGTGAGTGGGATACATCGCAACAACTGCTGAGTCTGTAGCTGCTGAGAGAGTAGACGACGCAGCACATTGAAGTATTCTTAAAAATGGAGACTATTACCTCCTAAGTGTTAAGAAGTCCCCTTTACTAGGTCTCCGCTTAGAATATAATGATTAATTTGAAGACGTTGCACATTCTTACAGATTTTAATGTGGTAACTAGAGGATGCTCGCCGCTTCGCGCGTTTGGAAATCGGATTCGGTCCTATCTTCCCATGGGAACTTATTCATGGGATTTTTATCCGAATCAGTGGCCTGCATGTTATTCCAGACTATAATGTATCTCTGTACCATTTTTAGCTAGATTCATTCAGCCGCTAGAGCATGATTGAGTTACAAACATCATTGCAAACGTGCACATTTTATATTAAAAGGATGCCATTGATACCTTCCAAATTAAGTCCAATTTAAGCTTCTCATCGTGATCTTTGATTGTGTGAGTGTGAATAAAAAGATTTTCTTCGCGACAGATACCTAACTCGTGGTCGAGAAGCTTAGATTATTCAAAGGAATTAATTCGTTCGCGAACGAGCCGTAAGTAAGCAAAGGTAAGATAACGCAGTTAAAATATTCACGAGGACCCGGAATCCAATATTAGTCTCTTATCTAGTTAGCAAGAGCTCAAGTATCTCGTGATATGGAACTTTGAGTATATAGGAAAAGCAATAAACATTTATAATCCTTTATCGTGAAACAGAAATATCGTTGTTTGTAGCTGTTTTGTTTGTAGACTTTTGGGACTCAGCGGTGTTGTAATGGGCAAATTGGCCCATTCGCAATCAAGACCTTTTTGAATTGTTACATTTGTTGGACGTTTTTTCATAAATATTGTCAGCGCTTGTAACACACTTCAGCAGTTATCTCTGGGATTCTATAAAAAAATCAAAACACTTTTTAAAACGTGGAACTAATTTTAAATAGGGGAAAATATAATATGCCTCTACCTGCCCGTTCGGGTGGTGGATACGTTTTTCATTGTAGCATTTATAGTACCTACAGATCATCTCGTAAATTATTAGTTGATAGTTCTTTACAAGTTCCAGTCTGGCTCAAGACCAAAAAAAGTACTAAACTCTCTTACTAAATAAATACAGATCGCTTACCTAATCAATAAATACTCCGAGAAGTTGCGAATTGGACATTATTTTGAACATCCCATCCCACCAATCGCGAATTGAACCAATCGCGCCTAAAAGGTTAGTACTTAGTGTTTTCCACACGCAAATCACCTTCATAATATGTCATTGGCAGATTACACAGAGCATGGGAAGTATGAGCTGTGCCGACACGAAATACTGCGATGATCGATACACCTGCCATGATGGATTATAATCCCCCTACAGGATGATTTACGTCCTATAAGCGTAGCACGAGCTTGTATATTGTAGTACTAGCTAACCCTCGCAACTTCGTCTGTGTCACGTAAGAGAGAAATAGGCAGAAAAGGGTGTATTTATTTGGATAAGGAAATATACGTTTATACAGAAACCTGTCGCTGATATAGCATTAGGTATGTCTTAGCTCTAATTTGATTTTCATTAAAATGATTATTGTGAGTGAATCTGAAAAGAAAGATGAGACGAAAGATTTTTATACAATTTTTACGTAGCTTTAACGATTTACGCAGCGCATGCACCGGAAAATATGAAGTGGGACATTTTCACTGTTATTAAAACTTTTCATTGCTGCTGTTTTTTTACATAATAGTAACTTTTTTCAATAAACAGACTGTTTCAATTTAAAAGAACTTTCAAAATCCAACTTTTAGTTCCTTAGATACTAGCGTTTAAATAAAAAACACTCCAGCTTTATAATATTAAAGTATAGATAGCACATCCCTCAAAATAACATTTGCACGGAATGTACTTGTATATGCAAAAAGTTTACACAACTTGGGAAGGTAGATAAAAGGTCGTAAGAGGGACCTTCGCGTAAACGATAAAATTTAACGACCGCGATGTTCTACAAGGAGACAGATACACTTGAACATAAATCACGTGCTTTCCGCTGCCACAACATGTCCGGTATTTTGTTACCTTTACTGAGAATATACACAAATATTACACGAACAGCTACCACTACCTTTAAGTTATGAAAAAGAAATGCACTATTCGGTATATTAAGTTATGAGTCGGAATAGCAGAGAGTAGGGGTCAGTTCTTCGCAAAAAAATAGATGATAATCATATTAACATGATGGTGGGACAGGTTGTGGCTATCTGCATCAATAAGGCATCCATAATGGAACAAAAGTACGAAACTCTTATATAAAGGGAAACAAACGGCTACCCATATTCGAATGATGATGTGCTGATATAAATATTGACACGAGGATACCAGACAAGGAGAACGGGCAAAGTGCATCTTGGCATGCAGAACACTGTAACGATCATTTACGATCATCAATAACGGGCCCTTAACAGAAACAGGAATATGCTGTATTGTACACACATTATGTAATACAACTTTTGAAATGTCTATTGCCCTAATTGTCGTAAGTGCAATGTCTTCCAGGCAACTTTACTCTGTAGGCTACAGAGTAGTGACATGAATGGCACTTCAAGTCAGGTAGACTGGGATGAACTGCGAGCATTTTTGTAGCGTACCCGCATCAAAGACTGCTCAATGTCTTTTTTTTAACTTAACTGTAGCAATCCCTCATGGATACTATGCCGACTCTTACCAATTAAAACCTCACGGTGCCTTACCACTGCCTACGGCTGGAAGCCTCGGGAAAACCCTTGTAAAGTTGTCCCGGGATTCTCGACAGTTGTTTTTCCCTATAAGATCAGAGACCCATTCTGTGATTACCTACAATGGTGACAGAACGCAATCGTAATCGTAGATCAATATAAATAAATTCGTAGTCCACGGTACAATTTCACAGTTTTCATAGCATTTTTAACGACAACGGTTCCGTTCTGAGTCAAAACAGAATCATAATCGTTTAAAGGCTAAAACCGCCCAAGCAACTGTTTTAAAGAAAAGTGTAAGGGCCCGAGTCTTCTATTTCAATTGTGTCAGAAGTTCTGACATAATGGAAATAGCAAACTTCTACTTTACAACAACAGTGACGGTTATTTTAGGTGGCATGGATTTTTATACCATCGCAGTGATCTAGAACAGTCCACACAAACAAAGCGGATGTTCAAACCAATGCCCAACATTGAATTTCTCTCTCACAATGTAATGGATTAAGTTAAAATCAAGATTGTTCATTTTCGCAGTGTTGGCTTAATGAGAAATTTTAACGGTCGACTGCAAAAAGTTAATTGAAACTATTTTTGATTAATATACCATTGACTTATACCTCATAACTACATAAGTAGGTACATATAAAATAATATCATAGATTTAGAATTTTTTGCTACTCAATAATATCATCATTAAAAACTGATACTTCATCATCGCCCCAGCCTGTCAATTTATTTAGCTCGACATAATGACCACTTGCCTCATCGTTATCATTCCCTGAACATAGCATAGCATTCCTTCACCTGTGACGATATTGATTATATTAGTTTGGTTTAGTCGGTACTAAACCAAACTAACATAATCATTTTCTGAGACGCTGAAATGTGTCTTGCTGCCAATAAGAAGTCCTCGACTTAATTAAAATTGCAAGACTAATTTTGGGCAAGACTAATGACCGTAAAATTATAGACTTTTAAAAAATGTGGAAATATACCTAATTGGTTTCGAGCAGCATTCGAACCTGCGTCTTCTCGCATACCGTCAATACCGTGCGGACGCCTTAACCACCGAACACCGAAAGCTACTCCGAACCAACCAAATTTTCTACCTTATATATATCTTGGGGCGACGTAGGTACCATCTAACGGCACTTTTTAAAAGTTACAGGGCACAAATGTATAGAATTGCACCTATATTCATTCGATTTATGATAAAACCAGCCCGAGTGGTTAACGTGCGCACGCTATGCGAGAAGACGCAGGTTTGAATCCTGCTCGAAACCAGTTCTTTATTCATATTTATAATTTACTAGCTGTTACCCGCAACTTCGTTCGCGTGGAAATTATGTTGTAAGCAAGTTTTGAACTGTATTCTATCGAGCCTCTAAGATAAGTCGTAACCAAAATGTGGGGACAAAGTTAGGACATCCTCCAACTTACCCGGGGAGCTATGCGCTACATGTTTTTTTTTAATGTGAGGTAAATCCCACATGAATATACTATACTACCGGACTGGTTTTTTGTCAGTAGGAGTACTGACAAAAAACCACACGTATCCGGTAGGACTCCCAACCGTAGGCTGTTAGGTATAACAGCCTACGGTTGGGAGCCCCTGCTAAGCCCTCTAAAGGATACCCCAGGACTGCGCTAGATGGATGGGTAGAGACCTCATGGTTTTAGCGGGTCCAAGGCCGGTATGACGTACGTCTTTATTAATTGGCCCCTTTAATAATAAAAAGAGTAAGTAGTATGGTGAAGCGCGAATACGAAACGTTTGTTAGATTTGGAAAGATTTGAGACGATAACACTTACGCTAACGGTAGCCAGTAAATAGCAGTCGTTAAACCAAGTTATTAGCCTTATAGACTTAATAATTTTCAAAAGTAGAGAGAACTCTCCCACCCAAGTTCCAAGTACCCAAGTGCCGGCGAGTTGTCTTCGCCTAAGACTATCGGCCTACATGACCGGGGGCCTGAGGTCGATGAGGAGGCCGCTCACCGTCCTTACAGAAGCAGGCCCTAGACAACAGCGTGACGCGAGGGATTCACGCTTATATAAACCTATCCTCATATAAAAATTGAACTTAACCTATTTCGTAAGCATGTCATTTGCCCATATAGTATACCTATAGATTTTAATCCTTCTCTGTCAAGCCGCTGTAAGTAGTGTGATTAAATATTTACAACTAAACTAAAATAGCTGTTTCCCGCGACTTCGACCGTGTAGAAGTCGTTATCGCGTGAAAGTCGTTATCACGTAAAATCATAACACTCGTTTTGCGCAGTCGGTTAAAAAGTAGCCTATGTCCTTCACAGGGCCTCGAACTATCGCCATACCCAATTTCATCTCAATCGCTCCAGCCGTTTAGCGTGAAAACGTAACAGACAGACAGACAGACAGACAGACCGAGTTATGTACTTTCGCATTTATAATATTAGTAGGGATAGCTGTTCCCGCGACTTCGACCGCGTAGAAGTCGTTATCGCGTGAAAATCGTTATCACGTAAAATCATAACAATCCTTTTGCGCAGTCGGTTAAAAAGTAGCCTATGTCCTTCCCAGGGCCTCGAACTATCGTCCGTTAGGTCCCATGTATCAAAAGGTCCAGAGTGTCAAAATGTTCAGTTCTACAAAATGACCGATATTGAATCGTCCAGAGTATCAAAATGACCGGAGTATCAAAATGACCGGAGTATCAAAATGACCGGAGTATCAAAATGACCGGAGTATCAAAATGACCGGAGTATCAAAATGACTGGAGTATCAAAATGAAAAGTATGGTTTATAACTTAAGGCTTTAATTAGAATTAAAAACTTAAAAATTTAACTAAAAAATGCGCTCTCCGGTATAATTTGTGAATAAGGCTTGAAACACTTAAAAATTAAACTTAAAAATACGCTCTCCCGGTATAAATTTGAGATAAGAAAATGGTTTGAGTACAAAATAAAGTAGTTAAGTTTAGTTTTGACATTTTGACACTGCGGACATTTTGTAAAACTGGGCATTTTGACACTGCGGACATTTTGTAAAACTGGACATTTTGACACTCCGGACATTTTGTAAAACTGGACATTTTGGCACTCCGGACATTTTGTAAAACTGGGCATTTTGACACTGCGGACATTTTGATACATGGGACCTAATGGACCGAAAGGGCCGGGAGGGAACTATCCACATACCAAATTTCATCTCAATCGCTCCAGCCGTTTAGGCGTGAAAGCGTAACAGCGTGAAAGTCGTTATCACGTAAAATCATAACACTCCTTTTGCGCAGTCGGTTAAAAAGTAGCCTATGTCCTTCCCAGGGCCTCGAACTATCCACATACCATATTTCATCTCATTCGCTCCAGCCGTTTAGGCGTGAAAGCGTAACAGCGTGAAAGTCGTTATCACGTAAAATCATAACACTCCTTTTGCGCAGTCGGTTTAAAAGTAGCCTATGTCCTTTCCAGGACCTCGAACTATCCACATACCAAATTTCATCTCAATCGCTTTAGCCGTTTAGGCGTGAAAGTGTAACAGCCTAAAAGTCGTTATCACGTAAAATCATAACACTCCTTTTGCGCAGTCGGTTAAAAAGTAGCCTATGTCCTTACCAGGGCCTCGAACTATCCCCATACCAAATTTCATCTCAATCGCTCCAGCCGTTTAGGCGTGAAAGCGTAACAGACAGACAGACAGACAGAGTTACTTTCGCATTTATAATATTAGTAGGGATGATCAGTTAGCATACTAATTGCTTTTAAAAAATTATCTTAATAAATATGGACGTCCTTTTTTAGATTTGGCCTAATGAAATAAATAAATATTAGTGAATACTTTCACACAACAACATCTAGCCCAAATTAAGCCAAATATAAGCTTGTCTTATGGGATCTAGACCACTAATAGACATTTTTTTTTAACGTGAGAGAAAATCGGAGTCCGGCATAGCATCCATGATGCCATGCACATCATGGATGCCATGCCGGACTCCTACGTACTACAAAACCTCACGTAAACCCAACAGCCTATGGTCGGGAGCCCGGGTAAGCTCTCGGAAGGATGTCTCAGGAGACTTATATTTTTTTACGAAAACAAACTTTAAACTAAATCAAAGATTCCAGCGATTGTTGTTCATTCTGTTTACTGCAACAGCGATACCGACCCATACAAAAGTATAAAATGTATAATACAATAAATAGTCATTTAATAGAATTGTGACGACTGCGAAAAGCAATTAGGATTCCATTTCATGATGCGAAATAAAAGTGCTTTTGTTCGATGACTCTGGAGAATTCATAATAAATATGAAACATACAATAGATGTAACAGATCTGGTGTTTTCGTGGTAAAGTTTCACTGCGAGATCTATGGAAATGTTTATCCAAGTTTCTATAGAAATGTTTGGCTATAGAAAAGAACTGTGACAATAATGGCAATGTTCATTCGTTATTATTTTTATAACTAGCAACCTGCTTATTTATGACTCAAGGGGATATAAAATCAACTTTCGCCATATTCTCACTACAATTCGCTATGTGTTTAGTATGCATAGCACTGAGACTATTAACATAAATAATTACACTCCACTTTGTCAAAATTAAATTATTGTGACGTCTTGAATCTGCCTCTGTTCTTAGTTTTTGGTATACCCCTACCCGCATCAGCACTTTGTTAACAATTTGTTTCAGTTAGCTAGAAGATAGATTTTATTGTAAAGCTTATATTCCATTTTATTAGGTTTCTAGCTGTTGCCCGCGACTTCGTACGCGTGAAAATTATGTTTGAATGCCAATTTGATTGCTCTCTGCTTAGCCTCTAGGATATGTAGAGTGATAATATTTAGCCTATTTGAAGACCCTACTCCTAGTTAATATTTGTGCAAATTTGAATCAAACCTATTGAGTACTTTTCGAGATCCTTCCGGACACAGCAAAATAATATAGTTAGAAAATTTTTTGTCTGTTTGTCTGTTTGAGACAAACAGACAAAAAAATTTCTAACTATATTTTCGGCTTCGGTATAGTTTTGACTTTTCTATCATTTTGTTATAATGTATAGATGTTATAAACATTTTGCCAAACCAAAACTTATAAGTCAGCATACGACGGAACAAACCATTGAATTGATAAATTGATACTTATGTAGCTACCAAAACTCCACGAGTATGATAATAATGATATAGTCTTTAAAGCCTTTGAAAGAGATCTACAATCGGACCCGTTTGGGCCGAGAATACGCATTTGTATGCCTAAGATTTACACAGCTTATCTCTGACTCCCTTTGTGTCTTGTACGGCTATATCGAGCCGCTGGATATAGGGGAATATGGGGTAATTAATGCCACAAGACAAACTGAACCGTTCTATTTCAGACATAATTTTTATATATCTAAAATAGAGCGAATGGTCCTTCTTATAGCTAATTAATATCTTCTGTGGAACATGTGTTGTGAACTATTAATGTATAAGTATCTCAGATTTAGCTAGTTTGAAAAGATAAAATATACTGATATATAACCTGCATAATACACCATTAACTACTTACTACTTATTTTTGTTTCGTAAAGTCTTAGAATGTTTGGAAGAAATCAAATTATTTATTGTACTAAGTATAGTATTAGTATTGTATGTGACTACCGTTGCATAGGTCTCGGATTTGAGTCTTGAATCGGAACAAAATCTTGTGTTGAAACAAAATTTATTTGGCAGTGTTATCAATGTACATTACGTAAGTTAATTCGGGTAAAATGACTTTGGTTGTAAATGTTCCGCAGTATATAAATATAATACATATATATTTAACATACATAATAATTTTATTTCGATAAGTAATTAAGATACGATTAAGGAAACAAGAATCAAATAAATTGCTGTAATTACTAAGCCTTTTCCCAACCCTTGAAATATAATTGTGAATACAATCTGTAAGAGGATAGCATTTTCGTGTTAACAATGAGAAATATGATTTGGTTTTTATAATAATTTGGCTCCCATTAACCCGGTAACTAAAAATCATTTAGCAAAAGCATGTTAATTTGTTATCTTTTCTTTGTTTCACTTTACATTTACTTGTGAGCCGTCTAGCCCAAATTAAGCTACACATATAAAATTGTATGATGGGATCTAGACTATACTAGTCTTATGACGAGCGAGTGAAATCACACCGGAGCAGACAGCTGGATGGGTTGCTAAAGGGTTTCAAGCGAGTCTTCGACATGACCTCGTCCGTTATTAACACTACTTGCAGGAGAGACTTAAACTACGATTTCTATTTTTAAATGGGATCATAACAAAAACTATAAAGCTTTTTAAAGTAGGTGTCCTCAATATCCCTTTTGTCCCCTAAAAGCCATTTGATCGGAAACAAACTGACGTTCTGTATTGATATGAAAGATCGTTCTTTAGGATTACGTCGTTTGAGCCGTATTGTGATCTCAGATATCGAGTTCTAGTTTATCCTCCACATCTATGAAAGTAAATCAATGTCGGGCTGGGATCAACGTACATCAGCATTACAAGTTACCTTTATAATGCTGAGGCGAAAAAGTAAAAGAAAATATATTTCCCACACACACGCTCATACATTAGACACGCCTTTTTATCTGAAGTTGTAGGTAGAGGCATACTACCTACACTTTTAATTCATGAAATTCAACCAAATATTTATATTCATAACAGCAGTTAGTAGGTACCTACTAGTTCAGCCTAAATTACAGAGCCATGAATTTTATTCCCATTGAGAACGGATGAGTGCAGCAAGAAATCAGCTCTTCTAGTTCTGTTATAATTGAATTAATCTTAGTAAGCAGGGTGGCTGTACGTCCGTATGACCCTTGTGGCTACTGAACACTGGCATTCGGTCATTCGGCGATCGAATGCAAAATTTGAAACAATACTTATATACTGCCACAACTTTGATATTGCACGTTCCATACGCGCCAATTCGAAGCCACAAATTGTGAACGCGCCTGTCCTTCGACTAATATACCCATCTCCGAAAATCAATTGGAAAATCCGCAAAATGATAGACGGAAACAAGTAGGTACAAATGTGTAAACTGAATAAGAAACTTTTTTTATTGATCTTAGTGAAATGCATTGGGGCACTACTTTAATCATCAATAACATACTGTTGATCAAAAGCGCACTACTACCGTTTAAGATTTTGTGAGAGACTTCCAGGACAGGGGCCTAACTACCTACTTAACCTGCAATGTACAAAATAAATGTATCTACTGTAAATGTAAAGTAGGTAGACATAACTTTCACCTTTTGACTAGTTTAACTTATATTACGTACTAAACTCGCTTGAAATGTAAAATGGCATAGCTCGTATGAGAGCTGAATCTGGAATAAAACGATTGTCAATCTGTTATCATTCGAGAATATAAGTCAGTCTGTTATACCTAGATAAAAGATACTTTGAAACAAATTCACTTCCACATTCATGTCAACAAACTCTCCTCTTTTAAAAGAAGCAATATTAGCAGTTATGTAACTTATATAACATACTCTTATATAAGTAGTATCTCTGTCTAACTTGCGTTAAACTTTTATGTCCGCGTTGAACAAAACTAAACTTGCTGTTCAAATAACAAGGGACAAATAAAAATCAGTCCAGCGCTTTCCGGAATTGTAAACTGAAACTGCGACTAGATTTCCAGTTAACTTTACGCTGTATTATATTCGTAGTTGTTTTATTTGAAACCCCAACTGTACCGAAGTGTGTAACGATAATATGTTACGTGTCACCGTGTGTAACTTTCAATTCATGAAACTATTTGTATTTAGCTTTTTATCAATCAACTTTTATTCTCATTCTTCATTCAATCAATATTATAGACATATAGGTATATTCAAACAGTAAAAATTATATTAATAATTTATAGATTTTATACTTATTCTTCAAATTTTATTCTGGAGTCGTTATGTGGAGTCGACTGGTGACCCAAGGGCTGGCAGTTATTTTTCCCAATCGCCGTTCAAAGGGGGAATGCTGCCAGTCTTTTCGGCACAATGCGGGGGCCCTATTTAGATGTAGCTTAGTTTAGTTTTATACATATTTTAAATAGTTATTATGCTTTATTGTAATCTATACTTCTATACTAATATTATAAAGAAGTAAAGTTTGTGTGTTTGTATATTTGTGAAATTGTAAGGGGGTAATCTCGGGATCTACTAAACCGATTTTAAAAATTCTTTCATCAATAGCTACGTCATTGTGAAGTGTCATGGGTTATATACGAATAGGAGCGAAGCAGTAATAGTAAATGTTTCAAAAACGGGGGAAAAGTTATTCCTTTTGAGAGCTTCGTTGCGTTTGCTGCGTAAATATTTTTAGTTATGTAATAAATATGTACTATAAAAATGTTTCTCTTAAAATTGTTCTAAAGAAATTGCGCGATAGCATGTGTCTATCTTTGGGTTGGTGCACAATAACCATTTTAATGGCAATCAATTTTTTTCTACAATAATGGGACGGGATACCTCTTTCATAAAAGAAATTGTTCTTAAAAATAATGTGACGGGAATACACGCGACGAGAAACCTTTCTCTCTCTCTCTCTCTCACGTAGTATTGAATATTAACGACGAGACGCTACGAGAGTAAACGCAACGCGACGGGAGTAAATGCGACGGGATCAGGTAATACTCTCTCTTATATGGCGCAAACGAAGTTGCGCGGGTCAGCTAGTATCTAATATTTTATTGAATAAATTCATATATTTACAATCATTTTCATCTTCATGATGATTATTAATATTCATCAATTTAAAAAATTAATAATATTCTCTGCATTCTTAACATACGCGTAGAGTTTTTTCAGATCTTCTCCACACCACATCTCATAAAGTAATGTAGCTTCTTGTTTCGTGTCTATAATGTTTACAACAAGTTATTTAGTTTCAATCCCTTCCAGAACCTCTACCTAATTAGCTAATTATAATTCAATTAGCAGTGTGTTGACCCGCTGTTAATGACTACAGTTTGTTTACAATTTCTAGTGCGGTCCACGTTTTTGGCAACCGATTTGTTACTTAAGGAACAAGGTACTTATCTTTTCCATATTCTGCCTTAATTACATGTTTAAGCATTCTGTGTTATAGTTGTTTAAAAAATATTAAATGTTGTGCTTTTTGTGTATTTAGACACACATAATGTAAATATTATTGACATTTTGGAGCTATGTAAACATACATACCTACCTTTACATAGTTATTTTTATTTTTCATCGAAGGGATATACAGATGTTATAAGCCTTCATTTTACCAATTGTATTTCGTTTCACGTTATAGTAAACCTATCGCCGCGCCGCGACAGATAAAGTGACCTGCTTATAAAATTTTCCACCTGCCCCCGTAGGGCTTGTAACTTGGCTACAATGTTACTACTTCTTCCAACGAAATGACATACTTCCGAAGCACGGAAACTCGGAAATGGAAATATCACGAACGGTGCTCCATCTTATTGCTAATCTAAACGTACACACGCTCACCATTGTGATTGTTTGCTGAATACTGAGCACGCGGTTATACGAACGCTTCAATCAGATTATTACAGATATTAAATATTTAGTGAAACATTAGTTTTTTGTTTAATACTTCAGATAACAGTATTATGAATTGTGTATTATTTTTCATGTTATCTTCCATTATTGATATTGTTATTTTACTATAATGTAAAAACTCGAAGTAAAGTTTAATCATCATTCGAGCGCGCCTAATTCAAGTTTTTTATACCACTAAGGTGAGAGACAAGCAAACTGCCCACATGATAAAGATAAAGAGAGAGATAAAGACCTGTATTATCTGTATTTGTAACTTTGCCCCAAAATATAGTGCAGTATCGTATGTTGTAGGAAATGCTATCTTTTTCTTCCAACTATCGTATATTTAAAGGGCACATCTATGTATTTATTTCTAAATAAATAATGATACAGATAAATATCCATTCGTACGATAGCTGAATTTCATTATACCTCCCCGGTGTTTCTACGCTTTCAGGAATTTGACTCTTGAGTTATTCAAATTTCTACCGACAAATAGTTTTACTCGAAATGATCCGCTAATTTTCGACTTGGCGAAGGAATTTTCACTTAACTTCGCAGTGATCCTGTAGCTGCTAAAGCTTTAGATACGTACATATTTATATAATACTTGTACCATAATAATATTATCCAGTTCCACCCTAACACATACTTATGATTAATAAAGGCAATATGTCATTGGGAATAAGTATATGTTTGGTACGTTCGCGGGTGGGAAACTTTTATTAACAAGTTCGGCCTAGTACATTTATCAAAAGTCAGTTTCTAATTACTTTATTCAGAAAGTAATAGTATTTTAATGGACTTTTTTATACTACTGAGGCAGCAGACAAGCACATTGGACGTTTGGATCCCAATTTCCTATTTATTACACACTGTTACTCTAAGATTATGACAGAAATGGAAACTGAGAAATTCTCAAAAAAAAAACAGTGTTTTTAGAGCGACAGTTATAGTGCTAGCAGAGAAAATTGAGAACCCTAGATTATCTATACTATCTATACTAATATTATAAAGAGGAAAGATTTAATTTAACAATAAAACTCGGCCTCCATGACCGCGGGTCTGAGGACGGTGGTTGGTCGGTAAGAGTCCAGCATATCGTCCATGATGGATTTTCCCTCACGTTAAAAAAAAGTATTCTATATTGATCCTTCTTTCATTTATTATCTTGTTCTTAACTCACCGTCCTCAGGCCCACAATGCACAATACTGTCGAAAAATTCTAATATTTTTTTTTGTATGGGTGAACTTAGCACAAATGCCTCGAATTAGAAACCCATTGTTTTTATGGCTAGTATTTTTTTGTATCCTTCTTATACCTATTATAAGTGTGAATTTTGTAAAGATGTTTTGTAACCCTAATATGCTTTAATTTCTTAACGAATTTGGTTGAAATTTGTTAAGTTTGTGTTGTGTACCCAGGGTGTCAGTATATCAATATTGATACCCTGGATTAACACAAAAGTTTCTGTGGAAAACGGTTACGAGGAAACTTCATCTCTAGTTTTTAATGCTACAACTTTCCTAAGTTTTTACCCTAGTTTATATATTTGTGAAATAGTCTTTTCACAGCTAAAGCGTCCTCGCGATGTTATAAAACGAACCTTAATTTTTATTATTCTACCATTTATCATAATACTCGTACGGGGTAATATTGCGAAGATCAAGGTCGTAAATCGCGACTGCTTCCATATTAGGGGCTTATCCTTGATTACGTACTCATATGATTGTTCCGATGTCGTTTGCTCCTAACGGCCCCATTTTTTCGACCGTTCGAGCTTTGATCACCAATATTGTATACCTATTACTTTTGTATTTCGACTGAAAATTATATGTACTACAATAGTTACATGTTTACTTATATAACATTGTTTTAAACACCCATACAATTTACTATTTATTTATTATTGAACCAATAAAGTAAGCTTTCAAAACTGAACATTCGAAACTCATTTAAAATGCTTTGATGAAATTTAAATTCGATTTTTTGCTTGTCTCCATTGTACATTGAGCTCATAATTGCAACATCATTTAACTTGAAGTTCATAAATATATTTACTACTTGCTGGCCCGACAGACGTTGTTCTGCTTCAACTATGAAAATTGAAATTGGTATTCCAAGTTCTGAGTTACCGAACCCTAGTTCACATTCCCGGTTCCCTGTTCTCGGTTTCGCGTTCCGAGTTCCTGGTTTCGGGTTCCCGGTTCCTGGTTTTCAGTCTCCTGTCCGTTTTTCTGTCCTTGCTTCCCATTTCAGGGTATTTTTGGGTATATTTTGAATAAAAGGTTAGGGTAAAGGTGCTCCCTCACCGGGAGCATTCGCCTGTAATGTAACAAATTAGATTCGACTTTGAGCATTACGTTACGGCCTGCCTCCCTGACCGACGAGCGTTCGCATGTAATGTAACATTTATAGATTCGACTCGAGCATTACTTTACGATGCTACCTCCCTGACTGACTCGAGCATTCGCGTGTAATGTAACATTTATAGATTCGACTCGAGCATTACGTTACGATACTACCTCCCTGACCGACACGAGCATTCGCGTGTAATGTAACATTTATTATAGACTAGCTGATGCCCGCAGCTTCGCCTGCGTGAAATTTTGTTCTCTTTTCCGCGTCTCATGGGAACTTATTCCCGGAATAAAACTTGTATCATTTCAGACTATAATCTATCTTTAGGTGATTACATGATAATTTTGTGAATCACAAAATTTCATGATGGGTTTCGTTTAAGGGGGTTTTTGGTATGCTGAGTACGAATTTCGGGTTAATTTAGAGATCCAATATGGCCGCCGCGCCGAAATCACAAAATTTCATGATGGGTATCGTTTAAGGGGTTTTTTGGTATGCTGAGTACGAATTTCGGGTTAATTTAGAGATCCAATATGGCCGCCGCGCCGTTATTACAAAATTTCATGATGGGTATCGTTTAAGGGGTTTTTTGATATGCTGAGTACGAATTTCGGGTCAATTTAGAGATCCAATATGGCCGCCGCGCCATTATCACAAAATTTCATGATGAGTACCGTTAAGGGGTTTTTTGGTATGCTGAGTACGAATTTCGGGTCAATTTAAAGATCCAATGTGGCCGATTTCGGCGCGGCGGCCATATTGGATTGCAAAATTATCATGTAAAACAGCTGGGTGTGGGGCTCCCGGTCCCGGAACGGGGCCGTCCTACCCATTAAACCTGGTGGTATTCCTCCTCCCTATAGCCGGGAATCCGGAAAGCCGGGAAAATTCTTTGGCTTTCGTCCGAAAGCCAAAGAATTTCCAAAGTTTATTCCCGTCGAGAACCGTTCGGCGGCTCTCCTCGGGGGAGCAAGATGGGAGGTTCCCCCGGAAGCTCGCTAAGGACCTGAAAAAATAAAAACCCAATTCCTCATCGCAATGATTTTTTTCTTTGTAGGGTTTGTTGCAATAACATTCGGTATTTTTTTTTACGAAGCGTGTTGCAGGTGAAGGACGTTGAATTCAATCCTTCAAATAAAATGTTAAATGTAAATTCTAGGTTCTTCTTTTATAAAAATAAGGTAGTAATTAAAGAATAAACACGTTTTGATAATCGATATTTTTATCGGTATATTTTCTCTGTGCCAGTATTATACATAGATACATTTCAGTATATTTTTAAGGAGCTAAGGTATTTTTGTAAAATTTAATTTATTTTAACGCCAAGAATGGGCATTCACGCGAGAATTATTACGTTGAAGCGGCCACACTACTCAAATGGTGACGTTAAGAATTAACGCCATAATTAGCGCAATATTTATCGCGATGATGGGCATTGACGTTTTCTTTAATGTGGCCCCGGCATTACACCATGCAAATTAAATGAATACTTTAGGAGGTATAGCACAATCAAATGTGGCTCAATGAAATTAATTTCGTGTCGCCATGATTGAACATTATACGGGTCACATACTAACTTATTTTTCGACTTTCATCGTAAATATTTTTTCTTTAAAAAGTGAACAACGCTTTCAGCAGATTACTTTAGGTAGGTGTAATATTTCAAAGATATCTATTTCATAGGAAATAGTAAACAAATAGTTCCATATTTTAGATTTTTCTCCAGTATTCACAATTTACGTACAAACACACAATTTATGTTGTAGACGAAGATATCGTGTTTATAATGTCATCATTCAAATGTCATCAATATTCTGAAAAAGAAATTAAACATAGAGTTCATAAACTCTTTTTGAAATATATACTGTACCTACCGTAGAGGGTCTACATACATACATACATATAATCACGCTTGTCTCCCATCGGGGTAAGCAGAGACTATGGCTTTCCACTTGCTACGATCCTGACATACAACTTTCGCTTCTTCTACTTTCATAACTGTTTTCATACACGCTCGCCGGTTAAGGGTACTCTTGACCTTGCCTTTTTCCAGAAGGTCTCTGATTTGATCGGCATGCGTACGCCTAGGTCGACCCCTACCAGTTTGCCCATTCATTCTCGCCTCATAAATCTGCTTTGTCAGTCTATTCTCATCCATTCTTTCCACGTGTCCAAACCATCTAAGCATCCCTTTTTCGATCTTAGTCACTACATCTTCTGTTATACCACATTTTTCCCTTATCACGTTATTTCTTTTTTTGTCCATTAAAGTCACTCCAGCTATACTTTGCAGACTTCTCATTTCCACTGCATTCATTTTAGAGGGTCTATACAAGGATAGTTAACACTATAGAGCAACGCGAACTGTCTAAAGACGCGCGTTGTTTAACGCTATAGAGCAACGCGAACTGTCTAAAGACGCGCGTTGTATAACACTATAGACACAGCTATAGAGCAACGCGAACTGTCTAAGGCGCGCGTTGCTCTGTGTTAATAGGTAGGTAATGAGAGCTACCAGTAGACGCTTGAAATACTCACACATTATCGAGCAGTGTATTTTCATAAAAAAATAATAATTAAAACAAAATGGACCTTCAGTGGGACATCCTTTCGAGAGCTTACCCGGGGCTCCCAACCGTAGGCTGTTGGCCGTAACTTGGGGTTTATTAGTCTGTAGGAGTCCGGCATATCAACCATTAAGGATTTTCCCTCTTGTTAAATAAAAAGAAAAAAGGGGGGCTCCCATGCAACAAATACGACTTTTTGTTGTTGTATGGTACGGAACCCTCCGTGCGGCAGTCCGACTCGCACTTGGCCGGTTATATATTATAGATAGTAAATTGGAATTTTATAATCATTTACATGTTGAAGCAAACATCAAACTTCGTAGAACTACTTTCAAATCAATAAGTTTCAAACTATTTATAACCTTGCTTGTTGCCTAACACGTCGTAGTTGCGATATTTAAAAAGAAGCGATTTTTTTATACACTCATTTGCAAAAAAAACGGGCACCTCAGCAATGAACTATTTCAAATGTTAATATTGCTTTGTTTGATACTTATAGGTAGTTTTATCCTCACAATTTGGTAAATTAATAAGAAAATAATCGTTTAAATCAGCATTTCATAAAATTTTGTTACAATTTATGGGAAATAATGCTAAACCTCGCTAGTCTAGTAGTGTATGTTCGCTAGTAGTGCATATGCTCATGAAGTAAAAATAAAAAAGTTTTTTTGTTTGTTTTTCTTTAATAAAGTAAAAGCAGATAAATGTTTAGTATCGAGTGTGACCCCCTCTAGCTAAAACCACAGCTTGCATTCGTCTGGGCATGCTAGCGAGTATATCCCGGATACTTGCTTGCGGAATACGTTCCCACTCCGCAGTAATCACATTCTTCAGCTCTCTGATGGTCTGCGAAACCCGGTGTACTGATCTCACACGCCGTTTTAGAACGTCCCAGAAATGTTCTATGGGATTGAGGTCGGGACTTCGAGCTGGCCAATCCAAACGACGAATGCCGACCTCTTGCACATACGCATTAACATCGCGGGATCGGTGGGCGCGAGCATTGTCGTCCATAAAAATCGAGTCTTGACCTAGAGCGGCCAATGCGGGTTGTGCATGAGGAATTAGAACTTCCGTTGTGTATCGATGCCCAGTCAGTGAGCCGTTTTCAATGAAGACTAACTCTGTACGTTCCATTGAATTTATTCCTGCCCAAAACATAACAGAGCCCCCACCATAAGGTGTGATTTCTTCGAAACATGCATCTGCAAAGCGCTCTCCTTGTCTTCTTAGCACTCGCCGACGTCGATCTTCATCGAACAGAGATATCCTGGCTTCATCAGAGAACAAAACCCTATTCCAATCTTCTTGAGTCCATGATTCACAATTTCTAGCGAACCTAAGCCTGTGAACTCTGTGCTCACGGAGTAATTTGGGGCCGCGGGCCGGGCGATGACTGCGTATATTGGCAGCGAGAAGCCTCCTCCTGACCGTCCATAGACTAATATGCACATTTCTTACTTCTTGGAGGTTGTTCTTAAGATCCACATACGAAGATTTGCGATTTCTCAATGCGCGACTCACAAGAAAACGATCATCCCGTGGTTGGGTACATGGTTTTCTTCCAGAACCAGGCCTTCTCTCGACGGAACCAGTCTCCTGATATCGCTGCCAGGTCCTTTGGACCGTCGAGCGACTAACATTTAGCCTCCTAGCCACGAAACATTGGCTGCAACCCTCTTCAAGCAGCGCGATAATTTTGGTAGCTTTTACCATTTTATCTACCATTTTTGATATAGCCAAACAGCAATAAATAAAGCTTTGACAGTCAAGGATATGAAATTAATCGATAAAAAATGAATAAAAGTTGTGAAAGTCGATGTTAACTTCTGGAACTTCGTATGAAGCACAAAATATGCGCATAGAAATGATGACAGGCTGACAATATCGAAAGATGCTTATTCTATCCAGTATTAAAACTATTGTTTAGGTATAAAATCTACTTGGTACATCCTCTACAGCAAAAGGCCCTATGTGGAAAAGCAGTGGAGAAGGGCTTCTGAAACTTAAGAGGAAATACTAGAGCAACGGGAATAGTATTACATATTACTTTTTTTTATTTTTTTTATTTACTCTTAACTTGGTACTTGACGTGGATCATTCTGTTGACAAAGACCACGTTTGCTCTTGACCTCAGTTATTCTCGAAAAAAACCGGCCAAGTGCGAGTTGGACTCGCACTCGCCCATGAAGGGTTTTGTAGCAGCAAGTAACATAATATAAAAGTTCTCATAGTTCGATGATTGATGTATTAACACGTTAGCAGTGGTAGCGATTTTTCTAGCGAAAATTGCGGTTTATGACGTATTAAAAAAAAACTACCAGCTCTATCTCGTTCAAACCAATTTTCGTTGGTAGTTTTTATAGCAATGTAAATCATATATTCTTTTTAGATATATCATTCTCTTAGTTTAGTAGTCAGAGGGGGCAGGACACACATTTTTCCACTTTGTAAGGGTCTCCTGCGCAAACTATTCACTTTAGAAAAAACTTATGTTAGAAACCTTAATAGCATTTTTGAAGATACCCCACACGTATGGGTTTGATGGAAACAAAAATTTTGAGTTTCAGTTCTGAGTATGGGGCCCCCAAAATTTACTGCTTTTTTTCTAGTTTTAATAAGAATCTTAATGCGGTTCACAGAATACATCTAGTTACCAAGTTTCAATAGCATAGGCCTTATAGTTTCGGAGAAAAGTGGCTGTGACACACGGACGGACAGACAGACATGACGAATCTATAAGGGTTCCGTTTTTGCCATTTGGCTACGTAACCCTAAAAAAAGCCCTTGAGCTCGACGAACATTCACCACAACAAAATTAGTGGTTTGTGTTGACTCTATAAACAGTAAGAGCTATTGGAAAACTTATTTCATTCTAGTTTCGTGCTACTTAGGAGGTAATTTTTCATTGCGTGTATTGCAATAAAAAGCAAATAACAGGGTCTGTAGTCATCTATCTGTTAAAGACAGTGTCGTTGAGAAGATATTCGATAGTAATAAACTCAATTTTAGTGTACCTACAGTAAGAAGCGCTATGGATTGCGCTGGAGAAAATTGTATGCAAGGTCAAATTGGTTAGATGTTTGATTTCTGTAGTTTAAAACAAGTATAATGCTGTGTTTATGACAATGCTCTCTCAAAGAGGTGTGTATGTAACCAGGAAACATTAATATAAAGAGAGCGTCACGGCACGCCTGGCAGATATTAAGCATCCAGTTTATTTTGTACAAGTAATAAGCCTAAAATAACAGAAACTAAATTGTAATAATATGACATTGTGAACAATTCGCCCTTATTTCAGATCGAAATCGAACCCATCACAGATCCGAGGTATTTTATTAGTCTTCTACGCGATATAATCATCAGCACAGGAGGCCATTAATTGCCACTTATCGCTAGACCAGCAATCGGTTCTATACCCAACTATTTCAGTAATATCTGTGAAAGCTTTCACATTATTTCGCTTGTTAATTTCGGACGTGTATTTGAACTTGCAATGACGAAATGGACGCTAATGACCAACACACAACAGTACAATCCTATTTGAGAGAACACAGAGCCCTCACACCACCGTACGTGTATTTATAAAAACGTTCCCTTATTTATACAGCCCATAAGCTTGTGTATCAACAACCAAGCTTGAATGATCACAGCAGATTACATTTCCTCACGAATTCGTATCATGAACCGACGCGAGATTTTAACGATTACACGCTACAAACGTGATGTAATGTGTTTCAAATTCAGGTAATATATCTAGTATGTTTAATAAAATAAGATTAAGTCTTAAATAGGTAGATTTATTACAATTATTGTAGAATCCGTTTGCTGTAGCCTCAAAGGGTAAATCTACGATATATCTATGGGTGCTTTTGTAAAAGGAAACTAAGCATTAAGGACTTATCGAGCCCAAATCAGCTTCTACAGCAAGTTGCTCTCGACGAGGTCATGGTGAAGGGAAGAAAAACTTGAAACAAAGCCAATGAGGTACTGTGACTTCTTTGGAGGCCGTGACATTCAGCAGAAGACGCGATTCTGTTTTAATTAAATGGTGCACTACAACTATTCAGATTCGTCATTGACTTTATTTGATACTAGCTGATCCGCGCAACTTCGTTTGCGCCACATAAGAGAGAGAGTTACCTGTTCCGGTCGCGTTGCGTTTACTCCCGTAGCGTCTCGTCGTTAATGAATATTAACTAAAATACTACGTGAGAGAGAGAAAGGTTTCTCGTCGCGTGTATTCGCGTCGCATAATTTTTAAGAACAATGTCGTTTATAAAAGAGGTATCCCGTGGCATTATTGTAGAAAAAAAATTATTGCCACTAAAATGGTTATTGTGCACCAACCCAAAGATAGACACATGCTATCGCGCAATTTTTTTAGAACTTTTTTAAGAGAAACAATGTTGTAGTACATATTTTTTACATAACTATAAATATTTACGCAGCACACGCAACGAAGCTCTCAAAAGGAATAACTTTTCCCCCGTTTTTAAAACATTTACTATTACTGCTCTGCTCCTATTCATTGTAGCGTGATGCTATATAGTCTATGACACTCCACAATAAAGTAACTTTCTATTGGTGAAAGAATTTTAAAATCGGTTCATTCGGGAGATTACCCCTTATAATTTAACAAATATACAAACACACAAACTTTACTTCTCTATAATATTAGTATAGATTATTATTACTTCGTTTTTGATTATACCACACCCAATGGTAAAACCGTTCCGTATCAAAAATTGGCAAAAGAGCACATTTGTTCTATGGGAACCCCCCCCCCCCCCTTAATCCCCATCCCCCTTTTATCTGATTTTAGTGTTTGTTGTGTTATCGCGCGTTAAATTTCAGCTTTCTAGCTATATCGGTTCCTGAGATACAGCCTCGTGACGGACAGACAGTATTTCTGTTGCCGCTATAACAACAAATAATGAAATTTCCCACACAACAAACAATTTTATACCATTTTTTATACGGAAACCTTCGTGTGCGAGTCATAGAGTTTTTATTACTATGTAACGTATAGAGAAAGCATCCCGAACAAAAAACGCGAACGCCTTTGGCCACGAGTTACAACTAAAGTTCGCTGCAGCAATTAAACAATAAATTAGTCATCTAACCATATTAAAAACTTTTCAAGCGCGAGATCGCTTCTCAGTTATAGTTTTTTCACGACCAAAAGCTCTAAAGCGCCGTGAATTCCATGGCGCTTACGCGTTTCCTTCAACGTATTCCAAGAACATGTCACTTGTAAGGATACACGAGTGTAAAAAATGGCGGTTAGATATTAAAAACATAAATTAAATAACTCACGCGTGTTAAATCAAAAAGCTTACGAGTGAAAAGTACTTCAAAGACTTTTATTTTATCTTCTTGAGTGGTTTTTACAGTATTGGACAACTCACGAAGGCATTTTACGCATATCTTTTCACTGATGAAGGCGTCACGTTGTGATGGGTGCTCGCAAGAGACTAATTGACTTATGGTCCGTGGACCATAACGCTTGGTGCAAAATTTTACTTCGGTATGCGTTCTCTATACATAGTAATAATAACTCAATGGTGCGAGTCAACTCTCTTTTCCGGTTTCTCTTGTTGTTTAAAAACTGTCATATCACCCACAAACACAATACACGTGAAACTTTATCGCACTGTCCTCCGACCGAGTAAAGTCAGATATCTAACTACCATTATACTAACGAGAAAACAAATAAAGGTGTCTTTTGAAAAGTAATGGCGTTCCTTGTGCCAGAGCGTCTGGCATTAAAAAAAAGTTTCCTTATTTCTCCTTTTTTATGAGATCTGCAGTAAAGATAACAATAACGTAAGTTCAGTTTCTTTTTGAATAAACTTTTAAAAAAATCTGAACATTTGTTTTATCCCGGAAATAAGTTCCTACGGGAAGCGGGAACGGGAACAAATTTTACGCCGGTGAAGCTGCGGGCATCAGCTAGTGAAACTATGAGAAAACTTCTCGATAACAGTGAATATTGTTTTGGCCTAATATCGAAATGATTACTAACATCACATCGGGTTAGACGAAGTTACTATAATAAATTGATATTTATATCCTGCTCTCTTTAATATTTATAACAAGCATGAATAGGTTGTGTGTACTCTATTGTTGAACATAATGAACGGTGAGTATCTAGTAGCTATACTTGAAGCAAAATGTTTCATAAACTTTGTTCTTAACCAACATCGAATCTTAAATTAAATATTAAGCTCACTTATCTTGATTACTACCCGTTCGCTCTAACTTTGCCGCTGGCGTAGAGGCGTATAACCGATTTTTTAATTAGACGAAGTAAATTGACAGTAGCTAATGTCACTTCGTCATAGAAAATATGCAACATTGTATGAAAAAGTGACATTAGTTGCTGTCAATTTACTTCGTCTAATTTAAAATTCGACTTTAGTATGGAGCCGAGCGGCAAAGTTAGAGCGAACGAGCAGTAGGTCTAGAGGGTAGATTGTCAGGTATAAAATAACAAAAATATAAGAAAGCTGGCACGTACTGTCGGTATGCAAGTGCCTGAGAGCATTCGCCGTCCGCCCACTAAACTCGCTACTTTACGTAACAAGCACTGCCGTCGGATTTTCTCATATCGGCTGCCTTATATAAGCACTGAACTGACCTTTTCGTGAGTGCACAATGTCAGAATGATTTCTTGAAGGTATGTTGTTCTCACAATGTACCGACTTACCTACCTGTTTTCTAGATTTAGAATAGAATAGAATAAAACTTTATTTGTACACCTCGTTAAAAACTATTTACAAAATTTAAACAGACAATATTGTACAAAGGGCGGCCTTATCGCTAATAAGCCATTTCTTCGAGACAACCTTAGGATGGACAGAAAAGATTTATGTTATACTATAGATGGGTAGTTTAGGTGTAGAAATTTAGCAATTTAGTAGTCGACAAATTTATTTATTAGTTCATATATCTCCATCAGGCTGGTGGTGATGTCAATTTGGCGAGCTAAATATAAAAAAAATATATTATTGATTTTATAAACCATTGATCACAACGGACCAGGAGCTCTCGAGTTTAAAGAACTTATTGGTACAAGTGATTCGTATAAGATCGACAAGCTTCATGAGTTATATCCGTCTTTTAGTAGGCATTTTTCTTGTTTAGATTTTATATTTGAAGATGCAATTAGAATAAATCAATTGCTGCTCCTGAAAGGTGCTTCTAAAATATGAATTTACTAATTCCAAAGTATTTTCATATATCTTAGCAGATAACCACACAAACCCCGCAAACTCATTAATTTATGAAGAAAAATGTGAAAGAAGAAACGACAAATAGGTTAATGTCAGAGCCGTTTAAGAATTTTGAACGTTCATGAAAATTTAAAAAAAACGCCATTTCTCAGCGACTCTGACGCGCCAAGCCGTATTTCAGATAATTCCACTTTAATCGCTAATTATGTCGTCAATCATAGTCATCTAAATAGCAGTTTGAATCATCGTTGTGTGAATTTCATCTTCATAATGTAACGTTTATGGAAATTCGGAGAAAAATAAATTCAATTTTTCTCTTGACTAAAGTTAGTGAAATAAGAATTGTTATTCTTATTACTCATGGCTTAGATGGCATATTAATTTTCAAACAAATCTTATTTAATAAAAGTGAAAGAAATATTTTCTTACTGATGGATAAATCTTTAGGGATAGCCGGCCAAGGCCGCTCACAATTTTCTAAATGTTTTCTCGGTTTACGATCTCAGCATAACCATCCACAATTGTTTGTACCTTTAAAGCACACGCCCCGCCCTCACAGTTATTAATAGTAGAAAATTCAGACCCTTTCCAATCTTAAAAGCTGGTATGAAAGATCCTTAGACTCCTCTGTAAACGGGAGATGTGATACATTTTTTTTAACGTTAGAGAAATCCTACAGAGATGCTACCGACCAAAAACCACACGTATCCTACCTAACTCAGCCTACGGTTGGGAGCCCCGGGTAAGCATAACATAGTACTCCCGACAGACCTACGGCTACCACTGCGGCCTCACTTAGGGTGGGTTCGGGTGCTATCCTGCGTCTTTGGGGGGTTGTTCGGGTGTTACCCCGAATCTTAAGGAAGCGCGCGTGAATACCTCACGCCAGCTGTCATCTAGGCGGAAGCAGGCCGCCTGCCCGCCAAGGACGGTGAGCAGCCCCCTCACCGTCCTCAGGCCCCGAGATGCGATACTGAGTAAGGTTTTGTAGCATATTTCTTTGTTCTTATCAGTCAAAGTCAAGCTATTGTTCTTATAAATGCATGAAATATTCTCAGCAAAAAAAAAACCTTTTAATGCGTTCTTAAATCATTTATATTAACTGAAAAGGTTGAATTTATGTCCCAGGTCTGTCTTGTAATTTGCGAGGTCTCGAGGAATTAGGCCTCGTTCTACGTTTATGTAATGGCTTCCCTACAAAGTTACAACACTCAATAACCCGAAAATTCAGCACACTTACACGCTAATAATTTTATTCATCAATTATTTTCCACAATTTACACCATTTGAAGAATAAATACCTACATTTTTGATGAATAAATACACCTTTCTCAGCCTCTCCTGAGTGATGTAAACGAAGTTACGAAGTTCAGCTAGTTTATGTAAAACTAGTGAATGTTATTAAAATACATTTGAAACGTCAACGTATACTTTTTAGGATTCCGTACCCGAAGGGTATAAACGGACCCTATTCATGGAAATTCGCTGGTATGTATGTCTGTCTGTCCATCATGAGGCCGTATCTCAGGAACCGTGATAGCTAGAGACTTGAAATTTTTACAGATGATGTATTTCTGTTGCCGCATTTATTACAACAAATACTAAAATCTGAAAAAAAAGGTGATGATTAAGATGGGTTCCCAAAATAAAAACGTGATGTTATGCTGTTTTTTGGTACGGAACCCTCTGTGCGCGAGTCCGACTCACACTTGACTGGTTTTTGAAACAAAATTCGGCAGAGTATTGAGTATCACGGAATGCACAGTAAATAAGAGCGTTATTACTCCCCGCAATGTTTCAACTCTTAATCCCAGTTATGCACGGCGAGCCATTTTTGTTTCACCAAATAAAATTGCTGCTCTCGTTACGTAAACCTTATATGACGGAAAAATGTTTGTCGCAAAAAGGAGAATTGCTAAGTGTCCAGTATTCATGGTGTCTCTAAACGGTCGTTTGCGTTCTACTGTGTGATTATTGTAGGGTAACGGATATAGGTACCTACTGAGTGTCAAATAACAAGAAAGCCGTGAGATCGTTCTCACTAGACTGCCCCTCTCTAACACGTTTATTGTGAAAGTTAAAGTTCAATTCGATTGACGTTGCCATTTTAGTTTTATTTCAAACTTTGAACAGATGATCCACGTGACCTAGTAACGTAGTTTAATGCAACAGAGTCACAGACTATAGACAAAGTCTCGCCATAAGCCCCTCTGCACTCTATTTTATAGAGAGGGGCTAGAATGCAAATCATGGTGCATGGTCAGTGTCTCTTGAAAAGTAATGTATTATTTTATAGTCGGTAGAGTTCCGTATCCGAAGGGTAAAAAAGGAACCCTATTACTGAGACTTTCCTGTCCGTCTGTCGGTCTGTCTGTCGGTCTGTCTGTCACGAGGCTGTATCTCATGAACCGTGATAGCTAGAGTTCTGATTCTCAGATAATATATTTATGTTGCCGCTATAAGACTAAATGCTAAACCCAGAAAAAAAATGGAGACTTCATAACACATGTATTATGTACCGCATTTTCTTTTTTGTTAAAAATGTTCTACATTATTGACGTAAATAAGTACTTTTATTTATTCAATGACGTAAATGACGTGTGACAACGTAGTCAGCACAGAAAATATCAGATTCGTTTCAAGACTTTTTGCCAAGCCGTAATAAAGTATTATCTTTTTAATAAACTCGATTTAAGATTATAGGCGCGCACCAGGTGTCTAAGTTGAACATATAGAAGAATTAACATAAATACTAAAGTTTTATGATATTGAGTGGTTGAACTCGGAACTTGTATAAATATTTCATTAATATCTAATTTTTGGTACAGCTAACGACCAAAGTTTCGTCCATTATGGTCAATAAATAACACGTTTACAGCGGATCTTAAAAAAGTAAGTATTTTGCGACTTATCATGAGTAAACATGAAAATGGCAGTCGATATATAGGTATATATGTGTGCGTGTAATTTAGCAAAAAAATACTGGGTGGGTGGATGTTTGAAATGGTGGCAAATTTTACACATTATTAATAACTAGACAATTAAAACTGGGACTTGGACTCGGCCATAATGACTCCCCAGGGCTAGGAGTGAGTGTACTTATCTAGGTACTTTTGTTGCAGTATTTTTAAGGGAAAGTTCTCGACTGTACAAATTAATAAAGCTCAAACTCAAGGTAACTTCTGTGAATCGTTAGGGAATTCTCTCGACTGTCTTTCGACTCCAGACCTTCATTAAATTGTAGTACTCTAAAGCACTTAATAAAAAAAATTACAAAC
Organism: Miltochrista miniata; assembly: GCA_933228765.1. NCBI lineage: Eukaryota > Metazoa > Arthropoda > Insecta > Lepidoptera > Erebidae > Miltochrista > Miltochrista miniata. The sequence goes on along the minus strand of OW121752.1, from coordinate 29,238,628 downwards.
GTACTCGTTGTCACTACAATTTTCGATGGTTTCCCTCGATTTCTCCGGGATGCCATCATCAGATCATCACCTCCTTGTAATGTGGTCCGACGCCTTAGGAATATCTACTTTCCAAAGAAAAAAAATTTAATTCGGTTCATAAAGGACGAAGTCCTAAGCGAACAAACATAAAAAGATACCTATGTTATACACGGTCGAATTAAGTAGGTAACCCTCCTTTTTTGCAGTCGGTTAAAAAGATTCTGAAACTCGTTAACATAAGCAACTGTCGCTATAAATTTGCAACAGTAATCTAACAAAATTAAAATAAGATACAACGCTATAAATCCACTTGCCTATTTCTACAGACGGCTCTGGGGCAGGGCCGCTTTAGAAATACACTCGAGAGCAATGAATCCGGGTCACTTAAAGAATCCTAAAAATCTCGGAAACTAAAAATGCTAGGTTAATGCAATAAATTGTATTTAATAGACAATGTAATACTCCTTAAATGAAGGTATTAAAACTTCTTAGTTATTGTAAAATTATATCATAAAAAAATCAAATTTGAAAAAGGGCCACTTTCGAAGATGGAACTACGAAATTACAGCATTTGGTGTTGCTTTTGTTTGTAATCTGTCATTTATGTGGGTACATAAACCATGTTGATAGTGCTCTATATTCATTAATCAAGCTGAAATCATGTCGCTTACGCCTGAAGAATGCACCAGAATACTTACAATGCTGGAAACCGGCCCGAGTCAGCGCGATACAGCCAGGACTGTCGGTGTGTCGCTGTCAACAGTACAAAGAGTTCTCCGACGTTACGAAGAAACTGGTTCTAACCTACGCAGACCAGGAACGGGCAGAACCAGGTGTACCACAGCACGAGAAGACCGATACTTGGTGAACACCATGCTTCGAAATCGCTTTCTCACAGGAACTGAACTCACCAATCAGTTTCGACGCCTCGGAGGAAGTAACCCAAGTGCATGGACAGTAAGACGTCGGCTTGCTGAATCTAACTTAAAACCCCTTAGACCTGCAAACGGCCCTAAACTGGAGCGTGGGCATCGTATTTCGAGACTAAGGTATGCCCAGAGCCACGTAAATTGGAGTATTGAAGATTGGTCAAAAGTTATGTTCTCCGACGAATCAAAATTTATGCTCTACAAGCACGATGGAAGACACAGAGTGTATCGAAGACCAGGGGAAAGATTCAAGCAAGCATGCATCGAAGAAAAAGTAGCCTACGGTGGTGGGTCTGTACTTGTGTGGGCCGGAATTTCTTCTGAAAGTCGCACAGAGCTGGTGATCATAGAAAACGGCTCTTTAACTAGCGTAAGATATGTGGAAGAAATCCTCAATGATCACGTTGGTCCATTTATGGTCAATTTAGGTGAGGATGCTATATTTATGCATGACAATGCCCGACCTCATACAGGTAGGATTGTGAATGACTACCTTCAAGAGATGAACATTACTCGTATGGAGTGGCCAGCGCGCAGCCCGGATATCAACCCGATCGAGCATGCTTGGGACGAGCTAGGCAGATGCGTAAAACAACGAAACCCTCCCCCAATCACGCTTCGTGAGCTCAAAATTGCTCTCACAGAGGAATGGGAGAATATTCCCCAAAATCGTATAAGGAACTTGGTGTACAGCATGCCAAACCGCGTAAACGCAGTAATGGAAGCACGAGGAGGCAATACGAAGTATTAAAATTCAAGAAAATCGTAATAAAGTTCAAAAATTTCATGTTTCCTATTTTTGTTTTGAGGAGAAATCAGCAGTTTTTTCTTTATGTAATTTTGTGTTAATAAAATGTATGGTGACTCATATTTTTTTTACTTTCATTTAAGGAGTATTACATTGTCTATTAAATACAGTTTATTGCATTAACCTATCATTTTTAGTTTCCGAGATTTTTAACATTCTTTAAGTGACCCGGATTCATTGCTCTCGAGTGTATTACTAACGGCTTCGTGTATTTTATAGAAGCCATGTTCAGAATCACAAATAATGTTCTTTTTGCTTAAATAATTGGGGTTTTAAGTTCATTTCTATCCCTGTAGCGCTTGTCGATGTAAATATAATACAGCAAACGCGTAAAAATATTATTTTTGTGCCTATCTATAAATTCATTTACTTTCCAAATTATTCTGTTAGAAAATGGACTGTGAGCCTTTTTTAGGGTTCCGTAAACAAAGGGTAGAAAACGGAACCCTATTCATGAGACCACGCTGTCCGTCTGTCTGTCTGCCTGTCTGTCTATCTATCTGTCTGTCCGTATCTCTGTCTGTACGTGTCGAGACTGTCTCATGAACGGTGATAGCTAGAAAGCTGAAATTTTCGCAGTCGCAATTTTACGAATGTCTGGAGGCGATCTGATAATAGAGTCGAACGACAGTCAAAGGAATTCCTAATTTAAAGGAAATTACAGCAGTCAGGAGGGCTCTCATGCCTCTAATATAACCAACGTGATTTATTATCGATGTTTGATACGGAACCCTCCGTGCGCGAGTCCGCCTCGCAATGGGCCGGTTTGTTACGCCAAGTTTCAGGACGTTCCTAAATATTATTTTCAAACAAAATATCTTTTAGGATTTGTCACCCCAGTAGTTTTGTTTTTTGGCCTTCGTCCTACAGTGGACAAATGATTGGTTGAGCTATAAATTAATACTTACATACTGAGCTATTTTTCTTTTATAAATCTAAACCAATCTACGATTATAATAATCTCGTATATCAAATGCGACAAAAGATAATACGATAAGTCTGGACTCGACAAAGTTTAACTCGGCTCGGTAGAACAGAAATAAGAAAAGTTTTCCAGTATTTTCCAGGCTGCGTAAGATCTGTTTTTATTCAGATGACACCTGAGTTGGGGAAGCTTTGAGGCTCAGGGGAGGCACATTGGTACTTTTTGTATTTATAAATGTAAACTTTTCAAGAGAGAAGCTTTATGGAAAAGTATGTATTAATGTATATAGTGGGATATTTTCATATACAGCGCTCAGTTTTTTAATCTCTGTTACTTACTCGACATGCATCTTTTGCCTTATTCATCGTCCATAAAATAAAATAAGAACTCATACCAATGGCGTACGAGACTAGTGTTGCCATCTAGAGCATACACTCTGTAACGAGATTCGAAGGAAATTAACCGCGTGTCCTTATCTCAAAATTAACATTACGAAATTTAAAAAATTGTTGATCTATCTTTTTATTGTAATTTTTAAGATACTTCAAGAACCGTAGTTTTTCCCCCGGGAACTGCGTGAGATCTGTGCCTGGATAAGCTTTATGGAAAAGTATGTATTAATGTATATAGTGGGATATTTTCATATACAGCGCTCAGTTTTTTAATCTCTGTTACTTACTCGACATGCATCTTTTGCCTTATTCATCGTCCATAAAATAAAATAAGAACTCATACCAATGGCGTACGAGACTAGTGTTGCCATCTAGAGCATACACTCTGTAACGAGATTCGAAGGAAATTAACCGCGTGTCCTTATCTCAAAATTAACATTACGAAATTTAAAAAATTGTTGATCTATCTTTTTATTGTAATTTTTAAGATACTTCAAGAACCGTAGTTTTTCCCCCGGGAACTGCGTGAGATCTGTGCCTGGATAAACGTTTGAGTCGTAAAGTACTTTGGAAGAATTTCAGTATCTAAATCAACATAATAATATCGTGTTAAGTATACAATGGAAATGTGTAGGTGTATATTTAACTTCGAACAAAATACCGAATGATGACATAGGTAGGTACATAGTTACGTTTGGAGAGTGCAAAGGGCATTCCCGAATAACATCTTTAAGGCTGAGGGCACATTGGAGACACGACTGTCTTAAGACAGACTATTTCTTTACGAGATCAATAGAGAGGCGCACACTTAGAACAAAACGTCTCTTAGACAAAGCTGTCTTTACCTACAAGGCGACAAGTCTGACTAACGTTTGTCGGCTTCCCTTTTATATGCATGGGGGCGCGCACATCAAAGACGAAGCTGTCTAGCGGCGGGCCCCCCTCTCCTATAGACTTGCGCAAAACAGTACCCGATGATGTCCTGACATATAGCATAGCTTTCCGAACCGTGCCATATGGCATTCGAACAGTACCCGGACCAGTACCCGATCTTTCGTACAAGTACATACAGCGTTCTGATTGTTCTGACAGATTTGTTGACCTTCGTAAATTCCCGCTTTGCAAAAAATAAGGGGGGCGGGCAAGGGTCACTTATGTTTGTATGTGTTTGCCCCTTATGGTTGGGGTTTTCTCAAAGGGGATGAAAATTTTGTTGTATTTGCGATATCATATCAGGATATCACGCACGGTTTTCGATATACAAGATTTACAAAAAAACTACCTTGTAATCATTCTTTTCTATGAAACTGCTAGCTGATGAGGATGACTGCAACACCGCCAGCATGGACCCTTTTTGACGATTGATATCAAACCAACAAATAAACCTACAGGCAACATTATGCCACCTTAGTGGTATAAAAAATCGTTATTCGTAGTGTATATTTGGTGGATGGGGGTTTTCAAAGGGGGGTCAAAATTGCCATTATTTTTATGATAGCACGCACCATTTTCGATATAATTAAAAAAATAAAATATGTAACTTTTTCTTAATTTATCATAATAATAAATATTATTCGTTTAATGTATTATTATCTGGCAGGTACTACACGTGCCTCGACTAATGGGCTCTTATATGGTCAATATGCACTTGACAAGTCGATTAAAATATGAATTAAAGTAGCTTCAGCGTGCACGATTTCTTTGCACGTGTGTATGTATCGACGTGTATGTACACTTGATATTGACACAAGTCGCTTGACCATCTCCTGAGCCCAATAAGCTGGCAGGCGTGCCTCAAGTATTCATATAACATTCAACAGTATTCGTTACTTACTACTCGTACGCTTTAAGTTGAGATACACTACGGAACAAAATGTTCCCAAGCGTGCATCAATCCGGTCACCCGGTCGCTCGGACCACAGATAGTATAATATATTCTATCTCGGACTCGGTCCTGGGTCCTGCTAAATTTTGTCGCGTACTGGGTACTGAACCAGTACGCGACAAAATTTAACAGGCCATATAACACGTCCGGCAGTACGAACAGTACCTACCCACGGTGTTCGTGTGATGTGTATCGTAGACAAAACAGTTTTGTCTAAGGTGTGCGACGTGTCGTAGACAGAACAGTTTCGTTTTAATTTTAAAACAGACTTGTCTATGTGAGGCAAGTCTGTCTTAAAACTGTCGTGACTATGATCTGCGCTCAGCCTAATAGGAGAAATTTTACAAGTTGGTAACACAGATCATACTTGAGTTGGTACTACCCTTATTTAGAAAATTATCAATGTTTTAATCGACGTGTAGTTGCTTGTAATTTACACCGAAATGAGAGTTCGCTGCCTAAAGTTACTTTGTATTTCTCCCAATGCTTGCCATGAATGTAACAATAGTCTCATGAATTTTATTGGGTAGTGTTTGTTGGTTGAGAGTAGCCAATTGTGTCAAGAATTGCGGGCTCAGTCATACACGTTTGAATTACAAATAATAGCAAGCAGGGTAGGTCTTTATGACCAATAGTCTTACTACCAACCTACGTGACCAATGAACAAGAGTAGCAGAATACAGGTATGAGTTCGATGTCAGTCATTATGGTTATCAATTTGCTTTTGTCGAGGAGTTCTCGGAGCTGCCCGAAGTTAGACGAGTGAGTAGGTTCGCATAACATCCGTGGCAATTTAAGATAGCATTTAGAATTTTGCTAACATTGCATTGGGAAAGATTTTACAGTCACATGAACAGGCAAGTGTCTTTCTAGTCGAAATTATGCTAATCTATGCTTGTACTAATATTAGTAAGTAACATCTTTATACATAGGTACATATTGTACTTAGATAGAAAACCCTCCGAAATAAACATATAAGCGATTCTAATATTTTTCCGAAAATGGGGGATCGAACCCCTAGATACCCGATGTCGAATAAATAACATTTACCGTCATTTTGATACTCACTCAACAAGCTCCCATATTTATATGGCTTCAGACTCATATTCCCAGTGGTCAATATGAATTTGATATTATAGATAGGTACATTTACTGACTCGGAAATGAGAGGAAATACGTACACGTGACGAAGTGACTGCTGCATTTCTGGACCATTGCAAAAGTCTATATAGGATAATACTTTCAGTATGTACAAACTACAGATAAAATAATAGCACTAGATTTGTGCTCTCATTCATATTTCACACCCATATGCCAGACGGCATGTGGCAGGACTGTTTTATGTTTGCGTTATAGCCTACGGGCTTCACACTGCGGGACCAGGCCGGGGCTAAATTCTGCAGTTTGATGTAAGACTTAGATCATTTAATTTTAGCTAAGAAGAAGTGCTATTTACTTTGTGCATAGGTATATCGGAATACATAATAATGGTAATATAATACATTCTCAGCAGTTTTGCAATTTTCACTCTTATTGGGGTACCATCTTACTAACGAAGTTCGGCGATCATCAAGGCAATATGAAGCTTGGAGACAACAGTTCTGAAGAGAGAACGGGTACTTTTGTCTTACCACTGGCTTAGGTTCTTGAGCCACGATATTCTTTTTTTTTTTAATTAAGCTCGCCAATATGATGCCGCCGCCTGATAGAAAGTCACAGCGACTTTCTTCTTCTACCAACACTGAGTTTTTCCTGTATCTTGTCCTGAATTATAAAAACAATATTGTATTATTAGAATATGACATTGTTTTAAAGTCAATATTACTATCCGGCTTTTAGGTGAATCTCGTTACTTAGAGTGACAATTAAACATTACAATTACTTACTTTAACATTATATATCCAAATCTATGTGTTAATATAATCAAACCAGCTAGAACCACAAGGTGCTAATTAACTAGAATATTTCGGCTACTTAGTATTTGATTTGATGAGATTTACTCAAACTTTGATTAAATAGAAATGAAATTATGTTGTTGGAAGTATGTTCTTGCGCTGATTGATGGCAGTACGGGTAATTAGATCAAAATTGTAATTAATCCAATCACTGGAGCTCGAAGAGCGTCGAACGCGTACTACCATTTTCTATCCGGAAATATTTGCTTAAGAGGGAACACGATCAGCGCTTTTTCCATACAAATGTATTTCCTTATTTTTTTCCTCAATATTGCCTCTAAAAGAATCTCTATCGAGATATGATGTCTACCCCTCATATCTTTTTTTCGGCAAAATAATAAATAAATTAAATTTCTAATATTATCCGTTTTTACCGACATGGTTAAAGGACTACCTACAAATTCAAAAAGCTTATAACCTAACAAAACAATAAACCTAGACATACTCTTTTTTTTAAATAGCCTTAAAAAGGTTTTAATTGGCTCAGTTTTCATGGAGAAAACAGGGAAATACGAAACTGCAGCTATCCTTATCGCTATGTACGGGTTTGTCCAGGAGTTGTGCGACGGCAATACCTAAATTCAAATCAGCACATGTTCCCTCTTAATGATGACTTTGACGAGCCTTTTACTCCAAGGGTTGTTCAAATATGCTCCAAATGAAATGAATACTAAATTGGCCATTGTACTGACTAGAAGGACGCAGTCGGATACCAAAGCTGACCATTCCCTTCATTTTATGTTTCATTTAACGCTGATTACAGTTGACGAGTGCCACCGCTTAATGAAAGGGCTACGTTTAATTATTATCTACATATATTATGCTTTAGCAAATATAATAGTGTAGGTATTTAAATTATATTCTTTTGATAGCTATTGTTGTTATTTATTTGCATGTTATTAGTGTACTAGATGCTGCTCGCGACTTCACCCGCGTGAAATTCGGTACCCGTTCTCGCTTCCCGTGGGAACATTTTCCCGGGATAAAAGGGAAAATGTTAAAAGCCTATGTGTTATTCCAGACTATAAGCTATCTCTGTAAAAAAAATCAGCCCAATTCGTTCAGCCGTTAGAGCGCGATTGAGTAACAAACATCCAAACATCTTCACAAATTCGTGACTTCAAAACGTGTCAATATTTTGGGGAATTCAAACAGGTCATAATCTGATCTGCCAAGATCTTTAAGCCAAACCTGTATTTATACAGCACTTCTTCTGTCTACCTTCACGCCAAATCCCTTGCGAGGTAGGCAGAAAGAAGCACAGAAAGGCACAGAAGAACAGCACTTCTTCGCCTTTAAATATTCAAAGGAATCATTTTCTTCGTCTAAATTGAATTCCTAACTGACCAACTATCATCACTATCATTCAATTGATCAGATAGGAATTAAGCCCCTCATTGAGTTTCATTCTTTTCACTCTTATTGGGGTACCATCTTACTAACGAAGTTCGGCGATCATCAAGGCAATATGAAGCTTGGAGACAACAGTTCTGAAGAGAGAACGGGTACTTTTGTCTTACCACTGGCTTAGGTTCTTGAGCCACGATATTCTTTTTTTTTTTAATTAAGCTCGCCAATATGATGCCGCCGCCTGATAGAAAGTCACAGCGACTTTCTTCTTCTACCAACACTGAGTTTTTCCTGTATCTTGTCCTGAATTATAAAAACAATATTGTATTATTAGAATATGACATTGTTTTAAAGTCAATATTACTATCCGGCTTTTAGGTGAATCTCGTTACTTAGAGTGACAATTAAACATTACAATTACTTACTTTAACATTATATATCCAAATCTATGTGTTAATATAATCAAACCAGCTAGAACCACAAGGTGCTAATTAACTAGAATATTTCGGCTACTTAGTATTTGATTTGATGAGATTTACTCAAACTTTGATTAAATAGAAATGAAATTATGTTGTTGGAAGTATGTTCTTGCGCTGATTGATGGCAGTACGGGTAATTAGATCAAAATTGTAATTAATCCAATCACTGGAGCTCGAAGAGCGTCGAACGCGTACTACCATTTTCTATCCGGAAATATTTGCTTAAGAGGGAACACGATCAGCGCTTTTTCCATACAAATGTATTTCCTTATTTTTTTCCTCAATATTGCCTCTAAAAGAATCTCTATCGAGATATGATGTCTACCCCTCATATCTTTTTTTCGGCAAAATAATAAATAAATTAAATTTCTAATATTATCCGTTTTTACCGACATGGTTAAAGGACTACCTACAAATTCAAAAAGCTTATAACCTAACAAAACAATAAACCTAGACATACTCTTTTTTTTAAATAGCCTTAAAAAGGTTTTAATTGGCTCAGTTTTCATGGAGAAAACAGGGAAATACGAAACTGCAGCTATCCTTATCGCTATGTACGGGTTTGTCCAGGAGTTGTGCGACGGCAATACCTAAATTCAAATCAGCACATGTTCCCTCTTAATGATGACTTTGACGAGCCTTTTACTCCAAGGGTTGTTCAAATATGCTCCAAATGAAATGAATACTAAATTGGCCATTGTACTGACTAGAAGGACGCAGTCGGATACCAAAGCTGACCATTCCCTTCATTTTATGTTTCATTTAACGCTGATTACAGTTGACGAGTGCCACCGCTTAATGAAAGGGCTACGTTTAATTATTATCTACATATATTATGCTTTAGCAAATATAATAGTGTAGGTATTTAAATTATATTCTTTTGATAGCTATTGTTGTTATTTATTTGCATGTTATTAGTGTACTAGATGCTGCTCGCGACTTCACCCGCGTGAAATTCGGTACCCGTTCTCGCTTCCCGTGGGAACATTTTCCCGGGATAAAAGGGAAAATGTTAAAAGCCTATGTGTTATTCCAGACTATAAGCTATCTCTGTAAAAAAAATCAGCCCAATTCGTTCAGCCGTTAGAGCGCGATTGAGTAACAAACATCCAAACATCTTCACAAATTCGTGACTTCAAAACGTGTCAATATTTTGGGGAATTCAAACAGGTCATAATCTGATCTGCCAAGATCTTTAAGCCAAACCTGTATTTATACAGCACTTCTTCTGTCTACCTTCACGCCAAATCCCTTGCGAGGTAGGCAGAAAGAAGCACAGAAAGGCACAGAAGAACAGCACTTCTTCGCCTTTAAATATTCAAAGGAATCATTTTCTTCGTCTAAATTGAATTCCTAACTGACCAACTATCATCACTATCATTCAATTGATCAGATAGGAATTAAGCCCCTCATTGAGTTTCATTCTGCACAACAGTTGGTTGTTTTAGTTGGTCAGAGTAGAAATACAGGTTCTTGAGTAAGAGTCAGTCTCAAACTAAGTAGTAGGTTTTAAGGGTAGACACTTACGCCTGAAAAAAACATTATTTGTCTTTTCTCAATTCTCCCAATCAGCGGCTAGATAATTTTGACGAGAATTTCACTTGCATTATGTTAAGTACACAGTGTAACTAAGACTATCTACTTACATTTTAAAACAAGTACCTATTAGGTTCTGACCAAAAAATATAAAACCTTTTATACCGCAAGCAATATCACGCAAGCAAAGTTGCGAGCATCAGCTCTTAAAATATAAAACTGTGAACTTTCTCCCCCTCGGGGTTTCGGGGACATGCGTTACTTCTCATGGAGTTAACGTTACACCCTGAGGGTACAGTAGTGGCTTCTTCAATCAGATCCCTAAGATCCAATATCTTAGGGATTAACGAAAAAGCCCACATTAGGAGGAAGGGCCTAACGGTACTCTGTTCGTTGAGCAGCCCGCCTGGGGCAGTACCTCCGCCCTGCAGAAGACCGCGGTAATAGTATCCTGACTCCGGTCGGGTTATGTTCTCCGTCGGTTAGCAGGGATCCAGAGCTCATTGGGGTGACATTGTGCCGGTGACGGTGAGACCAGAGGCTTATCTGTCTCCATTGGCAGATCGAGGTGCGGAATATTGGTACGGCGATCAGGGAGACCCGATGAAACGGTTGACCGCTGACCGCCCGCAGGCTGTACGGGACCCGAACCTGGGGATTACTTAATCTCCGCCCCAGGAGGCTGAACCAGCAGCCTGTGTAAAGTTTCTGGTGCTGTGGTCGTGCCGGAGGAGGATACCGGAGTGGACGCGGCTACTGCATCGGGGGGGGACCGGGGGCCCTTCCGTACGCCGTGCCAATCTACCGCACTACCTCTGTCTGCCTTCGGTGAGTTCGAGCCTCACCTAGAGTCCTGCGCCACCGGCACAAAAGCGCCCCCTTCACCTTCTTAATTCCTCATATTTTTAACAACTATGGCTCATTCAAAGAAAAAGAAAAAGGTATCCACAGCGGCATCGTCGTCCACACTTCAAGTGGACTTTTGCAAGACTTTTCAGAGGTATGCGCGCGAACATCAACGTAGTCCACCACCATCTTGAAACTGCGAAGCCGACCCTTTTTTTTCTTAACGGAGACGCAGATCTTACGTCCCGGCAATACATCTTGCTTAATGTACCCTGGCTACAAGCTTGAGTACCACTTTAGGCAGAAAGCCGGGGTATGCATGTACGTCCGGGATGATGTCTGCTGTCGTCGTCTTTCAAGCCTCGAAGACAGGGACCTGTCTACGTTATGGGCACGCTTGGATCACGGGGGCCACACTCGGATCTATGCGTGCGTGTATAGGTCTCACAGCGGTGGTAACACGGACACAGTTCGCCTTTTTGACCACCTGCAACAAGCGACTGACAAGGTGATTGAGCAGTATCCCTCCGCGGAGATAGTGATTCTGGGGGATTTCAATCCCGCTTAAATCCCGCAGAAACACCGCCCCTGGACCCGACGGCATTCCAGGCCGAGCGTGGGTCCTGGCTCTCGAGGAACTTGGGCCTCGACTAATAGGGCTCTTTAGCGCATGCCTCGATAAAGGCCAGTTTCCCAAGGTATGGAAGACCGGGAAACTGGTCTTGATTCGAAAACCGGGGCGGCCGGCAAATTCCCCTTCAGGGTACCGGCCGATCGTGTTGCTCGACGAGGTGTGCAAGCTGTTTGAGCGCATTATTGCACAACGCCTCGTCGGGCACCTCACACGCGTGGGGCCTGATCTGGCGGATAGCCAGTTTGGCTTCCGTCAGGGGCGCTCCACGGTGGACGCGATCATGCGCATTAGAGGCCTGACGGAGGAAGCAGTCTCTCAGGGTGAGGTGGTGGTGGCGGTGTCTCTTGACATCGCCAACGCCTTCAACACCCTGCCCTGGAGCTGCGTAAGGGAGGCGCTGATTTACCATGGAGTGCCTCCCTACCTCCGTCGTATTGTCGGGGCCTATCTCTCCGAGAGAGCCATAACTTACCCGAGCTGGCTAGGGCCGGGTCGGCGGGATGTGTCGTGCGGTGTTCCACAGGGATCGGTATTAGGGCCGCTCCTGTGGAACATCGGTTACGACTGGGTGCTGCGTGGTCCGTTGCTCCGAGGGGTCAGCGTAACTTGTTACGCCGACGATACCCTCGTTACGGCGCGGGGAGCAACGTACCGTGACGCAGCACTAAAGGCCACGGCAGGGGTTGCTCAAGTCGTGGGTCGGATTCGGCGGCTGGGTCTCGAGGTCGCCCTTCACAAATCCGAGGCTCTGTGCTTCCACGGACCTCGGAAGGGGCCACCTGCGGGGTCCAGCCTGCGGGTAGGGGGCGTCAGCATCGGCATCGAGCCTTCGATGAAGTATCTGGGGCTCGTACTCGATGGCCGGTGGAACTTCGGACATCACTTCCGAAGTTTGGTCCCAAAACTGAGGGGGGCATCAGCCGCACTAGCGCGACTGATGCCCAACATCAGGGGACCCAACGCTCCCTACAGGAGACTGTACCTGGCGGTCGTGCGAAGTATGGCCCTATACGGGGCCCCCGTATGGGCGGAGACCCTGACGGCCAGCAATGTGGCTAAACTGCTGAGCCCGCAGAGGACGATGGCCATCCGGGTGATAAGGGGATACCGCACGATCTCCGGTGAGGCGGCATGTCTCCTAGCTGGGACCCCTCCATGGGACCTGGAAGCGAGAGCCCTTGCGTCGCTGTTTAGATGGCGCAAGGAGGCGCTCGAGCGGGGCCAAAGGCCTGAGTCTCGAGAAATCGAGGCCCAGCGATCCCTGCTCCACCAGGAAACCGTGGAGACATGGAAGGTACGACTTGAGCAACCAAAGGGGGGATTCGCCACAATCGCGGCCGTCAGACCGGTCATGGACGAGTGGCTGGAGAGGAGACACGGTGCTCTCTCCTACCGGTTGACACAGATACTTGCCGGGCACGGTAGCTTCGGTAGGTATCTGTGGCGAAAACACCGGGAAACCACGGCCGAATGTCAGCACTGCGAGGACCGCAGCGATGACACGGCGCTCCACACGCTGGTGGAGTGCACAGCGTGGGCGCAACAGCGCCAGGTCCTCGTGTTGGGCCTGGACGTGGACACTCTCTCGCTCGAGACCATGGTGCGAGCCATGCTCTCCAGCGGGAGTAAGTGGGACTGCGCCGCCTCTTTCTGCGAGCAGGTCATGCTCGTGAAAGAGGCGGCGGGGCGGGAACGGGAGAGAACTCTCCCACCCGAGTTCCGCAGTCGGCGGCTTGGGCGCCGCCGACGTGTCTTCGCCGAGGACTATCGGCCTCCATGACCGGGGGCCTGAGGACGGTGAGAGGGCGGCTCACCGTCCTTACAGAAGCAGGCCGATGACGGCAGCGTGACGTGAGAAACTCACGCACGCCTCCCCCCCTTAGAAGCGGGATCACACCCGAAACCCCCCCAAAGACGCGGGATTGCACCCGTACCACCCCCTGGGCGAGGCCGCAGTGGCGGCCGTGGGTCTGTTGGGAGTCCTGGGACATCCTTCCGAGGGCTTACCCGGGGCTCCCAACCATAGGCTGTTGGGCGTTACGTGAGGTTTTTTTAGTCGGTAGGAGTCCGGCATAACATCCATGAGGATTTTCCCTCACGTTAAACAAAAAAAAAAAAAAATGGTGGGCTTAAGAATGCCTAAAACCTAATATAAAAACCACCACAAAAGTAAATAAGCCACAACCAACGCTGGTCCATTTCAACACATGACACAAAGTCATGTGATGAAGTATCATAATCTTTTTTTGGTCTCTTATAACTAAAAAATATATATACAGTCGAATTGAGTAACCTCTTCCTTTGAAGTTAGTTAAAATACAAACGATGAATGTGGACGAATACCCATCTGCCTACGTCTTCGTGGATAGAGGCGGTGATTATATGTGTAGGCATGTAATAAGTATGACGAAAGCAGTCTTGAGGGTCTCGTGGCACAATTTACGAGTAGAACGCGAAGGATGTCCAACAAACAATATCTAAGTTTGCGTCGCTTTGTAGTAATATTTGTCAAGTCCCCGAAAGCTCTCGCACAGTTTGAGCGACTTCTTGAGCTTATTACTGTTTGTGTTGCCAAGATTTCAGTTACATTTTGTTGTTATTATTTGTTCATGATGATTTTGAAAGTATATTTTATAAGAACCATTGTCCATGAGTTGGTTATTGTTAGCATTGATATTGATTAAGGTCCTGCCTCTTATATCAATCTTACTATTTAATATTATAAATGCGAAAGTTGGTGAGGGTGAATATGTAGGAACCTGAATGGCTGGATGTGTGAATATTTGTTATTCTTTCACGCTGTAACGGCTGAACGGATCCGGCTGAAAATTGGTAAATACAGGACAGATTACTATATTTTTATCCCGGAATTAAGTTTCTATAGGATGTGGGGAAGAAAACAAAACTCCACGTGGACGAAGATGCGGTCGCCATATAGTACCTATGTTTTGTTTATAAAGTGAAAAAAGACGACTGGACTCGGACATGACTGACCTGACCTGCAACATTTCCCTAAACCAGGGCAATGCTCTTCAAGCTGAGCCACTGAATCATAAGAACTGAATACTGAATGAACAAATCATCGGTAGAAAGACACAGGCCATTTTGAACTCGAGTGTTCAAAATTACCTGTGTCCTCGCCCACATTAATGTCAAATTATGTAGCCGGCTTTTACTTTCGCGTAAAAGGTGGAGAGACACAGGACATACTACAGCCTATACTAGGCAAAGGCATACTAACCTAAACACCCATATTGCACCAGTTATAAAATGTATATTTGTCGCATTTTGTAGGCGGTTGCAAATCAAATAAGTATTGGCATAAATTATAATAGGGTTCTTTGGTACCTGCTAACAGAATAAGATTAGAAATTTGTCACATACAATAAAAAGAGTGCGAGTCGAATTCCCGCACGGATGTTCCGTAGCAAAAACCGTCGAAAAATGTCATTTTTTGTATGGGAGCCCCCCTCTTTTTCTAATTTTAGTATTGTCTTTATAGCGACACAGAAGTAAATCCGCTGTGAAAATTTCAGTTCTAGCTACCTATCCCGGTTCCCGAGAGACAGCCTCGTGACGGACAGACAGACGG
Organism: Miltochrista miniata; assembly: GCA_933228765.1. NCBI lineage: Eukaryota > Metazoa > Arthropoda > Insecta > Lepidoptera > Erebidae > Miltochrista > Miltochrista miniata. The sequence continues at coordinate 29,223,276 of OW121752.1, read as the reverse complement.
ACAGCTGAGTCTCATGAACAGGGACCCGTTTTTGCCCTTTGGGTACGGAACCCCTTAAAAAAGCAAAGCACAATTGATAGCTATACCTATTCCACATGTACCTACGTATTAAAGCTGAAATATAAACCCTACTTCCTACTAATATTATAAATGTGAAAGTTTGTGAAGATGTTTGGATGTTTGGATGTTTGTTACTCAATCACGTTCTAACGGCTGAATGGACCTGGCTGAAATTTGGTACAGGGATAGAGTCAAGTTTGGAATAACACATAGGCTACTTTTTATCCCGGGAAAATGTTTCCACGGGAAGCGGGAACGGGGACCAAATTTCACGCGGGCGAAGCCGCGCGCATCAGCTAGTTCTTATTAATATTAAAATAAGTATAATACAAGAAACCTACGAAAACTACTAACAGATACCTGTAAGGCCGTACTCGTGTTACCCAACAATACATATTTAAGCTGCTCGGAACTCTGAACGAACCTATTACGCGCATCTTGAATACAAAAATAATGGCACACATAAGTAGTTCTACTCTTTATTTCGCGATGTATTAGGCTGTAGAATGAAGGCATGTGGTGTATACTATACGTCACACTAAGTAAGAATAACGGGCTCACATAAATCAGGGGAATCCTGACGTTATTTCAACTTATCATTAGGTGAAACTCTATTTGAAACAAACATTATTCATTTGAAATAAACAAAATTTTATGTAATTTTTATAGAAGAATATTCGTGCCAACTAAATTGTTCCTATAAAAATTATTCGTAGAGTCATCCAAAGCTACTCAATGGTACAGTATGGAACTGTGTTGCTACGACGAGCTACGTTGTCTACGAACGTCGTCGTAGGTGTGGCTACGATAGTTCAGACTCCGCTAGCGAATAAGTTGACTTTAAAAAAGGACGATATCTCGCGTCTAAGGTCTCTTGAACTCGTCGACTTTTAGTCACGACTTTATGTTCAAAGGGTTAAACAGAGGCATAATTGACGCCAACATTTCAGCTTAAAGTTTTATGTCCAACGTAATAGATGGTGGGCCTATTGCCGTGTTTAAATGGACAGGCGCAACTGGCAACAGCCCACAGTTGAAACTTTCAATCCGCCCATAAGGCCTTTACGATTGTCGGATTTCATTTCCAGTTTTCGTTCTCTACGCAATGGATCATTTTGCGAAAATGTTCCCTTTATTGCCTCTTACGACACCTTCGGGATGAATTAGGGTGGCGACATTTTGTATTCTTTCCCACCGCCACAAAAAAATATCAAAACGATTCAATACAGCGTCGTTGCCACGAACGCTTTAATGACATTCCAAGTCAAGTGAAGGCAGTCGCGCAAAATTGCCGGCACGCTGCATGCGGCCAAGTTAATCTAAACATTTTATTTGACTTGACTGGTAGCGTTTTTAGGGTTTCGTAGACAAATGGCAAAAACGGAACCCTTATAGATTCGTCATGTCTGTCTGTCTGTCTGTCCGTCTGTATGTCCGTCCGTGTGTCACAGCCACTTTTCTTGGAAACTATAAGGCCTATGCTATTGAAACTTGGTACCTAGATGTATTCTGTGAACCGCATTAAGATTCTTATATAAAACTAGAAAAAAAGCAGTAAATTTTGGGGGTCCCCATACTCAGAACTGAAACTAAAAATTTTTTTTTCACCAAGGCTTTACGTGTGGGGTATCTATAGATAGGTCTTCAAAAATGCTATTGAGGTTCCCAAGATCATTTTTTCCTTAAATGAATAGTTAGCGCAAGAGACACTTCCAAAGTGGAAAAATGTGTGTCCCCCCCCCCCCCCCCCCCTCTAACTTCTAAACTAAGAGAATGGGAAATCTAAAAAAAATATATGATGTACATTGCCATAAAATCTACCAACGAAAATTGGTTTGAACGACAATTATCGCAATTTTCGGTTAGAAAAATCACTACCACTGGCGAACGTGTTAAAACATCAATCAAAGTTACAACGAACTATAAGAACTTTTATATTATGTTACTTGCTGCTACGAAACCCTTCATGGGCGAGTCCAACTCGCACTTGGCGGTTTTTAAATTGTGCAGCAGCTATTCAGCAATAACCATTTAAGTGTAGAGATCTAGATAGTCGATATAGATGACTCTCTATAGAGTAAATGAAGAGATAGATTATTTTGGAGCAATAGAAAGAGTAGGTAGGTTTTTGTCAACAGTCCGTTGAGTGAATTTTGAGAGCAATAAATTATGTTGAAAAATTCAGGTACATTGTAGCGTAACCTATCTCTACAAAGGTTAATGAAGCATCTATAAATCAGACGGACTCGACTCATTAACGCAACGGCAAATGAGATATGTCGGCAGTCATCATCATTGAGTACCGTTAGTCTATACCTATAATATATATTGCTACCGTGAAACCGTGTAATTTATGATCGCAGTTCAAACTTGTGAACAGATTTTGCTCAACTTTGGTATAGGTAGATGTTAGAGACAGAGTTATTATGACGTAGACATTCACATCAACACGTTTCTTTTACCACTAAGATGGCAGACGCATAGGTACGGCCTGCCGAGGGACTGGTAGCCTATGGACATTTGCAACACCAGAGGCGCCATACTCGCGCTGCCCACCAAGTCAAAACCTTCTAAGACCCCCTTTGAAGAACCCCATACTGTAGGGGTTTGGGAAAACCGAGGCAGGGATAGCATTCCACAATCTAAGTGTGCGCGGAAGAAAGATTTTAGATAAAAGCTACAACGCGTCGCATGGGTCTTTACATATACATATATATTATAGTGACGCCTTTATCCTCGAAGGGGTAGGCAGAGGCATAGTATACGCCTACATTTCACCTTATAGTCTTTTTTATGTCGCACGTAATAGGCGGTGAGCCTATTGCAGTGTTGAAATGTAAAGGCGCAGTTTGTGACTGCCTGCTGTTTAAAATTTTCAAGCCGCCCCATAAAAACCTTCACTTGGCTTAACATTGTGACTGCCTGCTGTTGAAAAGGTACCCCAGAAAAAAAAACGTGATTACGGTACAGAAACCTCCGTCCGCAAGTCCGACTCGCACTTGGCTGGTTCTTTAACTTATAGAATATTCTATTTTTCCACAGATACTTGATTAGAGTCGAGTAGTACCGCGCGTCGAATTTTCGATTCCCCTGGCGCTTCAAAAACTTCGCGACAGTATAATAGCCTATTGCTAAAATAATTCACTAGTTCTGGCGACCAGATAACAGCTGTTACAAGAATACAAGCATACATACTGATACATATAGTCACGCCTTTATCCCCGAAGGGGTAGGCAAAGGCATAGTATATGCCCACATTTCACCTCATATAGTTTTATGTTCCACGTAATTGGTAGTGAGTAATCGTATACAATAAGATGCAAACCGCTAAGCTACACAGTCGACATTAGCGCTAGGATAAACAAACAACGTTTGTTTAAACATGCGCATAACGTTACCACAACTTATGGTCGAGAATATTTTTCCTCACAATGTATCGAGAATTCCTGAGAAGGTAATGGCCAATACATTTTTCAAGGCTCTAGAGGCGCTCCGTTGTATTGCATTGCTTCAGAAATGCATTCGCTCCAGTGTTACATATTACTGCAAATATACGGAAGGATATTAAACCGATTCAATACATCTAAACGTCTTCATTTAACGACGTGGGCGGTGCAGAACGTGGGTCGTATCTAACCGTTTATAAACGCCATTACATCGTTAATAATTTGTACCAAGTCGAGGGTTAGTGTTCCCAAGGGGTAATACGGTTATACCAAACACAGGTTTAAGGTTTAAATCATTTAATAAAATAAGTGATGTATTAATTTTTTATACAGAACACATTTCAAGAGCAGTCATTGGCTAAAATCTTTAAAAATGATATATAATAAAATAATATCGTGATTAAAAAAAATATATAAAGGCATCGTAATTGATTTACACAATGAAACAATTTGACATAAAACATGTCCAAAGGTACACAACAGGAGTACCTACACATTTACTGTCGGGGTCTTTTTCACAAAGCGTCAATAATTTCTTCTACGTATCAATGACGGATATAATCACGAAATATTATTAACTAAATAAGAAATGTCTGAAGCATGTTATATGTGTCACACAATGTTGAATACACCTGCTTAGAACTTTTCCTTGGCACGTATTCAATCATGATTGGCAATTCACTCTTACCTTTATTACGTACGTTATTAAAAGGATGCCGTATTACTTTAGGACCAACCGTATATATGAATGTTTACTGTGTAATGAAATATATATTTATTGTATTTATTTATTCATCAATGATCAACATACCTAGTACAATTATATTACAGGTATCTCTTACAGTAACTACTCGCTTAAACTGGAAGGTTTATTTGCGAGCTATATGCTATTGGATGGTATTTCTTTTATTTGATACAAAACCTGGAAATTAAATATTTTACATAACACATTTGAAATTTTCGCTTGCAAAACAGACGAAAAAAGGTTGTCAAATAAATTTTCTCACGTCACATAATTTATTTTCTGTTTATTAATGAAACATATTCTATTTTACTATTTCACAATTTTTAAGAAATAAAATAATATGCAACGTGACATACTTATTTGTGTAAAGCTACTTGGCATTTAAATTTTAGATTTATTAAAAAATTAAACGTTCCTCGTCAGTTTGACAAACGATAATTGACATCAACAATTTTTTATGACATTTTGTGAAGCAAGACCCAGAGACAATTTATATAAATAAATTCAAATCTACAAAAATGTTCACACATTGCAACACTGTAACAAGTTTGATAGCTCCCTCTAAACATTTTAAGGCCGTTTCTACTTAACACACATCTTCACAATATATCAAGAACATCAGAAATTTGAATATAAATTTTATTTTGAAGCCTTCAAAAATATTAACTAACTAAATAAGATAATAATGTATGTATGTACCATAAAAATATTAATATTTAACTCTATATTCGAATATCGATTTTTATATTTATTTTCTGAACTTTTCTGTATATTTCTCACGAGAAAAGAATTTTACAAGACTTTTAAGTACCGACATCTAATACAACAAATAGTAAGAAATGTTCTATAGATATTCAGTTTTACAAAAACGTCTATCGCTCCTTGCAGAGTCTCTCCCCAATACATTTACGCATATCAAAATATATACCAAATACATTTTGTTTTCTTCATTGGGTCGTCCACGTTATCATTTATTTAAAATATATAATGCGTCATCTTCAATACGTGTATTAAAAACTCTTATTGCTAATGCGGTAACTGAAAATAAAATTGATTTAAACAACGAGCTTTAATGTGATATCACAAAATTATAAGTACAGAAAGAAATCTACATACAAAGTTCGGGCTACGCACACACATAGACAAAGCTCAAAGGGTTCAAAGGGGTCAAAGGAATTTCAAAGTAATTTTCGATACTGGTTTGTGCGCGAGTGTGCATAGCCGAGGATAGGCTTGAAAAAAAAAGGACATACATGAGATTGCGTTCTGTACCTTATTATTTTGTGGTGATATGTACTAGATAACGCGTTGCAGATTCAGTGTGACACAGTCAACTGTACTTTGTCCACGAGTGCTTTTAATGTTGTGGTTGGTTGCAAACGAGGTAATGAGATAAGTCGTTCTGTGATTGGTCGAATATGCTGTAGCCAGCTACAGCCCGCCAATTAGAATTAGATATTATTTTATAAAGAACAGCATTTCTAGTACAGGAATGTTTCCAATGAAACTTTGAGTAGAACAATAAATAACGTGATGCTGCCGCTTTTGTAAAAGGACTAGTGTCTGTTACAATTCAAATCCATTGACAATAAAAAAATACAAAATACAAACATAGTAAAATTATCCTAGTGCCTTTTTGTTTCATTTCATATACTTATGGCACAGTAAGACAAGAAAAATAATATTAGAACTATTCTATATGAAACGTACAAAATTAACTACAAATTTACAAATTGCATCAGGTACGTACATTTAAATTTAAGAAACTAAGGGTCTGTTTTACCATGTGTCAGTAACACTTTAATAGTTAAACAATGTAACAAAAAGTCAACGAAACAATTTTCAAATAATCGATTTTAAGAATATACACAAAATCTTTTAATTATATAAAAGATTTTTAGATTCTTCATTATATTTATAGCTTCACAATCGATATGTAGAATAGAAAACTGACACTTTTCTGACACATCGTGAAATGGACCCTATACATTAAAATAATAGTAATATAAGAAATGGCATTGATCGGTTACAGCGTGGAATGATACGTAATGAAACCTTTAGTAGGAACTTATATGAAAAGTCATTTTTTTTACGATGATAAATAGTATTGATATACCAATGTAATGTCGTCCATGAACAGCTGAGGAGCGTTTCCACAGAGCGTTTTTTTTATGTGTTTTTCTTGTTTTTGAGACTTTTCCATAGCTGATTACTGTGATACTTGCGAATTATCTATAAATTTTGTTGTTTATGTATCACAAGGAAAATTTGTAAGCATCAAAGTCATCAGTTTTAGAAAAGTTGTTCCAAACACGAAATACTACGATCTAAAAAAAAGTGGTAGGCTTTGTGAAAACGCTCCTCAATTCGGATGGTATTGAAACAACTAAAAAAAATGAATATTGCAACTATTAACGAATAGCACCTAGACCGACACTCGCGGCGCCGGGCACACTGTCCATACAATCTTGGCTAAGTAACAACGTCAGGCAAGCAAATACGTATAGCAACCGTTTCACGGAGAACACAACTCCTTCACTACACCTACCGTACATTCATAATTAAACTAAAACAATAATAGCATTCTTACCACGTTAAAACAGATCGAGAACTTTTTTAAGTCGTTTAATATCACTCTTTAAAACATTATTATTACAAGAATCGTTAGACAAAGATATTTGTTCAACAAGAATACTCTCACATTGAAACACTTGGAAAAAAACAACATTGCGTGTGAGTTCGGCTACTGTTTGTATCTTGTAGCATACGTCGCGATCACCCACGCTGAGTTTTCACTATGGGAAATACATATCGTACTTTAGTATAAACGGTTCCATTTAATTGTAAGCGATATGAATTTTACATCCCAAAATGTAACATTCCCATTAGTGAATGCGAAGTTTTCAGACTAAAATCATGGGATGGCGATGACACAGACTTTGACCAATCCGTGTAATTTCTTGATTCGTTCCAACCTCACCGGTTGTAAGATATGCTATCCATTAGACAGTTCGTCTTTGAGCCACTGCGGGACGGGCCGCCCTATCCGCACTAGTAGTTTGGACAACGCTGTGTTGTGAGGCGTGTAGTAACGCTTCAGAAACTTCGAGGACCGCTCCTCCATTGGCGGGTATATTCGACCCTTCGATTTACCTAAACATTTAGTTCTATCATTCCCTACCGCTTGACAGAAAAATCCCTTTTTAGGGTCGTACCTGTAACAAAAACAAATATTAAGTATTGCGTAAAATCTCACAAACGTGTTATCCCGAGAGAATAAGGCGGTTTTGGGATATAAAGAAGGGTGTGACATTTTTTTTTTTTTATACTACTTAGGTGGCAGACAAGCTTACGGCCCACCGGAAGGTTGGTAACCGTAGCCTATAGACGTTTGCAACACCAGAGGCGCTACACACGCGCTGCCGACCCGGGCGCAGGTTGTGACGACCCACAGTTGAAATTAACATTATCATTAAAATTAACATTATCGAGATAAAAAAAATGTCAATCCATTGCTTCCTTTCCTAACGAAATGTATGTAGGACAAAGACCCGAAATCACATTTTACAAAACATTTTTCTTAGCTGTCTATTATAAAATAATTAAGGTGCTGGTAATCATAAAAATTATACTTTGAAGGATATTTTCTAGGAAAATACACATTTTTATTAAACATCTACTTTCCAGAAGTCAATTCGAAACACGGCTATTCGTCTTTCCTATTCTTATAAAAACGTAAAACAATAAAGCCGTACATTGCCCTGCGATTTCTATCTAAATTGTAATACTATCTTAGCGGAAAAAAATGAAAAAGAGAATTTATACAGTCTCGGAAACTCATGGGTATAGAGGTCAAGCACGTATCTCATCAACGATTACACAAATACACGAAGGAGTATGTGGGTATTACTTACAGGCCAGTAGCCAAACGATTGCCCTTCTATACATTATTTACCTCCATAACTCATATTACATTCCCTTTCTACAGCTCAAGTTTATTATTCTCGGAGTCTTAATAATTTCGTTATACATGTTGGTCGTAACGTAACGTCTGAGCCAACAAAGCGTGCCCTCTGTTATTGTACATCTACCTAGTTGTTCATATTTATATTATTCAGAATCTCTATGAGTATTATGTCGATGAGAAAAATGGAATGACCGTCAACAGAGTAACCAGAATAACCAGGGGTATGTTAGAAGTTTAACCTTATGTATCTGTGTATCTGTCTGTTTGTGGCATAATTAGCTGGCGAATAATGGCCTAATTTTAAACGAGTTTTTTGTTCAATATTCAATGTGATCGAGATGGTTCTTATGTATAAATTTTGAAGATCGTCCGTTAATTCTGTAGGTGATGAAGGGATATCGCCAAAAGTCACAGGTTACTATTTCAGTGCCGGAGCATTTTTTGTTTTTAAATTAGCCATTGGTTTAGGGAAAGCAAGTTGTAATGTCAAGTGGAAGTTGAATTATTCAGAATAGTGTTAAGATTCCATTTGAGCGAAGCTAAAAGCTATTTTCTCTAAGAAGGATTAGAATTGCAACAAGCTGCTTTAGAAGATAAGACATTATGCAGCTGCATTAGGCGCTGCGAGTTGTGTCTTGAAAGTTGTGTGCATAGTTTAAATGGGGCGTTGTAGCTAAAATATAGGCAATTGTGGAGGGTGCTGGCATATTTAAGTGTTGCTTAACGCATAACTACTCTTGTCTCATTAAACAAAGTTGTTTAAAACCTTATCCCAATTAAATTTCAGCAGTATATTATATTATTGTAAGGATATTAATAGTTACATTCAGGCAGAAAATTTTGAATTACTTTTACCTAACTGAGCAGCTATGAAAACTTTCGAGGTAGATTAATTCAAAACAATGTAGTTAGAAAAACAAAAGATTTTAACATTGGATGATAGATATTTGGATAGGGGACTCGACTGATTAAATCATTTTTTTTTTCTTTTTTCTTCTTTTTTATTTTTTCCCTAGAGATTTATGCGCATATTTTTTTTAAAAATTTGAAGAAGCGTCTTGTGGAGTCAACTGGTGGCCTAAGGGCTGGCAGTTATTTCTCCCAACGAATAGGCATCGCCGTTCAAAGGGGGAATGCTGCCAGTCTTTTGGGCACAATGCCACGGGGGCCCTATTTAGATTTAGTTTAGTTAGATTTATTCATATTGTAAATAGTTATTATGCTTTATTGTAACATTTGTCTCATTGAAAATAAAAGATATTTAGAGATTCATATACTGATATTAAAGCGACTCCTATTATTTACCGATATTGACACACAATTGGTAGAAACCCATAAGACCCAATTGATGATTAAACATAGCGCCGCGCCGTAGGCTATGGACGTTTGCAACAATAGAGGTGCTACACTCGCGCTACCGACACTGCAAAAACCTAAAACCCCAAAACTCTTAGCCGTTCGAGAAAACAGAAGCAGAGAGAAATGTGAGGATGAATACTCTGTCTTTGGTGAGCGAACCGACGCTTATTGGGGCATCCTACCAATACCATACCTATTAGAAATGTAAAAGTTTGTAAAGACGTTCGGATGTTCGTTACTCAATCACACTCAAACGGCTGAACGGGTCTGGCTGAAATTTGGTACAGGAAAAGATGATAGTCTGGAATTACACATTAGTTAGTTACATTTTACTTTGGGATGCGGGAACCTGAACAGGATTTCAAGCGATCGAAGGCACTGGCAACACGTCCTACTAAATAATAATGAAAATTACAAAAATAAAAACAGTGCCACCATAACTTACTTGAGCAGTTTATTGTAGTCGATATGCGGTGATATCTTTAGGAACTTCTGTAACGTATTCATAACGGCAGCCGGTTCGGAGCGTAGCTGGGTGCCGTCGATGATGTGCAGCTGGTGACTGCTGTACTCCGCCAGCCACCGCTCCAGATAGTGACTGTACTTGCCAGGGTTGAGGCAGCGGTTCCTGAAAGAAAGAACTAGTTGTAAAATAGGGAAGGAGAGAAGGGAAATTTGCACATAATTAAGTTTTCCTCGTTGAATTTCGACGTAGCATTCGACGCGACATTTCATTCGCAATATTTGCCAAAAATGGTTGAAGGGTTTTCATATATTTACGTTGTTAACTGGCCTGCCCGTACTCTAATAATACTCCTCTCTGTAGAAGACAGTGTATGATTTCACTGATCTTGATAATAATACTAGCTGATGCCCGCAGCTACGCCCGCGTGAAGTTTTGTTACCGTTCCCGCTTCCCGTGGGAACTTATTCCCGGGATAAAAAGTAGCCTATGTGTTATTCCAGACTATAATGTATCTCTGTACCAAATTTTAGTGACCGACCGAAGTTTCGGTTTCGGTTTCGGTTTCGGCCAGTTTCGGCCAAAAAATCGAGTTTCGGCCGCAGTTTCGGTTTCGGCCAAAATGGGCCGAAACTTTCGGCCGGGCCGAAACTAACGTGTTCATGAATTTTGAGTGCCTGGCTCTGCTTGTGACGTGGTTGGGGTCAGCCCAACCAGTTAATATGTTACTTAACCGAAGATTTACAAAGGATTTCCAATCAATAAGACCGTTTCCTCAACATTCCATGGATTCACTGTGCGGGCGCCGGGTCCATAGCGTGGTACAGAGGGAAACACTGTGAGGGTGTCTGAGACTTGTGACCCATTTGAGTTGGTTTCGGGTGGCCACTTTAAGACGCGTCAGCGCTCACCTTTCACTTATACAATTTTTACGGAATCCTAAAAAGGTGATCTAGGACATTACATAACCCTACCCCTTTGTTGTCGGTTCCGTTGACTTCTTTGGTCGTCTGTCTGTCTGTCAGCAGGGTGTAACTCATGCACCGTGATAGTTAGACAGTTAAAAAAATTACCGATGAAGTATTTCTGTTGCCGCTATAGCAACAAATTAAAGGGGGCCTCCCATACAACAAACGTGATTTTCTACCGCTTTTCTTGTTCGGAACTCTACGTGCGCTAGTCCGGCTCACTGGTGTCCAGTTTTAGTTATATACTTCTATAATGTAACCAAAACCAGCCCAGAGCTAGTAGCAGGGCACCGTGTTATTTTAGTCGGTAGGAGTTCGCAATAGCATAAATGAGTAATTCCACACGTAAAAGAAAGAAACTCATCTTTAGGTGGAGATATTTCTAAAATGAACACTTGAAAAGATTTATACCGTTGATTGATGGCACTTGGTTCCACCACCACTTGCTGCACCTATTGAAAAAATAACCGGTCAAGTGCGAGTCGAACTCTCGTACGGAGTGGTTAAGGCGGGACCCTGTATCGCTGGAACCGTGCCAGATAGAGGCCTAAAATTTTCACTGTAGGTACATTAGTCCTACCGACTAAAAACCACGCGTATCGTACCTAACAGCCTACGGTTGGGAGCCCCGAGTATGCCCTCGGAATGTTGCATACTACGGCTGCGTCTTTGGGGGGTTGTTCAGTTGTTATCCCGCTTCTGGAGGGGGGCGTGCATGAATCTCTCACGTCACGCTATCGTCTAAGGCCTGCTTCTGTAAGGACGGTGAGCAACCCCGTCACCGTCCTCAGGCCCCCGGTCATGGAGGCTGATAGAATCGGGCGCCGCCGCAGGTTGTGGAACTAGGGTGGTAGAGTTCTCTCCCACTCCCTCCCCGCCGCCTCTATTACGAGCATAACCTGCTCACAGGAAGAGGCCTATGGCCCCGCTTCAGCGCATCCTTGCGCTATTGAAACAATGACGCAAGGGCCTTTGCTTCCTGGTCCTATAGATGGGTCCCGGCTAGAAGACATGCCACCTTAACTGAGATAGTGCGGTATCCCCTTATCACCCTGGCAGCCGTCGCCTTCTGCGGGCTAAGCAATCTAGCCGCATTGCTGGTCATCAGGATCTACGCCCATACGGGGGCCCCGTATAGGGCCATGCTCCGCACGATCCCTCCTGCAGGGAGTGTTAGGTCTCCTGATATTGGGCAACAACCGTGAGAGTGCGGCTGATGCCCCCTCCCTCAGTTATGGGACCAAACTTCGGAACTGGTACCCAAAGTTCCACCGGCTATCAAGTACGAGCTCCAGATACGTCATCGAGAGTTTGATGCCGATACTGACTGACGCCCCCTGTATGTAAGCTTGATCCCGCAGGTGGTCCGCGGCTTTAGGACTGCGTCTCGGTGCGTTGCGTCTCGCGCTGTAATGAGGGTGTCGTCGTAACACGTTACGCAGCACGATGTCGAAGAGACACTGCCACCCTGTTCTATTGCCGCTATAACAGAAAAAATCATCCACACAACAAACGTAATTTTTGTGCCCAATTTTTGTAACGGAACCCTCTGTGCGGGAATCCGACTCGCACTTGGCTGTCTTTTGTTTTTTTTTTTTTTCAATATGAACACGTGAGTTTCGGTTTCGGTTTCGGTTTCGGCCGAAACTGACCCTGGGGCCGAAAGTTCGGTTTCGGTTTCGGTTTCGGCTGGAAAACCAGTTTCGGTCGGACACTACCAAATTTCAACCCGATCCGTTTAGCCGTTTAAGCGTGAAAAAGTAACAAACATCCACACATCCACTTTCAAAAACTTTCGCAGTTAAAACACAGATTATATAATATATTTTGTTATAATATTAGTAAGAAGTAAGACTATAGGATCATTTTAGGACCGTATTACAGAATGATACTAAATACTCAAGAAACGGGTGTACTATGCCAAATTGAATGCCAAATAATCGTACGTTCATAATATCGAACGTTCAATATATCGATCGTTCAAAATATCGAAATATTACAATATCAATGTTCGATATATTAAACGTTCGATATTTTGAACGTTCGAGTATTTGGATGTTCGATTATTTGGCATTCGATTTGGCATAGTACACCCTCAAGAAACGCTATAGGTTAATATTCGCCTCATAAAAATATAATAATATTAGTTACGGTAGTAGTGTTTCTTGATGTACATATAAGGAGATTTTTCTCTTTTTCAAATTTCAAGAATCGATACAACACGCAATACGACCTTTAGACATTTCGAAATTATATTCTATATCTGAGACACAAAGACGGTTGAACTGCTACAAGATGAAAGTAATGGTACCAATTTAAGACAACGTGAAAATGCAGAGAATTTCAATTAATAATCTCGTGAAGCACGTAGGTACATTAGCTTAGGGATGGGGCTGCGCGTGATGTTTGATAATAAATTCAAGACGCTCTGTCAGTACACAATCATCTTTTACACGCTCCTGAATATAACTGGCTTAGTTTAATTCCAAATGGATTTGTATATTTGAGCATGTACCTACAGATGTAAAAGAATAATGAGTCTTTGTCACGGCAAACACTTCTTCAAATGTAGGTAACATTTTTAGATCTGTTTGTAGATCTGAGTAGGTAGGTACCTATTTGGTTTTAATTTAAATCTCATATTTTTATTTACACGTTCTCGAGATAAAAACCAACTTACTGCTACATAAAACCTACGCATCCGTATGATGAAATAAATAATGATAGATACATACAGTGAACGAATTACAATTGTCATTAATGAAAAGAGGCGGGCACGACCGTATGAGTAAAGAGAAAATTGTGATCCAATATGAAAAGGTTCGCGGTTCGAGTGTCAGCTGCAAAATAGCTTCTGGGGATTGATCCCCTAGTATCAGTAGTCCGATTAAATAGTCCGATGATCGAACTACTGAGACTTTTCCGGCTCAGTATTCCGATGATGCAGATGATTATAAATCATCGGACTACTGAGTCTTTTAGTCCGATTCGACATTCCGAAATAAAGGTGTGTCTACGCTAGACGAGCCGAGCACGAGCAGAGCACGAGCCGAGTCGCTCTGCTCGCGATGACAAGTGTCGCTCGAGGCCCGTACGTCGGTCCACAATACACGAATTTTGGCTCGGCTCATGCTCCGCTCGTGCTCGGCTCGTCTAGCGTAGACCCACCTTTAGAAATGGATGCAGTAGTATTAACATTCGTTTTGCATATTTATTTTTTTATCTAAAAGGCCTTTATAATGAAGAAAAAAACATTTTCATTTGATTTCGATCGCGTTCATTTATTAACTGTCGAATACATTCATTAAACAATATCAACATATTAAGCGTTATTGCATTTTTTCTCAAATGAAATAAACTCGTTATTTCACCATGGTCACACATGTCATGTGCTGTTTGTTACGAATGTTATTTGGTAGAGATGAAAAGAATCAAGCAAATAGAACACCACTGTAATGTAAAATTGTTTACAGTGTTTTTTTTTTGTTTACACAGTGTTTTACTCAAAACATATTTCACTCAGTTCACAGCGACCTCTAGTCAAAATTAACTTACAATAAACTAGTCCTACAAGAACTAGACAACTGAAAACATACTTATGTATTTCTAAATACACACTTTATCCATAAAATACATCCAAACTCCTAAGCAAACACTTTGTAGATCATACAAATATTGGTTCAGACCTCGGATAGGAATCCAAGAATCTCAGCAACGGCTGTATCATTACTACTGCGCCACTGAGCAGTAAATTGAAAAAAAAAAACCGATATGTTATATTTTAAGAGAAAAGCTTACCTTAGATCCCTGAGGGGTTTCGGTGCAGAATCATTTGCCGTGATTATTGTGTGGAAAGTGTAGTTGTTCGCAATAGCGTCGCCGTGCGATCGAATATGTTGGTACCAAGAGTACGCCCTGTCGACAAAAACTTTAATATAAAATCTATCTAAGTATGAACTTTTTTCATATATCATGTTCATTTCCACGAGATGGGGTATGAAAATATGTACCGAAATGAGTTATAGTGGTGTTGTTCTTACAAAATTGTGTCGAACAAACAATGCCTCTTTTAATATCCTTTCAGTATCCTGAAAGATTTATTGCTCATAGAACTGAGCAACTTTTTGTGCAATTATTCCAGAAAATTTATAGTGAACGGAAAGAAACCTGCATGCTGGCATTTCTGATAGAGAAATGTATGAGCATAATACGATAAATTCGTCTCTTTATGCAAAGCTGGGGCGAGGGGACATGTCATCATCCTTGGGAGCCAAGCCAACCTCATAATGCTATTATTTTATTGAATTGAACATTGACCGAGGCAGTTAATGTCAATGTAACGTGATCACACAAATTTGATAAAAAATGTAGTCTTATTAACTTTAAGGGATTTGAATTAGTGGGTATAATCAAAGATATAAGTATTACATACAGATCGGCAATTCCCTGCCGAGCCACTGCTTTCATTATAGTTGACGGACGTGTTGACGGAACATTTGCTTAGAATTATTGGTCACACGCACACATTAAAGCTGGAGTTTCTGCCCTGTGGTATTATGACGGTTTCCTGGCCACACAAAGCTAAGAGCAAGTGTGGCTTTAGTCAGACACGATCTCATTGCTCAGCTCCGGTAGACAGAACTCCTCTCGAGAATCTTCATAGATTTTACACGTACCAACTAATAAAGCGTGAGCCGGATTTGCACACGAAAGGATCCGTACCAAAAACAGTCCCAAACATTTCGTTGATTGTATGGGAGCCCCCCTTAGTTATATTTTTGTTTTTAGTATTAATTCTTGTCATAGCGGCAACAGATATACATCATCTGTGAAAATGTCAATTGTCTATCAATCACCGTTCATGAGATACAACCTCGTGGCAGACAGAAGGACGGACGGACAGCGAAGTCTTAGAGGGTTTTTACAGGGTTGGCAGCGAGAGAGAGCCTCTGGTGTTGCAAACGTTCATAGGCTTTTTTTTTAAGTGAGGGAAAATCCTCAGAGGATTTTATGCCGGACTCTTACCGACTAAAAAACCTCACGTAACGCCCAACAGCCTGTGGTTGGGAGTCCCGGGTAAGCCCTCGGAAGGATGTCCCGGGACATAACGTTCATAGGCTGCCGTGAGCACCGGTCTTTTTGGTGGGCCGTATGCTTGTCTGCCAAAGAAGTATTATAATAGGGTCCCGTTTTTACCTTTTTGGTACGAAACCCTAAAAAACAAGAATAAACAGTATTATCTGACTCCTTACAGTTTCTCGAAATTTAAATAAATCTACAGACAATTACATTCTGCAAGTGCGTGTTCTGTAACCACTCTACGAGCGCAATAAACTTCTAGAATCACATAATTAACGTTTTACTACCCGTTTGCAGTAGAGATAACAGTGATAGAAACGACTATATAAAATGGCAAGCACGCTTAAACTTAATTACGAAAATTAATATATTTTGCGCGCTATAGAACCATTTTTAGAATTCGGTGGTCATAGTGGAAAAGGGGGTCCTATTACTAAGACTTCTCTGTCCGTCTGTTTGTCTGTCCATTACGAGGCTGTATCTCGGGAACCCTGATAGTTAGACCGAACATTTTGACAGATGATGTGATTCTGTTGCAGTTATAACAACAAACGTGATATTTGCAGTTTTTCAATTAGAATATCAATGGTTTTAACGTACCTTTTGGATGGTGAAATAAGAATGGCAACAATCTTGGCGTTGGGTACAAGTGCGTGCGCTCGTCTCGGCACCAAGTCTCCGTCGAAGTATGTGGCGGACTTCTCGAACGTGATCTGTGTGGTGTTGCCCAAGCTTGGTGGGAAGAAGTTTAAGTACCTGTTGGACAAAATTATACGTCATAAATTTTACAGCTATTTTAAATTTTTAATTTGATTTTGAAGCGCTCGTGACCCCGCGGACTTAGTGTTCTGTGAACGATCACTGCAGTAAGCAAGTCAACTATGGCTTGTCCTTGGATGAGTGACCATCCATGTGACCACTTTGTGACAATTATTTGAGCATCTCCCTGCTTCGGAAGGCACGTTAAGCCGTTGGTCCCGGTTGCCAGTAAAAAAGAAGTCATTAAGCCAAGTTGGCCTTTGAAAAATTTCAACATAAGGCAGTCACAAACTGCGCCTGTCCCTCTAAACACGGCAATACGGCTCACCACCTATTACGTGGGACAAATTTTAAAAAAAGTGAAATGTGGATACTGGACATATAATATGCCTCTCCCTACCATACGTATGTATGTTTAAATTTTAATTGTCTCGGTTGCGCAGTGTTAGTGCGACTGCCGCTGCTAAGCCTTCGGCTCAACTTCCCGATTCCAACCCGCAAATTTTGTGAATTTTGAGTGTTTTCTTAGTATGTATATGTATTGGGATACATAATTATTGATCTTTACACGCATACATGTTACCGTTAAGTTCGGTGGATACCATGTTTGTCACAATCTTTGGTTAGTTCATGGTGGCACTCGCAGGGATACATCATTTTGAAAGGTTAAACTAGTACGTCTCTTTGTAGTTTTGTAGTTGACAGTACCTATGTATGTGTAATATATACGTATGTTCATCAGTTAACTGGCTCATATAGAACTACCTTATTTTAACTAAGTTTCGGCTAGATGGCGCTTTGTTAAAACTGTTCCACAATCACTACTAAACCCTACTATTAACATAAATGCGAAAGTAACTCTATCTGTCTGTCTGTTACGCTTTCACGCCTAAAGGCTAGAGTGAGTGAGATGAATATCGGTATAGAGAAGAGATAGTTCGAGGCCCTGGGACGAACATAGGCTACCTACTTTTTAAGCGACTGCGCGAATGGGGGGTTATGATTTTTATGCGATAACGACTTCTACGCGAGCCGCGGGGAATAGCTATAGTATGTAATAAATTAACTATTTAATGGAAGTAATATTTGCTTGTATTATTATAGTGATAAAGTTTAACTTCCGAAATGGGATTTGATATCACTCCTCCCCTTTAGCGAAATTTAGAGACATGTAAATGAGATAACAATAATTTATGTATGACCTATCCCAGGGCGATGTAACTATCGAAAATAGCCCACGCATTCAACCGAGAACTCCTACTTATTATAATACTAGCTGTTCCCCGCGGCTTCGACCGCGTGGTAGTCGTTATCGCGTAATATCATAACCCTCCTTTTGTGCAGTCGGTTAAAAAGTAACTTATGTCCTGTCCAGGGCCTCGAACTATCTCTATACGGAATTTCATCTCAATCGCTCCAGCCGTTGAAAGCGTAACAGACAGACCGAGTTACTTTCGCATTTATAATATTAGTAGGGATTCGACTGTAGATACAGCTAGAATAGTCTATTTCAGTTACTTTCATAGCATAATGTCTTACGGTATTCTACTGTGGGGCAATGCTGCAGATATAGATAAAATTTTTATTTTACAAAAGCGGGCCATAAGAGCTATATATAGATTAGGTCCAAGGGTCTCTCTGCGCGAAAAATTCAAAGAGGTTAAAATTCTTACAGTAGCATCACAATATATTTTTGAGAATCTGATGTACGTACAAAGAAATTTACATAGTTTCGCTAAGTTAAGTGATAGACACAATGTCAACACTAGAAATAAAAGTAACCTTGCTGTTTATCATAGCAGATTGCACAAAATCAGCAATTCTTTCATGGGTAACTGTATACGCTTTTACAACAGGCTACCAGACGAAATTAAAAGTATGTCCCTTAATAAATTTAAAAAGGTTGTAAAAAGTAAATTGTACTGCAGGGGCTACTATACAATTGGTGATTATTTGTTGGATGGAGAAGCCTGGAAATGACCTGCTCTACTGGATTCTCAAATAAATTGTAAAAATGCATAGTTTTTAGATTCATTTTGTAAATAGAGCTCTAAAAAGAATAACCCGCTGAGTTTCTTGCCAGTTCTTCTCAGGTGGGTCGCGTTGTGAACTGGTGGTAGATTTTGATTTATATTCTGGACGTTTTACAAGAGCATCTGTATATGCCTATGTGAAATAAATTTATTTTTCTTTCTTTCTTTCTTACTGCAAAAACTTCAATAGGTATGTATTTTTGAAAATTAATTAATAATAAAAAGCGCAATAAAAATGTATGTTTAAATTGTGCTTTTATTTTGTACCTACTAGAGGACGTCACGCGGTTTCACCTGCGTAGTTCTAGTTCTCGTGGGAATACGGGAATAAAATATAGCCTATGTTCACCGGGAAGAGCGCAGCTTCCTAACAGTGAAAAAATTTTCAAATCGGTTCAGAAGCTCGGAGCCTATTTGTCTTTATAATCTATATATATAAAAATCAATGCCACTTTTCGTTGTAATTTTATAACTCAAGAACGGGCTCACCTATCCAAACCAAATGTTTAGGCTTTGGTCGGACTATTTAGTAGATGGTTTATGTGAAGTTTGCACAAAATCGGTCCAGCGGTTCTTCATCAATCACGCAAACGGAGTTGCGCGGGTCAGCTAGTATTAGTATAGATTTGAAGTAATATTCTTAACATTACACTCTTCTACATATTTCTATACGCGGTACAGTAAATTCTCACGAAACATGTCAATTATACACGAGTATCATGAAAAGGCTTTATATCCTGTCCGTTACTGTGGTAATAACTGCACATCCAACATTTCATTCCGTTCCTACCCAAAGCTACAGAGGAACTATTATTTTCTGAATACGCCGCCAACTGTCTGTCAAGGGAATTCAAATTTTCATAGTTTCTATGTCACTGGCTTGAAATAAAATATGAAAACCCGTGGTTAAATGATGTAACTGAAAACTGAAGGAATTAAGATATTATATTGAATCCCTATTCCCCTTGGTCACAGCATGACGCGTGGACCAATTTAATTTGCGTTTTGTCAGAAGAAAATTTTTATGATGATTTATAAAATCAGGTAATTTTTCAGGAGAAGATTTTTAAGAAGATTATTATTATTATAATTGAAAAGAAAAGATATTGCGGCGACTACAAGTAATTTATATGTGTTCAGACAAATGTAAATAAAGAGCAGATAGTCCTGGGACATCCTTACAAGGGCTTAACCGGGGCTCTTGACCGTAGGCTGTTGGGCGTTGCGTGAGGTTTTTTAGTCGGTAGGAGTCCGGCATAACATCCATGAAGGATAATCACTCAAGTTAAAAAAAATAAAAAATAATGAGCATATAGATGTGTAGACGGTCCACGTGCCTATAGTAAAGCTTCCGGTTACCCGATCGTTTAAGTTTGCCGGTCGCCTCCCATACTCCGCCTGTACACCAGCCTCTACGGATAGCGGCAAACTTTAAGCGAACGGGATATACTTACGTAGGACCTTATTACCTCAAGGTACTAAATATACTCAAGATACGCTTGTGGTTAGTTACCACCTTATAGGACTACGTATATAAAAGCTGTTAATACGTCTACAACTGGGACAGGCACACTAGGCCATATAATATAGAAATTTATTCAAAGTATTGATTTGCTCATCCGTCGTAGACAGTAAACGAGATTATAGCACAAGGCGGAAATTCCTTACAAATTATTACTCTAGAAACATTAGAGGCTCTTGAGTGAGCAGTAGACCTCGCCTATATAATTATAGATAACTAGCTGATGCCCGCAGCTTCGCCCGCGATGGCGCTGTATGTGAAATTTTGCTGATTTTTTTTGCTATAAACCTCACGGAGCCCGAGACCTTTCCAACGAATGCAAAACCGTGGAAATCGGTTCGTGCGTTCTGGAGTTATAGCGTCAGGAAGCAAAACCCGACTTATTTTTATATAATAGATTGCCAATATGTTAAGAAACCAATTTCATTGAAATCGACAGACTTTTTGGATGTTAGGAAAAGGTCTGACCCTATAGAATATAGTCTATAGGGTCAGACCTTGTGACCGTCAGTCCAGACCATCTTATTGTAAAGTCACAGACATATTGAAAAAGGCTATGATACGACAGCGACAATATGAAATTAGTTTAGTTTATAGCAAAAAATGACGATTTGAGTAGAATCTTTGGCCATTTCCTCTAAAATTTGATTTAATTCACTAGTAAACCTATAGCGACAAAAAACCTGTTGTAAAAAACACACACACACACATTTTGGTTCTTTAGAAATGGAGACTCATTACATTCGCTCGGTCAACTACTCAACATAATTATTTTGAAGTTAAACATCTACAAAATTAATTTCTCTCACGAAAAGTCGCGTTGAAATATTGTAAAATTCGCCCCAGTTTTATTTTTCACTGGAACTGCTACAGTAAAGCTTTGAAGAATATATTTTTAATTTTTTAAAACATTTTTATTATAACTCATGGCGCCAGCGACTCCGCCCGCGTGGAATTTTGTTCCCTTTTTCCCGCTTTCCGTGGAAACTCATTAATACCGGGATAATAAGTAGCCGGTGTGTTATTCCAGTGTAGGCATCTATATAACAGATGCTTACCGAGCACGGGAGCTTCGGTAAGTATCTGTGGCGAGCACACCGGGAAAACATGGCCGAGTGTCAGCACAGCGGGGAGCGCAGCGAGGACACAGCGCTCCACACATTGGTGGAGTGCACGGCTTGGATGCAACAGCGCCAGGTACTCGTGGCAGATCTGAACGTGGTCATACTCTCGCTGGAGACCATAGTGCGAGCCATGATCTCCAGCGGGAGTAAGTGGGAGTCCACTGCCTCTTTGTGTGAGCAGGTCATGCTCGTGAAAGAGACGGTGGGGCGGGAGCGGGAGAGAACACTGCCACCCGAGTTCCGCAGTCTTCGCCCAAGACTGTCGGCCTCCATGATCGGGGTCTGAGGACGGTGAGGGGGCTGCTCACCGTCCTTACAGAAGCAGGCCATAGACAACAGCGTCAGGGATTCACGCAACCCAACCCCTTCCGAGGGCTTACCCGGGGCTCCCAACCGTGGGCATTAAGTAGGAAACGTGTGGTTTTCTGTCAGTAGGAGTCCGGCATAGAATCGATCGATTTTTGTTAAAAAATATAGTGTGGGCATCTATCCCTGTAAGTACCAAATTTCAGCCAGATCTCTCCAGCTGTTAGAGCGTGAAAGAGTAACGAACATCCTGACAAATCACAGAAACTTTTGGATATTTCCCGTATTAATGCTATATATGCACGGGGCTATAGACACTAGGTAAGCCATAGGATTTGCGATCGTGGATCTACGCATCCCAACCTCACCCGGTAGAATACCGAAACCTTAGATTAGTGATATACGAGCTGACTTAGTAGAGTTTACGAGATGACTAGTAATATGGCTAACGGTTTGTCTAGAACTAATATACATAGGAATATTAATAGGTGTAACTGAACAGTAATAATATCCTAAGATTTTTATATAAATTTTGTTCGACTGGCTTTAAACAAAGGATAATATTTTCGGTTTGAATATAAATATTTTTGCAAATTCGCCTTCCAACACAGCCGTGGCTTTTATACAGCATTATGACACGCTAGATTTTACAGAAAAAGGCCATAAGTCATAAATCAACAATTGCATCGTACTGTGTATAATGCACTCCCTAAAACCACTGCACATAATAATGTCTGCAGGCGACTGTAAAATATGACAAAGAGAACATTAACGTTCATCAAAACCCCCCATCATTATATTCACATTAAAAGCATTCGTTGAAAGCATTAAAGCTGTTTGTGGACAATTTTTTCCGAGTCCACTCGAAACGAAGCATCGCAGTGTTCTAATTCATCTTCTGGGAAATTATTGCTGTGCTGTCCCACAGCACTGCTCGCAAGTTTATACACTAAAAGTTCGCAACCTCATAACCTAGTGATTATTCGCGCATATGAATACATAGCACAGCAAGTACATAGTATAGCAAGTACCAATACTGTACACATACTATGATGCCAAAGTTATATTATATTTGCGCGACTGCCTCTGTGGCGCAGTCGGTAGTGATACCGCCTGCGGCGCTGGAGGTCGTGGGTTCGATTCCCACCGAAGACAAATATTTGTGTGACCCATAAATGTTGGTCTCACGAGTCTGGGTGTTTCTATGTATAATATGTATGTATTTAAAAGTATATAAGTATTAATATCCGTGGTCTGATACCCATAACACAAGCAGGTTATTCCTAGCTTACTTCGGGATCAGATAGCGTTGTGTGAGATGTCCGTTAATATTTATTTCTTCCAAGTAATTAAAAGATGCAAGCCAAAAGTCAGGGTTTTTCCTTTCTACGAAGGCAATATCTCAAGAGGCATAGGTATCTGGTTCTCCAGACATTGGTATTCATGAAGGAAAATCGAGTGGCTTAGTCATTTCGATTTTGAATGCATCAAAAAGTGAGCATTATTGTAGCTATAACACTGCTGTAGCAGTACATACTAAATAATAAAAACTTATTTGTTTCGTTAAGCTAGCAAGTGAATGTAATTTTCTTTTTAAAAGAATGCTCTGAATTTAATCTGATAACGCGTTAAAAGATAAGCACAGTGAAAATATCTGAGTGTTAAGCCCATAAAATAACTGAGTAAAAACGGTGCCATAGGATTAAAAAAATAAATTTTTAATCAATTTCCACGAGAGCACTTTCTTTGTGAAATCTTGAGTTTGAACGCTATTGTGTTGAGAAAAGTAATCGTTTTATACTTTGGAACGAATAAATAATGCAATAAAATTGTAGATTTGAAAAAGATTTGATCAAAACTAGAGCTCTTATATTTTCAGTTCGAAGTAGAGTCGGTTTACTGCCCTCAGCTGTTCAATCTCGATACAACCTTTAAAGGTATACTTTCAACAACTGCTCGTTAACAAAGTTCCAACTAACTCGGAAATGTTACTGCAAATGCGTTAATAAAACCACGTTACATGGTCGCATTTTATTGATAGTATAACGAGTAACTTTTGAGTACTGTATAGATTGTTACTTTATATTGTAAAACAAGTAACAAGTTTCTTATTATCTTAGTCTATAAAAAAATTATAGAAAAGTCAAAACTGTACATTGGAAATATTTAAAAAAATACTCGCTGGGTGTTCAACATAAGATACCGAAGCCGAAAATACAGGCTGATTTTTTCATAAGGAATTGGATGACCAAATCTGGAACTATAAGAAATAGCGAAAAATGCTCAAAGAGATGAAACGCGCTACGCCATTTCTGAAACACACGCACAGAAACGTGATTACACGTTTTACAAAGGCCAACCACGTACAAATAAAATAATTTACCCGCCACCATAGATACATATCTTGTATTTTTTAAACATTTTGTTTCCTTTTCGGACAAGCAAATAGCAGGAAAACGTAAAATTTGTCACGGGTAATTTATTCCAATGTAAATAACGTACTTGCCCCCAAATTAAAACATTTCCGTAAACTTGAGCTGAAAGTGGAAAATTATAACATAACAGGAAATTACGTTATTTATGAATTATTATTATTTGTCACGCGGTTAATTCTGGTGTTCATCTAACGTTACTTGGAGGGCTACCTTCACTTCAAACGATATTAGTAATTTAAGAGTAAATGTAAATATATTCGCAAGATATGAACGTGCCAGGCAATCTGGTGCTGCAGAATATAACAGATGTCCTTCCACATATTTTCCAGCCTCGTGCAATTATCTGTTTCGATTTTTTTATTCAATGCTCGTCATAAACTAACAACGAAAACATTAACATCATCGAAGAAAGTCATTTGAGAAACAGATTTTTCTGTGGGACACTTTTTTACACAACGCCATACGGCAGGCATATAAAGCCCTAATTATGCTAATAATATAAGCTTGAGTTGTGGGATCCAGACAGCTGAAAACATACTACTTACATAATCTCTAACTAAATAATAGTAAATATCCAAACTCTGAAACAAACATGTGGGTCACACAAATATTTGTTCCGACCGTATTGGAACCTGAGACCTCTGCATGGCAGTCTATCACATACGCTACCACTACGCTAGAGGCAGTCCCTTTTTAGAATAGGATTCTCAAAAGTTTGGTCCTGTTTTATTTCTGGTATAAACTTCACTTTTATATGGATGACCTATCGACCCATAAATCGCAATTACTGTATCGCTATGATTGCCCATTCACGTGCTCGCTACTAGGTCATAGAATTGAATTTAAATCGACAATTTCTGCACCCAGCTATCACGCCTTGTTTCATACATGCACATACACATGGTATCGTTAACGTAAAATACAAGTCCTAGTCGCGTGACTTAAGTCAAGGAATAAATAATTTGACATATCAAGCAATCAAAGACGCTCGCAAACGCTGGTTACCAATATTCCTAAAAGGTTGGCTTACTCCTGTCTATAGTCTTTTTCTGGACAGCTCAGAAATCATGTAAACATGTCATGTTTTGACAGAAGTTGTCTATGATCATAGTGTTGTAACTAAACTGATTCTAATTATGTAAGTAATCATTGAGTTATATCTAGTTCACCGTACATTCATTTACTTCGGTTAATCAATCGCCAAATTCATCAAATCATGTAATTCGGTATATCTATATATATTATGTGCAATAACTTTTTATATTAATTTAATTAAAGGATCTTTAAAAGAAAAGAAACTTTTAGAAATTTAATAGTATAATCATTTATTTACAACTAGCTGAGCCCGCAACTTCGTTTACGTCACATAAGGTGTATGAAAGGAGAGGTATTTTTATTTGGAACTTGTTTTAATACATTACGAAAATTCACTTGTATCTACTATTCCACTTTTATTTTAATTTTAAAAACACCTGACATTTTTCGCTATAATAGCATTATCAAAGGTCGTATTAATATTCGTGGTCGGACACCCATAACACAAGCTGGTCATTCCTAGCTTACTTTGGGATCAGATAGCGTTGTGTAAAAATGACTGAATATTTTAACCATCCACCGTCAACCGTACCCAGTCTACCCTAAAGAATCATTATTTCTTTTCTTTTCATTCATATTTAAATGTTTATGGCGTTCGAAACAATAGATTATCTTTTTGGCAGTTCACTGATGGACGTTAGCCTCTTTAAACTTACTCCTCCACACGGTACTAAGCCTAACCGGATCCTTCTGACGATTTCTGGGTCGCACAAATACTTAGTTAGTCCCAATTTAATACAAGTACTTCTGCGAAGAGTAGACCTCGCGAGCGCCCAGGAAAAAACAACCTGTGAGGAATTATATCCCTTATGATCCCATCATATATAACGGGGCCCTTTTTCTCCCTTATTTTCCGCCATATTAAAAAAACTTTCGACAAAAGTTGTATTTTATCTTTTCGTAGATTAATGATTTTAAATCAAAGAACATGTGTGCCAAGTTTGGAGAAAATTGGTTAACAAATGCGTCTTCTAGACCGAAACTGACATGCACACACACATACGGACGAAAGCAAAATCGTCTATACTGTAGAATCGAAGACCCAAACTCAAAGTGCCTTTTCACACGTACCGGTTGCCGGGTAGCCGGTGCCGGGTAACCGGCGGCGAATGCAAGCGGTTGCCGGGCAAATCACGCCGTTACGTGTGAAAGCTATAGTACACGGCCATACACCCGGGTACTCGTCGTTCTCTGGGTCAATAAGTTATATTATTAAAGTAAGTACATTTTTTCGAACTGACAGAGTGATAAAACAATGACCTCCTTTTAAAATCAATTGGCCAGTACAACAGTTTTACAACACTATGGCAAAGACAAACAAGTCTGAGAAAAAATAATTTAATGACAAGCAAAAATGACAGTCTTAAATTTTTACCATCCGAGTATTTTTCATGAAATTATTCTATAATCTAAAGGTTTATTAGTGTCGAAATGTCCGCATAAATCTAACTAGAGTTCCTTGAAACGACTATGATCAGGATTGATAATTAAATGTAAGTAATTATGGAGCAGTCAAGATCCAATTGCTTTGTTTACTATATTATTTACATCTGTTGAATTCCACTATACCACAAAAATTTACGTCATAATATTGTACCAGGTAACATTCAAAAAATATCTAATGGCCGTCATCGTAGCCGTGCTTTGTAAGTTACCTAAGAAAAAAATGTCATTAGGAACATCAACAAAATTCATGAAAACAACATAAAAAATATTTACTCACCAATCCAAACCCTTCAAATAATTGTTGTTATTGAAGAACTGGAGCTCCTCATACGTGGCAGGACTGGGCAGGTTCGGCACGAGCGTTGGGTGCATCGCTAAGAACGTATAGAGTGCTGTGCTGCCCGTCTTCTGGGGGCCGATGACCAGCAGTCGAGGGAGGGTGCCGCACCATTTACTCTTGGACCATATGCGCCGGTGGCGAATGTCATCGCAAGGGTTCTGTAACAAATTTTATAAATATAAGTAAGGAATATCATCAAACTATGCTTTTCAGATTATTTTTGAAACTTTGCTTTCATCTCGCTGTTTGTTGCGATTACGAGAAGTTGTAACCTAAAGGGGCTCAGCCTGCTCGAAAATGTTATGAAGACCCAAAAATCATGGTGATTTTACAAACAATGTGAGTTTAAGAGTCCATAGTGACGCCAAATAGACTATTACTTTGATCTAGATCTCAGGACTCATGAGATCTGCTGAATTAAAATTTGAACACAGACAACTTCAGTTCATGAACTAAAAACGCTCTAGGCTCAAAACACGATTACTAATTAAATCCTCGATAGATTTTTGGGTTGAAAATACCTCGATTTCGTGAAATTTTAAGCTAGATCTCGTATATTATAAGTTGCTTTTATAATATAAAATATTTATAAGAAAGACAATAGTAAAATCTTCATTTGCACTAGAGCATTTTTTTCATAATGGTTATAGTTTTTTTATAATTAATTTATTTCGTTAAAAGCGCTCAAAAACCGATCGCATCTCTCTCTTTCTTGCACGCTAAAAGGTATATCTTCTATCTTTTTTTAACAATTTGGCGTCTGGTGGCTCTTAAAGACATTCAATGTTTTTGTTTAGATTTTGTTTAGATAATTGTGCAAAAAGTAACCAATAAATTATTGGTTACTTTTTGCACAATTATCTTGGAAGAAAACTCAATCCAACATTAGTTCCCTATTATTTCATTTCGCATATAACTGACCTGAGCTATATACAGCGAGAAAAAAACAACAACTATGCAATACTTAACAAGTGTCAGCGGGTTGAAGGTTCTTTACAAAGGTAGCTGCGAACTCGTAATTCGACGTATGAACAAGCGAAAGCTTGGGCTTTAGTTAGCCTTAGCGTGAATCGCCGGTTTACGGAAAAAAGGAACAAGGGTTGAGAGGAAGTGTTCGGCGCGACCCGACGCAACGTCATTTGGTCTACGGAGCGTGTGCTTGAGTTCTTGAGTCAGTCCGTGTTACGAAAAATGAAGGCGGGCGGGGCACAAAACTGCACTTACACTTCAGATGCTAAATTTTATCGTAAACGTATTGAATCAATAGAAAAAAAATTGAAAATTTTTGTAGGCGTGCTTTGTCTATCAGTGCGATTAAACTAACACACGTATAAATGCATTACCAGTGAAACCTAAAGATACGACCGATTTTAATTATAAAAAACTTTTCCACACTGGCGGATAAGAGACAATTTTCCACTCCAGATTTCGAATAATAAACAGATTCTTTCCGAGCAAGTGAGGTAGAAAATAACTTTCGTTGTAAAGAAAGGATAAAGGAATACCTACTGAACTTATTCTGATATTATCCTTCAAGCACAATACAGCCAGCCTAGCTTTACGTCAGCAATAAATGAACTATCTTACAATTCCTCGCAAGTACCAGATATAAAGTATTTTCAATTTCCTTTTATATATCCACGATTCCACATATCTCGTGGGCCAATAAAATATTAAATGGAGCAGAGGATATGCATTGTTTCTCGCAAGTGTGTTCGTGCTAGGACGATAGCTATCGATCGTCTATAAATTGTACCGTTTCTGTCAAACTTGCAAACTTTGATTAATATATTCGTGTTATAACAACAAAATATGATTTGGATGTTTCATGTTATAGAGTTGTGAATATACAGAGAAATCACATAAATGGATGAACATTTCTTGAGCTTTCTGACAAAAGTTCAATTTCTTTGTAACAAAAAAAGGCGTTGAAAAACACGGCGATAGGCGCAACACCTATTACGTGGGACATAACTAAATATGTGGGCGTATACTATGCCTTTGCCTATGTACGACCGAAAGGCACTAAATAATGTCGAGGGAATGAACGATGTGAATGAGATAGAGGCTCTTTGGCGAAACGCTTTTCGTTGAGAGGTCAATCTAGGTCAAGATTCATCAGTCACAATTGCTTTTACTGTCAATAGAAGGACATAGATTCGTAACATATGGGAAGGAAGATTTCCTTTACGGGTGACGAACGGGAAATAGTTAGCTACGCTTTGTTTTATCAAATGTACGTATTTACTTAGATAGTCCATTTCTTTTTTTTTTCTTATTATACAATGACTGCTCAACAAGTCAAACTAGAATCCATGAGGGATTTTCAGACGTAATACAAAATAATTTATCAATTAATAACTAAAAAATCTACTATTATACTCTACCAATCGATAGAGTTTATTGTTCAGAATAATATTTTTTTTTTTAAATTAAATATTCACGGACATTTCACACAACACTATCTGATCCCAAAGTAAGCTAGGAATAACCTGCTTGTGCTATGGGTATCAGACCACAGATATTAATACATATATACTTTTAAATACATAAATGTTTGGCTCAAGACTCTTGAGTGTTTATCTATGATAAGCATAGACACTTGAGCCAAACATTTATAGGTCACACAAATTTTTGTCTCCGGTGGGAATCGAACCCACGACCTCGTTCGTGATTGGAGGCCATAATTGCTTTTATTGAAATAGATGTTGAGGATAATACAAAAAAAATCCTTTTGTATCATCGAAAATGCTATTATTGCTATAACAAATATCAGTTTGCTGACAAAACGTGATAATATTAATGTCACTTATTATGTGATGCGAAAACCTCATTTCGAAGTTAAAATGAGAGAAACACGACTGTTTTTAATACATTCATTCGGGATGTGAGATACCTATATAGATAGTTCGTAGAACTCATTAATTATTCCGTGTGCAATTTAAAGTTTTGTCCCTATTTTTTTTTTTTTTTTTTTTTTTTTTTTACGTGAGGGAAAATCCTCATGGATGTTATGCCGGACTCCTACCGACTAAAACAACCTCACGCAACGCCCAACAGCCTATGGTTGTGAGCCCCGGGTAAGCCCTCGGAAGGATGTCCCAGGACTCCCAACAGACCTACAGCCGCCTCTGCAGCCTCGCCCAGGGGGTGGTTCTGGTGCTAATCCGCGTCTTTGGGGGTGGGTTTCGGGTGTGATCCCGCTTCTAAGGGGGGTCGTGCGTGAGTTCCTCACGTCACGCTGCCGTCATGGGCCTGCTTCTGTAAGGACGGTGAGCGACTCTCTCACCGTCCTCAGACCCCCGGTCATGGAGGCCGATAGTCCTCGGCGAAGACACGTCGGCGGCGTCCAGGCCGCCGACTGCGGAACTCGGGGGGAAGAGTTCTCTCCCGTACCCGCCCCGCCGCCTCTTTCACGAGCATGACCTGCTCGCAGAAAGAGGCGGCGCAGTCCCACTTACTCCCGCTGGAGAGCATGGCTCGCACCATGGTCTCGAGCGAGAGAGTGTCCACGTCCAGACCCACTACGAGGACCTGGCGGTGTTGCGCCCACGCAGTGCACTCCACCAGCGTATGGAGCGCTGTGTCATCGCTGCGGTCCTCGCAGTGCTGACACTCGGCCGTGGTTTCCCGGTGTCTTCGCCACAGATACCTACCGAAGCTACCGTGCCCGGTTAGTATCTGTGACAGCCGGTAGGAGAGAGCACCGTGTCTCCTCTCCAGCCACTCGTCCATGACCGGTCTGACGGCCGCGATTGTGGCGAATCCCCCCTTTGGTTGCTCAAGTCGCACCTTCCATGTCTCCACGGTTTCCTGGTGGAGCAGGGTCCGCTGGGCCTCGATTTCTCGAGGCGCAGGCATTTGGCCCCGATCCAGTGCCTCCTTGCGCCATCTAAACAGTGACACAAGGACTCTCGCTTCCAGGTCCCATGGAGGGGTCCCGGCTAGGAGACATGCCGCCTCACCGGAGATCGTGCGGTATCCCCTTATCACCCTGATGGCCATCGTCCTCTGCGGACTCAGTAGTCTGGCCACATTACTGGCCGACAGGGTCTCCGCCCATACGGGGGCCCCGTATAGGGCCATACTTCGCACGATCCCCAGGTATAGTCTCCTGTAGGGAGCGTTGGGTCCCCTGATGTTGGGCATCAGCCGCGCTAATGCGGCTGATGCCCCCCTCAGTTTTGGGACCAAACTTCGGAAGTGATGTCCGAAGTTCCACCGGCCATCGAGTACGAGCCCCAGATACTTCATCGAGGGCTCGATGCCGATGCTGACGCCCCCTACCCACAGGCTGGATCCCGCAGGTGGCCCCTTCCGAGGTCCGTGGAAGCACAGAGCCTCGGATTTGTCAAGGGCGACCTCGAGACCCAGCCGCCGAATTCGACCCACGACTTGAGCAACCCCTGCCGTGGCCTTTAGTGCTGCATCACGGTGCGTTGCTCCCCGCGCCGTAACGAGGGTGTCGTCAGCGTAACAAGTTACGCCGACCCCTCGGAGCAACGGACCACGCAGCACCCAGTCGTAACCGATGTTCCACAGGAGCGGCCCTAATACCGATCCCTGTGGAACACCGCACGACACATCTCGCCGACCCGGCCCTAGCCAGCTCGGGTAAGTTATGGCCCTCTCGGAGAGATAGGCCCCGACAATTCGACGGAGGTAGGGTGGCACTCCATGGTAGATAAGTGCCTCCCTAACGCAGCCCCAGGGCAAGGTGTTGAAGGCGTTGGCGATGTCAAGAGACACCGCCACCACCACCTCACCCCGCGAGACTGCTTCCTCTGTCAGGCCTTTAATGCGCATGATCGCGTCCACGGTGGAGCGTCCCTGACGGAAGCCAAACTGGCTATCCGCCAGATCAGGCCCCACGCGTGTGAGATGCCCGACGAGGCGTTGTGCAATAATACGCTCAAAGAGCTTGCACACCTCGTCAAGCAACACGATCGGCCGGTACCCTGATGGGGAGTTTGCCGGCCGCCCCGCCTTTCGGATCAAGACCAGTTTCCCTGTCTTCCAGACCTTGGGAAACTGGCCTTTTTCGAGGCATGCGCTAAAAAGACCTATAAGTCGAGGCCCAAGCTCCTCGAGAGCCAGGACCCATGCTCGGCCTGGAATGCCGTCGGGTCCAGGGGCGGTGTTTCTGCGGGACTTAAGCCGCAGTACAGCCGCCCCTAACTCACCCTCGGTGACTACGGGCACGTCGTTCTCGCTGCCTTCCGCGTTGGGTGCCTGAGACGGAGCCATGCGCGGAGGAATGTGTTCCTCCGCTCTCGTCGGGAACAAGGAGTCCAGGACCCTCTCCAGCCGCTCCGGCTGGAGACTCTGGGTCAGGGGGGCGCCTTAGGGCGTAATTTGCTCCTTACCATAAGGTACGGGCGCCCCCACGGGTTCCGCTCCAGAGTCTCCATAAGCTCCTCGCGGCCCAACTTTTTGGACCGCTTGATGGCCGTCTGGAGGGCCCTCTTGGCCTCCTTGTACCCATCGTAGAGCTCCGTCTCTCGGGCTGCCGCATCGTCTTGGCGGCGACGCCTCCGGCGGAACCTGGTGTACCGGCGGCGCGCGGTAACGCACTCCGCGCGCAACTGCGCGATTTCCGGCGTCCACCAGTACACCTGTTTTCTCGCCGGTCTGGGCCTAGCCCTAGGCATCGCCGCGTCGCAGATGTGCGACATGGCTCTCCCGAACCACTCCACCTCGGCATCAACATCGGCAGACCTGTCCGCTGTCGGAATCCAGGCCTGCACGATGGCCGCCTCCAGGAGAGCCTCCCGATCAAGGCGATGTAGTGCCCAACGCGGTTCCGGGGGATTCGCGATTGTTGGCGGCAGGTTAGGTGGAGGGGAGACGTCGAACCGGATATATCGGTGATCTGACGACGTCTCCTCCTCCTCCGCCACACGCCATCCCTGGACACGGCGGGCGAGCTCAGGGGTCGCAAACGAAACGTCTATGACCGAGCTGAGCCCCCGCCGCGTCCAGGTTGCGACATTCCCCCGGTTCAGGATGACTAAGCCACGTGTAGTGACCCAGTCCTGAAGTATCCTCCCCCTGTCCCTGGTTTCCCGGGAGCCCCAAGCCTGCGACCAGGCATTGAAGTCTCCCAGGACCAAGACAGGGCGAGGACGGCATGCAGCGAGAACGACGTCCAGCTCAGGGAGCCATAGCTCAAATTGATGCTGGTCGAGGTTTGGCGAGATGTACTTTATAAAATAGGTATATAATTTTACTCAGTGAAAATTGTGTACGAAAGTTTATAGGTATTCTATGAAAATGCATTTCATGTCTAAATCTAGCTGTCCAACCAACCGTACATAATAACTTCAAAGGCAAAGTACGGTTGGAATTGGAATACAGTTAATTATTGGCCGCGACAGCGTCATCTCAATAGTATATGGAGCATAAATATGTTTTGATACTAGCTGTGCCATCTTGACCCATTGCTATCAACTCATTTCTTTTTATAAAATTAAAATAAAACAAATACCTACATGAAATAAATTATTGTAGCCTGATTTACTCCTTCTAACATCAGCTACCAGGAAGCGAAAGTCTCGTAAAGTTTCAGAGATTAGCCAGGACAGACGGAGAAAAAAATTTTACTGCACAACTAGAATAGCAGCTCTTAGCATGAAAAAGAAATGAATGCGGTATTTGAATTTCGCATAAAAATCATTTTTCCGAGACGCGGAAATGGAAATGAACCATCAAACAATTCAAGAAAGTTAGTTGTTTCGACTAGAAAATCTACTCAGACGGCGAGTTTAAAACGTATTTTATTCGCGCCAAAAGACTTTCATCGAAATGCTTAACAGAAGCACTGATTAATAGACTCCACAGAGCTTCAACCGTCAAAGCAATGAAAGGATTCAACTCGGCGTGAGCTCGGGTGTAGGACCAATGTCATGCGGAACCCCTTTGTTTTACTTACAGTATAATGAATAGGAAGATGAGTATAAAAGACTTTGCAGAGTTATTCTTAGTAAGAAGCATTTATATTTGTAGGTAGGTTTACATAACTTATATTTCAATGCGCGCTCTAAATTCTCAATGACAGTTTGTCACAGTTAGCAACGGGTGTAGACAAGGCCTGTCGTAACCTTTATACCAATTTATGCATTGTTCCATAAGCGGTAGATGTGCGAAACATTTATACCAGTTTACAAGATTGTCAAAATTACATAAAAACTCAAGAACTACTACTTTTGTGTATTATAATTTGTATGACCGTTTAGAATAAAAGTAAAATTTAACGTCTTACAGACGCTGCGTCAAGGTGGTTTCCTCATGTTTTACTAAGGACCTGAATTTCAAGGAATAATAGAAAGAAAATCTGTCAAAACGTAATAGAATTACTCACCCCCCATAACGGGTTCAGTTCATCAGGTCTCAGTTGGAAGTACTTGTCAGCGAGCGAGTGCGGCGGCGCGGATGCAAGTCGAACGTTCGTCCAGCATCGAAGGAACTTGACCACAGACTCGAAGGTGTAGAGTGCCAGTCTGTCGTTGCCGTAGTTTGACATGTGAGTCATGAACACGTTGATCTGTATGAAAAAAAAAACTCATTTAATGAACCATAAAATTGTATTTAAGGCTTCTAAAAGAGATATGTTGTCTTGATGCAAATTAGAAAACAAAAATTACTGTCCACCTGATATCGCTAGATACTTGAATTCGAGATTCATATCAGGAAGTAAATTAATGGCAGAGTAAAAGAGAGAGATGATTATTACAATACTGATAAGTGAGATATCCTTTAGGGTAGAGAAATGGTGCATTGAATGGGGTCTAACATTTCCTGTCTTTATAGAATGTCGACTTTCAGTTATGTTTGCGTTGTGTGCAAAGATCTAAATTAAATCCTTCTTAGAACTCCTTTGAAGGATGCAAGTACGGGAAGAACTAAGAAATGGTTTCAAAGTAAGGATCCCTATATGCTCATATAAAATATCCTAAAGAATGTCTGTAAAATGTCTTATACAATTCCTTAAACAAATCACAAGAAATACAGCAGACATACTCACAGGGTTATTGATAACTGTCTGAAACAGTTCCCCTCCTTGAATGGAACGGTCAAGTCGATGTCGGCCTCCAGGATATCGCTCCAGCAGAAGAGTATGAGTAAAAAGTCCACAAGTTTGACGTGGAAGAACCATGACTCCCCTGTGCTTGAAACCGCGCCGTAATCTAAAGGACAAAGTGTGAAAATTTTACACGATTTTCAAAAAATAGCAGCTTTACGGCGCGCGGACACGATACACTTGTAGGCCGACGTTAAGGACGATTAAAATCGACGCTATTGCAATCAGTACGTTATAATTATTTCATTTGGCATGCACTGTTGAAATGAAAATGGAAGTAAATCTTACTAATATTATAAATGCGAAAGTTTGTGCGTGTTGCTGTTTGTTACTCTTTCACGCTCAAACGGCTGAACAGATCTGGCTGAAATTTGGTACAGCGATACATTATAGTCTGGAATAACACATAATTATGCTACTTTTTATTCCGGGATTAAGTTCCCCTCGGAAGCGGGAACGGTAACAAAACTTCACGCGGGCAAAGCTGCGGGCATCAGCTAGTACTTTAATATTCTAAATATCGTCAGTTTCATCAAACTCGGCAACACGTTCCTATGAGAACGAAATCTTTTTAAGATAATTTCCTAGCAACTACTATTAATGTCTGTCTGGCTTGCGGCAAATAACGATACAAGTTGTCCTTCATATATTTCATTATGACCTTCGCCTCTTCAAGGTAAAACTGCTATGACAGAATCGAACGCATAAACGGCGGAAGTTTATACTCCATTGTTCCTTAGTACTCATGGCCAATATCTTAGTTGGCATTATGAAACTGTTCGTTCTTTCGATCGACCTTTAAGGGGTCGCCTCGATACCCACTAGGTCTTGCAACTCAACACTGTTCGAAGGCGAATTGCAACCATGGAAATGGAAACTACTCCACAATTGAGTAACATACATATAGTCACGTCGTTTTCCCCGAAGGGGTAGGCAGAGTTCTGTCTCACGTGAAACATGAACGTGGTGAACTTAAAAATGAACAAGGCGTGTTAAAAATGAACAAGGGCAGGTTGTGACAATCCACAGTCGAAATTATTCAAGATGCCTTCAATAAGGCCTTTAACTTGGCTTAGCGAATGTCATGTTACCGACAACCAGGACCAACTGCTTCGCATGCCTTTCGTAGCTCGGAAACGTTCGCAAGTAAATGTCACCAAAGTGGTCCTTGGGTAGTCACCCTTTCAATGGCCGCGGAAAGCCGAAAGTTGCTTACTTGATATAGATAATAGTATTACATACAGATAGGCAACTCCCTGCCCCCCACAGAGCAAGCTTCCCGACCCGCCACAGATGTCAGTATAGTTGGAGGGTATTTTGACGGAACGTTTACTTAGCCTTAGTGGTCACACACACATTCAAGCTCTGTACAAACATAACGTGTTTTTAGTGTAGGTAACAGAATTGAAAACGAATCATTTGTATGGAGTTTCCGCCCTGTGCTATAACTGCCAACATGTGTGTCAATATAACTACAAACAGACATAATATTTTGACGTTCTCACTGCAGTTTGTGTCAGTATATTAACCAATTATTTTTAATATTTGCACTCTCTTCACATTGCATTCTGCCTGCCAATGCATACTGCGAGCGGGTAATACAATTATAGCAGGAGTTTCATTAATGGACGCTATCGAGATACTCGTAACGCCGCAGTGCAATGTTTGCGGTCAATTGGAATTTGGTAACTACCACGGGACTACAGCACACATTTGCCGGAAACAAGGACACTTATAGCATATCATGGGGTATATCGCCTCTGTTGTTTCACTACACTACCCATTAGATAGTAAACTAGTATATCCAGAATAATTAACAGCTTTATAGAGATAATAAATGAGATATAGTACATATATATTTGCCATTATTCCGATCTGGAAATAGAAATTGATTTGTAGCTTTCAAGAAATCACAATAAAAGTTAAATGAAATCCAACTTTACGACGGTTCTGGAATGAGATTAGATACATTGATGGTGTTGAGCGCTATAAAAAGTTTTCTAGTACGTCGGTGTTTAATATTAATAAACTTTTACCGAAAATGTACAATTTTAGTACCTAAATATCTTTGATAACAAGGAAATGCCTGACCTGCTAGTGAAGTCAACTTCTTACTTCAACTCCAAATAGATATGTTGAGTCTACAATGACCAGTGCTCCAGGTGTAGTATATCAATTGTTTCTGATAAAAATCGTTATCGCAGCTCAATATAAAGACGACTCGTCGGCTAGGGTACAATTCGACAGATTTCCTAGCTTTTGAGCTACGATTACGATTCTGTATAAATGCAATTCAATAAAATAGCAGTCATAGCATAGGCCCCCTGATTAGACAAGTGTCACTGCAAGTTAATGCAATCAAAACTCACCTCGCTGGTCGTAAATGCGGGTACTCCTCAGTGCTGGTCACTTTAACATCCCACACTTTTCTCCACGCTTCGAACAACGGTTCGTGTACTGGGTAAACTCCCGAATGATGGGGCGATACCGAATATGACGAGTTGGTAGGGATGCCGTGTTCTATTGCGAATTGCTTGTTGAGCATCATCTCGGCTTCTAGTTGGGAAACGTTGTTATACAAGTGGGGCTGTTGATGGTTCCACATGTGGCAAAACCTGTTAACAAAACAAGTCAGAATTAGTTTCAGTTCAAGGCTCATTCGTGAGTCCTGGGGGTTGTCCTTCCGAGAGTGTATCCCGGAGTCCCGGCGCGGTCATGGGCAGATGAATGGGTGCCATGTGGATTCAGTCGATAAAAGTCCATAAAGATTTGGATTTAAAGGATCCATGAAGATTTCCACACGTAAAAAACGCTCGGGGCTCATACTTTTTTGATAAAAAGCATGGCTTCTCGATTTAAAACGTAACCGAAGTCTAATAAATATTTATTAGGTACCTACACAATTGGGGATGAATGAATATTTCTTTGTAAAAAATCTCTCTGATGCCGAATAAATTCAAATTAATGAAATTTTCATTGAAACTCGATTACTCTATAGGTCCGTTCTATAGACCCTATGTCTGTCGTAAATAGAACCCTTTAACTAGGAGTTTTGGAGGATTTTTAAGCCAGCGCAAACGCTTTGAAAAGGGCGTGATATATTTGCTATTATTTGATTTCTTGGTTTATTAAATTGTTTTATTTTTATTTTTATACCACTAAAGTGGCAGACAAGCCTACGGCCCACCTTATGGAAAGTGGTCAACGCAGTCTATTTACGATTTCAACATCAAAAATGCATCAATCTCGCTGCCGACTCAGCAAGAACCTTCGAAGGCATTCGAGACTGCGTAATTTTTTGTAACATGCTTCTCAAGACTCCAAGCTCAATCATTTAGTTCAGCGTGAGTTTTTAACGGGAATATAGATTAGGATTTGCAATCTTCGTTAGACGATTGAACTAGTTTCATTACAACTATACCCAATAACTTCGAAAGATATTTCTAAAACAGAACATAAGACAAGTTTTTTTTACTATGTAATATGAATCCAACATTTTCACGAAATTGTTCTTATTATCACAACCTATTAGTCCAAAAGGATCAGAAAACATGTACCAAACTAAACCTAAGAACACGGTAAATTCGCGTAATTGCTATCGAAACTGGTTAGTCTCCAACTTTTTGCAAGAATTACGAACTTCGTAGAGACTCGGTCCTGTAATAAGTAAAGTTGGGAAGATGGACTCTTAGCCTTACCTAGTAAACTAGTAACTATAGCAACATCTGTATTTAATTAACTGAAACTTCGCATATGCATATTAACTTTAATAAGTTTTGGTATATCTATCTTGGGTCTTACAGTTTATACCTTTTACTTACCAGCTATGCTCCGCGGCTTAGCCCGCGATATACTTCGAACCCTGAAGCACCCCTTTAAACCATACCTCGTAAATGATTAGTTTAATTAAATCTATAGAAGTCAGATTTGTTGACATTCACTATTGCTCTACTCACTTCAGTGTATTTGTAATAGGCAATGTGTATAATGCAGGCATACAATACCTATACATTGTATAGAATGACGGGGTCGTTCAGACAATGTATGAAATGATATTAAATGTTTTAACTATTTTACACTTTGCCTAGGAAATGTATAGAATACCTAGACATTGTATATAATGCCGGTCGAAGCATAGGTAATGTGTGTAATCTATTTTTCTTCTCTATGATTTAGTACTAATCTTTTGAGAGCTACTCCTAATTTCAACTTCCAACAGCAGACAGTGCTGATAAGACATGTGTTCTATTATTACCACTTAGGAAGCAAAAATTGTTTTTTGTTTTGTCGACTAGTTATTATGTGGTTAACGATTCTGTCGTCGAATCTGTCCATTCATTATACACATAGCCTGATGCGCTTCGGGCATTTCATACAATAACTAGTCAATGTATGAAATAAATCGTAATATACACATAGCCTGAACGTTTTAGACAATGTATATAATGCCTAGGCATTGTATACAATGCCGGATTATACACATTGCCTATAACATATATAAATGCGACTACTAAAATGAAAAACGCGCGCATTTGAGGAATAGGGCCGATTCTAAAAAAAAAAAAAAAAAATAAATAGGGCCGATTCTCTTTTCATATGACATTAATGCGTGGACGGAAATTTACGGGTAAAACGGCATCTGTCTAATATTTTAAGAACGGCAAATCATGAGATGATGAGACAGATGACATTTCACCCGCAAATTTCTGTCCGTGCATTCAAGTCATGTGGTCGAGAATCTGGGGCCTGAACGTCTGTAACAGTGGAGAGAACGATAATTATAACTGAATTCTAGAATTGGATAAACATTTTTCGGTTGGAATCCATAATGGCCTAATATTGTATTGAGCAATTACTTTATACCTACATTTCAACCCGTGATGTGATGACAAAAGACGTCTTAGAAAGGAAGTGGGCTCCCTTCGTTATTTTGCGCATTCAGCCCAACTTGAAGTGGGCATTGTTCGATCCTATGTTCTGACATTATAATGAAAGCAATTTATCTCTTTTGTAAATTCAGTTAGCAGATACCTTGATAAAATTTAATTGGCTTATTAATGACGGAATTGAAATTAAGGAAATCTTTTTAGCGTGATTACATTTAAAACGTTAATGGTAGGAATAAATTTTGCTAATATTCTAAATGTGAAAAACGTTTGGGACCGACACGACACTGGGACGATTTATAAATATCTATTAAGAGAATTAGCCACGAGAGAATTGACCAAGTGAGATTAAAATAGACAAAATTAATAGCCCATATAAATGACAGCTGACGTGATAATTTTATACTGACACGACACAGCCACCAGTGGCGATATTTTTGTTACGTCAGGAGTGTTCTCATTTGTGTTCCGCGGTTCGAAAATTAACAGCTCTTTTATTTCTATTTAAATCTGATCGATCCTACAGCCGTAAACCTACTGTAAGTTCAATAAAAACTTCATTACATTGAGTTCTTTTTAGTAAAGTTTTACTTAGAATCCTTGTCATCCCCAACTTAACAGGCGAAGTTACCAGATCACAAAATGAAATCCCTACTAATATTATAAATGCGGAAGTAACTCTGTCTGTCTGTCTGTCTGTCTATCTGTCTGTCTGTCTGTCTGTCTGATTGAGATGAAATTTGGTATAGGGATAGTTCGAGGCCCTGGGAAGGACATAGGCTACTTTTAACCGACTGTGCAAAAGGAGGATCATGATTTTACGATATAACGACTCTTACGCGATAACGACTTCTACGCGGTCGAAGCCGCGGGGAACAGCTAGTATTATAATGAAACAAATTATAACATATCACTTACCAATTAAAATGCTCCCTATGATGCAACAAGGAGTCATCCCCTCGGTTTTCTAGGACGGTTCCGTGATGATAGTACTTCGCGCTGTAACCAAGGTTGAACCGAAACCCCGGCACCAGTCGTTGGAGCGCCGCCTGTGATGCCAACATTGCGGCCACGTCTTCTTCGTGGAGTCGAGTACCTGTTATTATTTAAGTATATTAAAAGTGATACTTACATGTTTGAGTAAATATTGGTCTCCTCATTCGTTACCGGTCGGGAGATCACCCTCCCAAAATTAAGTCCAGTACGTTAGGCTTACGATCAGCAGTGGGCTGTGATAAACTGATTTGATTGGTCCCTAAATCTAAATATTATCTCATTTATTTCCAAGCTACTGCACTAGCTGTGCCCGGCTTAGCCCGTAGTTTATTTCAAACACCATATGCTGCACTCCACACCTCGTAACAGATGCCCTTTAATTACTTTCGGAATAATGTATGGAAGTTGTTATTTGTGATTTTTGGCTCCGCGTTCTTGAATAGTAGCGTGATGAGAAGTAGCCTATAGCACTCAGGGATAAAATACCTACCTAAAAGTAAAATCGGTTCAGAAAAGAATGTAGCTTATAGAGATCGAATTGCCCTAACAACCTAAGAAGTTCACAAATTTTACCTGTTTATAGTATTACTACTACTGATTGTACCATATTGACCTATCAACCAGTTATTATCGGAATATTTAGCATCGGAATGCACGTATCTACACTTACTGTTACCAATACTCGGAAACATCAAGGTTAACGCGTTCAACGAACTTATTCAGTACTAATTGTGAATACTTATTACATCACTTAAATACAACGACCATTCAATTAGCAATGCACCCGTATCGACGCATGCAAATATCAGTTACGATACTAGATAAAATATTCGTGGACGCGCGTATTACGATTCCATGCAGATAGGTGCCAATATTATTCAGATCTTCCTTGCATACAAATTCATGGGACAAAGGTGTGTCACATTAGATTGATTGAGCTGCATTTAACACTGATATGATGTTGCTTTAGTTTACGACGTACGAGTACGGGTTCTAGAGTGGAGGCCGCGAATTGGCAAACGTGGGGTAGTACGATCCCCGCCAGATGGATCAATGACCTGGAAGTGACCTGAAGTCGCAGGGAAGGACTGGATACGGAAGGTGCAGGGCCGTGTTTTGTGGCGTAAATTGGGAAAGGAAAGCATACCCCCAACAGTAAACAGCAATAGGCTGATTTGATTAATTGATGATGGCTTTCCTCCAAAGATATCCAAAACATTCTACTCTTTCATCGTTCTACTAAAAAAAAGTGTTCTGTTTATTATAAGATAGTACATTGTGTGGGCTAGTCCTGGGGACATACTCCTAACGAGTAGGGCATAGTTCTTCGAATACACAGGTGCAAAAGGGGTCCATACTGTTTAATCAGTCGGCAGTATAACCGCCTGCCGCGCTTGAGGTCCTGGGTTCGATTCCCGGGTCGATCCAAATATTTGTGTGATCCACAAATGTTCGTTTCGGAGTTGGGTGTTTTCTATGTATAATATGTATGTATTTAGAAATATATAAGTATCTATCTATCTGTCGTCTAGATCCCATAGCACAAGCTTATAAGTATTAGCTTAATTTGGGCTAGATGATGTTGTGTGGAAATGTCCACAAATATATTTTGTCCAACATACCGAAGTGGTCAATAGCTCGCAGCAATGTGAGTAAGGATTCTGCACAAAATTTTCTTTCGGGCATTTCTTTGACCTATGACACTGACTAAGGTCATCCTATGGATGTTAAGTGACGACTATTGCAACGTCAATGTAAAATGATTTGACGTCGAAGAAATCGTTTGGGCACAACTAATGGATACGGGGAAGAAGCTATGACGTACATTAAGAAGCGTGCGATCTCATTTTGAAGACTCATAAATTCGGAAATAACATTATACTTGTAATATTAGCATAGCATATAATATTAGCGTGTTATATAACAACATTAGCTTCGAAAACATATTGAAATCTACACCCACCGAATTCTATACGATATTATCGTCAACATACCGAGAAATAATGAATATGGGCAAAGCGTCGATATGTATTCAATACAGTATGGCGCCAAAGGAGGCATGATTGGATTAAATGGATGAGAACTCTGTTACGCTTACCATATTACGTTAATACTAAAATCGCTTGTAAAAACGGATGCTAACCAGACTATATAATTTTTGTGAATAGCTTTGACAAGGGGACAGTCTGTAATTCGATGTTATAAACTACAGGCACATGAACTAAATTACTCTGTGACAATTCAAGTTTAGAATGATGCTACTATGGCCAGTCCTTGGATGGGTGACAATCCATGTGACCACTTTGTGACATTTATTTGAGCGTTTCCGTGCTTCGGAAGGCACTTTAAAGCCGTTGGCCGCGGTTGCCAGTAAAATGGCAGTCGTTAAGCCAAGCTGAGGGCCTTTCTAGGCGGCTTGAAAAATTTCAACAGCAGGCAGTCACAACCTGCGCCTGTCCGTGTCAACATGGCAATACGGCTCACGACCTATTACGTGGGACAACATCTCAAAGGTGAAATGTGGGCATGTAATATGCCTCTGTCTACCCCTTCGGGGGTAAAAGGCGTGATCATATGTATGTACTATGTCCGAAAATTGCGCACAGCCGCTGTCCCTTTTGAGGTAGTTTTCTCTTGTTTATTCAGCTGATATTTTTAAGCAATCTTTATCTACAGCTGCGTATACATATAATACAAACATGGAAAAAATATTCAATTTTAAATCAAATTCTGGTTGAATTCTGGATAAATTCACAGGGTAATTCTTATTACTCAACTGGTTTCGAAACTATCGAATGTGGCCGAAGGAAATTTTTTCATAGGCTATAAGTATAATAGGCAATAGTAGGGTTAGGTTGTCGGTTCATCTGGCTGGAAAGCGTCTAAACTTAAGAAAGCCACTCTAGAATTCATCGGCTTCATTGTCCATCGATTCTTTAGCAGT
Organism: Miltochrista miniata; assembly: GCA_933228765.1. Lineage (NCBI taxonomy): Eukaryota > Metazoa > Arthropoda > Insecta > Lepidoptera > Erebidae > Miltochrista > Miltochrista miniata. The sequence goes on along the minus strand of OW121752.1, from coordinate 29,179,223 downwards.
TACGGGCGAGCTTATTGCAATGTGTTTACTTTGTAAGCAAAGTTGACGGTTGACCTAGTTTCTGAGTTTGTTCCTGAGACTCCAAGAAAGCTCTCTCTATATATAATCTGCTGGATTTTTGACATTGGATTAAACTCATTGTACACGTCTCCGTAGATCATGACTGGTAGATCACGACAGTTTTGGGCAGGTTCGGAGAAAACTCGACTCAGTTTGCTAAACGTCACCCAACCCGATTCATGTAGCGCTTTTTATTTAAGTTCTTTTTGCCAAGCTCTAGAAATTGACAATATTCATGAGCATCTTTCGAGGTGTAAAACATACGTATTAAGAAATTCAGGAAAAAAACCTTGAGAATGACACCATGATTGTAAGCCGTAATCAATTAATCAAATCAGCCTAGATAGTTATAATACCACATATTTTTAATACCACATAGTTCAAATACCACAGCTGGACGTTGACCTTAATTTCCGTATCATATCATAATGGGAGGATGGTAGATCTTTACTAGTAGATTGTACCAAGCTGGCCAGACGGGTTGGTTTTGTTTCGAGTTTTCCCTTCCATTCGTCATGCCCTCATCCTATAGTCAGTAGGTGCACCACTTGCAGGAAATACTAGCTTGACCCTCGAAGATCTCGGAAGGGTTCATTTAACACAATATTATATTACCATAACCGTTAGCGTGTAACGTAACTATTATAAATGACAGATTGATATATCAAATCAAACTGAAGCATATAAAACTGAAACTATTTCGTTTCCCAATTTCCGTATTAACACCTGTGTAGAAAGAATAAAAGAGTCCTTCAATATCGCAATTTAAACAGTAGAACGCAGCTGTGCGCTTGAAGCTTACAACGACATTCAGTTTTAAAAGTACATTTTAAATGTTACGAGCATTTTCTTTAGCAAGTATTTCTTATCAAAAAGAAAGAGCACTATAATATAACCATTTCTTTCTATGTACAATTTGATCAAGGGACTCTATTCTCAGTTCATTCTGAATCACCCTTCTTTTTCTCCATACGGCCCAGGATACAGATTCACCTTCATGCAAACTCATAGAAATTATTCAAAAGATACAATGGATTCTCGGCTTTACAGACGAAAGATTAGGTTAGATACCTAATATTTCGTCTGTAGGCCAAATAAATTAATAATCAAGCATAACATACCTCTTTCACCAACGAAAATATCATCAATATCCACGAGTATCCATCTGTCGAGGCTCAGGCTAAGCTGGCCGTGGCTGAGGTAGCTTAGTGCGTCGAGGAAGAGTATTCTGTGCAACCAGAATTGTAGACCCGAGCCGAACAGCACGCGTTGGACACCATCCAAACGGCCGTGGTCTTGTATCACAGTAGCGAGCGGCATACGTTCTTCTGTAAACATTGTCATTATTTAGAATAGTTTTCTATTGACTTCAAATATGTGTTTTAATCAGCTAGATGTGTTTAATGGTAGGATATGTAGAAACTACGAAATATGTATTTGGTTCGCTCAAAGTTACTGAAATCGGATACATTAAGATTGGAGGGTGCTACCCTCCAATCTCGGTAGTGCGATAAAGACCAAGTGGCAATCATTCATGCATAATCCAGTTATGAATATGGAGCAAGTAATTGCAAGAATAGCTTCTTTAGTTTGTAACGTATTATAATTACTTAAAAGCTAAAACGTATGGCATAAATGTATTTGTTATTTCCTATGTCGTTTGAAGCCATCTATACCAATATTATAAAGAGGAAAGATTTGTTTTTTGATTGTTTTTGTAACGAATAGGCTCCGCAACTACTGGACCGATTTGAAAAATTCTGTCACTGTTGGAAAGCTACACTCTGCTTGCTCAAGCTTGCGGTGAACATGGGCTATATTTTATTCCCGTATTCCCACGGGAACGGGAACTACGCGGGTGAAACCGCGTGACGTCCGCTAGTCATATTATATTTTTAAACATCCTTCTATTAACAGCATGTGATTATTTTTATACAAATTGTATAATGGAGTAGTTCCAAGATATTATTGTTTCATTTTAATATCTTACTAATATTATAAATGCGAAAGTTTGTGAGTGTGGATGTTTGTTACTCTTTCACGCTCAAACTGCTGAACGGATCGGGCTGAAATTTGGTACAGAGATACATTATAGTCTGGAATAACACATAGGCTACCTTTTATCCTGGGAATAACTTCCCGCGGGAACAAATTTTACGCGAGCGAAGCTGCGGGCATCAGCTAGTTAGAAATATTGAAGGGCTGGATCGAAATATCGAAGAGGACCAGGTACTACAATATAAAATAAATCTAATCCTTGTTTTAAATATTTGGTTCACTTCACAGTAAAGAAATCATATTATTATAAAGCAAAACATTTAAGCTCAAATTTTAAACACCTTTTAAATTATAAACGTTTATAGAGTATCCTCCAACGCAGTGCAGAGTTTAGAATTTTCTGTTCTTAAAATACCTTTTCTTTTATTTCTATGTCTATGAAGAATATTGCGGTAAAGAGTGTATCTACTCTTTGATTTAGGTACTATTAAATATCATTACATAGTATAAAACAAAGTCGCTTTTTCTGTCCCTATGTCCCTTTGTATGCTTAAATCTTTAAAACTACGCAACGGATTTTGATGCGGTTTTTTTTAATAGATAGAGTGATTCAAGAGGAAGGTTTTTATGAACAATAACATCCATTCTCTATGGCTGACAATTTGACGAGACAGTAAACAAACAGTAAGTAATATTAGTAGGAAGATTACTTTCAGGAATCCGTCGTCACTAAAACTTTACACATTTTATAATCCCGAAACGACCTGGTTAAACAGGCCAACAACACAAATAATCCCACAACAAACAATTCCGTAAAAGAACATTCTAGATATATCTACTTAATTTACGTGCTTCTAATTGAATTAAACAAAGACTACAGAGCTGATAAACACAACTAAGTTTTTGCGTCGCGTGACAGTAAAGTTAGAATGCAAGTTACGATCAGTCACTAGGTCTTTGGTCAACTATTAGTGCAAGTTTGCAACATAGTAACTTGAAAATACTAACTAGGACACAACAGTGAGCAATAACTTCAGGTTCTCGAACTTAAAAGAGAAGTAAGTTTGTTATATGCGAGTATTCGAAGCGTACATTCCATTTTCGATATGGAAATTTGGTGTGTGGTAAAGCTGTGGGAAATATCTAGTGGGTACCGGAAAGATTTAGTTACTAACAATTTTCTTTAACGTGAGGGAATATCCTTCATGGATACTATGTCGGACTCCTAACGACTAAAAAAACCTCACGTAACGCTCAACAGTCTACGGTTGAGAGCCCCGGTTAAGCCCTCGAAGGTGTGTCCAAGGACTCCCAACAGACCTACGGCTAGGCAAGGGGAGTTCGGGTGCTATCCCACGTCTTAGGGGGGGGGGGTGTTACTAAGTATTCTAGGCCTAATTATGGTAAGTAAATATCAATGAAATTGAAACTCGCACTTATTTCCAGATATTTTTTACAAAGGTTGATAATACAACAGTTTTGATTTTCTAAATGCTGTATAATGTAGTATGAAAGTTAACTGTACACAAATCTTTCCTAGCGAGACTTGCAACTACTGCAGCGAGGTCTTTATAAAGCTTGGTACTGAACCAAATAATTACCAAATGCCAAACCAACGAGACTTTTGCAGGTTGCATTCAGCACGTCATTCTCTGGGCATGGAATCCAGTTGGATTAGTTGCAAAGGAAGCGAGTGTCGTATGAACTCCCATTCCCTTTAAGGACGCCGTACTGCGTATGCCTATGTCATGGTCTTGTCCGTCAGTATCAAGATGCACCATTTGCAGGTTAAATTCGCTTTGACACAATTAGATTTTGGGTGGGAGCCCTTACACCTTACACTGATTCAATCTTCTAACATAAAAGAACCTTTCTTTCATCAGCTTTTAAGTTTAATTTAAAATTAAACGTTAAGTTATTTAGCTTTCGCTTTACATTCTATTCAAATTTCTTTAAAGCATTAAATGGATTTTCATAATGGAGGTCTATCAAAAGCTAAACCTTATCATAACAAACTTTGTCCTAGTATATACAAAGGTTGTTTGAATAGGATTTTATTCAAATTAGAGATTTGTTAGTCAAATTATGTGCTCGCTTAGGTCATAAAGCTGCAGCTCTACATTTATTGTGTGTTTAGATTCAAAATTTATGTAGAAAACATTTTATAAAATGATTTGTAGATGGGTATCAAAATGGTGGTAGTGGTATGGTTTTTATCAATGTTGGTACCAGCGATCGGGAAACACATCTGCACAAGTCACTAGTACTATTTTACGCACCACGCTCATATTCAAAACGTTTGCTAACATTATCATGACAATTTGAGTATTACATTCGTGCTAAAAGGGAAATTACGTAATATCATATTACAAATACAGACCGAAATATTATTAAACCAACTCGACGATCTTCAATATTAATTTCCAGTAAAAACCTTTATTAATTGCGATATTAATATAGGTACAGGTAGGCCAAATTACTGTACGGATTATGGAATTCCTTCCATTAATTACAATAGGATGTCGTGATGGATATATTATTAATTGATGTTATTCGAAATTACTGTAACACGAGACGGATATGGATTAAGTATGTTCCATTACTATTCTATGTTAAATTGATTTTGGTATGAGAGTGTGTATGCGATGTGGAAATATTTTCACCAAATTTGAAACTGTAGTAAGTACATTCAGCCCCAATAATGTAGACGGATCATCCAGTAAAACATTATGTAAACTATTTTGAAAGTAAAAACAGACTCTCGTTTAAATAAAGACATGTGCAGTAGACCACCAATTTGAGCACCACTGTTAATAGTCTTGCGGACATTGAGAGTAGCTCTCAGTTCGCTAGGTGAATAATGAAGCGCTCGTGGCCCCGCGGACTCAGTGTTCTGTAAACGATCACTGCAGTAAGCCACATTTACTATGGCCGGATATGGATGGGTGACCACCACGTGGACCACTTTGTGACATTTATTTACGAGCGTTTCCGTGCTTCGGAAGGCACGATAAGCCGTTGGTCCCGTTTGTCAGTAAAATGACAGTCGTTAAGCCAAGTTGAAGGCCTTACGGGCGGCTTGAAAAATTTCAACTGTGGGTCGTCACAACCTGCGCCCGGGTCGGCAGCGCGTGTGTAGCGCCTCTGGTGTTGCAAAACGTCTATAGGCTACGGTTACCAACCTTCCGGTGGGCCGTAAGCTTGTCTGCCACCTAAGTAGTATAAAAAAAAAAAAATAGGTGTCGCAATGGCATTCCATCAGACGCTCTATACTCTGTAAAATATAGCTCGATCTCTGTGACAGTTCTACAAACATAAACAAGAATAGACTTTATGTCAACGGCATAAAGCTTTTGTGTTTGAAATGCAGAGAGTGAGAACACAGAGGCGCAAACTGTAAATAACCTTTGAAATAAAAGTTAATTTTGTTTATGTTAATATAACAGTCACAGAGATCAAGTTATATTTTACAAAGTATAGGTTATTTTGGCGATATAAACATTAAAAAAAACCTGAAAATATCGGACTTATGCTACTCATCTTACCTTCCGCCCCGTACTCGTTCTGTCTAAGCGCCCAGGCGACTGGTTCGTAGGTGGTGCTGTTCGCTCGGAACACGGTCCAGTGGTCTCCAGGAAGCGATCCGTATGCTATCTCTCCTGCCCGTGCGAGTCTTAGCACAGGTGACGCTGAATTTAGTGTTGCGTCCTAGAGGACAATGAAATGACATTCTGTAGATTGTTCTAAAATTACGTCAAGTACCTATTCTACAATGATTCAGTGTATTTATAGATTTCTAAAAGAAATTTTGGTATTATATTCTATTGTGAAATGCAATTATCTATAATTAAATTAATGAAATTTTGTTTCTCTACTACGTTAACGTCCCACCTACAGTTAATGATTCTTATTTAGAAACTGATTTTAAATTCAATTAACGTATTACGTAGTAGGTACCTATTCTTCGAAATGGTACTAAATATAGGCCCTTTTGTAAATAAATGATGTTTGTGCTATTTTGTATTTGTGACTACAGTTTTAATTTAAATGTTGACAGAAGGAGCAATAATATAATTAGTAACATAGAAGACATAGCAGAAAAAAACATTATTTTAGTTTACTTTTAAAAATGTTCACTTTATTTACTTCGTAAGCCACTCAATTGCAGTACAGTCAAGCCGACATTTTTTTTTTATTTTTTTTTTTACGGACATTTCACACAACGCTATCTGATCCCAAAGTAAGCTAGGAATAGCCTGCTTGTGTTATGGGTATCAGACCACGGATATTAATACTTACTTAATATACATAGTTAATATACATAGAAACACCCAGACTCTTGAGACAAACATTTAGGGGTCACACAAATATAGTCTCCGGTGGGAATCGAACCCACGACCTCCAGCGCCGCAGGCGGTATCACTACCGACTGCGCCACAGAGGCAGTCAACAAAAAGTTTAAAAACAAAGTGTGAAATACATGCATGCCCTTTCCAACTATGACCCCGTACTTCCTAAAGCATTCAACAGTAATGTATTAGAATCCCATGGGTCGTCCTAAGAGGTTACTAAACAGAATGTCTGCATGTATATCTACGTTGTACTCTTAAACCACTCGTCAAATAGCTGTGAATGTTTGGTATGTTAATGTGCGCATTACGAAAAAGGTAATAAATATCAACAAGAAAGTAAAAGTTATTGAGAAGATGCCGTTAGCTTGTTCATGATCATAGACTAGTGGGACCAATAATTTATGCTCTGGCGTGCCAGAATTGCTTGGAATTTCTTACGAAAAATATGTTTTATTTAACCTTCCATTCTTTCAATACTTTTTATTTACTTTTCTCAATGTCTCGACCGCATCGTTTTACAGAACTGCTAAATTTCTACGCACAAATTAAAATTTACACCATACGTTGTCTACCAGAAATCAAATTGTACAAATTATAAGAAAAGTTTTATGATGAAATTTACACTTTTTCGAGATACAGCCTCTATGTGTAACATACCTATTTGATTTTGCATGATTATATGAAAGCTAAATGAGTTTCACAAAACTATGCAACAATTATTTATAGGCAAACATTTGAAATAAAAACTCTTTGTCATTTATTAGGTCCTTACAAAATCTCTAATTTTTGAAGATATTTTTAAATTTGGAGCTAATTTGGTATCGAATCTGCGTAAAATGTGGTCATTTTGTTTCATTCATGGACTACCAAAATCCATCTTTACTCCCCACAGTTCTATGAAAATTTGCTACTCACACACTTACAACTTACAACTTAACATAATTCAAGGATTCCTTTGAATGTAAGGGTCATTCTAAACTGGCGTGTTTGCTTGGTCACAAAGGAGCTTGAAGATTACCTATGGATATTGTAGGATAATTCAGTCCACGCCGTAGGCGGGAAACGAAGTTGCGAGGGTCAGCTATTAAAAATAAAAACAAAATTGTTATTCTGCTTTCATGATGGAGTACGTTTTTGTGATTTCTATGTCACGTGATTAGCGCCGTAAATAACTACTAAATCAAAATTAACTAGAAGACTCTGAAGAAGAATATGATAACCTCGAATTTATTAACACCACGGAGCACTCCCGTAATTTTGAAGACGACGACATGGAAAAGGATGATCCCATAATGCTATAATTTTAATTGTAAACCATTGTGATTCTACCTGTACAATTTTTTATCTATACATATAATGAAACTGTAGAGGGTCGGGAGTCTGTACATGGAAGATAGTTTGAAAATTTTAATTGGAGGGCGTTCTCTAATCGATACTAAAGCCGAAAATGTAATTTAAACTTTTCATGTCTGTCTGTCTGTCTGGCTGTATCCCTAGTAAGTATCACGCCGGAACTACTGAACCGATTTGAATGATACTTAGGATATCTTTGATCCCAAAGTATTGCGCGGTTCCTACGGGAGAGGGGATTAAAGATAAAATGGTTTTTCAGTTGAATTTCTCAACGCGTGATGCGGTTTCAAATATTTTTTTAGTATTGAAAAGGGAGTAGGTACTTTAAGGATTTTTCGACCCAAGTTTCAAGATTGAAGGGTTTGTAGTTCAGAAATAAGAGGCATCTCAACTTTCGCCGAACCTAGAATTCAAGGGTTCCTTTGAATGAGAGGGTAAATTTATAAAAAGAGCTTAATTAATTGGGGCTGTTGTAAAATAATTCAGTCCGCGCCGAAGGCGTGGACTGCTTGGTTTTGGAATGGCCTTAGTCTTTAGGCTCTTTTACGATTGAGCAAACAGGGCCGTTTCACACGGTGCTTGACAAGTCTGATGAAGAACTAGGTCTCCATCCTTTCGTGCACATTATGTGACGTAAACGGGTCAGCTAGTTCAAAATAAATATCAAAAAGCACTCAAGATCAAAGTGACTGTTTATGACCCTTTTTGACAGTAAATGACCGTTTTTGACCAATTTGACCGTAAATGACAGTCAGTCAAATTCAGTCACTTTGGTCATTTTCATCTCTATTTGGAATAGTCTGCTTCTCTCTATATTGTTTCACTATGACTGTTTAGCTAGATAAGTGATCAAAACGTGTCATATACTTTTCGGTAATAAAAAGTTTTATTTTAAAAAAAAAAAAATTAATTTAGTTTAGAAGTTAGAGGACACGCATTTTTCCACTTTAAGAATCTTAATGCGATTTACAGAATACATCTAGTTACCAAGTTTCAATATCATAGGCCATATAGTTTCGGAGAAAAGTGGCTGTGACACACGGACGGACAGACAGACGGACAGACAGACAGACAGACAGACATGACGAATCTATAAGGGTTCCGTTTTTGCCATTTGGCTACGAAACCCTAAAAACAAAGTGTAAAATACATGCATTCTCTTTCCAACTAAGACCCCGCACTTCCTAAAGCATTCAACGTTATGTAGGTATTCGAATCCCATAGGCCGTCCTAAGAGGTTACTAAACAGAATGTCTGCATGTATATCTACGTTGTACTCTTAAACCACTCGTCAAATAGCTGTGAATGTTTGGTAAGTATGTTAATGTGAGCATTACGAAAAAGGTAATAAATATCAACAAGAAAGTAAAAGTTATTGAGAAGATGCCGTTAGCTAGTTCATGATCTTAGACTTGTGGGACCAATAATATAATTTATGCTCTGGCGTCCCAGAATAGCTAGTACTTTTTACCAGCAGTATATTTTGTTTAACCTTCCATTCTTTTAATATTTTTTGTTCTCCTTTCACAATGTTTCATCGTGATACAGAGCAGCTAACATTTCTACGCACGAATTAAAATTCACAGCATACGTTGTCGACCAGAAATCAATTGTACAAATTATAAGAAAAGTTTTATCATGAAATTTATTGATACTTTTTCTAGATAAACTCTTTGTCATGTATTAGGTCCTTACCAAATCTCTAATTTTGTAGGTATTTTTGGAGCTAATTTGGTACCGCATCTGTGTAAAATGACCAAAATAATACCAAAATTCATCTTTACCCCCCATATTTATTTGAAAATTTAAGGCGCGATTCACTTATTACCACAATATACAGATTAATCTCTTTAATTCATATTTGTGTAGTTGTTTATTAAACAATACATTCATATTTCACCAAAATACTATTAACGAAATATCAATAACAAACAGTTATTATATATTTAGGCAATCGTTGCTGCTCATTCAAATAGGACAAGGCCTTTGTATAGCACTGGAATGCGACTGGCATATTTCTTGCATTCCATTTACCAGCCTGTTTCACATTAAGCTTCCTACACACTCAAAATATATTCCTAGTTAGTGGATAAATGTAAATATCATGACTTTTTCACTTACTTTTAACCTTAAATTGGTGTGCATGAACAGTGGGAATCCTTTCAGCTGGGCACCAACGAGAGTTTCTTCACCAGGTGTTGCAAACGCGACAACACCCACAGAATACTCTCGGCAATATTTGTCTAGAAGTTCTCGATTCCATTTGTCCATGTTCGCGTACTTAGATAGCGATTCGAAGACGATCACGCCGTATCGCCCCTTGTCCAACGTGGTAAGCACGGGCAGACTCTTGCCTGCAACCTCTACCTTGTACCTGTGCAAAAGAAAAGATTCATATTACTAACATTATAAATGCGAAAGTTTGTGAGTGTGGACGTGTAGATTTTTGGATGATTGTTACTCTTTCACGCTATAACGGCTGACGGACTGGACTTTGGTTAAAAGGGGTAGATATAGGGATAGCCTGGAATAACACATAGGCTACTTTCTATCCTGACAATAACGGGAACAAATTCCCATGCAGGCGGAGCCGAGGGCGCCACCTAGTAGCAAAGTGAAAATGAAATACCTTCCATTATTTTACATACGTCTGCTATCTACGATAGATCAAGGTAATAGACAATAATGACGTCACGTAAGCATGTATGATTATCCATGCATGTAAAGTCACTTTCTAGCCGAAATATTTTCGTGAGCACTAAGGGATGAAAAGGGTTAAGGCTTTTGTATATTCAAAAAAAATCGGGTTAAAAGTTTTTGTGGAAATGCCTCCTTTGTGAGGTTTATGTAAATAGGCGTGCGGTTATCACAAGGTTGTTGCAACATAATTTCAACTTTGTGACACAGTCACATAGCGCCTATTTATACCAAATTAAGCTAGTGTCATCTAATGTTATGGAATCTAGACCACTGATAAATATACCTATTTATTTCTAAATATTAAATAACAACAAACAACTCTCCGAAACAAATACTTGATCCGATCCGGGTTCCCAACTCAAGATGCAAAAAAGGTTAAGGCGTTAGTATAACGAAATTTAATATCTATTATTTATCACTACAACTGCAGTTTTATTTTCGGAATAGAATTTTAAAACATAAGTTCTAGTGCTATGGATAGACGAAAATTCAATTTCTGTGTTAAGTGGGGGCTTGCTTTGATAACCTCTCCTCCCAGCCGAATCCTCTTTGATATTTAATGTTATTTCGATAAAGCGAACGCTCTCAATTCATATTCAATCTCTTTGGAATTTCCAACATTATTATCATCTAGGTAGGTTACATAAACATTTTGTTTATCAAAGTGATTATTTTACAACAGTAGCATTCGAACCCAAAATTAAAATTGTGGTGATTTTTAACCCAAACCATAAAAATATACAGTTTAAATAGAATCCTGTAACGAAGTCCCCTTGTCAAACACTGGACAGGCCGCCCAAGTTGATTGGCAATATTGAAAATTGGAATGTCCAAACATCCGCTTTTAGGATACTTTCCAATTTTCAATCAGAAGCACCCATTTTAACGATATTGGCAAAATCTGACAACACGCGGACTTCAATACAGTTCAACATAAAAATGAAACGTTCTGCAAAATGTTACATGCAGGTATCGAAATGCGGCCGGTCATTTTGCACTAGTGGAGTCTCGTTTCAATTTGGCAGACTACTAGACTAGTGCCTACTTTTGAGTAGGTCTAGAGCTAACGTTAACTCGCCAACTGCATTTATACCTTCTAACCAGTTCCTCGCTTCGTCATATTTGCATTAGCTGTTCATGTGCAGAATGCGATGAGGCACCGTCGAAATTTGGGGCCCAAGCCAGTCTCATCTGCACCCGGTGAGTAGCTAATGGACGAGGACCTGCTGAAGTGAATAAACCCATTTGGTCAGCGGGGCCCAATAAGGCTAATCATCTTCCCAATTTAAAATTGGGAGAGGTCCAGCAATAGACTATGAAATTGACGCGTATACTCAGAGGCGAAAACAATACTGCATTTTTTACTCACTTTTGAAAAGACATTACTTTGTAAGTTCATAATGACAAGGTCGAAACGACGCGAAGTACGACAGGAATGAGCCACTATTGAGCCAGCGCTAACATGTTTCTAATTACCTTTATTAGTGTCCCGGTGTTAAAACGAGAGAGCGCTCGGTTTAAATTAGAGCACGCGAAACGGCCTACTTTGTCCGTGAACTGAATGAAAAGAGGGCTAATTCGTGATAAGGGAGCGCGAGGTGGTTCAATAAAGGGGAGCAATGTCACGGCGCGCGACCCTAGTGACCGGCAGTTTACAAAGGCGGCAGCCCCTTATGATAACGGCATTTATCGTAAAGTGGTCTGTGCAACTGCTCTACGGTTTCAGAAAAAAAAATCTAATCTCCATACCTATAATTTTAAATTACCTTACCTCGTATTTCCCTACATTTTGTAACCCTTAGGCGGCGAAGTTTTAAGGAAATTAGAAACATTTACAATCTTTAAGGTTTATAGGGCTCTTACGAGGAGTATCTGATCCGTATTGAATAAAATTCTAAGCAGGTCTATGTTCATCTATACTAATATTAAGTTTGTGTGTTTGTTAAATTGTAAGGGGTGGGTGGGGGGTGTATTTATAGTTATGAAAAAAATATGTACTACAAAATTGTTTGTCTTAAAAATGTTCTAAAAAAAATTGCGCGATAGCATGTGTCTACCTTTGGGTTGGTGCACAATAACCATTTAAATGGCAATCAATTTTTTTCTACAATAATGCCACAGGATACCTCTTCCATAAACGAAATTGTTCTTAAAAATAATGCGGCGGATATACACGCGACGAGAAACCTCTCTCCCTCTCCCTCTCCCTCTCCCTCTCCCTCTCCTTCTCCCACTCCCTCTCTCTCTCTCTCTCATTTTTATTGACAGTACTTGACTGTTTTTTGGCTTGGGTTTTTAATACGTTAGATATTCTAACGTATTAAAAACCAAAGCCAGAAAAACATATTATAAAATCTAGCTATGTACTCGAAATAAACAAAATAAAGTCGACACGACGTTAGGAGAAGACTTAGTGCTCGTTTAAGGAGACGCGGCGCTTCGAGCGGCGCGGCCCGCCAGAAACATAAACGTATGGAAATGTTCAGAGCGTTCAAGGAGAAGCGTTTTTGCAAGCGTTTGTTTGAGTTGTAGCTGCCACAGCGGCGAGTGTCGTCGCGTCGGAAGCGGCAATTGAAGCGACGGGTGATGCCGCGGAGGACGCGGCGGGTAAACCAGCGAGTCTCGCAATGGAGGAACGCGGCGGATGAAGCTGCGGGTGACGCCGCGAAGGACGCTTCAAGGAAGGGGTGGGAGATGTGCGGGGTATGCGTTAGGTAGGAATGTCGGGCAATATCGTTCATAGAAAATATCGATATTAAAATAAAAATATTTATCAAAATAAAATATCGATATTTTATTTTGAAAATGTAATCGATGTTTATAACCCTCTGGAGCAGAACGTCATGAAAGCAAAATATCACGTACGCAAAATAAACGATACATCGATACTTATGAAAGATTGGCGTTCAATTCCATACGTCGAACTCGAACATTTCCATACGTTTCAGGGTGGCGTTCTATCTCCTCTTTTATTCTGTATCTTCATCAACTCGGCTACGAGTCTTATTTCCAGTAACTTCCATCTCTACGCTGACGACTTGCAGCTGGCATATCGTGCATTAACCGCGACTTAGACGAAGCGACTGGGCTAATTCGGTCGGACTGCGCATCAACCCTCTGAAGTCGCAAGCCATCGTCATTAGCAGTAAGTATCAAACTGACAATATGCCGGTGTCTGGACTGGATCCAGTTCTTTTGGCCGGTATTCAGATACCCTACGCAGACACTGTGAAGAACCTGGGAGTGATCATGGACACCACGCTATCCTGGAGTGCCCATATTAGTGACGTCAGCAAGAAAGTGCACTTCTCCTTTCATTCGTTGAAGTGCCTCCAGAGCCTCTTACCCTTGAGGACGAAAATTAGTCTTGCTCTAACTATTATTCAGCCCATTATTGACTACGCCGACGCCTGCTATTTAGACGCCACTGAGGAGCTTCTGGATAAACTTGAGAGGTTGCAAAATTTGTGTATACGCTTTATATTCAATCTTAGAAAGTTCGATCATGTTTCTCACTTTCGCAAAGAACTCAAGTGGCTCCCAATCCGCCTTCGCCGTAACACTCGAATCCTCTGCCTCCTTTACAATATCCTTTATAATCCATCTTCACCTCCCTATCTAAAGGAAAGGTTCTCTTTTGTTCGTTCTCCTGATGCTCTCTGCAGATCTCACCTACGCTCAAATCTTAAATTTCCTTCTCACAGAACCGGTTTTTATTCATCCTCTTTCACCGTGCATGCAGTCAGACTATGGAACTCACTTCCGCCTGGTATCAGGGACAGTAAAACTATCACCACTTTTAAAAAGCAAGTCCGTGGACACTATTTTTTTTTTTTGTTGCCTACGGATTTTTAGTTTTTGAATAATTTAATTTACTTTTTATTTATTTGAATATTTTGTTGATTCAATGTAAAAAACAATTAAATTTCAACCTTATTGTTCTACAACTTTAATTTGTGTTGATTATTAAGAACTTACTATTGTTTATTTTAATATTTTGAACCTGTTATAATTTGATTGTTCTAAAACTTTAATTTGTGTTGATTATGTAAGTACTTACTATTTCTGTTGTTTATTATTAATGAATAAAACTTGATATGGTATTTATTTTATAAAAAAATAAATGTCAAATTAGGAAAAAATCGATTAATTTAAAAAAATCGATTATTTTCTTGAGAAAAATCGATAATTTACTAATCGATTTTTCATGCTAAAGAAAAAATCGATTAACTAAAAATGGTTTTTTTATGTACAATGTCACATCCCTATGTCGCACTGAACGACGCCGTATATGAAGCTGCGTGCAACGCGGCGGATGCAGCGCCGAGTGAAGCTGCGTGCCACGCGGCGGACGCAGCGCCGAGAGAAGCCACGCCACGCGCGTCGCTCGACGCCCCGCGTGTCCTTAAACGAGCTTCTACATTTCTATATGTTTGATTTTGCGCGTGACGCTACGCGGGCCGCTTCACGCGCCGCCTGACTATAAACGGTCAAATCGCTTTACGCGCCGCTGCAAGCCACGCCGTACGCGACGCTTGACGCCCCGCGTCTCCTTAAACGAGCCCTTATTATGAGACTCTAAATTGGCCAATTTAAAATTCACTCATTTCCACGAAGTTTTATTGTCAACTGTTTACGTTTGCCTTGGAACAAAAAGAAAAATGTTTGCAGCGACAGGGATGCCCTAAAAACGTAGAATTTTGCACGTTATTCGAAGAGTTTTGAATACTAAAGACCAAAGTTCTATCGCTAGAGCACAGTGAACATTAACGCTCTATTAAAAAGTGGTTTACTCTCTCGTGCACTATAAAAAGTCACTTTTACGACCCTTGAGATTGCGTAATAACTATACTGAGTTCAAGTCAAACGACAGATGACGTAATGTAGATGAAGTTGGAAAACCACCAAAATTTACGTGTTTTCCTTTACGCATACAATCGAAGAGAAAAGACGACCCACGGTTCAATTCGCCCTCGTTTTGAAGCGTTATTTGGTAATTTTGACGCAAAAATATGACCACCTGCCGCCTGCCATACCCGCTCCAGAATGCCGCTGGTCAGCAGGTGCACTGAAAGCAGGGCACCCTATACACAACATGAGTATGGCTCAAAAGTTTTAGATACTGAATGTAGAAGAAGCCACTTTATTTGTGTACGAGCCACGTACAGCGGCTACTAGCGGCAGATTACGCCGATCAACGCCAATACATTATGTATATCGAATCAGTGCATTGACAACTACCATCCGGTTCGGTGTACTCACAACCATTTACCATTTTAGTATAAGTTGAGATAATATACCATTTTAATCCTTAACTTATATTTTAATGCTACCAAAATTCCTCAGTGGTCGATCGACTTCTAGCGAGAACGGTCGAGTCACACACTTTCTTGCATAAGTGCGCGCTCGTGTACAAGTGCTGACGCAGCAGCCTACTCAAACGTGCACTGCCGTCACGGCCGTCG
The DNA here is from genome assembly GCA_933228765.1 of Miltochrista miniata. Lineage (NCBI taxonomy): Eukaryota > Metazoa > Arthropoda > Insecta > Lepidoptera > Erebidae > Miltochrista > Miltochrista miniata. The sequence continues at coordinate 29,163,295 of OW121752.1, read as the reverse complement.
CGATGACCTACATACAGTCGTAAGTGAATCATGCATAATTGTGCGGATTTGCGGTAAGTTATAGTTTTATAATTATAACTTGATTTTAATCATGACAACTCCTAACAAAGTAGTTCTCAAAACTGAACTCGAACATCAATTGTACTCCCGGTACAAAGAGGAACAAAATGAGCGTCTAGAACTGCAACAGCTAGTGAAAGACCTCAGTAGCCAAATCGAATCACTGCAACAACAGCTGAAAGTAATTCAGGAACAAAGGAATGTAACTGTTCAGACGGAACATTCTGCAAATAATGAGCCCCAGAAAACTGTCGAATATCAGACTGACGAAGAGGAACTTGCCAGAGAAACTGAGTGGGTTCGTGTGAAAAGTAGGAAGAAGAGGAAGTTGAACACCTCACTATCTCCTCCATCGCAAGGAGTAAGCGCTATTGAATCTCAGGCTAGTGTAGAACCTGAGAAACCAAAAGCAAAAAAGGCACCCCCACCCCCTCCAGTCATAGTAGAAGACATTAAAAACTACCAGAAGTTTTATGACCTTTTATTGACATGCTCAAATAAGGACTCCTTCATGGTGAAAATGATGAGTGGGAACACCGTCAAAGTAAATGCCAGGGACGAAGACTCCTACAGGGCAATAACTAATTTATTATTACAAAATAATTGTCTCTGGCACTCGTATGAGAACAAACAAGATAGGCCGATTAGAGTCATCGTTAAAAATTTACCCTCTTCTTGTTTGCCAATCAGAATAGTGGAAGATCTGGATTCCAAAGACTTTAAAATCCAGGAAGCCATAAACAAATTAAGTTGGAGGACTAAGGAACCTCTAAATATGTTTATGCTTTCCTTTGAAAAAGACGAAAACATAAATCAGATCTATGGTATTAAGACTATACTAGGCTGTAAGGTTGAAGTGCAGCCTTTAAAATCATCGAAACTAATACCTCAGTGTAAAAGATGCCAAGCATATGGCCATACACAGAAATATTGTTCCAAGGAACCTAGATGTGTGAAATGTATTGGTAAACATCTGACCAAAGACTGCACTAAATCAATAGCAGAAAAACCCAAATGTGTACACTGTGGTCAGCCACACCCGGCGAACTACAGAGGGTGCATGGTAGCAAGAGAATTGCAAGAGCTAAAAAACAAAGCAATTAAAAAAAAAGTAACTACAGCTATCGTTCAGGTCCCTAGTAGTAAAAAAAAAGAGGCATTACGTTTTACTCAAAATAATGTGACTTATGCCCAAATGATGAGAGCACAGCAGCAACCTCTACAACCACTGGTACATGGTCCGCAGCCTCTAATGTCAGGAGACTCCGAGACGAGCGAAAATATAAACAAAATATTAAATATTTTAACCTCTTTTGATGAAAGGTTGAAGAACCTAGAAAGTAGTGCTACCAAACTACCATATATAACGCAAAAATGAAGAACACACTAAAAATTATGGCATGGAATGCAAACGGACTCCTAAAACATCGAAACGAGTTGCAGGCTGTTCTTGCCACAGAAGAAATTGATGTTTGCCTCATTTCCGAGTCTCACTTCACTAAAGAATCATATATCCATATTACTGGCTATAAAATATATCATGCACTGCATCCTGTCAACACTGCGAGAGGGGGAAGCACCGTCATAATAAAAGAGAACATCTACCATTACCTAGAACATACATATGAAGAAGAATTCATACAAACTGTAGCCGTAAGGGTCCAAACTAAATTTCATCAAATTACCGTAGCAGCTATATACTGCCCACCAAAGCATGCTCTGAAAATAGAGCAGTACAGAAACCTACTTAAAATTCTTGGTAACACATTTATATTAGGAGGTGACTTCAACGCAAAAAATACATATTGGGGATCCCGATTAACCAACAGTAAAGGAAAGGAACTGTTAAATGCTATGAGAGAAATCAAGTGCAATGCAATTTCAACAGGAAAACCCACTTACTGGCCTACAGATAAGCAAAGAACTCCAGATCTGATCGACTTCTTCATTTACAAGAACCTATCAGTCACATTTCTCAATATACAAGAAGGACTGGATATGAATTCCGATCATTCCCCTATTATATTAACCTTAAGCGAAACAGTAATTCAAAAAAAGAGCAATCCAATGTTGGTAAATAAAAACACTGACTGGGAGAGTTTCAAATTTGATTTAGACAACATTATTGATCTCAAAGTACCTTTAAAAAATAAACAGCAATTAGATAAAGAAGTGTCAAAATTTGTGACCGACATCCAAAACTGCAGCTGGAAAAATACACCAGTCTTAAAAACAAAAGTTGCAAGCCACAGATATCCAGTAGAAATAAGAAATCTCATTGCCATTAAGAGAATTCAGAGACAAAAATGGCAAAAATCTAGATATCCGTATGACAAAACAATATTGAACAGACTTACAAAAAGATTGGGTAAAGCGATACAAAACTATCATGATGATGCTACAAAAGACTACCTAAGTCAATTAACAAATAGTGAAAAAACCGAATATTCACTATGGAAAGTCACTAAAAGTTTAAAAAAGCCTATTGTTCATGCCTCACCCATAAAAAAAATAGATGGCAACTGGGCCAGGAGTAATGAGCAGAAAGCAACTATATTTGCAGAACACCTACAACAAATATTTCGAACTAACGACGAGGGAAGCTCTGATAACATAACATCCGATGTCATTTGCCATGATTACTTGGAAATAAAACTAGTTACTCCAAAAGAAGTCAATAATATTATCAAAAAGTTGGCTAAAAAGAAATCGCCCGGATATGATCTTATCACTGGCGAAGTCCTTCAAAACCTTCCTCGTAAAGCCATAGTTAAACTTACTACCCTTATAAACGCCACATTCCGGCTAAAATATGTGCCTAGTATCTGGAAAGTTGCTGAAGTTATAATGATCCCCAAACCAGGAAAGTCTCCTCAAAATGTATCATCATACAGACCAATATCACTGCTGCCAATCATTTCAAAACTATTTGAAAAGCTTCTTCTGAGACGTCTTAAGCCTATAATAGAAGAAAGAAAACTTATTCCCAATTATCAATTTGGCTTTAGAGAAAAACACTCCACCATAGACCAAGTTCACAGAATCACCAACGTCATTGAAAAAGCACTAGAGGAAAAAAAAGTCTGTTCTACAGTATTCCTAGACATAGCACAGGCATTTGATAAGGTGTGGCATAGAGGCCTTATTCATAAGCTCAGGAAACTGCTACCAAAACAATTTGCAGATATTTTAGAATCCTACCTAACAGAGAGGACATTCAGAGTAAGACAAGAAGAAGCTTATTCTATTCTCAAACAAATAAAAGCTGGAGTACCACAGGGAAGTGTACTTGGCCCTATCTTGTACCTATTGTACACCTGCGATATTCCAGAAATAAAAAACAATGTTATTGCAACCTTCGCAGATGACACAGCCATCATGGCAACAGGTGCCACTCACAAAAAAGCCATTGAGAAACTTCAATCGGCCGTCAACACCATCACTGCTTGGACAAAAAAATGGAGAATTAAACTAAATGAGTCCAAATCGACTCACATAGACTTCACAAACAAAAAACCTAACTATACACCGGTAAACATTAACGGTAAAATAGTACCATATGAAAATACGGCAAAATACCTGGGTATGACGCTTGACGCAAAACTACGCTGGAAGGCACACGTCAAAAAGAAACGCCAGGAGTTAGATTTACGCTTCAGGAAAATGTACTGGCTACTCGGCAGACACTCAACATTATCAGTGTACAACAAGGTACTTCTGTACAAACAAGTACTTATGCCTGTATGGGCATATGGTATTCAGCTTTGGGGCTGTACAAAACGCACCAATGTTGAGATAATTCAAAGATTCCAAAATAAAGTACTTCGGAGTATAATAAATGCTCCCTGGTACATTAGAAATAAGGACATCCACCGGGACTTAGGAGTGGACCTTGTTACAAAGGTTATAAAAAAATATGCCGAAGCTCACGAACAAAGACTTCTAAAACATGTGAATGTCGAGGCAATCCAGCTTCTTGACACCACGGACATTTTAAGGAGACTGAAAAGGACTAAGCCTTTTGATCTAGTTTAGTGAAATTAGTGTAAAGTAGTGCAGTGAGTGCTATACTTGAAGAACACAAGAACAAAGTGACTTTCTATTATAATTAGAGACAATAAGAAAAGTGCCGATGGACACATTCTTTACTCTGTAAGCTTTAGTAAAATAAGTTAAATCTAAATTACTTATTAGCCTCAAGGCTAGATTGTAATTGTTATGAGATGACATTTGTGTTATCTCATAAAAAAAAAAAAAAAAAAAAAAAAAAAACAAAATTCCTGTACGGTTACCATTTCCCCGTACATTGTGGTCCTTCGAGTTTTGTGCCGTAAAACGGGACCTAGACGCGTGAGAAAGTATCCGTTATAATATTCCGGTTTACGTCGCGTAACCAGTAACCATTTACTACCATTAGCTTTACCATTAACCAGTGAGAAGTGACCCGACTGTCCAGTTACCATAGGCACAGTTACGCAGTCCTTCTAGTGTTATTCATAGAACCATTCGCGAGTGTTTGTACACGTCGTCGGAGTGAACCAAACTCTTAACCAAAGTGTAGCGAACCATTTTAACCATACCTTACCATTGAACCATTGACCATTGTGAAGTGACTCAAGAGCTCCAGAGCATTTCAACTAGATCGAGCGCCGGGACAAACCAGGTTACCAAGTACCAGTCCTACAAGTAAGATCTTTCCTTTTTTTTACCACTTTTGACCAAGCTACAACAAACCATAATGGAGGGACTTTTGGCCACGCAAGAACAGATCATGTCTGCGATGGACACCCTTCGCGTTAATTTCAAGAAGGATGGGTCGGAACGCAAGACGCCCACCTATCTTGAAAAACGTTTAACCACCCTAGATGCGTATTGGAACGAATTTCAGACAAACCATACAAAATTGCGTGCTGAATTCGAAGACGCCGATCACCAATACTTCAGGGAAAACTACTACCAAAGGGCTCTAAATTTCTATACCGAAATTAAGACGCTAATTAAGAAATTCATGACCACTGATATTTCTAAACCACTTTTAAGACCAGCGACACCATTATCGCAACCGTCCGATTGGCAGGATGTTTCTTCAAATCCTACCGACACGGACACTCGTTTACCACTTAATACAACCACTCAGGGTAATCCAAGCAAAGTTGAGGAGATGCTGCGTAAGCAGAAAACCAATTTTAAAGCATTCTCACGTACCATCGAAGCCATCGATCTAGAAAGTCTTTCCGAGCGATGGGAATTCGAGGATATCCTGAAAACCATTCAAAGTAGGTGGTCCGCAATTGATACTATGCATTGGGATATAGAAAATGAAAGTATCGGGAACAACGAGAGATACCAGTTAGTATTTGACGAGTATGAAGAAAAGTATAATACCATGAAAAAAGCCATAAACAGCAAAATGTGGTCGACTTCGTATAGGGAGAAGTCTACGCCAAAAATGGAAATACCAGCATTTAGTGGCAATTACCAGCAATGGATTTCTTTTAAAGACCTCTTTTGTGAAGCCATTCATACGAACAAATCTTTACCAAATGCTCAAAAAATGCAGTATCTCAAAGGTAAACTCAGGGGAGAAGCTGACAAACTGATTCAACACCTACGAATATCTTCAGACAATTACCAAATTTGCTGGGATATACTGAACCACCGATACAACAATATGAGACTTATTTTCAATTCCCACATTCAAGTACTTTTAGCGCTACCTAACTTACAGCAACAATGGACGAAATGGGCAGCAGAATAGGCGGTCGGATCGTCCGCTCGGCATGGCCGGCGTCCCCCACAAGAAAAAATAACTTACAGCAACAATCCGCTGCGCTGATTAAAAAGTTACATGATACTACCAATGAATGTCTTAACGCTATCAAAGCTATGGGGGTGAGCACAGACCACTGGGATCCACTCATCGTGTATATTTTGACCCAGAAATGGGATACGGACACCCACCACGACTATATTGAATCGTTGCGGAACCCTAGAAATTTGCCAACCATAACCGAATTTCTAGATTTCCTCGAAACCAAATTTACGTCCTTAGAATCGGCAAGGCGTAAAAACGAGGCAACCAAACCAACAACATCGAATTTCGCAATCGGTGAAAGACATTCATACAAATCAGCAAATAAACTATTTCAACATAAAACAGCAATTAATCATACGACGACAAAAACGCTGCAGAATTGTTTGATTTGCAATAATAACCATGCATTATACAAATGCAAATCTTTCTTTAAATCTGGGCCAGAGAAACGTCGACAAATCATTGAAACCAACGACTTGTGTAAAAATTGCTTAATTTACCATGTTGATAAAATATGCAAGTCGGAAAAAAGATGCCGTATGTGCTTCGAGGCCCATAACACGATGTTGCACAAGGCTTACGTGACACAAAAACCATCGACGGAAAAAGAGCCACACCAAGCAAATGTTTCTGTTGCTAGGAGCCCATCCGAAAACATAACCAAGTTACTAGCCACTGCCCTAATCAAAATTAAAACCAGTGATGGCAGTTACCATACCTTGCGCGCCCTCATTGATCCTTGTGCTGAGTCATCGCTAATCACAGAAAAGGCAGCTCAACGGTTGGGTCTACCCCGTATAAAACGAAACTGTGTAGTTGTTGGGGTAGGCGCCAAGGCTAACACCAGTAAGGGGCTCGTCAAACTTGTCATATCCTCTCTCCATAACAATTTTACCATTGACACAGAAGCTTACGTCATGAAGCATATAGTCAGCCACCTACCAAACCAGACATTCACCAAACCAGCGTGGTCACACCTTAAATATATACCCCTAGCGGATCCCGAGTTCTACAGAAGTCGCCCCGTAGACTTAAGAGGACGTATGACGCCAAATAGACTATTATCTTGATCTAGATCTCAGGACTCCTGAGGTCTGATGAACTAACATTACAACACAAGCAACTTCAGTTCATGAACTAAAGATCTACTAGCCTGAAAACACGATTACTAAAAAAAACCTCGATACTTTTAATTTTTGAAAACACCTCGTTTTAGTTAAACTTTAGGCTGGATCTCTATAATTATCTATTATTTGAATATTATTTTTAATGTATAAGAAAGACAATACTAAAAACTTCATTTACACTAGTCGGTTTTTTTAATATTTATAATAGTTTTCTTTTTATCTGTAATTATCTGTTTTTTAGCTTTCATATCATTTCGCTAAACGCGCTCCAAACCTTCTCTCTCTTTCTTTCCTCGCGAAATCTGTATGCGCTATCCTTTACCGATTACGTTTAGTCTGGCTGCGCGCCTTGTAGGAAGCGGACCTATGCCCGATTGCGTCACACAATGCTCAATTACGACATCGATAGATCGATTAAAAAGCTTTTGAATTAATGAAGTTGGGGGAGGGGGGGGGGGGCTGTAGGTGCATAAAATCTTAATTTGTGTAAATAATAAATGTCACTAATTATAAAAGTTATACATATAAAGACCAAAAAATGACTAAAGAGGAACATAAAAAACGTTTTTCGCTCGTAGAATGAAAGAAATAAAAATCTAAGAACCGTGTTGATTGTTTACTATCCGATATAAATTTTCTTCATCTTACTTAGTTTCTTCACGATGGCTTGTAGAAACTGGGGTGTTACTTTTGAACCTAGGTCGGTATGATTTGGCATATTATCTCCTCGATATTGTTGCCACCGAGAATCATCGTACTTCTCAATGGCGTTACGGAATGCCTGTACCAGGACCTCGTTCGTTGGTCAGCACCTGCACTGCTTCAAGTGACGTCGGCTTGGGCCTAGAAGATCTTCATGGGGCCCAGACCTTTTCTGCATATTAGCATCTGCCCAGCTGCCTTCAAGCCCAACCATATTTCAAACCCGACGCAGCTTTTATTGGCTGCCAGGAGCAGCAGCTATGAATTGAATTTTTATCCCCATTGGCAAAGTTGAGAGCGACTGCTGTCTTACCTCCCCAAGTCCGATAGGTTGCCTAATTGAACTGGACGCTTTCTAGGAACAATAATAATAAACCGGCCAAGTGAGAGTTGAACTCGCCCATGAAGGGTTCCGTAGCAGCAAGTAACATAATATAAAAGTTCGTGTGGTTCGTTGTAACTTTCATTGATGTTCGCAGTGATAGTGATTTTTCTCGGCGAAAATTGCGGTATATGACGTTTAAAAAAAAGAACTACCATCTTGATTTCGTTCAAACCAATTATCTTTGGTAGATTTTATGACAATGTACATTATATATATTTTTTAGATTTATCATTCTCTTAGTTTAGAAGTTAGAGGGACACATTTTTCCACTTTGGAAGACAGTGTCTCTTGCGCAAACTATTCACTTTAGAAAAAAAATATGTTATAAACCTCAATAGCATTTTTGGGGACCTATCTATTGATACCCCACACGTAATTGAAAAAACAAATTTATTGTTTAAAAATACTTGATGAAAAAAAAAAATTTGAGTTTCAGTTCTGAGTATGGGGACCCCAAAATTAACTGCTTTTTTTCTCGTTTTATACAAAACTCTTGATGCGGTTCACAGAATACATCTATTTACCAAGTTTCAACAGCATAGGCCTTATAGTTTCGGAGAAAAGTGGCTGTGACACACGGACGGACATACAGACATGACGAATCTATAAGGGTTCCGTTTTTGCCATTTGGCTACGGAACCCTAAAAATGTCATACAAAACCCAGAAACCACCACTACTAGGAGTGCGAGCGAATCGGTGCCGGAAGTAATTGCACGGAACATAAAACAATGGAGTCGGCTAATTCAAGTATAAATTTAAAGACAGTGTTAGTATTTTAAAAAATCTTTAAAATATAACACTGTCTTTAGGCTTTCGATTTAATAGTAGAAAATTGCCGGTGATATTTTCAAAACAAATTTATTGTTTAAAAATACCTTGTTGATTCACATAAAAGAATAATCATTTTATTGAAGGTACTAATGAAAGAAAAATGAGTTTTTACTGAATGATGATGCTGTTGGGCGCAACAGCGCCAGGTCCTCGTGGTGGGTCTGGACGTGGACACTCTTTCGCTCGAGACCATGGTGCGAGCCATGCTCTCCAGCGGGTGTAAGTGGGACTGTGCCGCCTCTCTCTGCGAGCAGGTTATGCTCTTGAAAGAGGCGGTGGGGCGGGTACGGGAGAAAACTTTCCCACCCGAGTTCCGCAGTTGGTGCCTAGGCATCGGCGATATATCTTCGCCGAAGACTATCGGCCTCCATGACCGTGGGCCTGAGGACGGCGAGTGGGCTACTCACTGTCCTTACAGAAGCAGGCCCATGACGGCAGCGTGACGTGAGAAGTTCACGCACGCCCTTAGAACCGGGATCACACCCGAAACACCCCAAAGACGCGGTATATAGCACCCGAACCGCCCCCTGGGCGAGGCCGCAATTGTGGCCGTAGGTCTGTTAAAAGTCCTGGAACATCCTTCCGAGGGCTTACCCGGGGCTCCCAACCATAGGCTGTTGGGCGTTACGTGAGGTTTTTTAGTCGGTAGGAGTCCGGCATAGCACTCATGATGGATTTTATCTCACTTTAAAAAAAATAGTATTATTAGTATCTTTTTCTGCATTCAGTCTTTTCAAGAAGAGGACTTTGAAAGGATAAAGAGTGAAAAACTGGAAGATGAAAGCGTAAGGAGTATGTATGTAGGCTTAGTCAGTGAAAGGCTTGCAAACTCTAGCCTTTCCGACTTAGATGTGGATGAATGCTGGAATATTATGAAAGAAAGTATAGTGGATAGTGCAAAAGAAGCATGTGGGAGTGCAAAGAGACATTAACATTCGAAAGGTGATGCCTGGTGGGATGCAGACGTTCAATCCTGCGTAGCAAGAAAGAAGAAAGCGTGTTTGGATTACGTCTCATTTCATCATCTTGCCAGGATTTGGGATTGATGGTGCGCTGCTTAGTGCCGTGTAGTCTACATATGTGGGATGTACGGCATGTGTGCGGGTGGGCGGCAGCTTGTCTGATGTCAACATTGGCGTCAGAGAGGGTTGCGTGCTGTCAGCCTTGCTGTTTGTCCTGTACCTGGACGATTGTCTTAAGAGAATAAGATCGATGAATGTTGGATTGCGAATGGGTGACTTACTTGTGAATGTGAACTGTTTGCTGTATGCAGATGATGCCATGCTCATAGCCGAATCGCCATCAGAACTACAGTTTCTAGTCACAGCGATGAAAGATGATAGTCTAATGAGAGGCTTACATTTGAACGCGACTAAAACGAAAGTGATGGTATTCGAAAGAGAAGAGGACAGAACGAATGCCAGGATAACTGTAAATGATGTAGTGCTGGAACAGGTAGATAAGTTTGTATATCTTGAATGTGCATTAAGCAGGGATAGACGGTACACCACTGATGTAGAAAGGAGGGTAACTGCGGGAAATAGAGTGAATAGAGCGTTAGGCAAACTTTTTTACCAAAACCCTAAGTCAAAAGGCCCAGCTCGCAGTACACAGTGCTGTGCTGATACCTACGCTAATGTATGGAAGCGAGAGTTAGGTATGGCAGGAAACGCATGAAAGTAGAATAAACGCGGTCGAGATGCGTGCGCTACGCAAAATCTGCGGAGTAACGCTCGCAGATCGCGTTCGGAATGAAGATGTAAGAAAGAGAGTTAGTCTGGAAGAGAGTGTCGGTGTTAAAGTAAGGAAGGACATGCTACGATGGTTCGGGCATGTGGAGCGAATGGGAGATGAAAGTTTGTCAAAAGATATACAACGCGAAAGTGGATGGACGTAGGAGTCGGGGAAGGCCACGACACACCTACCACGACCAAATTAATCGTGTGTTAGTTGAAGGTGGTGTCAAGAGCCGAAGGAACTGACGTGCATGCATGAAAAGAAAAATGAAAGTTGAAGAAGCAAGTGAGGTGTGTATGGACCGTGCCGTGTGGCGCTCGGTTCTTTCTGCCGACCCCGCAAGGGATTTGGCGTGAAGGTAGATAGATAGATAGTATCTTTTTCATCATTGTTCTTTTACAGTAAAAAAGGATTATTCGTTCTTCATAATTCGCCTTGATGCGGTGGTGCATTCGGCAACCGATGGCCGTGCTGAGGCCCTGATTTTACTCTGGGGTCGGGCCGAATATTCGTGTGATCCACAAAATGATGTTTCGGAGTTTGGGTGCTCGATAGTCCGTTTGTTGAGGAAGGTTATAACATTACACTTCAACGAATAGGAGCAACTATGAATAAAGTTTCGAAAAGGGGAAAATTTATTCCTTTTGAGAGTATACGTTGCGTGCGCTAAGGAAATATAATTAAAGTTACATAAAAATTGTGAATTGTGAAATTGTTCATTTTAAAGTTCTATAAAAATTCTCCTCCTATTTTTAAAAGTAGTATAATACGGTCAATTTTTAAAAAAATAAAACCAAAATCCGAGTAAAACTATTCACACAAATATCTACTCCATTCTATTCATTGTTCGCCAGTGCGTTGTGATCCGCCCCTACTTGCGTTACTATCATAATCTGTCACCGACTGACGCGGCGCCGCTATGGCGCGCGATCTGTAGCAAAGGGGCGCGGGGGTAGCGGTAGTGAATCATGCGATTTGGTTAGGATCAGACAAGCTCTTAATATTAAGCGTAGAGGTATACGAGTTGATAATATTACCAGGCGTTATCAACAAGGGTGTTGCTTTTCCCATTGCACAGTTGATAATATTACCAGGCGTTATCAACAAGGGTGTTGCTTTTCCCATTGCACAGCAAACAAAATTAGGTTGGATATTAAGTGGAACAATTCAACCGCAGAGCTATTGTAATGTCGTAACGGTTGACTTAAATGACATTCGGAGATTCTGGGAGATAGAGGATCTGTCTCAAGATACACCAGCCGTGTCTAGAGATGACTCACAATGCCTGAAACAATACCAGCTTCAAACGAAGCGCCGACCAGACGGGCGTTATGTCGTAAGATTACCACTTAAACCAGATGCGATGGACAAATTAGGAGAGTCTAAAACCAAGGCCATCGCACAATTTAGGCAATTAGAGAGAAAATTTGCCAAAAATAAAATAATTCATACGAATTATAAACAAGGCATTCATGATTATTTACATTTAAACCACATGATTGAATGCACCGGTAACCAGACACCGGAGTCATATTTACCTCACCATTGTGTACTATCAGAGTCTAAAACCACCGCTATGCGTATTGTTTTTAATGCATCAGCTAAAACATCGACAGGTTATTCACTTAATGACCTTATGTACAGTGGACCAAATCTTCAAAACGAGCTGTTATCTCTTATCATTAGTTGGAGGCAATATCCAATAGCATTTATCGCTGATATAGAGAAAATGTTTCGGCAGATTTTTGTACATGAAGATGATCAGGCTCTACAGAAACTGATCTGGCGTAACAGTCCACACGAACCACTGCGAGAATATCAGCTAACCACCGTGAGCTTTGGAATGAAAGCTGCTCCTTTCTTAGCTATGATGACACTTCGACATCTCGCGCAAGATGAAGCTCATCGATATCCAGAGGCGGCAAAGGTTGTCGAAACCAGTTTCTATATGGATGATCTTCTCCAAGGTCACTTCAATATAAAAGCAGCCAAGAATCTCAAGTCAGACCTCACCGCTCTTCTAAGCAGCGGAGGCTTTAACCTTCGCAAGTGGGCGTCCAATAAAATAGAATTATTGGATGAGTTAAATTCGGACGATACCAGTTATCAGCCTTACAGCTTTAAACACCAGGAATCTACCAAAGCACTCGGATTACAGTGGCAGCCCGTAGAGGATAGATTTTCGTATCAATTTAAAATAGAGCAGCCATCCAAACTTACCAAAAGGACCTTGCTCTCCACCATATCCAAGATATTCGATCCTTTAGGCTGGTTAAATCCAGTGACTACCAAGTTCAAGTTACTATTCCAGGAACTCTGGTCCCTGAATGTACAATGGGATGATGTCTTACCAGACGACATTATCTCAAGGTGGAATACCATGAAAGAAGATATAACCAATATCAACGGTATCCAAGTTCCACGCTGGCTCCAATGTGATGAAGGGGACACCATAGAGCTCCATGGATTTTGTGACGGATCGGAGAGGGCCTATGCTTGTGTAATTTACTGCAAAGTGAATAATATTAAACACAAACAAACATCTACGGTCATCGTTGCAGCTAAATCACGTCTCGTTCCATCAAGAAAAACAGTTTCCCTGCCTAGATTGGAGCTATGTGCGGCAGTTCTACTCGCAAAGTTGATGAAAACCACTCAGCAATGCTTGCAAACCTTCAGAATTAAAACGTTCGGCTGGTCAGACTCTACAGCCGTGCTAGGGTGGTTAAACGGTGACCCGAGCCGTTGGAAACCATTTGTCGCTAACAGAGTACAAACGGTAACAGAAACCATTTTACCTACATGCTGGCGTTACGTACAATCTAAACAAAACCCAGCTGATTGTGCAAGTAGAGGTATTAGTACGGCACAATTAATCAATCATCCTATTTGGTGGCATGGACCATCCTGGCTAGAGTCCTTCGACGAAACAGCTACAAAAAATATTTCATACCAAACTACTGAAGATTTGAAGAAAATAATTTCAATAAATGTCGCACAAGTGAAACAACCTACGCCTACCGCAGCCCTACCAGCCGCAACTCAAGCCGTGGCAATAACCGTAGCACCTGAACAATCTTCCCAACGCGGCCTTAGCAACGCTGCTTTTCATTTTAATGTCAGCGACCAAAGTGTTAGTGTAAGTGAAAATATAAACCAAGGTGCCGTGAATCCAACCCCTAGTGTCCTATACCAGTGTTTAGTGATCTAACCAACGGCAAACCATAGGGACTCTAAATTTATTTTATACAATGATATTAATCACCTTGTTATTTCACTTTCTTATACTAATTGTTTATCATCTTGTCTCATCTCATTCACTACCATCAAACCATCACCATCGCCCATCTCGCCAGGTGGGAGCATGTACGAGCCACGTACAGCGGCTAACATCGTACATCACGTTGCGCGTAGTCAGCAGATTACGCCGATCAACGCCAATACATTATGTATATCGAATCAGTGCATTGACAACTACCATCCGGTTCGGTGTACTCACAACCATTTACCATTTTAGTATAAGTTGAGATAATATACCATTTTAATCCTTAACTTATATTTTAATGCTACCAAAATTCCTATACGGTTACCATTTCCCCGTACAATTTGCCTTAGTTCCCTGATAAAACATATTTTACTTTTTCTTTGTTGTTTCGAACTCCTAAGGGCGAAATTACATTCAGATACACCCGAAACGATGGTGTATTTGTAAATTTATGGTCGAGGCTTAAGGAAACATTGTCAAAACTACTTACTTAATTACTTCATATTAAGTGGTTTAATGCAAACGAGTAATAATGGGGAACAAGGCGGCAAGATGGGGGACTGGATGCCGCCGCGGTCTTGCCTCTAATGGCACCACTACTGTCGTAGTGCAAGCACCACCTCGCCTTATTTTGCCACCCACTTCCGCGCTACAGCTGTCACTGTACACCTTGCTTTATATTTTAATTAAGTCTGCGTTACCACCTCGGATGTATGAGCTGATGTTTGTTGCCAAATTATGAACTAATTAGACCGCACTGCATTACGAGGTCGGCGGAATTTTGTTTAAGCAACTATATTTGGAACAAGGGAATTGAATCTTAACACAGGAATGTGATGTAACTCCATTTGCTATTTGAAACAAAATCTGTATTGAATATTTTGATGCTAAATTTGCCGTGACAATAAAATTAAGTCGATTTGTGAAATAGCTTTATGTATTGACACTCAAATAGATTACTACATTGGGTTTGGGAACAAAATACGATTTAGTTTTATGGATATAAAAAAATAAAAGTCGGTGCTAATCTCAGTTGAACATTCTATTTTCAAAACCGATTCATATCAGATCTGAAACCGTGTCGTGACTATTTTCAAAAATGTAAATTAAATGGCATTGCGGTAATTTTTGGAGATTTTGTGAAGGAAACAAGCATTTTGATGTTAATACAATGGTGAACTCAATAAAACTTGGCTGTTTTGTTGAAAATTCCGCTTTCATCGTTAACTGGTCGACATCATTTCAGACCAGGAACCATACAGAAGCATTGTGATTATTTTTGCAGAATTCTAAAGAAACACATAACTTTTCCATCTCTATCATTAGATAAGCTACATGATCCGACTTACAATGGTAACTAGATCAAAATTTGATCTTATTGGGTGCTAAAATTTCAAATCGGTTAACGGTAGGAATTTGACCGTCAAATTCGGCTTACCAGATTCCATAAATTGCTCACGACCGACACCAGAGCAAATGAAACTAATTAAAATAGCTTAACTTAATACTAGGTATTTAATTTAGTTTCACGTGTATTTGTGGTATACAATTATGCTTATACTACACTACTACACTGCTGTAAAATTAGATGATCTTCATGGCTTGTTGAAACCAGAAAGTGGTACAGGTAGGTGCTCGGTCTTATCTAGTCCTTTATTTAATGGTCTAGATAAGATGAGAGCGAAATCCTACATGGATGCTATGCCGGACTCCTACCGACTAAAACCACACAATGCTTTACAACAGTCTATGGCCGGGAGTCCCGGGTAAGCCCTCGGAAGGATGTCCCAGGATAAGAAGAGAGTTTAGTTTGTGCTAGATAACATCTGTGAGAATGCCTACATTTTCTATTATTTGTATACATTGTCGAAGTAGTTTGGACTCCAACAATTTATAAAAATTTAAAAAATGTAGAGCATAGAGAGCTGAGCTTACAGAGCCCAAATCTAATTAGAAAATCAGATTTAATTCAATTTAGAATAAGTTGGTATGACCAGAAATTACATTCATGTGTAAATTGATTTTAATACGCTGCATATTATTTTCGGCATACCGCGGTGCCGGAATTGACACAGATCACTTCTTGGTAATTAGCCGAGTAAGAGGTCTGTTTCAGCTGTGGCGGCATCGTGTGCATAAACCCATAGGTGTATTGGAGCGCATTAAAGTCGAAAATTTGAAAGATATACGCGTGAAAGAGGAATTTGTAAGTAAATTGAGCGAGAAATTTGTAAATTTAGAGGAAATATGTGAGATTGAAGAATTATGGAAGCCGATTAAGGAAGGTCTCGTAAAAGTTGCTGTAGAAGTATGTGGGATAAGCAAAAGGAGACAAGGATGTCAGGTAAAGAGTATGTGTGCTAAAGTTTTAAAAGTTTTGTCTGATAAGAAGCAAGCATGGTTAAACTGGTTGGCTACAATGGCCAACCAAAGAATGCAGAAGGCAACGGATGAGGATGTAAAAATGGCAAAGGATGAGTATAAAAGGTATAAGCGTGTTGCGAAAGAAGTCATAAAAAGTAAGAGAGAGAATGATGAGGATGACTTTCATAACAGGTTATCTGATGACTTCCAACAAAACATAAAATTCTTTTGGAAGTCTATAAGAACAATGAGGACTGAAAAGACAACCTCACAATTTAAGCAAATCAGAAACCGTAATGGCAGTCTTGTGATAGGAGAGGAATATGTGTTAAAAACGTGGAAGGAATATTTTGAAAGTTTATTTGAAAAAGAGGATATGCAAATGGAGACTCGTGTTTCGGAAATGAATGAACTTGAGAATGAAAGCCACTTAAGTATGGAAGAAATTGTGGAAGCGTTGAATAGTATGAAATTAGGAAAGGCTGCTGGGATTGATAGAATTTCTGTCGAGATGCTGAAAGCGGGTCGTGGCGTGGTAGCTTGCCAGCTGTACCGCCTTTTTAATCTTTGCTGGCGAAATGGCAGAGTACCAGAAGAATGGTGCAAATCTGTCATAGTGCCGCTGTACAAAGGTAAAGGGTCACAGCAAGAGTGCAAAAACTACCGCGGCATAAGCTTGCTCAGTGTCGTAGGCAAATTGTATGCGAAAGTTTTGATTAAAAGCGTGATGAATGAAACTGAAGGAAAAATGTGGGAAGTACAAGCAGGATTTATGAAAGGAAGGGGATGCACGGATCAGGTCTTTTCATTAAGATGCCTAGTTGAAAAGTTTTTGGCATAACGTCAAAAAGTCTATTGCATCTTCGTGGACTTGGAAAAGGCCTATGACAGAGTGGTGAGGAATGAACTGTGGTCAACACTGTCTATGTATGGAGTGAACAGCAACTTGATACGAGCTTTGAAATCTCTATACGAGGGCTCCAGTGCTTGTGTCAGGATCAATGGAGCTTGCACAGACTTTTTTCCCATCGAAAAAGGTGTGAGACAAGGCTGTGTAGCGTCACCATGGCTGTTCAACCTATACATGGGCAGTTGCTTGAAAGAACTACAAGAGTGTGCGTATGGATTAAAAATGAATGAGCTAACCGTCAAATGCCTCCTTTATGCTGATGATCAGGTAATACTGGCATCATCGGCGGATGAGTTGCAATTGATGGTTAATATAATGAACGATGCGCTTAAAAGTAGAGGAATGAATGTTAATGTAAGCAAGACAAAAGTAATGGTTTTTGAAAGAGAGAAATGTATGACTGATTGCTCGATATCGATCGAAGGAAAGAGCGTGGAACAGGTGAAAGAGTTTGTATATTTGGGTTCAAAATTTGCAAGAGATGGAAAGTGTGACAATGATATTGAAAGAAGAGTTTTGGCAGGAAATCAAGTGAATGGAGCCATTCACACCTTTATGCGCAGTCAGAACGTGTCTAAAAAGGCAAGGATGGCTGTACATAGAGGAGTGCTTGTCCCTACACTTATGCATGGTAGTGAAAGTTGGGTGTGGCAGGAGAAGCATGAAAGTATAATTAATGCAGTGGAAATGAGAAGTTTGCGAAGTATAGCTGGAGTGACATTGAGGGATAAAGTAAAGAATAGTGTGATAAGGGAACATTGCGGTATGACAGAAGATGTAGTGACTAAGATAGAGAAAGGGATGCTCAGATGGTTTGGACATGTGGAGAGAATGGATGGAAATAGGCTGACAAAACAGATTTATGAAGCGAGAGTGAATGAGCAAACTGGTAGGGGTCGACCTCGGCATACTCATATCGATAAAATCGATAATCTTCTGAAAAAAGGCCAGGTCAAGAGTACCCTTAACCGAAGAGCATGTATGAAGACACTTATGAAAGTTGAAGAAGCGAAAGTTGTTTGCCAGAATCGTAGCAAGTGGAAAGTCATAGTCTCTGCCTACCCCGTTGGGAGACAGGCGTGATGTTATGTATGTATGTATGTATGTATATTATTTTCGGATACCAATATAAATCTAGCTACTGGTAGAAAGCTCATAGAAACTCTACACTTAGTATCACGTGGGTGTCAGAAATTGTTGTGCTAAAACTTATCAGTAACTCTGCCATTTGCGTCATTGATTTTATGTCAGTTTGCATACGTTCAACTCCAAACCTTCGATTAATTTTAGCGACGACTGTATAAATTGGGGAACAAATTTCTATACATACTTGCCA
The DNA here is from genome assembly GCA_933228765.1 of Miltochrista miniata. Classification (NCBI taxonomy): domain Eukaryota; kingdom Metazoa; phylum Arthropoda; class Insecta; order Lepidoptera; family Erebidae; genus Miltochrista; species Miltochrista miniata. The sequence continues at coordinate 29,144,762 of OW121752.1, read as the reverse complement.
ATCTGTTACGAGACTAGTAACAGTCGTCAAAACTTACCTTCCGATATCTAGGCCGTAATATGCTTAAAAATAATAAAAATTTCTAATTTATGTTTCGTTAGATTACTTCTTGTTCTTGTTGAACTATGATCATGGATGTTGCAAGCCAATAAGCCGAACATGGATTGTGCGTTAAATCGAGTACCACCTTAAATATTAGTTCCGTGTATTCAGGTACGATACAGCTATTAAATGCCAAATACATAGTAACAATATAACTAATATATAAAAATCAATGCCACTTTTCGTTGTAATTTTATAACTCAAGAACGGGCTCACCTATCCAAACCAAATGTTTAGGCTTTGTTCGAACTATTTAGTAGATGGTTTATGGGAAGTTTGCACAAAATCGGTCGAGCGGTTCTTCATTTATCACGCAAACGAAGTTGCGCGGGACAGCTAGTAACTAATATAAGTGTAGACTGTAAAAAAGCTAATTCGATTATATAACGATCACCGTTCTGAACATTAAACAGATAATTAGATTTAACATGTTCGTTTTACTCATTAAAAAGGTACTAAATTCTTATAATGAGTATTTCATTTCATTTCAACTTTCACTAATAAACACTGAAAAACTACATTATTATTTGTTTTCATACCTATTAACCAGCTGAATCGCATTATACTGAAGCAATATAAAGGATTATAAATCTAATTGGCAATTAGATTACATTAATGACTCCTTTCAGATGAAATATTGATACTTAGTGGTAACAATTAATATTCTGCGCGACACGGCTAGAGTTGAAACATATTGAAAAGATACATTTTTCATTACAGATTAGTTCAATAAATCTAATAAAGTAAATCTACGCAGTCTAACGGTGACGAAAACAGTTTTATTTAGTCCCTTTTTCTAAAAATATCTTCAGAAAATCTCATTCCTGGCTTATCAAACACTAGCTGACCCGCGCAACTTCGTTTGCGCCACGCGAGTGTGCAAAAATGAGAAGTATGGTATTAATATTTTGAGTGATAGAATGTTTCCCGTCGCGTCGCTTATATTCATTAGAGCTGACCCGCACAACTTCAAAGTGATGTAATGTTTCCTTTGGTACGGAACTCATGGCGTTCGAGTCCGACTCGCACTTGGCCGGTTTTTATGGTTCAGTTGACTGGCTGCCACTGCAGACCAACGTTTACTCCCATCGCGTCGCTCATATTTTAAAACTTAGTAATAGGGTTATTGTAAGTGAACCTTAAAAGATAGGCATATGCTGTTGAGGACATTTTTTATCACGTTTAAAGAGGAACAATTTTGAAACGGGAACACCCAAAAATTCCGAAATATGTTTTTCCGAATTTCAATATTCCGATGTTCAAAATTCCGAAGATTATAATTCCTAAGAAACAAAGCTCCGAATATTCAAAAGGACGATATTCATTTATCCGAAAGTCATAAGTACGAATTTTTATTTTTCCTAATTTCATTAGTACGAATAATCAAAAGACCGGACTGTTATTTTCCCGAAAAACATTATTCAGAATTTCAAATATCCGAAAATTCACTGTTAAAGTTTTTTTAATAAAGTACGGTCAAGTCTAACTACCAAAGATATTATTTCCAAGTGAGTGGAAGGCAAACGACAAAACAAAAAAATAAATAACCACGATGGCTAAGGCCGGAGCTCCGCTCCGCTTCGCTTTCGCGTTAGCCTCCTAACCTAACCTATCCGAGTCGAGGTGTTAACCATAATAAGTGAATGGTTAACATCCCGACTCAGAGTACCCCGACTTTTTTTGTTTTGTCGTTTGCCTTCCACTCACTTGGAAATAATATTTTCGGTAGTTAGACTTGACTATACTTTATTAAAAAAACAGCGCGGTGGAATCGGGAACATAAATAATCCTCTTTAATGATAAGTTTTCGGGTTAAAACAGGAACGGGTGGAAACGACATTCACCCTTCGTATTTATGATATTTCGGATTTTTGATAATCGGAGTTCGTATTTATAATATGGCGGATTTTTAATGATTCGGAATTCAACGGTTCGGTTTCTTGAAATTCGGCATTCTGACAGTCGGAATTGTAAACATTCGGAATTTTAAAATTATGACTTTTAATAAAAAGGATTTATGAAACATCGGATTTTTGACTTTCGGGATTTTGAATCATTCGGTCTTATGAAATTCGTGATTGTGACTTTCGGAATTAAGTTTTTCGTATTAATGTAGTGTACCCTTTTGAAACATACAATTTTCACGTAACTTTAAGCATTTACGCAGAGTACGCAATGGTAGCTCTCAAAAAAAAAAAAAATCCCCGTTCTCGAAACATTATTTATGCCTGCTCTGCTCCTATTCGTCTTAGCCCGATGTTATGTCGCCATTAGCCATACTCAGTAAATGGACTTTTAAACTGTTAAATAATTTTTGAAATACAACCAGTCGTTTCTGAGATCCTAGAACAAACAAACTCTTCAGTTTTATAATAATGTGAGCGAACCTTAAGAGATAGACAAATTAGGTTATTGTGAACGAACCTTAAACGATAGACATATGCCGTCGCGCACTTTATTTTAGAACTTTTTTAGACAAACAATTTTGTAGTACACAATTTTTACGTAACTTTAACCATTTACGCAGCGTAAGCCTCGGAAGCTCTCAGACAGTAAAAAATATTCCCCGTTTTCGAAACATTCTTCATTGCTGCTCCGCTCCTATTCGTCGTAGCGTGATGTTATATAGCCTATAGCCATCCTCAATAAACGGACTATCAAACTAAAAAAGAATTTTTGAAATCCAACCAGTAGTTCCTGAGATCCTAGCGTTCAAACAAACAAACAAACAAACAAACTCTTCAGCTTTATAATATTAGTATGGAAAAAAGAATTTTTGAAATCCAACCAGTAGTTCCTGAGATCCTAGCGTTCAAACAAACAAACAAACAAACAAACAAACAAACAAACTCTTCAGCTTTATAATATTAGTATGGATATGGATATGGATTTCATAAACAAGCGCCCACTGACGTTCAGTTCACAGAGCCTCGATAAAAAGCGATTTTTGACCCGGCAGGAGCAAAAAGTCTCGTATGACGTCCTCGTTCTCTGGCGGATGACAAGCAGGCCGGAAAATAAACACGGACATTTTATACTGGACAACGAACGACTTTATTTGCCAAGTTATGTGCGAAATAATAGGAAAATTGGTTAAAAATTGCTATAGAATATTGAAGCACACTATCTGCCGGCTGACTAGCTGCTTGCTTTGGTTAAATAAGGGTGATTATCAAAAGCTTGCTTTGACATGACGTCACTTGTCATTCAACTACCGCCTATCGATAAGTTAGCCTAGCCTAAGTAGCCAAAGTAAATAGTTGGCGTAGAGCAGGCATTATTTGAAAAGGAAAGTTAAGAGTGTTAAAGTTTCTTAAATAATCCGCTTTCATGAGCTTTTCAGGAGAGGTCAGTGTGGTCTGCCCGCCGCTGGTAGTAGTAGGTTTTAGATTTTTCTCTATACAAAACACAGAATTTGTATGCTTGGCATATGCACAAGCACCAGGTTTACAGGGTTCGCAAGGATTTTTTGGTTTATAACCTGAAATTTTTACTTGTTTTCCTCGGCCGTAAGTTGAAGTCGCGGTTAAGCTAGTAGGGTCAGTTCCAATAAAACCGACACACAACGGTGAAACAATGAGTTTTATCTCGAAGTTCAAGAAAGGTTAAAATAAACAAATTATACAAGTGATATTAAATCTTAACTTGTTTGTGAATCCAATTCTCTAAAATGTTAGAACTCGTAACGAGAAATTGATAACCTTATTTACAAAGAGCGCGACAGTGATTGTTAATTAAATCGTTTAAAGAACTTCTGAGAAAAAAATCACCATTAGGTTTATAACAGTAATAAAGTAATGGCAATTGTGTTTCTTAATTTGTTTACTTTAAGGCTAGTATTTCCGAAATCGACCAAAATCGACCCATTTTGAAGCGATCTTTATACTAGGAAATATTCTTTGATTTGATCTGATAAAAATGTATTATTATAGTTTAATAGATGCTCTTGCTTCCTTTAATTTTTACAACACGATTAATAAAACTTTATATGATAAAAATCGTTCTCGAAAAACTGGAAATGTGCAAAAATTTTAAAGATGAATGTTGTTATTGCTCAAAATATACTTGTTTATTTTATACAAACACATGTCTATATTAAAGATATTGATCTTATGAACAATATTCATGCTATTATTTATTTTTTAAACGCCTCAGATTTTAAAACAATGATAAAAAGTGTAGAATCTAGAACAATTAGGCATTTAGCGTACACTTCAATCACTTCATACGCCTGACAGGGCTGTTCTGGGTAGGACCTGTGTCGCTCTGTCATTCGTGCGTGACCCGCTACGTTCGTTCGCGCGAATCGATCGTTTTAATTAGAAGTAGTTGCAGAAATCTGTAAATATTATTTTGTTTTTATTTGTAAATATTAGGATAAGTACGTTATTGTGTATAAATAAATAAATATCGTGTAATATAGTGATTAGTGACTAGGTACTCAGTGAATATGGGTAAAAAAAAGCCAAGAGAAATAAAATGCCTAGATGTCAATTGCGGCTACTACGACGGCAAGTATGGTAAGTTCCTACAAGTATTGTTTTATCTTTATTATATTTATAAAAATACACAACCAAATAATTCACTGACGGGCATGATGAAATTATAAGGTTGATGCTGAGCGAAGCGACTGAAGCCAACAGCTACCATTATTTTGCTACCTGATGAAGAGGCAGTACAGTAGCTAAACTGAGTACGTTTAGCTACTGTACTGCCTCTTCATAGGCTTAGAGATCTCCCATTCCAGTCCTCTTCTACGTAGGTACAGGTAGGTGTCATTTAGCAAAGGCCCAGTAAGTTAGATCACGGCTGTTTTTGGTAATGAATGACTATGAGAAATGAACTCGATGCCCCAAAGTTGCTTGGGACCTTACGATAAGAAGAGGGATAGTATTTACCTAAACCACAGTAACTACTAGGTATAAAATATTCTCTTTTTACTATGCCTGAACAATCAACGTATTGCCCGTTCGCTCTAAGTTTGCCTTTCGCCTCCCATACTACGCCTGTACACCATCCTGTCCAACAGCGGCAACCTTAGCGTGAACGGGTAGTAAATAATATAATGTTTGACGCTTAGAGTATAATAGTAGGTTCACGTTTTTATTGCTACACTGTATAAATTATAACAGTAGTACCTACCCACTACCGACATAAAAGAATAAACGTGTAGTTTATTTATTTTTCGTTGTAGTCTAGCCGTTTCGTTGTAGTGTACCCTCAAAGTCTTTTTTTTTTCAGCTCATCGATTCCGAGATTGAACGGTGGTTCATTTGCAAAAAAAGGGACATGTGAATCGTAAGTACCTAGTACTCGTAGGTGCTTTCATACTTTAATTTTGAGTGTAATAATCGTTACTTTCTTAGTAAATATGAATGTATGAAAAAGTGGATAATTTTTAGGGTTCCGTAGGTACCCAAAGGTAAAAAAACGGGACCCTATTCATGAGACTTCGCTGTCCGTCTGTATGTCTATCGGTCAGTCTGTCTGTCGGTCAGTCTGTCTGTTTGTCTGTCCGTCTGTCTATCTTTCTGTCTTTCCTTCACGAGGCTGTAGCTCATGAATGGACATAGCTAGAGATCTAAAATTTTCACAGATAATGTGTTTCTGTTGCCGCCTTATCAACAAATATTGAATTTTGAATGCCAGTATTTCTATCAATAAGCTGATTCACCGAATTGACCTAGGCCTAGGGGAAGGTTCGGGTGCAATCCCGCGTCTTTGGGGGTTTCGGATGTGATCCCGCTTCTAAGGGGGGTATGCATAAATCCCTCACGTCACGCTGCCGTCATGGGCCTGCTTCTGTAAGGACGGTGAGCAGCCCCATCACCGTCCTCAGGCCCCTGGTCATGGAGACCGATAGTCTTGGGCGAAGACACGTCTGCGGCGTTCATTTCAAGTGTGTACTTGTTGCCGTTATTAATAAAAAAGGCAAAAAAAAATCACGTTTGTTGTATGGAAGACCCCCATAAATATTTATTATTTTTCTGGTTTAGTACTCAATTCAATCCTTTATTTCTGCAAACAAGGGTTTATATCCCTTGTGCTTCCACGGACCTCTGAAGGGGCCACCTGCGGGAGACTAAGAATAGGTTTTTGAAAACTTTCTAGGCAACCTAAGTTCCTAGTCTATATACATTTAATAAAAAGATCAAAAGTCAAAACTGTACATTAATAAAAAAAATACTCGTGGGGGATTCTACACAGGATACCGAAGCCGAAAATGTAGTTAGAATTTTTTTGTCTGTTTGTCGTCTGTTTGTCTGTTAATTTTGCTTTGTCCGGAAGGATCTCGAAAAGTACTCAATATTTTTGATTCAAATTTTGCACAAATATTAACTAGGGGTAGGGTCTTCAAATAGGCTACATAGGTAATTATTATCCCGCTACATATCCTAGGGGCTAAGCAGTAATATAGAGCGCCAGTAATATACCACACATTTCAAATTAGTTTTTTCTTAGTTTCCCATTAGTTATTAAATTTATGAGAATTTTTGTTTTAGAAAATCAAGTCAACTACAGAATGAATTAAGTGCGCCTAAAGCTTCTGAAACTATGACATTCATTCCTCATCTAGCCAGGTCAGTTTACAATATGATAAATACTATTATTAGAGTTATCGGGATATTTACCATGTATTATTTAATTGGTTTTTGCGATATTTTGACGCTGTTGCAAGCAAGCAAGATCACGGTGGAACTGAAGTACTGGCGGTTAAAAGTGAAAGTCTAAGGAGCACATATATCGATCTACCCTCCTTCGCACTCGTTTGTGTCGTGCAACACCACAATTATTGGATTCGCTCTCACTTTCACTGTGGATTCGCACTGAGCCTCGGTCGCGACATACAACGCTTACCGTATCTTCGCGCGGTTTCGGTTGGATATGTTTGCTATTATTTATGCATACGCGAACCACTGGATGCCTGACGCTCGGTAATTGAAACCCGTCCTCACGATCGAAATTTTTATACTTCTTAATTTCAATCGCTTCCCTAACCATATACGGGAGTGTACAAAATTTACTGCAGCTGCAGTAGTTTGTTTATAGGACAAACCAAACGAACTGTTACGTGCCGAATAAAAGAACACATCAGGGCAGTCAAAAACAACGAACCACAGAAATCCGCAACAGCTGAACACCTGTTGGAGTCTGGTACGGACCACTGGATTGAGTTACATAACCCCAAGATGCTGTCGACAGAACGCCACTACGTGAACTGAATATTAAATAAATAAATAAATACCAAGACTGGTTAGGGAAGCGATTGAAATTAAAAAGTATAAAAATTTCAGTCGTGATTTTGAAACCCGTCCGGTTTCAATTGCCGAGCGTCTGACATCCAGTGGTCCGCGTATGCATTAATAATAGCAAACATATCCAACCGAAACCGCGCGAAGATATATCACCTAAAGTCCGAAAAAAACTGATGCAAATAACACAAATATTTGATTCGACTCGAGACTGAGCTCCCGCCGACAGTAAATCCCTAAGTCAGGAGTCAGAAAATATATTGGGATATGGGACCATTCTTTTTCAGGTAGTCTTCCTCGTGAACTCAAAGGGCCTAGGAAGAGGTCTAGGACCTGTGTCTGGATTTCTTTGACTTCTCCCCTGATTTCCCACGTTACCTGCCAACTCATAAAAATATATCATGTTTTGTTTCAGTGACCCTGATGATTCATTAGAATTTCAAGTTGAGGAGACAATAATGAATAATCATGAACAGTTGGTTTCTGGACGAAGAATTGTTGACATTAACTTTTTTTTGCGAGAAATACAAGAAAAGGCGCGTCATAATAATCTTTTTGATTGCGGACCCAGTACTTTTCGGTTAATTGGGTCTAAGCTGACATGCGGCGTGCATGGTACTTGTCTTATTCATATTATAATGTGAAATAAATAAACGCATTATTTTACTCACAAGATGCATTCTATTATTTTTTTGCTACTTATGTTATACCTATGCTTACCTCTTCGAAGACTGCTCGAATTGATTTCATAAATTATTGACGGATATTTTTCTTATTATCTTTTCTCGGCTCGTCTCACAATTAAAATGATGATAAAAAAAAATAGTAAAAATTAGAACCGACTTCAAACAAATCCTGAAAAATTAAATTTACTTGGCACAAAGATAAATGTATGTTGATTTTTCATATTTTATTCAATATCATATTGAAGTCGGCGCCAAGTAAACCCATAGGTTGAGGTAGGTATTATTAATGGCACCAACTTCAATATCATATTGAATACAATTTGATAAATCAAAATACATATTATTACTTTGTGCTAAGTAAATTTTATTTTACAGGATTTTTTTGAAGTCAGTTCTATTTTTTACTAAAAATTTTTTGATCATCATTTTAAGTGACGGGTGGACCGAAAAGTATATCTATCTAGGTGTAAAGTTCTTATCAATACAAATCAATCAAGCCCAAACACAAGGTACGTGCTGTAAATCGTTAAGGAATTCCCTCGACTGTCTTTCGGTTCCATCATCAGATCGACTCCTGATCTTCATTAAATTGTAGTACATTAACAGTGGGCGCACACTAGGCGTCTTGTCACGGCGACAAGCTGTGGGCGCCAAATTACATACATTTTGTTCTAAGCTCCGCACACTAGGCGACATGTCGCCGCGACTCCGAGACAAGCAAGGGGAGTCTTCGCGTCTGTCGCGCTATTGTCGCGGCGACACGGCGACAGCTTTGGACAACGTGTTCCTTGCACAACGTCTGTCACGGCGTCAAGTCGCCCGATGCAGGCGCACACTGCGCGACAAGTCGCCGCGACATGTCGCCGCGACTGTCGCCTAGTGTGCGCCCACTGTAAAGCACATCATTAAAAAGTTACCAAACGCACTAGTTGTCCCTACAATTTTCGGTGGTTGCCCTCGATTTCTCCTGGATCCCATCATCAGATCCTGACCTGGTAAAAATGGGACTACCTCAGAAGTAAACCCTATTGAAGAAAAGAAAACAGAATTAAATCCGTCTATAATTTATTGACGGAAATATCAGTGAAAATACATAAAAACATACAGACGAATGTAGAACCTCCTCCTTTTTTGAAGTCGGTTAAAAATAAGGAAAGGTTTCTTACAACCCCATTTTGAATATACCTGCTAACAGGCACTTACTAAATGAAATGTCTTATAAAGGTTTGATAAACTTATACTTCTGTTGTAATTTATTTGGTGGTACAAAAAGTGCGGCATGAAATACACGCTGCACCAACTGTCAACGTCCAATTGCACCAACTGGCAACGTCCAAACAAGTGCTTGGGGTCAAATGAGTTCATGTCGATCGCATGCTACGGGGGTATCGCCCGCGGTGAGGTGAGGTGGTAAAAATACCTAATGCGCTCTGGCATTCGGCCCTTAAGAGGATACTTTGGTTTCTATCTCTCATGAAAGACAGTGATTCATTTTATCTCGATTTTGATAAAATTTATGGGGTCATCACAAAAAATCGTATAGATTTATGATCAGAGCAGCAACTATGAGTTTCTATGTTATTTTTCCTAAAGGTAGTGGTGTATTTCTTATAACAAGAATCATAGTAGTAAGTATATATTTTCTATCATTTACATAATGGTAAATGTTAACTTAGTTCAGCTTATTTCTTGCTGAAATAATGTCAACCTGACGCGCATATCAGCAGTCAACGAACACAACGATTGCCTCGGTATACAAGGAAAACAAACAGAGAGCCGCCTCACCCTAAAATTGCCATCAACCGACGAGGGTAAACATGAATATGATATCTTTAAGAAATTACTTTTGAAAAGTAAGTAAATGAAGAAATGTGATAACTTTATTGCAGTGATCTACTTCAACCTGAGATTAAATTGAATTAAAGTCCGGAATTTAATATAGTCCTCCCGGTATACCGATATCTTTTATTCTCCTCTCGCAATTCCAAAGGAAAATGAAGCCACCTTGATTTAATCCTGGATCATTTGAAAGTTGCGAAAGGAATGCGTTTAGTTAGATACTATAGTGACTCTGACTAGTCATTTTCCCTAGCTACATTATCTTGTTACTATTTTACTACGATAAACTTCATAAAATACTTACCGTATACGGTTGGCGACAAGCAACTCGGCGATATCCCGTCCTAGCCGCGAGTAGGCCGATTCGACGATGACAAGCACTTTGGCATCAATGCGGAGACGAGCGTCAGAGCGATGGTCTCGTGCGGCTTGCTGCTGCGATGCGAGCAGGGAACACTGCGACAACGGTCGCGGCACCCGGTCACGCCACACCAGACTGAAACATTTTAGTTATTAAACATTTGAAGTTACAAGGAATCCCAGTTTAAACGAAATTTCTAGCATTTCCTACAACCCATCAACATAATAATATGTGAAGTACGGAACGTTTCATGGAACTGACCGATTCAATCGAGTAGTTCAGTGCAGCTATGCGCTGATATATTTGCTGTGCAATTCAAAGTGTTGAACCGCAGCATTTCAACACTGCTTAGTAAAACTGTGGTGAAAAGCATGGTTGGACTCTCCAGTTCTTTCGATCTTTCCATTGTGGAGCAAGTCATATAGTAGTCTAAATATATTATACTTTCTCTCTCGTCTTGGGGTCCTTAAACTCAGAAGATTTATGATGTGCGTCCCTAGTCAACTTGTCTATTCTGGCCTAAGAGTGGAAAGAATCTTTACATTGGCGAGTATAATTTTTGGTCATTGAGGGGGAAGAATCTATGTAATTTCCTGCGACGATGAACGCTGATTTTGCCCTAGGTGACCATTTCAAACTGTTGACTTTCCCTACAGGAGCCTTTTAAATTAGGTACCTTTATAAGTTACAGTTATCGAAAAAATAAATTAATTATAGGTACTTTCTGCCCATATTGAGGAAACTAAACCAATTTAGTCTCCCCTGATACCTTCAGACAAATTTTTCATTCGTATAATTGGTGTTTAACAATTTCTTCTCCGAAATAACTTATCACACCAGTCGAAATAAAAATGTAACATTTTAATAAATGGCTACACAACGATAATGGCGACTTTTTTCGGTACCTGAGTAATAGAGTCGGTAATTAAAACTCGGCTAACACCACTCGCGTACTAAGTAATCTTGCAAAACCGAAATTCACAACAAAATCAATCAAGGACTGCCAAACTTAAAGCCAAGTATGAGCCAGCATCAAACCGCCATTAAGGTTTATCTCGAAAATAAATAAAGGCAGGAATTTGTGGAAATATTTTATACGAAGGTAGGTAGTGATCCTGTGAACCGCGACTGAGTCTTGTGGTTGTGGCCTCTTTGCTTTAATGAAAGTCACGCTTGAATCAACCGATAGGAAACTTCTAACGACGATGCTTAAAAGGGTATACCGTCACAATACCAGAAATCATAATACCTTTACTTAAAATGCCCGAGCCCAAAATACCCGAAATCGAAATATCAATATTCAAAAGGCAAATATTTATAATATAAATAATTTAAAATGCCTTACGATCGAATAACCGAAACCCAAAAAATAAATTTATCAAATACCTTATCCTAAAATGTTCAAACACAAAATACCTTTTTTTTTAACATGATTTAAATCCTACATGGATGCTATATATCTGTGAATGGTTAACACCCCGACTCAGAGTATCCCGACTCGGATGGGTTAGGTTAGAAGACTACTTCGCTTCGCTCCCGCCTTAGCCTTCGTGGTTATTTTTTTTTTATTTTTCGTTAGCCCACTGTAGTACTTTTGTAACTCTGAATCAAAGTGTTTTAACATGAGGTAAATCCTACATGGATACTATGCCGGACTCCTACCGACTAGAAACCACACGTATCCTACATAACAGCCTACAGTTGGGAGCCCCGGGTAAGCCCTCAGAAGGATACCCAAGGACCAACAGACCTACGGCTACGCTACAACTGCGGCTTCACTTAGGTTATGTAAATAAGTTAGCCCTAGAAGCCCAATCATATTTTACTAGCTATAAAGCCCAATTATAGGCCAAATTGACCTACACAAGTGAATGTACCTGTAAATCTGTTTACTTTGTTAAATTTGCAAATGTTTATAAATTTATTCTTTTTTTAACAAATTGCGAGCTAAAATAAAAGAAAATAATATTCATATTGATTTATTACACCTTAGTGATAACAAGTGATAAGTGAGAATCGAAATATTTGGTACAAAATGAGATCTTCTCGGTTTAATTCTTATAAACAAAAAAATAAACAAAAAAATATAACAAATTGACTTTCTTACAATTAACAAATATTTTTTTCATTACAAACTAACAGTTTTATAACAATAATCTCATTTTACACACAGTTTTCACAAACGTCAATATTGTCTTCACGGCATGTTGCCTTTTTGCACTTGATGCACACTGAATTTGTCTATCGCTGTTTTTAAAATGAATAATATCCACCGAAGCGTCGCTTTTTAGGCTCTGGTTCATCTGTGAGATCAGCCGACGATGATAGTGGCCCAGTTTGAAGTATTTTCATGATATTGTCACGCACCGAACGCTTCCAAGCCAGAGCTTCCAGCCGCTTTTCCATCCATGGCGAGGTCAAATCAGTGCTCAATATTTTTATAAAATCTTATTATTTAGCTTGTTATGGCAGTAAATAATGTAGTAATTCACAAAAGTCATGTTGAGCTTCCCGTAAAATACAGCCATGGGCCACCTATTTGTCTTCCTATTAGTAGACATAGAAGAACACATTTGATCAAAATAATCAATGCCTCCTTTCGTCTAGTTATAAAATAAAATCATGTCTGGCTTTCCACTGATTACAGCGTCTTCATCACAAGAGGATAATAGATAAATCATCGTAGAATCTTCAGTTTATAAGACACAAGAGTTAGTGGACCATCGAAACAAAATATAGATGATCCCACTGGGTGAGAGCGGGTGTTCTTGAGAGCTTCTGGAATTTCCTTCTTATTGGACCTTCAGCCATCTACAGGACGCCATTTTGTTATATAACCTAAAAAATAATATTTGTTATTAGAAACAATAGAAAATACAACGTTCAATCCAATTAAAACTGCTTACCTTAAAATTTACCACGTGGATAAAACTTACACAAAGACCAAACATAGGTAAAATTGACCTACATCATTACGATAAGTACAAAATGGCGATACTTACCAAGGCGACACAGACGTCTCCTGTTAGTCCTTGGCGCGTACTAAGTTAGTTTTATCACTCACGACGATCGAAGAAAGGGTGCGAAAGGGATAACAAATTTGCGTTTGTGTGTAGGTCAAAATTACCTAGATTGGGCTTCTAGGGTTAAATCCAAATAACAAAACGTGTGAGTATAGCGATAAACTGGGTAGGTTATGGTTTTTTTTTATTCCAAGCACAAGATTGTATAATTGTTCCTTAAATTTTGGTGAATGAAATTATTATAGAAAAGACAATATATAAATATGTGTTACATTCCACGCAGTTATGACAGTGACACATTGTATTCTATTTTCGGTATTTTAAATTAAGGTTATTTGAAAATTTGTATTTTGAATTCTGATATAATGATTATTTGTATTTTAAATTTAGACATTTTACGGTAAGGTGTTCTGAAATAAGGTATTTTAAATGTTAAGGTATTTCGAATTCGGGTATTTTGGTCTAATGCATTTTAAGTAAAGGCATTTTGATTTCTGGTATTTTAATATATAACCGCTTAAAAGACATACCGATCTACAAAGTAGGTACCTCTTTTATGTATGAAATGCCTGTTTTTTTCTAACAAAACTATTTAATTAATTCCGATTGGCATTAAGAAGGTATAATTCCTATGCAAATGAAGATCCTGATACCCGGTTCCGTGAATTTAACTAAATGTTTACAGTAAACAAACTCTTATAAAACAATATGCGTTCAGCGAGTTCGCAGCACATTAGTGGAGCAGATTCCATTAATTAGCAAGAATACAAGTTTTGCTATAAATTCAACTGAGTCGACGAAACTTGCCACCCCTCTGCCGCTCATCTCCGCGTGATGTAATTTAAAGTCGATAAAATAAAGTATTATGGTTCCTAGCTACACGCCATTTGCCCAAATTATATAAAATCACGTTATGAAATTACTGAGAAATATTCGCCTTCTCGTCCAAATTTAGCTTCGAAAAGCCACCAAACAAAAGGGCGACAAGAGCGCTCGGCACAAAGTTAAACGTTTATAATACTTCCGCGAAGCAATTTCCTGTAGGTATTAACTGCCTATTTTATGCATAATGAATCCCTTGGGTATCACAATAAAAGATTACATTATACACTGCAATGTATATGACAGCAACATTTATTACATGTTCCGTTCATAATATATTCACGAGTATTTCATGTTTTGCAACCGGAGCATGTACAGAGAATTTAAATGTTCTTTTTTCGCTGACTTCCTCAACGTAAGATGAAATTGAGATGAGTTTTATTTTCATAAACACCAAGATACGGAGTCCAATTACTAAATTCCCTGAACTCGTTTACGAGTATATACGTTACTGTGACTGAATAAAACGTACCAACGTATGTTCGAATAGCAAACTCGTTTCAATACTAGCTGTTGAACTGTTAATGAAAGACGTAGAGTACATAGTGCAACAAATTTTCAATTACTTCCTAATCCCCATGAACAGCAGCATGAAACAACAACGTGTTGTCCAAAAGCGATAATTTCATATTATTAATTCGTATCAACGACGTGTTTGGTCCCGATAGGAAGCAAATTGGATTTTGTGCAAATGACGCACATTTTCAACTAGATTAATTAATTAAATTCTGGCGAGTTTCAATAGCATTTCAACGAACATTGTTTTAATGAAAAGCCAAAGGTTCATCATTCAGTTATACGTGCCGTTAGCTGCCGATTACAATTTCCATACATACACGCAGAAGAATTCAATGCAATGACAAAAAAAAATGGTAGCGTGTTGACTGTAACGCATTAATTATTGAATGACAAACGAAGCTACAATGTCTAATCGCTTTCTATTTCAGTAGTCTTCACCAGTTTTTGCTTCGCATGGGTGAAGATGAAAACAAATACGAAGAACCATGCATTAAACTTGTATATTAGCTACTATAAACGTAAAGAAATATCTCTACGGATTTTACTCGTCTTAGTTGTTTAGAGTCTGTCGGTCAAACGTCGACGGTTAGATCGCGAACAAGAATAAGTGAATTTTACATAGATTCGCGGAGATGCTGCGCGTCTCTTGGTATTGTAAATGAAATAGGAATTTTCTGGATAATATGGATAAGCACCTATACCAGGGGTCGGCAAGGCGCGGCTCGCGAGCCGCATGCGGCTCTTTGGGTGTAGACCTGCGGCTCTTTAGTTGCATACATAATATTATCATATTATTAATTTTCAAGAACATTATCACCCTTTCATTTTCAAAAATACCACAAAAGTCTCACTAGTAATTAAACAAGCAAAATCGTCTAATGGTGGTGTGCTGCGCTTTAAAGCGTTATATGGAGCACCATTTTCTTTCTAATAGGATTCTGCTGCGATGTCCGCAGCGGGCCATAGCCCAGAGAATATAATATCATAAGAGACGGCATATCTTATTCTGATAGTCCGTCGCAGAACCTAGAGGCCGCAGTTCTGGCAGAAATCTACCGGCCCAATGCTTCGGTGCGTCAAAATGGCAAACAACCATCTTCGGAAGAGATTGAAAGCTGGCGTGTTAGAGCGCGCAATGATCTCATTCATAAATGGCGCACCAGGCTAGAGCCCGGCGGTAAGCATTGAGCTCGTCTCTGCCATCTTATTTATTCTGAGGTCCTGGGTAGAAAAGCGGCACTGACATACCTACCAACTCACACAGCTCCTCACGGGGCACGGATATTTTAGTAAATACCTGCATGATGTGGTAGGCATTGAGCCTGAGGCAACGTACCCATTGCGAAGACGGCGCCGTGGATAAAGCGCTGCACACCCTCGCTTTTTGTACGAAGTGGAGTGGCGAGCGTACCCCTCTAAGAGTCCTAAATTGGCTCGGTCGCGTCGCTGTCTATTATAGTTTATGCTATGTTAGACAGCGAAGAAAACTGGTTCGGCTGTTGTTTTGGCGTCAACGGCGCGGCAATGAGAAAAGCGCTGCGGGTGCCAGAGCGGGGTGGCCTAACACTTCCAGTATGCCAACCTCGCACGCGTGGCCGACGATGGAAGCATTATGACAGCCGTGAGACTGACTAAGACGCACCCCTCGTGTTCAGGCGTCGCGGCAGTGAAGTTTCGGTGGGTAATAATTAGACCCCCAGAGTCGAGAATGTTACAGGTAGCTGTTGATCGCTTGCCTTCCCTGTGACCCAACAATAGTGACAAGAAGGAACATCCCAGGGTTTTAGTGGGAGAATCCCACATAATCACTCTGATTTTTTTAATTGTGGAAATTCTCCAAAAACTACCCTGTGACTTACCATCTGCCTATGGCCGTAAGTCCTGGAGACGCCCTTCGAAGAATGTTCTCAGAGCTTCCGACAGACTTGGTTTGTCTCTATAGCAGACTTTCCCCGCAGTCTAGTCTATCCCACTTCTTACGTGGGGGGGGGGGGGTATCGTGGGATCTAGAAAGATTTTGTGGCTCTTTAAAAATGTGGTAATTTAAAATCGTCATTTTTGGCTCTTCCGACTCAAAAGGTTGCCGACCCCTGACCTATACTTCAAGCATTGGAAGGCAATGTTACTAGAATACCACTGAAGAAGTCACATTTATGTTCTGCAAGTCTACGAAAATTGTAGTTATGTTATATTTCGCTAAACTCTATAAAGCTATAGATGTTGGGCGCCATTTGTAGTCGACACTGTTTGGAGGGTCATATTAAATTAAAGTAAAACAAAGTTTTGAGCTAAAACTAAGTCAAAATCAAATCTAATCAGACTGTTAGAACTGTGTACTGATAGTAAGTTTAAAGATGAGTACTTACCTAGTTAAAGGTACTGTGACATAATATGTATAGAAGAATATGGTGAGGACGGATATGCACATGATGCCGGCGACGCATTTCCTCACATTGACGTGGCTGGCCAACCAGAAGCAACACCGCGGCGCTGAAGCCTTGTGTGGGTACGCGAACTCGCCACCGCACTCGAGCAACGGCGCGCGCGCACCTCGAGCTTCTCCCGCCATCCTTAACATCTATACACCACTATATTTACACAAAATAGTAACACTTAGGCCTCTAATAATTTCACTATACACACAGTTTCTATCTTGGAACCCTAACGGCTGGGTTTGTCCTTGGCGGTGACGTTTTTTGTCGCCACTTGCCGTGTTTCCACATTTCATAGTGTCGCGGTGGAGTATGAGAGTGCGCGGGCGCCAGATTGATGACAGCGCGAGTACCGCGATTGACGGCCATCTCGTGCCGACAAACGCGTCAGTTCCCGGTTTAAAATGGCCGCCGACGCATAATGGCGGGTTGTGCTCATCACGGCGACGTCGTGCGCCTCTGGTGATAAAGCTCACGGCATCCGTCTATAAGACAGATTAGGGTCTTCTTCTCCCACGCTCATCGATAATATCTGAAACAATGAAAAATCTAACGTAAATCAAGTGGATAGATATTGTTCAATTCATTCTTACAATAATGCATTTTTCTCTAAATGCAAAATATACGGCAAAGATTCATGTCATTTGTTAACACGGATAGCTGTCAAACATAATGGTAATGTCAGTATAATCGCAAGAGAATTTTCAGGAACAGAGGATTGAGTATTACTAGTGTAAGTGAAAACGTACAAAAAGAAATTAAATATAACGAGATTGAAGCGAGACCGAGATCGGCTAGCATGCGAGTAGAAGCGCATGTCAGTTTGTTTAGAATTATACCAATAAGCTGAAATGTTATATAATTTTCTGATACAAAAGACCTTTTCTGCGAGGCCGAATCATAGTAAACACAATCAATTAGTAATAAGATTTATCTTTGAATCTCTGTTTAGCCAGTCGTAAAGACTTCATTTCCAATGGTCGCTCCTATAAATCCCCCTATCCATTATTTGAATATAGGCTTACATTGAAACATTTCTTTGCAGAATCGAAACAAACCCATTCAACCGTAAAATTGGGCGAACAATCCTCAAAATTCAGAATTAAATTTGATCAAAAAGTTAAGTAATGAACGTGAAATCAGATTTATTCAGTAATGAAACGATCCAGGATTTTGTGTGATTTAAATTTATACAACGTCTGCGTACTTTGGCACATGAAAGAAAAAGCTGTATGAGGTATGTTATTAAAATATAAGTAGGTACCTAGGGAATAGTTTGCAGTGGCACTGCATTTTTAGGGTCTGACTGTCAGTCAAACGTCTGACTGACCATCTGAAGATAGTCTATCTGTCTGTCCAGCACGAGGCTGTTGTATCTCAGGAATCGTGATAGGTAGAGAGCTGAAATGTTCACAGTTGATGTATTAAATGTAACAACAAATACTAAAATCAGAAAAATCTTAATAATAAAAATTAAGGGGGTCTCCCATTTTATCCCGTTATTTTACTACGTGCGCAAGTTCGACTCGCACTTGGTCGGTTTTTACAATAACCCAGCTAGATTATGTCTTCGGTACTGTAACTGTTCGCACACGGCGGGTTCCGAACCAAAAACGGCAAAAATATCACATTTGTTGTATGGGAGCCCCTTTAACATAATATGTTTTCCGTTTTGAGCAAGAAAGTTGGCAACAGAAATACATGATCTGTGAAAATTTAGTAGTCTAGCTATCGGTTCATGAAATAAAGCCTGGAAACAGACAGACAGACGGACGGACAGACAGCGGAGTCTTAGTTATATATTTACCCTTCTCGGAAAGGAACCCTAAAAAGTGAAAAAGGATTTCAGATCTGTCTTTGTTTAGTAAACAAAACGTATTGTAATGGAGTCCTCGACAGCGTGAATATTTCGTGCAATACCTACTTATTTGCCCAAACGCATAAATTCCACATACGTACGAGTGTAATGTTATTTCAGGTGCCTCCTTTTTCCACAAATTGTGTACAAAAAATTTTGTTTGTTTGAATAATTTGTCTAATTTTGGAGACAAACATTGCAGGTAGCCCATTTAGTAGGTAAAAGGGAGCTTTTCAAGTTGTCGGTGTGAGCGTCGGTGAAACTGAGACGCGTATGGAATCCGTGATTGTGCGACCCTTTGAATATTAACTAGCAGATGACCCGCTCGTAACCAGGCCACGAATCTGCAAGGCTACTCGAAAGGTTAATTTAAACTGCTCACTGTCGGAACGTGTTTTATTCCGTTGCCCCGAATAATATAGTCGGGATTGATGGAAATTGAAAAAGAAATTTACTGGAGCGGGATTTTAGTGTGTGGCCATGAAATAACGCCACGTACAGGCAATGGTAGGTACATTGCCTGTACGTATGTAATCTAATCTAAATATATATAACTCAAAGGTGACTGACTGACTGACATAGTGATCTATCAACGCGCAGCCCAAACCACTGGACGAATCGGGCTGAAATTTGGCATGCAGGTAGATGTTATGACGTAGACATCCGCTAAGAAAGGATTTTGATAAATTCTACCCCCAAGGGGATAAAATACGGGAAGCGGGAACTGGAACAAATTTTACGCGGGCGAAGCTGCGGGCATCAGCTAATATCAGTATAAGATATTTTTCTATAATTACTACTAGGAACCCAAAATGACCTCGTTAACCTCTGCCCTCACCCAACTATTTTCTTTATATTAGTAGTGATTTCAGGTCTTACTTTGATATTGTAATGGCTAGTATTTGAACTGTTTTCCCTCATAAGTTCTTTCTATAAGCATTGTTTAAACAAATGCCTAAGTTTGTGTTATGCAAATACTAAACAACGTAACAATACAGCACCGAAAACTTCATTCAGCGATTCAGAAAACTCTTTTTCAAGAAATAAGAATTATTTTTCGCGTAATAAACAAACGACTTAGAAAAAGTAGAGATATTAAATAAAGGGCGTCCCAGGCAACGCCTATCTTGGCATTAGTTGATGTGGTGATTAAACTTCAAATAGGCAACAAGAATTATAGAGGTAAATCATCGTCTGTACACATCCACATACTTTTGCGGCTTTGTTTATTTATTTATATTTTTATTTTTTTTTACTTAGGTGGCAGACAAGCTTACGGCCCACCGGAAGGTTGGTAACCGTAGCCTATAGACGTTTGCAACACCAGAGGCGCTACACACGCGCTGCCGACCCGGGCGCAGGTTGTGACGACCCATAGTTGAAATTTTTCAAGCCGCCCGTAAGGCCTTCAACTTGGCTTAACGACTGTCATTTTACTGACAACCGGGACCAACGGCTTATCGTGCCTTCCGAAACACGGAAACGCTCGTAAATAAATGTCACAAAGTGGTCCACGTGTCGGTCACCCATCCATATTTGGCCATAGTAAATGTTGCTTACTGCAGTGATCGTTTACAGAACACTGAGTCCGCGGGGTCACGAGCGCTTCAATAATATTTTAGACTAAGTTTTAATTTATTTAACACTAGTATTAGGTACTGTAGTTCAGTATTCCCGTAGCGTCTCGTCGTTAATATTCAATACTACATGAGAGAGACAGAAAGGTTTCTCGTCGCGTGTATTCCCGTCGCATTATATTAGAAAAATATTTCGTTTATGAAAGAGGTATCCCGTGGCATTATTGTAGAAAAAAAATGATTGCCAGACACATGCTATCGCGCAATTTTTTCAGAACTTTTTTTAAGAGAGTAAATTTTGTAGTACATATTTTTTACATAACTATAAATATTTACTCAGCACACGCAACGAAGCTCTCAAAAGGAATAACTTTTTCCCCGTTTTTGAAACATTTACTATTACTGCTCCGCTCCTATTCGTTGTAGCGTGATGCTATATAGCCTATGACACTCCACAATAACGTAGCTTTCTATTGGTGTAAGAATTTTTAAAATCGGTTACGTAGATTCCGTGATTACCCCATACAATTTAACAAATATACAAACACACAAACTTTACTTCTTTATAATATTAGTATAGATATAGATGAAAGAGGTATCCCGTGGCATTATTGTAGAAAAAAATTGATTGCCATTAAAATGGTTATTGCGTACCAACCCAAAGATAGACACATGCTATCGCGCAATTTTTTTAGAACTTTTTTTAAGAGAAACAATTTTGTAGTACATATTTTTTACATAACGATGAATATTTACGCAGCACACGCAACGAAGCTCTCAAAAGGAATAACTTTTCCCCCGTTTTTAAAACATTTACTATTACTGCTCCGCTCCTATTCGTTGTAGCGTGATGCTATATAGCCTATGACACTCCACAATAACGTAGCTTTCTATTAGTGTAAGAATTTTTAAAATCGGTTACGTAGATCCCGAGATTACCCCTTACAATTTAACAAATATACAAACACACAAACTTTACTTCTTTATCTACATATATAAAAATCAATGCCACTTTTCGTTGTAATTTTATAACTCAAGAACGGGCTCACCTATCCAAACCAAATGTTTAGGCTTTGTTCGGACTATTTAGTAGATGGTTTATGTGAAGTTTGCACGAAATCGGTCGAGCGGTTCTTCATTTATCACGCAAACGAAGTTGCGCGGGTCAGCTAGTAATCTATATATCTATATATATAAAAATCAATGCCACTTTTCGTTGTAATTTTATAACTTAAGAACGGGCTGAACTATCCAAACCAAATGTTTAGGCTTTGTTCGGACTATTTAGTAGATGGTTTATGTGAAGTTTGCACAAAATCCGTCGAGCGGTTCTTCATTTATCACGCAAACGAAGTTGCGCGGGTCAGCTAGTATTAGTATAGATTTATGAACACACAATGCTTACACAGGTAAATAAGACACAAAGGAAAAGATAAGTACAATTGAACCGCTTATATAAAAAAAAATTCTTGCAGTAGTCCGGCGAAAGAATAGTTTGAAGAAAGAAGTGTGTTAGAAAACTTAGTCTAAAATATTATAGTAAACGTAGTATGGTTAATTTAGTTTGGCTTTCTTATTTTCTTATACTTTTCAAGTCTGTGTTAATAGGTAATCTTACTAGGTGATATGTATAAATAAATTAAGTATATGTACATATTTGCCCAGAGAGGACATTGATCAACGCTTTGTCTGATATTAAAAATAAAATAAAGGTTCTGAAACTAAAACCAGACTACTGAAATATCACGCTCTAAAAAGTTTGTAGTACAGTAAGCAAGCTTTCATTCCATATGAAACACGATACATTTAATAAAATACTTATTTTTGCGCTGAACTTCATTACTTCAAGAGGATCCCACATTTTAAAATTGTTACTGCTTAGCTATACTCGCTGTGACGCTCCATTAATACATAACAGCCTACGGTTGGGAGTCCCGTGTATGACCTCGGAAGGATTCCCCAGGACTACTAGCGTTAAAGGCTTTAGTATATACATAGTTACAATGCAAGTTTCTTAACATTCCATTTAACATACAATACTTATCTGTATGTAAAGTAGGCAATACTTTCTTAGATAATAATAAAAATAAAAGTAAACAAGTATTATAACAGCGATAACTACATCATAATATGTTACTAGATACGAAATTAGGACCGTCACTTAGATAGTGATGCATTAATCACATTAGGGGAATCCCTCAAACGCTCTGGACGGGTTACAGTAGCACGCGTTACGGCCGAAAACAATTATTAGTTAACCCTTGGGCCTTTCACGAAAGATAACGAGACGAATTGCTATTAATGATTGGGGTAAACTAGTTAGACAGAATATGACTAGCATCACTAGCATGCGATACTGTTATAATAGCTGTCTGTGGGTGTGTCCAATGTGTCCAATTTCAAAGTTTTTTTTATAAAAGGATTGTAACACACAATCCTTTTATAAAAAAAACTTTGAAATTCTGACACCAGTTGAATAAAACTTGTTATTTAATTTTGAGACCGTTCAGCAGGATTTAAAAATTATAAACTGAACTTTAATAATAATAATATTTGTGGACATTCACACACAACATCATCAAGCCCAAATTAAGCTAATATAGGCTTGTGTAATCGTATCTAGACGACTGATATACATACTTATATATTTCTAAATACACACATATATATAAAACACTCAAAGTCCGAAACAAACATTTGTGGATCACAAATATTTGGACCGACCCAGTAACAGAACCAAGGACTTCCGCAGGCGGTATCACTCTATCGACCACGCCAGAAAGGCAGTCGAACTTTATATAACTATAAATACCATAGTATCAAAAACTAGCTAGTGGAGTGTTTATCATTTGGCAATGAATTCTTAATACTCGGCTTGGACAAGCGTCAGAGTACCTAATAGGTAGCTGATCAGAAATTGACTGCATTCTATCCAAAAAACTACTCAAACCAAAATATCTAGATTTTGGATACACAATTTATTCCAAATGTCATCCAAAATATAATAACAATATAGCACGACGAAACTCATAATAATTCAGACATAATATTTGTACAACCAATCAACGGCAAAATATCAACGGATATGGATGACTAATGGAATAAAGAAATAATATTGTTCATCGAACAATATACGAGCCACGAATAGATAGGTGTGAAATCGACATCGGATTTAGAGACAATATTCTCACGTCGGAGTCGAAGGGACTAACTTATTATAACTTTGCTCGTTTACCACACTTCGCAGTCACAGGTCCCGTTCTGAAAACCCGCATAATAATGCTCCCGAGCTGCTATGACATGAGGATCAAACTTGTGAAATATTGAACCGTGTGAATCAGGCGATACTCTGAAAGTGACATGGGTTTGTCAGACACCGTTTAATGCTTTTCGAAGTGGACATCGGGATATTACTTTCATTTTTATACACTGAATACTTTATGCAAATATCTGAATATATTT
This sequence comes from Miltochrista miniata, assembly GCA_933228765.1. Lineage (NCBI taxonomy): Eukaryota > Metazoa > Arthropoda > Insecta > Lepidoptera > Erebidae > Miltochrista > Miltochrista miniata. The sequence continues at coordinate 29,120,768 of OW121752.1, read as the reverse complement.
GTGACAGTTTTGTTGATGAAAATGTCAAATGAGTTTCAACATGATTTTTGTCTACTTCTCGTTTTACTCGTCTGCAATTCAGTTTGGAATTCATAAATAAAAGTATTTTTAATCTAATAGGTATAATTACATGTTGAGCCGCTAAACATGCACTATCAGTGTGTACTTTTAATAGATGACTCCATAAACTTACTATACGCTTACACAAAAAAGTGGGGCCACGCAAGGCGTCGATATATAACACTAACGTCGCCATTAGGATACGGAGGCGAAACCCACAATTCGCCCGCATATTTGGTCAAGATTAATTGCCCTTAACATCATCTGTCAACCCGAGGGACATTCCGTGAACATTTTGTTTGTGGTACAAATAGCTCAACATATTCGGCTTCTAACACATTATTAATTGCACTGCGGCTTTTATTGCAGATATGTTCTACAAAAATGAAACCCGACAATTATACTGATGTTCGGCTGACAGAAATAAATGACTTGGACAGCAGCGAGGTTACACGTAATAATTTAAAGTTATAGGAGAGAAGCAACATCAAGCAATCAATACATATAATAAAATCGTAACAGGTCGCTGTCTGTACATGGAAGATAAATAAGAAAAAATGTTATAGGGGGGCTTTATGAACGCAATAGAACCCAAAACAATGATTTTTAGAATTTTTGTCTGTTTGTCTGTATGTCTGTATATCTGTATGTCTGTATATCTGTTTGTCTGTACGGTTGTGCACGCTAATCTCAGTAACCGCTCAACCGATTGCAATGCGGTTTTTTTTATTGTGTTGAGGTTTGCTCCAGTTAACATTTAGCGTTTGTTTTATGTAAATCGGTTTAGAAATAAAAGAGTTATAACACTTTTAAGAATCAGATATTTTGAAAATTTTAATTGTAGGGGTTTCTTTGAATGTGAGTGAACCTAAACTGGCGTGTTGGCTTAATCATAAAAGAGCTTAATGATTAAGACTATTTTTAAACAATTCAGTCCGCGCCGAAGGCGTGGACTGAATTGTTTTAAAATAGACTTATTCATTAAGCTCTTTTATGATTAAGCCAACAGGGCAGTTTCAGACACTGCTTGATGACTCTGATGAAGAAATACCTTTCCTTTCATACACTTCATGTGACGTAAACGAAGTTGCGGGCTCAGCTAGTTAAATGAATAAAATATGAAGATCTTATAAGTACTACTTACTGCATAATGCGCAAGACATTGAATTTACACAGAGCAGAGCTACCTAATGGAATGCTAGTGCAATACAACAGAATGCTGTTTCATAATTTATAGATACCTTTTAGCCGGTTGTTTCATTTGCTAAATGCAAACTGCAAGCGTACTACAATCGAGCGCTAATTGTGATTCCACTAATTTGCATTGGCGCGCCGGCTCACCTACCTTGCCTGCCGCGCCCGTGCACCCGCCCAACTTCTGTAAGTATGCCGAATACCCGCACACTCTATCACAAATGGAGCAAACTACAAATCTGATTATTATTACTGCTGGAAATTCCATCACGAACTTTGATTCGTGTATCCACATTAAATAATAAGAATTTTTGTCTGTTTGTCTGTATGTCTGTATATCTGTATGTCTGTATATCTGTTTGTCTGTACGGTTGTGCACGCTAATCTCAGTAACCGCTCAACCGATTGCAATGCGGTTTTTTTTATTGTGTTGAGGTTTGCTCCAGTTAACATTTAGCGTTTGTTTTATGTAAATCGGTTTAGAAATAAAAGAGTTATAACACTTTTAAGAATCAGATATTTTGAAAATTTTAATTGTAGGGGTTTCTTTGAATGTGAGTGAACCTAAACTGGCGTGTTGGCTTAATCATAAAAGAGCTTAATGATTAAGACTATTTTTAAACAATTCAGTCCGCGCCGAAGGCGTGGACTGAATTGTTTTAAAATAGACTTATTCATTAAGCTCTTTTATGATTAAGCCAACAGGGCAGTTTCAGACACTGCTTGATGACTCTGATGAAGAAATACCTTTCCTTTCATACACTTCATGTGACGTAAACGAAGTTGCGGGCTCAGCTAGTTAAATGAATAAAATATGAAGATCTTATAAGTACTACTTACTGCATAATGCGCAAGACATTGAATTTACACAGAGCAGAGCTACCTAATGGAATGCTAGTGCAATACAACAGAATGCTGTTTCATAATTTATAGATACCTTTTAGCCGGTTGTTTCATTTGCTAAATGCAAACTGCAAGCGTACTACAATCGAGCGCTAATTGTGATTCCACTAATTTGCATTGGCGCGCCGGCTCACCTACCTTGCCTGCCGCGCCCGTGCACCCGCCCAACTTCTGTAAGTATGCCGAATACCCGCACACTCTATCACAAATGGAGCAAACTACAAATCTGATTATTATTACTGCTGGAAATTCCATCACGAACTTTGATTCGTGTATCCACATTAAATAATAATTCTGTCCTCGTGATGTGTGTCGAATGTACTACTGTAATTTACAATTGGCGTTTCTTAAATCTTTAGATTTAAGAGAGAAGAAGACAAATAATCATAGTCATCTTACGCTATGGTCAGTATTCAGTCTTTGTGGGGTTGTATTACTTTTCACGAGCAAAATGCACGTCAAACAGCCTGTGACATAACATACGAGTAATAATATAGTCGTTCAGTCAATTTGATGACATTTTCGAAGACTTTTAAATAATTTCTACAACAGGTAATCCCAATCTGCCACTGTAGATTTCAATGCGGCAATAAGGTCTCCACCACTTACTTACTCAGGTGGAACTAATCATAAGTACACAGTCGTGGCCATCTATACTAATACTATAAAGAGGAAAGATTTGATTGTTTGTTTGTTTACATCAAATAGGCTCCGAAGTTACACTCTTTGCGGTGAACATAGTGTATATTTTATTCCCGTATTTCCACGGGAACAGGAATTACGCGGGTGAAGCCGCGTGACCTCCGCTAGAAGTAAATGAAATGTCGTGACTATGATATATCCATTAAACACTTGTAAATGTAACAATATGATTGTAAAACGTAAGTTTATTGCTGTAACCAATTTAGCTGGATCATTCATTACGCATAATTGCTCAAAGGCAATCACAGCAACATCAATTGCTTGATACCCTGTGTGAGGCAAGTACAATGATCAATTATATTAGCAAGGTGCACGGAGCCAAAATACGTACCTATTTCCAATTTGCAGGGTATTTGACGTATTAAACTCTAGTTATTGGTTATGACCTGTGTAATTGTTATATAACTAGCTTCGATTGCAACACAATAGAGCGGTGGAGGGGGGAGCTTATGATAAGGATTATGATATTCTCAATTTTTTATTTCCATATCAAGGAGAGTCCGCCATAAAATATAGACATACATAGTATGCTATCGCGGACATTTTTAGAACTTTTTAAGAGCAACAATTTCGTCATAAACATTTGTTACGTAACTTTAGCCATTTACCAGTACGCAGCGCACGCAACACAAGCTCTCAAAAATAATAAATATTCCCCGTTTTTGTAATATTTTTCCTGCTCCGCTCCTTTTAGCAATAAAGTGATAGTTATATTGGTTTTCTTAACAAATAGACAACCGCGTGATCGAACTTCAAAATATTTTTTGAGTTTTAACCTGTTTCTGAGATAATCGCATTCAAACAATCTCATCAGCTTTATAATTTTTGTACAGATGTAGCACTTCTTAAGATTCGGTAATGTTTTGTTTTCATCCATGTAATAGTAAAAAGGTCAAAAGAAGGATAACATTGAGGACACCAAAGGTCACTGGGTAAAGACGTGATAAAGATAAAGAAACACTTAAGACTAAGCTCAATGTTGAATTTATTCTGTTTACATTTTGTACGAATAGAACGACTAACTATATTTCTAGAAAGAATATAACTTGCTTCGGGACTTGACTTGAACCTGTGACCTTTTCACCTTACGAGGCAACACTTTGACGCCCTAAGCATACCTCCGCCGCGAAACCAGAACAGCGGAACCGCTGAATGAATTCGGCTGTGATCAAGTGTGGATTGAACAGCAGAACTGGGCAACGGAACCTGACACGAGTTAGTCGATGTGACGCTATCGCAATTTTATCATATTATTTTTATTATCTGGATGACTTAATAAATACATATAGGGTCTATTTCTGATGGCTTGAAGTAGTTTTTCCGTGAACTTTCACTTCCATTTACTGAAAAAATATTAGTTTCGCCGTTCCGCTCTGTATTTCTGTCAATTTTGACAAACCAGCGCGTAGACAACGCGGCACCGCAATAACAAGGCGGCCGAAGCGCGGAGGTTTGACTGGCGTAGGGGCAGATTGGCGAAACCGTGCGGTGAAAGAGATAGAAGATAGTTAAATCTATGCATTAGAACAGGCGGTTTCGCTAGTGTTCCGCTCCTCCTACATGTGACAGAACTTGGCGAAATTACTGCGGTTCCGCTATCATGGTTTCGCGGCGGAGGTGTGCTAAGGGCGTGACCACCTGAAATACCGAACCGCACAAAATCAATTAGAATTCATTCACTATTACAAGTAATTACAACCAACCTTTCAGAGTATACTCCGAGATACAGTATTCGGCAAACAACTTGAGCATCGCGTGAGGTGGTGGGAGAAAGTTTGCGCATGTACACTTACATGCAAAAATATTGTGTCATTGAAACCGCTATTTTTTTTTATTATTGGCATTTTATTGTGTTAGCTAATAACGTTTTAGTTGGTGGTATAGAGAGAAAAGAGATCACGAAAGACAAGGTCGTTGCTCAAGAAGTTTGTCGATTACTGTATGTATAGTAAGCGGCCGCCGCCTGTTGGATCATGCAGACCGCCACGGATACGAGGTGCTTGGACCAGAGGTCCCGACGCACTACCCGTACCAGGCAGCCTTCTCACCGGATGTCATCGACCTGTCGATTATTCGTGGGTTTCCGACCGCGTCGTCAATTGATGTCCTGGACGACCACCTCCTCTCGGACCACCAAGCTGTCCTACTTTCACTCTCAAATGTGCCAGCCCGAACAGCCTTAAAGCCCCCTCGATACCGCCAGGACTGGCGAGCCTTTGCCGACTACATGGCAGAGAACTCGCCTTATCGCCGTATTAAGTCCCACGCTGACGTCGATATGCTCGCAGAAGACCTCAGTGCTGTCATCAACGCTGCGCTTCGAGAGTCAAGGCTAGATGCTGCGTCAGCACGGAGACCACCACAAACCCCAGCGAACATCCTGGCGATGATCGAGAGAAAAAGGAAGCTGAGACGAAATTGGCAGCGAAACCGATGCCCGATTATGAAATCCCAGCTCAACGCTCTGGCTGCGAAAATCTCGGCTGCGCTAGAGACGGCTACAACCGAATCGTGGCAACGCACCATAGAGCGAGCTGGAGACGACTGGTCCGGTATTCACCGTCTTTGCCGCCAGCTCTCCGGGAAACCATCTCCGATTAGGCCCCTCTTGGCCGGCGACGGAACCCCACGTTACCGTGCCGAGGACCGAGCGGAGATATTTGCCAACCACCTGGAGAGTCAATTCCAGCCAAACCCAGCTTCCAACATGCAGCACGTAGAAGCTATCCAGCAGCATTTGGAATTTTACTTCCAAGCGCCAATAGCAACCACGGAAGATCCAGTAGTATTTTCCCCGGGACAAGTGCAGCGAACGATTCGCCGCACCCCACTACGGAAAGCTTCTGGCCCCGACCAGATACCGAATGAAGCCCTGCGTCACTTACCCCCGCGAACAATCGCCACGCTGACGCAGTTATTCAACGGTATCCTCCGCACAAGCCACTTTCCTGCGCCGTGGAGACTCGGCCGAGTCATCATGCTGCCAAAACCCGGGAAAAATATACTGAAACCCGAAAGCTATAGGCCTATCACGCTGCTGTCGACCATTTCGAAAGTGTTCGAGAAGCTTCTGCTGCTGCACCTGGCGCCTCACATTCAGCCACGCGATGAACAGTTCGGCTTCCGTGCCGAGCACTCCACGACACACCAGCTCGTGAGAGTTCTGCACCACGCGACTGTCGCCCTCAACAAGAGGTAGAGTGCTGTCGCGGTGCTCCTCGACATGGAGAAGGCTTTTGATCGCGTGTGGCACTCCGGCCTGATTTACAAGCTGGCCACGTCTACTACTCCCCGTCGAGTAGTTAAGACTGTGGCCACCTTTCTCCAGGACCGTCGCTTTCACGTGGCAGTCGATGGTGTCCTGTCTACGGAACGCCCTGTCCAGGCTGGCGTGCCCCAGGGAAGTTGTCTGTCTCCCATCTGTTACAGCAGATACACAGACGACATCCCTGTAGCTGGAGGCGCCATGTTGGCACTGTACGCTGATGATGCCGCTTTTATCACTACCTCTCTCAACCCCAAACACGCGGCAGTAAAAATGCAGCGTGCATTGGATGCACTCCCGCCATGGTTGGAAGACTGGAGACTGACGGTCAACGTGGCGAAGACCCAGGCGATCTCCTTGGGTGGAAGGAGATTACCTTCGCCTCTCACCATGCTCGGAAGCCACGTCGACTGGTCTCCCACGGTAAAATACCTAGGCGTGACCATAGACCGTCGTCTTACAATGGCCCCTCATGTTAAGAACATTGTTGGCCAAACACGAGCCGCTCGAGCCCTTCTGCGTCCGGTTCTGTCGTCCCGCCTCCCCTTACGTGCGAAGCTGGGCGTCTACAAGGCATACATACGACCGCGCATTACGTATGCCTCCCCAGGCTGGTATGCGCTGGTCGCAGAAAGCCACCGCCGAAAGCTGCGTGCGCAGCAGTCGCTCGCCCTACGCACTATTGTAGACGCCCCTCGTTACGTGAGGAATAGTACCATCTCCAGGGACCTACGCATAGAGAGTCTCGATGACTTTATCGGCCGACTGAGCGCCAACCTGTTCACCCGCACTGAGGGGTCCACATTCCGCCATTTGCGGGAACTTGCGCCATACCATCGCCGCCCACCAGACCGACCACTGCCGCGGGATTTAATCCCCGCGGCAACTACACCTAGCTGAAACCCCACTGACATCAGCTGACGGGCACCTTACGAGAACTCCTCGTACAGGTTCGACCTCGCTGATGTCATGTGTGCTATCACTGCCAAGTCGTCGCCGGCTCGTAGACCGCTCACTGGCCCTCCTCGCTTGAGATATCCTCGCCGGCGGTGTCAGGTCTCGCTGGCGGCGTTATGACCCTCCCGGACTTGAAGACCGGAAAAGACACCACGGTGGCCACCATGCCACCCACCCAGCGACCCGCCTGTATTCGCAGGCGGCGGTTACTCCACTGGAATAGGCGTTGCCTAGTTACAGTTACCCCCCGATTTCCTTAGGGAAGTCGTGAGATGACCAGTTCGTCGTGTATGTATAGTGTAGTGCTAAACACTAAAGAAATACCATTGATTAATCTATTTGCGATGGCTTTTAATTAGGTATTCCTGGTATTGTAAACCGGACACTGATTATCAAGTTATAAAAAACACAAGACATACCTAATGTATTGTTAACCGTACTTATACCAAAAAGATTAACATAATTGGCCCTTTAACTCCGAATTTGTACATAATTCAAAATGCAAACTGCCAGTGACGTTTTAATGTAAACAGCATTGCTTGCTTGCATTAAATTATGCAAGCTGCACTGGCTTTACACGATTACAGTAAATTTATGCAAGACATTATCCGAGGACAGCGGCGTCGCATAACAACGCCTTCAGTGTCCAAGCGTACTTCCGTCGACGCCATTATGAAAACACTCACTATGATTTATATGAGAGAATGGCGACATGTTATTGCCTCTTGAGACAGCTGTTATGTGCTGTAACGTTGTGAAACAACGGGGGCAAATATTGATTAACATTAGGGGTTTAGAATCGAAAATTAGATCAACATATGAAAGCGCCATCTACCGAGTAAAGGTCGAAACGGCGGAAACCTTATTCGTATTTAAAAAGCGGTCTTGACGATTGAGTAGTTTCGAGTGGTGCCACTAGAGGCGCTGTACAAACATATATAAACAACCGCGCGCGAATTTCAAAGAGCATTACTAAAATAATCTAAATATACTAGTCGCGAAGGCGCAGGTGCATCAGAGTTTAATTTTATTTAAAGTGAAGAAATATAGTAAGGAGCCAAGTACTCCCAAAGTGATCAGCGATTTAGCTGCGAGCGTCAATAACCCCATCATTGGGTGAGTCAAATTAATTATAACGAATCTAGATTTTTAAAACAGTGAAAAATAACGGCTGTTGGTCAACCCTGTTATGGGAGGGTAGATTACAGGGGTGTGAAAAAAAGGTCTCTGTAAAATTAGTAGATAACCAAACATTGTAAGGCAACCGACTCCCAAATGGTTTAACGGGGGTCGGCTGTCTTAACAATGGGCGGGAAAAAGGGTTCCAGCTAACCCGTCTTCTGGAACATTCCAGGGTTCACCCTACGGGTTCGAAGAAACTATCTACCCTACGGATTGGGAAAATCCACCCTTCGGGTGCCACGAAGGTGAAGACGCACCCTTCGATTCTACGAGCGATCATCCACCCTGCGGTTTGAAAACACCGTGCCAGCCGAACTTGTGGACGGCACGGCTACCTGGCGGACTGCATCAACATCCTGGAGCCACCAAGATAAGTCGAACCCTGAAGGACTATCGGAAATCGCGAAAACCCTTGCTGCCCGATATTGCCACAACCCACGACCCCCAAGTGCTAAAATCTGATTCCAATAAATTATTAATTTTTCATGTGTTAAATTCTATCTTGTTATTTCTCTCTCCTTTCCTGAAAGAACAGCTTTTCAGTGGCGCCCATATCGTGGTTTCGGGTAGCGAGAAAGCGATTTCCGACGGGAGTCGGGAAGTCATAATTATAAGATATTTTAATCTGTGTAAAATAGTCTTAAGAGTGCCCGTTAGCGGGGTAGTTTCCCTCCAAATTATCATAACTACCCAGGAATTTGGCTCTCCTGACCTCTGCTGCCAACTTGTTCTTTCCGGCTTATTTTGTGTGTTTCTTAGTGATTTTAGACAGATTTCGGCATAATCAAGTACAAGGCAAAATTTGAATTTTTTCTCAACGTAAATTGTAATTTTTTCAAATTTTAACGGTCCCCAATTTATTTTCACACCCTCAAACATTTATTTTATGGTGGAAAATTTTTAAGTAAATTTAAGTAAAAGTTTTTTCAATTTTAAATAGTACTTTGTTAAAGTCTGAAGTAAAACTTCTAATTTGAAACGCTTACATTAATTTTCGTAAGTGAGTCGTATAGCATATATTCAGCGTAAAAAGTAGCCACAGGATATCACCACCACAATTTTTATTTTTTTTACGGCGTCAAACCGCCTCAATTTGTGTATTATTTTGTTGTATTTCCTATATGTGAATTTACAGCGAGACCAACAGCCGATAATCACACTTCTGGGTAACAATCCCTATTGAAATTTCACTCTAGTAAAACGGTAGAACAAAGATTTTACGAATTTCACTTCACGTAAATTATAAAAGATTCATAATTGTTTCACTTTTCGAATTACGTCGAATTCTGATACACTGAAATACAACTGTAAAAAAAAAAACATTCCAAACGTAGATCACGCAGTGAAAACATTCTTGCCATAACAATTGTAAACTAATAACTTCGATTCGTGTTCTGAATAAACAACGGCAGATGTTGCTTTCATAACGTTTACGAGTAAGTTGAATTACTAGCTCGATAGTAGAAGAATTTTTTTTTCCATATAAACTGTGGGTGGAAGTGAATAAAATACACTCCGGACACCAACAGTCTCATACAAAATATTTCCAGAAGCGTCCAAGTACGAATCGGTTTTTCAAACAATTCGAAATATTCAAGGGTTCCGTAGTGGTGAGGAACAATTTACATAAAAGGTTGGTTACTACTATATAGTTTATTTCAAGAACCGTCCAAGTGCGTATCGTCTTTGACACAGTTCATAATAATTAAGGGTTCCGTAGTAGTAAGGAACGATTTAAAAAAAAAATTAGTGGTACGAGTTAAAATACAATTAACTCTTAGTACGTTCGTGGGAATAGTTACATTTTAATAAAAATAATATTAACGTCAAAAATTATATTAATCGATTACGATCAAACATTTAGCTAACTTCATCAACCCATCATCATACACCTCACTTTCACTACTTACTGCTTCGGAGTAGATTACATTTAAACACAGACAGACAGACAGACAAGAATATCTAGTAGGGTCCAAATTTTTATTTGAGTGAAGGAACACTAAAAGGTAATATTTCCAAACTTAAGATTTCCTAAAGCAAATACTAAGTTTTATAAAGGTTCAATTTAAAATTTAGTTCAACGAACCCTAAAAAGTAGAATTTATTTTTTCGTTATTCTGCGGGTGTATCGAAAAATATTCACATTCCTTAACATTCAAGAACGTAAACAGACAACGATAAGGGCCGTCGTTCACTACAACACAATTCGTTAGCGAATATAGCGAACATTCGTTGTTTACAGGAAATTAACTTTTCATATAAAATAAGTAGCAGATAAATACACTATACATTGGTAGATAATCATCATCACTAAAGATTCCCGGCAATAGTAATTGAAATAGTCAGTACAATGGCATTCAAATCAAATTTCACATCACTTCCAAAGGCGGAACTGGCATATGAAGTTAAGATCCGGGGAGAGGAACCCGGTTCAACGGTGGCAGCCCTCAGGCAACAAATTAAAAAACTAAAGATAACCACGGACGAAGAGGACTTACAGGTCTCCCCTTTGGATTTGGAGGAAGACTTAGTAGGGTTGTACTCCTCGCTGGCCGTGTTGGAGAAGAACGTGGCGTCCCTTCAGGACAAGTACAAACTGTCATTATTGGCTAGCTCCAAAGCCTTATGTGCTCACATGGAGTCTAGGTTTGCTAGAATCATTCCCCCAGAGGAGTCAGATCTAAAAGAAAGATACGACGACTTTCATCTCACTTTTAAAACTACATACAAGAGATTGAAAGCCATATCCGAAAGTTATTCGCATGCATCAAACACCAGCGAATTTGATGATGCGGACGAGAGCATTGCTGCCCCTACCAATGAAGCGCAGGAGGCAGACACCCTCGCGGACATTAAAGAGAAAGCAAATAGCAACAACCGGAAAGAGAGTCACTTTCCAAGTTTTCCCGTAAAATATGAGCGATGCTCTCTTACGGAACTTTCCAAATTCAGATACGACGGTAATTCGCAGGTACACTCTTTCATCGAACGGGTGGAAGATTTCAAACAAGCCCGAGAAATCGACGACAAGAGATTGTTAACAGCAGCCTCTGAATTATTCACCGGCAACGCTAGGCATTGGTACCGCAGTAATCGCGATAAATTTGCGTGCTGGCAAGATCTAACGAATGCGCTAATACAGGATTTCGGAGTCAGTAACTACGAAAACCGGCTATGGCAGGAGATTCGACAACGCACTCAAGGAAACGGGGAAGGCAAAGTAGTGTACCTGGCCATTATGGATGGAATGTTTGCTCGACTAAGCAACAAGGTGCCGGAAACGGAAAAGCTACACATCATCTTAAACAACATCAGACCCGTCTACGACACCATCCTGGCAACCAATGGAGACATAGTCTCATTGGAACATTTAAAGAACATATGTAGAAAACATGAAGACATGGTGGCACGCAGAGCGTTCTTTACCGAGCCTCCAACAGCATCTGAAGGGATGGTAGCAGCGGAATTCGCATTCGCAAACAGGAAGACTGCGAGCAAGACCTCAACATCTACAAGGCAAAGTTATAACAACTTCAACAGAAACGGCAGTAACTTCCCAAGCAGCAGAATTGCAACCAATACCTACGGTAACAATAACGCTTACAGCGCAGGTTACAACCGCGACAGTCGTAACTTCTTTTTCACAATTACACTTACATAATAATTAGTTAGTAGATGGTCATCACATATTCATCACAATTATCTTCACACACAATTCCAAACACTTCATAAGCAGTTTTTTTTTGTTTGTTTGTTTACATAGTGACATTTGAACTTCATGTTGTGTGACTCCCAAAGGCGGAAGTAGGAGTCAAACTGGTTACAGGCGAGTCACTTTCGTAGATTAGAGAAAGTGACTCAAAGGTCCTAAGTTTTGGTTCCCGACCAAAGCTGACGGGTTATTATATAGCATGGAATGTAGTGTGACACTGGCCTTAGATGCAACGATAAATAACACGTTTACATCAACACGATTAGGTCAGCAGCTTACGCGCAAACAAAACAAAACTTGCACAGGGGAGATTTCATACGTACATACATACATATTACTTATTTAAGCACGCACATACATTTTACACTGCCATGGTGGCATACAAGGATACCATATTTTTTTGGAGATTTGGCATAATGGCCAGAGAGCGTGTATCTTCGTTATTTATTAGGGTTGACATAATAGTCATAGTCAACATTCTTCTACTAAAGTTGCGAATAAGCACTTAGCTTTGTTATTGCTACTAAGATTGCGAATAAGCACTCGTTTTTTTTTATTTTATTTTGTTAAAGGGCTAAAATAGCCTAGTAATTAGTTAGGGACACTACACACTACACACGACTTTCAAATAAGTACACATAACAACGTGACAAACACATGCCGTGTTCGTCATGGGGACATAGGGGTTAATTAGCATCACGGAGGATTCTGCGAGTAAATTATTTCTATCACTTTTCTGTTTCTTGGTTTAGTTGGGAGTTTTCTGTTAGTTGGAAGCATGGGTCTATCCCTAACAGAGTTCGTCGGTTACTGTTAGTTGGCAGCATGGTCGTGCCCTAACAGATTAATGGTGTAGGTTTATTACTGTTTCGAGGAAGCATGAGTCTTACCCGAACAGATTTATGGTGTAGGTTTAGTACTGTTACGAGGAAGCATGAGGCTTACCCGAACAGAATTATGGTGGACTGTTATTTGGCAGCATTTGTCTTGCCCTAACAGTCGTAGGTGTAGATCACCGTTATCTTTATTTTCGTCATATGGCTACTCCTACCACTCGGAAGCTAGAGGCTTGCCCTGGGGGATAGTCCATCCTATGAGTCGGAAGTGTTACACGAGCCCTAGTAGGATGTTCTTCTCTGGGACGGTTGTATAAATCCCAGCCTTCAGCAAAAAGCCTTATTATACACACCCCACTTTCAGGCGGTGCGTATTACCTGAACCTTCAACCCAAAGCCTCAAATACGTCTTTTCTCTTTCTGTCCTATAAGATCCTTCAGAATCACCCAAATACATCCTGCGAGTTGGTTTCATTAAGGTTAAGGCCGACTCTTCGCTATACCCAGCATCACCTCATTCACACAGCACACTAACATACACACACACATAGACGAGTAGTAGGTATTATGTTAGGGGCGTTCGAGGACGAACGCAGCGTTTGACGCGTTAGGGTACGTCAAACGCTCACCGGGGAGGGGGAGTATGTAACGTTGTGAAACAACGGGGGCAAATATTGATTAACATTAGGGGTTTAGAATCGAAAATTAGATCAACATATGAAAGCGCCATCTACCGAGTAAAGGTCGAAACGGCGGAAACCTTATTCGTATTTAAAAAGCGGTCTTGACGATTGAGTAGTTTCGAGTGGTGCTGCTAGAGGCGCTGTACAAACATATATAAACAACCGCGCGCGAATTTCAAAGAGCATTACTAAAATAATCTAAATATACTAGTCGCGAAGGCGCAGGTGCATCAGAGTTTAATTTTATTTAAAGTGAAGAAATATAGTAAGGAGCCAAGTACTCCCAAAGTGATCAGCGATTTAGCTGCGAGCGTCAATAACCCCATCATTGGGTGAGTCAAATTAATTATAACGAATCTAGATTTTTAAAACAGTGAAAATTAACGGCTGTTGGTCAACCCTGTTATGGGAGGGTAGATTACAGGGGTGTGAAAAAAAGGTCTCTGTAAAATTAGTAGATAACCAAACATTGTAAGGCAACCGACTCCCAAATGGTTTAACGGGGGTCGGCTGTCTTAACAATGGGCGGGAAAAAGGGTTCCAGCTAACCCGTCTTCTGGAACATTCCAGGGTTCACCCTACGGGTTCGAAGAAACTATCTACCCTACGGATTGGGAAAATCCACCCTTCGGGTGCCACGAAGGTGAAGACGCACCCTTCGATTCTACGAGCGATCATCCACCCTGCGGTTTGAAAACACCGTGCCAGCCGAACTTGTGGACGGCACGGCTACCTGGCGGACTGCATCAACATCCTGGAGCCACCAAGATAAGTCGAACCCTGAAGGACTATCGGAAATCGCGAAAACCCTTGCTGCCCGATATTGCCACAACCCACGACCCCCAAGTGCTAAAATCTGATTCCAATAAATTATTAATTTTTCATGTGTTAAATTCTATCTTGTTATTTCTCTCTCCTTTCCTGAAAGAACAGCTTTTCAGTGCTTACGTCACATATTTTTAACCCCCAGCGCAAAGAAAAAGGCTTTATATGCGTAATCTGTGTATGGACGTATTTTTCTGTGGCATATTAAGTTTCTGAAAATTCATGAACCTAGTCAAATATTTACCCTTGCTGTACATTCTACTTGATACTACGACCTGCGTGTGACGAAATGTAGCAAAAATAACAAGAAGCCGTAAGACGGTCTCACCCGACTGCCCCTCTGTGAAAGTAAAGATTCAATCCGATTGACGTTGTCATATTTGTTTTATTTAAAACTTTGAACAGATGATCCACGTGACCTAGTGACGTAATATAATGCAACAGAGTCACAGACTACAGACACAAGTCTCGCCATAAGCCCCTCTGCAATCTATTTTATAAAGAAGGGTAAAAACTAGTAAATAAAATATAGTAAAGATAGAAGTCTAGAGGGTTTTCGCAACTGTTTAATCATATTATGATGAACGGCATTAGAAGATTCTGACCTAATTTCTTAGTCAGCGAAAGGATCTCAAAACTCTCCTGATTGTGCATTAAAAACTTGGCAATATTGAAAATGTGTAAATGTAATTAATCGCGGTTAATTTAGCTAACTTTGTATTGTTCTCGTTAATGAGATCAGGTGGGGTGTGCGAGGGACGTGAACTCGTGGTAATCTACCAACCATTAGGCCCGACCACTCGCTCGCAAATCGTCCGCATATTTTGTCCAAGATTAATTGTTCTGGAATATCATCTATCACGGTGAGCTCTCTCATGACCGTCGTCGTCGGCAGTGCGTGCGACGTTTTATTTAAGGTACAATGGACCTCTAAGAACTTCGGGTGAGGGTAATTACAATTTTATTAGAATAATGGCATCGTCTCGTAAAATTAAGTACAATTGTATGTATGTAAGTATGGCTTTTTTATGTAGACATCAAGACAAAAAGAGACTTTTTCTTTTTTTTTTTTTATACTAGGTTCTTAGGTGGCAGACAAGCTTACGGCCCACCGGAAGGTTGGTAACCGTAGTCTATAGACGTTTGCAACACCAGGGGCGCTACACACGCGCTGCCGACCCGGGCGCAGGTTGTGACGACCCACAGTTGAAATTTTTCAAGCCGCCCGTAAGGCCTTCAACTTGGCTTAACGACTGTCATTTTACTGACAACCGGGACCAACGGCTTATCGTGCCTTCCGAAGCACGGAAACGCTCGTAAATAAATGTCACAAAGTGGTCCACGTGGTGGTCACCCATCCATATCCGGCCATAGTAAATGTTGCTTACTGCAGTGATCGTTTACAGAACACTGAGTCCGCGGGGCCACGAGCGCTTCAAAAAGAACTACTCATCAAGAAGACTATTAAAGCATAGCCGCTATATTAGTATTTCTGGTGTTTTGTCTAAGTTCGACTAATGTGAAAATATGTCATTATTACTCTAATACATATACAATTTATGCAGGTACCTATGTCAATATTTACACTCAATATTAACTTCAATATATAACAGGTTTGTTATAATCTTAAACCCTAATCATGGTCAAAGTTCATTACACGACTTTTCTAACAAATCCAAACACAGCTATAATACGATGTTCAATTATGAAGTTACAGTTCATTTCTTACGACTCCATCATCAGATCAGTTTGACAGCACCATATTATTGTATTGTTATCAGAACTGCAAACATCTGCCAATTTTCATGACGCTACGATCCTTGGAAGATAGTTTAATTTAGTAACCTGAGATTCTATTGCATAGTTTTACAAGTCAATTAAAAAAGGGTTTGTTAAAACCTTGAAACCTAAGCCTGGTCAAAGTTCATTACAAGACTTTTCTGACGAATCCAAAAACAGATATAATACGATATTCTATCATGAAATTCCAGTGCACATCTTCCGGCTCTATCATCAGATCAGTTCGACAGTACCATATTATTGTATTGTCATCATAACTACATACAGCTGCCAATTTTCATGACGATACGATCCTTGGAAGCTGGTTAAATTAGCTACCTAAGATTCCACTTTTTCCATCGATGTTTCAGTGCCTATCTTCCGGCTCCATCATTATATCAGTTTGACAGTACCATATTATTGTATTGTCATCGGAACTACACACAGCTGCCAATTTTCATGACCCTACGATCCTTGGAAGCTGGTTAAATTAGCCACTTCCACTTATTTTCAGTGCCTATCTTCCGACTTCATCATCATATCAGTTTGACAGTACTTCAAAAATAACATGCAAAGCATATCTGACCTCTTTATTAGGTAAGTACTCTCTTTTATTATTCTGAATGCAAGGGGGCCGCAGTCAAACTTCTCTTATATAAAATACAGCAATCTGGTACCTTCTATATAAATAGGTTGTATATAATATTTTGTTCTGAAGCTGGCAGAATATAATTAAAAAAAAACGATCAGCGTCACCTATTGGTAAAATCACTTTTTAAAGCTGTTTTATTCTTATTGCTGTTATGATAAAAGTGTATAAAGTAGCCTAAAACCATCTCTGAATCCTTTTGTATATCGTGTCCAATTTTGAGCTCAGTCGATTCAGTAAATTTTGAGTTTTTAATAAGTACTTAAACGCACACAACATTTTTATATATATAGATTTATAACAACAATGTTAGTAAATAGTTTGTAGTTGCATAGTTTTTAGATTCATTAATAAAATTGTAAACAGAGTATGTAAAAGAATAACCCGCTGAGTTTCTTGCCAGTTCTTCTCAGGTGGGTCGCGTTGTGAACTGGTGGTAACTTTTTGGTTTATATAAGTGACGGTTACAAGTGCATATGTATATGCATTGATAAATAAATGAATTTAGAATTTTGAAATAAAATTTTGTAACTATGTTAGTATATATTTGATTCACTAGGGCACTAAGCATGTGCGCGTCCTTGTAGCACTGTTCCGCAGAGCCAACGAAACACCACTCCCTGTGGCCAGAAGTCCTCTTCCATGACGAGATGCAGGTAACTGTTGGACACTGACGGTTTCGTGATGGTGCAAAGAAAAAAGCATCGTCGACAAACAGTCAAGAACCACTGTGATACAAGAGCCCACTACATCTATACGTGCTGAACACATGCCATGCTTTTCTCCAGGTCCGAGGCTGCTGTCAGCACTGGTGGAGTGGAGTTTTTGACACGGCTGGTATTGCTGGTAGAAACGACCGGTACGGGTGCAGGCAGGCGGGGGGCGCTAGCAACGCATTCCGCCGACTCTGCATTAGACGGCGACGACATCAAAACTGCTAACGCGAATAAATACCATAATAAAATAATAAAAACTATAAAAACACGGTGATTCCCATTAGTTCTATAGAACTGTGACGTCATAGAACTGTTGAAACGTTTTTCTCCCTGTTTTTCTATGATAGATCAGATGCAATTAAATTTGTCCCATTTGTTCCATAGAAAAAATAATACTTTTGCTTAATTGGAAACCTCGATCTCCATGTTCTACAAGTTCCCTTTTTACATGTTCCTAAATGCCTTTCACACATTTTTTATTCCAACTCCTATTTCCATAACTTTAACATACTGCCAATACATTTATTAGTTTTATATTTGCTACACCGCCATATAGTGTCTCCGCTCCGATATTCGATTTGTTTGTAGTATTCATATTTCTCAAGCTCTAACACCGTACCTTTACCTCTTCTTTTAAATAAAATATCCTCATATTTAACCTCCATTTCACATACTTCAAGGAAAGGTCAAGCGAAATGAAATAACACAAGTATTTAAGACAATTTAATTATTCATAATCATAATAGATAAAAGATCTGTCCAGCTAATTATTCCTCCTTTGAATATAAAAGAGATTAGATAACTTTAACGACTGATCACAAAATAGAACAAATAGGACAAAATGTTTTAACAGTTCTATCGTAGTTCTATGGAACAAATACGACAAATTTAGTTGCATCTGATCTATCATAGAAAAACAGGGACAAAAATGTTCCAACAGTTCTATGACGTCACATTTCTATAGAACTAATGGGAGACACCCTAAAAACATGGAACGACCTGCCCGCACACGTTTTTCCCTCATCTTCCAAGAGTTCTTCAAGAGGAGCGTGAAGAAGCACATCACAGGGCTGCCAACTTAAGGACCACTGTCGAAAGTCTTAAGGACTGTGAGACTGGCCCCCAATCGCTAGAAGCGCCACGGCTTACCATCAGGCTGATGGCGACGTCAATTTGGCGAGCTAAATATTAAAAAAAAAACCGGCCTAACGCGAGTCGGGCTAGCTCGCGGAGGGTTCCGGAACAAAAATTACGTTTTTGGTGTGAAAAGATTCTAAGGGTCTCTCGATCCCTTAGACTTTTAATCTGATTTTAGTATTTGTTGTTATGGCAACAGAAATACATCATCTGTAAAAACTATAGCCTTGAGGGAATTCAGCAGTCTAACAAAGGAGTTTATTCACTACCAGAATTTATCACACAAATGGTTTTACAATGGGCAAATCGCGATACTGCTCGTATTTACAGTTATTTTTTTTAAGAATTATAATTTTCTAAGTGTTAGTATTTACGTGTTTTGCACAACAGTGATTTACGTAGGCACAGTCCCCCCGTTCCGCGATAATTTTCAAAAGAGTTTCAGAGGAGTTAGAGCTAGCCCTGACTCTACAGACGAGGGAGGCGGCGCATTTCCGCACTGTTGTATAAAAATAACTCTACTCGTGCCTGAGCGAAGATCCCCGACGCACTGCAGCGCCAGGGCAGCCTCATCAACCTCCTGAAGGCGTTGTTGTACTGGACTCGGAGAGCCCCGTGTGCCCTTTGTGTATTATTAGTCCACAGGCTGCACGTGTAAAATGATGTACAGAATGCTTTAAATAAAGTAATTTTAACCTCAGAAGAGCAGCGTACAAACCTGCGAGCTATCGCATTAGCCCGGACCGACAGGGCCCTCCGTTCCCTGTCAATATCAGCATTGTTCTTGGGTCCTGCGGTGATCAAGTGACCAAAGTATTTTAATTGATTGACTCGCTCGAGTGAGATACCTTCAAGCTTTATAGGTGGGACGTTATCACTGTCCCCAGCCCCGCGGGCCTCAAAAGCAATGTACTGACTTTTGACGTGATAGCGTCTTATAATTCGATGGAGCCGGCTGCATGCTCGAAAAAATATGACATATGCGGCGTTACCTCGCTCTGAGCTGACCATTTATTTTAGTACATAAATGTTTTCTACAGATAGCGCTATAATCAATTGATTGTATTTTTATATTTACATTTACATTTACATGTATATTTTTTGACGTGACAACGTTTTATAATTCGATGGAGCTGGATGCACGCACGAAGAAACATGACGTATGCGGCTTTACCTCGCTCTGAGCTGGCCATTTATTTTAGTACATAAATGTTTTCTACAGATAGCGCTATAATCAATTGATTTTATTTTAACATATTGTATACATTTATTGTTAAAAATTACAGAGAAACATAATTATTACATATCTATATTTACATTATTACTATCTAAACTAAACCTAAATAAGGCCGGGATGCGGGGTCCTACTAACATCTTAAGGACCCCAATGGGTCGGATCCTCCTCGTGGTGCATCCTGGGCAACGGAGTAGCGACCACTCCCCTTCCTCTGTGGGAGAGTTGTGCTACTCTGGCTAATTCCGGCCGAGGCGGGAGTAACCCACCCGTGGGTTGCTCGGTGGTGTGTGTTGCTGCCGGCCGTGCCGTTATTCACGGCCGGCAGCAGCAATGCTGGGTCGCCGTCGCTTCGCCACGTTTGCTGGCAAGACGATGGCGGCAAAGTGGGAGAGGCACTGCGTGGGGGGCGGGAGTTTGGGTAAATGCTCCCGCCCTGCCATGCAGTTCGGGCTGCCGACCGTGAATAACGGCGCGACCGGCGGCAACAGTGCTTGGCCGCTGTCACCTCGCCAGTTGGCGAGGTGATGGCGGCTAAGCGGGAGGTGCACTGTGCGGGGGAGCGGGAGTAACGGATAATGCTCCCGCTCTGCCGTGCAGTTCGGGGGCGCCGCGGTGAGGAGTCACTGCGCGCCCCCGATTGTTTCTTGACCGTGGGCGTAAGGTCGGGGGACCCCGCCCACCAACGGTCACATGGCGGTGGGCACCTTTCCCGTGTTCCGGGGGTTCCCATTAGCGCACGCCTGCGCCAGCCGCTCTCTGTCTCCTCTATTACAGAGGGGCGCTCGAGAGCGGTGCAGGCGTGGTCTTCAGCTCCTTAGGGAGCTTTGGGGAGCCGCCCATCTGGCTCCCCCGAGGAGAGCCCCGAGTAAACGGGGCGCCCCTAGCCGGGTCGACGTGAATAATCTTTTGATATCCCTCGGCCCGGCTAAAGGGTGAGGAGGAACATCGCGGGGTTTAGTGGGTAGGACGGTCCATTCCGGACCGGGCCGGGAGTCCCACACACCATCCCAGCTGCCCCCGCAGCTGGGATGAAGGAGCGTAAATGCGTTCCCCGCGTCAACAAAAAAAAAAAAAACCTAAATAAGGCCCCCGTGGCATTGTGCCCAAAAGACTAGCAGCATTCCCCCTTTGAATAGCTGCCAGCCCTTGGGTCACCAGATGACTCCACAAGGCGCTTTTTCAAATTCTTGAAAAATTTTTGCGCATTGTGACCCCATGGACCTAGGGTCTCGACACCGACTGGACAAAAACGATACGATGAGTCGAGACTCTTATAACGGGTGTTTTTTTTAGAGGTATAGAACTTTAAGTTGCCACCACTTTTTTAACTGGCGGTAATTTTGTCAACTGTCAAGTGATTTATGTTTAGTTTGGTTTGGCATTTCAACATGAATAGACTGACGCCGGAACAACGCTTCCAAATTGTGCAAATTTATTTTGAAAAGCATGGTTCTGTCCGAGAAACGTATTGCGATTTTCATAAGCAAATTTTGTTGAGCGATGAAGCCTACTTTTGGATGAATGGATACGTCAATAAACAAAATTGCCGTATTTGGGGTGATGATAATCCTCAAGCGTATGTTGAGACACCGTTACATCCAGAAAATCTGACTGTGTGGTGTGCTTTATGGGCTGGTGAAATAATTGGTCCGTACTTCTTTAAAAACGATGCTGACCAGAACGTTACAGTTAATGGTGACCGCTATAGAGCGATGATTACTGACTTTTTCGTTCATCAATTGAATAACCATGATGTGCAGGAGTTGTGGTTTTAACAAGACGGTGCAACATGGCACACAGCTCGTGTCACAATTGATTTATTGAAGGAAACGTTTGGTAACCGCATAGTTTCACGTTTTGGTACCGTGGTTTGGCCTACAGGATCGTGCAATTTAACGCCACTTGACTATTTTCTGTGGGGATATGTGAAGTCGCTAGTCTACGCCGATAAACCCGAAACGATTGACCCCTTGCAGGACAACATTCGGCGCGTTATTGCCGATATACGGCCACAAATGTTGGAAAATGTCATCGAAAATTGGACCTCTGGATTAGACTACGTCTGAGCCAGCCGTGGCGGTCATATGCCAGAAATCATATTTAAATTATAATGCCAGAAAATTGTCTTTCGAATAAAGTCAATTTCATATCAATAAAAAAAATCCCTTTTGTTTTATTCCATTTCAAAGTTCTATACCTCTAAAAAAACACCCTTTATTTATTAATTTTAATATTTTCAGCCGCTTCCGCTGCTGCACTGGCTTTTAATTTTGTTTTAGGAAGATGGGACGGGGCTAGAGTGTCAACACAAGTTGCATCCCACACCAGGACCCGACCCATCTCCCACGGTATCAAAGTTATACCATCCGGTCTCTTGCCATCGTCTCTGAAAACGCCGTTTGGCTCTAAGAGCGCAGGCACATTGGCGGTGGCAAGAGCACGGCGGATGATGTCATTCAGCGCAGCGTGGCGTGAGAAGCGGCCTGCGCTCTTTAAACATGAAAGACCATGATGCCCCAAAGTGTCAACGTTAAAACCGCAGGGGCATCGATGTGGAGCGCAAAGCGTGACGCCAAGTCTCAAACCAACTGAAATTCTTAGGATGTCCGGTTCCAAAAAAGTTCCGGTGTTGGCTGTAGGGAAAGCTTTCAACCAATCAACGGATTCCTTTCTATTGAGCGCTAATAATCTGGCCCGATCCGGGCCTAAGCTAGCATTTAAAAAGGAGTCAAAGGTTAATTTTGACATAGCGTCGTCCCAGCTCCGTTGTAAATTTGGATGGGTGGGTAAATTTTGTCCCGGACAAGCCATTAGCCAAGCATTCTTGGCATCTGTAAGGCCAGTAGTCTCATAGTCTGTAAGACAATTCGTCAGAATTTTACCTACGAGACTCGACGTGGCATGTACAGATGACAAAAAGGCTGGTAAAGCCACACTAGAAATTTTGCGGATCCCTAGCCCACTATATTTAATGGGAAGAGATGCCTAGGACCAAGATTGTTCGCTCAGTTGTATATTGAGAATTGATTCCAAAGAAGATTTGATTAGCGAATCAATAGAAAATAAATGACTTTGATGTTTCCAAAAAGGACAACAGCGAAGCAAATAAATAGATTTGGGAACAAACATACAAAATTTCAGAATTGTGATTGCGTAATGTGAACTAATAGAATGTAGCCGATCTACATTGGATTCAAATTTTGAAATTTTTTGTGCTATTAACTCGGGAATAGCATCTTCAAATACCCCTATATTTACCCTAGGAGGTAAAGATTCTCTCTGCTAACAATTTTAATATTCGGACATAGGGAATTGAATTTTTCACCGAGTTCCGAATTGATGTGATTATTATGAATATATAATTCACACTTATTAAAATTTAATTCCAAACCAATTAAATGAAATTTATTTTTAATTTCTATAAGATCTGACAGAACAAAAACTGCATCACCTCCAAGAGTCCCGTCATCTAAATACCAGACGTTAAATTTTGACTTTAAATTTTGAATGATGGGGTTAATGGCTAGGCTAAAAATGGCTGGTCCGAGGGGATCACCCTGCTGGCAACCGACTTCAGAAGAAAGTTCGTTGCATTTATACATTAATTTGGAAGGTTCGTGATAACAGTTAAGTAAATAGTTATAAATTTCAGGAACATTGCTTCTAATTTCTGACAGCAGGATGTCACGGTTTACCGAATTAAAAGCATTTTTGACATCAATTTTCAGCAAAACCTCACACTCACCTTTATTAAGGTAGGTGCGTAAGGCGTGGACCGCCGCCTCACACCCACCTTTGGTACCAAACCCTAATTGAGTCGGTTCAAATTTTTGTTGTAATTTTGACAAGATGTATCGGACAGAAATTTTGGATGCTAAACGCCTAAAAGTGGACCCAACAGCAATAGGACGGACTCCTCCGTCTTTTTTAGTGAGAGCAATGAGATTAGCTCCAGAGATAACAGGAGCGAGGTTTACTAATTTTGTTAAACAACCGATGAGGTGCTTAGCTGCATCACCCACACAGTGAGAGGTTAGGTCTTTTAGGTGTTGTGGAGAAAGACCGTCAAGACCAGCTGCTGATCCGACTTTAAAAGCATTAATCGCACTCACTGTGTCCTTATCCTGTGCAAATTATTATTATTATTTTATTTTTATATTTATATTTACATGTATATCTTTTGACGTGACAACGTTTTATAATTCGATGGAGCCGGCTGCACGCACGAAAAAAACGTGAGGTATGCGGCGTTACCTCGCTCTGAGGCGTTCCATTTAAGGCTGAGTTGTCACGTTCAACTATCGTCAGTAAACCGACTTTACAGACAACAGATTTTTCTTTATATTATATAGTCTATAATATGCCCATGTTCTGCAGCCTTGGTTTCACACGTGGCCAATGACTTCCTCAAGCCACTGACTGACGCACTCAGCAGAACCATGTTATCCGCGTAACTTAAGTTATTGATACATGTTCCGCCTATGTGACACCCGACACGCTGGCTGCTCAGTGCCTCAATCAGTGCATTAATATACAAATTGAAGAGTACTGGCGAGCTTAACCCTCCCTGCCTCACACCGCACTCTAGCTTATATGGCTCAGATAAAGCTCCGGCCCATCTAACACTATATTTACCTAATTTCTATACCAGTACCGCAGTGTATCCAGGAGATCCTTCGGAATACCCTAGATCTCGAGCTTTCTCCAAAGTACTCCGTAGGAAACCAGGTCAAAGGCCTTCGTCATGTCTAGGAAACCACAGACTTACAATTAGTAGCAGACAAAGCATTAGAGATTGAAAAGTACGCCAAAACTAACACATATAAAAACCACACACACTAACGCAACTACAGGGAAGGAGTTAGACGCCTTGTTCAATAATATTTATTTTAATGAAATAAGAGTATCTTAAAATACCTCTTTTAAGGTTCCGTAGCCAAATGGCAAAAAACGGAACCCTTATAGATTCGTCATGTCTGTCTGTCTGTCCGTCCGAATGTCACAACCACTTTTCTCAGAAACTATAAGACCTATGCACTTGAAACTTGGTAGGTAGATGTATTCTGTGAACCGCATTAAAATTTTTAAATAAAACTAAAAAAAAAGCAGTCAATTTTGGGGTTCCCCATACTCAGAACTGAAACGAAAAGATTTTTTTTCATCAAACCCATACGTGTGGGGTATCCATAGATAGGTCTTCAAAAATGCTATTGAGGCTAAAGCACCTTTAGAAAAAAATGATGTTACAAAACATCATTTTTTTCTAAAGGTGCTTCCTCACCGGGAGCATTCGCGCGTAATGTTACGAGTCGAGAATTACAGCCAGTGTGGGAGGTGAACCGAGCATTGCAATGCGCACCTTGTAATGATACAAGACGAGGTTACAGCAGTGAAGCAGGTGATCCGAGCATTTGTGCAATGCCCGCCTTGTAATGATACAATGTGTAACGTTTTGATCCAACTCGTAACATCAATGCGCTTTTTTTGTTGCGGCTGGCCGGCCGCACACTGGTCCGTATTATAAATAGGTGGACATACGATCTAAGATGCCAAACGCTTTTGGGAAAAAAATAGTAGTACGAGTACGAATTTCAGGTTAATTTTGCAATCCAATATGGCCGCCGCGCCACCATTGTAAAATTTCATGTTGGATATCGTTTATGGGGTTTTTTGGTATGCTGAGTACGAATTTCAGGTTAATTTTGCAATCCAATATGGCCACCGCGCCACCGTTGTAAAATTTCATGTTGCATATCATATAAGGGGTTTTTTGGTATGCTGAGTACGAATTTTGGGTTAATTTTGCAATCCAATATGGCCGCCGCGCCGAATTCACAAAATTTCATGATGGGTATCGTTTAAGGAGGATTTTGGTATGCTGAGTACGAATCTCATGATAATTTTGCAATCCAATATGGCCGCCGCGCCGAAATCACAAAATTTCATGATGGGTATTGCTTAAGGGTATTCTTGGTATGCTGAGTACGAATCACGTGATAATTTTGCAATCCAATATGAGCGCCGCGCCGAAATCAAAAAATTTTTTTGATGGGTATCGTTTAAGGGGTTTTTTGGTATGGTGAGTACGAATCACATGATAATTTTGCAATCCAATATGGCGGCCGCGCCGAAATCACAAAATTTCATGATGGGTATCGTCTAAGGGGTTTTTTTTGTATGCTGAGATCGAATAACATGATAATTTTGCAATCCAATATGGCCGCCACGCCGAAATCACAAAATTCATGATGGGTATCGTTTAAGGGGTTTTTTGGTATGCTGAGTACGATAAACATGATAATTTTGCAATCCAATATGGCCGCCGCGCCGAAATCACAAAATTTCATGATGGGTATCGTCTAAGGGGTTTTTTGTTATGCTGAGTACGAATCACATGATAATTTTGCAATCCAATAAGGCCGCCACGCCGAATTCACAAAATTTCATGATGGGTATCGTTTAAGGAAGATTTTGGTACGCTGAGTACGAATCACATGATAATTTTGCAATCCAATATGGCCGCCGCGCCGAATTCACAAAATTTCATGATGGGTATCGTCTAAGGGGTTTTTTTTGTATGCTGAGATCGAATAACATGATAATTTTGCAATCCAATATGGCCGCCACGCCGAAATCACAAAATTCATGATGGGTATCGTTTAAGGGGTTTTTTGGTATGCTGAGTACGATAAACATGATAATTTTGCAATCCAATTTGGCCGCCGCGCCGAAATCACAAAATTTCATGATGGGTATCGTCTAAAGGGTTTTTTGGTATGCTGAGTACAAATCACATGATAATTTTGTAATCAATTATGGCCGCTGCGCCGAAATCACAAAATTTCATGATGGGTATTGTTTAAGGGGGATTTTGGTACGCTGAGTACGAATCTCATGATAATTTTGCAATCCAATATGGCCGCCGCGCCGAAATCACAAAATTTTCGTGATGGGTATCGTTTAAGGGGTTTTTTGGTATGCTGAGTACGAATCACATGATAATTTTGCAATCCAATATGGCGGCCGCACCGAAATCACAAAATTTCATGATGGGTATCGTCTAAGGGGTTTTTTTGTATGCTGAGTACGAATCACATGATAATTTTGCAATCAAATATGGCCGCCGCGCCGAAATCACAAAATTTCATGATGGGTATTGTTTAAGGGGGATTTTGGTACGCTGAGTACGAATCACATTATAATTTTACAATCCAATATGGCCGCCGCGCCGAAATCACAAAATTGCATGATGGGTATCGTTTAAGGGTTTTTTTGGTATGCTGAGTACGAATCACTTGATAATGCCATATTGGATTGCAAAATTATCACGTGATTCGTACTCAGCATACCAAGAAACTCCTTAAACAATACCCATCATGAAATTTTGTGATTTCGGCGCAGCGGCCATAATTGATTACAAAATTATCATGTGATTCGTACTCACCATACCAAAAAACCCCTTAAACGATACCCATCATGAAATTTTTGTGATTTCGGCGCGGCGCCGCTTTCTGTTACCGGTTTCCATTTCGGAGTTTCCAGTTCTATGATCCGATTCAAAATCGCAATAAAACCATTTCTGCTAATGGTTTTGCACTAATTTTTTTAAAACCTTCTCCTGACAGAAACAAACACAACAAAAAAGAATTAGCGAAATCGGTCCAGCATTTCACGCGTGATGCCGTGACCACGGAAATCGGGCTTCATTTTTATATATTGTATACTCAATATCATCGAAGATTACAGGCATTATATTAAAATGCAATTCTGAACTAATTAAATGCTAAATCACAGTTTGCCACACTTATTTTTATGTTAGCATTAAATTTAATCTTGAAAAGAAGTGCCGAGTTTGGCGCTACATTAATGAGGGGTATTTAATACGTCAAACTGCAGCATCGGCAGCTTAAACCTTTCAAAAACCAGGCGGACGTCATTTTTTTTTTAAATGTCATGTATAGTGTTGCTATACGTGTAGAAACGAGATAGCAGCATTCACTAACCCCTTAGAGCGAGCGGAATGGAAAGACCAACGCACACAAACATAATTAATGTTTCGTCTGCTACTTATTGTACGTCTGTGTAGGAAACACGTAAACATGGGAGCCTTAAGAGACGTGTAATACTTGATGGTATCCTTGAGACAGAATAATGCATGTATACCGGTTACAGATGTGTTGGCTGTTTTGGGGACTTGTTCACAAACAGCCTATCGAGCAAAGCCTGAATGTAATAAATAAACAAATATTTTAGTATTATTTTTAAACTTTTTTTTTTTTTTTAATTTAAGAAATGTCAGAATATAAGTCAAAGAAATGTCAATAGTGAAATTAATAAGCAGGATGTCACTATAAATTAATAATTCAAATTACATACAATGTCAATTAACTAATTACAATTAATAAATTAAAAGTTGTCACATTAATTAAAATAATTTTATCAACTACCTATTCAAAAAACCCGCCCCTGACCGCTCCCGGCGCAAAAGTGCCCATTACACTCGCTGCGTTTCCACGCTGGATTGCAATGGCCAGCCTTTGCACCAAGAATGATCCGGACCGAGAGTCACCCGTGGTTTCTGTGAGCCTATGTCCAATCTCATTTATAAAAATCTTGGCTTCATTGCCCCAGCTCCCCAGGGTCTCCACCGCTACGGGCACAAAATAATAAATCGGTTCCAGTTCGGTGTATTTGGTCCTCTTCCTTGAGCTGGCCTCTTCCGCTGCGGCAGACGGGGAATGAACAGTGCGCCCGAGATGGCTGGCGGCGACTGTGCTGACGCAAGTTGCATCCCAGATAAGGCACCTGCCGTTTTTCCAGGGGATCAAGGTCAGCCCATCCGGTCTTTTACCGTCCGACCTGCTCAGACCCGGAGGCTCAAGCACGCAAGGTACGTTCGCCGACAAAAGGGCCCTGCGGATGATATCATTCAGAGCGTGGTGCCGCGGAAACCTCCCAGTACACCGCCGCCCGGCAACACAAAGCATAATGGCCATCCGCTTCCACCGTGGAACCGCAGGTGCATGTATGGGGTTCGCAGACCTTACAGCCCAGGCGAAAAGCTACTGCCACACGCAAGGAGTCGTTATCCAGCAGGGTGCCCAGGTGAGGCGAAGGTAACGCCTGCAACCACGCTCCAGATTTAGGTTGTGACACCGCCCGCAGTCTAGCCTTATCGGCTCCTGCCGCGCCCTCTAATAATTGAGCTTGAAGCCGTCTCACCCCCACATCATCCCATGCCCGCTGAAGTTGCCGCGTCTCAGGGATCGACGCACCCGCGCTGAGGACCAACCACGCTGACACAGCATCCGACGCAAAGGGCATGCTCCCCCCGTCACCATGAGATTTGAGTACAATAGTAACAAGGTTCGCGACCCCATGCGTAGACGCCAGGAAAGCCGGCAGACCCACATCACGTGCACAACGCACCCCGAGACCACCACATCGGATTGGCAGAGCAGCCTAAATCCACTGGTTATTATCCAGAGAAACGTTGAGGATTGCCTCCACAATTAATTTCAGTTGGTCGTCGTAGGAGGATACTTCCTCGGGACAGAGCCATGTTGGGGTGGTCCTCAATAAATAATTGACCTTTGGGAGCGCGAGACACATGCGCAATAAGACTATCGCAACATGCGCGGATACACCTTTAAGACGTTCGTGAGCGGTAAGGAGAAGCTTTTTTCTAGCATTGATGGCCTACGGAACTGCAGAGAGAAAAATTGGTGAACCTAAAAGGTGGAAGTCGGAAGAAGAAAGTTCCTTGAGGCCAGGTAGAATCGAGCTGAAATGAGAAAAGTGTGTACGATCCGCAGTACCGCATGGGAAGAATTCGCACTTCGAGGGATTCACCTCCAGACCCAGGTCACTTAGCCTTGGTACCAAAGCTTCCAGATCCTGTATCACGTCTTCCGGTTTGCCCCCGATAGTGCCATCGTCCAAGTACCAGATGTTAAGAGGAGATTTGAGATCGCGAATAGCTTTATGAACAGCCAGACTAAATACCAGTGGGCCGAGCGGATCTCCCTGTTGGGCTCCCACTTTTGAAAGAATGAGATTGTTATTCAAGAAAAGGTTGGAAGGAAGTCTGTAGACTTGATAAAGGAAAGGGTAGAGAGATGGAATTTTTTCCTTGACCTCACTCAACAAAACGTCCCTCTCCAAGGTGTTAAATGCGTTGCGAATATCTAACTTCAATACGACTGAGTCCTCGTTCCTCGGGTCCATGACAAACGCCCGCGTAGCGTGAATAGCGGTCTCACATCCCAGGCGCGTCCCAAAACCCAATTGGTGCGGCTGCAAGTAACCAGCCATATCTTCTTTGACGGCCCGGCAAGCCAATTTGGCGGTTAACCGGCGAAAAACGCTACCGACCGCTATTGGTCTTACGCCTCCATCTTTTTTGGCCAACGCAAAAAGGGAAGCCCCATACAGATATGGGCACACACTAGCGTTTACCCGACCCTCAAGCAAAAAGTTAACCAGTCTCGTTAAACATCCCAATAGGCGCCTACCGTTCTCTCCCGCTGACCTGCATAAAAAGAACCAAGCGCCGAAGTCACGTCCTCTTCGGTAACTGTCGTCGCAGCAACCGGTAAACCCGGATCAGGTGGAAAATTGGGCGAGCGTGAAGGAGCTGGATGCTTCAGTTCCATAGCGGCCAGCGTTTCAGGATCCCGCCGTGCGAAGGAATCGTCGGACACCAAAAGGCGGGCAGCGCCTCTCAAGTCAACCTGATCTGACCTTGGACATCCTGGAATACCATGTCTTCTATATGCTCCATCCAAATATTAGCCACTACTGGTGCTAATGGACTTCCCAGCACCAGTAGTGGCTAATATTTGGATGGAGCATTTAGAAGACATGGTATTCCAGGATGTCCAAGGTCAGATCAGGTTGTGGAAAAGGTATGTAGATGATATATTCTGCATATTTAAAGGCAACAGGGCAGGTGATTTGTTTTACCGAGTATCTCAACTCATTACACGTGAAAACACGGTTTACGTATGAACTAATAAACTTGAACGTAAAACTGTGCCAATTAAAACTGACGTAGTGAGTGTAGTGTGTCGCCGGCTTTATCCTTCGTTGTAATAACAACGGAGGGTAGTTCGACAAGAAATAACTTCGTGGTTTTTGTCGATCCTCGCCTCAGTCCAACCGCGACCACGGGCGCTGCAACGTGCTCGAAACGTCGGTAAATGTAAGTAACAAAGTATTTCGCGTGAAGTCCCGAATTCTATAAGTATAAATATTTTAGTAATTCTCATACAACATTATCTAGTCTACATTAAGGTAAAATAAGCTTGTCCTATGGAATTTAAATCACTGATAAACAGACTATTTCAAGCACAATAAAACAATCGCAGAATAAAACAATATGTAGGTGGGTACGCTGGCTGAATTAAATAGTTCCTATTGCGCAACTATTTACTGTAACAATTTTTTTTAATACTGGTGACAGATAAGTCCTGTTTGTCGTTTCGGGGACTTGTTTACAAACAGTCATAGAGCAACTCGACCTACGACTTTGATCGGGAGTGGTAACGCCATGCGCCATTCGGAAACTTTACCCTCTGTCAATACATACTCCAAATGGTATAACAAGTAATCACGCGTGAGTATGAAATTAAGTATCACTACCGACTGCGCCACAGAGGTAGTCATATTTTGTAAAATAGTGTATATTTTGTACAAAAATATTATAAATCAGAAAACTTCTTTTCATTTTGAATTACATGGTAAAATCTGAGAGTACTCCTTCATTTTTCCCATCCTAATTTTCTTAGGTGGCAGACAAGCTTACGGCCCACCGGAAGGTTGGTAACCGTAGTCTATAGACGTTTGCAACACCAGGGGCGCTACACACGCGCTGCCGACCCGGGCGCAGGTTGTGACGACCCACAGTTGAAATTTTTCAAGCCGCCCGTAAGGCCTTCAACTTGGCTTAACGACTGTCATTTTACTGACAACCGGGACCAACGGCTTATCGTGCCTTCCGAAGCACGGAAACGCTCGTAAATAAATGTCACAAAGTGGTCCACGTGGTGGTCACCCATCCATATCCGGCCATAGTAAATGTTGCTTACTGCAGTGATCGTTTACAGAACACTGAGTCCGCGGGGCCACGAGCGCTTCAAAAAGAACTACTCATCAAGAAGACTATTAAAGCATAGCCGCTATATTAGTATTTCTGGTGTTTTGTCTAAGTTCGACTAATGTGAAAATATGTCATTATTACTCTAATACATATACAATTTATGCAGGTACCTATGTCAATATTTACACTCAATATTAACTTCAATATATAACAGGTTTGTTATAATCTTAAACCCTAATCATGGTCAAAGTTCATTACACGACTTTTCTAACAAATCCAAACACAGCTATAATACGATGTTCAATTATGAAGTTACAGTTCATTTCTTACGACTCCATCATCAGATCAGTTTGACAGCACCATATTATTGTATTGTTATCAGAACTGCAAACATCTGCCAATTTTCATGACGCTACGATCCTTGGAAGATAGTTTAATTTAGTAACCTGAGATTCTATTGCATAGTTTTACAAGTCAATTAAAAAAGGGTTTGTTAAAACCTTGAAACCTAAGCCTGGTCAAAGTTCATTACAAGACTTTTCTGACGAATCCAAAAACAGATATAATACGATATTCTATCATGAAATTCCAGTGCACATCTTCCGGCTCTATCATCAGATCAGTTCGACAGTACCATATTATTGTATTGTCATCATAACTACATACAGCTGCCAATTTTCATGACGATACGATCCTTGGAAGCTGGTTAAATTAGCTACCTAAGATTCCACTTTTTCCATCGATGTTTCAGTGCCTATCTTCCGGCTCCATCATTATATCAGTTTGACAGTACCATATTATTGTATTGTCATCGGAACTACACACAGCTGCCAATTTTCATGACCCTACGATCCTTGGAAGCTGGTTAAATTAGCCACTTCCACTTATTTTCAGTGCCTATCTTCCGACTTCATCATCATATCAGTTTGACAGTACTTCAAAAATAACATGCAAAGCATATCTGACCTCTTTATTAGGTAAGTACTCTCTTTTATTATTCTGAATGCAAGGGGGCCGCAGTCAAACTTCTCTTATATAAAAAACAGCAATCTGGTACCTTCTATATAAATAGGTTGTATATAATATTTTGTTCTGAAGCTGGCAGAATATAATTAAAAAAAAACGATCAGCGTCACCTATTGGTAAAATCACTTTTTAAAGCTGTTTTATTCTCATTGCTGTTATGATAAAAGTGTATAAAGTAGCCTAAAACCATCTCTGAATCCTTTTGTATATCGTGTCCAATTTTGAGCTCAGTCGATTCAGTAAATTTTGAGTTTTTAATAAGTACTTAAACGCACACAACATTTTTATATATATAGATTTATAACAACAATGTTAGTAAATAGTTTGTAGTTGCATAGTTTTTAGATTCATTAATAAAATTGTAAACAGAGTATGTAAAAGAATAACCCGCTGAGTTTCTTGCCAGTTCTTCTCAGGTGGGTCGCGTTGTGAACTGGTGGTAACTTTTTGGTTTATATAAGTGACGGTTACAAGTGCATATGTATATGCATTGATAAATAAATGAATTTAGAATTTTGAAATAAAATTTTGTAACTATGTTAGTATATATTTGATTCACTAGGGCACTAAGCATGTGCGCGTCCTTGTAGCACTGTTCCGCAGAGCCAACGAAACACCACTCCCTGTGGCCAGAAGTCCTCTTCCATGACGAGATGCAGGTAACTGTTGGACACTGACGGTTTCGTGATGGTGCAAAGAAAAAAGCATCGTCGACAAACAGTCAAGAACCACTGTGATACAAGAGCCCACTACATCTATACGTGCTGAACACATGCCATGCTTTTCTCCAGGTCCGAGGCTGCTGTCAGCACTGGTGGAGTGGAGTTTTTGACACGGCTGGTATTGCTGGTAGAAACGACCGGTACGGGTGCAGGCAGGCGGGGACGCTAGCAACGCATTCCGCCGACTCTGCATTAGACGGCGACGACATCAAAACTGCTAACGCGAATAAATACCATAATAAAATAATAAAAACTATAAAAACACGGTGATTCCCATTAGTTCTATAGAACTGTGACGTCATAGAACTGTTGAAACGTTTTTCTCCCTGTTTTTCTATGATAGATCAGATGCAATTAAATTTGTCCCATTTGTTCCATAGAAAAAATAATACTTTTGCTTAATTGGAAACCTCGATCTCCATGTTCTACAAGTTCCCTTTTTACATGTTCCTAAATGCCTTTCACACATTTTTTATTCCAACTCCTATTTCCATAACTTTAACATACTGCCAATACATTTATTAGTTTTATATTTGCTACACCGCCATATAGTGTCTCCGCTCCGATATTCGATTTGTTTGTAGTATTCATATTTCTCAAGCTCTAACACCGTACCTTTACCTCTTCTTTTAAATAAAATATCCTCATATTTAACCTCCATTTCACATACTTCAAGGAAAGGTCAAGCGAAATGAAATAACACAAGTATTTAAGACAATTTAATTATTCATAATCATAATAGATAAAAGATCTGTCCAGCTAATTATTCCTCATTTGAATATAGAAGAGATTAGATAACTTTAACGACTGATCACAAAATAGAACAAATAGGACAAAATGTTTTAACAGTTCTATCGTAGTTCTATGGAACAAATACGACAAATTTAGTTGCATCTGATCTATCATAGAAAAACAGGGACAAAAATGTTCCAACAGTTCTATGACGTCACATTTCTATAGAACTAATGGGAGACACCCTAAAAACATGGAACGACCTGCCCGCACACGTTTTTCCCTCATCTTCCAAGAGTTCTTCAAGAGGAGCGTGAAGAAGCACATCACAGGGCTGCCAACTTAAGGACCACTGTCGAAAGTCTTAAGGACTGTGAGACTGGCCCCCAATCGCTAGAAGCGCCACGGCTTACCATCAGGCTGATGGCGACGTCAATTTGGCGAGCTAAATATTAAAAAAAAAACCGGCCTAACGCGAGTCGGGCTAGCTCGCGGAGGGTTCCGGAACAAAAATTACGTTTTTGGTGTGAAAAGATTCTAAGGGTCTCTCGATCCCTTAGACTTTTAATCTGATTTTAGTATTTGTTGTTATAGCAACAGAAATACATCATCTGTAAAAACTATAGCCTTGAGGGAATTCAGCAGTCTAACAAAGGAGTTTATTCACTACCAGAATTTATCACACAAATGGTTTTACAATGGGCAAATCGCGATACTGCTCGTATTTACAGTTATTTTTTTTAAGAATTATAATTTTCTAAGTGTTAGTATTTACGTGTTTTGCACAACAGTGATTTACGTAGGCACAGTCCCCCCGTTCCGCGATAATTTTCAAAAGAGTTTCAGAGGAGTTAGAGCTAGCCCTGACTCTACAGACGAGGGAGGCGGCGCATTTCCGCACTGTTGTATAAAAATAACTCTACTCGTGCCTGAGCGAAGATCCCCGACGCACTGCAGCGCCAGGGCAGCCTCATCAACCTCCTGAAGGCGTTGTTGTACTGGACTCGGAGAGCCCCGTGTGCCCTTTGTGTATTATTAGTCCACAGGCTGCACGTGTAAAATGATGTACAGAATGCTTTAAATAAAGTAATTTTAACCTCAGAAGAGCAGCGTACAAACCTGCGAGCTATCGCATTAGCCCGGACCGACAGGGCCCTCCGTTCCCTGTCAATATCAGCATTGTTCTTGGGTCCTGCGGTGATCAAGTGACCAAAGTATTTTAATTGATTGACTCGCTCGAGTGAGATACCTTCAAGCTTTATAGGTGGGACGTTATCACTGTCCCCAGCCCCGCGGGCCTCAAAAGCAATGTACTGACTTTTGACGTGATAGCGTCTTATAATTCGATGGAGCCGGCTGCACGCACGAAAAAATATGACATATGCGGCGTTACCTCGCTCTGAGCTGACCATTTATTTTAGTACATAAATGTTTTCTACAGATAGCGCTATAATCAATTGATTGTATTTTTATATTTACATTTACATTTACATGTATATTTTTTGACGTGACAACGTTTTATAATTCGATGGAGCTGGATGCACGCACGAAGAAACATGACGTATGCGGCTTTACCTCGCTCTGAGCTGGCCATTTATTTTAGTACATAAATGTTTTCTACAGATAGCGCTATAATCAATTGATTTTATTTTAACATATTGTATACATTTATTGTTAAAAATTACAGAGAAACATAATTATTACATATCTATATTTACATTATTACTATCTAAACTAAACCTAAATAAGGCCGGGATGCGGGGTCCTACTAACATCTTAAGGACCCCAATGGGTCGGATCCTCCTCGTGGTGCATCCTGGGCAACGGAGTAGCGACCACTCCCCTTCCTCTGTGGGAGAGTTGTGCTACTCTGGCTAATTCCGGCCGAGGCGGGAGTAACCCACCCGTGGGTTGCTCGGTGGTGTGTGTTGCTGCCGGCCGTGCCGTTATTCACGGCCGGCAGCAGCAATGCTGGGTCGCCGTCGCTTCGCCACGTTTGCTGGCAAGACGATGGCGGCAAAGTGGGAGAGGCACTGCGTGGGGGGCGAGAGTTTGGGTAAATGCTCCCGCCCTGCCATGCAGTTCGGGCTGCCGACCGTGAATAACGGCGCGACCGGCGGCAACAGTGCTTGGCCGCTGTCACCTCGCCAGTTGGCGAGGTGATGGCGGCAAAGCGGGAGGTGCACTGTGCGGGGGAGCGGGAGTAACGGATAATGCTCCCGCTCTGCCGTGCAGTTCGGGGGCGCCGCGGTGAGGAGTCACTGCGCGCCCCCGATTGTTTCTTGACCGTGGGCGTAAGGTCGGGGGACCCCGCCCACCAACGGTCACATGGCGGTGGGCACCTTTCCCGTGTTCCGGGGGTTCCCATTAGCGCACGCCTGCGCCAGCCGCTCTCTGTCTCCTCTATTACAGAGGGGCGCTCGAGAGCGGTGCAGGCGTGGTCTTCAGCTCCTTAGGGAGCTTTGGGGAGCCGCCCATCTGGCTCCCCCGAGGAGAGCCCCGAGTAAACGGGGCGCCCCTAGCCGGGTCGACGTGAATAATCTTTTGATATCCCTCGGCCCGGCTAAAGGGTGAGGAGGAACACCGCGGGGTTTAGTGGGTAGGACGGTCCATTCCGGACCGGGCCGGGAGTCCCACACACCATCCCAGCTGCC
Source organism: Miltochrista miniata (assembly GCA_933228765.1). Lineage (NCBI taxonomy): Eukaryota > Metazoa > Arthropoda > Insecta > Lepidoptera > Erebidae > Miltochrista > Miltochrista miniata. The sequence goes on along the minus strand of OW121752.1, from coordinate 29,083,697 downwards.
CCCGCAGCTGGGATGAAGGAGCGTAAATGCGTTCACCGCGTCAACAAAAAAAAAAAAAACCTAAATAAGGCCCCCGTGGCATTGTGCCCAAAAGACTAGCAGCATTCCCCCTTTGAATAGCTGCCAGCCCTTGGGTCACCAGATGACTCCACAAGGCGCTTTTTCAAATTCTTGAAAAATTTTTGCGCATTGTGACCCCATGGACCTAGGGTCTCGACACCGACTGGACAAAAACGATACGATGAGTCGAGACTCTTATAACGGGTGTTTTTTTTAGAGGTATAGAACTTTAAGTTGCCACCACTTTTTTAACTGGCGGTAATTTTGTCAACTGTCAAGTGATTTATGTTTAGTTTGGTTTGGCATTTCAACATGAATAGACTGACGCCGGAACAACGCTTCCAAATTGTGCAAATTTATTTTGAAAAGCATGGTTCTGTCCGAGAAACGTATTGCGATTTTCATAAGCAAATTTTGTTGAGCGATGAAGCCTACTTTTGGATGAATGGATACGTCAATAAACAAAATTGCCGTATTTGGGGTGATGATAATCCTCAAGCGTATGTTGAGACACCGTTACATCCAGAAAATCTGACTGTGTGGTGTGCTTTATGGGCTGGTGAAATAATTGGTCCGTACTTCTTTAAAAACGATGCTGACCAGAACGTTACAGTTAATGGTGACCGCTATAGAGCGATGATTACTGACTTTTTCGTTCATCAATTGAATAACCATGATGTGCAGGAGTTGTGGTTTTAACAAGACGGTGCAACATGGCACACAGCTCGTGTCACAATTGATTTATTGAAGGAAACGTTTGGTAACCGCATAGTTTCACGTTTTGGTACCGTGGTTTGGCCTACAGGATCGTGCAATTTAACGCCACTTGACTATTTTCTGTGGGGATATGTGAAGTCGCTAGTCTACGCCGATAAACCCGAAACGATTGACCCCTTGCAGGACAACATTCGGCGCGTTATTGCCGATATACGGCCACAAATGTTGGAAAATGTCATCGAAAATTGGACCTCTGGATTAGACTACGTCTGAGCCAGCCGTGGCGGTCATATGCCAGAAATCATATTTAAATTATAATGCCAGAAAATTGTCTTTCGAATAAAGTCAATTTCATATCAATAAAAAAAATCCCTTTTGTTTTATTCCATTTCAAAGTTCTATACCTCTAAAAAAACACCCTTTATTTATTAATTTTAATATTTTCAGCCGCTTCCGCTGCTGCACTGGCTTTTAATTTTGTTTTAGGAAGATGGGACGGGGCTAGAGTGTCAACACAAGTTGCATCCCACACCAGGACCCGACCCATCTCCCACGGTATCAAAGTTATACCATCCGGTCTCTTGCCATCGTCTCTGAAAACGCCGTTTGGCTCTAAGAGCGCAGGCACATTGGCGGTGGCAAGAGCACGGCGGATGATGTCATTCAGCGCAGCGTGGCGTGAGAAGCGGCCTGCGCTCTTTAAACATGAAAGACCATGATGCCCCAAAGTGTCAACGTTAAAACCGCAGGGGCATCGATGTGGAGCGCAAAGCGTGACGCCAAGTCTCAAACCAACTGAAATTCTTAGGATGTCCGGTTCCAAAAAAGTTCCGGTGTTGGCTGTAGGGAAAGCTTTCAACCAATCAACGGATTCCTTTCTATTGAGCGCTAATAATCTGGCCCGATCCGGGCCTAAGCTAGCATTTAAAAAGGAGTCAAAGGTTAATTTTGACATAGCGTCGTCCCAGCTCCGTTGTAAATTTGGATGGGTGGGTAAATTTTGTCCCGGACAAGCCATTAGCCAAGCATTCTTGGCATCTGTAAGGCCAGTCGTCTCATAGTCTGTAAGACAATTCGTCAGAATTTTACCTACGAGACTCGACGTGGCATGTACAGATGACAAAAAGGCTGGTAAAGCCACACTAGAAATTTTGCGGATCCCTAGCCCACTATATTTAATGGGAAGAGATGCCTAGGACCAAGATTGTTCGCTCAGTTGTATATTGAGAATTGATTCCAAAGAAGATTTGATTAGCGAATCAATAGAAAATAAATGACTTTGATGTTTCCAAAAAGGACAACAGCGAAGCAAATAAATAGATTTGGGAACAAACATACAAAATTTCAGAATTGTGATTGCGTAATGTGAACTAATAGAATGTAGCCGATCTACATTGGATTCAAATTTTGAAATTTTTTGTGCTATTAACTCGGGAATAGCATCTTCAAATACCCCTATATTTACCCTAGGAGGTAAAGATTCTCTCTGCTAACAATTTTAATATTCGGACATAGGGAATTGAATTTTTCACCGAGTTCCGAATTGATGTGATTATTATGAATATATAATTCACACTTATTAAAATTTAATTCCAAACCAATTAAATGAAATTTATTTTTAATTTCTATAAGATCTGACAGAACAAAAACTGCATCACCTCCAAGAGTCCCGTCATCTAAATACCAGACGTTAAATTTTGACTTTAAATTTTGAATGATGGGGTTAATGGCTAGGCTAAAAATGGCTGGTCCGAGGGGATCACCCTGCTGGCAACCGACTTCAGAAGAAAGTTCGTTGCATTTATACATTAACTAGCTGACCCTCGCAACTTCGTTTACGTCACATAAGGTTTGCGAAAGGAGAGGTACTTCTTCATCATACTCATCAAGCAGCGTGTGTGAAACGGCCCTGTTTGCTTAATCATAAAAGAGCTTAAAGATTAAGTCTATTCTAAAACAATTCAGTCCCCGCCTTCGGCGCGGACTGATGACACGCTTCTGGGAAGTCGAGAGTGATCCCAGGAGTTCCCAGGCGGTTCAGTAGTTTAGGTGAGGGTACACAATTTGTCCTGGAGTCAATAATGCAAATACTACAGAGTATTATTATTTTTATTTCAATTCCACAATATTAAAACTTATATCCAACTTAAAAACCAGGTACTCATCCGAATCCTTCAGGGATGGGACTTCCTTCCTTCAGGAATATGTACAATATAAGAATATGGCTCTACGCATATATTATTCATAAATAGCTGCCTTACGGGTATAGGCAGGGTTTTTAAACAAAGACTTGGAAGCTCATTCTGAAAAGAACAAACAATATATTTTATATACACCCTCTTCAAGCATAGATTTCCCTAAACTTTCCCTTACTATTATTTTTAACCCCATTTTAAAACATTTAATATACAAAGAACATTACCCCCTTTTCTAAATTTCACAACGCCTGCCTGATAAAATACATTTACTTAAAATATTCTTTTTTTACATGAATTTTACCCACACTTAAATTACTAAATAAACTTAAGTAATGCAATTGATGCTTACCAGAGCTTCCGTTTTCACATATAAAAATTTAGTTAAATACTTGGGCTATTAAGCCACTCACTGATTATTTCAGTGGAATATATTTTACAGAATAATTTACTTTGATGTAAATTTTCTTCGACAGTATGAAGTAAAATAAAAAATTTAGTTAGTTCCTGATTTTTTCTATTCTACTAATGCGCACGCCTATATATAGCTTACATTCCACCATATCTCCTTCCATCAAATATCCCTACTATTACACTATTAAGGACACACCCCTTATACCGACCTAAGTATAACCATTATACCTACGCTTAATAGCGCCTAATAAACTAATTACAGCAAATCTATGATTTACGCCACAATATCCCCTCCCCAAGAGAAAATTTTGTCCCTATAGACAAAATTTAAAAATACTAATTCAATTTAAAAAAATTGAATTAGTATATAACAATCAATCTATAACAACTGTATTACTTAGATAATGTCTCCCAAAATAAATAATTTAAATATTCCAATAGAGTAACTCTGATGGTGTTCACAAGATAGATAGAAGAAAAGACGTATTTAAGGCTTAATATTAAGAAATCCAGGTAATACGAACCGCCTGAATGTAATATAGAATATGGCTTAAATTGAAGACTGAGATTTCTATAACCGTCTCAGAGAAGAAAATTTATATAACAACATATGCAACGATGTAATAACATTGTATATGTCTATATAACTGAATGCAATATATTTGCATATGATAAGCAAGCCTTTAAGAGCTTCCTATAGTACCACGTAAATCTGCGAGGGCAAGCTTACCGCTTCCGAGTGGCAGTATTTACTACAAAAAAAACCAAGAAACCGAAATATAGCACTGAATACACCTACAGAATCATCCTACCAGAATTCCAACCAAAAATATACAAACAACCCAAAAAAAAAATCACATTTACCAACCTTAACATTTCACTGAAATCCAAATCCAATATGTAATAACGTTTTCAAAACGTATGCATCACTATTAACATAATGCATGTGCATAAAACTTTCATAACTTTGTAATTCTTAATACTTTGTAATTTTATAAACTCACGGCACGTACACAACTTTCACATAACATGACAATGAATTCACAATGTAACCTCAAGCTTAACAATATTTTGAGGTACCCTCATAAATTTTCACAATTATTCATAAGGTCTCTTACACACTGACTTAAATTTCTCGTGTATGTTTGACTGTCCGCGACAACATCCTAAAGTAATTTAACGTTCATTTTTAAATAACTGACCTGACATTGTTATTCTTGTCTTACTTACTTTAATTTAACTTGATAAAAATCTAAAAATTAAATGAAGTTAATTTTGTTCTAGAATAGGGGAAAAAAAATTTTTAGCGACGCATTTATGTGTATGCAAAGTAACTACTGACTATTTCAACTTTCATAACTCACCAGACTCACCCATTCCTTTGAATAATGTGCCTTTCATACTCTCATATTCATACCTTTCATACATTCATACATCCTCATACATTTCACGCTCATAAAATACCCATGCACACTTGTGTCATCAATACAATCACATGATGACGCAATTCTTATATACAAGAGAATTTAGCTTTATTTTACACTAAATCTCAACATTATTCATTAAAACCGTATCCTGTCCTTACGCTTATGGAATTATGATATGAAATGCAGTCTGTAAGAACCCTAACGATATTCACATGATATTCACAACTACCCATACTTAGGAGAAAAAATGATACTACGATTTACTTAGAAAATATTTTTGGTTATGAAGTTAATTTATTGAATTATTTTATGCAGATTGTAATTAATTATTCTTTGTAATTATATTTTTTAAATATTCGTATTGCTAACTACTATGCAGCATTTTTGAAATGATGTAATGATGAACTTTGTAACCTACCCCAAAGATTTTTTATATTACTAAGGTGGCTATCGATATAGAAAATATATAACTTTATGAAGGTGGCAAACAAACATACGGCCCACCAGAAGGACTGGCGGTCACCGCAGCCTATGAACATTTGCCTTACCATAGGCGACAAACTCATGCTGCCGACCCAGTAAAACCCTTTTACGACCCTTTTTAAAGAACCCCATACTATTTTTGCCGTAGAAACCGGCTCATAACCGCGAATTACTACTTTATCAGTTAATTTATTTTTATTTAGCAAGAAATACCTAATTTTATTGATATCCATATTAAACGGCTCTGGTAAGCACCGAATCACTCACAATTTTTAATACACAAATCACTTTCTCTATTCACATAGAACTACAATATCATTCAGATTTTCCTGAAACAATACACAAATTATACAAAACAAAACCTACCGTGAATGTTTTGCATTCATGTATCTTTAAAACATTAACAACAATTTTACTTTTACAATAAGGTTCGTAACAATTTTATTAATGTGGGTATATTTTTTGCGTTAAATTTATTACAAGGAATATTAAAAACAATGAGGGTAGAATTTTTTTCTTATGATGAACAATACAAAATATGAATATGACTATAAGCCAACATTTATATAATAAAAGATATTCTACTATTACAGTTTGAAATAAAAAAAAAAACTGCAATTAAATTTGGGGACAAGCTACGTTAATAAAAATGATGTTGAGAATTTTCCAATTTCGGAATACCCGTTTAGCCAAAAATGTAAACTGCAAATAAAAAGTTCAAAATTCGGGCATCCAGACTAGCATAGGCCAAGGGCGTCTAATCCTTGAGGTAGCACTAATTTCGGGGGAGGCTACCTGCTAGCGGGTAACACCTTACAATAAAAATTATTAATTATATAGGAGTCACTAGACCCAGCAAATCTGTAATACCCAAATAAGCTATCAACTCCAGGACAATTAATTAAGTTCGGGCGCCATGACACGCTTCTGGGAAGTCGAGAGTGATCCCAGGAGTTCCCAGGCGGTTCAGTAGTTTAGGTGAGGGTACACAATTTGTCCTGGAGTCAATAATGCAAATACTACAGAGTATTATTATTTTTATTTCAATTCCACAATATTAAAACTTATATCCAACTTAAAAACCAGGTACTCATCCGAATCCTTCAGGGATGGGACTTCCTTCCTTCAGGAATATGTACAATATAAGAATATGGCTCTACGCATATATTATTCATAAATAGCTGCCTTACGGGTATAGGCAGGGTTTTTTAAACAAAGACTTGGAAGCTCATTCTGAAAAGAACAAACAATATATTTTATATACACCCTCTTCAAGCATAGATTTCCCTAAACTTTCCCTTACTATTATTTTTAACCCCATTTTAAAACATTTAATATACAAAGAACATTACCCCCTTTTCTAAATTTCACAACGCCTGCCTGATAAAATACATTTACTTAAAATATTCTTTTTTTACATGAATTTTACCCACACTTAAATTACTAAATAAACTTAAGTAATGCAATTGATGCTTACCAGAGCTTCCGTTTTCACATATAAAAATTTAGTTAAATACTTGGGCTATTAAGCCACTCACTGATTATTTCAGTGGAATATATTTTACAGAATAATTTACTTTGATGTAAATTTTCTTCGACAGTATGAAGTAAAATAAAAAATTTAGTTAGTTCCTGATTTTTTCTATTCTACTAATGCGCACGCCTATATATAGCTTACATTCCACCATATCTCCTTCCATCAAATATCCCTACTATTACACTATTAAGGACACACCCCTTATACCGACCTAAGTATAACCATTATACCTACGCTTAATAGCGCCTAATAAACTAATTACAGCAAATCTATGATTTACGCCACACTGAATTATTTTACAATAGCTTTAATCATTAAGCTCTTTTATGATTAAGCCAACACGCCCGTTTAGAATTACCCTCACATTCAAAGGAATCCTTGAATTCCAGGTTTTGCAAAAGTTGAGATGTCTCTAATTCCTGAACTACAAAACCTTCAACGTTGGCACTTGTGTGAAATATTCTTTAAAGTATTTCCTTTATAACACTGAAAAAATTTTTGGAATCGGACCACGAATTGAGCAGTTACAACTAAAAAACCGTTTTGTCTTTCATCCCCTCTCCCAAAGGAACCGCGCAAAATATGGGGATCAAAAGTATTCAAGAACCTTCCTTGGACAATAAGCTCAGACTGTACCATGTATCATTCAAATCGGTTCAGTAGTTTCGGCGTGATACTTATTCGGGATACAGACAGACAGACAGACAGACAGACATGAAAATTTTAAATTACGTTTTCGGCTTCGGTATCGATTAGAGAACGCCCTACACTTCAAATTTTCAAAATATCTTCCATGTACAGACTCTCGACCCTCAACAGTTTTATTATAAGTATAGATAGAAGAAGATTCAAAAGAAACGTTGAATTCTAGATTTACCGAAAGTTTAGATGCCCCTAATTTCTGAACTACATAACCCTCAATATTGAAAATTGTATGGAATAATGCTTAAAGTACTCCCTTTCAGACTCCAAACAAATATTTGAAATCGAACCACGCAGTGAGAAATTATAGCTAAAAACCTATTTTGCCTTTCATCCCCTCTCCTGAAGGAACCGCGCAAAATATCGGAATCAAAAGTATCTAAGAACGTTCCTCGGACTATAAGCTTAGATCGTACAAAGTATCATTCAAATCGGTTCAGTAGTTTCGGCGTGATACTTAGTCGGGATACAGACAGACAGACAGACAGACAGACAGACAGACAGACAGACAGACAGACATGAAAATTTTAAATTACATTTTCGGCTTCAGTATCGATTAGAGAACGCCCTACACTTAAAATTTTCAAAATATCTTCCATGTACAGACTCCAGACCCTCTACAGTTTTATTATAAGTATAGATTTGGAAGGTTCGTGATAACAGTTAAGTAAATAGTTATAAATTTCAGGAACATTGCTTCTAATTTCTGACAGCAGGATGTCACGGTTTACCGAATTAAAAGCATTTTTGACATCAATTTTCAGCAAAACCTCACACTCACCTTTATTAAGGTAGGTGCGTAAGGCGTGGACCGCCGCCTCACACCCACCTTTGGTACCAAACCCTAATTGAGTCGGTTCAAATTTTTGTTGTAATTTTGACAAGATGTATCGGACAGAAATTTTGGATGCTAAACGCCTAAAAGTGGACCCAACAGCAATAGGACGGACTCCTCCGTCTTTTTTAGTGAGAGCAATGAGATTAGCTCCAGAGATAACAGGAGCGAGGTTTACTAATTTTGTTAAACAACCGATGAGGTGCTTAGCTGCATCACCCACACAGTGAGAGGTTAGGTCTTTTAGGTGTTGTGGAGAAAGACCGTCAAGACCAGCTGCTGATCCGACTTTAAAAGCATTAATCGCACTCACTGTGTCCTTATCCTGTGCAAATTATTATTATTATTTTATTTTTATATTTATATTTACATGTATATCTTTTGACGTGACAACGTTTTATAATTCGATGGAGCCGGCTGCACGCACGAAAAAAACGTGAGGTATGCGGCGTTACCTCGCTCTGAGGCGTTCCATTTAAGGCTGAGTTGTCACGTTCAACTATCGTCAGTAAACCGACTTTACAGACAACAGATTTTTCTTTATATTATATAGTCTATAATATGCCCATGTTCTGCAGCCTTGGTTTCACACGTGGCCAATGACTTCCTCAAGCCACTGACTGACGCACTCAGCAGAACCATGTTATCCGCATAACTTAAGTTATTGATACATGTTCCGCCTATGTGACACCCGACACGCTGGCTGCTCAGTGCCTCAATCAGTGCATTAATATACAAATTGAAGAGTACTGGCGAGCTTAACCCTCCCTGCCTCACACCGCACTCTAGCTTATATGGCTCAGATAAAGCTCCGGCCCATCTAACACTATATTTACCTAATTTCTATACCAGTACCGCAGTGTATCCAGGAGATCCTTAGGAATACCCTAGATCTCGGAGCTTTCTCCAAAGTACTCCGTAGGAAACCAGGTCAAAGGCCTTCGTCATGTCTAGGAAACCACAGACTTACAATTAGTAGCAGACAAAGCATTAGAGATTGAAAAGTACGCCAAAACTAACACATATAAAAACCACACACACTAACGCAACTACAGGGAAGGAGTTAGACGCCTTGTTCAATAATATTTATTTTAATGAAATAAGAGTATCTTAAAATACCTCTTTTAAGGTTCCGTAGCCAAATGGCAAAAAACGGAACCCTTATAGATTCGTCATGTCTGTCTGTCTGTCCGTCCGAATGTCACAACCACTTTTCTCAGAAACTATAAGACCTATGCACTTGAAACTTGGTAGGTAGATGTATTCTGTGAACCGCATTAAAATTTTTAAATAAAACTAAAAAAAAAGCAGTCAATTTTGGGGTTCCCCATACTCAGAACTGAAACGAAAAGATTTTTTTTCATCAAACCCATACGTGTGGGGTATCCATAGATAGGTCTTCAAAAATGCTATTGAGGCTAAAGCACCTTTAGAAAAAAATGATGTTACAAAACATCATTTTTTTCTAAAGGTGCTTCCTCACCGGGAGCATTCGCGCGTAATGTTACGAGTCGAGAATTACAGCCAGTGTGGGAGGTGAACCGAGCATTGCAATGCGCACCTTGTAATGATACAAGACGAGGTTACAGCAGTGAAGCAGGTGATCCGAGCATTTGTGCAATGCCCGCCTTGTAATGATACAATGTGTAACGTTTTGATCCAACTCGTAACATCAATGCGCTTTTTTTGTTGCGGCTGGCCGGCCGCACACTGGTCCGTATTATAAATAGGTGGACATACGATCTAAGATGCCAAACGCTTTTGGGAAAAAAATAGTAGTACGAGTACGAATTTCAGGTTAATTTTGCAATCCAATATGGCCGCCGCGCCACCATTGTAAAATTTCATGTTGGATATCGTTTATGGGGTTTTTTGGTATGCTGAGTACGAATTTCAGGTTAATTTTGCAATCCAATATGGCCACCGCGCCACCGTTGTAAAATTTCATGTTGCATATCATATAAGGGGTTTTTTGGTATGCTGAGTACGAATTTTGGGTTAATTTTGCAATCCAATATGGCCGCCGCGCCGAATTCACAAAATTTCATGATGGGTATTGCTTAAGGGTATTCTTGGTATGCTGAGTACGAATCACGTGATAATTTTGCAATCCAATATGAGCGCCGCGCCGAAATCACAAAATTTTCGTGATGGGTATCGTTTAAGGGGTTTTTTGGTATGGTGAGTACGAATCACATGATAATTTTGCAATCCAATATGGCGGCCGCGCCGAAATCACAAAATTTCATGATGGGTATCGTCTAAGGGGTTTGTTTTGTATGCTGAGATCGAATAACATGATAATTTTGCAATCCAATATGGCCGCCACGCCGAAATCACAAAATTCATGATGGGTATCGTTTAAGGGGTTTTTTGGTATGCTGAGTACGATAAACATGATAATTTTGCAATCCAATATGGCCGCCGCGCCGAAATCACAAAATTTCATGATGGGTATCGTCTAAGGGGTTTTTTGTTATGCTGAGTACGAATCACATGATAATTTTGCAATCCAATAAGGCCGCCACGCCGAATTCACAAAATTTCATGATGGGTATCGTTTAAGGAAGATTTTGGTACGCTGAGTACGAATCACATGATAATTTTGCAATCCAATATGGCCGCCGCGCCGAATTCACAAAATTTCATGATAGGTATCGTCTAAGGGGTTTTTTTTGTATGCTGAGATCGAATAACATGATAATTTTGCAATCCAATATGGCCGCCACGCCGAAATCACAAAATTCATGATGGGTATCGTTTAAGGGGTTTTTTGGTATGCTGAGTACGATAAACATGATAATTTTGCAATCCAATTTGGCCGCCGCGCCGAAATCACAAAATTTCATGATGGGTATCGTCTAAAGGGTTTTTTGGTATGCTGAGTACAAATCACATGATAATTTTGTAATCAATTATGGCCGCTGCGCCGAAATCACAAAATTTCATGATGGGTATTGTTTAAGGGGGATTTTGGTACGCTGAGTATGAATCTCATGATAATTTTGCAATCCAATATCGCCGCCGAACCACCGTTGTAAAATTTCATTTTGGATATCGTGAAAGGGGTTTTTTGGTATCTCAGCATACTGACAGAAATCTCGCAACAGTGGCGCGGTGGCCATATTGGATTGCAAAATTAACCTGAAATTCTTATTCAGTATTCCGAAAAACCCCATAAACAATATCCAACATGAAATTTAACAACGGTGGCGCGGCGGCCATATTGGATTGCAAAATTATCATGAGATTCGTACTCAGCGTACCAAAATCCCCCTTAAACGATACCCATCATGATATTTTGTGATTACGGCGCAGCGGCCATATTGGATTGCAGAATTATCATGTGATTCGTACTCAGCATACCAAAAAACCCCTTAAACGATACCCATCATGAAATTTTGTGACTTCGGCGCGGCGGCCATATTGGATTACAAAATTATCATGTGATTCGTACTCAGCATACCAGAAAACCCCTTAGACGATACCCATCATGAAATTTTGTGATTTCGGCGCGGCGGCCATATTGGATTGCAAAATTATCATGTGATTCGTACTCAGCATACCAAAAAAACTCTTAAACGATACCCATCATGAAATTTTGTGATTTCGGCGCGGCGGCCATATTGGATTGCAAAATTATAATGTGATTCGTACTAAGCGTACCAAAATCCCCCTTAAACAATACCCATCATCAAATTTTGTGATTTCGGCGCGGCGGCCATATTTGATTGCAAAATTATCATGTGATTCGTACTCAGCATACAAAAAAACCCCTTAGACGATACCCATCATGAAATTTTGTGATTTCGGCGCGGCCGCCATATTCGATTGCAAAATTATCTTGTGATTCGTACTCAGCATACCAAAAAACCCCTTAAACGATACCCATCACGAAAATTTTGTGATTTCGGCGCGGCGGCCATATTGGATTGCAAAATTATCATGAGGTTTGTACTCAGCGTACCAAATTTCCCCTTAAACGATACCCATCATGAAATTTTGTGATTTTGGCGCGGCGGCCATATTGGATTACAAAATTATCATGTGATTCGTACTCAGCATACCAAAAAACCCCTTAGACGATACCCATCATGAAATTTTGTGATTTTGGCGCGGCGGCCATATTGGATTGCAAAATTATCAAGTGATTCGTACTCAGCATACCAAAAAAACCCTTAAACGATACCCATCATGCAATTTTGTGATTTCGGCGCGGCGGCCATATTGGATTGTAAAATTATAATGTGATTCGTACTCAGCGTACCAAAATCCCCCTTAAACAATACCCATCATGAAATTTTGTGATTTCGGCGCGGCGGCCATATTTGATTGCAAAATTATCATGTGATTCGTACTCAGCATACAAAAAAACCCCTTAGACGATACCCATCATGAAATTTTGTGATTTCGGTGCGGCCGCCATATTGGATTGCAAAATTATCATGTGATTCGTACTCAGCATACCAAAAAACCCCTTAAACGATACCCATCACGAAAATTTTGTGATTTCGGCGCGGCGGCCATATTGGATTGCAAAATTATCATGAGATTCGTACTCAGCGTACCAAAATCCCCCTTAAACAATACCCATCATGAAATTTTGTGATTTCGGCGCAGCGGCCATAATTGATTACAAAATTATCATGTGATTCGTACTCACCATACCAAAAAACCCCTTAAACGATACCCATCACGAAATTTTTGTGATTTCGGCGCGGCGCCCATATTCGATTGCAAAATTATCACGTGATTCGTACTCAGCATACCAAGAAACTCCTTAAGCAATACCCATCATGAAATTTTGTGATTTCGGCGCGGCGGCCATATTGGATTGCAAAATTATCACGTGATTCGTACTCAGCATACCAAGAAACTCCTTAAACAATACCCATCATGAAATTTTGTGATTTCGGCGCAGCGGCCATAATTGATTACAAAATTATCATGTGATTCGTACTCACCATACCAAAAAACCCCTTAAACGATACCCATCACGAAATTTTTGTGATTTCGGCGCGGCGCCCATATTGGATTGCAAAATTATCACGTGATTCGTACTCAGCATACCAAGAAACTCCTTAAGCAATACCCATCATGAAATTTTGTGATTTCGGCGCGGCGGCCATATTGGATTGCAAAATTATCATGAAATTCGTACTGAGCGTACCAAAATCCCCCTTAAACAATACCCATCATGAAATTTTGTGATTTCAGGGCGGCGTCCATATTGGATTGCAAAAGTATCATGAGATTCGTACTCAGCGTACCAAAATCCCCCTTAAACGATACCCATCATGAAATTTTGTGATTTCGGCGCGGCGGCCAAATTGGATTGCAAAATTATCATGACATGTGATTCGTACTCAGCGTACCAAAATCCCCCTTAAACGATACCCATCATGAAATTTTGTGATTTCGACGCGGCGGCTATATTGGATTGCAAAATTATCTCTTAGTCTTTCTGTTACCGGTTTCCATTTCGGAGTTTCCAGTTCTATGATCCGATTCAAAATCGCAATAAAACCATTTCTGCTAATGGTTTTGCACTAATTTTTTTAAAACCTTCTCCTGACAGAAACAAACACAACAAAAAAGAATTAGCGAAATCGGTCCAGCATTTCACGCGTGATGCCGTGACCACGGAAATCGGGCTTCATTTTTATATATTGTATACTCAATATCATCGAAGATTACAGGCATTATATTAAAATGCAATTCTGAACTAATTAAATGCTAAATCACAGTTTGCCACACTTATTTTTATGTTAGCATTAAATTTAATCTTGAAAAGAAGTGCCGAGTTTAGCGCTACATTAATGAGGGGTATTTAATACGTCAAACTGCAGCATCGGCAGCTTAAACCTTTCAAAAACCAGGCGGACGTCATTTTTTTTTTAAATGTCATGTATAGTGTTGCTATACGTGTAGAAACGAGATAGCAGCATTCACTAACCCCTTAGAGCGAGCGGAATGGAAAGACCAACGCACACAAACATAATTAATGTTTCGTCTGCTACTTATTGTACGTCTGTGTAGGAAACACGTAAACATGGGAGCCTTAAGAGACGTGTAATACTTGATGGTATCCTTGAGACAGAATAATGCATGTATACCGGTTACAGATGTGTTGGCTGTTTTGGGGACTTGTTCACAAACAGCCTATCGAGCAAAGCCTGAATGTAATAAATAAACAAATATTTTAGTATTATTTTTAAACTTTTTTTTTTTTTTTAATTTAAGAAATGTCAGAATATAAGTCAAAGAAATGTCAATAGTGAAATTAATAAGCAGGATGTCACTATAAATTAATAATTCAAATTACATACAATGTCAATTAACTAATTACAATTAATAAATTAAAAGTTGTCACATTAATTAAAATAATTTTATCAACTACCTATTCAAAAAACCCGCCCCTGACCGCTCCCGGCGCAAAAGTGCCCATTACACTCGCTGCGTTTCCACGCTGGATTGCAATGGCCAGCCTTTGCACCAAGAATGATCCGGACCGAGAGTCACCCGTGGTTTCTGTGAGCCTATGTCCAATCTCATTTATAAAAATCTTGGCTTCATTGCCCCAGCTCCCCAGGGTCTCCACCGCTACGGGCACAAAATAATAAATCGGTTCCAGTTCGGTGTATTTGGTCCTCTTCCTTGAGCTGGCCTCTTCCGCTGCGGCAGACGGGGAATGAACAGTGCGCCCGAGATGGCTGGCGGCGACTGTGCTGACGCAAGTTGCATCCCAGATAAGGCACCTGCCGTTTTTCCAGGGGATCAAGGTCAGCCCATCCGGTCTTTTACCGTCCGACCTGCTCAGACCCGGAGGCTCAAGCACGCAAGGTACGTTCGCCGACAAAAGGGCCCTGCGGATGATATCATTCAGAGCGTGGTGCCGCGGAAACCTCCCAGTACACCGCCGCCCGGCAACACAAAGCATGATGGCCATCCGCTTCCACCGTGGAACCGCAGGTGCATGTATGGGGTTCGCAGACCTTACAGCCCAGGCGAAAAGCTACTGCCACACGCAAGGAGTCGTTATCCAGCAGGGTGCCCAGGTGAGGCGAAGGTAACGCCTGCAACCACGCTCCAGATTTAGGTTGTGACACCGCCCGCAGTCTAGCCTTATCGGCTCCTGCCGCGCCCTCTAATAATTGAGCTTGAAGCCGTCTCACCCCCACATCATCCCATGCCCGCTGAAGTTGCCGCGTCTCAGGGATCGACGCACCCGCGCTGAGGACCAACCACGCTGACACAGCATCCGACGCAAAGGGCATGCTCCCCCCGTCACCATGAGATTTGAGTACAATAGTAACAAGGTTCGCGACCCCATGCATAGACGCCAGGAAAGCCGGCAGACCCACATCACGTGCACAACGCACCCCGAGACCACCACATCGGATTGGCAGAGCAGCCTAAATCCACTGGTTATTATCCAGAGAAACGTTGAGGATTGCCTCCACAATTAATTTCAGTTGGTCGTCGTAGGAGGATACTTCCTCGGAACAGAGCCATGTTGGGGTGGTCCTCAATAAATAATTGACCTTTGGGAGCGCGAGACACATGCGCAATAAGACTATCGCAACATGCGCGGATACACCTTTAAGACGTTCGTGAGCGGTAAGGAGAAGCTTTTTTCTAGCATTGATGGCCTCCGGAACTGCAGAGAGAAAAATTGGTGAACCTAAAAGGTTGAAGTCGGAAGAAGAAAGTTCCTTGAGGCCAGGTAGAATCGAGCTGAAATGAGAAAAGTGTGTATGATCCGCAGTACCGCATGGGAAGAATTCGCACTTCGAGGGATTCACCTCCAGACCCAGGTCACTTAGCCTTGGTACCAAAGCTTCCAGATCCTGTATCACGTCTTCCGGTTTGCCCCCGATAGTGCCATCGTCCAAGTACCAGATGTTAAGAGGAGATTTGAGATCGCGAATAGCTTTATGAACAGCCAGACTAAATACCAGTGGGCCGAGCGGATCTCCCTGTTGGGCTCCCACTTTTGAAAGAATGAGATTGTTATTCAAGAAAAGGTTGGAAGGAAGTCTGTAGACTTGATAAAGGAAAGGGTAGAGAGATGGAATTTTTTCCTTGACCTCACCCAACAAAACGTCCCTCTCCAAGGTGTTAAATGCGTTGCGAATATCTAACTTCAATACGACTGAGTCCTCGTTCCTCGGGTCCATGACAAACGCCCGCGTAGCGTGAATAGCGGTCTCACATCCCAGGCGCGTCCCAAAACCCAATTGGTGCGGCTGCAAGTAACCAGCCATATCTTCTTTGACGGCCCGGCAAGCCAATTTGGCGGTTAACCGGCGAAAAACGCTACCGACCGCTATTGGTCTTACGCCTCCATCTTTTTTGGCCAACGCAAAAAGGGAAGCCCCATACAGATATGGGCACACACTAGCGTTTACCCGACCCTCAAGCAAAAAGTTAACCAGTCTCGTTAAACATCCCAATAGGCGCCTACCGTTCTCTCCCGCTGACCTGCATAAAAAGAACCAAGCGCCGAAGTCACGTCCTCTTCGGTAACTGTCGTCGCAGCAACCGGTAAACCCGGATCAGGTGGAAAATTGGGCGAGCGTGAAGGAGCTGGATGCTTCAGTTCCATAGCGGCCAGCGTTTCAGGATCCCGCCGTGCGAAGGAATCGTCGGACACCAAAAGGCGGGCAGCGCCTCTCAAGTCAACCTGATCTGACCTTGGACATCCTGGAATACCATGTCTTCTATATGCTCCATCCAAATATTAGCCACTACTGGTGCTAATGGACTTCCCAGCACCAGTAGTGGCTAATATTTGGATGGAGCATTTAGAAGACATGGTATTCCAGGATGTCCAAGGTCAGATCAGGTTGTGGAAAAGGTATGTAGATGATATATTCTGCATATTTAAAGGCAACAGGGCAGGTGATTTGTTTTACCGAGTATCTCAACTCATTACACGTGAAAACACGGTTTACGTATGAACTAATAAACTTGAACGTAAAACTGTGCCAATTAAAACTGACGTAGTGAGTGTAGTGTGTCGCCGGCTTTATCCTTCGTTGTAATAACAACGGAGGGTAGTTCGACAAGAAATAACTTCGTGGTTTTTGTCGATCCTCGCCTCAGTCCAACCGCGACCACGGGCGCTGCAACGTGCTCGAAACGTCGGTAAATGTAAGTAACAAAGTATTTCGCGTGAAGTCCCGAATTCTATAAGTATAAATATTTTAGTAATTCTCATACAACATTATCTAGTCTACATTAAGGTAAAATAAGCTTGTCCTATGGAATTTAAATCACTGATAAACAGACTATTTCAAGCACAATAAAACAATCGCAGAATAAAACAATATGTAGGTGGGTACGCTGGCTGAATTAAATAGTTCCTATTGCGCAACTATTTACTGTAACAATTTTTTTTAATACTGGTGACAGATAAGTCCTGTTTGTCGTTTCGGGGACTTGTTTACAAACAGTCATAGAGCAACTCGACCTACGACTTTGATCGGGAGTGGTAACGCCATGCGCCATTCGGAAACTTTACCCTCTGTCAATACATACTCCAAATGGTATAACAAGTAATCACGCGTGAGTATGAAATTAAGTATCACTACCGACTGCGCCACAGAGGTAGTCATATTTTGTAAAATAGTGTATATTTTGTACAAAAATATTATAAATCAGAAAACTTCTTTTCATTTTGAATTACATGGTAAAATCTGAGAGTACTCCTTCATTTTTCCCATCCTAATTTTCAGCCAAATATCATAAATCCATTACACTTGGGGTGTTCTCGAATTTAGTTTAGTTATTTTTCTCAGTTATCCAGCATGATGAAATAGTAAGTTTTTTTTAGTGCGACTCCTGTAAAAGAAATAAGGATATATTGTGTTAAGCTCGACGTGCAGCCGCCGTTCCCGCCAAAGGCGTGGGCACGGCTGGGACAATACGACAGCGTGAACCGCCACCGAGTGGGATAGAGCGGATAGTGACAGCTGATTACTTTTGTAGTGGTGTAGGTATATGAATACGATTTCCCCTTGCAACATAAATGACTATGGCAGATATATGTGTTAGAGCAAACATGCGATGTCTACTCCCCTATATAGGTCGCATTGCTCTATGCAACCAGTATTTAGGTATCACACAAATGGTTTTGCAATGGTTGGATCGTGAAACTATTTCCAGTAACTATATATTTTTTGATACAGCATGCAGACCGGTAACAGATAAGTCGTGTTTGTCGTTTTGGGCACTTGTTCAACAGCCTATCGAGTAAAGCCCGAATGTAATACGCCTTTGTGTCACCACTGAATTTCGTGAATACAGAACTTTATTATTCAAAAACTTTTCTATCTACGTTGGGAAAGGGAAACAATTGAAACTTTCACGAAGTTTAAGGTAATATTTGACATGACTAAATTACTTTTGAGAGGTATTTTTGGAGATGTTTTGCTCCAGTTGGCTGCATCTTCTTGGGTAATGGAGATTTTTGTTTGATAACGACCGTAGAAAGAATGATGAAGAGGTGTTATTCAAAGAGAATACAATACTACGTAAGGTGTTATTACATATTAGATTTCTAACTAATCTGACACTTATTAAACCGATTTAAAAAAATATTTTGCCATTATGTCTTTACCCAAGAGAAAAGAGGATTAAAGCAATCACGCAAAATATTGAAATCAAAAGTATCTTAAAGCCTTCCTCTGATTATTAGCTCAGACTGATTACAATTTAAATTAGTTCAGAAGTTTGGCGTTATGCCGTTTCGGAATACAGACAGACCGACTAAAGACATACATTTTCGACTTCGGTATCGCTTAAAAAATGCCATCCAAAAAAAATATATTTTTCGATGTACAGATTTTCGACATTACAGTTTTATGATAAGTTTGAAACCTTCTTAGATTTAAAAGTAACGAGTTCGTTTTGGTTGCGGTGTACGAAGGAGTACTAATCTTTATATAAGCATTTAAATAAAGATTATAAAGCATTTAAAAAATCCTTATT
Organism: Miltochrista miniata; assembly: GCA_933228765.1. Classification (NCBI taxonomy): domain Eukaryota; kingdom Metazoa; phylum Arthropoda; class Insecta; order Lepidoptera; family Erebidae; genus Miltochrista; species Miltochrista miniata. The sequence continues at coordinate 29,064,332 of OW121752.1, read as the reverse complement.
AAATAAAAAATTCAAACAACATTTCATTTTCAACATATGTATTTAATATTTTACAACCGCTCCGTACAGCCACACGCAGCTACGCCGTAGCTGCTATAGACCGTCGTGCACAATTTTACACGCATCGCTGCTACATACGCCACGCCGGAATACGCTTCAAAAGTTCAAAGCTCCGTAGGCCAGCCTTTTGTGGTGACGCCGAGATATGGCTAATTACAAACGACGTGTGTTTGTCCTGGTGTTGATTACCTGCTGTGAGTCGCATACTCCCTAACAAACAATTATGTATGTGCGCTTCACAATACCACAGCTGAAATATCGCCGAAATAACAAACGTAGATTTTACCTGTTAAGAATTGTATTATCTATACTAATATTATAAAGAAGTAAAGTTTGTGTGTTTGTATATTTGTTAAATTGTAAGGGGTAATCTGGGGATCTACTGAACCGATTTTAAAAATTCTTTCACCAATAAAAGCTGCGTTATTGTGGAGTGTCATAGGCTATATAACATCACGCTACAACGAATAGGAGCGGAGCAGTAATAGTAAATGTTTCAAAAACGGGGGAAAAGTTATTCCTTTAGAGAGCTTCGTTGCGTGTGCTACGTAAATATTTATAGTTATGTAAAAAATATATACTACAAAATTCTTTCTCTTAAAAAGTTCCAAAAAAATTACGCGATAGCATGTGTCTATCTTTGGGTTGGTGCACAATAACCATTTTAATGGCAATCAATTTATTTCTACAGTAATGCCACGGGATACCTCATTTATAAACTAAATTGTTCTTAAAAAGAATGCGACGGGAATACACGCGACGAGAAACCTTTCTCTCTCTCTCTCTCTCTCTCTCTCTCTCTCACGTAGTATTGAATATTAACGACGAGACGCTACGGGAGTAAACGCAACGCGACGGGAGTAATTGCGACGGGAACAGGTAATACTCTCTCTTATGTGGCGCAAACGAAGTTGCGCGGGTCAGCTAGTGTATTTATATGACTCAATATTTCTCTCTAATTTAATCGAAACTTCAAAAGTGATGTCAGTTTTTAATGTTTGCAGTTAGTAACGACATTTAACAAAACCTAATCTCCATTCATAATTTTTTGATCACAACTTGTTACTTCATATTCCATTTAACTGACCCAGTTGCCTATTTGGCTATTTTGATACTTTACGGCCAAATATCGTCACAAAATGTGTGACTTTGTTTGGCTGATATTATTGACTGATTGACGAGAGCACCAATCTTCTTCAAACGCCTTCAATACAACTGAATCAAATAAGCATTTTGTCCGTAAGCGAGTTGAATAATGTAGCTTAAACAATTCAAATACAAACAGGTATTCACAATCTGAAATTCACACATCCCATGTCAGCGTCACACATTGTTCGCGATTCGAGAAGAATGATTTTTCTGCCCGATGCTGTTTTCCACAATAATGAGTCACTTGACGAATTGTCCCGCGGGCCCGGGCGCCATCCCTTCTAAATTACTGAGCCATTGTTACTGAGATATTGTTCGTCGCCTCGTGAATATGTGCGAAAGGAAATGAAACTGGTCCCTCTACCTGTCACGCCTCTAACTAATGTCAGTGGGGAGCGTGGCGACGACTACAGCGGCAGCGCGCAGCGGCGCAATCTAACGGCAGTCAAGTGACATGAGTTGGTGTAGTGCCATCCTTCTTTGTAATTATTTTTTTCCAAAGAATTACTTCGTATTTGTAGGTGGATCCTAAATCGAACTTTATAGTTGCTAAGGTATAACCAAACAAAACAAAAGTATCCACAGCAATCTCGGCGCTGAGATCAAGTTCGGGCACAGGCCACCGCGCCTGCGACCTCTGCCGTAAGCCCGCGCACCGCTGACGTCCAGCTAGAGGCCTCGCTGTTGGCTGGTTTGTATATAGACGATGGGGACGTACGGCAATATTTCTATTTCGCTCGAGATGTCCCGTATTTAATGAGACGGGGTACGCGTATTATGCCTCAGCTATTTTAGCTAATACGCCATGTCGTACTTGCGTTTCAGTTCACACTTACATGCTGAGAGATATCTTATAACGTTCTCATTAGTACTGTAAATGTGTAACACACACATTTACAGTACTAATGACTAAGCTTGTATTGACGAAATATTATTTGGGTGTGAGTGTGTTACATCTATCCAGGCCGTTGAAATTTTACAAAAAGTACTCGCAAATAAAGAAGTCAATTTGGCAGATGGCAGATATATGCATGTGTTAAAACTTCCCACAACCCCTCCAGTACGGGCGCCATAGGACGGTGAAAAAGCTGCTCACTTTCACCGTCCTTACAGAAGCAGACCCTAGTCGACAGCGTGACATGAAGGATTAACGCACGCCCCCCATAAGAAGCGGGATAACACCCGAAATACACTCCAAAGACGCATGATAGCACCCGACCCCTCCCCCCCAGCATGGATGCTATGCCGGACTCCTACCGACTTAAAAACCTCACGTTACACCCAACAGCCTATGGTCGGGAGTACCGAGTAAGCCCTCGGAAGGATGTCCCAGGACTCCCAACAAACCCACGGCCGCCACTGCGACATCGCCTAGGGGGTGGTTCGGGTGCTATAGCGCATCTTTGGGGTTTTCGGGTGTGATCCCGCTTCTAAGGGGGGTGTGCGTGAATTCCTCACGTCACGCTGCCGTCATGGGCCTGCTTCTGTAAGGACGGTGAGCGACCCTCTCACCGTCCTCAGGCCCCCGGTCATGGAGGCCGATAGTCTTCGGCGAATATAAGCCTACTCGGAATAGATAACTATTGGAAAATATCTTGAAGAGGAGTGCAAAGATTGTTAACTTATTTTAAAATTGAAGAATGGATTGGAGCCGTGTCTCAAAAGGCAATCCAATTACCTTTCGATATCGTCACAAAGCTGTAATAAGAAAACGGAAATTCGATAAAAAAAAGTGAACTGCATTTCGTGATTCATTGAATTTATTGAAACAGATTTCTTGTTCGGAGTGTTTATCATATCATACGTACATACATAATAACCTGCTGGATGCGGGCAGCACTAGATAGTACCACAGTATAACAAGAAATAGTACGTTGTGGCGATCCTTGTGGTAGGCCTATGCCCAGCAGTGCGCCTAAATCTGCTGAGATGATGATGATGATACATATACCTAACCAAGTCTCATTGCCCGAAGAGGTAAGCAGAGGCATACTGTACCATACTTAACTTCTGCGTACCAAGGCATGAGTGTGGCATTTTTGTCAATCGTAATGAGACCACGCGAAACAGTGGATTTTACAACCAGTTGTACAAATGTTTATTTTGTTCTTCTGTCTGTCAAATGTAATCGTTTCAGCGCTCAGTAACAGCCTGTGTAACAGCCTTCTTAGTGAATAAAGAGAAACATTTCATTTATTGGTCGATTGTGTTTTAAAACTATTTCTGAGCGTCGAATAAATTCAATTCAATTCATTTATTTCAGACTAATGTCCATATATCTAAGTACATTACAAACATCATAGCACAATTAACAAATAATAATATAACTGTGAATAATATAATAAGATCAAAAATAATAATAATAATAACTGTACAGTAAGTAATAATAAGTATGTCAATAAAATAATGTATTATGCAACGTCAAAATAATAATAATAAATAATTGTAGTAATAAATAATATCTAGTAATAAAAATACTTAACTTATTTATTGCATGAACCTATGCATTGCCACAATATAGTAGTCTAGAGGTCATCAATATCTTCTCTCCGGCATTGTAACAGAAAGGTGCCTTTCACAACAATGCCGAAGAAAAGAGCAATCCAGTCTAGATGCAATCATCATTAGGACCCTGTTGGAGCTGGCCCGTACCCTACGCACCAGTGAAGCTGCACGCGCACGCATGGTCGCGTGGAAACATGCAGTTCGTGCATCAGCGAACATCCCCGAGGCGCTGCAGTGTCGGGGCAGCCCCAACAACATCCTAAGACTGTTGTTATACAGGACGCGGAGGTCACTGTACCGTTTCTTTGTGTAATTAGCCCACAGGCTGCAAGTGTATAGAGATGTACAATACGCTCTGAAGAGCGTAACCTTAACTTGAGCCGAGCAACGTGCGAACCTGCGGGCTATCATGTTCGCTCTGATCGACAGCGATCTCCGCTCCCTGTCGATGTCCTCGTTATCCTTTAGATCGACGGTGACAATATGCCCAAGGTACTTAAAATTTTCCACTCTGTCCAGAGGCACACCGTTTAACAAAATAGAAGGCACATCGTACGGACAATTACCTCCCGCCTCAAACACCATCCATTGACTTTTCTTCGCATTGTATTGTAGGCCGTGACCACATGCATATTCCTCGCACGTCTTCAATAACTTTCTGAGACCACAGACCGAAGCACTCAGCAGCACCATGTCATCTGCGTAGCTAAGGTTATTAACACAGACACCATCTATATGACAACCGACATGTTGACTGCTGAGCGCCTCGATCAGGCCATTAATATATAAATTAAAGAACGTGGTAGATGTGATTCCACCCTGCCTGACGCCACACTCTAGCTTGTATGAATCTGACATGGCCCCCGCCCATCTGACGCTGTTGACCTGGTTTGCGTACCAGTACTGTACAATGGCAATTAGTTCCTGGGGCACATTAATATCCTTCAGCTTTCGCCACAGCAGGTCATACGAAACCAGGTCATATGCCCTGGACAAGTCGAGGAAGCAGGCATATACCGGCGTTTTACGATTAGTGTAGTATTTAACCGTCTGCTTGAGGCACAGTATAGCACTTTCGGTTGAAAGACGAGAACGAAAACCAAACTGGTTATCGTGCAAGGTAACTAACTGATTTATCTGTGCGTCAAGCAAACGATCAAACACCTTCGCTATAACGGTAGCTAAAGAAATAGGCCTGTAGTTAGATTTGTCGGTAAGGTCGCCAGTTTTATTCTTCACTACAGGCACTACTACCGTCCTCATGCACTCTTTAGGCAGATAAGAATGGCTCACACACAACGAATAGAACATGGCTAAAACTCTGTTCATATGAGACCCCGCGTGTCGGAGGTGCTCGATGCTGAGCCCATCGTGCCCAGGGGACTTACCTCTTGACATTCCTTTGATAGCTTTAGCTACATCTTTAGCACTAAAGACAGTCCCAACCAGCTTTCCTTTCATGTCAGTATCGGGCACCTCCCTCACCGGAGCCAAGGGTGATCTCACTGTAAATTGGTCTCTGAAAGCATTGGCAATGTCCCTCGGTTCGTTCAATCCCGCGACGCTAGCAGGAAGGCCAGGACGTACATTTAATTTTGCGGTATCCCGCCAGAACACCCCAAAGTTCCCCTTGGAGTGTTTTTCCGCAAGAGCGTCCATTGTAATTTGATCTTTATGATCTTGGCACCATTTTAATTTGGATTTGAACGCTCTGCGACTTTCCCGCATCTTACTATAAACAACTCCCGTTGTCGGCTTTCCGCATGCCAGCCACTCGCTGTATCTGACCCTGGCCTCCCTGTGAGCCTCGCGGACGTGTTTATTCCACCCGACTATGTGCGAGCCACCCCCACTCCTCTTTTTAGCACTACCTCGACTTACCCGCGCTGCATCCCTGAGGGCGGCGACAATATCCGAGTACAGCTGATCCAAAACACGTCTGTGGTCACGGTTATCACAGAAGTAGTCGGCACACTTCACACAATCCGAAGGAAAATCAATGAGCCTTAATCTGCTATGACACTCGTTCCCGTACACGAAAACCTGTTCTTTATTTTTATCACCCCATAAAACATTTTCATTTAAATTTTTAATTCTCGGTGAGATTTTAGGTGTAATTAGAGTTAAATTACACTCAATAAACATTGGGTAATGGTCAATAAAAAGGATCCACGTCTATCCTGTGAACCGTTTCAGGATTGGCTTTAGCGTCCGACATTTGTCATAAAGTCGGATTTTTAATTAGACGATGTCAATTGACATCAGCTAATGTCACTTCGTTTTCAAAATAACAACATATATATTATATCAACATTGTATTGTAACAACATTGTATTCAACATTGTATGAAGAAGTGACATTAGCTGCTGTCAATTGACCTGTTCTAATTAAAAAATCGATTTTAGTGATGGCAATTATAATTTTAAATGTTAGTAAGAGGCCACAACTTTAAAACTATACGTATAGAAATCAGTCTATCAGTTGCGATGCTACGAGTATCATGGCTTCCTATCGTCTCATTCAATTAAATCAACCTGTATGTAGTAGTCCAATGTTTGACGTAAGTTATTTCACATTTTCTAAAACCCAAGTTTTGCAAATTAGTTTCACATAAGTATTAATATATTTTCATACTGAACTCAGTCTATGATGGGATGGACCTCTAGAAAATATGAATACATGAAACCTATACCGAGTTTGATTGAAGCACAGCAAAAAGAAATTGTTTTTGAAGAAAGTCAGAAAAAAATGCGGCTTAACAAACAAATATTGTAAGTTGTTTTTTTGTGGATAAGTTAAATAAAAATATTTCTTTATGAACTTTTTCTTTGGCATTACAAAGGAAAAAGTACCGGTGATTAGACGGATATAATAACAAATTGGCAGAGTTCTTTCCCACATTGTTAGATCTGGGCCTTGTTAAAAGTTGTTTAAAATTTATGTAATGGAGGTTTCGGGTTCGACACATGTACCTTCTGAAGGATTCCATTGGTTGAAACACATTGAAATATATTGGTTTTTAGGGTTTCGTACCCAAAGGGTAAGAACGGAACCCTATTACTGAGACTTCGCTCTCCGTTCGTCTGTCATGAGGCTGTGTCTCAGGAACCTAGATAGCTAGAGAGCTGAAATTTTCACAGATGATGTTTAATTATGTAAAATTAAAGGGGCTCCCATTCAACAAACGTTATTTTTACCGTTTTTGTTATGGAACCTTCCGTGTGTGAATCCGACTCGCACTTGGCCAATTTTTACTTTCTGTTTTATCATGATCACACGAACAATCTATCAGGTTGCTTCAAAATACTCGCTTTGAAGCCCAAGTTTCATTTCTTTCCATTTTTCTCTTACCTCGTACCTGAGGTTTTAAAAGATGATATCTTCTAAAACCTCAAGTCAAGATATGTTGGGTCTACACTCTCTTCGAAAATCGTAGTAAAGCTTCTTGGCGTTGCTTTAATTTTTAGGGTTTCGTAGCCAAATGGCAAAAACGGAACCCTCATAGATTCGTCATGTCTGTCTGTCTGTCTGTCCGTCCGTGTGTCACAGCCATTTTTCTCCGAAACTATAAGGCCTATGCTATTGAAACTTGGTAACTAGATGTATTCTGTGAACCGCATTAAGATTCTTATATAAAACTAGAAAAAAAGTAGTAAATTTTGGGGGTCCCCGTTAAATATTAATTATCACACACTATACTGATGCACAGTAGGGCGGATAATTGCGCGGCGAATTTTGTATTTTGTAACTGTGAGGCTTACTCTTGGTCACAACTATCACTACAACTACACTATGCAGTCACCGCGCTCAGTATCGAGTAGGTATACTGTATTCAAGTAATCTGTCAAGGCTCTGCTCCTCGGGTTTGGGTGGAACGTCGCTAGTGTAATAAGTATTCATTCATTTTTCGTTGCGATGCGGCCCGCCCTACTGCGGTAGCCACGATAGGAAAAATCCTTTTCTACCCAGTAATAGAACTAAAACATTTTTACTGCCGTATAAACGAGCACTTTCGAATTTGATTATGGTTAAATGCACCCGTCCCAAGACCCCGTCTTTATTATGCGCCGCGCTCGGCGAAATTTTCTCACTAACGCGAATTGTATTGCCTCAAAGACTCCTCGTTGCAATATTGGCTCCGTACTTACATTATATTGATAAATCATCTTTATTAAAATTTTGATATACATGAAAAACTAATATTAAATTTAGACGTATTTTTTTAAGCCATGATAGCAAGTTAAAAATTCCATTAGCGTAGAAGTGAGTGAACTAAAATCTTGAAATAATCTACCTACCTAGTCACAGGTGCGATGTTTCGCATTTATAATGGTAATCTAAGCAACTTAGTCTGACTTAGACTGAGTACGACATAATCCAGCTTAATTATATTGTTTCATTCAGTCTTTATAAGGTGCTGAACCAAAGAACATACTTACCTGAATTCACCTGCACCACATCTATTGTCAATGCAATGGAAGAACTGAGTATTTTAAAGCAAATTTCCATTACTATATTAGCCGGAGAAAATAGCAATACTATCTATTAACTGGACAATTAATACTTTTCATCATTGCAAACACTTAATATACGTGCCGAGGTTTATACTGAAAACTGATCTTTCCCCGATCACGTACACTCATACACTGGAAGTAGTCTAGAACTTTATACCTACATAGATTTGAATATTTATTTTGTTACGAAATTGAGTACGGTGTTTCAGTTAAATCCCTAGTGTGAATCTTTATTGTGAAATATGTTAAAGGCTGTTGCGTAGATGGAAAAATACTTCCCAATACGTTTCTCATGTGGATTCTATTGTAAACATTGGCGCTTACGCTCGTACACTCTAGGATTGGTGTGGCCTTAAGAGATTCTTCTTGTATTTAAATCTATACACTATACTATTATTATAAAGTAGAAATATTTGTTTGTTTCTAATCGATAAATTCTAGAATTTTTAAAACGCTTTCACCATTATATAGCCAAGAAAGAAATTGAAGCTTTGTATCACCAAACCTATTACTAAACATTTCAGCGGACCAAAATGTTAACCAATCTTGAAAATTTCCAAATATTATTGTGTAGGTATAAGGTATATATTATATGGGTTTACTGAATCGTACAGGGTTTGTAGCATAGAGCAAATAAAGGCATATTGCTGTATGGGTTCGTAGTCTTGGTAGTACGTATCAGGTGACGCCGCATATCAAGTTGAAGTATTTTATACGGATGATGTTGGAATGTTTTATATTAAATTTAGAAACCTTTCACCTTTTATTAAATTTAAAAGATGATTTGTATCTACCTATCACAAGTGTCGAGACTAGTCTTCCAAGGCTATCGGCCTCTATGACCGGGGGCTTGACAGAAGCAGATCCAAAAAAGTAACGTGATGTAAGAGTTTCACACACGCCCCAAGAAGCGGGATAGCACGCAAACCACCCCCATAGACGCGGAATAGTTTGGGGCACCACTAGTGATGTATCTGGCAAACTGACTAAGATCTGAATCTAGGATTTGAAAGCAACTTAGACACTAAGATGAAGGTTTATGCAGCCTAGCGAGTTATGTTGTCCAAGTTTTAAAATGACCAGGTGACAAAATATCTACGTGTTCAAACCTCAAATTCAAACCTGATTAAAAAAATCATTTATTAGTCTACTAAACTGACTTTGTGATTGGAAACGCACTTACCTTGAACTCTTGTTGGTAGGTAGGCGCTGCTCCCAGCTTTGCGTTCGGGGTCTTGATTCACGACCGCGAAATATGCACACAGGAGTTATAACCGTAACTCTCGAGACTGTGGCTGATGATAAGCGATGTAGCGCGATATGATGGGTAATCACAGCGGCCGATAGCGGAGCGGAGCGTTAAGAGACGGGTGCGTGCGTATCTTCCAATAGCTATGGCGGAATGTGAATGTAGGAAGCGGGCGGGATAGTGTTGCCATAGACAATACATAAAAGTAAGATGCGTTTAGTGCGTGAGTGTTGACATATAATAATTATAATAAATACCATTAAATACATAAACTAAAAAATATGTATGCGTCGGTACTGGCGCATCCAACTTCGGGGGGCTTAGAGGATTCTTCCTCTACATTGAATAAACAAAATAAAAAAAATAAAAGGAATGAAAACTTATGAACTAAAAAATAATTCAAAAGCGTAGGAGTTATTGCGTGGGTAACGGGCAAAGCCGAGTTACAGGACGAATGTATTCACCAGAAGAAGTCTTAATTCTGACGACTCTAATTACACCATCCTTCCCGGGAAACACCTCTGATACAACCGCGAGTGGCCACGATAAAGGATGCGTATTGTCATCCTTAACAACAACTACAGTTCCTATCGTCACAGGTTTGGACGGCATATTCCACTTATGTCTAAGTTGGAGAGAGGTAAGATATTCTTTGCTCCAACGTGTCCAGTAACTTTGAACAATTCTATTTAATAATTGATAGCGGGTGAGTCTGTTATCTGGTAATAGGGGTTCAATGTGTTCAGCGGGTAAATATTTAAGCGGAGTAACATTAAGAAAATGATTAGGCGTTAGGGGGGTTGGATCCGATGGATCCGAAGAAAGTATGCAAATCGGACGGCTATTCAAAATGCCTTCAATTTGCACCAATATTGTACTGAATTCTTCATAGGTGAGTATTTGACTCCCGATAGCTTTAAATAAATGAGACTTAACACATTTGACATTAATTTCAGGCAACGAATTAAAATTGGGCCCGAAAGGTGGGCTGTGCTGAAACTGAATCTTATGTTGAGTTAGATATTTATTCAGATCATTTTTATAATTAGTGGACTGTATAAGCGTGTAAATTTCGTTCAATTTTCGTTTCGCACCTATGAAATTAGTGCCTCCATCGCTGTACAACACTGAAACAGGACCCCTGCGTGAGATAAAACGTTTAAAGGCAGCGAGAAATAAATCTGTACTAAGATCACTTACTAACTCTAAATGGAGCGCCTTTGTTGTGAGACAGACGAACAAGCAAATATACGCTTTATGACTTTTTACTCCACGACGCCTTATGTGAGTTACGTAAAAGGGTCCCGCGTAATCAACTGCGGTATGCACAAACGACTTTACTTGTGAAACTCTAATGGATGGAAGATCACCCATAGGTGGAGTTGTAGAACGAGGCCTAGCTTTAAAACATAAATTACATTTATGTACTCGTTGGCGAATCAAATTTCGTGCAGAAAGAATCCAATACTTTTGGCGAGTCAATGCTAACACTAGTCCAGGACCGGTGTGTAAATTGTCGGTGTGATAGTGGTCTACTAAGAGCGACACCATACGTCCTTTAGGTGATAGCAGTATTGGATATTTTGTATTGTAATTTAGTTGAGAATGAGTAAGTCGACCACCTACTCTAATTAACCCTTGTTCGTCAAGAAAAGGGTTGAGTTTTAAAATAGCCTGATTTGGACAAATTTTAATAGCCTTAAGTGCTTGTAATTCTACCTGAAAATACTTAGACTGATCGAAGCGGACCGCATAATATTCTGCGTATTCTAAATCGTATACAGAAAGTATACCGCGGGATTTGAGAATCCTTGTGAAACGTAATACATAAACCAGTGAACGAATAAATTTTACCCAACTCGAGCAACGCTCGGCAAGTTCGTCTATCATGTGAACGTGATCGGAGACAGGTATGGTATGTGCATGGAGAGAAGCTATTTTAATTTCCGGTAATTCTGTCTTCTCGTTATGATTGATTTTATATTCCTTCACAGGCCATGCATTTATAGGTGCGGACAGCCATTTCGGCCCGTGAAACCAAAGATAGTTATTTATTAACCCTTTAGGTGTCACAGGGCGCGAGACTATATCGGCGGGATTTTCAACCCCACGAACGTGATACCAATGGGAAGCAGGCAGATATTCATTTACCTGAGCGATGCGATTAGCTACAAAAGTTTGAAACTTATGAGCGGGAGAGTGAATCCAGGTAAGGGTTACCGTAGAATCAGAGAATGCGAATATATTGTTTATTTGACACCGCTTATTAAAAACAGTGCGCACAGAATTAATTAATTTTGCGAGTAAGACCGCCGCGCAGAGTTCTAAACGCGCTAGCGTTTTATTAGAATCTGACACTTTGGATTTAGCGGTCAGTAGATTCACATTAAGAGCGTTTCCGTTCTCAGCCGTTTCTATTCGTACATAGATAACAGCACCATAACATTGCTGGCTGGCATCCGAGAAGCCTATTAGAGTAATTCGACGAGCGGATGTTAAACCTATATGTCTCGGTATTTTTATTTCAGATAAACGCGACAACTCCCTATGAAAGTGTTTCCATTTAGACAGAATGCAACCCGGGACCGTCTCGTCCCAGTCCAGTTGTAATTTCCAACATTCTTGTATAAGCAACTTCATGTATGCGACCACTGGACTGATGATTCCAAGCGGATCGAACAAGCGCGCGGTTACGGAAAGGATCGAGCGTTTAGTGCATGTTAAAGGCATGTCGATCACTATTTTAAAGTTAAAGGTGTCATCGTTAGGTTGCCATTGCATACCCACGATCTTAGTGTCAACATGAGGATCCTCATCAAACTTGACAGCGAGACAGCTCTTATGAATTGACGGGATACGTGACAATAGGGTATTGTCATTAGAGATCCACTTAGTTAAGTTAAAACCTCCAGATTTAAACATAGCGACCATTTCCCTATAGGTGTCTTCAGCTAAATCTACATTCTCTATGGAACTAACGTAGTCGTCAACATACATGTGATTGTCAGCTTCGTAAGCCGCCAGAGGATATAAAGCGCGACAGTCTGACGCGAGCTGGTTTACGACTCGCATTGCCAGGAAGGGTGAGCTGGAGACGCCAAAACAAACGCGGTTGAAATGATAGCTTTCAATAGGAGAATTGGAATCGAACCTAAATAATATTCTTTGATATGTATGATGATCTTGAGTAAGTTTCACTTGAAAATACATTTTTTCTATGTCCGCGGTTACAGCAACCGGGTACATACGCAAATTGAGAAGCAAATGAAAGATATTGTTCTGTAATATTGGTCCCGTATAAAGCAAATCGTTAAGCGATTTACCTGACGTGGTTTTACACCCAGCGTCTAAGACCACACGCGTTTTAGAGGTTTCTTTGTCAGGGCGATAAACGGCCCGATGCGGCATATAATAAACTTGAGAGTCTAGAAAGCTATTTGACACTTTAGTGAGATAACCTTGATCAATATATGTTTGAATAATGGCATTATAATCGTTGCGTAAGTTAGAAGCGTCTAACTTTTTTTCTAAATTTAAAAACCTGCGTTTGGCGATTGTGTACGAATGCCCTAGCTCACTGGGAGGGTATTTAAAGGGAAGACTAACCGTATATCTACCGGTATCGTCGCGTGAGTACGTAGACGAGAACAGCTTTTCACATGCTGCGTCGTCCGTGCTAATGTGCTTCTTATCTGGCACCTGTTCTATCTCCCAAAAGCGTTGCGTTAATTGTTCGAGAGACACATCTTGAGTGTGACATAAGAAGGCCTTGTCGGACACGGAGGAATGAGACATGCGATCGCGGGGATGCTTGTTTGCCACTAGCGAATAAGGTAAAGCATGCGCCTTTCCCATTGCGACGTATCCGAGCGTGGTTTCTATCGCGATTACTGATGAGGTTGGGGATGTAATTTTTTGCGACCCTAAAATCATGGGGAAGAGTTCATTACCTAACAAACAATCTATACCACCCGGAGTATAGTATCGTTCGTCAGCCATAGGTAAATTTTGTAAATGGGTTAATTCCGCTGTATCAATTTCCACGTTAGGCAAAAAATCTGTAATAGTGTCTATAACCCGTGCACTAACCGAATAAGAACAGCGGGCATCAAATCGCGAATATATTTTGAAATGCGTAATTCCATAAGATTGGCTTTCAAGTTGACCTATGCCTTTAATGACAGAAGGAGCGTTAAGTATGGTTAAGTGCAAACGCTCACAACAAGACTTCGTAATAAAGTTACTCATAGACCCTGAGTCCAAAAACAAACGTATACGATCCGATTTATAATTTGCATATACACAAGCAGTCGGCAACAAAACCGTGGTCGCGCTGCTTGAATTACGCGGCGGAGGGATCACAGCCGATAACGACGCGATATTGCCACTATGTGACCGCGCCTCCCGCGAGTGCGAGCGGGACGGATCATCTGCCGATGACGCATGAGTCGACATGGAATGCTCGGACGGCGCAGTAGACGCGTTTGCCTGCCTCGATGCGTTGCCGGTAGCATGATTTCTTGTTGAATTTGATGCGTTCAAATTATTTTTATAACACAGTAAACTATGATGAGACCGATTGCAAATCGAACACCTATTAACAGATCTGCAAGCACTCACGTGATGAAAACCTAAACAATTAACACAAAAGGAATGTTTACGAACTATTTCATTTCGCGTTTCAACAGTCTCTTGAATAAAATGTTGACATTTGAACAAAGGGTGAGCGGAATTATTGTTACATACGATACAATTTTTTATGTTAGAAGTATCGACTGATTTCAAATTAGTAGGGCGGGTTTGCGTAAAAAATGACTTAGGTTTATTTAAATGAGAGGCGGTTGAACTCCGCTGAGCGCGATAATCACCTTTTTGGGAATGTGATGGTGAGCGGAGCGTTTGGAGTTTGCTTTGTTCTGTCAAAAATGTTTTGACGTCACTATATGTAGGTACACTCAAATGTCTATGAGATTGTTCAAACAATTCAAGCATAGGTTTATCAAACTTGCTTAATGCTAAATGAGTTATTATGAAATCTGATAAATTTGTGATAGGTAGACGCTGCAGAGCTGCTTCAGCTGAACAAAAGTTCTCCAAGATCTGATCAGCCGATTGCCCTGGCTTCTGGTGTAACATTTGTTCTAAATAGCACGACGCCTGAACCCTGGTATCGTGGTATTTAGCCAGAAGGGCTTGCCAAATAACATCGTAATTTTGTGCGGTAGCAGCTATGCCTGAACAAACAGTAAGTGCCTTACCCGAAAGGCAACCTATCAAATATTGAACCTTTTCGGCGTTGGTGAGACGAGTATTCGTATGTATCACACTACAGAAATTTTCATAAAATATAGGCCACTTACCATAAGTACCATCGAAACCTGTGAGTTTAAGTGGGGGTAATTTGATATTAAAATTATCACTTTTCTTTTTATCGTCGAGTTCTTGTCTCAGAGTAGTTTCCGTTTGCTTTATGAAACAGTATAATTCATCAAATGTATTAAAAACACTATAACTCGGCTGTACCTGCGGATTATCTTTTAATTGTTCAATTAACAATTTATCGATAGTTTCGATGTAATCCGATCGGGTTTTATCGATAGATTGAACCCGAGCGAGAAACATCATGCGTACTGTTTCATCGGTAACCTTGAGACTTAAGTTGTACACTTCTTGAACTATGTGAAACAAACTTTGTTTTTTGTATTCTAAAAAATTTATCATGACCTGACTTTCGTCTGAACTTTTACTATGGGATTTGTCTTTAGAAGCCATGATAATATAATTGATACGAGATACGAGTATGTATATAAGTGGGTAGGTAATAGAAATATTCAGCGAAAAAGTATAAAATTCGAACAACGATCAGCTGTTAGCTTAAATCAGCTGTTTGCGGTAAAGTATTCAGAGAACAAACCCAATATGGAGTCTGCGTAACAATCAGCTGTTAATCGTTTGAATACCGTTATGTATCGGCTGCGTTGCCCAGTACCGTCACAATAAAATAAATATATGTGGGTATAAAATTAACGTATAAATATGAGTTTTATCTACGATTACAATTCGAAAGATAATATGAAATTGTAATGAAATTGGGGAAAACTACGTTAAATTTATGACGGTTGAGAAAATTGTTAATTTTGGATTGTCCGTTTTACTTTATGCCAAAACTCCTAATTACCAAAAAATATCAAAATGATTGCCTAGAATCGGACAACCGGACTAACATGGCCAGGATGGTCCAAGTCCTGGGTAGCGATAATTTCGGGGGGCGCTACCTGCCAGCGGGTTGATTATATATAGGTAAATATGATTATGATAAATAGCGTAAATGCGTTATAGAATATGAGTACTTATGAGTAATATAAAATATGCGGTGTGAAAAGATAATTAACTTTTCTAATGCGTGCGGGTGGCGTTAAATATAATATTTGCGTTGAGTATTTATGAGTAATATACTAAATATATATATGCGTATGCGTGAATTTAATAGGAAAAGAGGTAATTAATATTATTAGTAGAAAGAATGCGTTAGATGGAATATCCGGCTCGAAGGACCACACTTGGAAACGCACTTACCTTGAACTCTTGTTGGTAGGTAGGCGCTGCTCCCAGCTTTGCGTTCGGGGTCTTGATTCACGACCGCGAAATATGCACACAGGAGTTATAACCGTAACTCTCGAGACTGTGGCTGATGATAAGCGATGTAGCGCGATATGATGGGTAATCACAGCGGCCGATAGCGGAGCGGAGCGTTAAGAGACGGGTGCGTGCGTATCTTCCAATAGCTATGGCGGAATGTGAATGTAGGAAGCGGGCGGGATAGTGTTGCCATAGACAATACATAAAAGTAAGATGCGTTTAGTGCGTGAGTGTTGACATATAATAATTATAATAAATACCATTAAATACATAAACTAAAAAATATGTATGCGTCGGTACTGGCGCATCCAGTGATCATCTACTCGTAGATTACATAAATTCTAAAACCAGGCAGGATCAAGTATGTCGTGAGTAGATTACTCATAATAATTTTCTTCTATACTCGAGCAAACTATCTATGATTTGAAAGATAATATATCCATACTCAATGAACCAGTAAATCTCCTACAGAAAGTACTTATATATGAAACAAGTTCAGCCGGTATCCATAATTAAGATCGCCGCAGATACAAAACAATTTATGACTTCATCGAGTGCCTACCAGTGCCTACTGTGCCAATTTAATTAAGGCCGCGATCATTATCAGTGACAGATAGTTTATTTACTAAATATACACCTGTATATCCATTTATCAAACTTAATGGTGAGTAACAAATCATACAAATCCTACCAATGCCTATTATAAATGTGAAAGTTTGTAAAGATGTTTGGAATATTGTTATTCAATCACGCTCTTATTACGGGTTTGGCTGAAATCTGGTACAGGGTTAGATTATGAGTCATTTTTATCCCTGGAACGTCTAATAATCCTTAGGTGCTATTAGGGGTCAATTAACAGCAATTTTTTTTCTTCCTATACCTTAAGTGGCAGAGTCAATTCTGAGTCACTGGAGAAGAAGAATAAACATGGCGAATGAAGAATAATGGTGAAAACTCATTTCATCTTACAGATGACGAAATAAAGATGCATCACAATTTTAATCGTGATATTAGATACAAACTTATGCGCACATGGATCCTTGAAGTGAACCTGTGCAAGTATCGGAACGTCCAAATATACTTTCCGATACTGTGAGAGAGAGATGTGAGCGAAGTTTCTATAAATGTTAATAATACAGAAGAAATTGCCGAAACTACAAAGTATAATATAAGTACATAATTCAATTCCTAAGATTATAGATTAAAGTTGAAATACACAGAACCGTTATCCTATAATAACTAGGATTTAATTTCCGACGCGACACGTCTCCTTAGTCTTTACCTTCGAGAGGGGATATATACCTACAGTGTGTTTATTAATGTCGATGCTATAACGCCTTGAGAGTGTAGATAACACCGGCTGTCATGGCGTGTATCAGGGATAAGTACGTCATCTGCGTTGCCCTATACAGTGGCTTCCACCAGTACTTAACGTGACGTCACTTGATTAATTATCTTTGCTTCCTTCCACCTACATAATATCCGATCCCACTAATGTCATAAATGTTAATAAATAACATTAGAAGGCTAGGCTAAAAACATTTCGGCGTTTTCTCAGGATCCTAGTATTTATAAAGAAAATGTAAACATCAGAAACAAAACATTGAGACATACAAGTAACGATGAAGTGTAAATATGAATATCAATGACATACAAGTAATTTAAATTCATTTTGTCTATTGGAAGAAACCAAAAAAAACATCTGATTTTAACACGCTTTTTAATCAGAAAGATAAAGCTATGGATAAAAGTCCACCCGTATTTCTGCATTTGTCGTTACCCCTAAAATCATGAACCCTAGATAAGAAAAGTTGTAACATAGGTAGTCTTAAATATACATTTTCGATTTGATTTACTATCACAACTATCAACATACAAACAGTAATTTAATAAATATAACTTCAGAGAATGTTCCATCCGAATACCTTTAATATTCTTGAAATAGCAGAAGTACAAAACAATTTTGTGTACAAAAATTTTATTGCAAAACGATAACATTCACAGAAATCGACGCAATCTCCAAGATGTACTGTAAACAATGTCCTTTGAAAAGATATTCTGTAACAATTTTCTACATTGTAATTTTGGTGGTAGGTATGCTACTTCTCTAGATACTTCCCTATTTTATAGCTCCAACATAAATAAGTTTTCTGTATCGACGTGTTTATACCATTTTTAGGGTTCCGTAGCCGAATGGCAAAAAACAGAACCCTTATAGATTCGTCATGTCTGTCTGTCCGTCTGTATGTCACAGCCACTTTTCTCCGAAACTATAAGGCCTTTGCTATTGAAAATTGGTAAGTAGATGTATTATGTAAACACAAAAATAGAAAAAAACAATAGATTTTGGGGGTTCCTATATTCAGGCTTGTCACCCATACGATTTTTTTTTTCATCGAGCCCTAATGTGTGGCGTGTTTATAGATAGATCTTCAAAAATGCTCGCGAGAGACACTTTCGAAGTGGAAAAATGAGCCCCCCCCTCCCTCTAACTTCTGAAATAAGAAAAACATAAATCTAAAAAAGTAAGGGTGAAAAACAAGACAAACGGGCACCTTAAGGGAAAGTTGAAAAAAAAAATGGTTTATAACATATTCAAATTTTTTTTTGCTTATCCCAAAGATGCATTACTACTAAACGCTTTCGAATGGGGTATGGTTTGATTTATCTGAAATAGAAAATCGGATGACTTATACGCAAATTACGAAACCTCAACTAATGCCCGCTTTGCCCAAGGGGTAGGCCTAAAGGGGGCACTAGTTCAGGGCAAAACGGGCATAGGTTGAGGTAAAGAGGGCATGACACAAAATCCTTGAAAAAATACACCGTATCAGGTTTTTTTATTCAATTTCTTGATTATTTAGTAAATACAGTTGTAAATCTTCCTAGTTTCACTTCACACGACCCAGATTTAAGATGCCTTTGCAGCGTCGTTCTAGGTATCCCAAATGTTGCTGCTACGCTTTTGACAGATCGTCCTAATTCCTGTACTTCGAGGAGTGTGGCATGGGTGAGGGAGTCCATGAGACTTGCGAAGTTCTTCGTTTGTAAATTATTTACCACCTAAAAAAATAATAAATATATTTTATGTAACGGGCGGGTAAAGAGCGGGCAGGTGCTCGCTTTGCCTTTTTCTGAACATCAAATGTCAAAACAAAATTTAAACTAAAAATGTTCAAACACGCGTTATTCAGATCCACCACTTTACAGTCAGATAACCATTTAATAACTAAATCGGATTGATTATTGCATTTTAAACACCAAGAAAGTGAGAGCATAATGATACATACCTTGCAATATTTTTCAAAAACCCACTGAAAACATTATTTTATCGCAACTCGTATTAACGTGCTCGCAGGTGAACTGAACGAATGATGCGAGGAGTGCGGGCCGCGGGGATCACTGTGACGTGTTGAAAGTGTGCTCTTTTATAAAATTATGATATTTAAAAAGAGCGCCTGCTTTGGGCCCATCTCCCCTGTATGATGTACATCGCCATGCAAATTTCCACCGAAAATTAGTTTGGACGAAAATATATATCACGATTACCCCACAGCGGACGTGTTAAAACAAAGTTCAAGTATTAAATCAATCAAAGTTACAACGAACTACAAGACTTTTATCACTATGTTACTTGCTGCCACGGAACCCTTCATGGGCGAGTCCGACTCGTACTTGGCCGGTTTTTTTTATCAAACTGCTCTCTCAAAAAGAGTAGTTATAAAAGAGTATATACGTATATTTTACACTACTAGAAATCTATTTGTACTTTACCACACACATTATAAGAGTCCGTAGAGCAGTGTAAACTGTGCGCTGAAGACCAGTCAGTCACGGTGGTATTTTTCATATAAGTTGAAAGTTAATATACCTAGCGTATATTTTATTCCATTGAAATCTAAGAAACTCATGCTATACAGAATCTCTTACAAATTGCAAAGACAAGGAAGTTCATTTATTAAGTGCCCGCCAATGCTCGCTCAACTTGAGTCCGGAATTTTAACTAAATTTCACGCCACTACAAATTGTAAAGTAGCTGAAACGTTTTAAATTAGACTTGTTTCACTATTCGCTTTGTTACTTTAAGAATGTTATACTTATAAATCTTGATAATTACACGTCAAAATCTGCTTCAATATACACATTTTTATTATAATTTTACTTATAAGCAGTTTAGGATCTCGCTGAAATGCCCCCGTAATTACAATTTATGAAAAATATGTTGACAGTTTTGCTGCACAGAAAAATGTTTCATGAGGAAAATGATTTTTTTTTTTTCAACTTAGCAGTCTTTGACTGACAGGCCTGAAACCTAATGGAATTTTAGAGTATGCCTACATCAAGCAAGATGAGAGATCATACGCCCTCTATAATTGTTACTTTGTCACAGGCAATGGCCATTCTTTATTTCCACTTGTTACTTTTAATATTCGTTTTCGTATTGCTGCATTTACGTCGGCGTCGCAAGTCACAATCACTACAAATAGTTTGTGATTACTCTTTCACCTTTTACGCGACAAACACTGCACCCTCGAAAGGCTATGAAATGGTTTGCTCTTGAAGCTTGCTTAAGTATATTTCAATACTCATATTTCAAAATATACTTAAGCAACTAAGTGTAAGTGCTTCATGAACATGAAGTTCATTTAGGCACACATTCGGTTACTAACAATATCATTAGGCGCTGAACAACTCTGTCATAAGAGAAAATTTTGTGGGTCGCGTTATCGACATGCTAATGAAGTATTGCGCAACGTTTTTCATTATGTTGTTATGTATATGTGTACGTTGGACGCCTTTTAAATGTGTACATCTTGCCATTCACGTCACCGATATGCTGTTGCCACTTCTGTCTTAAGTACTTATGACTGCCTATATTTAATTTATTTAACACTGACAACATAAAAACAAATTAACGCAAGAATTACAGCACTGTAGTCAATGGAAGTCCACATATTTTTTGAATTGAAAAGCAGCCAACAGACCCCCAAAAAGGATAAACAAAGAGATAGTTGCCAAATTTCTGTGGTAGTTAATTTAAGTTTAAAACCGTTTTTGCGGTAACGATTTCAACAGTTGCTGTTTACCAAAAATTCCTTTTATAACAAAATTAACTTTTACAACTTCGTGAGATGGTAACTTGGTATCCGAAATCGTGAGTAAACGTGTTTTAATCAATTTTTATTTTCTTTATAGATCATATATATATATATATATATATATGTATTTTAACCCACTTCCAAAAAGGAGGAGGTTTTCAATGCCACTGTATTTTCTTTAATGTTTTAACCTCATAAGCATAACTTTCGACTGCGTGAACCGATGTTGATGACTCTTTATTATTTGAAAGTCGATTTTTTTTGTTTTGAAATTTTCACAGAGACTTTTTCATTAAATTTTATCAATAAACATTATTCAGAACAAAAGTCATAATTTTATCCCCAAAGGGGTAGGCAGAGGCATAGTATATGCCCACATTTCACCTTATAGTTTTAAGTTGTTTTAACGCCTCGGTGGCGTAGTCGGTAGTGATACCACCTGCGGCGCTGGAGGTCCTAGGTTCGATTCCTGGGTCGGTCCAAATATTTGTGTGATCCACAAATGTTTGTTTCGGATTTTGGGTGTTTTCTATGTATAATATGTATGTATTTAGAAATTTAGAAATATATAAGTACCTATCTATGTATATCAGTCGTCTATATCCCCTAGCACAAGCTTATATTAGCTTAATTTGGGCTAGATGATGTTGTGTGTAAATGTCCAAAAATATTTATTTATTTTATTTATTTATGTCCCACGTAATATGTGGTGAGCCTATTGCCGTTTTAGGGTCCCGTAGCCAAATGGCAAAAAACGGAACCCATAAGGGTTCCGTTTCTCTATCTATAAAGATTTGTCATGTCTGTCTGTCTATCCGTCCATATGTCACAGCCACTTTTCCCCGAAACTATAAGGCCTATGATATTGAAACTTGGTAAGTAGATGTATTGTGTAAACCGCATTAAGGTTTTCATATAAAAATAGAAAAAAAGCAGTAAATTTTGGGGGTCCCAATACTTACATCTGAAACTTAAAAAAAAATATTTCATCAATCCCATATGTCCCCTTATTATAGATAGGTCTTCAAAAATGCTATTGAGGTTTCTAACATTTTTTTTTCTAAACTGAATAGTTTGCGCAAGAGACACTTCTTGACTCAGATCAGACTCATGTTATATATATAATACTAGCTGACCCGCGCAACTTCGTTTGCGTGATAAATGACGAACCGCTCGACCGATTTTCTGCAAACTTCACATAAACCATCTACTTAATAGTCCGAACAAAGCCTAAACATTTGGATTAGATAGGTTAGCCCGTTCTTGAGTTATAAAATTACAACGAAAAGTGGCATTGATTTTTATATATATAGATTATATTACTGTTACAAAATCTGAGGGGTTTTAAGAAAAATCTATACGTAAAATATTTCTAAAGACCTATATCTATTTTATGACAAGTTTTTATGAGAATTAAACTCATTTATTTAGATAAAAAAAGTACATTACTTGTTAAGATTTTTGCAATATTTCTCATTTTTCGAGAGCGATTTCGATCGAACAAAGTATTCCTAATCATGTTTTGATACATTAAAAAAGCAAGAGTATCTAATAAATAACAATAATAAATATAGTTTTATCAGATTAAATCGAAGAATATTTCCTAGTATAAAGTTCACCCCAAGATGAGTCTCTTTCGTACATACAAGCCTTAATCAAAGTTTACAAATTTGACAGAAACAGTACAATTTATGAACGATCGATAGCTATCGTCTATAACCAATACTTTCATACAACGCTTCGCACGAATTTGCGAAAACAATGCATAATATCGTCTGCGCGATTTAATATTTTATTGGCCCTCGAGATATGTGGAATATGTTGATACATGAAAGGAAATTGAAAATACTTTATATCTGGTACTTGTGAAGAATTGTAAAGATAGCTCATTTATTTCTGATGAAAAACTATATTGTCATGCAAATAGTATAATAGTCAATGTGCTTATAGAAACATATTAACTATTAAACAACAATAGAAATTGTGGAAAGTGACAATAGTGAAATTTAATTGATTGGTAACAAGTTCGGTACGTTATGCAGTGTATGCAAAATTGTAGCTATAAACGACTGGCCTGGGTGTAATGACAGGCCAGGGAAAAGTTTTGAAAATCTCTCCCCAAATTATCGACTTAATTAGAAGCTAAGAAAAATTTTGAAATAAAACTATAAACCGACTCGTCTGGTCAGCTTATGAAATTTCCTATGAATCGTGTATTTTTGAAGAAAGCCTAAACCCAGCAGTGTTCGTCATTCTGAAATAATAATTATGACAATTTTTTTTTACTCTATACCTATTAGTTTGTTATGGCCTAAACCTGACTTTTAATTATAAGACCATATTATACGTATAATTTAAGTACGTGTATCTTAGAATAGAGAAAAATTGATCCCAAATAACTTTTTGTATTGGAATTGCTTTCATTAAAGAGGCTTGCTGTGGTAAAAGTCGTGCTCCGTTTACTTTGAATGTAAAACTTTTGTTGTTTCCACGAAATTTAATTTTGTCAAATATGTAATTACGTACTGTTAAGATAACGTAGCTCTTTCTTTACGCCACCTTAGATATAATCACATTATCAAGTTACTAGTATTTTTATGTAGGATTTTAGGTATCATCAATTAGTAAAAAAAAAACATTTTGACACACCAGACTTAGTTTTCAATTTGAATTCCAAAACGAATAAATAGAAGATGGGTGACACACGATAGTGACGTGTAACTGGCAACTGTCACAGCTATTCATTTATTTTACAACAACTAAATCACAGATAGAGAAAATCTTGATTAAACTGTCGTTATGTATCTTTTCTATTTCATTCACATATACACATAAAGAACCGTAAATTTTTATGCTTCACCTTAATTAGTGAAAATGAACACAAGGAAAACTGACTTCGAGCTCCAAAGCAAAGACATTTTGTACAACCATGAATATCTAACGTTTAGGGTCCGTTCCCACTTCCCACAGACCGGCTCGAAGAGGAGAGCAGATTCTTATCACGTTGAAAACAGAGTTTTTAGTATTTGTAGTAAGGTTTATTTTTGTATGTGCACTGCTTTTGTCATTAAGAATACTTGAACGCGCTTGGTGTGAAATAATAAGAGGAGCTGACCGGCTTCGATCGCGTACTTTTTCTCGTTCGCGCAACCGTTCTTCTCCGATTGCATGCTCTTTCCAAAGACTTCTATATAAACTGAGGTAGACATGCCATACGCACCGATTTTTGAAACCTATAAACTGAGCTAATTAGCAGCGTTGCTCGCACTGTTGTGAGTCAAAACTTCGAGAGTAGGTGCTAGACTTGCAATCGGAGTCCATACGCCTTCTCTTTTACTCTTTTTCTATTCGTATATTGCTATTGTGTGTGGTGACAATTACGTAAAAAATATTTTTAAGTGAGTGTAGTCTTAATAATGTGTGTATTTGAGGATTGCTTTTGAAATCTCGTTTGTTAGAGTACGGCGCGTCTACCTCAGTTTATATAGAAGTCTTTGGCTCTTTCTCGCTCGCGCAACCGATCGTCTCCAATAGCATGCTATTTCTCGCTAGCGCAGCCGATCGGCCCCGATTGCGTGCTCTTTCTCGCTCGAGCAGCTGATCGGCTCCAATTGCGTGCTCTTTCTCGCTCGCGTAGCCGATCGGCTCCGATTGCCTGCGCCCTACCCTACGCCGACCGCCATTTTGATAGCACAATTTAAACAGAACAGTTGTTTGCACTTGTACGAAAACATGACTGATGAAAAATTAATATATTTCTTCATCGGAGCTATCTAAATCCATGTTCCGAAAAGCACACATTAACACCAAAAGCAAAACTTAGACATCGTGGAATACTGGTACTGCTCCGAGCGCATTAACCCGGCTCGGGGCGCACCCGACCGGCTGCGAGCGCATCCAACCGGCTGCGAGTGCATCCGACCGGCTGCGATTGCATCCGACCGGCTGCGAGCGTATCCGACCGGCTCCGAGCGCATCCGCTTTCAGATCGCTTCCAGCCGGTCTATGTGAAATAGTTGGCGGCTCCGCTCCGACCAACTCCAAGCGTATACGATCCAGTCTGTGTGAAAAGCAAAGTGCGCGGCGATGCTCTCCGAGCCGGTCTGTGTGAATGGACCCTTAGTTGATGATGATTTAATAAACAAAATTAATATTTTCTTTTTTTAGAACATAAAATTTAAGGCCATTACAAACGTAGCTATAATATACATATATTAATTAATCAATACATATAATAAAATCGTAACAGGTCGCTGTCTGTACATGGAAGATAAATAAGAAAAAATATTATAGGGGGGCTTTATGAACTCAATAGAACCCAAAACAATGATTTTTAGAATTTTTGTATGTATGTCTGTATATCTGTTTGTCTGTACGGTTGTGCACGCTAATCTCAGTAACCGCTCAACCGATTGCAATGCGGTTTTTTTTATTGTGTTGAAGTTTGCTTCAGTTAACATTTAGCGTTTGTTTTATGTAAATCGGTTTAGAAATAAAAGAGTTATAACACTTTTAAGAATCAGATATTTTGAAAATTTTAATTGTAGGGGTTTCTTTGAATGTGAGTGAACCTAAACTGGCGTGTTGGCTTAATCATAAAAGAGCTTAATGATTAAGACTATTTTTAAACAATGACTTAATCATTAAGCTCTTTTATGATTAAGCAAACAGGGCAGTTTCAGACGCTGCTTGATGACTCTGATGAAGAAATACCGTTCCTTTCATACACCTTATGTGACGTAAACGAAGTTGCGGGCTCAGCTAGTATGAAATATAGCAAGATATTACGACATATTTTCGATACAAATTTTCGGAGGACTACACACGCAGCTATATTAAACAGGGTGAATATTTGAAAAGGGCTTGGATGGCCAAATCTGAAACTATGAGGAATAGCTAAAAATGCTCAAAGGAGTCACGAGCCCGATTTTGATAAAACTTAAAACCATTACTACTGCGGGCAATAGTGTGAATGGAGCGTTAGACAAACTTTTAGGTACCAAGGCCTTAAGTCAAAAGGCCCAGCTCGCAGTACACAATGCGGTGCTGATACCTACGCTAACGTATGGAAGCGACAGTTGGGTATGGCAGGAAACGCATGAAAGTAGAATAAACGCGGTCGCGATGCGCGCGCTACGCAAAATCTGCGTAGTAACGCTCGCAGATCGCGTTCGGAATGAAGATGTAAGAAAGAGAGTTGGTCTGAAAGAGAGTGTCGGTGTTAAAGTAAGGAAGGGCATGCTACGATGGTTCGGGCACGTGGAACGAATGGGAGATGAAAGAATGACAAAACAGATATACAACGCGAAAGTGGATGGAAGTAGGAGGCGAAGAAGGCCACGACACACCTACCACGACCAAATTAATCGTGTGTTAGTTGAAGGTGGTGTCAAGAGCCGTAGGAACCGACGTGCATGCATGAAAAGAAAAATGAAAGCTGAAGAAGCAAGTGAGGTGTGTATGGACCGTGCCGTGTGGCGCTTGGTTCTTTCTGCCTACCCCGCAAGGGATTTGGCGTGAAGATAGTTAGTTAGTTAGTAAAACTATTACTATAACATTACCATTACCAACACATCATTAGATTTTTTGAAAAACCAATCGCACCTTCATTTCGAAACCGTTACTAAACAAAATAACTAAATTTTACAGGAGAAGCAATTTAAGATTTTTGGCCTATTAAATACCTCATAATGAAAAACTTATGAACTTTTATGAGGTATGTCTTAGATTACTTATTAAATTATTAGTTCCTTTTCAAGATGTGAAGGCACATAATTAGATAATTTAAATAATTACTGATTTATAATAATTTTAATTTTTATAGTAACACTTTTGCAATAACTTTTTTTTCAAATATCTTTGAATATTGTAATGTTAGTATGAATTGAATGTTACTATGTAAAAAATAAAATTCTAGCTATTTTAAATGACAGAATAATGAGTGTGAAATATATTTAAAGACACGGATAAAATAAAAGGTAATAGTTAAAATCACTATTTATTAAACGAACGTATGAAGTACAAATATAAATGGCAAATAACTCTTTATTCTTCTTTCAATAATTATCATTTAATTGAAGCTTACAGTCACCGTATTTACTTATTTTGAATAATAATATCAACAGAAAACTAATTCCTATTCAGATGGGACCACCTGCGGGACCCAGCCTACAGGTAGGGGGCGTCAGCATCAGCATCGAGTCCTCTTTGAAGTATCTGGGGCTCGTACTCGATGGCTGGTGGAAAATCGGACATCACTTCCGAAGTTTGGTCCCAAAACTGATGGGGGCATTGATGCCCAACATCAGGGGACCCTTCGCTCCCTACAAGGAGACTGTACCTGGGGATCGTGCGAAGTATGGCCCTAGGGGCCCCCGGATGGGCGGAGACCCTGACGGTCAGCAACGTGGCTAGATTGCTGAGCCCGCAGAGGGCGATGGCCGTCAGGGTGATAAGAGGATACCGCACGATCTCCGGTGAAGCGGCATGTCTCCTAGCCGGAACCCCTCCATGGGACCTGGAAGCGAGAGCCCTTGCGTCACTATTTAGATGGCGCAAGGAGGCGCTGGAGTGGAGCCATAGGCCTGCGTCTCGAGAAACCAAGCCCCAGCGGTCCCAGCTCCACCAAGAAACCGTGGAGACATGGAAGGTGCGACTTGAGCAACCAAAGGGCGAATTCGCCACAATTGCGGCCGTCAGACAATCATGGAAGAGTGGCTAGAGAGGAGACACGGTGCTCTACTGCCACTCCTACTGGTTGTCACAGATGCTTGCCGGGCACGGAGTTTCGGTATGTATCGGTGGGGAAGACACCAGGAAACCACAGCCGAGTGTCAGCACTGTGACGATCGCAGCGATGACACAGCGCTCCACACGCTGGTGGATTGCACTGCGTGGGCGCAACAGCACCAGGTTCTCGTAGTGGGTCTAGACGTGGACAATCTCTCACTCAAGACCATAATGCGAGCCATAATCTTCAGCGGGAGTAAGTGGGATTGCACCGCCTCTTTCTGCGAGCAGATCATGCTCGTGAAAGAGGCGGCGGGGCGGGAACGCGAGAGAACTCTCCCACTCGAGTTCCGCAGTCGGCGGCCTGGGCGCCGTCGTCGTGCCTTCACCGAAGACTATCGGCCTCCATGACTTGGGGCCTGAGGACGGTGAGAGGGCTACTCCCCGTCCTAACAGAAGCAGGCCCATGACGGCAGCGTGACGTGAGGGCTTCCCGCACACCGCCCCTTAGAAGCGGGATCACAACCGAAACCCTCCAAAGACGCGGGATAGCACCCGAACCGCCCCTTGGGCGAGGCCGCAATAGTAGAACATATTGGAATACACGGCAGTGGTGGCCTTCCGAGGGCTTACCCGGGGCTCTAGCTAAGTAAAAATAATATAACACAATATGAAACTAAACAGTCATCTATGACTGTTTAGTTTCATATTGACTGCTCTGTGGCGCAGTCGGTAGTGATACCGCCGGCGGCGCTGGAGGTCGTGGGTTCGATTCCCACCGGAGACAAATATTTGTGTGACCCATAAATGTTTGTCTCAAGAGTCTGGGTGTTTCCATGTATATTATGTATGTATTTAAAAGTATATAAGTATTAATATCCGTGGTCTGATACCCATAACACAAGCAGGTTATTCCTAGCTTACTTTGGGATCAGATAGCGTTGTGTGAAATGTTCGTGAATATTTATTTATTTATTTATCTATAAATCTTTTGTATTTGTTTTATACTTATTATTTGTATACTTATTCTAATAATACTACCACTGTTTATATACTTATTGTAATAATCCTAACCGTAAACATGAGAATAAAGTTAGTCAAGAACCAATAAACCAATAATTACAATTTGAAACTAAATATTTATGTCATACTTTTATCAAGAATCTTTATTATAAGGATTATACAAAAGGTAACGGTTTTAGTTTTAAATTTGAAAAAAATAAAATACACATTTTAAGTTAAAAACTGTGACTAAACAAAAAAACACACTTTATAGAATAAAAATAAGTAAATAATATAGCTTAACGAGAAAGTCAACCGTTCTTATATCAATAGTTACACTTTTATTATAAACTTGTACGTCGACTCCTCAAATGACCGGTGACAACTGGTTTAATAACGGTTATGTCATTAGCGTTTGTTTAAAATTTTCGTTTAGTAACGTTTTAGTTTAGAGCTATCTACCGTAATATTGAGGTATTAAATAAACTGTCAAATTCATTCCGTAGTTCCTGACGATTTAAAAAAGATGGCGTTATTAACTCAATTTCGTAAAAATTTCGTTTAGTAACGGTTTCGAAATCAAGGTGCGCAATAATCCCAGCTGGGAATTGAACCCATTGATACACACAAAACACACCCTTTATTATTACACCAAACAATGGTGTCGCTGATAAGGATCATATTCTGCGAAGTAATGGCAAATTTAAGGAAAGTTTAGAATTTTAATAGAATGCATATTTCATGTACCTATATTTTGTATCATAATTTGTTTCGTTCGAAATCCCACAATAGATGGTAACTATTCCGTGTTTTAAATTATGCTCAGAATGATTATTTGGAGAATATTATAACGAAATCAATAATATTGAATGCAGTACGATCCTTGAAGTCTCGAATCCAGCTATGTATTGAAAACAATGGTCTATATTTTGAACAATTAATCAGTTAACGTAAGAAAAATAAATTGTATTTTGTCAAAGATGAGCACTTTCCATTAGTTTGCCGTATGTCATTATTTCCCAGAATAAGATCCTTTATAGCAACACTATCCTACGGTGCAATATTATAGGGTGTGTATTTTTTTTTCAAAATCAATGGGATCGATTCCCAGCTAGAATAGTGGGTTTTTAAAAAATCTAATGATGAGGATTTAAGTTTTATCAAAATCGGACTCGTGACTCCTTTGATCATTTTTCGCTATTCCTAATAGTTTCGGATTTGGCCATCCAATCCCTTTTGAAAAATTCATCCTGTATATTTCTATGACCTCATAAAAATATTTCGACAGATATAGCTTCTAAATCATTGTGTAATGAAACAAACAAACTCTATTTTAACATTTAAGAGATGCCAGTATTGTATGTCCCACATACAATACTGGCGTGTGCCTAAAAGATTATTGTGTACCTGACAGGGCGTCGTGAATTTATTATCAAACATCACGCTCACTCCCTCCCAATGCTAATGTACTTACGTGCTCAAGCTAGATTATTAATTGATATTCTCTGCAGTTCCACGGTTGATGCTTTAAATTCGGTATCATTATTTTAATATTCACATCCGCATCAAAAATTAAACGCTCATTTATTTTTATTTTTCTCAGTTGGGTGCTAGAACCTTCATAACTCTAATAAAGCAGATAATAATAATAATAAATATTCTTGGACACTTCACACAACGCTATCTGATCCCAAAGTAAGCTAGGAATAACCTGCTTGTGTTATGGGTATCAGACCACGGATATTAATACTTAAATACTTTTAAATACATACATATTATACATAGAAACACCCAGACTCTTGATACAAACATTTATGGGTCACACAAATATTTGTCTCCGGTGGGAATCGAACCCACGACCTCCAGCGCCGCAGGCGGTATCACTACCGACTGCGCCACAGAGGCAGTCAGTCAGATAAAGTTGAAAGGCTCGCTGCCGCTAATGTGATATTTGAAAATTGGTAGTAGCTACTAACTGTATTCTGTAACATACAAGGAAAGGTATAATTATGAGAGATGAATGACTGAAAACACAAACCATCTCCTTTTTTCCGATTACTAAAACTAAGTAACGGTAATGCATGTAGCACTCTGTGCATGTTTGCATATTCTACTTTAATACCTAAACTGGTCAACCGTTTTGCCAACTTCGCACAAGAACTCGTGGCCCCGTGGACTCAGTGTTCTGTAAACGATCACTCCAGTAAGCAACTTTCACTATGACTAGTCCTTGAATGGGTGACCATTCATGTGACCACTTTGTGACAATTATTTGAGCGTTTCCGTGCTTTGTCAGCCTTTAGTCACGTTTGCCAGTAAAATGGCAGTGGTTAAGCCCAGTTGATGGCCTTTTTAGGCGGCTTGAAAAATTACAACAGCTGGCAGTCACAACCTGCCATCTTAACACGGCAATATGGCTCAACGCCTATTAGGTGGGACAAATTCTAAACAGGGTTAAATGTGGGCATATTATATGCCTCTGCCTACTCCTTCGGGGATAAAGGCGTGACCATATGTATGGTATGTATATATGTACGCTTTTAAATCGTATGGTCGAGACTCACCTAGCAAACTTCCGTTGGCTACGGTACCCGTTTTCACTAAAGTAGGTAGTACTCTTGTCTGCCACAACATCACTTTTAAAAAGAAACGTGTTCCAAAGTAACCTCAAGATGAACTGTCAAAGTATCAATAGCATTAAGAATATCTTATAACTCCACAGTCTTAAAATAGGTGTAAGAAGATAGTTACTTAAAAGCGCTGCGGGAGTTTTTATTTTTTCATAACAAATTTATCCGATAAACGCAGGGAAAGTTCAGGAAACAGTTGTTATAGTTATAAGCGGGGTACCTGCCCGCATTAACAGGAAACTACGTAACTCGCCCTAGTTCGAAACTAGCATTAATAGTTAGTTACCATTCGATCCGTGCACTCTCACACATCTACAAAATACACACTCATCTAAGACAGTGTAGTAGAATACTATCCTACTAATATTATAAATGTGAAAGTTTGTGAAGATGTTTGAATGTTTGTTACTCAATCACGCTCTAACGGCTGAATGGATCTAGCTGTAGCACATAGGCTACTTTTTATCCCGAGAAAATGTTCCCACGGGAAGCAGGGACGGGAACCGAATTTCACGCGGGCGAAGCCGCGCGCATTAGCTAGTGAAATTTATAGTATGACTTATTAAGAGTACGAAATGGATTATTTTCTCAGGTTCACAATATTATATTATTAACGTTTTATGAAAGACGATCTAGAGGTTAGAGTGGGAGCCTGCCGTTACATCGAGAAGAAATTGCCAAATTATCACTTTCCAAAAAATGTTCAGCATAATTTCATTGGCCAAAATATTACTTTGCAAAAAATCTCTTTAAAAATGACCCAGTTAGAGTATCCGACTACGAAACCGCAGGTCCTGGGATTGATACTTACTCAGGTTACATTCTTATAGGCGATGATCACTTTGATTTGTTCTGTGTCGGGTGTGATTTATGAACTACCCAGATTCTACATTAGTTTAATTTGGGCTCGATATTACTGTATTAAAATTATAGAAGCATCCTCGAATTATATAAATTCTACTTTATTCTGCTGAATATTTCATATTAAATATGTACTAGCTGATGCCCGCAGCTTCGCCCGCGTAAAATTTCGCTTCCCGTGGGAACTTTTTCCCGAGATAAAAAGTAGCCTATGTGTTATTACAGACTATAATGTATTCCTGTTCCAAATTTCAGCCAGATCCGTTCAGCCGTTCGAGCGTGAAAGAGTAACAAACATCCACACTCACAAACTTTCGCATTTATAATATTAGTAAGATTTACACCTCGACAACAGTTACAGTTTCCTGTCACACTGTCAAACAAAAATCTATAATGTACCCAGTTCGACGGGCTTAGTCCCCGGGGTTAAACGTGAACTATATTTAGGGGTTGATGCGGACCCCTATTCGCATCAACCCCTAAATATAGTTCACGTTTCTACCCCTGTAGAAACTTTGGAGATGACTGTAGTCTAAAGCTTTGTACGGTACGAACAGTCGTCATTGCACTTTTCTCGAGTTTTATTGGACCAACAAATATTTTAATACATATAGACTATATAAAAGATGTATACAAGTTCCTTTAACAAGAATAAGACCAATATCTTCCTCAGTCTGTAGCCATCAAAGTAATAAACCACGGCCCGCTGATTGAACTTCGACAGCCACGTTACAAGATGTTAGCGTAATAACATTTTAACGTGACAATTTGTAGTTACTTTGATGAAGCCGCCCGGCACCAGCCAGCCGACCCATTATCGCTGATAAACGAATTAACTTGACAGGCGTCATACATCAATGTCGTAACATTTTAAGATAAAAGCCACAACGCAGAGCTCTAAATTCTCTCTATAGACTATCTATCTATATTAAATAAAGATAGTTATATCTCTCTATATTTATATCTATCTATATTAAAATAAATATCCGTTATGCTTTTGATTGTTGGCAATTGATAGAAATAGTTGAAAATTCACTCACTTGCACTACATATTCATACTGTGACATAAATATCTGTTATACCTAGTAAATCTAAGGCTATACCTATTTATTTAAACTGAAATTAGGCTGTACTTATAGTGCAGCCTCATTTCCGTTTCATGTGAGTCTGTTTATTTGTTAGTGTGTGTATATGAGTGTGCTTGTACAGTTTGCGCTGTCTATAAAGAAAACTATAACACGATTACCTTCTATACTGGGAACCAAGTATTAATGCGGAAGTAGAAGTATAGATAGTACGAAATTAACTCAATCACTCTGCTATATATTCAAGTTGCACTTCACAATTTAGTTACTTTGCAGATAACTTGTCATCAGCTGTAATCTATCTATCGAGCTGTCGTAGCGACGTCTACGGCGATCGTAGACCTTACTCGTAGCAGCAATAAGACAGTTCAATTTCGTAGCATTTTGTATTTATTTAATTCGTATTTGTATTTATTTAATTCATCAACATTGAGTGAATCCAAAACTTTACATCGAGATTTTGTTCTACGAAACAATTTTGTACCGACAAAACGAAGCGAGATAGAGGTATGTGTCCACAGTGCTACGTAAAAGGAAACAAAATTGGAGTATCTCGTAGCGTTTCTCGAAAGGAGTCGAAAGGAGTCAAGACGACATCTTCTGCGAGTATTCGAAACGACTTGAAAATGCCACTGATTTATGCAAGCCCGTTATTCTTACTTAGTGTGACGTAAACACATGCATTTCATTCTACGGCCTCCAAAAATAAAGAAAAGTACTACTTACGAGTATATGGGATGAGCATCATTATTAATAAGCTTTTATTAGGTCGTCGTGTATGTAACTAACAATGTAATGGAATCTAAGGATACTAATTTAACCATCTTCCAAGGATCGTAGCGTCATGAAAATTGGCAGATGTATGTAGTTCTGATGACAATACAATAATATGGTACTGTCAAACTGATATGATGATGGAGCCGGAAGATAGGCCCAGAAAACCAGTGGAATCTAAGGTAGCTAATTTAACCAGCTTCCAAGAATCGTAGGGTCATGAAAATTGGCAGTTGTATGTAGTTCTGATGACAATACAATAATATGGTACTGTCAAACTGATATGATGATGGAGCCGAAAGATAGGCACAGAAACTTCGATGGAAAAAGTGGAATCTAAGGATACTAATTTAACCATCTTCCAAGGATTGTAGCGTCATGAAAATTGGCAGATGTATGTAGTTCTGATGACAATACAATAATATGG
The DNA here is from genome assembly GCA_933228765.1 of Miltochrista miniata. Classification (NCBI taxonomy): domain Eukaryota; kingdom Metazoa; phylum Arthropoda; class Insecta; order Lepidoptera; family Erebidae; genus Miltochrista; species Miltochrista miniata. The sequence continues at coordinate 29,029,609 of OW121752.1, read as the reverse complement.
TACTGTCAAACTGATATGATGATGGAGTCGGAAGATATGCACAGAAAACAAGTGGAATGTTAGGTAGCTAATTTAACCAGCTTCCAAGGATCGTAGGGTCATGAAAATTGGCAGCTGTATGTAGTTCTGACGACAATACAATAATATGGTACTGTCAAACTGATATGATGATGGAGCTGGAAGATAGGCACTGAAACTTCGATGGAAAAAGTGGAATCTAAGGTAGCTAATTTAACAAGCTTCCAAGGATCGTAGCGTCATGAAAATTGGCAGCTGTATGTAGTTCTGATGACAATACAATAATATGGTACTGTCGAACTGATCTGATGATGGAGCCGGAAGATATGCACTGGAACTTCATGATGGAATATCGTATTATATCTGTTTTTGGATTCGTCAGAAAAGTCTTGTAATGAACTTTGACCAGGCTTAGGTTTCAAGGTTATAACAAACCTTTTTTTAATTGACTTGTAAAACTATGCAATGGAATCTCAGATAACTAATTTAAGCCGCTATGATCCTTGGAAGATCCAAGGATCGTAGCGTCATCAAAATTGACAGATGTTTGTAGTTCTGATAACAATACAATAATATGGTGCTGTCAAACTGATCTGATGATGGAGTCGTAAGATATGAACTGTAACTTCATGATTGAACATCGTATCATAGCTGTGTTTGAATTTGTTAGAAAAGTCGTGTAATAAGCTTAGACCACAATTAGGGTTTAAGGTTATAACAAACCTGTTATATATTGAAGTTAATATTGAGTGTAAATATTGTGTTAATATTGACATAGGGTACCTGCAGAAAATGTATATGTATTAGAGCATGGGTTCCGAACCTAGGGGTAATTACCCCCGCGGGGGTAAAACAGTAATTCTATGGGGGTAATAGTGGTGATGCCTGAAAAGATGAATACACAATAAAAATAATGATTTTATGTATGAAATAAAATATCAATGTAAATACCTAGGTAGGTACGCGGCATCGCGATCTCATTTGTTCGTAAAATCTCAGAAAGCATGGAGCTAGAAGGTGCTCCCTCAACCCCGAGCACTAGGAACATTTTGGCAAAATACAGCTTCAGAATACATAATCATTACTAACAGAGCTTTAAATATGTTGGTGCCGTATGCTGCCATTTGTAGATACGAGAGCGGATTTCTCAACTCTGGTAACATTGAAAACAAATCCAGAAACAGTATGAACGTGGAGCGTGGTATGAGATGCGCATTGAGCGTTCATCTGTTTTCGCACTAAGAAAACCGCGTAAAAAATCGGTCCGTTCGAAATATCCATCATGGATGCCATGCCGGACTCTTCCGAATAACAACCACCGCTCCTTTTTACTTCCTATGGTTGGGAGCCCCGGGTAAGCCCTCGGAAGGATGACCCCAGGATTCCCAACAGACCTTGGCTACCACTGCTGCCTCGCCTAGGGGGATCGGGTGCTATCCCTTTGGGCTGCCTCTGTGGCGCGGTCGGTAGTGATACCGCCTGCGACGCTGGAGGTCGTGGATTCGATTTCCCCCGGAGACAAATATTTGTGTGACCCATAAATGTTTGTCTCAAGAGTCTGGGTGTTTCTATGGATAATATGTATGTATTTAAAAAGTATATAAGTATTAATATCCGTGGTCTGATACCCATAACACAAGCAGGTTACTCCTAGCTTACTTTGGAATCAGATAGCGTTGTGTGAAATGTCCGTGAATTTATTTATTTATTTTTTATTTATCCCACGTTTTTGGGAGGTTGTAAAACTATCACGTTACGTTGTAGTCTTGGGTCTGCTTCTGAAAGGACGGTGATCAGACCCCCCACCATCCTCAGTTCCATGGAGATGGAGGCCGATAGTCTTGGGCGAAGACACATCTGCGGCGCCCCCGCCGCAGACTGCGGAACTCAGGTGGAAGAGTTCTCTCCCGCTCCCTCCCCACAGTCTCTTTCAGGAGCATGATATGCTTACTGAAAGAGGCAGCGGAGTCCCACTTACTCCCGCTGGAGACTGGAGATCATGGCTCACACCATGGTCTCTAGCGAGAAAATGTCAACCTCCAGACCTGAGTTCCTCACCACTGAATTTCACAGGCTGCGGCAAGGGCGCCGCAGACTGCAGAATTCGGGTGGTAGAGTTCTCTACTACTCCCTCCCCGCCGCCTTTTTCAAGAGCATGACCTGCTCGCAGAAAGACGCAGCGCTGTCCCACTTACACCCACTGGAGATTGTCTCCAGCGAAAATTTGTTCACGTCCAGTCCTGCCACGAGGACCTGGCGCTATTGTTTCCACTCTGTGTCCTCGCTGCGTTCACTTGCAGTGCTGACACTCAGCCGTGGTTTTCATGTGTCCCCGTGAGATCGTGCGGTATCATTATCGCCCTGACGTCTATTGCCTTCTGCGGGCTAAGTAGTCTAGCCGCATTGCGGGCCGTCAAAGTTTCCGCTTAAACGGGGGCCCCCGATAGAGATAAAAGTAAAGTACTCAGCACGAGGTACTGCAGGGAGCATTGGAAAAGATAAGCCCTGACAATTCAACGGAACGGAGGTAAGGAGGCACTCCGTGATAAATAAGCGCCTCCTTAACGAAGCTCCAGGCCAAATTGTTGAAGGCGTTGGCGATGTCAAGAGACACCACCATCACCACGTCGTCCTGCGATATTACTTCCTCCGTCAGGTCTCAAATGCGCATGTTCGCGTCCACATTAAAGCGCCCCTGACGGAAACCAAACTGGTTATTCCGCCAGATTTGACCCCACGCGTGTAAAGTGCCCGACGAGGCGCTTTGCAATAATACGCTCAAAGAGCTTGCACACCTAATTGAGCAACACCATCGGCCGGTACAGCGTCTGCCGGCCGCCCCGCCTTCCAGATCAGAACCAGTTTCCACGTTTTCCAGACCTTGAAAAACGGACCTGGCAAAGAGGTTCATCCGCTGAGTTGCTAGGGTAGGTACCTACCACAGGCAGACAAACTTATAACACCCCTCGTTTTTCGTCGGGGGTCTACTAACTTAATGATGGTAACAAAGTGGTATTCTAAATATGCATTTTTTAAGAAAAAAGACATTTTTTCTTGCCTGTATTGCTTTCTTAATTTTTTTTTAATTTGGGGGTAAAATTGGTTTCACTAACATGTGATAGGGGTAACAGCTCCGAAATGGTTAGGAACCAATGTATTAGAGTAATAATGAAATATTTTCACATTTGTCGAACTCAGACAAAACACCATGTAATACAGAAATCCCTACTAACATTATAAATGCGAAAGTAACTCTGTCTGTCTGTCTGTTACGTTTTCATGCCTAAACCACTAAACCGATTTTGATGAAATTTGTTATAAAGATAGTTTGAGTTTAAGAGAAGGACATAGGTTACTTTTTAACTGACTGCGCGAAAGTAGGGTAATGATTTTACGCGATAACGACTTCTACGCGGATGAATCCGCAGGGCACATCTAGTTAAGGTATAAATGTTGTGACTAAAAAGTATAAAATAAATAAATGGTTTAAAAAACCCTAGAAAAATACGCTTTTATAATGCACGAAAAAACCCAAAAATAAATTATGGATCGTTCAAGTTGCCTCTATTTCTGGGCTGAAGTGTAAACTATGTGCTTTTAGTTATAATATTTGATTATAAAAGCGTGGGGTGCTAGAACAAGAAAGACTTTTTTGTAAGCATATTCCTATTAATACTGATCCTTATATAATAAAAATCCTGACGAGAGCTGCATGAGGTCGCACAAGAGCATAACGTTTATGCTGCCAAAGGGAACGCCTTTTCTTTCAGGCAATTAAGTAGATACATAATATGAAGGGAATACGTTAACAGTGGCAAAATGTAGAGTTCTTGTTCGAGAACGAGATATCTTTGGTTACCGTTAAAAACCCGCTTGGGGATATAAGCGTTTGTATTCCTATTACGTGATCACTACATATTGTACTAAATATTTTGGAATGCCGAAACTTTAAGGACCTACCAATGAATTTATCTAATAGAGATTCGTAACGGTAATAGGTTTGCTCCTATTACGCGGGCGTCACGAAAAACTGGCAAAAGTGGGTGTTGAAAATGCGTAGGCGTGATTAACTACTTTACTTTTCAAGTAAGTACGTTATGTATTTCAATTAATCATCGTTAATACATTTCCGAAATTTAAAATGATATTAATAATAGTAAAAGTCACAATAGATATATAAAAGCGTGACAGTGTAAATTAATAGTTTAAAAACACGAGAAAAACACGCTTTTATAAATGTGACCTTAGCCTTAATCTGACAAGACATCATGCAGCTTCCGCCAGGAAAGTCTTTCCTGTTCCAGCGCCCCACGCTTTTATAATCAAATATTATAACTAAAAGCACATAGTTTACACTTCAGCCCAGAAATAGAGGCAACTTGAACGATCCATAATTTATTTTTGGGTTTTTTCGTGCATTATAAAAGCGTATTTTTCTAGGGTTTTTTAAACCATTTATTTATTTTTGTATTCAAGATGTTGTTGAATGTTTTCGTTTACAGGCGGCTTATGTAGAGTAAGGTGATTACCGGCATTAGAGTGCGGTATGAGTATGCTTAGTAGACTTTGTTTTGTGGTTTACAATTTGTATGCCGGAGCACCGTTCAAAATACACAAAAGTCTATGAACAGTTTACATTCCATACTAAAAATCTGCCTATAGGACGTTCATACAGAAATAAATAGATTTTCTGAAGGGACCTACACGTTCATAAGAGAGTTATACTGTACGCCCAAATTTCGTCAGTTGTATTTTGTCCAACGTCATAATGTGTTCAGGCTATTGCCGTGTTGACATGGACAGGTAAAGATTATGGTTACCAGCTGTAGAAAATTTTCAAGCTGGCTTAATGACTACCATGTAATTGATAATAGGAACCACCGCTTAAAGAGCCTGCCAAATCATGGGATCGCTTGTCCTTATTAGAAATACCACGAAAAAATCACCCACCTCATGACAAAGGATAGCTACAAAGATTATCGTTTACAGAACACTGAACTGCCGTGGTTAGAGGCGCGTCTTGTTGTATTACGAGGTCTGTAGAGAAGATCTCGACTTGGCATATGTTGTGTAGGAAGTCCACCGCTGAATGGACCAACGACTTATATAAAAGGTCGCAAACTGGGACTTTAACCGGAAAGCACAGAACCGTGTGTCTACCCCCTCAGGGATTAAGAAGTTGATGATTAAATGTTATGAATTTAACTTACTGAGAAAACCAACATTAATGAACTGATGCTTAAAATTAACAGAACGGTTCGCTACTGTAGTGTTCGATTGAGGCAAAATGAACAGGTATCTACAGTTTAAGGCTAATTGAACATTGATTTCGTTTGTTGCGTATCGGTGTGACGCGACGTAGGGGACCCGTCAAAGCCGTCATTAAGCAAATATTTCCTGACAGTGAATGGAGGCAAGCGCTCACTGCGTTTCATGCACCAGCGACTCGATTGATTACACTCTTGAACTAATTAGTTGGTACTACACTCAATCAGTGCATTCGACCTAGGACAATTTGATCTGTGATTATTTGAAGTTTTATAATTGTATCTGTCTATCTCATAGTTCATGTCTAATGTCTCATTGAGTGGAGACCGCGTCTTGGTAAACGTGGGGTAGGACGACCCCCTGCCAGATGGAGCGACGACCTAAAGCAGGCTGCAGGGATTGACTAATTGCGCAAAGCGCAGGACCGTGTGTTGTGGCGAAATTTTGGCGAGGCCTATGTCCAGCAGTGGACTGTTATGGGCTAAATTGATTGATCTCATAGTTGTCTGGAAGTGATCACAAATCATGATAAGGCTATTATTTTCACCTTTTATTGCGGAAAAAATATCGCACCGTAGCTGTAAGTCAACGACAGTTAAAAAACTTCTAGCCTGAATTTTTATTAGAAAGCAGGTTTTTTCCCGGTTATTTTGGACATTGACTGCTTAAAACAATGTACATCTTTTATTTTTTATTTCATGCGTTTTTTACGTTTAGCTTCATCTAGCTTCAAAATATCAAAGGAATCCTATCAGACAATATCATTCCACCGCGGTTCAAGTTATATTAAAATGATGTCAATAAAAAAAGGTGCTGCTTTGTAGATTTTAACCGAATTAATTCCAGAGGTATATCGGTCGAGAGACAAGCACGCTCACAATTTGCTATTGCCAATTGGCAATGGAACGTGCAAAATGAAACTTGTGGTATGTAGAACCGAATATCGCACTCAGTCGCCAAATGACGGACACCAGTAGGCACAAGGGGTCGGCCATTGTACCAAATAGGCTGTTCAGTGCGATTTGCAATTCCATTATGACTAGTACAGACCGCAATCTTTGCTACAATCGTTCGGTCCTCTGCCACGGTACAACAGTAAAATTCATTAGGCTGTTGTGCTATTCATGAGAGAAATTGGAAAAAGTATCGTGAGGTGTAAAAGAGATTAAATTTCATTATCATGTGTCACGATCTTGAATATTTATACATGAAATAAATATTTTGTGGTATTTTTACATTTTGCCAACGTCAAATTTTGTTATTTATCTGAACTTACATTTATCAACAGTTTAATTTATCTATCACGTGTTTGGAAATTTCTTAAATGTTCTAGTTGCGATATTTGCCTATTATATGAATTAAATTTAATGTAAAAAAGTTTTATCGGTCATGAGTAGGATTCGAACCTGCGTGTTATAGCATACCAGGCCTGACTTTACCAACTTACCCATTGAGACCTACTCTCAACTGACAAATCTTTTTACCTAATCATACGGCTTAGGGCGACGTAGGCGCTATCTACCGTCACTTAGTTAAGTTACACCGCAGAAATGTACAGAATTGCATCTATATTATTTATTTATTTATTTATTTTACACTTTATTGTGAGTCAAGTAAATAAAATTATGATACATAAATACAGTGCAAGAAGATGTACAATGGGCGGCCTTATCGATAAAAAGCAATTTCCACCAGACAACCTTTGGGTGGAGAAAGTTGATTGAAGGTAACTAGTGGTAGTTCTTAGGCGTACTCTAAGATCGAATAAAGCTTTTTTTTTTTAATTATATAAACTAAAATTTCTACATATAACACATAAATATAAAAAAACAGCATAATATTATATTGCAAATTAAATGTATTATTTAGCTATCATAATAATTGCTTTTGAAAAATCAATTCGTAGTATGTGAACTGTTTCAAACAACAAATTAGGTAAAGCTTGAAAGTCACGGGACATCCTTCCTGAGGGCTAACCCGGGGCTCTCAACCATAGGCTGTTAGGCGTGGCGTGAGGTTTTTTAGTCGGTAAGAGTCCGGCATAACATCCTATGAGGATTTTCCCTCACGTTAAACAAAAAAAAAAAGGTAAAGCTTGAAAAATAAAAACGTTTTCTTGTTCTTGTTTCATTAATAATTCAGGAGGGCCAACAAAAACGGGCCTAAGTAACATTTTATTGGACTTGAATTAAGCATTATCTTTTGTCTCATTTTTTATTGTAATGGGACTACACCCATTTCGTTTCATTTTATGCGTGAAAGTAATTAGAAACCTGACTAATAAGAACAGATAGCTAGCTAATATTCTCACAGATGTATTATGGTACGGAACTCTCCGTACGCGAGTACAACTCTCAATTGACCGGTTCTTTTAACTGTAGCCCGATCAATGTCACATCTTGATAAGTAGTATTGTTACTTTTAGTACCTAGGACTTCTTATATATATATATATAAAAATCAATGCCACTTTTCGTTGTAATTGTATAACTCAAGAACGGGCTCACCGATCCAAACCAAATGTTTAGGCTTTGTTCGGACTATTTAGTAGATGGTTTATGTGAAGTTTGCACAAAATCGGTCGAGCGGTTCTTCATTTATCACGCAAACGAAGTTGCGCGGGTCAGCTAGTTAAATATATTTTAGAGAATATGAATACATAAACAACATTGGCATATGTAATTTAATTCTTTTTTATTTATTTATGAAGTGATTTTAATTCGAAATCATATATTTGAAAGTATTCTGTAGGAGTTATAAGTTAAAATGTAGAATCATTCCCAAATTTAAGCAGGAAAAACATTATTTATGACGGAGAATTTGAAAATGGCCTCTACAAAACAAGCGAAGCTACTCGTATTATTTCTAAAGCGGCACTGCCTCTCTCTTCATTGTATACCAGTGAATTTATTGCGTTGTATCGTATTTTAATTATGTAAGACTAGCTGATGCGCGCGGCTTCGCCCGCGTGAAATTTGGTTCCCGTTCCCGCTTCCCGTGGTAACATTTTCCCGGGATAAAAAGTAGCCTATGTGTTATTCCAGACTATACCCTATCCCTGTACCAAATTTCAGCCAGATCCATTCAGCCATTAGAGCGTGATTGAGTAACAAACATCCAAACATCCAAACATCCAAACATCTTCACAAACTTTCACATTTATAATATTAGTAGGAAGTAGGATAGGATATTAGTAGGATAGGATTTACAATGTTGCTAATTTATGTCGAAAGGTATTTTTAATGAGTTCCTGAACCTTTTTGAAAAAGAATTTAACTGTAAAGCGATAAAAGAAATCGGTTTGTCTTGCAAGCTTATGTAGTTACTATCAGAATAATTTGCATTATGAAATAGGAGCTTAGCATGAACGTTGCAAAGATTTTTTTTTTTTATATTCAGCTCGCCAAATTGACGTCGCCACCAGCCTGATGGTAAGAAAGCAGTGGCGCATCTAGCGATTGGGGGCCACTTCTTACAGTGGTCCTCAAGTTGGCGGCCCTGTGATGTGCCTCTTCACGCTCCTCTTGAAGAACCCGGGATTGTAAGATGAGGGAAAGACGTGTGTGAAAGATATCGAGTAATTAATTTTATTGTACGTAGCGTGTCTAATATGAATTTGAAAAGGTACTAAATGTCAAATTTTATAACATTTCATAGCAAAAAATAACGTTACGATACAAGTAATGCAAATTGCAGCGATGAATTCCTGAAAATTTATTAAATGCAAATCTGAAGGGAGAATTCCAATTTTTAACCTTACTACGGGAGAGTAAGCAACAGAAATAGTGATGGAGTTATTATCTTAGCAGTCTATATTGGTTTCACCTCAGAGCCTATTTGTTCCAGTTAAAATGGCAGTGACTTTTCGTTGTCCTTGGATCTAGTTGAACTCAATACCCAGTCACAAAGTAAATGAAAGCTGCTTACTGCAATGATCGTTATGCCCGCTTTCCACTGCGAGCGATTCGGACCCATTACGGACTCCGCTTTACTCGTAACGATGATTTTCGATACATGTCATGTCCGCTTTGGTGGAAGGACATGTATGAAAATCGTCGTTACGAGTATAGCGGAGTCCGTAATGGGTCCGACTCGCTCGCAGGGGAAGGCGGGCATTACAGAACACTGAGTCCGCGAGGTCACGAGCGCTTCACAGATATGTAATATACCAAATACAATATGTTTAATCTGTACTAATATTATAAAGGGAGTAAATTTATTTGTTTGTAGAACCGAATATCGCACTCAGTCGCTCAATGACGGACACCAGTAGCCACAAGGGGTCGCCACTATACCGAATAGGCTGCTCAATGCGATTTGCAATTCCATTATGACTAGTGCAGATCGCAATCTTTGCTACATAATGAAAATAACAACTTCATAAACTACATTTAAAATATTTTATCGACATTAGAAAGTAAAATGTTTCTGAAATTACATTGGCTTTAATTTTTTTTTCTTTATATTCGACTCGCCAAATTGTCGTCGCCACCAGCCTGATGGAGGCCACCCTCACAGTCCGTAAGATTTCTGATAGTGGTCCTCAAGTTGGCGGCCCTGTGATGTGCCTGTTCACGCTTCTCTTGAAAAACCCGGGATTGTAAGATGAGGCAAACACGTGAGCGTACAGGTCGTTCCATGTTTTTATAGTTCGACAGAGGAACGATATTTTGAAACGCTCAGTTCTGGCAAAGATTCTCTCCACTGTGTATGAGTGGCATCTCTGCCCGGCAAGCGTTGTTCGGGATCGGAAAGGAGAGGGTGAGATCAGGTTGAAGTGCTCTTCAGAACATTCGCCGTGATACATTCGGTAGAAGGCAGCCAAGTACGCTATAGTTCTTCGCTGCGCTAACGGTTCGAGACCTCCCGTTACCTCAGGACAACCAATTATTCGGATAGCACGTCTCTGCATAGCGTCAAGCGCGTCTAGTAAGTACCTCCCGGAGTCATCCCAAAAGTGAGAACAGTATTCGACGCAGTGTGAATCTTCGTCTTGTACAGTAAACATCTCATATGTGGAGTGAAGTACCGTCTCAAAATATAAATTATATATCATCGTGCTAATACCTAAGAGATCAGAGCAGTAATGCTTATCGTTAAAAATATGGCCTAATTCCAAACACTATTGTAAACTAATAAATAACCCACTTGCCAAAACAAGCCCATTCTTCAGCGACATTATCGTAGTACCAAACACTCGACAAACAATTCATTTACATTTTATTTTACGCCCAATATATCAGTATCTCAACATTAATCTCACGGTTGACCCCCAAACGACCATTAAGCTACACTCGAGAGCAATGAATCCGGGTCACTTAAAGAATCCTAAAAATCTCGGAAACTAAAAATGCTAGGTTAATGCAATAAATTGTATTTAATAGACAATGTAATACTCCTTAAATGAAGGTATTAAAACTTCTTAGTTATTGTAAAGTTATATCATAAAAAAATCAAATTTGAAAAAGGGCCACTTTCGAAGATGGAACTACGAAATTACAGCATTTGGTGTTGCTTTTGTTTGTAATCTGTCATTTATGTGGGTACATAAACCATGTTGATAGTGCTCTATATTCATTAATCAAGCTGAAATTATGTCGCTTACGCCTGAAGAATGCACCAGAATACTTACAATGCTGGAAACCGGCCGGAGTCAGCGCGATACAGCCAGGACTGTCGGTGTGTCGCTGTCAACAGTACGAAGAGTTCTCCGACGTTACGAAGAAACTGGTTCTAACCTACGCAGACCAGGAACGGGCAGAACCAGGTGTACCACAGCACGAGAAGACCGATACTTGGTGAACACCATGCTTCGAAATCGCTTTCTCACAGGAACTGAACTCACCAATCAGTTTCGACGCCTCGGAGGAAGTAACCCAAGTGCATGGACAGTAAGACGTCGGCTTGCTGAATCTAACTTAAAACCCCTTAGACCTGCAAACGGCCCTAAACTGGAGCGTGGGCATCGTATTTCGAGACTAAGGTATGCCCAGAGCCACGTAAATTGGAGTATTGAAGATTGGTCAAAAGTTATGTTCTCCGACGAATCAAAATTTATGCTCTACAAGCACGATGGAAGACACAGAGTGTATCGAAGACCAGGGGAAAGATTCAAGCAAGCATGCATCGAAGAAAAAGTAGCCTACGGTGGTGGGTCTGTACTTGTGTGGGCCGGAATTTCTTCTGAAAGTCGCACAGAGCTGGTGATCATAGAAAACGGCTCTTTAACTAGCGTAAGATATGTGGAAGAAATCCTCAATGATCACGTTGGTCCATTTATGGTCAATTTAGGTGAGGATGCTATATTTATGCATGACAATGCCCGACCTCATACAGGTAGGATTGTGAATGACTACCTTCAAGAGATGAACATTACTCGTATGGAGTGGCCAGCGCGCAGCCCGGATATCAACCCGATCGAGCATGCTTGGGACGAGCTAGGCAGATGCGTAAAACAACGAAACCCTCCCCCAATCACGCTTCGTGAGCTCAAAATTGCTCTCACAGAGGAATGGGAGAATATTCCCCAAAATCGTATAAGGAACTTGGTGTACAGCATGCCAAACCGCGTAAACGCAGTAATGGAAGCACGAGGAGGCAATACGAAGTATTAAAATTCAAGAAAATCGTAATAAAGTTCAAAAATTTCATGTTTCCTATTTTTGTTTTAAGGAGAGATCGGCAGTTTTTTCTTTATGTAATTTTGTGTTAATAAAATGTATGGTGACTCATATTTTTTTTACTTTCATTTAAGGAGTATTACATTGTCTATTAAATACAATTTATTGCATTAACCTATCATTTTTAGTTTCCGAGATTTTTAACATTCTTTAAGTGACCCGGATTCATTGCTCTCGAGTGTATATCATTTATTTCCCTTTTTCACTAAAATATTTTTTCATCATAAAAGGTTTACGCGAGCGACAGTTTATTTGGTGAAATAAAAATGGTGGTTTGCATATAGCTAACTGGGATTAAGAGTTGAAACATTCTGACCAGTCTTTGAATTTACTGTGTATGTTGAGTTACTATTCATAGAATTTCGGTTTAAAGACTATTTGTTAAAGGGCATCGTGTAGTTTTAGTCGGTAGGAGTCAGACAAAGCATCCACAAAAGTTTTACATACATAAAAAAGAATGGTTACGACTAAACAAACTACTTGTAGTAACCAGATTTAATCTACTTTGTTAGTTTTATTTTATATACGCTGACAGTGTAGTGGTATACATTCGTACGTATAAACATAATAATCACGCCTTATCCCTCATGAGCCAATTGTCTTGTTGCAATGAACAAGTTTTAGTTGTACCTTAAGGCCTACAAATGGCAGCCGGGACCAAACAGTTGAACGTGTCCTCCGAAGCACAGGAACGCTTGTAACTGGAAATGCGACAAACAATTGACAAACAGTGTTTAAATGGACGTACTTACTTCTTCTAAATGTCTGAACGGACTTTGATGACATTTTTAGTCGATTACAGTAAAGTTTTTATTCACAAATCGGCAAGGACAGTTCCGAATATGTCACAAACGCAGCCGGGTGGCACAACTGGTATTATTATAATATACTCTGTCATTCTCGCAGCTGAGATGAACCTAATATAAATCTATCAAAAAGTTTAGGACGCAGATCGTGAAAAAAAACGATATAAAATTTTCGTCTCCCGTAGACGGGTAATTACGCATAGACCAAGGAAATACTGAATACAAATTACATTACGAGCTTCTTCATGAAATAGTACGTGTAGGTAATGTTTCGTGAATAAAAAATTGGTATAATAAATGAGATACATTAGTGTGTAAAGGTTGTCTTAGAGTTCAATGAATAGAATAACGATCTGCGGCAGCGTTTCCCAAAGTTGCTGTGGTACGAGTTCTCCGACTCAACAAACAAAAATTTACTATTAGAAGTGTCACCTCTCGGCTGTCTCAGTGGAAAAAATGTCATGAAATCATCGAATTTTATTGTACTGCCATATATGTATTTCAGAATCCACCTTATGTTTGTTCGCGACCCATAGGTTGAGAACTGCTGACCCACCGGAATAACAAGTCTCATAACGAGATCTAATTTTAAAAGACCTCACAAATTACAAGCAATAGGCTGCCCCCACAAATCCAACCTTTCCAAGTTAATAAAAATGATTTAAGAACACATTAAAGGGATCCTTTTTTTGTTGAGAATATGAAAAATTATAATGACGATAACTTAATTTATTGCCCTATAATTACATTGTTATTTAGAAATGTACTGTTTACCGCTAACAACTCACATATTATACTATGCTGTAAGTTTGATCGATTTGTTAACACAGACAGATTATTATTTTATAGAAAATGCTCTGCTCCTTTAGGTCGTAGCGTGATGATAGCTTCTAAGGGGGGGCGTGCGTAAATCCCTCACGTCACACTGCCGACATGGGCCTGCTTCTGTAAGGACGGTGAGTAGCCCTCTCACCGTCCTCAGGCCCCCGGTCATGGAGGCCTATAGTCTTAGGCGAAGGCTCGTCGGCGGCGCCCCAGCCGCCGACTACGGCATAGCATCCATGATGGACATTTTCTTTCACGTTAAAAAAATAAGAGCGTGATGAAAGCTCATGACACTCACACATAATGCGGGTTTTTATTGTATTTTTTTATTGTATTTATTATATTATATAAAAGAATATTGGAAATGGGTTCAGCGTTTTAAAGGTTAAGTTCTACAACCTCGCAAACTTTACCTCTCTACATACAGATAAGCATAACTAGATTATTAGAATCTTTTGATCTTGGGAAGCCTACGCCCAGCAGTGGGCGTCAAACAGACTGTGATAAATGAATGAATCTTTTCATAGCGTAGAAATCTAATGCTGGACATCTCAATTTTGTGTAGTATAAAATAATATTATATTATAACTAGCTGATGCCCGCGGCTCCGCCCGCTTGGAATGTTATTCCCGGTCACAGGGGTATGAAAAATAGATGTTGGCCGATTCTCAGACCTACTAAATGTGACACGGGAATTTTATATATTAGATTTAAGGCTACGCTATGCCTGTGGCTCCACCCGCGTGGTGAATATAACCGATCCCAAATCCCACAGGAACTGGTTCTCGGAATTAAAACAGATGAAATCGTTCTTTCTACCAGTTCCTTTCATATCTATCGTGTCGAAATTTGAGCTCAGTCGATGAAGAACTATATGAAGTTTTTGAAACGGACACAAACGAGTAGAAGTTTCAGCGTTAGTAAGCTTAGGATACGAGGAGACCCCGCCAGATGGAATCACCTGGAAATGGTGGCAAAGAAGGACTGAATGCGGAAGGCGCAGGACCGTGTATAGTGGCATCAATTGGGAGAGACTTACGTCCAGCAGTAGACTGCCATAGATAAAATATTTAAAGCTATTTTTTATAAAGTTTAACCTTTTTCATAATATTTTATTATAAAGTTAAAAAGGACAACTTGGCCCAGACGGGACTTGAACCCGCAACCTTTGCCTAATCCAAATCCGTATTTATACAAGCTGATATCAGAGTTGCCAAGTAGCTTGATAGATGGCTCTGTGCCAAACTCTTAAATGGCGGTTACAATAAGGTGAAGAATATCAACTTAATATTAGTACGGCTCCCGTAGCTCAATTGGTTAGAGCATTGCCCTGGACTAGGCAAAGCTTGCGGGTTCAAGTCCCTTCTGTGCCAAGTAAACTGCTCTAGGCTGTTCATTGATTAATTAAAATAAATTATGGCATAAGTTATACATAAACATATATTATGTTTTATGAGGCGAGAGTCATGAGTAATTTGAGTACACAGATAATAATTTAGCTCGAACAGCCTTCGACTGAATCCACTTGGATAACAAATGGTGCTCATAATACGCTTCACATAAATTCATGAAGGTAATCGTCCAAATCACTGTCAGTCTGTAATGACAAAATCATTTGTTGTTCGGACAGAGCCATTAATATAACGTCAACGATTTGCTAAAATCAACTGTTAACTATGTATTTATATTTAAAAATCGGACAAGTACCAGTCGTAATCGTGCACAGAGAGTTCCGTATAAAAATGACAATAACCAGGTTTCGAAATCACGTTTTCTGTGTCCCTAAATCAATTATATAATGCCTATTTGAAGATAGTTGAATCTCTGATCTGAATCTGTTGATCTCTTTATAGAAGTTGTACAATATGACGCTATTGAACAGTAATTTGGATTAATGACAGTTTTAACGTTATTAATATTGAAGTCTGCTCCAACAACCAACAAACAAACAACGTCTATAAACTTACTATTACAAAACTGTAAATAAAGTCCCATTATGTTAACGTTTCTGAATGTACCTACATTTTATTATCATTTCGTACTTTTGTCTCATTAATTTTTATATAATGCTATGTTATCATGGATTTTTATTGTACAACTCTTTGTCTAAATTAGAAATAGGTAATATAATGTAATTAAAGTATATGAAAATAAGTAAGCCTAATCTTATTATATACTAGGGGACGTCACGCGGTTTCACCCGCGTAGTTCCCGTTCCCGTGGGAATACGGGAATAAAATATAGCCTATGTTCACCGCAAAGAGTGTAGCTTTTCAACAGTGAAAGAATTTTTCAAATCGGTCCAGTACTTTCGGAGCCTATTCGTTACAAACAAACAAACAAATCTTTCCTCTTTATAATATTAGTATAGAAGTAAGTCCTCAGAATTTTTCATCGCTTTCTACTACATTATAAAAACATACGACTACAATTTCATCTCTTAGCACGATTCGATATATTATACGACCCTTGCATATCGCAGATAAACAGGATTTCAAAACTACAGAGTAAGCTGGTATTTGTAAATTTTGCACATCGAAGTACTTCCTTTTACAGAAAATGGTTCAGTAAATAAAATACGTTTGTTCTTTCCCTTTTAAAAGGTTTTATTGAACTTACAGTATAGAGATCTTCGAAAGGTAGGTCGACCCCTTATAGTTTTACCTAAGATATTATACTAAAACTTAAAAACATATTTCACATATTATATTATTCTATCGGAAATATTAGGAAGCTTTGAAATTATACTACCGTCTTATAGATTACTAGCTGACCCGCGCAACTTCGTTTGCGCCACATAAGAGAGAGTATTACCTGTTCCCGTCGCATTTACTATAGATATTTACGCAGCACACGCAACGAAGCTCTCAAAAGTAGTGTCCGACCGAAACTGGTTTTCCGGCCGAAACCGAAACCGAAACCGAACTTTCGGCCCCAGGGTCAGTTTCGGCCGAAACCGAAACCGAAACCGAAACTTACGGGATCATATTGAAAAAAAAAAAAAAACCAGCCAAGTGCGAGTCGGTGGGAATCCGCACAGAGAAATCCGTTACAAAAATTACTTTTTTGTGTGGATGTTTTTTTCTGATTTTAGTACCTAGGTATTTTTTGTTATAGCGGCAACAGCACATGGTGAATTGGTTGGTGGTGGCAGTGTCTTTTGTAATCTCCAACGCTTTCAACACCTTGCCCTGGAGCTGCGTTTGGGAGGCGCTTATTTACCATGGAATGTCGGGGCCTATCTTTCCGAGAGGGCCATAACTTACCCGAGCTAGGGCAGGGTCGGCGAGATGTGTCGTTCGGTGTTCCACAGGGATCGTTCTTAGGACCGCTTCTGTGGAACATCGGTTACGATTGGGTGCTGCGTGGTCCGTTGCTCAGAGGTGTCGGCGTAACCTGTTACGACGACATCCCAATTACAGCGCGAGGAGCAACGCACCGAGACGCAGCCCTAATAGACACCTGCGGGATTCAGCTTACATATAGAGGGGGCGTCAGCATCGGCATCGAGCTCTCGACGACGTATCCGGGGCTCGTACTCGATAGCCGGTGTAACTTCGGATACCACTTCCGAAGTTTGGTCCCAAAACTGAGGGAGGGGGAATCTGTCGCACTCTCGCGGTTGTTGCCCAATATCAGGACAGCTAACGCTCCCTGCAGGAGACTGTACCTTGGGATCATGCGGAGCATGGCCCTATATGAGGCCCCCGTATGGGCGGAGATTCTGATGGCCAGCAATGCGGCTAGATTGCTTAGCCCGCAAAAGGCGATGGCTGTCAGGGTAAGGATAAGCGGATACCGCATGATCTCAGTTGAGGCGGCATCTAGCCGAGACCCCTCTATGAGACCTGGAAGCGAGGGCCATTGTGTCATTGTTTAAATGGCGCAAGAAGGCGTTGGAGCGGGGCCATAGGCCTCTTCCTGTGAACAGGTCATGCTCGTAAAAAAAACGGGGCCGGGGAGGAAGCGGGACAGAACTCTCCCACCCAAGTTGCACAGTCTGCGACGGCGCGCCCTATACTATGAGCCTCTATGACCAGGGGCCTGAAGCATGTAGCAGGCCCTAGACGATAGTGTGAAGTGTGAGCTTCATGCACGCCCCCCTCAAGTAGCGGGATAACAATTGAACAACCCCCCCAAAGACGCGGCCGCAGTATGCATTATTCCGAGGGCATACTCGGGGCTTCCAACGCGTGGTTTTTAGTCGGTAGGACCGGAGTCCTACATATGTTAGGGAGCATAGCATCCATGTAGGATTTCCCTCACATTAAAAAAAATAGCGGCAACAGAAATACATCATCAGTGAAAATTTTAGGCGTCTATCTGGCGCGGTTCCTGCGATACAACCTCCTACTACTCGTGAACAAAGAGACAGACGGATGGCTAGGCCTCATGTCTCGTTAATAGGGTCCCGCTTTAACGCCTCCATGTGAGAGTCCGACTCGCACTTAGTCGGTTATTTTTTCAATAGGTGCAGCAAATTCCACCAAGTGCCATCAATCAACGCTATAAATATCTCCACCTAAAGATGAGTTTCTTTCTTTTACGTGTGGAATTACACATAGATGCTAACTCCTACCGACTAAAACCACACGGTGCCCTGCTACTAGCTCTTGGCCGGTTTTGGTTACATTCTGGAAGTGTATAACTAAAACTGGACAAGAGTGAGCCGGACTCGCGCACGTAGGGTTCAGAACAAGAAAAGCGGCAAAAAAGTCACGTATGTTGTATGGGAGGCCCCCTTTAATTAAACTTCGGTCGGTCACTACTCAAAAGTAATAACTTTTCCCCCGTTTATGAAACATTTACTATTACTGCTCCGCTCCTATTCGTTGTCGCGTGATGCTTTACAGCCTATGACACTCCACAATAACGTAGCTTTCTATTGGTGAAAGAATTTTTAAAATCGGTTCAGTAGATCCCGAGATTACCCCTTACAATTTAACAAACACACAAACTTTACTTCTTTATAATATTAGTATAGATGAAGCTTCGACACCTGCACACCTATGGAGTTTTAACACTTACGAGTACATATATCCACCATCTGTCACAATGTGCTTCTTAATCTAAGAGCACAGCAGGTAACCCAGTTTGACTCCGACATATCTGTTACTTCCGATGTGGTACTTATAAAAAAAGTAATAATAGTATACAGCACGGTGCCTGCAAAAGTTTTACCACTTTAGCTCTGAGTTTAGATGGTACGACTCTCATAAAATCCGGATGTTTTGCGACGTTGTGAAGTTACCACCTAGTTGAACAGCCACAGGGTAGCGTTTTACATGTTTTCCAATATCAGTTTGAAGGTATTATAAATCTTGTGTACAGATTCGTCATACTCTTAATACAGTGTAAACTACACTATTTATACTGTTGATTGATTAGCACTTAATGGAACTTGCTATACATATTAAATTCAAAGGCTTGTATGTTTTCAACATAATTTACTTTGTAACCTCGACCGGTTTTGCCTTACGGCATTTTCAGAGGTTACCTTTTCAAATGTCGTAAGGTTAAATCGATTAGGTTCCAAAGAAAATAAGGGTAGTTGATAGTCAATTTGTGTAAGAAACCAGTTGAATAGCAGAAATATAAAATTATTGTAACAGTTCCGCTTGCAATGGCGAAGATGAAAGAAATAAATATTACAAGAGTGTCCTGAATCTCATTACCGTAGAAATACCTCGTTATTTAAATGACGGTGTTGAGGAAAGCAGAAATAGTTAGTGAGGCACAGATCACGGACATATGACACTACGAATAATGAATATAAATTGACCTTATTTTGAGTCTGATAAAATAAGGAGCTTTATCATCAACTTATATTTAGAATACCAATGTTCTTGGACTTCATGGCGTAAAAGTTGTAGGTACTATTACATATTTCTTGGAAGCAGTGACAATGTAAAAACCCGGCGACATTGTCATTAAATGCGACTGCCGCGGCGAGGCCTGGCGTTCAAATTTGATTGTTAGAATGACCTTGTGAATTTATAACATATATAATTATCTATTGCTAGAACAAAATATTTGTGTGATCTGTTTATTAAACAAGGTTTGGGTGTTTAAAAAATATCTCTAAAGCGCTATGAAATTTATATCTCAGGATGTAAAATACATACGTATATCTCGTATCATACTAAAAACGCAATTATATAGACAGACGCAAAGGAATTATAAAAAGTAAATACTCCTAAAATTATTGACGGGTTTTCGATAGGTACGTTTTTTTACATTTTTATTGAACGTGCAAACGATTGATAAAATAACCTCTGGCGTGGCTTTGTTTCACTACGCTACTCATGGTGCGCCTCTATGATCTTCACTTAAGTGTTGACGCTAATAACCGATCAGCGTTGGGTTTAATGCAATGCCTCTTGTGAGGTCTCGTCACGATTTTGTTCCAATAATAGGACCACTCGTGGTAGGATCACCAACAGGAAGCGCTCGTGGCCCCGCGGACTCCGTGTTCTGTAAACGATCACTGCAGTAAGCAATTTTCACTATGGCCAGTCCTTGGATGGGTGACCATCCATGTGACCACTTTGAGACATTTTTTGAGCGCTTCCGTGCTTCGGAAGCTACGTCAAGCCGTTGGTCCCGGTTGTCAGTAAAATGCGCCTGTCCATCTCAACACGGCAATACGGCTCACCACCTATTACGAGGGACAAATTCTAAAAAGGTGAAATTTGAGCATATAATATGCCTCTACCTATCCCTTCGGGGGTAAAGGCGTGACCATATGTATGTATGTAAAAGGACCACGATAAACTGTGGTCTGGTAAATCTATTATGGATGCGATGTCGATCACTTACCGACTAAAAGCACACGGTGCCCTACGACTCCCTACCGCCGGCAGCTTGGGTAAGCCCTCGGAAGGATATCTCAGGATTCCCGCCAGAACTGAGCGTTTCAAAAGATCGTTCCTCTGTCGAACTCTAAAAACATGGAACGACCTGCCCGCACACGTGTTTCCCTCATCTTACAATTCCAGGTTCTTCAGGAGGAGCGTGAAGAGGCACATCACAGGGCCGCCAACTTGAGGACCACTGGCGAAAGTCTTACGGACTGTGATACTGGCCCCCAATTGCTAGATGCGCCACGGCTTACCATCAGGCTGGTGGCGACATCAATTTGGCAAGCTAAATATAAAAAAAAAACCCACTGCTAAAAGTGGTTGAGCCGAGCTCAGCTCTCCACCCTACCTTACTTTTCAGTACAATTACCCATGTTTATAATGCACCACCAAATAAAATAACACTCTGTTTAAAGTAAAGTTCGATTTTAAAAATTAGATGTAATGAAAGGCTTATTTCACAAAAGAGATAAGCGGATCGCCCAAGCCATTGTGGCATGAATGCGATGAATAAATTGAACATAACTCATATGATGGTACCATAATCCTTTCCGGGCGTCCGATGGGACGTGTAGCGAGGTATAATTCTAGGGTAAACTTACCAAACTGTGAAAGAGTGGAACATGGCTAGTTACCAGTACAAAACTCCATCCATTTTATGTTTGATTTGTGAGATGAATAACTTTTTGATACGTATATGAATATTTGGGGCAGCAATATGTTCAAAGTTTAGTAAACACACAACAATATTTTTACTGAATAACTGCAGTCCACAATCAAACCAGTCTATGGCAATAGATACTCTACTTAATGTACCATTACCAATTTTCTTTCGGGCCCAGTTCCACCCAGTGACTATTTCTAAATGGTCCGTCGATCTGGTGGGGACAGACATAAGCCTTACAAATTGCAGTTTTTGAAATAATTGCAACAAGGTATTTATGTGGTGTAGAGGTGAGCTGCTGACGTGATAAGGTCTTGGATTCGAATCCCGCTTCGAAAATGCTATTTGTGTTGATCGCAATTATTGATAAAAAAGCAATATTTCGGCGTCGATTAGCCATATATCTGGTGGGGGTTATTATTGCCTGACAATTGCAGATATTATATTTAGGTACTTTGCTTGTGTACTTTTGATGTAATATTTGTGTGTTTGTAATAAACTGGCTCCCTATTACGAAGAACTAACAAAACTACTAGCAAAATGTGGGTGTGTATAGTAAAATGTACACCCATTTGCAGAAAATGAAATCTGAACAACAATTCTCTTGTAAGTAAACTTTTGCAAAACTTCGCGTCACTGCGGTACCATGACCTTCAGAACAAAACACAATATGATTTATTCCCATTTAGATAGTAGGTAGGTATGATGAGCATGTGTTTATGTAGTTAGTTTAACCCGACAGGTTAACAGCAATATAAACACGCATACCTCCAAGACCCTCAGCTTATAGCCATCATAAATCAACATTGGTTACGAGTTAGCTTCGTAAACGATCCAACGTACAGATTGTAATTGTAATTTTTAGGCTTAGGCTGCCTCTGTGGCGCGGTCGGTAGTGATACCGCCTGCGGCGCTGGAGGTCGTGGGTTCGATTCCCACCGGACACAAATATTTGTTTGACCCATAAATGTTTGTCTCAAGAGTCTGGGTGTTTCTACGTATAATAGGTATATATTTAAAAGTATATAAGTATTAATATCCGTGGTCTGATACCCTTATCACAAGCAGGTTATTCCTAGCTTACTTTGGGATCAGATAGCGTTGTGTGAGATGTCCGTGAATATTTATTTATTAAATTTTTAAGTTTAATAGTGTCACATTTCCTCGTGTGGCGACGGGGTCCCGTGTTGCGACGGGTAAGAGTACAAAATGTCACCACCCCAATACATCCCGAGGGTGTCGTAAGCGGCGACTAAGGGAATACTTTCGCAAAAAGATCCATTGTGTAGAGAAGGAAAACTCGAAATGAAACCCGTTTGTCAGTAGAATGACAATCGTTAAGCCAAGATGAAGGCCTTAAGGGTGGCTTGAAAATTTTCAACTGCGGGTCGCGGCGACCTGCGCCTGTCCATTTCAACACGACAATGGGCTCACCACCTATTACGTAGGACATAAAACGATAATGTGAAATGTGGGCGTATACTATGCTCCTGCCAATGGGTACTTAGGCTAGGCATTTACAAAACATCAAGAATACAAAACAAAGATAGTTTCAGAAGTTCACAACGCGACCCAGTGAAAAGAACTGGCAAGAACCTCGTTAAGCTATTCTTTTTATTAATGTTCTATTTACAATAATATAAGCTGTAAAAATGAAGAAGTAAAATATTAAGGGAGAGGTATTATAAAGTCAGTAGTTCGGTGTAACAAGTCCTTGTCCAGAAAAGAAAGAAATTTTGAAATTTAACATATGAACGTGTATTCAATGGGAAGCCCAGGGATATTCTTTCGAGGGCTTTTCCCAGCCGTAGACTGTTTGTTGTTTTAGCCAGTAGGAATTCGGCATAGAGTCCATGAGGATTTATCACGTAACAAGTATGGGGGATGCGCATGGACTATCTGCTTAAATCTCTTTTTCTTTAATTTGCGTCGTAATTTTCTTCATCGCACGTAAGATTTATTTCTCTGATTTTTCAATCATCGTTTATATTAACTAGCTGTACTTGTTTTTAACATACTTAGCTGTTTTATCATTGTATTATTTTCATAACAGATTTCCTTACCTATGTAACGAATGATATGGTCAGTTAACTCTTTGCCTTCAAACGAGATGCTTGTAATTATAAAGCCCCTGGGACACTCTACAAACGGTTCTCAAAGCTATTTAACAAACTTAAGCTCAATTTTCCCGGAAACTCTTCATATTACATCTTACACGAAGAACCCTCATAAAGTTTACTTTAATACGGAACCAAACGTGATACGGCGCCTCTATTGGCCGTCAGTTCCGTTTGGTATATTTTTAACACGCTTTTATTAACTTGATGTATGAACGTACCTATGTAACGGAATCTTCGAACATGATTTTCGAAACGACCGATTACGTTGAAATTACTTGAAATTTTGCACACTCGTCGCGTTCAGATTATAATGTAGTTTTTAGGGTTCCGTACCCAAAGGGTAAAAACGAAATCCTATTATTGAGACTCTGTTGTCTGTCTGTCACAAGGGCTTTTGGACTTTTGACCTTTTTCACTTTGAACTTTTGGACTTTTGGACTTTTGTACTTTTGTACTTTGTACTTTTGGACTTTTGTACTTTTGGACTTTTGTACTTTTGTACTTTTGTACTATTGTACTTTTGTACTTTATTACTTTTGGACTTTTGGACTTTTGTACTTTTGAACTTTTGAACTTTTGGACTTTTGGGCTTTTAGACTTTATGACCCCACCTCACCTTACTCCACCCCATCCCACTCCACCTAACCACACCCCACCCCACCTCACACCAATTCAACTCACCCCATCTCACCTCGCCCCACCCTACACACCCCACCTCACCCTACTTCACTTCATATACTTATACACGTCATGCAAACGCTCACGTGTACACGTAGGTATATGAAGTGCGAGATACACGAACGTGAACGAGCGTGGCCGAAGGTAGCCGAGTGTTAGTTTATTTTCGTACCGGAATTTCTTGATTCGGTCTCCACGCTCAAGGCCCGCGATAGAAGCTATGCAATAGCTTTAAAACTATTTTAAACTGTAATAGATTCCTGTACGGAAGTCTTTGTTTGTGACCCAATGCCTCCATTGCCCTTAGTTCCGTTTAGTCTACTTTTACTCTTCAGTGTTTCTGTTATAAACGTCATCCGGTGCCCTCTATTGCCTCTCAGTTCCGATAGACCTACTTTAGCTTTTGCTGTATTTTTGCTCTGTAGAATACACCGTTGCAGAATTTATAGGCCTGAGGTGTCATACTTTCTAGCGGTGACATGACGTTTTACGAAGTTCATTCTTTTGTAAAGAAATGTACTAGATGTGTACTAATTTTACGCGATATATAAAAAAACGTACCTTAAAGAATTAAGAGAAAACAACAATCGAATTGTCACCGCTAAGAAGTATCTTTCCTAGCGGGCGCTATCTATTTCGCAGAGTACTAATAGACCTTTCGGTTTTGCGGTTAGCCAAAAAAATGTACTAGAAATGTACGTTTACCTTATAATATAATATGGGGCATTATGTACTTGCAAGTAGTATAAGTACTTAAATGAAAAAGAAATGTATCTAATTATGTTTATCAGTTTCCTAGTATCCATAGTAAGTACAAGCTTAGTGCTTACTTTGGGACTAGATGGCGGTGTGTGAATGTGAGAAGAATTATCATTATTATATTACTTATTAAAAATTGTGTGCGTGTACTAGTGTACACACGTAAGAAGTAAAACTTCTTTTACTTTATTTTACTTTACTTTACTTTACATTGAGTTCAAAAGTTCAACAGTCCAAAAGCCCAAAAGTCCAAAAGTACAAATGTTCAAAAGTCCAGAAGTCCAAAAGTCCAGAAGTCCAAAACTTCAAAAGTCCAAAAGTTTAGAAGTCCAAGTCCCAAAGTCCAAAAATATAAAAGTCCAAAAGTACAAATGTACAAATGTTCAAAAGTCCAGAAGTCCCAAAGTCAAAAAATCAAAAAGTTCAAAACTCCAAATGTATAAAAGTCCGAAGTCCAAAGTCTTCCAAAAGTCTTAAAATCCAAGTCCCAAAGTGCAAAAATATAAAAGTCCAAAAGCACAAATGTACAAATGTACAAATGTTCAAAAGTCCAGAAGTCCCAAAGTCAAAAAATCAAAAAGTCCAAAACTCCAAATGTATAAAAGTCCGAAGTCCAAAGTCTTCCAAAAGTCTTAAAATCCAAGTCCCAAAGTGCAAAAATATAAAAGTCCAAAAGCACAAATGTACAAATGTACAAATGTTCAAAAGTCCAGAAGTCCCAAAGTCAAAAAATCCAAAAGTCCAAAACTTAAAAAGTATAAAAGTCCGAAAGTCCAAAAGTCTAAAAGTCTAAAGTCCAACACTACAAATTTCAAAAGTGCAAAAGTCCTAAAGTCCAAAAATCCAAAAATCCAAAAGCCCAAAAGTCTAAAACTCCAAAAGTATAAAAGTCCTAAGTCCAAAGTGTTCCAAAAGTCCAAAATTCAAAAGTCATGAAGTCCAAGTCCAAAAGTCCGAAAGTCTAAAAGTCCAAAAGTCTGCCAAAAGTCCAAAAGACCAAAAGACCAAAAGTCCAAAGTCCAAAAGTCCGAAAGTCTAAAAGTCTAAAAGTCCAAAAGTACAAAAGCCCAAAAGTCCAAAAGCCCAAACGTTCAAACTTTTGGACTTTTGAGCGTTTGGACTTTTGGGAGACTTTTGGACTTGGGACTTTTGGACTTTAAGACTTTCGGACTTTTGGACTTGGAATTTAAGACTTAGGAATTTTGGACTTTTGGAAGACTTTGAACTTAGGACTTTTATACTTTTGGAGTTTTGGACTTTTGGATTTTTGGAGTTTTGGACGTTAGGACTTCTGCACTTTTGAAATTTGTCGTGTTGGACTTTTAGACTTTGGGACTTTCGGACTTTTGGACTTTTATACTTTGAGTTTTGGACTTTTGGATTTTTTAACTTTGGGACTTTTGAACATCAGTACTTTTGGACTTTTGGACTATTGAACTTTTGCACTTTAGGAGTTTTGGACTTTTATATTTTTGGACTTTGGGACTTGGTCTTTTAAATTTTCGGACTTCTGGAGTTTTGGACTTCTGGAAAACTTGGACTTCTGGACTTTTGAACATTTGTACTTGTGGGCTTTTGGACTTTTGGACTTTTGGACTTTTGTACTTTTGGACTTTTGGACTTTTGGTCTTTCTGGCTTTTGGGAGACTTGGACTTTGGACTTTTGGACTTTTAGACTTTTGGACTTTCGGACTTGGGTCTTTAAGACTTTTGAATTTTGAACTTTTGGAAGACTTTGGGCTTCGGACTTTTATACTTTTGGAGTTTTGGACTTTTAGAATTTTTGACTTTGGGACTTCTGGACTTTTGAACATTTGTACATTTGTACTTTTGGACTTTTATATTTTTGGACTTTGGGACTTGCACTTTAAGACTTTTGAATTTTGGACTTCGGACTTTTATACTTTTGAAGTTTTGGACTTTTTGATTTTTTGACTTTGGGACTTCTGGACTTTTGAACATTTGTACATTTGTACATTTGTACTTTTGGACTTTCATATTTTTGGACTTTGGGACTTGGACTTTTAAACTTTTGGACTTTTGGAGTTTTGGACTTCTGGACTTTTGAACATTTGTACTTTGGACTTTTGGGCTTTTGGACTGTTGAACTTTTGAACTCAAAGTAAATTAAAGTAAAATAAAGTAAAAGAAGTTTTACTTCTTACCTGTGTACACTAGTACACGCACACAATATTTTAATAAGTAATATAATAATAATAATTCTTCTCACATTCACACACCGCCATCTAGTTCCAAAGTAAGCACTAAGCTTGTACTTACTATGGATACTAGAAAACTGATAAACATAATTAGATACATTTCTTTTTCATTTAAGTACTTATACTACTTGCAAGTACATAATGCCCCAGATTATATTATAAGGTAAACGTACATTTCTAGTACATTTTTTGGCTAACCGCAAAACCGAAAGGTCCATTAGTACTCTGCGAAATAGATAGCGCCCGCTAGGAAAGATACTTCTTAGCGGTGACAATTCGATTGTTGTTTTCTCTTAATTCTTTAAGGTACATTTTTTTATATACAGGGTGTGGCGTAAATAGTGGTCCAACCGTCAGGGTGTGATAGACCAGGTGCCCCACTATAACATACTACAATATCATCCAAATTTACCCAAGGGTCTCAGAAAAAAATAACTTTTTTTGAAAAATCGTCCCTTTTTTGTAAAGTTGCCTGTAGATTATAGGAAAACAGCTATTTCTGATTTCTGTTTTTTCTCTCTTAAAGCTAAATACATAAGCTATCAAAAAATAATATTGTTAATAGAATTCCACAACAAACGTTTGAAATAAATATAAGTTCATCTCAATTTTCTCTCTAATTTTCAGGTATCATGAAAATTGTTCAACGTTTTTTATAAAAAATATGTACTACACTGATGCTACCCAAACGTTTAAAAATATGCTTATGTAATACTGATTTCAAAATGATACCATGTAAGGATTTCGCATAAACAGAAACTAGTAATTTTTACTGTTAAAGTTCAAAACGGGTTAAGAAAAATTACCAAAATCAACTTACATACATCACACTTATAATGTTTTTTTCATAGTAATAGTTCATAGTCGACATTATTATTATTTATTTAAAATCTTATAACCTAGATAGCGCCCGCGGCTCCATCCGCGTGGGATTTTGTAACTATTCTCGCTTTTATTTATTTTCTATCTGAAATTCTGTTCCCATTCCATGACAAATTCCTAGCGCGTGGAACTGCGGGCGCCATCACGGTTATGATTTTTTTAAACTATCGCAGTTTTTAACACTTCACGCGAAATACTATTTACTTACATTCACCGACGTTTCGGGCGTTCAACCGCGACCTTTATGTTGCCTGCGGTTTCACCCGCGATGAATTTTGTTACTATTCCCACTTCAGGTGGGATCATAAAAGCGAGAATAGTTACAAAATCCCACGCGGGTGGAGCCGCGGGCGCTATCTAGGTTATAAGATTTTAAATAAATAATAATAATGTCGACTATGAACTATTACTATGAAAAAAACGTTATAAGTGTGATGTATGTAAGTTGATTTTGGTCATTTTTCTTAACCCGTTTTGAACTTTAACAGTAAAAATTACTAGTTTCTGTTTATGCGAAATCCTTTCATGGTATCATTTCGAAATCAATATTACATAAGCATATTTTTAAACGTTTGGATAGCATCAGTGTAGTACATATTTTTTATAAAAAACGTTGAACAATTTTTATGATACCTGAAAATTAGAGAGAAAATTGAGATGAACTTATATTTATTTCAAACGTTTGTTGTGGAATTTTATTAACAATATTATTTTTTGATAGCTTATGTATTTAGCTTTAAGAGAGAAAAAACAGAAATCAGAAATAGCTGTTTTCCTATAATCTACAGGCAACTTTACAAAAAAGGGACGATTTTTCAAAAAAAGTTATTTTTTTCTGAGACCCTTGGGTAAATTTGGATGATATTGTAGTATGTTATAGTGGGGCACCTGTTCTATCACACCCTGACGGTTGGACCACTATTTACGCCACACCCTGTATAGCGTACAATTAGTACACATCTAGTACATTTCTTGACAAAAGAATGAACTTCGTAAAACGTCATGTCACCGCTACAAAATATGACACGGCCTGAGTCCCAATCCAGTTCGACTGTTCTGGCAGAGTTTAATATTCTACTATGGTTCTGGTGTTCAAAGTCTCCTACACCTTTACGAACCCATTGAGTTTAATTTCGGATATAGTAGACTCTTGGACTCTTGAGTGGCAAATTGTCAAAAAATTACTGGTGAAACGACTATTCTCTCATTTATTTAGAAACGGCCAAACCAAAAAAAAATGGTAAAACCACACTACACGGCAGGAGCCGCGGGCATTAGCTAGTCTCATAAACTCACACTCTTGTTTTGTTGTTCGGTTCAACGCATGGAGTTGGCACTTGAGTGCCACTGCTTTCTTTTATTTTCTCAAAAAAATATTACATAGGTACATACTTCTTAAAGTTTCTTAATTAGGCGTTTATACAATTTATTCACAAATAGACAATTTTGAGACTGGTGCCTAAACTAGATACATTAGTATCTGTATTTATAGGTCACCGGGTTCGTCGCATTTATCTAAAAATACTAATAGATAGGTGCTTATAATCATGACGTAAGTAAACAAAAATATTTATTCACGAACCTATTCTTTTAAACAGCGCCATCTGATCCCAAAGTAAGGATAACCTGCTTGTGTTATGGGTACCAGACAACGGATACTTATTAATAATAAATCAATCAAAAATAATGCTATGCAAAAAGAAACTCTTTGAATACCTAAAACAAATAAATAAACTTATACAAAACTAGCTGACCCGTGCAACTTCGTTTGCGTGATAAATGAAGAACTGCTCGACCGATTTTGTGCAAACTTCACCTAAACCATCTATTAAATAGTCTGAACAAAGTCTAAACATTTGTTTTAGATAGGTGAGCCCGTTCTTGAGTTGTAACTGCTGCTTGCCTTCAATTTCATTCATGTAAGACAAATCCTGACAGCGACCGAATATGCGATTCTGACGGTAATCGAAAATGGAAGGCTGATTTGGGGATAGAAAGATTTCTATCAAGCAGACTGCCTCATTTGACATTTTGATCACTTTACTAATTTTTATCTAAATGTACTCGTACGTATAGCTATAATTTTTAAATTAAGAACTTGATTAATGATGAAATATTATAACTTTGAAAGTTTAAGTTAATAGTGAGCCCTCGTGAATTTATGACTACTATAAAGTTCAGTAGGTCCATTAGGGGAGCGAGAAAACACGATCTAAAGCGTGACTTATACAGCGACAATGTGGGACAGGAACAGCACAAGATGCCGCTTTGAACATTTTTGGCATACAAGCACAGTATAAAGAGAAAACCTCTGTAAGCTGTGATACAAGTATACAATGCCACGCCTGCGTCGCGCCGCCCGGTATATAATATTATTATTATACACGCAGTCTCAGAACCTTAATTACCTATGACAAAGGTTCGAAAATGCATTATACCTGCGTAGCGTCTGTTCCACACCGTCACCGTAGGCCGCTTCTGTATAATTCATGCCTTAGGAAGGGTGCAAAATCGTTTTAATTCAATAAATTCATCATTTGATACGAAAAATGTAACATTATTGTGTCCCTAACGTGTTGTAGAGATTATTTAGCTAATTTTGTAGCTTCAAAAAGTGCCCTGGGTCGAATTAAAGAAAATAAAAGTACTTATGTGAGACTATACCTTCATATTTCGTCCTTTATTCACATAGTGGGCAAAAGCGAACCAATATTGAATAGGACATTTATTACTATAGTTTTGTTCCTTAGCAAATATCTCCCAAGCGACATATTCAATTATCGAATTCCTGCGAAGTTATCTATTTGACTGTAAGTAAACTACTTACGGTGACATATGGGATAAGGGTACTTTCTAAGGTCTGTTTACACTGGCCGCTTACAATGGGTATTCCGGTCACACCCCTTTGAAGTTAATCTGAAGCTTATCCCAATGTCAATTTGCTGACTGATTTACGTTTAATCATGTAGGTGTAATGTGTGGAAATAGATGTGGGTGCGACGATATCTGTGGTCTCTGTTGCAAACAATTGATTCGTTTAATCTTCGATAAACTATGTTGTAGCCTTTATCATCTTCTATACATATAATAAAATGATAGAAAAGCCAAAACTGTACATTGAAAATATTAACAAAAAAATACTCGCCGGGTGTTCTACATAAGATACCGAAGCTGAAAATATAGTTAGAATTTTTTTTGTCTGTTTGTCTGTTTGTCTGTTTGTCTGTTTGCTTTGCTTTGTCCGGAAGGATCTCGAAAAGTACTGAACAGATTTGGTTCAAATTTTGCACAAATATTACTTAGGTGAGTGGTCTTGAAATAGGCTATATATTATCACGCCACATATCCTAGGGGCTAAGCAGAGAGCAATGAAATGTTTAAACCGTTGGATTGATTTAATTAAAACGCAGCAGGAATATTAGTAGGAGATAGGTTTTACACTCAGACAACATATTATTACGCTAAATTTTTTAGGACCTCGGCAGAGAACAATGAAAATCTGTTTGTATATTTTTGCAAAATACAGAAATTACTGAATAATTTTAATTAATCTTTTATTTGAATAGCAATCTAGAGGTTGGATCTTTAAATAGGCTATATATTATCACGCTACATATCCTAGGGACTAGGCAGAGGCTAATGAAATATGTAAGTATGTGGATTGATTAAACTAAAACGTTGCAGTAATAATAGTAAGAGATTGGTTTTACACACCGGTTACATATTATCACGCTAAATATCTTGGAGGCCCGGTAGGGAAAAATTAAATTCTGTGTTTGCTACGATATCCAGACGACTGATATACATACTTATATAATTCTAAATACATACATATTATACATAGAAAACACCCAAACTCCGAAACAAACATTTGTGGAACACACAACTAATTGGAACAACCCAAAAATCGAACCAAGCCCTCCGGCGCGACAGGCGGTTTCACTACCACCGACTACGCCACAGAGGCAGTCAATGAAATTATATTTCATATTCTTTCATACAATTATTCTAACGGCTTGACAGACACAAAATATATTTGTTTATATGTTTACGAGCAACAATCAAAAGTACCTAACTGCAAAGATTAGTAGTAGTAATTTATAGGCTTGATAAAGAACAATAATCAAATTCATTAGAGTACGTGTTTGTTTTTAAATATGCATTTAGTATATAACATAATAAGTAAGTTTATCAGTTTTCTAGATCTCATAGCTCACACTAATATAAATCAAATTTCAGGCTACGCTATACTATTGTACAAGCCATGTAATATGTAGTATACTTTTTTATAACGTGAAGGAAAATCCATCGTGGATGCTATGCCGGACTCCTACCAATTAAAAAAAACCTTAAGTAACGTCTAACAGCCTATGGTTGGGAGCCCCGGGTAAGCCCTCGGAAGGATGTCCCAGGACTCCCAGCAGACCCACGGCCGCCACTGCGTCCTCGCCTAGGAGGTGGTTCGGGTGCTATGCCACGTCTTTGGGGGTTTCGGGTGCGATCCCGCTTTTAAGGGGGGGGGGGGGCTGAGTAAACGCCTTCGGCGCGGACTGAATTATTTTACAATAGCCTTAATCATTAAGCTCTTTTATCATTAAGCCAACACGCCAGTTTAGATTTACCCTCACATTCAAAGGGATCCTTGAATTCTAGGTTTTGCAAAAGTTGGGATGTCTCTAATTCCTGAACTAGAAAACCTTTAACATGGAAACTTGTGTGAAACATTCATTACAGTATTCCCTTTATAACACTAAAAAAAAAATTTTGGAATCCGTAAACGCATTGAGAAGTAACAACTAAAAAACCGTTTTGTCTTTCATCCCTTCTCCCAAAGGAACCGCGTAAAATATCGAGATCAAAAGTATCCTAGAACCTTCCTCGGATTATAAGCTCTGATTGTACTAAGTTTCATTCAAATCCATTCAGTAACTTCGGCGTGATACTTACTCGGAATACAGACAGACAGACACACATGAAAAATGTAATTTCATTTTCGGCTTCAGTAGACTCTCGACCCTCAACAGTTTTATTATATGTATAGACTAGCTAACCATCGCAACTTCGTATACGTCACATAAGATCTATGAAAGGAGAGGTATTTCTTCATCATACTCATCAAGCAGCGTGTGAAACTGCCCTGTTTGCTTAATCAAAAAAGAGCTTAAAGATTAAGTCTATTCTAAAGCAATTCAGTCCACGCCTTCGGCGCGGACTGAATTATTTTACAATAGCCATAACCATTAAGCAGCTCTTTTATGATTAAGCCAACACGCCACACAAACGTTGTTTATAATGAACATTCTTAAAACAACTTTACTGAAAAATGTTGAGCTTTGGCTACAGTGACATAGGTACATAAATTAAATCACCTTAAACATAATAAGTACATGCATACGGTCACGCCTTTATCCCCAAAGGGGTATCGAGTCATATTATATGTTTACCTTTTTTTAATTTGTCCCACGTAACGTAATAGGTGGTGAGCCGCATTGCCGTGTTGAAATGGACAGGCGTTAGTACTGCCTACTTTTGAAAATTATTAAATCTATAAGGTCTTCAACTTGGTTTAACGACTGCCATTTACTGGCTACCGTTAGCGTTA
The DNA here is from genome assembly GCA_933228765.1 of Miltochrista miniata. Taxonomy (NCBI): domain Eukaryota; kingdom Metazoa; phylum Arthropoda; class Insecta; order Lepidoptera; family Erebidae; genus Miltochrista; species Miltochrista miniata. The sequence continues at coordinate 28,996,229 of OW121752.1, read as the reverse complement.
GTGTTATCGTCTCAAATCTTCCGATTATGCGTAAAGTTTTCAGTCTGTGGCCCTAATCTAACAAACGTTTCGAATTCGCGCTTCGCCATACTACTTACTCTTATAATTATTAAAGGGGCTAATTAATAAACACGTACGTCATACCGGCCTTGGACCCACTAAAACCATGAGGTCTCTTCCTATCCATCTAGCGCAGTCCTAAGGTATCCTTTAGTGGGCTTACCCGGGGCTCCCAATCGTAGGCTGTTAGGTAGGATACGTGTGGTTTTTAGTCAGTGGGAGTCATAGTACATTCATGTGGTATTTTCCTCACGTTAAAAAAATCCATCTAGCGCATAACTCCCCGGGTAAGTTGGAGGATGTCCTAAATTTGTTCCCACATTTTGGTTACGACTTATCCTAGAGGCTCAAATAGAATACGGTTCAAACTTTGCTTATAACATAATTTCCACGCGGACGAAGTCGCGGGTAACAGCTAGTCTCAAATAAAAAGAATTCACAGCAATGCTTGCTCTACAGTCGTTTTTTAGGATTACCTCGCCATTACCATCACCTGCAACATGTGTTTAAAACCCACTGAGCACCATTAACACCCATCAAAGACCAAATATTTAGTAAAAAATGCTCTTTGTCTATTAGAAACATACAAATATGGGTCATTGTAGGAAATTATGTCCAAAAATAGTGAGGGGAAATTGACTTCAGTGAATACGACCAAATGACCTTTACACGCAACTCATGAATACGAATGATTTGACCTTTCCTCATATATATTGTGTACGGAAGCTCCTATAATATGGTACATACCTTCATGTTATATAGGTGACACACTTTTCTTCATTTTGAACGTTATCAATACATGTAATTTAATTAATTAGTTATAAATGGTTTTAGTTAATGCTGCTGAGTTTTTAGAAGCGCTTGTTAGATTCGTCTCGTAGAGGGTAGGTATATCAATACATACGGTCACGCCTTTTATCCCCGAAGGGATAGCCAGAGGCATATTCTGTAAGGAGGGTATTAGCTAACAAGTTATGAAATGAAAAGAAATGAATATGAGATAAATTATCTTTATTCTCGTCAAGATTTCCAATTCTACATTTACCGCCAGATTCGCAATAGGTAGAGCCTATGAGAAAGAACCTGGCAATAAAACTCACGGCCACTCTTTTCAAAGTCACAATAATTGCTATACATCTATTTCTACTATAATCTAATTCCATCAATAGTTGGTACACGTCATTCATTACAATTAATAGCAACACGGGTCATATCTTTACAAATAGTTCAGCAGGATAGTACCTATGTACAATATCTTTTAAACCAAGCCATGGGCAGTATAAAATAACTTTGAATACAATCAATCAAATCGGTCTATGGCAGTCCAGCACCGCTGGACGTAGACCTCTGCTAATTTCAACACATATATTACACATCACATCAGATCAGATAAATTACATAAGTTATTAATGAGGAACGTACCCTTAAGACGGCTGCTCAGCGACTGACTGGCCCAACAATATAAATTCCAAGTAATACGTATCATACATAACGTATTGCTACTATACAGAAAGACATTTACTAATTCTATTAATTTTAATTAACTACTGAACCATATCTGTACCTACTTCAAAAGACAACTTGACGAACAATAATGGCCGTTGCTCTGTAAGTGCAGACACTTTTATATCTTCGCAATTGGTGGGGTAGGATATTACGTAATATTGTAGAAGTGGTCGAAAACCTATCTTTTCGATACTTAAAAACTTGACACTAAATTTAGAAATAAATATTAAATTAAAATACTATTAAAATAAAAATATAACAAACTAGCTGTTACCCGCGACTTCGTCCGCGTGGAAATTATGTTATAAGCAAAGTTTGAACCGTATTCTATTTGAGCCTCTAGGATAAGTCGTAACCAAAATGTGGGAACAAATTTAGGACATCCTCCAACTTACCCGGGGAGTTATGCGCTAGATGGATTTTTTTAACGTGAGGAAAATACCACATGAATGTACTATGACTCCCACTGACTAAAAACCACACGTATCCTACCTAACAGCCTACGATTGGGAGCCCCGGGTAAGCCCACTAAAGGATACCTTAGGACTGCGCTAGATGGATAGGAAGAGACCTCATGGTTTTAGTGGGTCCAAGGCCGGTATGACGTACGTGTTTATTAATTAGCCCCTTTAATAATTATAAGAGTAAGTAGTATGGCGAAGCGCGAATTCGAAACGTTTGTTAGATTAGGGCCACAGACTGAAAACTTTACGCATAATCGGAAGATTTGAGACGATAACACTAACGCTAACGGTAGCCAGTAAATGGCAGTCGTTAAACCAAGTTGAAGACCTTATAGATTTAATAATTTTCAAAAGTAGGCAGTACTAACGCCTGTCCATTTCAACACGGCAATGCGGCTCACCACCTATTACGTTACGTGGGACAAATTAAAAAAAGGTAAACATATAATATGACTCGATACCCCTTTGGGGATAAAGGCGTGACCGTATGCATGTACTTATTATGTTTAAGGTGATTTAATTTATGTACCTATGTCACTGTAGCCAAAGCTCAACATTTTTCAGTAAAGTTGTTTTAAGAATGTTCATTATAAACAACGTTTGTGTGGCGTGTTGGCTTAATCATAAAAGAGCTGCTTAATGGTTATGGCTATTGTAAAATAATTCAGTCCGCGCCGAAGGCGTGGACTGAATTGCTTTAGAATAGACTTAATCTTTAAGCTCTTTTTTGATTAAGCAAACAGGGCAGTTTCACACGCTGCTTGATGAGTATGATGAAGAAATACCTCTCCTTTCATAGATCTTATGTGACGTATACGAAGTTGCGATGGTTAGCTAGTCTATACATATAATAAAACTGTTGAGGGTCGAGAGTCTACTGAAGCCGAAAATGAAATTACATTTTTCATGTGTGTCTGTCTGTCTGTATTCCGAGTAAGTATCACGCCGAAGTTACTGAATGGATTTGAATGAAACTTAGTACAATCAGAGCTTATAATCCGAGGAAGGTTCTAGGATACTTTTGATCTCGATATTTTACGCGGTTCCTTTGGGAGAAGGGATGAAAGACAAAACGGTTTTTTAGTTGTTACTTCTCAATGCGTTTACGGATTCCAAAATTTTTTTTTTAGTGTTATAAAGGGAATACTGTAATGAATGTTTCACACAAGTTTCCATGTTAAAGGTTTTCTAGTTCAGGAATTAGAGACATCCCAACTTTTGCAAAACCTAGAATTCAAGGATCCCTTTGAATGTGAGGGTAAATCTAAACTGGCGTGTTGGCTTAATGATAAAAGAGCTTAATGATTAAGGCTATTGTAAAATAATTCAGTCCGCGCCGAAGGCGTTTACTCAGGCCCCCCCCCCCCCTTAAAAGCGGGATCGCACCCGAAACCCCCAAAGACGTGGCATAGCACCCGAACCACCTCCTAGGCGAGGACGCAGTGGCGGCCGTGGGTCTGCTGGGAGTCCTGGGACATCCTTCCGAGGGCTTACCCGGGGCTCCCAACCATAGGCTGTTAGACGTTACTTAAGGTTTTTTTTAATTGGTAGGAGTCCGGCATAGCATCCACGATGGATTTTCCTTCACGTTATAAAAAAGTATACTACATATTACATGGCTTGTACAATAGTATAGCGTAGCCTGAAATTTGATTTATATTAGTGTGAGCTATGAGATCTAGAAAACTGATAAACTTACTTATTATGTTATATACTAAATGCATATTTAAAAACAAACACGTACTCTAATGAATTTGATTATTGTTCTTTATCAAGCCTATAAATTACTACTACTAATCTTTGCAGTTAGGTACTTTTGATTGTTGCTCGTAAACATATAAACAAATATATTTTGTGTCTGTCAAGCCGTTAGAATAATTGTATGAAAGAATATGAAATATAATTTCATTGACTGCCTCTGTGGCGTAGTCGGTGGTAGTGAAACCGCCTGTCGCGCCGGAGGGCTTGGTTCGATTTTTGGGTTGTTCCAATTAGTTGTGTGTTCCACAAATGTTTGTTTCGGAGTTTGGGTGTTTTCTATGTATAATATGTATGTATTTAGAATTATATAAGTATGTATATCAGTCGTCTGGATATCGTAGCAAACACAGAATTTAATTTTTCCCTACCGGGCCTCCAAGATATTTAGCGTGATAATATGTAACCGGTGTGTAAAACCAATCTCTTACTATTATTACTGCAACGTTTTAGTTTAATCAATCCACATACTTACATATTTCATTAGCCTCTGCCTAGTCCCTAGGATATGTAGCGTGATAATATATAGCCTATTTAAAGATCCAACCTCTAGATTGCTATTCAAATAAAAGATTAATTAAAATTATTCAGTAATTTCTGTATTTTGCAAAAATATACAAACAGATTTTCATTGTTCTCTGCCGAGGTCCTAAAAAATTTAGCGTAATAATATGTTGTCTGAGTGTAAAACCTATCTCCTACTAATATTCCTGCTGCGTTTTAATTAAATCAATCCAACGGTTTAAACATTTCATTGCTCTCTGCTTAGCCCCTAGGATATGTGGCGTGATAATATATAGCCTATTTCAAGACCACTCACCTAAGTAATATTTGTGCAAAATTTGAACCAAATCTGTTCAGTACTTTTCGAGATCCTTCCGGACAAAGCAAAGCAAACAGACAAACAGACAAACAGACAAACAGACAAACAGACAAACAGACAAAAAAAATTCTAACTATATTTTCAGCTTCGGTATCTTATGTAGAACACCCGGCGAGTATTTTTTTGTTAATATTTTCAATGTACAGTTTTGGCTTTTCTATCATTTTATTATATGTATAGATAGATAAAAATCAATCTAGTGGTTCACCACGTGTTAAATGAAAATTATAGTAACTTACTTATTTATAAGCATATCTTACACGCTCGTGGCCCCGCGGTCACAGTGGTTTGTAAACGATCACTGCAGTAAGTAACTTTCACTATGGCCGGTCCTTGGATGGGTGACCATCCATGTGACCACTTTTTGATATCTATTTAAGCGTGTATGTGCCTAGGAAGGCACGTTATGTCGTTGGTCTCAGCTGCTAGTCGTTAAACCAAGCTGAAGGCCTTTTTAGGCGACTTGAAAAATTTCAACAGCAGGCAGTCACAACCTATTACGTGATACAAATTCTAACAAAGGTGAAATGTGGGCATATGATATGCCTCTGCCTACCCCTTTGGGGATAAAGGCGTGACTAAATGTATGCTGTGATTTAATCGTATTTTATATTTTCGGTGCTGCTATGTATAAACTGCATGTATTTCTAAATCGAAATATATAAGTATTTTTATAATTTGATCCCATAGCACGAGCTTATATTAGCTGTATTGGGCTAGATGCCTTTGCGTGAGATTGTCCCATAATATTTATTAAAGTAAGAAGCGAAGGTAGTCTCATTTTTTCAGTGTTCAGGTAATGATAGAGCTGCGAAGCGTTTTGTGGTACGAGTAGTCCAGAAATGTGTGATCGCTCAAGATAATGGGCTTCACGTGCCTTCAAAGCATAGAAATGATCGGAAGTGTAAATGCCACAGACAATCACCTACCTCAGAAATAACCGTAGAGTATCGTATCGTATCTGGAACACTACTGAACTAGGAAGGGCTACAAAGTCTGTCGGGATCTGGAACATCCCTCCGGGCTTAGCCGGAGCTTCTGACCGTAGGCAGTGGTAGTGGCTACGAGCAGTAATATTTTTCGATGTGGTATAAAACTCGTAGAGCTTGATTTGCTGACGAGATTCTTTAACCAAAATTTATATCTCACATAGAAGCCTGTCCGAATTCACTCTAGCTACTTCCGTGTCAAGAAAATAAAATATCGAAAAATATGTTCTCAAACATCAAAACAAATCATTTCGTACCACGGTTGTAAACTTACCTATATGAACTCTAAGACAAATATTAAGAAGTTAAAAACTAAACTTGATGAATTAATTTATCGTGTGCGAGTTGCCGTGCAGCGTGCGCCATCTATTATACAAGTTGAAAGTGTTTACAACGCAAAAGTTTGGTAAGCACCTTACAGTTGGCTAGCTACTGAAGTAAAAAGTTCTCACCTGTGCCATTAAACTTGAAACGGATTACAGCTATAAGATATCTATTATATAAAAATAAGTCGGGTTTTCCTTCCTGACGCTATAACTCCAGAACGCACGAACCGATTTCCACGGTTTTGCATTCGTTGGAAAGGTCGCGGGCTCCTTGAGGTTTATAGCAAAGAAAATTCAGGAAAAATTTCAACAGAAAAGCGGGAAAATCATTTTTCACATACAGCCCCATCGCGGGCGAAGCTGCGGGCATCAGCTAGTTAGAGATAAAGTTCTAACGCCTTTAATATCTTCATTATTCACTGAAGAATTACAAGCTGACGAAGAATAACTCAATTTTATTCCTGTTACTTGTTTCTGTACTGTTTCATAGATACTATGCAATATTCCGAGAGCTGGCACGAATTTTTGGGTAGGTATTTGAGGCAAGCTGAAAACTTGTCAGATACCTGTCCTATTATATCCCAACTCGGAATTGCAGACCTGGCTGGTGAGTATCGGGGCTAAATCAACCCCTGAATTTTTAAAAATATTATTTTTTTTTCCAAAAAATATATTTGAGGCACTACGCAATTTATATTATGTTGCAGTGTAATACTTAATGAATACGAAAAAAAATAAGCCAGATAATTTAATCGGGGTTTTAACATTGCCAGACGCGTGCAAAAATATTTTGCAAAAAATTATAAAAAATGTTTTTGAGGCAGCTTGAAAATTTAATGGAGCGTTATTTATAAGTAAAAAATAAGATTCCCAAAAAAGACAGATCGTTTCGGTGGGGCTTTCTACCTGCCAGGTGATCAAACAAATAATGAATGGGTACGAGCCTGTAGTGCTATAGACAAGCTGGAGTGTGAGAGAGCGCATAACGACAGCTGTCTTCGTTCTTGCTTGCCGCGTTACTATTAGCTCTGGCGAAGCCACGTGCGACCCATGAGGTTTCTAGTTAAAATTTCGGAGTAAATATATTAAATTTTCTGAATTTCTACTAAAAACATTTTGCGTAAAAGAGATTGTATTGATTTATGGCCGTTACGTATTAAAAAAAAACAATAATTAAAAAAAAAATGTGTGCGTGTACTAGTGTACACACGTAAGAAGTGAAACTTCTTCATAACCTTATTTTTCAAGCCCAAAAGCCCAAAAGTCCAAAAGTCCTAAAGCCCAAAAGTCCAAAAGTCCAAAAGCCCAAAAGCCCAAAAACCCAAAAGCCGAAAAGCCGAAAAGCCCAAGAGCCCAAAAGCCGAAAAGCCGAAAAGCCGAAAAACCTGAAAGCCGAAAATCCGAAAAGCCCAAAAGCCGAAAAGCCGAAAAGCCGAAAAGCCGAAAAGCCGAAAAGCCCGAAAGCCGAAAAGCCGAAAAGCCGAAAAGCCGAAAAGCCCGAAAGTCGAAAAGCCGAAAAGCCCAAAAGCCGAAAAGCCGAAAAGCTCAAAAGCCGAAAAGCCCTAAAGCCCAAAAGCCCAAAAGTCCAAAAGCCCAAAGTCCCAAAGTACAAAAGTCCAAAAATCTACAAACGACATGCTATCCCTGGATAAAGTACTCTTAATTCGAATCCACCGTGGTGGGGAACAGAACAAAGATGGCGCGTAACCAAAAATCGTGACGTGACGTGACGTGACGTGACGCAAATTTTTTTCCAACGCCGATAAAGAAGTTTCACTTCAATAAAAAATCGAAAAACCAGGTTCATAAAAACATAATAACTCTCCATTAGTACAATTATTTCAAGTATAAAATAAAATTGAAATAAATTCTATTCATTTATTAATATTTTAGAGATATTGAGTTAATATAAATGTAGGAACCTACTTATAATTTGGTCAAACTAATTTTATTCTATATTTTATACAACCCGTTTTATTTTATTTATCTTTTAATTTTTTAAATGTTTAAAATTACATAATTAAACATATTTCGGAATAGGAATAATAATAAATTATATAGGAATAATAATATATTATATATTACTAGTACCTATATATTATTACTAGCTGACCCGCGCAACTTCGTTTGCGCCGCATAATAGAGAGTATTACCTGTTCCCGTCGCATTTACTCCCGTTGCGTTGTGTTTACTCCCGTAGCGTCTCGTCGTTAATATTCAATACTACGTGTGTGAGAGAGAGAGAGAGAGAGAGAGAAAGAGAGAGAGAGAGAGAGAGAGAGAGAGAGAGAGAGAGAGGTTTCTCGTCGCGTGTATTCCCGTCGCATTATTTTTAAGAACAATTTAGTTTATGAAAGAGGTATCCCGTGGCATTATTGTAGAAAAAAATTGATTGCCATTAAAATGGTTATTGTGCACCAACCCAAAGATAGACACATGCTATCGCGCAATTTTTTTAGAACTTTTTTAAGAGAAACAATTTTGTACATAACTATAAATAAAAAAATAGACTGCAACGAAGCTCTCAAAAGGAATAACTTTTTCCCCGTTTTTGAAACATTTACTATTACTGCTCCGCTCCTATTCGTTGTAGCGTGATGCTATATAGCCTATGACACTCCACAATAACGTAGCTTTCTATTGGTGAAAGAATTTTTAAAATCGGTTCAGTAGATTCCGAGATTACCCCTTACAATTTAACAAACACACAAACTTTACCTCTTTATAATATTAGTATAGAAGTATAGATTAGTATAGATTATATATTATTAGTATTATTTATTATTATATATTATTAGTATTATAATGTGCTCTATTGTTTGCTTAGTCAGATGAACGTCTGAGACACAGGATTAACATCCTAGTTCAGACAAGGATCTGATAATACACTGTAACAACTTCTTGCCGTAGCTGATAGGTATTCCATTACTTTAGTCAAGTGTAAGTTAAACCATGAATTGTAAGATATTAACGATTGTACTGCTTTTATTACTTTGATATAGAAAAAGAAAATATTATGTATGTGCCTACAATGACTGAATTACTGTAATCCTAATATTTTAAGTGATATTTGTATTGTTTTTGATGAAATAAATTTAAACCTCATGGGTGCCATGCCAATAGTTACGCGGCAAGCAAGAACGAAGACAGCTGTCGTTATGCGCTCTCTCTCTCACACTACAGCTTGTCTATATATAGCACTACAGGCTCGTACCCATTCATTATTTGTTTGATCACCTGGCAGGTAGAAAGCCCCACCGAAACGATCTGTCTTTTTGGGAATCTTATTTTTTACTTATAAATAACGCTCCATTAAAATTTCAAACTGCCTCAAAAACATTTTTTATAATTTTTTGCAAAATATTTTTGCACGCGTCTGGCAATGTTAAAACCCTGATTAAATTATCTGGCTTATTTTTTTTCGTATTCATTAAGTATTACACTGCAACATATATAAATTGCGTAGTGCCTCAAATATATTTTTTGGAAAAAAAAAAAAATATTTTTAAAAATTTAGGGGTTGATTTAGCCCCGCTACTCACCAGCCAGGTCTGCAATTCCGAGTTGGGATATAGTAGGAGAGGTATCTGACAAGTTTTCAGCTTGCCTCAAATACCTACCCAAAAATTCGTGCCAGCTCTCGGACTACAACTTATTCGCCTTATAATAATTGGTCAGTTTTAATTTTCAAGGCAGTATTGAAATGGTATTGGACCATACTACCAACCGCCAAATAGATTGAAAGGATTGATTAGAGTCTGTTGTCCTTCTCTTTGCCATCACCTCAACGCAGTGTAACATTTTCAGGGACACGACGATAAATCGTTGAATTCGGTAGTTGAATTAAATTCAACTGTTGAATTGTTGAATACCCTACGTCGATAGAATCCAGCGCATCGAAATAAAAAAATTGTTGTGAAGACCTAGTTTATTTAATGTAAAAGAATACGTTTAAAATTTAGCATAAAGAAGTTACAGAGTAGGAGTAAATCATTTTCTCCCTTCTCTGGCTATGTTCACAACTGAACCGCTGCGAACTGGTTTTGATGGACGTGAAGCGTATATCAATCGTTGGATAAGTTTAAAGACAGTGGTAAGTCCCTTATACCTCAAAATTTTGTTGTGTTTTACCTTTCTAAGAAATTTTTCATTGAAAGGCGGTTTTTCATTGAAGGGTGGTTTTAACTTAAGTTTTCCCTCCTGTATATACGTGAACAGAAAGTGAAAGAGAGGCTCGAGGCTTTGAGCTAGCATCAACGCCTATGGGGTTACTTATTCTGAAACGTGATTAACGACGCATTCGTATAAAAAAATATAAATGAAGGCTGCGGTTTTTGAAGAGTACCTAAACTCCTTAAGAACGAGTTTTGGTAGGGGAAAATCTTATGGGTTCGTGCCTCGAAGTGTTGCATACATTGATGTGCAACTCACGTCACATCGTGTAGAAAGCTTTTTACATAGGTAGAATCTTTTCACTTACATAGTATCAACGTCATGTTATTTTCCCTTCTATCGACTGTCGTCATGACTATCTTTTTATTAAACCTCCGAAATAAAAGTGAAAACCCACGTCCGCTCCAAAAAAAACAACAGTCCGCTTCAAAAGCCAATCACAAATTCTCAATAAATAATAACTGAGTTACGAAAGTACTCATACACAAAAATCATACATTATTTATATGACACACGGGCACCGTTTGTTGCCAAACCCGTTTACTATACAAGGTTAGTAGGCCAGCAACTGTTTTTACCAATGCACAATTGCACATGAAGAGATTATATCCGAATGATGTGCAGATCCTGCTACTGGAGCCACGCCAAATCCAAGCGCCCCCGGGTACACCGTTCTGTTGCCAAGACCTAACTGATCGATGGCCTTAGGAATTTGCAAGCGGATTTTCAGACTAAAGAAAATATTTCGCGAGCAACAAAATCCAATTTTGATAAAAAATGATATCCAAGCTGGGACTATGACTTTTTGAGTGTGTCGTTGCTTGCCAAATTGTATTCTCAATGTAGGTAATGGAACCTGATTTGGTATCTAGTTTATATTTTTCTTTCAATCTGTTCATCTACCATCGATTTTTTGTCACTTTATAGATAGTGGTGAATAAAATCAAATTATGTACGTTCTTGTAATGATTTAAATATCCGTGCATCGGAGAGACCGCCTCTATTCGTGTCTTTGGTTTTATTTTACTCTGTTTATTAAATTAGAAACATCTGGGATAGTCTAGGTAATGGTGCATTTTGGTCAAGTGCTATTTGAGCCACACGCTTTCGGTAGCTGGTAATTTGTACCAACAAACTTTTTACTTAAGAAAACATTTTACTTTTTTTTTCTTTTCTCTATCTATACTTATAGTATTAAACGGCGTGAGTGGGATACATCGCAACAACTGCTGAGTCTGTAGCTGCTGAGAGAGTAGACGACGCAGCACATTGAAGTATTCTTAAAAATGGAGACTATTACCTCCTAAGTGTTAAGAAGTCCCCTTTACTAGGTCTCCGCTTAGAATATAATGATTAATTTGAAGACGTTGCACATTCTTACAGATTTTAATGTGGTAACTAGAGGATGCTCGCCGCTTCGCGCGTTTGGAAATCGGATTCGGTCCTATCTTCCCATGGGAACTTATTCATGGGATTTTTATCCGAATCAGTGGCCTGCATGTTATTCCAGACTATAATGTATCTCTGTACCATTTTTAGCTAGATTCATTCAGCCGCTAGAGCATGATTGAGTTACAAACATCATTGCAAACGTGCACATTTTATATTAAAAGGATGCCATTGATACCTTCCAAATTAAGTCCAATTTAAGCTTCTCATCGTGATCTTTGATTGTGTGAGTGTGAATAAAAAGATTTTCTTCGCGACAGATACCTAACTCGTGGTCGAGAAGCTTAGATTATTCAAAGGAATTAATTCGTTCGCGAACGAGCCGTAAGTAAGCAAAGGTAAGATAACGCAGTTAAAATATTCACGAGGACCCGGAATCCAATATTAGTCTCTTATCTAGTTAGCAAGAGCTCAAGTATCTCGTGATATGGAACTTTGAGTATATAGGAAAAGCAATAAACATTTATAATCCTTTATCGTGAAACAGAAATATCGTTGTTTGTAGCTGTTTTGTTTGTAGACTTTTGGGACTCAGCGGTGTTGTAATGGGCAAATTGGCCCATTCGCAATCAAGACCTTTTTGAATTGTTACATTTGTTGGACGTTTTTTCATAAATATTGTCAGCGCTTGTAACACACTTCAGCAGTTATCTCTGGGATTCTATAAAAAAATCAAAACACTTTTTAAAACGTGGAACTAATTTTAAATAGGGGAAAATATAATATGCCTCTACCTGCCCGTTCGGGTGGTGGATACGTTTTTCATTGTAGCATTTATAGTACCTACAGATCATCTCGTAAATTATTAGTTGATAGTTCTTTACAAGTTCCAGTCTGGCTCAAGACCAAAAAAAGTACTAAACTCTCTTACTAAATAAATACAGATCGCTTACCTAATCAATAAATACTCCGAGAAGTTGCGAATTGGACATTATTTTGAACATCCCATCCCACCAATCGCGAATTGAACCAATCGCGCCTAAAAGGTTAGTACTTAGTGTTTTCCACACGCAAATCACCTTCATAATATGTCATTGGCAGATTACACAGAGCATGGGAAGTATGAGCTGTGCCGACACGAAATACTGCGATGATCGATACACCTGCCATGATGGATTATAATCCCCCTACAGGATGATTTACGTCCTATAAGCGTAGCACGAGCTTGTATATTGTAGTACTAGCTAACCCTCGCAACTTCGTCTGTGTCACGTAAGAGAGAAATAGGCAGAAAAGGGTGTATTTATTTGGATAAGGAAATATACGTTTATACAGAAACCTGTCGCTGATATAGCATTAGGTATGTCTTAGCTCTAATTTGATTTTCATTAAAATGATTATTGTGAGTGAATCTGAAAAGAAAGATGAGACGAAAGATTTTTATACAATTTTTACGTAGCTTTAACGATTTACGCAGCGCATGCACCGGAAAATATGAAGTGGGACATTTTCACTGTTATTAAAACTTTTCATTGCTGCTGTTTTTTTACATAATAGTAACTTTTTTCAATAAACAGACTGTTTCAATTTAAAAGAACTTTCAAAATCCAACTTTTAGTTCCTTAGATACTAGCGTTTAAATAAAAAACACTCCAGCTTTATAATATTAAAGTATAGATAGCACATCCCTCAAAATAACATTTGCACGGAATGTACTTGTATATGCAAAAAGTTTACACAACTTGGGAAGGTAGATAAAAGGTCGTAAGAGGGACCTTCGCGTAAACGATAAAATTTAACGACCGCGATGTTCTACAAGGAGACAGATACACTTGAACATAAATCACGTGCTTTCCGCTGCCACAACATGTCCGGTATTTTGTTACCTTTACTGAGAATATACACAAATATTACACGAACAGCTACCACTACCTTTAAGTTATGAAAAAGAAATGCACTATTCGGTATATTAAGTTATGAGTCGGAATAGCAGAGAGTAGGGGTCAGTTCTTCGCAAAAAAATAGATGATAATCATATTAACATGATGGTGGGACAGGTTGTGGCTATCTGCATCAATAAGGCATCCATAATGGAACAAAAGTACGAAACTCTTATATAAAGGGAAACAAACGGCTACCCATATTCGAATGATGATGTGCTGATATAAATATTGACACGAGGATACCAGACAAGGAGAACGGGCAAAGTGCATCTTGGCATGCAGAACACTGTAACGATCATTTACGATCATCAATAACGGGCCCTTAACAGAAACAGGAATATGCTGTATTGTACACACATTATGTAATACAACTTTTGAAATGTCTATTGCCCTAATTGTCGTAAGTGCAATGTCTTCCAGGCAACTTTACTCTGTAGGCTACAGAGTAGTGACATGAATGGCACTTCAAGTCAGGTAGACTGGGATGAACTGCGAGCATTTTTGTAGCGTACCCGCATCAAAGACTGCTCAATGTCTTTTTTTTAACTTAACTGTAGCAATCCCTCATGGATACTATGCCGACTCTTACCAATTAAAACCTCACGGTGCCTTACCACTGCCTACGGCTGGAAGCCTCGGGAAAACCCTTGTAAAGTTGTCCCGGGATTCTCGACAGTTGTTTTTCCCTATAAGATCAGAGACCCATTCTGTGATTACCTACAATGGTGACAGAACGCAATCGTAATCGTAGATCAATATAAATAAATTCGTAGTCGACGGTACAATTTCACAGTTTTCATAGCATTTTTAACGACAACGGTTCCGTTCTGAGTCAAAACAGAATCATAATCGTTTAAAGGCTAAAACCGCCCAAGCAACTGTTTTAAAGAAAAGTGTAAGGGCCCGAGTCTTCTATTTCAATTGTGTCAGAAGTTCTGACATAATGGAAATAGCAAACTTCTACTTTACAACAACAGTGACGGTTATTTTAGGTGGCATGGATTTTTATACCATCGCAGTGATCTAGAACAGTCCACACAAACAAAGCGGATGTTCAAACCAATGCCCAACATTGAATTTCTCTCTCACAATGTAATGGATTAAGTTAAAATCAAGATTGTTCATTTTCGCAGTGTTGGCTTAATGAGAAATTTTAACGGTCGACTGCAAAAAGTTAATTGAAACTATTTTTGATTAATATACCATTGACTTATACCTCATAACTACATAAGTAGGTACATATAAAATAATATCATAGATTTAGAATTTTTTGCTACTCAATAATATCATCATTAAAAACTGATACTTCATCATCGCCCCAGCCTGTCAATTTATTTAGCTCGACATAATGACCACTTGCCTCATCGTTATCATTCCCTGAACATAGCATAGCATTCCTTCACCTGTGACGATATTGATTATATTAGTTTGGTTTAGTCGGTACTAAACCAAACTAACATAATCATTTTCTGAGACGCTGAAATGTGTCTTGCTGCCAATAAGAAGTCCTCGACTTAATTAAAATTGCAAGACTAATTTTGGGCAAGACTAATGACCGTAAAATTATAGACTTTTAAAAAATGTGGAAATATACCTAATTGGTTTCGAGCAGCATTCGAACCTGCGTCTTCTCGCATACCGTCAATACCGTGCGGACGCCTTAACCACCGAACACCGAAAGCTACTCCGAACCAACCAAATTTTCTACCTTATATATATCTTGGGGCGACGTAGGTACCATCTAACGGCACTTTTTAAAAGTTACAGGGCACAAATGTATAGAATTGCACCTATATTCATTCGATTTATGATAAAACCAGCCCGAGTGGTTAACGTGCGCACGCTATGCGAGAAGACGCAGGTTTGAATCCTGCTCGAAACCAGTTCTTTATTCATATTTATAATTTACTAGCTGTTACCCGCAACTTCGTTCGCGTGGAAATTATGTTGTAAGCAAGTTTTGAACTGTATTCTATCGAGCCTCTAAGATAAGTCGTAACCAAAATGTGGGGACAAAGTTAGGACATCCTCCAACTTACCCGGGGAGCTATGCGCTACATGTTTTTTTTTAATGTGAGGTAAATCCCACATGAATATACTATACTACCGGACTGGTTTTTTGTCAGTAGGAGTACTGACAAAAAACCACACGTATCCGGTAGGACTCCCAACCGTAGGCTGTTAGGTATAACAGCCTACGGTTGGGAGCCCCTGCTAAGCCCTCTAAAGGATACCCCAGGACTGCGCTAGATGGATGGGTAGAGACCTCATGGTTTTAGCGGGTCCAAGGCCGGTATGACGTACGTCTTTATTAATTGGCCCCTTTAATAATAAAAAGAGTAAGTAGTATGGTGAAGCGCGAATACGAAACGTTTGTTAGATTTGGAAAGATTTGAGACGATAACACTTACGCTAACGGTAGCCAGTAAATAGCAGTCGTTAAACCAAGTTATTAGCCTTATAGACTTAATAATTTTCAAAAGTAGAGAGAACTCTCCCACCCAAGTTCCAAGTACCCAAGTGCCGGCGAGTTGTCTTCGCCTAAGACTATCGGCCTACATGACCGGGGGCCTGAGGTCGATGAGGAGGCCGCTCACCGTCCTTACAGAAGCAGGCCCTAGACAACAGCGTGACGCGAGGGATTCACGCTTATATAAACCTATCCTCATATAAAAATTGAACTTAACCTATTTCGTAAGCATGTCATTTGCCCATATAGTATACCTATAGATTTTAATCCTTCTCTGTCAAGCCGCTGTAAGTAGTGTGATTAAATATTTACAACTAAACTAAAATAGCTGTTTCCCGCGACTTCGACCGTGTAGAAGTCGTTATCGCGTGAAAGTCGTTATCACGTAAAATCATAACACTCGTTTTGCGCAGTCGGTTAAAAAGTAGCCTATGTCCTTCACAGGGCCTCGAACTATCGCCATACCCAATTTCATCTCAATCGCTCCAGCCGTTTAGCGTGAAAACGTAACAGACAGACAGACAGACAGACAGACCGAGTTATGTACTTTCGCATTTATAATATTAGTAGGGATAGCTGTTCCCGCGACTTCGACCGCGTAGAAGTCGTTATCGCGTGAAAATCGTTATCACGTAAAATCATAACAATCCTTTTGCGCAGTCGGTTAAAAAGTAGCCTATGTCCTTCCCAGGGCCTCGAACTATCGTCCGTTAGGTCCCATGTATCAAAAGGTCCAGAGTGTCAAAATGTTCAGTTCTACAAAATGACCGATATTGAATCGTCCAGAGTATCAAAATGACCGGAGTATCAAAATGACCGGAGTATCAAAATGACCGGAGTATCAAAATGACCGGAGTATCAAAATGACCGGAGTATCAAAATGACTGGAGTATCAAAATGAAAAGTATGGTTTATAACTTAAGGCTTTAATTAGAATTAAAAACTTAAAAATTTAACTAAAAAATGCGCTCTCCGGTATAATTTGTGAATAAGGCTTGAAACACTTAAAAATTAAACTTAAAAATACGCTCTCCCGGTATAAATTTGAGATAAGAAAATGGTTTGAGTACAAAATAAAGTAGTTAAGTTTAGTTTTGACATTTTGACACTGCGGACATTTTGTAAAACTGGGCATTTTGACACTGCGGACATTTTGTAAAACTGGACATTTTGACACTCCGGACATTTTGTAAAACTGGACATTTTGGCACTCCGGACATTTTGTAAAACTGGGCATTTTGACACTGCGGACATTTTGATACATGGGACCTAATGGACCGAAAGGGCCGGGAGGGAACTATCCACATACCAAATTTCATCTCAATCGCTCCAGCCGTTTAGGCGTGAAAGCGTAACAGCGTGAAAGTCGTTATCACGTAAAATCATAACACTCCTTTTGCGCAGTCGGTTAAAAAGTAGCCTATGTCCTTCCCAGGGCCTCGAACTATCCACATACCATATTTCATCTCATTCGCTCCAGCCGTTTAGGCGTGAAAGCGTAACAGCGTGAAAGTCGTTATCACGTAAAATCATAACACTCCTTTTGCGCAGTCGGTTTAAAAGTAGCCTATGTCCTTTCCAGGACCTCGAACTATCCACATACCAAATTTCATCTCAATCGCTTTAGCCGTTTAGGCGTGAAAGTGTAACAGCCTAAAAGTCGTTATCACGTAAAATCATAACACTCCTTTTGCGCAGTCGGTTAAAAAGTAGCCTATGTCCTTACCAGGGCCTCGAACTATCCCCATACCAAATTTCATCTCAATCGCTCCAGCCGTTTAGGCGTGAAAGCGTAACAGACAGACAGACAGACAGAGTTACTTTCGCATTTATAATATTAGTAGGGATGATCAGTTAGCATACTAATTGCTTTTAAAAAATTATCTTAATAAATATGGACGTCCTTTTTTAGATTTGGCCTAATGAAATAAATAAATATTAGTGAATACTTTCACACAACAACATCTAGCCCAAATTAAGCCAAATATAAGCTTGTCTTATGGGATCTAGACCACTAATAGACATTTTTTTTTAACGTGAGAGAAAATCGGAGTCCGGCATAGCATCCATGATGCCATGCACATCATGGATGCCATGCCGGACTCCTACGTACTACAAAACCTCACGTAAACCCAACAGCCTATGGTCGGGAGCCCGGGTAAGCTCTCGGAAGGATGTCTCAGGAGACTTATATTTTTTTACGAAAACAAACTTTAAACTAAATCAAAGATTCCAGCGATTGTTGTTCATTCTGTTTACTGCAACAGCGATACCGACCCATACAAAAGTATAAAATGTATAATACAATAAATAGTCATTTAATAGAATTGTGACGACTGCGAAAAGCAATTAGGATTCCATTTCATGATGCGAAATAAAAGTGCTTTTGTTCGATGACTCTGGAGAATTCATAATAAATATGAAACATACAATAGATGTAACAGATCTGGTGTTTTCGTGGTAAAGTTTCACTGCGAGATCTATGGAAATGTTTATCCAAGTTTCTATAGAAATGTTTGGCTATAGAAAAGAACTGTGACAATAATGGCAATGTTCATTCGTTATTATTTTTATAACTAGCAACCTGCTTATTTATGACTCAAGGGGATATAAAATCAACTTTCGCCATATTCTCACTACAATTCGCTATGTGTTTAGTATGCATAGCACTGAGACTATTAACATAAATAATTACACTCCACTTTGTCAAAATTAAATTATTGTGACGTCTTGAATCTGCCTCTGTTCTTAGTTTTTGGTATACCCCTACCCGCATCAGCACTTTGTTAACAATTTGTTTCAGTTAGCTAGAAGATAGATTTTATTGTAAAGCTTATATTCCATTTTATTAGGTTTCTAGCTGTTGCCCGCGACTTCGTACGCGTGAAAATTATGTTTGAATGCCAATTTGATTGCTCTCTGCTTAGCCTCTAGGATATGTAGAGTGATAATATTTAGCCTATTTGAAGACCCTACTCCTAGTTAATATTTGTGCAAATTTGAATCAAACCTATTGAGTACTTTTCGAGATCCTTCCGGACACAGCAAAATAATATAGTTAGAAAATTTTTTGTCTGTTTGTCTGTTTGAGACAAACAGACAAAAAAATTTCTAACTATATTTTCGGCTTCGGTATAGTTTTGACTTTTCTATCATTTTGTTATAATGTATAGATGTTATAAACATTTTGCCAAACCAAAACTTATAAGTCAGCATACGACGGAACAAACCATTGAATTGATAAATTGATACTTATGTAGCTACCAAAACTCCACGAGTATGATAATAATGATATAGTCTTTAAAGCCTTTGAAAGAGATCTACAATCGGACCCGTTTGGGCCGAGAATACGCATTTGTATGCCTAAGATTTACACAGCTTATCTCTGACTCCCTTTGTGTCTTGTACGGCTATATCGAGCCGCTGGATATAGGGGAATATGGGGTAATTAATGCCACAAGACAAACTGAACCGTTCTATTTCAGACATAATTTTTATATATCTAAAATAGAGCGAATGGTCCTTCTTATAGCTAATTAATATCTTCTGTGGAACATGTGTTGTGAACTATTAATGTATAAGTATCTCAGATTTAGCTAGTTTGAAAAGATAAAATATACTGATATATAACCTGCATAATACACCATTAACTACTTACTACTTATTTTTGTTTCGTAAAGTCTTAGAATGTTTGGAAGAAATCAAATTATTTATTGTACTAAGTATAGTATTAGTATTGTATGTGACTACCGTTGCATAGGTCTCGGATTTGAGTCTTGAATCGGAACAAAATCTTGTGTTGAAACAAAATTTATTTGGCAGTGTTATCAATGTACATTACGTAAGTTAATTCGGGTAAAATGACTTTGGTTGTAAATGTTCCGCAGTATATAAATATAATACATATATATTTAACATACATAATAATTTTATTTCGATAAGTAATTAAGATACGATTAAGGAAACAAGAATCAAATAAATTGCTGTAATTACTAAGCCTTTTCCCAACCCTTGAAATATAATTGTGAATACAATCTGTAAGAGGATAGCATTTTCGTGTTAACAATGAGAAATATGATTTGGTTTTTATAATAATTTGGCTCCCATTAACCCGGTAACTAAAAATCATTTAGCAAAAGCATGTTAATTTGTTATCTTTTCTTTGTTTCACTTTACATTTACTTGTGAGCCGTCTAGCCCAAATTAAGCTACACATATAAAATTGTATGATGGGATCTAGACTATACTAGTCTTATGACGAGCGAGTGAAATCACACCGGAGCAGACAGCTGGATGGGTTGCTAAAGGGTTTCAAGCGAGTCTTCGACATGACCTCGTCCGTTATTAACACTACTTGCAGGAGAGACTTAAACTACGATTTCTATTTTTAAATGGGATCATAACAAAAACTATAAAGCTTTTTAAAGTAGGTGTCCTCAATATCCCTTTTGTCCCCTAAAAGCCATTTGATCGGAAACAAACTGACGTTCTGTATTGATATGAAAGATCGTTCTTTAGGATTACGTCGTTTGAGCCGTATTGTGATCTCAGATATCGAGTTCTAGTTTATCCTCCACATCTATGAAAGTAAATCAATGTCGGGCTGGGATCAACGTACATCAGCATTACAAGTTACCTTTATAATGCTGAGGCGAAAAAGTAAAAGAAAATATATTTCCCACACACACGCTCATACATTAGACACGCCTTTTTATCTGAAGTTGTAGGTAGAGGCATACTACCTACACTTTTAATTCATGAAATTCAACCAAATATTTATATTCATAACAGCAGTTAGTAGGTACCTACTAGTTCAGCCTAAATTACAGAGCCATGAATTTTATTCCCATTGAGAACGGATGAGTGCAGCAAGAAATCAGCTCTTCTAGTTCTGTTATAATTGAATTAATCTTAGTAAGCAGGGTGGCTGTACGTCCGTATGACCCTTGTGGCTACTGAACACTGGCATTCGGTCATTCGGCGATCGAATGCAAAATTTGAAACAATACTTATATACTGCCACAACTTTGATATTGCACGTTCCATACGCGCCAATTCGAAGCCACAAATTGTGAACGCGCCTGTCCTTCGACTAATATACCCATCTCCGAAAATCAATTGGAAAATCCGCAAAATGATAGACGGAAACAAGTAGGTACAAATGTGTAAACTGAATAAGAAACTTTTTTTATTGATCTTAGTGAAATGCATTGGGGCACTACTTTAATCATCAATAACATACTGTTGATCAAAAGCGCACTACTACCGTTTAAGATTTTGTGAGAGACTTCCAGGACAGGGGCCTAACTACCTACTTAACCTGCAATGTACAAAATAAATGTATCTACTGTAAATGTAAAGTAGGTAGACATAACTTTCACCTTTTGACTAGTTTAACTTATATTACGTACTAAACTCGCTTGAAATGTAAAATGGCATAGCTCGTATGAGAGCTGAATCTGGAATAAAACGATTGTCAATCTGTTATCATTCGAGAATATAAGTCAGTCTGTTATACCTAGATAAAAGATACTTTGAAACAAATTCACTTCCACATTCATGTCAACAAACTCTCCTCTTTTAAAAGAAGCAATATTAGCAGTTATGTAACTTATATAACATACTCTTATATAAGTAGTATCTCTGTCTAACTTGCGTTAAACTTTTATGTCCGCGTTGAACAAAACTAAACTTGCTGTTCAAATAACAAGGGACAAATAAAAATCAGTCCAGCGCTTTCCGGAATTGTAAACTGAAACTGCGACTAGATTTCCAGTTAACTTTACGCTGTATTATATTCGTAGTTGTTTTATTTGAAACCCCAACTGTACCGAAGTGTGTAACGATAATATGTTACGTGTCACCGTGTGTAACTTTCAATTCATGAAACTATTTGTATTTAGCTTTTTATCAATCAACTTTTATTCTCATTCTTCATTCAATCAATATTATAGACATATAGGTATATTCAAACAGTAAAAATTATATTAATAATTTATAGATTTTATACTTATTCTTCAAATTTTATTCTGGAGTCGTTATGTGGAGTCGACTGGTGACCCAAGGGCTGGCAGTTATTTTTCCCAATCGCCGTTCAAAGGGGGAATGCTGCCAGTCTTTTCGGCACAATGCGGGGGCCCTATTTAGATGTAGCTTAGTTTAGTTTTATACATATTTTAAATAGTTATTATGCTTTATTGTAATCTATACTTCTATACTAATATTATAAAGAAGTAAAGTTTGTGTGTTTGTATATTTGTGAAATTGTAAGGGGGTAATCTCGGGATCTACTAAACCGATTTTAAAAATTCTTTCATCAATAGCTACGTCATTGTGAAGTGTCATGGGTTATATACGAATAGGAGCGAAGCAGTAATAGTAAATGTTTCAAAAACGGGGGAAAAGTTATTCCTTTTGAGAGCTTCGTTGCGTTTGCTGCGTAAATATTTTTAGTTATGTAATAAATATGTACTATAAAAATGTTTCTCTTAAAATTGTTCTAAAGAAATTGCGCGATAGCATGTGTCTATCTTTGGGTTGGTGCACAATAACCATTTTAATGGCAATCAATTTTTTTCTACAATAATGGGACGGGATACCTCTTTCATAAAAGAAATTGTTCTTAAAAATAATGTGACGGGAATACACGCGACGAGAAACCTTTCTCTCTCTCTCTCTCTCACGTAGTATTGAATATTAACGACGAGACGCTACGAGAGTAAACGCAACGCGACGGGAGTAAATGCGACGGGATCAGGTAATACTCTCTCTTATATGGCGCAAACGAAGTTGCGCGGGTCAGCTAGTATCTAATATTTTATTGAATAAATTCATATATTTACAATCATTTTCATCTTCATGATGATTATTAATATTCATCAATTTAAAAAATTAATAATATTCTCTGCATTCTTAACATACGCGTAGAGTTTTTTCAGATCTTCTCCACACCACATCTCATAAAGTAATGTAGCTTCTTGTTTCGTGTCTATAATGTTTACAACAAGTTATTTAGTTTCAATCCCTTCCAGAACCTCTACCTAATTAGCTAATTATAATTCAATTAGCAGTGTGTTGACCCGCTGTTAATGACTACAGTTTGTTTACAATTTCTAGTGCGGTCCACGTTTTTGGCAACCGATTTGTTACTTAAGGAACAAGGTACTTATCTTTTCCATATTCTGCCTTAATTACATGTTTAAGCATTCTGTGTTATAGTTGTTTAAAAAATATTAAATGTTGTGCTTTTTGTGTATTTAGACACACATAATGTAAATATTATTGACATTTTGGAGCTATGTAAACATACATACCTACCTTTACATAGTTATTTTTATTTTTCATCGAAGGGATATACAGATGTTATAAGCCTTCATTTTACCAATTGTATTTCGTTTCACGTTATAGTAAACCTATCGCCGCGCCGCGACAGATAAAGTGACCTGCTTATAAAATTTTCCACCTGCCCCCGTAGGGCTTGTAACTTGGCTACAATGTTACTACTTCTTCCAACGAAATGACATACTTCCGAAGCACGGAAACTCGGAAATGGAAATATCACGAACGGTGCTCCATCTTATTGCTAATCTAAACGTACACACGCTCACCATTGTGATTGTTTGCTGAATACTGAGCACGCGGTTATACGAACGCTTCAATCAGATTATTACAGATATTAAATATTTAGTGAAACATTAGTTTTTTGTTTAATACTTCAGATAACAGTATTATGAATTGTGTATTATTTTTCATGTTATCTTCCATTATTGATATTGTTATTTTACTATAATGTAAAAACTCGAAGTAAAGTTTAATCATCATTCGAGCGCGCCTAATTCAAGTTTTTTATACCACTAAGGTGAGAGACAAGCAAACTGCCCACATGATAAAGATAAAGAGAGAGATAAAGACCTGTATTATCTGTATTTGTAACTTTGCCCCAAAATATAGTGCAGTATCGTATGTTGTAGGAAATGCTATCTTTTTCTTCCAACTATCGTATATTTAAAGGGCACATCTATGTATTTATTTCTAAATAAATAATGATACAGATAAATATCCATTCGTACGATAGCTGAATTTCATTATACCTCCCCGGTGTTTCTACGCTTTCAGGAATTTGACTCTTGAGTTATTCAAATTTCTACCGACAAATAGTTTTACTCGAAATGATCCGCTAATTTTCGACTTGGCGAAGGAATTTTCACTTAACTTCGCAGTGATCCTGTAGCTGCTAAAGCTTTAGATACGTACATATTTATATAATACTTGTACCATAATAATATTATCCAGTTCCACCCTAACACATACTTATGATTAATAAAGGCAATATGTCATTGGGAATAAGTATATGTTTGGTACGTTCGCGGGTGGGAAACTTTTATTAACAAGTTCGGCCTAGTACATTTATCAAAAGTCAGTTTCTAATTACTTTATTCAGAAAGTAATAGTATTTTAATGGACTTTTTTATACTACTGAGGCAGCAGACAAGCACATTGGACGTTTGGATCCCAATTTCCTATTTATTACACACTGTTACTCTAAGATTATGACAGAAATGGAAACTGAGAAATTCTCAAAAAAAAAACAGTGTTTTTAGAGCGACAGTTATAGTGCTAGCAGAGAAAATTGAGAACCCTAGATTATCTATACTATCTATACTAATATTATAAAGAGGAAAGATTTAATTTAACAATAAAACTCGGCCTCCATGACCGCGGGTCTGAGGACGGTGGTTGGTCGGTAAGAGTCCAGCATATCGTCCATGATGGATTTTCCCTCACGTTAAAAAAAAGTATTCTATATTGATCCTTCTTTCATTTATTATCTTGTTCTTAACTCACCGTCCTCAGGCCCACAATGCACAATACTGTCGAAAAATTCTAATATTTTTTTTTGTATGGGTGAACTTAGCACAAATGCCTCGAATTAGAAACCCATTGTTTTTATGGCTAGTATTTTTTTGTATCCTTCTTATACCTATTATAAGTGTGAATTTTGTAAAGATGTTTTGTAACCCTAATATGCTTTAATTTCTTAACGAATTTGGTTGAAATTTGTTAAGTTTGTGTTGTGTACCCAGGGTGTCAGTATATCAATATTGATACCCTGGATTAACACAAAAGTTTCTGTGGAAAACGGTTACGAGGAAACTTCATCTCTAGTTTTTAATGCTACAACTTTCCTAAGTTTTTACCCTAGTTTATATATTTGTGAAATAGTCTTTTCACAGCTAAAGCGTCCTCGCGATGTTATAAAACGAACCTTAATTTTTATTATTCTACCATTTATCATAATACTCGTACGGGGTAATATTGCGAAGATCAAGGTCGTAAATCGCGACTGCTTCCATATTAGGGGCTTATCCTTGATTACGTACTCATATGATTGTTCCGATGTCGTTTGCTCCTAACGGCCCCATTTTTTCGACCGTTCGAGCTTTGATCACCAATATTGTATACCTATTACTTTTGTATTTCGACTGAAAATTATATGTACTACAATAGTTACATGTTTACTTATATAACATTGTTTTAAACACCCATACAATTTACTATTTATTTATTATTGAACCAATAAAGTAAGCTTTCAAAACTGAACATTCGAAACTCATTTAAAATGCTTTGATGAAATTTAAATTCGATTTTTTGCTTGTCTCCATTGTACATTGAGCTCATAATTGCAACATCATTTAACTTGAAGTTCATAAATATATTTACTACTTGCTGGCCCGACAGACGTTGTTCTGCTTCAACTATGAAAATTGAAATTGGTATTCCAAGTTCTGAGTTACCGAACCCTAGTTCACATTCCCGGTTCCCTGTTCTCGGTTTCGCGTTCCGAGTTCCTGGTTTCGGGTTCCCGGTTCCTGGTTTTCAGTCTCCTGTCCGTTTTTCTGTCCTTGCTTCCCATTTCAGGGTATTTTTGGGTATATTTTGAATAAAAGGTTAGGGTAAAGGTGCTCCCTCACCGGGAGCATTCGCCTGTAATGTAACAAATTAGATTCGACTTTGAGCATTACGTTACGGCCTGCCTCCCTGACCGACGAGCGTTCGCATGTAATGTAACATTTATAGATTCGACTCGAGCATTACTTTACGATGCTACCTCCCTGACTGACTCGAGCATTCGCGTGTAATGTAACATTTATAGATTCGACTCGAGCATTACGTTACGATACTACCTCCCTGACCGACACGAGCATTCGCGTGTAATGTAACATTTATTATAGACTAGCTGATGCCCGCAGCTTCGCCTGCGTGAAATTTTGTTCTCTTTTCCGCGTCTCATGGGAACTTATTCCCGGAATAAAACTTGTATCATTTCAGACTATAATCTATCTTTAGGTGATTACATGATAATTTTGTGAATCACAAAATTTCATGATGGGTTTCGTTTAAGGGGGTTTTTGGTATGCTGAGTACGAATTTCGGGTTAATTTAGAGATCCAATATGGCCGCCGCGCCGAAATCACAAAATTTCATGATGGGTATCGTTTAAGGGGTTTTTTGGTATGCTGAGTACGAATTTCGGGTTAATTTAGAGATCCAATATGGCCGCCGCGCCGTTATTACAAAATTTCATGATGGGTATCGTTTAAGGGGTTTTTTGATATGCTGAGTACGAATTTCGGGTCAATTTAGAGATCCAATATGGCCGCCGCGCCATTATCACAAAATTTCATGATGAGTACCGTTAAGGGGTTTTTTGGTATGCTGAGTACGAATTTCGGGTCAATTTAAAGATCCAATGTGGCCGATTTCGGCGCGGCGGCCATATTGGATTGCAAAATTATCATGTAAAACAGCTGGGTGTGGGGCTCCCGGTCCCGGAACGGGGCCGTCCTACCCATTAAACCTGGTGGTATTCCTCCTCCCTATAGCCGGGAATCCGGAAAGCCGGGAAAATTCTTTGGCTTTCGTCCGAAAGCCAAAGAATTTCCAAAGTTTATTCCCGTCGAGAACCGTTCGGCGGCTCTCCTCGGGGGAGCAAGATGGGAGGTTCCCCCGGAAGCTCGCTAAGGACCTGAAAAAATAAAAACCCAATTCCTCATCGCAATGATTTTTTTCTTTGTAGGGTTTGTTGCAATAACATTCGGTATTTTTTTTTACGAAGCGTGTTGCAGGTGAAGGACGTTGAATTCAATCCTTCAAATAAAATGTTAAATGTAAATTCTAGGTTCTTCTTTTATAAAAATAAGGTAGTAATTAAAGAATAAACACGTTTTGATAATCGATATTTTTATCGGTATATTTTCTCTGTGCCAGTATTATACATAGATACATTTCAGTATATTTTTAAGGAGCTAAGGTATTTTTGTAAAATTTAATTTATTTTAACGCCAAGAATGGGCATTCACGCGAGAATTATTACGTTGAAGCGGCCACACTACTCAAATGGTGACGTTAAGAATTAACGCCATAATTAGCGCAATATTTATCGCGATGATGGGCATTGACGTTTTCTTTAATGTGGCCCCGGCATTACACCATGCAAATTAAATGAATACTTTAGGAGGTATAGCACAATCAAATGTGGCTCAATGAAATTAATTTCGTGTCGCCATGATTGAACATTATACGGGTCACATACTAACTTATTTTTCGACTTTCATCGTAAATATTTTTTCTTTAAAAAGTGAACAACGCTTTCAGCAGATTACTTTAGGTAGGTGTAATATTTCAAAGATATCTATTTCATAGGAAATAGTAAACAAATAGTTCCATATTTTAGATTTTTCTCCAGTATTCACAATTTACGTACAAACACACAATTTATGTTGTAGACGAAGATATCGTGTTTATAATGTCATCATTCAAATGTCATCAATATTCTGAAAAAGAAATTAAACATAGAGTTCATAAACTCTTTTTGAAATATATACTGTACCTACCGTAGAGGGTCTACATACATACATACATATAATCACGCTTGTCTCCCATCGGGGTAAGCAGAGACTATGGCTTTCCACTTGCTACGATCCTGACATACAACTTTCGCTTCTTCTACTTTCATAACTGTTTTCATACACGCTCGCCGGTTAAGGGTACTCTTGACCTTGCCTTTTTCCAGAAGGTCTCTGATTTGATCGGCATGCGTACGCCTAGGTCGACCCCTACCAGTTTGCCCATTCATTCTCGCCTCATAAATCTGCTTTGTCAGTCTATTCTCATCCATTCTTTCCACGTGTCCAAACCATCTAAGCATCCCTTTTTCGATCTTAGTCACTACATCTTCTGTTATACCACATTTTTCCCTTATCACGTTATTTCTTTTTTTGTCCATTAAAGTCACTCCAGCTATACTTCGCAGACTTCTCATTTCCACTGCATTCATTTTAGAGGGTCTATACAAGGATAGTTAACACTATAGAGCAACGCGAACTGTCTAAAGACGCGCGTTGTTTAACGCTATAGAGCAACGCGAACTGTCTAAAGACGCGCGTTGTATAACACTATAGACACAGCTATAGAGCAACGCGAACTGTCTAAGGCGCGCGTTGCTCTGTGTTAATAGGTAGGTAATGAGAGCTACCAGTAGACGCTTGAAATACTCACACATTATCGAGCAGTGTATTTTCATAAAAAAATAATAATTAAAACAAAATGGACCTTCAGTGGGACATCCTTTCGAGAGCTTACCCGGGGCTCCCAACCGTAGGCTGTTGGCCGTAACTTGGGGTTTATTAGTCTGTAGGAGTCCGGCATATCAACCATTAAGGATTTTCCCTCTTGTTAAATAAAAAGAAAAAAGGGGGGCTCCCATGCAACAAATACGACTTTTTGTTGTTGTATGGTACGGAACCCTCCGTGCGGCAGTCCGACTCGCACTTGGCCGGTTATATATTATAGATAGTAAATTGGAATTTTATAATCATTTACATGTTGAAGCAAACATCAAACTTCGTAGAACTACTTTCAAATCAATAAGTTTCAAACTATTTATAACCTTGCTTGTTGCCTAACACGTCGTAGTTGCGATATTTAAAAAGAAGCGATTTTTTTATACACTCATTTGCAAAAAAAACGGGCACCTCAGCAATGAACTATTTCAAATGTTAATATTGCTTTGTTTGATACTTATAGGTAGTTTTATCCTCACAATTTGGTAAATTAATAAGAAAATAATCGTTTAAATCAGCATTTCATAAAATTTTGTTACAATTTATGGGAAATAATGCTAAACCTCGCTAGTCTAGTAGTGTATGTTCGCTAGTAGTGCATATGCTCATGAAGTAAAAATAAAAAAGTTTTTTTGTTTGTTTTTCTTTAATAAAGTAAAAGCAGATAAATGTTTAGTATCGAGTGTGACCCCCTCTAGCTAAAACCACAGCTTGCATTCGTCTGGGCATGCTAGCGAGTATATCCCGGATACTTGCTTGCGGAATACGTTCCCACTCCGCAGTAATCACATTCTTCAGCTCTCTGATGGTCTGCGAAACCCGGTGTACTGATCTCACACGCCGTTTTAGAACGTCCCAGAAATGTTCTATGGGATTGAGGTCGGGACTTCGAGCTGGCCAATCCAAACGACGAATGCCGACCTCTTGCACATACGCATTAACATCGCGGGATCGGTGGGCGCGAGCATTGTCGTCCATAAAAATCGAGTCTTGACCTAGAGCGGCCAATGCGGGTTGTGCATGAGGAATTAGAACTTCCGTTGTGTATCGATGCCCAGTCAGTGAGCCGTTTTCAATGAAGACTAACTCTGTACGTTCCATTGAATTTATTCCTGCCCAAAACATAACAGAGCCCCCACCATAAGGTGTGATTTCTTCGAAACATGCATCTGCAAAGCGCTCTCCTTGTCTTCTTAGCACTCGCCGACGTCGATCTTCATCGAACAGAGATATCCTGGCTTCATCAGAGAACAAAACCCTATTCCAATCTTCTTGAGTCCATGATTCACAATTTCTAGCGAACCTAAGCCTGTGAACTCTGTGCTCACGGAGTAATTTGGGGCCGCGGGCCGGGCGATGACTGCGTATATTGGCAGCGAGAAGCCTCCTCCTGACCGTCCATAGACTAATATGCACATTTCTTACTTCTTGGAGGTTGTTCTTAAGATCCACATACGAAGATTTGCGATTTCTCAATGCGCGACTCACAAGAAAACGATCATCCCGTGGTTGGGTACATGGTTTTCTTCCAGAACCAGGCCTTCTCTCGACGGAACCAGTCTCCTGATATCGCTGCCAGGTCCTTTGGACCGTCGAGCGACTAACATTTAGCCTCCTAGCCACGAAACATTGGCTGCAACCCTCTTCAAGCAGCGCGATAATTTTGGTAGCTTTTACCATTTTATCTACCATTTTTGATATAGCCAAACAGCAATAAATAAAGCTTTGACAGTCAAGGATATGAAATTAATCGATAAAAAATGAATAAAAGTTGTGAAAGTCGATGTTAACTTCTGGAACTTCGTATGAAGCACAAAATATGCGCATAGAAATGATGACAGGCTGACAATATCGAAAGATGCTTATTCTATCCAGTATTAAAACTATTGTTTAGGTATAAAATCTACTTGGTACATCCTCTACAGCAAAAGGCCCTATGTGGAAAAGCAGTGGAGAAGGGCTTCTGAAACTTAAGAGGAAATACTAGAGCAACGGGAATAGTATTACATATTACTTTTTTTTATTTTTTTTATTTACTCTTAACTTGGTACTTGACGTGGATCATTCTGTTGACAAAGACCACGTTTGCTCTTGACCTCAGTTATTCTCGAAAAAAACCGGCCAAGTGCGAGTTGGACTCGCACTCGCCCATGAAGGGTTTTGTAGCAGCAAGTAACATAATATAAAAGTTCTCATAGTTCGATGATTGATGTATTAACACGTTAGCAGTGGTAGCGATTTTTCTAGCGAAAATTGCGGTTTATGACGTATTAAAAAAAAACTACCAGCTCTATCTCGTTCAAACCAATTTTCGTTGGTAGTTTTTATAGCAATGTAAATCATATATTCTTTTTAGATATATCATTCTCTTAGTTTAGTAGTCAGAGGGGGCAGGACACACATTTTTCCACTTTGTAAGGGTCTCCTGCGCAAACTATTCACTTTAGAAAAAACTTATGTTAGAAACCTTAATAGCATTTTTGAAGATACCCCACACGTATGGGTTTGATGGAAACAAAAATTTTGAGTTTCAGTTCTGAGTATGGGGCCCCCAAAATTTACTGCTTTTTTTCTAGTTTTAATAAGAATCTTAATGCGGTTCACAGAATACATCTAGTTACCAAGTTTCAATAGCATAGGCCTTATAGTTTCGGAGAAAAGTGGCTGTGACACACGGACGGACAGACAGACATGACGAATCTATAAGGGTTCCGTTTTTGCCATTTGGCTACGTAACCCTAAAAAAAGCCCTTGAGCTCGACGAACATTCACCACAACAAAATTAGTGGTTTGTGTTGACTCTATAAACAGTAAGAGCTATTGGAAAACTTATTTCATTCTAGTTTCGTGCTACTTAGGAGGTAATTTTTCATTGCGTGTATTGCAATAAAAAGCAAATAACAGGGTCTGTAGTCATCTATCTGTTAAAGACAGTGTCGTTGAGAAGATATTCGATAGTAATAAACTCAATTTTAGTGTACCTACAGTAAGAAGCGCTATGGATTGCGCTGGAGAAAATTGTATGCAAGGTCAAATTGGTTAGATGTTTGATTTCTGTAGTTTAAAACAAGTATAATGCTGTGTTTATGACAATGCTCTCTCAAAGAGGTGTGTATGTAACCAGGAAACATTAATATAAAGAGAGCGTCACGGCACGCCTGGCAGATATTAAGCATCCAGTTTATTTTGTACAAGTAATAAGCCTAAAATAACAGAAACTAAATTGTAATAATATGACATTGTGAACAATTCGCCCTTATTTCAGATCGAAATCGAACCCATCACAGATCCGAGGTATTTTATTAGTCTTCTACGCGATATAATCATCAGCACAGGAGGCCATTAATTGCCACTTATCGCTAGACCAGCAATCGGTTCTATACCCAACTATTTCAGTAATATCTGTGAAAGCTTTCACATTATTTCGCTTGTTAATTTCGGACGTGTATTTGAACTTGCAATGACGAAATGGACGCTAATGACCAACACACAACAGTACAATCCTATTTGAGAGAACACAGAGCCCTCACACCACCGTACGTGTATTTATAAAAACGTTCCCTTATTTATACAGCCCATAAGCTTGTGTATCAACAACCAAGCTTGAATGATCACAGCAGATTACATTTCCTCACGAATTCGTATCATGAACCGACGCGAGATTTTAACGATTACACGCTACAAACGTGATGTAATGTGTTTCAAATTCAGGTAATATATCTAGTATGTTTAATAAAATAAGATTAAGTCTTAAATAGGTAGATTTATTACAATTATTGTAGAATCCGTTTGCTGTAGCCTCAAAGGGTAAATCTACGATATATCTATGGGTGCTTTTGTAAAAGGAAACTAAGCATTAAGGACTTATCGAGCCCAAATCAGCTTCTACAGCAAGTTGCTCTCGACGAGGTCATGGTGAAGGGAAGAAAAACTTGAAACAAAGCCAATGAGGTACTGTGACTTCTTTGGAGGCCGTGACATTCAGCAGAAGACGCGATTCTGTTTTAATTAAATGGTGCACTACAACTATTCAGATTCGTCATTGACTTTATTTGATACTAGCTGATCCGCGCAACTTCGTTTGCGCCACATAAGAGAGAGAGTTACCTGTTCCGGTCGCGTTGCGTTTACTCCCGTAGCGTCTCGTCGTTAATGAATATTAACTAAAATACTACGTGAGAGAGAGAAAGGTTTCTCGTCGCGTGTATTCGCGTCGCATAATTTTTAAGAACAATGTCGTTTATAAAAGAGGTATCCCGTGGCATTATTGTAGAAAAAAAATTATTGCCACTAAAATGGTTATTGTGCACCAACCCAAAGATAGACACATGCTATCGCGCAATTTTTTTAGAACTTTTTTAAGAGAAACAATGTTGTAGTACATATTTTTTACATAACTATAAATATTTACGCAGCACACGCAACGAAGCTCTCAAAAGGAATAACTTTTCCCCCGTTTTTAAAACATTTACTATTACTGCTCTGCTCCTATTCATTGTAGCGTGATGCTATATAGTCTATGACACTCCACAATAAAGTAACTTTCTATTGGTGAAAGAATTTTAAAATCGGTTCATTCGGGAGATTACCCCTTATAATTTAACAAATATACAAACACACAAACTTTACTTCTCTATAATATTAGTATAGATTATTATTACTTCGTTTTTGATTATACCACACCCAATGGTAAAACCGTTCCGTATCAAAAATTGGCAAAAGAGCACATTTGTTCTATGGGAACCCCCCCCCCCCCTTAATCCCCATCCCCCTTTTATCTGATTTTAGTGTTTGTTGTGTTATCGCGCGTTAAATTTCAGCTTTCTAGCTATATCGGTTCCTGAGATACAGCCTCGTGACGGACAGACAGTATTTCTGTTGCCGCTATAACAACAAATAATGAAATTTCCCACACAACAAACAATTTTATACCATTTTTTATACGGAAACCTTCGTGTGCGAGTCATAGAGTTTTTATTACTATGTAACGTATAGAGAAAGCATCCCGAACAAAAAACGCGAACGCCTTTGGCCACGAGTTACAACTAAAGTTCGCTGCAGCAATTAAACAATAAATTAGTCATCTAACCATATTAAAAACTTTTCAAGCGCGAGATCGCTTCTCAGTTATAGTTTTTTCACGACCAAAAGCTCTAAAGCGCCGTGAATTCCATGGCGCTTACGCGTTTCCTTCAACGTATTCCAAGAACATGTCACTTGTAAGGATACACGAGTGTAAAAAATGGCGGTTAGATATTAAAAACATAAATTAAATAACTCACGCGTGTTAAATCAAAAAGCTTACGAGTGAAAAGTACTTCAAAGACTTTTATTTTATCTTCTTGAGTGGTTTTTACAGTATTGGACAACTCACGAAGGCATTTTACGCATATCTTTTCACTGATGAAGGCGTCACGTTGTGCTGGGTGCTCGCAAGAGACTAATTGACTTATGGTCCGTGGACCATAACGCTTGGTGCAAAATTTTACTTCGGTATGCGTTCTCTATACATAGTAATAATAACTCAATGGTGCGAGTCAACTCTCTTTTCCGGTTTCTCTTGTTGTTTAAAAACTGTCATATCACCCACAAACACAATACACGTGAAACTTTATCGCACTGTCCTCCGACCGAGTAAAGTCAGATATCTAACTACCATTATACTAACGAGAAAACAAATAAAGGTGTCTTTTGAAAAGTAATGGCGTTCCTTGTGCCAGAGCGTCTGGCATTAAAAAAAAGTTTCCTTATTTCTCCTTTTTTATGAGATCTGCAGTAAAGATAACAATAACGTAAGTTCAGTTTCTTTTTGAATAAACTTTTAAAAAAATCTGAACATTTGTTTTATCCCGGAAATAAGTTCCTACGGGAAGCGGGAACGGGAACAAATTTTACGCCGGTGAAGCTGCGGGCATCAGCTAGTGAAACTATGAGAAAACTTCTCGATAACAGTGAATATTGTTT
Organism: Miltochrista miniata; assembly: GCA_933228765.1. NCBI lineage: Eukaryota > Metazoa > Arthropoda > Insecta > Lepidoptera > Erebidae > Miltochrista > Miltochrista miniata. The sequence continues at coordinate 28,961,681 of OW121752.1, read as the reverse complement.
TGGCCTAATATCGAAATGATTACTAACATCACATCGGGTTAGACGAAGTTACTATAATAAATTGATATTTATATCCTGCTCTCTTTAATATTTATAACAAGCATGAATAGGTTGTGTGTACTCTATTGTTGAACATAATGAACGGTGAGTATCTAGTAGCTATACTTGAAGCAAAATGTTTCATAAACTTTGTTCTTAACCAACATCGAATCTTAAATTAAATATTAAGCTCACTTATCTTGATTACTACCCGTTCGCTCTAACTTTGCCGCTGGCGTAGAGGCGTATAACCGATTTTTTAATTAGACGAAGTAAATTGACAGTAGCTAATGTCACTTCGTCATAGAAAATATGCAACATTGTATGAAAAAGTGACATTAGTTGCTGTCAATTTACTTCGTCTAATTTAAAATTCGACTTTAGTATGGAGCCGAGCGGCAAAGTTAGAGCGAACGAGCAGTAGGTCTAGAGGGTAGATTGTCAGGTATAAAATAACAAAAATATAAGAAAGCTGGCACGTACTGTCGGTATGCAAGTGCCTGAGAGCATTCGCCGTCCGCCCACTAAACTCGCTACTTTACGTAACAAGCACTGCCGTCGGATTTTCTCATATCGGCTGCCTTATATAAGCACTGAACTGACCTTTTCGTGAGTGCACAATGTCAGAATGATTTCTTGAAGGTATGTTGTTCTCACAATGTACCGACTTACCTACCTGTTTTCTAGATTTAGAATAGAATAGAATAAAACTTTATTTGTACACCTCGTTAAAAACTATTTACAAAATTTAAACAGACAATATTGTACAAAGGGCGGCCTTATCGCTAATAAGCCATTTCTTCGAGACAACCTTAGGATGGACAGAAAAGATTTATGTTATACTATAGATGGGTAGTTTAGGTGTAGAAATTTAGCAATTTAGTAGTCGACAAATTTATTTATTAGTTCATATATCTCCATCAGGCTGGTGGTGATGTCAATTTGGCGAGCTAAATATAAAAAAAATATATTATTGATTTTATAAACCATTGATCACAACGGACCAGGAGCTCTCGAGTTTAAAGAACTTATTGGTACAAGTGATTCGTATAAGATCGACAAGCTTCATGAGTTATATCCGTCTTTTAGTAGGCATTTTTCTTGTTTAGATTTTATATTTGAAGATGCAATTAGAATAAATCAATTGCTGCTCCTGAAAGGTGCTTCTAAAATATGAATTTACTAATTCCAAAGTATTTTCATATATCTTAGCAGATAACCACACAAACCCCGCAAACTCATTAATTTATGAAGAAAAATGTGAAAGAAGAAACGACAAATAGGTTAATGTCAGAGCCGTTTAAGAATTTTGAACGTTCATGAAAATTAAAAAAAAACGCCATTTCTCAGCGACTCTGACGCGCCAAGCCGTATTTCAGATAATTCCACTTTAATCGCTAATTATGTCGTCAATCATAGTCATCTAAATAGCAGTTTGAATCATCGTTGTGTGAATTTCATCTTCATAATGTAACGTTTATGGAAATTCGGAGAAAAATAAATTCAATTTTTCTCTTGACTAAAGTTAGTGAAATAAGAATTGTTATTCTTATTACTCATGGCTTAGATGGCATATTAATTTTCAAACAAATCTTATTTAATAAAAGTGAAAGAAATATTTTCTTACTGATGGATAAATCTTTAGGGATAGCCGGCCAAGGCCGCTCACAATTTTCTAAATGTTTTCTCGGTTTACGATCTCAGCATAACCATCCACAATTGTTTGTACCTTTAAAGCACACGCCCCGCCCTCACAGTTATTAATAGTAGAAAATTCAGACCCTTTCCAATCTTAAAAGCTGGTATGAAAGATCCTTAGACTCCTCTGTAAACGGGAGATGTGATACATTTTTTTTAACGTTAGAGAAATCCTACAGAGATGCTACCGACCAAAAACCACACGTATCCTACCTAACTCAGCCTACGGTTGGGAGCCCCGGGTAAGCATAACATAGTACTCCCGACAGACCTACGGCTACCACTGCGGCCTCACTTAGGGTGGGTTCGGGTGCTATCCTGCGTCTTTGGGGGGTTGTTCGGGTGTTACCCCGAATCTTAAGGAAGCGCGCGTGAATACCTCACGCCAGCTGTCATCTAGGCGGAAGCAGGCCGCCTGCCCGCCAAGGACGGTGAGCAGCCCCCTCACCGTCCTCAGGCCCCGAGATGCGATACTGAGTAAGGTTTTGTAGCATATTTCTTTGTTCTTATCAGTCAAAGTCAAGCTATTGTTCTTATAAATGCATGAAATATTCTCAGCAAAAAAAAAACCTTTTAATGCGTTCTTAAATCATTTATATTAACTGAAAAGGTTGAATTTATGTCCCAGGTCTGTCTTGTAATTTGCGAGGTCTCGAGGAATTAGGCCTCGTTCTACGTTTATGTAATGGCTTCCCTACAAAGTTACAACACTCAATAACCCGAAAATTCAGCACACTTACACGCTAATAATTTTATTCATCAATTATTTTCCACAATTTACACCATTTGAAGAATAAATACCTACATTTTTGATGAATAAATACACCTTTCTCAGCCTCTCCTGAGTGATGTAAACGAAGTTACGAAGTTCAGCTAGTTTATGTAAAACTAGTGAATGTTATTAAAATACATTTGAAACGTCAACGTATACTTTTTAGGATTCCGTACCCGAAGGGTATAAACGGACCCTATTCATGGAAATTCGCTGGTATGTATGTCTGTCTGTCCATCATGAGGCCGTATCTCAGGAACCGTGATAGCTAGAGACTTGAAATTTTTACAGATGATGTATTTCTGTTGCCGCATTTATTACAACAAATACTAAAATCTGAAAAAAAAGGTGATGATTAAGATGGGTTCCCAAAATAAAAACGTGATGTTATGCTGTTTTTTGGTACGGAACCCTCTGTGCGCGAGTCCGACTCACACTTGACTGGTTTTTGAAACAAAATTCGGCAGAGTATTGAGTATCACGGAATGCACAGTAAATAAGAGCGTTATTACTCCCCGCAATGTTTCAACTCTTAATCCCAGTTATGCACGGCGAGCCATTTTTGTTTCACCAAATAAAATTGCTGCTCTCGTTACGTAAACCTTATATGACGGAAAAATGTTTGTCGCAAAAAGGAGAATTGCTAAGTGTCCAGTATTCATGGTGTCTCTAAACGGTCGTTTGCGTTCTACTGTGTGATTATTGTAGGGTAACGGATATAGGTACCTACTGAGTGTCAAATAACAAGAAAGCCGTGAGATCGTTCTCACTAGACTGCCCCTCTCTAACACGTTTATTGTGAAAGTTAAAGTTCAATTCGATTGACGTTGCCATTTTAGTTTTATTTCAAACTTTGAACAGATGATCCACGTGACCTAGTAACGTAGTTTAATGCAACAGAGTCACAGACTATAGACAAAGTCTCGCCATAAGCCCCTCTGCACTCTATTTTATAGAGAGGGGCTAGAATGCAAATCATGGTGCATGGTCAGTGTCTCTTGAAAAGTAATGTATTATTTTATAGTCGGTAGAGTTCCGTATCCGAAGGGTAAAAAAGGAACCCTATTACTGAGACTTTCCTGTCCGTCTGTCGGTCTGTCTGTCGGTCTGTCTGTCACGAGGCTGTATCTCATGAACCGTGATAGCTAGAGTTCTGATTCTCAGATAATATATTTATGTTGCCGCTATAAGACTAAATGCTAAACCCAGAAAAAAAATGGAGACTTCATAACACATGTATTATGTACCGCATTTTCTTTTTTGTTAAAAATGTTCTACATTATTGACGTAAATAAGTACTTTTATTTATTCAATGACGTAAATGACGTGTGACAACGTAGTCAGCACAGAAAATATCAGATTCGTTTCAAGACTTTTTGCCAAGCCGTAATAAAGTATTATCTTTTTAATAAACTCGATTTAAGATTATAGGCGCGCACCAGGTGTCTAAGTTGAACATATAGAAGAATTAACATAAATACTAAAGTTTTATGATATTGAGTGGTTGAACTCGGAACTTGTATAAATATTTCATTAATATCTAATTTTTGGTACAGCTAACGACCAAAGTTTCGTCCATTATGGTCAATAAATAACACGTTTACAGCGGATCTTAAAAAAGTAAGTATTTTGCGACTTATCATGAGTAAACATGAAAATGGCAGTCGATATATAGGTATATATGTGTGCGTGTAATTTAGCAAAAAAATACTGGGTGGGTGGATGTTTGAAATGGTGGCAAATTTTACACATTATTAATAACTAGACAATTAAAACTGGGACTTGGACTCGGCCATAATGACTCCCCAGGGCTAGGAGTGAGTGTACTTATCTAGGTACTTTTGTTGCAGTATTTTTAAGGGAAAGTTCTCGACTGTACAAATTAATAAAGCTCAAACTCAAGGTAACTTCTGTGAATCGTTAGGGAATTCTCTCGACTGTCTTTCGACTCCAGACCTTCATTAAATTGTAGTACTCTAAAGCACTTAATAAAAAAAATTACAAACGTACTCGTTGTCACTACAATTTTCGATGGTTTCCCTCGATTTCTCCGGGATGCCATCATCAGATCATCACCTCCTTGTAATGTGGTCCGACGCCTTAGGAATATCTACTTTCCAAAGAAAAAAAATTTAATTCGGTTCATAAAGGACGAAGTCCTAAGCGAACAAACATAAAAAGATACCTATGTTATACACGGTCGAATTAAGTAGGTAACCCTCCTTTTTTGCAGTCGGTTAAAAAGATTCTGAAACTCGTTAACATAAGCAACTGTCGCTATAAATTTGCAACAGTAATCTAACAAAATTAAAATAAGATACAACGCTATAAATCCACTTGCCTATTTCTACAGACGGCTCTGGGGCAGGGCCGCTTTAGAAATACACTCGAGAGCAATGAATCCGGGTCACTTAAAGAATCCTAAAAATCTCGGAAACTAAAAATGCTAGGTTAATGCAATAAATTGTATTTAATAGACAATGTAATACTCCTTAAATGAAGGTATTAAAACTTCTTAGTTATTGTAAAATTATATCATAAAAAAATCAAATTTGAAAAAGGGCCACTTTCGAAGATGGAACTACGAAATTACAGCATTTGGTGTTGCTTTTGTTTGTAATCTGTCATTTATGTGGGTACATAAACCATGTTGATAGTGCTCTATATTCATTAATCAAGCTGAAATCATGTCGCTTACGCCTGAAGAATGCACCAGAATACTTACAATGCTGGAAACCGGCCCGAGTCAGCGCGATACAGCCAGGACTGTCGGTGTGTCGCTGTCAACAGTACAAAGAGTTCTCCGACGTTACGAAGAAACTGGTTCTAACCTACGCAGACCAGGAACGGGCAGAACCAGGTGTACCACAGCACGAGAAGACCGATACTTGGTGAACACCATGCTTCGAAATCGCTTTCTCACAGGAACTGAACTCACCAATCAGTTTCGACGCCTCGGAGGAAGTAACCCAAGTGCATGGACAGTAAGACGTCGGCTTGCTGAATCTAACTTAAAACCCCTTAGACCTGCAAACGGCCCTAAACTGGAGCGTGGGCATCGTATTTCGAGACTAAGGTATGCCCAGAGCCACGTAAATTGGAGTATTGAAGATTGGTCAAAAGTTATGTTCTCCGACGAATCAAAATTTATGCTCTACAAGCACGATGGAAGACACAGAGTGTATCGAAGACCAGGGGAAAGATTCAAGCAAGCATGCATCGAAGAAAAAGTAGCCTACGGTGGTGGGTCTGTACTTGTGTGGGCCGGAATTTCTTCTGAAAGTCGCACAGAGCTGGTGATCATAGAAAACGGCTCTTTAACTAGCGTAAGATATGTGGAAGAAATCCTCAATGATCACGTTGGTCCATTTATGGTCAATTTAGGTGAGGATGCTATATTTATGCATGACAATGCCCGACCTCATACAGGTAGGATTGTGAATGACTACCTTCAAGAGATGAACATTACTCGTATGGAGTGGCCAGCGCGCAGCCCGGATATCAACCCGATCGAGCATGCTTGGGACGAGCTAGGCAGATGCGTAAAACAACGAAACCCTCCCCCAATCACGCTTCGTGAGCTCAAAATTGCTCTCACAGAGGAATGGGAGAATATTCCCCAAAATCGTATAAGGAACTTGGTGTACAGCATGCCAAACCGCGTAAACGCAGTAATGGAAGCACGAGGAGGCAATACGAAGTATTAAAATTCAAGAAAATCGTAATAAAGTTCAAAAATTTCATGTTTCCTATTTTTGTTTTGAGGAGAAATCAGCAGTTTTTTCTTTATGTAATTTTGTGTTAATAAAATGTATGGTGACTCATATTTTTTTTACTTTCATTTAAGGAGTATTACATTGTCTATTAAATACAGTTTATTGCATTAACCTATCATTTTTAGTTTCCGAGATTTTTAACATTCTTTAAGTGACCCGGATTCATTGCTCTCGAGTGTATTACTAACGGCTTCGTGTATTTTATAGAAGCCATGTTCAGAATCACAAATAATGTTCTTTTTGCTTAAATAATTGGGGTTTTAAGTTCATTTCTATCCCTGTAGCGCTTGTCGATGTAAATATAATACAGCAAACGCGTAAAAATATTATTTTTGTGCCTATCTATAAATTCATTTACTTTCCAAATTATTCTGTTAGAAAATGGACTGTGAGCCTTTTTTAGGGTTCCGTAAACAAAGGGTAGAAAACGGAACCCTATTCATGAGACCACGCTGTCCGTCTGTCTGTCTGCCTGTCTGTCTATCTATCTGTCTGTCCGTATCTCTGTCTGTACGTGTCGAGACTGTCTCATGAACGGTGATAGCTAGAAAGCTGAAATTTTCGCAGTCGCAATTTTACGAATGTCTGGAGGCGATCTGATAATAGAGTCGAACGACAGTCAAAGGAATTCCTAATTTAAAGGAAATTACAGCAGTCAGGAGGGCTCTCATGCCTCTAATATAACCAACGTGATTTATTATCGATGTTTGATACGGAACCCTCCGTGCGCGAGTCCGCCTCGCAATGGGCCGGTTTGTTACGCCAAGTTTCAGGACGTTCCTAAATATTATTTTCAAACAAAATATCTTTTAGGATTTGTCACCCCAGTAGTTTTGTTTTTTGGCCTTCGTCCTACAGTGGACAAATGATTGGTTGAGCTATAAATTAATACTTACATACTGAGCTATTTTTCTTTTATAAATCTAAACCAATCTACGATTATAATAATCTCGTATATCAAATGCGACAAAAGATAATACGATAAGTCTGGACTCGACAAAGTTTAACTCGGCTCGGTAGAACAGAAATAAGAAAAGTTTTCCAGTATTTTCCAGGCTGCGTAAGATCTGTTTTTATTCAGATGACACCTGAGTTGGGGAAGCTTTGAGGCTCAGGGGAGGCACATTGGTACTTTTTGTATTTATAAATGTAAACTTTTCAAGAGAGAAGCTTTATGGAAAAGTATGTATTAATGTATATAGTGGGATATTTTCATATACAGCGCTCAGTTTTTTAATCTCTGTTACTTACTCGACATGCATCTTTTGCCTTATTCATCGTCCATAAAATAAAATAAGAACTCATACCAATGGCGTACGAGACTAGTGTTGCCATCTAGAGCATACACTCTGTAACGAGATTCGAAGGAAATTAACCGCGTGTCCTTATCTCAAAATTAACATTACGAAATTTAAAAAATTGTTGATCTATCTTTTTATTGTAATTTTTAAGATACTTCAAGAACCGTAGTTTTTCCCCCGGGAACTGCGTGAGATCTGTGCCTGGATAAGCTTTATGGAAAAGTATGTATTAATGTATATAGTGGGATATTTTCATATACAGCGCTCAGTTTTTTAATCTCTGTTACTTACTCGACATGCATCTTTTGCCTTATTCATCGTCCATAAAATAAAATAAGAACTCATACCAATGGCGTACGAGACTAGTGTTGCCATCTAGAGCATACACTCTGTAACGAGATTCGAAGGAAATTAACCGCGTGTCCTTATCTCAAAATTAACATTACGAAATTTAAAAAATTGTTGATCTATCTTTTTATTGTAATTTTTAAGATACTTCAAGAACCGTAGTTTTTCCCCCGGGAACTGCGTGAGATCTGTGCCTGGATAAACGTTTGAGTCGTAAAGTACTTTGGAAGAATTTCAGTATCTAAATCAACATAATAATATCGTGTTAAGTATACAATGGAAATGTGTAGGTGTATATTTAACTTCGAACAAAATACCGAATGATGACATAGGTAGGTACATAGTTACGTTTGGAGAGTGCAAAGGGCATTCCCGAATAACATCTTTAAGGCTGAGGGCACATTGGAGACACGACTGTCTTAAGACAGACTATTTCTTTACGAGATCAATAGAGAGGCGCACACTTAGAACAAAACGTCTCTTAGACAAAGCTGTCTTTACCTACAAGGCGACAAGTCTGACTAACGTTTGTCGGCTTCCCTTTTATATGCATGGGGGCGCGCACATCAAAGACGAAGCTGTCTAGCGGCGGGCCCCCCTCTCCTATAGACTTGCGCAAAACAGTACCCGATGATGTCCTGACATATAGCATAGCTTTCCGAACCGTGCCATATGGCATTCGAACAGTACCCGGACCAGTACCCGATCTTTCGTACAAGTACATACAGCGTTCTGATTGTTCTGACAGATTTGTTGACCTTCGTAAATTCCCGCTTTGCAAAAAATAAGGGGGGCGGGCAAGGGTCACTTATGTTTGTATGTGTTTGCCCCTTATGGTTGGGGTTTTCTCAAAGGGGATGAAAATTTTGTTGTATTTGCGATATCATATCAGGATATCACGCACGGTTTTCGATATACAAGATTTACAAAAAAACTACCTTGTAATCATTCTTTTCTATGAAACTGCTAGCTGATGAGGATGACTGCAACACCGCCAGCATGGACCCTTTTTGACGATTGATATCAAACCAACAAATAAACCTACAGGCAACATTATGCCACCTTAGTGGTATAAAAAATCGTTATTCGTAGTGTATATTTGGTGGATGGGGGTTTTCAAAGGGGGGTCAAAATTGCCATTATTTTTATGATAGCACGCACCATTTTCGATATAATTAAAAAAATAAAATATGTAACTTTTTCTTAATTTATCATAATAATAAATATTATTCGTTTAATGTATTATTATCTGGCAGGTACTACACGTGCCTCGACTAATGGGCTCTTATATGGTCAATATGCACTTGACAAGTCGATTAAAATATGAATTAAAGTAGCTTCAGCGTGCACGATTTCTTTGCACGTGTGTATGTATCGACGTGTATGTACACTTGATATTGACACAAGTCGCTTGACCATCTCCTGAGCCCAATAAGCTGGCAGGCGTGCCTCAAGTATTCATATAACATTCAACAGTATTCGTTACTTACTACTCGTACGCTTTAAGTTGAGATACACTACGGAACAAAATGTTCCCAAGCGTGCATCAATCCGGTCACCCGGTCGCTCGGACCACAGATAGTATAATATATTCTATCTCGGACTCGGTCCTGGGTCCTGCTAAATTTTGTCGCGTACTGGGTACTGAACCAGTACGCGACAAAATTTAACAGGCCATATAACACGTCCGGCAGTACGAACAGTACCTACCCACGGTGTTCGTGTGATGTGTATCGTAGACAAAACAGTTTTGTCTAAGGTGTGCGACGTGTCGTAGACAGAACAGTTTCGTTTTAATTTTAAAACAGACTTGTCTATGTGAGGCAAGTCTGTCTTAAAACTGTCGTGACTATGATCTGCGCTCAGCCTAATAGGAGAAATTTTACAAGTTGGTAACACAGATCATACTTGAGTTGGTACTACCCTTATTTAGAAAATTATCAATGTTTTAATCGACGTGTAGTTGCTTGTAATTTACACCGAAATGAGAGTTCGCTGCCTAAAGTTACTTTGTATTTCTCCCAATGCTTGCCATGAATGTAACAATAGTCTCATGAATTTTATTGGGTAGTGTTTGTTGGTTGAGAGTAGCCAATTGTGTCAAGAATTGCGGGCTCAGTCATACACGTTTGAATTACAAATAATAGCAAGCAGGGTAGGTCTTTATGACCAATAGTCTTACTACCAACCTACGTGACCAATGAACAAGAGTAGCAGAATACAGGTATGAGTTCGATGTCAGTCATTATGGTTATCAATTTGCTTTTGTCGAGGAGTTCTCGGAGCTGCCCGAAGTTAGACGAGTGAGTAGGTTCGCATAACATCCGTGGCAATTTAAGATAGCATTTAGAATTTTGCTAACATTGCATTGGGAAAGATTTTACAGTCACATGAACAGGCAAGTGTCTTTCTAGTCGAAATTATGCTAATCTATGCTTGTACTAATATTAGTAAGTAACATCTTTATACATAGGTACATATTGTACTTAGATAGAAAACCCTCCGAAATAAACATATAAGCGATTCTAATATTTTTCCGAAAATGGGGGATCGAACCCCTAGATACCCGATGTCGAATAAATAACATTTACCGTCATTTTGATACTCACTCAACAAGCTCCCATATTTATATGGCTTCAGACTCATATTCCCAGTGGTCAATATGAATTTGATATTATAGATAGGTACATTTACTGACTCGGAAATGAGAGGAAATACGTACACGTGACGAAGTGACTGCTGCATTTCTGGACCATTGCAAAAGTCTATATAGGATAATACTTTCAGTATGTACAAACTACAGATAAAATAATAGCACTAGATTTGTGCTCTCATTCATATTTCACACCCATATGCCAGACGGCATGTGGCAGGACTGTTTTATGTTTGCGTTATAGCCTACGGGCTTCACACTGCGGGACCAGGCCGGGGCTAAATTCTGCAGTTTGATGTAAGACTTAGATCATTTAATTTTAGCTAAGAAGAAGTGCTATTTACTTTGTGCATAGGTATATCGGAATACATAATAATGGTAATATAATACATTCTCAGCAGTTTTGCAATTTTCACTCTTATTGGGGTACCATCTTACTAACGAAGTTCGGCGATCATCAAGGCAATATGAAGCTTGGAGACAACAGTTCTGAAGAGAGAACGGGTACTTTTGTCTTACCACTGGCTTAGGTTCTTGAGCCACGATATTCTTTTTTTTTTTAATTAAGCTCGCCAATATGATGCCGCCGCCTGATAGAAAGTCACAGCGACTTTCTTCTTCTACCAACACTGAGTTTTTCCTGTATCTTGTCCTGAATTATAAAAACAATATTGTATTATTAGAATATGACATTGTTTTAAAGTCAATATTACTATCCGGCTTTTAGGTGAATCTCGTTACTTAGAGTGACAATTAAACATTACAATTACTTACTTTAACATTATATATCCAAATCTATGTGTTAATATAATCAAACCAGCTAGAACCACAAGGTGCTAATTAACTAGAATATTTCGGCTACTTAGTATTTGATTTGATGAGATTTACTCAAACTTTGATTAAATAGAAATGAAATTATGTTGTTGGAAGTATGTTCTTGCGCTGATTGATGGCAGTACGGGTAATTAGATCAAAATTGTAATTAATCCAATCACTGGAGCTCGAAGAGCGTCGAACGCGTACTACCATTTTCTATCCGGAAATATTTGCTTAAGAGGGAACACGATCAGCGCTTTTTCCATACAAATGTATTTCCTTATTTTTTTCCTCAATATTGCCTCTAAAAGAATCTCTATCGAGATATGATGTCTACCCCTCATATCTTTTTTTCGGCAAAATAATAAATAAATTAAATTTCTAATATTATCCGTTTTTACCGACATGGTTAAAGGACTACCTACAAATTCAAAAAGCTTATAACCTAACAAAACAATAAACCTAGACATACTCTTTTTTTTAAATAGCCTTAAAAAGGTTTTAATTGGCTCAGTTTTCATGGAGAAAACAGGGAAATACGAAACTGCAGCTATCCTTATCGCTATGTACGGGTTTGTCCAGGAGTTGTGCGACGGCAATACCTAAATTCAAATCAGCACATGTTCCCTCTTAATGATGACTTTGACGAGCCTTTTACTCCAAGGGTTGTTCAAATATGCTCCAAATGAAATGAATACTAAATTGGCCATTGTACTGACTAGAAGGACGCAGTCGGATACCAAAGCTGACCATTCCCTTCATTTTATGTTTCATTTAACGCTGATTACAGTTGACGAGTGCCACCGCTTAATGAAAGGGCTACGTTTAATTATTATCTACATATATTATGCTTTAGCAAATATAATAGTGTAGGTATTTAAATTATATTCTTTTGATAGCTATTGTTGTTATTTATTTGCATGTTATTAGTGTACTAGATGCTGCTCGCGACTTCACCCGCGTGAAATTCGGTACCCGTTCTCGCTTCCCGTGGGAACATTTTCCCGGGATAAAAGGGAAAATGTTAAAAGCCTATGTGTTATTCCAGACTATAAGCTATCTCTGTAAAAAAAATCAGCCCAATTCGTTCAGCCGTTAGAGCGCGATTGAGTAACAAACATCCAAACATCTTCACAAATTCGTGACTTCAAAACGTGTCAATATTTTGGGGAATTCAAACAGGTCATAATCTGATCTGCCAAGATCTTTAAGCCAAACCTGTATTTATACAGCACTTCTTCTGTCTACCTTCACGCCAAATCCCTTGCGAGGTAGGCAGAAAGAAGCACAGAAAGGCACAGAAGAACAGCACTTCTTCGCCTTTAAATATTCAAAGGAATCATTTTCTTCGTCTAAATTGAATTCCTAACTGACCAACTATCATCACTATCATTCAATTGATCAGATAGGAATTAAGCCCCTCATTGAGTTTCATTCTTTTCACTCTTATTGGGGTACCATCTTACTAACGAAGTTCGGCGATCATCAAGGCAATATGAAGCTTGGAGACAACAGTTCTGAAGAGAGAACGGGTACTTTTGTCTTACCACTGGCTTAGGTTCTTGAGCCACGATATTCTTTTTTTTTTTAATTAAGCTCGCCAATATGATGCCGCCGCCTGATAGAAAGTCACAGCGACTTTCTTCTTCTACCAACACTGAGTTTTTCCTGTATCTTGTCCTGAATTATAAAAACAATATTGTATTATTAGAATATGACATTGTTTTAAAGTCAATATTACTATCCGGCTTTTAGGTGAATCTCGTTACTTAGAGTGACAATTAAACATTACAATTACTTACTTTAACATTATATATCCAAATCTATGTGTTAATATAATCAAACCAGCTAGAACCACAAGGTGCTAATTAACTAGAATATTTCGGCTACTTAGTATTTGATTTGATGAGATTTACTCAAACTTTGATTAAATAGAAATGAAATTATGTTGTTGGAAGTATGTTCTTGCGCTGATTGATGGCAGTACGGGTAATTAGATCAAAATTGTAATTAATCCAATCACTGGAGCTCGAAGAGCGTCGAACGCGTACTACCATTTTCTATCCGGAAATATTTGCTTAAGAGGGAACACGATCAGCGCTTTTTCCATACAAATGTATTTCCTTATTTTTTTCCTCAATATTGCCTCTAAAAGAATCTCTATCGAGATATGATGTCTACCCCTCATATCTTTTTTTCGGCAAAATAATAAATAAATTAAATTTCTAATATTATCCGTTTTTACCGACATGGTTAAAGGACTACCTACAAATTCAAAAAGCTTATAACCTAACAAAACAATAAACCTAGACATACTCTTTTTTTTAAATAGCCTTAAAAAGGTTTTAATTGGCTCAGTTTTCATGGAGAAAACAGGGAAATACGAAACTGCAGCTATCCTTATCGCTATGTACGGGTTTGTCCAGGAGTTGTGCGACGGCAATACCTAAATTCAAATCAGCACATGTTCCCTCTTAATGATGACTTTGACGAGCCTTTTACTCCAAGGGTTGTTCAAATATGCTCCAAATGAAATGAATACTAAATTGGCCATTGTACTGACTAGAAGGACGCAGTCGGATACCAAAGCTGACCATTCCCTTCATTTTATGTTTCATTTAACGCTGATTACAGTTGACGAGTGCCACCGCTTAATGAAAGGGCTACGTTTAATTATTATCTACATATATTATGCTTTAGCAAATATAATAGTGTAGGTATTTAAATTATATTCTTTTGATAGCTATTGTTGTTATTTATTTGCATGTTATTAGTGTACTAGATGCTGCTCGCGACTTCACCCGCGTGAAATTCGGTACCCGTTCTCGCTTCCCGTGGGAACATTTTCCCGGGATAAAAGGGAAAATGTTAAAAGCCTATGTGTTATTCCAGACTATAAGCTATCTCTGTAAAAAAAATCAGCCCAATTCGTTCAGCCGTTAGAGCGCGATTGAGTAACAAACATCCAAACATCTTCACAAATTCGTGACTTCAAAACGTGTCAATATTTTGGGGAATTCAAACAGGTCATAATCTGATCTGCCAAGATCTTTAAGCCAAACCTGTATTTATACAGCACTTCTTCTGTCTACCTTCACGCCAAATCCCTTGCGAGGTAGGCAGAAAGAAGCACAGAAAGGCACAGAAGAACAGCACTTCTTCGCCTTTAAATATTCAAAGGAATCATTTTCTTCGTCTAAATTGAATTCCTAACTGACCAACTATCATCACTATCATTCAATTGATCAGATAGGAATTAAGCCCCTCATTGAGTTTCATTCTGCACAACAGTTGGTTGTTTTAGTTGGTCAGAGTAGAAATACAGGTTCTTGAGTAAGAGTCAGTCTCAAACTAAGTAGTAGGTTTTAAGGGTAGACACTTACGCCTGAAAAAAACATTATTTGTCTTTTCTCAATTCTCCCAATCAGCGGCTAGATAATTTTGACGAGAATTTCACTTGCATTATGTTAAGTACACAGTGTAACTAAGACTATCTACTTACATTTTAAAACAAGTACCTATTAGGTTCTGACCAAAAAATATAAAACCTTTTATACCGCAAGCAATATCACGCAAGCAAAGTTGCGAGCATCAGCTCTTAAAATATAAAACTGTGAACTTTCTCCCCCTCGGGGTTTCGGGGACATGCGTTACTTCTCATGGAGTTAACGTTACACCCTGAGGGTACAGTAGTGGCTTCTTCAATCAGATCCCTAAGATCCAATATCTTAGGGATTAACGAAAAAGCCCACATTAGGAGGAAGGGCCTAACGGTACTCTGTTCGTTGAGCAGCCCGCCTGGGGCAGTACCTCCGCCCTGCAGAAGACCGCGGTAATAGTATCCTGACTCCGGTCGGGTTATGTTCTCCGTCGGTTAGCAGGGATCCAGAGCTCATTGGGGTGACATTGTGCCGGTGACGGTGAGACCAGAGGCTTATCTGTCTCCATTGGCAGATCGAGGTGCGGAATATTGGTACGGCGATCAGGGAGACCCGATGAAACGGTTGACCGCTGACCGCCCGCAGGCTGTACGGGACCCGAACCTGGGGATTACTTAATCTCCGCCCCAGGAGGCTGAACCAGCAGCCTGTGTAAAGTTTCTGGTGCTGTGGTCGTGCCGGAGGAGGATACCGGAGTGGACGCGGCTACTGCATCGGGGGGGGACCGGGGGCCCTTCCGTACGCCGTGCCAATCTACCGCACTACCTCTGTCTGCCTTCGGTGAGTTCGAGCCTCACCTAGAGTCCTGCGCCACCGGCACAAAAGCGCCCCCTTCACCTTCTTAATTCCTCATATTTTTAACAACTATGGCTCATTCAAAGAAAAAGAAAAAGGTATCCACAGCGGCATCGTCGTCCACACTTCAAGTGGACTTTTGCAAGACTTTTCAGAGGTATGCGCGCGAACATCAACGTAGTCCACCACCATCTTGAAACTGCGAAGCCGACCCTTTTTTTTCTTAACGGAGACGCAGATCTTACGTCCCGGCAATACATCTTGCTTAATGTACCCTGGCTACAAGCTTGAGTACCACTTTAGGCAGAAAGCCGGGGTATGCATGTACGTCCGGGATGATGTCTGCTGTCGTCGTCTTTCAAGCCTCGAAGACAGGGACCTGTCTACGTTATGGGCACGCTTGGATCACGGGGGCCACACTCGGATCTATGCGTGCGTGTATAGGTCTCACAGCGGTGGTAACACGGACACAGTTCGCCTTTTTGACCACCTGCAACAAGCGACTGACAAGGTGATTGAGCAGTATCCCTCCGCGGAGATAGTGATTCTGGGGGATTTCAATCCCGCTTAAATCCCGCAGAAACACCGCCCCTGGACCCGACGGCATTCCAGGCCGAGCGTGGGTCCTGGCTCTCGAGGAACTTGGGCCTCGACTAATAGGGCTCTTTAGCGCATGCCTCGATAAAGGCCAGTTTCCCAAGGTATGGAAGACCGGGAAACTGGTCTTGATTCGAAAACCGGGGCGGCCGGCAAATTCCCCTTCAGGGTACCGGCCGATCGTGTTGCTCGACGAGGTGTGCAAGCTGTTTGAGCGCATTATTGCACAACGCCTCGTCGGGCACCTCACACGCGTGGGGCCTGATCTGGCGGATAGCCAGTTTGGCTTCCGTCAGGGGCGCTCCACGGTGGACGCGATCATGCGCATTAGAGGCCTGACGGAGGAAGCAGTCTCTCAGGGTGAGGTGGTGGTGGCGGTGTCTCTTGACATCGCCAACGCCTTCAACACCCTGCCCTGGAGCTGCGTAAGGGAGGCGCTGATTTACCATGGAGTGCCTCCCTACCTCCGTCGTATTGTCGGGGCCTATCTCTCCGAGAGAGCCATAACTTACCCGAGCTGGCTAGGGCCGGGTCGGCGGGATGTGTCGTGCGGTGTTCCACAGGGATCGGTATTAGGGCCGCTCCTGTGGAACATCGGTTACGACTGGGTGCTGCGTGGTCCGTTGCTCCGAGGGGTCAGCGTAACTTGTTACGCCGACGATACCCTCGTTACGGCGCGGGGAGCAACGTACCGTGACGCAGCACTAAAGGCCACGGCAGGGGTTGCTCAAGTCGTGGGTCGGATTCGGCGGCTGGGTCTCGAGGTCGCCCTTCACAAATCCGAGGCTCTGTGCTTCCACGGACCTCGGAAGGGGCCACCTGCGGGGTCCAGCCTGCGGGTAGGGGGCGTCAGCATCGGCATCGAGCCTTCGATGAAGTATCTGGGGCTCGTACTCGATGGCCGGTGGAACTTCGGACATCACTTCCGAAGTTTGGTCCCAAAACTGAGGGGGGCATCAGCCGCACTAGCGCGACTGATGCCCAACATCAGGGGACCCAACGCTCCCTACAGGAGACTGTACCTGGCGGTCGTGCGAAGTATGGCCCTATACGGGGCCCCCGTATGGGCGGAGACCCTGACGGCCAGCAATGTGGCTAAACTGCTGAGCCCGCAGAGGACGATGGCCATCCGGGTGATAAGGGGATACCGCACGATCTCCGGTGAGGCGGCATGTCTCCTAGCTGGGACCCCTCCATGGGACCTGGAAGCGAGAGCCCTTGCGTCGCTGTTTAGATGGCGCAAGGAGGCGCTCGAGCGGGGCCAAAGGCCTGAGTCTCGAGAAATCGAGGCCCAGCGATCCCTGCTCCACCAGGAAACCGTGGAGACATGGAAGGTACGACTTGAGCAACCAAAGGGGGGATTCGCCACAATCGCGGCCGTCAGACCGGTCATGGACGAGTGGCTGGAGAGGAGACACGGTGCTCTCTCCTACCGGTTGACACAGATACTTGCCGGGCACGGTAGCTTCGGTAGGTATCTGTGGCGAAAACACCGGGAAACCACGGCCGAATGTCAGCACTGCGAGGACCGCAGCGATGACACGGCGCTCCACACGCTGGTGGAGTGCACAGCGTGGGCGCAACAGCGCCAGGTCCTCGTGTTGGGCCTGGACGTGGACACTCTCTCGCTCGAGACCATGGTGCGAGCCATGCTCTCCAGCGGGAGTAAGTGGGACTGCGCCGCCTCTTTCTGCGAGCAGGTCATGCTCGTGAAAGAGGCGGCGGGGCGGGAACGGGAGAGAACTCTCCCACCCGAGTTCCGCAGTCGGCGGCTTGGGCGCCGCCGACGTGTCTTCGCCGAGGACTATCGGCCTCCATGACCGGGGGCCTGAGGACGGTGAGAGGGCGGCTCACCGTCCTTACAGAAGCAGGCCGATGACGGCAGCGTGACGTGAGAAACTCACGCACGCCTCCCCCCCTTAGAAGCGGGATCACACCCGAAACCCCCCCAAAGACGCGGGATTGCACCCGTACCACCCCCTGGGCGAGGCCGCAGTGGCGGCCGTGGGTCTGTTGGGAGTCCTGGGACATCCTTCCGAGGGCTTACCCGGGGCTCCCAACCATAGGCTGTTGGGCGTTACGTGAGGTTTTTTTAGTCGGTAGGAGTCCGGCATAACATCCATGAGGATTTTCCCTCACGTTAAACAAAAAAAAAAAAAAATGGTGGGCTTAAGAATGCCTAAAACCTAATATAAAAACCACCACAAAAGTAAATAAGCCACAACCAACGCTGGTCCATTTCAACACATGACACAAAGTCATGTGATGAAGTATCATAATCTTTTTTTGGTCTCTTATAACTAAAAAATATATATACAGTCGAATTGAGTAACCTCTTCCTTTGAAGTTAGTTAAAATACAAACGATGAATGTGGACGAATACCCATCTGCCTACGTCTTCGTGGATAGAGGCGGTGATTATATGTGTAGGCATGTAATAAGTATGACGAAAGCAGTCTTGAGGGTCTCGTGGCACAATTTACGAGTAGAACGCGAAGGATGTCCAACAAACAATATCTAAGTTTGCGTCGCTTTGTAGTAATATTTGTCAAGTCCCCGAAAGCTCTCGCACAGTTTGAGCGACTTCTTGAGCTTATTACTGTTTGTGTTGCCAAGATTTCAGTTACATTTTGTTGTTATTATTTGTTCATGATGATTTTGAAAGTATATTTTATAAGAACCATTGTCCATGAGTTGGTTATTGTTAGCATTGATATTGATTAAGGTCCTGCCTCTTATATCAATCTTACTATTTAATATTATAAATGCGAAAGTTGGTGAGGGTGAATATGTAGGAACCTGAATGGCTGGATGTGTGAATATTTGTTATTCTTTCACGCTGTAACGGCTGAACGGATCCGGCTGAAAATTGGTAAATACAGGACAGATTACTATATTTTTATCCCGGAATTAAGTTTCTATAGGATGTGGGGAAGAAAACAAAACTCCACGTGGACGAAGATGCGGTCGCCATATAGTACCTATGTTTTGTTTATAAAGTGAAAAAAGACGACTGGACTCGGACATGACTGACCTGACCTGCAACATTTCCCTAAACCAGGGCAATGCTCTTCAAGCTGAGCCACTGAATCATAAGAACTGAATACTGAATGAACAAATCATCGGTAGAAAGACACAGGCCATTTTGAACTCGAGTGTTCAAAATTACCTGTGTCCTCGCCCACATTAATGTCAAATTATGTAGCCGGCTTTTACTTTCGCGTAAAAGGTGGAGAGACACAGGACATACTACAGCCTATACTAGGCAAAGGCATACTAACCTAAACACCCATATTGCACCAGTTATAAAATGTATATTTGTCGCATTTTGTAGGCGGTTGCAAATCAAATAAGTATTGGCATAAATTATAATAGGGTTCTTTGGTACCTGCTAACAGAATAAGATTAGAAATTTGTCACATACAATAAAAAGAGTGCGAGTCGAATTCCCGCACGGATGTTCCGTAGCAAAAACCGTCGAAAAATGTCATTTTTTGTATGGGAGCCCCCCTCTTTTTCTAATTTTAGTATTGTCTTTATAGCGACACAGAAGTAAATCCGCTGTGAAAATTTCAGTTCTAGCTACCTATCCCGGTTCCCGAGAGACAGCCTCGTGACGGACAGACAGACGGACAGCTGAGTCTCATGAACAGGGACCCGTTTTTGCCCTTTGGGTACGGAACCCCTTAAAAAAGCAAAGCACAATTGATAGCTATACCTATTCCACATGTACCTACGTATTAAAGCTGAAATATAAACCCTACTTCCTACTAATATTATAAATGTGAAAGTTTGTGAAGATGTTTGGATGTTTGGATGTTTGTTACTCAATCACGTTCTAACGGCTGAATGGACCTGGCTGAAATTTGGTACAGGGATAGAGTCAAGTTTGGAATAACACATAGGCTACTTTTTATCCCGGGAAAATGTTTCCACGGGAAGCGGGAACGGGGACCAAATTTCACGCGGGCGAAGCCGCGCGCATCAGCTAGTTCTTATTAATATTAAAATAAGTATAATACAAGAAACCTACGAAAACTACTAACAGATACCTGTAAGGCCGTACTCGTGTTACCCAACAATACATATTTAAGCTGCTCGGAACTCTGAACGAACCTATTACGCGCATCTTGAATACAAAAATAATGGCACACATAAGTAGTTCTACTCTTTATTTCGCGATGTATTAGGCTGTAGAATGAAGGCATGTGGTGTATACTATACGTCACACTAAGTAAGAATAACGGGCTCACATAAATCAGGGGAATCCTGACGTTATTTCAACTTATCATTAGGTGAAACTCTATTTGAAACAAACATTATTCATTTGAAATAAACAAAATTTTATGTAATTTTTATAGAAGAATATTCGTGCCAACTAAATTGTTCCTATAAAAATTATTCGTAGAGTCATCCAAAGCTACTCAATGGTACAGTATGGAA
Organism: Miltochrista miniata; assembly: GCA_933228765.1. NCBI lineage: Eukaryota > Metazoa > Arthropoda > Insecta > Lepidoptera > Erebidae > Miltochrista > Miltochrista miniata. The sequence goes on along the minus strand of OW121752.1, from coordinate 28,941,003 downwards.
CTGTGTTGCTACGACGAGCTACGTTGTCTACGAACGTCGTCGTAGGTGTGGCTACGATAGTTCAGACTCCGCTAGCGAATAAGTTGACTTTAAAAAAGGACGATAATTCGCGTCTAAGGTCTCTTGAACTCGTCGACTTTTAGTCACGACTTTATGTTCAAAGGGTTAAACAGAGGCATAATTGACGCCAACATTTCAGCTTAAAGTTTTATGTCCAACGTAATAGATGGTGGGCCTATTGCCGTGTTTAAATGGACAGGCGCAACTGGCAACAGCCCACAGTTGAAACTTTCAATCCGCCCATAAGGCCTTTACGATTGTCGGATTTCATTTCCAGTTTTCGTTCTCTACGCAATGGATCATTTTGCGAAAATGTTCCCTTTATTGCCTCTTACGACACCTTCGGGATGAATTAGGGTGGCGACATTTTGTATTCTTTCCCACCGCCACAAAAAAATATCAAAACGATTCAATACAGCGTCGTTGCCACGAACGCTTTAATGACATTCCAAGTCAAGTGAAGGCAGTCGCGCAAAATTGCCGGCACGCTGCATGCGGCCAAGTTAATCTAAACATTTTATTTGACTTGACTGGTAGCGTTTTTAGGGTTTCGTAGACAAATGGCAAAAACGGAACCCTTATAGATTCGTCATGTCTGTCTGTCTGTCTGTCCGTCTGTATGTCCGTCCGTGTGTCACAGCCACTTTTCTTGGAAACTATAAGGCCTATGCTATTGAAACTTGGTACCTAGATGTATTCTGTGAACCGCATTAAGATTCTTATATAAAACTAGAAAAAAAGCAGTAAATTTTGGGGGTCCCCATACTCAGAACTGAAACTAAAAAATTTTTTTTCACCAAGGCTTTACGTGTGGGGTATCTATAGATAGGTCTTCAAAAATGCTATTGAGGTTCCCAAGATCATTTTTTCCTTAAATGAATAGTTAGCGCAAGAGACACTTCCAAAGTGGAAAAATGTGTGTCCCCCCCCCCCCCCCTCTAACTTCTAAACTAAGAGAATGGGAAATCTAAAAAAAATATATGATGTACATTGCCATAAAATCTACCAACGAAAATTGGTTTGAACGACAATTATCGCAATTTTCGGTTAGAAAAATCACTACCACTGGCGAACGTGTTAAAACATCAATCAAAGTTACAACGAACTATAAGAACTTTTATATTATGTTACTTGCTGCTACGAAACCCTTCATGGGCGAGTCCAACTCGCACTTGGCGGTTTTTAAATTGTGCAGCAGCTATTCAGCAATAACCATTTAAGTGTAGAGATCTAGATAGTCGATATAGATGACTCTCTATAGAGTAAATGAAGAGATAGATTATTTTGGAGCAATAGAAAGAGTAGGTAGGTTTTTGTCAACAGTCCGTTGAGTGAATTTTGAGAGCAATAAATTATGTTGAAAAATTCAGGTACATTGTAGCGTAACCTATCTCTACAAAGGTTAATGAAGCATCTATAAATCAGACGGACTCGACTCATTAACGCAACGGCAAATGAGATATGTCGGCAGTCATCATCATTGAGTACCGTTAGTCTATACCTATAATATATATTGCTACCGTGAAACCGTGTAATTTATGATCGCAGTTCAAACTTGTGAACAGATTTTGCTCAACTTTGGTATAGGTAGATGTTAGAGACAGAGTTATTATGACGTAGACATTCACATCAACACGTTTCTTTTACCACTAAGATGGCAGACGCATAGGTACGGCCTGCCGAGGGACTGGTAGCCTATGGACATTTGCAACACCAGAGGCGCCATACTCGCGCTGCCCACCAAGTCAAAACCTTCTAAGACCCCCTTTGAAGAACCCCATACTGTAGGGGTTTGGGAAAACCGAGGCAGGGATAGCATTCCACAATCTAAGTGTGCGCGGAAGAAAGATTTTAGATAAAAGCTACAACGCGTCGCATGGGTCTTTACATATACATATATATTATAGTGACGCCTTTATCCTCGAAGGGGTAGGCAGAGGCACAGTATACGCCTACATTTCACCTTATAGTCTTTTTTATGTCGCACGTAATAGGCGGTGAGCCTATTGCAGTGTTGAAATGTAAAGGCGCAGTTTGTGACTGCCTGCTGTTTAAAATTTTCAAGCCGCCCCATAAAAACCTTCACTTGGCTTAACATTGTGACTGCCTGCTGTTGAAAAGGTACCCCAGAAAAAAAAACGTGATTACGGTACAGAAACCTCCGTCCGCAAGTCCGACTCGCACTTGGCTGGTTCTTTAACTTATAGAATATTCTATTTTTCCACAGATACTTGATTAGAGTCGAGTAGTATCGCGCGTCGAATTTTCGATTCCCCTGGCGCTTCAAAAACTTCGCGACAGTATAATAGCCTATTGCTAAAATAATTCACTAGTTCTGGCGACCAGATAACAGCTGTTACAAGAATACAAGCATACATACTGATACATATAGTCACGCCTTTATCCCCGAAGGGATAGGCAAAGGCATAGTATATGCCCACATTTCACCTCATATAGTTTTATGTTCCACGTAATTGGTAGTGAGTAATCGTATACAATAAGATGCAAACCGCTAAGCTACACAGTCGACATTAGCGCTAGGATAAACAAACAACGTTTGTTTAAACATGCGCATAACGTTACCACAACTTATGGTCGAGAATATTTTTCCTCACAATGTATCGAGAATTCCTGAGAAGGTAATGGCCAATACATTTTTCAAGGCTCTAGAGGCGCTCCGTTGTATTGCATTGCTTCAGAAATGCATTCGCTCCAGTGTTACATATTACTGCAAATATACGGAAGGATATTAAACCGATTCAATACATCTAAACGTCTTCATTTAACGACGTGGGCGGTGCAGAACGTGGGTCGTATCTAACCGTTTATAAACGCCATTACATCGTTAATAATTTGTACCAAGTCGAGGGTTAGTGTTCCCAAGGGGTAATACGGTTATACCAAACACAGGTTTAAGGTTTAAATCATTTAATAAAATAAGTGATGTATTAATTTTTTATACAGAACACATTTCAAGAGCAGTCATTGGCTAAAATCTTTAAAAATGATATATAATAAAATAATATCGTGATTAAAAAAAATATATAAAGGCATCGTAATTGATTTACACAATGAAACAATTTGACATAAAACATGTCCAAAGGTACACAACAGGAGTACCTACACATTTACTGTCGGGGTCTTTTTCACAAAGCGTCAATAATTTCTTCTACGTATCAATGACGGATATAATCACGAAATATTATTAACTAAATAAGAAATGTCTGAAGCATGTTATATGTGTCACACAATGTTGAATACACCTGCTTAGAACTTTTCCTTGGCACGTATTCAATCATGATTGGCAATTCACTCTTACCTTTATTACGTACGTTATTAAAAGGATGCCGTATTACTTTAGGACCAACCGTATATATGAATGTTTACTGTGTAATGAAATATATATTTATTGTATTTATTTATTCATCAATGATCAACATACCTAGTACAATTATATTACAGGTATCTCTTACAGTAACTACTCGCTTAAACTGGAAGGTTTATTTGCGAGCTATATGCTATTGGATGGTATTTCTTTTATTTGATACAAAACCTGGAAATTAAATATTTTACATAACACATTTGAAATTTTCGCTTGCAAAACAGACGAAAAAAGGTTGTCAAATAAATTTTCTCACGTCACATAATTTATTTTCTGTTTATTAATGAAACATATTCTATTTTACTATTTCACAATTTTTAAGAAATAAAATAATATGCAACGTGACATACTTATTTGTGTAAAGCTACTTGGCATTTAAATTTTAGATTTATTAAAAAATTAAACGTTCCTCGTCAGTTTGACAAACGATAATTGACATCAACAATTTTTTATGACATTTTGTGAAGCAAGACCCAGAGACAATTTATATAAATAAATTCAAATCTACAAAAATGTTCACACATTGCAACACTGTAACAAGTTTGATAGCTCCCTCTAAACATTTTAAGGCCGTTTCTACTTAACACACATCTTCACAATATATCAAGAACATCAGAAATTTGAATATAAATTTTATTTTGAAGCCTTCAAAAATATTAACTAACTAAATAAGATAATAATGTATGTATGTACCATAAAAATATTAATATTTAACTCTATATTCGAATATCGATTTTTATATTTATTTTCTGAACTTTTCTGTATATTTCTCACGAGAAAAGAATTTTACAAGACTTTTAAGTACCGACATCTAATACAACAAATAGTAAGAAATGTTCTATAGATATTCAGTTTTACAAAAACGTCTATCGCTCCTTGCAGAGTCTCTCCCCAATACATTTACGCATATCAAAATATATACCAAATACATTTTGTTTTCTTCATTGGGTCGTCCACGTTATCATTTATTTAAAATATATAATGCGTCATCTTCAATACGTGTATTAAAAACTCTTATTGCTAATGCGGTAACTGAAAATAAAATTGATTTAAACAACGAGCTTTAATGTGATATCACAAAATTATAAGTACAGAAAGAAATCTACATACAAAGTTCGGGCTACGCACACACATAGACAAAGCTCAAAGGGTTCAAAGGGGTCAAAGGAATTTCAAAGTAATTTTCGATACTGGTTTGTGCGCGAGTGTGCATAGCCGAGGATAGGCTTGAAAAAAAAAGGACATACATGAGATTGCGTTCTGTACCTTATTATTTTGTGGTGATATGTACTAGATAACGCGTTGCAGATTCAGTGTGACACAGTCAACTGTACTTTGTCCACGAGTGCTTTTAATGTTGTGGTTGGTTGCAAACGAGGTAATGAGATAAGTCGTTCTGTGATTGGTCGAATATGCTGTAGCCAGCTACAGCCCGCCAATTAGAATTAGATATTATTTTATTAAGAACAGCATTTCTAGTACAGGAATGTTTCCAATGAAACTTTGAGTAGAACAATAAATAACGTGATGCTGCCGCTTTTGTAAAAGGACTAGTGTCTGTTACAATTCAAATCCATTGACAATAAAAAAATACAAAATACAAACATAGTAAAATTATCCTAGTGCCTTTTTGTTTCATTTCATATACTTATGGCACAGTAAGACAAGAAAAATAATATTAGAACTATTCTATATGAAACGTACAAAATTAACTACAAATTTACAAATTGCATCAGGTACGTACATTTAAATTTAAGAAACTAAGGGTCTGTTTTACCATGTGTCAGTAACACTTTAATAGTTAAACAATGTAACAAAAAGTCAACGAAACAATTTTCAAATAATCGATTTTAAGAATATACACAAAATCTTTTAATTATATAAAAGATTTTTAGATTCTTCATTATATTTATAGCTTCACAATCGATATGTAGAATAGAAAACTGACACTTTTCTGACACATCGTGAAATGGACCCTATACATTAAAATAATAGTAATATAAGAAATGGCATTGATCGGTTACAGCGTGGAATGATACGTAATGAAACCTTTAGTAGGAACTTATATGAAAAGTCATTTTTTTTACGATGATAAATAGTATTGATATACCAATGTAATGTCGTCCATGAACAGCTGAGGAGCGTTTCCACAGAGCGTTTTTTTTATGTGTTTTTCTTGTTTTTGAGACTTTTCCATAGCTGATTACTGTGATACTTGCGAATTATCTATAAATTTTGTTGTTTATGTATCACAAGGAAAATTTGTAAGCATCAAAGTCATCAGTTTTAGAAAAGTTGTTCCAAACACGAAATACTACGATCTAAAAAAAAGTGGTAGGCTTTGTGAAAACGCTCCTCAATTCGGATGGTATTGAAACAACTAAAAAAAATGAATATTGCAACTATTAACGAATAGCACCTAGACCGACACTCGCGGCGCCGGGCACACTGTCCATACAATCTTGGCTAAGTAACAACGTCAGGCAAGCAAATACGTATAGCAACCGTTTCACGGAGAACACAACTCCTTCACTACACCTACCGTACATTCATAATTAAACTAAAACAATAATAGCATTCTTACCACGTTAAAACAGATCGAGAACTTTTTTAAGTCGTTTAATATCACTCTTTAAAACATTATTATTACAAGAATCGTTAGACAAAGATATTTGTTCAACAAGAATACTCTCACATTGAAACACTTGGAAAAAAACAACATTGCGTGTGAGTTCGGCTACTGTTTGTATCTTGTAGCATACGTCGCGATCACCCACGCTGAGTTTTCACTATGGGAAATACATATCGTACTTTAGTATAAACGGTTCCATTTAATTGTAAGCGATATGAATTTTACATCCCAAAATGTAACATTCCCATTAGTGAATGCGAAGTTTTCAGACTAAAATCATGGGATGGCGATGACACAGACTTTGACCAATCCGTGTAATTTCTTGATTCGTTCCAACCTCACCGGTTGTAAGATATGCTATCCATTAGACAGTTCGTCTTTGAGCCACTGCGGGACGGGCCGCCCTATCCGCACTAGTAGTTTGGACAACGCTGTGTTGTGAGGCGTGTAGTAACGCTTCAGAAACTTCGAGGACCGCTCCTCCATTGGCGGGTATATTCGACCCTTCGATTTACCTAAACATTTAGTTCTATCATTCCCTACCGCTTGACAGAAAAATCCCTTTTTAGGGTCGTACCTGTAACAAAAACAAATATTAAGTATTGCGTAAAATCTCACAAACGTGTTATCCCGAGAGAATAAGGCGGTTTTGGGATATAAAGAAGGGTGTGACATTTTTTTTTTTTTATACTACTTAGGTGGCAGACAAGCTTACGGCCCACCGGAAGGTTGGTAACCGTAGCCTATAGACGTTTGCAACACCAGAGGCGCTACACACGCGCTGCCGACCCGGGCGCAGGTTGTGACGACCCACAGTTGAAATTAACATTATCATTAAAATTAACATTATCGAGATAAAAAAAATGTCAATCCATTGCTTCCTTTCCTAACGAAATGTATGTAGGACAAAGACCCGAAATCACATTTTACAAAACATTTTTCTTAGCTGTCTATTATAAAATAATTAAGGTGCTGGTAATCATAAAAATTATACTTTGAAGGATATTTTCTAGGAAAATACACATTTTTATTAAACATCTACTTTCCAGAAGTCAATTCGAAACACGGCTATTCGTCTTTCCTATTCTTATAAAAACGTAAAACAATAAAGCCGTACATTGCCCTGCGATTTCTATCTAAATTGTAATACTATCTTAGCGGAAAAAAATGAAAAAGAGAATTTATACAGTCTCGGAAACTCATGGGTATAGAGGTCAAGCACGTATCTCATCAACGATTACACAAATACACGAAGGAGTATGTGGGTATTACTTACAGGCCAGTAGCCAAACGATTGCCCTTCTATACATTATTTACCTCCATAACTCATATTACATTCCCTTTCTACAGCTCAAGTTTATTATTCTCGGAGTCTTAATAATTTCGTTATACATGTTGGTCGTAACGTAACGTCTGAGCCAACAAAGCGTGCCCTCTGTTATTGTACATCTACCTAGTTGTTCATATTTATATTATTCAGAATCTCTATGAGTATTATGTCGATGAGAAAAATGGAATGACCGTCAACAGAGTAACCAGAATAACCAGGGGTATGTTAGAAGTTTAACCTTATGTATCTGTGTATCTGTCTGTTTGTGGCATAATTAGCTGGCGAATAATGGCCTAATTTTAAACGAGTTTTTTGTTCAATATTCAATGTGATCGAGATGGTTCTTATGTATAAATTTTGAAGATCGTCCGTTAATTCTGTAGGTGATGAAGGGATATCGCCAAAAGTCACAGGTTACTATTTCAGTGCCGGAGCATTTTTTGTTTTTAAATTAGCCATTGGTTTAGGGAAAGCAAGTTGTAATGTCAAGTGGAAGTTGAATTATTCAGAATAGTGTTAAGATTCCATTTGAGCGAAGCTAAAAGCTATTTTCTCTAAGAAGGATTAGAATTGCAACAAGCTGCTTTAGAAGATAAGACATTATGCAGCTGCATTAGGCGCTGCGAGTTGTGTCTTGAAAGTTGTGTGCATAGTTTAAATGGGGCGTTGTAGCTAAAATATAGGCAATTGTGGAGGGTGCTGGCATATTTAAGTGTTGCTTAACGCATAACTACTCTTGTCTCATTAAACAAAGTTGTTTAAAACCTTATCCCAATTAAATTTCAGCAGTATATTATATTATTGTAAGGATATTAATAGTTACATTCAGGCAGAAAATTTTGAATTACTTTTACCTAACTGAGCAGCTATGAAAACTTTCGAGGTAGATTAATTCAAAACAATGTAGTTAGAAAAACAAAAGATTTTAACATTGGATGATAGATATTTGGATAGGGGACTCGACTGATTAAATCATTTTTTTTTTCTTTTTTCTTCTTTTTTATTTTTTCCCTAGAGATTTATGCGCATATTTTTTTTAAAAATTTGAAGAAGCGTCTTGTGGAGTCAACTGGTGGCCTAAGGGCTGGCAGTTATTTCTCCCAACGAATAGGCATCGCCGTTCAAAGGGGGAATGCTGCCAGTCTTTTGGGCACAATGCCACGGGGGCCCTATTTAGATTTAGTTTAGTTAGATTTATTCATATTGTAAATAGTTATTATGCTTTATTGTAACATTTGTCTCATTGAAAATAAAAGATATTTAGAGATTCATATACTGATATTAAAGCGACTCCTATTATTTACCGATATTGACACACAATTGGTAGAAACCCATAAGACCCAATTGATGATTAAACATAGCGCCGCGCCGTAGGCTATGGACGTTTGCAACAATAGAGGTGCTACACTCGCGCTACCGACACTGCAAAAACCTAAAACCCCAAAACTCTTAGCCGTTCGAGAAAACAGAAGCAGAGAGAAATGTGAGGATGAATACTCTGTCTTTGGTGAGCGAACCGACGCTTATTGGGGCATCCTACCAATACCATACCTATTAGAAATGTAAAAGTTTGTAAAGACGTTCGGATGTTCGTTACTCAATCACACTCAAACGGCTGAACGGGTCTGGCTGAAATTTGGTACAGGAAAAGATGATAGTCTGGAATTACACATTAGTTAGTTACATTTTACTTTGGGATGCGGGAACCTGAACAGGATTTCAAGCGATCGAAGGCACTGGCAACACGTCCTACTAAATAATAATGAAAATTACAAAAATAAAAACAGTGCCACCATAACTTACTTGAGCAGTTTATTGTAGTCGATATGCGGTGATATCTTTAGGAACTTCTGTAACGTATTCATAACGGCAGCCGGTTCGGAGCGTAGCTGGGTGCCGTCGATGATGTGCAGCTGGTGACTGCTGTACTCCGCCAGCCACCGCTCCAGATAGTGACTGTACTTGCCAGGGTTGAGGCAGCGGTTCCTGAAAGAAAGAACTAGTTGTAAAATAGGGAAGGAGAGAAGGGAAATTTGCACATAATTAAGTTTTCCTCGTTGAATTTCGACGTAGCATTCGACGCGACATTTCATTCGCAATATTTGCCAAAAATGGTTGAAGGGTTTTCATATATTTACGTTGTTAACTGGCCTGCCCGTACTCTAATAATACTCCTCTCTGTAGAAGACAGTGTATGATTTCACTGATCTTGATAATAATACTAGCTGATGCCCGCAGCTACGCCCGCGTGAAGTTTTGTTACCGTTCCCGCTTCCCGTGGGAACTTATTCCCGGGATAAAAAGTAGCCTATGTGTTATTCCAGACTATAATGTATCTCTGTACCAAATTTTAGTGACCGACCGAAGTTTCGGTTTCGGTTTCGGTTTCGGCCAGTTTCGGCCAAAAAATCGAGTTTCGGCCGCAGTTTCGGTTTCGGCCAAAATGGGCCGAAACTTTCGGCCGGGCCGAAACTAACGTGTTCATGAATTTTGAGTGCCTGGCTCTGCTTGTGACGTGGTTGGGGTCAGCCCAACCAGTTAATATGTTACTTAACCGAAGATTTACAAAGGATTTCCAATCAATAAGACCGTTTCCTCAACATTCCATGGATTCACTGTGCGGGCGCCGGGTCCATAGCGTGGTACAGAGGGAAACACTGTGAGGGTGTCTGAGACTTGTGACCCATTTGAGTTGGTTTCGGGTGGCCACTTTAAGACGCGTCAGCGCTCACCTTTCACTTATACAATTTTTACGGAATCCTAAAAAGGTGATCTAGGACATTACATAACCCTACCCCTTTGTTGTCGGTTCCGTTGACTTCTTTGGTCGTCTGTCTGTCTGTCAGCAGGGTGTAACTCATGCACCGTGATAGTTAGACAGTTAAAAAAATTACCGATGAAGTATTTCTGTTGCCGCTATAGCAACAAATTAAAGGGGGCCTCCCATACAACAAACGTGATTTTCTACCGCTTTTCTTGTTCGGAACTCTACGTGCGCTAGTCCGGCTCACTGGTGTCCAGTTTTAGTTATATACTTCTATAATGTAACCAAAACCAGCCCAGAGCTAGTAGCAGGGCACCGTGTTATTTTAGTCGGTAGGAGTTCGCAATAGCATAAATGAGTAATTCCACACGTAAAAGAAAGAAACTCATCTTTAGGTGGAGATATTTCTAAAATGAACACTTGAAAAGATTTATACCGTTGATTGATGGCACTTGGTTCCACCACCACTTGCTGCACCTATTGAAAAAATAACCGGTCAAGTGCGAGTCGAACTCTCGTACGGAGTGGTTAAGGCGGGACCCTGTATCGCTGGAACCGTGCCAGATAGAGGCCTAAAATTTTCACTGTAGGTACATTAGTCCTACCGACTAAAAACCACGCGTATCGTACCTAACAGCCTACGGTTGGGAGCCCCGAGTATGCCCTCGGAATGTTGCATACTACGGCTGCGTCTTTGGGGGGTTGTTCAGTTGTTATCCCGCTTCTGGAGGGGGGCGTGCATGAATCTCTCACGTCACGCTATCGTCTAAGGCCTGCTTCTGTAAGGACGGTGAGCAACCCCGTCACCGTCCTCAGGCCCCCGGTCATGGAGGCTGATAGAATCGGGCGCCGCCGCAGGTTGTGGAACTAGGGTGGTAGAGTTCTCTCCCACTCCCTCCCCGCCGCCTCTATTACGAGCATAACCTGCTCACAGGAAGAGGCCTATGGCCCCGCTTCAGCGCATCCTTGCGCTATTGAAACAATGACGCAAGGGCCTTTGCTTCCTGGTCCTATAGATGGGTCCCGGCTAGAAGACATGCCACCTTAACTGAGATAGTGCGGTATCCCCTTATCACCCTGGCAGCCGTCGCCTTCTGCGGGCTAAGCAATCTAGCCGCATTGCTGGTCATCAGGATCTACGCCCATACGGGGGCCCCGTATAGGGCCATGCTCCGCACGATCCCTCCTGCAGGGAGTGTTAGGTCTCCTGATATTGGGCAACAACCGTGAGAGTGCGGCTGATGCCCCCTCCCTCAGTTATGGGACCAAACTTCGGAACTGGTACCCAAAGTTCCACCGGCTATCAAGTACGAGCTCCAGATACGTCATCGAGAGTTTGATGCCGATACTGACTGACGCCCCCTGTATGTAAGCTTGATCCCGCAGGTGGTCCGCGGCTTTAGGACTGCGTCTCGGTGCGTTGCGTCTCGCGCTGTAATGAGGGTGTCGTCGTAACACGTTACGCAGCACGATGTCGAAGAGACACTGCCACCCTGTTCTATTGCCGCTATAACAGAAAAAATCATCCACACAACAAACGTAATTTTTGTGCCCAATTTTTGTAACGGAACCCTCTGTGCGGGAATCCGACTCGCACTTGGCTGTCTTTTGTTTTTTTTTTTTTTCAATATGAACACGTGAGTTTCGGTTTCGGTTTCGGTTTCGGCCGAAACTGACCCTGGGGCCGAAAGTTCGGTTTCGGTTTCGGTTTCGGCTGGAAAACCAGTTTCGGTCGGACACTACCAAATTTCAACCCGATCCGTTTAGCCGTTTAAGCGTGAAAAAGTAACAAACATCCACACATCCACTTTCAAAAACTTTCGCAGTTAAAACACAGATTATATAATATATTTTGTTATAATATTAGTAAGAAGTAAGACTATAGGATCATTTTAGGACCGTATTACAGAATGATACTAAATACTCAAGAAACGGGTGTACTATGCCAAATTGAATGCCAAATAATCGTACGTTCATAATATCGAACGTTCAATATATCGATCGTTCAAAATATCGAAATATTACAATATCAATGTTCGATATATTAAACGTTCGATATTTTGAACGTTCGAGTATTTGGATGTTCGATTATTTGGCATTCGATTTGGCATAGTACACCCTCAAGAAACGCTATAGGTTAATATTCGCCTCATAAAAATATAATAATATTAGTTACGGTAGTAGTGTTTCTTGATGTACATATAAGGAGATTTTTCTCTTTTTCAAATTTCAAGAATCGATACAACACGCAATACGACCTTTAGACATTTCGAAATTATATTCTATATCTGAGACACAAAGACGGTTGAACTGCTACAAGATGAAAGTAATGGTACCAATTTAAGACAACGTGAAAATGCAGAGAATTTCAATTAATAATCTCGTGAAGCACGTAGGTACATTAGCTTAGGGATGGGGCTGCGCGTGATGTTTGATAATAAATTCAAGACGCTCTGTCAGTACACAATCATCTTTTACACGCTCCTGAATATAACTGGCTTAGTTTAATTCCAAATGGATTTGTATATTTGAGCATGTACCTACAGATGTAAAAGAATAATGAGTCTTTGTCACGGCAAACACTTCTTCAAATGTAGGTAACATTTTTAGATCTGTTTGTAGATCTGAGTAGGTAGGTACCTATTTGGTTTTAATTTAAATCTCATATTTTTATTTACACGTTCTCGAGATAAAAACCAACTTACTGCTACATAAAACCTACGCATCCGTATGATGAAATAAATAATGATAGATACATACAGTGAACGAATTACAATTGTCATTAATGAAAAGAGGCGGGCACGACCGTATGAGTAAAGAGAAAATTGTGATCCAATATGAAAAGGTTCGCGGTTCGAGTGTCAGCTGCAAAATAGCTTCTGGGGATTGATCCCCTAGTATCAGTAGTCCGATTAAATAGTCCGATGATCGAACTACTGAGACTTTTCCGGCTCAGTATTCCGATGATGCAGATGATTATAAATCATCGGACTACTGAGTCTTTTAGTCCGATTCGACATTCCGAAATAAAGGTGTGTCTACGCTAGACGAGCCGAGCACGAGCAGAGCACGAGCCGAGTCGCTCTGCTCGCGATGACAAGTGTCGCTCGAGGCCCGTACGTCGGTCCACAATACACGAATTTTGGCTCGGCTCATGCTCCGCTCGTGCTCGGCTCGTCTAGCGTAGACCCACCTTTAGAAATGGATGCAGTAGTATTAACATTCGTTTTGCATATTTATTTTTTTATCTAAAAGGCCTTTATAATGAAGAAAAAAACATTTTCATTTGATTTCGATCGCGTTCATTTATTAACTGTCGAATACATTCATTAAACAATATCAACATATTAAGCGTTATTGCATTTTTTCCCAAATGAAATAAACTCGTTATTTCACCATGGTCACACATATGTCATGTGCTGTTTGTTACGAATGTTATTTGGTAGAGATGAAAAGAATCAAGCAAATAGAACACCACTGTAATGTAAAATTGTTTACAGTGTTTTTTTTTTGTTTACACAGTGTTTTACTCAAAACATATTTCACTCAGTTCACAGCGACCTCTAGTCAAAATTAACTTACAATAAACTAGTCCTACAAGAACTAGACAACTGAAAACATACTTATGTATTTCTAAATACACACTTTATCCATAAAATACATCCAAACTCCTAAGCAAACACTTTGTAGATCATACAAATATTGGTTCAGACCTCGGATAGGAATCCAAGAATCTCAGCAACGGCTGTATCATTACTACTGCGCCACTGAGCAGTAAATTGAAAAAAAAAAACCGATATGTTATATTTTAAGAGAAAAGCTTACCTTAGATCCCTGAGGGGTTTCGGTGCAGAATCATTTGCCGTGATTATTGTGTGGAAAGTGTAGTTGTTCGCAATAGCGTCGCCGTGCGATCGAATATGTTGGTACCAAGAGTACGCCCTGTCGACAAAAACTTTAATATAAAATCTATCTAAGTATGAACTTTTTTCATATATCATGTTCATTTCCACGAGATGGGGTATGAAAATATGTACCGAAATGAGTTATAGTGGTGTTGTTCTTACAAAATTGTGTCGAACAAACAATGCCTCTTTTAATATCCTTTCAGTATCCTGAAAGATTTATTGCTCATAGAACTGAGCAACTTTTTGTGCAATTATTCCAGAAAATTTATAGTGAACGGAAAGAAACCTGCATGCTGGCATTTCTGATAGAGAAATGTATGAGCATAATACGATAAATTCGTCTCTTTATGCAAAGCTGGGGCGAGGGGACATGTCATCATCCTTGGGAGCCAAGCCAACCTCATAATGCTATTATTTTATTGAATTGAACATTGACCGAGGCAGTTAATGTCAATGTAACGTGATCACACAAATTTGATAAAAAATGTAGTCTTATTAACTTTAAGGGATTTGAATTAGTGGGTATAATCAAAGATATAAGTATTACATACAGATCGGCAATTCCCTGCCGAGCCACTGCTTTCATTATAGTTGACGGACGTGTTGACGGAACATTTGCTTAGAATTATTGGTCACACGCACACATTAAAGCTGGAGTTTCTGCCCTGTGGTATTATGACGGTTTCCTGGCCACACAAAGCTAAGAGCAAGTGTGGCTTTAGTCAGACACGATCTCATTGCTCAGCTCCGGTAGACAGAACTCCTCTCGAGAATCTTCATAGATTTTACACGTACCAACTAATAAAGCGTGAGCCGGATTTGCACACGAAAGGATCCGTACCAAAAACAGTCCCAAACATTTCGTTGATTGTATGGGAGCCCCCCTTAGTTATATTTTTGTTTTTAGTATTAATTCTTGTCATAGCGGCAACAGATATACATCATCTGTGAAAATGTCAATTGTCTATCAATCACCGTTCATGAGATACAACCTCGTGGCAGACAGAAGGACGGACGGACAGCGAAGTCTTAGAGGGTTTTTACAGGGTCGGCAGCGAGAGAGAGCCTCTGGTGTTGCAAACGTTCATAGGCTTTTTTTTTAAGTGAGGGAAAATCCTCAGAGGATTTTATGCCGGACTCTTACCGACTAAAAAACCTCACGTAACGCCCAACAGCCTGTGGTTGGGAGTCCCGGGTAAGCCCTCGGAAGGATGTCCCGGGACATAACGTTCATAGGCTGCCGTGAGCACCGGTCTTTTTGGTGGGCCGTATGCTTGTCTGCCAAAGAAGTATTATAATAGGGTCCCGTTTTTACCTTTTTGGTACGAAACCCTAAAAAACAAGAATAAACAGTATTATCTGACTCCTTACAGTTTCTCGAAATTTAAATAAATCTACAGACAATTACATTCTGCAAGTGCGTGTTCTGTAACCACTCTACGAGCGCAATAAACTTCTAGAATCACATAATTAACGTTTTACTACCCGTTTGCAGTAGAGATAACAGTGATAGAAACGACTATATAAAATGGCAAGCACGCTTAAACTTAATTACGAAAATTAATATATTTTGCGCGCTATAGAACCATTTTTAGAATTCGGTGGTCATAGTGGAAAAGGGGGTCCTATTACTAAGACTTCTCTGTCCGTCTGTTTGTCTGTCCATTACGAGGCTGTATCTCGGGAACCCTGATAGTTAGACCGAACATTTTGACAGATGATGTGATTCTGTTGCAGTTATAACAACAAACGTGATATTTGCAGTTTTTCAATTAGAATATCAATGGTTTTAACGTACCTTTTGGATGGTGAAATAAGAATGGCAACAATCTTGGCGTTGGGTACAAGTGCGTGCGCTCGTCTCGGCACCAAGTCTCCGTCGAAGTATGTGGCGGACTTCTCGAACGTGATCTGTGTGGTGTTGCCCAAGCTTGGTGGGAAGAAGTTTAAGTACCTGTTGGACAAAATTATACGTCATAAATTTTACAGCTATTTTAAATTTTTAATTTGATTTTGAAGCGCTCGTGACCCCGCGGACTTAGTGTTCTGTGAACGATCACTGCAGTAAGCAAGTCAACTATGGCTTGTCCTTGGATGAGTGACCATCCATGTGACCACTTTGTGACAATTATTTGAGCATCTCCCTGCTTCGGAAGGCACGTTAAGCCGTTGGTCCCGGTTGCCAGTAAAAAAGAAGTCATTAAGCCAAGTTGGCCTTTGAAAAATTTCAACATAAGGCAGTCACAAACTGCGCCTGTCCCTCTAAACACGGCAATACGGCTCACCACCTATTACGTGGGACAAATTTTAAAAAAAGTGAAATGTGGATACTGGACATATAATATGCCTCTCCCTACCATACGTATGTATGTTTAAATTTTAATTGTCTCGGTTGCGCAGTGTTAGTGCGACTGCCGCTGCTAAGCCTTCGGCTCAACTTCCCGATTCCAACCCGCAAATTTTGTGAATTTTGAGTGTTTTCTTAGTATGTATATGTATTGGGATACATAATTATTGATCTTTACACGCATACATGTTACCGTTAAGTTCGGTGGATACCATGTTTGTCACAATCTTTGGTTAGTTCATGGTGGCACTCGCAGGGATACATCATTTTGAAAGGTTAAACTAGTACGTCTCTTTGTAGTTTTGTAGTTGACAGTACCTATGTATGTGTAATATATACGTATGTTCATCAGTTAACTGGCTCATATAGAACTACCTTATTTTAACTAAGTTTCGGCTAGATGGCGCTTTGTTAAAACTGTTCCACAATCACTACTAAACCCTACTATTAACATAAATGCGAAAGTAACTCTATCTGTCTGTCTGTTACGCTTTCACGCCTAAAGGCTAGAGTGAGTGAGATGAATATCGGTATAGAGAAGAGATAGTTCGAGGCCCTGGGACGAACATAGGCTACCTACTTTTTAAGCGACTGCGCGAATGGGGGGTTATGATTTTTATGCGATAACGACTTCTACGCGAGCCGCGGGGAATAGCTATAGTATGTAATAAATTAACTATTTAATGGAAGTAATATTTGCTTGTATTATTATAGTGATAAAGTTTAACTTCCGAAATGGGATTTGATATCACTCCTCCCCTTTAGCGAAATTTAGAGACATGTAAATGAGATAACAATAATTTATGTATGACCTATCCCAGGGCGATGTAACTATCGAAAATAGCCCACGCATTCAACCGAGAACTCCTACTTATTATAATACTAGCTGTTCCCCGCGGCTTCGACCGCGTGGTAGTCGTTATCGCGTAATATCATAACCCTCCTTTTGTGCAGTCGGTTAAAAAGTAACTTATGTCCTGTCCAGGGCCTCGAACTATCTCTATACGGAATTTCATCTCAATCGCTCCAGCCGTTGAAAGCGTAACAGACAGACCGAGTTACTTTCGCATTTATAATATTAGTAGGGATTCGACTGTAGATACAGCTAGAATAGTCTATTTCAGTTACTTTCATAGCATAATGTCTTACGGTATTCTACTGTGGGGCAATGCTGCAGATATAGATAAAATTTTTATTTTACAAAAGCGGGCCATAAGAGCTATATATAGATTAGGTCCAAGGGTCTCTCTGCGCGAAAAATTCAAAGAGGTTAAAATTCTTACAGTAGCATCACAATATATTTTTGAGAATCTGATGTACGTACAAAGAAATTTACATAGTTTCGCTAAGTTAAGTGATAGACACAATGTCAACACTAGAAATAAAAGTAACCTTGCTGTTTATCATAGCAGATTGCACAAAATCAGCAATTCTTTCATGGGTAACTGTATACGCTTTTACAACAGGCTACCAGACGAAATTAAAAGTATGTCCCTTAATAAATTTAAAAAGGTTGTAAAAAGTAAATTGTACTGCAGGGGCTACTATACAATTGGTGATTATTTGTTGGATGGAGAAGCCTGGAAATGACCTGCTCTACTGGATTCTCAAATAAATTGTAAAAATGCATAGTTTTTAGATTCATTTTGTAAATAGAGCTCTAAAAAGAATAACCCGCTGAGTTTCTTGCCAGTTCTTCTCAGGTGGGTCGCGTTGTGAACTGGTGGTAGATTTTGATTTATATTCTGGACGTTTTACAAGAGCATCTGTATATGCCTATGTGAAATAAATTTATTTTTCTTTCTTTCTTTCTTACTGCAAAAACTTCAATAGGTATGTATTTTTGAAAATTAATTAATAATAAAAAGCGCAATAAAAATGTATGTTTAAATTGTGCTTTTATTTTGTACCTACTAGAGGACGTCACGCGGTTTCACCTGCGTAGTTCTAGTTCTCGTGGGAATACGGGAATAAAATATAGCCTATGTTCACCGGGAAGAGCGCAGCTTCCTAACAGTGAAAAAATTTTCAAATCGGTTCAGAAGCTCGGAGCCTATTTGTCTTTATAATCTATATATATAAAAATCAATGCCACTTTTCGTTGTAATTTTATAACTCAAGAACGGGCTCACCTATCCAAACCAAATGTTTAGGCTTTGGTCGGACTATTTAGTAGATGGTTTATGTGAAGTTTGCACAAAATCGGTCCAGCGGTTCTTCATCAATCACGCAAACGGAGTTGCGCGGGTCAGCTAGTATTAGTATAGATTTGAAGTAATATTCTTAACATTACACTCTTCTACATATTTCTATACGCGGTACAGTAAATTCTCACGAAACATGTCAATTATACACGAGTATCATGAAAAGGCTTTATATCCTGTCCGTTACTGTGGTAATAACTGCACATCCAACATTTCATTCCGTTCCTACCCAAAGCTACAGAGGAACTATTATTTTCTGAATACGCCGCCAACTGTCTGTCAAGGGAATTCAAATTTTCATAGTTTCTATGTCACTGGCTTGAAATAAAATATGAAAACCCGTGGTTAAATGATGTAACTGAAAACTGAAGGAATTAAGATATTATATTGAATCCCTATTCCCCTTGGTCACAGCATGACGCGTGGACCAATTTAATTTGCGTTTTGTCAGAAGAAAATTTTTATGATGATTTATAAAATCAGGTAATTTTTCAGGAGAAGATTTTTAAGAAGATTATTATTATTATAATTGAAAAGAAAAGATATTGCGGCGACTACAAGTAATTTATATGTGTTCAGACAAATGTAAATAAAGAGCAGATAGTCCTGGGACATCCTTACAAGGGCTTAACCGGGGCTCTTGACCGTAGGCTGTTGGGCGTTGCGTGAGGTTTTTTAGTCGGTAGGAGTCCGGCATAACATCCATGAAGGATAATCACTCAAGTTAAAAAAAATAAAAAATAATGAGCAGATAGATGTGTAGACGGTCCACGTGCCTATAGTAAAGCTTCCGGTTACCCGATCGTTTAAGTTTGCCGGTCGCCTCCCATACTCCGCCTGTACACCAGCCTCTACGGATAGCGGCAAACTTTAAGCGAACGGGATATACTTACGTAGGACCTTATTACCTCAAGGTACTAAATATACTCAAGATACGCTTGTGGTTAGTTACCACCTTATAGGACTACGTATATAAAAGCTGTTAATACGTCTACAACTGGGACAGGCACACTAGGCCATATAATATAGAAATTTATTCAAAGTATTGATTTGCTCATCCGTCGTAGACAGTAAACGAGATTATAGCACAAGGCGGAAATTCCTTACAAATTATTACTCTAGAAACATTAGAGGCTCTTGAGTGAGCAGTAGACCTCGCCTATATAATTATAGATAACTAGCTGATGCCCGCAGCTTCGCCCGCGATGGCGCTGTATGTGAAATTTTGCTGATTTTTTTTGCTATAAACCTCACGGAGCCCGAGACCTTTCCAACGAATGCAAAACCGTGGAAATCGGTTCGTGCGTTCTGGAGTTATAGCGTCAGGAAGCAAAACCCGACTTATTTTTATATAATAGATTGCCAATATGTTAAGAAACCAATTTCATTGAAATCGACAGACTTTTTGGATGTTAGGAAAAGGTCTGACCCTATAGAATATAGTCTATAGGGTCAGACCTTGTGACCGTCAGTCCAGACCATCTTATTGTAAAGTCACAGACATATTGAAAAAGGCTATGATACGACAGCGACAATATGAAATTAGTTTAGTTTATAGCAAAAAATGACGATTTGAGTAGAATCTTTGGCCATTTCCTCTAAAATTTGATTTAATTCACTAGTAAACCTATAGCGACAAAAAACCTGTTGTAAAAAACACACACACACACATTTTGGTTCTTTAGAAATGGAGACTCATTACATTCGCTCGGTCAACTACTCAACATAATTATTTTGAAGTTAAACATCTACAAAATTAATTTCTCTCACGAAAAGTCGCGTTGAAATATTGTAAAATTCGCCCCAGTTTTATTTTTCACTGGAACTGCTACAGTAAAGCTTTGAAGAATATATTTTTAATTTTTTAAAACACTTTTATTATAACTGATGGCGCCAGCGACTCCGCCCGCGTGGAATTTTGTTCCCTTTTTCCCGCTTTCCGTGGAAACTCATTAATACCGGGATAATAAGTAGCCGGTGTGTTATTCCAGTGTAGGCATCTATATAACAGATGCTTACCGAGCACGGGAGCTTCGGTAAGTATCTGTGGCGAGCACACCGGGAAAACATGGCCGAGTGTCAGCACAGCGGGGAGCGCAGCGAGGACACAGCGCTCCACACATTGGTGGAGTGCACGGCTTGGATGCAACAGCGCCAGGTACTCGTGGCAGATCTGAACGTGGTCATACTCTCGCTGGAGACCATAGTGCGAGCCATGATCTCCAGCGGGAGTAAGTGGGAGTCCACTGCCTCTTTGTGTGAGCAGGTCATGCTCGTGAAAGAGACGGTGGGGCGGGAGCGGGAGAGAACACTGCCACCCGAGTTCCGCAGTCTTCGCCCAAGACTGTCGGCCTCCATGATCGGGGTCTGAGGACGGTGAGGGGGCTGCTCACCGTCCTTACAGAAGCAGGCCATAGACAACAGCGTCAGGGATTCACGCAACCCAACCCCTTCCGAGGGCTTACCCGGGGCTCCCAACCGTGGGCATTAAGTAGGAAACGTGTGGTTTTCTGTCAGTAGGAGTCCGGCATAGAATCGATCGATTTTTGTTAAAAAATATAGTGTGGGCATCTATCCCTGTAAGTACCAAATTTCAGCCAGATCTCTCCAGCTGTTAGAGCGTGAAAGAGTAACGAACATCCTGACAAATCACAGAAACTTTTGGATATTTCCCGTATTAATGCTATATATGCACGGGGCTATAGACACTAGGTAAGCCATAGGATTTGCGATCGTGGATCTACGCATCCCAACCTCACCCGGTAGAATACCGAAACCTTAGATTAGTGATATACGAGCTGACTTAGTAGAGTTTACGAGATGACTAGTAATATGGCTAACGGTTTGTCTAGAACTAATATACATAGGAATATTAATAGGTGTAACTGAACAGTAATAATATCCTAAGATTTTTATATAAATTTTGTTCGACTGGCTTTAAACAAAGGATAATATTTTCGGTTTGAATATAAATATTTTTGCAAATTCGCCTTCCAACACAGCCGTGGCTTTTATACAGCATTATGACACGCTAGATTTTACAGAAAAAGGCCATAAGTCATAAATCAACAATTGCATCGTACTGTGTATAATGCACTCCCTAAAACCACTGCACATAATAATGTCTGCAGGCGACTGTAAAATATGACAAAGAGAACATTAACGTTCATCAAAACCCCCCATCATTATATTCACATTAAAAGCATTCGTTGAAAGCATTAAAGCTGTTTGTGGACAATTTTTTCCGAGTCCACTCGAAACGAAGCATCGCAGTGTTCTAATTCATCTTCTGGGAAATTATTGCTGTGCTGTCCCACAGCACTGCTCGCAAGTTTATACACTAAAAGTTCGCAACCTCATAACCTAGTGATTATTCGCGCATATGAATACATAGCACAGCAAGTACATAGTATAGCAAGTACCAATACTGTACACATACTATGATGCCAAAGTTATATTATATTTGCGCGACTGCCTCTGTGGCGCAGTCGGTAGTGATACCGCCTGCGGCGCTGGAGGTCGTGGGTTCGATTCCCACCGAAGACAAATATTTGTGTGACCCATAAATGTTGGTCTCACGAGTCTGGGTGTTTCTATGTATAATATGTATGTATTTAAAAGTATATAAGTATTAATATCCGTGGTCTGATACCCATAACACAAGCAGGTTATTCCTAGCTTACTTCGGGATCAGATAGCGTTGTGTGAGATGTCCGTTAATATTTATTTCTTCCAAGTAATTAAAAGATGCAAGCCAAAAGTCAGGGTTTTTCCTTTCTACGAAGGCAATATCTCAAGAGGCATAGGTATCTGGTTCTCCAGACATTGGTATTCATGAAGGAAAATCGAGTGGCTTAGTCATTTCGATTTTGAATGCATCAAAAAGTGAGCATTATTGTAGCTATAACACTGCTGTAGCAGTACATACTAAATAATAAAAACTTATTTGTTTCGTTAAGCTAGCAAGTGAATGTAATTTTCTTTTTAAAAGAATGCTCTGAATTTAATCTGATAACGCGTTAAAAGATAAGCACAGTGAAAATATCTGAGTGTTAAGCCCATAAAATAACTGAGTAAAAACGGTGCCATAGGATTAAAAAAATAAATTTTTAATCAATTTCCACGAGAGCACTTTCTTTGTGAAATCTTGAGTTTGAACGCTATTGTGTTGAGAAAAGTAATCGTTTTATACTTTGGAACGAATAAATAATGCAATAAAATTGTAGATTTGAAAAAGATTTGATCAAAACTAGAGCTCTTATATTTTCAGTTCGAAGTAGAGTCGGTTTACTGCCCTCAGCTGTTCAATCTCGATACAACCTTTAAAGGTATACTTTCAACAACTGCTCGTTAACAAAGTTCCAACTAACTCGGAAATGTTACTGCAAATGCGTTAATAAAACCACGTTACATGGTCGCATTTTATTGATAGTATAACGAGTAACTTTTGAGTACTGTATAGATTGTTACTTTATATTGTAAAACAAGTAACAAGTTTCTTATTATCTTAGTCTATAAAAAAATTATAGAAAAGTCAAAACTGTACATTGGAAATATTTAAAAAAATACTCGCTGGGTGTTCAACATAAGATACCGAAGCCGAAAATACAGGCTGATTTTTTCATAAGGAATTGGATGACCAAATCTGGAACTATAAGAAATAGCGAAAAATGCTCAAAGAGATGAAACGCGCTACGCCATTTCTGAAACACACGCACAGAAACGTGATTACACGTTTTACAAAGGCCAACCACGTACAAATAAAATAATTTACCCGCCACCATAGATACATATCTTGTATTTTTTAAACATTTTGTTTCCTTTTCGGACAAGCAAATAGCAGGAAAACGTAAAATTTGTCACGGGTAATTTATTCCAATGTAAATAACGTACTTGCCCCCAAATTAAAACATTTCCGTAAACTTGAGCTGAAAGTGGAAAATTATAACATAACAGGAAATTACGTTATTTATGAATTATTATTATTTGTCACGCGGTTAATTCTGGTGTTCATCTAACGTTACTTGGAGGGCTACCTTCACTTCAAACGATATTAGTAATTTAAGAGTAAATGTAAATATATTCGCAAGATATGAACGTGCCAGGCAATCTGGTGCTGCAGAATATAACAGATGTCCTTCCACATATTTTCCAGCCTCGTGCAATTATCTGTTTCGATTTTTTTATTCAATGCTCGTCATAAACTAACAACGAAAACATTAACATCATCGAAGAAAGTCATTTGAGAAACAGATTTTTCTGTGGGACACTTTTTTACACAACGCCATACGGCAGGCATATAAAGCCCTAATTATGCTAATAATATAAGCTTGAGTTGTGGGATCCAGACAGCTGAAAACATACTACTTACATAATCTCTAACTAAATAATAGTAAATATCCAAACTCTGAAACAAACATGTGGGTCACACAAATATTTGTTCCGACCGTATTGGAACCTGAGACCTCTGCATGGCAGTCTATCACATACGCTACCACTACGCTAGAGGCAGTCCCTTTTTAGAATAGGATTCTCAAAAGTTTGGTCCTGTTTTATTTCTGGTATAAACTTCACTTTTATATGGATGACCTATCGACCCATAAATCGCAATTACTGTATCGCTATGATTGCCCATTCACGTGCTCGCTACTAGGTCATAGAATTGAATTTAAATCGACAATTTCTGCACCCAGCTATCACGCCTTGTTTCATACATGCACATACACATGGTATCGTTAACGTAAAATACAAGTCCTAGTCGCGTGACTTAAGTCAAGGAATAAATAATTTGACATATCAAGCAATCAAAGACGCTCGCAAACGCTGGTTACCAATATTCCTAAAAGGTTGGCTTACTCCTGTCTATAGTCTTTTTCTGGACAGCTCAGAAATCATGTAAACATGTCATGTTTTGACAGAAGTTGTCTATGATCATAGTGTTGTAACTAAACTGATTCTAATTATGTAAGTAATCATTGAGTTATATCTAGTTCACCGTACATTCATTTACTTCGGTTAATCAATCGCCAAATTCATCAAATCATGTAATTCGGTATATCTATATATATTATGTGCAATAACTTTTTATATTAATTTAATTAAAGGATCTTTAAAAGAAAAGAAACTTTTAGAAATTTAATAGTATAATCATTTATTTACAACTAGCTGAGCCCGCAACTTCGTTTACGTCACATAAGGTGTATGAAAGGAGAGGTATTTTTATTTGGAACTTGTTTTAATACATTACGAAAATTCACTTGTATCTACTATTCCACTTTTATTTTAATTTTAAAAACACCTGACATTTTTCGCTATAATAGCATTATCAAAGGTCGTATTAATATTCGTGGTCGGACACCCATAACACAAGCTGGTCATTCCTAGCTTACTTTGGGATCAGATAGCGTTGTGTAAAAATGACTGAATATTTTAACCATCCACCGTCAACCGTACCCAGTCTACCCTAAAGAATCATTATTTCTTTTCTTTTCATTCATATTTAAATGTTTATGGCGTTCGAAACAATAGATTATCTTTTTGGCAGTTCACTGATGGACGTTAGCCTCTTTAAACTTACTCCTCCACACGGTACTAAGCCTAACCGGATCCTTCTGACGATTTCTGGGTCGCACAAATACTTAGTTAGTCCCAATTTAATACAAGTACTTCTGCGAAGAGTAGACCTCGCGAGCGCCCAGGAAAAAACAACCTGTGAGGAATTATATCCCTTATGATCCCATCATATATAACGGGGCCCTTTTTCTCCCTTATTTTCCGCCATATTAAAAAAACTTTCGACAAAAGTTGTATTTTATCTTTTCGTAGATTAATGATTTTAAATCAAAGAACATGTGTGCCAAGTTTGGAGAAAATTGGTTAACAAATGCGTCTTCTAGACCGAAACTGACATGCACACACACATACGGACGAAAGCAAAATCGTCTATACTGTAGAATCGAAGACCCAAACTCAAAGTGCCTTTTCACACGTACCGGTTGCCGGGTAGCCGGTGCCGGGTAACCGGCGGCGAATGCAAGCGGTTGCCGGGCAAATCACGCCGTTACGTGTGAAAGCTATAGTACACGGCCATACACCCGGGTACTCGTCGTTCTCTGGGTCAATAAGTTATATTATTAAAGTAAGTACATTTTTTCGAACTGACAGAGTGATAAAACAATGACCTCCTTTTAAAATCAATTGGCCAGTACAACAGTTTTACAACACTATGGCAAAGACAAACAAGTCTGAGAAAAAATAATTTAATGACAAGCAAAAATGACAGTCTTAAATTTTTACCATCCGAGTATTTTTCATGAAATTATTCTATAATCTAAAGGTTTATTAGTGTCGAAATGTCCGCATAAATCTAACTAGAGTTCCTTGAAACGACTATGATCAGGATTGATAATTAAATGTAAGTAATTATGGAGCAGTCAAGATCCAATTGCTTTGTTTACTATATTATTTACATCTGTTGAATTCCACTATACCACAAAAATTTACGTCATAATATTGTACCAGGTAACATTCAAAAAATATCTAATGGCCGTCATCGTAGCCGTGCTTTGTAAGTTACCTAAGAAAAAAATGTCATTAGGAACATCAACAAAATTCATGAAAACAACATAAAAAATATTTACTCACCAATCCAAACCCTTCAAATAATTGTTGTTATTGAAGAACTGGAGCTCCTCATACGTGGCAGGACTGGGCAGGTTCGGCACGAGCGTTGGGTGCATCGCTAAGAACGTATAGAGTGCTGTGCTGCCCGTCTTCTGGGGGCCGATGACCAGCAGTCGAGGGAGGGTGCCGCACCATTTACTCTTGGACCATATGCGCCGGTGGCGAATGTCATCGCAAGGGTTCTGTAACAAATTTTATAAATATAAGTAAGGAATATCATCAAACTATGCTTTTCAGATTATTTTTGAAACTTTGCTTTCATCTCGCTGTTTGTTGCGATTACGAGAAGTTGTAACCTAAAGGGGCTCAGCCTGCTCGAAAATGTTATGAAGACCCAAAAATCATGGTGATTTTACAAACAATGTGAGTTTAAGAGTCCATAGTGACGCCAAATAGACTATTACTTTGATCTAGATCTCAGGACTCATGAGATCTGCTGAATTAAAATTTGAACACAGACAACTTCAGTTCATGAACTAAAAACGCTCTAGGCTCAAAACACGATTACTAATTAAATCCTCGATAGATTTTTGGGTTGAAAATACCTCGATTTCGTGAAATTTTAAGCTAGATCTCGTATATTATAAGTTGCTTTTATAATATAAAATATTTATAAGAAAGACAATAGTAAAATCTTCATTTGCACTAGAGCATTTTTTTCATAATGGTTATAGTTTTTTTATAATTAATTTATTTCGTTAAAAGCGCTCAAAAACCGATCGCATCTCTCTCTTTCTTGCACGCTAAAAGGTATATCTTCTATCTTTTTTTAACAATTTGGCGTCTGGTGGCTCTTAAAGACATTCAATGTTTTTGTTTAGATTTTGTTTAGATAATTGTGCAAAAAGTAACCAATAAATTATTGGTTACTTTTTGCACAATTATCTTGGAAGAAAACTCAATCCAACATTAGTTCCCTATTATTTCATTTCGCATATAACTGACCTGAGCTATATACAGCGAGAAAAAAACAACAACTATGCAATACTTAACAAGTGTCAGCGGGTTGAAGGTTCTTTACAAAGGTAGCTGCGAACTCGTAATTCGACGTATGAACAAGCGAAAGCTTGGGCTTTAGTTAGCCTTAGCGTGAATCGCCGGTTTACGGAAAAAAGGAACAAGGGTTGAGAGGAAGTGTTCGGC
Organism: Miltochrista miniata; assembly: GCA_933228765.1. Classification (NCBI taxonomy): domain Eukaryota; kingdom Metazoa; phylum Arthropoda; class Insecta; order Lepidoptera; family Erebidae; genus Miltochrista; species Miltochrista miniata. The sequence continues at coordinate 28,913,550 of OW121752.1, read as the reverse complement.
GCGACCCGACGCAACGTCATTTGGTCTACGGAGCGTGTGCTTGAGTTCTTGAGTCAGTCCGTGTTACGAAAAATGAAGGCGGGCGGGGCACAAAACTGCACTTACACTTCAGATGCTAAATTTTATCGTAAACGTATTGAATCAATAGAAAAAAAATTGAAAATTTTTGTAGGCGTGCTTTGTCTATCAGTGCGATTAAACTAACACACGTATAAATGCATTACCAGTGAAACCTAAAGATACGACCGATTTTAATTATAAAAAACTTTTCCACACTGGCGGATAAGAGACAATTTTCCACTCCAGATTTCGAATAATAAACAGATTCTTTCCGAGCAAGTGAGGTAGAAAATAACTTTCGTTGTAAAGAAAGGATAAAGGAATACCTACTGAACTTATTCTGATATTATCCTTCAAGCACAATACAGCCAGCCTAGCTTTACGTCAGCAATAAATGAACTATCTTACAATTCCTCGCAAGTACCAGATATAAAGTATTTTCAATTTCCTTTTATATATCCACGATTCCACATATCTCGTGGGCCAATAAAATATTAAATGGAGCAGAGGATATGCATTGTTTCTCGCAAGTGTGTTCGTGCTAGGACGATAGCTATCGATCGTCTATAAATTGTACCGTTTCTGTCAAACTTGCAAACTTTGATTAATATATTCGTGTTATAACAACAAAATATGATTTGGATGTTTCATGTTATAGAGTTGTGAATATACAGAGAAATCACATAAATGGATGAACATTTCTTGAGCTTTCTGACAAAAGTTCAATTTCTTTGTAACAAAAAAAGGCGTTGAAAAACACGGCGATAGGCGCAACACCTATTACGTGGGACATAACTAAATATGTGGGCGTATACTATGCCTTTGCCTATGTACGACCGAAAGGCACTAAATAATGTCGAGGGAATGAACGATGTGAATGAGATAGAGGCTCTTTGGCGAAACGCTTTTCGTTGAGAGGTCAATCTAGGTCAAGATTCATCAGTCACAATTGCTTTTACTGTCAATAGAAGGACATAGATTCGTAACATATGGGAAGGAAGATTTCCTTTACGGGTGACGAACGGGAAATAGTTAGCTACGCTTTGTTTTATCAAATGTACGTATTTACTTAGATAGTCCATTTCTTTTTTTTTTCTTATTATACAATGACTGCTCAACAAGTCAAAATAGAATCCATGAGGGATTTTCAGACGTAATACAAAATAATTTATCAATTAATAACTAAAAAATCTACTATTATACTCTACCAATCGATAGAGTTTATTGTTCAGAATAATATTTTTTTTTTTAAATTAAATATTCACGGACATTTCACACAACACTATCTGATCCCAAAGTAAGCTAGGAATAACCTGCTTGTGCTATGGGTATCAGACCACAGATATTAATACATATATACTTTTAAATACATAAATGTTTGGCTCAAGACTCTTGAGTGTTTATCTATGATAAGCATAGACACTTGAGCCAAACATTTATAGGTCACACAAATTTTTGTCTCCGGTGGGAATCGAACCCACGACCTCGTTCGTGATTGGAGGCCATAATTGCTTTTATTGAAATAGATGTTGAGGATAATACAAAAAAAATCCTTTTGTATCATCGAAAATGCTATTATTGCTATAACAAATATCAGTTTGCTGACAAAACGTGATAATATTAATGTCACTTATTATGTGATGCGAAAACCTCATTTCGAAGTTAAAATGAGAGAAACACGACTGTTTTTAATACATTCATTCGGGATGTGAGATACCTATATAGATAGTTCGTAGAACTCATTAATTATTCCGTGTGCAATTTAAAGTTTTGTCCCTATTTTTTTTTTTTTTTTTTTTTTTTTTTTACGTGAGGGAAAATCCTCATGGATGTTATGCCGGACTCCTACCGACTAAAACAACCTCACGCAACGCCCAACAGCCTATGGTTGTGAGCCCCGGGTAAGCCCTCGGAAGGATGTCCCAGGACTCCCAACAGACCTACAGCCGCCTCTGCAGCCTCGCCCAGGGGGTGGTTCTGGTGCTAATCCGCGTCTTTGGGGGTGGGTTTCGGGTGTGATCCCGCTTCTAAGGGGGGTCGTGCGTGAGTTCCTCACGTCACGCTGCCGTCATGGGCCTGCTTCTGTAAGGACGGTGAGCGACTCTCTCACCGTCCTCAGACCCCCGGTCATGGAGGCCGATAGTCCTCGGCGAAGACACGTCGGCGGCGTCCAGGCCGCCGACTGCGGAACTCGGGGGGAAGAGTTCTCTCCCGTACCCGCCCCGCCGCCTCTTTCACGAGCATGACCTGCTCGCAGAAAGAGGCGGCGCAGTCCCACTTACTCCCGCTGGAGAGCATGGCTCGCACCATGGTCTCGAGCGAGAGAGTGTCCACGTCCAGACCCACTACGAGGACCTGGCGGTGTTGCGCCCACGCAGTGCACTCCACCAGCGTATGGAGCGCTGTGTCATCGCTGCGGTCCTCGCAGTGCTGACACTCGGCCGTGGTTTCCCGGTGTCTTCGCCACAGATACCTACCGAAGCTACCGTGCCCGGTTAGTATCTGTGACAGCCGGTAGGAGAGAGCACCGTGTCTCCTCTCCAGCCACTCGTCCATGACCGGTCTGACGGCCGCGATTGTGGCGAATCCCCCCTTTGGTTGCTCAAGTCGCACCTTCCATGTCTCCACGGTTTCCTGGTGGAGCAGGGTCCGCTGGGCCTCGATTTCTCGAGGCGCAGGCATTTGGCCCCGATCCAGTGCCTCCTTGCGCCATCTAAACAGTGACACAAGGACTCTCGCTTCCAGGTCCCATGGAGGGGTCCCGGCTAGGAGACATGCCGCCTCACCGGAGATCGTGCGGTATCCCCTTATCACCCTGATGGCCATCGTCCTCTGCGGACTCAGTAGTCTGGCCACATTACTGGCCGACAGGGTCTCCGCCCATACGGGGGCCCCGTATAGGGCTATACTTCGCACGATCCCCAGGTATAGTCTCCTGTAGGGAGCGTTGGGTCCCCTGATGTTGGGCATCAGCCGCGCTAATGCGGCTGATGCCCCCCTCAGTTTTGGGACCAAACTTCGGAAGTGATGTCCGAAGTTCCACCGGCCATCGAGTACGAGCCCCAGATACTTCATCGAGGGCTCGATGCCGATGCTGACGCCCCCTACCCACAGGCTGGATCCCGCAGGTGGCCCCTTCCGAGGTCCGTGGAAGCACAGAGCCTCGGATTTGTCAAGGGCGACCTCGAGACCCAGCCGCCGAATTCGACCCACGACTTGAGCAACCCCTGCCGTGGCCTTTAGTGCTGCATCACGGTGCGTTGCTCCCCGCGCCGTAACGAGGGTGTCGTCAGCGTAACAAGTTACGCCGACCCCTCGGAGCAACGGACCACGCAGCACCCAGTCGTAACCGATGTTCCACAGGAGCGGCCCTAATACCGATCCCTGTGGAACACCGCACGACACATCTCGCCGACCCGGCCCTAGCCAGCTCGGGTAAGTTATGGCCCTCTCGGAGAGATAGGCCCCGACAATTCGACGGAGGTAGGGTGGCACTCCATGGTAGATAAGTGCCTCCCTAACGCAGCCCCAGGGCAAGGTGTTGAAGGCGTTGGCGATGTCAAGAGACACCGCCACCACCACCTCACCCCGCGAGACTGCTTCCTCTGTCAGGCCTTTAATGCGCATGATCGCGTCCACGGTGGAGCGTCCCTGACGGAAGCCAAACTGGCTATCCGCCAGATCAGGCCCCACGCGTGTGAGATGCCCGACGAGGCGTTGTGCAATAATACGCTCAAAGAGCTTGCACACCTCGTCAAGCAACACGATCGGCCGGTACCCTGATGGGGAGTTTGCCGGCCGCCCCGCCTTTCGGATCAAGACCAGTTTCCCTGTCTTCCAGACCTTGGGAAACTGGCCTTTTTCGAGGCATGCGCTAAAAAGACCTATAAGTCGAGGCCCAAGCTCCTCGAGAGCCAGGACCCATGCTCGGCCTGGAATGCCGTCGGGTCCAGGGGCGGTGTTTCTGCGGGACTTAAGCCGCAGTACAGCCGCCCCTAACTCACCCTCGGTGACTACGGGCACGTCGTTCTCGCTGCCTTCCGCGTTGGGTGCCTGAGACGGAGCCATGCGCGGAGGAATGTGTTCCTCCGCTCTCGTCGGGAACAAGGAGTCCAGGACCCTCTCCAGCCGCTCCGGCTGGAGACTCTGGGTCAGGGGGGCGCCTTAGGGCGTAATTTGCTCCTTACCATAAGGTACGGGCGCCCCCACGGGTTCCGCTCCAGAGTCTCCATAAGCTCCTCGCGGCCCAACTTTTTGGACCGCTTGATGGCCGTCTGGAGGGCCCTCTTGGCCTCCTTGTACCCATCGTAGAGCTCCGTCTCTCGGGCTGCCGCATCGTCTTGGCGGCGACGCCTCCGGCGGAACCTGGTGTACCGGCGGCGCGCGGTAACGCACTCCGCGCGCAACTGCGCGATTTCCGGCGTCCACCAGTACACCTGTTTTCTCGCCGGTCTGGGCCTAGCCCTAGGCATCGCCGCGTCGCAGATGTGCGACATGGCTCTCCCGAACCACTCCACCTCGGCATCAACATCGGCAGACCTGTCCGCTGTCGGAATCCAGGCCTGCACGATGGCCGCCTCCAGGAGAGCCTCCCGATCAAGGCGATGTAGTGCCCAACGCGGTTCCGGGGGATTCGCGATTGTTGGCGGCAGGTTAGGTGGAGGGGAGACGTCGAACCGGATATATCGGTGATCTGACGACGTCTCCTCCTCCTCCGCCACACGCCATCCCTGGACACGGCGGGCGAGCTCAGGGGTCGCAAACGAAACGTCTATGACCGAGCTGAGCCCCCGCCGCGTCCAGGTTGCGACATTCCCCCGGTTCAGGATGACTAAGCCACGTGTAGTGACCCAGTCCTGAAGTATCCTCCCCCTGTCCCTGGTTTCCCGGGAGCCCCAAGCCTGCGACCAGGCATTGAAGTCTCCCAGGACCAAGACAGGGCGAGGACGGCATGCAGCGAGAACGACGTCCAGCTCAGGGAGCCATAGCTCAAATTGATGCTGGTCGAGGTTTGGCGAGATGTACTTTATAAAATAGGTATATAATTTTACTCAGTGAAAATTGTGTACGAAAGTTTATAGGTATTCTATGAAAATGCATTTCATGTCTAAATCTAGCTGTCCAACCAACCGTACATAATAACTTCAAAGGCAAAGTACGGTTGGAATTGGAATACAGTTAATTATTGGCCGCGACAGCGTCATCTCAATAGTATATGGAGCATAAATATGTTTTGATACTAGCTGTGCCATCTTGACCCATTGCTATCAACTCATTTCTTTTTATAAAATTAAAATAAAACAAATACCTACATGAAATAAATTATTGTAGCCTGATTTACTCCTTCTAACATCAGCTACCAGGAAGCGAAAGTCTCGTAAAGTTTCAGAGATTAGCCAGGACAGACGGAGAAAAATTTTACTGCACAACTAGAATAGCAGCTCTTAGCATGAAAAAGAAATGAATGCGGTATTTGAATTTCGCATAAAAATCATTTTTCCGAGACGCGGAAATGGAAATGAACCATCAAACAATTCAAGAAAGTTAGTTGTTTCGACTAGAAAATCTACTCAGACGGCGAGTTTAAAACGTATTTTATTCGCGCCAAAAGACTTTCATCGAAATGCTTAACAGAAGCACTGATTAATAGACTCCACAGAGCTTCAACCGTCAAAGCAATGAAAGGATTCAACTCGGCGTGAGCTCGGGTGTAGGACCAATGTCATGCGGAACCCCTTTGTTTTACTTACAGTATAATGAATAGGAAGATGAGTATAAAAGACTTTGCAGAGTTATTCTTAGTAAGAAGCATTTATATTTGTAGGTAGGTTTACATAACTTATATTTCAATGCGCGCTCTAAATTCTCAATGACAGTTTGTCACAGTTAGCAACGGGTGTAGACAAGGCCTGTCGTAACCTTTATACCAATTTATGCATTGTTCCATAAGCGGTAGATGTGCGAAACATTTATACCAGTTTACAAGATTGTCAAAATTACATAAAAACTCAAGAACTACTACTTTTGTGTATTATAATTTGTATGACCGTTTAGAATAAAAGTAAAATTTAACGTCTTACAGACGCTGCGTCAAGGTGGTTTCCTCATGTTTTACTAAGGACCTGAATTTCAAGGAATAATAGAAAGAAAATCTGTCAAAACGTAATAGAATTACTCACCCCCCATAACGGGTTCAGTTCATCAGGTCTCAGTTGGAAGTACTTGTCAGCGAGCGAGTGCGGCGGCGCGGATGCAAGTCGAACGTTCGTCCAGCATCGAAGGAACTTGACCACAGACTCGAAGGTGTAGAGTGCCAGTCTGTCGTTGCCGTAGTTTGACATGTGAGTCATGAACACGTTGATCTGTATGAAAAAAAAAACTCATTTAATGAACCATAAAATTGTATTTAAGGCTTCTAAAAGAGATATGTTGTCTTGATGCAAATTAGAAAACAAAAATTACTGTCCACCTGATATCGCTAGATACTTGAATTCGAGATTCATATCAGGAAGTAAATTAATGGCAGAGTAAAAGAGAGAGATGATTATTACAATACTGATAAGTGAGATATCCTTTAGGGTAGAGAAATGGTGCATTGAATGGGGTCTAACATTTCCTGTCTTTATAGAATGTCGACTTTCAGTTATGTTTGCGTTGTGTGCAAAGATCTAAATTAAATCCTTCTTAGAACTCCTTTGAAGGATGCAAGTACGGGAAGAACTAAGAAATGGTTTCAAAGTAAGGATCCCTATATGCTCATATAAAATATCCTAAAGAATGTCTGTAAAATGTCTTATACAATTCCTTAAACAAATCACAAGAAATACAGCAGACATACTCACAGGGTTATTGATAACTGTCTGAAACAGTTCCCCTCCTTGAATGGAACGGTCAAGTCGATGTCGGCCTCCAGGATATCGCTCCAGCAGAAGAGTATGAGTAAAAAGTCCACAAGTTTGACGTGGAAGAACCATGACTCCCCTGTGCTTGAAACCGCGCCGTAATCTAAAGGACAAAGTGTGAAAATTTTACACGATTTTCAAAAAATAGCAGCTTTACGGCGCGCGGACACGATACACTTGTAGGCCGACGTTAAGGACGAGTAAAATCGACGCTATTGCAATCAGTACGTTATAATTATTTCATTTGGCATGCACTGTTGAAATGAAAATGGAAGTAAATCTTACTAATATTATAAATGAGAAAGTTTGTGCGTGTTGCTGTTTGTTACTCTTTCACGCTCAAACGGCTGAACAGATCTGGCTGAAATTTGGTACAGGGATACATTATAGTCTGGAATAACACATAATTATGCTACTTTTTATTCCGGGATTAAGTTCCCCTCGGAAGCGGGAACGGTAACAAAACTTCACGCGGGCAAAGCTGCGGGCATCAGCTAGTACTTTAATATTCTAAATATCGTCAGTTTCATCAAACTCGGCAACACGTTCCTATGAGAACGAAATCTTTTTAAGATAATTTCCTAGCAACTACTATTAATGTCTGTCTGGCTTGCGGCAAATAACGATACAAGTTGTCCTTCATATATTTCATTATGACCTTCGCCTCTTCAAGGTAAAACTGCTATGACAGAATCGAACGCATAAACGGCGGAAGTTTATACTCCATTGTTCCTTAGTACTCATGGCCAATATCATAGTTGGCATTATGAAACTGTTCGTTCTTTCGATCGACCTTTAAGGGGTCGCCTCGATACCCACTAGGTCTTGCAACTCAACACTGTTCGAAGGCGAATTGCAACCATGGAAATGGAAACTACTCCACAATTGAGTAACATACATATAGTCACGTCGTTTTCCCCGAAGGGGTAGGCAGAGTTCTGTCTCACGTGAAACATGAACGTGGTGAACTTAAAAATGAACAAGGCGTGTTAAAAATGAACAAGGGCAGGTTGTGACAATCCACAGTCGAAATTATTCAAGATGCCTTCAATAAGGCCTTTAACTTGGCTTAGCGAATGTCATGTTACCGACAACCAGGACCAACTGCTTCGCATGCCTTTCGTAGCTCGGAAACGTTCGCAAGTAAATGTCACCAAAGTGGTCCTTGGGTAGTCACCCTTTCAATGGCCGCGGAAAGCCGAAAGTTGCTTACTTGATATAGATAATAGTATTACATACAGATAGGCAACTCCCTGCCCCCCACAGAGCAAGCTTCCCGACCCGCCACAGATGTCAGTATAGTTAGAGGGTATTTTGACGGAACGTTTACTTAGCCTTAGTGGTCACACACACATTCAAGCTCTGTACAAACATAACGTGTTTTTAGTGTAGGTAACAGAATTGAAAACGAATCATTTGTATGGAGTTTCCGCCCTGTGCTATAACTGCCAACATGTGTGTCAATATAACTACAAACAGACATAATATTTTGACGTTCTCACTGCAGTTTGTGTCAGTATATTAACCAATTATTTTTAATATTTGCACTCTCTTCACATTGCATTCTGCCTGCCAATGCATACTGCGAGCGGGTAATACAATTATAGCAGGAGTTTCATTAATGGACGCTATCGAGATACTCGTAACGCCGCAGTGCAATGTTTGCGGTCAATTGGAATTTGGTAACTACCACGGGACTACAGCACACATTTGCCGGAAACAAGGACACTTATAGCATATCATGGGGTATATCGCCTCTGTTGTTTCACTACACTACCCATTAGATAATAAACTAGTATATCCAGAATAATTAACAGCTTTATAGAGATAATAAATGAGATATAGTACATATATATTTGCCATTATTCCGATCTGGAAATAGAAATTGATTTGTAGCTTTCAAGAAATCACAATAAAAGTTAAATGAAATCCAACTTTACGACGGTTCTGGAATGAGATTAGATACATTGATGGTGTTGAGCGCTATAAAAAAGTTTTCTAGTACGTCGGTGTTTAATATTAATAAACTTTTACCGAAAATGTACAATTTTAGTACCTAAATATCTTTGATAACAAGGAAATGCCTGACCTGCTAGTGAAGTCAACTTCTTACTTCAACTCCAAATAGATATGTTGAGTCTACAATGACCAGTGCTCCAGGTGTAGTATATCAATTGTTTCTGATAAAAATCGTTATCGCAGCTCAATATAAAGACGACTCGTCGGCTAGGGTACAATTCGACAGATTTCCTAGCTTTTGAGCTACGATTACGATTCTGTATAAATGCAATTCAAAAAAATAGCAGTCATAGCATAGGCCCCCTGATTAGACAAGTGTCACTGCAAGTTAATGCAATCAAAACTCACCTCGCTGGTCGTAAATGCGGGTACTCCTCAGTGCTGGTCACTTTAACATCCCACACTTTTCTCCACGCTTCGAACAACGGTTCGTGTACTGGGTAAACTCCCGAATGATGGGGCGATACCGAATATGACGAGTTGGTAGGGATGCCGTGTTCTATTGCGAATTGCTTGTTGAGCATCATCTCGGCTTCTAGTTGGGAAACGTTGTTATACAAGTGGGGCTGTTGATGGTTCCACATGTGGCAAAACCTGTTAACAAAACAAGTCAGAATTAGTTTCAGTTCAAGGCTCATTCGTGAGTCCTGGGGGTTGTCCTTCCGAGAGTGTATCCCGGAGTCCCGGCGCGGTCATGGGCAGATGAATGGGTGCCATGTGGATTCAGTCGATAAAAGTCCATAAAGATTTGGATTTAAAGGATCCATGAAGATTTCCACACGTAAAAAACGCTCGGGGCTCATACTTTTTTGATAAAAAGCATGGCTTCTCGATTTAAAACGTAACCGAAGTCTAATAAATATTTATTAGGTACCTACACAATTGGGGATGAATGAATATTTCTTTGTAAAAAATCTCTCTGATGCCGAATAAATTCAAATTAATGAAATTTTCATTGAAACTCGATTACTCTATAGGTCCGTTCTATAGACCCTATGTCTGTCGTAAATAGAACCCTTTAACTAGGAGTTTTGGAGGATTTTCAAGCCAGCGCAAACGCTTTGAAAAGGGCGTGATATATTTGCTATTATTTGATTTCTTGGTTTATTAAATTGTTTAATTTTTATTTTTATACCACTAAAGTGGCAGACAAGCCTACGGCCCACCTTATGGAAAGTGGTCAACGCAGTCTATTTACGATTTCAACATCAAAAATGCATCAATCTCGCTGCCGACTCAGCAAGAACCTTCGAAGGCATTCGAGACTGCGTAATTTTTTGTAACATGCTTCTCAAGACTCCAAGCTCAATCATTTAGTTCAGCGTGAGTTTTTAACGGGAATATAGATTAGGATTTGCAATCTTCGTTAGACGATTGAACTAGTTTCATTACAACTATACCCAATAACTTCGAAAGATATTTCTAAAACAGAACATAAGACAAGTTTTTTTTACTATGTAATATGAATCCAACATTTTCACGAAATTGTTCTTATTATCACAACCTATTAGCCCAAAAGGATCAGAAAACATGTACCAAACTAAACCTAAGAACACGGTAAATTCGCGTAATTGCCATCGAAACTGGTTAGTCTCCAACTTTTTGCAAGAATTACGAACTTCGTAGAGACTCGGTCCTGTAATAAGTAAAGTTGGGAAGATGGACTCTTAGCCTTACCTAGTAAACTAGTAACTATAGCAACGTCTGTATTTAATTAACTGAAACTTCGCATATGCATATTAACTTTAATAAGTTTTGGTATATCTATCTTGGGTCTTACAGTTTATACCTTTTACTTACCAGCTATGCTCCGCGGCTTAGCCCGCGATATACTTCGAACCCTGAAGCACCCCTTTAAACCATACCTCGTAAATGATTAGTTTAATTAAATCTATAGAAGTCAGATTTGTTGACATTCACTATTGCTCTACTCACTTCAGTGTATTTGTAATAGGCAATGTGTATAATGCAGGCATACAATACCTATACATTGTATAGAATGACGGGGTCGTTCAGACAATGTATGAAATGATATTAAATGTTTTAACTATTTTACACTTTGCCTAGGAAATGTATAGAATACCTAGACATTGTATATAATGCCGGTCGAAGCATAGGTAATGTGTGTAATCTATTTTTCTTCTCTATGATTTAGTACTAATCTTTTGAGAGCTACTCCTAATTTCAACTTCCAACAGCAGACAGTGCTGATAAGACATGTGTTCTATTATTACCACTTAGGAAGCAAAAATTTTTTTTTGTTTTGTCGACTAGTTATTATGTGGTTAACGATTCTGTCGTCGAATCTGTCCATTCATTATACACATAGCCTGATGCGCTTCGGGCATTTCATACAATAACTAGTCAATGTATGAAATAAATCGTAATATACACATAGCCTGAACGTTTTAGACAATGTATATAATGCCTAGGCATTGTATACAATGCCGGATTATACACATTGCCTATAACATATATAAATGCGACTACTAAAATGAAAAACGCGCGCATTTGAGGAATAGGGCCGATTCTAAAAAAAAAAAAAAAAAAATAGGGCCGATTCTCTTTTCATATGACATTAATGCGTGGACGGAAATTTACGGGTAAAACGGCATCTGTCTAATATTTTAAGAACGGCAAATCATGAGATGATGAGACAGATGACATTTCACCCGCAAATTTCTGTCCGTGCATTCAAGTCATGTGGTCGAGAATCTGGGGCCTGAACGTCTGTAACAGTGGAAAGAACGATAATTATAACTGAATTCTAGAATTGGATAAACATTTTTCGGTTGGAATCCATAATGGCCTAATATTGTATTGAGCAATTACTTTATACCTACATTTCAACCCGTGATGTGATGACAAAAGACGTCTTAGAAAGGAAGTGGGCTCCCTTCGTTATTTTGCGCATTCAGCCCAACTTGAAGTGGGCATTGTTCGATCCTATGTTCTGACATTATAATGAAAGCAATTTATCTCTTTTGTAAATTCAGTTAGCAGATACCTTGATAAAATTTAATTGGCTTATTAATGACGAAATTGAAATTAAGGAAATCTTTTTAGCGTGATTACATTTAAAACGTTAATGGTAGGAATAAATTTTGCTAATATTCTAAATGTGAAAAACGTTTGGGACCGACACGACACTGGGACGATTTATAAATATCTATTAAGAGAATTAGCCACGAGAGAATTGACCAAGTGAGATTAAAATAGACAAAATTAATAGCCCACATAAATGACAGCTGACGTGTTAATTTTATACTGACACGACACAGCCACCAGTGGCGATATTTTTGTTACGTCAGGAGTGTTCTCATTTGTGTTCCGCGGTTTGAAAATTAACAGCTCTTTTATTTCTATTTAAATCTGATCGATCCTACAGCCGTAAACCTACTGTAAGTTCAATAAAAACTTCATTACATTGAGTTCTTTTTAGTAAAGTTTTACTTAGAATCCTTGTCATCCCCAACTTAACAGGCGAAGTTACCAGATCACAAAATGAAATCCCTACTAATATTATAAATGCGGAAGTAACTCTGTCTGTCTGTCTGTCTGTCTATCTGTCTGTCTGTCTGTCTGTCTATCTGTCTGTCTGTCTGTCTGTCTGTTACGCTTTCACGCCTAAACGGCTGGACCGATTGAGATGAAATTTGGTAAAGGGATAGTTCGAGGCCCTGGGAAGGACATAGGCTACTTTTAACCGACTGTGCAAAAGGAGGATCATGATTTTACGATATAACGACTCTTACGCGATAACGACTTCTACGCGGTCGAAGCCGCGGGGAACAGCTAGTATTATAATGAAACAAATTATAACATATCACTTACCAATTAAAATGCTCCCTATGATGCAACAAGGAGTCATCCCCTCGGTTTTCTAGGACGGTTCCGTGATGATAGTACTTCGCGCTGTAACCAAGGTTGAACCGAAACCCCGGCACCAGTCGTTGGAGCGCCGCCTGTGATGCCAACATTGCGGCCACGTCTTCTTCGTGGAGTCGAGTACCTGTTATTATTTAAGTATATTAAAAGTGATACTTACATGTTTGAGTAAATATTGGTCTCCTCATTCGTTACCGGTCGGGAGATCACCCTCCCAAAATTAAGTCCAGTACGTTAGGCTTACGATCAGCAGTGGGCTGTGATAAACTGATTTGATTGGTCCCTAAATCTAAATATTATCTCATTTATTTCCAAGCTACTGCACTAGCTGTGCCCGGCTTAGCCCGTAGTTTATTTCAAACACCATATGCTGCACTCCACACCTCGTAACAGATGCCCTTTAATTACTTTCGGAATAATGTATGGAAGTTGTTATTTGTGATTTTTGGCTCCGCGTTCTTGAATAGTAGCGTGATGAGAAGTAGCCTATAGCACTCAGGGATAAAATACCTACCTAAAAGTAAAATCGGTTCAGAAAAGAATGTAGCTTATAGAGATCGAATTGCCCTAACAACCTAAGAAGTTCACAAATTTTACCTGTTTATAGTATTACTACTACTGATTGTACCATATTGACCTATCAACCAGTTATTATCGGAATATTTAGCATCGGAATGCACGTATCTACACTTACTGTTACCAATACTCGGAAACATCAAGGTTAACGCGTTCAACGAACTTATTCAGTACTAATTGTGAATACTTATTACATCACTTAAATACAACGACCATTCAATTAGCAATGCACCCGTATCGACGCATGCAAATATCAGTTACGATACTAGATAAAATATTCGTGGACGCGCGTATTACGATTCCATGCAGATAGGTGCCAATATTATTCAGATCTTCCTTGCATACAAATTCATGGGACAAAGGTGTGTCACATTAGATTGATTGAGCTGCATTTAACACTGATATGATGTTGCTTTAGTTTACGACGTACGAGTACGGGTTCTAGAGTGGAGGCCGCGAATTGGCAAACGTGGGGTAGTACGATCCCCGCCAGATGGATCAATGACCTGGAAGTGACCTGAAGTCGCAGGGAAGGACTGGATACGGAAGGTGCAGGGCCGTGTTTTGTGGCGTAAATTGGGAAAGGAAAGCTTACCCCCAACAGTAAACAGCAATAGGCTGATTTGATTAATTGATGATGGCTTTCCTCCAAAGATATCCAAAACATTCTACTCTTTCATCGTTCTACTAAAAAAAAGTGTTCTGTTTATTATAAGATAGTACATTGTGTGGGCTAGTCCTGGGGACATACTCCTAACGAGTAGGGCATAGTTCTTCGAATACACAGGTGCAAAAGGGGTCCATACTGTTTAATCAGTCGGCAGTATAACCGCCTGCCGCGCTTGAGGTCCTGGGTTCGATTCCCGGGTCGATCCAAATATTTGTGTGATCCACAAATGTTCGTTTCGGAGTTGGGTGTTTTCTATGTATAATATGTATGTATTTAGAAATATATAAGTATCTATCTATCTGTCGTCTAGATCCCATAGCACAAGCTTATAAGTATTAGCTTAATTTGGGCTAGATGATGTTGTGTGGAAATGTCCACAAATATATTTTGTCCAACATACCGAAGTGGTCAATAGCTCGCAGCAATGTGAGTAAGGATTCTGCACAAAATTTTCTTTCGGGCATTTCTTTGACCTATGTCACTGACTAAGGTCATCCTATGGATGTTAAGTGACGACTATTGCAACGTCAATGTAAAATGATTTGACGTCGAAGAAATCGTTTGGGCACAACTAATGGATACGGGGAAGAAGCTATGACGTACATTAAGAAGCGTGCGATCTCATTTTGAAGACTCATAAATTCGGAAATAACATTATACTTGTAATATTAGCATAGCATATAATATTAGCGTGTTATATAACAACATTAGCTTCGAAAACATATTGAAATCTACACCCACCGAATTCTATACGATATTATCGTCAACATACCGAGAAATAATGAATATGGGCAAAGCGTCGATATGTATTCAATACAGTATGGCGCCAAAGGAGGCATGATTGGATTAAATGGATGAGAACTCTGTTACGCTTACCATATTACGTTAATACTAAAATCGCTTGTAAAAACGGATGCTAACCAGACTATATAATTTTTGTGAATAGCTTTGACAAGGGGACAGTCTGTAATTCGATGTTATAAACTACAGGCACATGAACTAAATTACTCTGTGACAATTCAAGTTTAGAATGATGCTACTATGGCCAGTCCTTGGATGGGTGACAATCCATGTGACCACTTTGTGACATTTATTTGAGCATTTCCGTGCTTCGGAAGGCACGTTAAAGCCGTTGGTCCCGGTTGCTAGTAAAATGGCAGTCGTTAAGCCAAGCTGAAGGCCTTTCTGGGCGGCTTGAAAAATTTCAACAGCAGGCAGTCACAACCTGCGCCTGTCCGTATCAACACGGCAATACGGCTCACGACCTATTACGTGGGACAAAATCTCAAAGGTGAAATGTGGGCATGTAATATGCCTCTGTCTACCCCTTCTGGGATAAAAGGCGTGATCATATGTATGTACTATGTCCGAAAATTGCGCACAGCCGCTGTCCCTTTTGAGGTAATTTTCTCTTGTTTATTCAGCTGATACTTTTAAGCAATCTTTATCTACAGCTGCGTAGGCATGCATACACTCATTTGCAAAAAAACGGGCACCTAAGCAATGAACCATTTCAAATGTTAATATTGCTTTGTTTGATAACACAGGCCTGCAAAATGAGGGTCATAACTTCCTCTCTGGAATTTGATAGCTGATTCTAGGGTATTTTGGTGCGCTGATTACGAATATGTACTTAGATTTTCTCCATCACCTCCAGATTTTTCGAAAAAGGCACAGTTAGAAAATAGAAAAAAAGACCCACGTTTTTTCATAAAAAATATATATTTAAAAAAGTACATTACCTTTAACTTATAAAACGACTAAAATATAACAATAACTTGTTACTAGTCTAAATTACACGTAAATTTAATTTGTGGAACCCGGTTCTTTTTTCCTGGAACCTTCGGTTGTGCGATTTTCGCTTAAATTTCCAGTTTGGATCGTCGCGCTTCAATAAACAACAATAATCCGCCATCATGTTAGTATTCCATCTTCCACGATATCAGACCTCAAGCTCTTTCAAATCTTGGTAAAATCTTTCGCCTTGTTCTTTGCTAACGGCTGCTAAATTTTCTGGGAAGTAATCAATGTGCGAATTTAGGAAATGATGTTTAGTGCTTGTTTATGTCCCTTTTATTTTAGAATTGTATCCAGTTATGTCACAACAAGAAAAGTAGCCATCATTATCATGGTCTTTAGCCTCTCTTCATAGCATAGGTGAAACGATTTTGAAGCTATTTTTCTGGCCTTTAAAAACCCTTGCGAAATTGTAATAAACAAGTCGAACAAAGTTTATGAGGTGTCGAAGTTTTGTCTTGGTTACTTAATACGTGTCCAAAATAACTTTTGTGCTGCTTTCATTGTTTTATCACCATAAAATTTCGGGAGATATTACAAAAACAATTCGTAGAATTTAAACACCTTCGCAATGACATTTTAAAGTTCATGTTTCGAGATTCAACTGTTAATTTTCTAAATCAGTTTGGGTACTTATACAAAATCCCTTTGGTTTATCTTTATTACACCCTTTTCTAATAATATTTACAAAAAATAGGTATCTAATATTACTACTAGGTAATTTTTTGATTTTATTACAAAATTAAGTCAAAACTACCCGTTTTTAACATGGTTAGGGCGAATTACTTGTACTTTTTATGTAGTAATTACCAAATTACTGATTTGCATGATTTTCTATGTCCCCTTACACTAATTTAATGCAATAAAATTTAAACTGAAGTAAGCTAATGACGTTTTAAAAATTTTAAAACATAGGCGCTCAGACATTTTAAAGTAAAATCTTAAATATTCAATATCAAAAAATCCTGACGTGTAGGATTTTTTTTATTATTTTTCTCGTAATCAGCACATCAGAAACTATAGAAAATGTTACTCAGATTTCAAAGAGGAAAACCATTGCAGACCTGTGTAATTATAGTTTTATCCTCACAATTTGGTAAATTATAATAAGAAAATAATCGTTTTCATCAGTATTTCATAAAATTTTGTTACAATTTATGGGAAATAATGCTAAACCTCGCTAGTAGTGTATGTTCGCTAGTAGTGCATATGCTCATGAAGTAAAAATAAAAAAGTTTTTTTGTTTGTTTTTCTTTAATAAAGTAAAAGCAGATAAATGTTTAGTATCGAGTGTGACCCCCTCTAGCTAAAATCACAGCTTGAATTCGTCTGGGCATGCTAGCGATTATATCCCGGATACTTGCTTGCGGAATACGTTCCCACTCCGCAGTAATCACATTCTTCAGCTCTCTGATGGTCTACGGAGCCGGGTGTACTGATCTCACACGCCGTTTTAGAACGTCCCAGATATGTTCTATGGGATTGAGGTCGGGACTTCGAGTTGGCCAATCCAAACGACGAATGCCGACCTCTTGCACATACGCATTAACATCGCGGGATCGGTGGGCGCGAGCATTGTCGTCCATAAAAATCGAGTCTTGACCTAGAGCGGCCAATGCGGGTTGTGCATGAGGAATTAGAACTTCCGTTATGTATCGATGCCCAGTCAGTGAGCCGTTTTCAATGAAGACTAACACTGTACGTTCCATTGAATTTATTCCTGCCCAAAACATAACAGAGCCCCCACCATAAGGTGTGATTTCTTTGAAACATGCATCTGCAAAGCGCTCTCCTTGTCTTCTTAGCACTCGCCGACGTCGATCTTCACCGAACAGAGATATCCTGGCTTCATCAGAGAACAAAACCCTATTCCAATCTTCTTGAGTCCATGATTCACAATTTCTAGCGAACCTAAGCCTTTGAACTCTGTGCTCACGGAGTAATTTGGGGCCGCGGGCCGGGCGGTGACTGCGTATATTGGCAGCGAGAAGCCTCCTCCTGACCGTCCATAGACTAATATGCACATTTCTTACTTCTTGGAGGTTGTTCTTAAGATCCACATACGAAGATTTGCGATTTCTCAATGCGCGACTCACAAGAAAACGAAGTACAAGGTTTTCTTCCAGAACCAGGCCTTCTCTCGACGGAACCAGTCTCCTGATATCGCTGCCAGGTCCTTTGGACCGACGAGCGACTAACATTTAGCCTCCTAGCCACGAAACATTGGCTGCAACCCTCTTCAAGCAGCGCGATAATTTTGGTAGCTTTTACCACTTTATCTACCATTTTTGATACAGCCAAACAGCAATAAATAAAGCTTTGACAGTCAAGGATATGAAATTAATCGATAAAAATTGAATAAAAGTTGTGAAAGTCGATGTTAACTTCTGGAACTTCGCGCCAAAAATGTAGGATAAAAAGGGGTTTTCTGTAAAAATGAGCATCAAATGAAAATTTGAATTTAGAACGTACTTTTTTAATTACCACGGCATTTTTAAAACCGGCCACTAACGTGTACAAACGATTGAAACCTTTTTGGTATTGTATCTTTTTAAAGATGAATGAAAATCAAAACCGCCCGTTTTTTTTGCAAATGAGTGTATAATACAAACATGGAAAAAATATTTAATTTTAAATTAAATTCTGGATGAATTCACAGGGTAATTCTTATTACGCAACTGGTTTCGAAACTAGGTTTCGAATGTGGCCTAAGGAATGTTTTCATAGGCTATAAGTATGATAGGCAATAGTAGGGTTAGGTTGTCGGTTGATCTGGCTGGAAAGCGTCTAAACTTAAAGTAGCCACTCTTATAATTCATCGGCTCCATTGTCCATCGATTCTTTAGCAGTAACGGGCGAGCTTATTGCAATGTGTTTACTTTGTGAGCAAAGTTGACGGTTGACCTAGTTTTTGAGTTTGTTCTTCAAAGATACTACAAGAAAGCTCTGTTCATAATCCTTTGGATTTTGGACATTGGATTAAACTCATTGTACACGTCTCCGTAGGTCATGACTGGTAGATCACGACAGTTTTGGGCAGGTTCGGAGAAAACTCGACTCAGTTTGCTAAACGTCACCCAACCCGATTCATGTAGCGCTTTTTATTTAAGTTCTTTTTGCCAAGCTCTAGAAATTGACAATATTCATGAGCATCTTTCGAGGTGTAAAACATACGTATTAAGAAATTCAGGAAAAAAACCTTGAGAATGACACCATGATTGTAAGCCGTAATCAATTAATCAAATCAGCCTAGATAGTTATAATACCACATATTTTTAATACCACATAGTTCAAATACCACAGCTGGACGTTGACCTTAATTTCCGTATCATATCATAATGGGAGGATGGTAGATCTTTACTAGTAGATTGTACCAAGCTGGCCAGACGGGTTGGTTTTGTTTCGAGTTTTCCCTTCCATTCGTCATGCCCTCATCCTAAAGTCAGTAGGTGCACCACTTGCAGGAAATACTAGCTTGACCCTCGAAGATCTCGGAAGGGTTCATTTAACACAATATTATATTACTATAACCGTTAGCGTGTAACGTAACTATTATAAATGACAGATTGATATATCAAATCAAACTGAAGCATATAAAACTGAAACTATTTCGTTTCCCAATTTCCGTATTAACACCTGTGTAGAAAGAATAAAAGAGTCCTTCAATATCGCAATTTAAACAGTAGAACGCAGCTGTGCGCTTGAAGCTTACAACGACATTCAGTTTTAAAAGTACATTTTAAATGTTACGAGCATTTTCTTTAGCAAGTATTTCTTATCAAAAAGAAAGAGCACTATAATATAACCATTTCTTTCTATGTACAATTTGATCAAGGGACTCTATTCTCAGTTCATTCTGAATCACCCTTCTTTTTCTCCATACGGCCCAGGATACAGATTCACCTTCATGCAAACTCATAGAAATTATTCAAAAGATACAATGGATTTTCGGCTTTACAGACGAAAGATTAGGTTAGATACCTAATATTTCGTCTGTAGGCCAAATAAATTAATAATCAAGCATAACATACCTCTTTCACCAACGAAAATATCATCAATATCCACGAGTATCCATCTGTCGAGGCTCAGGCTAAGCTGGCCGTGGCTGAGGTAGCTAAGTGCGTCGAGGAAGAGTATTCTGTGCAACCAGAATTGTAGACCCGAGCCGAACAGCACGCGTTGGACACCATCCAAACGGCCGTGGTCTTGTATCACAGTAGCGAGCGGCATACGTTCTTCTGTAAACATTGTCATTATTTAGAATAGTTTTCTATTGACTTCAAATATGTGTTTTAATCAGCTAGATGTGTTTAATGGTAGGATATGTAGAAACTACGAAATATGTATTTGGTTCGCTCAAAGTTACTGAAATCGGATACATTAAGATTGGAGGGTGCTACCCTCCAATCTCGGTAGTGCGATAAAGACCAAGTGGCAATCATTCATGCATAATCCAGTTATGAATATGGAGCAAGTAATTGCAAGAATAGCTTCTTTAGTTTGTAACGTATTATAATTACTTAAAAGCTAAAACGTATGGCATAAATGTATTTGTTATTTCCTATGTCGTTTGAAGCCATCTATACCAATATTATAAAGAGGAAAGATTTGTTTTTTGATTGTTTTTGTAACGAATAGGCTCCGGAACTACTGGACCGATTTGAAAAATTCTGTCACTGTTGGAAAGCTACACTCTGCTTGCTCAAGCTTGCGGTGAACATGGGCTATATTTTATTCCCGTATTCCCACGGGAACGGGAACTACGCGGGTGAAACCGCGTGACGTCCGCTAGTCATATTATATTTTTAAACATCCTTCTATTAACAGCATGTGATTATTTTTATACAAATTGTATAATGGAGTAGTTCCAAGATATTATTGTTTCATTTTAATATCTTACTAATATTATAAATGCGAAAGTTTGTGAGTGTGGATGTTTGTTACTCTTTCACGCTCAAACCGCTGAACGGATCGGGCTGAAATTTGGTACAGAGATACATTATAGTCTGGAATAACACATAGGCTACCTTTTATCCTGGGAATAACTTCCCGCGGGAACAAATTTTACGCGAGCGAAGCTGCGGGCATCAGCTAGTTAGAAATATTGAAGGGCTGGATCGAAATATCGAAGAGGACCAGGTACTACAATATAAAATAAATCTAATCCTTGTTTTAAATATTTGGTTCACTTCACAGTAAAGAAATCATATTATTATAAAGCAAAACATTTAAGCTCAAATTTTAAACACCTTTTAAATTATAAACGTTTATAGAGTATC
Organism: Miltochrista miniata; assembly: GCA_933228765.1. Lineage (NCBI taxonomy): Eukaryota > Metazoa > Arthropoda > Insecta > Lepidoptera > Erebidae > Miltochrista > Miltochrista miniata. The sequence continues at coordinate 28,892,359 of OW121752.1, read as the reverse complement.
CTCCAACGCAGTGCAGAGTTTAGAATTTTCTGTTCTTAAAATACCTTTTCTTTTATTTCTATGTCTATGAAGAATATTGCGGTAAAGAGTGTATCTACTCTTTGATTTAGGTACTATTAAATATCATTACATAGTATAAAACAAAGTCGCTTTTTCTGTCCCTATGTCCCTTTGTATGCTTAAATCTTTAAAACTACGCAACGGATTTTGATGCGGTTTTTTTTAATAGATAGAGTGATTCAAGAGGAAGGTTTTTATGAACAATAACATCCATTCTCTATGGCTGACAATTTGACGAGACAGTAAACAAACAGTAAGTAATATTAGTAGGAAGATTACTTTCAGGAATCCGTCGTCACTAAAACTTTACACATTTTATAATCCCGAAACGACCTGGTTAAACAGGCCAACAACACAAATAATCCCACAACAAACAATTCCGTAAAAGAACATTCTAGATATATCTACTTAATTTACGTGCTTCTAATTGAATTAAACAAAGACTACAGAGCTGATAAACACAACTAAGTTTTTGCGTCGCGTGACAGTAAAGTTAGAATGCAAGTTACGATCAGTCACTAGGTCTTTGGTCAACTATTAGTGCAAGTTTGCAACATAGTAACTTGAAAATACTAACTAGGACACAACAGTGAGCAATAACTTCAGGTTCTCGAACTTAAAAGAGAAGTAAGTTTGTTATATGCGAGTATTCGAAGCGTACATTCCATTTTCGATATGGAAATTTGGTGTGTGGTAAAGCTGTGGGAAATATCTAGTGGGTACCGGAAAGATTTTATCGCGTCGAAAGTTACTAACAATTTTCTTTAACGTGAGGGAATATCCTTCATGGATACTATGTCGGACTCCTAACGACTAAAAAAACCTCACGTAACGCTCAACAGTCTACGGTTGAGAGCCCCGGTTAAGCCCTCGAAGGTGTGTCCAAGGACTCCCAACAGACCTACGGCTAGGCAAGGGGAGTTCGGGTGCTATCCCACGTCTTAGGGGGGGGGGGGGGGGGGTGTTACTAAGTATTCTAGGCCTAATTATGGTAAGTAAATATCAATGAAATTGAAACTCGCACTTATTTCCAGATATTTTTTACAAAGGTTGATAATACAACAGTTTTGATTTTCTAAATGCTGTATAATGTAGTATGAAAGTTAACTGTACACAAATCTTTCCTAGCGAGACTTGCAACTACTGCAGCGAGGTCTTTATAAAGCTTGGTACTGAACCAAATAATTACCAAATGCCAAACCAACGAGACTTTTGCAGGTTGCATTCAGCACGTCATTCTCTGGGCATGGAATCCAGTTGGATTAGTTGCAAAGGAAGCGAGTGTCGTATGAACTCCCATTCCCTTTAAGGACGCCGTACCGCGTATGCCTATGTCATGGTCTTGTCCGTCAGTATCAAGATGCACCATTTGCGTGTGCGTACTCCTGGCGGAAAAGTGTCGATTTTTTAAATTCTAGATATGCAGAAAATTAGCGTAAGAGTCCGTGTAAATGTGTATCGTAAATAGAAATTTGTGTATCCAGCCATTGTGAAGATATTCTTGAAAAACTGATTTCGCCAGGAGTACGTTCGAAACGTCAGCCCAGCGGAACTTTTTCTTTTTTTGCAAAAAGAAAAGGCTCATTAGATAGCTTGGTGCGAGCTGTAAATGTGTATGTATAAATGAAATTTGTGTATCATGATATCACGGAGTAATTCAGGTTTCCGCTGGGAGTACGTTTGACGATATCGTAATTATCATATACAGAGACTTGGTACAGTGTTGAGTTTACTCATGTACGTTGCTGTGAATTTGCTTATAATCTGTGTTAAAGCAGAAATTAAAAATAATATCCCACTCAAAAGATATAGACATATAGGTAAAATCAGGTTATTAACCTCTAGTGCCTAAAATAGGAACCTTACAGCCAAACTTGTAACGTTAATTTGTATCTAATCAAAGTCTACACTCTTCAACCGAGTTTCATTAATATCTTCTTAGTAATTACAGAGTAATCACAAAATTTGTCGCAGTCAGCCCATTGTTTTATATGACCTTTCTTGTCAATGTTCTTAGAAAATAAACACAACAAACTATATTGCAATATTCTGTGTATTTATTCAACTACTCAAATTTAAAAATTCAGCTCATTACATTCGGTATTTAACAAAATATATGAAAAATACCATCTACAGCCGGAATCGATGGAAAACACGGGTAAACCAACCAAATTGAAATGACGTCAAAAAGCGGCCGCGCAGTACATGAAGGTACATTTCTAAATTTGTAGCATAGCATCAGTTTTAATTTAGTACAGGTAGATACAAAAGTCTTGTAAAAAAGTAGTATTTTTTTATTAAGTAGGTACTAATGATTCGTACATAATATATACACATCTTCATCATCTCAGACTCTTTGACACTCGCTTGCTGACTAGGCCTGGCCTCCGCCATAGCTGCAATTTTACTGAAAACAGGACCAAACGGCTTAACCTGCTTTCCGAAGCACGGAGACTCACGTAAATGAAATAAATAGCTTTACATGAGACAGACGGTGTCATTAAGTCAACTACAATTTGATACGGTTATCTTTTATGCAATGTACGGGTACCTACTGTATTAGAATTATACTAGCTGACATAACTTCGTGTTAGAAAATACCAATACTGAGACTATTTATTTCTGTAATCAATCGATTCTTATGTTCTTTTTATAAACCTGTTAGATCGAGTGATCCATTGGTTTAGCTAAGGGGAAAGCTTTGCTAGACGGATCCTGTAGTTAAATGGTCTAAGGTTTTATGTTGTATCGAACCCTAACATTATTATTTGGAATTGTTCATCATTGCTAAGTTACCTAGTTTTGAATAATATTGTGGAATTAAATGGTATTGTCTATTGAGCAGCTTCTGGGGAAGAATGTATAATGGCGTGTGAGATTATTGTGAGCTCTCTTCATTCATACTGATCGGTTAGCTAGGGTGTAACTCTGCTCAAATAAATGCAGATGTAAAAGTTATATTGCAAGTTTTATTTTATTTTTGAAATGTACTACCTATTTGACAATTTGTTAGCGTCACATGAAAGCGAGAGAGAGGTTTGGTAGTTATATTTTAATATATTTTATTTCATAGCAAGTACATAAAACACAAACTCCAGAACATTTGTGTATCACACACAAATATTTGTTCCTACCCAGGAATCGAACGTAGGACCGAGGACCGAGAGGAGGAATTATTTTATTCCGTACCATTCAACTGCATAGCTTGAACTGATACTATGCGTCCAAACGGAAGGATCGTCAATGGTAGGTTCTGGGTCTTTCCAGGTGCGTTTTTACTTGGAATAAAACCGCAGTAACCGCAAGTGCGGCCTCAGCTTTAGTCTGTAAGACTTATTTTGAAGAAAGTCATTGTCTTCTAGATTACAAACCTTATTTATACTGTTGATTGATGGCTGTTGGTAAAACTGGCCACACAGTTTTTAGGGTTCCGAACCAAAATTATAAAAACGGGACCCTATTCATGAGACTTCGCCGTCCGTCTGTCTGTCTGTCTGTCCGACATGAGGCTTTCTCGGGAACCGTGACAACAAGAGAGCTGAAATTTTCACAGATGATATATTTTTGTTGACACTATAACAACAAATAATTAAATCCTATCTCGGGAACCGTGACAATTAGAGAGCTGAAATTTTAACAGATGATATATTTTTGTTGACACTATAACAACAAATACTTAAATCCTATCTCGGGAACTGTGACAATTAGAGAGCTGAAATTTTAACAGATGATATATTTTTGTTGACGCTATAACAACAAATACTTAAATCCTATCTCGGGAACCGTGACAATTAGAGAGCTGAAATTTTAACAGATGATATATTTTTGTTGACACTATAACAACAAATACTTAAATCCTATCTCGGGAACCGTGACAATTAGAGAGCTGAAATTTTAACAGATGATATATTTTTGTTGACGCTATAACAACAAATACTTAAATTCTATCTCGGGAACCGTGACAATAAGAGAGCTGAAATTTTAACAGATGATATATTTTTGTTGACGCTATAACAACAAATACTTAAATACTATCTCGGAAACCGTGACAATACAATAACCTGTTAGTACTGCGTGTGTAATTTATTAGAAATCATATTATATTTTCATGCCTGGTACTAGTTAAACTGTAGGTAAATTCAACTTCTGTTAAATATTGAAATGACTAAGAAACGAAATAAAACAGAAATAGTAGGTATTAGAAAAAATATTTGAATTTTTTTACTTATCTTAAATATCACAATACTGTACTGTACGTCTATGCTTAGCATCGCAAGAGTAGGCTTTTGTTATTTCGCTACATTCATATGCAGTAATGGTGACTACTGTGTTTGGCTTTGGTTAGTATTCGTTGCAAAAAAGTTTTATGCTTAAAGCATATAAAGTAAACGTAGCAAGTACTGCATAAACTTCTAGCATTATGTTTAATGCTTTAGATCCTTTTAGTAAAAGTACCTAACATTTAGGTGCAAGAATTGAGTTTCATGTTAAATAAAAAACATGTTTTTGATAAGAATAAACTTGTAAATATATTTTTAACGTATACCTAGAATATAATATCCTTAAGATGTAATTTTTGTTAAAAAGTGAAAATCCCAAGAAATGGCGATTACTGCAAGTACGAAGCAGGGCAGATGTGTACCTACTCGTAGGCCTAATTGTGTATTCAGTGCGTCCACTTTAAAACGTCAAAGAGTTTCGTTTTCTTGCTCTTTCTTATTTAAATGTCGATTATTCATAAAAGTATTAATTGTAATAGAAAGTTAATATGGGAATTGTATATTCTCTTTGCTATTTTTTAAGCGATAGTACACGATGTCAAACCAAATAAACGTACAATACTGGCAATTTAAAGACGTAGCTCTATGTACTGCGCGGCCGCTTTTTGACATCATTTCAATTTGGTTGGTTTACTCGTGTTTTGCATCGATTCCGGCTGTAGATGGTATTTTTCTTATATTTTGTCAAATACTGAATGTAACAAGCTGAATTTTTAAATTTAAGTAGTTGAATAAATACACAAAATATTGCAATATAGTTTGTTGTGTTTATTTTCTAAGAACATTGACAACAAAGGTCATATAAAACAATGGGCTGATTGCGACAAATTTAGTGATTACTCTGTAATTACTAAGAAGATATTAATGAAACTCGGTTGAAGAGTGTAGACTTTGATTAGATACAAATTAACGTTACAAGTTTGGCTGTAAGGTTCCTATTTTAGGCACTAGAGGTTAATAACCTGATTTTACCTACATGTCTATATCTTTTGAGTGGGATATTATTTTTAATTTCTGCTTTAACACAGATTATAAGCAAATTCATAGCAACGTACATGAGTAAACTCAACACTGTACCAAGTCTCTGTATATGATAATTACGATATCGTCAAACGTACTCCCAGCGGAAACCTGAATTACTCCGCGATATCATGATACACAAATTTCATTTATACATACACATTTACAGCTCGCACCAAGCTACCTAAAGAGCCTTTTCTTTTTGCAAAAAAAGAAAAAGTTCCGCTGGGCTGACGTTTCGAACGTACTCCTGGCGGAATCAGTTTTTCAAGAATATCTTCACAATGGCTGGATACACAAATTTCTATTAACGATACACATTTACACGGACTCTTACGCTAATTTTCTGCATATCTAGAATTAAAAAAATCGACACTTTTCCGCCAGGAGTACGCACACCCATTTGCAGGTTAAATTCACTTTGACACAATTCGATTTTGGGTGGGAGCCCTTACACCTTACACTGATTCAATCTTCTAACATAAAAGAACCTCTTTCATCAGCTTTTAAGTTTAATTTAAAATTAAACGTTAAGTTATTTAGCTTTCGCTTTACATTCTATTCAAATTTCTTTAAAGCATTAAATGGATTTTCATAATGGAGGTCTATCAAAAGCTAAACCTTATCATAACAAACTTTGTCCTAGTATATACAAAGGTTGTTTGAATAGGATTTTATTCAAATTAGAGATTTGTTAGTCAAATTATGTGCTCGCTTAGGTCATAAAGCTGCAGCTCTACATTTATTGTGTGTTTAGATTCAAAATTTATGTAGAAAACATTTTATAAAATGATTTGTAGATGGGTATCAAAATGGTGGTAGTGGTATGGTTTTTATCAATGTTGGTACCAGCGATCGGGAAACACATCTGCACAAGTCACTAGTACTATTTTACGCACCACGCTCATATTCAAAACGTTTGCTAACATTATCATGACAATTTGAGTATTACATTCGTGCTAAAAGGGAAATTACGTAATATCATATTACAAATACAGACCGAAATATTATTAAACCAACTCGACGATCTTCAATATTAATTTCCAGTAAAAACCTTTATTAATTGCGATATTAATATAGGTACAGGTAGGCCAAATTACTGTACGGATTATGGAATTCCTTCCATTAATTACAATAGGATGTAGTGATGGATATATTATTAATTGATGTTATTCGAAATTACTGTAACACGAGACGGATATGGATTAAGTATGTTCCATTACTATTCTATGTTAAATTGATTTTGGTATGAGAGTGTGTATGCGATGTGGAAATATTTTCACCAAATTTGAAACTGTAGTAAGTACATTCAGCCCCAATAATGTAGACGGATCATCCAGTAAAAAAATATGTAAACTATTTTGAAAGTAAAAACAGTCTCTCGTTTAAATAAAGACATGTGCAGTAGACCACCAATTTGAGCACCACTGTTAATAGTCTTGCGGACATTGAGAGTAGCTCTCAGTTCGCTAGGTGAATAATGAAGCGCTCGTGGCCCCGCGGACTCAGTGTTCTGTAAACGATCACTGCAGTAAGCCACATTTACTATGGCCGGATATGGATGGGTGACCACCACGTGGACCACTTTGTGACATTTATTTACGAGCGTTTCCGTGCTTCGGAAGGCACGATAAGCCGTTGGTCCCGGTTGTCAGTAAAATGACAGTCGTTAAGCCAAGTTGAAGGCCTTACGGGCGGCTTGAAAAATTTCAACTGTGGGTCGTCACAACCTGCGCCCGGGTCGGCAGCGCGTGTGTAGCGCCTCTGGTGTTGCAAAACGTCTATAGGCTACGGTTACCAACCTTCCGGTGGGCCGTAAGCTTGTCTGCCACCTAAGTAGTATAAAAAAAAAAAATAGGTGTCGCAATGGCATTCCATCAGACGCTCTATACTCTGTAAAATATAGCTCGATCTCTGTGACAGTTCTACAAACATAAACAAGAATAGACTTTATGTCAACGGCATAAAGCTTTTGTGTTTGAAATGCAGAGAGTGAGAACACAGAGGCGCAAACTGTAAATAACCTTTGAAATAAAAGTTAATTTTGTTTATGTTAATATAACAGTCACAGAGATCAAGTTATATTTTACAAAGTATAGGTTATTTTGGCGATATAAACATTAAAAAAAACCTGAAAATATCGGACTTATGCTACTCATCTTACCTTCCGCCCCGTACTCGTTCTGTCTAAGCGCCCAGGCGACTGGTTCGTAGGTGGTGCTGTTCGCTCGGAACACGGTCCAGTGGTCTCCAGGAAGCGATCCGTATGCTGTCTCTCCTGCCCGTGCGAGTCTTAGCACAGGTGACGCTGAATTTAGTGTTGCGTCCTAGAGGACAATGAAATGACATTCTGTAGATTGTTCTAAAATTACGTCAAGTACCTATTCTACAATGATTCAGTGTATTTATAGATTTCTAAAAGAAATTTTGGTATTATATTCTATTGTGAAATGCAATTATCTATAATTAAATTAATGAAATTTTGTTTCTCTACTACGTTAACGTCCCACCTACAGTTAATGATTCTTATTTAGAAACTGATTTTAAATTCAATTAACGTATTACGTAGTAGGTACCTATTCTTCGAAATGGTACTAAATATAGGCCCTTTTGTAAATAAATGATGTTTGTGCTATTTTGTATTTGTGACTACAGTTTTAATTTAAATGTTGGCAGAAGGAGCAATAATATAATTAGTAACATAGAAGACATAGCAGAAAAAAACATTATTTTAGTTTACTTTTAAAAATGTTCACTTTATTTACTTCGTAAGCCACTCAATTGCAGTACAGTCAAGCCGACATATTTTTTTTTATTTTTTTTTTTACGGACATTTCACACAACGCTATCTGATCCCAAAGTAAGCTAGGAATAGCCTGCCTGTGTTATGGGTATCAGACCACGGATATTAATACTTACTTAATATACATAGTTAATATACATAGAAACACCCAGACTCTTGAGACAAACATTTAGGGGTCACACAAATATAGTCTCCGGTGGGAATCGAACCCACGACCTCCAGCGCCGCAGGCGGTATCACTACCGACTGCGCCACAGAGGCAGTCAACAAAAAGTTTAAAAACAAAGTGTGAAATACATGCATGCCCTTTCCAACTATGACCCCGTACTTCCTAAAGCATTCAACAGTAATGTATTAGAATCCCATGGGTCGTCCTAAGAGGTTACTAAACAGAATGTCTGCATGTATATCTACGTTGTACTCTTAAACCACTCGTCAAATAGCTGTGAATGTTTGGTATGTTAATGTGCGCATTACGAAAAAGGTAATAAATATCAACAAGAAAGTAAAAGTTATTGAGAAGATGCCGTTAGCTAGTTCATGATCATAGACTAGTGGGACCAATAATTTATGCTCTGGCGTGCCAGAATTGCTTGGAATTTCTTACGAAAAATATGTTTTATTAAACCTTCCATTCTTTCAATACTTTTTATTTACTTTTCTCAATGTCTCGACCGCATCGTTTTACAGAACTGCTAAATTTGTACGCACAAATTAAAATTCACACCATACGTTGTCTACCAGAAATCAAATTGTACAAATTATAAGAAAAGTTTTATGATGAAATTTACACTTTTTCGAGATACAGCCTCTATGTGTAACATACCTATTTGATTTTGCATGATTATATGAAAGCTAAATGAGTTTCACAAAACTATGCAACAATTATTTATAGGCAAACATTTGAAATAAAAACTCTTTGTCATTTATTAGGTCCTTACAAAATCTCTAATTTTTGAAGATATTTTTAAATTTGGAGCTAATTTGGTATCGAATCTGCGTAAAATGTGGTCATTTTGTTTCATTCATGGACTACCAAAATCCATCTTTACTCCCCACAGTTCTATGAAAATTTGCGACTCACACACTTACAACTTACAACTTAACATAATTCAAGGATTCCTTTGAATGTAAGGGTCATTCTAAACTGGCGTGTTTGCTTGGTCACAAAGGAGCTTGAAGATTACCTATGGATATTGTAGGATAATTCAGTCCACGCCGTAGGCGGGAAACGAAGTTGCGAGGGTCAGCTATTAAAAATAAAAACAAAATTGTTATTCTGCTTTCATGATGGAGTACGTTTTTGTGATTTCTATGTCACGTGATTAGCGCCGTAAATAACTACTAAATCAAAATTAACTAGAAGACTCTGAAGAAGAATATGATAACCTCGAATTTATTAACACCACGGAGCACTCCCGTAATTTTGAAGACGACGACATGGAAAAGGATGATCCCATAATGCTATAATTTTAATTGTAAACCATTGTGATTCTACCTGTACAATTTTTTATCTATACATATAATGAAACTGTAGAGGGTCGGGAGTCTGTACATGGAAGATAGTTTGAAAATTTTAATTGGAGGGCGTTCTCTAATCGATACTAAAGCCGAAAATGTAATTTTAACTTTTCATGTCTGTCTGTCTGTCTGGCTGTATCCCTAGTAAGTATCACGCCGGAACTACTGAACCGATTTGAATGATACTTAGGATATCTTTGATCCCAAAGTATTGCGCGGTTCCTACGGGAGAGGGGATTAAAGATAAAATGGTTTTTCAGTTGAATTTCTCAACGCGTGATGCGGTTTCAAATATTTTTTTAGTATTGAAAAGGGAGTAGGTACTTTAAGGATTTTTCGACCCAAGTTTCAAGATTGAAGGGTTTGTAGTTCAGAAATAAGAGGCATCTCAACTTTCGCCGAACCTAGAATTCAAGGGTTCCTTTGAATGAGAGGGTAAATTTATAAAAAGAGCTTAATTAATTGGGGCTGTTGTAAAATAATTCAGTCCGCGCCGAAGGCGTGGACTGCTTGGTTTTGGAATGGCCTTAGTCTTTAGGCTCTTTTACGATTGAGCAAACAGGGCCGTTTCACACGGTGCTTGACAAGTCTGATGAAGAACTAGGTCTCCATCCTTTCGTGCTCATTATGTGACGTAAACGGGTCAGCTAGTTCAAAATAAATATCAAAAAGCACTCAAGATCAAAGTGACTGTTTATGACCCTTTTTGACAGTAAATGACCGTTTTTGACCAATTTGACCGTAAATGACAGTCAGTCAAATTCAGTCACTTTGGTCATTTTCATCTCTATTTGGAATAGTCTGCTTCTCTCTATATTGTTTCACTATGACTGTTTAGCTAGATAAGTGATCAAAACGTGTCATATACTTTTCGGTAATAAAAAGTTTTATTTTAAAAAAAATAATTTAATTTAGGTAGTTTAGAAGTTAGAGGACACGCATTTTTCCACTTTAAGAATCTTAATGCGATTTACAGAATACATCTAGTTACCAAGTTTCAATATCATAGGCCATATAGTTTCGGAGAAAAGTGGCTGTGACACACGGACGGACAGACAGACGGACAGACAGACAGACAGACAGACAGACAGACATGACGAATCTATAAGGGTTCCGTTTTTGCCATTTGGCTACGAAACCCTAAAAACAAAGTGTAAAATACATGCATTCTCTTTCCAACTAAGACCCCGCACTTCCTAAAGCATTCAACGTTATGTAGGTATTCGAATCCCATAGGCCGTCCTAAGAGGTTACTAAACAGAATGTCTGCATGTATATCTACGTTGTACTCTTAAACCACTCGTCAAATAGCTGTGAATGTTTGGTATGTTAATGTGCGCATTACGAAAAAGGTAATAAATATCAACAAGAAAGTAAAAGTTATTGAGAAGATGCCGTTAGCTAGTTCATGATCATAGACTAGTGGGACCAATAATTTATGCTCTGGCGTGCCAGAATTGCTTGGAATTTCTTACGAAAAATATGTTTTATTAAACCTTCCATTCTTTCAATACTTTTTATTTACTTTTCTCAATGTCTCGACCGCATCGTTTTACAGAACTGCTAAATTTCTACGCACAAATTAAAATTCACACCATACGTTGTCTACCAGAAATCAAATTGTACAAATTATAAGAAAAGTTTTATGATGAAATTTACACTTTTTCGAGATACAGCCTCTATGTGTAACATACCTATTTGATTTTGCATGATTATATGAAAGCTAAATGAGTTTCACAAAACTATGCAACAATTATTTATAGGCAAACATTTGAAATAAAAACTCTTTGTCATTTATTAGGTCCTTACAAAATCTCTAATTTTTGAAGATATTTTTAAATTTGGAGCTAATTTGGTATCGAATCTGCGTAAAATGTGGTCATTTTGTTTCATTCATGGACTACCAAAATCCATCTTTACTCCCCACAGTTCTATGAAAATTTGCGACTCACACACTTACAACTTACAACTTAACATAATTCAAGGATTCCTTTGAATGTAAGGGTCATTCTAAACTGGCGTGTTTGATTGGTCACAAAGGAGCTTGAAGATTACCTATGGATATTGTAGGATAATTCAGTCCACGCCGTAGGCGGGAAACGAAGTTGCGAGGGTCAGCTATTAAAAATAAAAACAAAATTGTTATTCTGCTTTCGTGATGGAGTACGTTTTTGTGATTTCTATGTCACGTGATTAGCGCCGTAAATAACTACTAAATCAAAATTAACTAGAAGACTCTGAAGAAGAATATGATAACCTCGAATTTATTAACACCACGGAGCACTCCCGTAATTTTGAAGACGACGACATGGAAAAGGATGATCCCATAATGCTATAATTTTAATTGTAAACCATTGTGATTCTACCTGTACAATTTTTTATCTATACATATAATGAAACTGTAGAGGGTCGGGAGTCTGTACATGGAAGATAGTTTGAAAATTTTAATTGGAGGGCGTTCTCTAATCGATACTAAAGCCGAAAATGTAATTTTAACTTTTCATGTCTGTCTGTCTGTCTGGCTGTATCCCTAGTAAGTATCACGCCGGAACTACTGAACCGATTTGAATGATACTTAGGATATCTTTGATCCCAAAGTATTGCGCGGTTCCTACGGGAGAGGGGATTAAAGATAAAATGGTTTTTCAGTTGAATTTCTCAACGCGTGATGCGGTTTCAAATATTTTTTTAGTATTGAAAAGGGAGTAGGTACTTTAAGGATTTTTCGACCCAAGTTTCAAGATTGAAGGGTTTGTAGTTCAGAAATAAGAGGCATCTCAACTTTCGCCGAACCTAGAATTCAAGGGTTCCTTTGAATGAGAGGGTAAATTTATAAAAAGAGCTTAATTAATTGGGGCTGTTGTAAAATAATTCAGTCCGCGCCGAAGGCGTGGACTGCTTGGTTTTGGAATGGCCTTAGTCTTTAGGCTCTTTTACGATTGAGCAAACAGGGCCGTTTCACACGGTGCTTGACAAGTCTGATGAAGAACTAGGTCTCCATCCTTTCGTGCTCATTATGTGACGTAAACGGGTCAGCTAGTTCAAAATAAATATCAAAAAGCACTCAAGATCAAAGTGACTGTTTATGACCCTTTTTGACAGTAAATGACCGTTTTTGACCAATTTGACCGTAAATGACAGTCAGTCAAATTCAGTCACTTTGGTCATTTTCATCTCTATTTGGAATAGTCTGCTTCTCTCTATATTGTTTCACTATGACTGTTTAGCTAGATAAGTGATCAAAACGTGTCATATACTTTTCGGTAATAAAAAGTTTTATTTTAAAAAAAATAATTTAATTTAGGTAGTTTAGAAGTTAGAGGACACGCATTTTTCCACTTTAAGAATCTTAATGCGATTTACAGAATACATCTAGTTACCAAGTTTCAATATCATAGGCCATATAGTTTCGGAGAAAAGTGGCTGTGACACACGGACGGACAGACAGACGGACAGACAGACAGACAGACAGACAGACAGACATGACGAATCTATAAGGGTTCCGTTTTTGCCATTTGGCTACGAAACCCTAAAAACAAAGTGTAAAATACATGCATTCTCTTTCCAACTAAGACCCCGCACTTCCTAAAGCATTCAACGTTATGTAGGTATTCGAATCCCATAGGCCGTCCTAAGAGGTTACTAAACAGAATGTCTGCATGTATATCTACGTTGTACTCTTAAACCACTCGTCAAATAGCTGTGAATGTTTGGTATGTTAATGTGCGCATTACGAAAAAGGTAATAAATATCAACAAGAAAGTAAAAGTTATTGAGAAGATGCCGTTAGCTAGTTCATGATCATAGACTAGTGGGACCAATAATTTATGCTCTGGCGTGCCAGAATTGCTTGGAATTTCTTACGAAAAATATGTTTTATTAAACCTTCCATTCTTTCAATACTTTTTATTTACTTTTCTCAATGTCTCGACCGCATCGTTTTACAGAACTGCTAAATTTCTACGCACAAATTAAAATTCACACCATACGTTGTCTACCAGAAATCAAATTGTACAAATTATAAGAAAAGTTTTATGATGAAATTTACACTTTTTCGAGATACAGCCTCTATGTGTAACATACCTATTTGATTTTGCATGATTATATGAAAGCTAAATGAGTTTCACAAAACTATGCAACAATTATTTATAGGCAAACATTTGAAATAAAAACTCTTTGTCATTTATTAGGTCCTTACAAAATCTCTAATTTTTGAAGATATTTTTAAATTTGGAGCTAATTTGGTATCGAATCTGCGTAAAATGTGGTCATTTTGTTTCATTCATGGACTACCAAAATCCATCTTTACTCCCCACAGTTCTATGAAAATTTGCGACTCACACACTTACAACTTACAACTTAACATAATTCAAGGATTCCTTTGAATGTAAGGGTCATTCTAAACTGGCGTGTTTGCTTGGTCACAAAGGAGCTTGAAGATTACCTATGGATATTGTAGGATAATTCAGTCCACGCCGTAGGCGGGAAACGAAGTTGCGAGGGTCAGCTATTAAAAATAAAAACAAAATTGTTATTCTGCTTTCATGATGGAGTACGTTTTTGTGATTTCTATGTCACGTGATTAGCGCCGTAAATAACTACTAAATCAAAATTAACTAGAAGACTCTGAAGAAGAATATGATAACCTCGAATTTATTAACACCACGGAGCACTCCCGTAATTTTGAAGACGACGACATGGAAAAGGATGATCCCATAATGCTATAATTTTAATTGTAAACCATTGTGATTCTACCTGTACAATTTTTTATCTATACATATAATGAAACTGTAGAGGGTCGGGAGTCTGTACATGGAAGATAGTTTGAAAATTTTAATTGGAGGGCGTTCTCTAATCGATACTAAAGCCGAAAATGTAATTTTAACTTTTCATGTCTGTCTGTCTGTCTGGCTGTATCCCTAGTAAGTATCACGCCGGAACTACTGAACCGATTTGAATGATACTTAGGATATCTTTGATCCCAAAGTATTGCGCGGTTCCTACGGGAGAGGGGATTAAAGATAAAATGGTTTTTCAGTTGAATTTCTCAACGCGTGATGCGGTTTCAAATATTTTTTTAGTATTGAAAAGGGAGTAGGTACTTTAAGGATTTTTCGACCCAAGTTTCAAGATTGAAGGGTTTGTAGTTCAGAAATAAGAGGCATCTCAACTTTCGCCGAACCTAGAATTCAAGGGTTCCTTTGAATGAGAGGGTAAATTTATAAAAAGAGCTTAATTAATTGGGGCTGTTGTAAAATAATTCAGTCCGCGCCGAAGGCGTGGACTGCTTGGTTTTGGAATGGCCTTAGTCTTTAGGCTCTTTTACGATTGAGCAAACAGGGCCGTTTCACACGGTGCTTGACAAGTCTGATGAAGAACTAGGTCTCCATCCTTTCGTGCTCATTATGTGACGTAAACGGGTCAGCTAGTTCAAAATAAATATCAAAAAGCACTCAAGATCAAAGTGACTGTTTATGACCCTTTTTGACAGTAAATGACCGTTTTTGACCAATTTGACCGTAAATGACAGTCAGTCAAATTCAGTCACTTTGGTCATTTTCATCTCTATTTGGAATAGTCTGCTTCTCTCTATATTGTTTCACTATGACTGTTTAGCTAGATAAGTGATCAAAACGTGTCATATACTTTTCGGTAATAAAAAGTTTTATTTTAAAAAAAATAATTTAATTTAGGTAGTTTAGAAGTTAGAGGACACGCATTTTTCCACTTTAAGAATCTTAATGCGATTTACAGAATACATCTAGTTACCAAGTTTCAATATCATAGGCCATATAGTTTCGGAGAAAAGTGGCTGTGACACACGGACGGACAGACAGACGGACAGACAGACAGACAGACAGACAGACAGACATGACGAATCTATAAGGGTTCCGTTTTTGCCATTTGGCTACGAAACCCTAAAAACAAAGTGTAAAATACATGCATTCTCTTTCCAACTAAGACCCCGCACTTCCTAAAGCATTCAACGTTATGTAGGTATTCGAATCCCATAGGCCGTCCTAAGAGGTTACTAAACAGAATGTCTGCATGTATATCTACGTTGTACTCTTAAACCACTCGTCAAATAGCTGTGAATGTTTGGTATGTTAATGTGCGCATTACGAAAAAGGTAATAAATATCAACAAGAAAGTAAAAGTTATTGAGAAGATGCCGTTAGCTAGTTCATGATCATAGACTTGTGGGACCAATAATATAATTTATGTTCTGGCGTCCCAGAATAGCTAGTACTTTTTACCAGCAGTATATTTTGTTTAACCTTCCATTCTTTCAATATTTTTTGTTCTCTTTTCACAATGTTTCATCGTGATACAGTCACAGAGCGGCTAACATTTCTACGCACGAATTAAAATTCATAGCATACGTTGTCGACCAGAAATCAATTGTACAAATTATAAGAAAAGTTTTATGATGAAATTTATTGATACTTTTTCTAGATAAACTCTTTGTCATGTATTAGGTCCTTACCAAATCTCTAACTTTGTAGGTATTTTTGGAGCTAATTTGATACCGCATCTGTGTAAAATAACCAAAATAATACCAAAATTCATCTTTACTCCCCATATTTATTTGAAAATTTAAGGCGCGATTCACTTATTACCACAATATACAGATTAATCTCTTTAATTAATATTTATGTTGTTTATTAAACAATACATTCATATTTCACCAAAATACTATTAACGAAATATCAATAACAAACAGTTATTATATATTTAGGCAATCGTTGCTGCTCATTCAAATAGGACAAGGCCTTTGTATAGCACTGGAATGCGACTGGCATATTTCTTGCATTCCATTTACCAGCCTGTTTCACATTAAGCTTCCTACACACTCAAAATATATTCCTAGTTAGTGGATAAATGTAAATATCATGACTTTTTCACTTACTTTTAACCTTAAATTGGTGTGCATGAACAGTGGGAATCCTTTCAGCTGGGCACCAACGAGAGTTTCTTCACCAGGTGTTGCAAACGCGACAACACCCACAGAATACTCTCGGCAATATTTGTCTAGAAGTTCTCGATTCCATTTGTCCATGTTCGCGTACTTAGATAGCGATTCGAAGACGATCACGCCGTATCGCCCCTTGTCCAACGTGGTAAGCACGGGCAGACTCTTGCCTGCAACCTCTACCTTGTACCTGTGCAAAAGAAAAGATTCATATTACTAACATTATAAATGCGAAAGTTTGTGAATGTGGACGTGTTGCTGAATGTTTGTTACTATTTCACGCTATAACAGCTGAAGGACTGGACTTTGGTTAAAAGGGATAGATATACGGCCGAACCAAATATACGATCCGTGCTTTGAGATTGCAGTCAAACCAAGATTGAACACGATCCTTAGATCGATCTTCGATCTGCGTCCAAATATCTATTGGACGCGTTCGGAATCCGGATTGCACGGCGGATCGGAGCCAATCTTTTCCCTCCCTGTCGTTCCGTTATAAGCATACTTTTGTGCGTGTGCTTGTTGTACTTGTGATTGATAACACAATATAAATCACAACTGTGAACTAAAATATGTTTAAATACCATTATGTTACGATTCTTTAAAGCATATAAAGACTTAATTTTACTCTAGAGCATGTATTTTATAAAACATTGTAAGTGTAAGTGCTGCTTACTACGAAACGTACAGCGCCCGCCATTTCTAATCTGTCACATCTCACATCTGTGACACAGATGTGTTGTTTGTTGACTAGTTGTTGACATTCTTGTAGTTGTCAAGAAGAGGTAAAAAAACTTAACAATACTTATATACCTACTTATTTATATTTTTGTATCCAATGTTCTTACCGTTTTGAGGTTACTTTTACAAAGGGCATTATTTTCGTCAACAGTATTTCAACCACCGCTTTATCTATACTAATATTATATAGACGAAAGATTTGATTGTTTGTTTGTTTGTTTGCACGAATAGGCTCCGGAACTACTGGACCGATTTAAAAAATTCTTTCAATGTTGGGAAGCTACACAAAAGTGTAGCTTCTCCCAGGAAGACTTGGTAAACATAGGCTATATTATATTCCCGTATTCCCACGGGAACGGGAGCTATGCGGGTGAAACCGCGTGACGTCCACTAGTTAATCCTAAATCTAAAAGTAAACTCAGCATCATTAAGGCACTGTGTATGCATGTAATTACTTAACTCTTTTGTAGATTCGCGATGCTAAACCTCTTCGCCACTTTCAAATCAAATATCTTTAATTCAATTCAATTCAATTTCATTTATTGCGATATATATCTCCATTAATACTTCCATATCACTATCATTCGAAAACATCGCCATAATTTAACAACCTAACAAATTATGCCAATCCTTTTTTGTAATCCAACGATTTCGGGGGATCGTAAACACCGCTTGCTAACAATCCAAAATGAAACGTCAAAATGAAAAGATCGAATACATGGACCGAACAATTGTCATTTTCGAACAAGTTTCAATCTCAAAAACACGGATTGGCCTCCCATGGATCGATTGTAGAAATGGATTGACGGAGCAATCCATCGATTGAATATATGGACGCTTTATGCGAGGAATCGATCGAAATTCGGGTTTTAGATCGTCATATTTGGATTGAGATTGTTTATTAGGATCGGCCGATAGGGATAGCCTGGACTAACACATAGGCTACTTTCTATCCTGAGAATAACGGGAACAAATTACCATGCAGGCGGAGCCGAGGGCGCCACCTAGTAGCAAAGTGAAAATGAAATATTTTCCATTATTTTACATACGTCTGCTATCTACGATAGATCAAGGTAAAAGACAATAATGACGTCACGTAAGCATGTATGATTTCCATGCATGTAAAGTCACTTTCTAGCCGAAATATTTTCGTGAGCACTAAGGGATGAAAAGGGTTAAGGCTTCTGTATATTGAAAAAAAAATCGGGTTAAAAGTTTTTGTGGAAATGCCTCCTTTGTGAGGTTTATGTAAATAGGCGTGCGGTTATCACAAGGTTGTTGCAACATAATTTAAACTTTGTGACACAGTCACATAGCACCTATTTATACCAAATTAAGCTAGTATAAGCTAATTTTATGGAATCTAGACCACTGATAAATATACCTATTTATTTCTAAATATTACATAACACAAACAACTATCCGAAACAAGTACTTGATCCGATCCGGGTTCCCAACTCAAGATGCAAAAAAAGGTTAAGGCGTTAGTAAAACTAAAAAAATAATATTATTTATCACTACAACTGTAGTTTTATTTCCGGAATAAATTTTTAAAACATAAGTTCTAGTGCTATGGATAGACGAAAATTCAATTTCTGTGTTAAGTGGGGGCTTGCTTTGATAACCTCTCCTCCCAGCCGAATCCTCTTTGATATTTAATGTTATTTCGATAAAGCGAACGCTCTCAATTCATATTCAATCTCTTTGGAATTTCCAACATTATTATCATCTAGGTAGGTTACATAAACATTTTGTTTATCAAAGTGATTATTTTACAACAGTAGCATTTGAACCCAAAATTAAAATTGTGGCGATTTTTAACCCAAGCCATAAAAATGTACAGTTTAAATAGAATCCTGTAACGAAGTCCCCTTGTCAAACACTGGACAGGCCGCCCAAGTTGATTGGCAATATTGAAAATTGGAATGTCCAAACATCCGCTTTTAGGATACTTTCCAATTTTCAATCAGAAGCACCCATTTTAACGATATTGGCAAAATCTGACAACACGCGGACTTCAATACAGTTCAACATAAAAATGAAACGTTCTGCAAAATGTTGCATGCAGGTATCGAAATGCGGCCGGTCATTTTGCACTAGTGGAGCCTCGTTTCAATTTGGCAGACTACTAGACTAGTGCCTACTATTGAGTAGGTCTAGAGCTAACGTTAACTCGCCAACTGCATTTATACCTTCTAACCAGTTCCTCGCTTCGTCATATTTGCATTAACTATTTATGTGCAGAATGCGATGAGGCACCACCGAAATTTTGGGCCCAAGCCAGCCTCGCCTGCACCTGGTGAGTAGCTAATAGACGAGGACATGCTGAAGTGTATGAACCCATCTGGTCAGCGGAGCCCAATAAGGCAAATCATCTTCCCAATTTAAAATTGGGAGAGGTCCAGCAATAAACTATAAAATTGACGCGTATACTCAGAGGCGAAAACAATACTGAAATTTTTACTCACTTTTGAAAAGACATTACTTTGTAAGTTCATAATGACAAGGTCGAAACGACGCGAAGGACGACAGGAATGAGCCACTATTGAGCCAGCGCTAACATGTTTCTAATTACCTTAATTAGTGTCCCGGTGTTAAAACGAGAGAGCGCTCGGTTTAAATTAGAGCACGCGAGAAGGCCTACTTTGTCCGTGAACTGAATGAAAAGAGGGCTAATTCGTGACAAGGGAGCGCGAGGTGGTTCAATAAAGGGGAGCAATGTCACGGCGCGCGACCCTAGTGACCGGCAGTTTACAAAGGCGGCAGCCCCTTATGATAACGGCATTTATCGTAAAGTGGTCTGTGCAACTACTCTACGGTTTCAGAAAAAAAAAATCTAATCTCCATACCTATAATTTTAAATTACATTACCCGTATTTCCCTACATTTTGTAACCCTTAGGCGGCGAAGTTTTAAGGTAATTAGGAACATTTACAATCTTTAAGGTTTATAGGGCTCTTACGAGGAGTATCTGATCCGTATTGAATAAAATTCTAAGCAGGTCTATGTTCATTAGATTATATTACAAATATCACAACAGCAAGCGTGGTACTTAGGGGGCGTTCATAAAATACGTGAGATGTTTAAGGGGCGGTTAACCCGCACAAGTAGGCATTTGGCGCTCCCCTCGCCCCGGGCGCAAGACACACCGCGCGCCGGCAGCGGCAGTCAACTCTCATGCCACAGTATACAGTGTAGTAGAAAGAAACAGCATGTTAACTTTGTTTGACGTAGTAAATGCAGCTAACTTTATTAAGTGTAGTGATTTATTAGTTTCGTAAATAAAAATAAATGAGTTAATCGTAAATAAATTATGTATATTATACTATTATTTTTAAGCTAAAGAGTTTGTTTGTTTGTTTGTTTAGTTGTTCTAACTCTAGAGTCTGCATCTAACTTTATTAAGTGTAGTGATTTATTAGTTTCGTAAATAAAAATAAATGAGTTAATCGTAAATAAATTATGTATATTATACTATTATTTTTAAGCTAACGAGTTTGTTTGTTTGTTTGTTCAGTTGTTCTAACTCTAGAGTCTAAGAGACTGCTAGTTGAATTTCAAGAGTTTCTTAACAGAATGTCCATTTTTTAAAAATACCAAAATATATAACATCACGCTAAGGCGAATAAGAGCTTAGCAGCAACGAAACATTTTTCGACAACTAGGATATTTCATTTATTTTAAGAGTTTCCGTTGCGTACGTTTGCTACAGTTGCGTAAAAAATGTAAATTACATAATAGCTGGTCATAAAAATTTCTAAAGTTTTCTAAAGTTGGTATGCTAAGTATGAATCACGGGATCATTGTGCAATCCAAAATGGCCGCCGCGGTGTAATCACAAAATTTCATGATGGGTGTCGTTTAAAGGGTTTTTTGGTATGCTGAGTACGAATCACGTACTAATTTTGCAATCCAATATGGACGCCGCGCCGTAATCACAAAATGTCATGATGAGTATCGTTTAAGGGGTTTCTTGGTATGCTGAGTACGAATCACGTGATAATTTTGCAATCCAATATGGGCGCCGCGCCGTAATCACAAAATTTCATGATGGGTATCGTTTAAGGGGTTTCTTGGTATGCTGAGTACGAATCACGTGATAATTTTGCAATCCAAAATGGCGGCCGCGGTGTAATCACAAAAATTCATGATGGGTATCGTTTAAAGGGTTTATTGGTATGCTGAGTACGAATTACGTACTAATTTTGCAATCCAATATGGCCACCGCGCCGTAATCACACAATTTCATGATGGGTATAGTTTAAGGGAATTCTTGGTATGCTAAGTATGAATCACATGATAATTTTGCAATCCAATATGGCCACCGCGGTGTGATCACAAAATTTCATGATGGGTTTCGTTGAAGGGGTTTTTTGGTATGCTGAGTACGAATCACATGATAATTTTGCAATCCAATATGGGCGCCTCGCCGTAATCACAAAATTTCATGATGGGTATCGTTTAAAGGGTTTTTGGTATGCTGAGTACGAATTACGTGATAATTTTGCAATACAATATGGCCGCCGCGCCGAAATCACAAAATATCATGATGGGTATCGTTTAAGGGGTGTATTGGTATGCTGAGTACGAATCACGTGATAATTTTGCAATCCAATATGGCCACCGCGCCTTAATCGCAAAAATCCATGATGGTTATCGTTTAAGGGGTTTTTTGGTATGCTGAGGACGAATCACATGATAATTTTGCAATCCAAAATGGCCACCGCGCCGTAATCACATAATTTCGTAATGAATATCGTTTAATGGGTTTTTTCGAATGCTGAGTACGAATAACATGATCATTTTGGAATTCAATTTGGCCGCCTAAGCTATTTAGGCCCACTTACGCGGAGAGTCGAGTTAAATATATAAATATAGAGTTAGTAAGCTCTGAGTTAAATAAATAACTTCTTAACTCTGACCACGTCTTGCACAGTTGCAAATTGGCACGCGGTTAACTAACTCACAGTAAACCGAACAAGTTTTTTTAGTCTGTGTCGTTCCATGCAATCCAACCACACACAAATGTTAGAACGAAGAATGGAACATGTGTCTCTATCTCTTTTACACTACAGTCTGCTACGTATGATTTACGATACTAACATACTTACGATACTACCATTTACGATACCAATCATAAAATTTTGTGATTACGGCGCGGCGGGCATATTGGATTGCAAAATTATCACGTGATTCGTACTCAGCATACCAAAAAACCCCTTAAACGATACCCATCATGAAATTTTGTGATTATGGCACGGCGGCCATATTGGATTGCAAAATTATCACGTGATTCGTACTCAGCATACCAAAAAACCCCTTAAACGATACCCATCATGAAATTTTGTGATTACGGCGCGGCGGCCATGTTGTATTGCAAAATTAGTACGCGATTCGTACTCAGCATACCAAAAAACCCCTTAAACGATACCCATCATGAAATTTTGTGATTACGGCGCGGCGGCTATATTCGATTGCAAAATTATCACGTGATTCGTACTCAGCATACCAAAAAACCCCTTAAACGATACCCATCATGAAATTTTGTGATTACGGCGCGGCGGCCATGTTGTATTGCAAAATTAGTACGCGATTCGTACTCAGCATACCAAAAAACCCCTTAAACGATACCCATCATGAAATTTTGTGATTACGGCGCGGCGGCTATATTCGATTGCAAAATTATCACGTGATTCGTACTCAGCATACCAAAAAACCCCTTAAACGATACCCATCATGAAATTTTGTGATTACGGCGCGGCGGCTATATTGGATTGCAAAATTATCACGTGATTCGTACTCAGCATACCAAAAACCCCTTAAACGATACCCATCATGAAATTTTGTGATTACGGCGCGGCGGCCATGTTGTATTGCAAAATTAGTACGCGATTCGTACTCAGCATACCAAAAAACCCCTTAAACGATACCCATCATGAAATTTTGTGATTACGGCGCGGCGGCTATATTCGATTGCAAAATTATCACGTGATTCGTACTCAGCATACCAAAAAACCCCTTAAACGATACCCATCATGAAATTTTGTGATTACGGCGCGGCGGCCATGTTGTATTGCAAAATTAGTACGCGATTCGTACTCAGCATACCAAAAAACCCCTTAAACGATACCCATCATGAAATTTTGTGATTACGGCGCGGCGGCTATATTCGATTGCAAAATTATCACGTGATTCGTACTCAGCATACCAAAAAACCCCTTAAACGATACCCATCATGAAATTTTGTGATTACGGCGCGGCGGCCATATTGGATTGCAAAATTATCACGTGATTCGTACTCAGCATACCAAAAAACCCCTTAAACGATACCCATCATGAAATTTTGTGATTACGGCGCGGCGGCCATGTTGTATTGCAAAATTAGTACGCGATTCGTACTCAGCATACCAAAAAACCCCTTAAACGATACCCATCATGAAATTTTGTGATTACGGCGCGGCGGCTATATTCGATTGCAAAATTATCACGTGATTCGTACTCAGCATACCAAAAAACCCCTTAAACGATACCCATCATGAAATTTTGTGATTACGGCGCGGCGGGCATATTGGATTGCAAAATTATCACGTGATTCGTACTCAGCATACCAAAAAGCCCCTTAAACGATACCCATCATGAAATTTTGTGATTACGGCGCGGCGGCCATCTTGTATTGCAAAATTAGTACGCGATTCGTACTCAGCATACCAAAAAACCCCTTAAACGATACCCATCATGAAATTTTGTGATTACGGCGCGGCGGCTATATTCGATTGCAAAATTATCACGTGATTCGTACTCAGCATACCAAAAAACCCCTTAAACGATACCCATCATGAAATTTTGTGATTACGGCGCGGCGGCCATATTGGATTGCAAAATTATCACGTACTTCGTACTCAGCATACCAAAAAACCCCTTAAACGATACCCATCATGAAATTTTGTGATTACGGCGTGGCCGCCATGTTGGATTGCGAAATTATCATGTAATTCGTAGACATTTTAATGCATTAGGTAGCTGGTTACCATGTCGTGAAAACACTTAAAAAGTAAAAGATCACCACATTTTTACCATGAGTCACGTATGTATTTGTAACGGTTAATCTACCCACGATAGCGCCCACGTGCACTATAGTGACAGAACTGTCATCGGCTCCGACGCCCACGGTCATCATAATGCCAGTTTATATCCGTTTATATCCGGTATTATCCTCTTTCATCCAGGCCGGAAATAATGCAGGATGAGTTTATAATAATGATTAACATAGCCTGCAGAGTAACATTAAAAGAAAAAACATCAGAAACTTCGAGTTGATTGTGATAAATAAATTTTCTGTTGAGCCGCCATTTTAGCGTTCCAATTAGTTACGGGGTAAGTATTTAATATTTTAGTTTATTCTGCTTTTATTTATGGTTTTATTTAATATATTGAATGATATATTATTTTATAATATATACTTATTTATTTCAGTGTATATTTATTAATTGTTTTTTTTATTGGCCAATGTAAATACGCAAAAAATTTATAACTTTAATACTTTTATTTTATTAATATTTTTGTTTATTTTGATTCAATTATTCTTGTTTTGCATTTAAAAGGTGTTGTTTAACAGCTGTTATAAATATTTCCGTCCCAAATCGAGGTAAAATTAATTATAATAGCATGTGAAGATGACAATTTTTGGCAATGAAAATCCGCTAATATTGATAAATTTATTTTCGGAGATTTTGTATCTACAAATTCTTTTTTTTTATTTTTGGGTAACGTGTTTGTGTGTATATTTGGTAAATAAAAAAATATAAGACTTAAAACTAGTTTTATTTTGAATTACATGGTAAAACATAAGAATACTACTTCATTTTAACCATCGTAATTTTCAGCGACATTTCATTAATCCATTACACATCGGATATCCTCGGATTTAGTTTAGTTATTTTCGTCAGTTATCCAGCATGATGAAACAGTAAGTATTTCTGTAGTGCGACTCCTATAAAAGAAATAAGAATTAATTTTGTGAAGCTCGGCGCGCAACCGCTGTTCCCGCCAACGCTCGCGAAGGTGTTGGGCGTCGGCGGCCAGTGACGTTTGACAGTTCGGCCGTACGACTGGCTAATTACATTTTTCCCATTACTGATATTTTTATACTGTGGCGCGATTTCAACGTAATTTGGCATAATAATTACGAAATAGTTGCGAAAAAAACTGACACAGGTCCTGCCTCCACAAGCGCCAGGGCGAGACTGATCGGCCGTCAGCGGCGCAATTCTATTGCGTTTGGTAGATATTCGTACATGATAACTATGTAAATAGTTGTTTATAGAAAAACGCTCGGAAAATGTGTATAAAAACTTAATACCTTTAATTTAGTGCAAGAAAAATATATAAAATGTTAATAGTTTAGCCACAGTATTGAAAAAACTTTTCTGAGAGAGTCAACTTTGGGATTTTTTTCTATCTAGTGAAATTTATTGGATCGTGTAACGGGCTCGGAATATGTTTAGCTTATATCCTTAACTATTATATATATATTTTTCAGATTTAAAAACCCTTTACTTTTTGACTAGGATTGTTTCAAAAAACTCAAAATCTGACCCACGCGGCCTTAAGGGGTTCAAATCTCATCTAATCTTACGTTGGAGAGAGGTACGGTCTCAGCAAATATCATGAATTTTTTTTTCTTATTGAAACAAAAAAAATATTTTGGTCCATTTAATCCAGATTGTAAATGCTTAAGATTTGATCTTAAGCGTAATCGTAATACGATTAAGATCATTCATAATTTGTTCGAAAGAAAATAATTTCATTCATACTTCGACTGATAAAAGAACGAAGCAATGTTTTTTCTTCTTACAATTGCTATAGGTAAACTTGCATTAGGTTCTAGTGTGTACACACAAAAAAATATGTTATTCCAATATGTCAGTGTGTTCTGTTCTGACCATGTTCCTATACATTTCCAACTGACTTCTATGTCTGATCTATATACATTTATCAGACTGTTATATTTATATTTTTCAAGTATTTTTATTGACAGTACTTGACTGTTTTTAGGCTTGGGTTTTTAATACGTTAGATATTCTAACAAATTCAAAAACAAAGCCCAAAAAACATATTATGAAACCTAGCTATGTACTCGAAATAAACAAAATAAAGTCGAAACGACGTTAGGAGAAGACTTATTATGAGACTCTAAATTGGCCAATTTAAAATTCACTCATTTCCACGAAGTTTTATTGTCAACTGTTTACGTTTGCCTTGGAACAAAAAGAAAAATGTTTGCAGCGACAGTGATGCCCTAAAAACGTAGAATTTTGCACTTTATTGAAAGAGTTTTGAATACTAAAGACCAAAGTTCTATCGCTAGAGCGCAGTGAACATTAACGCTCTATTAAAAAGTGGTTTACTCTCTCGTGCACTATAAAAAGTCACTTTTACGACCCTTGCGATTGCGTAATAAAAGACACCGAGTTCAAGTCAAATGACAGATGACGTAATGTAGCTGAAGTTGGAAAACCACCAAAAGGGCAATGCCAGGTCTTCATAGTACTTTAGGCCCTGGGTGCCCAATCATGAAAATGGGTATAATATATTGCTTGTAAATAAAAATAATTTATTCATAAAAGAATAGTTAAAACATAAGTTGGGGTTTCCAAAATATCAAGGCTTTTAATTTTTATAAATGTGCCCTTACACAAGCACTTTAGAGTTATCAGAAACTCTTCCTGCAGTCATTTAGCTAGTTAATTATGTATTTTTTGTCTATCATACATTTATTCAATTACCTAAAGTCAGTATTCATGATCAGAATTGAATATTTAATTATTGATGAAAAAAAACAGAAACACGTACAATGATGCAGTACCATTTTGACAACGACATATCACTGGGTGACTGTCAGTCGCTCACTTAGGTTGCCTATCTTGATTTTTGTGTTACCCCAATAAGTTTTTGTTTCTCCCATGTTATCTAACGTTTAGTCGAAACTTACTTTCTTCTTTTGCTATCGTTTTTTTTCGGGTGTGACCATTAATTGAGATGTGGAACGTTGTAGTATAATAGACAAATATTTACGTAACCCGCCTCAGATTCATCCCCACACTTTCCATCCGGAGCGTTCGAGCACGGTAAGATCAGTTAAGGAATTGTGGAATGATCTCTCTGCCTCGGTTTTTTCCAAACGTCAACGGTATGGGGATCTTCCTTTTGAAGATCCTCATACCGTTGACGTTTGGAAAAACCGAGCCGGGTCTTAGAAGGAACTTACAGGGTAGGAAGCGCGCGTGCAGCACCTCTGGTGTTACAAACGTTATGCTTGTCTGCCACATTGGCGGTATAAAAAAAATAAAAAAGTACCTATCTAAGCAAAAACTTAACCTGAGTATTTTGTAAAAATACTACCTATTCAATTAGTTTACAAAAGACTGGCAACCCAGCAGATGCAAATAGCGGTGTATTTATTGAATAACTTTTTATTTTGACGAAATAAATCCTAACTTCTATCAAGTCGTGAATAGCGTCAAAAATTATGCAAATTCATGACTTATATTTTCAGCTAAATCCCAAGTATGGGCAATCAGGGCCTAATTTCGGCATTGCCCTTTACGTGCTGTCTGGCCTCTAATGGCACCACTACTGTCGTAGTGCAAGCACCACCTCGCCTTACTTTGCCACCCACTTTAGCGCTACAGCTGTGACTGTACACCTTGCTTTATATTTTAATTAAGTCTGCGTTACCACCTCGGATGTATGAGCTGATGTTTGTTGCCAAATTATGAACTAATTAGACCGCACTGCATTACGAGGTCGGCGGAATTTTGTTTAAGCAACTATATTTGGAACAAGGGAATTGAATCATAACACAGGAATGTGATGTAACTCCATTTGCTATTTGAAACAAAATCTGTATTGAATATTTTGATGCTAAATTTGCCGTGACAATAAAATTAAGTCGATTTGTGAAATAGCTTTACGCATTGACACTCAAATAGATTACTACATTGGGTTTAGGAACAAAATACGATTTAGTTTTATGGATATAAAAAAATAAAAGTCGGTGCTAATCTCAGTTGAACATTCTATTTTCAAAACCGATTCATATCAGATCTGAAACCGTGTCGTGACTATTTTCAAAAATGTAAATTAAATGGCATTGCGATAATTTTTGGAGATTTTGTGAAGAAAACAAGCATTTTGATGTTAATACAATGGTGAACTCAATAAAACTTGGCTGTTTTGTTGAAAATTCCGCTTTCATCGTTAACTGGTCGACATCATTTCAGACCAGGAACCATACAGAAGCATTGTGATTATTTTTGCAGAATTCTAAAGAAACACATAACTTTTCCATCTCTATCATTAGATAAGCTACATGATCCGACTTACAATGGTAACTAGATCAAAATTTGATCTTATTGGGTGCTAAAATTTGAAATCGGTTAACGGTAGGAATTTGACCGTCAAATTCGGCTTACCAGATTCCATAAATTGCTCACGGACCGACACCAGAGCAAATGAAACTAATTAAAATAGCTTTACTTAATACTAGGTATTTAATTTAGTTTCACGTGTATTTGTGGTATACAATTATGCTTATACTACACTAATACACTGCTGTAAAATTAGATGATCTTCATGGCTTGTTGAAACCAGAAAGTGGTACAGGTAGGTGCTCGGTCTTATCTAGTCCTTTCTTTAATGGTCTAGATAAGATGAGAGCGAAATCCTACATGGATGCTATGCCGGACTCCTACCGACTAAAACCACACAATGCTTTACAACAGTCTATGGCCGGGAGTTCCGGGTAAGCCCTCGGAAGGATGTCCCAGGATAAGAAGAGAGTTTAGTTTGTGCTAGATAACATCTGTGAGAATGCCTACATTTTCTTTTATTTGTATACATTGTCGAAGTAGTTTGGACTCCAACAATTTATAAAAATTTAAAAAATGTAGAGCATAGAGAGCTGAGCTTACAGAGCCCAAATCTAATTAGAAAATCAGATTTAATTCAATGTAGAATAAGTTGGTATGACCAGAAATTACATTCATGTGTAAATTGATTTTAATACGCTGCATATTATTTTCGGCATACCGCGGTGCCGGAATTGACACAGATCACTTCTTGGTAATTAGCCGAGTAAGAGGTCTGTTTCAGCTGTGGCGGCATCGTGTGCATAAACCCATAGGTGTATTGGAGCGCATTAAAGTCGAAAATTTGAAAGATATACGCGTGAAAGAGGAATTTGTAAGTAAATTGAGCGAGAAATTTGTAAATTTAGAGGAAATATGTGAGATTGAAGAATTATGGAAGCCGATTAAGGAAGGTCTCGTAAAAGTTGCAGTAGAAGTATGTGGTATAAACAAAAGGAGACAAGGATGTCAGGTAAAGAGTATGTGTGCTGAAGTTTTAAAAGTTTTGTCTGATAAGAAGCAAGCATGGTTAAACTGGTTGGCTACAATGGCCAACCAAAGAATGCAGAAGGCAACGGATGAGGATGTAAAAATGGCAAAGGATGAGTATAAAAGGTATAAGCGTGTTGCGAAAGAAGTCATAAAGAGTAAGAGAGAGAATGATGAGGATGACTTTCATAACAGGTTATCTGATGACTTCCAACAAAACATAAAAT
This sequence comes from Miltochrista miniata, assembly GCA_933228765.1. Classification (NCBI taxonomy): domain Eukaryota; kingdom Metazoa; phylum Arthropoda; class Insecta; order Lepidoptera; family Erebidae; genus Miltochrista; species Miltochrista miniata. The sequence goes on along the minus strand of OW121752.1, from coordinate 28,862,336 downwards.
TCTTTTGGAAGTCTATAAGAACAATGAGGACTGAAAAGACAACCTCACAATTTAAGCAAATCAGAAACCGTAATGGCAGTCTTGTGATAGGAGAGGAATATGTGTTAAAAACGTGGAAGGAATATTTTGAAAGTTTATTTGAAAAAGAGGATATGCAAATGGAGACTCGTGTTTCGGAAATGAATGAACTTGAGAATGAAAGCCACTTAAGTATGGAAGAAATTGTGGAAGCGTTGAATAGTATGAAATTAGGAAAGGCTGCTGGGATTGATAGAATTTCTGTCGAGATGCTGAAAGCGGGTCGTGGCGTGGTAGCTTGCCAGCTGTACCGCCTTTTTAATCTTTGCTGGCGAAATGGCAGAGTACCAGAAGAATGGTGCAAATCTGTCATAGTGCCGCTGTACAAAGGTAAAGGGTCACAGCAAGAGTGCAAAAACTACCGCGGCATAAGCTTGCTCAGTGTCGTAGGCAAATTGTATGCGAAAGTTTTGATTAAAAGCGTGATGAATGAAACTGAAGGAAAAATGTGGGATGTACAAGCAGGATTTATGAAAGGAAGGGGATGCACGGATCAGGTCTTTTCATTAAGATGCCTAGTTGAAAAGTTTTTGGCAAAACGTCAAAAAGTCTATTGCATCTTCGTGGACTTGGAAAAGGCCTATGACAGAGTGGTGAGGAATGAACTGTGGTCAACACTGTCTATGTATGGAGTGAACAGCAACTTGATACGAGCTTTGAAATCTCTATACGAGGGCTCCAGTGCTTGTGTCAGGATCAATGGAGCTTGCACAGACTTTTTTCCCATCGAAAAAGGTGTGAGACAAGGCTGTGTAGCGTCACCATGGCTGTTCAACCTATACATGGACAGTTGCTAGAAAGAACTACAAGAGTGTGCGTATGGATTAAAAATGAATGAGCTAACCGTCAAATGCCTCCTTTATGCTGATGATCAGGTAATACTGGCATCATCGGCGGATGAGTTGCAATTGATGGTTAATATAATGAACGATGCGCTTAAAAGTAGAGGAATGAATGTTAATGTAAGCAAGACAAAAGTAATGGTTTTTGAAAGAGAGAAATGTATGACTGATTGCTCGATATCGAGCGAAGGAAAGAGCGTGGAACAGGTGAAAGAGTTTGTATATTTGGGTTCAAAATTTGCAAGAGATGGAAAGTGTGACAATGATATTGAAAGAAGAGTTTTGGCAGGAAATCAAGTGAATGGAGCCATTCACACCTTTATGAGCAGTCAGAACGTGTCTAAAAAGGCAAGGATGGCTGTACATAGAGGAGTGCTTGTCCCTACACTTATGCATGGTAGTGAAAGTTGGGTGTGGCAGGAGAAGCATGAAAGTAAAATTAATGCAGTGGAAATGAGAAGTTTGCGAAGTATAGCTGGAGTGACATTGAGGGATAAAGTAAAGAATAGTGTGATAAGGGAACATTGCGGTATGACAGAAGATGTAGTGACTAAGATAGAGAAAGGGATGCTCAGATGGTTTGGACATGTGGAGAGAATGGATGGAAATAGGCTGACAAAACAGATTTATGAAGCGAGAGTGAATGAGCAAACTGGTAGGGGTCGACCTCGGCATACTCATATCGATCAAATCGATAATCTTCTGAAAAAAGGCCAGGTCAAGAGTACCCTTAACCGAAGAGCATGTATGAAGACACTTATGAAAGTTGAAGAAGCGAAAGTTGTTTGCCAGAATCGTAGCAAGTGGAAAGTCATAGTCTCTGCCTACCCCGTTGGGAGACAGGCGTGATGTTATGTATGTATGTATGTATATTATTTTCGGATACCAATATAAATCTAGCTACTGGTAGAAAGCTCATAGAAACTCTAAACTTAGTATCACGTGGGTGTCAGAAATTGTTGTGCTAAAACTTATCAGTAACTCTGCCATTTGCGTCATTGATTTTATGTCAGTTTGCATACGTTCAACTCCAAACCTTCGATTAATTTTAGCGACGACTGTATAAATTGGGGAACAAATTTCTATACATACTTGCCAATCTGTTACGAGACTAGTAACAGTCGTCAAAACTTACCTTCCGATATCTAGGCCGTAATATGCTTAAAAATAATAAAAATTTCTAATTTATGTTTCGTTAGATTACTTCTTGTTCTTGTTGAACTATGATCATGGATGTTGCAAGCCAATAAGCCGAACATGGATTGTGCGTTAAATCGAGTACCACCTTAAGGCTAGTATTTCCGAAATCGACCAAAATCGACCCATTTTGAAGCGATCTTTATACTAGGAAATATTCTTTGATTTGATCTGATAAAAATGTATTACTATAGTTTAATAGATGCTCTTGCTTCCTTTAATTTTTAAAACACGATTAATAAAACTTTATATGATAAAAATCGTTCTCGAAAAACTGGAAATGTGCAAAAATTTTAAAGATGAATGTTGTTATTGCTCAAAATATACTTGTTTATTTTATATAAACACATGTCTATATTAAAGATATTGATCTTATGAACAATATTCATGCTATTATTTATTTTTTAAACACCTCAGATTTTAAAACAATGATAAAAAGTGTAGAATCTAGAATAATTAGGCATTTAGCGTACACTTCAATCACTTCATACGCCTGACAGGGCTGTTCTGGGTAGGACCTGTGTCGCTCTGTCATCCGTGACCCGCCGTTCGCGCAAATCGATCGTTTTAATTAGAAGTAGTTGCAGAAATCTGTAAATATTATTTTGTTTTTATTTGTAAATATTAGGATAAGTACGTTATTGTGTATAAATAAATAAATATCGTGTAATATAGTGATTAGTGACTAGGTACTCAGTGAATATGGGTAAAAAAAAGCCAAGTGAAATAAAATGCCCAGATGTCAATTGCGGCTACTACGACGGCAAGTATGGTAAGTTCCTACAAGTATTGTTTTATCTTTATTATATTTATAAAAATACACAACCAAATAATTCACTGACGGGCATGATGAAATTACGAGGTTGATGCTGAGCGAAGCGACTGAAGCCAACAGCTGCCATTATTTTGCTACCTGCTGAAGAGGCAGTACAGTAGCTAAACGTACTCATATAGGCTTAGAGATCTCCCATTCCAGTCCTCTTCTACGTAGGTACAGGTAGGTGTCATTTAGCAAAGGCCAAGTAAGTTAGATCACGGCTGTTTTTGGTAATGAATGACTGTGAAAAATGAACTCGGTGCCCCAAAGTTGCTTGGGACCTTACGATAAGAAGAGGGATAGTATTTACCTAAACCACTGTAACTACTAGGTATAAAATATTCTCTTTTTACTATGCCTGAACAATCAACGTATTGCCCGTTCGCTCTAAGTTTGCCTTTCGCCTCCCATACTACGCCTGTACACCATCCTGTCCGCCAGCGGCAACCTTAGCGCGAACGGGTAGTAAATAATATAATGTTTGACGCTTTGAGTATAATAGTAGATTCACGTTGTTATTGCTACACTGTATAAATTATAACAGTAGTACCTACCCACTACCGACATAGAAGAATAACCGTGTAGTTTTATTTTTCGTTGTAGTCTAGCCGTTTCGTTGTAGTGTACCCCCAAAGTCTTTTTTTTTTCAGCTCATCGATTCCGAGATTGAACGGTGGTTCATTTGCAAAAAAAGATACACGTGAATCGTAAGTACCTAGTACTCGTAGGTACTTTCATACTTTAATTTTGAGTGTAATAATCGTTACTTTCTTAGTAAATATGAATGTATGAAAAAGTGGATAATTTTTAGGGTTCCGTAGGTACCCAAAGGTAAAAAAACGGGACCCTATTCATGAGACTTCGCTGTCCGTCTGTCTGTCTATCGGTCAGTCTGTCTGTCGGTCAGTCGGTCTGTTTGTCTGTTCGTCTGTCTATCTTTCTGTCTTTCCTTCACGAGGCTGTAGCTCATGAATGGACATAGCTAGAGATCTTAAATTTTCAATGAGTACATGTCGCCTAGCACAATTTAGTGAAAAAGTTTCTGCAAAGGTTGCCAATCTTAACGTTAATGAGGAAGATCCAAACGGCCTATACAACTCCTTATTTAATACCATTCAGTTTGAGTACTATAACATTTTCAAATCAAAAACCTTTTATAAAAATAAAGGCATGCAATTTTGTGATTGGGCAACTACTGGTATATACAAGAGTAGGGCGAAGTTATATGAGTTATATGGTATGAAGCAATTTAATTTTGATCCTGCTTTTATTCAGTATGTTAAACTATATTCAAAAACCTTTAAAAAGGCATGTGCTGCTGCCAAGTCATTACATTTAAGTCGGAAGATTAAACAGTCGAACAATAAGGTAAAAATGACATGGAATATAATTAATTCTGAAACCGGACGCCACAAAACTCGTGACCATGACATTGAATTGATTGTTAATAATAGAGTGATTAATAATAGTTTAGATGTAGCACAAACCTTTAATAATTTTTTTATAGACATACCCGTGACTACAACGAGCTCCTTAAATTCTTGCCCAGTTAAAGCTCAACGAATGCTTAGGGGCAGCGTGGACCACTGTAGAGTCTCATTTAGATTTAAATATGTGAATCCCAACGATATCGTTAAAGTATTTAAGTCGCTTAACTCAAAAAATACAGCAGACTTGTGGGGTTTTTCTGTGAAATTAATGCAGTCAATTATTTTAATTATATCTCCTCATCTAGCTGCAATATTTAATATATGTGTTGATAAAGGCGTGTTTCCAGATTTAATGAAACACAGTAAAGTGATACCTCTTTTTAAAGCCGGATCCAAAACAGACCCTGGTAACTTTAGACCTATTTCAATACTGCCTGCCATTAGCAAAATTTTTGAGAAAATTATACTGCAGCAATTACAATCACATTTTAGTTCAAATATGTTACTACACAACGAGCAGTATGGGTTTACAAGAGGTCGTTCTACTACTGACGCAGGAGTGACACTTATAAAACATATATTCAGCGCTTGGGAAAATCGACAGGATGCTATCGGGGTATTCTGCGATCTGTCCAAGGCTTTCGACTGCGTTGATCATAACACTTTATTACGGAAAATAGATCATTATGGTATAAGGGACTCTGCAATGGATCTTGTTGCCTCCTATCTTAAAGATCGAATGCAATATGTTGACATTAATGGAAGTCGGTCCTCTGGAGCTTCTGTAGCTATGGGTGTGCCGCAAGGATCAATTCTAGGACCTTTTTTATTTTTAATTTACATCAACGATTTACCTTTCTATATACAGAACTTGTGCGATGTTGTTCTATTTGCTGATGATACATCACTTATTTTTAAAGTTGATCGCAATCCAAGTACTTTTGACAACGTAAATAGTGCACTAGCCCAAGTTGTAGATTGGTTCACAACCAATAATTTGCTATTGAACGCTAAAAAGACAAAATGTATTAGATTTACCATGCCCAATGTCAAAAATTATGAAACAAATATAACATTGAACAGTGACACCCTTCATCTTGTAGAATCAACCGTATTCTTGGGGATCACTTTAGATAGTAAATTACAGTGGACTGCCCAAATATCGTGTCTAGCAGCAAAACTCAGTTCGGCGGCTTTTGCCGTTACCAAGATCAGACAGCTCACTGATGTCCAAACAGCCAGGCTGGTTTATTTTAGTTATTTTCATAGCGTCATGTCTTACGGCATTTTGCTGTGGGGCAAGGCAGCTGATATACAAATAATTTTTGTACTTCAGAAAAGAGCTATACGTGCAATTTATAAATTAAATGCTCGAGAATCGCTTAAAGAGAAGTTTAAAGAAATAGGAATTTTAACGGTTGCATCGCAATACATATTTGAGAACATCATGTCTGTTAAAAAGAACATACATCTATATCTTAAGAACAGTGACGTACATTCAATAAATACTAGAAATAAGCATAAATTGATTGGAAAGGTTTTTCGATTACATAAGGTACACGACTCATTCGAAGGACTTGGTGTACGCCTATTCAATAAAATTCCTTTAAATATTATGAACCTTCCTTTATATAGATTCAAAAGGGAAATCAAGACACATCTTTTAAAAAGGGCATACTATACTATTGATGACTATTTTAATGATACAGAGACATGGACATGAGTTGCTTGCTCCTCACTTAATTAGGCGCGATTGTAAATGTCGCTTGTGTAGACAAAATTGTTGATCTTTATTGCATGACAAACGAATGTACTAAGACTATTTGAAAAGAGTGGCCGTGAGTTTTCTTGCCAGGTTCTTCCTCACAGGCTCTACCTATTGCTTTGCGAATCTGGCAGTAAATGTAAATGTAGAAGCAAAAATTTTGACGTTCATAAGTGTTACTTTGTAACCTAAATGAATAAAGATATTTTCATTTCATTTCATTTTCATTTCATTTCATTTCACAGATAATGTGTTTCTGTTGCCGCCATAACAACAAATATTGAATTTTGCATGCCAATATTTCTATCAATAAGCTGATTCACCGAATTGACATACGAGAGCGAGACTTTGAGGACATGTACCTTTTTCATTCAACTTTGTAACAGCTTTATTTTTTGTAAGCAAGGGTTATAAACCCTTTTTTTTTGCTTTTAACGTGAGAGAAAATCCTCATGGATGCTATGCCGGACTCCTACCGACTAAAAACCTCACGTTACGCTCAACAGCCTTTGGTTGGGAGCCCAGGGTAAGCCCCCGGAAGGATGTCCTAGGACTCCCAACAGACCCACGGCCGCCACTGCGGCCTCGCCTAGGGGTAGGTTCGGGTGCAATCCTGCGTCTTTGGGTGTTTCGGATGTGATCCCGCTTCTGAAGGGGGTATGCATAAATCCCTCACGTCACGCTGCCGTCATGGGCCTGCATCTGTAAGGACGGTGAGCAGTCCCCCTCACCGTCTTCAGGCCCCTGGTTATGGAGACCGATAGTCTTGGGCGAAGACACGTCTGCGGCGTTCATTTCAAGTGTGTACTTGTTGCCGTTATTAATAAAAAAAGGCAAAAAAAAATCACGTTTGTTGTATGGAAGTCCCCCATAAATATTTATTATTTATCTGGTTTAGGTACTCAATTCAATCCTTTATTTTTGCAAACAAGGGTTTATATCCCTTGTGCTTCCACGGACCTCGGAAGGGGCCACCTGCGGGATCCAGCCTGCGGGAGACTAAGAATAGCTTTCTAGGATAACTTTCTAGGCAACCTAAGTTCCTAGTCTATATACATATAATAAAAAGATCTAAAGTCAAAACTGTACATTAAACATATTTAAAAAAATACTCGCGGGGGTTCTACACAGGATACCGAAGTCGAAAATGTAGTTAGAATTTTTTGTCTGTTTGTCGTCTGTTTGTCTGTTAATTTTGCTTTGTCCGGAAGGATCTCGAAAAGTACTCAATATTTTTGATTAAAGTTTTGCACAAATATTAACTAGGGGTAGGGTCTTCAAATAGACTTCAAATTGACTTCAAATTGACTATGTTGGTGTAAGCGCCATCTATCATTGGTTGTATTTTGTAACACAGGTCTAAGCTGACATGCGGCGTGCGTGTTACTTGTCTTATTCATATTATAATGTAAAATAAATAAACGCATTATTTTACTCACAAGATGCATTCTATTATTTTTTGCTACTTATGTTATACCTATGCTTACCTCTTCGAAGACTGCTCGAATTGATTTCATAAATTATTGACGGATTTTTTTCTTATTATCTTTTCTCGGCTCGTCTCACAATTAAAATGATGATAAAAAAAGTAGTAAAAAATAGAACTGACTTCAAACAAATCCTGAAAAATTAAATTTACTTGGCACAAAGACTTAAATGTATTTTGATTTTTCATATTTTATTCAATATCATATTGAAGTCGGCGCCAAGTAAACCCATAGGTTGAGGTAGGTATTATTAATGGCACCAACTTCAATATCATATTGAATACAATCTGATAAATCAAAATACATTTTATTACTTTGTGCTACGTAAATTTTATTTTTCAGGATTTTTTTGAAGTCAGTTCTATTTATTACTAAAAATTTTTTGATCATCATTTTAAGTGACGGGTGGACCGAAAAGAATATCTATCTAGGTGTAAAGTTCTTATCAATACAAATCAATCAAGCCCAAACACAAGGTACGTGCTGTTAATCGTTAAATAATTCCCTCGACTGTCTTTCGGTTCCATCATCAGATCGACTCCTGACCTTCATTAAATTGTAGTACATTAACAGTGGGCGCACACTAGGCGTCTTGTCACGGCGACAAGCTGTCAGCGCCAAATTACATACATTTTGTTCTAAGCTCCGCACACTAGGCGACATGTCGCCGCGACTCCGAGACAAGCAAGGGGAGTCTTCGCGTCTGTCGCGCTATTGTCGCGGCGACACGGCGACAGTCGCGCAGCGACAGCTTTGGACAACGTGTTCCTTGCACAACGTCTGTCACGGCGTCAAGTCGCCCGATGCAGGCGCACACTGCACGAGCACGACAAGTCGCCGCGACTGTCGCCTAGTGTGCGCCCACTGTAAAGCACTTCATTAAAAAGTTACCAAACGCACTAGTTGTCCCTACAATTTTCGGTGGTTGCCCTCGATTTCTCCTGGATTCCATCATCAGATCCTGACCTGGTAAAAATGGGACTACCTCAGAAGTAAACCCTATTGAAGAAAAGAAAAAAGAATTAAATCCGTCTATAATTGACGGAAATATCAGTGAACATACATAAAAACATACAGACGAATGTAGAACCTCCTCCTTTTTTGAAGTCGGTTAAAAATAAGGAAAGGTTTCTTACAACCCCATTTTGAATATACCTGCTAACAGGCACTTACTTAATAAAATGTCTTATAAAGGTTTGATAAACTTATACTTCTGTTGTAATTTATTTGGTGGTACAAAAAGTGCGGCATGAAATACACGCTGCACCAACTGTCAACGTCTAATTGCACCAACTGGCAACGTCCAAACAAAGTGCTTGGGGTCAAATGAGTTCATGTCGATCGCATGCTACGGACTTAGATCATCTAACCACAGGATGCGCCTTACTTAAGCATTGTTTTCTGCCATTGCACATGACCATTTGGTCTTTTGGCTTTATGAAAATCCTGTACATCAGTACATCATTTTATATGATTAAACTAGTACATTACATTGTAGTTGACTGTACAATAACAATTAACACACAACAGCCATTACGCGTTTGTCGATTAATAAATTTTTAAATGCAATGAAATTTTATATGTCTTTGTGTTTCCCCCTTCACTTGTATGAAAACTGGCAGAATATTTTTGTATGCGGTGGTTCGCAAAGGCTAGTCCCGTGTTAATGGTCTAAGGCTACGGGGGTATCGCCCGCGGTGAGGTGAGGTGGTAAAAATACCTAATGCGCTCTGGCATTCGGCCCTTAAATATTAGTTCCGTGTATTCAGGTACGATACAGCTATTAAATGCCAAATACATAGTAACAATATAACTAATATATAAAAATCAATGCCACTTTTCGTTGTAATTTTATAACTCAAGAACGGGCTCACCTATCCAAACCAAATGTTTAGGCTTTGTTCGAACTATTTAGTAGATGGTTTATGGGAAGTTTGCACAAAATCGGTGAAGCAGTTCTTCATTTATCACGCAAACGAAGTTGCGCGGGACAGCTAGTAGCTAATATAAGTGTAGACTGTAAAAAAGCTAATTCGATTATATAACGATCACCGTTCTGAACATTAAACAGATAATTAGATTTAACATGTTCGTTTTACTCATTAAAAAGGTACTAAATTCTTATAATGAGTATTTCATTTCATTTCAACTTTCACTAATAAACACTGAAAAACTACATTATTATTTGTTTTCATACCTATTCACCAGCTGAATCGCATTATACTGAAGCAATATAAAGGATTATAAATCTAATTGGCAATTAGATTACATTAATGACTCCTTTCAGATGAAATATTGATACTTAGTGGTAACAATTAATATTCTGCGCGACACGGCTAGAGTTGAAACATATTGAAAAGATACATTTTTCATTACAGATTAGTTCAATAAATCTAATAAAGTAAATCTACGCAGTCTAACGGTGACGAAAACAGTTTTATTTAGTCCCTTTTTCTAAAAATATCTTAGAAAATCTCATTCCTGGCTTATCAAACACTAACTGACCCGCGCAACTTCGTTTGCGCCACGCGAGTGTGCAAAAATGAGAAGTATGGTATTAATATTTTGAGTGATAGAATGTTTCCCGTCGCTTTTACTCCCGTCGCGTCGCTTATATTCATTAGAGCTGACCCGCACAACTTCAAAGTGATGTAATGTTTCCTTTGGTACGGAACTCATGGCGTTCGAGTCCGACTCGCACTTGGCCGGTTTTTATGGTTCAGTTGACTGGCTGCCACTGCAGATCAACGTTTACTCCCATCGCGTCGCTCATATTTTAAAACTTAGTAATAGGGTTATTGTAAGTGAACCTTAAAAGATAGGCATATGCTGTTGAGGACATTTTTTATCACGTAATTTTATTTATCACGTACATTTAGAGGAACAATTTTGAAACGGGAACACCCAAAAATTCCGAAATATGTTTTTCCGAATTTCAATATTCCGATGTTCAAAATTCCGAAGATTATAATTCCTAAGAAACAAAGCTCCGAATATTCAAAAGGACGATATTCATTTATCCGAAAGTCATAAGTACGAATTTATATTTTTCCTAATTTCATTAGTACGAATAATCAAAAGACCGGACTGTTATTTTCCCGAAAAACATTATTCAGAATTTCAAATATCCGAAAATTCACTGTTAAAGTTTTTTTAATAAAGTACGGTCAAGTCTAACTACCAAAGATATTATTTCCAAGTGAGTGGAAGGCAAACGACAAAACAAAAAAATAAATAACCACGATGGCTAAGGCCGGAGCTCCGCTCCGCTTCGCTTTCGCGTTAGCCTCCTAACCTAACCTATCCGAGTCGAGGTGTTAACCATAATAAGTGAATGGTTAACATCCCGACTCAGAGTACCCCGACTTTTTTTGTTTTGTCGTTTGCCTTCCACTCACTTGGAAATAATATTTTCGGTAGTTAGACTTGACTATACTTTATTAAAAAAACGGCGCGGTGGAATCGGGAACGTAAATAATCCTCTTTAATGATAAGTTTTCGGGTTAAAACAGGAACGGGTGGAAACGACATTCACCCTTCGTATTTATGATATTTCGGATTTTTGATAATCGGAGTTCGTATTTATAATATGGCGGATTTTTAATGATTCGGAATTCAACGGTTCGGTTTCTTGAAATTCGGCATTCTGACAGTCGGAATTGTAAACATTCGGAATTTTAAAATTATGACTTTTAATAAAAAGGATTTATGAAACATCGGATTTTTGACTTTCGGGATTTTGAATCATTCGGTCTTATGAAATTCGGAATTATGAAATTCGTGATTGTGACTTTCGGAATTAAGTTTTTCGTATTAATGTAGTGTACCCTTTTGAAACATACAATTTTCACGTAACTTTAAGCATTTACGCAGAGTACGCAATGGTAGCTCTCAAAAAAAAAAATTCCCCGTTCTCGAAACATTATTTATGCCTGCTCTGCTCCTATTCGTCTTAGCCCGATGTTATGTCGCCATTAGCCATACTCAGTAAATGGACTTTTAAACTGTTAAATAATTTTTGAAATACAACCAGTCGTTTCTGAGATCCTAGAACAAACAAACTCTTCAGTTTTATAATAATGTGAGCGAACCTTAAGAGATAGACAAATTAGGTTATTGTGAACGAACCTTAAACGATAGACATATGCCGTCGCGGACTTTATTTTAGAACTTTTTTAGACAAACAATTTTGTAGTACACAATTTTTACGTAACTTTAACCATTTACGCAGCGTAAGCCTCGGAAGCTCTCAGACAGTAAAAAATATTCCCCGTTTTCGAAACATTCTTCATTGCTGCTCCGCTCCTATTCGTCGTAGCGTGATGTTATATAGCCTACAGCCATCCTCAATAAACGGACTATCAAACTAAAAAAGAATTTTTGAAATCCAACCAGTAGTTCCTGAGATCCTAGCGTTCCAACAAACAAACAAACAAACTCTTCAGCTTTATAATATTAGTATGGAAAAAAGAATTTTTGAAATCCAACCAGTAGTTCCTGAGATCCTAGCGTTCAAACAAACAAACAAACTCTTCAGCTTTATAATATTAGTATGGATATGGATATGGATTTCATAAACAAGCGCCCACTGACGTTCAGTTCACAGAGCCTCGATAAAAAGCGATTTTTGACCCGGCAGGAGCAAAAAGTCTCGTATGACGTCCTCGTTCTCTGGCGGATGACAAGCAGGCCGGAAAATAAACACGGACATTTTATACTGGACAACGAACGACTTTATTTGCCAAGTTATGTGCGAAATAATAGGAAAATTGGTTAAAAATTGCTATAGAATATTGAAGCACACTATCTGCCGGCTGACTAGCTGCTTGCTTTGGTTAAATAAGGGTGATTATCAAAAGCTTGCTTTGACATGACGTCACTTGTCATTCAACTACCGCCTATCGATAAGTTAGCCTAGCCTAAGTAGCCAAAGTAAATAGTTGGCGTAGAGCAGGCATTATTTGAAAAGGAAAGTTAAGAGTGTTAAAGTTTCTTAAATAATCCGCTTTCATGAGCTTTTCAGGAGAGGTCAGTGTGGTCTGCCCGCCGCTGGTAGTAGTAGGTTTTAGATTTTTCTCTATACAAAACACAGAATTTGTATGCTTGGCATATGCACAAGCACCAGGTTTACAGGGTTCGCAAGGATTTTTTGGTTTATAACCTGAAATTTTTACTTGTTTTCCTCGGCCGTAAGTTGAAGTCGCGGTTAAGCTAGTAGGGTCAGTTCCAATAAAACCGACACACAACGGTGAAACAATGAGTTTTATCTCGAAGTTCAAGAAAGGTTAAAATAAACAAATTATACAAGTGATATTAAATCTTAACTTGTTTGTGAATCCAATTCTCTAAAATGTTAGAACTCGTAACGAGAAATTGATAACCTTATTTACAAAGAGCGCGACAGTGATTGTTAATTAAATCGTTTAAAGAACTTCTGAGAAAAAAATCACCATTAGGTTTATAACAGTAATAAAGTAATGGCAATTGTGTTTCTTAATTTGTTTACTTTAAGAGGATACTTTGGTTTCTATCTCTCATGAAAGACAGTGATTCATTTTATCTCGACTTTGATAAAATTTATGGAGTCATCACAAAAAATCGTATAGATTTATGATCAGAGCAGCAACTATGAGTTTCTATGTTATTTTTCCTAAAGGTAGTGGTATATTTCTTATAACAAGAATCATAGTAGTGAGTATATATTTTCTATCATTTACATAATGGTAAATTTTAACTTAGTTCAGCTTATTTCTTGCTGAAATAATGTCAACCTGACGCGCATATCAGCAGTCAACGAACACAACGATTGCCTCGGTATACAAGGAAAACAAACAGAGAGCCGCCTCACCCTAAAATTGCCATCAACCGACGAGGGTAAACATGAATATGATATCTTTAAGAAATTACTTTTGAAAAGTAAGTAAATGAAGAAATGTGATAACTTTATTGCAGTGATCTACTTCAACCTGAGATTAAATTGAATTAAAGTCCGGAATTTAATATAGTCCTCCCGGTATACCGATATCTTTTATTCTCCTCTCGCAATTCTAAAGGAAAATGAAGCCACCTTGATTTAATCCTGGATCATTTGAAAGTTGCGAAAGGAATGCGTTTAGTTAGATACTATCGTGACTCTGACTAGTCATTTTCCCTAGCTACATTATCTTGTTACTATTTTACTATGATAAACTGCATAAAATACTCACCGTATACGGTTGGCGACAAGCAACTCGGCGATATCTCGTCCTAGCCGCGAGTAGGCCGATTCGACGATGACAAGCACTTTGGCATCAATGCGGAGACGAGCGTCAGAACGATGGTCTCGTGCGGCTTGCTGCTGCGATGCGAGCAGGGAACACTGCGACAACGGTCGCGGCACCCGGTCACGCCACACCAGACTGAAACATATTAGTTATTAAACATTTGAAGTTACAAGGAATCCCAGTTTAAACGAAATTTCTAGTATTTCCTACAACCCATCAACATAATAATATGTGAAGTACGGAACGTTTCATGGAACTGACCGATTCAATCGAGTATTTCAGTGCAGCTATGCGCTGATATATTTGCTGTGCAATTCAAAGTGTTGAACCGCAGCATTTCAACACTGCTTAGTAAAACTGTGGTGAAAAGCATGGTTAGACTCTCCAGTTCTTTCGATCTTTCCATTGTGGAGCAAGTCATATAGTAGTCTAAATATATTATACTTTCTCTCTCGTCTTGGGGTCCTTAAACTCAGAAGATTTATGATGTGCGTCCCTAGTCAACTTGTCTATTCTGGCCTAAGAGTGGAAAGAATCTTTACATTGGCGAGTATAATTTTTGGTCATTGAGGGGGAAGAATCTATGTAATTTCCTGCGACGATGAACGCTGATTTTGCCCTAGGTGACCATTTCAAACTGTTGACTTTCCCTACAGGAGCCTTTTAAATTAGGTACCTTTATAAGTTACAGTTATCGAAAAAATAAATTAATTATAGGTACTTTCTGCCCATATTGAGGAAACTAAACCAATTTAGTCTCCCCTGATACCTTCAGACAAATTTTTCATTCGTATAATTGGTGTTTAACAATTTCTTCTCCGAAATAACTTATCAAACCAGTCGAAATAAAAATGTAACTTTTTAATAAGTGGCTACACCACGATAATGGCGACTTTTTCGGTACCTGAGTAATAGAGTCGGTAATTAAAACTCGGCTAACACCACTCGCGTACTAAGTAATCTTGCAAAAACGAAATTCACAACAAAATCAATCAAGGACTGCCAAACTTAAAGCCAAGTATGAGCCAGCATCAAACCGCCATTAAGGTCTATCTCGAAAATAAATAAAGACAGGAATTTGTGGAAATATTTTATACGAAGGTAGGTAGTGATCCTGTGAACCGCGACTGAGTCTTGTGGTTGTGGCCTCTTTGCTTTAATGAAAGTCACGCTTGAATCAACCGATAGGAAACTTCTAACGACGATGCTTAAAAGACATACCGATCTACAAAGTAGGTACCTCTTTTATGTATGAAATGCCTGTTTTTTTCTAACAAAACTATTTAATTAATTCCGATTGGCATTAAGAAGGTATAATTCCTATGCAAATGAAGATCCTGATACCCGGTTCCGTGAATTTAACTAAATGTTTACAGTAAACAAACTCTTATAAAACAATATGCGTTCAGCGAGTTCGCAGCACATTAGTGGAGCAGATTCCATTAATTAGCAAGAATACAAGTTTTGCTATAAATTCAACTGAGTCGGCGAAACTTGCCACCCCTCTGCCGCTCATCTCCGCGTGATGTAATTTAAAGTCGATAAAATAAAGTATTATGGTTCCTAGCTACACGCCATTTGCCCAAATTATATAAAATCACGTTATGAAATTACTGAGAAATATTCGCCTTCTCGTCCAAATTTAGCTTCGAAAAGCCACCAAACAAAAGGGCGACAAGAGCGCTCGGCACAAAGTTAAACGTTTATAATACTTCCGCGAAGCAATTTCCTGTAGGTATTAACTGCCTATTTTATGCATAATGAATCCCTTGGGTATCACAATAAAAGATTACATTATACACTGCAATGTATATGACAGCAACATTTATTACATGTTCCGTTCATAATATATTCACGAGTATTTCATGTTTTGCAACCGGAGCATGTACAGAGAATTTAAATGTTCTTTTTTCGCTGACTTCCTCAACGTAAGATGAAATTGAGATGAGTTTTATTTTCATAAACACCAAGATACGGAGTCCAATTACTAAATTCCCTGAACTCGTTTACGAGTATATACGTTACTGTGACTGAATAAAACGTACCAACGTATGTTCGAATAGCAAACTCGTTTCAATACTAGCTGTTGAACTGTTAATGAAAGACGTAGAGTACATAGTGCAACAAATTTTCAATTACTTCCTAATCCCCATGAACAGCAGCATGAAACAACAACGTGTTGTCCAAAAGCGATAATTTCATATTATTAATTCGTATCAACGACGTGTTTGGTCCCGATAGGAAGCAAATTGGATTTTGTGCAAATGACGCACATTTTCAACTAGATTAATTAATTAAATTCTGGCGAGTTTCAATAGCATTTCAACGAACATTGTTTTAATGAAAAGCCAAAGGTTCATCATTCAGTTATACGTGCCGTTAGCTGCCGATTACAATTTCCATACATACACGCAGAAGAATTCAATGCAATGACAAAAAAAAATGGTAGCGTGTTGACTGTAACGCATTAATTATTGAATGACAAACGAAGCTACAATGTCTAATCGCTTTCTATTTCAGTAGTCTTCACCAGTTTTTGCTTCGCATGGGTGAAGATGAAAACAAATACGAAGAACCATGCATTAAACTTGTATATTAGCTACTATAAACGTAAAGAAATATCTCTACGGATTTTACTCGTCTTAGTTGTTTAGAGTCTGTCGGTCAAACGTCGACGGTTAGATCGCGAACAAGAATAAGTGAATTTTACATAGATTCGCGGAGATGCTGCGCGTCTCTTGGTATTGTAAATGAAATAGGAATTTTCTGGATAATATGGATAAGCACCTATACTTCAAGCATTGGAAGGCAATGTTACTAGAATACCACTGAAGAAGTCACATTTATGTTCTGCAAGTCTACGAAAATTGTAGTTATGTTATATTTCGCTAAACTCTATAAAGCTATAGATGTTGGGCGCCATTTGTAGTCGACACTGTTTGGAGGGTCATATTAAATTAAAGTAAAAGTTTTGAGATAAAACTAAGTCAAAATCAAATCTAATCAGACTGTTAGAACTGTGTACTGATAGTAAGTTTAAAGATGAGTACTTACCTAGTTAAAGGTACTGTGACATAATATGTATAGAAGAATATGGTGAGGACGGATATGCACATGATGCCGGCGACGCATTTCCTCACATTGACGTGGCTGGCCAACCAGAAGCAACACCGCGGCGCTGAAGCCTTGTGTGGGTACGCGAACTCGCCACCGCACTCGAGCAACGGCGCGCGCGCACCTCGTGCCTCTCCCGCCATCCTTAACATCTATACACCACTATATTTACACAAAATAGTAACACTTAGGCCTCTAATAATTTCACTATACACACAGTTTCTATCTTGGAACCCTAACGGCTGGGTTTGTCCTTGGCGGTGACGTTTTTTGTCGCCACTTGCCGTGTTTCCACATTTCATAGTGTCGCGGTGGAGTATGAGAGTGCGCGGGCGCCAGATTGATGACAGCGCGAGTACCGCGATTGACGGCCATCTCGTGCCGACAAACGCGTCAGTTCCCGGTTTAAAATGGCCGCCGACGCATAATGGCGGGTTGTGCTCATCACGGCGACGTCGTGCGCCTCTGGTGATAAAGCTCACGGCATCCGTCTATAAGACAGATTAGGGTCTTCTTCTCCCACGCTCATCGATAATATCTGAAACAATGAAAAATCTAACGTAAATCAAGTGGATAGATATTGTTCAATTCATTCTTACAATAATGCATTTTTCTCTAAATGCAAAATATACGGCAAAGATTCATGTCATTTGTTAACACGGATAGCTGTCAAACATAATGGTAATGTCAGTATAATCGCAAGAGAATTTTCAGGAACAGAGGATTGAGTATTACTAGTGTAAGTGAAAACGTACAAAAAGAAATTAAATATAACGAGATTGAAGCGAGACCGAGATCGGCTAGCATGCGAGTAGAAGCGCATGTCAGTTTGTTTAGAATTATACCAATAAGCTGAAATGTTATATAATTTTCTGATACAAAAGACCTTTTCTGCGAGGCCGAACCATAGTAAACACAATCAATTAGTAATAAGATTTATCTTTGAATCTCTGTTTAGCCAGTCGTAAAGACTTCATTTCCAATGGTCGCTCCTATAAATCCCCCTATCCATTATTTGAATATAGGCTTACATTGAAACATTTCTTTGCAGAATCGAAACAAACCCATTCAACCGTAAAATTGGGCGAACAATCCTCAAAATTCTGAATTAAATTTGATCAAAAAGTTAAGTAATGAACGTGAAATCAGATTTATTCAGTAATGAAACGATCCAGGATTTTGTGTGATTTAAATTTATACAACGTCTGCGTACTTTGGCACATGAAAGAAAAAGCTGTATGAGGTATGTTATTAAAATATAAGTAGGTACCTAGGGAATAGTTTGCAGTGGCACTGCATTTTTAGGGTCTGACTGTCAGTCAAACGTCTGACTGACCATCTGAAGATAGTCTATCTGTCTGTCCAGCACGAGGCTGTTGTATCTCAGGAATCGTGATAGGTAGAGAGCTGAAATGTTCACAGTTGATGTATTAACTGTAACAACAAATACTAAAATCAGAAAAATCTTAATAATAAAAATTAAGGGGGTCTCCCATTTTATCCCGTTATTTTACTACGTGCGCAAGTTCGACTCGCACTTGGTCGGTTTTTACAATAACCCAGCTAGATTATGTCTTCGGTACTGTAACAAAGAATTCTTGAAAAACCAACTATCTGTCTAAAGAAATGCTAAACTTGAGACCTTCAGCTCTGTAAGAAAAATAAACCTTATCAGTGGAGCTTTTACTATCTAAGAAGTTTCACTTATCTACCCCACGAAGGTATCTCTAGGGAACGTCGGCCTGGATGTTACATAGCGTACGTGTTTATTTTTAGATAAAGCAAAGAAAATACGAGAGAAAAGTCAGTTTATCGAACTGACGCCGACAGCCTTGATAGCAAGAATATAAATTTCATACGCTATTCTGAAAAACCGGCCAAGTGCGAGTCGGACTCGCACACGGCGGGTTCCGAACCAAAAACGGCAAAAATATCACATTTGTTGTATGGGAGCCCCTTTAACATAATATGTTTTCCGTTTTGAGCAAGAAAGTTAGCAACAGAAATACATGATCTGTGAAAATTTAGTAGTCTAGCTATCGGTTCATGAAATAAAGCCTGGAAACAGACAGACAGACGGACGGACAGACAGCGGAGTCTTAGTTATATATTTACCCTTCTCGGAAAGGAACCCTAAAAAGTGAAAAAGGATTTCAGATCTGTCTTTGTTTAGTAAACAAAAAACCCCCGACTCAAAAAAAAGAACAATAAAAAACCTGTAAAAAGTAAAAAATAACTATTATATTATGACCTATCTACCCTAAGTATTGAACCTGTATTATTATTATAGGTAGCTATATTATTCACCTATTAATATTTTTAACTAACAGTTGGTCTCGTCGGGGGGACCACTCTATACCTAAACAGAGACAGACGTACGGTTAGGTTATGATTAGGTGAGCGGTCCCCGACGAGACAAACTGTTAGTTAAAAATATGAATAGGTGAATAATATAGCTACCTATAATAATAATACAGGTTCAATACTTAGGGTAGATAGGTCATAATATAATAGTTATTTTTTACTTTTTACAGGTTTTTTATTGTTCTTTTTTTTGAGTCGGGGGTTTTTTAAATTTTTAATTTAATTTTTTATTTTTTGCTTTTTATAGGGGTGTTTAATGTCAACAATGACGAATAGTCTATCAACAATTATTCAGAGCTAATGCGAATTGCGCGGAGTGTGGTTACAGAATTAGCAATACATTCCACTCCTCATATCTTTCGAATGGCTTAACCGATTTTTATAAAACTTGCGATATCGTAATGTATAAGAAATGACCTTTCATTTGATACCCAACACGGGTATATTTGAACACTTTAAATTTTTCATCACCACTTTCACCCCTCATAGGTTTGAAATGGCTTAACCGATTTTTATAAAACATAGCTAAGAACACTCTCCCCTAACCCATCTTTCAAACAAAAGAAACAGAATTAAAATCGGTTCATCCGTTTGGGAGCTACGATGCCACAGACAGACTTACACACACACACACACACACACACACACACCCACACACACGTCAAACTTATAACACCCCTTCCGGGTTTCCGTCGGGGGTTAAAAACGTATTGTAATGGAGTCCTCGACAGCGTGAATATTTCGTGCAATACCTACTTATTTGCCCAAACGCATAAATTCCACATACGTACGAGTGTAATGTTATTTCAGGTGCCTCCTTTTTCCACAAATTGTGTACAAAAAATTTTGTTTGTTTGAATAATTTGTCTAATTTTGGAGACAAACATTGCAGGTAGCCCATTTAGTAGGTAAAAGGGAGCTTTTCAAGTTGTCGGTGTGAGCGTCGGTGAAACTGAGACGCGTATGGAATCCGTGATTGTGCGACCCTTTGAATATTAACTAGCAGATGACCCGCTCGTAACCAGGCCACGAATCTGCAAGGCTACTCGAAAGGTTAATTTAAACTGCTCACTGTCGGAACGTGTTTTATTCCGTTGCCCCGAATAATATCGTCGGGATTGATGGAAATTGAAAAAGAAATTTACTGGAGCGGGATTTCAGTGTGTGGCTATGAAATAACCACGTACAGGCTACGGTAGGTACATTGCCTGTACGTATGTAATACCAGTATGTTTGTAATATAAGATATTTTATCTATAATAACTACTAGGAACCTGAACTGACCTCGTTAACCTCTGACCTCACTCAACTATTTTCTTTGTGTTGGTAGTGGTTTCAGGTTTCACTTTCATATAATAAAGGCTAGTATTTGAACTCTTTTCCGTCATAACTTCTATAAACATTGTTTAAACAAATACCTAAGTTTGTGTTATAATACAAATACTAAACAACGTAACAATACCAGCACCGAAAACTTGATTCAGCGATTCAGAAAACTCTTTTTCAAGAAATAAGAATTATTTTTCGCGTAATTATAAACAAACAACTTAGAAAAAGTAGAGATATTAATTAAAGGGCGTCCCAGGCAACGCCTATCTTGACAGTAGTTGATGTGGTGATTAAACTTCAAATAGGCAACAAAAATTATAGAGGTAAATCTTGGTCTGTACACATCCACCTTCTTTTTCGGCTTTATTTATTTAACATTTATGTACACACAATGCTTACACAGGTAAATAAGACACAAAGGAAAAAATAAGTACAATGGAACTGCTTATTTTAGAAAAATAAATTTCTTGCAGTAGTCCGGCGAGAGAATAGTTTGAAAAAAGAAGTGTGTTAGAAAACTTAGTCGAGAATATTATAGTTAACATAGATTGATTAATTTAGTTTGGCTATCTGATTTTATTCTACTTTTCAAGTCTGTATCAATAGGTAATCTTAATAGGTGATATGTATAAATAAATGGGATATTTTTAAATGCACATCTGTTTAATTTTTCTGCACACTAGATAACTCCACTAATTTACTGAACGCAAACCAGAAAATCAAATGCTGTGCAAAAAAACCAATTGGTAAACTAAACATGTCTTACTTAAAAAACTAAAATTTTACACAAAACGAGATGACCTTTTTTATTGAATTTAAACCAAAAATTTCGTTTGTACACCGGATATAAGATTTGCTAAACAAAAATAAGAATTGCTTATCAAAAATACTAACTTGCACTCAAAATTTTACAATCTTATAACGGAATAGGTTAGGTTAGGTTAGTTTTTTATTTTTTTAATTAATAAAATTTAATTTTGTAAAGACGACTGATTAAATTGAGTTTTTAATTAGAATAAAAGATGTTCATAAAAGTAAATTAGGCGATGGTTTTCTTAAAAAAAGTTTTAATAAGTTTGTTGAGCTAAGGAATTTTTAGATATAGGTATGATTTTGATAATAGTGATCTGTTCAGTAAAATAGTTTTGCAAACACCTTTAAACAGTATAATTTGACTTACTTAGTGTGCATAATTAGTGTGCAAGTCAGTATTTTTGGTTTAACTTTGTAATATTTTGTTCGAAAAAAGGGAATAAACAGATATCGATTTAAATACATGCCTAAATAAATTAAGTATTATGTACATTTTTGCCAGAGAGGACATTGATCAACGCTTTGTCTGATATTAACAATAAAATAAAAGTACTGAAACTAAAACCAGACTACTGAAATATCACGCTCTAAAAAGTTTGTAGTACAGTAAACAAACTTTCATTTCATATGAAACACGATACATTTAATAAAATACTTATTTTTGCGCTGAACTTCATTACTTCTAGAGGATCCCACATTTTAAAATTGTTACTGCTTAGCTATACTCCTGTGACGCTCCATTAATACATCATAGTCGATAGAATAGTAAACACGAGTAATTCCACTTATCACAACAGTGGGGAAAAGTGGAAAACACTTTTTTTTGAAGTGAGGAAATTCCTGCATGCCGGATTCCTACCGACTAAAAACCCACACGTATTCTCCCTAACAGCCTACCGTTGGGAATCCCGGGTATGACCTCGGAAGGATGTCCAGAGGACTCCCAACAGACCTACGGAAACCACTGCGGCCTCACCTAGGGGATACCACTAATGTGGCATTCAAGCATACCAGACCAAAAGTGGTCGCCATATTCTACGACATTGACGATCCGCAGTATGCAGTTTGAATATCGCCGAGCATTCCTACATGTCAGAGATGTGTTCTAGTGGCTCACACATTGAAAATGAACATTGGTCACGCAGGTGAACTTTAGTGAAAATCAGTTAAATAGCTTTTAGCGTTGAAGGCTTTTTTATGTGAGAGAAAATCCTACATGAATGCTATGCCGGACTCCTACCGGCTAAAAATCCTCACGTATCCTGCCCAACAGCCTACGGTTGGGAGCCCCGGGTAAGCCCTCGTAAGGATACCCCAGGGCTAGCATTTAAGGCTAAGTTTATACAGAGTTACAATGCAAGTTTCTTAACATTCCATTTAACATACAATACTTATCTGTATGTAAAGTAGGCAATACTTTCTTAGATCATAATAAAAATAAAAGTAAACAAGTATTATAACAGCGATAACTACATCATAATATGTTACTAGATACGAAATTAGGACCGTCACTTAGATAGTGATGCATTAATCACATTAGAGGAAATCCCTCAAACGCTTTGGACGGGTTACAGTAGCACGCGTTACGGCCGAAAACAATTATTAGTTAACCCCTGGGCCTTTCACGAAAGATAGCGAGACGAATTGCTATTAATGATTGGGGTAAACTAGTTAGACAGAATATGACTAGTATGCGATACTGTTTTAATAGCTGTGGGTGTGTTACACTCCTTTAAAAAAAACTTTGGAATTCCGACACCAGTTAAATAAAACTTGTTATTTAATTTTGAGACCGTGTTGTTCACCAGGATGTTAAAATTAACAACTGAACTTTGTAGAAATATAAGTACCATAGTATCAGAAACTAGCTAGTGGAGTGTTTACCATTTGGCAAAGAATTCTTAACACTCGGCTTGGACAAGCGTCAGAGTAGGTACCTAATAGGTAGCTAATCAGAAATTGTCTGCATTCTATCCAAAAAACAACTCAAACCAAAATATCTAGATTTTGGATACACAATTTATTCCAAATGTCATCCAAATTGCACATAACAATATAGCACGACGAAACTTATAATAATTCAGACATAATATTTGTACAACCAATCAACGGCAAAATATCAACGGATACGGATGAGTAATGGAATAAAGAAATAATATTGTTCATCGAACAATATACGAGCCAAGAATAGACAGGTGTGAAATCGACATCGGATTTAGAGACAATATTCTCACGTCGGAGTCGAAGGGACTAACTTATTATAACTTTGCTCGTTTACCACACTTCGCAGTCACAGGTCCCGTTCTGAAAACCCGCATAATAATGCTCCCGAGCTGCTATGACATGAGGATCAAACTTGTGAAATATTGAACCGTGTGAATCAGGCGATACTCTGAAAGTGACATGGGTTTGTCAGACACCGTTTAATGCTTTTCGAAGTGGACATCGGGATATTACTTTCATTTTTATATACTGAATACTTTATGCAAATATCTGAATATATTTGTGACAGTTTTGTTGATGAAAATGTCAAATGAGTTTCAACGTGATTTCTGTCTACTTCTCGTTTTACTCGTCTGCAATTCAGTATGGAATTCGTAAATAAAAGTAATTTTAATCTAATATGTACAATTACATGTTGAGCCGCTAAACATGTACTATCAGTGTATACTTTTAATAGATGACTCCATAAACTTACCATACGCTTACACAAAAAAGTGGGGCCACGCAAGGCGTCGATATATAACACTAACGTCGCCATTAGGATACGGAGGCGAAACCCACAATTCGCCCGCATATTTGGTCAAGATTAATTGCCCTTAACATCATCTGTCAACCCGAGGGACATTCCGTGAACATTTTGTTTGTGGTACAAATAGCTCAACATATTCGGCTTCTAACACATTATTAATTGCACTGCGGCTTTTATAGCAGATATGTTCTACAAAAATGAAACCCGACAATTATACTCATGTTCGGCTGACAGAAATAAATGACTTGGATAGCAGCGAGGTTACACGTAATAATTTAAAGTTATAGAGAAGAAGCAACGTCAAGCAATTAAATGAATAAAATATGAAGATCTTACAAGTACTACTTACTGCATAATGCGCAAGACATTGAATTTACACAGAGCAGAGCTACTTAATGGAACGTTAGTGCAATACAACAGAATGCTGTTTCATAATTTATAGATACCTTTTAGCCGGTTGTTTCATTTGCTAAATGCAAACTGCAAGCGTACTACAATCGAGCGCTAATTGTGATTCCACTAATTTGCATTGGCGCGACGGCTCACCTGCCTTGCCTGCCGCGCCCGTGCCGTGTACCCGCCCAACTTCTGTAAGTATACCGAATACCCGCACACTCTATCACAAATGGAGCAACTAACAACTACTAATCTGATTATTATTACTGCTGGAAATTCCATCACGAACTTTGATTCGTGTTTCCACGTTAAATAATAATTCTACTCTCGTGATGTGTGTCGAATTTTAGTCAAGCTAATGTTCTGCTGTAATTTATAATTAGCGTTTCTTAAATCTTTGGATTTAAGAGAGAAGAAGACAATCATTGTCATCTTACGCTACGGTCAGTATTCTGTCTTTGTGGTATAGCGGTTTGACGCATACCGTCCCATTCGTATTTCGTCACGAATTCAAAAATGGTCCCATTCGCATTCAGTCCCATTCGCATACGGTCCCATTCACATTCAGTCCCATTCGCATACGGTCCCATTCGCATTTGGTCCCATTCGCATTAGGTCCCATTCGCATTTTCCACGAGCAAAATGCACGTCAAGCAGCCTGTGACATAGCATAATAATAGTCGTTCAGTCAATTTGATGACGTTTTGGAAGACTTTTAAATAATTTCTACAACAGGTAATCCCAATCTGCCACTGCAGATTGCGATGCTGTAATAAGGTCTCCACCACTTACTTACTCACGTACGTCCACAATACTAATATTACAAAGAGGAAAGATTTGATTGTTTGTTTGTTTACATCGAATAGGCTCCGAAACTACTAGACCGATTTCATAAATTCTTTTACTGTTGGGAAGCTACACTCTTTGCGGTGAACATAGTCTATATTTTATTACCGTATTCCCACGGGAAGGGGAATTACGCGGGTGACGCCGCGTGACGTCCGCTAGTAGTAAATGAAATGCCGTGACTATGATATATTCAATAAACACTTGTAAATGTAACAATATGATTTTAAAACGTACGTTTACTGCTGTAACCAATTTAGCTTGATCATTCATTACGCATGATTGCTCAAAGGGAATTACAGCAACATCAATTGCTTGATACCCTGTGTGAGGCAAGTACAATGATCAATTCCACTGGTATACAAAATTTAACTTTTTTTTTGTTTTATGAAGTTTCCAATCTGTTTCTCACTAATTTGACGTCGCTGATTTCAAATCTAGCCTTAGTTTCTTTCTAGCAGCTCTAGTTTTTGTGATACAGGTACTTCTTAAAATATTGTTACTCGGCTTACTTGAATGAAATTTTTGTTCAAAAAATTACACAATTTTATAAATAAACTGGTATGTTAACATTAAGAAGAACTTGTTTAAATGATCCGAATAGTTTTTGTGCTGTTTGTGGTGACTATATGTTTAGAGAACGGCGTTTAAGTGCGCTAATTCTATAAAAAAAGGCCGATTTGGACTACTTTGAGAAGCCATTGCAAGTGTTTAGTAAGCCTTGGCTCCCAAATTTTGTATGTGGTAGTTGCGTAACATCATTGCGTTTATGGGCAAATAAAATTAAATGGTAATTAAAGTTCAATAGTCCTATCATTTGGCGTGAACCGACTAATCATCACGATAGATGTTTTTTTTGGGTTGTAAATATTACTGGAATAGAACGCAAAAATTAATCCAAATTGACTAATCTAATTTAAAATCGGCCATTAGACCCATCCTAAATACCAGTGAAGAACCTGTGACTGATACGCAACCTACTTCAAATATTACTCCACAAGTTCTTTCAGAGAATGATGATGGGACAGCGACTTTTCAATATTACTCCACAAGTTCTTTCAGAGAATGATGATGGGACAGCGACTTTTCTTTCCCGAGCACAGAAAAAATTAAAGCTGATATTTTTGACTGTCCTCAAATCAGGGAACTAATACAGCACCAATATTTTACTGATTGTTTGACAGATATGGAGAAATCTGCACGGATTGAATTTATTTGGGTTGTGCAAAATTTTTTAGGAAACACGAAGTGTCCAGGCTACATTCAACACATTGAGCAGCTCATGTGGCACTTCCAGAGTCTAAAATGTAACATGAACATCAAGATGCACTTCCTCTTCAGCCATTTAGACCGTATTCCAGAAAATTTAGGCAACTTAAGCGAAAAACAAGGAGAACGCTTAAATCAGGATATTCGCACTGTGGAAGAGCGATACCAGGGTCGTTGGAATGCAAATATGATGGCTGATTAATGCTGGAGCATTCAAAATAAGACTGATGTTTCCACTCAGGCAAGAAAAGCACACATAACAAAGTTTTTTTCATATTAAGTAAGAGCAAAATATTTTTTAAATCCAAAAATGTGGTATTTTTGGCTAAAAATGTAATATGTTTATATTTCCAAAACTAGAGCTGCTAGAGAAAAACTGACTACAGATTTGGAATCAGCGTGGCAAAATCATACAATATCAGGTAAGAAACTTCATAAAACAAAACTACTGTTTCCCAGTGTTATATTAGCAAGGTGCACGGAGCC
Organism: Miltochrista miniata; assembly: GCA_933228765.1. Classification (NCBI taxonomy): domain Eukaryota; kingdom Metazoa; phylum Arthropoda; class Insecta; order Lepidoptera; family Erebidae; genus Miltochrista; species Miltochrista miniata. The sequence goes on along the minus strand of OW121752.1, from coordinate 28,835,088 downwards.
AAAATACGTATTTCCAATTTGCTGAATATTTGACGTATTAAACTCTAGTTATTGGTTATGTTATGACCTGTGTAATTGTTGTATTACTAGCTTCGTTTGCATCACATAAGAGAGAGAGAGGTGGGAGGGGGAGAACGAGAGCTTTTGATAAGGATTATGATGTTCTCAATTTTTTATTTCCATATCAAGGAGAGTCAGCCATAAAAGATACACATAGTAAGCTATCGCGGACATTTTTTGAACTTTTTAAGAGCAACAATTTCGTCATAAACATTTGTTACGTAACTTTAGCCATTAACCAGTACGCAGCGCACGCAACACAAGCTCTCAAAAATAATGAATATTCTCCATTTCAGTAGGTAATTATTTTTTCTGCTTCGCTCCTTTTAGCAATAAAGTGATGTTATATTGGTTTTCTTAACAAATAGACAACCGCGCGATCGAACTTCAAAATATTTTTTGAGTTTTAACCTGTTTCTGAGATAATCGCAGCATCGCATTCAAACAATCTCATCAGCTTCATAATATTAGTTATAGTACATACAGATGTAGCACTTCTTAAGATTCGGTAATGTTTTGTTTTCATCCATGTAATAGTAAAAAGGTCAAAAGAAGGATAACATTGAGGACACCAAAGGTCACTGAGTAAAGACGTTATAAAGATAAAGAAGCACTTAAGACTAGGCGCAATGTTGAATTTATTCTGTTTACATTTTGTACGAATAGAACGGCTAACTATATTTCTAGAAAGAATATAATTTGCTTCGGGACTTGACTTGAACCTGTGACCTTTTCACCTTACGAGGGCCACACTTTGACCACCTGAAATACCGAACCGCACAAAAGCAATTTGAATTCCTTCACTATTACAACCAACCTTTCAGAATATACTTCGAGATACAGTATTCGGCAAACAACTTGAGCATCGCGTGAGGTGGTGGGAGAAAGTTTGCGCATGTACTCTTACGTACTTGGGGGGGATGTAGTGTGCCTTCACGAAGAGCGATACCTGTGCTCGGGCCCTCCCCGTAAGTAGCGGCGAAAGCGGAAACGCGAAACAAAACACTATCGATGAGTGCCGACAGGGCTAGGGCGTCCCCCCGAGGCGACGCGTACCGGTGTGCCCCCGTCGGTACGACTGCATGCGCACGCGGCGAAGGGGGCCGCCACCCTTCACGCAGCGCCAACTCTGGCGGGATGCGAGGAGCCGAGTGCCGGATAGGCACGTGGAATGTGCGTGGTGGTATGGAAGGTAAGATGAATGAATTGATGGATGTAATGAAAGAGCGATGCCTGGATGTATTGTGTGTCACAGAGACTAAGCGGAAGGGGAGCGGCATCGACGATCTTCCTGGCGGAATAATTGCTTTGTGGTCCGGAGTGGACCAAGAGGATCATGCCAGTAAGGGAGTGGGTGTCTTGCTCTCCTCCCGTTTGGCCTCTGGAGTGAAAGATTATGGATTGGTAGGCCCAAGACTCCTGTGGGTACGTATAAAACTGGGGATCACGAGAGTTTTTTTGGTCGCAGCCTATGCTCCCGTCAGCTCGGCTAATCTCCAAGTGCTCGCGGAGTTCTGGGAATCCGTTAGGGACGTCCTCGATTTGGCTGACGGGAATGAAAAGTTGATCATGTGTGGTGATTTGAATGGATGGGTGGGGACCAAGCGAGATGGCTTCGATGCTGTCCTTGGTCCGTATGGAGATAAGAGATCGAATGATGCTGGTAAGTCAATCTTAGACGTATGCTTGGAACGAGACCTCCTTGTGGCGAACAGTTTATTCCGTCACAAAGATATCCACACGTATACATGGAGACGGAAGGAAGAAAAAAGTGTGATTGATTTGATTTTGATAGACAATCGTCTTCGACAGGCTATAAGGGATACAAGAGCCTACAGAGGCCCCACTCTTGAAACTGATCACTACCTGGTGGTAAGCCGGTTTGTTGGTCTTTTCAAGAAGTGGAGGCACTGGCGAGTGCGTGTCCCTTTCGGAGACTATGAAAGGATAAAGAGTGAAAAACTGGAAGAAGAAAGCGTAAGGAGTATGTATGTTGGCTTAGTCAGTGAAAGGCTTGCAAACGCGAGCCTTTCCGACTTAGATGTGGATGAATGCTGGAATATTATGAAAGAAAGTATAGTGGATAGTGCAAAAGAAGCATGTGGGAGTGCAAAGAGACATGAACATTCGAAAGGTGATGCCTGGTGGGATGCAGAAGTTCAATCCTGCGTAGCAAGAAAGAAGAAAGCGTGGTTGGATTATGTCTCATCTTTGCAACTGAATGACAGTATGAAAGACACGAAGAAAGAAATTTACCGCCTCTGCAAGAATGAAGCCAAAGCTTTAGTGAAAGAGAAGCGTGAAAGGATAAATATGATTGCGGAAGAGAAGCTGACGAGGAACTTCGAGACGAATACCAAACTCTTTTGGAGGGAGGTCAAGAAGTCTCGGAGCTGTTCGTCAGTTTCCAGAATGGATAAGATAAAGAGTAAAGCTGGGGACATTCTTGCGGACCCCTTAGAGGTGTTAGAGCGGTGGAATGAGTACTTTGGAGAAATGTATGAATATCTCCCGGATGCGGGCACTGCGAGGGAGGCGATAACTGATCTTGCGGTGCAAGCATCAAGCGGAGATATTACTTTGGAAGAGATTGAATGGTCGATACGAAGCTTGAAAAATGGAAAGTCTGCGGGAATTGATAGGATATCTGCTGAAATGATCAAATTAGGTGGTCCTTGCGTCCGGGACGCCTTCTGGTCATTGAGCAATCTATGCTGGAAGACTGGAAGGGTCCCAATGGACTGGAGGCGTGCTATCGTCGTGCCCTTGTATAAAGGCAAGGGCTCACGTATGGAGTGCGCCAACTATAGGGCCATCAGTTTGATCAGTATAGCAGCTAAAGTGTATGGCAAAATTATTGAAAGGAGAATGAGGGTGGAATCTGACGGATTACTGTGGGAGGCGCAGGGTGGTTTCCGAAATGGAAGGGGATGTATGGACCAAGTTTTCTCGCTCCGCAACATTGTAGAGAAGCAGCTGGCTGTAGGCCGGAAGGTTTTCTGCGGTTTTGTGGACATGGAGAAAGCATTTGACAGAGTTGTACGGAAGGATCTCTGGGATATATTGCCAGGATACGGGATTGATGGTGCGCTGCTTCGTGCTGTGCAGTCTACATATGTGGGATGTACGGCATGTGTGCGGGTGGGCGGCAGCCTGTCTCCCTGGTTTGACGTCAACATTGGCGTCAGACAGGGTTGCGTGCTGTCTGCTCTGCTGTTTGTCCTGTACCTGGACGATTGTCTTAAGAGAGTAAGATCGATGAATGTTGGATTGCGAATGGGTTACTTACTTGTGAACTGTTTGCTGTATGCAGATGATGCCGTGCTCATAGCCGAATCGCCATCAGAACTACAGTCACTAGTCACAACGATGAAAGATGATTGTCTAATGAGAGGCTTACATTTGAACGCGACTAAAACGAAAGTGATGGTATTCGAAAGAGAAGAGGACAGAACGAATGCCAGGATAACTGTCAATGATGTAGTGCTGGAACAGGTGGATGAGTTTGTATATCTTGGATGTGCATTTAGCAGGGATGGACGGTACACCGCTGATGTAGAAAAGAGGGTAACTGTGGGAAATAGTGTGAATGGAGCGTTAGGCAAACTTTTAGGTACCAAGGCCTTAAGTCAAAAGGCCCAGCTCGCAGTACACAATGCGGTGCTGATACCTACGCTAACGTATGGAAGCGAGAGTTGGGTATGGCAGGAAACGCATGAAAGCAAAATAAACGCGGTCGAGATGCGCGCGCTACGCAAAATCTGCGGAGTAACGCTCGCAGATCGCGTTCGGAATGAAGATGTAAGAAAGAGAGTTGGTCTGAAAGAGAGTGTCGGTGTTAAAGTAAGGAAGGGCATGCTACGATGGTTCGGGCATGTGGAACGAATGGGAGATGAAAGAATGACAAAACAGATATACAACGCGAAAGTGGATGGACGTAGGAGTCGGGGAAGGCCACGACACACCTACCACGACCAAATTAATCATGTGTTAGTGGAGGGTGGTGTCAAGAGCCGTAGGAACCGACGTGCATGCATGAAAAGAAAAATGAAAGTTGAAGAGGCGAGTGAGGTGTGTATGGACCGTGCCGTGTGGCGCTCGGTTCTTTCTGCCTACCCCGCAAGGGATTTGGCGTGAAGATAGTATAGTATAGTATACTCTTACGTGCAAAAATATTGTGTCATTGAAACCGCAATTTTTTTTATTAATAACTTTTTAACCGACTTCAAAAAAAGGAGGAGGTATTCTCAATTCGTCTGTATGTATTTTTTTTATGTATGTTAAGCGATATTTCCGTCAATAATAGACGGATTTCAAAATTTCTTTCTTTGTTGAATAGGGTTTACTTCTGAGGTGGTCCCATTTTCACCAGGTCAGGATCTGATGATGGGATCCAGGAGAAAACGAGGGCAACCACCGAAAATTGTAGGGACAACTAGTGCGATTGTTCACTTTTTAATTAAGTGCTTTAATGTTATACACTTTAATGAAGGTCTGGAGTCGACCTGATGATAGAGTCGAAAGGCAGTCGAGGGCATTCCGTAACAATTTACAGGAGTTACCTTGTGTTTGGGCTTGATTGATTTGTATTGATTAGAACTTTACACATAGATTGATAGATCCGACTTAAAAAAAAAGGAAGTTGTATGTTTTATGTATGTGATATGTAAATTCTTCTATAATTGACGAAATATCGGTGAATATTTCGTCAATTACAGAAGAATTTCAAATCTGTTTTTATTGGATAGAGTTCACTTCTGAGGTGGTCCCATTTTAACCAGATCAGGATCTGATGATGGGATCCAGGAGAAATCGAGGGCAACCACCGAAAATTGTAGGGACAACTAGTGCGTTTGTTAACTTTTTAATTCAGTGCTTTAATGTACTACAATCAATGAATGTCTGGAGTCGATCTGATGATAGAACCGAAAGACAGTCGAAGGAATTCCTTTACTTTTCATTAACGATTTACAGCAGCTGCCTTGTGTTTGGGCTTGATTGATTTGTATTGATGAGAACTTTCACCTAGATACATTTTTCGGTTCACCCGTCACTTAAAATATTGAAAATAAATTTTCAATAAAAATTAAAACCGACTTCAAAGAAATCCTGAAAAGTAAAATTTACTTAGCTCAAAGTAATATATATTTTGATTTATCAGATTTTATTCAATATAATATTGAAGTTGGTGCCATGAATAATACCTACATAAAAGTAAATTTTACTTTTCAGGATTTCTTTGAAGTCGGTTTTAATTTTTATTGAAATTTTTTTTTTTAGTTGGTGGTATAGAGAGAAAAGAGATCACTAAAGACAAGGTCCTTGCTCAAGAAGTTTGTCGGTTACTGTATGTATAGTGCTAAATACTATACCAAAAATACCACAAATTAATCTATTTGCGATGGGTTTTAATTACCCCTGGTATTGTAAACCGGATACTGATTATCAAGTTATAAAAACCACAAGGCACGATGTATTGTTTACCGTACTTATACCAAAAAAAATTAACATAACTCGCCCTTTTAACTCCGAATTTGTACATAATTCAAAATGCAAACTGCCAGTGACGTTTTAATGTAAACAGCATTGCTTGCTTGCATTAAATTATGCAAGCTGCACTGGCTTTACACGATTACAGTAAATTTATGCAAGACATTATCCGAGGACAGCGGCGTCGCATAACAACGCCTTCAGTGTCCAAGCGTACTTCCGTCGACGCCATTATGAAAACACTCACTATGATTTATATGAGAGAATGGCGACATGTTATTGCCTCTTGAGACAGCTGTTATGTGCTTACGTCACATATTTTTAACCCCCAGTGCAAAGAAAAAGGCTTTATATGCGTAATCTGTGTATGGACGTATTTTTCTGTGGCATATTAAGTTTCTGAAAATTCATGAAGATCTGACCTAGTCAAAGATTTACCCTTGCTATACATTCTACTTGATTCTCCGCCCTGCGTGTGACGAAATGTAGCAAAAATAACAAGAAGCCGTAAGACGGTCTCACCCGACTGCCCCTCTGTGAAAGTGAAAGTTCAATCCGATTGACGTTGTCATTTTTGTTTTATTTCAAACTTTGAACAGATGATCCACGTTACTTAGTGATGTAGGTATTATAATGCAACAGAGTCACAGACTACAGACACAAGTCTCGCCTTAAGCCCCTCTGCAACCTATTTTATAGAGAAGAGTAAAAACTAGTAAATTAAATATAGTAAAGATAGAAGTCTAGAGGGTAATCGCAACTGTTAAATCATATTATGATGAACGGCAGTAGAAGATTCTGACCTAATTTCTTAGTCGGCGAAACGATCTCAAAACTCTCCTGATTGTGCATTAAAAACTTGGCAATATTGAAAATGTGTTAATGTAATTAATCGCGGTTAATTTAGCTAACTTTGTATTGTTCTCGTTAATGAGATCAGGTGGGGTGTGCGAGGGACGCGAACGCGTGGTAATCTACCAACCATTAGGCCCGACCACTCGCTCGCAAATCGTCCGCATATTTTGTCCAAGATTAATTGTTCTGGAATATCATCTATCACGGTGAGCTCTCTCATGACCGTCGTCGTCGGCAGTGCGTGCGACGTTTTATTTAAGGTACAATGGACCTCTAAGAACTTCGGGTGAGGGTAATTACAATTTTATTAGAATAATGGCATCATCTCGTTAAATTAAGTACAATTAGTATGGCTTTTTTAGACATCAAGACAAAAAGAGACTATTACAGCATAGCCGTTATATTAGTATTTCTGTATCTTTATCCTCTGGTTTTGTGAAACCGTACCCTGCCCAAAGTCACTGGGCATATTTCGAACATATTTTTCTAGTACATTTTTGTCGATAACCATCACTGTGTTAAGCACCCATTACCACAGTCCTATGTAAGGTCATTTGGTGTTTTGGAATTTCATCAATAGTCAAAGTAATGCAGACCTTTTAAATCTTTACATATTTCTTGGCAAATCGAAAGAAAATAACAGACTATAGTTTGGTTACATCAGAATATTATTAGGTAATCTAACACCTAAATTTTCTCGAGTTATTTTACTTAGGTTTGGTTTTTTAATTCAATAAATTGACTTCAAGGGTGTACTTAAGTCAATAAGTACCTACTCGCGAAATCTACTCTCTCACTCAGCACCTCCAGTTACTTTAACTAATAAACTTCCTAAGCGGTAATTTCATTTAGACAACATTAGGATGATTATAAACTCTCTCAAAGATAAATTCGTATTTAAAACACCCTTCATCGAGTTAACTTCGCAACGGACAAGAACAAATTGAGTCAATCTTTTTTTGCTTCAAACGAAAACCCCAAAACGTTTCGCATTTCGCCATTTTCAACGTGTAAAGTTCGAGTATCAATCAAGTCGGCCTTTTTTCAATAACCCTACCGAAGGGGACCTTTAGAGTCAATTTTTTCAGTAATTTCGCTGCGGGAACTGATGATGACGTATCGATAAGCAATAAAAACAAAATAAGGCTGTAAGTTCAGAAAAGGCCATTACATGAGCTCGTTTATATGTTTTGTATTTTGTTATTACAGTCCAGTATTAGGAGCCTTCGGTTCGAGGTTTGGGTTCGAAAAACCTAGTTATAGAGTAACCAGTAGTCAAATCTGAAGTCTACTAGAGATACATTACAGTCTAATTTTTTGCTAAATGGCATTTGATTTAATTTTGAGGGTTCCGTACCCAAAGGGTAAAAACGGGACCATATTCATGAGACTTCGCTGTCTACCTGTGTGTCTGTCCGTCACTAGCTAGAGAGCTGATGAAGATGATTTCACTGATGAAGATGTATTTCTCTTGCCGCTATAACAACAAATAGGTACTAATATAAAAAGGGGGGATTGAGGCAAGCTCCCATACAATTAACGTGATTTTATGCTGTTTTTTGGTACTAGTCCAGGAGCCACCGCCTGTGTTTTTCATTGATTAATAACAGGCTGAATCTTTGTGAGTAGTTTCCGTTCGACGAGACGCCCAAGTTTTTCCTCTGTGAAAATTCTCGATAGAGGTAGCTAATAAAGTGCGCAGCTATAAAACATGTCGATTTGATGGAGTGTTGAAATTGTCTGACTAACCGTTTATTTTTTATTACAATGTTTAAATAATTGTATTATAAACTGGGAGGAATAATTGTCTTACAAAACGGATGGTTTGTTTGAGAGCGTCCTCCACTCCGAATATGTCGAAACGACGGGGCCATAAAAATAATTAATAACAAGCTGATTTTTTGTATGCACCTTTGTAAATATTGTTAGAATGGAATGACCGTTTAGTCCTACAAATTTAGTGGTAGGATTTCTCAGTCCGACACTTCGAAGTTGTCAATTCTATGGTAATATTTTTTTCATTAATAACAGCCTAGTTTAAATTTTTTCCTATCGGGGATAAAGTGTAGAACACTATTTTATCACTGGCCTACAAAAAAAGTAGTATGTATATACAGGATGAATTTTTCAAAAGGGATTGGATGGCCAAATCTGAAACTATAAGGAATAGCGAAAAATGCTCAAAGGAGTCACGAGCCCGATTTTGATGAAACTTAAGACCCCATCATTAGATTTTTGATGAACCAATAATCCTAGCTGGAAATCGAATCTATTGATTTTGAAAAAAAAACACACCCTATATATTAAGGATCTTATTCTGGGAAGTAAAGACATACAGCAAATTAAAGGAAAGTGCTGATCTTTAACAAAATACAATTTATTTTTCATACGTTAACTGATTAATTGTTCAAAATGTAAACCATTGTTTTCAATACATAGCTGGAATCAAGATCTCAAGGATCGTACTGCATAAAATATTATTAATTCTGTTTAGAATATTCTCCAAAGGATGATTCTGAGCATGAATTATCAGAATCAAGCGAAATATTTCGGGTTCTTGAAGAGTACGTGTGCAGACTATATGCTCTAAAAACTAAAAATGACGTAAACAAAGGACGGTATGAGTTATTTCAAAAAGGGTACAAATGCAGCAACCAAGAAGAGAAAATTGTCAAGAAAAAAGTTGTCGGATACGATCCCTCAGTTCTGCCACCAACGAAACAAGAGCTGTTGCAGCAGATGAAGCGCACATACATTTGCAGCATTTGGTGTAATGCACACATGCGCAGCCCCTCGGATAAAAATCCGGAAAATTGCGGATGGAAAGTACCATTATTATTGGTTTGATGGTCCGCACAGTCCTTCTCTGGGAGAGTTGACTGCTGAAGTTCAAGGTATTTTATTGGTTTTCATACGTTTGAAAATTATACTGTAATTTGTTAATTTTCCGGAATATTTTGATACAGAATCAGATGACATTTCTTCTGATGACGAGGAAGATGAAGACGACACAGAAGCATCGGATGAAGCGTCGACATCGGAATCCGACGACGATTAATTTTTTTATTCTTCTGTTTCTATATGTTTTTATTTATTTTAATAATTGTATTTTTTTATTTTCATTTTTTCATTTTTGAAAAATGTTTTGTTTAAAAATGTATTGATCAAGCTTGCGAATACATGTCTCCAAGCACCAAAACAACAGCAACGAAATAATGTAATATATTTTTTATTTTCTTGTAGGACTAGCGATACATACCCATTTTTTTGTAGGACACTGTTTGATTTAGGCAAAGGATGCACTAACTCATGATGTGTTTTTTTTGTCCTACGGTTATTAATGAAAAAAATATTACCATAGAATTGACAACTTCGAAGTGTCGGACTGAGAAATCCTACCACTAAATTTGTAGGACTAAACGGTCATTCCATTCTAACAATATTTACAAAGGTGCATACAAAAAATCAGCTTGTTATTAATTATTTTTATGGCCCCGTCGTTTCGACATATTCGGAGTGGAGGACGCTCTCAAGCAAACCATCCGTTTTGTAGGACAATTATTCCTCCCAGTTTATAATACAATTATTTAAACATTGTAATAAAAAATAAACGGTTAGTCAGACAATTTCAACACTCCATCAAATCGACATGTTTTATAGCTGCGCACTTTATTAGCTACCTCAATCCAGAATTTTCACAGAGAAAAACTTGGGCGTCTCGTCGAACGGAAACTACTCACAAAGATTCAGCCTGTTATTAATCAATGAAAAACACAGGCGGTGGCTCCTGGACCATACGAACTTGGCCAACTTTTACATTATTATATTTTATTAAATGAGGCCGGTTTTAACCTGCTTACGGACTCAAAAACATCAAATATGAAGACTGAACGATCACGCCTATTACTTAGTAGATAGCTAGGTATATCAATGTATTCATGATGTGATAGCGGCGTAGACGGCGGCGCCTCCAACCCCTCTTATTCCGTTTTCAATCATTTTCGCAGTGCCACCCTCGTACACTTCGTTATGCCGGACTAACAGCATATTGTGTCTCTGAATCAGACAGGAACATTCGCTTGTTGACAACACGATAAAAACGTAGACATGTTTTCTTTGTATTCTTTGTTTATCGAGAATTTCATATACCCACAAATAAAAATCAGAAAGAAATACTATGATAAAATTCGAAGCTATGTATATCTATCGTTCGTTACAGATTTGATTATTTATACAAGCGGGAAGACGAAGAGTATTTAGACGGGCTTTTAAGACAACCATGAGAATGCATGTTTTGAAGAAAAGGTACTATTTCGAGGAAGATCAATAACGGTTTGGGTTGAAATATCTTTAAGACACCTACGGAGTGCCAATAGAAAACAGGTTTTGACTGCTCTCAAAAACGAAAAATGTCATCACAAATGATTAGAGAATATTGCCGCAAACTTAATTTTAAGCACAATAAAAGATAGATATTGCACATTGTGTGTCTACTTTTCACCGTTTTTTTGATTACAGGTACTTAGACAATATTTTTGAATAAGTAACGAATTTACCGAGTTCGTCCTCTGCATGCATTATGGGATAGTTTTGAAGGAATTGTAAATGTATTAAAATCGTTTACGCCCTATTTATAAGTTTATAAGACGTAAACGTTTTTAAATAATTTACAATTTCTTCAAAACTATCCCATAATGCATTCAGAGGACGAACTCGGTAAATTCGTTAATTATTCAAAAATATTGTCTACGTACTTGTAATCAAGAAAACGGTGAAAAGTAGACCAAAAATTGTATCTATTTATTTTGTAGGAAGCAAGTGTTAATTCAGATATGTGTACCATATATACATAGACTGCCTTTGTGGCGCAGTCGGTAGTGATACCGCCTGCGGCGCTGGAGGTCGTGGGTTCGATTCCCACCGGAGACAAATATTTGTGTGACCCATAAATGTTTGTCTCAGGAGTCTGGGTGTTTCTATGTATGATAAGTATGTATTTAAAAGTATATAAGTATTAATATCCGTGGTCTGATACCCTTAACACAAGCAGGTTATTCCTAGCTTACTTTGGGATCAGATAGCGTTGTGTGAAATGTACGTGAACGTGAATATATCCATCAAAGCATTTATAAAGCATAAATGGAAATCTGCCAAGATCAGATCTAACCTTTTAAGGGTTATAAAAGCAACATAAACACAGAGATAGTAAATCGGCGGAACGAGTTGATTAAAGAACATCTCGCCGCACTTGGTGACAATGAATATTCAGTGCATAAGCATAATGCGGTCGCAATCTCAGCCGCGTCGGCGTTGTTGTCTCAACTGCACCGCTGCCCATTTCTCATCTTAAACGGCAAGAGCAAAGCGCTATTATACGTCCTTTCTCATAACTTTCCTTTACAAAGAAAGGAAGCAAGACCTCGCTCCAAATATAATCCGCTAAATGACATCGATCTAATACGAATTGCGGACCGAAATAGGCTTCTGATGTAATAAAATCATCAAAGACGACAGCCATGAATGAGATCCATCACCATTTGCAAGAATACTGATATGGAAAGTTTGTGTGCGTAAGGGATACAAAGCAGTTTTTTGTGGATCAGTTTTACGATGCCAATATTTGCGGTCGGCATGAGACAGGCCTGTGAGTAACAGTATAATGCATAACTGAGAAAATGCTGACAATGTATTACGTGAAGGTTTTTACATTTTAAGATAAATACTTTTTTTGGTATTTATTTATTACTAGCTGATCCCCGGGGCTTCGACCGCGTAGAAGTCATTATCGCATGAAATCATAACCCTTCTTTTGAAGGGTTAAAAAGTAGCCTATGTTCTTCACAGGGCCTCGAACTATCTCTATACCTTTCATCTCAATAGCTCTAGCCGTTTAGGCGTGAAAGCGGAACAGACAGACTGACAGACAGACAGACTGAGGTACTTTCGCATTTATAATATTAGCTGGGAATCGGAAGGCGTCTGTTACTACAAGATAATTCAAATCAAAACGTACCCAAGATATAAAATGTAAAAATTAGTAAAAATGAAAAATTAACTTTTTTTAAAAAAATCTGCCCTGCGTTCTACAAAACATCGACATCTTTAAGCTACCCTCTCGTCGCCGGACTGCTGGAAGACCTGATAACGTCTCAAACAATTTTATCGGTCCCACCCTTGTCAATCAAATCAGTTTATGGCAGTCCACTGCTAAACGTAGGCCTCTCCCAATTTACACCACAACACACCTACTAACCCCTAATATCTTCTAAAATTTATATTTTAGGATTTGTTTGAAGTCGGTTTTATTTGTTTTATTTTTTTAAGGGCATTCTAAAATCGTTGTAAAAAAAAAAGTTGTACTTTGCCCCCTTACGCGTGTTCTACCACCTGTACAATGTTTAATATGATACCTACAGCTACGTTGTATAGTTTGTTCACAGTTATTTTACTTCTGACAGCATCATTGATCCGTTTTCTATATGTTGTGTTATCATTGCAAGAAAATCGTATAAGACTGTTTATAGATGGTTCATAGACATACAGACGAACATACAACGACGTATGTCTGTCAAAATTTAAATTCGGTACGAATATTAACGTGAAATTAGTATTTTCATGCTACTTCGCGTGAGATCATGGTAGAGAGAAATCCAAATTTTCATCGTATTTTTTACGAGGAAGAATTGAATGTTAACAACTTTTGATTAGCATGAACTAAACAAAAACTGCAAGAAATTGATCCAGACGATGCCACAGATATTTCTGCTACCTTTGTTATTTACCATAATAGAGAACGTTTTGAAAAATAACTGTTCAGTGTCTCATAGTTATAAGAAAATAAGCTTGATAGTAATCACTTAAAAAAATGCACCAAGGATCCTGGTCTAATAACTTTTCTCTTTTTGCATCAGAGGTTCAACTTTAAAATCTATTTTATCAACGCTTTAGATCATTATGCTACCATTTTAGGTTACATTAACCATTGACAAAATAATAATTTAGAAAGGGTGAACAACTCAAATAAATCAACCTTGGCGTTGCAAACATTCAAAAGTAATTACTTATGTACGTACATACCCCATATGCTTGTTTGCTACTGTAGTGGTTTTTTTTTAATTCAGTGTAACGCATACGTTTATACTGGTTTCTAACGATATACTTACATAGATAATATATGTATAAATAAATTCAGGTAGGTATATAAATAATTTATCAAATATTTCATACTAGTGGACGTCACGCAGTTTCACCCGCGTAGTTACCGTTACCGTGGGAATACGGGAATAAAATATAGCCTACGTTCACCAGTAATAGTGTACCTTTCCAACAGTGAAAGAATTTTTCAAATCGGTTATGTAGTTTCGGAGCCTATTCGATGAAAACAAACAATTAATAAAATCTTTCCTCTTTACAATATTAGTGAAGACATAAACACAGGCCTACCAGCCATTGACAGATTGTAGGGCACCGCGTGAGAATCAGAGACACAGACATCCATGAGAATTTCCACACACAAAAATACATGACCATCACATCGAACGCTGTTATAAAGTACAGTAGTAGGTATACAATCAACAGTATATCATCAATCTCACTTATTACCCTTCAAAGGTTTCACGCAGTACAAATTCAGGGGTAATAATAGGGTCTACTGAAACTACCTGGCCTAGAAGTACAATGAAAAAACGTCGATGCGACGACATAGTGACTCAACACCGGAGGTAATATACAAAATCGACACCGTACGATATTATCATAAACGTTCGCGTGCGACACAACATTACTATGAGGCTAAACCCTATGTATACCGTCAAGGATAAAGCTATTAGATACGACTTTTTGTCTACAAAAAAATGTAAATCAAAAAGCTACAAAATACACCAAACTTACCCTTTAATAGTCAATTACATTCACTGTCCGAATAAAGCGATATTTAAACGTTTAAATAAACTCTATTATGATACAATTTTTTTAAGTATAATAACAGCGCTATCTGTTCTATAAACACATCAAAATGTTAGATAACAAAGAGGAAGCAACACTTATTGTCACACATTTCATACGCGAGTGGTGAGAGATCCCGGCGCCGCACGTCCGCCCTCTCGTGTGTCTGGAGGCATACTGACTGAAGTGACTGAAGTATGAATTTTATTGGTGATACCGGAGGCAAGCGGCGCGGCAGTGATATCAGAGCGGGCGGTCGGTCTGTAGGGCGGGCGCTGCTACGATTTGGTGCTACGAAGCTACGTAGGTCTACGGCAAAAATATTTTTTTGTACTGCTGAAAGATGACTTGAAAAATAAATTGGGTTATTTTGTCAATTTCAACAATGAAATTGTTAGTTTTTTCTTTGGTTATGTTTATATTGGAACAGATTTGAGATGGCAAAGGCATAGAATAAGTAATTTTACATATATTACATTTGTTCTGGGCATAAGAGTGTTTTACACTGACATTCACAATGTTTTTAATTGCACTAGGCTGACTATGCTTAAATCTCTAATACCAAATTTTTAAATCAACATCATTTTTCTGACTGAACAGCGATACAAAAATATTCCACTGGCATAGACAGCAAGGTGTTATCGCAAATTACATTCCTACCACGCTCAGACAAATACGATCTAGAAGTGACGGTACAATTCATAAACCAATTTACTGAAGTGGTTGGTGCTCGGGAATACTACTAGTAATTTCAGTTGCTTTCACTCTCAAAGGAAAATAATATACCACAAAACAAGTAAACCACACATACATCATAAATCCAATAAACCCCAAACCTAGGTCGTTCGACGAAAACATACATTGTATTCGTTGAAAGATTTTTACCCGAGAAAAATTAGTTCAGCTTCAACGTCGACAGTCGATCTATTCGCTGCCGACATCGCACCGTACCATCGCGATACAGGGAGACACGATCCGCCTCGATTAATACTAAGCACGCCAATAAATATTGATACTAGCTTCTTTGTCTTGCACGGTAGATTCGTTTCATTTTATTAATGGTACACTCACGTTTGGCTGACAAATCGCATACCTCAGATACGTTCTGGGTTTCACATAATTCGGAATCTGGCGTTCGCTTTGTTGTATCGATACGTTCACATTATTAACCTTAATGCTTATTACGATATATGGTTATTTGATTTTAACCGAAGAGTAGAATGATTTACAAATCAGTCAGGCGATTCATTCTATATCGACTCGATAGGATATATTTTTATAGGAAATTCTTGAAAGATGGCCTCCAGTTTTGACACATAATGTATTGAATATTACCTGACACAAGTTATCTCACCCAAACAATACGATGTTTCGAATCGCCAGGCAGGGAGCTCAGAAAGAAGCCTTTAAAGTGGGAGACTATTAGTAAAAATCTACAAGGTTTTGTGTTGTAGAACCACCAATGACACGCGTTCTCTAAGTCTTGATTAATTTTTATCTTCGGCTTCTTTGATGGAAACTGGCGGTAATAATATGCCAAGAAATTAGTTTTCAAATACCATATACAGGCATAAGAAGCTTCCTTCAAGTCACCCAAGTCAGTCAACCAAGGAACTACCTATATCACCTATTTGTCTAGCTCGTATTACCGCAAACTGCTAGTGTTCTTTAATTTGTTAATGAAATTATACTACGATATATTAAGATCAACTTATTCCACGCCATTCTTAAATCATTATCAGAATGTAACGAATACTATGCCTTTTCAGAATATCCAGTTTTTGAAGTATTGAGCATAAACTAAGATACTTACTTTGTTCTTCAAACAAGTATTTACTTTAAAACGATGATCGACATCGTTTTCCTCATTTACTTTATACGACACCACCAGAGGCACTGTCAAATATATATGAAGAGAAACAAAGTTGTTAATCGTACGTGTACTGTTAAAGCTTATCCCGACACAGAGATCACTTTAACGACAGTACGTTGAGCAATAAAGCTCGTGTAATTAATGCTCGGCTTTGACGAAAAAGCTAGACTAGATTGATATGTGCTTATGTTTTAATTTGTGTCACACACACACGGAAATTTCTGTAGCATTGTTGTAGTAGTAGTTCTGTCGGTTAAAATCACACGATGTTCTTCCATCTGCCTAGTCCCGGGTGCGCCCTCGAAGGGATTACTCCAGGGCTCATCCTAAGCATGATTGTTGTCCTGGGGTCATCCATTCGAGGGCTTACCCGGGGCTCCCAACCGTAGGCATTAGGTAGGAAACGTGTGGTTTTTAGTCAGTAGGAGTCCGGCATAGCATCCATGTAGGATTTTCCTCACGTTAAAAAAACAAGACTGTTTATTCTCTAGGAACATTAGATCACGTAAGTAATTGGCGTCAGAGATTTATTCATCACGTCAAAAAGACACATACAATTTCTCTGTACTTCATAACCGTTGTAAGAACTAACCTAATTGTTCTCTGAGAAAACATTTAATTCTTATTCCACAATCGTGTCTTACGATTGTGGAATATAGAGGTTCTACGCGGCCGAAGCATATAGTCGTACTTTAATCGTGTCGTTATTACAACTTTGTAAATGTAAATTTATTAATCTCATCCTGCGACCTTTAACTTATGCCTCTTATTTTGTTGGTCTTGGTAACGAAAAAATAATATTTCAAAATCTGCTTGTTTATCTTTATAATATTAGCACAGATTATTTCGTCAATAGGTATTATTAACAGATGTCTGCGATAAATAATCCCTTGAAAGGTTACAGAGACTATGAATCAAAGCACCGGATAACAGGGATTTCGTAAAATAAATGCCTTGAAAACCCTTGAAAAAATAAATCGTATGATAATAAAACCGGCCAAGTGCGAGTTGGACTCACCCATGAAGGGTTTCGTAGTAGCCAGTAACATAATATAAAAGTTCTTATAGTTCGTTGTAACTTTGATTGATGTTTTAACACGTTCGCAGTAGTAGTGATTTTTCTTAAAAAAAACTACTAGCTCTATCTGGTTCAAACTAATTTTCGTTGGTAGTTTTTATGGCAATGTACAACATATATTTTTTTTAGATGTATCATTCTCTTAGTTTAGAAGTTAGAGGGGGGGGGACACACATTTTTCCACTTTGGAAGTGTCTCTTGCGTAAACTATTTACTTAAGGAAAAAATGATTTTAGAAACCTCAATAGCATTTTTACAGACCTATCTATGGAACCCCACACGTATGGGTTTGATGAAAAAAAAATTTTGAGTTTCAGTTCTGAGTATGGGGACCCCCAAAATTTACTGCTTTTTTTCTAGTTTTATATAAGAATCTTAATGCGGTTCACAGATTACATCTATTTACCAAGTTTCAATAGCATAGGCCTTATAGTTTCGGAGAAAAGTGGCTGTGACACACGGACGGACAGACAGACGGACAGACAGACAGACATGACGAATCTATAAGGGTTCCGTTTTTGCCATTTGGCTACGAAACCCTAAAAAGGGTTTTCATTATTTACCGATACCATCTTCTTAAGATCAAAGGCATCGGAAACTGGTCTGTAAGTTTTATAATTTGTTACGTCATAGCTTCAAAACAACCATAGACTAAACATAACAAACAACGTAGTTTTAGTGTGTTTTGAACCCGAGCCGAACTTTTGGGATTGTTGCGTGTTTGGGTTATATTTTTTCTACTAAATCAAAACAGAAAAGGTCATGCCAGATAATCGAATTGACTATCGAATGTTCAGCAGCATGTTACATTCGACCTGTTATCTCAACTTTGTATAAAGTTAGTTTTAATCTGTGCAGACGAGAAGATGAATGATTATTGTCACCGAATGCGGTGCTCGAGGGGTCGTCACTTCACTTCAATTTATGTAAAACATGCTTTTCAAGCTAGACTTGCTTGTTACTGTAACTTTTTATAGCTATAGGAGATGATCAAAAACTCTATTTGGGATTTATAATAACTTTAGAGAAAGTTGCTCAAATGAATATGTGATGAAGCCACATGTGTACTTGTCCGGAATAATCTGACTACTTTCGGATGTATTTTACTCTAAGGAGCAACTTGTCACTAAAACGTGGTTTATGTCTTTGAGGCATTTTAATGTCCGCACAGCTAGCAGGTTTTAAAGTACCTACATACCTGTCACGGGACATCCTTCCTGAGGGCTTACCCGGGGCTCTCAACCATAGGCTGTTAGGCGTGGCGTGAGGTTTTTTAGTCGGTAAGAGTCCGGCATAACATCCTATGAGGATTTTCCCTCACGTTAAACAAAAAAAAAAAAAAAAAAAAAAACCTACATACCTGACGATTTGCACTTTACCCATAGCTTTAGCTCACAGCCCGTTTTCCCTAAAAACCTTCAAAAAATAAATCTAAGACATTTCCACAATCACAGTTTTATAAATTTTATTCGTGGAGAAAAGAACAATTGCTCATACAGTGCATAGTTTCAAACTTCAATAGTTATAACAAGTGCCTGTAATCAGCAGAGCACAAATAGTGTGCTAGAAACCAGATGACCAACATTATATTGTGTGTAACTGCTGGAGGATAGTTATACGATCCTTTAGCAGTACGATTTACAATGCTATAAATACGACGTAAAAGTCGGAAAGCAAAAACTTTTCCTTTAGAAAACGATGAGAAAGATAAGAAATATTTTCTAGGTTACATGTTTTTATGGCAATATAAAGATTATTTTCAAATAGAAGCTAATCCTGGATAAAGAAAGAACTATAGGTAGGTTTTTTTTTTGCATTATAATAATATTGATTGAACAACGGACTATCAGTCATGAGGTTCGAACGAGTAAATCCCACTTTATTAGGTAGACATTTCACAATCACATCTACTCAAATATATGAAGATGAGACCGCGCCGCAGGCTTTACCTTTTTATAGGTCATTAAATCCAACGGGGCCCTCAAGCAGACAATAAATCGTCGATTTATCTATGCGTTGACTATGTAGTTGTAATAAAAGGGACAATAAAATCTACAAGTATCGATCATTTATTCATGATTGAGATTTGGAAATCGTGATCACTTAGGGATTAGTGGATAAAAGTTGATTTACGGCTTCAACAATTTAACTTTATTTTTAAATTGGTGTCGATAAAGGAGTTTATAGTAAAGTTGCTGAAGTAATTTCTACAAAATGGCAATTTTCTGCCTCTGAAGACTTTGAATGAGATTAATTTATCCACCAATTCAGTAGTTAAGAACAGTAGTAATAGAATGTATTCATAACCAAATACTCAGCCAGTAAGAACTAACGAGCATCAACAGTTTGATATTAGCATGTGTGGAATATATAATCGGCTGAACGCGTTCGAAGCTATGTCACAGTTGCATATGAAATACATCGTGTGCAATACCAATACAAGTGATAGTAGACAAAAAGTAGGGACCCAGTCATGTGTAGAATCATGCGCGCTGAAGAGAGTGATAAATGAATAAGTGAGACCAAAACCGATGAGCATAGGCCACAACGGAGAAACACTCAAGCACAGATGGTTCCGTACCAAAGGACAGAAAAAAAAAAGTGAGTGCGTGTAACCTTTATGCGCGATTGAAGTAAAACTTCTTTGCTATTGACGGCATCAAATATTATATTAATATCATTCATTCGAATTTTGAATAGCGGAAACTACGTTTCCTCTATTCAAAATTCAAATAGTAAGCGTTTCTTCCAAAAGAAAAAAAAATCTGAGTTACCCCACAGTCGCGCCTAAAGAAGTTTTACTTCAACATGTTTGTTGTGTGGAGTTCCCTTAAAAATTATTATTTTTCTAATTTTATTTTTGTTATAGCGGCAACAGAAATACATCATTTGTGAAAATTACAGCTCTCTAGCTGTCACTGTTCTTGAGATATAGCCTCGTGACGGACAGACAGACAGACGGACAGCGAAGTCTTATTCATAGAGTCCCGTTTTTACCCTTTGGGTAGAAAAAACCCTAAAAATACACACAAGACAGGTACTACCGTCCATATCCATATAAAAATGGCATTTTTGGCGAGCTGGGTATTACCGCGAAATGATCGCATGCTCCAGACATCACGCAATCGCGACTAGGCATAGTATGAGCATACCTCACGCGATTTAGCTTTAAATACTTATCTGTATTTTACACAACGATAACAAGATGTTGTTTTTGTTGCTTCATTCATTACGTAAAGATAACAACCGTGTTGGTTACGTACCTAGAGAATTGTAAATGGTTCAAATTATATTCTTCTGGTAATGAATAATGATATGTTAATATAAGCTGGGATCGGAAAGGCAAATTATGGTTGTTTAAAATATTGCTAGCAAAAGTCATTTATTTATGGATAAGCGCTGTAGCGGTTACATTATTATTAACAAATATAAATAAATAAATAAAAATAGCTGGACATTCTCACACAACATCATCTAGCCCAAACTAAGACGACTGATAGACATACTAATATATTTCTAATATATTTCGGAGTTTGGGTGTTTTCTATGTATAATATGTATGTAATATTATACATAGAAAACACCCAAACTCCGAAACAAACATTTGTGGATCACACAAATATTTGGACCGACCCAGGAATCGAACCCAGGACCTCCAGCGCCGCAGGCGGTACCACTACCGACTACGCCACAGAGGCAGTCGAATTTGTTCGGACAAGTATTATATTTATAACTATTACGGGCTAACCAGAAGTTTACTAATCAGAACCATTTTATTTCAGATTCGAAATACATAAAAACAGCTACGAATTACATTTTAATATGAAACGTTTCGAAAGGGTGGATTGTTGTCATTCTGTCTGTAACGTAACAAAGGTCAACAGTAGTTTGGTCAAGTCATAAATTATTACCACGTAACCCATTATTTTACATTCAATCCGCTGGGAAAGTGTAGCTGTGACAGGCTCACAGGCCTAAGCTACTTTTCATTGTAAAAACGTAAATGTAATCTAATTTCGGTTTATTATTACACATTTAAACTTTTTATCCTCTACAATCTTCATCATCATTACTGCTGACGGCAATTTCTATTAAATACTAGCTGATGCCCGCAGCTTCGCCCGCGATGGCGCTGTATGTGAAAAATGATTTTCCTGCTTTTCTGTTGAAATTTTTCCTAAATTTTCTTTACTATAAACCTCACGGAGCCCGAGACCGTGGAAATCGGTTCGTGCGTTCTGGAGTTATAGCGTCAGGAAGGAAAACCCGACTTATTTTTATATAATAGATAGCACAGTGTAATCGTAAGGAATATTATAGTTCGTGAATTTCGCAATACCATCTAAATGGTATGCATAAGCCGGATATTAACAATATTATGCAACATTAAACGGCAGTCCGATCCAGCTAGCTCGGGGCTCGCCCTACAGATAAAGGAGTTTTCCAATAACCGGGTAAGAACTAGTAAACAACGTGCATTATAGATGCAACACGACAGTTATGTCTGTGTTTACGAAATACTCCAAACATCCTTTAGTAGTTTGAAACTTGTAGTAATAAAATGATGAGAGCATGGGCGGAGAAATGTATTGCCGAAACTTGAAAGTACACATCGAGTGTAAAATAGAACAGTGCCATAGACTGCGTTAATTAGTACAGTACATAGCAGCGCATCCATCAGTTTGTATAGGCTATTTATCGCAGTATTATCGCTTCAGTTTTGCAACTGATCTCATCTACATTTCTACGATGTTTAGTCCATGACTCCCACTTGTTAATCACTGGATGAATTCTCATCCAATTTGGTTAAAAGGATATTGGGAACCCTCTAGGCGAGGCCGCAGTGGCGGCCGTGGGTCTGACAACCTGGTACATCCTTTCGAGAGCTTACCCGGGGCTCCCAACCATAGGCTGTTAGACGTTAAGTGCGGTTTTTTAGTCGCTAGGAGTCCGGCATAGAATTCATGAGGATTTTCCCTCACGTTAAAAAAAAAGATATTGGGAACAAAGTAAATATAATTACTGAAACAATACCTACAGCTAAAAGACAAAAGGACACAATAAAAGCAAAAGAAAACTACATAGGTACATATCAACATCATTTATTAAGGTCTACAAAATAGATGTTTTTAAACTTTCATGGTCACAATATTTTTACTCGAGTTATCTGGATAATTATCACGTTTACAGTTCTTCTCTAATCATTGCGCTTACAACAGTGCCAAAATGTGAGACACTCAATAACATGATAAATATATTATTCTAAGCAGATTTTCTTTATATAAACAAGTGGTGTAAGGAAAACTGCTTCAGTCATCTTTCATAAACAAACTCGGGCCTGTCTAACTTGACCGAATGGGGAAGGGTTTTTAAAGTGATCAATAATAAATTAAAAGATAAAGTGATCCATCTCAAGCCACGTCATCCCAACTTACTTGTGAACGTTTATCGTCCGGGAAAATCTGGTATAGATGGCACTGTCATTGATAGATCGTAACAATACCGTTATTAATCTAACGCCATCGTCTTAGCTGAACAACCAACCTACTTTGTTTTCAGATAGAATTGATTGAAGATAGCTGTTCAAAATTTGTTCAAAGGATTAGCCCAGTTAAATTAGAATTTGACCCAGAATAAACAAGAAGCCGTGAGACGGTCTCACCCGACTACCCCTTTGTAAAAGTGACAGTACAATCCGATTGACGTTGTCATTTTTGTTTTATTTCAAAGTTTGAACAGATGATCCACGTGACCTAGTGTCGTAATATAATGCAACAGAGTCACAGACTACAGACACAAGTCTCGCCATAAGCCCCTCTGCAACCGGTTTTTTAGA
The DNA here is from genome assembly GCA_933228765.1 of Miltochrista miniata. Lineage (NCBI taxonomy): Eukaryota > Metazoa > Arthropoda > Insecta > Lepidoptera > Erebidae > Miltochrista > Miltochrista miniata. The sequence continues at coordinate 28,811,952 of OW121752.1, read as the reverse complement.
GAGGGGCTAAAATACTTATAAGTAGCAATTTTTCTTTGGAATTTGCTGTGGGGCACTGGCAGTCTAAATTTTAGCTATAGCTATATATATATAACAAAATAGGGAACTTACGCCTGTACGTCATCTTATTCGCTTTTCTTAAGAAAAGTTCAGGCGAGACAAATTAAAACAGAAATAATGATGTACAAAGGTGAAAACTTTTGAGAGGTTACTTACCATTGTCAATAAGTGCAACTGTTGCCACTGAATTATGATTGAAAGTACACGATTTGGTACGGCTATTATTATATACGGTATCAGTATCAGTATATTACTATACTAATAAATTTACGGCAATGAATATAATTTTCTTTATTATTGACATACTGATATAATATCTAAAGATAATAAAGCCGAAGTGGTCTACACATCTTGTACCGAGGCCGAGGGTCGGCGATTGCTAGGAAAGCGAGCGTTAGACTATCTAGCTAAATAGAATTCGATATAGATACCAGTCGTCCCGGAATCTGTTTCAAATAAAATCCACTTTCAAGAGAGGTACAGCCCGTTCGACCGCTATTTAGATGCTCTTTTAAAACTTATTCAACTGGAAAAGCAGCTTAAGTTTTAGCATTGTATTTCAAAGAATTCAGTATTTACTTTGATAAAAAAGAATTAAGTATATCTTCATGGTTTGCCTTCCTAAATTTTATATAACTTTGTCGAATCACGGTATTTCATAAAATTTGCTTTAATGGAACGTTAACGTAAACATTCACCTAATACTTATACTTAGAGGATATCTTGATGACAACGTTCACGTCAGGCTTTTAATGTGTAGATGAATGGATGGGTACGTCTGCCTCATTGCGCCGAAGTATAAAGTTTCATATACATACGTATAGCAGGGCTTTTAGCCACCCTGTACCGAGCACCTACGTAGGTTCATTTATGAAAAGCTTTCAGGTTCGACACGTTTAACGGGAAGCTCTATTCAAATCGCCTTTTCTTTCGACAAGCCTTTACATAAATGAAGCATTGTATGATACAGACTATTTTGTACCTAATTTTACTTTATTGATGTGAATAATTAATAAACATAAGTAGTATAATAACAACTAAGGCTTGCTCTCATAATCTGTGGCGGATGTTATTACTGGAATGACATCATCGGTGCCTATAAAAGCTCTAGTGAATTCCTTGGGATTTAATGAAAGTGCTTGATAAGCAAACATAACACAGGCTAACCTCAGTAAAATCTCTAGGGCCTTTGTCAAGATGGCGTTTTTGTGTAAGGGATTTGATCAAAATATTTTCTTATTTTTCTGAGTGTTTGCGATGATATTTCTTGCGTACAAGCTTTTATTAGCTTGTTCTATTCGTAACCCCAAATTTCAAGACTTGTCAACGATTTTTCGACGACTTGCTAGTTTTCCATTTAGTTCAAATTTGGCAAAGACATGTAAACCTGGTGACAATACATTTGATACTGAAATTCTGGTAGTTCGACACTCTTTAACGAATAACGTATCGACTTGAAACTATAAATTACTAGATGATGCTCGCGGCTTCGCCCGCGTGAAATTCGATACCCGTTCCCGCTTCCCGTGGGAACATTTTCCCGAAATGAAAGGTAGCCTATGTGTTATTCCAAACTATAAGCTATCTCTGTACCAAATTTCAGCCCAACCCGTTCAGCCGTTAGAGCGTGATTGAGTAACAAACATCCAAACATCTAAACATCCAAACATCTTCACAAACTTTCACATTTATAATATTAGTAGGAAGTAGGATTAGTAGGATTAGATGACCCGACAGATGTTGTTTATGAATATTCAAATCAGTATTTCAAGTTTTGAGTTCCCGATCCCCTGTTCTCGTTTCTGGTTTCGGGTTCCGAGTTCCCGGTTTCGAGTTCCCAGTTCCTGTTTTTCAGTTACCAGTTTCCTGTTCGTTTTTTCAGTTCCCAGTTCCCATTTCGGGGTTTCGAGTTCCATGACCCGATGCAAAATCGCAATAGAAACCGTTCGAGTTCGAGCCGGTTACAGTTATTTAAAATTATCCACGCAATTTTCATATTTTTTTTCTTTTATAAGACCTGACAATAACAAACAGAACAAAAAAAGACTGCTAAAACAGCTGAACCAAGAACTAATTATTGGTTCAGCTGTTCTCGAGATTTGCGCTTAGCAACACAATTAGCTAGGCATTTTAGCCCTTCTCTCTAAAATAGAGTGCAGAGGGGCTTATGGCGAGACTTTGACTGTAGCTGTTACTCTGTCGCATTAAACTACGTCACTAGGTCACGTGGATCATCTGTTCAAAGTTTGAAATAAAACAAAAATTACAACGTCAATTTGCAAATCCAATTGACTTTGTAATTTTTCACTTTCACAATAAACGTGGGGCAGTCTGGTGAGAACGATCTCACGGCTTTTTTGTTTATATTATAAAAGACTACATTTTACTTTTTTAATCCAATGTTTATTGTCATAAAAATGGCACATAGGGACAGCGTTTTCCTTTCAGAGTATTAATTTTAAAACAATAGTTTTGTGTTTCTCTCCAAACCCATGAAATTATATTCCACACGAAAGGGTTTTTCCGACGATATTGTAAAATGAGAACGTCGACAGTCCATATACAGTTTCACCTTCGTATCTGCGTTAAATTATCCTTGAAAAAGGTTATGTATCGTAAAACAGTAGGTATATTATTCAAAGAGCACGGTTCATATTAATTGGCCGAACGGGGCTATTAATACGCTATTGATTTTGTAAATTGGGTTTATCAAGTATGTAAGCAAATAAAATGGTTTTTCGGTAAACTCTTGGTATTATCAAAGTGGTAAACACATTAAAATTATTGTAAAACCAACCAAGAGCAATTTTTTTTTTAAATGTGCTATTTGTTTGGGTAATCTTTCGAAGTTTGCATCGATTTTGACTGGACCGTTACAGGTAGGTAGCCGCTTACCCTTCCTTTGCTGATGTCTTACGTCCAAAATAAGTCCAATCAGAATATCATTAGGTTTTGGGTGTAATCAAGCATCAGATCGGCTATTCTCAGAAAGACGAGTAAAAAAGCTTGCAGCTGATCTGTATCCAATAATGGCAAATATGGCAATAGACTCGTTCGATATTACATGAGACTGATCGTGACTGATCCAAACGCCAGTGTCTCTAACAATATTCGAGAAAGTATCAGTGTCTTATGAGACAAATGAGATTACTATGCAATATGTTGAGAACTAGAGGTTGGGACTAAACACTACCATCACTGCCACAAAGCATATCTAAGAAACAAAACATTAAATCTTTCTTGACTTATTTCCACGGTTACCAAGATACGTAAACGATATCGCCACAATATCAGAACGGGAGGGGGCCCGTTTTAATAAAAATAAAGTAACGTATAAAAAAACATTAAAATATTTTTTTACGGTTAAATAGTTTTGAGAGTAGTTCTGTGTAAGTAGAGTAAGCATTACGCTATGCATGTATCGACTAAGTTACCTGCCTTTTCTTATTTGGGAATCCTCTTAATATTGGTAACATTATTTCCAATTTTCCGCAACAAAAATCTGGTTAAAGTTCAACAAATCATATAACCTCTGAATAGCGTTCAGAATGGAAGCATTTTTTCAATCGACACAGGTGGTTGAACGTCTGCACAAATAGATAGGGCGGTCAGACCAGGGCACATAAGCTGCGAAGCGAGTGTTCGTAGCAGCGAGCGTAGACTTGGGGTAAGCGGCTCAGGAGCGAGTGTCCCGTAGATGTGAGATCTTAAGGGGCAAAGAAAGGAGAAGCTTAAACAGACTTACGTTTTAGACTGCACCTGAGTTCTTGTTACGGTATTGTTTTATCGGGAATGTAAAGTATTGAATGGTTCGTAGCATTTGCTACGAATATTTCAAACAATGCAATGCTACGAATATTTGAATGAACTTTACGAGTAAAAACTAAACAATCGAAAAGTGTTGTTTGAATATCTCTTCAGTAATCTTCCAATAACCTATCAAACATTCAATACATAAGTCGCATAAAATTATGGTAAGACACTGCAAAAGACTTGAAGATAGCAAAATTTTCAAAGGCAAAAGCTTTGCTACAGTGCAACGGGAAAACTTTTTTCATAAAAGTCCTACGAGGCAGTGGGCTGCGAAGAAACAGCCTGAGCAAGAGAACAGTTGTCGAGGTTACTTATTAACTTTTATAACTTGTACAATTTTATATTTATTTATATTACTGCTCGATTTGCCTGCTGGAGGGGTAAGTTTCAAATGAACAATTTCAATGTTTATTTGATCCAAACTTTTGAAGTAGGTATAATCTAAAAAGTTTAGGGACTACGTAAATTAAAATAAGAGTGGCCTAACGTAACGAATGATTAAAAGTTTAATAACTATGTTTTGAGTCAAGTACCTACTACTCTATATAAATTAAGCCTTCCAAGATGTATGTACATAACATAGTAGGTACTTACATAAATCTTGAGATATTTCTATAATAAAAATGATTTGTACCCAGGCAATCCTCAACATTGGATTTTTAGCAAGACAATTTTCATAGCCTTTTCTATGCCATAGAAATAAAAATACAACTCGCCTCTAGAACAGGGCGTCAAGATGCAACTGACAGCAAATGCTTAGATGAAATGAAAATTATCCTTTATATAATTATTATGCTGTGCTTTTACAGACAATATTATTGAACGCTGCAACGTACACATAAAATGAACTAACAGAAGCGCGAAGTCACAGTATAAGGATAAGAGAAATTGTTCGAACCATTTTAACTTGCCAAGACAATGCCAAAAATGTGGGAGAAAGTTTTTTCATAAATGTGCAAAGTGCTGAGTGAACAGCTGACGGCTGGCTTGGGGCAACGCCATGTTTCTTCAAGAAGAACTATCTGGCAATGTGTTAAAACAAGAAAGTCTCTCATGAATTCCTTTAACCTGGGGCAATATGTATTAGGTACGAATAAAATTAAATTTTCCGCTTGGAATCGAATAGTTTTAGTCAAAGAGATTTAGTTCGTGTTCGTGGAAAACTTTTATTTTATGAAGAAGGTATAAACTGGATTTAAGATTAAGTTACCTGGAAAAATAGTATGGCTTGTGAGGACCTAAATGGTCTAAGCTAGTGACACAGCTACTGAATGAATTATATGATACACTAGCTGTAGCCCGCGACTCCGTACGCTGCATTATCTTTAGATTGATTTCACTTTTTCATTTATGAACCGATTGACATGAAACAAACACTAAATACTAAGTGGAGCACTCCACTACGCAATAAAGAAAACCGCATCGCAATCGGTTGAGCGGTTGCTGAGATTAGCGTGCACAAACGTACAGACAAACAGACAAAAATTCTAAAAACCATTGTTTTGGGTTCTATTGCGTCCATAAAGTCCACCTATAAACTTTTTTCTAATATACTTCAATGTACAGACAGCGACCTGTTACGATTTTATTATCTGTATTGATATTGATTGTTTTTTTAAGTTTTGAGCATATCATCTATACTAATATTATAAAGAGGAAAGATTTGTTTTTTTGTTTGTTTGTCTGTTTGTTTGTGACGAATAGGCTCCGGAACTACTGGTCCGATTTGAAAAATTCTTTCACTATTGGGAAGCTACACTCTTTGCGGGTAACATAGGCTATATTTTATTCCCGTATTCCCACGGGAACGGGAACTACGCGGGTGAAACCGCGTGACGTCCGCTAGTTACATATAATTTCGAAATTAAGACCAACACATTTAAAACTACAAAGACCTTTGGAAGGAGGCAAAAGGAACGTAGGAATGTGCGTATTCATTTGTAGACAAAGGATTTATACATTTTATACTAGGAGTTGGCTTATTCACATTTGTATTTCCTCAGAAAAGAACCGTTCTCCAACCCTTTACTGTAAGTAAGGAATTCCTCAGAGAATTTGTTTAAAAAGGGTAAGCGCAGAAAGCAAATAAAAATTACTGCCACGACATCCTTTGAATATAATCCTTTCATTTTCGGCAACGCACGTAGTTGTAATTGTTTAAAAAGTATTAAAAGATATTCAGATAGACACTATTTGATTGAGTATTAAATTAGACTTTCATAATTTAATCTAAGTATATATAACTCAAAGGTGACTGACTGACTGACATAGTGATCTATCAACGCACAGCCCAAACCACTGGACGGATCGGGCTGAAATTTGGCATGCTGGTAGATGTTATGACGTAGACATCCGCTAAGAAAGGATTTTGATCAATTCTACACCCAAGGGGATAAAATACGGGAAGCGGGAACGAAAACAAATTTTACGCGGGCGAAGCTGCGGGCATCAGCTAAATTCTTTATAAAGCTCCTTATGAAACATATTAACCAGTACCACGAATTTTGCGGTCCGATAAATGAATTGCCTGTATCAAACGAACTGAGAATAACATCAACAATCTACTTATGGAAACTACTCATAATTGGATCCGTTGACTTTACCTACAAACGGATTGTCGCGTCTAAACTAAATCAAACTTTGCATCCGGCGGGAGTCACTGTCGAGTTACGTCGTTACACGGGATATTGAGAACAAACTGTAACATTTCAGTTGATTATCATAGTTATTACTAGAAATAGGAATAGTTACCCACTGAATTACACACAGTAAAATGTACATTTTAGTCTTCATCGCCTTTAAATTCCATTTGAATATCTTTCAACATGAACAGCTCTTATCCATTGATTTGACAATTATCACTTTCCTTCAAGGTCTCATACAACTTGAACCTGCGGAAGGTGCCTGCCAACATACCCTCTTTAGTAATATTGGACCTAGCTTATGATTTATTCTGCGAGTCTTTATTTTTTCAGCCGGTTCCTTAATCTGAGCTGTTAACAAAGCAACGAACTTGGAGCTTCGCGGGTGGGGCCGCGTGGCGTCCGCTAGTGTAAAATAAAAATAACGATATCTTTGTCGTATGTTTTTCATTGTGTTGGGTGTGCATTTATGATTGTTTGAATTTTGTGTTACAGACGAACCTTTCAATTTTGCATTGAAATACTTATTAAAAAATATGTTGTTAGTAGGTTAAGGTATATTTAAGTAAACTTAAGCTATGTATTGAACACGAGCGCGTCTCGCCATCAAACATAACAGTTTGGCGAGTAAAATGTGGCAAGAAAAAAATTTGTAACGCTTATTTTGAATAAATAAAAAAAAAAAAAAAAAAAAAAAAAAGAACAAATTTTAAACCCTTAATTTCATTTAATATTGCAAATCAATGGGCGAGAATGAATGGGCAAACTGGTAGGGGTCGACCTCGGCGTACACATGACGATCAAATTAAAGACCTGTTAAAAAAAGGCCAGGTCACAAGTACCCTTAACCTGCGAGCGTGTATGAAAGCATTTATGAAAGTAGAAGAAGCGAAAGTGGTATGCCAGGATCGTAGCAAGTGGAAAGACATAGTCTCTGCCTACCCCGATGGGAGACAAGCGTATATCATCACGCTATGTATGTATGTAAGTATGTATCAATATAACGTGCGAAGTTAAATACCAAATACTTCAAGAAAACATGAATGAATAAAACATGAACATAATGTTCATCGACGCATATCGATTCTATAACGACGACAGAGAAAGTGACCACGAAAGTGAATGTTACCAATACGAGAACATACCATGTTAACTAGCTTCTTTGTAAGCAGTTCTATAAGTAGCTGTTGGGCAGGATAGGTGAGGGATTTTTAGTCGGTAGGAGTCCGGCATATCCTCCATGAGGCTTTTCCCTTACGTAAAAAAAAGTAGTAAACGGTTTTTTTTTGTAACATGCTCTCATCGCTAGCCTCATCACGATGGTCAATTCTTTGGGTTCAATTGATAAACTAAATTCTACATTGGATATCATCGTTACGGAATCGATCTCGTGCGAGACCTGTCTATTGATTCTTTGGTAATTGTGATATTTGTGACGCTCATGGGAAGCTCTTTCATCTACCTCTTTTCCTTCTTTTTTGTGAATCGATAACATGTTAAAAATGGGGAGTGTTAATATCTGCCACTTTCTGATACGAGGTGGATTTCTCGAATATTTTTGAAATGTAATTTAGGAAATAAAATATAAAAATATATAAAATAAGAAAGAAAAAAAAAGTAAAGTAACTTTCATGGTGTTTAAAATTGTGTCAAAATAAATGTACCTTACCGATTACTATTCATCAATAGTAAGACATAAGATGAATAAAATACCTGTAAACAAAAAATACAATTATTAATATTTAAGTAATTTCATTATTACAAAAAAAGAAAAACTATATCGAGTACCATGCACCTCGAAGTGCTTAAAAATCATAAAATTGTTTATGATTTTCTAGCACTTACTGTAATTACAACACTTTCTGTCTATCGTAAAATGTAAATTTATCTTTTATGTGTCCTACCTTGACTGAACAGAATTAGAAAACCGATGCTATTGACTATTAAGAAAAAACAATATAAATAATATGAAAAAGAGTTATAAAATTTTATAGCGTAGGGCATTAGGCACAAATCTTGAACAGACGTCGCCACTTAAAATAAGCTGGCACGCTTTCAAGTGCCCCCAACCTGAATGCGAAGTATTCAGTTCATCAAAACCAGATGTTGCAGAGTCCTATGTAAACATGGACATTTTACGCGATTCGTATGATTAAAAGCCAGCATATCGTGTATATTTGCAGAACCATACCATACCATAAAAATAAATAAATAAATAAATATTCACAGACATCTCACACAACGCTATCTGATCCCAAAGTACGCTAGGAATAACCTGCTTGTGTTGTGGTACCATACATACACATCGTATCTACACACCCACACCGCTGTATCGATAACAAACCAGAGTCGATTTTAAATTAAAAGTCGCTATTTTACGAATACAGGAAGCTGTTTTGTCAATACATGTCTGAATTTTATTTTCAATCCAATTTCGGTTTTCAATAATAAATGTATCTCATGTAACAGCTTGGAGAAGACACTGTCAGTCGGCTAAGTACATCTACTACTAGAGTAGTTGCGTGAAGAAAATTGTTTTCAGCCCATTCGTCACTTTCCAATGTGACCGCTGCTGAAAATCGCGCCTGACGTAACCACAGATGAGTGACTCATATCTACATATACATATGAAAAGTTCAAGTAGCTTAATTTAGAAAAGGTTCGATGACATTAAACGTTTTAATGTTATAAACAAACAGTTTGTATTGGCCGCAGTCCAAGTGGGCTGAGGAGTGTGTTGGCGCCGCCGGCGCTAACATTACCGTTCGCGTTCCGTTTCAGATATACTAAACGTTCTACTATCAACGGAAAATGTCGTGCTCTAATATTTATAATTAATATAATATCTGCCTCAGCGTGCTTGGTATAATGATACTTAGCAAGTATAGAGTACAGAATTTGATAAGTTTCTGAATTAGGAATGAAAAAATTCAATAGTGGAACGAATTTAAAGCTTTGGCTTGCAGCATTTCCTTTTATTTTTTTCTTTTTTGTTGTTCTGGAATGTGCTGCTGAAGTACGTTTCCTATCTTGTAACATTTTATAGCCATCACCATGTAAATTTTGCCATTTCGTTCTTCTATTTTTACCACATCTTTCCTTTGACATACCCTATAACGAACATCTTTACTATAGTTGTTCTTCTCATCGATCCCAGAAACTGTGAAACTATCTCCAAGCCGAAATGCTCAAGATCAACTCGATTTAAGTCACTTTACGAAGTCATAAATAATAATAAAGAATCATTTTTACAACAAAAACCACATTTTCACTTATTACCGACTGGATTTTTTCACATGCTCAGAAATTACAGTAATTCTGTAATTTCTGAGATTTAAGTCACTTTACGAAGTCATAAATAATAATAAAGAATCATTTTTACAACAAAAACCACATTTTGACTTATTTTACCGACTGTGATTCTTTCACATGCTCAAAAAACCAGTTATTCTTCGTTCCGATTCAAGGGGCGGATACCTGAATGTGACAAAAATTATCACTGTAAAATTTAAAAATTCACAAACGATTCCGCTGCCAAATTATAAAAATATCGAAGCCAAATTAGAGTTTTCTAGTACTGAGGGTATCTGGGTAATACTACGGTCAGAAAAACCGACAGACGCGATGGTTGGACGCCCAGAGACGGTGATACTATTTCCTCATTTACTAAGGAACCATAAAACGAGTCTGCGTGTTTCTCAAAATTTCGACTGCTGGTTTACTTCACTAGACTTTTGTCACAGAACGGTAAATTATTAGGAATGTAAACAAAAGCAATTGAGATTTATGTCCTAAAGAGTATACCTAAATAGTTAGCATGCTTCGTATGTTCTGGCTTTCAATTATATCATGACTAATATCCCAAGTTGCGCAGTTACAGAGGCCCTATTATCTGCATGAAATTTGACTCACAAACCACAGTCTCCCTAGAGGCATAGATATAACTCGACCCAACTTGAAAGCTTTAATTACATAGAGTGAGTTGTACAAGCAGGTGTCTCCTTAATTATAGGGACAAAATTGAGCTGCCCATTCAGCTGACACGTTTGCAAACAGATTGTCATGAGGTATATAAATGCATAATATATTTACACAAAAGCCTCGAGATTACAAAGGTCCTATTGTTTAAAGCACACACGTGAAAGTCAACAATGATGGTGATTAAAAAATTAATTTGAATCGTGAATAAAAATGAGAGGTAGAATAGTTGCCAGGGGTGTTTTGTCGTTGTGTACAGTCTCAAAGCGTCCTACTTTACTATAAAACAAAGGACAACCACTAGGTTATTAATATTATCTCATTTTGCGAACTCTTTTGTCGTGATCTCTTTCATACAAGTACCTATAGTGGAATTCAACAGACTTAAAAAATATAGTAAACAAAGAAATTGGATCTCGACTACTCCATAATTACTTACATTTAATTATCAATCCTGATCATAGTCGTTTCAAGGAACTCTAGTTAGATTTATGCGGACATTTCGACACTAATAAACCTTTAGATTATAGAATAATTTCATGAAAAATACTCGGATGGTAAAAATTTAAGACTGTCATTTTTGCTTGTCATTAAATTATTTTTTCTCAGACTTGTTTGTCTTTGTATAGTATTGTAAAACTGTTGTACTGGCCAATTGATTTTAAAAGGAGGTCATTGTTTTATCAATCCGTCAGTTCGAAAAAATGTACTTCCTTTATATAATATAACTTATTGACGCAGAGAGCGAAGAGTGCTAGTCCACAGAGTATATTGAATATATGGAGATGCGAGTCTTTGCCCCTTTTCACAAGTACCGGTTGCCGGGTGCCGGGTAGGGTGGGTATATGGCCGTGTACTATAGCTTTCACACGTACCGGAGTGATTTGCCCGCCAACCGCTTGCATTCACCGCCGCCGCCGCGCCGGTTACCCGGCACCGGCTACCCGGCAACCGGTACGTGTGAAAAGGCACTTTGAGTTTGGGTCTTCGATTCCACAGTATAGACGATTTTGCTTTCGTCCGTATGTGTGTGTACATGTCAGTTTCGGTCTAGAAGACGCATTTGTTAACCAATTATCTCCAAACTTGGCACACATGTTCTTTGATTTAAAATCATTGATCTACGAAAAGATAAAAATACAACTTTTGTCGAAAGTTTTTTTAATAGGGCGGAAAATAAGGGAGAAAAAGGTCCCCGTTATATATGATGGGATCATAAGGGATATAATTCCTCACAAGTTGTTTTTTCCTGGGCGCTCGCGAGGCCTACTCTTCGCAGAAGTACTTTTAAAAAATTGGGACTAAATAAGTATTTGTGCGACCCAGAAATCGTCAGAAGGATCCGGTTAGGCTTAGTACCGTGTGGAGGAGTAAATTTAAAGAGGCTAACGTTCATCAGCGAGTTGCCAAAAAGATAATCTAATGTTTCGAACGCCATAAACATTTAAATATGAATAAAAAGAAAAAAAAATGATTCTTTAGGGTAGACTGGGTACGGTTGACGGTGGATGGTTAAAATATTCAGTCCTAAAGTAATATATTATTGTAAATAAATGATTATATATGTACTATTAAATTTTCTAAAAGTTTCTTTTTTTAAAGATCCTTTAATTAAATTAATATAAAAAAATTATTGCACATAATATATATTGATATACCGAATTTCATGATTTGATGAATTTGGCGATTGATATACCGAAGTAAATGAATGTACGGTGAACTAGATATAACTCAATGATTATTTACATACATAGAATCAGTATAGTTACAACACTATGATCATAGACAACTTCTGTCAACACATGACATGTTTACATGATTGCTGAGCTGTCCAGAAAAAGACTATACACAAGAACATACATAATTTGGAAGTAATGTGTTTGTGATGGGAAAAGTAAACAATGATCATCTCATCTCAGTTTTGAATTCGTATTTATTTATACGAAACAATGATCATCTCATAATTGAACTGGGTTCTAACGTGACCTAATTTTTATATGGAGCTGACCGGTTTGGAATTTTTAAAGCTTATCAAAAGCTGAACCAGAGCCGTGGAAAAAACGTACTCTCTACCTACCCAAATCGATTACAGGCGTGATTAAAGTGTACAAAAATTGACCGAGAGTGTCCAGGACATAATACCAACGTGTGTATATGTATGAAATCTACCGGTTCGTAGATTACACAATATACACAGAACGTTAATTAAGAAATAAAGTATAATAAGTACATCGTAATAATCCCTTACCCCTGTTTATTCAGGGAATGTACGAAATTTCATAATAAACGGCTCTATGTACTCGTGCTAATTCATGTTTATTGGCAGCGGTGTAATTTTGCTATTAAGGCTGGGGACAAGGCTAACGACCTTGAGCGTACAAAGCACGCGTCCTTTAAACAAAGAAATGTAGAATTTTACAGCTGATTTTAGTTGCAATAAATAAATAACTACTCATGCTTATTCAAGATCGAAGAAAACCAAATTATAGGTGTATGTTTTCTTCAGTTATAGATTTTTTTTATCTTTCGATAAATTTTAAGTCATAAAATGCATTCATCTAAAAGCTTTTCATCGAAAGATTGTATGATATTTTTGCGCATTATGTAGAATCAATATACTTACAATTTATAACGAAGCCATGAATTTAATAAACATTCATTTTTGACCATCATTTTTCGTCTACATAAGCCGACAAAAATGATTTCTTTTGTTTCTTTTTCGTCATTTATTGAAACGGTTTTCTTAACGACCTGGTTTATGTTATATTTTTGATGTGCAATATTTTGAAACAGCCATCGATGCGAGTCATTGAACAAGAAACTTTAATGTAACAATAAAGTGGCGCATCGAAACTATCGTATTCATAACTAACTTCATACGTGCGATTGAACACTTATCTGAAAACCAAAATATTCAAGTATGTATACATATATATAAACTATACACCATCGATACTATAATTACTTTATATAATACTACAACAATGCTAAGCGTTGAGATCTTAGTGCCAAACATTCTCAGTATCGAACACTGTATTGTTGCATCTATAGTCATCCCAGAACTATAGTCATCCCAGATTAGCATCTATGTATGTATGTATACTATGTACATATATCACTCAAGGTGTTATATTATTTCATTTGACAGTGCAGGAAGTAGCAGTTCATCATTGCACACCTTTTCACTATACTAAACAAAACAGTAGTAATTCATAATTCTTTTCATAAATTTTCAGCTTCCTCCAATGGATGTGTCCAGCTAGTGCTTATTTAGTCTACGGGATTGGTAGCCTTTACTGACAAGAGTAATATCCAAAAAAGTCAGGAATGCACTCTCACTCACATGCCTTTTTTTTTTTTTTTTTTTTTTTTAACGTGAGGGAAAATCCTCGTAGGATGCTATGCCGGACTCTTACCGACTAAAAAACCTCACGTAACGCCCAACAGCCTATGGTTGAGAGCCCCGGGTAAGCCCTCAGGAAGGATGTCCCGTGACTCCCAACAGACCTACGGCCGCCAATGCGGCCTCGCCCAGGGGGTGGTTCGGGTGCAATCCGGCGTCTATGGGGGATTTCGGGTGTGACCCCGCTTCTAAGGGGGGGCGTGCGTGAGTGCTCACGTCACGCTGCCGTCATGGGCCTGCTTCTGTAAGGACGGTGAGCGGCCCTCTCACCGTCCTCAGACCCCCGGTTATGGAGGCCGATAGTCCTCGGCGAAGACACGTCGGCGGCGCCCAGGGCGCCGACTGCGGAACTCGGGTGGGAGAGTTCTCTCCCGCACCCGGCCCGCCGCCTCCTTCGCGAGCATGACCTGCTCGCAGAAAGAGGCGGCGCAGTCCCACTTACTCCCGCTGGAGAGCATGGCTCGCACCATGGCCTCAAGCGAGAGAGTGTCCACGCCCAGACCCACTACGAGGACCTGTCGCTGTTGTGCCCACGCCGCGCACTCCACCAGCGTGTGGAGCGCCGTGTCATCGCTGCGGTCCTCGCAGTGCTGACATTCGGCCGTGGTTTCCCGGTGTTTTCGCCACAGATACCTACCGAAGCTACCGTGCCCGGCAAGCATCTGTGTCAACCGGTAGGAGAGAGCACCGTGTCTTCTCTCCAGCCACTCGTCCATGACCGGTCTGACGGCCGCGATTGTGGCGAATTCACTCACATGCCTACATGGTTAAAGTGATAATTAAGGTTTTATGCGCTCACAAATATGACCGGGCGGCAGCGAAAGGCACGCGGGCGTTTGTAGGCGACTAGAAATTTTGTTGATATGTCAACACGAGATGATATGACTAAAAGTATATGTATGTCTTGTTAGTACCAAATTATTGGAGAGCTATACTCTAATTTTTAAACAAATTTCTTCAGTAGCTTAGGCAAAAGCCTAGGAAATATTCCATCTAAAAATTGTTTTTCATTAAAAAATATCTGCATTATACAAACCGATCTACACGCAATTCTATGAGTAGGTAGAAAGGTTGCGAAGAAAAATAATCCAACACTGAATTTCGTGAATTTGCATTTTCATCGAATGTAGGTATCACGTTTTCGCAATGAATTCGATTCATATTATTTGTTTTATTCTAATAAAAGAATGGCTTATGCAGGTGAACTACACAATATGGTGCAGTGTAATAAGACACAATTACAGATTCAAAATCCTTAACCAACTGTTATTACTAGTCACTTTTACACAAAGTATTGAACACATTTCTATCACAATCTAAACAAATATCTCATCGGGGGCTAGTTTTGTGGCTTTTACAAGCAAAGAAGGATGGGAGGGGTTCGTGCGTGGACGTACTAAATTTTGTTACAATTTAAAAAGGCTGTAGCGCTGAGGGCGCATTATTTCAGCCCATCCATCCCTTCTGAATCCAAATTGCGATGCTCCACGCGACATCTCTTATAATGGGATTATCTGGTCTGTTCTAAAAAAGTTTACACATTTCTTTGTTTTTTTTAACGTGAGGGAAATTCCTCATGGATGCTACCTACTAAAAAACCTCACGTTACGCCCAACAGCCTATGGTTGGGAGCCCCGGGTAAGCCCTCTGAAGGATGTCCCAGGACTCCCAACAGAAAGTTTACACATTTCTTCTACCGCATAATATACCGTTAACTAGAAATAAATAAAATATGACTACTTAATACCGATTAATTAAGTAGGTACTGAGCAATCGGCAATCGTTAGGTTTAATGTGTTTATGTCGTGACTGCTAATAGTCGGAATATTCTGTTTTAATACCTTTCATAAAAATATGTAGAAATTTATAAATTTTCTTTTTCTAAACGATTGTGATTCATTGTCGTTAAGGTAAATTTTCTATTTTTAATAGACTACTAAATACATACAATGTACTTAATATGTACGTACGTATGACCGTACTTTCTCGTTCGCACCGTATCTTTCAAGCGATATCAATCTATAATATCTATAAGCGATATCAAATAACTATCGTCTATTACCACATTTAGAGAAAATATGAAGAACGGTGGGATTCTAACAGTACAAGGAGTTATTCGCCTTTTTCTCAGTCTTTCAGACCGTAGGTACTTGAGTTAAATTTAATTACGTACTTACAGTCCCATACTCGTAGAATGCTCTATCACATAGCTGATGAAGTGGTTAATGTGTTGTGTTATCTGTGAATCTAGTCAACCAACTTTAGCGAAACTAACCAATTTTGGTCTTAAATAAAATATTACCGAAACCACACGGAACTATTACGATCAGGTAAAATATTTTATTTATATTTATAAGTTCCAAAAGAGCAAACGTTTCAGGTCCTGTAATTTTGAGTGATAAACGAGCGGTTCGGTACCGGCTGCGTCTTGAGCCGAGCACGTCACGTGCTCCCTTTAAATAAAAAACATTGAAATATACCGCCCATCTTACTAGCCCACAACAAAACTCGGGATGACAAATCTCGTTATGCACGGTAATTTCACGGGTTTGTCGCGACCTTTGAGTCGTTCACTTTACTGGATCATAATTTTAATAACTTGAATTAGTTCAACAAATTTAGTAGAGCAATTCTTAGTGAAGCATTCCTTCGTTTACCGTTTGATGCGCTCCCAAGAATTTCGTGTTCATTTATGCCGATCCTAATGAAATTGCCCAAGAATTCACAATTGCATCGGAAGGTATTCTAATAATGCTGAAAGTGCGCTATAATAACATGCTGTTGTGGATACTCTAGAGCGGTTTTAGCCGCGACGTTCAACAAAAGTACTTAAATTATTCAGGTAATCTAGAAAATTCATAAGTATGGCTGTATGTAATTATTAATTCACTTGTAAGTATGCATAAAACCCCAAAATGATTTCTGTATTCCGGTCTTAAAGCGGCAGAAACAGGAGCTACGATTGCGGCACAGAGGTTTCCATGCATTAGCGCGTAGGAGCTTCATGTTTGCACAGAGTTACTTTGTGTTTGCCCAGCAGGCTTTGTCGGTCGGCCGCTTCCCTAACCTGTTGGTGGGTTTACATTTGACTATACATAGCACCAAACGAGTTTTTGCTAACAATCTCAACAGTACTAACCAGATACTCGAATATTTCTTGTTTCACTCCTGGTGTTAAATTACGAGAATAGTTTTCAAGTAGACATTGTATTCTTACCACAATGCCTTGAAAACTTCAGAAGTGTGTTATTGATAACCTATCGCCAAGACTCCGTTTGAAGATAAGTTTACGTTAAAAGCAAATGCGGTATAAACTGGTATATAGACGCAGTTCGAAGCCGGAAATCGCAGTCGTCGACGAAACATCATCGTGTCGTTCGATTGGCCCCTGTCGGGGGGCCCTATATCCGCCGCGAAATGAAACGTGATTCCACTTCCAATATGGCGGGATGTAGCCCTATGAACTCTCAGCAAGACTCCGGCACGAGTATGAGATTTGATCTTTAAATCTGGTTGGAATAGATTTTGAGCCATTTTATCTACTGCCTACCTATTGAAGTGTACGAGAAGATGGAGTGCGGTGTGTAAATCACATTGTTCCCAAACAATGGATACACATTGTTATGTTGATTACATCTGTTCAGATAAACATAGTTCAAGCTTTTAAACGCAAAGATCGATCGATATAACTAGCTGATGGTCATGAATTGGTACAAGTGGTGTTATCTACCAGGTTTTGTATCATTGCGTGTAACAATAAATCTTATTCTAAAATAAAAGTACTTAGTCTAAGGAAATCAGATCAGCCAGTAATCATCCCGTCAAAATCGGTCCAACCGCTCTAGGGGCTTACCCAGAACGAACACACAGATATACAGACAAAAATCTCTATGGTGTAAGTGCCTTGTATACATTCACAACAAGGCACTAACACCGTATAGAAATAAAAATGTTTCGCGGTTTCATCGCTATACTCTAGTCTAGATGACTAAAGAAGTTAAACCGGAATAAAATGTATTCAGCAATAGCAGCAATGATACAATATGGATGAGTTTTTCACATTTGTTTACTCGCTCAGGGTTTATTCAGTATTTCTATTGTTATAAATCAGCACTGATATACTAGCAACGTAATCACTATTCAGTCTCTCTATATAAATTAATCTATATATATAAAAATCAATGCCACTTTTCGTTGTAATTTTATAACTCAAGAACGGGCTCACCTATCCAAACCTAATGTTTAGGCTTTGTTCGGACTATTTAGTAGATGGTTTAAGTGAAGTTTGCACAAAATCGGTCGAGCGGTTCATCACTTATCACGCAAACGAAGTTGCGCGGGTCAGCTAGTAATTTATAAGAGCCAGTTCAAATTAATTGGGCAGTGGTAAGAGGTAAACATTATGTCTCTTAAACTAGCGTCATAGGTATATGTAAGCTGACACATGGCGCATGGCGCTCATAAAACGCATAGATAATCAAAGTAATGTTCGCGTTTAGTGCATCTGGAGCATGTGCCAGAGAAGGTTCTATCAGACATCAGATAATATTAGACATTATAATTTATTGATATGATACAATTCGTACGTAGTGGTGGTACACAAAAAAATTATATAATGTGTTCATCAGACTAATAGAATTGAGTGTGTAAGTAGTACTTTTATATTATTTAGAAGACATATTGTATTTTCGGACGCGCACTGAACGACTATTTGCGATAATACTCGTACGCCATTCCTACAAAGAATTTGAGCACCATGTACCTACCTATTTCAGGAAATCTTACACTCTCTCTTATCTTACAAAGGTAGCAGGTATGCACTAGAGAGGATATCCCTGGGCCTGAGCCACTAAACTTGGCGACGCTACGCGGCGACGTCTGCAAGTTATTTGTGGGTCAATATCCCTTTAAGTATGTTCATTGATGGACTCATAAGTCTTAAGGGAATATTATTTTCTCGCCTCCACTGCAAGGAACAGCTGGTCCTAGCTAGACTCATGCTGATGCTGGACTGAGGTCATTCTGGTATGTCCGACGTCTAATACCTACATCTTCTGCGGCACAACTGACATCAATACTCTCCCGTATCTTTATAAAATTATTATTTCTTAATTATTAAGGCAATGTGTTGACCTCCGCTGCTCTCTCCTAATTCTCGCCATAACACACGGTCCTGCGGCTTCCGTACCCAATCACTTCCTGCAACCTTTTCAAGGCCAGGGCCTTTTCGATTAATATAAGTGTGAAACATTTCAGCTCCGTCGGATACCAAGAACTGGTAGAAATAAGTATTGATTACTGTAACGTCACGCTACAGACAACGTTAACAGTAGACAATGTTGTGAAGTGGGAGGCAAGAGTTACCACCAGATAGTCAACATAATAATTATAGCGTTCACACACTTTATATTCATTCTGTTGCTGTGAATCTACCCATATGCTATTATAAGTCGTTTTGTCTAATTTGATATCATATTTCTACACGCCCTATAAGGTCGGTATTGTGTTTAAAAACTTCAGGAGGCCTACCACCACGTCTTATAGCAGTATTATTTTAATATTACTTCGTCTTTTCGTACCATGACGTCCTTAAAACAAGCCTAAAACAATATTGAAACACAATAGTCCTCTTAGCAATTTTGTGACGTCACCTCTAAAAAGTTCGTTCAAAGCGTACCATGACGCAACCTTTGACATCTAGCAATATTGTTTTCCTGTCAAATTTAGCGATCTTAAAAAAGTTGTTTCTCTCGGGCGGATTTATTATTGTTATAGCAATTTTTAATAGAAAAAGTCATTATTATATTTTATAAAGTAAGTAATTTGCAATAATTATCGCTAGTGATCGTATAAAAGGTGAATTTCATGATTTTAGTCTAATATTATATTCATTTTGTGTAATGATCGTAGATGGCATTTGCATTTGGAATATTTGAGTTTTTGGAAGATGATAACGCAGTCACTAATACAACAAGAAAGCGGCGTCGTGTACAACTTCGCGAAGAATGTGATCCTTTTGATTTAGATGAAGCAGAGTTTATCAAAAGATATAGACTCAGTAAAGAGCTAGCACATAACCTTTGCGATGAGTTGAGGCCGCTTATGACAGCCCCAAAAAGATCTACAGATTTATCTGTAAATACGAAGGTAAATAATTGTAAAAGTTTTTTTGTGTGAGTATATCTTTGTGTTCATAATATCAATTAACTAATCTATAATGTTTTATTATAGGTGTTGATTGCATTATCATTCTATGCAACGGGTTCATACCAACGTCCTATTGGCAACAATGAGGGTCATTTTGTAGCACAACAGACTGTCTCATCTGCCATAGCACAGGTTACGACATGCCTTAATTCTTCTACAATGCGACAGAAGTATTTAAAGTTCCCAGTAAATGAGCAAGAGCGGAACAGTATAAAAATCGGGTATGTACTTTGTTATCCTTGCAAATTTCCTCTCATTCACCCAAGACAAGCTGGCCAGTAACTGACTAATGACTATTCTTTAGACTATTCCTTGGCTAAGATTGGTTCTCTCACTATTAAAAAGCCCAAAAGTATCCTCTAAGAAAGTCACTGTTAAGTAACTGACACTCGGCGTTAAGGCATCATGAATGAGAGCATCTATCTCATTGTATGGCTAGTACACCCATTCTATCTACTCTCAACTCAAAGTATGATTAATTAACATTAATGTATTTCAGATTTTACAATAAGTATGGAATTCCTGGGATTTTGGGTTGTATTGATTGCACCCAAATTGCAATAATTCGCCCAGTACAGCATGAGGAACGTTACTTCTGTCGCAAACATTACCATTCCTTGAATGTTCAGTTGGTAAGTGCTCATATCTTATTTAAATATAATTGAAAACAGGAGAGAAACATAGAGTATATTATGCGAGTAAAAATATATTTATTATTTACAAGTTATTATCTAGAGAAAATTAAAATTTGGTTCTTCTTGTGGGGATGCGGAGACACTATCCAGCCTGTTTTGTCATATTGACCAATCTGGGGACAATACACAATATTGTGAAATTTTACAATGTCATTCAATTTACCTACTTACTTAATTTTTTTTTTCAGATTTGTGATGCAGACATGCAAATAGTAAGTGTTGATGCAAGTCATGGTGGTGCTAATCATGACTCTTTTATATGGAGTACACATCCCTTAAGAGCACATTTGGAAACTCTTAGTGATACTGAAGACATTTGGCTTCTTGGTATGTTTGGCATGAACTTTCTTTGCACTTTGCTGCTAAAAACTATACCATACTTTCTAATAATATTAAGATTTTTCTTTCACTAGGAGACTCTGGATATCCCTTGAGAAAGTACATGATGACACCAATACTGGATGCTGCACCAGAATCACCAGAAGCACACTATACTAATTTGCATGTCCATACCAGAAACATTATAGAACGCACAATTGGGCTTCTTAAAGCACGTTTTCGTTGTTTACTTGTGCACAGAGTGCTGCATTACTCCCCCAAAAGTAGCAGGCTCTATTGTCAATGCTTGTGTAATCTTACACAACATTTGTAATAAGGCTAACGTACCAGTGCAACAATTAAATAATGAAGATATGATTCAAGAAGCTCAATCTCAGCCCCAACATAATTTTAGTGAACATTCGCGTATTACCAACACCAACACCGCTCTGCAGCATGGTGTATCTACTCGGCGCTCTCTTGTGCAGCGGCTGTGGGAAAGGCGGCATCTAACTTCCTGAAACAATAAGTTGCTTTATAGTATTCTACAATCATTGTTACAAAATTTCTTTTTAATTGTATTATTTAATAATTTAATCTTAAGGCAAACTAACACTACTAAAATTTGAATTATTGTAAACTGTTGTTAAGTATTAAAGTTTTGTTTACAAATGACCAACTTTTGTAATTTTTCAATCTCCCGGGTTTGAACTAATATTTGCGTCATCCGCAAAGTTGGGGTCAGTATGGGGTTCTTCAAAAGGGGTCTTAGAAGGTTTTTACAGGGTCGGCAGCGCGAGTGTGGCGCCTCTGGTGTTGCAAACGTTCATAGGCTGCGGTGACCACCGGTCCTTCTGGTGGGCCGTATGCTTGTCTGCCACCTTAGTTGTATAAAAAAAAAAAAAAGTTAATTTATTGTCTAGATTAAGATGTTTGAACAAATATTTGCGTCATCCGCAAAGTTAATTTATTGTCTAGATTAAGATCGTACAGCTTACTTATAATGGGTTATTTGATTGATTATGGATCACACATTTATGTCTCCAGTGCGAATCGAACCCACGAATTTGTGATCTGCAATCGCACATTTCGACCTCTAGACCAACAAGGCAGTCAAATATACATACATAGTCACGCCTTTTACCCCGAAGGGGTAGGCAGATGCACATTTCACCTTACAGTTTTATGTCCCAAGTAATAGGTGGTGGGCTTATTAATGGCAGTCAAATATAACAACATAACTACCTAAATAACTAAGATGCACATTACTAACCTTACTACAGCATTGGTAAACAATTTCAATTGCTCGACTGCCTCCTTCATGTAATCCGCCATGCTCACAATCCCCGCTGCGTGAGTTTGTGAGGACTGCACTAGGGCACGTCTTGCAGCCTCCTGTGACAGTGGTGGCTCGCGCCTCCAACGTCGGCGACGCGGAGATTGGTGTACAGATGCTGGTGCAGGATGCAGGATAGGAGAGGGAGTTCTTTGGGGGGCGCTAACTGCAATATTTTGGATAGGAGAGGGATTCGTTTGGGGGGCATCACCTGGAATAGGTTGAAAATCTAGGACCTCGATATTGAACTCTGTGGATGTCAGATCACAGATAATATCTGTGTTTTGCAACACAGACACTGATGCTGGGGAATCCTGCACATTCACATCCATTGAACCAATCTCTGGCGGCTGTAATGATAAAAGAAGAGTTATTCATATGAGAGTGCTCAATACAACAAATAGACATGAAGCCGCATACATTATTTACTTACCAGTTCCACCCGAATGCCAGGCAAACCTTGACCGAAATCGTCCCCGAGTATTTGTAGAAACTTTGTTTCAATTTCAGTCAATGGTTTTTCAGTTGATGGTCCTCCGCCAGTCCGGGTGTGAGAAGCCCGCACCATGGCCATTCTCTTTTTTAACTTGGCCTTAAAGTCTACCCAGTACTGAAATATAATAATAATGTGGTTCATGTATTGTAATAAAATAAAGTTAAGAAATATAGAAGTATACCTAATTTTAATAAATAGTTACTTTAGACCAGCCTGTCCAATGTTTATGGCAGCCACCTCCTTCAGAGTTCAAAACTTCTGCCACCTCTCTCCACTTTAGTTTTGCGAATTCTTTGACTTGTAGAGAGCGGTTGTGGGCAGAAGCGACGTCTCTATTCGCGTTCAAAAATTCCCATAATATCTCAAGTTGCCGGCACGAAACTCGGTTAGATCTTCGGCTGGAAAATAAATAAATTAAAGTCATCATTTCATTAATAAGTACTACATTATGCTAACTTCGTATTAGCAGTAAATAAATATTGTATTTTAAAACGAATTCATATACTGACTACTATTGTACTTACCTTGATTCCATGTTGAACATCGAAATCTCATAACAAGACTAAAGAAATATATTATTAGAATAAGCTAACTAACCCGGCTTATCAGTTTTTTTTTTTTTTTTTTTTTTTTTTTTTTTTTTTTTTTTTTTTTAATGGCTTCTTGCTTTGCAGTTGGCCACAAACAAGTTAGGGAAACCAATAATCAAAATTAATACCTAATCGGAATAATTTGGAAGGAAAAGGATTGTATAGGATGGGCTACGGTATTACTATACTATATCTACATTTTAATCATATTTAATTCTATGAAGGAAGCTAGTACATTATATACATCACGATTACTTAAATATAATAAACACTGGATAGATGTAGGAAAAGGTACATGGATCTTAGACAAATTTAGGAAGAATTCGGTACGATCATATAACAAACAGGAGAAGAAAATATGATTTACATCACCATATTCTCCACAAGGGCATAGTGGGCTGTCAACAATACGAAATTTATACAAATTGGCAGGAGTGCAAACATGACCTAGTCTTAGTCTACAAATGACGGTAGTAGTCCATTTGTTGTAATGTGTTTTAGCAAACCATGGTTTTGCTGGTATAGTTGGTTGGATGGAACGAAAGAATTTCCCCTTATTTTCGTCAGCTATCCAGGATTGGCGCCAAGTGTTAAATAGGTAGGATCTAGGTAAAGACATCAAGTCATGCCAGTAGTTTGCATACGGAAAAATGTCTCCATCTACAGTTGCTTCTTTGGCAAGTTGGTCAGCCTTCTCGTTACCAAAAATACCAACATGACTTGGTATCCAGCTGAAAACTACACTATATCCTAGGGTGTTGCATTGAGATAACAGTTGGCGTATTTCAAAAATTACTGGAGTCTGGATATTAGCTTTAAAGGGAGAGCGAGATAGAGCTTGTAAGGCGCTCAATGAGTCGCTGAACACAATCGTCTCTCGTAGTTTAAATAGAATAATATATTCTATAGCTTTTAATAAGCCCATGCATTCACCGGTATAGACAGAGGATTCAGGTGGCAGTTTAATTTTTTGTGTAATCCTGTATTGTGAATGGTAGACTCCCACACCCACGCAGCTATTATTGGAGAATTTAGATGCGTCTGTGAATAATTGATGCCAATGTTTCCAATCTTTATCAATAATTTCGTTAAAGTCTGAATTCTGATTATTATTGTTTTGTTTGATGCCTATATTAAAATGAATCTGCGGTTGGACGAGAAGACAGGTGTATGAAAATTTATACAATGGCAAACGATCCCATTGATGCGTTTTTGCTTCGAGATTTTTAAATTTATTAAAGCTCTTTATTAAACCTGGAGTTTCTTTATGTGTCCAATACTCAGAAAAGCCTATCATCTCCGAAAGTTGTTCTACTTTTTTATATAGGGGATGGTTTTTGAGTTGTGTGTTGCGAAAAAAGAACCTATCACAAATGTACTGTCTTCGAAACTTGAGGGGGGGATCACAACATTCAACCTGTAAACAGTTGATCGGACTGGATTTCATACTGCCTGTAATAATCCGTAGTGCTTTTGATTGTATGTTGTCTAACTTTTGCAAAGCGCCTACATTACATGGTTCTAATAAGAAGGTTCCATAATCCAGAACACTCCTTATCAAGGCATTATATATAAGTCTCATAGTAAAGGGGTGGGCGCCCCATCGGACCGCAGAAAGACATCTTATAATATTGAGGTTACGTTCACACCTTGCAGTGATGTAATTACAGTGAGGTAGACCAGTGAGTTTTGAGTCTAAGATTAACCCTAAAAATTTTACCTGATCCTTAACTGGTAACGGTATATTTTTATAAAGAGCAATAATGGGTGGCAGGACCCGTTTTCTACTGAACAGAACTACTGTGCTTTTTTGAGGTGATAAAGCTAGACCGTTCCCGTCAAGCCATATATTCAGAGCATTTAATGCTGTGGACAGAGACTGATTAAGGTCTGTTATGGAACACCCTGAGACATAGAGAAGTAAATCATCTGCGTATTGTGATACATTAACACTATTATATTTTCTAACATATGAATCTAAATCCGAGGAATATATATTATACAATAATGGGCTCAAAACAGAGCCTTGGGGTAAACCCTTCCATACTGTTCTACATATAGTTTTTGTATTTACATCAGGTGAATACTGGAGAAATCTTTCAGACAACATATTTATAATAAAATTAGCTAAAAGCACGGGGACATTTAATTTTGCCAATTTTAATTTTAAAATACTTACGTTAACATTATCATACGCTGCGGTTATATCAAGAAAAGCTGCTAAAACTGATTCATTATTCGTAAACGCTAACCTAATGTCTGTGATAAAAGATCCTAAACTGTCAATAGTAGATTTGCCTTTTCTAAAGCCGTGTTGATTATCCGATAGCAAGCTATTAAATTCTAAAAACCATTCCAGTCGGTTTTTAACTAGATGTTCAGCTATTTTAGCTAGTACAGAGGTTAGCGCTATTGGACGATACGATGTAGGGTCTGTTCTATCTTTATTTGGTTTTGGAAATAATAAAAGATTTTGAGTCCTCCATGATAAAGGGATATGACCTGAGATCATTATAGTGTTTATGATTGACAGGTAATAATTTAGGCTGTCGCCATTGAGGTGTGTGATGAAAGAATAAGGGATGCTATCTTCCCCTGGGGCGGAGTCTTTTAGGTTTGTTAGTACGTGTTTCAACTCAATGTAGGTAAAAGGGGAATTTAAATCTTCAAAGTTGCTATTATGTGGTATGCTTAGTGTGTAAGAGAGGCCTACATGATAGTCAGGAACAGATGGGGGAGCCAGTCTATCCATTATCTGCTCAACTAGGTCTGGGCTAATGGTTTGATTTGCATCATTATTGTAGCAGGATCTATATTTTCTAATATTTTGCCAGACAGTGGATGGACTGACATCTGGGCTCAAGGATGAGCAGAAGCTTTTCCAGCCATCAGATTTTTTGTTTCTGAGAAATGCTTGTGTTTCCTTGGCTACTTGTAAATAGTTATTAAAGTTTTCATTAGTCATGGAAACACAATATTGCCTCTCTGCCTCTTTTCTTTTTTTGATTGCTACTGTGCATTCTTCATCCCACCACGGTGGGGATGGTATTTTATTAGGGCCTGAAGATTTTAATGGGAATACCTCATCAGCTACTTTAACTAGCAATTTTGCAAATAAGTCACAACTTGATAAAATGTTTGAGGATGAGATGTTGGGTAATTCGGATATCTTTTGCTCTACTGTGGATTTATATAAGTCCCAGTCTGCATTGTGTAACTTATGTTTTATCCGTGGATTTTTGTTTTGTTTCAGAGGTTTTCTGAATGGCAAAGTTATCATAATTACAAAATGGTCACTACCATGAGTTGATTCCGTAGTGTTCCAATCTAAGGAGGATGCAAGATCAGGAGTGCAGATAGATAGGTCTGGAGCTGTAGGAGGATCATCCAGGCGTGTTGGAGTGCCTGTATTTAATATACACAAATTTTGATCTTCAATTAATTCTAATAACTTATTTCCATAAAAGTTTGTCATAGGAGAGCCCCAAGATTGGTGATGTGAGTTAAAGTCACCAAAGCAAATAAAAGGTTTTGGTAAAAAATTAAATAAACTATTGATTTCATTAAAAATATTTAAACTAGGACGAGAAAAATATGTACATACATAACAAATATTATTTACAGTAATAGCAATGACAGAAAGTTCATCACTATATGAAGGAAGGGAAAGGATAGAATAATTTACATTGTTTCTGATGAGTATGGCAACTCCACCATATTCATCAGATCTGTCACTTCTCAAGCAAGAGAAGCCAGGAATTTTAAAAATAGAGTCCTGCTTTAGCCAGGTCTCCTGAAGGCAGATAACAAAGGGATCATATTTATTAATTATATTAATCAGTTCATGTTTTTTGGGCACTACACTGCGACAATTCCATTGAATTGCTACTGCTCTGTGGTCCATTATCGTTAGATATTTTATAAAGAATTTCAAGTATTATGGCAACGTTGGACGGTGAAATTGTGGTATTTGATTGTGATAGAAGTTGAAATAAAGTATTAATCATATTGGCTGTATTATTGCTATTATATTGATTATTCCTAAAAACAGGGCCAGGTGTAGTGGTGGGATTTTTTATAATCTCGTTATGAGCAGCATGATCATAACCCTTAGAAAATCGTGGGAGGGTTCTGGGTTTTAAAAATACTGTTTTTCTGTAGGATTGGCTGCTATTAATTTGTGTATTGTTATCCTTGTCAGAAGATGTATTATGGGTTGTTAAAAATGCCTCAGCATATGATTTTTTAGTTATGGGGGGATGTAATTTTACGGCCTCCATATAAGAAATGCAGGTTTTGCTCATTGTTTCTTTAATACCTTTTTGTCTGTCAAACTCCAGGCATTTCTTTGAGTTAGCTTGATGTGAGCCTTTACACAGAACACACCAAAACTCATCTTCGTCTACACTACATGTATCACCAGAGTGTCCTCTACCACATTTGAAGCACCTACTTTCTGATCTACATTGGCTCTTAACGTGTCCATACCTACAACAGTTGTAACATTGTACGGTTGGGTAAATATATAAATCCACTGATAATGCAGTATAGCACATAAAAACTCTTTTAGGGAGAACTTGTCCATCAAAGGTTAGTACTACTGTACCAGTATTTTCAAAATTATTTACATTATTTACAGAAGTTTTTTTGCGGATTCTTCTAATTTTTATAATGGATCCACAACCAATAGGGACAGATAAGTTAGTAATAACTTCCTCATCTGTCCAATCAGTTGGAACCCCTCTAATAACACCCATACGGGTTATATTATATGTAGGAATGAAGGCATTAAATTTTTCTAATGTCAGGCACTTATTTGCAATAAAATTATTTGCATCAATATGATTAACAAATGTAACACTGACTTTGTTACGTCCAATTCTTTTGAGGCTACCATTCACAATCCCATGGATATTATTCTTTTTAAGAAACCTACCAAACTCTACGGGATGTAAATATGCACGGCTATTTTCAGCAGTTTCTTTTTGTACATTTACAACAAATGGCGCTACATCTGTACTGTTATAATTAGGTCGACCAATATTAGTACTAGTGGTGTTTTTGTTGTCTAGGTCTTCAGTTAGAGGTTGTGATTGTGAGGTTTGTGAAATTGCATTAAGTTCACATTTGCAATCCGTACTTTTTTGAAATTTAGAGCCCTCTTTCCATTTTGGCTTTTTCTTGTTGCAACTTATGCAAACTACTCGTGAAGCGAGTCGTTTGCGTTTAGTGTGGTTTTCTGGTTCCGTTGATAGAGAGCAGTCAGAAGATTCTATGCAATTAAATATTGTTGGACTCGGACTACTAATAAATTTGGCGCCAGACCCCCCACCGGGGTCGGCCGGCTCGTCCATGGAAGAAGGACGACAATTACTCCTACATATATGATACAAAGAAAAAACTTACCCTAAATTAGTTGAAATATACACTATCTACACAAACTACAGAAATAACAAAAACTACTATTTTACACAATCCTTTCTCAACAAATAGAAAATATTTTTCAATTATAATAAAAAGACGCGTCCTCTTCGTTCAAAGTTTCCCGCTCTTTTCCAGTTTTATTGTATCCACTTAACATTTTTGTTTCAAATTTCGTTCGTACTTTAGCACCAACCACTTGACAACCAAAACAATGTTCCGAATCACATCATGGGCGTTATACATATAGCCAGCACCCGTAGTTAGTCCATTTTTAATTTTTGTTATGTTTTTAGCGAACATACAGTAAAGATTTATGTTTATTTACTAATTTAGGTATAATTAAAAAATAAATGTATTATAATCAATACTTATTAGGTCGTCAAATAAATGATTTTACTTTCAAACCAATTCTCAATGAGCGATTCGGACCGCGATGTTTAGAAAAGGACATCGCTATATAAAATAAATAGCGTTGTCTCGTTTCAATTATCAGCAAGGAATGGACAGAATATACAAATCATTCGCTCTTTCCCCGCACTATAGCAGGAATGGTACAATTTTGTTTATATAGGGTCATGGTACGAATAAATGTATTGTTATTGTAAGCTTGAAATAAAACTTCCTTGAAATAAGATTGTTTTATAAAAGGTGGTGGTAGGCCCCCAGTTCATACATTGCATGTATCAACTGAAGTTTTGAAATACAGCGAAACGAACGTAAAACAGCGAATATTGTAGTTAACGATTGAAATTTTAAGTACCTATACAATAAAATCCTAACACAAAATGTGGTACAAAATCGCTGGCTGGACGTCGCCGCTTGTCACAAGCCGTCACTCCCCGAGCGAAGAAATACCCGAATTAAATTCCTGTTCTCTTTGCCAACGCTCGCTATTGCTGCTTGAAACACATTACACTAGAAATTTAACAAAATTGTGGCAAACGTCTCCAACTAGCATCATTATACGACTGAAATCTTGTGAGAAAAAGTTTCTATAATTTTGCAGCGTTGATATCAAATTTTACGGCAAAAGATGCCGCTGTAAAGCTTTATAAATCGCAGCGTAGAAAACAAGTTATGAACACAGTGACGGAAAAGACAGCAGAGTGCATTAAGATAAAGCGTGTTGGGTGATAGCCAGCGTTTCAAGTGTCCGGCTGTTGCCAAGACTGGTAACAATCAGACGGTCAGCCTGCACCGCAATGTACTCAATCCATTGAGACACAATTGTAAAAGAGCAAAAATAATCTCAAGTTAAGATGTCTCCTCACACTCTCAAACATGAGACAAATATCTTTATTAATCACTTAAACAAGATTCTCAAATAGAATCAGTTTTGACAGGTTTATGTTTGCCAATATCATAATCGCTTGGTCATGTTCACCGCGAACAATATCAATCCATCAGTATAATGGCAGTCCACTGCTGGACGCAGGCCTCTCCCAATTTACTCCTACCTACGAAATACTAGCTAATATATATGTTATAGGTAATGTGTATAATGCAGGCATTCTATACAATACCTAGGCATTGTATAGAATGACGGGGTCGTTCAGACAATTTATGAAATGATATTAAATGTTTAAACAATTTTACACTTTGCCTAGGAAATGTATAGAATACCTAGACATTGTATAGAATGCCGGTCGAAGCATAGGTAATGTGTGTAATCTATTTTTCTTCTCTATGATTTAGTACTAATCTTTTGAGAGCTACTCCTAATTTCAACTTCCAACAGCAGACAGTGCTAATAAGACATGTGTTCTATTGGTTGGTATGCCTTAGAATGTTTCTTACATAGCAGTCCTTTCCAAGAAATTGCTGCCGAAAGTCGCCCTGTTCATTTATTACCACTTAGGAAGCAAAAACGGGAACAGAATTTTACACTAACACCCCGACTCGGATGGGTTAGGTTAGAAGGCTAAGGAGGGAGCTCCGCTCCGCTTCGCTCCCGCCTTAGCCTTCGTGGTTATTTTTTTTTTGTATTGTCGACTAGTTCTTATTTGGTTAACGATTCTGTTGTCGAATCTGTCCATTCATTATACACATTGCCTGATGCGCTTCGGGCATTTCATACAATACCTAGTCAATGTATGAAATAAATCGTATTATACACATTGCCTGAACGTTTTAGGCAATGTATATAATGCCAAGGCATTGTATACAATGCCGGATTATACACATTGCCTTATATAACATATACATAGTACAAACGACCAGCTTTTCTACAATCGTACTAAATCATCAGTGTTTATGAGCCACTGACCAATCTAGAAGATGGACAAATTTTAATTAACGTCTGAACGTAATCAAGCCTCACTTTATAATCAGGATCTTTTAACGTATATGACCCTAAAACTGGTTTACATTCATTAATCATAAGTGGATAGTTTTAGAAAGAGAATTAAATCGAAAAGTTTAATCAAATTCCAAGGAAGTTACTGGCATGTTGATTCATAAGGCCGAATAGATTTAAAGTTCACGTGACAACACAATAAGAAATTAGTTTTTGTGAACAGCAAACAAAGCACAAAGCTATTCATTAAAGTTCCTAGCTTCGTGTCGTGCACAACATCAATATGCATTTAAAGTAAGAATCTTAGGTAAGTTCAATATCAATAAATGAAGTTCCCGAAAGCGCAATAAACCATTGAACCCTCTCACAGGTCGTCGTAGAGTGGAAGTCAGCAGTTTCTTTGAAGCGCATCCTAACTTGGAGGACAATAATGAATTCAAGCCCGAGGGGGGGGAAACGGAGGTTAAGGGGGTTGCCAGAGCGTGCTCGTAAGCTCCACTTTGAACTTCCTCTCTTATAAAACGATTAATGACAGTGCGACCTCTTCGAAGTCGACGAACAAAATACGAGAGAAATAAAATTTAATCAGACCTTTATTATTGGAGTTTCGAATTGCCACAAGTGACGGGGCCGTGCAAAAATATTAAGAACCTCATACGGACATTTGATAACTTAAAACCAAATTACTTGAACTCGTACATTTCATACATACTATTAAAACCTGAGTGAGAACTGGTGAACGTCGGCAATTTGTGTTTAACGAGTTGAATCATAAAAAGCAAATAGCTACAGCGAAACTGAGAATTCAAGGATACCTCTTTTTCGCTTGTGAACTATCAACATGTCAGAGTTGAGCTCAGGAAATACATTTCCTGGCTTATAAACGTATTCGAGGGTGAAGCGCTGAGGTAATACAGTCAGACGTACCGAATCATATTTTGATGAGGGAGGTACACTTCAGTGTTTATGTTTATCACAAACGTGTGCTCGCAATAGAGATGAGGCGTATGATAGAATAAAATAAGCTTCTAGCGAGGCCAGAGTTATATTTGCACTTTAATACAGTAGTAGTAGTAAAAAGGTATTCTCGATTACCTTATGTAACACGTAGCTATCCGCTTAAGTATTTCATCTTCAAAACATTTGAATACGAACGATAATAAATGAACGACACTTTTTGAAAGTTTTAGAAACGTAGTTATAATTTATTGATGTGTGCATAAAACGCACGAAGTTATCACGCACATACGCATGTTGACTCAATCACATAAGCACGTACACGTACGATAGTAAACAACCTATAAAATGTGAAAGCATGAGTCCGGTTCATTTCAGTCTTTGATGTAGACTTGCAGATAGACAACGTTCTGTAAAAGTATATGAGACTATTTCATTCGATAGCTAGTTTCAGTGTTTCTTAAATTTTATGAAAATACGCTTCAGATTTGGCAGCATACTCGAAAGTGGAAACTATGTTACAAGCGGATCTCAAATAATATAATGTCTTTGAATAATTTAAGCAATAGCACTTGTATGTCCAGATATATATATCACTCTAAATCTAGATTTAAACAATTTGAAAGTTCAATCACTTTAAATGTGGAAAAAATATTGGTGACAAGCAGGATTCGAACCTTCGACTTCAACTTCAAGAATACTGTGCAAGATGCTTTACCGTTTAGCCACAGAGATCCTTCTCGAAACCGACTAACTCTTCCACGTCATGAGACTCGTACGTCTTGGGACGCTTTTCAAACCCAATAGGAGAAAGAACAAGCAACGAAGCGCTTCTCACAGTTGCGAACATATGAACATTATTTCGATACTTATCCTTAACAGGTCTTTATCAACAGATCATCATTTATTAGATCATTCTAATGCTTGCTTTAAAATGCAATCGAATTGTACGATAAATTCATCCCACACTTTTTACACCATGCTTACTACTATCAGCGACGTTTTTCGGTAATATTTTACACGTAATAGTCAAAAAAGTTGGAAGTCAACTGCATCTTTTAGCTTTTAAAGCGTTATCAAGCTATGTACTACATAGATCGATTACTGTGTCATATTGAGTAGAGGGATCTTTTTGTTCAGTATCCACCGAGGAATCATTGGTATTTATTTATTTACCGTAGAGTAATATACACGATTAATCTAGCGTCATGATCGAATAAAATGGAATGTCGCCAACTACGCAATTAACTTTTAAACATAGAACTACAAAAGAGATAAATGTAGCGGCCTGTGATTTAACACAGCATTCCTATAATGTAATACTATATTCGCAATGGCTGGTATTTGTCCGACCCCACATTGCTACTGTTTGCAGCTACCGATTACCAGTTCAACTGGATTTCGAATAAGGGCCTTTATTGCAAGAATAAGGTAGGAGTAATTCGGATATTGGATCTATTCCATTAGAATTCTAATACCACTGGTATTTCTTTATAGTCATATTTATTATGAACCGGTTTTTCGACCTTGAATTATTTACTAGAACCCTTGTTGTACCACATTCATCATTTCTACCTGTAAATATCTAAAAATAATGTATTGATTTCGTATAGTTTATCCGAATAAATAGAAGTATATTCACAGGTAAGTTTTTTTTTTAAATATTTAGTTCGTAAAAATGAATTTCCAGTTGCATTCAACGGACTTTACTTTGGAAATTCTTTATCGGAGGATGGTTGGTTGGGAGAAATCATTGGTACGACAGCAAGCGTAGGTACTTATTTGTAAGTGTCGGAGGCTCGAGTCTTAGAGATCTTGTCAGGCCTCTTGCTAACCTAATTCATGTTATAACCTAATTCACTCAGAATAAGTACGAATATTTTAGCTTCAACTATGTCTGAACGTGTTTCAAGATAATTATGCTTAAATTGCGTTATGTAGCGTCATAGTGTCCATTGCTTGAAGATACGTAGTATTAGTCGTGACTTGGCATCGAGTTAGCCTGCTAATGTGCAATCAAATAGCGCCGCTGACTGCCTGTTAATAATGCGTACGCTCCATGAGTTCAGATCGAGCGAGTAGTGTGATTACTACAACAATGTGCTGTATCGCACCTGATAGAATCTGCATACGTTGATTGCGTGGATAACATCAGCAGCTAAGTAGCCAAGTAATGCGATTATCTACTCTTTACTTAACATTCATATCATATACTAGCGGACGTCACGTGGTTTCACCCGCGTAGCTCCCGTTCCCGCGGGAATACGGTAATAAAATATAGCCTATGTTCAGCGGGAAGAGTGTAGCTTCCCAACAGTGAAAGAATTTTTCAAATCAGTCCAGTAGTTTCGGAACCTATTCGATGCAAACAAACAATCAAATCTTTCCTCTTTTATAATATTAGTATAGTGAGATGATTTTATATCAAAATACCTGAGGGCCTTTTAGAATCTCAAATCAATACAAAATCAGTAAGTATCAATGAGTTAGTAGATATTGAAAACGACACTTGAACTGTTCTATAATATTTATTAATACTGACCGGTTGCGCTTTACGGCATTAGATGATGGTTTCTAATGCCGTGAGACGCAACCAGCTTATAATAATAAATATTGTGAAACAGTGCAAGTGTCGTTTTCAATATGTGCAGCAAGTTTTACCAAGTGTCATCAATCAACAGTATAAATAATGTGAGTTAGTAATTAAGGCGCGCCAAAATCTCATGTCTTTCTTAGATTTCTCAAATTAAGCAATAGTCAGGAAAGATTATTAATTAAGAGCATATGAACCTAGAATGGTCAACCATCTAGGTATTTTAGGTAATAACACCTGGGTCTCGCAAATTAGTATTACCAATTAATATGAATCTAATATCGGTCTAATCTAGATTCTTCAGATATTACAAGCTAAAAGCTGTGTATTGGGTATTCTAAATATTCTAATTTTAACTTCAATAAAGGTAACAAGCACGCAGAATATAAATTAACTCAAGTTATTATAATTTAAATAAATACATAACAAATTCCAACTTTGAAATTGTAAATTATTTACGTAAAATAATTTCAAGTCGGCACCAGTAGGTAACGTAAAAGTTTACCGAGATTAAGACAGAATTTCCACTTTTATTTGTTTAATGAGCAAACATAAACAAGAAGTTGTTCAAAGGGTAGAAATGTCTCCGCTTAACCGCCGCGACCCAGATTTCGTGCCAAATATTTATTTTAATTACATCTCGGTTCCTTCAAAGATCGAGTTAAATGTCTTAACCACCTTTCATGCCAATGTTTCAAAAGTAAAAGGCAACTTTGTAAGAGATTAACTAATTTTGGAATTATTTTAAAGAGGTTCAGAACAATTATATGTAATGATTAATTTATGCACATAAGCATTATATTCTAATGAAATTTTCCTAATTACTCCGGTCTTACATAAAATAAAGCGCTGGAAAATTAATTTATCTTCGGTCGACTATCGGCGAAGTATTTCCCTGAGGGATCTGTTTGCGGACGTAATAATATTCCCAGCTTCTTCCCTTCATTTTAATTGGAAGACCTAGTTAGCTCAGGGAAAAAATGAACTAGCGCAATCGAAAGGGAGCAGTCAAAGCGATTTTAATTAAAACTAAACGGGAATCCCAGGGGACAATGGCTGTGCGAGACTACAAAGCGATGTGAGCTGTCATAACTGCTGTCAGATACAGCGGCTAACTATAAGCTAAGATTGGACGCAACGAGTTTACCATAAACTGAATTCAGCAAATTATGGAGCTAAACTGACGTTCATTTTACCGTTAACCAAGGTGGCTAGGTACGTACGAACACCAAAAGACGTCATTCCTCTGCAAACACCAGGTGTCTACAAAGTGGATTGCAGCTGTGGTAGTTCCTACATAGGCCAAACTAAGCGGACCATCGCGGACAGGGTCAAAGAACACATTGGAGCTGTGAAAAACCGTCAATTTAATAAATCGGCAATAGCAGAACACTTCGATACAGGCAGTAATCCCTGGATCGAACTTCACCCAAAGACTTCTATATAAACTGAGGTAGACGCGCCGTACTCTAACAAACGAGATTTCAAAAGCAATCCTCAAATACACACATTAATAAGACTACACTCACTTATAAATATTTTTTACGTAATTGTCATTACGCACAATAGCAATGTACGAATAGAAAAAGAGTAAAAGAGAAGGCGTATGGACTCCGATTGCAAGTCGAGCACCTACTTTCGAAGTTTTGACTCACAACAGTGCGAGCAACGCTGCTAATTAGCTCAGTTTATAGGTTTCAAAAATCGGTGCGTAGGGCATGTCTACCTCAGTTTATATAGAAGTCTTTGACTTCACCAACCAAAAGTCCTCTCCACTGATCGCCATTATTATCCACGTATAGTGCGTGAAGCCATTGAAATAAAAAAACACAAAAATTTCAATAGGGATGATGGATATAAGCTCTCCGGGATGTGGAATGCAGTGATTAATAAACTTGAACGTAAAACTGTGCCAATTAAAACTGACGTAGTGAGTGTAGTGTGTCGCCGGCCTTATCCTTCGTTGTAACAATAGTGGAGGGTAATTTGGCAAGAAGTTACTTCATGGTTTTCGTCGATCCTCGCCTCAGTCCAACCGCGACCACGGGCGCTGCAACGTGCTCGAAACGTCGGTGTGAAAATGTAAGTAAATGTATTTCGCGTGAAGTCCCGAGTTCTATAAGTATGAGTGACGTTCATTTATAATGTCGTATTTAGGATCATCTGCAGCTAAGTCGACTGGCGCACACTGCTTCCCCGATCGACCCCGAATATAGTCACAGGCCTTTACGCGGTTGGCATTCGAGGAGCTTTCGAACTCATCGCCCGTCAGATAATCAAGCAGAGCACCCGGACTTCTTGTGTCGGGCGATTGTTTTGATATTGTTGGCTACTCAAGCCGTCCAGAAATCGCTCCTCGGCATTACTGGGAGGCAAGTAGAGTATTAGCTATTGTTCATAATTCGGCGCTCACGAGGGCACAGTGCCGTAGTACTGGCTGAACGTATTCTTTGATGTCTCTAACACCAAAGAGATCAACACCAGTGTTACTGACCTCTTTTGTTATTAAATTCTGGCTGAGAACTACGTTTGTCCTTTCCGACGCTATAAAAAACATAATAATAAACTTCCTCTATTGCGATAGCATTAATAAAGTGAGTCGAGTGTCAAGACAGTAATCTATCAGGGAAAGCTTGAAAAGCTAGCAATGTAAGCAAAAATAAAGCTTGGCTTCATAATACTTAAAAACTAATTAGTGACGATAAAAAATAGGAACTGAGCTAGCTAAGAGACATCTGGTGATGGCACCGACGATGAATTTCTTACGGCAGCAAGGGCACAAACTAAGAAAACACATCTGTGCACAAATTCTAAACACGTCCGGCTATATAAATTCACTAGCTGACCCGCGCAACTTTGTTTGCGTCACATGGGACTATGGGAGTGACAAAGAGAGTGGTTTAGTATTAATATTTTAAATAGGTAATATAATCCCGTCGCATTTACTCTCGTCGCGTTTCTTAGGTATATTTATTAGAAAGTTGTGATAGGTTTTAATATTTAAAGTGATATATTTTTTCCCGGAGCGTCGCTTATATTCATTTAGAGTTGACCCGCACAACATTGTTGAAGTTTCCCGTCAAATTTATTTTTGTCCGTGTTTTTGGTACGGAACTCATCGTGTGCGTGTCCGACTCGTACTTGGCCGGTATTATCTTTCAGTTGACTGGCTACTGCTACAGAAAACGTTTACTCCCGACACGTAGTCGAGTTGCGTCGCTCATATTTTAAAAATTATTGTGAAGGTTATTGTAAGTGAACATTAAAAGATAGGCATATCGTCGCTGCGCTTGCAAAAGTCGCTATGTATTTTTAACCTACTTTTCAGGAGGAGGTAAAAACAGATTTACTCGAAATATAATTGTGATAGAGAAAGTACATATTTTTTTTATAATGTAAATATTATATTTACGTTGTGAAAAATGACTTTTAGAAAGATAAAGTTTAAAACGAAAATACGAAAAAACTAATATTCTGGATCTGACACATAGCTAAAATTGTTTGGGTCACAAATATCGCCATGTGTTGTTGAGCACATAGCGGGAACAAATAAAACATAATTCACGTTGTTTAATTACACATAGCTATTTAATTAAAGGTGTCAATTGAAAATAATATCAAATTTTATTAAGAAACTATGGCAAACATGGTGTTCTCTGCCATGAAACTCTGCTGCCTTGATGTGTGAGGATGTGTTGTACGCAATAAAGGCGCCGAGGAAGGATCGGGAGAGCAACAGTTTTCTCCCGTACCGCAACAGAAGCACTGGTCGCCGGAGATCCCAGAACGATCTCCATCACTCTGGGCTGGCTACTACCCTTTCCTTTTTTTTAACGTGAGGGAAAATCCTCATAAATGCTATGCCAGACTTTTACCTATCACGGGTCTTTAGGGGCTTTTTGGGTGCTATCCCGCTTCTTAGGGGGGGGGCGTGCATGAATCCCTTCGTCATGCTGAAATCTATAAGAACGGCGGCCTGCTTCAGTAAGGACAGTGGGTAGCCCCCTTACCGTCCTCAGGACCCCGGTCATGGCGGCTGATAGTCGACTGTGGTAGCTCGGGTGGGAGAGTTCTCTCCTGTTCCCAAACCTATCCAAACTCTTTCGCGAGCATGACCTGCTTGCAGAAACAGGCAGTGCAGTCCCACTTAATCCCGCTAGGGTTCATGGCTCGTACTGTGGTCTCCAGCGAGAGATCCACATCCAGACCTGCCACGAGATTCTTCCAGCCTAGTAAGACGTGGTTTCCACGAACCGTGGCGAAAGGTCGCCGCAGTTTGGCGACCACGGCTGGTGAGGGTGCCTGGGATTTCCTTTCGAGAGTGCACCAAAATCCCTGGCTACATACAGCCGGGAAGGAGACTACGTAAAGGCGTGCTGTCCCAATTATTTACCTCTACCAACTCCTTTATAGCAACCAAAAAACCTTACTATTTTTTAAGGAACCCTGGTAGGTATGCAAATGTACGTTCCACCTATAATACTAGTAGATTTAGATACTTGTCTGTAAATGTATGCGACTGTTGTGCTAAGATCCCGTAAGGAGGTTGATTCCCGATTAGACTCAAATATATATGTGATCCAAAAAAATAATGGCTGAAAAGGAATGAGTGCAGAGCTCGGATTTTTAAGCAAGAAATTTTAGAATGAAACGTAAAAGGGTCCTTTATGAGAAAAACAGGCTTACGTCAAGGAGATTGGGATTTTATGGGGTAATTTATAAAATAGACATTCAAGTGATCCAGCGAAGACGGAAGGAAGCCACTTGAAATTTAGGCGAATATATAAAATTTAGCGAGGCCACAGTACTTCCCACAATTAGCGAGTACATAGCGTGGGCGCAGCAGTGCCAAGTTCTCGTTGCAGGTCTGGGCGTGGATATTCTCTCGACTATAGTGTGAGCAATCATCTCCAGCGGGATTAATTAAGACTCCGCGCCACCGCGTCTTTTTGTGAGCAGGTCATGCTTGTAAAAGAGGCGGCGGGGAGGTAGCGGGCTATGGAGAGGCACGGTAAATCTCTGGCTATTGGCCTAGACATCGCTTAAGGCTTTGATGTGCGTCATGCGTCGCTTCTTTCCAATTTGCGGTCTATCGTCGCAGTTGTGCCGCTGGTTGGCCAGATTCCTGCACGGGCGACGTGGATGGGTCCTCTGTGATGGTCAGGCTTCCTGTTTTTTGCAGGTAAATGCCGGAGTACCACAGGGATCGGTATTGTCCCCAACTCTTCTGCATATCAATGACATGCTGTCCCTTGGGAGCATTCATTGTTATGCGGATGATTAGTAGTACTCTGCATGGGAGCTATTCTGGCCATCCAGCGGAGGGGCGAGGCGACGTGGAGGGGAAGAGACTACAACTCGTGGCGAATCTCTACCGGGACCGGGGCTGCATTGCCCAATGGGGTTCGGACAACCTGGTCAAGTTCAATGCCAGGAAAACACAGGCGTGTGCGTTTACAGCAAAGAAGTCCCCATTCCTACCCCTACCCTCTTTTCAGAGCATTACGGTTCCACTAAAGGACAACCTGGAGATCCTCGGAATCCTGAAGCTCAATCACAAAAACTACATAGAGAGCTGCATTGGGCTGGCCTCGCGTAAACTAGGAATCCTGAGTGATTTTAGTTAAGGTGAACTTTTTAGCTATGTGATTTGAGGCACATAATTATTTTGAAGGCGCAAAAAAGTATTGATTTCACATAGCTATTTTTTGAAACTCCGTTAATATTAGGTTTTTTAAA
Organism: Miltochrista miniata; assembly: GCA_933228765.1. Classification (NCBI taxonomy): domain Eukaryota; kingdom Metazoa; phylum Arthropoda; class Insecta; order Lepidoptera; family Erebidae; genus Miltochrista; species Miltochrista miniata. The sequence continues at coordinate 28,771,405 of OW121752.1, read as the reverse complement.
ATTTCGGTTTTTGCACCTTGTGCGCCTTGAAATAAGGATCTAAATAGCATAAAAATCCAAAATTCGAAAAAAATCACATAGCGACTTTTGCAAGCGCAGCGACGATATGCTGTTCAGGACCTTTTTTTTGTAACTTTTTAAGAGGAAACATTTTGTAGTACACAATGTTTACGTAACTTTAACCATTTACGCAATGTACGCTATGAAAGCTCTCAAAAGAAATACATTTTCCACGTTCTTAAAACATTATTAATGGCTGCTCCGCTCCTATTTATCTTAGCGTAATGTTATATAGCCATTAGCCATCCTCAATTAATGAACTAAAAAACTGTGAAATTATTTTTGTAATGCAACCAGTAGTTTCTGAGATCCTAGCACAAACAAACTCTTCAGTTTGATAATATTGTGAGCTAACCTTAAAAGAAAGACATATTAGTTTATTGTGAGCGAACCTTAAAAGACAGACATATGCTGTTGCGGACTTTTTTATAGAATTTTTTAAGAGAAACCATTTTGTAGTACATAATTTTTACGTAACTTTAACTATTTAGGCAGTGTACGCCTCGGAAGCTCTGAGACGGTTAAAATAATTCCCCGTTTTCGAAACATTCATTATTGCTGCTCCTCTCCTATTCATCTTAGCGTGATGTTATATAGCCTATAGCCATCCTCAATAAATGGACTATCAAATTATAAAAGAAGTTTTGAAATCGAACCAGTAGTTACTGAGATCCTAGCGTTCAAACAAACAAACAAACAAACTCTTCAGCTTTATAATATTAGTATGGACTAGCTGATGCCCGCAGCTTCGCCCGCGATGGCGCCGCTGTATGTGAAAAATAATGATTTTCCCGCTTTTCTGTTGAAATTTTTCCTGAATTTTCTTTGCTATAAACCTCACGGAGCCCGAGACCTTTCCAACGAATGCAAAACCGTGGAAATCGGTTCGTGCGTTCTGGAGTTATAGCGTCAGGAAGGAAAACCCGACTTATTTTTATATAATAGATAACTTCGAAACGAACCGGAGACAGACGGTGCGCTGGGGCCTTTACGAATTTATTTAATAAATTAATTGAGACAAAATGAACATAACTGCTTGAATATTGAATTTAATGAAAGCATCGCTAAAAAGATACAAAAGTGCTACTTTGTTTAGATTACCGACATCTAGTATTTTACACACATCTAAAAGATAATATTATATTGACTCACTATATAATTTGCAAATAGAGAATCGAAGATAACAGGAGAACTATCACCGAAAGAATTCGAACACCAAAATTAGAGGTAAGAGAGAGAGACGACGAATAACGAAACCGGAGGTACTTAGTTCAATTCCCACCCTGAAAATGTAATTTATATCTAGGTGTATTTAATATTTTATCTAATAATATTAGAATTTACCTAGTCAGTTGTCAATATTATTTTATATTTACCTAGGCCAAGTTTACATAAGCTAAGTTTGTGCAAGACGGATCATGAGAGAGAACACATTTTGGAAACCGCCAAGATAGCTAGGTTTCTTTCAGAATAGGGTTCTAGATGGGAAGGTTTCAACAGATTCGATAAGTGAATACATTTTCAGAGGTAGTAAATCGTTCATAGTGAGTGCATTTTATATGACGTCACATCCCCGATTGTAGTATTTATTTTCTGTAGATGCAGCATTGAGCGTGCGAAGGCACCCTAATCGATCTATCGTTTTTTTAATCGGTTGTCTGTGGTGACATTTGCTGTCAGGATGACAAGGATGTCATGAGTATCGGTGACGAGACGTTTTTCATTCAAGGAAATTAAACAGGTTGCCAGATAGAATTCTAGACTATTCCACGCGAGAGGGAATATAAAAAGCCCTGCCTTGGTTCCAAGTGGTTTTTTTTTCTTGACCATCTTCTCATACATCTCATTGGACATAATTGTGTGACCTTAGAGGTTATCTCAAAGAAGTGAAGAATTTCACTCAGGCACTGTGCGAACCTAAGGATTTGCTGAGGAATGTAGCCTAGGTTCTACCTTCCTTCAGAAAGAATAAGTTTCTGTTCTGACTTTACCCAGGAAACTGGTAAGTTGTGCTTAGAGTGTGCAAAGCGATTCGAACTTCGTATGTCGCGCTGTCAGTGACTTAATTAGTCGTTTCTCTCTCATGAACAGGATTCTTAGTTGGGTTTGAGTGACCGGTTGTGGAAGTTTGGTGCCACACCCACAAGTAAGCAGACTGCACGTGGTACGAAGGCGTGGTAGAGAGGACTGCACAACAACATCCGGAGTCGCTCTCAGCGCACACCGCAGGCCAGTACCCGTTACCTAAACACCTCGCTAAGTATCGGCTTAAGAAATTTGTAACATGTAAATGTAGACCGCCTCCGTAACATTAGTGCAGTAATCAGTACTATTCTTGTGTATTTCTGTGATATCTGTGTCTATTAGTGAATAACTTTTCTCTGTCTCTGTAGTGTTCTGTGTACTAGATAAATATATGTATGTACACCCTACCTGGCTGTTTTCGTCAGAGCCCTGGTCTACCCTTGCACACACACTAGAAACTCTGTAGTAAGGCGCCCTGGGAAAGAGTTCTCTGCATAGCTTCCTCGCGCTAGTAGGTGAGTAACTAACTAGGCAATAAAGTGGTTATACGATATGTGAGATTGGGAAATATGGTTGACGTAATGGTGTATGTAAATACATTACTGCCTAACGGAGATGTACATATTGTACATAAAGTGTGAGTTTAATCATGTACTGTGATGTAGATAATATTAGCGTACTGTGAACTAACTCAGTTCCCGTCGAAGTTACCCAATTACGGCGGCGCTGTATCAACAAACATTTCTATGTAACCTAGAGCATTAGTTGGCATACCACGGAATCCACTTCCCAATAAACCTTCCCGGCTGAGTGCATAACGTGCCGGGATTACTTATAGCCTCCGGAGCCCGACAAACAACAATATTTGTTGGTCCCAGACACTAGATTAATTTTTCCTGGGGCATTTACTTGCGTATACCCTCGAAGCTGTATCTCGGTGACATTATTTTTCATCAACGTTTCTTTTATTTAACTTCTTTTTGTTTGATTATACCAATTTCTTAACCAGACTGTTCAGATTACTACAAAAATAATTAGGTAATCCAGGATTTTAGAGTGATGAAATATTTTTTTTATTGAGTACTAGATCCGCTTGTGGCCATGCCTGAGAAATTTTAATATGCTAGAAAGCATGCCGTAAAAGCAACGAAGTAGGTGAGTTGAGACATACGTAAGAGTGTATGGCAATTTTGCTTAAGCAAGGTTTGTTCAAGTATTAGGGTGTAAGTGTACACGTTCCAGCCTAAGCTCATTTCAACTTTTCTGCTTCTATACCTCTATCTACCAATAGATTGCACACAATCATGCTGTTACCAAGATTCCCTAATAAGAATCATAATCAAACACTAAAAAGGTATACCGGAAAATGCCTTCTATACGGCCAAGGTAAGAGTAATATTTCTCCGCTTGTAAATGTAGCCTTTTATTTCAAATGAAACAAAACACTCTGCTTTTTATCATTACGAGGTAAGATAATGAACGTTCAGTATTTAGTACACTTGTTTTCAACTTTATTTCGTGTATTTGCTGTGGTTTTGGGGGGTACTTAATCATTAAAGAGTATTTTCGTTGTAAGTACAATACAAGAAGTAAGGCAGGTAATCATTAAAATTTTTATTAGAGTATTTTTGTAGTAAAAGACAAAATATTGAGCCAAAAAAAATGGTGTATGTAAAGATGAAAACCTTTACAGCAACGAGTTTTTATTGGGAAATAAATCAAGTTATACCACTACTTACGAAGTCAGGTCGACATCTTCATGGCTGAGTACACGAAAACAAGAGTCACGAACATCACGTAGAAACTAGCATAGAATATTTCCTGAGATAGATTTTTTAATATTAAACGAGCCGCGGGTAAGAAAATTCTGCATTTCTGAATATTATATTCTATTTAAGAGACAAGAGGAAATGTGCACTAGAAATGAAAAATATAGAAGTCAAGCTTTGATATAAGTACCTACATTTATTCTCTGGTTTTTATAAAGGATTCTGGATTTTATAAAGAGAAACTTAGGCTATTTGGGGTACTGCTAGTGATGAAATTCATACTAAAAAAAGAATAACTTTTAACAGAAAATCATTACTATGGCCTTTTCGATCAATAGAAGTATGAAACGTTTCAGCTCCATCGGACAACAAGTACTGGTAGAAATAAGTATTGATTACTGTAACGTCACGCTACGGACAACGTAGACAATGTTTTGAAGTGGGAGGCAAGAGTTACCACCAGATAGTCAACATAATAGTTATAGCGTTCACACACTTTATATTCATTCTGTTGCTGTGAATCAACCCATATGTAGTCGTCGTTATATATAGTCGTCGTAGTATAATTCGTTTAGTCTAATTTGATATCATATTTCAACACGCTACGTTACGCTACGGACAACGTTAAAAGTAGACAATGTTGTGAAGTGGGAGGTAAGAGTTACCACCAGACAGTCAACATAATAATTATAGCGTTCACACACTTACCTATTCATTCTGTTGCTGTGAATCAACCCATATGCCCATAATATAAGTCGGTTTGTCCTGTGTTGTCGTGTCCTGGGACATCCTTCCGAGGGCTTACCCGGGGCTCCCAACTATAGGCTGTTGGGCGTAACGTGAGGTTTTTTAGTCGGTAGGAGTCCGGCATAACATCCATGAGGATTTTCCCTCACGTTAAACCAAAAAAAAAGTCGTTCTGTCTAATTTGATCTACACGCCCTACAAGGTCGGTAATGTGTTTAAAAAATTCAGTTCATACATTGTATGTATCAACTGAAGTTTTGAAATACAGCGAAACGAACGTAAAACAGCGAATATTGTAGTTCACGGTTGAAATTTTAAGTATAAAATAAAATCCTAACACAAAATGTGGTACAAAATCGCTGGCTGGACGTCACCGCTTGTCACAAGCCGTCACTGCCCGAGCGAAGAAATACCCGAATTAAATTCCTGTTCTCTTTGCCAACGCTCGCTATTGCTGCTTGAAACACATTACACTAGAAATTTAACAAAATTGCGGCAAACGTCTCCAACTAGCACCATTATACGACTGAAAATCTTGTAAGAAAAAGTTTTTATAATTTTGCAGCGTTGATATCAGATTTTACAGCAAAAGACGCCGCTGTAAAGCTTTATAAATCGCAGCATAGAAAACAAGTTATGAACACAGTGACGGAAAAGACAGCAGAGTGCATTAAGATAAAGCGTGTTGGGTGATAGCCAGCGTTTCAAGTGTCCGGCTGTTGCCAAGACTGGTAACAATCAGACGGCCAGCCTGCACCGCAATGTACTCAATCCATTGAGACACTATTGTAAAAGAGCAAAAATAATCTCAAGATAAGATGTCTCCTCACACTCTAAAATTTGAGACAAATAACTTTATTAATCTACTTAAACAAGATTCTCAAATGGAATCAGTTTTGACAGGTTTATGTTTGCCAATATCATAATTACTTGTCATATTCACCGCGAACAATATCAATCAATCAGTTTAATGGCAGTCCACTGCTGGACGCAGGCCTCTCCCAATTTAGTCCTACCTACGTAATACTAGCTAATATACACGTAGCACAAATGACCAGCTTTTCTACAATCGTACTAAATCATCTGAGTTAAGTACTATTATGAGCCACTGACCAATCTAGAAGATGGACAAATTTTAATTAACGTCTGAACGTAATAAGTCTCACTTTATAATCAGGTTCTTTTAACGAATGTGACCCTAAAACTGGTTTACATTCATTAATCATAAGTGGATAGTTTTAGAAAGAGAATTAAATCGGAAAGTTTAATGAAATTCCAAGGAAGTTACTGGCATGTGTAATAAGGCCGAATAGATTTTAAGTTTACGTGACAACAAAATAAGAAATTAGTTTTTGTGAACAGCAAACAAAGCACAAAGCTATTCATTAAAGTTCCTAGCTTCGTGTCGTGCACAACATCAATATGCATTTAAAGTAAGAATCTTAAGTAAGTTCAATATCAATAAATGAAGTTCCCGAAAGCGCAATAAACCATTGAACCCTCTCACAGGTCGTCGTAGAGTGGAAGTCAGCAGTTTCTTTGAAGCGCATCCTAACTTGGAGGACAATAATGAATTCAAGCCCGAGGTGGGGGAAACGGAGGTTAAGGGGGTTGCCAGAGCGTGCTCGTACGCTCCACTTTGCACTTCCTTTCTTATAAAACGATTAATGACAGTGCGACCTCTTCGAAGTCGACGAACAAAATACGAGAGAAATAAAATTTAATCAGACTTTTATTATTGGAGTTTCGAATTTCCACAAGTGACGAAGTCATGCAAAAATATTAAGAACCTCATACGGACATTTGATAACTTAAAACCAAATTACTTGAACGCATTCATTTCATACATACTATTAAAACCTGAGTGAGACCTGGTGAACGTCAGCAATTTGTGTTTAACGAGTTGAATCATAAAAAGCAAATAGCTACGGCGAAACTGAGAATTCAAGGATATCTCTTTTTCGCTTGTGAACTATCAACATGTCAGAGTTGAGCTCAGGAAATACATTTCCTGGCTTATAAACGTATTCGAGGGTGAAGTGCTGAGGTAATACAGTCAGACGTACCGAATCATATTTTGATGAGGGAGGTACACTTCAGTGTATGTTTATCACAAACGTGTGCTCGCAATAGAGATGAGGCGTATGATAGAATAAAATAAGCTTCTAGCGAGGCCAGAGTAATATTTGCACTTTAATACAGTAGTAGTAGTAAAAAGGTATTCTCGACTACCTTATGTAACGAACGACAATAAATGAACGAGACTTTTTGAAAGTTTTAGAAACGCAGTTATAATTTATTGATGTGTGCATAAAACGCACGAAGTTATCACGCACATACGCATGTTGACTCAATCACATGAGCACGTACACGTACGATAGTAAACAACCTATAAAATGTGAAAGCATGAGTCCGGTTCATTTCAGTCTTTGATGTAGACTTGCAGATAGACAACGTTCTGTAAAAGTATATGAGACTTTTATTCGATAGCTAGTTTCAGTGTATCTTAAATTTTATGAAAATACGTTTCAGATTTGGCAGCATACTCGAAAGTGGAAACTATGTTACAAGCGGATCTCAAATAATATAATGTCTTTGATTAATTTAAGCAAACTTTAAATTTAAAGTGCTTACAATTGAGGCCGCAACGAAACACTACAAATGGTTCTTACGTGTTCCCTGAAACCTGTGACCATAATATTTAATTCTAAACAATTGGAAAGTTCAATAAATTTAAAAGTGGAAAACTTATCAGTGTCGAGCAGGATTCGAACCTTCGTCTTCAAGAATACCGTGCAAGACGCTTTACCGTACCGTACAGAGCTCCTACTCGAAACCGACCAACTCTACCACCTCATACGTCTTGAGACGCTTTTCAAACCCAAGAGGAGAAAAAACAAGCAACCAAGCGCTTCTCACAGTTGCGAACATATGAACATTATTTCGATACTAATCCATATCAGGTCTTTATCAACAGATCATCATTTATTAGATCATTCTTATTCTTGCTTTAAAATGCAATCAAATTGTTCGATAAATTCACACCACACTCCTTACACCATACTAACTACTATCAGCGACGTTTATCGGTATTTTTTTTCACGTAATTGTCGAATAAGTTGGAAGTCAACTGCATCTTTTAGCTCAAAAGCGTTTACGTAGATTGTGTTATCGATCTATGTACTACATAGATCGATTACTGTGTCATATTGAATAGAGGGACCTTTTTGTTCAGTATCCACCGCGGAATCATTGGTATTTATTTATTTACCGTAGAGTAATATGCACGATTAATCTAGCGTCATGATCGAATAAAATGGTATGTCGCCAACTACGCAATTAACTTTTAAACAGAGTACTACAAAAGAGATAAATGTAGCGGCCTGTGATTTATCACAGCATTCCTTTAATGTAATACTATATTCGCAATGGCTGGTATTTGTCCGACCCCACATTGCTACTAGCTAGACACTTTGCAGCTACCGATTACCAGTTCAACTGGATTTCGAATAAGGGCCTTTATTGCAAGAACAAGATAAGAATGATTCGGATATTGGATCTATTCCATTAGAATTCTAATACCACTGGTATTTCTTCATAGTCATATTTATTATGAACTATGTATGCCGATTGGCACCGGTTTTTCGAACTTGAATTACTTACTAAAACCCATTGTTTTACCACATTAAATACCTTAAACGTGTAATTTATCAATTTAAAATAATGTATTGATGTCGACATGTCGTATAGTTTATAAGTAGAAGATATTCTACAAGTTTTCTCTTACTCACTCCATGTTGGTCGAATCCGCCCTAAATAGAAGTATATTCACAGGTAAGTATTTATCTTTTTTTATATTTATTTCGTAAAAATTAATTTCCACTGCACTGAACGGACTTTACTTTGGAAAAGCATTTATCGTGGGATTTTTGGTTGGGAGAAATCATTGGTACGACAGCAAGCGTAGGTACTTATTTGTAAGTGTCGGAGGCTCGAGACTTAGAGATCTTGTCAGGCCTCTTGTTAACCTAATTCATGTTATAACCTAATTCACTCAGAATAAGTACGAATCTTTTAGCTTCAACTATGTCAGAACGTGTTTTAAGATAATTATGCTTAAATTGCGTTATGTAGCGTCATAGTGTCCATTACTTGAAGATACGTAGTATTAGTCGTGACTTGGCATCGAGTTAGCTTGCTAATGTGCAATCAAATAGCGCCGCTGACTGCCTGTTAATAATGCGTACGCTCCATGAGTTCAGATCGAGCGTGTAGTGTAATTACTACAACAATGTGCTGTATCGCACACCTGATAGGATCTGCATACGTTGATTGCGTGGATATTTGTAGCATGAACATTAGTAGCTAAGTAGCAAAGTAATGTGAATACCCACTCTTTACTTAACATTCATATCATATAACACTATGATTTTATATCAACATACCTGAGGGTCTTTTACAATCTCAATTCAATACGAGTTAGGCCCTTCGTACACTAGGCTACGCAAATCTTCGATACCCAACGATTTTGGTCTCTAAGCGACTACCGCAATACAAATTCAAAGAGGTTCGTACACAGACATGCGTCGCCGACATTTTGATCATTCGTCGCCGACGCCAGTCGCGCGCTACCTGCCGGTCGAGATCGTCGCTACCAACGTCGCTGCGATTTTCAAGATGGCAGAGCAATTGTTGAATATTCAATTTGAATTTAGTATCTGTTTGTTGTAATTCTTTTGCAGCTACAAACAGTCTACACTTTCTATTTTTTCTATATGTGGATGAACCCAGTATTTCCTATTACGACGATTTCTTCGCTTTCGGTAAAGATAGTAAGCCAAAATCTTATGATTTTGGCTTACTATCTTTACCGAAAGCGAAGAAATCGTCACTTGTGTCAGACGTTTCGTAAATTAAATTAGTCTGAGACGTGTTGTCGCTATGTCTACAGTGGCAGAATAGACAAAATCGCGTCTTGAGATATCTCGTGTGTACGGTTCGTGCGCTACGCAATATTCGCGACATAAGTTGACAACATTAGTATCGAAGATTTGCGTAGCCTAGTGTACGAAGGGCCTTAGTAGTCTGAAACCGACACTTGAACTGTTCCACAATGTTTACTAAACATGACCGGTTGCGCCTCACGGCATTAGAAGATGGTTTCTAATGCCGTGAGACGCAACCAGATTATAATAATAAATATTGTGAAATAGTACAAGTGTTGTTTTCTATACGAAAATGTGCAGCAAGTTCCACCAAGTGTCATCAACAGTATGAAAAACAATGCAAGTGTCGTTTTCAATATGTGCAGCAAGTTCCACCAAGTGTCATCAATCAACAGTATAAATAATGTGAGTTAGTAATAGGCGCGCCAAAATCTCATGTCTAAGCAATAGTCAGGAAAGATTTTATTAATTAAGAGCACATGAACCTAGAATGGTCAACCATCTATTTTGGGTGATAACACCTGGGCCTCGCAAATTAGTAGGTATTACCAATTATTATGAATCTAATTTCATAGATCCTTCAGATATTACAAGCTAAAAGCAGTGAGGGTATTCTAAATATTCTAATTTAAACTTCAATAAGGGTAACAAGCACGCAGAATATAAATTAACTCAAGTTATTATAATTTAAATAAATACATAACGAATTCCAACTTTGAAATTGTAAATTATTTACGTAAAATAATTTCAAGTCGGCACAGTAGGTAACGTAAAAGTTTACCGAGATTAAGACAGAATTTCCACTTTTATTTGTTTAATGAGCAAACATAAACAAGAAGTTGTTCAAAGGGTAGAAATGTCTCCGCTTAACCGCCGCGACCCAGATTTCGTGCCAAATATTTATTTTAATTACATCTCGGTTCCTTCAAAGATGGAGTTAAATGTCTTAACCACCTTTCATGCCAATGTTTCAAAAGTAAAAGGCAACTTTGTAAGAGATTTACTAATTTTGGTATCATTTTAAAGAGGTTCGGAACAATTACAATATGTAATGATTAATTTATGCATATAAGCACCATTATTGTCCGATATTATATTCTAATAAAAAAACCCTAATTACTCCAGTCTTACATAAAATAAAGCGCTGGAAAATAAATTTATCTTTGGTCGACTATCGGCGAAGTATTTCCCTGAGGGATCTGTTTGCGGACGTAATAATATTCCCAGCTTCTTCCCTTCATTTTAATTTGAAGACCTAGTTAGCTCAGGGAAAAAAGTAGAACTAGCGCAATCGAAAGGGAGCAGTCAAAGCGTTTTTAATTAAAACTAAACTGGAATCCCAGGAGACAATGGTTGTGCGAGACTACAACTACAAAGCGATGGGAGCTGTCATAACTGCTGTCAGATACAGCGGCTAACTATAAGCAAAGATTGGACGCAACGAGTTTACCATAAACTGAATTCAGCAAATTATGGAGCTAAACTGACGTTCATTTATAGTTTCGTATTTAGGATCATCTGCAACTAAGTCGACTGGCGCACACAGCTGGGCATAGGCTTCCACGAAAGATAGTCACAGGCTTTTACGCAGTTGGCATTCGAGGACGTTTCGACTCATCGACATCAGATAATCAAGCAGAGCATCTTACCCGGACTTCTTGTATCAGGCATTTGTTTCGATATTTTTGGCTGCTCTAGCCGTTCAGAAATCGCTCCTCGGCATTACCGGGAGGCAAGTAGAGTATTAGCTGTTCATAATTCGGCGCTCACGAGGGCACAGTGCCGTAGTACTGGCTGAAAGTATTCTTAGACGTCTCTAACACCAAAGGGATCAACACTAGTGTTACTGAACTCTTTTGCCCGTTTGTCCTTTCCGACGCTATAAAAAAACATAATCATAAACTTCCTCTATTGCGATAGCATTAATGAAGTGAGTCGAATGTCAAGACTGTAATCTATCAGGGAACGCCTGGAAAAGCTAGTAAAGTAAGCAAAAATAAAGCTTGGCTTCATAATACTTAAAAACTAATTAGTGAAGATAAAAAATAGGAACTGAGCTAGCTAAGAGACATCTGGTGATGGCACCGACGATGAATTTCTTACGGCAGCAAAGGCACAAACTAAGAAAACACATCTGTGCACAAATTCTGAACACGTCCGGCTATATAAATTCATAACTTCGAAACGAACCGGAGACAGACGGTGCGCTGGGGCCTTTACGAATTTATTAAATAAATTAATTGAGACAAAATGAACATAACTGCTTGAATATTGAAGTTAATGAAAGCATCGCTAAAAAGATACAAACAGACACACAAATTAAATTTACGCACACTCAATTTGCAAATTGAGAATCGAAGATTACGATTGATTCGAACACTGAAATTAGTGGTAAGAGTATCTGACTACGAATAACGAAACTGGAGCTACTGGGTTCAATTCCCACCCTGGAAAAATATTTTTTGTGTCTAGGTGTATTTTGTAATACCTAGTAAGTTGCCAATATTGTTTACCTAGGACAAGTTTACATTATCTTAGTTTGTGCAAGACGAATCGTTAACATGAGAGAGAACACAAATTGGGAACCGCCAAGATAGCTAGGTTTCTTTCAGAAGAGGGTGCTAGATGGGAAGGTGTCAACAGATTCGATAAGTGAATACATTTTCAGAGGTAGTAAATCGTTCATAGTGAGTGCATTTTATATGACGTCACATCCCCGATACGTGAGATTGGGAAATATGGTTGACGTAATGGTGTATATAAATACGTCACTGCCTAAAGGATATGTACCTACATAAAGTGTGAGTTTAATCATGTACTATGATGTAGATAATATTAGCATAGTAGAAATACAAAAATAGTAGGGTATCTGCGACCCCGACCGCAAGATACTTACCTATAGTCTTAGGGCTGTCACTTTTGGTTTATTCAATCTTCGTAAATGATATGTTAGGTTAAACATTTGGAAATTCTCATACAACATCGTCTAGTCCAAATTAGGCTAATATAAGCTTGTGCTATGGGATCTAGACAATTGATAGACATATTCCCTAAAAAGTAAAGTACATGAGATTTACTTCTGTACTATTTATTTTGTGATGTGGAAAATGAATATTATACAAATACTAAAAACAATCTATAATAACAAAATTACAGGGTCATCTAGTAAATATTAATATTTTAGAGGGGCTTCCATACAAGAAATGTATTTTTTTAGCCAATTTATAATTGACTAGCTGTTATAAGTTAAATCAATCCACCGGCTTACATATTTCATTGCTCTCTGCTTAGTCCCTAGGATATTTATATAGCCTACTAGCTGTTCCCCGCGGCTTCGACCGCGTAGAAGTCGTTATCGCGTAAAATCATAACCCTCCTTTTGCGCGGTCGGTTAAAAAGTAGCCTATGTCCTTCCCAGGGCTTCTAACTATCATCATACCAAATTTCATCTCAATCGCTACAGCCGTTTAGGCGTGAAAGCGTAACAGACAGACAGACAGACAGATAGATAGACAGACAGACAGAGTTACTTTCGCATTTATAATATTAGTAGGGATAGGGACTAATCTATCGAGTACTTTCCGAGATCCTTCCGAACAAAGCTAAGCAAACAGACAAAAACATTTTCTAACTAGGTATATTTTCGGCTTCGGTATCTTATGTTAAACACCCAGCGAGTATTTTTTAAAATATTTTCAATGTACAGTTTTGATATAGGAATAGTTCGAGGCCCTAGAAAGGACATGGGCTACTTTTTAACCGACGGCGCAAAAGGAGGGTTATGATTTTACGTGATAACGACTTCTACGCGGTCGAAGCCGCGAGGAACAGCTAGTTTTATTACCTATATGTATAGATATTAATAACGGCAACAAGTAGACGTTTGAAATACCCACAGAACTACGGAACTCTCTGTGCGGTAGTCTGACTCGTATTTGGCCGGGTTTTCCTTCGAGTTTTCGTTCCCTACGCAATGGATCATTTGCGAAAGTGTTCCCTGAGTCGCCTCTTACAACAATCTCGAAATGAATTAGGGTGGCGACATTTTTTACTGTTTCCAGTTACCACGCGGGGCATTAAATAAGTGACTGACTAAATTTAGGTACATTGATTAGGTACCTGGAGTTGGACTGGTTCAAACTAAACAAAATTTGAAAAATATACCTACTAGCATTAGATATATTATATGTACTACAAACTTCTAGTTTTATCCACAAAAGCTAATATGGGTACGGAACCCTAATAAATACGAAGTCTAATAGGTATTGACCGAATTCGTACGTAAGAATTGAACTAATATTACTACGTCCTTCATTTCTAAATGTACCCACCTAGGTAGGTACATAAGTGAATTATTCAAACTCACCTTTCTTCTTCTTTCGGTAATGATAATGATGATAATATTTATTCACATATAAATAGAGTACATTAGGTGTTCACTAGTTACATAGATTACAGATCTTCTATTTAGCCACACAGGCATGTGAAATATACATAAACATTAGTTACAATCATGTCACGCAGTAACATCAGTGATCAGACAATTTATCATGCACAGAAATGAGACAGTTGCATGCAATTAATAAACCTAGATACTAGCACATTTCCTTAATTTCATAAAACGCACTCTCTATTAGCCAGGTTTTTAGTTTTTTCTTAAATTGAGTCAGTGGTAGATCTTTAAAGCGTTGTGGTAATTTATTGTACAATTTTATGCACATAGCATAGCAATTTTTCCGGTACATTACAGTTCTTGGCACAAATTTATGTACCAGCCTATTGGGATTCCTTGTATTTCGTGGGTATATGTCCTTCGCGGTAGCAAATAGCGAAGGATTATGTTTTACGAATACACCTATCTCGAAAATATACATTGAAGCTAAAGTCAGTATTCCAAACTTTTTGAAATAGGGTTTACACGATTGATCAGGAGAAATTCCAGCTATGGCTCTAATACAGCGTTTTTGAGAAAGAAAAGCTCTGTTAATGTGTGTAGAATTACCCCACAATAGCAGCCCATATCGTAAAACAGAGCTCACGTAACCGTGGTAGGCCAACATGGTCGTTTCAAGTGTAGAAGTTTGCCTTAATCTACTTAAAACATATACAAATTTATTAATCTTATCTTATTACATACTGTATTTATGTGTTCACTCCAGTCAATATGCTCATCTATCGGTATCGAGAACAACGATAATGACGGAGTTTGATACGAACTGTTGAGACATCCGAAAACACAGCAATATCGACTATTTTTCTTTATAGACATTGTCATTTTTATGTAATAATAATATAATCAGGCAGCAGCGCTGAAAAATAGCGGGCGTAAGATACACGTTTTACGTAATCACACGCACGCGAGTCGCGGCAACACTGATTGAACGCTTGGCATATATTTATACTGTGGCTTGGTTTACCTGCCAACGGCTTTCCGATTAGTACTGATTTTTAAATGTGTGCGTGTCGCGCGGCTCGTAGCGACGCGACGCGCCCGTAGGCACTGCGCACGCACACAAGTATACCGCGCTCGGCACCTTTGATATAATTTTGTTTGAAGATGCCTAACTCTATATAAACTCTGATATTAGCGTACTGTAAACTAACCCAGTTCCCGTCGAAGTTACCCAATTACGGCGGCGCTGTATCAACAAACATTTCTATGTAACCTAGAGCATTAGTTGGCATAGCACGGAATCCACTTCCCAATAAACCTTCCCGGCTGAGTGCATAACGTGCCGGGATTACTTATAGCCTCCGGAGCCCGACAAACAACAATATTTGTTGGTCCCAGACACTAGATTAATTTTTCCTGGGGCATTTACTTGCGTATACCCTCGAAGCTGTATCTCGGTGACATTATTTTTCATCAACATTTCTTTTATTTAACTTCTTTTTGTTTGATTATACCAATTTCTTAACCACACTATTCAGACTACAACAATAATAATTAGGTATTGATGGATTTTAGACAGGCGAACCTTTTTTTTATTGCTTACTAGCATATGCTTGCGATCACGCCTGGAATTTAAATATGTTAGGTGCCATTTAGATAGAAAGAAAAGGTCGTAGACATATGTTGTAACTTACGTAAGAGTGTATGACAGTTTAGCTTAAGCAGTTCTGTTCAAGTATTAGGGTGTAAGTGTACACGTTTCAGCCTAAGCTGATTTCAACTTTTGTGCTTCTATTTTACCTAATCTACCAATAGATTGCACACAGTCATGCTGTTACCAAGATTCCCTACTAAGAATCATAATCAAACCCTAAAAAGGTATACCGGAAAATGCCTTCTATACGGCAAGGTAAAAGTAATATTTCTCCGCTTATAAATGTAGCCTTTTATTTCAAATGAAACAAAAAGCTCTGGTTTTTATCATTACGAGGTAAGATAATGAACTTTCAGTATTTAGTACACTTGTTTTCAACTTTATTTCGTGTATTCGTTGTGGTTTAGGTAGGTAATCATTAAAGAGTATTTTCGTTGTAAGTACAATACAAGAAGTTAGGCAGGTAATCATTAAAGATTTTATTACAGTATTTTCGTAGTAAAAGACAAAAATAATGAGGCAAAAAGATGGTGTATGTAAAGATGAAAACCTTTACAGCAACGAGTTTTTATTGGGATATAAATCAAGTTATACCACTACTTACGTAGTCAGGTCGACATCTTCATGGCTGAGTACACGAAAACAAGAGTCACGAACATCACGTAGAAAACTAGCATAGAATATTTCCTGGGATAGATTTTTTAATATTAAACGAGCTGCGGATAAGAAAATTCTGCATTTCTGAATATTCTATTTAAGAGACAAGAGGAAATGTGAACTAGAAATAAAATATATAAAAGTCAAGCTTTGATATAGTATATTTTTTCTCTGGTAATCTCCGGTAGCTGATTTTATAAAGAGAAACTTAGGCTATTTGAGGTACAGCTAGTGATGAAGTGATACTAAAAAAAGAAAAACTTGAGAGGTGTCAAGGGACACCCGAATGGAACGAAGTTCTTTTCAATTAATTAGTGCAGGAATTGTAATAAAATTTTATTTTAATTTTAAAATTTAATAACAAAAACAAAAACTAGTGTCCGACCGAAACTGGTTTTACAGCCGAAACCGAAACCGAAACCGAACTTTCGGCCCCAGGGTCAGTTTCGGCCGAAACCGAAACCGAAACCGAAACTCACGTGTTCATATTGAAAAAAAAAAAAAAAAAACAAAACAGCCAAGTGCGAGTCGGATCGGGTACAAAAATTTCGTTTGTTGTGTGGATGCTTTTTTCTGATTTTAGTAGGTATTTTTGTTATAGCGGCAACAGAACAGGGTGGTTGTGTCTCTTCGACATCGCCAAATGTCGATGCCGGTGCTGACTGACGCCCCCTATAGCTGGATCCCGCAGGTGGCCTCTAGGGCTGCGTCTCGGTGCGTTGCTCCTCACGCTCCAATGAGTTTGTCGTCGTAACACATTGCGCCTCCCAAACGCAACTCCAGGGCAAGGTGTTGAAAGTGCGCTTTCAACACCTTGCCCTGGAGCTGCGTTTGGGAGGCGCTTATTTACCATGGAATGCCTCCATACCTCCGTCGAATTGTCGGGGCCTATCTTTCCGAGAGGCCCATAAATTACCCGAGCTGGCTAGGGCAGGGTCGGAGAGATATGTCGTTCGGTGTTCCATAAGGATCGGTCTTAGGACCGCTTCTGTGGAACATCGGTTACGATTGGGTGGTGCGTGGTCCGTTGCTCAGAGGTGTAATAATATGTTACGTGCGTAACGTGTTACGACGACAAACTCATTAGAGCGTGAGGAGCAACGCACCGAGACGCAGCCCTAAAGGCCACCTGCGGGATCCAGCTTATATATAGGGAGCGTCAGTCAGCATCGGCATCGACATCGAGCCCTCGATGACGTATCTGGGGCTCGTACTCGATAGCCGTTGGAACTTCGGATACCGATTTTCGAGGTTTGGTCCCATAACTGAGGGACGGGGGCATCAGCCGCACTCTCATGGTTGTTGCCCAATATCAGGAGACCTAACGCTCCCTGCAGGAGACTGTACCTTGGGATCGTGCGGAGTATGGCCCTATACGGGGCCCCTGAATGAGCGTAGAGCCTGATGACCAGCAATGCGGCTAGATTGCTTAGCCCGCAGAAGGCGACGGCTGTCAGTGTGATAAGGGGATACCGCACGATCTCAATTAAGGCGGCATGTCTTCTAGCCGGGACCCCTCTATAGGACCTGGAAGAGAGGGCCCTTGCGTCATTGTTTCAATGGTGCAAGACGGCGCTGAAGCGGGGCCATAGGCCTCTTCCTGAGGAGTGACTTTCCAAAAGGGCTTATTTCGGGTTTCGAGAAATTTAGTTTTTTTGATGGAAATCGATTTTTTGTATATAAATACATCGTATTATCGAAGTTTCCCGTGATAAAACGACTTATTTCCCTAAGAAAAATGAACCCAAAAAACACGTTTTGAAGCAAAAAATACTTATTTCTGGTTAGCTCTTCCCATACAAAACATTCTCGGTAGTATTCTTCAAAATGGCTTATTTCTTAAACATTTTAAATACCAAGTTGACAATCTGTATCAAAGAGGCTTATTTCTAAGTTAGGATTACAAAAAAAATATAGGTGTTTTGGAAGGTGAATAGATTTCCTTTATTTTCTGAAAGCGAATCGAAACTTGTGTATGTGTGGGATGGCGGGGAGGAAGCGGGTGAGAACTCTACCACCCGGGTTTCACAATCTGCGGCGACGCCCCATACTATCAGTCTCCATGACCGGGGCCTAAGGACGGTGACGGGGGTTGCTCACCGTCCTTACAGAAGTAGGCCTTAGGCGATAGCGTGACGTGAGAGATTTATGCACGCCCTGCAAAGACGCGGCTGTAGTATGCATCATTCCGAGGGCATACTCGGGGCTCCTTACCGTAGGCTGTTAGGTACGATACGCGTGATTTTGAGTCGGTAGGACTATTGTACAGTTAGAATTTTAGGCCTCTATCTGCCACGGTTCCAGCGATACAACCTCGTGACTAATAGACAGACGGATGGCTAGGCCTCAAGTCTCGTTGATAGGGTCCCGCTTTTTTTTCAATAGGTGCAGCAAGTTCCACCAAGTGCCATCAATCAAAGGTATAAATCTTCTCAAGTGTGTGTTCTAAAGATGAGTTTCTTTCTTTTACGTGTGGAATTACTCATAGACGCTATTGCTTGCGTACTCCTACCTACTAAAACCACACGGTGCCCTGGAACTAGCTCTTGGCTGATTTTGGTTACATTCCAGAAGTATATAACTAAAACTGGACAACAGTGAGCCGGACTAGCGCACGTAGAGTTTCGTATAAGAAAAGCCGCAAAAATCACGTATGTTGTATGGGAGGCCCCCTTTAATATTATTAATTTATCTATTTTTATTATTTGTTGCTATAGCGGCAACAAAAATACATCATCTGTTAAAAATTTAACTGTCTAACTATCACGGTGCATGAGTTAAAGCCTGCTGACATACAGACGACCAACGAAGTCAACGGAACCGACAACAAAGGGGTAGGGTTATGTAATGTCCTAGATCACCTTTTTAGAATTCCGTAAAAATTGTATTGTTATAAGTATTGATTGGAAGTCCTTTGTAAATCTTCGGATAGTAACATATTAACTGGTTGGGCTGGCCCTAACCACGTCACAGGCAGAGCCAGGCACTCAAAATTCATAAACACGTGAGTTTCGGCCCGGCCGAAAGTTTCGGCCCATTTTGGCCGAAACCGAAACTGCGGCCGAAACTCGATTTTTTGGCCGAAACTGGCCGAAACCGAAACCGAAACCGAAACTTCGGTCGGTCACTAACAAAAACAAATACAAAAACAAAAACAAAAACAAACCCGCCCCCTTTCCCCCTCCCCCTCCCCCCATATTAAATCCCCCCCCCATATTACCCCCATATTAAAGGAGGGTAGAGGTACCTCTACCCTCCATACTATAGCAAAAACATATAAACGGCCGAATTGAGTAACCTCCTTTTTTGAAGTCGGTTAAAAAAGTGTCGTGACAATTTTTCGTAAGAATTTTTTCCGTCTAGCCCCCTTTCATAACGCGCGATAAGGAACTTCGTTCCAATAACTTTTAACAGAAAATAGATAGGTACTAATAATGTTACAAAGAGAAGCTCTAGCTTCAGGCAACATTCATAAATCAATTAGGTATAGTGTATTACCATAACTAGGTAGGTATGTATTTGTAGGGCCTTGTTCAATGAAATATTATGTAAACTGTTTTGGCGTTCATTCGGTTTCAGTGGTATGGTAATTAGATGCCTCACTAGTAGTACCTAATTATTATTGAAAAGGAAATTTTGACAACTGGAAAATACACCTTGTTATGCGATTGGAATGTTTGAGGCTTTTGTGATTTGACACGGCTACGGCTTTAACTTCGTGGAGGCGTAGTGTTACTACAACATGACATGGACCTAACTAAATCTATACAAATAAATAAAATTGGACTGTATGTTTGTAATATTAAAATAACCGCTTTCTACTACATGCATATGAATGTATATACGGTACACATACCAAAATATATATATTTTTAAAATTTTTGTCTGTCTGTCTCTCTTTCGGCTAATCTCTGGAACGGCTGAACCGATTTGGACGGGACTTTCACTGGCAGATAGCTTATGTAATAAGGAGTAACTTAGGCTACTTTTTTTTTACATTCCACGCGGACGAAGCCGCGGTCACAGCTAGTTACAAATAAAGATGGTTGAGTTCAGTGTTGACAGAGCTAGAATAACGTCCAGGAAAGATGGTTAAGTTCAGTGTTGACAGAGCTAGAATAACGGCCAGGATTTTTACTTCATTCATGTAGGTCACAAATTAACATTGTGGACGTCAAGACTATTGCTTCTACATTTATTCACAAGGAGATAAGTGGAGTATATGGGGAAGGAAGAACCTGGCAATAAAATTCAGTCATTATTTTCTAAAAGTATGCAATAACATTTTATTATACGCTACAGTAGGCAGGTAATTAGATTAGTAAAAAAATAAAAGAAATTATTTTCCAGCGATAACATAATTCCAAAAACAGCCTTTTAAAATTCTAACGAAGTTGCAAATACACGTGAAACTTTTCTAGTTTTACTATAATTTTGTAGAACAAACAAAATAAAAAGCACAAAATATGAGCTTTCAACAACAAATGTGTGGACATTGTTGCCACCACACATGGTATAAACTCATTAACGCACAATGGCACCAGCACAGCCGTCAGCGGACTAACTACAGCTATCCAGGTCTTTATGTAAGGTAATTTACCATCTGAAATTTGTGTGCTACCACGGCTGCAGGGCTTTTATGAAATATATTATTTGAAAATTGTGAAAATATTAATGAAAAAATTTGAACTGTTTGTTAAAAAATACTCTTATTTATTGTAAGGCCTACCAAAGTATTTACAATGTTATTCGTTTAACTATATCTATTTTAACTAAGTTATTTACACTGTGTTATTCGAAATTGTTGTAATTATGAGAATCATGGAAGAACGTTATCCATCATTTCTTAAATATAGATACTTCATACATACATTGCTATGTGGGAAGAAACTACTTCACCTTCATTGCCCGCATTTCTTCATTATGTCCACTATAACTAATAAAGCAGTGTTGAACTACGAGTATCATAATGTCATCCATATTTGAAACATTGAACCGTTTCGGATGCGTTTAGATGTCTAGAATATTTTTTCTATTGCAATTGTAACCTTTCTTCATTTGACACTTAAAGTTTTTAAAAAATTTCGTTTCTTAAAATTAAAAATTAAACCAAAGTCAAGTTAAAAATCAACGCAAACATTTTATCGCTTTCTAATAATCACAAGAATCAGTAAACTGGTACAGAAAATGGTGATATTATTGACCTCCTTAATTAGAACGTTATCCAATATCATGAATTATTCCCACTTTCCCAGCCAAATTCATTCATCCTTCGATTCACATCCATACATCCTTTCAGTGATTAAGCCGCTTTGAAAGATGTGTCCCAGTTAATGGAAGAGATGTAAGAGTTAATTAGTGTGATATTGTACCGAATAATTCGATTCCTTGTCATTATATGGCGTTGCCGAGCTAGGTATAATGTCTCCGTAAAAAAGTTTAGATTGTAATATACCCACCAAGATTGTAAACTGTCGACATATTGCTAGCCGTAAAAGATAGTATCCTAAAAGATGGTTAGGTTAGGTTGGAACACTGACAATTAACGCGCAAAAGCATGCAAGCGAAGCGAGCGTGCCGCGGCAGCGGTCGTCAAGCTCCAGACGCCCTATTAGTATTATATTTTGTAATTTTTTTTTCGCTAGTGCAAAACAATTCATTAGATTTTACTCTTTCTACAGTTTACAATCTCGCAGGATGGATTACAATCTAACAGTTTTTTACGATGACATTACACATTGGATTTTGTGATAATGCAAAGCAGCAGTGATATAATAATTCGGGCTGCGGAACAATTGCGGTAGACAGCTTCGTTAGACCGCAAACGACACGTGTAATAAGATAAAGTAACACCGACACCCGTGCCCCGTTAACAAAGGTCCTCCGACGTCACCGCCTCGAACAATACGCTCAGTGCTATCCTCGCTCACTTCTATCTCGTGAACTAAGACGTTATAGAAACCAATGGTACGTATTATTTTGCTACTACTTTTGTTACTGAATCAATTGTTTTGGAATGAACTTACACTGGGAGTCAGGATGTCCACTAGGCGAAAATCATTAAAAAAGAAAATACTTCTACTTAGCGCTCAATGTTCTGTAGAGAACTGCTTTAAGCAACTGACGCTAAAGTCAGTCCTGAGATGGGTGACAGCCTTTAGTATTTGTCCTGGGACATCCTTCCGAGAGCTTACCCGGGGCTCCCAACCATAGGCTGTTGGGCGTTACGTGAGGTTTTTTAGTCGGTAGGAGTCCGGCATAGCATCCATGAGGATTTTCCCTCACGTTAAAAAAAAGCCTTTAGTATTTCCCTTGACGAGTATTTCCATACTTCGGCATTGGTCAATTGGTTCCCAAAAATGTTAACATACGTCAAACAAACATGTTTCTGTTAGTTTCGAGTAAGTGTTCCATTGGATAGAATATACTATAATATTGAATAAAATCGTCAGATGTGTAATGCTATTTAACATGAATACATAAATGTAACGATTGAATTAATTTAATATAGAAACATTTACAAATAAATCATTCCTAAACACTAATGCTATTTATTCATTCTCATACTAGAACCCGCAATTCAAGCACTGACACCTTTGTTTTAAGCAATGGAATAAAATGTCAGCGTAACCTTTGTCATAACGATTGTTTCAGCGTGTCGAGGGTACCTACTGAATGTGAATCTCTCCGCCTTACTTAATGTGGATTATAAATCAGGGCGCTTAATAACAAAACCAATTCGCCAAATTGCTGCTAAATACTGTTCATTTACTAAATAGCGAAGTGGGAATATCTTTAGAATATTTATGAATCCTACTAATCATTGTTTACATAGGTTTTTATTTGGGAGCTGGTTGAAGTCGGATACAGTTGATAATATTGAATTAGATTCCGATGTGAGTTTTCTATAGTAGTGTAGTATTCCCTACAAGCAGGTATTATGACCTACGATTAAATACTTGATGTTCAAAGGCATTTTCTTTAATCACTATTTACTCGTACAGTTTGGCAGTCGTTAAGCTAAGTTGAAGGCTTTATTTCAACAGCAGGCAGACACAACCTGCGCCTGTCCATTTAAACACGGCAATACGGCTCACCACCTATTACGTGGGACAAATTATACAAAGGTGAAATGTGGGCATATAATATGCCTCTGCCTACCCCTTCGGGGATAAAGGCGTGACCATATGTATGTATGTACTATTTACAAGCGGTTATCACCGTCATCATTTCCTCATGCCATTTTCTCGTAATGAATCGAGTCAGGCATACAATTCCGGATGTCCACGCGAATAAGTACCTGTACCATTTTCAGTAAGACTTTGTACCGTGTAGGTACCTTGACGAGTGTAAAATCTGATAACACAAGATCCATATCATATAAAATGCATGGATAAGTACTTAGTACTTACATTAATGAGTTTCTGATGATGAACATGAGTTCTACTTACGAATGAATAAATGGAAATAGCATTTAGTAACTAGGTCACATCGTGATTAGCTCAATGTTGACTTAAAGCAAGTGGTATAATATAGAATTCCGCTATAAGGTATTTAATCAGAACATATTCTGCTACAAAGGTTTGGCACAACATCCCATTACTACATTATAGAAGTAAGAAAGGACTGTTAGCTGTGATAATAATTCATTGATGCTTTTTTTAAATATTAAGCTCGAAATTGACGTCGCCAGCCTGATGGAAAGTCAGGGCGCATCTAGCGTTTGGGGGCCACTCTCACAGGCCATAAGACTTCTGACAGTGGTCCTCAAATTGGCGGCAGTAAAGTGTCTCTGCTGGCTCTTCACGTTCCGCTTGAACTTATCACTATAAGTTCAAATTAATTATCATAGCTACAGCCCTTACTTCTAAATATTACACCAACATACAAAAGACCATTAAAAATAAGGGATTCTGAGGGGATTTTTCAGTCTCCTGTTGTTCTCAGTCGTTTATTATACCTAGTGGCTGCGATCGAAATGATTTTTCCCCATTCTTGGCTGCTATTGTCTAGCAATGCTCTTCATTTATAGCAATCCATCAAGGGTTAACTGGAACATTGCAGATATTGTGGCCATTTTTTATAAAACCGGTTTAGCGAGTTGATGATCGAACAGTCCTTAAGTACAAGCTTTTCATAACTTGGACAAAGAACTACAAACAACTTACATACGATTATCCATTACAGTTGATGGCGCAGAAACCTGACCATAAAGGATATAAACATCCGTGGCAAAAACCACATCTTCAGTAAGTATAACGGTTTCTCAGTAGTAGGGATCAAGACATGCTCTTCATGAAGGGAAATTTTAGTTTTCCTTGTAAACCTTCAAAATTTTATGCCGTCATATTTCTAATCATACCACAGATAGCATATTATCATCTTCTGGACTCGTCTTCACTTCAAAGGTCAAAATCTTTGAGCCGAGGGAGATACAGCTTTTTTGTATACTTCGCTGCTTACTTACGACTTGTAGCAAAACAAATACTTACAAAAATAGGTAAATCCAAATATCTTACGATACAATAATGACAATTTTATGGGCACAATATCGTTTCGATGTCGCTCACGTAACAAAAAAGGGATATATTATAGCCCCACGGGGATAAAGGAACGCATTAAGAGCATGTAAAAGATAATCTGTGCGTAAATATGTCGCATAACATAATAAACTTATAGAAAAGTACTTACGATAAAAGCTTTAGAAAATGACTTTCATAAAATTTTATTCAGCAGCTTACCTGAAAAGAAAGGCCATGAATTTAGCGTTGTCATCACAAAGCAGGAATTCCAAGAATTATGATCAAAACATAAAAAGATTATTATACAACCCGGAGTATTCGTGTTTACTAGGCGCTATCAGCGACCACAACCCACGGGAGGCACATATTTAACGCTCCCGACTTATCTTAAACGAGGCAGAGAGCGAGGGTGAAGGAAGGCGCGTACACAATATCGAGCCTATCTTCCTACTAATGGCCTACATGTGAAAGGTGAATGGCTTCATACTCGGAACGTGGGATAAGCCACTCGCAGATGAGGATGAATGACTATTTATTATGGTGTTAATCCGTGTGTTATAGCGCTACTAATTCTCACACATAACCACGTTACAAGCGTGTAATAGTGTGTTGTGTAAAATTTTACTATGCTGACGTTTGATTTGAGAGAAATGCCAATTAAGTAGGTTATTTCTAGGTAATACTCGTAACAAACGACTCGAACTCGCACACGGAGGATTTCGTACCGAAATTACGGTGTAAAAATCACGTTTTTTGTATTGGAGCTTCCCATAAATATAATTTTAGAATTTGTTGTTTAGCGGCAACAGAAATAATTCATCTATTAAAATTTTAAGCTCACTAAGCTATCACCCGAGTATATATTTTTATTTTGATATCCTATCACGATTCCTGAGGTACAGCCTCATGCGTGACAGACAGACAGACCGCAAAATCTAAGTAGGTAATAGGGTCCTGTTGTACTTTGTAGAATGTCGGGTACAGAAATCTAAAACGGGATCAGGCTGGTGATCAGCGGAAAAGGAGCATGCATCAAAAATACGTCAAAAAATTGTTCGATGTATGTAAGTATAAAAGTGAATATTTTATCTTAAAATTTTCTAGCTAAGTTGTCGCTCATATCTTTTACTTTTGCTGGTTTCATAACTTTTGTTTTAAAGATAAAACCAAGCTTTCACCGCCTCAAAAATATTTTATAAAACTTAAAAAATAATAAAAAGTCCATTCCCTGTATTTTTACAAATGTGAAAATGGCTTTCAGTAGTGTGTATGTTACATGGATAGATCAAATTCAGTAGGCGTACTGCCCGTTCACTCTAAGTTTGCCGGTCGCTTCCCATACTACGCCTCTTCTCGTACACCAGCCTCTACGCCAGCGGCAAACTTAGAGCGAACGGGATTAGATTAGTAGGATGGAATATAGTCCAATAGACTTAGAGCGAACGGGATATAGATTAGTAGGATGGAATATAGTCCAATAGTATCAGTTTATACAGTCAATAACTATATAGATTCCTGAAGGTGACCTCAAAGAACATTTTGAATTCAACGATGGCTGAAGCCATACACTACCTAATTAAAAAAATGTCTAATTTAATAACCTTAGGTAATAACTAGTGTCCGACCGAAACTGGTTTTCCAGCCGAAACCGAAACCGAAACCGAACTTTCGGCCCCAGGGTCAGTTTCGGCCGAAACCGAAACTCACATGTTCATATTGAAAAAAAAATCCAGCCAAGTGCGAGTCGGATTCCCGCACAAAAATTACGTTTGTTGTATGTGGATGTTCTTTTCTGATTTTACAGGATTTTTTTGTTATAGCGGCAACAGAACAGGGTGAGGTGGTGGCTGGCAGTGTCTTGACATCGCCAACGCCTTCAACACCTTGCCCTGGAGCTGCGTTATGGGAGGCGCTTATTCACCATGGTATGCCTTCCTACCTCCGTCGAATTGTTTGGGTCTATCTTTGCGAGAGGGCCATAACTTAGCCGAGCTGGCTAGGGCCGGATTGGCGATATGTGTCGTTTGGTGTTCCACAGGGATCGGTCTTAGGACCGCTTCTGTGGAACCTTGGAAGGGGCCACCTGTCGAATCCAGCTTACATGTAGGGAGCGTCAGCATCGCCATTGAACTTTCGATGACGTATCTGGGGTTTGGTCCCAAAACTGAGGTAGGGCATCAGTCGCATTCTTGCGGTTGTTGCCCAACATCAGGACCCTGTTTAATAAAGGTTACAATTCAACAATTTTTACATATTTTGTAAAGTTATATGACAAGTGTTGTTTAATAAACCTTACAATATGTAAAAAAGTTACAAGTAAAAATGTTACGAATATTGCGAGTATAAATTTCCAATTTGTAACTTTTATTAAACAGGGCCCAGGAGACCCAACGCTTGAGTCTCCTGCAGGGAGCGTCTGACATCTGAGCATCTGTACCTTTGGGATAGTGCCGTGCAGGGCCCTATACGGGGCTCCCGTATTGGCGGAGATCCCGACAGTCGGCAATGCGGCTAGATTGCTTAGCCCGCAGAAGGCGATGGCCGTCAGGGTGATAAGGAGATACCTTACGATCTCGGTAGAGGCGGTATGTCTCCTACCCCACCATGGGACCTGAAAGTGAGGTCGGGGGAAGGGAGTCGAGTCTCGGCGGTCCGAGCTCCACAGAAAACCAAGGAGACCTGGAAGCTCAGACCGGTTATGGACGAGTGGTTGGAGTAAAGCCACGGCGCTCTCTCCTACCGGTTGTCACAGATGCTTGCCGGGCATGGAAGCTTTGTTAATTATCTGTGTCGAATACACTGGGAAACCACGGCTGAGTGCACAGCACTGCGAGGAGCGAAGCGGGAGCACAGCGCTCCACACATTGGTGGAGTGCACAGCGAGTGTGGGCGCAGCTGCGCCAGCTCCTCGTGGCAGGTCTGGACGTGGACATTTTCTCGCAGAAAACTATGGTGCAAGCCATGATCTCCAGTCTGAGTAAGTGGGAGTCCGCGGCCTCTTCCTGTGAGTAGGTGCTAGACGAGAGTGTGACGTGAGATTCACGAACGCCCCCCCCCCCCCCCCCCCAAGAAGCGGGATGACTCTTGAACAATGATAGGGATAGTACCCGAACCTCCCGCCACACAGGTGAGGCACAGCGATAGCCATAGGTCAGTTGGGAATCCTCTGGACATTCTTGCGAGGGCATACCCAGGGCTCCCAACCATAGTCGGTTAAATAAGATCCTTTTAGGATTTTCCTCACGTTAAAAAAACGGCAACAGAATTACATCATCTCTGAAAATTTAGGTCTCCATTTGTCACAATTCCAGCGATAAAACCTCGTGACTAATAGCAGACGGACGGCTATGTCTCATGTCTCGTTCATGAGGTCCCGTTTTTACCCCTCCGTGCGTGAGTCCGACTCGCACTTAGCTGTTTTTTTTCTTCAATAGGTGCAGCAAGTTCCACCAAGTGATATCAATCAACAGTATAACTATCAATCAACAGTACAACAGTATAATAATCTTCTGAAGTGTTCTTTTTAAAAATATCTCCACCTAAAGACCCCTTTTCTTTTTATTAGATGTAGAATTACTCATAGATGCTATCGCGCAAGTAGGGTTCCATACTGCTATTATTTATTGCTATAGCAGCAACAGAAATACATCAGCTGTGAAAATTTTGACTGTTTTACTATCACGGCGCATGAGTTACAGTTTGTCTATAAAGTCGTGAAATTAAATGAGGGCGCTGCTGAATGCATGTATGCAACCCTATATAGTACGACCAAAATGATTTTGATACGAGGAGTTCGTTCCGAGTAAAATCTTACTAATATTATAAATGCGACAGTTTGTGAGTGTGGATGTTTATTACTCTTACACGCTCGAACGGTTAAAGGGATCTGGCTGAAATTTGGTACAGGGATACATTATAATCTGGAATAACCATGGCTACTTTTTATTCCGGGAATAAGTTCTTACGGGAAGCGGGAACGGGAACAATACAAATATTATAAATGCGAAAGCTTACGAGTGTGGATGTGAGACTCTTTCACGCTCGAACAGTTGAACTGATCTGGCTGAAATTTGGTACAGGGATACATTATAGTCTGGAATAACACATAGGCTACTTTTCATCCCGGGAATAAGTTCCTACGGGAAGCGGGAACGAGAACAAATTCGACACGGGCGAAGCTGCGGGCATCAGCTAGTGAGTTAATAAATAAAACACATTTTACATTTTTAATTTTGTTTCTGTTTTATTGAATCAGATCCAGAATAAAGTTATTGAACCAGATCCAGAAGCCCCGGTCTAATAGCGTCTTACAACCCACCAGCAGGTGCCTAGCAGTCCCAATTGCTTTGCCACAATCATGTAATTACATGTTTTATCTGTAACTTTCCCCCATCTGACAAGGATTTTTTTGGCGCAGTGCTCAAATATTAAAATCGTCTATTTCTTTCTTTGCCGACCTTTTCTGTGTTTACCAGTAGTTTCAAACTTTCCTTCATTATTAAAACCTTCGTTAACTATTCGCCTAACTGTACTCTCTGATTTTCCTGAAAAGAGTAAAAAAAGAAAATTAATTACATATTGGAAACAAACTATTGACATGAAGCAATTAATTCAAAATAAAAATTGGTAGAAAACCAGATTGAAATGAGTATCAAAAATGTAGCTCGTACTATAAAATAACCATGTTGTTCTAACCACTGACTTACATTATAGGTAGATTGTATGTTTAAGATTCTAACCTAAAAATATGCAAACAATGCCTTTTTTTGTCTCCAAATCGTAAATTCAGTAAATTTGTAACTTCAGACAGATTCAAAACAAACAATAACACGATTACATACCCACCAAAGATGCTGTTCGCTCATAAACATCCTCAAAATCCCACAACAATTGTCCAGATTGGTACTCCGCGAAACATCACTGGAAAACTTTAAAAATCACTTTCTGCGCACCACTCCGATTTTCTTTACTCATTTCTCAAACCTTTATGCGTAGTTTGGTCTCAATTTGTTGCAGTTTAATCCAAACATTAAAGTTACGTGAGAGAGTAAACGAAATTCGACGATAGCATTGACAACTGACGTACTTATGTTTCTTGTTGCCAGTGTTGCCACACACATAACTATTTTTAGTTCCTCAAACATTCATTTCACGACTTTA
Organism: Miltochrista miniata; assembly: GCA_933228765.1. NCBI lineage: Eukaryota > Metazoa > Arthropoda > Insecta > Lepidoptera > Erebidae > Miltochrista > Miltochrista miniata. Next base: position 28,741,472 of record OW121752.1, on the reverse strand, counting down.
TAGACAAACTGTACAGCCTGCTGACAGACAGACAGACGACCAACGAAGTATTAGGAATGGGGCCCTGTTTTTACCCTTTTTATAAGGAACGGACTACTAAGGGGTAGGTTCATGTAATGTGCTGGATCACCTTTTTAGGATTCCGTAACCAAAGAGTCAAAGACATAACACAGGGGTAATGTCTAATACTTGTCATGTCAATGGTTGTAATTGCTTGTGGTTTGAATAATGTTGTATTATTGTAACTATTGATTGGAATTCGTTTGTAAGTCTCTAAATCTTAGGTTAGTAACGTATAAACTGGTTGGGGTGACCCCAACCACGTCACAAGCAGAGCCAGGCACTCAAAATTCATGAACACGTGAGTTTCGGCCCGGCCGAAAGTTTCGGCCCATTTTGGCCGAAACCGAAACTGCGGCCGAAACTCGATTTTTTGGCCGAAACTGGCCGAAACCGAAACCGAAACCGAAACTTCGGTCGGTCACTAGTAATAACCTTGACCGTGTGCAGACATAATTATGAGTAGGTACGTCGATTTTTAAGGTTACATACCAAAGGGTAAGAACGGGACCCTATTCATGAGACTTCGCTGTCCGTCTGTCTGTCTGTCAGTCACGAGGCCTAATCTCAGGAACCGTGATAGCTAGAGAGCTGAAATTTTCACAGATGATGTACCTATTTCTATTGCCGCTATAACAACAAATACTAAAACCAGAAAAAACCGGCCAAGTGCGAGTTGGACTCGCCCATGAAGGGTTTCGTAGCAGCAAGTAACATAGTATAAAAGTTCTTGTCGTTCGTTGTAACTTTGATTGATGTTTTAACACGTTCGCAGTGGTAGTGATTTTTCTAACCGAAAATTGCGGTTTACGACGCGACTTATTAAAAAAACTACCAGCTCTATCTCGTTCAAACTAATTTTCTTTGGTAGTTTTTATGGCAATGTACATCTTATATTCTTTTTAGATTTATCATTCTCTTAGTTTAGAAGTTAGAGGGGGGGGGGGACACACATTTTTTCACTTTGGAAGTGTCCCTTGCGCAAACTATTCACCTTAGAAAAAAATGATGTTAGAAACCTCAATAGCATTTTTGAAAGACCTATCTATAGATACCCCACACGTATGGGTTTGATGAAAAAAAAAATTTGAGTTTCAGTTCTGAGTATGGGGACCCCCAAAATTTACTGCGCTTTTTCTCGTTTTGTATAAGAATCTTAATGCGGTTTACAAAATACATCTTGTTACCAAGTTTCAATAGCATAGGTCTTATAGTTTTGGAGAAAAGTGGCTGTGACACACGGACGGACTGACAGACGGACAGACAGACAGACAGACATGACGAATCTATAAGGGTTCCGTTTTTGCCATTTGGCTACGAAACCCTAAAAAAGGGGGATTAAGGGGGACTCCCATACAACAAACTGATTTTTTCCGTTTTGTTAGTACGGAACCCTCCGTGCGCGAGTCCGACACGCACTGGGCGGTTTTTTTTTTAATTTCTGGATCAACAGGGTACTCACTAGTTTTTGTGTGATGATGACTGTACCATGTATCGAGTCGGGCATTCTCCGGATGTCACTAATCAAATGGCTACACTTATAACGTTGCTTTATGTTCATGACCATCCTGTTCAAATCAAACTGCAAAGCAATGAATAGATTGGATTGGAATTGGTCTCGACAGATGCCATCACGCATATAAATTAGATGCAATTTGCCGGCGTTGTACAACGATAAAAGTGGTACGCAAAGTGTCCGTATTTTAATCACTAAACAGTGAGGTATTTTGATTTTTTTTAACTTTCGATAAATCAGCTGGTCTGAGCGTAATTTTAGATTAATAGCTCTTTACACTTCTACATTTTGCATAAATATAAATAGTCGCCTTGTATGATAATCCAGGGATTATGATACAAGGTGACTATTTATTAAAAAGCAGTAAAGCCTTTTTTACGTTTCGAAGTTTTTCGTTAATGCTATGCCAAGTACATACCCGTCGACTAAAACCACACGATGCCCTGCGCTTGCCAATTGTCGGGTGTCCCAGATAAGCTCTCAGATGGATGTTCCAGTATTCCCCCAGCTACCCCGCATCTTTGGTATTGTTTCGGGTGTTAATCTCGCTTTTTGGCGTGAGGCGTGGATAAAACTGTCACGTCACGCTGTCGTCTTGGGCCTGCTTCTGTAAGGACGACGGGCAGGCCCCTGCCGTCCGGCAAAGACGAGTATGCATCGACGTCGCCGCAGACTAAAGAATTCGGGAGGGAGCGTTCTCTCCCGCTCTACTCCGTTACTTTAGAAAGACGCGGCGGCGTCCCACTTACTCTCGCTGGAGATCATGGATCATGACTCGCACCGTAGTCTCCAAGAGAATGTCCACGTCCAAACTCGACACGCGGACCTGGCGCTGCTGCGCCCACGCTGAGCACTCCCCCAACGTGTGGAGCGCTGTGTCCTCGCGACGTTCTTGGCAGTGCTGGCTCTTGGCCGTAGTATCCCGGTGTATTCGCCACAGATATTTACCAAAGCACTCGTGCCCACGGTAATTATCTTTGACAACCAAAGCAGTTTGGCCTACACATGTCCAGGAAGTACTCATAAATATAAAAAAATTATGATTACGTATGTTTTAAAATTAGGTAGGATATTTGAACATAATCAACGGTAGGTCTAAATACGCCCCCGTTTGATTTCATAAAACGCTTAGATGAAAATCAATTTTCGCGTGAAATATTAGGTCAGCATGTCGAGAATTCAACGTGGAAAGCACAGGAAAGCCATTATAGGTGTGACCATCAATTACGTTTGACGCCGGATACCACACGGTACTCGCGTCACCCATGTCCATTTGCGATGAAACACGTTGGTCTAATTAATGGACACAGTCTATTATTGGGCGGCATATGAGTACACGTGCTTTGTTTGTATCGGGGGCTTTTTAAAGTACGCAATCTCCAGCATTGTGTTTAATGAATGAAAGCTTATGACGATACTACACATCTATGTACCAAATGTGCATAATGTGGTTCAGCAAAATTTAATAATATGTCATTATATATTAGAGTAGGTAATATGTTGGTACTGAGACTTAATAAGAAATAGCACCGTCCCGGCTTAGAAAGATGGAGAAGCTCGGTCTTAAGGTGTAATAAAATTGTTACAGAACTTTCTTGGGACGTAATGTTATGAATTTAAATCAACAAGATCTCTTCAGACTGTTTTTATTAAAGTTCATGACGTAAAAATAAATTGAAGTAGATACAATCCTCGTAAATAATCTGTGCTGTGGTACGTAATCCGCGTAATGGTATAGATATAAAAATCTATAATATCGGTCTCGTATTTTTGGTTCAGCAAAATTTAATAATATGTCATTATATATTAGAGTAGGTAATATGTTGGTACTGAGACTTAATAAGAAATAGCACCGTCCCGGCTTAGAAAGATGGAGAAGCTCGGTCTTAAGGTGTAATAAAATTGTTACAGAACTTTCTTGGGACGTAATGTTATGAATTTAAATCAACAAGATCTCTTCAGACTGTTTTTATTAAAGTTCATGACGTAAAAATAAATTGAAGTAGATACAATCCTCGTAAATAATCTGTGCTGTGGTACGTAATCCGCGTAATGGTATAGATATAAAAATCTATAATATCGGTCTCGTATTTTTAATAGTAACTCGACCACTTGCCAAACAGAGGATAGTATTGAATAATTGTAATAGGCGCTTTGCTGTTAATGGGTGTGTTTTTTTGCAATTAAAAATAGCTTGAAAACCCATTGGCTGGACTTATGTTTTGTCCATATCAATGGAAGGTGTCCTAAATTGAACATGACATTACAAGACGACACCGCGTATATGTAGCTAATGACGCATCTCGTAGTAAATTCACTAGATTAGATGATATCGTTCTTACATACAAAATTCATTTTGAAGGTACTTAAATACTTTCTGAAAATTTATTTAAAATTGTGTACCTAGATACTTCAACGTATAAATATTATTGGTTTGCTGTAGGTAGGTATGATAGATAACAAATTATGACAATGACGTTTAATAACAACCACAATGTCGCTGTGACACGCAAAGAACAAGAAGGACATGCAAACGACAAAGCATTTTAAGTGTGAAGTTACATGAATCACGCGGTTGGTTGGTAGGGTGATTGAAGACGAGGAGGGCTGGGCGTCCCGGCGTCGGTTGCAGTGGCGGCTGGTGGGTCCTCAAACCGGTGGTGCAAAGTTAATAAGAGCCTTAGTGGTCCCGCCAATTTTATTATTTTGAAACCCGGCATTAGGCTCACCACCTATTACGTGGGACATAAAACTATAAGGAGAAACATGGGCGTATACTATTCCTCTGCCTATCCCTTCGGGGATAAATGCATGCCTATACATGTGTATGATGCAGTATGTTTATTTTGTATAGGTACTTAGATATTGTTTATGCTCGTTTTTACACATACTAACCACACACTTTACAAGCAATATTTTCTTTTCTTTAATTAATAAATACTTAAATATTTGCTTATTAAAGAAAAGATAATAGAATATAGAATAGAACTAAGATCAAAATAAATAAAAAAAAGTATGTAGGTACCTAACAATTCAAAAATCAAGCAATCAATTAATACGCGTCACAGTCAGTCACAGAAACAGCGAAACAATACCGGGAGAATTTGAATTTCGTCAAACAAAACATCGAGTGCTCCCGGTAATGTTCGGTTTTCCCGAGCGCGTGCGGCGCACGAAATCAGACTCATCTCTCGGTACATTTTCTATGAACGATGTTTTGTCTCACGCGCCAGGCGTTTTAGCTCGTTCCCAGTACAAGTTGTATGGGCCGTCCTCGTGCGCTCGGGAAACCGCACGCCGATTTTTATTACAGGGAATTTAGGCTTTAGAAGTGTAGCAAAGAGCTTGAATTGTTTCGTCACAATTAGATTAATGTTATTTGTTTTAAGTTTTTGTAAGAATAGGTGTTACTTTACTTACATACCTGATGCTAGGTAATTAATTAAATAGGTAATAAAGATGTCGTAAAATTTTGTAATGTCTAAATCTTTTGAACTGGTGGTTCACCGCACGAGCGCACTTAAGGTACAGCCGCCACTGGTCGGTTGTCGATCGGCAGACTGGCGCGGTGACGGGTGGAGTAACGCCACCTGAGTCCGGCCGGCGACGGAGCCCCCTAATGGCCTGTCGCCCGTCCATCCGCGCCCTTGATTGATCGACACACCCCGTGACATGTGCACACACATCGCTTCTACGATATCACGCGTAATCCATCACATATTGCCAATTCGTGGCATTTAGCGCGAATATGAGGAGGTATACATAAGCACTCTAATGTTAAATATCTCGAGTCACGGTGTTTCTGGTCTCGTTCCTCCGCAGTGCCTCAATTTTTTTAATTTTCTTTTTGTAAACCAGTACGTGACATATTATAGAACTAAAGGCAGAAGACGATTACCGAACTAGAAAGTAAAGCCACGAAAGCAAATACGATATTCAAAAGTAAGTACTGTAACGTGGCACTGTTCACACGTAACGAGTAATTTCTAATTTTTCGTGAAAAATCAAAAATCTCCAACGAGTGACAATCGGGTCCCATAACAGTCCAAAAACCTACATCAAATAACTTTAAGTGGGTCTGGTTCACCCAGTGTAGAAGCTCTGATGAAATGGACTATGGGGGTAGAAAAAATATTACCTTGAGTAGGTACTTAAATAAAAATGTTTCCAAAGTTCAACGTGAAATCTCTGGCACAAAGATGTCAATGTCGTAATTTAAAGCTAAGTATAGATTAAATTTCGTTTTTATTACCAAACTTTTTTCATTCGAGTACCAAAATTAAAATATTTCCGTTTTATGAGCGTCAATTTGTACAATTTGCGTTCTGTACATTTTTACTGTCTATTTTACTTTCATACAATTTATATTTTCAAAATAGGACTAGACTACGTTACCTAAATTGCTAGCCATCGTCCATAAGACCAAAATTCCACTATTTTTAGAGCCCTATGTTCTCTTTCCTACTCAGGAATTTTCCTTTCGGTTTTCACGTTTTTAACATTCGAAGTAGTGTGGCCAACACTTTCCAGAACACAAGTAGGCTCACAAGTTCTAAATAATTACCTAATCAGATTCACAAAACGTACTTTACAAGCAGATAGAAGAACATCTTGTGAAACAAAGACAGCTGATAACGGGTTCTGCAGTAACAAGGCTAAGTTGTTGAAGTGGAAGTGATCAATTTTCTCAACAATTTCACCGTCATCTTGAATCTTTTCAGAGGCACTGTGGCGTAAATCATAGATTTGCTGTAATTAGTTTATTAGGCGCTATTAAGCGTAGGTATAATGGTTATACTTAGGTCGGTATAAGGGGTGTGCGTGTGTCCTTAATAGTGTCATAGTAGGGATATTTGATGGAAGGAGATATGGTGGGATGTAAGCTATATATAGGCGTGCGCATTAGTAGAATAAAAAAAAATCAGGAACTAACTAAATTTTTTATTTTACTTCATACTGTCGAAGAAAATTTACATCAAAGTAAATTATTCTGTAAAATATATTTCCACTGAAATAATCAGTGAGTGGCTTAATAGCCCAAGTATTTAACTAAATTTTTATATTTGTGAAAACGGAAGCTCTGGTAAGCATCAATCATCAATTTTATTAAGTAAATTAATTGTGGGTAATTTTTATGTAAAAAAGTATATTTTAAGTAAATTTATTTTATCAGGCAGGCGTTTGTGAAATTTAGAAAAGGGGGTAATGTTCTTTGTATATTAAATGTTTTAAAATGGGGTTAAAAATAATGTAAGGGAAAGTTTAGGGAAATCTATGGTTGAAGAGGGTGTATATAAAATATATTGTTTGTTCTTTTCAGAATGAGCTTCCAAGTCTTTGTTTAAAAACCCTGCCTATACCCGTAAGGCAGCTATTTATGAATAATATATGCGTAGAGCCATATTCTTATATTGTACATATTCCTGAAGGAAGGAAGTCCCATCCCTGAAGGATTCGGATGAGTACCTAGTTTTTAAGTTAGATATAAGTTTTAATATTGTGGAATTGAAATAAAAATAATAATACTCTGTAGTATTTGCATTATTGACTCCAGGACAAATTATATACCCTCACCTAAACTACTGAACCGCCTGGGAACTCCTGGGATCACTCTCGACTTCCCAGAAGCGTGTCATGGCGCCCGAACTTAATTAATTGTCCTGGAGTTGATAGCTTATTTGGGTATTACAGATTTGCTGGGTCTAGTGACTCCTATATAATTAATAATTTTTATTGTAAGGTGTTTCCCGCTAGCAGGTAGCCTCCCCCGAAATTCGTGCTACTTCAAGGATTAGACGCCCTTGGCCTATGCTAGTCTGGATGCCCGAAATTTGATCATTTTATTTTGCATTTACATAATTTTTTTTGGCTAAACGGGTATTCCGAAATTTGAAAATTTGCTAACATCATTTTTATTAACGTAGCTTGTCCCCAAATTTAATTACAGTTTTTTTATTTTATTTCAAACTGTAATAGTAGAATATCTTTTATTATATAAATGTTGGCTTATAGTGTTACAGAATTATTAGCATATGTAAGGTCCGGCTACTTTCTGCAGTGGCAACACTAAATAATGACCGGGTGGGGAATGTTACGCCATATTGTGGGGCTCAGTCTTAAACTAGACGTCGGTAGATAAAGTATAATAATACGGGCAATGGGGAGCATTGTTAGCAGTGGAAGGTGAGCGTTATGCGCATTGTAAAAGGTGGCCACCTCAAACCTACAGATTGGGTTGCAAGTCCCAGACGCTGTTGCAATGTTCCTCCTTGTGCCACGCGGTATTAGGTTTCCTAGTTCTTAAATTGATTATTTGTATAGTTGAGAATAAACGAGTGTGCTGCCATCTCCGTGTTTTCTTCTGAGGTCTAACATCTCAGAAGTGGCATTATAACCCACGCCATGTAAGTACACGCATAATTTCGTATAAAATGGTTACTTTAACTAGTAGGATAAAACTATGTAGGTATCTGTATTTGGTAAAAAGGATAGATATTGCTGGTTAAGATTTAATAATGAAGGATAGATAATGCTGGTTAACGATTAGTAAGGCGAAAGATATTGCTGGTTAATTCAATTAATTCAATACTTTTCATCTAACAGTATGCTGAGTTTTGCCAAGTGATGGGAAAATGGGCCGTTAGGTTTTACCTACATGGTAGCACAGATTTCACAGACATGAAGTCAAAGAATTTGCAAAGTAATTTCGATACTGGTTTGTACGCCAGTGCGCGTAGCCGAGGGTAGGTTTGGAAAAGTTAAGAAACGGTACATACATGAGTTTGCGTTCTGTACCTTGTTGTTTTATGCTAGTTGTTTAAAAAAAAAGTGTCGCGATCCTGTTAATAAAAGAAAAAAAGGAACAGGTGGGTAAAAAAAAAAAGTGTAAGTTGACTGATTAGGTTTATTGTGTAGATTCGGTACTAATGAAATTGAATACATTATCGAATCATGAAGTGAATATTCAGATCCTTAATTGGTTTGTGTTGGGTGTTTGGTGTAAAAGTTCGGTTCTACAATGGGTTCGCCTAGTACTCGGTCACACTTTCACGATTTTTTTTTGTAATTTTAGTGTTGTTTAAGAGTGTATTGGGTGTATGAAGGTCAATACAGGTACGTTATAGTATCGGGAGGGAGTGTGAAAACAACTTTACTGCGTTGAGAGGCTAACAAATACGTATCTTATTGATAATGTGACTGGTTAAAAGTAGGCATCCGCCCTATTAAGGTTGTGTTTATTGCAAACCAAGGTTCAGGGGGCCAGCCAGCCGTGTTATACGACGACATTGAGAGGCTCCTCTTGTACAGTATGATACAGGGTTCATAGGTGATCCTGGTTAGCTAGCGCCATGTCGTTGAATGGTCGGATAGTGAGTAATACAACGGCGTGCCAGGTTTTCCTACTTCGTTATATTGGGTTCTATTGTAGTTGTGCTTTTGGTGTGACTGTTAAGGCGTGAGCGTGACCGTGACCCACGTGTTTATATTTCTCACTGTGGTGTTTCATTGGGCTGTTGGTGTAGATGGTTGACAAGATTGTGACTATGGCAAAATAAATAGCTCTGAACGCTAGTACCTACTGTTCGAAATCATAATGAGATTTTTCTAGTTTAGCTTTGTCAGACCTATTGGGATACTGATGGCAGTCGTTAGAAAGATTTGTAATATAAAAGAAAAGAGGGTTAACATAATTAGTATGAATGCTATACGGGAAAGTGAAAGCTCAGTTACAGGTTATTTAAATATATTAAATAAACGGATCCCGTGCAGTTTTTGTGATAATAATATTAAATTTAAAACCAGTTAGAATTAGTATGATCTACAATGTAGATGAGTGTTCTAGAACGGGTGCATCCAAGTCCGGGTTTTAAGTATAGTTTTGCAACAGATTAAGAGATCCAGCCAGAGGTCTAGATCTATGGTACGGTTAAAGGTTTTGGTTAAAAGAATATATATCTACCTACGTATGTTGGTTGGGGATATGAAAAGGTCCGTTAGTTACCCTGTACTACACTGATATGAAAGTGGTTCTGGTTGTGTCAGCTTAAACGTTTTCAGGTTCAAACGATCAGGAGGTAATTCGATGCGATAACTAATCTCGGCTGTGATGAGTGTGTCTGTGTGTATGTGATCATATTTTGTGAGAATTGTTGAATTTCAGTTAAGTTGGAAGTAAAAATGAATTTTTCAAATTTACCTACCGACGAAATCTTCGTTGATACCTGCGTGATGATATTTTTTTGTTAACATTGGGTGGCCTTCGATGGTTTGAATCAGTCTCAGCCCGGCGGATGGTGCTGCAGTCGGTATTTAGGTTGTCTATTGATGTAGACGAGGTTGATCAGGTTAACTAGAGTTTTCTAATTGTGGTTACAGTTTTATTGACCGAACGTGATTGGGATGGACTCCAGAAGGCAATCCTCGAATGACTGATGTTATCTAATCGTATTCCCTTAGAAAATTATAATATAATTCATTAGGTTAGAAGATATCAGACTAAGTAGTGATTAGAGTTGTAACGTTGTTGGGTACAAATAGGAAATGTAGGTATGAGCCACCGTCGCTTATATCATGGACGGGATTAATCTGTTCAGGGAATGGTGTGGCCACTGCCATGCCATTCCTCATAATGTTTTTGTGGAAGACATGTACAGTAACTAGCTACCGGTGTACTTTAACTCTGAATTTTGTAAACTTTCATGTGACGAGTTCCGAAAAATGATCTGGAGAGTGCCGAGGCCTCGGTAACCTTCACCGTGAGCGGTTGTGCTGTAGCCGCTGTGGGTACTCCATCGCCGGCGTAGCGGAGAAGCAGAGCGCGGGTCGACGGCGGCTTGCGCGGGCGCTGTGGACACACAGCGTGAGCACAAGCGGCGCCGGCGTGGTCACGCGTTGTGTCGGAGCTACGAGAGGAGTAGCGTCATTGAGCTGCTGAGTAGTTATGAAAATCGACGTGCTACGATGATGGACATTGGACATTACAGGTCACGTAGTCTTTTTCCATTAAGTAGGATACTCAGATGATGAAGTTCCTAGACCCTTTACCATCTCAGCTATTAAGTTTTAAAAGATTTGTATTAGTTTGGAACAAATTAGATTTCTACTAGAGGGATTATTGTGTTCAAACGTTTAAGAATAGACTAATGCTATCACGGATTACTTTGTGGAGCTTTTCGGGTGAACAATTTCATCACACGTGATTGTTGCGGGTAGAGCGTAGCTCGCTTTCTGTTACTGAGTTAGTCTGTTAGTAGTAACAGAGTGTTTGGAACAAGATTCCTAATACCATGGGCTAACCTCGTGGATAAACTTGTTCTCATGCTTGACAATTTGATGGGGAGACTGAAATTTCACACGGATGCGAGATTTGATTTGACTTTGTTGCAACTCAAGGATCCCATCGCGTCCAGTGGCGTGTTACCCTCTATGGATTAAAGAAACTTGCTGTAAATTGGTTACTTCGTGGAAAATGGTTTAAAATGGTACTACCACCAATAAGCTGCATTACATTTGTTTCAAAAATACCTACTAATTTTTACTCTGATAGAATCGCGAGATAGTAGTTTTAACCATAGATTTAGAATTTTTCGCTAGTTTGAACAGAAGTTTGACGGTTAGGTAAACTGGTTGGGTCTAAAGGTGTCATGTCGGTTAGTTATCGGATTTGTCTGTTGTGTCGGCTGTATTTTTGTCTGTGATATTAGTATTTATCACACCTCGTAAAGGTAAAGAAAAAAAGAAATAAAAACAAATTTCGTTTTAGCTAGTAAATTATACCCTCGAAGTTAGCGTACACATAAAGCAACATTTTACGAGTTAATAATCGAGTTATTCGGTAAATTTTGGACGAGTACCTAGATCCAAATTGATGAATGATAACAATGTTTTTATTGCACGAATTTACATGGTTTTCTCTTTTGGTTTATCTTTTGATTTCAGGTCAAGATATTACATGAAACTGTGTCACGCCTGACAAGACTTGATTGACATTAAACCACCCTGAGAAACGGATTGGTTTTTTTGGACGGAAATGGAAACGGATTGGATGAGATCCCTGGATGACAGATACGAGTAATAGGCAGTTTTAGTTAAAGAGTCAGTTTAGTTAAGTTGCTTTAAAATTATGTTCCTCAATGTCGATAGATAGCGTTGTACGGCTTTGTGAACCGCGATATGGTTTCGTTCACACATTTGCGTAACTGTTTGGCGAGTTACTAAATAGTTGCAGTTCTTCTATAGTAAATACATTAGTTAGAGTTTAAATAAGCAGATATTCCATGGATATTGGTTAAGTTTGAGCAATCTGTCGACGGGTTTCTAGATGATAATCGTTTTGTGTATTAACTGGTTATTATGTCGATGTTTAGTGTGACAGTGTTAAAGTGTTATAATGTTGAGTGGTTCAGCAGTACTGTTGGTTGTTAAATACATAATGGTTACCGTTGTTAAGATTGATACCTGGTTACCACGCGTAGTCAAGCGAAAGTTAAGATTTCCCACTGGTCAGATACCTAAATAGTTTGGTATTTTTTAAGCGAATTGCTTAAAAGATTTGCCATTGTTCAGATATAATTTGTTTTGCCACTGTCCAGATAGATAGTGTGATCGAATAGTTACAGATTTAGGACGGCAAACATTTAAGATTGTAAAACGTAGTTTTTAGTGATTTAAGTATAGTGATGTATTAGGTAGGATGTGAAAAATGGTTGTAAATTATTGAGTACATAGGTACGTATGCGTGTGTATTAGTGATTGATAAGGGATTTAAATCATAAAATTGAATTGAGCCTGAATAATGTATCTACCTATTAGCTAATTTCGGCGAAGACACTGCTACTTGCTCTTCAACTGTAAACAGTGTCAATGAGTAATTGTAATTTAATGATATGAGATTGAATAGTTACAGATTTCGGACGACAAACAATAATGATTGTAAAACGTAGTGAATGCATAATTTTAGTGATTTAAGTATAGTGATGTATGTATGCAGGATGTGAAAAATGATTGTAAATTATCGAGTACATACGTATGCGTGTGTATAAGTGATTGATAAGGGATTTAAATCATAAAATTGAATTGAGCCTGAGTAATTTACTTATCATCTAATTTTGGCGAAGACACTGCTACTTGCTCTTCAACTGTAAACAGTGTCAATGAGTAATTGTAATTTGATATTATGAGATTGAATAGTTACAGATTTAGAACGACAAACATAAATGATTGTAAAACGGAGTGAACGCATAATTTTAGAGTGATTGAAATATAGTTATAGTGAGGGTGCTCTCGAGCCGGGCAAGATTGGCGTAAACGACCTCGCCGCCCACGATTGGTAAGAGACATCGCAGTTGTGTGTCGTTCTGGTGAAAGAAGTAACCTTTGCGGCATGCAGCTATACCATAGTAGTGACGGGTGTTCTCGAGCCGGGCAAGATTGGCGTAAACGACCTCGCCGCCCACGATTGGTAAGAGACATCGCAGTTGTGTGTCGTTCTGGTGAAAGAAGTAACCTTTGCGGCATGCAGCTATACCATAGTAGTGACGGGTGTTCTCGAGCCGGGCAAGATTGGCGTAAACGACCTCGCCGCCCACGATTGGTAAGAGACATCGCAGTTGTGCGTCGTTCTGGTGAAAGAAGTAACCTTTGCGGCCGGCTATACCATAGTAGTGACGGGTGTTCTCGAGCCGGGCAAGATTGGCGTAAACGACCTCGCCGCCCACGATTGGTAAGAGACATCGCAGTTGTGTGTCGTTCTGGTGAAAGAAGTAACCTTTGCGGCATGCAGCTATACCATAGTCGAAGAATCTGTAGTAGTTTAAGTGTATGTAATTATACACGTACAGTAAAAATCTTAATATAGATGATTATAAGAGTGATGCGAGTGATACGTTCAATTATTTAACAAAACAATGTTTAATAGAAATATAAATTATAGTTAATTAGAACGAAGGGACTCGTTCCCATAGGATGGCCGACTGTTACAGAATTATTAGCATATGTAAGGTCCGGCTACTTTCTGCAGTGGCAACACTAAATAATGACCGGGTGGGGAATGTTACGCCATATTGTGGGGCTCAGTCTTAAACTAGACGTCGGTAGATAAAGTATAATAATACGGGCAATGGGGAGCATTGTTAGCAGTGGAAGGTGAGCGTTATGCGCATTGTAAAAGGTGGCCACCTCAAACCTACAGATTGGGTTGCAAGTCCCAGACGCTGTTGCAATGTTCCTCCTTGTGCCACGCGGTATTAGGTTTCCTAGTTCTTAAATTGATTATTTGTATAGTTGAGAATAAACGAGTGTGCTGCCATCTCCGTGTTTTCTTCTGAGGTCTAACATCAGTCATATTCATATTTTGTATTGTTCATCATAAGGAAAAAATTCTACCCTCATTGTTTTTAATATTCCTTGTAATAAATTTAACGCAAAAAATATACCCACATTAATAAAATTGTTACGAACCTTCTTGTAGAAGTAAAATTGTTGTTAATGTTTTAAAGATATCTAATGCAAACCAGTCACGGTAGGTTTTGTTTTATATAATTTGTGTATTGTTTCAGGAAAATCTGAATGATATTGTAGTTCTATGTGAATAGAGAAAGTGATTTGTGTATTAAAAATTGTGAGTGATTCGGTGCTTACCAGAGCCGTTTAACATGGTTATCAATAAAATTAGGTATTTCTTGCTCAATAAAAATAAATTAACTGATAAAGTAGTAATTAGCGGTTATGAGCCGGTTTCTACAAAAATAGTATGGGGTTCTTTAAAAAGGGTCGTAAAAGGGTTTTACAGGCAGCATGAGTTTGTCGCCTATGGTAAGGCAAATGTTCATAGGCTGCGGTGACCGCCAGTCCTTCTGGTGGGCCGTATGTTTGTTTGCCACCTTCATAAAGTTATATATTTTCTATATCGATAGCCACCTTAGTAATATAAAAAATCTTTGGGGTAGGTTACAAAGTTCATCATTACATCATTTCAAAAATGCTGCATAGTAGTTAGCAATACGAATATTTAAAATATATAATTACAAAGAATAATTAATTACAATCTGCATAAAATAATTCAATAAATTAACTTCATAACCAAAAATATTTTTAAGTAAATCGTAGTATCATTATTTTTTTTTCTCCTAAATATGGGTAGTTGTGAATATCATGTGAATATCGTTAGGGTTTTTACAGACTGCATTTCATCATGCTATCATAATTCCATAAGCGTAAGGACAGGATACGGTTTTGATGAATAATGTTGAGATTTAGTGTAAAATAAAGCTAAATTCTCTTGTATATAAGAATTGCGTCATCATGTGATTGTATTGATGACACAAGTGTGCATGGGTATTTTATGAGCGTGAAATGTATGAGGATGTATGAATGTATGAAAGGTATGAATATGAGAGTATGAAAGGCACATTATTCAAAGGAATGGGTGAGTCCAGTGAGTTATGAAAGTTGAAATAGTCAGTAGGTACTTTGCATATATAAAAATATTTTTTCTCTCCCCTAGTCTAAAACAAAATTAACGTTATTTTTTTAGATTTTATCAAATTAAATTAGAGTTAGAATATTCCAAGAATAACAATGTCAGGTCAGTTATTTAAAAATGAACGTTAAATTACTTTAGGATGTTGTCGCGGACAGTCAAACATACACGAGAAACTTAAGTCAGTGTGTAAGAGACCTTATGAATAATTGTGAAAATTTATGAGGGTACCTCGAAATATTGTTAAGCTTGAGGTCACATTGTGAATTCATTGTCATGTTATGTGAAAGTTGTGTACGTGCCATGAGTTTATAAAATTACAAAGTATTAAGAATTACAAAGTTATGAAAGTTTTATGCACATGCATTATGTTAATAGTGATGCATACGTTTTGAAAACGTTATTACATATTGGATTTGGATTTCAGTGAAATGTTAAGGTTGGTAAATGTGATTTTTTTTTCTGGGTTGTTTGTATATTTTTGGTTAGAATTCTGGTAGGATGATTCTGTAGGTGTATTCAGTGCTATATTTCTGTTTCTTGGTTTTTTTGTAGTAAATACTGCCACTCGGAAGCGGTAAGCTTGCCCTCGCAGATTTACGTGGTACTATAGGAAGCTCTTAAAGGCTTGCTTATCATATGCAAATATATTGCATTCAGTTATATAGACATATACAATGTTATTACATCGTTGTATATGTTGTTATATAAATTTTCTTCTCTGAGACGGTTATAGAAATCTCAGTCTTCAATTTAAGCCATATTCTATAGTACATTCAGGCGGTTCGTATTACCTGGATTTCTTAATATTAAGCCTTAAATACGTCTTTTCTTCTATCTATCTTGTGAACACCATCAGAATTACTCTATTGGAATATTTAAATTATTTATTTTGGGAGACATTATCTAAGTAATACAGTTGTTATAGATTGATTGTTATATACTAATTCAAATTTTTTAAATTGAATTAGTATTCTTAAATTTTGTCTATAGGGACAAAATTTTCTCTTGGGGAGGGGATATTGTGGCGTAAATCATAGATTTGCTGTAATTAGTTTATTAGGCGCTATTAAGCGTAGGTATAATGGTTATACTTAGGTCGGTATAAGGGGTGTGTCCTTAATAGTGTCATAGTAGGGATATTTGATGGAAGGAGATATGGTGGGATGTAAGCTATATATAGGCGTGCGCATTAGTAGAATAAAAAAAAATCAGGAACTAACTAAATTTTTTATTTTACTTCATACTGTCGAAGAAAATTTACATCAAAGTAAATTATTCTGTAAAATATATTTCCACTGAAATAATCAGTGAGTGGCTTAATAGCCCAAGTATTTAACTAAATTTTTATATTTGTGAAAACGGAAGCTCTGGTAAGCATCAATCATCAATTTTATTAAGTAAATTAATTGTGGGTAATTTTTATGTAAAAAAGTATATTTTAAGTAAATTTATTTTATCAGGCAGGCGTTTGTGAAATTTAGAAAAGGGGGTAATGTTCTTTGTATATTAAATGTTTTAAAATGGGGTTAAAAATAATGTAAGGGAAAGTTTAGGGAAATCTATGGTTGAAGAGGGTGTATATAAAATATATTGTTTGTTCTTTTCAGAATGAGCTTCCAAGTCTTTGTTTAAAAACCCTGCCTATACCCGTAAGGCAGCTATTTATGAATAATATATGCGTAGAGCCATATTCTTATATTGTACATATTCCTGAAGGAAGGAAGTCCCATCCCTGAAGGATTCGGATGAGTACCTAGTTTTTAAGTTAGATATAAGTTTTAATATTGTGGAATTGAAATAAAAATAATAATACTCTGTAGTATTTGCATTATTGACTCCAGGACAAATTATATACCCTCACCTAAACTACTGAACCGCCTGGGAACTCCTGGGATCACTCTCGACTTCCCAGAAGCGTGTCACAAAACATTTAGCCAATTCAGAGCACAGAGACCGACGGTGATAATAGAGCCTGTTGGCTGGGAGGGACAGTCATCGCAAACATAAGCCATTAGCGTATTGTTAGCGCCTTTTCAACCGTACCCTCCATTTTCGGGGTTTTTGTAGAGCGTCTTCGAGTATCTTTGACAAAATAAATCATGTTTCATGGCGGCGCAAATGCGAAGCATCGATGGCACAATACTTGAGAGGCAACTTTTGATATTGAATTGAGGTAACATACATTACATTATATTTTTAAAATCATTTAATGCATTATTATTATTTTTAAATATTGTACCTATTATAAAGATGAGATTTGGAACGAGAAGCCTAGCGAAAAATCATCAGGAATATCGTGGGTAAGTCTCATTGATGATAAGTAGATGAATTTTGCACAGGGCAACCCAGGCTATGGTTACGACCACCTAATAATATATAATATGTAAACAAAAACGCCTATATCATCAAGGGTATCTTCAGGCGGGCAAGCGTATTGCCAGCACAGGTCTTAGAAATCCACAAAAATAATACTTGCAGTCTTACCATAACATAGGTACTATTGCAATAAAAATAATTAAGCAAATTAGGTACTACCATTTCGTAATTAAACTATACGCCACCACAACATAACAACTACTTTAACGTTAAAATTTCATCTAGCATGTGTACCTACTATGTAAGTAAAACCACTAATATCTCACGTAAACAAACAGCGAGTGCAGCAAAATTATCTTCAGAATTTAGTTTGTATACATTTACGTATGCTGCGGTCGTTGAGAGAAGGCTGAAACAGGTCGCGTGCGGTCGACAGACGATAGCGGCGTGAAGCCGGCCATTCTGCTCTGAACAAAGGTTCTCTCCTGATCTAATCAACGCAACAATACACCTCGGATAACTCCACAATATAGCTGGAAAATAAACCGACAACCAGCCGTACCAACATATCTGATATTTTAAATTACACACAATATTACACGGCACAAATACAAACGGTTCCATTGTGTCTCGTCTCATCGGGTGTGCTCGACAGTTGGTTTAGATCAGGGGTCGGCAAGGCGCGGCTCGCGAGCCGCATGCGGCTCTTTGGGTGTAGACCTGCGGCTCTTTAGTTGCATACATAATTATCATAATAATCATTTTCAAGAACATTATCACCCTTTTATTTTCAAAAATACCACAAAAGTTTTACTAGTAGTTAAACAAGCAAACCCGCCTAATGGTGGTGTGCTGCGCTTGAAAGCGTTATATGGAGCACCATTTTCTTTCTAATAGGATTCTTCTGCGATGTCCGCAGCGGGCCATAGCCCAGAGAATATAATATCATAAGAGACGGCATGTCTAATTCTGACAGTCCGTCGCGGAACCGAGGCCGCAGTTCTGGCAGAAATCTACCGGCCCAATGCTTTGGTGCGTCAAAATGGCAAACAACCATCTTCGGAACAGAGTGAAAGCTGGCGTGTTAGAGCGCGCAATGATCTCATTCATAAATGGCGCACCAGGCTAGAGCTCGGCGGTAAGCATTGAGCTCGTCTCTGACATCTTATTTATTCTGAGGTCCTGGGTAGAAAAGCGGCACTGACATACCTACCACCTCACACAGCTCCTCACGGGGCACGGATATTTTAGTTTTAGCCTGAGGCAACGTACCCACTGCAAGGACGGCGCCGTGGATAAAGCGCTGCACACACTCGCTTTTTGTACGGAGTGGAGTGGCGAGCGTACCGCTCTAAGAGTCCTAAATTGGCCCGGTCGCGTCGCTGTCTATTATAGTTTACGCTATGTTAGAGAGTGAAGAAAATTGGTTCGGCTGTTGTTTTGACGTCAACGGCAATGAGAAAGGCGCTGCGGGTGCCAGAGCGGGGTGGCCTATCACTATCAGTATGCCAACCTCGCACGCGTGGCCGACGATGTAAGCTTTATGACAGCCGTGAGACTGACTAAGACAAACTCCTCGTTTTCAGGCGTCGCGGCATTGAAGTTTTGGTGGGTAATATTTAGACCCCCAGAATCGAGACTGTTGCAGGTAGCTGTTGTACGCTTGCCTTCCCTATGACCCAACAATAGTGACAAGAAAAACCATCCCAGGGTTTTAGTGGGAGAATTCCACATAATTACTTAGATTTTTTTTATTGTGGAAATTCTCCAAAACCACCCTGTGACTAAGCACCTGGTTAGTCACAGGGTGGTTTTGGAGAATTTCCACAATAAAAAAAATCTGAGTGATTATAGACAGATGCCTATGGCCGTAAGTCGTGGAGACGCCCTTCGAAGAATGTTCTCAGAGCTTCCGACAGACTTGGTTTGTCTCTATAGCAGGCTTTCCCCGCAGTCTAGTCTATCCCACTTCTTACGGGGGGGGGGGGGGGGGGGAATCGTGGGATCAAGAAAGATTTTGTGGCTCTTTAAAAATGTTGTTATTTAAAATCGTCATTTTTGGCTCTTCCGACTCAAAAGGTTGCCGACCCCTGGTTTAGATAACATGTAAACTCTAGAAAAACATTTCGCAAATAATTACACCAACGAACACGTCGACCATGCCTCGTTCAAATAAACAAAAGCAATCGGAAAAATATAGACGTATTTTATAACTACTGGAAAATTAAACCCAGCGAACGATGTTTATTTAAATTAGAGCAGATGGGTATTACGGACGAGCTGCAAGAGAACGGCTTACGATGATAGGGTAACGTCTTCAGAACACCAGTCGGTTACTGTGAAGAACAAGCCTTGTTGCATCCTACTGGCCGCAGCAGGATAGACAGACACATGTCGTGGTTTTACGTAGCGGAATATGACTGGCAAGCAGCCCTCAAACTCCGAAGTAAGGCCACCGAATAACTGCTACAATTAGTATGCTATTTGCGATATGGTTCTAGGTCTACTTTAAACTTAAAATGAGATTTCTGTGTTTATTAACCTAAAAAGGTAATTACAACTCTAAGGGGGAGAAAATTTCCCAGGTAGGTGATTTAAGCGATTCCGAAAAGGCTTACGGCTCGGTTAAGATAGATCTCGCGCGAAACCGGGGAGCACAACTTGTATGAATATAATTTTATGGTTACATTCATATGGGTATTACACCTGTTCGCATAAAAATTCTAGTGAGATAATATATTAAAGATCTAAGAATACTTGGATTACATTCAAATATCTACGCAAATGAAAACATTATCCGGTAAAGCCTCGATCCACGCGACGAGAGCGCTAGAAATGGCTTAAATTAAGGGAGTGCAAAGCATTATAGAGATGATGGGATACTGATGGCTTAATCGAAGACTCATCAAGTCCGACAATCGACCTGTTTACATTTTCTCCGTAATGTTTAAAAATGTTTGGTTTACAAACGATTTCTAACCGCAACGTACATACATTGGTAATTCAATATGATTTGTTATCTCTGAATGAACTCAAAGAAAAAAGTACTTTTTCTGTCTTATTTTCTTCATCTGAATGGGTTTAATATTTAACCCTTTGAACTATGCCTCTCAGGGTTCACACAGTACGTTAAGTACCTAAATCGTTGTATATTTCAGTTAAAAGGACGATTTATATTATGAATTCGCTTTCATACTGCACATAAAAGCTGATGTCTACTAATCTTGATGAAATAAAAAAGAACAGAGAAGTGAGAGTCGATCCACGCGCTACGTAGGGTTCCGCAGCTAGATACCTCTGTAAATTTTTCTCTAAGAAAATAAGATCTCTGAGTCGGTCGACTATGAGTATGTAAGTACCATAATATATGGCTCTTGAACTTGTACAACTATATTTATTGCTATCCTTGTTCCTCCTTTTAATTTAGTTGTTACTTTCTGGTTTTACCTACTATGCTACAAACATTTGGATGGTAGAGTGAAGAGGTCAGCTACACGTGCCTGTGACAAAATTGCAGAAACGCACTCCTTCAAAAAGATATTATCGTCAACCCAAAATTTAAGAATTGAGAACCTCCTCCTTTTTTGGAAGTCGGTTAAAACTGTCCATATTTTTCTTTTTCTCGTGTACCTGTTCCATGGACGTAGGGTATCTGTACGCTATGGAGTTGGCGAAAAAATTAACATCGCCTTTATATGTGTAGGAGAGGAAAACAGCTAAAAACATAATATTATTAATATTTTATCGGCGTGCTAGACGGCGGACAGAGGGATGGACGATTGCTGTGACGTTTAATTTTACGATTAAAGTTTTTCACTTACTAAGGAACCCTAAAGAGGGTTCTAATGTTCCAGAGCCATCATTGAATTGCTCCCGGAAATTACCTCAATAAGTTCCAGTCAATACTTCGGATAAAATGAAATAAAGCGAATAATGTGAACATTACATTGGAGATAAGCATTGACGAGTGAATGTATGACGATGTTTTTTAATGTGGAGCGAGCGCCATCTCATCTCGTAACAAAATGACGCCATGTTGTAAATGAGTTTTGTATAATGTTGTTGTATCGATAAAATATAGGTGCATTTACTCCGAAATACGATCAAATTTTATTGGTCGGCGGCGGCGTAGAAATAGCTACCTACCTATTAGATCACATTATTTCTAATTTATTGAAGTTCTGCTTCATGTTCTTTGCTAGTCAGTCCTTTATTTGAGCTTCGACTTCAAAAGATGTTCATTGTTCTCGCTCACGAAATACAACGCTATCCGCAGCGAGTTAGGTAAAGCGCATAGCTAACGAAAATCTGTGTTAGGTAAGGTGGTAGACCATTAAACTATTTCCTCAAACATAATATCGTCCCCAGCGGCTAAGTACTCACCGCTCACCAAGTGTGACAGCTTTCCGCTGAACTTAAGCGAATCCGCACTGTTTAGATTATGGGAAGACCGCTTTTCATGCCTGGACACCTGTGTTTTCTGTACCAATTGTCGTGTTAGGAACACTGTTCACATCTTTGGACTCCTCACAGACTGCACTGACCAATTCAGGTCACCGAGAGCCTAGGTTAAAATAACTTGGAAACGAGAAACGTTGCCTGTCCGGCAGAATTTTATGACCACATATTATTCCATTACCAAACCTACTTTTCAGCAAAAACACAATAACACATACCTACTCGTAATGGAATCAGGCGTTACATGGCGGAAATCGTGAAAAACAGAGAATTATAACCGTCTTGGCAAAATCAAGAGACAACATCGTTTAAACTCTTCCAAAGAATAAAAATATAGCGGAACTTGAGTTGCGCCTCCAATTCCACAAGAAATTCATGGTGGGTTCGCAGACTGGTCGAGCGGGGTTGGGTAGTATCCGGAGACAAACAGATAAAGACATTACAAAATCTTTTCTGGATCAGGATGAGAGCGATGCCTATAAGGTGCACGCGATGAAACTGGAGATGCAGAATGAATGGCTTACTCTGGGCGAATTTTGTATTCCCATGGCCTTGCAGTGGCGTACCTTATTGTACGACTGATCGCCGGCTTTGCTTAGATTCTACCTGAACGCGTTTCAGTTGACCCTCCCCGACCCAAGTAATCTGGTCAGGTGGGGGAAAGTCACAGATAAAACATGTAATGCATGTGGAGAAGCGATTGGAACTGCTAGGCACCTGCTGGTAGGTTGTAGGACGTTATTGGACCGGGGTCATTACTCACACCGACACGATAGGGTATTGGAAAACATACGTGAGGCTGTCAGTTTGGCGGTAGCGAGAGCGAAAAAGGGATAGACCACAAACAAAAGAAACGACATTGCGTTTGTATAGGAAGGCTGTTCAAAGAAAGTACCTCAAAAGCCATACTCAATTTTGATGGCTGCCGCCGATTGGACTATACTCTCAGACACGTATGAAAAACACTACAAAATCCCGGAGGATGTATGTGCCTCGTCATCCAGACCCGACATATTCCTGTTTTCGAGGATACACAGGCGTGCGGTGCTCGTGGAGCTGACGGTGCCGTGGGAGACCAACATACCGAAGGACCACGCCATGAAGACAAGTAAATACTTTGACTTGACCAATGAGTTAACCAAAAATGGCTATGTGGTTAAACTCTATGCCGTAGAAGTAGGAGCAAGGCGAATTCCAGCTAAATCCCTGTATAATTTATTTAAGGACCTTGGATTGCCAAGAGCTTCGGTAAGCTCTTTACTAAAACGAGTATCCAAAGCGGCATTGATAGGATCTTACCAAATCTGGTTGGGCAGGGGGGGGGGACATTGTTGACGGTGGAAGGTGATCGTTTATGCGCATAGTAAGGTGGCCACCCTAAACCTACTCAAATGGGTCGCAAGTCCCAGACGCCGTCGGGATGTTCCCCCCTGTGCCACGCTATGGACCCGGCGCCCGCACGGAGAATATTCCATGGCTAAGAATACGGTCTCTATGGTGAAAAATAATAAAGAAGGATCGAGTGTGTGGTGGGCTTCTCCTTCCCTTCCTCATCCGGAACCTAAGTCATGTCTCCCAATGGAGTTCAAAATACCTGGTCGTTTTCAATGCCAGAAAAAAAACAGACGTGTACCCTGCCCTCTCTTTGTAAAGTTAGGGTTCCACTAAAGCACAACCTGGAGATTCTCGGCATTGACATCCAGCGTGAGCGCAGTCATAAAAAAATTTTAACAAAAAAAAACCGACTTCAAACAAAAACTGAAAATTGAAAAATAAAATTAACTTAGCACAAAGTAATAGGTAGTATATTTAGTTTTATATCAGATATTATTGAATGTAATACTGAAATCGGCGCCAAGTAAAACTATAGGTTTAGGTAGATATTATTAATCTCTCATAGAAATATTGGCACCGACTTCAGTATTACAGTCAATAATATCTGATATAAAACTAAATATACTACCTATTACTTTGTGCTAAGTTAATTTTATTTTTCAATTTTCAGTTTTTGTTTGAAGTCGGTTTTTTTTTTGTTAAAAATTTTTTTTTTCATGATTTTCAGTGACGGGTAGACTGAAATTATATCAGTGTAGTGTAATGTTCTCCCCAATACAAATTAATCAAGCCCAAACACAAGATAACTGCTGTAAATCGTTAAGGAATGCCCTCGATTCGAGGGATTTCTTCGATTTCTCCAGGATCCCAGCATCCGATTCTGACTTCCTGTATATGGGACCACATGGGAAGCACCAGCTTTCAAACAAAAAAAGAATTTTCAAAATCGGTTAACTCCTTCTAGCGATTTGCCGGTAACAAACATAAAAAAAAAATAAAAAAATAAAAAAATACAGACGAATTGAGAACCTCCTCCTTTTTTGGAAGTCGGTTAAAAACTTTATAGAGACTTGCATTGGGATGGGAAACAAGGGAGTCCTAAATAAGGTGAGGCAGTGATTCACGCCACATCAGGGGTGTTTGCTGTACAAAACGTAGATTCGCTTGTGAGTCGAATACTGTTGACCTTTGGAATGACAAGATACTACAAAACACGCTTGACACTATGCTGAGACGTGCTATCCAAATTATTGATTGTACTAAGGTGACGAAAGCCCTCGAGCCGTAGATGCAGAGAAGAACCATAGCGATCTTGGCTACCTTCTACCGCATCTATCACCGCGAATGTTATGAAGAGCTCTTCAACCTGAACCCACCCTCTCTTTTTCGACCCCAAACAACGCGAGCCGGGCAGAGGAGCTCATACACAGTGGAGAGAATCTACGCCAGAACTAAGCGATTTAAAATATCGTTTGTCGCACTATAAAAACTTGGAAAGATCTGCCAGCGCACGTGTTTTCTTCCTCTTACAATCCTGGGTTCTTAAAGCGGATGGTGAAGAGGCACATCATTAGGCCTCCAACTTGAGGACCACTGTCAGAAGTCTTACGGACTGTAAGAGTGGTTCGCCATCGCTAGATGCACCGTGGCTTTCCATCAGGCTGGCGACGTCAATTTGGCGAGATATACAAAAAGAAATAACCATACAGATAAAAAGTTTTGCGCAATAGGTAGGATCTCTCAGAGTAAGATGAACATTATTTTACCTTTATCCTCCTAGACTTTATTAGAAGGCAGATCTAACTGACTTTGATGACATGACAACTATCATAGCACATTTTACATTGACAGTTACTGCGTTGGACAACAGGCCCAGTGATGGCTGTCAGCTCTAATTATGTCTTCCCGAACATCGCATGGATTTCGATAGGCTATTGTGTTGCGTAATACAATCCATCCTGTCCGTTCCGGTCTCGTAGACTAGAGTCGAGATGCCCAACGTCAAAAGCGGGTCGAGTGTGACTGACAAGCATACGAGATAATGCACTCACTGCCTTGCCTAAACAAAGCGACGGCGCCTGATTTAATCAACCATTCTATACGAAGATCCTATGTAAGCACCTTTTCGCTCGATGACAGATATAGTGAGTGGGACGTGACGGTAATTCCTAATATAAGCCTTGAGGTAATAAATTATGTATACGAGTAATAAATTGAACACGCTTTGAGCATCAGACATTAATTTCCACCGAGATTTTCGAATTATATTTCTACAACAAATATAACCTTGTCTACCACACAAGTAGTAGGTATTATAAAACGTAATAACAGGTCCCGTATGGTCCCGTCCATGCCTTTGGGTATGGAGCCATAAAAAATGATAATGTTGGATTTATAAAACGAAAAATCCCGTACAAAATAAAGACAAACAAAAATACCTACTACGTTACTATATTAGTGAAGGAAGGAACAATTTACAGACAACCATGCGATAACACGAAAATTCTGTGATCATAAGTAACATCGCGGGCGTCAGTTGGTGTCATAAGCATACCATCGTGTACAGTGTTTACGGCGTCGTTAGGAAGCGCAATTGAGACGTAATGTTATTTAGTTGGTAGCATCCACACCCGCGCCAACTAGAGCATTGCTTGCGACACATTTACTTAGTAGATACACAACGACACCCCCTACACAATAAACGTATTTTGTCACCTAATAAGCATTGAGGGGAAAACAGGCACGCCGATACAAGTTCACTGTTGATTGGAGCGATAACTTCATAAATTATGATAAACTAATGACCCAATGCCCGCTGGCACCGTATCGATGTAATATGAAAACGCCCAAAATTAAATTAATGTTGACTTTTTATAATTTGTGTAAATGAGTCAGTCTATGATAACAGGGCTATGTTTTACACACATGTTTTCGAGTTTCGATTTAAGTTATGACCGGATTCCTCACTTTGGAAGTTATAGGACCCTGTGCTGTTGTGATCACTGTCCTTCTTTGAAGTCTCGGATGTGTCCGCATCCGGATGAAGGTCATTTTACACCCAGATCGGCTGTGTAGACATCAAACTAGGACTTCTAAATTTACTTAGTCATAATGCGATGATGATATGAATGCATAGATGATATTGCTAGATCCAATAGTAGTAGCTAGGTAGGTAGATCTCAGTATACATACCCAAAACTCTGACCCTAGAACAGGGAAAAATTTGACATCAAGCTAAGCAGCCAAGGACTGGGTGTTTAATAAATAATCTCATTCTGCAGAATGCCTCTTACCGCTCTCGGGATGAATTCGGTTGCCACACGCATGTGGCAACAGGGCCATGTCGCTACACAAGGCCCTGTTGCCACACGGGAGAAGTAAGTTTACTCTTTAGCCAGTATCGACTGCTTCAAGCTGTGCCTGCATAGTGAACGTCAGACTTCTGCGTGCGTACATACACGAACCGCTCGAGCAGTTTAAACTGCTTCGTCGGTCAAGCAGTCGCCAGGCATAAACTGACTGCTCGAGCTGTCGACTGCTCTCGCGCAGTTACCTCCGCCCGCGCAATTTTCTATTTTTACGCCGCCGTCGTCGTCGTATGAGCAAAAGTAACAGAAGACAAGCTTCTTCCTCAAAATCCATGATGCTATTAACTTGAATTAAAATTGAAATTGCAAACTGCCCTAGCAGTTAAGCTAAAGTCATCAATGGCAGCTTCAAGCTGCTGAGTTTGACTGCAAGAGCGGTCCGTGTATGTTGATAACAGGGCAACTCCTCAAGCAGTCCCTGAATGGCCGGCCTTAAAATTCTAAAATACTTATTCTAAGAAGTTAATCCATTGATTCTTCTTTTAAGTCTGTCTGAGAAGACAGAAAAGTTTATGTACACTTTATTCTTGTGTTCTACACTGAAACAATTAGGTAAGTCACTTATTGTATTGTGTTCACATGCCTAGCACTCTTTTGAGATTTCTTTTTAAGTCTGTCAATTGAGGGGTTGGATCGCCTCAGGATTGTCATTCTCTGTTCGTGAGCTTCTGCAAAACTTATTTTAAGTGCTGTTAAAGTTTTCAAGGGGATTTGACTCTTGAAGTATGATCCTGCAACTCAGTGAATCTGGCTAAAGATTAGGACAGGTACGGAAAAAATAATTAATCTCTAAGACTACTAACTACAAAAACAAAAACCAGTTAATGAAAACTGGTTGACCATTATATGATAGCCTTGGTATTTCTGACCACCAATCCTCTCAGAAGAAAATTATTCTCCCAAAGTTTAACTTTAACAAATTGAATTTGCTCTGATATCAGCTGTTAGTAAAGTCTACTTTTATAAATCTAAATATATATACCTAACTCAAAGCTGACTGACTGACTGACACAGTGATCTATCAACGCACAGCCCAAACCACTGGATGGATCGGACTGAAATTTGGCATGCAGGTAGATGTAATGACATAGGCATCCGCTAAGAAAGGATTTTGATAAATCCTACCCCCAAGGGGATAAAATACGGGAAGCGGGAACGGGAACAAATTTTACGCGGGCGAAGCTGTGGGCATCAGCTAGTGTATACTAATATTATAAAGAGGAAAGATTTGATTAGTTGTTTGCATCGAAAGGACTCCGTAACTAATGAACTGATTTGAAAAATTCTTTCACTGTTGGGAAGCTACACTATTCCCAGTGAGCATAGGCTATATTTTATTCCCGTATTCCTTTCCTTTCTGTGGACCCAGTGTTCTGTAAACAATCACTGCAGTGAGCAGTTTTCTCTAAGGCCAGTCCTTGGATAGGTGACGAGTTCTTGAAATTTATTACCAAGTTTTTCCCTGATTCGGAAGGCATGTTAAGTTATAATGGTCCCTGTTGTCAGTAACATGACAGTAGTTAACCCAAGCTGAAGGTGTTATGGGTGGCTTGAAAATTGTCACTCTCAAGATAGTATTTGTCTGCCTCTGTGGCGCAGTCGGTAGTGATACCGCCTGCGGCACTGGAGGTCGTGGGTTCGATTCCCACCGGAGACAAATATTTGTGTGACCCATAAATGTTTGTCTCAAACAAACAATCGAATCCTTCCTGTATATACTCATGTCCCTCATTAGCTTTATTAAACTGCTGCTAAAAAATTTGAGGCATTTATAATTCTACGAAATTTGGTAGCGAGACCATAACAGACTTGGGAAGTAAGTCCTGAGTGAGTGTAAGGAGAGCTGCCCCAATCTACTTCTATTTCGCAAGTGCCGGCTCCACCAGATCGTAGTTGGTTGTTTGTTTTCCATCAAACACGACGAACCGTCAAACGCACCAGGCTTCTCGTGTTTACAATTGTGTTATTTAAGCGATAGATCGCATTAGAGTTGCATTTTATACGAACCAACATAAAGTAAACATAACTCGCCGTTGAACGATCTTGGAATTTTAGTAAGCGCAGTAGGTACTACTTATTTTAGTTTAGCCATATAAACGGTACAATCTAAATAGCTTCATTTAGCAAGGCCTTAACTTTAAATATTAGTTAGGAAAACAAACAAACGTTGTACATGAATCTAAAAGTTTTGTAAAGATAAAATGTTCGTACCTGTCAGTGCCTTACGAGAGATGATGGAATTTTCAAAAATAAACAATACACAGTCACACCACACACACTTGGCACTAGATTAGTCATCCGTACAATTATTGAACCTTGACGTACACTATCCAGAAGTTGTTATTTCTATTTATTTACATACATTTTCAAACACATTAAATGCAAGGGTCCTTGTTTTTTCCAAGCCATACAAACACACTACACTAACCAAACCACGCACGACATTTCGTTCAGACTTCAGTCAGACTAGTTTTTTTTTTAATTTATTTTAGGGCCTTTAGCCCCGCCGGGTCCCAGAAACGATAAATACTTGCACTTGATAAGTCCCGTGTGATTGGCAATCACAATTGATGGGAATGGGAGACTTGAGATTTGACGTCCACTGAAGGATTCGTAATGTGCGTACGCAATGAGCCCACCGATGTTCATGCCCTAGGACTAGGTAATGATTTTCAATCCAACACATAAAAACAACATTAGGATTATTAATCGAAGGTTTTAAGTTGAAATTTTCTCTTCTTACGTCTTAGTTATTATGGGCTCCCGAGTTCCCAACACGGGTCAATATATTGAGTAAAGTCTGATATTTATGAATGGAAAATGTCTCAGTGTGCGTGATTTCTTTGCATGTGTGTGTGCATCGACGTGTATGTACACATGAAATTGACGAGGCATGACAATTGCCAATTGATCGTGTCGGGACCCCTTTACTGTCGGTATCGGGTATATATATTAACTAACATTATAAATGCGAAAATTGTGAGTCTGGATGTTGGTTACTCTTTCACATGCTCTAACGGTTTTACAATTCTGTTGTAAATCTAGTAAAGGGATAGATTTTAGTCTAGAATAACACATAATAGGTTACTTTTTGTCACGGGAATAAGTTCCCATGGAGAAAACCACAGACTTACAATAAGTAGGAGAAAACAAGAATTCACGCAGGCGGAGCTGTGGGCGCCCGCTACGCTAGTATACCTTAAAGATAACGGCGTGTCTCACTTTTGAGTGGGGTCGCCTTTTAAGTGGGTACACTACATTAATACGAAAAACTTAATTCCGAAAGTCACAATCACGAATTTCATAATTCCGATTTTCATAAGTCCGAATGATTCGAAATCCCGAAAGTCAAAAATCCGATGTTTCATAAATCCTTTTTATTAAAAGTCATAATTTAAAAATTCCGAATGTTTACAATTCCGACTGTCAGAATGCCGAATTTCAAGAAACCGAACCGTTAAATTCCGAATCATTAAAAATCCGCCATATTATAAATACGAACTCCGATTATCAAAAATCCGAAATATCATAAATACGAAGCACCCGTTCCTGTTTTAACCCGAAAACTTATCATTAAAGACGATTATTTATGTTCCCGATTCCACCCGTTTTTTTTAAAGAATAGTTAAGTCTAACTACCGAAAATATTATTTCCAAGTGAGTGGAAGGCAAACGACAAAACAAAAAAAAATAACAACGAGGGCTAAGGCGGGAGCTCCGCTCCGCTTCGCTCCCGCTTTAGCCTTCTAACCTAACCTATCCGAGTCGGGGTACTCTGAGTCGGGGTGTTAACCATTCACTTATTATGGTTAAAACCTCGACTCGGATAGGTTAGGTTAGAAGGCTAAGGCGAAAGCGAATGGAGCGGAGCTCCGGCCTTAGCCATCGTGGTTATTATTTTTTTTGTTTTGTTGTTTGCCTTCCACTCACATGGAAATAATATCTTCGGTAGTTATACTTGACCGTACTTTATTAAAAAAACTTAAACAGTGAATTTTCGGATATTTGAAATTCTGAATAATGTTTTTCGGGAAAATAACAGTCCGGCCTTTTGATTATTCGTACTAATGAAATTAGGCAAAATAAAAATTCGTACTTATGACTTTCGGATAAATGAATATCGTCCTTTTGAATATTCGGAGCTTTGTTTCTTAGGAATTATAATCTTCGGAATTTTGAACATCGGAATATTGAAATTCGGAAAAACATATTTCGGAATTTTTGGGTGTTCCCCTTTTAAGTATTATTATTTAATTCGCTACGCTAGTATACCATATAGATAGCGGCGTGTCTCACTTTTGAGTGGGGTCGCTTTTTTAGTATTATTATTTAATTAGTAATATTTTTTTAATTAGTAGTAGGTATGTTATTTACATTAGACCTTTTGTTATTTTTTATTATGCCATTTATGGCACGGTTGAAATTAGCCTTTCTTGACCGTGGTACTACCAGCGGTACTACTGGTAGCACCACCGGTAAAAAAATTACTCGTGGTAGACTGGTAGGTACCTACTACTAAGTGGTCCCAGTAGTACCACTGGTAATTCAATTTTACTCGTGGTACTGTACTACTGTATCAAAAATAAATGAAGATCGGTAAAAACAAATGAATATCGGTAAAACAAATGAAGATCGGTAAAACAAATGAAGATCTGTAAAAACAAATGATGATAGGTGCAAGTGAAACTGATCTTTACTTGTCTTTACCGATCTTCACTTGTTTTTCCCGTTTGTCACTTGCTTTTTCCGATTTCACTAGTTTTTCCCGATCTTCACTTGTTTTTCCCAATCGTCACTTGTTTTCCCGATCTTCTCTTGTTTTTTCCCAATCTTCACCTGTTTTCCCGACCTTAATTTGTTTTCACCAATCTTCATTTGTTTTACCGATCTTCATTTGTTTTTGCCGACCTTCATTTATTTTTGATCGAGTAGTACCACGGGTAAAATTGAATTACCAATGTTACTACTGGGACCACTTAGTAGTACCACGGGTAGTTCTTTTACTGGTGGTACTACCAGTACTACCACTGGTAGTGCCACGGGCAAGAAAGGAAAAATTGATACATACAGTTTTTTTTTTCTATTTGATTAGGATTACTAAATCGAATACAGGTCGTATATTGGTTTGTCTCAGAGACATAAGTACGGTTAAGTACCTATAATAATATATAAGAGAAGCGTCTGTGCTTCCATTTCGACGTCAAAACTTACACTAAAGCTTTTGGCCTACATGCTTGGCTTCAACTGCGTGAAGTCAGATTCGACTGCAAACAACTGTATGAAGTTGAATAAAGCAACTGCATGCAGTCGCTGCGATGCAGTCCGTCTGATGGCACCCTTAGCGTGCAGTTAGTCAAGGAGCCGAACGCGCGTGTTGGTTGCGTCGTCAGTACGGTTTAAAACATGGATTTCACATGGATTTCCTCATTACCTACTTAGTATAGAAGTTAGAGGGGGGACACAAATATTCCACTTTGCGTAGTGTATCTTGCGCAAACTATTTACTTTAAAAAATTTAAAAAACCCCCGACTCACAAAAAAAGAACAATAAAAAAACCTGTAAAAAGTCAAAAAAATTACTATTATATTATGACCTATCTACCCTAAGTAATGAACCTTTATTATTATTATAGGTAGCTATATTATTTACGTATTCATATTTTTAACAAACAGTTGGTCTCGTCGGGGGGACCGCTCTATACCTAAATAGAGACAGACGCATGATTAGGTTATGATGGTTAGGTCTTAATATAATAGTATTTTTTTTACTTTTTACAGGTTTTTTTATTGTTCTTTTTTTGTGAGTCGGGGGTTTTTTAAATTTTTAATTATTTTTTTTATTTTATGCTTTTTATAGGGGTTTTTTAATATCAACATACGTATAGTCTATCAACAATTATTCAGAACTACTGCGAATTGCGCGGAGTGTGGTTACAGAATTAGAAATACATTCCACTCTTCATATTTTTCGAATGGCTAAACCGATTTTCTTAAAACTTGCGGTATCGTGATGCATAAGTTATGACCTTTCATTTGATACCCAACACGGGTATATTTGAACAAATTTAATTTTTCATCCCCACTTTCACCCCTTATATCTTTGCAATGGCTTATCCGATTTTTATAAAACATAGCTAAAAACACTCTCCCCTAACCCATCTTTCAAACAAAAGAAACAGAATCAAAATAGGTTCATCCGTTTGGGAGCTACGATGCCACAGACAGACTTACACACACACACACACACACACACACACACACAAAAATAAGTTTGTATACATATCAACACGGGACAGTTAATCGCTTTTATTTTGATTTTTGTTCTCGAAAATAGGTATTGTTGATCGAAGCTACCGACCCCCGTGTCGATAGCGCTTTAGACTTTGGATTTTAATACAGAGTATAAAGCGCTAGCGACACGGTCCAACTGGGTTTACTAATGTTTGCCATAATTTAAAATGCCATAATTTCATATGCCATACTGGTATTTGCCATAATTTCATTAGACATAACGCTTCAGTTGCCATAATCGTGAAATGACATAAAATTACTTTCACTAATTCCATTGGTAATAATCGATCAAGTGTCATAATAATTTAAAGCCATAAGTGTATTTGCCATAATTTTCGTTTTCAATAATGCCATTTTCCATAACTTCTATTCACCTTAATATAAATAAAGATAATTTATACGACACAGATAATTTATTCACAATTAAACCTAAAACTAAACCTCATATGGCGTCTACTAACTAAGCTCGACGGAGCCCCGCTTCGCGGGGCTCCTACTTTTGGGTGGTTTAAAAAAAAAGCTCCGCTTCGCTTCGCTCCCGCCTTAGTCTTCTAACCTAACCTATCCGAGTCGGATTGCACTGAGTCGGGGTGTTAACAATAATAATTAATTTCGACCTAACAATATTATGTATTATTTTCATAATTATATCAAATTTTAATTATGTCAGGAGTCGATTATGAGATGTGTTACTTATGGAAACTAATTATTATGATAAATGTTGTTATAGAAAGTGATTTTATGGCAAATAAAAGTTATGACTGTTGAGTTGTTAAGGCAAACGTTATTAGTATCTAAATATATATAACTCAAAGGTGACTGACTGACTGACATAGTGATCTATCAACGCACAGCCCAAACCACTGGACGGATCGGGCTGAAATTTGGCATGCTGGTAGATGTTATGACATAGCCATCCGCTAAGAAAGGATTTTGATAAATTTTACCCCCAATGGGATAAAATACGGGAAGCGGGAACGGGAACAAATTTTACGCGGGCGAAGCTGCGGGCTTTAGCTAGTAAATGATAATAGTGCAAATAAATATTATGATCGTGGATGATTATGGCAAACAATATTAGTGCAAATGAATTTATGAGAAACGAGAGAAGACCGTCCAACTGCACTTGTCATGCCTCGTCAATATTATGTGTAAATAGACGTCGATGCACACACGCATGCAAAGCAATCACGCACACTGAAGCAACTTACATTCATAAATATCAGACTTGACTCAATACAATTGACCGTGTCGCTAGCCCATTACTGCGATTTTGGTTGATTCCGGCCTCATGAGACAAATAAATAAATTAGGCCAATCAGTGAAGCTTAAAGACTTGCAACCAGTCCTAAGCAGCATTAAAAAAAAGGTGTTTTGACTGACTCTGTCACACGCTGTCACATATTCAGACTGTCAAATGCCAATCTGTCATGTAAACATGTCAAACATTTTCTAACCTCTACGATATTCATAATACAGAAATAAAGCAATAATTATTATGAATACAGCAATGATTAGACATTTTATTCGGAATACAGTATCCTTATGTGTGCGCTCGCAAAATGCCGTAAAAACTGCTCCAATTTTAGTCACCAAAAGCCATTTACATACCACAGCCCCAAGCTGTGATTTAATGGAATTCTTCGATATAAAAAAAAATTGGGCTGAAACGAATATCAGAGTTGGGAGAGCATGGAAATTAGACGAGTTGAGAATAAAGTCGAATACAGATCTACATAAATTGTGGTATGTACTCCTGAAGGAGCGTAATATGTTGTACACAATGGAGCATGAGTTTAACAACAAAATGAAATATTTTCCCAATCCTGAACGCATTGATAAAGTTCAAGAATCTATGAATAACATAGAAACTGTTATAAGAGAGCGCAATGTTGCCTATTACAAACTTGAAACAGGCGAAACCGGAGAAAGACCTGTGGAGGATGTGGTCAATATGTTTGGATTACCTGACAAATATAAAAAAACAGAATACTATCTACCAAAATTTATGAATACTCGTTGGGTTAGACCCTATTTAGAACATGGTCTCATTAACAGTCTTGCTGTTAAAAAGTTTTATAGACTTTATATGGAAAAGCAACGTAGTATTGACAGGAAAGCTCGAAACCGAGATTACAGTCATGTTCAGCAGTTATTGAAGCGTTTTCCAAACATGGATATGGATGTCTTGAAGGCTGAGTACCCAAATGTTGATATTGAAAAAGCTAAACGCACTAAGAAAGCTAGAGGGCATTATATGCCAAAGTATTAAAGGAATATGCAAAATAAAGTAGACATAGAATTTACTTGCTTTTTATTTTGTGAAGTTACAAAATGGTACCTTGGCTGCTAACATGCACACTGACAATTCTCGAGTTATGTTGGTAGCCAGAGCTGAAACTAGTTAGAGTTATTTCTTTACAGCAATTGACTCAATTGCTACTAAATGTGACATTCCAAATTTTGATAAGTCACATGATATACACCAGTGAGCCAGAGCTCATTATCATTCAACCATAAATTTAATTATCACGAAAATGTAAACAACATGCACAAAATCTAAATGTTGGTTTCATAATATGTAACCTGGTTACATATTATGAAACCAGCATTTAGATTTTGAGATAGGCAAGATAAATATTAGTCAAGTTATTGGAAACATTTTTTTATACAATAACTGAATAACAAAGTATAGTCTGTGTCCCTAACATTGGTTTAAAACAACATGATCATGGAATTGTGTCAATAAGATAAATCGTCTCTATGAAAGGCATGTGTATGCGTATCTATACTAATACTAGCTGACCCGCGCAACTTTGTTTGCGTGATAAATTTAGAACCGCTCGACTGATTTTGAGCAAACTTTACATAAACCATCTACTAAATAGTCTGAACAAAGCCTAAACATTTGGTTTAGATAGATGAGCCCATTCCTGAGTTATAAAATTACAACGAAAAGTGGCATCGATTTTTATATATATCGACTACTAGCGGACGTCACGCGGTTTCACCCGCGTAGTTCCCGTTACCTTGGGAATACGGGAATAAAATATAGCCTATGTTCACCACAGAGAGTGTAGCTTCCCAACAGTGAAAAACTTTTGAAATTGGTCCAGTAGTTTCAGAGCCTATTTGAAGCAAACAATCAAATCTTTCCAATCTAGATTAAAGAGGAAAATTTGTTTTTTTGTTTGTTTGTAACGAATAGGCTCCGGAACTACTAAGCTACACTCTTTGCGGTGAACATAGGCTGTATTTTATTCCCGTATTCCCAAGGTAACGGGAATTACGAGGGTGAAACTGCATGACGTCTGCTAGTACTTAACAACTGCCATTTTACTGGCGACTGGGACGGCAACAGCTTAACGTGTCTTCCGAAGCACGAAAACGCTCGAAATGTAACAAAGTGGTCACATGTATGGTCAACCATTTAAGGATAGGCCATAGTGGAAGTTGCTTACTGCAGTGATTGTTTACAGAAGACTGATTCCGCAGGACCAGGAGCGCTTCTATAACGAACAATGAAAAAGAAATGTAGAAAAAACTAGCCAATTGAGAGCCGCAGTCTCCTACAGAGGGCTTCATATCAAAATACAAAATAAACATTTGTTGTATGGGAGTCCCCTTTTTTATTTGATTTTAGTATTTGTTAGAGTGAGAAGAGAAATACATAATTTGTCAGAATTTGAACCCTCTAGCTATTACAGTTCCTGAGGTACAGCCTCATGACAGACAGCAGTCTTTGTAATAGGGTCCCATTTTTTTACCCTTTGGGTATAGAATACTTACTAAAAAGAGAATAAGCACCTACCTACTACTTGCAACATAAAACTTAAGTAGTAAGTAAGTTTCTTGATGTTATATTTTTTTACTAAGAATAAAAGCAGTGACAATATTATTATTACACATAGTCCGTTAATCCACCCATGAAAATCCACCCCTTGGGTGGATTTCCGGAATTATATATTATTAATCAAAATAGTCCGATAATCCACCCACGAAAATCCACCCAAGGGGTGGATTTCCGGAATTATATATTGTTAATCCAATTAGTCCGTTAATCCACACATGAAATGGGTGGATTTCGAAGATGGACAAAACACATGGAGATCAACAAAACAGATAAATCGAAAAAAAAAAACAAATGAAGATCGTCAAAACAAATGACGGTTGGATAAACAAATGACGATCGAGAAAATAAATGAAGATCGGCAAAACAAATGAAGATCGTCAAAACAAATGACGGTCGAATAAACAAATGACGATCGAAAAAACAAATGAAGATCGACAAAACAAATGAAGATCGTCAAAACAAATGACGGTCGAATAAACAAATGACGATCGAAAAAACAAATGAAGATCGACAAAACAAATGATGGTCGGATAAACAAATGAAGATTGACAAAACAAATGAAGATCGACAAAACAAATGACAGTCGAATAAACAAATGAAGATCGATAAAATAAATGACTGTCGAATAAACAAATGACGATCAAAAAACAAATGAAGATCGACAAAACAAATGATGGTCGGATAAACAGATGACGATCGAAAAACAAATGTTAGATCATCAAAATAAATGAAGATCGAAAAACAAATGAAACCGATAAAAAATATGCAACTTAATAAAACAAAAGACCTAAGTATGAGCTTTGAGTTTTGGGTTTTGAGTTCTGAGTTCTGACTTTTGAGCTTTCAGTCTTGTTGATTTTTGAGGGTCAAAAATTACTTGCAGCCATTTTTTGTAATCTAGATCGTCTCATCTCATAATGTCCTTTTCTCGAAATGTCCTTTCTCATAATGTCCTTTTCTCGAAATGTCCATTCTCATAATGTCCTTTCGCAGATTGTCCTTTTCTCGAAATGTCCATTTCTCGAAATGATCTTTTCTCAAAATGTCCTTTTCTCGAAATGTTCTTTTCTTAAAATGTCCTTTTCTCGAAATGTTCTTTTCTCAAAATGTCCTAGATGCGTGTGCCATTCAAAAAAATAGGTGCAAGCAAATCTCGACCTTAATGACACTTCTCTAAAAATGTTCTTTTAGGCGTTAAAAGACATCACTGATATGACTATGTAAAAAATAAATAAATATTATGCATGTTCATAAGATCGAGAATTGCTGGCACCTATTTTATTCAATGGCAAACGCAGCTAGATTATTTGCCGATCTTCATTTGTTTTCCGATCGTCATTTGTTTATTTGACCGTCATTTGTTTTGACGATCTTCATTTGTTTTGCCGATCTTCATTGGTTTTTTCGATCGTCATTTGTTTATTCGACCGTCATTTGTTTTGACGATCTTCATTTGTTTTGCCGATCTTCATTGGTTTTTTCGATCGTCATTTGTTTATTCGACCGTCATTTGTTTTGACGATCTTCATTTGTTTTGCCGATCTTCATTTGTTTTCTCAATCTTCATTTGTTTTTTTTTTTGATCTTTTTTATTTATCATGAATAGATCCGGAAATCCACCCCTTGGGTGGAATTCCGGACATACCATAACATGTAATTCCGGTTATCCACCCCATTGGGTGGATTTTTTGGGGTGGATTAACGGAATAATCCATAATGTGTGTCCTGGCCTTATCACAATTATCATTTAAATAAACTGCTAGGAAAGTTGGTTGAAAAGAAAATATTAGTAGGCAGTGGTAGTACCTATGATTAGTAGTTAGATCTTATAGTAACTTTCTTAGTAAATATACAAGTTTGTACTATTTGGTGTGAGAAAACAAGGGTTCTTATGGACTAGATGACGTCAGGGCTATCTATTATCACATTTATCACTATGGTTTATTCTTAGCATTATACTAGCTGATTCTTGCGGCATTGTATGCATCAAGTATCTGCTCAGGAAAGCTTATAAAATAAGTACCGCCGCCGGTTACCCGGCAACCGGTACGTGTGAAAAGGCACTTATACTGTATTTATTTGGCCGTGAGACAAAACATAAACAAAGAAAACAGTCGTTGTCGAACTTTTTAGCTGTGTGGGGCGAAAAATGTATTGTGTTTAATAGATTAAAATGTGAATATAAAATAGGACTAAGTAAGCATCTTAGACATGCCATTTTTAGTTTTAGCTTAGTATGAAAAGTAATAAATGTTGTTTACATTTTGTCTCATGCCCAAGTAAATTCAGAGCATGGGATCTTGTATCCTTATCCTGTCATTCTCATCCCACATCTCATAACAAGGTCTGCAGCCCTAGTACCTACTGACAAATTTGTTTTTTGACTGCATCTGTAATCTTAAAGGTGGGTCTACGCTAGACGAGCCGAGCACGAGCGGAGCACGAGCCGAGTCGCTCTGCTCGCGATGACAAGTGTTGCTCGAGGCTCGTACGTCAGTCCACACTATACGAATTTTGGCTCGGCTCGTGCTCCGCTCGTGCTTGGCTCGTCTAGCGTAGACCCTCCTTAACGAATTGACTATTTTTTTTATGTGGAAATCACCAAGGATTTTGTCCCTACCTAGTTGTCTATAGAGAAAATAATAAAAAAAAACATACATCTAGCTGTTCTACAGTGATGTGATGAGGTAATAGAGTCTTACATTAATTTCTAAATATTGTCATTTGTGTTCTATCCTTCATACCTATCTTTTTTATATATACCACTAAGGTGGCAGACAAGCATACGGCCCTCCAGAAGGACTGGCGGTCACCGCAGCCTATGAACGTTTGCAACACCAGAGGCGCCACACTCGCGCTGCCGACCCTGTAAAAATCTTCTATCGTGCAATTTTTGGTTTTTTTTAGAACTCTTTACTGCATAGATTTTTTGATGCCTTCCTTTATAGGGTGCATCTGGCACTCCAATTATGGATAGGTATTCAAATTAAACACACGCATTTCCATATAGCTGCATTGAGTTGGGGTCTCCACCCATTTAGAAATGCTATAGCACAAAATAATGGAATGGCAAAAATTCCATCTATCATAGGTTGTAGTCACCTATTTATCTGTCAATCAAATCTATACAGGTACAATTTTCATTTAACTATATCCCTGTAAACATTGATACAGAAAAAATAGAAAGCATACAAAATATTAGAAAAATATTCCATTAATGTTCGCAAACACATTCAACATTTCCGGTAGCTCTTCTCTACTTTTCAAATCACTGAACAAATTTTCCAATTCTTTGATAGACTTCCAAATATATCTGTATTTTTTTATCAAAGACTCTGTCACAGAATAATTATTATGAGCTGACAATATGCTTTCAGATTCTATAATTTGTTCGTTGAGACTGTTCCACGTTTCTTGAACTGAATGTACATCATATGCTTCTAAAAACGCATCCAACGTTACATATAAACAATGAACTACATGATTCAGATCAACTTTGTCCGTACATTTCTCAATTTTCGGTTCCATTTTCGGATAATCCCTATTTTCTTCATCTTCTGCTATGGGTGGCGTTTTACATTTCTTCAGTAGATAATTAATTTTGTTCTTTACGTTTTTTGGTGGGGTAAACAAT
Organism: Miltochrista miniata; assembly: GCA_933228765.1. Classification (NCBI taxonomy): domain Eukaryota; kingdom Metazoa; phylum Arthropoda; class Insecta; order Lepidoptera; family Erebidae; genus Miltochrista; species Miltochrista miniata. The sequence continues at coordinate 28,701,158 of OW121752.1, read as the reverse complement.
TTATTTGACAACTGGATCTCATTATTATCAGGTGGGTAAGATTTCCATTGGCTCTCACTAAGGAAGTTCATTAAAATTTTTAATATGCAAGACTCATTAGTCGATAGTACTTTATTTATATGTAATATTCCAATAAGATGTCTCATAAACGTCGGTTGTATCCTCTCTAGTATTCTGATTATAGAATAATGTGGCAGACCTGAAAATTTAAAGTCAAAATAAAGAATGAGAAAATAATTTTCTCATATAAAACCAATACATACGGGATAAGATGGCACCCGCATTAAATGGGAACTTGTGCGGACATAAACAAGAAAGCCGTGACATCGTTTTCACCAGACTGCCCCTCTCTAACACGTTTATAGTGAAAGTTCAATCCGATTGACGTTGTCATTTTTGTTTTATTTCAAACTTTGAACAGATGATCCACGTGACATAAAGTCATCTCGGTGTAGCAAGGTGCGTATGACAGTTGTCGATCGCGTTTCGTTTCACTCTTGAAAGTTGCCGCGAATTACAATTATGAACTTAGTATTTCAGCAACATCACATTCATAATATATTAAATCGTTAATCACTGTTGTATATAAAATTAAACTCAACCAGAATATTCTAGTCTACAAATAAAATGAATTTGGAAGAAAAATTTAACAAATTGTTGAGTATAACGTAACACCAAAGATGTCTTTAGTGATGGGATTATTATACATCTACGATGAATACTCGATATTTTGATAAAACAAAACGTATATTGTCCGTAGTTCCAACTTTTATTATAAAATAGTAGTTTTCGATACAAGTGTGGGATTTCTGTTATTACAACGAGTTACGACAGGTGTTGACCCGAGCCGAAGGCGAGGGTAGACAGTCGGAACGAGTTTAAATAACAGTCCCACACGTTGTATTGAACAACTATTTTTAATACAGTTGCGAAAAAATTAAGCAATTTTATAAAATGGCGCCAACCGTATAAGAAAATATATCTTTCTAAGCAGAGACTATGGCAGTGCACTTCATACAGCCAACTTTTTTTATATTTATAAATTTAATTTGGCCGATACTAATATTAATTTATGCTTAAATTTCAGTTAAAATTACTTTTAATTTGATATTGAAACAAGTAAGTATCTTTTTTTTAGAAATATTTGCATGAATCACAGACATTATTTTGACAATTGGGAAAGAAAACGCACGAGTGCGGGAATGGTAAAGAAAAAGCACGGGTGCGTAATAGCCCACATCCCGAACGCTAAACGTCCCTGTAATACGCCACTTTTTGAGCAACTGTATTAAAAAGTATATTATTGAGTTATTATTGTTAATATTTTTCCTCTTCTCGGTTACCTGCTTTTTTTTCTTGCGAAGTTACCCGGTCTTTTGATAGGCTGTACCTTATGAACGGTGATAGCTAGAGAGATGAAATTTTCACAGATTATGTGTTTTTGTTACCGCTATAATAACAAATACTTAAAACAAAAAAAATATAATATTTAAGGGGGCTCCCATACAACAAAAGTATTTTTTGTCGTTTTACGGTACGGAGACCTCTGCTCACTTGGCCGGTTTTTTAAGCTGTTTAGTTAATTCAAAAATTAATATAGCAATAATTTTCATAACAATAACAAACAAAACGTTTATCGTAGGATTCTAAACATGAATTGCATATCGACACATCCCTAGTAATGTGGTACTGATAGATATCAACGTCATACTGCCAACTGTCATACGCACCTTGTTACAGCGAGGCGACTATAGTGACGTAATTTAATGCAACAGAGTCACAGACTACAGACACAAGTCTCGCCATAAGCCCCTCTGCAATCTAATATATAGAGAGGGGCTAAAAGTAGCTTATGTGTTATTTTAAACCTTTCAATCCTCGTACCAAATTTCAGCCAGATCCATTCAGTTGTTAGAGCGTTAAAATTATCCATCTTAAAAACTTTCTGTTTTAGGATATTCGCGAAGCCCGGTATCCATGAATGAATTCGCTTAACTAGCAACAGTAAACTGCATCCAGTTTTCTTCTCACTGTACAACAGTTTTCTGGCGCGCTCATCAATGAGCCACGAATATGTTCGGGATTTGAACCAACATCACCGTGTGGAGCTCCTGTTGACTACTAGATGAGGTCCATGCGATTTGGCTCATAAAAGTTTGAGAAGTAACTTTCTAAAAAAAAAGTACCGGTAGATGGCGCCTACGTCGCACCTAGACCCCATAGTCCCCCCCTCCCAAGTTCGCATAAGGTGGAAAATTTGGTTGGTTCCGAGTAGGTTTCGGTGGCTAGTGGTTAAGCATCTTGCACGGAATGCGAGAAAATTCAGGTTCGAATCCTGCTCGAAACCAATTCTTTTTCCATATTTAAAATTTATGAAAAGTTTGAGAAGTCAGATGCATTTAAATAATAAATAAAATAAATATTTCTGGACATTCTCTCACAACGTCATCTAGCCCAAATTAAGCTAATTTGAGCTTGTGCTATGGGATCTAGACAACTGATAGACATACTTATATATTTCTAAATACATACATATTATACATAGAAAACACCCAAACTCCGAAACAAAGAATTGTGGTTCACACAAAGATTTGATTCGACCCGGGAATCGAACTCGGGACTTCAGTGCGGCAGTCGTATACACTACCACTCCGCCAACGAGGCAGTCAGACAGATGCATTTAAAGACACTCGACGTTCTAAGTGAATTTTGGACCCACTGTGAATCCCTACGATTATTATAAATGCGAAAGGAACTCTGTCTGTCTGTTACGTTTTAACGCCTAAACCGCTGAACCGATTTTGATGTTTGGTCTAGAGTTAGTTTGAGTCAAAGGGCGCAAAGGGAGGGTAATGATTTTACGCGATAACGACTTCTACGCGGACGAAGCCGCGGTGAACAGCTAGTAGAACATACATAAAATAATACCTGCTATAATAGCATAGAAGTCCTTAGCAAACACAGAACAGTATTTAGAGGTGTTTGGGTAGTCCATGTTGGAATTTTGTTCACAGATGTAAAATGTCTGTATCATTGTATTCAACCAGATCTGAAAAAAAAAATGTTTACATGCATATAGTTCACACTTTAATCCCGGCAGGCAGATGCATAGTGTACCCACATTTCACTAAACCTAATACGTAATACTATCTATTACGTAACCGAAAATTATTATAAAGACTCAACACCTGGTGAGCCTATTGCCCTGTTGAAAAGGATAGGCGCAGGTTGTAACTACCCACTGTTGAAAATTTTTAAGCCCCCCACAAGGACTTCAACTAAGCTTAACGTGACTTTCGAAGCACGAAAACGCTCGGAAATGAAATGTCACAAAGTGGTCATGTGGTGGTCACGCATTCAAGGACCAGATTCGGAGATAACATAGATACCATTATAAAAATCGTCGTGTATTTGAGAATTTTTTATTTGTAATTTCATTAATTTGTATTACTTACTGCCATTATCTTGACTCTGTAGTCGGGATACTGAAGATGGATCATATGCGCAAATATCCTAAGCATTTGCCGACAGTTGTTAGTGACAGCTCCAGTGTAAAGTGCGTTTTCTGACCACAACACGTAAGCCATTAGCGGTTTGTGGGACCTCATTATGTGACGTCCTAGGTCGTTTGTATACCTGGAAAAGATGAAAGGTAAGGAAGTGTAGTAAAGTAACTTATTCATAGTAAATAGATACTTCTGTAAATACCTATAACAAATTATAATTTGGAAACCCAATGAATAAAACATGTACCTAGGTAGGTACATGTTTTATTCATTGGGTTTCCGAGGGTTTCAGAGGGGCTATTTGCTACCTCTGTGGCGCAGTCGGTAGCGGTGGTGATTCCGCCTGCGGCGCTGGAGGTCGTGGGTTCGATTCCCACCGAAGACAAATATTTGGGTGACCCATAAATGTTTGTCTCAAGAGTCTGGGTGTTTCTATGTATAAAATGTACGTATTTAAAAAGTATACAAGTATTTATATGTATAGTGGCCTTCGGAAAATGCTTAGCAAATCTCGGCCACCCGCGTGTTTAAAACTACTGATTAAAACTGCAAGTAGTCACCGCAATACGCTTCCGATAAACGCAATTCTGTGGTTTCACAAATATAAAATGGTACCTACGAGTCCAAGTAGTTAAGTTTATGTAAAATTTAAAGGTGCATTTTAAAGCTAGTAATTTTTCACGGAGGAGCCTGGCATCACAGGGTTGACATATTTGCCGCCTTCATTTGCACTAGGAGCGCAAGATGCGGCAGTATTGTCCCCTCTAAGGCTAATTCTGCCACCTCCCCTATTTCAATTCCTTTGAGGTGAATAATAAGAAGAGGGTTTTCATAAAAATGCTGTGAATAGATATGTGTACAACTTACCTTGAATGCCATATAGCCAAATCAAATTGTAACAATTCTATAATAGTTTCTAAAACAGTAAACAGTCTGTCTATCCTATCTGGCCTGTTGAGTAATTCAAAAATTTCAAATTTCTCCTTCTGCCAATGTAAACCCTTGACACTCCATTTCATTTCTTCAGGAATTTTCTCATCTTTGTCAATTAGAGGACCATCTTGGCTTTCAAAACCAAGTTCATATTCTAACCTGTTCATGCAATACTTAACTATCCCTTTATTACATTCAAATTGAGTTCTGTTTGTAAATGTGTTCTCTTTTAAAAGCATGGGAGATGTGAGAAATCTATTATAGCAACTTCTTAAACTCTTCACCAGGCATGGAGGATGAGTACTAAAATTTTGCATTAATATTTGCTGGCATTTATCGACAATATGCTGCACAGAGTATTCAGAGGATTCATCTTCATGAGCATTCTGGAACAAAAATAAAACAACATGCATGTATTTTTCTTTGCACTGAACAAGCAAGATTTGGTCTAATCCATATAAAATGGTAAAGTGTGTCCTATTCCTTTCTCATCCTAAGGAACCAACAATTGTATACAATTTATTCAATAAATTGTATACGATATGTTGCTTCCTTCTATACAGTAGATTTTTTTTGTAATATATTTTATAGTTTTATATATGAAGAGCACCTTAGATTTTCATTTGAGAAATACATCTGATTCCCATGGGCAATACGCAACATAATAAGCAATATTTTTGCGCTAAAAAAAATTGAAAACATATACTAGGTAGGTATATGTTTTCAAATATGCATATCTTTTCTAAGAGATTGTTCCATTTGGAAATTTTCATTTAATAATAGCAAACTTTAAGGAAGCTGTTCCTTACATGAGAAAATATTAAGTAAGCAGAAACCTTTTCATTATTTTTTACCTAGTATATCATTAAAATTAATGCAAATATGGGTTACATAGTTGTTAAAGGCAGTAAGTTCAATTTTACCATAAATGAAATACTAACTAACCATAAATTAAATAAAAACTAGCGAGTATAAGCTAGTTTACTTCTAGAAGTGTACAAGCAAGAAGCTAGTATACTCCTAGAAGTATACTAGCTTCTTGTAATTATACTTCTAGAAGCAAATGACATTATATTTACCAACATAATTTCCACAACTTCTTTGAGTACATCTGTAGACAAGTACTGTGTTGCGTTAATGGACATATGGCACACTTCTAGTGCATCATACCACATATTATTCTTGATTTCTGTGTTGAATGATTCATCTGCATATGATGGCATCTGTGTAATATTTTCCTAAAAGCAATGAATATATTAAAAAGGAAATATTTAAGAAAATTGCAAGTTATGATATAACTTAACAAGAAAATTCTATTTATAAACATAACTATATTAAAATTGTTGTGAGTGCTGGGGTATCCTTCCGATAGTTTTCCGGGGGCTCCCAACCGTAGGCTGTTAGGTAGGATATGTGTGGTTTATAGTCGGTAGGAGTCCACAATAGCATCCATGAATATTCCTCACATTGGAAAAAGAAATGTTTATCAAACAACAGGTGTAGAATAGGTTATTTATTTATATTCAAAAGGCTGAAGTTGTTAATAGTATTTTTAAATTATGAAACTCGACTGATAAGCAACCATTATGAAGGCACAAGCTTTATATCTACTGAAAATGTTAAGAAATTGCATTTAGCAAATAGGTCACTCCCACTCTAGTACTTATGTAAAATAAAGTATTTATTTCTATTCAATTATGTCAACGATTCTGATAGGATTTCCTAAAAATTAACCCTGTTTATTAATGGTCTACATTCAAAATTAAATTACTTACAGAATTCTTATCATGATGTTTGCATATAAGTTTCATGCATGAAGGTAGATAAACTAACAGAAGCCGTGCACGGTGATCAAAATAATCTCTGTACGACACTAATTCACAAGCCTTGATAAAGTTCTTTCTTTTTCTAGCTTTGATTTCATCTTCTTCACTAACAACTACTTTCATACGCTTTCGCGGCGAATCTGGTGCCTTACTTGAACGTTTACTGGATTCTGCGCTAATATCAAGTTTAGCTTTCTTCTTTTTTGGACTCATTTCTGTATTAAAAAGTTAAAACGATAACGAACAGCTATGCAGTATTCACTTTCAGCTTGATTGGCAAAGTTTTTATTATTTCGAATTTGATTTGACTGTTTGACACATAAACATAACTTGCTTGACTTGACATTGACATGCAAGCAGGCATGAATCAGTGTTACCAACTCCGGAAAATATTTATCTCTAAATTGAGTTGAAACCCCCCCTAAAATTTTATGATTTCTAAGAAATCCCCCTTGGAAAATTGCTGTTTTGTTTCTTAAATTTTGCATACATTTTTTACTCTCTTATTTTAACGTTTTTCACAAGTAAAAAACAACCCCTCCCTGGTTCATGGGAGGGTTCCCATCAGCGCACCCCCTCGCCGACTGCTCTGTACTCTGTACGTCTCTGTATCTTCTCGATGTAGTAAGTTATCGTCGTCGACAGATTGTCGGACCAATATCGGGTGACGACACAAAGCGAGGTGAAATATTATCGCGGGTGAATAGACGCCTTATTAATAAAAGATAATGAAACTACTTCAGACACTATCGTTGTCGTCTGAGCTGACGATATAATGAGCACTTATCATGTCGGGGTCGTTATTGTGTAATGTGAAGACGCCTAATGCTGAGTTGCAGTGACTAATCCTCTGAATTAAACCTAAACTGGTTTGCAAGGTGCAAACCAGTTTAGGGCGCGGCGACATGAAACACCGCGGTGGTTTAGTGGGTAGGATTCTCCCTCTAGGGGGTTCGGAAGTCCAACACATAGTCTCAGCTGCCCTCGCAGCACGGATGATAGTGCCTAAAAGCATTCCCCACCGGTCCCCACGTAATTAAAAAGAAAGAAAAACAATTTCCCGTAATCATACGCAATAACCACCAATCATTATACAATCGTTGTTAAAAAGGTTCCATCATAAGTGTATGTTTGCGAGTAAGTTCATAAATAATTACGGTTACGATCAACACTATGGCAACGTTGTTTTTTTATTTAGCGCTGCGTTTTAAGCAACGAGTTACCATACTAGATGTTGTTAAGCCGCCATCCAGGTTAACTTAACAGGGCTTCCCAAACTTATTTGTACTGCGACACCCATGGGACTTGGCTATTTTATTACTACGCCGCTCGACACCCCCCCCCCCCCCCTCGTTGACAATAATACTTACTGATTTTTTAAGAGTAAATCCATTTCGAAATTTCTCCTTTTTCGCCTGAAAAGAGCTCTACTTTGTTTAAACTGTTTGTCCTTGCCGTATGGTTTGTGAATCACACATATTGCTCCAACTATCGGGAAAATAACTTTTTATCATCGCTCACCCGATTCGCTCTTATCAACTCGCGACGACATAGGGCGTCGCGACGCACAGTTTGGGAACCTCGGGGCTAACAGACAGATAACTATTTTAATTAGGCTAAATTGGGTTACCAAGTTCCAATACTTCCTATATACCTTATGTAAGAAAATTCATAAATCTTACCATTTTGAGCCCCCAAAAAAATGCTATATCCACTAATTTTCCCCTAATTTTAAAGGGAAAACCCCTAAGTTGGGAACCCACGAATGTCTGTCTGCAAGTGTCACGTTTTGACAGTGTCAATGTTATTTTTTTAGTTTAATTTATACTGGCGTTAGTTACTTAGACCACTATGCCAAATCTTGTTTCCATATCTTCAATTCAAATTCCACGTTCTCTAAGTCCCAGTTACAGTTAAGTCCAGTCTAAGTCAGGCAGTCATGCTGAAATGACTGTTACAACACAATGAAAAGTGGTGGATAAATTTCTGGAGACATCTATGGAGATTTTGTCGAGAAACAAAAATGTCAGCGATTCACTGCATTTTAACACTTTCCAACATTTGTACACGTTGTCGAACTTTTATGTTTAAGAATCCACCGTTGATACTTACAATACAAAACACTCAAAATTTGAAATCCTCTTCTCTCCATTTCCCGCCAAAAAGCCGTGACGTTGACGTTCTTATAGAATAGGTAGGTTCACTGGGTACACTACATAAATACGAAAAACGTGTGCTTCAAGCTGTAATCCTCACCTTTGAAATCTCTATGAAAACTAATTTTGACAACGCCAAAAAATAGTCGTGAAATAGTCGTAAATAGTCGTACATGTAAAAAAAATAGTCGTATTATAGTTTCGGCGTTATAGCTATAGGTTAGTGAGGATTATGGCTTGAACGTCAAGCTGTAATCCTCACCTCTGGTGCAAGCAAACGGTTAATGCTATCGAATTGGTTTAGGTTCCAAAAAATAGTCGTAAAATAGTCGTAAAGACCTGCCAAATCTCAGAAATAGTCCATAAGCGGTTTCCGAGATGTGAAGGTACCCTGGTGAGGATTATGGCTTGAACGTCAAGCTGTAATCCTCACCTCTGGTGCAAGCAAACGGTTAATGCTATCGAATTGGTTTAGGTTCCAAAAAATAGTCGTAAAATAGTCGTAAAGACCTGCCAAATCTCAGAAATAGTCCATAAGCGGTTTCCGAGATGTGAAGGTACCCTGGTGAGGATTATGGCTTGAACCTTTGAAAACTTCAAATTTCTCCGGAACGCCTGCGAGTTTCGGTTCAAAGTTTGTGCCAAAAAATAGTCGTGAAATAGTCGTAAGAAGCTATAATAAATTTGAGTTGATTTAATGTGAAAATAAAAACTTTTTATTTTCCCTACATTCCCATTGATGTACAGTCGTGTACAAAATTTGTAACTTCCAATGATACTAGAGGAAGTCACGCGGTTTTATCCGCGTAGTTCCCGTTCCCATGGGAATGCGGGAATAAAATAAAGCCTATGTTTACCGGGAAGAGTGTAGCTTCCCAACAGTGAAAGAATTTTTCAAATCGGTGAAGTAGTTTCGGAGCCTATTCGTGCAAACAAACAAACAATCAAATCTTCTCTAGTTATAATATTGGTACAGCATTAGGTGATTGGGAAATATTCCGCTTAATATAATAATATTTCTTTAAATGAGACGTTTTCCATACCAGCAGTTATAATTAAACAAAAAACAAACATTTATGATTTGTATCCTCATTTATTACAACCGAAAGCTTGCAAATACGTACATTTGTTTAAATCTCTCTGTATGTTTCTAACACAGCAATTGGTTTTAATTACAATTGTCATAGTCAGTTCAATATCTGTTGGCGTTTCTAGAAAAGTTCTAGATGGCGCTGGTAGGTTGAGTCACAAATTTATAAATAGCTACTACGTAACAGATACATCGCTCCCATACAAAAGCGAAGATACCTATGCTATATTAGCCTACAAAATTTTAATAATAATACCTGCTGCTCAGAATGAGAAGCAGGTATTATTAGCTGCTCAGAAAAATTCTTTCACTGTTGGGAAGCTACACTCTTCCTGGTAAACATAGGCTTTATTTTATTCCCGCATTCCCATGGGAACGGGAACTACGCGGATAAAACCGCGTGACTTCCTCTAGTATCATTGGAAGTTACAAATTTTGTACACGACTGTACATCAATGGGAATGTAGGGAAAATAAAAAGTTTTTATTTTCACATTAAATCAACTCAAATTTATTATAGCTTCTTACGACTATTTCACGACTATTTTTTGGCACAAACTTTGAACCGAAACTCGCCGGCGGCGTTCCGGAGAAATTTGAAGTTTTCAAAGGTTCAAGCCATAATCCTCACCAGGGTACCTTCACATCTCGGAAACCGCTTATGGACTATTTCTGAGATTTGGCAGGTCTTTACGACTATTTTACGACTATTTTTTGGAACCTAAACCAATTCGATAGCATTAACCGTTTGCTTGCACCAGAGGTGAGGATTACAGCTTGACGTTCAAGCCATAATCCGCACTAACCTATAGCTATAACGCCGAAACTTTAATACTACTATTTTTTTTACATGTACGACTATTTACGACTATTTCACGACTATTTTTTGGCGTTGTCAAAATTCGTTTTCATTGAGATTTCAAAGGTGAGGATTACAGCTTGAAGCACACCGAAAAACTTAATTCCGAAAGTCGCAATCACGAATTTCAAAATTCCGAATTTTTTAATTCCGAAAGATTCGAAATTCCGAAAGAATCGATGAAGAAGAGATCCGATGGTTCTTAAATCCTATTTACCAAAAGCTTGAATTTCAACATTCCGAATGTTTATAATTCCGACTGTCAGAATGCCGAATTTCTAAAAACCGAACCTTATAATTCCGAAATATTAAAAATCCGACATAATTACTTAATATAAATACGAACTCCGAATATCAAAAATCTGAAACATCTTAAATACAAACTCCAATTATCGAAAATTCTAAAAATAAACTGCCTTTGAAGCGCTCGTAGCCCCGCTTACTCAGTATTCTATAAATGATCACTCTCAGTAAGTAACTTTCGTTATGGCTACAACGTAGTCTACTGATTCTAAATTACACGCGACCTTAACCATGTGCAAGCAAGCAGACAGGCTGGCATGTAAACAGTATGCCAGCGGATATGCATGCAGGCATTCAACAGCTTTCAACCATTGCGTGAGGAGTTGAGAGTGATGAGATAAGCTTGTTGCTGTAATCGAGGGATGTCCTTCCTTCACGCTTTCAACTAATATCTCATAGCACTCGCCGTCACGCTTTCAACTAATATCTCATACCACTCGCCGGCCGCTGCCGCGGCACGCTCTCTTAGCTCGCTAGGCTCGTGCACAGGGGGTCATAGTTCTAACTTAACCTAACCTAATTAAATCTTCTTTTACTTTTGTCACTTCGGGTAAGGACCACAGCGAGTCGGGTGTCAACTTATTTTTTATGTCAGGCAAATACTCTTAATTAAATAGGGTTATTAAATTACAAAATCTTTTAATACTTTCTTTTTTTTATTACTTATTTATCTATAAATCTCAGCATAATATCAATTTTGAGCTTAACCTATTATTGGTAAATGTTATACTTTTAAAAATGAATTTTCGGAAATTTGAAATTCGGTGTAATGTTTTTCGAAAAAATAACAGTAGGTACGAACTTTTGATTATTCGTACTAATGAAATTAGGAAAACTAACACTTCGTCGTTATGACTTTCGGATAAATGAATATAGTGCTTTTGAATATTCGAAGCTTTGTTTCTGAGGAATTATAATCTTCGGAATTTTGAACATAAGAATATTGAAATTCGGAAAAACATATTCCGGAATTTTTGGATGTTCCCAGGTACACTACTAATAAGCTCTGGAGGATAATAGAGTACAACACACTAATAATACTGAGCCATCAGGGGACGGACGCAAAGTAGATGTGAAAACTCGAAACGATTTTGTTATTGTAACTTAAAACGACTGCATGTGTGGCGCAGTCGGTAGTGATACCGCCTGCGGTGCTGGAGGTCGTGTGTTCGATTCTCACCGGAGACAAATATTTGTGTGACCCATAAATGTTTGTCTCAAGAGTCTGGGTGTTCCTATGTAAAATATGTATGTATTTAAAAAAGTATAATAAGTATTAATATCCGTGGCCTGATACCCATAACACAAGCAGGTTATTCCTAGCTTACTTTGGGATCAGATAGCGTTGTCAAGTGTGAAATATCCATGAATAAAAAACAAATTCAAATTACGCGTTCTTGACCTTTTTTTTCCCTCGTCTATAGCCCAGGGCATATCTGCTACACAGATGGCTCCAGAATGGAGTCAATAAAACAATCCGGTTCTGGAGTGCACATCAAATGCGAAAACGGAACTGAGATCAATAGACATATAAACCTAGGCGAATACGCTAGTGTCTTTCAGGCGGAAATCAGCGCCATCGCGGAGTGCGCGCAAATGATTTCCCATCACAAGACCAGAAAGGCAACCATATACAGCGACAGCCAGGCGGCTCTGAAAGCACTAACTAAACAAAGAAGAAATAATGTCAGCAAACGTCAAAGAGTGCAGAGAGTCACTTGACAGGCTGGCGGAAAGTACTCAAGTGAGTCTAGCCTGGGTGCCCGGGCACGCGGGAGTCCCGGGCAACGAAACAGCAGACAGTCTAGCCCGAAAGGGAGCAGAAGAAAACTTGGTGGGACCTGAGCCTGGGATTCCCATCGCTCACAAAATCACCAAGGGAGTAATCAGCAGGAGCATAACAGTAGAAACCAACCGCCGATGGAGATCGTCGACTGGAATGATACAGTCAAAGATCTTCATCAAAGGTATGGATGCGAAAAGAACCAGCCAACTGGTTAAATTGACCAGAGCAAACATGAGGCTGGTTATTGAGATAATCACAGGGCACTGTCGCCAGAACAGGCACCTAACAGTGATAGGAGTCAAAGACGATCCCATATGCCCAGAATGCTTGGAGGAAGAAGAGACCAGTCTCCACCTACTGGCTGAGTGCCCTATGCACTCTCTAAGCAGATGGGAGACTATGGGCAAGGACAGACTGAACAAAGAGGATCTGGAACTTTTGAAGGTAGATCAGATAGTTCGATTCTGCAAGGACACTGGAAGATTTAACGGGGCGCCCGTGAAGAATGCTGGGATACCCAATCTAATCCCAGAGAGGTGGCTGGGGAAATGGACGAAATGGGCATCAGAATAGGCAGTCGGATCGTCCGCTCGGCATGGCCGGCGTCCCCCACAAGAAAATAATAATAGCCCAGGGCAATAGGGCATTTTTTCATTGACCGGTCCGGCTCGACGACAACACCAGCGGTATTCAACGACACGGCACCAACAGCGATTCTTCATTGGAGCCGACACGACACGACGACGACGGATCTAATAGTTTTATGGATGACTGCCTGAGCGGCGCAGGTGGTAGTGTAAATTATACTGCCACGCTGAGGTCCTGGATGGATTCAACTCCCTAGATCTGTAGTAGTAGGTAAATTCCCCTTCTTCCCTTTCTTGACTTGGTACTACTGGTAGTACCACGAGTAAAAATATTACTAGTGGTACTACCAAGTGGTCCCAGTAGTACCACTGGTAATCCAATTTTACCCATGGTACTACTGGATCAAAAACAAATGAAGCTCGGTAAAAACAAATCAAGATCGGTGAAAATAAATATGGGTGTAAACAAGTGAAGGTCGGGAAAAACAAGTGCAGGTTGGTAAAAAGAAATGAAAACTGGTGAAAACTAATGAAGATCAGTACAGAGCAACGCGCGCCTTAGACAGTTCGCGTTGCTCTATGGCCTATCACGAGCTCCTGATAAAATTATATAGTCCGTTCATAGTTAATTTACCTCTAGCGCTGATGTTGGCTTGCTTGATTTTCGTGTTACCATACTAAGATTTTGTTTATCCCATGTACTCTAACTTTAAAGTCGAAACTTATTTTCTTTTTTGTTGCCATTTTTTGGGCGCGGAAATTATTTGAGATATGGAAGGAGTAACTTCTCCCCCCTTGGTAATGGTAATGAGCGTCTTTTTTAAATATCCATATCAATAAAAATAAAATTTTAGTACAATCTTATAGTATCAGAATCATTTGTTCAGTAAAGTTATGTATATTTACAATTAGATATTTACATAAAAAAAAAATGTTAGTGCTAACGTTTACATCTTATAATCTCCCCTATTACGCGGCAAAATGTCTGAAGCTGGCACTCATAGGGGGACTTTAGTGCAATACCAACATACAGAAAACGATCTGTCAGAGGTAAATAAACTGTGAACGGACTAGTCCGTTCATAGTTAATTTACCTCTAGCGCTGATGTTGGCTTGCTTGATTTTCGTGTTACCATACTAAGATTTTGTTTATCCCATGTACTCTAACTTTAAAGTCGAAACTTATTTTCTTTTTTGTTGCCATTTTTTGGGCGCGGAAATTATTTGAGATATGGAAGGAGTAACTTCTCCCCCCTTGGTAATGGTAATGAGCGTCTTTTTTAAATATCCATATCAATAAAAATAAAATTTTAGTACAATCTTATAGTATCAGAATCATTTGTTCAGTAAAGTTATGTATATTTACAATTAGATATTTACATAAAAAAAAAATGTTAGTGCTAACGTTTACATCTTATAATCTCCCCTATTACGCGGCAAAATGTCTGAAGCTGGCACTCATAGGGGGACTTTAGTGCAATACCAACATACAGAAAACGATCTGTCAGAGGTAAATAAACTGTGAACGGACTATATTATATCTAATCTTAATCATTGAGGTGTCTATGCTTTCGACAAACAAACGAAAATCAAGTATTTTTAAAAATGTTTATTTTTGTTTATCAAAACATTTTATTTAATTATTTACGTATGTAAGCTTATTTAGTGCGGATTCGACCAAAATCGGAGTAAGACTATACTACAGTATAACTTTATAGTCTACTTCAGTATGGTTACCATAGTAGTTACGCTGAGCTTATTAGTTGATGGTAAAATGGAAAATTACTTTACTTTTAGCCCCTCTCTATAAAATAGAGTGCAGAGAGGGGCTTATGTCGAGACTTTGTCTGTAGTCTGTGACTCTGTTGCATTAAACTACGTCCCTAGGTCACGTGGATCATTTGTTCAAAGTTTAAAACAAAACAAAAATGACAACGTCAATCGGATTGAACTTTCACAATCAACGTGTTAGAGAGGGGCTGGTGAGAACGATCTCACGGCTTTCTTGTTATAATAAGTACCTACACGTTGTTCACTAGTATACTTTTACTCCGATTTTGGTCGAATCTGCCCTTATTATAACATTTTATATTTTGTTCATAAGTATAAGTACAACTACTTACAGACTAAGTATATAAAAATTCTTAAAACTGGAAATAAAAAATCGATTACAATTTTCATTTTCTTTGCTTATATTTACTTACATGTAGGTGATAATTTCGAAAGTGTACACATACATGCATACATAATAGTCACGCCTTTATTACCGAAGGAATAGGCCGAGGTATAATATACGCCTACATTTTACATTATAGTTTTCTGTCTCACGTAGAGTCTATTGCCGGGTTCATAATTAATTTTATCTCTCGATGGTACCTAAGTATTAATTTATTCATACGATAATTTACATACATAACGATCGCCAGTGCGGTTTATCAAAATTATCACCAATTTTTTAGAAGTACCTACCTATATTTTATTTTAAAGGAGTAGGTATAACAAAAACATACTTCAATGTACAAATAATAATATTTCTACTTTCCTCAAGTAGATAATATATATATATATATATATATATATATATATATATATATATATATATATATATATATATATATATATATATATATATGTATAAACATCAATCTTTTACTTGTATTATATATTCAACACAGCATTTATCACCTATTTTGCGCAAAATACGCAATTCAATACTATAAAAAAAACTTTTGCTTAAAAGGTCATCTCATATTGTAGATAGACACTTACATAGTTTCGGAAAACATCAAGCAAAATTTTAACAAAATGGGCACTCGCCAGCAGCATAAAATAATTATCCTGCTGAATAATACGAACTGCTAAAACAATGATTAAACAAACGATTTTAACTTATTGCAAAAATACTTTTGGACACCTTTGGTTTCTTTATCAGCATTGATTTCATTTCTTATGGCACTTTGTACCTAATAAAACATTTGGTAGAATAAAATATACTATTAAAATTATATAAACTCAATATTGGAAGACTTAAATCTAAACAAAAAGAAACAGTACGAGCCGATTGTAAATTAACCAGCCGAATCGTCAGTATTTCTTATTTATATTGTACTTTTGAAGTACCTGCCTAATTGTACTATTGATCAATACATATAATAAAATCGTAACAGGTCGCTGTCTGTACATGGAAGATAAATAAGAAAAAATATTATAGGGGGGCTTTATGAACGCAATAGAACCCAAAACAATGATTTTTAGAATTTTTGTCTGTTTGTCTGTATGTCTGTATGTCTGTATATCTGTTTGTCTGTACGGTTGTGCACGCTAATCTCAGTAACCGCTCAACCGATTGCAATGCGGTTTTTTTTATTGAGTTGAGGTTTGCTCCAGTAAACATTTAGCGTTTGTTTTATGTAAATCGGTTTAGAAATAAAAGAGTTATAACACTTTTAAGAATCAGATATTTTGAAAATTTTAATTGTAGGGGTTTCTTTGAATGTGAGTGAACCTAAACTGGCGTGTTGGCTTAATCATAAAAGAGCTTAATGATTAAGACTATTTTAAAACAATTCAGTCCACGCCTTTGGACTGAATTGTTTTAAAATAGTCTTAATCATTAAGCTCTTTTATGATTAAGCAAACAGGGCAGTTTCAGACGCTGCTTGATGACTCTGATGAAGAAATACCTTTCCTTTCATACACCTTATGTGACGTAAACGAAGTTGCGGGCTCAGCTATAGTGGAAATCAACAGACCTAAATAATATAGTAAACAAAGAAATTGGATCTCGACTACTCCATAATTACTTACATTTAATTATCAATCCTGATCATAGTCGTTTCAAGGAACTCTAGTTAGATTTATGCGGACATTTCGACACTAATAAACCTTTAGATTATAGAATAATTTCATGAAAAATACTCGGATGGTAAAAATTTAAGACTGTCATTTTTGCTTGTCATTAAATTATTTTTTCTCAGACTTGTTTGTCTTTGCCATAGTGTTGTAAAACTGTTGTACTGGCCAATTGATTTTAAAAGGAGGTCATTGTTTTATCAAACTGTCAGTTCGAAAAAATGTACTTACTTTAATAATATAACTTATTGACCCAGAGAGCGAAGAGTGCTAGTCCACAGAGTATATTGAATATATGGAGATGCGAGTCTTTGCCCCTTTTCACAAGTACCGGTTGCCGAGTGCCGGGTAGGGTGGGTGTATGGCCGTGTACTATAGCTTTCACACGTACCGGCGTGATTTGCCCGGCAACCGCTTGAATTCGCCGTCGGTTACCCGGCACCGGCTACCCGGCAACTAAATAAACAGGTTTCTGTCAAACTGGTCGCTTAGACTGACTTCCCTGACGATGCGAGGCAAGTCCGTCTGGGGTCCTTATTATCTGATTGGTGATAGTTATGGAGTCGTGCAGATTATAATGGAACGACTTCAATCAATGACAAATGACAATCTGATTAATACTTTGTGGATTGAATATAGGTAAGGTATAGATTTAATTTTATGGCCATTCAAATGTCTTGAGAGGTAAGTCCGGCACAATTATGACCTCAAGTGTTCTAAACATTTTATATTTAATTTTACACAAAACAAGGGTTATTGTGTCGGCGGGTTTGAATAGCAGGCTGAATGAATTGATACACAAAAAAAATTAGGAAAACTTAATAAAACGTAATGTTGTAGTATAAGACACAGCAATGAGGTACTTAGTATTAGATATAGATACATTCCTAAATACTTATATGGTTAGAAACATTTCAAAACTTGGTTTCGAATGTGGCCGAAGGGTAAGGTATTATCCTTGATATGAAGCATTCCTACGATTTGTATATTAGACTAGCTGGCCCGCGCAACTTCGTTTGCGTCACGTCACTTATGAGAGTTATGAGTGAAAAAAAGGTAGGTAGTATTAATATTTTCAGTTTTCAGATTTAAAAACCCCACATTAGAAATCTCTCAAGATGTTTTAGTCTGCTTCTGTAAGAACGGCGAGCAGCCAACGAGGCGTCTACACTTTTTATCATCCCTAAAGTAATTTATTATTGTAAATAAATGATTATACTATTAAATGTTCTAAAAGTTTCTTTTTTTTAAAGATCCTTTAATTATTGCACATCAATCATGAAATTCGGTATATCAATATATATTATATTGATATACCGAATTTCATGATTTGACGAATTTGGCGATTGATAGGTATACCGAAGTAAATGAATGTACGGTGAACTAGATATAACTCAATGATTATTTACATACATAGAATCAGTATAGTTACAGCACTATGATCATAGACAACTTTTGTCAAAACATGACATGTTTACATGATTGCTGAGCTGTCCAGAAAAAGACTATAGTACGTAATATATTTTTTCTACTTTTCCTCTAATCTGTGAGATTGTCTTCGCAAGAGGAGGAAAGTGATACCTTCAGTCAAGGAAGTGAGCACGATTTGACTTGTGCCAGTGGTAGGAGTTAGCAAATTAAACTATAGATTTATTGCATTATGCGTGGCATGGGTTCTTTTAAGAACCAAAAATTACGTTTTGTAGGACACTTTAGCATCAAGGTACCCCCACTAGGCATAAAAATACACATACTTACAAAGTTCTGAATTCACTTAATTAACTTACAATTGTACATTTGCTTCCATTCCGCTTTCTAAAAAACAAAGTGGAAGGCAAAGCACCGGTATCAGCGCTTTGTCGGTCAACTCAAACCCAGCAAATTAATCACTTGAGGTGGACTTTACTATCATACATTGATCCCACCAAAAAACTTTATTTTCTGTTGCAGTTTGTGATGCAGACAGAAATACGCCACCCTAGTGTTACCACCTAGTAAATTACCCAGACTATGTAATGAAAAATAATGCTATCTATATAGACTTTTGTGTGGGTAGTCATACAATAAACAACAACTTTTTAAGCTCTCGTTAATTAATTTAATTTAAAATAATTTATTTCATTTATAATAATTGTTTTTGGTACATTCGAATGATTGCATAATACACTCACCAGCTGTGTGTTATCTCCATCCAAGTTATCCAAACTAAAAAGATATTCACTGATCAACAACTGGCACAAATATGGAAGCATTTAGGGATACTTTTGCATCTACCATGAGTGCAATTGAAGAACGGCTAGCAGGTTTTGAGTCAGATCTCCAGCGAAACACTAAGGCTCCAAGTTCCCCAAATCTGGTGAGTCTGGCTACTGAATTCTCGAAATTTAAAAGCTTTGTGCTGAGTACCTTATCTGCCTTCCGTACTCAAATGGAATATCTGGCACGTGAGTTGGACAATATTGAGATGCGGGGTCGTCGCAGGATGCTGTTGATGCATGGCATTCCTGAGGAGCATGCTGAACAGACGGCACATGTTGTAGTTAAAGTTATTTCTAATAACTTAAAACTGTCTGATGTAACTACTGAAGACATCAAGCGATGCCATAGGATGGGACGATCTTCAGATGCCAGCAAACCCAGACCTATCCTTATAAAGTTCCAACAGGTAGCAGTCCGTGACAAGGTTTGGTTCACAAAAACTAAGTTCAAGGGTACTGGAATTACACTTTCCGAGTTTCTGACCCGCACCAGACATGAAGCTTTTATGGCTGGGCGCGAACGTTTTGGTGTTTCCAAGTGTTGGACGCGAGGAGGGCATGTTTTTATCCTGGGTCCTGATGGCACGCGGCACCGTATAGCATCAGTTAACGATCTCAATCGTATGGATTCTGAAGCGCAGAAAGCAGCATCCGACGCGAAGACCACGACGAAGTCCAGGCGAGCCATAAATAAAAAGTAGAACAGTTTCACAGTGCAGCTTTTTGCTGGCTCTTTGACCGCTTGTCGTGGGCACTGCATCTTGGTACTTTTCATTTTGTTTTTTCTTTCAATAGGTCTCTTTAAACTGGTAACTTTATTGCATAAATAGAATCTGAACCTATCCATAATTTAACTTGAATGAATGTCATTGTGATCACAATAATTACTCTAAATCTTCTATCCAAATCTGTCAACTTCAACATGGTTGGTTATTGACATTGACATCTTTTGTTTGACAAGACTTTTTTTTTCTGCTAATGCCATTTGCATGCCTCGAGCGGGCGGTCGGCCATAGACCATGCGGCTTAGTGAATTGTGACTTTTTTTTTCTTTCTTCTGTTTATATATTTTTTTGTTATGTGTGAATATTCTTCCATTTTTTTTTTTAGTTTATAGCACAACTGCGTGGTGGACAGAACAGCTTTGAAGACAAAAATATTGTAAATTGTTATTGTTAAGTACTTAATATTTTATTGGACATATTTATCTTCTTCTATTATTTTATATCTATATATTGTATATTTTATTATTTATTTTGTATAATATTTAGTGTGTATTAAGTTTACTTATATATATTGTGTTATTATTATACTTGTATTATTATAACTATTTATATTGATATTATTTAAAATTATGTTAAATGCATTTAACATCAGTAATGATGACAACAGTTTTATTATAGCGAATAGCCAGAATAGCCAAAATGACGTTACGGGTACGCCTTCTTTAGCACAAATTATAGAGACCCAGTTTTCCGATGTACCCAAGAATTTTAATGTAGTCCATATCAATGCACAGAGCATTCACGCCCATTTCCCAGAGATGCAGACGGCTTTTGATTGTAAAAATATCCACGCAATCTTAGTTTCAGAAACGTGGCTAAATCCTTGTCTTCCTTCTATTCCTTATACTCTACCTCATTTTCATTTAATTCGTAACGATCGCACTACCAAGGGTGGTGGAGTTGCGATTTACTTACGTGATTATATAAACTACAACGTCCTGGAGATGTCACCTCAGCCTCCGCCCTCGAATGCCGGGGAATCCATATTCATTGAGGTGGAATTGTATCACACCAAAGTGTTACTTGGTGTCTATTACTCCTCCTCTTCTGAAATTAACTTCTTCTCATCTTTTGAAAGCTTACTAGAACGTCTCTCTCCCTCATACAGCAACACCATAATTTTAGGCGATTTCAACACCTGCCTACAAAAAACTGATCCTCGTTCGCTTGCACGGGCCTCTACTTTCTCTAGCATTGTTCACTCCTCTAACTTGTCTATCCTACCTTTAAATGTCACTCATCATTTTCCAAATTGTGCTCCATCCCTTATTGATCTCATCCTTGTTTCTTCCACTGAATTAGCTGTCAAGCATGGACAATGCACAGCTGATGAATTTTCATACCATGACTTAATCTATCTCTCATACAATCTTCGCCCTCCCAAATCTAAATCCAAAATCCTCATGCAACGCAATTTTGGTGCCATGGATGTTGATAAACTACGTGAGGATGCTTCAAACATTGATTGGAGTTCACTATTGCAAACGAACTGTATTGATAAAAAAGTTAGTATCCTAACAAATAAGTTAATTGAACTCTATGATCAACATGCTCCAATCCGTGCAGTAAAGGTGCGGCACCTGCCGTCGCCTTGGCTTACAGATGAAATCAAAGCTCTTATTGCCAAAAAAGCTGCAGCCAAATGTAAGTTTAAGCGTCGGCCTACACCTGAAAACCGTGAAAAATATATATCCTTAAGAAACCTCTGCAGCAAGGTGTGTAGGAAAGCACAACGCCAACATATCCATAAATCGGTCCAGAACGGGGACCCTGCGAAGGTATGGAAATTTCTTAGAACACTTGGAGTTGGAAAGCCTAAACAACAGGAAATCCCAAAAATGCTTAACATCGAGTCACTAAATCAGCATTTCTGCTCGTCTTCGAGTTATGATCAATCGAGCAAAGCTAGTACTTTACAATATCTTTCATCAATTCCAACTCCTTCCTTCCAACCGTTCTGTTTTGAACAATTATCTGATTGTGGTGTTAAGAGGTGCATAATGTCGCTGAGTTCCAACGCTGTTGGCACTGACTGCTTGAGTCGTAACATGATCGTGCCTATTCTGGACGAAATCCTTTACATACTGTGCCATGTCTTGAATCACTCCTTATCTTGCAATGTATTTCCGACAACGTGGAAAGAGGCACAAATTACTCCCATTCCTAAAAAGCCGAACCCCAAATTCATTTCTGAGTATCGTCCCATAGCCATTTTACCATTCCTTTCAAAAATCCTCGAACGTCTTGTACACGGCCAACTGAGCTCATTCCTCACCAGAAACCTCCTCCTTAACCCTTTCCAATCAGGCTTTCGTCCGGGATATAGCACGACTAGTGCATTGATTAGTATTACTGATGACATTAGGCTGGGCATGGAGAACGGGAATCTCACTGTACTATCCCTACTCGATTTTAGCAATGCTTTTAATACAGTGGATTTCCAAGTCCTGCTTGGCATATTGCGCTCAATTAACATATCTCCAACAGTAATTGATTGGTTTCACAGTTACCTGTTCGGACGACGGCAGCGTGTACGCATTGAGGAATCATTTTCCTCTTGGTGTGATACGACTGTGGGCGTACCGCAGGGTGGCGTTTTATCTCCTTTGCTTTTCTCTATTTTTATAAATTCCATCTCAAAATCTTTACTTTCATCCTACCACCTTTATGCAGATGATTTGCAGATATATATGCAAGCTCCAGTCCATGAACTCAATGAGGCTATTTCAATTATCAACTCGGATCTAAGGCGAATTTGTAAGTGGAGCAAGCAGTATGGACTTAGCGTGAACCCCTCCAAAACCCAGGTCGCTGTGATCGGAAGTTCCAACATGGTGTCACGAATAGATAAGGCACAACTGTCTGACATTATGTTTAACGGAGTTGTGTTACCTATTAGCACAACTGTCAAAAATCTGGGCGTTCTGATTGATAGCACGCTTTCTTGGCGACCCCAACTGCAAGAAGTTAGCCGAAAGCTGTTCGCATCTGCAGGTTCATTACGTCGACTTCGTAATTTCTTGCCAAAGGCCACTAAAATTGCGCTTGCTCAATCGCTCCTCCTTCCCATGCTAGATTATGCCGACGTCTGCTATCTCGATATCACTGAAGAACAACTTGATAAGCTTGAGCGCCTACAAAATTTCTGCATAAGATTCATATTTGGATTACGCAAATATGATCATGTTACCGAATACCGCAACATGCTTGAGTGGCTTCCAATTCGCCTTCGACGGAATGCTCACATCCTTTCTATGCTTTACAATATACTGTTCAATCCACATTCCCCAACTTATCTCAAAGAACGATTTATGTTCCTTAATGACACACATTCAAGATCCTTGCGGTCGTCGGAATCTTTGGTACTGGTTGTTCCTGCTCATTCGACTAATTTCTTTGATAAATCGTTCACCGTACAGGCTGTACGATTATGGAACGCACTACCTGTAACTATTAGACGGGCCCAATCTCTAGTTATTTTTAAGCGTTTGGTGAAGGAACATTATTTGACTTTGCAGAGGTTTTTCTAAGTTATATAATATATTGTTAGGAGGTCAATAATGTTGCATTGAGTCATATTTATGAGAGTATCCTGGCTATGTGTATTTAGATGTATTTATGTAGGTATGTATGTATGTATGTATGTATGTATGTATGTATGTATGTATGAATGAATGTATGTATGTATATTTGCATGTATATATGTATGTATGCATGTATGTATGATATGTACTTTGTGTATGTAGGCATGTGCCTATGTAAGTATTTATGCGTTTAGTGTATGTATTGCAACTATCTATTGCTTCATATTTCTGCACCAAAAACTACCCATCTGACTTACAATTAACATCTTTTCTGTCCATCCCAAGGTTGCCTGTCAGATATTGCTGTACAGCGATAAGGCCGCCCTTTGTACAACATTTTGAAAACATTTTTTTTGTAAAACTAGTTTTAATATGGTGTACAAATAAAGTTTATTCTATTCTATTCTATTCTATTCTATTCTATTCTATTCTATTCTATTCTATTCTATTCTATCTCCACAACAAAGCACAATTTAGTCACCAGTTCTTTACCCATAGGCTTCAATTACGAACGCTTAACTTCAGTAACTCAATATTCTCAAATACATCCAAAATCGGTGGCAGTTGCCCTCGGATTTTCAAATCTTTGAACAAAGAAACTAGATCATGAATTTTTTTAAAACGTATTTTGTATTCTTTTTTTGCTGCGGTTGATACTGAATAACCACTATTCTCGTGTCTTGTTTGAATATTTTCATTAGACAATTGCTTATTTAAACGATTGCATGTATCCTGCACAGATTGGAGATTAAGTTCTTCCAATGATGCTTGTAATATTATATAGAGTATATGCACTCGTTCTTCAAGACTGGCACTTCGTCCATTACCGGTTGCCTCTGTTGATTCTTTCTTTGGATAGACACACGAATTATTATTTTCAGGCGGAGCCAAAGATAATGTGCTCAGTAGAAAACTAATTTTATCGCCAATATTTTTTGGTGGGCTTGATACCTTAGGCAACAATAATTTTGCTCTAGAAGAATACGATTCCCAATGTGAGTTGAGAATAAAATCTTTAACAATGTCAAATATACAGCTATCGTTTATGTCGAGTTTCTGGCGTATGTATAAAATTCCTACAATGTGCCTCATGTATACAGGTTCAATCCTTTCTAGTATTCTTATTATTGAATCAGGTGGTTTATCTAAAACAAAAAAAAATGGGTCAGGTATTTTAGGAAATTGTGAGACAATATTAGAAAAAATTGTTCATTAACATTTTGAGGTGCTCATTTTGTTCTTGCAAAAATGCTTGTTTCGACATGTGCCTTTATGCGAAGTGTACATCAGATGCAGGGTGCCGATTCTCGACCACTCGACGTGAATAGGAAGAAAACGGGTGAAAAATCATCTAGTAGAGACAGATGAAGAAATTTACGGGTGAAACGTCATCTGTCTCATATTTAAGGACGACAGAACAAGAGTGTTCTGTCGTCCTTAAATCTATACAGGGTGAATTTTTCAAAAGGGATTGGATGGCCAAATCCGAAACTATAAGGAATAGCGAAAAATGCTCAAAGGAGTCACGAGCCCGATTTTGAAGAAACTGAAAACCTCATCATTAGATTTTTGAAAAACTAATAATCCTAGCTGGGAATCGAACCCATTGGTTATGAAAAAAAAACACACCCTATATTATTTCACCATACGATAGTGTTGCTATTAAGGATCTTATTCTGGGAAGTAATGACATACGGCAAACTAAAGGAAAGTGCTCATCTTTAACAAAATACAATTTATTTTGCTTACGTTGACTGATTAACTGTTCAAAATGTAGACCATTGTTTTCAATACATAGCTGGATTCGAGACCTCAAAGATAGTACTGCGTTCAATATTATTGATTCCGTTTAGAATATTCTCCAAATAATCATTCTGAGCATGATTTAAAACACGGTATAGTTACTATCTATTCTGGGATTTTGAACGAAACGAATTTAGGTACCTACATGAAATATGAATTCTATTAAAATTCCAAACTTTCCTTAAATTTGCCGTATATCATTACTTCGCAGAATTTGATCCTTATCAGCGACACTATCGTATGGTGTAATAATAAAGGGTGTGTTTTTTTTTTCAAAATCAATGGGTTCGATTCTCACCTAGGATTATTGGTTTTTCAAAAATCTAATGATGAGGTTTTAAGTTTTATCAAAATCGGGCTCGTGACTCCTTTGAGCATTTTTAGCTATTCCTTATAGTTTCGGAGTTGGCCATCCAAGCCCTTTTCAAAAATTCACCCTGTATATATAAAAATCAATGCCACTTTTCGTTGTAATTTTATAACTCATGAACGGGCTCACCTATCCAAACCAAAGCGCGGCTTTGTTCGGACTATTCAGTAGATGGTTTATGTGAAGTTTGCACAAAATCGGTCGAGCGGTTCATTTATCACATTTTTGTAACAAAATTCAAAAATGCGACGGGAACGGGTGATATTCTCTCTATTATGTGACGCAGACGAAGTTGCGCGGGTCAGCTAGTACCTATGAGATAGATGACGTTCCACCCGTAAATTTCCGTCTACTTATTCTCGTCGTATGAACTGAGAATCGGCGCCCAGTGGTACCCAAAGTAATTGGGTTTTGTTCAACCTCATTTAACAGACAAAATACCTTCCTTCTTGAGCCCCACCTCTCGGTTGTCTTAAAGGAAAGAATTTTAGAAAGTAGGAAAGGATTGATGTATCATTCTATATTCCAGAGACCAATAGGTTTAGCCCTTGTGTGGAAATGACTGTACTAGACAATGAAAATTGCGAAGTGCACATTTTGTGGGGTTGCACAATTTATGCTGAAAGGTTTGTGAGTGGGTTAAACGGCTGTGCATTCTTTTAAACTTACCGGTAATTATGTTCAAAATTTCAATTCCAAAATGTACCAAATGTTTGTGAATTTTAGGATAGTCGCTGTTTGAAGAGGGTCCGCGAGCGTAGACAGTTTGAACAGTGAGGTTTAGCCAGGCCTGTAAAGTTGTTAACATTTATTTTTAATCAGAAACACACAAAGTAGTAAGCAACTTTCACTATGGCCGGTTCTTCAATGGGTGACCACTCTGTGACATTTATTTGTGAGCATTTCGGTGCTTCGCAAGACACACTATACTATTAGTCCCGGTTGTAGTAAAATGGCAATTGTTAAGCCAAGTTGAATTGTCTGCAAGAATTGTTAACAGCAGGCTGTCACAACCGGGCCTGTCCATTTCAACACGGCTCACACTCACGACTCACCTATTACTTGGGACAAACTTTAAAAAGGTGAAGAGTGGGCACATAATATGCCTCTGCCTAAACTTTCGGGGTTAAAGGCGTGACCATATAAGGTATACAAAATAACATAAGGTAGGTAACAACATACATAATTGTATTAGGTGTTTATTATAGTAATCTGGAATTTTACATGTAGGTAGGTATATTTTTATTCTTAAAAGTGCTCGTCAAAATGACGCCGTCTGCGTGATGAAAAGTGATGGCTACATCTAGCAAGTTGACTGCCACTCTCGAAGTGCCCAAGACTATTGGCAGTGATCCTCAAGCTCAAGTTCACGGTTCATCAATGTGCCTACACGCTGTGTTAGAAAATGCACCTTCCGGTATACAGTCCCAGCCTACGACATTTTTCAGGTCGTCGGTCCATACGACATGACGGGTGGACGTCCTACCCTACGTTTGCAAAAGAGCTAAAGGATTCTCCTAGGTAGCATACTCCTACATCATAGCGGTTCAGTATAAGCAGAACGATGTTTGTGTTGATCTTAATATCTATTTTATGCAATTTATGCAAAAATGACCATAGTCGGTACATTTTAAAGGCTAAAATTCAACTGTTACTTACAGTAATCGTCTTCACCATCATCTCAGGATATCGAAGATGGACCATATTTGCAAACAATCTAATTATTTGCAAACATTCACCACTGATGATGTTGGTAGCAGGCCCCAACTTTAGCACATGTTCTGTTAGTTTATTGCCAATTCTCATGTGACGATTTTGGTCATTAGCATACCTGTCATAACATTATGGTGGATTAGTAAATGGTATTTTCATTTCTCTACAACACTTAAATCGTAAAGAAATTAAACAATAAGGGTCCGTTCACACAGACCGGCTCGGAGAGCAGAGCAGATTCTTATCACATTGAAAACAGAGCTTTTATTATTTGAAGTAAGGTTTATTCTTGCATGTGCACTGCTTTTGTCAGTAAGAATGCTTGAACGCGCTTGGTGTGAAATAATAAGAGGAGCTGACCGGCTCCGATCGCGTACTTTTCTCGTTCGTGCAGCTGTTCGGCTCCGATTTCCTGTTTTTTTTTTCGCTCGCGCAGCCGATCGGCTTCGATTGCATGCTCTTTCTAGCTCGCGCAGCCGATCGGCTCCGATTGCGTGCTCTTTCCCGCTCGCGCAGCCAATCGGCTCCGAGTGCGTGCGCGGTGCCCCACGCTGACCGCCATTTCGATAGCACAATTTAACCAGAACAGTTGTGTGCACTTATACGAAAACATGACTGATGAAAAATTAATATATTTCTTCATCGGAGCTATCTAAAACCATGTTCCGAAAAACACCCGTTAACACCGAAAACAAAACTTGGAATACTGGTACTGCCTTTGTAGTGAATCGATGCATTCGATGAATCCGACCGGCTGCGAGCGCAGTCGACCGGCTGCGAGCGCATCCGACCGGCTCCGAGCGCATCCGCTTTCAGCCGGTCTGTGTGAAATAGTTGGCGGCTCCTCTCCGATCGGCTCCGAGCGCATCCGATCCGGTCTGTGTGAAAAGAAAAGTGCGCGCCGATGCTCTCCGAGCCGGTCTGTGTGAACGGACCCTAATCATGTGAAGCGCTCGTAGCCCCTGGGACTCAGTTTTCTGTAAATGTTCACTGCAGTAAGCAACTTATCTATGGCCGGTCCTTGGATGGGACATTACTACGTGACGGAGTGACCACTTTGTGACGCGAGAACGCTTCCGTGATTCGGAAGGCACGTTAAGCCGTTGGACTGGGGAAATGGACAGCAAAGAAAGGCGGTCGGATCGTCCTCTCGGTATAGCCGGCGTCCCCCACAAGAAAATAATAATAAAGCCGTTGGTCCCGGTTGCCAGTAACTAGGCGGCTTGCAAAAATTTCCTCAGCAGGCAGTCACAACCTGCGTCTGTCCATTTCTAGATGGCTAACCACCTACGTTGGACAATTTATAAAAAGGGGAAATGCGGGTAATTGATTAGCTCCCAAAATCAATCATATCAGGGCATTACAAGTGGGATAATTATTATGATACATTTTTTTACTAGGCATAGGTATTTCATACGTCATATCAATTAATAACCATCTTGACAAAATGAATGACTCGCCTGATGAAAAGCTATGACGTCTTATAGTCATTTCATTCTTAGAGTCCATAAGGTGGAGGACAGTGATTCTCAAGTTAGCAACCTTATGATGCGACTCTTCATGCTACCCTCGTAGAACTAGCAAGAGTAACTAACTAGTTTTAAGAGCCCTCTGATTAAAATCCCTAGTTCTACGAGCGATCAGAGGCTAGGCTAATCTACTAAATTAAATTGATACTTGCCTCGATAGTGCAATAGCTGAATCAAACTGCAACAATTCTACAACAGTTTCAAGCACAGTATTAAGTCTTTCAAGTCTCTCATTTCTATTCAATGACTCAAATATTTCATATTTCGATTTCTGATATGAGAATCCTTGCACACTATCTTTCAAATCTTCTGGAATGTATATCTCAACTAGAGAGCCATCTTTGCTGTTGGCATTTAATTCGCATTCTAGCCTATTCATGCAGTATTTAATAATGCCTTGATTGTGTTGATAGTCACTTCTATTCGTAGCTGTATGTTTTTTAGATGGCATTTCTGATGTAAGAAATTTAACATAGCAGTCTCTCAAATTTGTATCTAGACATGGTGGATGTGTGCTGAAATTTTGTAGTAATATTTGTTGGCAATTATTTACTATGTATTGTGCGCTGTAGTCCGATACTTTATCTTCGTGAACATTCTGGAATCCGTAAATTAATACCATTTAAAAACAGAATAAACTGCAGTTTGTTGTTTATGAACAGTTTTAGAGTAAAAAATAATATCATATATTTTATCTCATTAATATACTGCCATGGTAAAACTTAACTCAGACGTTATCCAAAATCATCACCACCTATTATTATGTGGGACAAAGTCTTAAAAGGTGAAACGTGGGCATATAATAATATGCATCTGCCTACCCCTTCGGGGATAAAGGCGTGATCATATTGCGCTAAAGGATTTTATCACAATTACATACACTCAAGAGAATAGAACTACTGTCAACAACAGCACCACCTGTTGTACAAAGTGCTTGTAGCCACATTTGCTTGCTCAGTAAGTGATTCCTGAGCCTGTCTATTGCAACATGGCAATCTAATAGATTGGATGACAAATTACAATGGGTGAAAAGTGAGTCTTTAGTAAGCGGGTGGGTTCAGAAAAAGGCCTAATTATAAGTATGCAATATTGTACAAATAATTGCCTGGAATTGAGTGCAACAGTCTGCTGTGTTCTGCATACAGGGTTAAAGCAATTTTACTGTCAGAGTTGGCTATGGTAAATCCATGAGATATGGCAACCACATCAGAGCAAAGCTCAAAATTTACCACAAGTTGCTAATAATTTAATATTATGAAAGTTTTAGTTACCAACATAATCTCAACAATCTCTTGAAGTACAGGATAAGATAAATATTGTGTTGAATTTAGACTCATATGACACACTTCCAATGCGTCATACCATTCATGATTCCTGATTTCGGTCATGAAAGATTCTTCTGCATAGTTAGGTATTTGTTTTACTTGTCCCTGGAAAGTGATTTGAAAAATTGTGATAAAGCAAATGAAACAATTTTTTTTCTATAGTCTGTTTATAATTTTGTTTCCAGTGCAACTGCAATAATTGAGAAATGAGCAAGAAATCTCACTAGAAAATACAGAATAGATCCCTCTTGCGGTGTACTGGTGGAAGCTCCCTTACTGAATTCAGTAGTGAAAATAGCAATATTTGAACAAACATAGCTGCATGCAGCCAGTCCCCCCATCTTGTAGTGGATAGAAGCAACTAAGAAAATACTAAGATGAATAACAATAATAGGTTTTCATCTGTGTGTTTTCATTGCGTATTGTTGGAGAGTATGAAGAAATACATTGTACAGTAGGATAGTGAATTTTGGCAGAAAGCAGGAACTTGGGAAACCACCTTGGGAACCAGAACAAAATTTGGATGATTTGATGAAGTCTTCAAATTTTTCTATTCAGAAGCAATTAAGTACCTAATTGGCCCATGACACACAGTTTTACCTGTGTCTTTCACATTCTCCTGGGAATAATAATATATAGCAAGGAACTGTACTCCTTTGGGACGTAGAAGTACAGTATAAAATTATACAGTAAAAAATTACAATAGCATTGCTTGCTTACTTACATATTTTTTATGATTGCACATTGTCCTTACACAAGAAGGTAAATAAATAAGTTGAAATCTTTTATGACAGTCAAAATATTCTCTGATAGATACTTGTTCACAGGCTACATCGAAATTTTTCTCTTCATATTTTTTATCTGACTCCTCACATTTTGGACGTTTTATTGATGAAGCTAGAGTCTCGCCTGGACGCTTGTGAGCACCAAGTTTTGTATTGCGATTCATTTTATATGTACTATGATTTGCTATGCATTGGTTAGATAGGTACTAGAATAGCCTGTAACATCAAATATTTTGAAATTACTTTTCTGTGCGTAGTACAATATTTACTTAATAATGAGTATCTCGAAGAGGAAGGCTTGGGACACTTAAATGGTGTAAATAGGGAGAGACCATCTTGAGCAGAGGACTGGGATAGACTGATTTAGTACTATGAAATATTTTATGGCATGCAATAAAAAAATACATACTATTGAAAGTCGTCAGTCAAAACTTCATAGTAAATGAAAGGCTTGTTCGTCGGACGATGTTATTATGGATGTTATCGTTCGTTCGTTCTAAAGATCTAATCGGTATAAAGATTAATAGGTACTTAATTTGTTAAATGAATTTGATAAGGAATCATTTTCACAAAATCAGGTCATTATTGTTAGGTTTATTATTTCAATATTGTCATTATTTATTATCTTCTTTTCCATACCAAGGTTGTCTGGAAGAGATCGCTCTTAGCGATAACACCGCCCTTTGTACTCTCATTGTTAGCTAATATGTTTTAATTAAGAATACTGTATGTAATGGTGTACAATAAAGAATTATCTATCTATCTATTGAAACCGTATGCATGGCGTAGTATGATTTATCAACATAACTAGATAAAACCTACTACGCTCGAGTTACACTGGAATGTAGATTACTAGTAATTTCCTAATTATAAGGTTTTAGGTAATGTACATTAAATTATATTTAAATCGAGGCACTTACCGGGGAACTGTTACCATTTCTCGTGCGTTTATAACTTATTTAAATTTATATTCATTTCTTTATTTTTGTTTACTTACTTCGCATTTTTTGTCAAGGCGTTGTATCTATCACGGCTGTCACTGTCAAAATATTGATGACAGATTGACTGATTTATTTATGAATAGGCTTAGGTAAGAAAGACCATGCTGCCTAGTCACTGATAAAAGATTATGTCTTGGCCATAGATTTAGAATGTACAGCGAAAAATTCTAAATCTATGGTCTTTGGCTACCACCGCGGCCTCAACTAGGGGTTTGGGTACTAGTGGTTTGCACCGGAGCGGAATCTTGAGCTCCGGTGAAATTCACCGGTACTTTTGCAAGCTCCGGTTTTTCTCCGGTGAAAACCGGAGCATCGCGTTTGTGTACATAGATTTGATGCCTTAAAATATTGTCTTCTAATTTGCAATTCTTGATTTAAATAAACATGTACAATCAGAGAATTTGTATGTAGGTGATCCAGTACAGTTTTATGAGGACCTATATTTTAAAAAGTACTTATCTAATAGTTTAATATAAAATCTATAAATAATATAAAGCGAGATTTTGACCGACTGACTCATCAACGTAGAGAAAAACCCCAGAACCTAGAATGATGAAATTTGGACAGTAGGTACCTTTTATTAACTAGGTAAGTTATAAGAAAGGATTTTGGGAAATTTTACCATTAAGGTGGTAAATAAGGTATAAACAGTTGTATGGAAATTCGTCACTAAAGTTAGCATCATGAAATTATGTATAGCTGTTTTTGGTTATAAAAAAAATAGACATACCTACATATCTTTGATTTGTTAAATTATATCAATAAGGAGGTAAACGAGGGGTTGTAAGTTTGTATGGGAATTTCTTCATTTCTTCAATGGAAACTGCTTCACAATTTGTATAGGTACCTGCATCTAATTAAAAATAAATGAACACGTTTCAGGATTTTTTTAAAGTTGTACCTCCTAAGTATGTAAATCATAAAACCATCAACATCCAGCCCAAAACCTTAGACATTATTACTGTGCCTTAGACCAGGGGTCGGCAACCTTTTTAGTCAGAAGAGCCAAAAAATTTAAAGAGCCACAAAATTTTTTTTTGTTCACACGTACCTAGATATTAGTTAACGTAGCATTAGTACCTCTTCTGGCATACAGGCTTCTGTCGTGGGACCTAGAGGCCGCAGTTCTGACCGAAATCTTGAGCTCCGATCGGCCATCTTGTCTATTCTGAGGTTTATCGTTTATATGTATAAGCCGATGCATTAAAGAAAGGAATCTTAAATGGCGACTTGTACTTGCGTTGACGGAAAGTAAATCAAATTTAAGTCTTATTTTTTTTCAAATTAAAAATAATAAAAACAAGACCGGATCGTATTAATTTCTGAGTAGCTTCTAC
This sequence comes from Miltochrista miniata, assembly GCA_933228765.1. Classification (NCBI taxonomy): domain Eukaryota; kingdom Metazoa; phylum Arthropoda; class Insecta; order Lepidoptera; family Erebidae; genus Miltochrista; species Miltochrista miniata. Next base: position 28,667,771 of record OW121752.1, on the reverse strand, counting down.
CAGCGGCTTCGCCCGCGTGATGGTTAAAATTAGAAAGACACATGGCGGCATCTAATTATCGTTTTCATCGGAAACAGTACCTACCTACCTACGTTTTCGGGATGAAAGGACACTATGACCATTTGTACGGAAACGGAAAAAGTACCTGGCAACGTATATTACATGGCGATCATGATGTTGGTTAAAATAAAGAACGCGCACAAATCTGGAACATATTCAATGTATGGACGTTCCTGTCTATCGGTAGAATATATGTCAACAGTAATATGTTTTTAAAAATGTACTATGATAATTGCTTAGGGAACTAAAGAGCCGCAAGTGGCTCGCGAGCCGCCGCGAGGTTGCCGACCCCTGAGCCCAAGATAAGTATAATTTAAGAACTAACAGATAAAGATACATTTGTGTTTGTAAATACGTATTTATTACTAGATGTTGCCTGCGACTTCGTACGCTGCATTTTATATTTAATTCTTTAGATTGACATAACTTTTTTATTTATGGACCGATTGACATGAAGCAAACACTAAATGTTACGTGGAGCAGACTACAACGCATTATAGAAAACCGCATTTCAATTGATTGAGCGGTTGCTGAGATTAGCGTGCACAAACGTACAGACAAACACACACTTACGATTTTATTATATGTATTGATATTGATTGATTGATTGATGATACAATAGAAACACTCACAACAAGACAAATAAACATGTTCTTGCACACAAATATTTGTCTTGCGCGGGAATCGAAACCGCGACTCTTGATTAATAGACAGTATCTTTGCCTCCCCACCAAACAGGTCGTCTAATATAGGTATAATATTATTTAAATAATATTGAATACATAACACATGTTAGAATATTTCAGCGAGGATTAATCAATCGAATACTTTAACCGGTACCTACATACCTACACAGTGTAACAATAATGAACCGGAGAGTAATCAATTGAACTCCGGTGCTTGTAATCGAGTACTTTTACCGGTACTTCACCGGAGCTTCTCCGGTACTCACTGCTCCGGTGCAAACCTCTATTGGGTACCGTCGCATTGTATAATTCCGAATCTTTGTTACTATTAATATTGTACAATTTTTTTAACCAACACACAAAGACGCAGATCGCGTTCTGCGTCTTTGTGTGTTGTTTAAAAAAATTGTACATTATTAATAGTATGTAACAAAGTTTCGGAATCGGTTTAGTTGGTCGGAGTGGAAAGACGGAATTCTACGTGTTTAATATGTGATTAATGTTAGTAAGACAATCGTTGAAATTCTATTAATGTTACTAGGTAATATTATGAACACCATGCGGCGGCCTTCGCTAGTAATGATTAAAATTATAAATAACTAGCTGTTGCCCGCGACTTCGTAAGCTTGAAAATTATGTTACAATGCCAATTTGAAAAAATTGCCCCTAGGATATGTAGCGTGATAATATATGGCCTATTTGAAGACCCTACCCCTAGTTAATATTTGTGCAAAATTTTAATTAAATCATTTGAGTAGGTACTTTTCGGGATCCTTCCGGACAAAGCAAAGCAAACAGACAAACATTTTTCTAACTAAATTTTCGGCTTCGGTATCCTATGTTGAACACCCGGTGAGTAGGTACCTATTTTTTTAAATATTTCCAATGTAAGTACAGTTTTGACTTACCCATCATTTTATTGGGTAGGTATATGTATAGGTAGGTAATGAAAGTATGCAATGCGTTGCTACTTTTTAATCTGCGGGCATATAGTTTACTGTGGTACTACCGCCTTATATTTTGTGCCGCTCTGGATAGTCAGCTTCCTGCTTCCTCTTTGTGATGACGCTACAGATTTTCGCATTTTAATGACGGAGCGTACCACAGAAATCTGTGTTGATCCCAACTCTCTTTCTACTAAATCCCTGCCGATATTATAAATGTGAAAGTAGCTCTGTCCGTCTTTCTGTCTGACTGCAACGCTTTCACGCCTAAACGGCTGGAGCGATTGAGATGAAATTTGACAGGTATATAGATAGTTAAATGCCCTAGTAAGGGCAAAGGCTACTTTTTAACCGACTAGCGACTGTGCAAAGGGAGGGTTATGATTTTACGCGATAACGACTTCCTCGCGGTCGAAGCCGCGGGGAACAGCTAGTCCCTGCTAAAATTATAAATGCGAAAGTACCTAACTCTGTCTGTTACGTTTTCACGCCTAAACCGCTTAACCGATTTTGATGAAATTTGGTACTTGTAGAGATAGTTTGAGTCCAAAGGAAAGCTATAGGCTACTTTTTAACTGACTGCGCAAAAGGAGGGTACCTAATGATTTTACGGGGTAACGACTTCTACGCGGGGAACAGCTAGTCCCAATTAAGGGGAGGCAGTACTTCACGTCACACCAGCGGTGATTGCTATACCTAAAAGATACAAAATTCGTCCTTATTTAATGTAAGTGACAATTGAAAATGAAAACGAATCATTTGTACTCGTATGAAATTTCCTCCCTGTGGTAATAGTCCGGCATAGCATCCATGACGGATTTCGACACGAAAAAAAAAATGTCGAATACAGCTCTTACCTTAGGAATGATTCCGCGAAGTATTCGATTTATTCATAGTTCTGAGGTGACGTAAAAGATCTTAAAGTTAAACCGTTGGCACAGCGAAGAACCAGTAGCGTCTTTGAACAAGAATTCTTCAACCTAATCCAGGTCTCTCCTGTTCGATTTCGAACAATGCGTGCCGGACAGAGGTGCGAATCCTACACAATGGAGAGAGACTTCGGCAGAACTGAGCGATGCAAGCCTCCCCTTAAATCCCGGGTCCTTTAAGCGGAGCGTCAAGAGGCACATCTTGGCCGGCAACTTGACTTGAGCACCAATATGAGGACTGGCCCCTAATCGCTATTATGACTATGACTTTTCATCTAGCGGGCTGCGTCAATTTAGCGAGCTAAATATAAAAAAGCTTCAAATACCAAAGCATTATACCTATCACTAAAATAAAGATAGATAGTAAAAAATGCATTTTTAGCTCATTTATAGATAGTATTAATAGGTAGGTAATGATTTATTTACTGTGTCGTTGGCGGACCCATGAGAGTTTACTGCTGTCGTCAATCATGCTATTTTTTGCCCGGCGCGGCGCAAGAGGAAAGCTAAATGCCCCAAGCTATGGACCTTTTAGAAAAGATATTTTATATACCTACCAAATCGCAGTCCCCACTCCAGAAAGTGGCTGCTTCGTAGTGGGTCTGGACGTGGACACTCTCTCGTTCGAGACCATGGTGCGAGCCATGATCTCCAGCGGGAGTAAGTGGGACAGCTCCGCCTCTTTCTGCGAGCAGGTCATGCTCGTGAAAGAGGCGGCGGGGCGGGACCGGGAGAGAACTCTCCCACCCGAGTTCCGCAGTCGGCGACCTGGGCGCCGCGCCGCAGACGTGTCTTCGCCGAAGACTATCGGCTACCATGACCGGGGTCTGAGGACGGTGAGAGGGCTGTTCACCGTCCTTACAGAAGCAGGCCCATGACGGAAGCGCGACGTGAGGAGTTCACGCACGCCCCTCTTAGAAGCGGGATCACACCCGAAACCCCCTAAAGCCGCGGAATAGCACCCGAACCGCCCCCTGGGCGAGGCGGCAGTGGTGGCCGAAGGTCTGTTGAGAGTCCTGGGACATCTTTCCGAGGGCTTACCCGGGGCTCCCAACCAGAGTCTGTTGGGCGTTACGCGAGGTTTTTTGGTCGGTAGGAGTCCGGCATAGCATCCATGATGGATTTTCCCTCACGTTAACAAAAAAAAAAGAAAGTGGCTGCTCATTCGGCAATTAGTTCTTCAATAGATATTGCCACTTTAATTATGATTAGGAACTCTCTCTTGGTTTATTTAATAAAAATATCCAAAATAGAATAACATATCCGCACCATCAAGAAAGGTATAATTTTATTTAAAACAAGCTATCGACTATCGGAAACTGAAAACTAACCTACGCAATGTCTCACTGTAACGTTTGGCTGCGTACCCGGTGCCGAATATTGAAAATTATTGATTCATAGTTTGCCGCAACCGTACTGTACAAGCTTACGATTGCACTTTGTTCTCGACAAGGTGACCGCTGCTATAAAACCACAATACTTGTGACACAAGCATCAGTTCCGCAGGGATCACTGAAGGCAACCACCACTAAACTACCTCCAGATAATGGCATTCATATTCAAGGTACGTACAAACCTTTTTTAAACATTATCGTGTTTGTGAATTACCATGGACGGCAAGCGGCTTTGTTTATGTTTGAAACACTTCATAGGCTTTACCCCACTGCTAATAATGGTGAAACGGGGATGTCGGGTTCAAACCGACTGTTTGTCGGGAATGTCGTTCCAATAGTACAAATAAATTATAAAATCCTGCAAATTATGAATGCTAACACTAGGAACGTAATTACACAAATTAGAGATAGTAATCATTATCACAAAGTAGATGGGATTGTATTTCTTCAGCTAATTAAAAGTTTTTTATGATTCGAACTATCTACCGCAAAGTGTTAAACTAGTTAATCAAGTTTAAATAATTCAGTTCTGTGAAAACGTTTTTAAACGTTTGGGCAACCGTCAAAACAGCAGTCACAAAGAAAACAGCGATTCAGTATACGTTGGTTTGGCTTTTCAATCCCAAGGAACAAACAAAACCAAAGATAATCATCCCAACTTACTGGCAATGAGTAGTCAGACTCATCAAGCAAAGATAAAAACAAAAACGAATGGGAAAATGTAAGCGTATACTAGTAGTATGCCTCTGTCTTGAATGCCTCTGTTTTGAGCATAAAGCGCTCGTGGCCGCGGGACTAAGTGTTCTGTAAACGATAACTGAAGTAAGCAACTTCCACTATGGCCAGTCCTTAGATGGGTGACCATCCATGTGACCACTTTGTGACATCTTTATTTGAAGTGATTCGGAAGGCACGTTGAGCCGTTGGTCCCGGTTGCCAGTAAAATGGCAGTCGTTAAGCCAAGTTGAAAGCCTTTTTAGGCAGCTTTAAAAATTCAACAGTCACTACCTGCGCCGGTCCATCTCAACACGGCAATACGGCTCACCACATATTACGTGGGACAAATTCTAAAAAGGTGTAATGTGGGCATATAATATGCTTCTGCCTACCCCGTCGGGGATAAGGGCGTGACCATAATGTATGCCTCTGTGTCTGATGACTGAGAATTGGTACCACGGATGGTCCAAGATCTGTAGACCTTTTTATCGTGTGGAAATCCTACATGGATGCTATGCCGGACTCCTACCGACTAAAACCACACAGTGCCAATAACAGTCTATGGCCGGGAGTCCCGGGTAAGCCCTCGGAAGGATATCACAGGGTTCCCGGCAGAGATCTGTAGACTTAGAATCCCCAACCCTAGATCTGTGTCGTACTATATTTTAGTAGTTCACCAAATTTCCTCTATACGTGGGTCCCTTATTCACAGGGCTTGCCTTGAGGGTTATTAATTATGACCACATGTGTAATACCCACACACAGTCAAGCCTTTATTCCCGCATTTTCAAGCCGCCTGCAAGGCCTTCAATTTGGCTTAACGACTGACTTTTATCGGCAGCCAAGAACAACGACTTAGCCTGCCTTCCATATCACGGACACACCCGTGAATGGAAATGTTACAAAGTGATCACTTATTCGAGGAGCAGCCATAGCATGAGATGTTTTAAAAGCAGTTATTGTTTACAGAAAGTCCCCAAGGATAATTTATGTGGTGACAGCCTGCTTGTGTTATGGGTATCACCATAACACAAGCAGGTTATTCCTAGCTTACTTTGATTGCGTTGTGTGAAAATGTCCGTGAATATTTATTATTATTATTATTTATTAAGGATCCCCACAAAGTTCGGTCTTACACCACACGCACCTTGCAAGCTCCCAAGGCCTCTAGGCTCGCACGACCTTCATAATTTAACAGAAAAAGTTTATTCGGTATTTAATTATATAACTAAAACTTACAATATCAAAAGACTATGGTTTCAACTCTCTCACTTTTTAAAAACCGGCCAAGTGCGAGTCGAACTCGCACACAGAGTACCGTACCAAAAAACGGCAAAAAATCACGTTTGTTGTATAGAAGCCCCCCTTAATCCCCCCCCCCCTTTTTCTTATTTTGGTATTTGTTGTTCTAGCGGCAACAGAAATACATCATCTGTGAAATTTTTTTAGGTTATTTTTTTTTAGGTAATTTGCTTAAACAAAAATTTTCAAACCTGTAACTATATTGTAGGTATGTGTATAGTTAGTATTTTTTTGAAATTTAACAAAGCCTTCTTTAGGGCAGTAAGGGCCAAACCATTATAAATAAGCTAAAAATCTGATAGGCTAATGTTTCCTAATGATCTATTCTACTAACGTTAAAGTCACTTGTCTAAAGGTGCAGGAATCTCGAATGTGTGCCACATGAACTTGTTAAAGTGTTCTTCGAGATAAATAGGAGTACCAGGAGTTAAAAAAGATATTATGAGAGAAAAATATTACTAGGGAAACTAATGGGTAGTTGGGAGTCCTGGGACATCCTTCCAAGGGCTTACCCGGGGCTCCCAACCATAGGGTGTTGGGCGTTACGTGAGGTTTTTTAGTCGGTAGGACTCCGGCATAGCATTCATGAGGATTTTCCCTCACGTTAAAAAAAAGGGGATCTAATGGGTAGTTTTTTGAATGTCGTGTGAAATATGATGCAGTAATTTGGTTTGCTTCTAGATTCCTAGCATGGTAGCATGATGTCAATGGCTGTTCTACTTTTATGAGCATGATTTTTCAGTTTGTTCCTAGGTAGCCAGGTTTTAGTTGGAAAACTTTTATCTTGTTTAAAGTCAGAAAGTAAAATATTAAGGTCGATTTCAGTAAATAAAGTAAACAGTACGCCTATAATTAATAACAATCGGCACGATTTTATTGGTTAGTTATGCAATTTGTCACATTGATTTAGTTAAAAAAATAGTCTCGCTTTCGTTGAGGCTGATTATTTTTCATTGTCAGTATTGAGTAACAGTTTACTGGGTGTTGACCGTGAAGGCCACCTGTTTCGGTCGCATTAAGTGGAAATGGACTCAATGTAATAAGAGAAAATAAACTCCCACGGTCGAGGTGAATGCAAATTGGTTTGAAATTTCACGAGCTTCGTGGTTTCTTTGGTCGGTGTAAGGAACCGTAACAAGATAAATGTTGAACCATGATTGCATGACATGTGATTTAGTTTTGTTTATGACTTGTTTTACAGATCTTCATTTGTTTTGTCGGTATTATTTGTTTTAAAGATTTTCATTTATTTTGTCGGTATTATTTGTTTAATTTGTTCTTCCTTAATGATGAAAATTATTCATTGCGATATTAATTATATCAATGTATGTATTTTAAATTTAAAAGAGCAGTACGGGTAAGTAGCTATGCCCCATGCAACGCAATGTAAAGCTGGTGGGTGCACGGGTCATGGCGGAAATACCTATATTTATAATACAGCATTCGTATCGTATACATCGGCTCAATAAAAACAGGACGACGCGAAGCTTCTTTAAAATCACTAATCCTGTAATAATACAAATAATACAAAACACTTTGTTGCAGTTCCTCGCCCCAGTGGCCCTAGCAACGGTGGTATTAACAGTTAAGCCGCCTGGAGGTTATTCTTACAACCGCTTCAGTGGACCGGTCAGCGGTCAAATAGTTGAAGTGAAAGTGCCAGCCGCACAAGGACTAGCTGCACAGCAGCACGCTGACTACGGCTATGATCACCAAACGGGACAGGTCCATCCAGATACAGCAAAATATGCTCATTTGAGGACTGTCGATTATGTGGTAAGTGACGACGACCAACAATTAGCTATTACCACCGAAAATATGGACGTTCATGATAGAACGTCCAGAGTCCTGCTGGCAGGACTTTGCGTACTACCGGTAGTACGCAATGTTTTTTTGTTATATGAGGCTTTCTAAGCCTGCTAGCAGGACATAATTAACTGACATGCATAGTGCGTCTCTTTCTCAATCAGCGAGTTTTTGAATTGTGATTCTGCGACCAGTTTGGCCAAAATGGCGGCAAGTGTAAAACGTGGTGTCCGTGTTCGCGCCAACGCGACATATTTCGACGCAAATGATGGCCAAAACACGTGGAGTCGCAAACATTTTGGTGATAACTATGATATAAGTTATTGTTGGGGTACTGTAAGAAAGGTAGAAAACAACTATGCAAGGGTATATTGGGATATTGACAAAAAAAAATCTATCGTACCCGTTGGAGTTCTAATTTCTGAAATCGAAAACGATAATTTAGTGGAAGTAAATACCAATGAAGAAAATTGTAAGTACCAATTAATATTTTATTCATATTTTACTATCTATATCGCATTGCCGGAGAAAAAAGTACTAGGTACTTAGCAGTTGCTTGTTCGTTTCGGAGTTCGTTATTTGCATGGGTTGACAACATTTCATGATATATATATTATTAGCGATGAACAGGATCAGAATTAAACGCGGCCGGAGCCGCGAGCAAAAGCTAGTAACTTATAAAACAAAAAGTTTGTCACCCCTGTCTAATTTCATCACGCATAAAACTCAAGTACTGCTAGAAGGACAGCCGCTGAAATCCGTAATAAATCCCCAAAAAATTGCGTACTGCCGGCAGGACGCACGTCCGTAGAATCGTCCTTCCAGAAGCTCCTTCCAGCAGGACCAAGGCTCTTTGAATTAGGACGAAGAAGCTACATATGAGAGATATTAAGCTAATATAATTATAGTAGGAAAGGCCAACCTTATTAAGGGCGGGCGGTTTTTGCTTAACGAAGACAACGTTTTGATTTGGAACGATTTTGAGATACCTTTGAATCCGTTGTAGTTCACACCGTAGCTTTCTAGTAAATTACAAGGCTAGCATTGGTATATAACAACTAATTACGTGAAAAAAATAGTTGATACGTTGAGAATGTTCGTCTATACTAATATTATAAAGAGGAAAGATTTGATTGTTTGTTTGTTCGTTTGCATCGAATAGGCTCCGAAACTACATGACCGATTTAAAAAAATCTTTCACTGTTCGGAAGCTATACCCTTTTTTTTTTTTTAACGTGAGGGAAAATCCTCATAGGATGTTATGCCGGACTCTTACCGACTAAAAAACCTCAAGCCACGCCCAACAGCCTATGGTTGAGAGCCCAACCGGTAGGAGAGAGCACCGTGTCTTCTCTCCAACCACTCGTCCATGACCGGTCTGACGGCCGCGATTGTGGCGAATCCCCCCTTTGGTTGCTCAAGTCGCACCGCACCTTCCATGCCTCCACAGTTTCCTGGTGGAGCAGGGTCCGCTAGGCCTCGATTTCTCGAGACGCAGGCCTTTGGCCCCGCTCCAGCGCCTCCTTGCGCCATCTGAACACTGACGCAAGGGCTCTCGCTTCCAGGTCCCATGGAGGGGTCCCGGCTAGGAGACATGCCGCCTCACCGAAGATCGTGCGGTATCCTCTTATCACCCTGACGACCATCACTCTCTGCGGGCTCAGCAGTCTAGCCTCATTGCTGGCCGTCAGGGTCTCCGCCCATACGGGAGCCCCGTACAGGGCCATGCTTCGCACGATCCCCAGGTACAGCCTCCTGTAGGGAGCGTTGGGTCCCCTGATGTTGGGAATCAACCGCGCGAGTGCGGCCGATGCTCCCCTCAGTTTTGGGACCAAACTTCGGAAGTGATGTCCGAAGTTCCACCGGCCATCGAGTACGAGCCCCAGATACTTCATCGAGGGCTCGATGCCGATGCTGACGCCCCCTACCTGTAGGCTGGATCCCGCAGGTGGCCCCATCCGAGGTCCGTGGAAGCACAGAGCCTCGGATTTGTGAAGGGCGACCTCGAGACCCAGCCGCCGAATCCGACCCACGACCTGAGCAACCCCTGCCGTGGCCTTAAGTGCTGCGGCACGGTGCGTTGCTCCCCGCGCCGTAACGAGGGTGTCGTCGGCATAACACGTTACGCCGACCCCTCTGAGCAACGGACCACGCAGCACCCAGTCGTAACCGATGTTCCACAGGAGCGGCCCTAAAACCGATCCCTGTGGAACACCGCACGACACATCTCGCCGACCCGGCCCTAGCCAGCTCGGGTAAGTTATGGCTCTCTCGGAGAGATAAGCCCCGACAATTCGACGGAGGTAGGGAGGCACTCCATGATAGATAAGCGCCTCCCTGACGCAGCTCCAGGGCAAGGTGTTGAATGCGTTGGCGATATCGAGAGACACCGCCACCACCACCTCACCCTGTGAGACTGCTTCCTCCGTCAGGCCTCTAATGCGCATGATCGCGTCCACGGTGGAGCGTCCCTGACGGAAGCCAAACTGGCTATCCGCCAGATCAGGCCCCACGCGTGTGAGGTGCCCAACGCGGAAGGCAGCGAGAACGACGTGCCCGTAGTCACCGAGGGTGAGTTAGGGGCGGCTGTACTGCGGCTTAAATCCCGCAGAAACACCGCCCCTGGACCCGACGGCATTCCAGGCCGAGCGTGGGTCCTGGCTCTCGAAGAGCTTGGGCCTCGACTAATTGGGCTCTTTAGCGCATGCCTCGAGAAAGGCCAGTTTCCCAAGGTCTGGAAGACAGGGAAACTGGTCTTGATTCGAAAGGCGGGGCGGCCGCCAAATTCCCCATCAGGGTACCGGCCGATCGTGTTGCTCGACGAGGTGTGCCTAGCCCTGGGCATCGCCGCATCGCAGATGTGCGACATGGCTCTCCCGAACCACTCCACCTCAGTATCAACATCGGCAGGCCCGTCCGCTGACAGAATCCAGGCCTGCACGATGGCCGCCTCCAGGAGAGCCTCCCGATCAAGGCGATGAAGTGCCCAACGCGGTTCCGGGGGATTCGCAATTGCTGGCGGCAGGTTTGGTGGAGGGGAGACGTCGAACCGAATATATCGGTGATCTGACAACGTCTCCTCCTCCTCCACCACGCGCCATCCCTGGACACGGCGGGCGAGCTCAGGGGTCGCAAACGAAACGTCTATGACCGAGCTGAGCCCCCGCCGCGTCCAGGTTGCCGGAAGCTATACCCTTCGCGGTAAAAATAGACTATATTTTATTCCCGTATGCCTACGGGAACGGGAACTACGCGGGTGAAACCTCGAGACGTCCGCTAGATTTATGATAAAATATTTGGAAGGTAATGATACAATAATTAAGTACTTACTTAGGTAATTATAGTTGCAAGTTTATTTAATTATTAACGAAAGGAATAAGAGATCTTGACCTTGAAAAAATATAACCAAGGATTGACCATGGGTGGTCTAATGATTAAGCCATTTCGTATGTGGATCCAGCTTTCCCACAAATAGGATTTTTTTTTTATACTACTTAAATGGCAGACAAGCTTACGGCCCACCGGATGGTTGGTAACCGAAGCCTATAGACGTTTGCAACACCAGAGGCGCTACACACGCGCTGCCGACCCGGGCGCAGGTTGTGACGACCCACAGTTGAAATTTTTCAAGCCGCCCGTACGGCCTTACGTCCGTAAGGCCTTCAACTTGGTTTAACGACTGTCATTTTACCGACAACCGGGACCAACGGCTTATTGTGCCTTCCGAAGCACGGAAACGCTCGTAAATAAATGTCACAAAGTGGTCCACGTGGTGGTCACCCATCCATGTCCGGCCATAGTAAATGTTGCTTACTGCAGTGATCGTTTACAGAACACTGAGTGAGCGTTTTACTATGGCCGGTTATGGATGGGTAATGGTGGTCACCCGTCCATACCCACCCGTGACCACTTGTGACTTTTATTTACGAGCGTTTCCGTGCTTCGGAAGGCACGTTAAGCAGTTGATCCCGGTTGTCAATAAAATGACAGTCATTAAGCCAAGTTGAAGGTCATATAGGCGGCTTGGAAAATTTTAACTGTAGAACGTCACATCATGCGCCCGGGTCGGCAGCGCGTGTGTAGCGCCTCTGGTGTTGCAAACGTCCATAGGCTACGGTAAAAACCTTCGTAGGTGGGCCGTAAGCTTATCTGCCACCTTAGTAGTATAAAAAAAACTGCCACTTGTTTACATTTTACGAACTTTTCTTTTCAAGGCCAAACCTGACTATCATTACGCTTACGGAGTAGAAGATCCACACACAGGTAATCTACAGAATCACAAGGAACAGCGTGATGGTGACGTCGTACACGGTGAATACTCCCTCGTCGAGCCAGACGGTTCCGTACGTCTTGTACGGTATACTGCTGACCCCAAAAATGGATTTCAGGTAAATTTGATTTAAAGGGTTATAACGGTTTAGTTTTTGTGTATTTTTAGTGCTATTCATCAATTCGTTCACTGCATTCCACTGCTTAAATTAGGCATCTCTCAATTTCCTGCAATAATAAGAGATTTTTTTTTCTTCTTATTTTATTTCCTTGGAAGACCTGCGTAATTAAGTATGATACGTCAATACTCAAACAAATAAGTAGTTCTTCCATGTAAAAAAAATGTTGTGAAATAAGATTTTAGTAGGTACTTACTGCACGTTACAAGGCACCTGAATTATCCCCAGCACAATTATCATTTAACAGGTAGGTATGATCTCCGAGGTTCTGTGCTTCCGAGGTTCTGTGCGTTCACGGACCTCGGAAGGGGCCACCTGCGCGATCCAGCCTACAGGTAGGGGGCAACAGCATCGGCATCGAGCCCTCGATGAAGTATCTGGGGCTCGTACTCGATAGCCGCTGAAACTTCGGATACCACTTCCGATGTTTGGTCCCAAAACTAAGGGGGGCATCAGCTGCACTCTCGCCGGTGATGCCAACCATCAGGGGACCCAACGCTCCCTACAGGAGACTGTACCTCGGGATCGTGCGGAGCATGGCCCTATGCGGGGCCCCGTATGGGTGGATACCCTGACGGCCACCAATGCAGCTAGATTGCTTAGGCCGTAGAGAGCGATGGCCGTCAGGGTGATAAAGGAATACCGCACGATCTCAGGTGAGGCGGCATGTCTCCTAGCCGGGACCCCTCCATGTGACCTGGAGGCGAAAGCCCTTGCGTCACTATTTAAATAGCGTAAGGAGGCGCTGGAGCGGGGCCACAGGCCTGCATCTCAAGAAATCGAGGCTCGGGCGTTCCAGCCCCACCAGGAAACCATGGAGACCTGGAAGGTGCGACTTGAGCAACCAAATGGGGGATTCGCCACAATTGCGGCAGTCAGACCGGTCATGGACGAGTGGCTGCAGAGGAGCCATGATGCTCTCCCTACCGTTTGTCACTGATACTTACCGGGCACGGGAGCTTCGGTGGTCGTGGCGAAAACACCAGGAATCCCCGGCCGAGTGCCAGCACTGCGAGGAGCGCAGCGAAGACACAGCGCTCCGCATCGGTGGAGTGCACGGCGGGGGCGCAACAGCGCCAGGTCCTTGTGGCAGGTCTAGACGTGGACTCTCTCTCAGACCATGGTGCGAGCCATGATCTCGAGCGGGAATAAGTGGGACTCCACTGCCTCTTTCTGCGAGCACGTTATGCTCGTGAAAGAGGCGGCGTGGAGGGAGCGGGAGAGAACCCTCCTACCCGAGTTCCGCAGTCCGCGGTGAATACACCGCCGACGTGTCTTCGCCAAAGACTATCGGCCTCCAGGACCGGGGGCCTGAGGACAGTGAGGATCCGAGGCCACTCGCCATCCTTACAGAATCAGGCCTTTGACGACAGCGTGACGTGAGGGATTCAAGCACGCCTCCCCTAAGAAGCGGGATAACACCTGTAATACCCCCTAAAGACGCGGGATAGCACCCGAAACCCCCCTAGGTGAGGCCTCAGTGGTAGCCGTAGGTCTGTTGGGAGTCCTAGGGTACCCTTCATAGGGCTTACCCTGGGCTCCGAACCGTAGTAGTAGGTTTTTTAGTCGGTAGGAGTCCGGCATAGCATTCACGTGGATTTTTCCTCACGTTAAAAAAAAAAGTAATTGCAAGGAGATCCGAAGTGACATCTCGTTTGCTCTATTCACTGGAACCTCTCTTTACAAAATACAGAAGAATTTTTATTCAAGAATAGGTACACAACGTCTCTTGTTTAACTATCTATATCTAGATTTGATTGTTTGTTTGCATCGAATAGGCTCCGTAATTGCTGAACCGATTTGAAAAATTCACTGTTGGAAAGCTACACTATCCCCGGTGAACATAGGCTATATTTTAATACCATATTCCCACGGGCACGGTAGCTTCGTACAAAATATAAGAATCCATAATTTTGTGTTGTTAAACAAGAGATGTGTCAGTAATTCACTCTAGTAAACTACTTAAGTAGGAAGCGAAGAAATGGACAAATATTTCTATATTTATACTAACGCCACACTTAGTTTCATGGAGATACAAAAATTATTTTTTTTTCAGGCAACAGTGCACAAAAAGGCTGCTGGTCAGGCGCAACAGCAACAGCCTATTCGCTATGGCAATGTAAAGCGTGATGAAGACGACTCCGATGATTACTAGTCAATAATAGTTGTTTATTGTTATAGATATTTTGTACCTTGTTGACTATTTATTGATGTATATAATTTTAATAAGTAAAAACGATTTTATGTATCTCTGTTTTCTTATTATCCCTACTAATATTATAAATGCGAAAGTAACTATCTGTCTGTTACGCTTTCACGCCTAAACGGCTGAAGCGATTGAGATGAAATTTGGTATAGGGATAGTTCGAGGCCCTGGGAAGGATATAGGGTACTTTTTAACCGACTGCGCAAAAGGAGGGTCATGGTTTTACGATATAACGACTATTACGCGATACCGACTTCTACGCGGCCGAAGCCAAGCCGCGGGGAACAGATAGTAAATTTATTTATCTCAGCCCATCTGACTATGCTTTAAGCGTTCACATTTTTAAACTGTGATGGGGTTAAAAATTCTTTTGCCAAATTTGGAGGAATCTGAATCTATTATGACAAATTAAACGTATGAGTAGTTGCGTACATTGTATTTCATAAACATTACTAAACAAGACATGATAAAAAATTCTATCGACAAAATTATAAGTAGGATATAAAAATATTAAGGCTCGATTTTACTATTTGAGTATACTCTTCAAAGTCGCCGCCGAGAAGGGTACCACAATGGTATGTGTCTTGTCTCCAGAAATAGTTTGTAGAGACTGTAGATATCTCAACTAGAAACAATATTCATAAGTACATATTAGATTAAACGGTACTTAAAAAGAGTTCCTGAGTACATTTAAGGGCTAGGATTTTGTTTAAAAGTCTCACTTGCAGTATTTTTCGGGATCTGATGGTATGAAAACATATTTCTCAAGAACGTTAATGTCATTATTTCCGCATTAGCAGGTATGACAGCCAAATTTTGTTTATTGAATATAAGATTGTATTCTGCATAGAGCCAGGGCGAGTGAGTGAATTTATATTGATGAGTTGCTATAAGCAATAAGTTTCTGCGAAGAAGTGCGTCTTTCAAAACTTACGAGGGTCTTTGAAGAATTGATCATGTTGCGACTGCAAATTACTACGTTTGACTGTTATAAATAGCATTTATCGGTAATGCAGTTTTATGTAAGTACAAAATATGTATTACTAAGCCTGTGTGGAATTCTGTTTTCGTTTCTGCATCCCATGGGAACATAATAATATTTCAGCCATCTTCACAAACTTCCACATTTACAATATTACCAAGTTTTTCTCTCTCTCTCTCTTAATCAGAGTACAATACAGAATATTCTGTTCTACTTTAATAGCAACCATTATTCAACTTATTACAGACAAAAGTACATTGTGTTCTACTTTAATGAAGCAACCATTATTCAACTTATTACAGAAAAAATTAGATTATGTTGTACTTTCATAAAGCAACCATTATTCAAGTTATTACAGACAAAAGTACACGTACCGTCATACCCCACTGGTTGTCCATAAGCATTTCAGTAGCTACTTGAAGACTCTTGGTGCATTCTATTTCAGCTTGAGCCACCAATATTTTTGCATTTGATAATCTGGTAGACTCAGCTTCAGCAGCCATGGCCTTTTGTAATTGTAATGGAAGACTTATATCTTTCCTGTAATCAAGTTTGTACTATCATGATGTATTGCTAAATAGAACAGTAAAAATTACTCTTTAACTTTATAAACTACGAACTGTTTTTCATACGGTTTACACGAATGAATGAAGATATTTAAAAGGAAGGCTTTAAGTTAAAATAGTGGAAATACGGAGGAAATACGTTTATAGATGGACATATTATGTACACCATTATATTACAAACCATAGATATTTTTTAAAAGTCGGATTATGGAATGTATTTTCCTAAAATTATAACAATAATTTAGGATGCAAAACCTAGTCAATACAATTAATCGAACTATGCGATCGGGCTACAAGCTTTGAAGAGATAAATTTCGTTTTATTTTAGGGTTAAACTAGATTTATAGGTTTACAATGCAATATAACCACAGAAGACTTGAAGAATAAGGTCGAGCGTTACCGAATAGTATAAAAGTAACAAGAAAACTTACATTTCAACCCTCAAACACTGCACTCCCCAGTTGTGGGTCATATTGCGCATGCTTTCGAATACTTGCAGACTTACTCCACGTCTGTCATGCAGAATTTCTGTTAGGTTTCTCGACCCAAGGGCATTGCGCAGCGTTATTGCTGCTATATATTTAGTGGATTGTCTGTTGATTAATTGTACAATCAGAATTATTATAGAAAGTTTAAGGGGTCTTAGAAGGTTTTTACAGGGTCGCGAGTGTGGCGCCTCTGGTGTTGCAAACGTATGGACGTTGCTGCGGTGACCACCGGTACATCTGGTAGGCCGTATGCTTGTCTGCCACCTTAGTGGTATAAAAAAAAGAAATCAGGAACATGACCAACTTATAACAAAACAATTATCTGACCTTCGTGTAAGTAAGTGTAGTATGTTGCAGAGATCAATATACATAGGCATAATTTTATTATGTCCCTGATTGTGAGTGTCAGACGACCACAGAACAGTTATATCCTGCAGACGACACACACACTCGATGGATATTTTCAAATCAAATCTAGACAATTATTATTGAAAATTTAAGAAGTTTAAAATGAAAAATTTTTACTGGAAGTCAGCCACCTTCAATACTGCCATCATTGGGTCGGTAATTCGGTAATAAACTACTGCATCAACAGTAACGGATAGAGAATCTTTGGTTAAAACCTGAAATAAAAAAGTTAAAATAAGATTTTCGAGGGGCAACTGTGTACCAGAAAATGCTACGAGAGCTGGCTTTCCATCTCGTAACATGGACTGATGACGTCAAAAATGTGAAGCCTGGGTGCTGGTGAACTTAGATAGATGGTTGAAGATCCTTCGTATGTGATGGTGCTGATAAAGCCTTTCAATGAAGCTGAATAACTGTATACTCATTTTTATGATTCAATAGTTGAATAAAAGAAGTAAGAACTACTAACCTCTTGAGGATGGACATCGTAACAGGCAACCCTTAGATCTAAATATTTAAGTGCATCAATACAGGGTAAGTAACAAATGAGGCCGGGACCAAAGGGTTCCTGGCGGCGCAGTCTCCCATTCCGCAATATCACAACACGTTCAAACGTTCTGACTTGCTGTGAACAATATGATATAAATAGTTTAAAGCGTGTGGAGGCCATCCCGAACTCTTACCAACTAAAAGCACACCGGTTTCATACCACAGCCTACGGCTAGAAGCTCCCGGTAAGCCCTCAGAAGGATGTTCCAGGATTCCCGACAGACTTGGGCTCCCACCGCGGCCTCACTTAGGGGCTCGGGTACTACTACGCATCTTTGAGGATTGGTTCCGGAGAAATTCTGCTTCCAGGGGCGTGACGTAAGACGCGAGTAAAACTGATACGTCATGCCGCCGTCTTCAGCCTGCTTTTGTACGGACGGTGAGGAGCCCTCCCGCTGTCCTCAGTCCCCGATCATGAAGATCGATAGTCTTGGGCGAAGAAAATCGACTGCGCTACTAGGGTCGGACATTTCTCTCATATAATCACGTTCAGTATCTAGTTAATCTGGCTCTGGAATACCTTATTTAGCCTTCAGACCCATTGGTTTCTACCCAGATGAATTCAATCCCAATATTTCAGCAAAACACTGCACGATTATAGATACCATCGTCGGTCCTCAGTGTGTTAGTTATCAGTTAACTTCCTGTAATGAATTGACTATGTGGACCCTTCCGACACTTTATTGCGATCTATGATATTTTCCTTTTGAATTAGGCCCTTTTTTTTTGCGTGAGGGAAAATCCTCAGAGGATGTTATGCCGGAGTCTTACCGACTAAAAAAGCTCACGCAACGCCCAACAGCCTGTGGTTGGGAGCCCCGGGTAAGCCCTCGGAAGGATGTCCCGGGACTCCCAACAGACCTACGGCCGCCACTGCGGCCTCGCCCAGGGGGTGGTTCCGGCGCAATCCCGCACCATGGCTCGCACCATGGTCTCGAGCGAGAGAGTGTCCACGTCCAGACCCACTACGAGGACCTGGCGCTGTTGCGCCCACGGCGTGCACTCCACCAGCGTGTGGAGCGCTATGTCATCGTGCTGACGCTCGGCCGTGGTTTCCCGGTGTTTTCGCCACAGATACCTACCGAAGCTACCGTGCCCGGCAAGCATCTGTGTCAACCGGTAGGAGAGAGCACCGTGTCTCCTCTCCTGCCACTCGTCCATGACTGGTCTTGAACATTGACCTACTGAATTGTATTTTACGTTGATGAAATAAAATTATTCCATTTGAAATAAAAAAAAAACTAGATTAAGTATTTAACCTTTCATAGTCACTAACACTATTATTAGAGTTAACGGGATATTTACCATGTATTTTAACCGCCAGTACTTCAGTTCCACCGTGATCATGGCACTTGAAACAGCGTCAAAGTATTGAACAAACTCAATAATCCATGGTAAATATCCCGTTAACTCTAATAATAATAATTAGGTTTGTCAAAATTTTTGTGACTCTGCTGGGGGTTCGGAAATGCTACAGATTAAGAGAAACATCCCAAGAAACTCAGTCCGGTTCCTCCCAAAATTCATCTTAGAATCTAATACAGTTTTTTATTTATTATGTAGAAAGGAGCAATGCGTGTCACTGCCAGGCAGCCTTGTCTTCTAGAAAGTCTCTAATGCTATTATAAGCTTTCTGGCACAATTTACTGATCACAGGCCAACGATGAAAAAACTTTTTCAACAAATTTAGCTAAACTTTATGTAATTCGATGAGCTGATTCTGAAAAAAAATATAAAAAAGTTGTATCACCCACCGTTTTTTCACATTTTTCAATATAAGACAATAGTTAATTTTACTATCGAAAATATAGTGTAATCGGTGTAATCTATATTAAATCATTTAAATTAAAAAAGTTGGCAATATATTTTAGTGTTATAAGGTTGGCAATGAAATCAAATGTTATTTGGTGGGTAGTTATGAAATTTGCACGGCTGCTTGTTTTATTTAGGTTAACATTACCTTGCATTGCAGTGTTTAACTTGGATGTTTTGTATTTATATGGCAAATCGATGTTTTGTATTTAAATTGCGTTTTGTTATGATTACCTATGTGATGATTTTGTTATTAAAAGACATCAAAGAAATATTACCCACTGATTTTGTAAATAAAAGTATAACATATTTTGGTGCGGGAATTGTAAATTAAGACAAATCATGGGTTTCTCACCCAGTTTGCTAAGTTTGTGTGGAGGATCTTCGGAAGTAGTTTAAATCGACTAGAAAGCTTTTAAATTCGCAGTCACCATGGTCAACTAAATGATTGTTATTTTTATAACTTAGATATTTCTGGATATAACTCAAAAAATATGAAAGTGATTGTCTTTCCTAATGTTCCATCAATTGCTCGGCCGATAAGACATGGACCGGGACATCCTGGCCCTATGCCACCTGAAGCTGAAGATCATGTTGTCCAGTCATGACAGTCCAGTCCCGAATTAAATGAAAGTCAACCGTGTCATGAAGATTTTGTAAGTTCTCCGGAAAATTTAGAACTGTTATTGTTTACACAGGCTCAATTAAATGATTTAGTGAGATATTTGGGTTTGACCAAGAAAAAAGTGGAACTTCTTGATTCTAGACGGAAAGAAAAACATTAATTTGAATCTGGAACATTCATTTATCACCTTAGCACAAGAGATCAACAGTTTACTAATTTTTTCAAGCAGAAAGAGGATTTGGAACTCATTACATCAGGGAAAAGGCTGTTCTGGAAATTTTACAGAGAAAAGGGAGAGAAAGTACAAAAAAATAAGCACTTAATATTCGCATTATAATAGTTCAATATTATTGTAAGTGAAAATGTAAGTCAATAAAAAGAAACTGGATTTTTAATTTTAATGTATCAATTATTCCCTTATATTTTTTAAATAACAATGGATGTCATATTGTGTGAGAATTGTGGGTGATAAAAAAAAACTAATACCAAATACGGTTTCAGCATTCAAAAATACATAAAATTTAGGCAAATTGGTCTAAAAAGCTTTTACAATTTTTTTTTCGTTGGCCTGTGATTAAATACCGCGCTGGCGCTCGCGCTGCTCTGAGAGGTTGGTATATACAGGGTGGAATTTAAAGACTGTAGCTGGAGGGAAAGTACCCTTAATATTGATAATGGCAAGTTTTGCTGAAAGGAAACATTCCTTTATTTTTAAAAGTAAATAAAACTGCATTTTAAGATTTTTGAAAAATCCACTGCTTGAGTCGGGAATCGAACCTGGGAGATGTGAAAAAAAAAACATCCTGTATTCTATGATACCCACCGAAACAGTCTTTAATAAGGATCAATTTCTTTTAAACAACATAGTATCTAAAATAAAGGAAGATCAAGTAAAATGTGTTTTTATTGTAAAGCTTACTCACTATCTGAAGAAGAAAAAACAGTCTAACTGAGAACCTCCTACTTTTTTTCGAAGTTGGTTGGTTAAGTGACCAGAACGAATATTCCCATTCACAGAAAATAGAATATTATTTTTAACCAACTTCAAAAAAAGGAGAAGAATCACAATTAGACTGTTTTTTTTTCTTCAGATAGTGTGTAAGCTTTACAATAAAAACATATTTACTTGGTCTTCCTTTAATTTAAGATAGTATGTTACTTAAAAGAAATTGTTCCTAATTAAAGACTCTTTCGGTTGGTATCATAAAACGCAGGATGTTTTTTTTTTCATATAAATCCTAGGTTCGATTCCCGGCTCAAGCAGGTGATTTTTCAAAAATCTTTAAATGCAGTTTTACTTACTTTTGATAATAAAGGAATGTTTCCTTTCAGCAAAACTTGCCATTATCAATATTTAGGGTATTTTCCCTCCAACTACCGTCTTTAAATTCCATCCTGTATATAATTATCGTAACTTAGAAACAATAGTTATTATTTAGAAAAATATTTGATATGCTAATTTTAACATAAATATCTTTAGAGATGGACTTACAACAAATATTAAAAATAAAGAAAATGGAAAAAATATTATAATCATAAGAACGGAAATCCCAACGAG
This sequence comes from Miltochrista miniata, assembly GCA_933228765.1. Classification (NCBI taxonomy): domain Eukaryota; kingdom Metazoa; phylum Arthropoda; class Insecta; order Lepidoptera; family Erebidae; genus Miltochrista; species Miltochrista miniata. Next base: position 28,646,291 of record OW121752.1, on the reverse strand, counting down.
ACAGAGTTCGATGACACTGTGTTCTGAAAAGGAAAATGGTGAAGTTAAATGGGGGTTTGTAAAATGGTGAACTCATATTAAAATGCTTGGAAATACAAAGAGAATTTAAACAGGGGTTCATAGTAAACACACGTTATTAAAAAAAAACCTTTATCAACTCTTTAAGTGGGTGTGTACATAGGGGTATTGAACAGGGGAAAGGAGAAGAAATAATTCAATACCCCCTCAGGCTAAATCATGGGTTATCGTATCTGTAAATCGGTTAGAATCAGTAATGATATCTATTCGGGCAAAGACTCGTTCACACAGCAGCATGACCCACTAGTGGGGTATGGGGAATTTCTGTTCACTCGTAAACCTTTCTGTGGGAACACAATCAAATCGGTAAATTACCACCCCTAGTATCAGTAGTCCGATTAAATAGTCCGATGATCGAACTACTGAGACTTATTCGACTCAGTAGTCCGATGATGCAGTCGGACTACTGGGTCTTTTAGTCGGCATTCCGAAATAAGAAATGGATGCAGTAGAATTAACATTTCTTTTGCATTTTTTTTAACATGCTATTTTTTAGTAAAAAATTGCTTAATATTTAGCATGTGGGAAAAATAAATACCTACGCAAAATGAATGTTAAATACTACTACATCCATTTCTTATTTCGAAATGTCGAATCGGACTAAAAGATTCAGTAGTCCGATGATTTATAATCATCTGCATCATCGGACTACTGAGCCAGAAGAGTCTCAGTAGTTCGATCATCGGACTATTTAATCGGACTACTGATACTAGGGGAAATTTTCAATAGATTTTTAGATAATGTATCATACAGATTATAATACTTTTTTAGACCTTTCGTTTGGTTGGTTTGTGACATGGTGTGCACACTTGTGTGATCTGGCCTCATTAGCGGATATTCCTGATGATGTGAAGGTGAGTCCATTGTAAAATGTTATTACTTTTTGGAATGCTGTATTTATTACACTGTAGACTGAACGCAATAAATATGATACACTGAATGGCTATGAGTACAATTCAATTCTTGCTGTGATACTTATGAATTGAATTATATTTTGGCCTTCTGTGATCGTAGCACGTCTTTTTGGCAGCTTCGAGGTGAGAAGCAATGATGACATAACGTCACGTCAAATTTGATATAAACAAATGTAATGACAGAAAGAAGTTATGTATGTAGTTTTAAACCATATGCGAGTAATTCTAAATCTATGTTTTAAACACGAAAATTAATGTCTGGATATTGAACCTAAACCTATAGCATGAAAACTTTGGTGTACCACATACATATAAAGAGAAGGCTCAGACACTTACCTACTACTCGTAACAGATAATTGATCTAAAAAAATTCATAAATGTACCTACTCAGGGAACCTTATAATAACATGATTGATAAAAGTGATTGAAATCAGCATTTGTTACACACCTATGTACATTCGACAAGTGTTCTAAGTCAGATTGCGGATGTAAAGCGACCTGTGGGGCGTCCAATAATGAGATTTAAGGACGCCTGCAAACGTGATATGCACAGCGTTGATATAAAAATTGAGGGTTGAGAAAAGCGTACCGAAACAAGACAGGAGTGGCGTCAGGACATTACGAATGGTATGAATCAACACGACAACTGCGTGATTCATTGAAGCAGAAGACACTCCGTCACCATCTTCCAACTCCTACGGACTCATGTCACACCTGCCATAGATGCGATGCATTATCGGATTTTTCTTGTTTTTCAACTACCATTGTTTTATTTAATATTGAAATTCTAAATCAATACCTATAGCACGTGTATGATTTACAGCGCTCTCAGTATGCATCGCTGTAAACTATTCATTCGTCTTTATCGTAGGTATATTGGCGGATGTTGTGTAAAAACCATTTCAACTTGATCCTTGGTCACATTTTACTGAATCTACCACACGGTGAGTGCTATATAGAACTTTTCAATCTTTACCCACTCTCAGCTATCGGTCACTGTGTGCCGTTCTCATAGAATTAAGAGGATCTTTGTCAGAACCGTGTGAATGAAAATGTAATTTTTCTATCCAACGATACAAACTTAGATTTAGATACTCTTCTCTCACAACTCCGGGTTCTACAAGCGATGTGGAAAGATAGGAACATCATTGGTCAGTTAAATTTAAGGTCAGGCCGTTTTCAATAGTCTTGAGGCCTGTGAGAGAGACCCTCGATCAGCTAGATATCGCCATGACTATCCATCAGGCTTAGGCTCATTTCGCGTACCTATCTGAATATCAGAAATAGATCTATTCCCTCCAGATTTAAAAGTGCTTTCGTGTGTTAAAGGTCACTGTTCCAACCTAACCTTACCATTTTTTAGAACCATCTTTTTCGATTCACAATATCTCCGGCAGAGTTCAATTAGTTTTCTTTTGGCACATCAATAGAACAATAACGCGGATCTGATGAAAATCATTTCTATTAGTTGGAAAAAGTAGAATCTTATAGGGTGACACTGACAAGTGTTGTTGGATGGGATGGCGCAACTTGATTCTGGTATGAATATCTTGAAATTGAAAACATTCGCCAATAAGACCAAATGAAAAGCAATCAATCGTGTTTTGCTAGCTTTAAAACTTACCATGTTGTTTCACACCTTCTTCTTTCAGTTTCAGTTCCAGTTCCAGTGCCAGTTCCATTAGTTCCAGTTCTAGTTCCATTAGTTCCAGTTCCAGTTCCAGTAGTTTCAGTTCCTTTGTTCTGTTTCATGGTTTCTGAACCAGAACTAATTACAACAGGGATTTCAATTGGGAACGGAAAAATGATTGATGTGCTTTGTTGTGAAGCTATGTAATTTAACGATTGCAGGTATCTCAACTGAAACATGCACATGAAACATTTTGAAAATTATATATAGTCAGGCCTACCCTAACGTGTTCTACGTTAGGGTTTAGTAGGTGGGAAAGTCACTTTACTGGGTCTGAGAGTCCCACACACTGTATCAGCTGCCTCCGCGGCTGACATTACGGTGCGCAAATGCATTTTATTATAAGACTACATTCCAGACTATAATCTATAGATCCCTGTGCCAAATTTTAGTTCTATCATTCAGCCATTAGAGCGTGATTGAGTAACAAAATGCAAACATCTTCACAAATTTTCACCATAATAATTTTGTAATTTGTAATATCCAACAGGGTTATTTGAAATATATTAATAACTTCTTATAGATCATTCCTGTTTATTTTTAGCTTGTTTTCTACGACTTCCGTTTCGATAACTAAGTATATCTCATTCAAAATACAAAAAAAAAAATTACAGTCATTCTATGTATTTCGTTTAAGGTTAAACGACGATACCTGTAATATCTTTTGTGATTAAAAGTTATGTTGTGTGTTTAAAAGAGCGAATATCTATTCCAAACAAATATATGGAAGACTAGGTAGGTACCGTACCTAGTAAGGATTTGTGATGCAGTTGCATAAGTAAATCATGATACATATTGCCCTGATAACTGACTGACTGTCTTGGTAAACAAACAATGATAAATTAAAAGTAGTCAACCAGTGTTGGATGGAAATAAAAGCTCAAGGAATTCAAAATTGCCATACCTTCGAAAATTTTCTCATGAAATTATTCGATTCTTATTCCACTTTATTACAATTTCTGATCCAATATTTTAAGGGAGTTCAATTGGAAACGGAAAAATTATTGACGTTGATTGTTGTGAAGCTATGTAATTTAAGGATTGTAGGTATCTCAACTGAAATATATTGAACAATCATATTATGTCACATACTATAAGTAAAGTCCTTAGAAGTTATTAGTATATTTCCAATAACCTTTCATTTTTCATTCAATCACTAAATATCTTTATTAATATGATGGGATGTTTTTGGGATTATATTTTTTTTATGACGTTGTAATTTAACTACGTACGAGTATATAGATAATAATGGATGTGGGAATTGTTCCAAATAAAGTGAATAGTGGACCTTCAAACGTCACCGTTAGTCCTTAAATTCTCTACGACTCAACCCTTTCTCTCTCATTCATTCATCTCAGATACTCAGTACGTTCTTTTTCTGCATCGCGTGGTGCTGGTGTGGTCTGTTGGAAGTCCTGGGGTATCCTTCCGAGGGCTTAGCCGGGACTCCCAACCATAGGCTGTTAGGCAGGATACGTGAGGTGTTTTAGTCGGCAGGAGTCTAGCATAGGATCCATCCAGGATTTTCCTTCACGTAAAAAAATCATTCCCAAATGTATAATCGTAATGTATACTTTACCAGCATGACCTGCGGGTTGTCTGCTATTACTCTGGAAGCTTCTCGAAGATTTTCTGCTGCTTTTATCTCACCTTCGGCTTCAATTAACTTTGCTTTAGCTATGCGTGAAGCTTCTGCTTCTACGGCCATGGCTCTCTGAAGATCGAATGGTAGTAATATGTTCTTTCTGAAAACATATGACCCAGTCACTACGGACATCGGTCGGAAATTGGAATAGGTGCAAAATTCCAAAGACTACGGTGACTAGCCATGTGTGGTGATCGTAAGTGAAACTTAAAAATAATACTTGAAGCAACGAGCAAAAAAGTCACATACTGTAGACTCGTAATCCCTACCTGTAGTGATTACGAGTTTACAGTATGTGACTTTACACTACCTAATAATAGTGGTTTCAATAGATATTTTAAAACTATCAGAAGCTATTGTTATTTACTTTGGATAAAACGTACGAGACGTCATGATGATTCTGACAAATTATAATAATGATAGTTACATTTCTAATCTTTCAATGAGAATGCCCCAGTCGTTAGTAACTAAATCAATCTCGGCTTTGGTTTTAGCGCTCATTGATTGACGACTAGCCAAAGCATCTGTTAACGTATACTGCCCAAGAACATTTCGCAACATAGCAATTGCTATTAATTCCGTAGACAGTCTGAAATATACATTTATATTAATTAGAAAATGGAATCATGTGCTGAAAGTTATGGTAAAAAGTCAACTAGCAAAATAAAAAAAAATACATCTTGGCTATTTGCAAAGATGTTGCTCATCTTATCCTGACGATACTTAAGTTTGAGAGTAAGAATAGCATGCACAGAAAGCAGGAATAAGTTTTCTTATTTTATTTTTGACTCCCTTGAAATGAGATTATTTTTAACCCCCGACGACAAACGAGAGATGTTATAACTTTGATCTGTGTATGTGGTGTGTCTGACTGTGGTATCGTAGTGGCAATCAACGGATGGACCAATTTTGATGAGGTGTTTTCTGTACGAAAGCAAATGTGACGGGGATGGTTCTTAGCTATAAATTATGAAGGTAACCAGTTCAATGGGCTTAGTTAAATCCCTTCATATCTACATCTTTTTTTTTTGTTCGAAGGCAAATGTGATGAGGATGGTTCTTAGCTATAAATTTTGAAGGTAACCAGTTCAATGGGCTTAGTTAAATCCCTTCATATCTCAGGGATATGAAGGAATTTAACTAAACCCATTCTTCGAAAATGTGATACACTGTTACTTGGATGGTATTTCCACGACATGGTAACCTGTAACTGACTGATGCATCAAGTTGTCTGCGGGATACCTAACTTCTCAGAAAACCAAGCATATAATAACATGTTTGGGCTTATTAGAATCTCGGGATCGAAGGTTTTTTAATATTCAAATTAGCGCTTGTTCCGGGTGTTATCTTAATCGACATGAAGCTAACCGACTTTGTATAGGGGAAACTGTTCCTGCCGCAGTCCCATACGTGATCATAAGTGACATCAGTGATTGATCGAAATAGGCAAAGTATGTTTCATGACATGATTTTGTCATATCTGTAAATGAACATTCTTAGATTCGCAACGATATTTCTGTGTGTGTTGTGTGCCCTCTATCATAATAATAATAATAAATAAATATTCACGGACATTTCATCTATTATAATTTTCCGTATTATGGATTTGTAAGTGGAAATTGAACTAATTTGTACACTTACTTAAAATATTGAACATTGAATAAGCAGGCAAGTGGTTGTATTATATGAAAGTATCCAACTGCATCAACTGTGACTGTTACCGAATCTTTAGTCAAAATCTGAAATATAAAGTCAGGGCAAATTTCTTAAACCTTTATGTCCTTGATTGTTTTTGAACTAACTAATATGAGAAGTGATGTTTCCCAAAATTATTTTAAAATTTTATTATTTTAAAACTTCTCTATCTGAAAGAAGTCGATATAATATGTTCTTTGCTGCGACTATTGTTTATTTTACCATTCATCTTACTAGCGAATTCATATCAGCTGGTTCATTGGTTAAATAGGTTTTGGTTTGCATAGATTCAGAAACCCTTGACATGACTCGTGGAGATTTGATGTAGGTGTGGGTGAAAAGATTACTGTATGAAATTAAATATATTACTTGTTGTGGTGGTAAATGGAAAGACTGTGTTCTGAGATCAAGAGTTGTGCATTCATCGGTACAAGGTATAACCCACACTACTCCTGGCCCAGCCGGTGAGTTTGGTCTTATTTTTCCAAAGCGTAGTAAAACTGCTCTTTTATACTGTGGCACTACCTGAAATCGGTCAGAGATAATTGGTTGGAATTGTTGAAAAGTATAGGCAGTTATTGATTGAAGTTGATACATACACACATATAGTCACGCCTTTATCGCCAAAGGGTTAGGCAGAGGCATACACATTTCACCCTCTGGTTTTATGTCCCACGTAATATGTGGTGAGCTTATTGCCGTGTTTGAATGGACAGACGCAGGTCGTGACGACTTGCTGTTGAAAACCTTCAAGCCACTCATATGGCCTTCAATTCTGCTAATGAATGTCATTTTACTGACAACCGGGTTTCACTTCGAGTTTTTCTACGCAATGGATCGTTTTGCGAAACCGTTTCTTTAGTCGCCTCTTACGACACCCTCGGGATGATCTTTCTACACGAAAACTTCCAATCAAATAAAGAATAAGACCAAAGGATAGTACCTCCTGAATTAATTAAGTACCTAGGAAGTTCAGAAATACTGGTTCAGATAAAATAATGCCGGTGATTAGTCTTACGAAATTCTTACCTACCGTAAGGACCAAGATGTAGAAAACTATCGCAACTACAACAATAACTTTAATTTACTAGTTCAAAGGCCTTGCCATTTGCGTTTAGAGTAATAGATTACACTGCATAATGAATTTAATAAAACTGGTACTCCACGTAGTATTGATTAATATGTAAAAAAGCTCACCCGAAAACAGGCCAACAGGAATAACGGACATAAGATTATAGCTATAATAGATAGGAAAAGCATTAATTTCTCTATTACAGACGATGATTCACTTTCTGAAAGAAATAAAAAAACAAATTGAGGCATTGTTCTTATGAATGCTTCAATTTAACAGAATATAAAAGTATAGTGTACTTGTACAATCTGGTTGCCTGTTGATTGTGGTGTCTTGTTTAGACATCGTTTTGCTTCCACTGAAAACAATATTAAATACTTTATTTATCAAAATAAACATAACCTATAATACTTTTGCACAGCTCACAAAACCATAAATTATCTGCAGTCTTGAGATGAATGTGGCGAGCAAAGAGGAAAAATTACCACTTTATCAGGTGAAGTAGGTACACAGAGCATCGCGCGCCTTTACAGAGGGAGAGGCCAAAGCTGGCAAACCCCCTCTGGCAATAGTTTGACATTTTGACGACTAAAAGTGCCCAGTTACATAAAAACTGTTTTTTGAAGTTTCTTTCACTAGACTAAGTCTAGTTGACGGCGTGAGCGGTTGAATTGATTTAATTAACTAATTATTTCATCATTTTATAAAAATGATGAAATAATTAGATATTAAATACAAAAAGAAATGTGATTAAAGAAATCTGAAGAAAAATGGCATTATCTTGTGTAAGTAAGTAATTTTATAACAAGTTATTATTATTTACACCTATTTAAACGTATAGATAATATTCAGATTTGTTTAGCAACTTTACCGGACGTCACATCAATACATGGATTGGTTGAGCGACTTGGGGTGATATGACACAAAATGTATCATGTGTGTGTAAAATTTATGAGTGTATTGTTTAAAGTCTATATATAGGCTTCGTATTGACAGTCGATTGCTATTGTAGTGCGAGTCTAATAAAGTGTGGGTGAGGAAGATTTCCCCCCGCCACCCGCAAAATATCCCTCGGGGTTTCGGGGACATGCGTTACTTCTCATGGAGTTAACGTTACACCCTGAGGGTACAGTAGTGGCTTCTTCAATCAGATCCCTAAGATCCAATATCTTAGGGATTAACGAAAAAGCCCACATTAGGAGGAAGGGCCTAACGGTACTCCGTTCGTTGAGCAGCCCGCCTGGGGCAGTACCTCCGCCCTGCAGAAGACCGCGGTAATAGTAACCTGACTCCGGTCGGGTTATGTTCTCCGTCGGTTAGCAGGGATCCAGAGCTCATTGGGGTGACATTGTGCCGGTGACGGTGAGACCAGAGGCTTATCTGTCTCCATTGGCAGATCGAGGCGCGGAATATTGGTACGGCGATCAGGGAGACCCGGTGAAACGGTTGACCGCTGACCGCCCGCAGGCTGTACGGGACCCGAACCTGGGGATTACTTAATCTCCGCCCCAGGAGGCTGAACCAGCAGCCTGTGTAAAGTCCCTGGTGCTGTGGTCGTGCCGGAGGAGGATACCGGAGTGGACGCGGCTACTGCATCGGGGGGGGACCGGGGGCCCTTCCGTACGCCGTGCCAATCTACCGCACTACCTCTGTCTGCCTTCGGTGAGTTCGAGCCTCGCCTGGTCTCCTGCGCCACCGGCACAAAAGCGCCCCCTTCACCTTCTTAATTCCCCATATTTTTAAGAACTATGGCTACAAAGAGAAAGAAAAAGGATTCCACAGCGGCATCGTCGTCCACACTTCAAGTGGACTTTTGCAACATCAGAGGTATGCGCACGAACATCAACGTAGTCCACCACCATCTTGAAACTGCGAAGCCGACCCTTCTTTTCTTAACGGAGACGCAGATCTTACGTCCGGGCGATACATCTTGCTTAGTGTACCCTGGCTACAAGCTTGAGTACCACTTTAGGCAGAAAGCCGGGGTATGTATGTACGTCCGGGATGATGTCTGCTGTCGTCGTCTTTCAAGCCTCGAAGACAGGGACCTGTCTACGTTATGGGCACGCTTGGATCACGGGGGCTACACTCGGATCTACGCGTGCGTGTATAGGTCTCACAGCGGTGGTAACACGGACACAGTTCGCCTTTTTGACCACCTGCAACAAGCGACTGACAAGGTGATTGAGCAGTATCCCTCCGCGGAGATAGTGATTCTGGGGGATTTCAACGGACATCATGTTGACTGGTTGGGCTCCCGGACCACCGACTTTGCGGGGAAAGCTGCTCACGAATTTGTCCTGACCTATGGGTTCTCTCAACTGGTTAAATCCCACACAAGGATACCAGACAAGAAGAACGAGCATAGTGCATTGCTGGATCTCCTGCTGACAACGCGTCCGGACGGATACAGTGTTTCAGTGGATGCTCCACTCGGATCGTCGGACCACTGTGTCGTTCGGGCGCATGTGCCTCTCGCAAGGCCTGAACCACCTCGGCCCAAGGAGTGGCGACATGTATGGCACTATAAGTCAGCAGACTGGGATGGACTGCGAGAGTTTTTCGCGTCGTACCCATGGAGGCGGCTTTGTTTTGCCTCAGAGGATCTGGATTCTTGCGCTGCAGCAGTCGCTGCGGGGATCTTGGGGGGCATGGAATGTTACATTCCTAACCGTTGGATCCCTGTAGGAGCAAAAAAGCGACCGTGGTTCAATCGGCTCTGCAGAGAAACTTTGATGTTGAAAGAATCTGCTTACAGGGCTTGGACCACGGCTCGTGCAAATTCAGATCCAAACATCTCTGAGGTGAAACGCAAATTAAATGCCGCCTCGAGAGCCAGCAAAAGAGCAATTGTCAGGGCTAAGTTCGATTTCGTCGGCAGAATTGGTGAACGGCTAGCAGGCTACCCTTCAGGGAGTCGCGAATTCTGGTCGCTTGCCAAAGCTGCCGAGGGAAATTTCTGTCGGTCAGGTTTACCACCTTTACTTAAACCCGACGACGGTAATTTGGCCCAGAGCGCTAAGGAGAAAGCCGACCTTTTGGGTTTTCTCTTTGCCTCTAACTCGACCATGAGCGACGGGGGTGCTTTGCCGCCGGATATTCCGTGGTGTGGAACTTCCATGCCGGAAGTAAAATTTACACAGCGGAATGTCCGACGTGAGCTTCGATCCCTGGACGTTCATAAGTCGAGTGGGCCGGATGGTATACCCGCGGTGGTACTGAAGCAGTGTGGTCCAGAGTTGTGTCCGGTACTTACACGTCTTTTCACGCTTTCATATTCCAAGCAACAAGTCCCGGCGTCGTGGAAGATCGCGTATGCGCATCCTGTGCCCAAGAAGGGTGACAGGACCGACCCGGCCAACTATAGGCCTATAGCCGTCACCTCCCTTTTATCTAAGGTGATGGAGCGTGTAATTAATACACAGCTCCTGAGGTACCTAGAGGAACACGACCTGCTCAGTGACCGGCAGTACGGTTTCCGTCACGGTCGCTCGACGGGCGATCTTCTGGTGTGCCTCACACACCGATGGGCGACGGCTATCGAGAGTAAGGGCGAGGCTCTAGCAGTAAGCCTTGACATCTCTAAGGCCTTTGACCGGGTCTGGCACCGTGGTCTTCTTACGAAATTGCCCTCATATGGACTGCCCGAGAGATTATGCGGATGGGTGTCTAGCTTCCTGGCCGGTAGAAGCATCAAGGCCGTCGTTGACGGCAGCTGTTCAGACTGCATGGCCATAAACGCTGGAGTACCGCAAGGCTCAGTGTTGTACTCTGTTTCTGCTGCATATCAATGACATGTTGTCTATTGACGGCATTCATTGTTATGCGGACGACAGTACGGGAGACACTTGTTACACGGGCCGCCCGGGTATCTCTCGGGACACAGTGAAGGAAAATCGTGAACAGCTTGTGTCTGAAATCGAGGCTACTCTTACTAGAGTGTCCGATTGGGGTGGACAAAATCTTGTCCAGTTCAACCCTTCCAAGACACAAGCGTGTTTTTTCACCGCTAAGCAAACCCCAATTACTGTAGCGCCGCAATTTCAGGGCACATCTCTTTCCATCTCCAAAAGTATAGGGATCCTTGGCGTTGACATCTCCAGTGACGTTCAGTTCCGTAGCCATTTGGAGGACAAGGCTAAGCTGGCGTCCAAGAAGCTAGGTGTGCTCAACAGGGCGCGGCGGTACTTCACTGCTGCGCGAACACTGCTTCTGTATAAGTCGCAAGTGCGGCCGCACATGGAGTACTGCTGTCACCTTTGGGCGGGGGCACCTGAATATCAGCTTCGTCCATTTGACTCGGTGCAAAGACGTGCTATAAGAGTTGTCAACGATCCTATACTTACAAGTGGTGTGGAACCTCTTCGCGACAGGAGAGACTTTGCCTCCTTATGCGTGTTCTACCGACTGTACAATGGTGTGTGCTCTGAGGAATTGTTTGATATGATGCCCACGGCTACGTTCTATCACCGCACCGCTCGCCACAGACAGGGAGTTCATCCTCACACTCTGCGTCCGGAGCGTTCCAGCACGGTTAGATCCGATAGGGGTTTTCTTCCGCGCACGCTTAGGTTGTGGAATGATCTCCCTGCCTCGGTTTTCCCAAACACCTACAGTATGGGGTTCTTCAAAAGGGGTCTTAGAAGGTTTTTGCAGGGTCGGCAGCGCGAGTGTGGCGCCTCTGGTGTTGCAAACGTTCATAGGCTGCGGTGACCACCGGTCCTTTTGGTGGGCCGTATGCTTGTCTGCCACCTTAGTGGTATAAAAAAAAAAAAAAAAAAAAAAGACAAATTTGTACCGAGCAATCGTTCTATGCCGTCTCCCCTTCGACAGTTCGCGTTGCTCTATGGGTAGGTATTGCGAATTCATAGATTAATGTAAAATAGTACATAAAGATTTAAATTATCAATAGTACGATGATCGGAAACAATCGTGTTACATAATTTATACTTATACTAAGTTCGATTCCGCCTTTTTCTGCGATAGCTCATGCTCGTAAAAGAGGCGGTGCGGCGCCGGCGGTAGCGAGAGAACTCTCCCACCCGAGTTCCGCAGTCGGCGGCTTGAGCGCCGCCCGCCGACGTGTCTTCGCCGAAGACGGTCGACCTCCATGACCGGGGGCCTGAGGACGGTGAGTGGGCTGCTCACGGTCCTTACAGAAGCAGGCCCATGACGGCAGCGTAACGTGAGGGATTCACGCACGCCCCCCTTAAGAAGCGTGATGACACCCGAAAACCCCTCATAGACGCGGTATAGCACCCGAACCACCCCCTAGGCGAGGCCGCAGTGGTAGCCGTAGGTCTGTTGGGTCTTATTTCAATTTAAATTTCTATCTATCATCCTTGATAATAATAAAAGATAATACTAACTTTACCCTTAAAGTTAGTATTATCTTTTTAAATCTTGATAAACGGGTTAGTATAATAATGTCCCAAAAATAATAATATCCAAAAAATAAAAATATCCAAAAATAGAAAACGTCCAAAAATAAAAAAGTCCAAAAAAAAATTTCCAAAAATAAAAATGTCTAAAAATAATAAAATCGTTAACGTAAGTACATTAGGTCATAATCTCTTTTGCTAAGCCGATGAAACTGTCATTATGGTACGAGGAGTAACGCACCGAGACTAAGCCAAGGCCTACGGCAGGTATTGTTTAAATCGTGGATGGAATACCGTGGCCGCGGGTGTGTCTGAAGGTAGCCCTTCACATCGTTCAGGCACTGTCTTTTCACGAACCTGGATGGGGCCGCCCACTGGACCCAGCATATAAGTAGGGAGCGTTAGCATCCGCAACGAAACCTTGAAGTAGGTATTTGGGACTCGGTTTCGAAAGCTTTCAAAGCTTGACCCCAAAACTGAGGGTGGCGCAACAACTGCGCTCTCGCTTGCTGCCTAAAAAAAAGAGATCGAACGCTTCCTGTAAATGACCTCAAAATCGTGAGGAGCATGGGCCCCATTCGGGATGAGTGGAAATCCTGGTGGTCCACAACACGGCTAGTTTTCTTACCCGCTGATGGCTATCACCGTCAGGGTAATTAGAGAGGTTCTAATCTACGTTGAGGCTATTGTCTGAATGATCTGCGTCCCGAGAAAGCGAGGCTCAGTGGTCAAGGTGGAGAAACGTCGCAATCGAGACTACCAGACCGCTCGAGAACGAGTTGCTGGATAGGAGTCATGGCAACCTCTATGCTTCGATATGTATCCGTCATTCATTATGCACCGATTGCCAGCACTGCGTTTATTGCAGAGAGAACACATTTGCACGTATGTAGTATTGGTCAATTTTATTTTTGGACATTTTTGTATTGGTTATTTTTATTTTTGGACATTTTTCGGATACGGGATTTTTAATTTATGACATTACTAGATGATTCCGCGCGGCTTCGCCCGCGTGAAACTTGTTACACGTTCCCACTTTCCATGGGAACATATTCCCGGGATTCAAAGTAGCTTATGTGTTATTCCAGGTTACTATCTATCCCTGTACCAAATTTCAGCTAAATCCGTTCAGCCCTTAGAGCGTGATTGAGTAACAAACATCCAAACATCTTCACAAACTTTCACATTTATAATATTAGTAGGATTATATCCCTTTACACCCCGGTCTCCTCAGCAAGTGTTTCGAATGCAACTGGGAGTATCACTTGTATTTATTTTCAAATAATTTACGGTATTAAACAGTAACAGACTTGTTATATTTGCGGACAGTCCGTTTCTTATTTGAGAAATAGTAGGGAAAGTAAGAAGATAATCAGTTTTGTCCCAGTCAACACACAGCGCTTGGAAACTTTCAAAAGAAATTTAGTGAAGAAATTACCAGAATTGCCTGATTACACTAGTTTAGATGAATCCTACACCAATTTATTTAATTTGATACATGATGTGTTTGGGAAAATTTTCACCCCGAAAACATTATCAATTGGAGGCAGTTCTGCTTTCAGTGATTGGGCAACACCCGGAATTTATAAAAGTCGTCATAGCCTATATGAACTGTATTCTGAAAAATCATATAATTTCAACCCTGAATTCCAGGAATATGTTAAAAAATGTTCAAAGATATTTAAGCAAGCCTGTTCCTTAGCCAAATCTAATTTCATTAGAAATAAAATTTTAGACTCTGCAAATGTAATTAAAACTACCTGGAACATAATAAATGAGGAATGTGGTAGGTGTACAGTGAATGAAAGAAAGTTAGATTTAAAGATAAACAATCGCCACGTCTCGGAGGATATGGAAGTAGCGACCGAGTTCGAAAAATTCTTCAGTAATGTACCAATAGATATAACTAACACTCTTCGGTCGTCTTCTACCTCCGCCGAGCTATTATTAGCAGAATCCGTTGCTGCCTGTGAAGGCGCGTTCGAATTCACCGTAGTCAACTGCAACGACATCATAAAAGCGTTTAAATCTATTAATGTTAAAAAAACCGCAGACCTTTGGGGATTATCAGTGAAATCCGTTTCAAGTATTATAGATGTCATTGCCCCCTACTTGGCAACTGTGTTTAACGATTGCGTCTCAAGTGGTGTATTTCCTGATTTGATGAAACACAGTAAAGTATTACCACTGTTCAAGGCCGGCAGCACTTCAGATCCGGGTAATTTCAGACCTATTTCGGTGTTGCCGATCTTGAGCAAGATATTTGAAAAATTAATACTAGAGCAGATGCTGATTTATTTTAACAGTCACAAATTGTTTCATGAGAAACAATTTGGCTTCACTAAGGGACGTTCGACTACCGATGCCGGTGTAGAGTTATTGAAATGTATTTATGAGGCCTGGGAGGATAAACAAGATGCAATTGGTGTATTTTGCGATCTGTCTAAGGCTTTTGATTGCGTCCAACATGAAACATTAATCAGGAAATTACACCATTACGGCATAAGGAGCAAGGCTCTCGATCTTCTGACTTCATATTTGAACAATAGAATTCAGAGAGTCGATGTTAATGGTACACGTTCAGAAGGATCAGTAGTTACTATGGGCGTCCCACAGGGTTCAATACTCGGCCCATTTTTATTCCTTATATATTTTAATGACCTACCCTTTTACATGGGGGACAACAACAGGATTGTTTTGTTTGCTGATGATACTTCTTTGATTTTCAAAGTCAAACGACAAATAGATAACTATGACGATGTAAACAATGCAATCTTGAAAGTGGTTCATTGGTTTAACACTAACAATCTTAGACTGAATGATAATAAAACTAAATGTATTAAGTTTACCTTGCCGAATGTAACACAGTCAGACACCAATGTTCAACTTAATGGTCGAGAGTTGGAACTTGTGGAATCAACGACGTTCCTAGGGTTAACGGTCGATGCTGGTTTACAATGGGGTCCACATATTGTAAAACTAGCTAGTAGATTAAGTTCAGCAGCATTTGCTGTGCAAAAAATAAGGCACTTGACTGATGTAGATACGGCTAGAATAGTTTACTTCAGTTACTTTCACAGTATAATGTCTTACGGTATTCTACTGTGGGGCAATGCTGCAGATATAAATTCTATCTTTATTTTACAAAAGCGAGCCATAAGAGCTATATATAGATTAGGTCCAAGGATCTCTCTGCGCGAAACATTCAAAGAGGTTAATATTCTTACAGTAGCATCTCAATACATTTTTGAAAATCTTATGTATGTACAAAGAAATTTACATAGTTTCCATAAGTTAAGTGATAGACACAATGTCAACACTAGAAATAAAAATAACCTCGCTGTTTATCATAGCAGATTGCATAAAATCAGTAATTCTTTCAGGGGTAACTGTATACGCTTTTACAACAGGTTACCTAACGAAATTAAGAGTATGTCCCTAAATAAATTCAAAAAGTTTGTTAAAGGTAAATTATACAGCAAGGGCTACTATACGGTTGGTGATTACTTGATGGATAAGGAAGCCTGAAAATGACCTGCTCTGCTAGATTCTCAAAAAACTGTTAAAATGCATAGTTTTTAGATTCATTAATAAAGTTGTAAATAGAGTAGTTAAAAGAATAACCTGCTGAGTTTCTTGCCAGTTCTTCTCAGGTGCGTCGCGTTGTGAACTGGTGGTAACTTTTTGGTTTATATAAGTGACGTTTACAAGTGCATTTGTATATGCCTAAGTAAATAAATGATTTTTGATTTGATTTGATTTGATATATTACCATCAATGAACTCCTATAATTAATAGACGACTAAAGGGAAAATTTCTTATTGCTCAGAGAAGGAAAAGTCTAAAATGAAACCCTATACCAACCCGTTTATTCTTATTAGGTTATTTCATGAATATACCTTAAAGTGACTAATTATAATTATTTGATCTTTGGGAGAGGACGCCGGCACTGAGCGACTATGGGATGATATAAAATAACAAAATAAACATTGGCAACAGTTTAATAACAACTATTAGTAGCTTAAAATTATAACTATATTATATGTTTGTCATATATTGTGCTGTATTGGTTGTGACGATCCAGGTCCACCCATGAAAGTTCTTAAGAAATCCAACGGAAATGGAAATATTATGGTTGAGTTTTTTTCTGCTGAAATTGTGTTGAGCGATTGGAGATACCGCAGCTGTAACAGAAGTAAAAAGGCATTGCATAATTGGCGGATAACA
This sequence comes from Miltochrista miniata, assembly GCA_933228765.1. NCBI lineage: Eukaryota > Metazoa > Arthropoda > Insecta > Lepidoptera > Erebidae > Miltochrista > Miltochrista miniata. Next base: position 28,629,589 of record OW121752.1, on the reverse strand, counting down.
ATGTTGTACTTATTGGTCAATACGAGAACTTTGAATAACGAAATAAAAATATCACTAGCCACATGGAGAGAAAAAACATTTATTGTTAAAAATTACAGAGAAACATAATTATTACATATCTATATTTACATTATAACTATCTAAACTAAACCTAAATAAGGCCCCCGTGGCATTGTGCCCAAAAGACTAGCAGCATTCCCCCTTTGAATAGCGATGCCTATTCGTTGAGCGAGAAAACTGCCAGCCCTTGGGTCACCAGCTGACTCCACAAGGCGCTTATTCAAATTCTTGAAAAATTTTATAAATTCTAGCCACATTGATATCAAATATTACTAAACTAGTTCTTAAGGTTAAAGATTTTGAATAACATAACTTGTGACTGTAATTTTATGTTGTTTTTTCTATCTTTGACTGTACTTCTTAAAATTATGTCCAGTGTACCTAAGGGCTCTATTAAACACTAGCAGACGTCACGCGGTTTCACCCGCGTAGCTCCCGTTCCCGTGGGAATTCGGGAATAAAACATAGCCTATGTTCACCGCAAAGAGTGTGGCTTCCCAACACTGAAAGAATTTTGCAAATCGGTCCAGTAGTTTCGGAGCCTATTCGATGCAAACAAACAAACAAAAACAAACAATCAAATCTTTCCTCTTTATAATATTAGTATAGGTAGATAGAGCGTTTACGTGGTCAAGCGTTCAAGATGCCAGTTATGCGTTCTTTGTGTTGTATTACATTACATAATGTGCTCACATATTAGGCGTTCGAGGGTGCAGTAGATACTAATATACGAGAAACTGCACGTTGGAACGCAGAATGTGAACGCGGAACGCTTAAACGCATGACCGCTGTCTGTCTTTTAGAACTTTTAGTAGTATATTTTAAGATTTACAACAATAACACACGAACCTGATACCTAAGCATTGTCACAAAAATATTACATGAATTTAACAATTTATAACTTTTTTTTAAGACACGGCCTCTCGCCGCGCCGGTAAACAGAAACGGTATCAAACGGCCGCCATCGCGTGAAATCGCCAGGGACACGTACCAAGTTTTAATTGCCTTGCAGTGTTGGACCCTTGGTAGGTCAAGGTTACAAGAACTTCTTGAATGCATTTTTAATGTAAATATCTTGAATACATTTTTCTAACGCAATTTATTAGCTAACATTGTCATATCAATTTTATTATATACTGAAAAAGATAACTATTTCAGATGGGACTTGAGCCCGTTATCATTGTCTACGCAAAGGCGAAGTTCCTTTTCAACTTTGGTTTGTTTTATTTTCACTCGACATCTACACAGTAAAATGTATATAGAATATCTTACCTGAAGAGCCATGGGATTATCCATCATCACAAGCGATGCTTCTCTCAAAGCCTTGGATGCTTTGATTTCTCCTTCTGCAGCTATGATCTTGGCACGAGCTTCGCGGTCAGCTTCTGCCTCTGCGGCCATCGCTCTTTGTAGCTGAACAGGTAGACGTACGTCTTTTCTGAATTTCAATAACAATAAATTACGTGATCAGATTTTTTTAAAATAAGCTAACTATTGATCGCTTCTTTGCTCAGTAGGAAATGAAAATAAAAGTGGAACGGAACTTTTACGATCTTGTCAATGATTCACTCTATTTATTGACGTTTTTGATACTTTGGGCATAACATTCTGCCGTCTTACTCTCATTGTTAGAGTTGTGCTCAATGTTCGATATGATCGTTCTTAGTGCAGGAAGTAGGGCATAGGGGACATGAAAGCAAGTGCAACATGGACTCGCATTCCCCACCTGCATACATTTTGTCTACACCAGCCTACCAGAGTGCGTAGGCGGTTGAGAGACCTCCATATTCATCAGAGGTTGTGTCCAGACGGAAGTTTTTCCTGAGGATGTAAGAAATCAGCAGGTGGTGGAAGTTTATCTTTCCACAGTGAGGTTCTCATCGCTGCAGGTTGCGTATGCGGCTTTCGTTTTGTGGATGAATCTTTTGCAACTTGGAACGGAACTACGTACGCCATTCTCTAATGGAAAACTTGAACGAATAAAGCCAGTTAATTGATCACTAAATCAGAAGTAGTGTTCATTTCGTCGAGTGAGCAAATGTCTTTTTTTTCAACCCTGTACAGTTTCACTTGGTAACAAGTCGAGAAGAGTTTGAATTCAAGAGTATGTCGACATAGATGGATGTTTTGCTGAACTTACATTTCTACTCGTTCCACTTCCACACCCCAGGGCTCTGTAGCTTCATCTAGACTGGACTGCATCAGTCGGCTGATGGCTTCTCGATCTGATAACAATTGCGCTAGATCACGCATGCCGAGAACATTCCGTAGAGTCGTTGCTGCTAGAAGACGAGTAGACGCACTGAAAAGTTTTTAAGCGAGTCTATTTGTTTACTTTTTTATTTAGATTGTACTCGTAAATAAACGACAGCAGAAGGAAATAGGAAATACACTACATATCCCCGATTTGGCGTTTCTTGCGGTGATAACAGTGCCGCCGAAACCCGAAACGAATTGGTCAACAAAAGGACTCCAGTATCTACACTTTTAAATACTGGAATTTCAAATAATTAGTTGACTTTTTGCTCTGAATAGGCTTTTCTATCATGTTTGATTTTTAACTTATTAACGCACTTTGCTTAAGACAGTTTTAGTCGATTTTGTACAAGTACGAGTACCTATATGTAATTATTGTTTAACGCCTCTATAATAAATAGACAAAAAGCCGTGTAACCAATGTATAAATTTATATAAATTTCAGTTAAATCACCAAACAATAATATTTCACAGAATAATCAATACTTAGTATAAACAATACATTTAACAGAATTACACCGCATTTGTCACTGCCATTTAAGATTTTGAATGATCACTGTTTACACCACATTGTGTTTGTACAATCTAATGTTTCCGTGCAATGTAAACAGTTGCTATTTATGCAACAGTTCATAATAGGTTGCATTTACGGTTTACTAATGTTTGCCATAATTTAAAATGCCATACTGGTATTTGCCATAATTTCATTAGATATAACGCTTCAGTTGCCATAATCGTGAAATGACATAAAATGACTTTCATAATTCCATTGGTCATAATCGATCAAGTGTCATAATAATTTAAATGCATAAATGTATTTGCCATAATTTTCGTTTTCAATAATGCCATTTTCCATAACTTTTATTAACCAAATAAAGATAATTTATACGACACAGATTTTTTATTAACAATTAAACCTAAAACTAAACCTCATATGGCGTCTCTAGCTAACTAAGCTCGACGGAGCCCCGCTTAGCGGGGCTGCTACTTCTGGGTGGTTTAAAAAAAAACCACGAAGACTAAGGCGGGAGCTCCGCTTCGCTTCTCTCCCGCCTTAGTCTTCTAACCTAACCTATCCGAGTCGGATTGCACTGAGTCGGGGTGTTAACGATAATTAATTTCGACCTTACAATATTATGCATTATTTTCATAATTATATCAAATTTTGATTATGTCAAAAGTCGATTATGAGATGTGTTACTTATGGAAACTAATTATTATGATATATGTTTTTATAGAAAGTCATTTTATGTCAAATAAAAGTTATGACTGTTGAGTTGTTAAGGCAAACGTTATTAGTATAAATGATAATAGTGCAAGTAAATATTATGATCGGGGATGATTATGGCAAACAATAATAGTGCAAATGAATTTATGGAAAACGAGAGAAGACCTGCATTTACAATGATAGCATAGATAGTGATGGGTGGGGGGAGAAAGAGAACAGAACTCTACTCATACCTTGGTACTTGGTTTATAATTATTATGTGAAAAATTAAATTATCGGTCTCAAGCAAAACTAGAACCTAGTCTTCTGGCTCACCTAAACTAAAAACCGGCCAAGTGCTAGTCGAACTCACGCACAGAGAAAAAACGGCAAAAGAAAACACGTTTGTTGTATGGGAAAAGGGCGGGCCCCTTTAGCATCCCTTTTTTCTGATTTTGGTATTTGTTGTCACAGCGACAACAGAAATACTTACACATAATCTGTGAAGATTTCAGCTCTCTAGCTATCACGGTTCCTGAGATACAGCCTCATGATGGACAGACAGACGGACAGCGAAGTGTTATGAAGAGAGTTCCGTTTTTACCCTTTGGGTAGGCAACCCTAACGAATGGACCATTGAGTTGGGACACTATTCTCAACGGACCAACTCTTTCACCTCACACGTCTTGGGGTGTCGTAGGCAGTAGGCACTATCTAACGGCAACTTTTAAGTTACACCAACACGGCACGAACGTATAGAATTACTAATCCTTCGATTTCGATGACACCTGCCCAAACATTAGAAAAAAAAAAATTATGATGTCGCCCCAAGACGTATGAGGTGAAAGAGTTAATCGGTTGAGAGTAGTATCTTAACGGCCTAGTAGTCAGGACATCTGGCAGTGTTAGCCAGACGACGCAGGTTCGACTCTTGTTAACCAGTTAGCATACTTTTTGCTTCTAATAATACCCTGGTTCAGTTTTACTTTTACGGAAAATCTATTAACTTTTCTATGGGAATGTACATAAAATATAAATTACACACACCTGTAGTCAGCAACTCTCACAACTGCATTCAATGGTTCTTTGATCCGATAGTACACCACCGCGTCTACTGCCACCGTCACCGAGTCTCGAGTCAGCACCTGACATAACTTTTATTGGTGATTATATTCGTATATTCCATAAAAAATTTGAAGCATAGGTACAATAGTTTTTTTTAACGTGAAGGAAGATCCTCATGGATGCTATGCCGGACTCCTACCGACTAAAAAACCTCACGTTACGCCCAGCCTATGGTTGGGAGTCCCGGGTAAGCCCTCGGAAAGATGTCCCAGGACTCCCAACAGACCCACGGCCGCCACTGCGGCCTCGCCTGGGGCCAACCCCTAGGCGAGGCCGCAGGGAGCTATCCCGCGTCTTTGGGGGGTTTCGGGTGTGATGTCCAATAGTAATATACAAAATTAATCATCACTAATAGAGACACATAATATAATACGGAGACATCCATATAATCATGTTGGGATATCCAATGGAACTAAGACCATATTATGTAGGACTTTTAAGCGCGAATCACAATGTTTATCATTTACCCTTTTTGGACAATAATAATAAATGTGAAATTCAAATGACTCACGACAAAGGCTAATAAAGTAGTAGTACCTAAATGTAGAAATACGAGTATGTGGGATGGCATTTGCCAAGTTCAAATGTCGTGGGAAGCAAGAGCCGTTCTCTGACCGATAAATGTCACTTACATTTATTAGTTTTGGCTATTTATGTAAATAGAACTAACAGATGCTCACGGCTTCAGCTATAGCGCGTAAAATCCTTTACCGTTAATTCATCCCAAGGGAACGCTTTCCGGGGATAAATAGTCTATGTGTTATTCTAGACTAGACTATGTTCTAATCTATGCTTAAAAGTACCAATGATAAGCCTGATGCGTTTAGCCGTTAGAGCGTCATTGAGTACCTGTTGGAAGTCCTGGGGTATCCTTCCGAGGGCTTACCCGGGGCTCCCAACCTTAGGCTGTTATGTAGGAAGTATGTGGTATAAAGTCGGTAGGAGTCCGGCATAGCATCCATGTAGGATGTTCCTAACGTTAAAAAAAGCAAAACGTACGTATTAAACGTCCAAACATCTTCACAACTTTTCATTAGTATTACTAGTCATTCTAATGTCTCTACTGATTCTTTCAGAAGCTTCGATAGATGTTATTTATTACTCCTAAGTAAACAATATATGCAATGTCTGATCTATTACATTTCGCTAACAGATATAATTAGTACACTAGTGGTTAACTATATCAATCATAATATGATTCATCTCGTGCAATCTCGGAAAGTATGACATGTACTAGGTACATAAAAGAAGGTCAAAACCAATAAAACGATTTATTTAAAACTACCTGACCCGCTCAACTTCATTTATGTTACATATCTAGGCTTTTTTGTACTATGTTAAAATTATGTATGTAGTTACTGATATTATAATTATTATTATTAATTTTCCTCTTAAATGACTCTATCTATTGCTAAAAACAGCACTAAAATCCGTTGTGAAGGGATTTTCATTAAATACTAAAGTATTGTGTAAAGGTCTGGTTGGTAGAGAAGATACCTACAGATTTGATGTGTTTTAAATAATACAACCACTGAAAAGAAATCACCCGTGAAATACTGTGTACATAAACAAAATTCTCATTAATACGTCGATACTTGATATAAAATAAATAATGAAATGAGAATTTGTAATAATGCGAGTAAAAAAAATATATTACTGTTTCGTTCACCTTATTTTACGGGTTGTAATGTCTGGGATCATTGTTAATTTATCCAACGAGCGTATTCAGGTCAAATGCCAGCCGGTTGAGCAGACCAATAGACAGGAGAAAATAAACTGTTTCAACCCGGTTATGATGTTAACCATATCTCGATTTAAATCTTTAGATTCATAAAGAAATATATTATTTACTTACTTTATGCAGCGGAAATAACGTTCATACTTACTTTTTTTTTAATGTTGTAGAAGCTGGTAGCTCAAGATGATAAAATGTCAATTTGATAGAAGTGTAATACCACGCAAATTCTTTTTAATCTTTCTGTTACAAAACTCCCACCTACAGACGGTTATGGCAATAAAAAATTAAGATTTGTGAATAGTGGACTTTGATAAACTGATTTATTCAAATATTCATTAATTGAATCAATCAGTTGAGACTGGCAGGCTAAGAAGCTTGAAGGTTTGAATTAGTAGCGTAAATGGTAGGTCAAAAATAGAAAATACTGTCCAACAAAGCACTGTGATAAAATACAAAATATCGCTTTATTAAAGAATAACTTTGCTACTCATTAGTAATTATATGTTGACGAAAATAATAAATAAATCCACAGGCACAGGTAAAAAACTTTTATCTACGGTAGTCACGATAAATGTTCAGTTCATAAATTTCAGAGTCGACGCACCATGATCATTGATTTTCAAGTTGAAAACAAACAAACTGATAATAAAACCAAATATATCTAATGAGGCAGGCGGACATGTTACTATAATCTGTTCCGTTTTCATATTGAAGTAAAGATTAAAAGAAACGAGACGACAAAACGAACAGACGGAGATTCCCATTAGCGAGTACGAATAAATGAATCTGATTCTAAATGTGAATCTGAGTGAATTAAAAAAGTAGAACCATTTGCACAGATAACCAAATCGTTTAAAATTGCCACCCATGACAAGGTAAAGTTTACATCTGGACACTAAGTTTTAAGTATTTTTAGTATTAAGTTTTAAGTTTTTAGATTTATGTCTGACAAGATAAAAGAAGACAAATATAAATAGTACAGGATAATATGCATTATCACAAGCGAAAATGGCGTCAGTTACGCGGCTCTTAATATAACATAATCAAGTAAAGAGAAGCTGAGTAGTGCTTGGGAAAGTGAAGTATCAACGTGAAAAAGCTGCCAAAAAATAGACGATATTTTTAGCTTAAAACCAGCATAGAAGAATCATATGATTACACAAATGAAGGAGGTAATTGATGATTAGATACGAGTATGATAGACATAATAAAAAAATAAACAAAATAAAGTGCGTTGAATGACAGCCAGCCATAACATAGACATAGGTACAAAACATACGAATGTATACAGGGCTATTAGTAATTTATTAATAACTTCTGTATCACAATCAAGAACTTCTGTGCCATGAGATTTCGTTTGTTTATGTTTATTTTATCTAGTACGAAAATGTAAACAATAACGTTAACTCTGCAAAAGTTTAAGACAACTTAAAAAGTAACACCTACGTGAAACGTATGGTAACTATATTATCACGTCATTCATGAAATTGATCGTGTAGTAAGTCGTGAGTATGTCACGATAAGAAAATATTATCTTATCTTGATCTTTTTCCTATTTTTGTATGAGATCTCTATTTTAAAGATATATACCTAAACAATTATTTGGATTTTTTTAGTTTAATTTGTCTCATACGAAAATAAGAGCAGCCATATAGAGCAATAGCTTTTAAGTGTGACATGAAGTCGGCACATAGTTATGTTTTTCTTGCGTTCTGCACATGTTAGATTATCAGGTTAATGTAAGCTTATTGGCTGTATTAATGACATATAGCTGTTGATAAACATGGTCATTGCTGTACCAGTTTAGTATGTAGATATTAGACTATGTTAATAACATTCATGGCTAACATTATGTTAGCCCAAGAAATATTAGATATATATTTTTAGAATATTACACTTCTGCATATAGTTTTTTCACGCCTATGTATTAATCAATTATATTTTTTAGCACCATTCTTAATCTTGTAAGCTTTTAACAGGTCAAGCAATTTTTATGCGTCATATTGGATATATTGATTTATCTGTAGCGGATTTTGGAATTTTGTGTACTAGATGTCTTTGGAGCAGAGATTACTTCTCAAAGCACATAGTGGTTTATGTCTACAAATCAGTGTACTGACTATATTCTGAGCTTTTCATACAATAAAGGAATACTCTAAAAACTTAACCCTTTCGCCCTTGTATACAAATAGCTGGCGAGCTAGCTATAACTGCTCAGTCCAGACAATTGGTTTACAAGAAACGATTGTTTTACATGTCGTAAAACTTTGATTGACAGTTTATAGCCACATCAATTAATCGTTATCCAATTAAATTACGGCTGAACAACTGGGTTAACGGGTTTCAATACCAATGCCATACCAGAATCTGTTTAGGAGGGCCACGTGGTATCATTATTTTTATTTATCACTAGTTGAAACGATAAACATTACTTTTACCCGACTGGTCGACAGGGAGTGTAATGTTTTGGTTGATGACTGTGATTCTACTCCTGTATCTATATTCTATGGGAATACGATATTTTTCCAGAATAATAGAAGAAAAAGTCATCATTTTATTATACTTACTGTTTTTTTACCTACTAAAGTTCTAGATGTGTCTCATGGCTTTGTCTGTGACATATTTTGACTCCTGTTGCTCACATTTAATCTCTGCTTGCGTGTCATCATGTCTGCCTGATTTATTGAGATTTTTATTTTTACCGATTTGCTCCCTTAGGTTGTAGCATGATGATTTATCTACAGCCTATGTTACCTTTGAATTACTTGGTCTACTAACAGTAAAAGATATTTTCTAATCGGTTCCAGAGTTCATTGGTTACAAAGAAACACGTCTTTCAGTTTTATAATAGTATTACGGATGATTATTTGCGTATATTCTAGGTATGTATCTTACCTCTTGAGGAGGAACGTTGAACGAAACTGTTCTTAAATCCACCTTCCTATAGGTGTCAATACACGGCAGCACGAAGAACAGTCCAGGCCCTCTTGCTCCTCCTTTTCTTAGCCGACCCAGTCTGAATATGACAGCTCGCTCAAATTCTTGTACTACCTGATCGGAAATGTATATACTATTACGTTACAGAGTTTTCATCTTTCATCAAGCCTAAAGGTTCATCTCTTGTCAACAAAGCGATTTGCAGCACCAAGATTGCAGAACAGCTGAGAAATTCGTAAAATATGTTCCTACTGGAAGGTCATACAACATATTCTACTGGCTCGTAATTTCAATGATTAGTCTCATCCTAGCGTCAAGTTTTGGATACATCAAGCCAGGGCTACGTTCTCACTACTTGACTTATATTCCGTAGATTTCAGAAAAAAACAAATTATCTGGGGCTATGACGGCAGGTGAGAGATATTAATCACTTCAATGCTAACTAACTGGTCAACCTTAGTGTGGCATGATATAAATTAATATAAAACACAGTTACTGATAAATTCTAAATCTATGGGTACTGCGATTACGCATTTGTCAAAGTTCAAACAAGACAACTTACTACTCGTGGCTCGCTGCAGCCAGTGCAATTCTATCGAACCGTAAGACAAATTCAAAGCATGCTCCAGTTAAACTCCTGTTTCATCAAAGGGTAAATATTTCATTATAATTACCTTAAAACACTCAAACAGTGAGAAGGGGAAGGTGACGATCACCAGCAGGAACGACAGAAACGTTGCAAATCGCTCTATACATCCCACTGAATCCGGATTTGCTGTCACACACAAACAGTTTCTTCATTAGAACCTTATTGTAACACTGTTATCAAAACCTTACACGCTGCACTTTTCTATTTACGCAAAATAAATTAAAAAAGTAATTCAAAACTATTTCTTAGCATTCGTCAAGTTAGATGTCAACAAAGCGCGTTTAATATTATCAAGCCTCGTTCCAAGCTCACTCTTATTGTCAAGGTACTTACGCATTTGTATCGTGATAGCGCAAGAAGTACCCGTATCGCAATCTAAAATATTCAAATGTACAAAATTAATCTCAATCAATTTGTCATTAACGTTAATCTCACTTAGTTCAGTATTTTACTCACGACTGGACACGTTGTCACGCCTAGTATTAACCGCTCTTGGTTCTGAAAGCATTTTGAGCGCCTATCGCAACTTACAGTAAGTTATTGATATGTTACTGTCACAAAATGAAAACAACTAATTCGTAATAATAGCGTTTTACTCGAGTTACGATCGCGGACTGCGCTGACATACGGCCTAACTTACAGCCAGAAGAGTCCAGCTGTTTACACGACCCAAAATCTACACGAATTCCAACTAAAAATATCAATTACAATGCGATGTTCCACAACAATAAGAAAGCTATAAATCACCGTCGATAGCGTTTAGTCAAAATGTATTTACGTATTTCGAGGTAGCACTCCACTTCCCCCGAATCCTTGTCGTGGCAACCGAAATCCATGTGGCGTATCGTGAAACGCATTGACTATAATGTCAACTGTGGTAAAGTGGTCGTGTCTTCTAAGCGGTGTCTATATCGAAACTAAGGTGAGACGCACGGAAGACCAGGTTCATGATAAAAATAAATAAATAACGCACTTTGAGCCATAACAACGGGTGAGCGCGGGCGCACACTGGACCGCGGTGCTCCAAATTGCGAGAATTAGGTATATTGGAAGCGGTTCATATGGGCCGACACACCGCTGCACTGTACAAATATTACAAGAGGATGTTCGGATACTACATAACAGCCCGAAATGTAAATTGTTTTACATAATTGTTTGTTTTACGATAATAAACCATGGACAACCAGCCCATTGAGACCGTGGTACTCATTCAAAGTAACTGCACGGAATGATTATGGCGTAAAAAACTTGCTAAATGAAGTTTAGTCTATTTTGCAGTACTCATTTATCATGTTAACGGTGCTGGTTGATTCAAAGCAGCTGTGCTGGAGTTAGTGTATCTTATAAGTACAATATTTACACCACAAATCATTTTGCTGTCAAAATAATTCTTTTAGTGAATATGTTGTATGCGTTAATGTGTTCACCTGTTATGCACCTCTGTAGTGTGGCTTCGACTTGATTACACGATCCTCAAACAATTGGGCAGTAACTATAAAAGAAGAAGGTAAAAACCCCAATTCTCATGCATTGTGACAAAACATGATTGTAACACCAGCTCATCATGTTCATTTATTACTTGAGGTGTCGACAGGGATAACCGACTAACCTAGCTTGTAGTGGTCTTATGACGACACCATGAGTCTCGTGAGTATGTGCGTGAACTATTATAGTACAATGCGTGGTTTCATGGCTGATTTCATTAATTTTATTATTAGTTGATTAATATGTGCACCGCGTATCAGTTTAAAACATAAACCTATCAATTAAGTAGTTTCAAAAACAAGTACGTCAATCTTTCGTAACAAACAGAGAAATCTTTCCTGTTCGTAATATTAATAAAGATTAATAGGTACTTTGCGTTTTAATTACGATCATATGTTTGTTCTATTCGCAGAATAAATTGTTTTTATGTAAAGTAGGTCACTGCTCTATCAAACTACGGTCGATGTCCATGTCCCATAACATTATCTTTGATCTCTGGCCGACGCCGACTGAGACGATAAAGTTTCCGGTTTTATATATGAACTATTTTTAGTTCATATTTAGTAGTAATAATAAAACATAAAGCCAAATAGATTTGTAAATAAATAATCATATATGACTGCCTCGTTGGCATGACCTATGCTACCGTTGTTCATAGATCTCGATAACTAGAGGGGTAACCGGGTCAAAACAATTGTTTTTATAATGCACTAATTTAGTATTTGTTTTATGAGTTTGAATGTTTTTATGCAGAAATACATTATGAACGTTCGTTTCGGAGTGAGGATGTTTCTATGTATCATATATATATTTGGAAATGTATAAGTATTCAGATCTTTGTATTTTCGTATATTTCAGTATCAGTTGTCTAGATCCCCCATAGCACAATCTTATATAGTTTTATTCGATTTGCTAGAGGCTAGAGGACGTCTTGTGAGGATGCCCTCTAAAACTAGATTTTAAGCAGTAGTAACAAAAAAAAATCTAAAGTGTCATCAATTTTACAGAGATCCCATGTTCTGTGTAATGTTCAAAATATGACAGGTACACCAGCAAGTCCAATAACCTAATTAGTAGTTAATCGATACTGCTTATGTTTTTAATATCAGAACCGGTAAAAATTATAACTAAAAATGAAATAAAAAGTAAACTTAAAATATTTTAAATCTTAATTCAAATTAATAGGTAATTTTTTAAGAAAAAAAAAATTAAAATAAAGCTTTGACGTAATTTATTTTAACACACTTAATGTTATTAAACTTAAGCACAAAATCCTTTATTTATAGTGCCAGGAAACATAATTTACGAAATCTTAAATTTCTCAAAATTATGCTATGTATTTTGGAATCACATTTTGATAAGTTTTACTAAAATTAGATTTACACCTGATGATAGTTAAAAATAAAACTTGATTTAAATTACTACAGCTTTGTAAACACATTTATTTTTATTAGCCCGTCGAGGTGTCGATGAAATTGTTTGTATTGGATATAGTCCCATTTTTCTCAGGTGCGGGGGACTCTTAGATCATTGGGTGAAATAAATAAAGTGCGATAATGGTTTGATGATAATGAATGATGAGTCGACTTGATTGTAGAAATTGAAAATTTTCCACACTTTTGATTATAACATAAGGTTGTCTTTTCTATAAGTGCATCCCTACTAATATTTAATATGTGCAAAATTATGACAATATCATGCAGTATAAATATTATCAAAGATAATATATTATACTTAATGGTCCTTATTACATTTTAATACTATTACGTCGCATGACACTGATGCATTTAAACAATGTTATTAATCATTACAAAATATCAAGACCCCATCTTGTACTAAACAATAACTGCCTGCTTTTGAAAACAAAATGCCTTCTGAAACATTATCTCATAAGTACCTATTACCGTAAAATTTAAACAGTAAAGAAATTTAGTATGTTTGGCTCTATTAAAATATTTTGGAATAACAGAACGGGCAAAACATTCAAACCAGAAATAATGCATTTAATCGTTAAGATTCAGTATGTTGTTATCTAAATACAAGCACATCTCATTCATTGGTCGTAATAAAGTTGATTCATATCCTCTTCTGTGCATAATTTAGATGCTTCTCGTCCGAATTTACTCAGATTCCAACCTGTGGGCTTATTGCTAGGGCTGCCAAAGCAAAAATAATAAATGAATCTATACTACAATAAAAGTAGTAAATTTATTTTATAATGTATGACGTGACGTTTATCAAACCTTAATACTCTTCGTTTTATTTTCATTGATTTTTTTGTGAATTACTAATCCCTTGGGATCATAGAAATCTAAATATGTTCCATGGTCTCTATACTATAATATAAAGTAATACTCATCAGATTTCCTGTAACTAATTGAATAAAAGTTAGCCTTAGAGCAATCGTCGAAACACAACTTTTTTAGCTCCGTTATAACATTAACCTAATGCTGCGTCCACATTTGTTACATTTGGACAGCACGTTTCTCCACTACTGTGTCAGACTTGCGTTTTGATACCATGAAAACTGCAGCTTCGGGGCTATCCATGCCGAACACCCGAAGAAAATGCTTGACATAGAATAAACGTCACGGTGATTTATGGCGTTACTAACTAGTAGTAATGCCCAGTGTAGACGCTGTTTGTATACGGACACACATCAAATACACGTAGAACGGGTCGTGAAATCGAAAATGGGTTTTGGTGTGTACTTTCATAGGGTATTCGGTGCTGTTCATTGTCCGCGTCACCGGGAGGCGTCCGCACTAGCATTTATGACCCGCGTTGAGGAACACTGAACGGGACAAACACAGAGACGGGGTACAGAGTGAATCACTGGAGTTTGGAGCGCTCGTCGCCCCGGTGACTTTGTGTTCCATAAACGATCACTGAAGCAAACAACTTTAGCTATGGCAATTCTTTGGATGGTGATTACCACCTGATTACTTTGTGACAATATTTTTATAATTCATCGCTGTGCCCGATTTTAAGATCTAATTTAATTTTATGATTCTTAGGGTTCCGTACCTAAAGGGTAAAAAAATGGGACCCTATTCATTAGATTTCTCCGTCCGTCTGTTTGTCTGTTCATCACGAGGCTGTATCTAATGAACCGTGATAGCTAGAAAGTTGACATTTTCACAGATGATGTAGGTTTTAGTTTTGCCGCTTTAATAATATTTACTTTTAGTACTTGTTGTTATAACAAATACACCCTACTTCCCTGGTTTGTTTGTGAAGATATTTGGATGCTTGTTATTAAATCACGCTCTAACGGATTAGGCTAAAATTTTGTACAGATAGCTTATAGTCTGGAATAACAGAGACTACTATTGTCAACCCGGAAATATGTTCCCACGGGAAGCGGGAATGGGTACCGAATTTCACGCGGGGGAACATCATCTAGTAAAATTATGATTAAGGGGGGCTCCCATATAACAGACGTGATTTTCCGCAACGGAGCCCTCCGTGCGGAAAAAACCGGCCAAGTGCGAGTCAGACTGTCTGACTCGCACTTGGCCGGTTTTTTATATCGTTAATATCTACAACACAAGAAGCGCTCGTGGCCCCGCGTACCCAGCGTTCTGTAAACGATCTCAGCAGTAAGCAACTTTCACTACGGCCAGTCCTTGGATGGGTGACCATCCATGTGACAACTTTGTGACATTAATTTGAGCGTTTCCGTGCTTCGGAAGGCACGTTAAGCCAATGGTCCCGGTTGCCAGTAAAATGGCAGTCGTTAAGCCAAGTTGAGGGCCTTTTTAGGCAGCTTGAAAACTTTCAACAGCAAGCAGTCACAACCTGCGCCTCTCCATCTCAACACGGCAATACGACTCACCACCTATTACCTGGCACAAATTCAAAAATAAGGTGAAATGTAGGCATATAATATGCCTCTGCCTACCCCTTCGGAGATAAAGGCGTGACCATATGTATGTATGTACTCGTATTATCTACAATACATACCAGTCACAGTACGAAATGCATAGTTACTACCAATGAGATAATGTCTACAGCCCGTTCGCTCCAAGTTTGCTACTGGCTTTATGGCTGGTGTAGAGGCTTAGTAGGGAAAGCGGCCGGCAAACTTAGAGCGAACGAGAAGTATGTATGTACTTATTTAAAAAAAAAGAAAAGATCCATGACCCGTTCCTTGCATTCGATATTTAAAACTTGCAGCTGCCTGTCAGCACAATATAAAGACCGTCACATACGTACCCAACTATAATATTAATGAATATGAAACATAGCAAGGCAAATTACGACATATCTTCTAACTAAATTTACGAGAGTCCGCACAAGGAGCTATAACAAATTTCTATGCGCTCAACAAAATATGTCGACAGATTATATCTCGATATATTTTAAAGGCGATTGTGTAGTCTATCTACAGTGTAGTCACTCGGTCTACACTGTAGACCGAGTGAGATTAAAAATATATTACAGTTTAACTCCTGTATGTATTACTTGCTATAATATAGTATAATATAATATAATAGTCAATGTCCCGCGGTTGCACCGGCGTGGTTCCCGTTTCCGTGGGAATACGGGAATAAAATTTAGCATAAGTCACCTGAGCTTTCATCAAAACAATGAAAGAATTATCCAAATCGGTTCAGTACTTTTGGGCATATTCAATGCAAAAAAACTAACATACAAACAAAGAATCAAATTTTTCTTTTTATAATATTAGTATAGGTATCTCGACATAGACTTATAACACATAGACTGAGAGTCGCTCAATTATACGTACGCGCCCGCGAAGCCGAACCAATATTAATGTAGGTGTAAACTACTCGTCTTTATACTCGGTGACACTCACACAAGCTTACAGAAAATGTTGCCAGGAAATAAAATTTACCCTATAAATGGGAAAAAAATAAAATTGTTTGTATACATTTAATTTAACATTTAACTCTATTTATCTATATGCTATACTCTTCGCGGGGTAGGCAGAATGGTCTCCCATATTTTATTAATATGTAGTTTAAAAAAAAGCTAAAGTGTAAAACGACTTACCTACTAACCAGTATAATAAACAGTTTAAGTTTTTACTAATAGGCATACCTATATATACTTCTAGAGTTCCGTAGACAAAAGGTAAATAAGGAACCCTATTTATGAGGTTTAGCCGTCCGTCTCGCTGTCTGTCTGTCTATTTCGAGGTTCCATCTCAGAAACCGTAATAGCCATAGAGCTGAAATTTTCCGAGATGATGTATTTCTGCTGCCACTATACCAACAAATTCTAAAATCAGTAATAATTTGTATTTCAAACTGTTGTAGTAAGTAATATATTATTACTACCGGCCTCCCTGACCGAGGGCCTGAGAAGGACGAGTTGGCTACTCGACGTTTTTTCCAGAAGCATTCATGGTGGTGGAATAGTAACTAACTCTACCCCCTTCCCCAAGTGGCGGGATAGCACCCGAACCCTCTACGCGAGGCCAAGGTGGTTGCCTAAGTCTGCCGGGAGCCCTGGGACATCCTTCCGAAGGCTTACCTTACTTATTAAATTAATAAACTTGTTTAAATTACAATATTTTACTAAATTATGTGGTACCCACCCACAAAATTTTGCTAATAAAATTATTTAAGTAGATATGAAGCGCTTGTGGCCACGCGTACTCAGTGATCTATAAACGATCTGATCTGTAAACGATCACTGCAGTAAGCAACTTTCACTATGGCCAGTCCTTGGATGGGTGACCATCCATGTGACCACTTTGTGACATTTATTTGAGCGTTTCTGTGCTTCAGAAGGCCGTTAAGCTGTTGTTTCCGGTTTCCAGTAAAATGGCAGTCATGAAGCAAAGTTGAAGGCCTTTTAAGGCGGCTTGAAAAATTTCAACAGCAGGCAGTCACAACCTGCGTCATCTCAACATGGCATTACGGTTCAGCCCCTATTACGTGGAACAAATTCTCAAAAGGTGAAATGTGGGCGTATACAATGCCTCTGCCTACCCCTTCGGGTGTAAAGGCGTAAGCATATGTATGTGATAAGAGTATTTTTATAACAATAACAGTTCCTAAAACCGATATTGAAGCAAATAAGAGAAAATGTGGGAAAATTGTATTCTCATTGCTTGCAACATCGTCTATGAAAATGACGTCACTAAAATGTACGATTTTTGTTTCTTTAAATGAGGTGTTTTTAACAAAAATGTAACATATTTTGCAGTACTAACCTATGCAATGTGATCTTTAGGCGTTTGGAACAATTTTCAGATGAATTGTGGCATCCTTTCACTGCAGAATACGTCATTTTTAGACGAAAATTACGCGAGCTCTTTGCACTGACACTAGATGCCCGGTACTAAAGCGCCGATTGATGTAGGCAGCTGGTATCAGCTGCCTTGAAATGGCTTCACGTCGCTCGCGCGTATTGGGTTTCTTTGCGTTATAATTCTATGTATCTCGATATGTTAATATATTATAGCTACGTCTGTGACAGGCTTAACACTGACAGCACAACCAGGCGGCATAACCTAGGCCCGTCCACATTGAGCGTTACATGTTCGACACGATTACACACTACACTAGTCGATGAAATGACACAAATGTGGACCCAGCATAAGATTTATGTCGACACAACAGGTATAATACCCTTGTTCCCTTTTTAGATATATCTAGTTCATAAACAGTTTACTGCTTGTATTCCGGAATATATGCCCGAAACCTGCCTTACTTTAGTAGAATATTAGTATTTGTGTCGGTATGAAATGAGGTGTTGCTATTATATCGTTCGACCTCAGCCATTCTGTATAATATACAGTTCATAGCAGAAGTAAATAGTTCCAGACGTGTGAGTTTTCATAAACAATAAGCTCTTTAGCCTCAATTATGATTATCGGTACTAGCCTACTTAACTAAATTCCTGAAATATAGAAGTGCTGGCAGCCCTATGTGTAGCGGCCTAATTTACTTCAACGCTTACGTCATACGGACATACTGTGCCTTCTGTTGTTTCGATGAAACAAAGCTTTATTTTAGTACAGAGTTATTTGCTCTGTTGTTGGTATAGTTAACATAATTAGCGTATGATTTTCTATCAATGAGTTTAAAGACAACTCTAATTTTGAAACGCATAGTCTGAATTTCTGAAAATAAAATGCGAGGTCTAGGCCCCAGCGCAGTGTTTTCTCTCTTATCCATAAAAGCTAAATAGGTTTAATTTTTTTTTGAACAGACCAACGAGCATGTATTAATGAAAATAAATCAGCTTGGAAGTTTTGATGACAATTAAAATGGTAAAACCATTTCATAGGAAGTGCCTTAGTGAAGGTCTCTACAGTATTACTCTCGTTATAATAGAGTTAAATAATATATAGGTACAGTCAGCAAAACAGGTGATTGCATCTTCACTTTGTCTGCTGTTAGACAGTATTTCAAAGGCGTATCCACTTTGTCAGCTAAATGTTCCGAGTTTTTCAATCATATTACAGAAACCAAGTGATTACTGTCAGCACCAATGAGCTAACCAATTTATTACTTTTTTAACTCCCGTTTATAAAGAAGCTTAAGTTTTCGCTAATAACTTGTCATAGGTCATACCACATTTCACAAACACGATTTCTCTACTAAGTATTGCAAGTAGGTTGCGCAAACGACAGTGGCGTATTCACTGATAAAGAAATATATCTACTCGTAGATAAGAAATGGAAATCTTGGTCAAACTAAAATTTTCAAATTTTGTACATAATATTGGATATTTAGCAAAAAATGATCTATATTTGAACTAATTAAATAAATTATCAACTAAATCTTTATCTCAGATTTAAAGCCCTTTAATATGAATACCTTAGTACAGAAAAGGGCAGATACTCGTACTTAAGAAGATTAAAAATCGATATCAAAGCTTGTGACATTTATGATAAGTACCTATCCAAATGATTTAGCAATGAGAAAAATTATATCTATAAAGTTCAGTGTTACTTGTTAGTTATTTTAGTTATTTTTTTACTAGCTGTTCCCTGCGGCTCCGACCGCATAGAAGTCGTTATTGCCTAAAATGATTATCCTCATTTTGCGCAGTTGGTTAAAAAGTAGCCTATGTCCTTCCCAGGGCCTCGAACTATAACTAATTTCATCTCGATTGCTTCAGCAGTTTAGGCGTGAAAGCGTAACAGACAGACAGACAGACAGAGTTATTTTCGCAATGATAATAATAATAGGGATTGACGATATCACACCTGCGGATCCACTGTCAAAAACAATAAGTCTATAGTTGAATACTATTGTGTTGTAATTCCCTGCGGGGTAGGCATAAAGAATAATTATGCTAATACTATTCTAGTGTCACAGGAATTCAATTATAATTATTTATTGTACGCACAATTTGCATTGCAAAGTGTGAAATAAACTGTTTCAAAAAAGATACAAGTAAAACATAAACAAAATAGCAAACATGCAATGTCCCGCTTGACTGGTTAGACCGCGTGTTCTATCTGTTTTGTTTGTTCAGTGAAATGAGCGGTTCCAGTAGAGCACCGGCACTTGTTTCCAAATTACTTTTGTTCTTGGTGTAACTTATTATATTTTTGTAACTATATCTTGTGACACGGTTGAAGAGATTACATGAAGTTTATGGAAATATGAATAATACTAATGTGGAAGCAAAGAAAGAGGTAGAGATGGATTGAATGATAGTGGGAAAACTAATGGGACTCAATTCAATTCAATTCAATTTCTTTATTTTGCGAATATGGGTACAAAAAGGTACCTATTATAATAAAGCCATAATAGATAAATCACAACCACATTCCACCTTAAGGCGTGCAAATTATGTTGAAATGGTCGGTATTAGGTACAATAACAATTATCTTAAATAAAAATAATGTGCTACAATAATAATATGTCACAGTAAGTCTGCAATAATTTTATTATAATGTTAGTAACAGGGCATCAATTGATTTAAAATAGAAAATGGTAATACATACATAACTAAAACAACAAATAATAAAATGTCACATTGAACAACCTTAAAATAATTTTTACATATTGTCAATATCAAAGAAAGAAAAAAAAAGAGATTATACATACTTGTCCTCTAAAAACTCCTGAACACTGTAGTAAGCTTTTTGTAATAAAATATTTTTTAATTTTAATTTATATCCGTATATATTATCAGTGCAGCATAATTCAATTGGCAGATTGTTGAAAACCCTTGTAGTCATGCATAAAATACTTTTGTTCATTATAGCAGTCTTATTTACAATAAACTTTATTTTATGTTTATGCCGAGGGCCACCAAGATGTTTAAATAACTGCATATTTCTTT
Organism: Miltochrista miniata; assembly: GCA_933228765.1. Classification (NCBI taxonomy): domain Eukaryota; kingdom Metazoa; phylum Arthropoda; class Insecta; order Lepidoptera; family Erebidae; genus Miltochrista; species Miltochrista miniata. The sequence continues at coordinate 28,608,853 of OW121752.1, read as the reverse complement.
TTATAAATGTAGCTACTTCCATAATGTATAAACTTGGGAACGTCAATGTCTTTAAATTTATAAAATGCGGTTTGCAGCTATCTGGTTTTTGAATTTTACAAATGGATCTAATACATTGTTTTTGGGCTTTAAAAACCATTTCCCAGTTCGTGGATTTGCCCCAAAATATTATGCATAGCGTAGCACTGATTCTGCATAAGCATGATAAGAAGATAATCATTAGTACAGTGACGGCTTTGGGAAAATCGTTGATATATATTAAAAACAGTATTGGTCCCAGCACGCTACCTTGAGGAACGCCGTATTCAATCTGTTCATAGTCCGAAATATATGTGAGTTCTTTTCTTTTTTGATCACATATTCTGCTAATCAACGTCGCTTGCTTTCTATTACTTAAGAAAGACATTATAATATTTAGCGCATTGCCTCTAATGCCACATGTGTATAACGTGGTATAACTTAGATTTCAGTATTTTGTAGTCTACGCAGTCAAAAGCTTTGCTAATATCCATAAAAAGACCATAAACTGGTGTATTATTGTCAATATTAATCATGACGTTCATAATAAACCCATAAATAGCTTTAATTATCATCATATTTTATCTGAAACCCGTTTGTGCATCTGTAATTATGTTGTATTTTTCCAAATACTTGTACAGTGCTTCACTTGTTTTAAAGTCACGGACTGGTTTTAAAGTCTTCAATAAATATGTGAAAATGTGACGATGGGTGCATTTAGTATATCAAGTGTCGAAAGTAGAACTCTTTTGTACAAATTAGGGGTTACGAAACCTTAAATTATACCAAACATAGTATATTAGTATTCCATAATAATTATTATAGGTACATTGCTCTACACCTTATGCATTAATTACATACATACATTGTGACCTGTTTGTTTGTCATGTCCATGGCTTTGTACGAAATATCGAAGTCTACTAAACAGTTCTATATTTATAGTAAAACTAGATGACGCTCGCGGCTTCGCCCGCGTGAATTTCGGTACCCGTTCCCGCTTCCCGCTGGAACACACTCCCGGGATGAAAAGTAGCCTATGTGTTATTCCAGACTGTAAGTTGTTGCAAATTTCAGTCCCATTCGTTCAGCCGTTAGACCGTGATTAAGGCCGCGTGGGTCAGATTTTGAGTTTTTTGAAACAATCCTAGTCAAAAAGTAAAGGGTTTTTAAATCTGAAAAATATAAATATAATAGTTAAGGATATAAGCTAAACATATTCCGAGCCCGTTACACGATGCAATAAATTTCACTAGATAGAAAAAAATCCCAAAGTTGACTCTCTCAGAAAAGTTTTTTCAATACTGTGGCTAAACTATTAACATTTTATATATTTTTTTTTGCACTCAATTAAAGGTATTAAGTTTTTATACACATTTTCCGAGCGTTTTTCTATAAACAACTATTTACATAGTTATCATGTACGAATATCTACCAAACGCAATAGAATTGCGCCGCTGACGGCCGATCAGTCTCGCCCTGGCGCTTGTGGAGGCAGGACCTGTGTCAGTTTTTTTCGCAACTATTTCGTAATTATTATGCCAAATTACGTTGAAATCGCGCCACAGTATAAAAATATCAGTAATGGGCAAAATGTAATTAGATTAACCGTTACAAATACATACGCGACTCATGGTAAAAATGTGGTGATCCAATATGGCCGCCGTGCCATAATCACAAAATTTCATGATGGGTATCGTTTAAGGGGTTTTTTGGTATGCTGAGTACGAATCACGTGATAATTTTGCAATCCAATATGCCCGCCGCGCCGTAATCAGAAAATTTTATGATTGGTATCGTAAATGGTAGTATCGTAAATCATACGTAGCAGACTGTAGTGTAAAAGAGATAGAGACACATGTTCCATTCTTCGTTCTAACATTTGTGTGTGGTTGGATTGCATGGAACGACACAGACTAAAAAAACTTGTTCGGTTTACTGTGAGTTAGTTAACCGCGTGCCAATTTGCAATTGTGCAAGACGTGGTCAGAGTTAAGAAGTTATTTATTTAACTCAGAGCTTACTAACTCTATATTTATATATTTAACTCGACTCTTCGCGCAAGTGGGCCTAAATAGCTTAGGCGGCCAAATTGAATTCCAAAATGATCATGTTATTCGTACTCAGCATACCAAAAAACCCCTTAAACGATAACCATCATGGATTTTTGCAATTACGGCGCGGCGGCCATATTGCATTTCAAAATTATCACAGGATTCGTACTCATCATACCAATACACCCCTTAAACGATACCCATCATGATATTTTGTGATTACGGCGCGGCGGCCATATTGTATTGCAAAATTATCACGTAATTCGTACTCAGCATACCAAAAACCCTTTAAACGATACCCATCATGAAATTTTGTGATAACGGCGCGGCGCCCAAATTGGATTGCAAAATTATCATGTGATTCATACTTAGCATACCAAGAATTCCCTTCAACTATACCCATCATGAAATTCTGTGATTACGGCGCGGTGGCCATATTGGATTGCAAAATTAGTACGTAATTCGTACTCAGCATACCAAAAAACCCTTTAAACGATACCCATCATGAATTATTGTGATTACACCGCGGCCGCCATTTTGGATTACCAAATTTATCACGTGATTCGTACTCAGCATACCAAGAAACCCCTTAAACGATACCCATCATGAAATTTTGTGATTACGGCGCGGCGCCCATATTGGATTGCAAAATTATCATGTGATTCGTACTCAGCATACCAAAAAACCCCTTAAACGATACCCATCATGAAATTTTGTGATCACACCGCGGTGGCCATATTGGATTGCAAAATTATCATGTGATTCATACTTAGCATACCAAGAATTCCCTTAAACTATACCCATCATGAAATTTTGTGATTACGGCGCGGTGGCCATATTGGATTGCAAAATTAGTACGTAATTCGTACTCAGCATACCAAAAAACCCTTTAAACGATACCCATCATGAATTTTTGTGATTACACCGTGGCCGCCATTTTGGATTGCAAAATTATCACGTGATTCGTACTCAGCATACCAAGAAACCCCTTAAACTATACCCATCATGAAATTTTGTGATTACGGCGCGGCGCCCATATTGGATTGCAAAATTATCACGTGATTCATACTCAGCATACCAAGAAACCCCTTAAACGATACCCATCATGACATTTTGTGATTACGGCGCGGCGTCCTTATTGGATTGCAAAATTAGTACGTGATTCGTACTCAGCATACCAAAAAACCCTTTAAACGACACCCATCATGAAATTTTGTGATTACACCGCGGCGGCCATTTTGGATTGCACAATGATCCCGTGATTCATACTTAGCATACCAACTTTAGAAAACTTTAGATGTTTTTATGACCAGCTATTATGTAATTTACATTTTTTATGCAACTGTAGCAAACGTACGCAACGGAAACTCTCAAAAGAAATGAAAAATCCTAGTTGTCGAAAAATGTTTCGTTGCTGCTAAGCTCTTATTCGCCTTAGCGTGATGTTATATATTTTGGTATTTTTCAAAAATGGACATTCTGTTAAGAAACTCTTGAAATTCACCTAGCAGTCTCTTAGACTCTAGAGTTAGAACAACTAAACAAACAAACAAACTCTTTAGCTTAAAAATAATAGTATAATATACATAATTTATTTACGATTAACTCATTTATTTTTATTTACGAAACTAATAAATCACTACACTTAATAAAGTTAGATGCATTTACTACGACAAACAAAGTTAGCATGCTGTTTCTTTCTACTATACTGTATACTGTGGCATGAGAGTTGACTGCCGCTGCCGGCGCGCGGTGTGTCTTGCGCCCGGGGCGAGGGGAGCGCCAAATGCCTACTTGTGCGGGTTAACCGCCCCTTAAGTAACAAACATCCAAACATCTGAACATCCATACATCTTCACAAATTTTCACATTTATAATATTAGTAGGAAGCAGGATGGAAATGATCGACTTTTCAAAGCATAGTTTAAATTATGACATAATTGTAATTTAAAAATTTGTTGAGTGATTTGTACAAAATTTCTTAAGTTTATTAACCCCAGTTGACTTATTGTTTATTCATTGAATAGCTGTTAGTAGTTAATAATATTTTTAGAAGCGATTTCGTGCTTCGAAAGGTACTTCGAGCCGTTGGTCCCGGTTTCCAGTAAAATGACAGGCGTTAAGTGGAAGTACTCATTATAACATTCTAAAACTTCAACAGCACGCAGCGCAGTCACAACGTGCGCCTTTCTATTTCAACATGGCAATACGGATTACTACGTATTACGTGGGCCAAGTACTAAGTGCGCCTTCACACTAGCGTTTTTCCAGCGTAGGCGTACGATGGACGTATGCGCGGCGGATACGCGACGTATACGCGACGCATACGCCGCGTTACTGGGGGATCGTGTGCAATCCTGTTCACAAACGACTTATCCTCGGCATGAAAATGATTGCTACTAGAAAATAATTATCTTAAGAGTATATTTGACTTAATAAAAATTGAGCAAGATGTTATTTGTCGAAGTAATTAAAATGCGAAATATAAATTTGCTAAAGATACTTTTAGGAAATTAATAAATATAAAGTTGAAATACAAACACAGTTTTACATTAAATTTAAAATTAAGACTAATTAATTTATTAACCCGTCTCTCATAATATCTGGTGCAAATGTACCCATCACACAGGCGGCATTGCCTCGCTGGATAGCGATGGCCAACCTTTGCACCAGATACGAACCGGAACGGGAGTCACTGGTCTTATCCCTCAACCGATGCCCCAATTCTTTAATAAGGTTCTTGGCGTCTGTACCCCAACTGCCCATCGTCTCAACAGCGAACGGAACAAAGATATATTGTTTTCCTAAGACCGCATATTTACACCTTTTTTTTTTCGCTGCATCTTCGGCAGCAGCTGCTAGAGAACGAACGGTACGACTAAGGTGACTAGGAGCGACTGTACTTACGCAAGTAGCATCCCACAAGAGGCATTTGCCCTTTTTCCACGGCACCAGAATCATACCGTCCGGTCTCTTGCCATCTGCTCTACTGAGGCTGGGTGGCTCTAACAGGCACGGGACATCAACCGATGTAAAGGCTCTTCGGATGATATCGTTAAGAGCATGGTGACGCGGAAATCTACCTTTGCCCCTACGGCAACTCAGCGCGTGATGACCGTCCTCCCCCACCATGGAACCGCAGGTGCATCTATGGGATTCACACACCTTGCAGCCCAGGCGGAGAGCCACCGCCACCCGCAATGAGTTGTCGTCCAAAAGTGTGCCCAAGTGAGGCGAAGGCAGCGCGTGCAACCATGCTCCCGATTCCGTCTCCGATACAGCCCGCAGCCTGGCCAGATCCGGCGCCGAGGCGCCCTCCATTAACTGCTCCCTAACAGTCCCGATGATGGCGTCATCCCAAACGCGTTGGATATGGGGAACGGCAGGGCGCGACGCTGCAGAACTGCGGATAAACCAAGCTGCCTCGGCATCGGCTGCAAAGGGCACGGTCACCCCGCCACCATTAGAGTTAAGGATTGAAGTGACAAGGTCCGCTACCCCATGCGCAGACGCCAGGAAAGCCGGCAAACCCACATCCCGAGCACATCGCACTCCAATGCCTCCGTGACGGATGGGAAGACTTGCCTGAATCCACTGTGACTCATTTAAAGATACATTTATAATTGACTCAACTGTATGTTATAAACTATCATCAAATGTTGCGACTTCCAATGGATAGAGCCAGGTAGGTGCTGTTCGTAAAAGTAAGGTCATCTTCGGGAAGGCATAGCAAGTGCGCAGTAATACTATCGCAATATGCGACGAAAGAGCTTTGAGACGCTCTTGAGTGGCAAGAAGAAGTGTGTTCGATAACTCAGTGTAGCTAATCGACTGTCTTTAGGTAGTTCCTGCAGGCACATAAGACGACACAAGAAGTCTCGGAAATCGGACCGCCACCAAGAGTGATTCGTCACTTACCTTGATTCCCGCTCTTCTTAAGGATGCTCCGAGGCTGATGCTGTTTCTTTTGAGTTGTTTCCGAGTTGCCGTGTCGACCGAGGCACTGACACACAAATGTACCGCGCACAATAGTTCCGAACCGCGTCCGAGATGTGACTGCGCGGTCGATGAAAATGGCCGCCCGCCTGACAAGGCAGCGCGGGGCGGGGGTTAGCCAGCCGAGTGACGAATTCCCCCGATGGCCGACCGTGTCGCCGAAACATCCTGCCGCCTAACCAAGGTTCTGCTTTGGTTACCCACTAAACCACCGAAGGCAATCCACAAAGCTTAGAGACAGGTCGTAAGATGTTCCCTTGCTGAGTCCTGACCTTCCGTCCCTACCCGGAAGTAACCTAACGATCCGACCGCGTTTCTATTGGAGAGGGGGTAAATTATACTCCTTTATCAATATCAGGTCATCGACCTTAGGAGCCTCGTTATGAGAAGTCCACTTATGCCTTTGTTGGAGTGTGTGAAGATATTCACATCTCCACCGTGACCAGAAATGCTGGGATAACCTTTGAATAAGTTGGTACCGAGACAACCGGTGTTCCGGAGTTTCCGTGTAGGGATACTCAGGAAGTGCAACGAGAGGTTGCCCTATTAGGAAATGACCGGGGGTCAATACATCAAGGTCTTCCGAGTCCGTACTAAGGGGGCAAAGCGGCCGAGAATTCATTACCGCTTCTACCTTGGTAAAAAAGGTGGTCAGCTCTTCGAAAGTGAGCTTGGCTTCTCCGAGAACCCGTTTCGCATGTGTCTTGGCACCCTTCACTGCCGACTCGAATATCCCACCGCTTGAAGGGTTTGAAGGGCAATTGAAGAGCCAAGTTATGTTTTGTTGAGCCGTCAGCTTCCGATCAATTTCCTGGTGATGTTTCCGTAAGAATATATATAACTCCTTTAAATATTTATCGGTTCCCGTGAAGTTTGTACCGCAGTCTGATCGGATCAAGGACGGTACGCCTCTCCTAGATACGAACCTAGTCAAGGCTGCCACGAAGGATTCAACTGATAAGTTTGAAACAATTTCCAGATGTACCGCCTTAACCGACAAGTAAATGAAAACGCATAAGTAACACTTTTGAACCCTTGCATTACGCAACGAGCTCGTTCTAACGTAAAAAGGTCCAGCGAAATCCGAGCCGACCCCGACGAAAGGTCTGACTCCGGTAACACGATCGGCAGGCAAATCCGCCATATATGGCTGTTTAGGCCGAGCCCGGTGTCGAAAACATTGTACGCATTTAAACGTTATGTGTCGCGTGACACGCCGCGCCGAGATAATCCAGTAGCGTCGTCAGAGAATTGCACTCAACGCGTTAGCTCCGACGTGACAGTAGACCTTATGATAATGATTGACTAGCAAGTCTGTGAAACTACCCCTCGCCGGTATTAATATAGGGTGCCGTGACTCATACGGAAGGGTAGAGGCGCCGATTCTGCCGCCGACACGAATAATAATATCATCCCTGTCCAAAAATAAATTTAACCGTCGCAATGAATTTTTAATTTCAGTACCCGTTCGAAGGTTTGTCACAATACGAATTAAGCACAGATTGGCGAGTCTACGTTCCGACACCGTTAAACTACCGTAAACCTTCTCAGAGTTAATTTTTGAATTGTTTTTAAAGCGTAGTAAGTATTTAGTAACGTTTAGCAACTTTTCATATGAACTAAAACGATCTAATAAATTAAAATCCGATATCAATTCGTTTACATTAGCAACCCTAACGGCCGGCCTCAGGCCAGGTAACAAATCTGGCGGGAACTCCGGGCCCCCGTACAGCCACGTATGGGGCGGCCGCTCCAGCCAACTCGATCCCCACCACAAGGGATGGTTCAAGAGTTCTGCCGCCGAGCAACCGCGTGACGCAACGTCCGCACAATTCATCTCGCCGGGTACGTGACGCCAGTCGATGTTGGTCTTAGAGGTTATTATATCCGAAACCCGGTTTCCTTCAAAGACTTGTAATTTATGAGGTGGTGTCCGTAACCACGCCAAAACGATAGTGCTGTCGCACCAGCCTACAATTTGGTCTAACCGAACCTTATCCTCCATTGACTCGACCGTGTGATTAACCAACGTTGACAGCAACTTAGCACCATTCAACTCCAGTTTCGGTATGGTTAACTTAACCCTTAATGGCGTTATACGGGACTTAGCAATAAGTAGGCGTACGTGAGTTCGTCCATCTGCGCCCTCCGCGCGCAAGTAGACTGCTGCAGCGTAACCGACGCTGGAGCCGTCACAAAACCCGTGAAGAGTATATTTAGTCGGTCCTTCCAACTTGACACACCGGGGAATGGAGATACGTTGCAGATGCGGTAAGTCAGAGATAATATCCTTCCATTGTCGCACTAAATCTATGGGGGTCGGGGCATCCCATGCTACCCCCTTTGAGTTATCAGAAGTCGCCAATAGGGACTGTAATAAAAGTTTTATTTTTAAAACTACTGGACAGATCCACCCAAGTGAGTCGTAAAGTCTAGCCACTATTGACAAATTACTACGACGTGTAACGTCACTATCTGTGGGCAGATTTACATGGTAAGTGAAATTGTCACATTTGGGGTCCCACTGTATGCCTAAAATCTTGACAAAACCCGTTCCATCCGAATCGCGATCATCGAAACGCCGCGGTGACTCCAAGTGTTCCGTGGGTAAGTCATTCAGTAATGTTGGCATATTACTGGACCATTTCCGTAACTCATAGCCGGCCGAATTCATCAATGAGATTAACTCATCGCGAAGCTCACGCGCCTCAATCAGCGAGTCTGCGCCGCCATTCAAATCGTCAACGTATGTGTTGTCTATGAGTAACTTAGCGGCACGGGTTTTATCAGCCTCATCCCGGGCGAGCTGGTGTAAGCAGCGTATAGCTATGAAAGAGCTCGACTTCAAACCGTATGTATTTGTGTTTAATTGATAGGTAAGTAGGGGCTCCGTGGGCGACGCTCGCCAGAGAATCAACTGATATCTCCGATCGTCCGGGTGAATCCACGTCTGCCTAAACATCATTTTAATATCCGTAGTAAATACAATTTGTGGAACCCTATCGTTTTGCAATCGTTCTCCCAAAAACAGACAGTCAGTCGTTTAATGACACTCCCGAACTTGTTTTCTGACTGCCATTGAATACAACGCGAATTTTATTCACATCGCCCGATTTTTTAAATACTCCGTGATGTGGGAGAAAGTAATGTTCTTGCCCCGAATTAATATCAAATTGCGATACACTCATGTGTCCCAGTCTAATATATTCATTAATAAATTCAATGTATTTCTCCCGAAATTCCGGATTCCGTTGCATCCGCCTCTCAAGCGACATAAATTGCTTATAAGCGGGCTGGCGTGAGTCTCCTAACAGACGTCTATCACCTGCCGAGATAAGAGGTAAGCGCGAGATATATTTACCGTCCGGGCCTCGCGATAGCGTTGAAACAAATAATTGTTCGCATTCCAAGTCCTCAGGACCTTTAATTTTATTAAGAGGGGGTTCCTCAGATCGCCAAAACCTTTCCACCGTTTCCTTGAGTGTCAACTGGTTAACCGACGATTCGGCCAGCTCCCGCGTCTCCGGCGAAACTGGTCCGAATATCGCGAAATTAAATACCGTGCCCAACGCGTTGGGCCCACCCTGGCACAAGGTAATCTTTTCCCCATTTAAGATTTGACCGAGTATATCACATCCAAAAATTACGTCTATCTCTGAAGAATTCAATGAGCCGTTATCTGTGAGTTTCAACTCTTTAAAACCCAAATTTGTTCTGTCAACCGAATAAGACGTAAGCCTTCTTAAAACTGCCGCCGTTACCGCTAATACTGGGTGTTCTGAATGTTCTGGTCTGAAATATAAAACAACAACGTGTTGATATGTATTGGTTTGAATCAAAGATTTCTATATAAAATGAGGTAGATACGCTCTACTATAAGAAACGAAAGCATAAAAGCAATCCTCATACCCACACATTGCTAAAACTACACTCACTAATAAACTATATTTACGTAATTGTAACTGCAATAGCAATATACGAATAGAACAAGAGTAACAAAGAAGGCGTATGGACTCCAATTACAAGCCGAGTACCACCGAATACTCTCGAAGTTTTACGATTCTGTATCACAGGTACTGACTGCAGAAAAATGTTAATTAGGTATAAAGGAAGACTGCAGAAAATTTTAAGTAGGTATAAAGGAATAAAGTGCAAAATTTACCAATGATGTATATATTTAAATGTAAACTTAGAAAACTGATTACATACCTATTTAATTATATTTAATCGATATCTGAATTTTTCGAACCCTTTTCCGAACAAAATATTTTAAAGTTAAACTAAAAATACTGACTTGAACACTAATTATGCACACCAAATAAATCAAATTAAATGTACTATTTAATGGTATTTGCACAACTGTACTCTAAACGAATAACTATTTTCAAAATAGTTTATCTAACAATTCCATAGTTCAACAAACATAATATCTAAGCGTTTTGAAGGAAAACCGACGATTAATATTACCGAAAACGATTATTATTATTGAATAAAAAAATTCAAACATAATCTAACCTATTCAGTTATAAGATTGTACCATTTAGAGTCTGGTATGCATTCAGTTAGTGGAGTTACCTGGTGTGCTGAAAATTACACAGATGTGTATATAAAAATATCCCATTAATTACAAATTTTTATTAAAAAAATACCTGTGAAAGGTAACTCCACAAGATTTGATGCATTTTGATGTGTAATTTTTACAAAATCTTAGTACACAAGATGGCATTATAATGACAGACTCGATCGCAATTGTGTACCTTAAAAGTAAAACATATAAATTAAATTTTCTTGCAAACCGTACTTGCGAAGAACTATAACTATTCGGGGAATCCCCGTGCCTTGACTCTCGCTTGGCATATTCAGCAAGTATAATGCTGTCAAAATACGAAGTACAACAAAAGCATTGGGCGCGTCAGATTAGTTAGGCCTATACAATTTGGTGGGTTAATAAGATTGAGAATAATCATAAAATTGATGAAAAATAATTAATTACCCATAAATTGGGCGTACTTACCAAATAAATTAGTACTCCTTTGTAAACTACCTAATCTTAAGCACTTTTAAGACGTTAATTATGTACTTTTTCACGTTAAAAATACACATTTGTTGTTAAATCGTGGGAGATACGACAGTGACATAGTGTCAGCGCGAACTGCGCGCAACCGCGCTAACTAGCTCAGTTTATACGCTTCAAAAATTGGTGCGTAGGGCAGGTCTACCTCTTTATATAGAAGTCTTTGGTTTGAATGCCACCGATACCCGTGATTTGTACATTACTATAAGACCGTTTCAATCCGAGGGTAGATACCAAATCCCCCTTTATTACCGACATTTGAGTCCCTAAATCTAAGAGAGCCCGTGCTTTAACGAATTCACCATTTTTATTCTTAATTTCAATGATAGCTGTGGGTAGAACAACATTATACGGGTTTCGATGCAAAGACGTTGAAGATGAGTCATCATGTAACCTTAATTGCTATGGTGAATATTGCTTTTGAGAATTATTACGTGACTGACCGCGCGATTCGTGCGATTCCCGCCGTTCGCATGCCTGATAGCCGTTGCGCGAGCTGACCTGAACCACACGCTCAGCTGATGAGCGCGACGGTACCTCTCTTCTTTCGCGAGGAGAGGCCGTGCGCGTGCGACGACGCGGACGGTGGCTGCGGTAGCCAGGTCCCTCCGAAGGCGGGCTAGCGCGAAACGCAGTATAGTTGTGCATGCATATTAAGTCGTTGTGACCCCGATGGCCACAGCGTTTACATGCTGTCTTTTTATCGCACGTAGATGCCGAATGCTTACCAAAACATTTAAAGCATAAATTTTCAGCTAGCACCCAGTCTTTACGCTGACCCGCGGTTAATTTTTTAAATTTAAAACACTCCGAATTCATGTGACCGCTTATTTCACAGTATAAACAGCGCCTAGCGATTATTCGTTCATTCCTATAAGATTCACTTTCGTTTCCGATGATGTGTATGGTGCGGCGGGTACGATTGTCCTTCAAGGTCGCGCCGTCAGCTGTTGTCGAGTCTATAAGCCGACATTCATTTTGCAGAAACTCCACAAGTCGATTGAATGTGGGTAGGGTGATTATATTTCCGCCGTACTTCTGTTCAAACCGAGTTTTAACGTCCAACGGAATTTTATTTAAGCTAATGAATAATAAAATATAAGACCATTGATCTATAGCAGGGCTGTCCAAACTAGATGGGAACCAGGGCCAACAAAAATGGCTAAATACATTGGAGGGCCGCAAAATATTTAACAAAGTAAAATACATGTATAATAGGTATCATTATTTCATTATCTACTTTCTCATTAATTTGTCTTTTACAATTCTGTCAACATCAACTTCAAACTTAGTACTTAGCTAGACGCAGTGCATGTTGAAGTGAAGTATCTGTCAATGAAGACCTGTATTTCGATTTTATAAACTTTATTGTTGAAATATGCGCTTTCACAAAGTTAGGTACTGCCCATCATCGAGCCCATTTTTAGTCCGAAATTAGTCAGTTTCGGGAAATCCTTATTGAACATAAGGATCTTAAAAAAATCGATTTCTTCTGCCCTTGTAAAAGGGGTCTGATTGTATACCACACAGTTCCAGTTGATAATCAATCTTCACACTCTCAACTGCGACCATTAAGAGATGAGTGAAGAAGATATCACTCTCAAAGTTTTTGACTTGGGACCAAACTTCGGAAATGATGTCCGAAGTTCCACCGGCCACCGAGAACGAGCCCCAGATACTTCATCGAGGGCTCGATTCCGATCCTGACGCCCCCTACCTGTAGGCTGGATTCCGCTGGTGGCCCCATCCGAGGTCCGTGAAAGCACAGAGCCTCGGATTTGAGAAGGGCGACCTCGAGACCCAGCCACCGTATCCGACCCACGACTTGAGCAATCCTTGCCGTGGCCTTTAGTGCTGCGTTTCGGAGCGTTGCTCCCCGCGCCGTAACGAGGGTGTCGTCGGCGTAACACGTTACGCCAATCCCTCGGAGCTATGTACTACGCAGCACCCAGTCGTAACCGATGTTCCACAGGAGCGGCCCTAATACCGATTCCTGTGGAACACCGCACGACACATCCCGCCGACCCGGCCCTAGCCAGCTCGGGTGAGTTATGACCCTCTCGGAGAGATATGCCCCGACAATTCGTCGGAGGTAGGGAGGCACTCCATGGTAAATAAGCGCCTCCCTAACGCAGCCCCAGGGCAAGGTGTTGAAGGCGTTGGCGATGTCAAGAGACACCGCCACCACCACCTCACCTTGAGAGACGCTTCCTCCGTCAGGCCTCTAATGCGCATGATCGCGTCCACCGTGGAGCGCCCCTGACGGAAGCCGAACTGGCTATCCGCCAGATCAGGCTCCACGCGTGTAAGTGCCCGACGAGGCGTTGTGCAATAATGCACTCTAAGAGCGTGCACACCTCGCCGAGCAACACGATCGGCCGGTACCCTGATGGGGAATTTGCCGGCCGCCCCGCCTTTCAGATCAAGACCAGTTTCCCTGTCTTCCAGACCTTGGGAAACTAGCCTTTTACGAGGTATGCGCTAACGAGCCCTATAAGTCGAGGCCCAAGCTCCTTGAGAGCCAGGACCCACGCTCGGCCTGGAATGCCGTCGGGTTGATCGAATACATACCCAAAATATTTCAATTACGTCGCGGGAAAAATAATTTGCTCATTTATGTACTTAAATAAAGAAGATAAAAAGATTCCGCGGGCCGCAACAATTGACGTCGCGGGCCGCATGCGGCCCGCGGGCACTGCTTTGGACAGCCCTGATCTATAGGAAGGCCTAAATTATTCAAGGCGCGAGTGGACTCCAACAGTGGGTTTAGAATTTTAGAACGCAGATCATAGGGTTTATTTAATGTAGGTAGCTGTAGGATTCTAGAAATGTGACTATCTGCTAGCATTCTGATATTTTCATATCTACCCTTAAGAATTTCTAAGCCTATATCTAGGGATTCGTCTACCATAGGTAAATGCCGTATTAAGGTATGCGGTTCATTTAACACATGAGAAACTAAGTAATGAAATTTTTCCGTCTTTGATATATCTTTCCGTGTTAGTACTAACGAACTGAATAGGCTTATAAAACTTGTCCATTGAAAAACGTCACCATCAAATTTGCATAAATCAATTCTGGGAAGTCTTGCCGTATTTGAACTCTCGGACGGTCTATGAACCCCGTCCAAACCCGGGTAAGCCGACGAGACCGCTTCCAGCTGATTATAAGCTAACTCCGCCTCATTATAATCAGCCGTATAGATTTTAATCATTTCCGAATCTACGGTATTATCCAGCAATAACTCATACTGTTCCGACAAAAGTGCGTATCGTTCATCGAGTTTACGCAATCTCGCCGAAATAACTGCATTGGTTTGAGTTTTTCCCGCGATCATTTCTAACGTGCTTCTAAGCCATTCGACTTGAATTTTAAATTTAGTTGATGATACCTTAGCCATTTTAAATCGTTAAGACTCAAATCGAGATGCACCCACCCCCGGGTAAGAGAAAAAAAAAATACGGAACCCTACAATAAATCAAATAAATTGTTCTAATAACTGAGGATAATTTCACAAATATCGCATACCGCACAATATAATATAATAACCGAACCGCAAATGACAAACAAACTTAACGACTTTAATTTGAATTGTATCCGACCGAATCGAGACTTATGTCAGAGCTGTAAGTGGCGGTTAAGAATTTCAATTTTTAAATCTGCAACCGACTTATGATTTGAAAAAATACCAACAAATATACCGAAATCCGGCTGAAATCCGCTCGAATGGACCATAAATATGTTCGATAACTCAGTGTAGCTAATGGACTGTCTTTAGGTAGTTCCTGCAGGCACATAAGACGACACAAGAAGTCTCGGAAATCGGACCGCCACCAAGAGTGATTCGCCACTTACCTTGATTCCCGCTCTTCTTAAGGATGCTCCGAGGCTGATGCTGTTTCTTTTGAGTTGTTTCCGAGTTGCCGTGTCGACCGAGGCACTGACACACAAATGTACCGCGCACAATAGTTCCGAACCGCGTCCGAGATGTGACTGCGCGGTCGATGAAAATGGCCGCCCGCCTGACAAGGCAGCGCGGGGCGGGGGTTAGCCAGCCGAGTGACGAATTCCCCCGATGGCCGACCGTGTCGCCGAAACAAAGTGTATTATGTGAGGAAAGAGCATCTGGCACTCCATCAGGAAAGATGGGAGACCCAAAAGGGGTGAAAGAGTGAGAAGAGATTTCCTTGAGGCCAGGCAACAGGTAAGTGTATTGTGGAAAACTACCGCGAGCTTCGGGATCGCATAGGTAAAATTCACATTTAGAGGGATTCACTTCCAGGCCCAGGTCTCTAAAACGAGGAAACAGAGTTTTCAGATCCTGGTATACGTCTTCCGGTGAACCCCCAAGAGTCCCGTCGTCTAGATACCATAAGGAAATGAAACTATGCGATAAGTTTTTTGGGGAGTGAAAATTCACGAAATAAATTCTGCCAAACGGCAGGATCCTGGTTATTTTATATGCTGAGTAGGAATTACGTGATAATTTTGCAATCCAATATGACCACCGCGCCGGAATTACAAAATTACATGATGTGTATCGCTTAAGGGGTTTTCGAGTTTGCTGAGTACGAATTACATGATTTTTTTTACAATTCAATTCAATTCAATTCATTTATTAACATTGCGAACATGGGTACAAAAAAGGTCTTACAATAATAGTATATATACAAGCCATATTCCGCCCCAAGGCGTGCAATGTGTCTAATAAGTATCAAAATTCAATTAGCTACATAATTAATTAATTAATAGATACAACTATACAAATTTAGGCAATGTCAAAACTTAAATGTCTACGAGTACAATAAAATAATGTCACATTCAATACATTAAAATATAGATTATGATTATAATGTCATTACAGGGAATACATACTCTTGTCATCCAGATATCCCTGTACACTGTAGTATGCTTTTTGGATTAACATATTTTTTAATTTACACTTGAATTCATACAAATTATTAGTACATAATAGGTAGATTGGCAGTTTATTGAAGATCCGTGCTGTCATACATAAAATACTTTTATTCATTTGAGCAGTCTTATTTTCGATTATTTTTATTTGGTTGCTAATTAAACGAACTTCTTTTTAATAGCATTATTGGCCTCCGAAAAAATACTTTGCTCCCCAAATTAATAAGTCAGCCACAATTAATGAGCGTCAGTATTTATAGATTCTAGCCACCATTTAACTTCTTTATTAGCCACTGTTAATATAATTCAGCATCGTGATTATTTTTTAGCATCTAATTTTGTAAAATGCATTCAAACAGTAAACTTCTAAATGATTGCAATATCGTTCATTTGATATCAGAGTTGCTAAGTAGCTCGATAGATGGCTCTGTGCCATACTCTTAAATGGCGGTTACAATAAGGTGAAGAATTTCAGCTTGTATCAGTACGGCTCCCGTAGCTCAATTGGTTAGAGCATTGCCCTGGATTAGGCAAAGGTTGCGGGTTCAAGTCCCGTCTGGGCCAAGTTGTCTTTTTTCACTTTATAATAAAATATTATGAAAAAGAAAAAAGTTAGCATACTAATTGCTTTAAATATTAAAAATCGATAGATTGAGTCGGAGACATCAAATCAATGTATAAAAATGATTGCAATATCGTTCATTGATATCAGAGTTGCTAAGTAGCTCGATAGATGGCTCTGTGCCATACTCTTAAATGGCGGTTACAATAAGGTGAAGAATTTCAGCTTGTATCAGTACGGCTCCCGTAGCTCAATTGGTTAGAGCATTGCCCTGGATTAGGCAAAGGTTGCGGGTTCAAGTCCCGTCTGGGCCAAGTTGTCTTTTTTCACTTTATAATAAAATATTAAGTATATGATTGTTCATACTTTGTCTAGGTATTGTACAAAATTCCTAGGGATTGCATAGAAAACCGGCAATGTGTAAAATAAATAGGTCTGGGGTCATCATAAAATTGTAAATACCGCAAAATTATTAACTATCGGGAAATTATAAATTGTAACATAATGCTAAATATAAAATTTTTGACATCTGGTGCTCGGCGGCCCCTGCCGCAGCATGCTCGCTTCACTCGCTCGCCTTCGCGCGTTAGTGGTAACTGTCCCAACCTAACCTAACCTTCGCAAGTAGTCAATAAACCTTCCATACGCTCGTATATAATTATTTCAAACATTGCCTTGCCTGCAAGTTTCAGGTATTCTATAGAATGCCCAAATATTATACAGATTTCGGTCGGTGACGTTATGTATGCATGTTATACAGATTACAGAACTAAAGACAGATAACGCTCACCAAACAAAAATGTAAGACCAAGAAAGCAAATACTAAACTCAAAAGTGAGTACTATAACGTGGCAGTGCTAAACATTGTTTACACGTAACGAGCAATTTCTTATTAATCGTGAAATTTATGACGACATTATCCACATGTTCACTTAATGTATACCTATAATAAAGTCAAAAGTGTATATTGTATTATACACTTTCAAGTTTAGTATTTGCTTTCTTGACCTCACTTTCTTGTTCGGTAAGCGTAATCTGTTTTTTAGTTACAAAGTGACATAAAATAGCGGTCTCTGATTGATGCAAATGGCCGGTCGCTGTCGTCCTTTGCACTTAGATTAAACCTTGCAGTGGCTATTTTCACGAAACAAGAATGTGATATATTAATTTTACACGCTAAGTCATAAAAACTGATGTTGTCTGTGGAGGCTTAAATTAAAATTTTTTGAGGCTCTCGATTTGAAGCTGTAAAATATAAAATGGTGATAACATATAAAATCTGTGGCTGAATTAGTAAATTAGGTGTTAATATATTAATTCGCAGGACAAGTTAAAAATTTTTTTGATCTTTATTTGATGCTTATTATGGATTTTGTTAGGTGATGTTGTAAAGAAGACGAATTAGCATATTAGAGGCTATTTCATTTTCGCGTGGCTTAGTTATTCAATCAGAAGCTAAAGGCCGATAAAAACTTTTTAAGGCTCGGTTTATTATATCCCTTTTTATTTTATGTCGGTGACGAGTACTACGAAGACGTTGAAATAACTGCATATTTCTCTTTACGAATGTGGCAACTTCCATTATGTATAAACTCGGGTAAGTCAATAATTTTAAATTAATATAATGTGGCCTGCAGCTGTCAGTTTTCTGAATTTTGCATATGGACCTAATGCATTTCTTTTGGGCTTTAAACACTATTTCCGAATTCGTTGAGTTACCCCAAAATATAACTCCGTAGCGTATCACCGATTCCGCATATGCATGGTATGCTGTTACTACGGTGGAAATATCTACGGTTTTTCTCAACATATGCAGAACATACGAAACTTGGTACAGTTTAGAGCAAACAGATTCCGTATGTGTTTTCCAGTTCAGGCTACAATCAATCATCAGACCCAAAAACTTTGATGCCCGCCGTGTCATCAACCGGGGGTCTAACTCTATTACGAAATACCATTATATTAGTCTTAGAAAAATTTACAGCAAGATTATTCGATTTTAACCATTCTACCACATCAACAAGAGTGTCATTTAGTGTGTCTTTAAGTATACCATGAGCTCTATTTGAAAATATTAAAGTGCTGTCATCTGCGAACAGAATCATTGACACAGTGACCGCTTTAGGAAAGTCATTTATATACATTAAAAATAACAATGGTCCCAGCACACTACCTTGTGGAACTCCAAATTCTACCTGTTCGTAGTCAGATATAATATGACTTCTTTTCTCTTTGACCTACATATTTGAGTAATCGATGTCGCTTGCTTTCTATTACCTAGGAAAGACATGATAATATCTAATACATTGCCTCTAATTCCACATGAATATAGCTTATATAGTATTAAATATTTTGTAGTCCACGCAATCAAAAGCCTTACTAATGTCCATGAAAAGAGCGCAGACTGGTGTCTTATTATCGATATGGACCATAACGTTACTGATAAATTTATAAATGGCTTTATTTATTGTCATATTTTTTCTGAAACCAGTTTGTGCCTCCGTAATTATGTTGTGTTTTTCCAAATAGCTGTATAGTGCTTCATATAGGATCTTTTCCAATATCTTAGATATCACAGGTATCAAAGCAATTGGCCTGTAACATGCCATATCTTCACGATCCTGTTTTTTAAAAAGTGGTTTAAGCACAGTTGTTTTTAATTTTGAAGGAAATATACCATGTGATATGCATAAATTAAAAATCTGAGATAATACCGATGATATAGTCTTACTAACATGTTTTATTACTGCAGTGGTGATGCCATCGAAACCAGTACTCGTTGTATTCTTAAGTGTAGTGATTATTCGGTGAATGTCATATGCTATCGTAGGATTGATAAAGATTGAATTGTAATTATTATAAAATGTCAAAGTGTCATTATATGTCAGTTTGTTCTTAAATGTCCCATTGTTGTCTAATGTCAAGTTATTATATTATATTTTTAAATATCTTGCTCGCCAAATTGACGTCGCCACCAGCCTGATGGAAAATCGTGGTGTATCTAGCCGATTGGGGGCCACTTCTGACAGTGATCCTCAAGTTGGCGGCCCTTGCGACCCCGGTGAAGAACCTGGGATTGTAAGATGGAAGGAAACACGTGTGCAGGCAGGTAATTAACAGATAATTTTGCAATACAATATGACTGCCGCTCCGTATTTACAAAATTTCACGATGGGTATCATTTAAGGGGTTTGAGTATTCTGAGTACGAATTACATAATAATTTGGCAACCCAATATTGCCACGGTAAAATTTTGTAATAACGGTGAAGTGGCCATGTTGGATTGCAAAATTATCATGATATTCGTAGTCAGCATACTTAAAAACCATAAATTTATAACCATATATATTGTAGCTAGCGCGGCGTATACGCCGCGCTAGCGTCACACAATTTCGTTGGCGTTTTGGTATCATCGTTAACAAAATAGATTCTGACCAGGAAACACTATTGATGGCTTTACTTTTAAAAAGAAGATTTAGAGCGAACTGCGAATAAAATTTTGTTCGTGGTTCGGGAAAAACTACCCGGGCTGGCGCCTCGGGACCGTATGCTATTATTTTTTTTATCGATTTCTTTTATTAATTACACAATAATTAAAACGATGCAGGCGAAAATACATGTTAATTTGCAATCCAACATGGCCGCCGCCGCGCCGTATTTACAAAATTCCATGATGTGTATCGTTTTAGGGGTTTTTTAGTATTATGAGTACGAATTGCATGACGATTTTGAAATCCTATATGGCCGCCGCGCTGTAATTATAAAATTACATGATGGGTATCGTTTAAGGGTTTCTTCGTATGCTGATTACGAATTGCATGACAATTTTGAAATCCAATATGGCCGCCGCGCTGTAATTATAAAATTACATGATGGGTATCGTTTAAGGGTTTCTTTGTATGCTGAGTACGAATTACATGATAAATTTGCAATCCAATATGGCCGCCGCGCTGTAATTATGAAATTTCATGATGGGTATCGTTTTATGGTTTTTAAGTATGCTGACTACGAATATCATGATAATTTTGCAATCCAACATGGCCACTTCACCGTTAATACAAAATTTTACCGTGGCAATATTGGATCAAATTATTATGTAATTCGTACTCAGAATACTCAAACCCCTTAAATGATACCCATCGTGAAATTTTGTAAATACGGAGCGGCAGCCATATTGTATTGCAAAATTATCTGTTAATTACCTGCCTGCACACGTGTTTCCTTCCATCTTACAATCCCAGGTTCTTCACCGGGGCCGCAAGGGCCGCCAACTTGAGGACCACTGTCAGAAGTGGCCCCCAATCGGCTAGATACACCACGATTTTCCATCAGGCTTAAACGATACCCATCATGTAATTTTATAATTACAGCGCGGCGGCCATATAGGATTTCAAAATCGTCATGCAATTCGTACTCATTATACTAAAAAACCCCTAAAACGATACCCATCATGGAATTTTGTAAATACGGCGCGGCGGCGGCCAAGTTGGATTGCAAATTAACATGTATTTTCGCCTGCATCGTTTTAATTATTGTGTAATTAATAAAAGAAATCGATAAAAAAAATAATAGCATTCGGTCCCGAGGCGCCAGCCCGGGTAGTTTTTCCCGAACCACGAACAAATTTTTATTCGCAGTTCGCTCTAAATCTTCTTTTTAAAAGAAAGCCATCAATAGTGTTTCCTGGTCAGAATCTATTTTGTTAACGATGATACCAAAACGCCAACGAAATTGTATACGTCGCGTCTATGCCGCACATACGTCCATCGAACGCCTACGCTAGTGTGAAGGCGCACTAAAGGTTAAAATGTGAGTATATGATCTGCCTCTGCCTACCTCTTCGGGGCTATGATGTATGTAACTGTAAAGTAGCCAATGAATTAAGGAATTCACATCTAATTTGACCAAAAGACCGGGGCGTGCACAATTAAGCGCGTTCAAACGAACTTTATGCGCCAACATCTAGTCTTTTGAGTTTACAAGAGAACTAAAACGCTTAAGTAAACTCCAAGAAAAAACTGTAAGTAAACGAAAAAAAAAATATAAAAGATTTAAATAAAATAATAATATCAGATTTTATGCAATATAATACTGAAGTTGGTGCCATGAATAATACCTACCTAAACCTATGGGTTTACTTGGCGCCGACTTCAATATGATTTTGTACAAAAAATCAGATAAATCAAAATACATATTACTTTGTGCTAAGTAAATTTTATTTTTAAGTTTTTGTTTAAAGTCGTATTTTTTTTTTTACTATTTTAAGTAACGGGTCAACCGAAAAATATCTATCTAGGTAAAAGTTCTCATCAATACAAATCGATCAAGCCCAAACACAAGGTAGCTGCTGTAAATCGTTAAGGAATTCCCTCGACTGTCTTTAGGTTCCATCATCAGATCGACCCAAGACCTTCATTAAATTGTAGTACATTATAGCACTGAATTAAAAAGATGTCCCAGTAAATGTCCATTTTGTTTTAATTAGATTTATTTTTTATGTAAATAGACTGCTCGATATTCTGTGAGTATTTTAAACGTCTACTGGTTGCCCTTATATCATAACTAGCGGACGTCACGCGGTTTCACCCGCGTAGTTCCCGTTCCCGAAGGAATACGGGAATAAAATATAGCCCATGTTCACTGCAAAGAGTGTAGCTTTCCAACAGTGAAAGAATTTTTCGAATCGGTCCAGTAGTTCCGGAGCCTATTCGTTACAAACAAACAAACAAAAAAACAAATCTTTCCTCTTTATAATATTAGTATAGATATCACTACATAAATTATAAAACAAGTATTGCTCTATGGTGTTTGTTAACCACAGAGTAATGCGCGCCTTAGACAGTTCGTGTTGCTCTATGTTGTTAACCATACTGTTATCCTCATATAGATCCTCTACGGTGGGTACAATATGCATTTCTCTATGTTGAATTTCTTTTTCAGAATATTGATGACATTTGAATAATGACATTATTCTCTTATTAAGTCTACAGCATCGGTGCATGTAATTGAATTGTGTGTTTGTACGTAAATTGTATAAACTGGAAAAAATGAAAATATGGGCTCTTTGTTGTCTATTTCCTATGAAATAGCTATCTTTGAAAAATTATAATTACCTAAAGTAAATCTGCTGGAAGCGATGTTAACTTTTTAAAGAAAAAATATTTACGATGAAAGTCGAAAAATAAATTAGTACGTGACCCGTTTAATGTTCAATCATGGCGACACACTTGACGACTTTGCTATACCTCCAAAAGTATTCATTTAATTTGCACGGTGTTAAGGGAAGAAATAATCTTGATTATATGTTTAAGCCAACTAACGTATTTAAATTGAGAAGGATACCTTATTACCAAATATATAACATAAAATGGCGAAAAAACACGTTTGTTGTGCGGGAGCCCCCCTTTAATATTATTATGTTTTAGTTCTTAGTATTTGTTGTTATAGCTGCAACAAAAACACATAATTTGTGAAAATTTCAACTCTCTAGCTATCACCGTTCATGAGATACAGCCTCCTGACGGACAGACAGATAGACAGACAGCGGAAAGCAAAGTCTCATGAATAGGGTCCCGTTCTATACCCTTTGGGTACGGAACCCTAAAATATACATGAATATTTTCAAGTCTCATACAAGTGTCAAGACTTTCCAAAAAGTTTTACTAGGTGTAAAAACGCGCCATTGACAACACCGCGACCACAGATTAAATAATAGTTACCGCGACTATCAAAATATTTCCTTAGTCGATGTAACGAAACCATAGCGCAGTGCAGAAAACGTTACAACGCCATCTATCGAACATGAAATAACTGTCAGAACATGAACTCTGTTTCGATACGAACCGGAAGGGGTTCCAAAGGGAATGTTTGCGATGAAAATTACGAAAATGAATTGTAACATACGACTATTAACATCGTACGGCGTACCTGTAAGTTGGCTAGTGTCTCTTTAGTGCTAGTGTATTGTTTTTTATATTTAGCTCGCCAAAATGATGCCGCCGTCCGATGGAAAATCACATTGACATTGTGATTGTGGGCCACCGTCCCAGTCTGTAAGACTATAGAAAGCGACCCTCAAGCTGGCCGCCCTATGACGCTCCGCTTGAAGAACCCAGGATTGTAAGAGGAGGGAATCACGTGCGCTGGCAGGTCGTTCCATGTTTTTATGGTTCGACAGAGAAACGATCTCCACTTTTTGAGAGTGGCACCTCTGTCCAGCACGCGTTGTTCGGGATCGGAAAGGGGAGGGCAAGATTATGTTGAAGAGTTCTTCAGAAGATACTGTAGAATGCAGCCAAAGACGCAATAGTTATTCGCTGCGCCAACGGCTCCAAACTTTCCGTTACCTCCTGGCAGTCGATAATGCGAATAGCACGCTGCTGCATAGAGTCCAGCGCGTCAAGCAAGTACCTCGCGGAGTCGTCCCAAAGGTGAGAGCAGTATTCCACGCAAGGACGTATCTGCGTCTTGTACAGCAGACACCTCTGGTTTGGCGTAAAGTACCGCTTCACTTTGTTTAGGACTCCTAGTTTTCTTGAGACTAGTTCAATACATCGCTCAATATAATATTTGTGGTTGAGCTCGGGCCGGACGTCTATGCCAAGGATGTCCAGATTGTCCCCAAGTGAAATCGTTGTATTCTGAAGAGAGGGTAAGAGCAGGAAAGGGGTTTTTTTTTGCTGTAAACGCACACGCCTGTGTTTTACGGGCATTGAAGTCAACCAGGTTCTTGGATCCCCATTGGAAAATGCGGTCCAGGACCCCGTCAAGATCAGCCACAAGTTGCCGTCTCTCTCCTCAACGTCGGATCTCCCTGCCGCCGGACGGGCCGAGTAACTTCCGTGCAGAGTGCTATCGTCTGCATAGCAATGAATCCTCCCGAGGGACAGCATGTCATTGATATGCAGAAGAAGGAGGGTTGGGGACAACACAGATGCACAATTGGGGCGGTAGTCCATATGCCGGAAGCTTGGAAAGCAGCGCCGCGTGCCATACTGTATGGAAGGCTTTCGCGATATCGAGGCTTATAGCCAACGACTCCGTGCCTCTCCATAGCCTCACCCCAAACATGCATCACGTACGCCAGGAGGTCGCCCGTAGACCGTTTTGGCCTAAACCCGTATTGTCGATCATTGAGTAAGCGAGTGATCCTCGAGGTAACGCATGAGCTTTTGTTGATAAGTAATCAGCTCAAATATTTAACAGATAATTTAGGTGACGGCTATGGGGCGATAGTTGGCAGGATCCGACCGATCCTCTTTCTTGGGGATCTGTTGTACGTTCGCCACCTTCCAAGCCTCGGGTACTTCCCCTGAAGAGTAGGAGAGGCGATACAGGCGCGTGAACGCTGGTGACAATTCAGCAGCACAGTTTTTCAGCACCATAGCCGGAATGCCGTCAGGACCACTGGCTTTCCGTTTGTCAAGTGACCGCAGCACCGCCCGCACATCACACTGCCGGATAACTGTATCCGGCATTGTGTAGCCACAATCGGCGATGGTGGAGGGCTGCATGCCACAGTCGTCGACCCGGGAATCCGCGTGATCCCGCGTACCACTTGGGTCTGACCATGGGAGATTGCGAATGCGTGGGCGGCCCTTCCCGCATGATCGGTCTTGCGGAACCCCAGCCACTCGATGTGGTGGCCGTTGAAGTCCCCCAGAAACACGAGCTCGGCGTTCGGGAACCGCACCTGCGCGTCATCAGCTTCCTCGCTGAGGTGCTGAAACAGCCTCATTGTCTCAGCTTCCCCTGTGTGAGAACGGTATCACACATGTAGATCTGGCTCATAGAGCCATGATCTACGTGCAACCAAAGGACGGAGAAGGACGGGTTTTCAAGGCAGCGCAGACGGCGTCAGCAAACACCTGCCCTGACGTACGCGCACACCCCGGTCTTATTTCGAAATTGCTCCTCAATGATATAGCCGGGGTAAAACAGGTACGACGACGTGTCTTCAGGGCAGCGTATTTGCGTTGCGTCTCCGTCAGGAACATCACAGCTGGCCGTGCCGTTTTGAGATGGTGGGTGACGGCATTGAGGTTTGCTTGGAGTCCTCTGATGTTGGAGAACTCCACCTCAAATGGTGCTTTCAAAGGAGGATTTGCAGTGGCCTCTGTGATATCTTTTTTCTTGTTTGCTAAGTATGGTGGTAAATACACTATAGAACTGTTAACGGGATATTTACCATGTACTGTTTTATCGAGTTTCCGATATTTCGGCGCTGTTACAAGCGCCATGATCACGGATGAACTGAAATATCGGAAACTCGATAAAACAGTACATGGTAAATATCCCGTTAACAGTTCTATAGTGTATAGTAATGACCATGTTAGTTTAAAATCATATATGGTGGTAAATGCTGACTGACTAGGGAATGCAATCCCGACTCGAGATCGCAAATTCGAGATCCCGCGGGATTCGGATCCCGGAATTTTCGGGATCTTGTCCAATACTATAAAGAGGAAAGATTTGATTGTCTGTATGTTCTAATAGGCTCCGATACTACTGAACTCATTTGAAAAATTTTTCACTGTTGAGAAGCTACACTATCCGCGGGTGACATCCTACTTCCTACTAATATTATAAAATTTATAATATTCCCTAGTCTTATATTAATGTGAAAGTTTGTGAAAACGTTTGGATGTTTGTTATTCAATCACGTTTTAACGGCTGAACGGATTGGGCGGAAATTTGGTAAGAGATAGCTTAGTCTAGAATAACACATAGGCTACGGGAAAATGTTTCTATGGGAAGCGGGAACGGGTACCGAATTTCACGCGGGCGAAGCTACGAGTATAATCTAGTAATCTATATTTTATTTCCGTACTAGATGATGCTCCTGGCTTCGCCCGCGTGTATTCAATTCCTGTTCCCGCTTGCCATGGGAACATATTCCCGTGATGATAGTAAGTAGCCTATGTGTTATTCCAGACTTTAATCTACCTCGGGTAAAACATTCAAACATCTTTACAAAATTTCGAATATTAGTCCCTTCGTCTGTGACGGCGTCAGCGCGCGAACATGCCGTTCCGATGTTCTTAAAATGGCGATTTCTCATAACTTTTCTATCGTAGCCATTTAAAATACTTACCTCACTGGAATCGTTATGAAATAAGCTAATGATAAAATGATAGATAAGACCAGTTCTGCCTTGTAATGTATTACTAATTTCTATTAGAAATAAGGATTTGTAATTTTTCACCAGTTTTCTCTACAAAAGTTGTTAAAAAAAAACATTGTAAAATTCCAAATTTTTTTATTTTATTTTATTAAATACATCCTATTTCACAATATTGAACAGAAAAAATACAACTTGTCATACATTTCTCAAAATACGACTCATTTCGGCGACCCGACCGCCGAGCGCCAAAAAAAGGTTAAGTTCATGCCATGATTCTGAGAAAACTGAGCTTCAAGTGGCTTACATTCTTTTTTCATTCGTAAGTATAGTCCTTACACTTTTTTTACACAGAGTTTTGTTTGACAAAAGTGTTTAGTTTATTAGAAATTGAACAATGAACCAAGCACTTAAAAAAAGGTCCAAAAAAGGTACCTCCTCGTAAATATTTTTATTTTTTGAATTTTTTTTATGTATTTTTTTTATAAAAATTTACAATCTACAGCTACATGACTTTTCCTAATCGATAAACACAAAAAAAGGTGTGCTGGGTGCTGGCATACAAATATATTTCAGAAATGAACAAAGAAAGTGAACGATTTCGATCAAAAAATGATAGAGAATTTCGATCAAATTTTACACAGGGCCATCTCACTAGCAACCATAGTGGCCAGGGTATTTGAACGTCTCATACACAAAGAGTTACACCCGTCTCTAAAGATTGACGATGGCCAGTTTGGATTACGTGAACAGCTGTCTACGGATACGGCTATCTTCTCACTTAAGCAAGTGGTTAAGCATTATGTTGGCCAAGGAACCAGTGTGTATGCCTGCTTTCTGGACCTAAGCCGCGCTTTTGACGTCATCAAACACGACCTCTTGTGGGAGAAGTTGGCAAACTGTAGTGTGTCGCCTGGCGTTGTTGGACTTATAAGATACTGGTATCTCAATCAGTCTAACAATGTCAGGTGGGGCAATGCATTATCTGAAGGATATAGGCTGTCGTGTGGGGTCAGACAGGGGGGTGTGACCTCTCCCGATCTGTTTAACCTGTATATTAATGACCTGATTGAGAAACTGAGCGGGACGCCAGTGGGGCTTAGATTGGGTGACCGGTATGTTAACAATCTGAGTTATGCTGATGATATGGTTCTGCTCAGTCCCTCAATCAAGGGTCTCAGGAAGTTAGTACTACTTTGTGAACAGTATGCAAAAACGCACGACTTAATATATAACTTAAAAAAAACTGAACTGATGGTATTCAGATCGGGACGGGGACCACACACCGTTCCCCCGGTCTGCGTGGGCGGTCAGGCTGTTAGGGTTGTGGAGTCGTTCAGATATCTTGGCCATGTGCTAACTTCGGACCTGAAGGATGATGCCGACATGCAGCGTCAACGCCGTGCGCTTTCTGTTGTAGGAAATATGCTTGTCAGACGGTTCTCCAAGGCTAGTGTGCCTACTAAAATATACCTTTTTAAAACGTATTGCCAGAGTTTCTACACATGCCAACTCTGGACTGAGTATACAAAGAAGTCTCATGATGCTGTCCGGGTCCAGTATAATAATATTTTCAGACACCTAATGGGGCTAGAACGTAGGTGTAGTGCCTCCGGTATGTTCACTGAGGCAAGAGTGAACACATTCAATGCCATACAGAGGGGCCGGATTGCATCATTTATGGCCAGGATTGGCATGTGTGGGAATAGTATTGTTCAAGGTTTAGTGGATCGCATATTTACCAGTCAGACATACAGGCGTTGGTTAGAGATAGCAGCATGAGGATGTTTCTCAATGTGTATTCTATTGTTATTGAATTAATTAAAATGATTATGATTATGTATTTATTGCCAATGAATTCTGTGATTTTATTAGATTTTTTAAAATTATTTGACTGACATTTTTTTTTTTAAAGCATATAATGATAATGATAGTGTAATATTTTTATGATGATGTTATTGTATTAAATTAAATATTTTATTGATTTACTAACATAGGTTAAGAAGATACTAACACGCTGTGGATCTATGGTCTGCAATAAATGTTTATTATGATTATTATTATTTACACAAAATTATTGAAATAGATTTTACTTTCAATGCTTGAAAACAATAAAAGAATACGTAAAAATACATAAAATCTTCTTAAAAAACAAAGTGTAGCCTTTTAGGAGTAGGTACATCTGCTAAACGGCATCTAAATTCGTAAATTCTTTAGGCGAAGGCGAAGGCGTGGATTGAATTGTTTTAGAATAGGTAGACTTAATCATTAAGCTCTTTTATGATTAAGCAAACAGGGCCGTTTCACACGCTGCTTGTTGAGACTCATGAAGAAGTACCCCGACTTTCGTACACCTCATGTGACGTAAACGAAGTTGCGCGGGTCAGCTAGTATTGAATAAAATCTGATAAATCAAAATACATATTACTTTGTGCTAAGTACCAAAATTTTATTTTTCAGGATTAGTATGAAGTCGGTTTTATTTTTTTACTAAAAATTTGTTTTTCATTATTTTAAGTGACGGGTGAACCGAAAAATATATCTATCTAGGTGAAAGTTCTCATCAATACAATTCAATCAAGCTCAAACACAAGGTGGCTGCTGTAAATTGTTAAGGAATTCCATCGACTGTCTTTCGGTTCGATCATCGACTCCAGACCTTCATTAAAATTGTAGTACATTAAAGCATTGAATTAAAAAGTTAACAAACGCACTTGTAGTCCCTATAACTTTTGGTGATTGCCCTCGATTTCTCCTGGATCCCGTCATCAGATCCTGACCTGGTGAAGATAGGACTACCTCAGAAGTGAACTCTATCCAACAAAAAACAAATTTGAAATCCGTCTATAAGTGACGGAAAAATCGGTGAACATACATAAAACATTGAGAACTTCCTTTTTTTTGAAGTCAGATCTATTAATCTTGGTGTAAAGTTCTCATCAATACAAATCAATCAAGCCCAAACACAAGGTAACTGTTGTAAATTGTTAAGGAATGCCCTCGACTGTCTTTCGACTCTATCATCAGATCGACTCCAGACCTTCATTAAAGTGTATAACATTAAAGCACTTGATTAAAATATTAACAAACGCACTAGTTGTCCCTACAGTTTTCGGTGGTGGCCCTCGTTTTCTCCTGGATCCCGTCATCAGATCCTGACCTGGTGAAAATAGGACTACCTCAGAAGTGAACTCTATCCAATAAAAAACAAATTTGATATTCGTCTATAAGTGACGGAAAAATCGGTGAACATACATAAAACATTGAGAACTTCCTTTTTTTTCAAGTTGGATCTTTTAATATAGGTGTAAAGTTCTCATCAATACAAATAAATCAAGCTCAAACACAAGGTAACTGCTGTAAATTGTTAAGGAATGCCCTTGACTGTCTTTCCACTCTACCATCAGATCGACTCCAGACCTTCATTAAAGTGTAGAACATTAAAGCACTTAATTAAAAAATTAACAAACGCAGTAGTTGTCCCTACAGTTTTCGGTGGTGGCCCTCGTTTTCTCCTGGATCCCATCATCAGATCCTGGCCTGGTGAAAATGGGACCACCTCAGAAGTAAACCCTATTCAACAAAAAAAAAAAAATGTTGAAATCCGTTTATAATTGACGGAAATATCGCTTAACATACATAAAAAATAACATACAGACGAATTGAGAACCTCCTCCTTTTTTTGAAGTCGGTTAAAGAACTATACGTTCCCTACCTACTGCCTATAATTGAGAGACCCAGGCAAGCTCTTGGGAGGATATTCCCAGGATTCCCAACAGACCTTGGCTACCAACTGCAGTATCAACTGGGGGGTTCGGATGCTATCCCGAGTCTTTGGGGGGTTGTTCGGGTCCCATCCCGCTTCTTGGGGCCTGTGGCGTGCGTAAAACTATCACGTCACGCTGTCGTCTTGAGTGTGATGTGTGTAGCGTTGCTGACAACTGCCGCCCAATCCCGTCAATCTCGAACGGGATCTCTTCGTATTTTGCTTCGGGATTGATCCCGAAAAATTACACGAGATCTCGCGAGATTGGGATTGCATTCCCTAATGCTGACCACAGGGGTATGTTTTTTAGGGTTCCGTAGCCAAATGGCAAAAACGGAACCCTTATAGATTCGTCATGTCTGCCCGTATGTCACACTTTTCTCTGAAACTATAAGGCCTATGCTATTGAAACTCTGTAGGTAGATGTATTCTGTGAACCGCATTAAGATTTTTTATATAAAACTAGAAAAAAGCAGTAAATATTGGGGGTCCCCATACTCCAACTGAAACTCAAATTTATTTTTTTCATCAAACCCATACGTGTAGTGTATCTATAGATAGGTCTTCAAAAGTGCTATTGAGGTTCTAAACATCATTTTTCTCTAAAGTGAATAGTTTGCGCAAGAGTCACTTCCAAAGTGGAACAATGTGTATCTCCCCTTCTCCAACTTCTAAACTAGAAGAATGACAAATCTAAAAAAAATATATGATGTACATTGCCATAAAAACTACCAACGAAAATTTGTTTGAACGAGATAGAGCTGGTAGTTTTTTTTAATACATCATTCATAAACCGCAATTTTTGGTTAGAAAAATCACTACCACTGCGAACGTGACAACGAACTATAAGAAATTTTGTATTATGTTACTTGCTGCTATGGAACCCTTCATGGGCGAGTCCAACTCGCACTTGGCTGATTTTTTTTCTTTTTTAAATAAACTAGCCGTTGACTGCGACTTCGTCCGCGTAAAAATAATGTTTTAATGACAATTTAAGTTGCTCTCTATCAAGTCTTTAGGATAGATAGAAGTTCCCAAGGACTAAACCAGGGCGCCCTAACTAGATGGATAGGTAGAGACCGTGGGTTTTGGCAGTGCGAGGCCTGTATAGATACGTGTTTATAATTGGTCGTTTAACGTTAAAAAGAGTAAGTAATGTGATGAATCATAATTATCTTTAGTGTAGCAAGCACTAATTCGAAAAGCTTGTTATATTTGGACCACTGGGTTTGGGGTGACATTGAACAGATAATGCAGATAATCAAACATTTTAAGCTGCAATTTTGTATGTCGCTGAAGCCAAAACTGCGTTGATTCATAACATTTTCAAGAAAAAGTATGTTATACCGATAAATATTTTTTTGAACGTTAACGCGGAAAAACGTTACGGTTGTTTATGTCGTTTCCTAGATTTTGATTAAGCAAATATGCAACCGCAATTTGTAAACTTAGACGTAATTATACGACCATAAACGGTATTAATTTCAACTCGATACCTTCACACGTTCACGAGATAAAAATTCTTGACAGACAGACTATATTTCTACTATGGACAGACGGACGGACGGACAACAAAGTGATCCTATAAGGGTTCCGTTTTTCCTTTGAGATACGGAACCCGAAAAATGGAAACTAACCCCCAGTTCCCATTTTTTCTATTTTTGAGTACGATCGGGAAAACACATAGAGTCGTCACATATAGCGCCATAATAATCATATAATCATAAACCTAATGGTATTTTGGAACTTGCTTTCAAACGATACAAAAGCCTATACTTTTCCTTTACTTTTAAATGAAAAACTTTCCACAAATTCGAAGAAATGATCAGAATATTTTAACGACATTCACCGGTGAGATTTTACTCTACGTGGGTGATGTCTGTTGATGGTGATGTCTAAGTATGATTTTATGACATCTTGTTTTTATACCAAAATAGTGTATAATTGCCTCTATCTAACCTAGAATGGTTTGATTTTCTTACCAAATAATAAAGATCTCGTCAAAAATATGCAGGTCACGGATAACAATGTCATTTGGGTGCGTAAATTAATATTTATTTTCAAAAGAATTATCTAGGTATATAGCAGAACCAAAGTTGATAAATCAGATGTACTCAGTGCTCTGCCAATCGCTATTAACTTACTGCATAACATCATGAGCAACAAAATCTGAAAAAACATTAATGCTACCAGTTGAGAGAGCGCAGAGAACTATACTCAAAGTTGCAACATTCCGACCTTTTTTCTATCCAACTAATAATCGTGTAAAGTACTAACAGTTTGACAGCTCTATGTGCTTTGCACAGTTTTCGTGCAAAACAGCACGCAACTCTTCTCTACTGCACTGATATTAACAATAAGAGGAGGAACGATATTGTATGCACTGACAGGGAGGCAATAAAACATGAATTTACGGGAAAATTTTATGTATTCAAGGAACCCCTATTATACTGGGTGTAACAAAATTACCTCTCCAAATTTCATGAGATGACTTGGCATAGGGAATCAAATACAAATCTATATATATAAAAATCAATGCCACTTTTCGTTGTAATTTTATAACTCAAGAACGGGCTCACCTATCCAAACCAAATGTTTAGGCTTTGTTCGAACTATTTAGTAGATGGTTTATGTGAAGTTTGCACAAAATCGATCGAGCGGTTCTTGAAGTTGCGCGGGTCAGCTAGTATTTAATAAAAAAGGGGGTTAATTTTTTTTATTTTTCTTTTATTTTTTTGTCGCACATTAAGAATTCATTTTTACCGCGGCAATTCAAGGTAACATGGTCGCCGTGGCAAAACAAACACAGAGCACCCGTCTGGCTGTCGTTGTCGCTTTCTACTGCCGCTCAGTAGCGATAGAAAGGGTGAAAATGAAAATTTATAGGACCTTTAAAACGGCTTTACGGTTAAGTAATTATGTGATTTTTTTTCTTGATTTTTGTAATATTTCTTGACTGATGCCACGTCACGTGACGAAATTTGGAGAGTCAATTTTGTTACACCCAATATAATCGGATGAATGCTAGGACAAAATTCTACCCACTAAGTTATGGTCAGTGTAAGCGGGTGCTAAAAGATGACCTACAACAGATGACATACGAGGAGACAGAGAGCCTATGTACAGTAGACAAGTAGAATATATATTTAATTTTAAGTTATATTTATTTTGGGTACGTATATACCTACCTATATGATTAAGTTATTTTAGAATACTAACATTGTTACCAAATAACAATTTGCTGTAACAGTTTGTTTATTTTAATCCTGAAGAAAAGAGTGTCCATAAAGCCTGAGACACAGGACTACCTAGTTCAGGCAAGACAATAACTATTATGAATCTACCTATGTCAAAGATGTGCTCACAGACAAACAACAAAATTATCTAGAACTATGATCGAATTTAAGTAGATTTAAGATGAAGTTAGACTATGCATTATGTAGCATAGACCCAATTGTAATTGTAGAGCTAATTGATTTTTTGAAAGAATTTGAAAAAGCGCTTTGTGGAGTCAACTGGTGACCCAATAGCTGACAGTTTTCTCGCTCAGCGAATAGGTATTGCTATTCAAAGGGGGAATGCTACTAGTCTTTTGGGCACAATGCCACGGGGGCCTTATTTAGGTTTGGTTTAGATAGTAATAATGTAAATATATAAAATATGTAATATTTATGTTTCTCTGTAATTTTTAACAATAAATTTATATTAAATTTTTTGAATAAATTTTTATTTTATTATTATTATGTCTCTCTTTCACACGGGTATCTTCTGTTTTTTTTCTTACGAAGACATCCGGACTTTTGGTAGGCTCACATGGGGACACAGGTCCAACATGCAGAGGCCCTTTGAGACTTTTAATCTAAAGGGAAATGGGACCCCCACTGCAAACAATCCACATCCGCCTTATGTAGAAGAACGATAATGGACCATCTGCAATGGGAGCTAACTATTGTAAAATATGCTAACTACGTAATAAGCCATTGTGATGGGTGTTATATTGTCTGGTTAACTTAGGCTATGGATGAAGACGGCGTCTGCCATTTCAATTTACCTATTATTATATTAAAACTTTGGCAGACGGTCACTCGCCAACTCACTAGATGGGCCCCCTATACAATCGCCACAGGCCCGTTAGGCCTGTAAGGCGACAGAGGGCAACACCGGTGTGAGCGGCTAGGGGTGTCAAGCGGAGCGGCGCCGGTTTCGCCATCACGGGTCAGACCCGGAGCGGGTTTCCCCGTAGTTATGCCCTTAAAAATGACACTTCCACCCCCGAGCATAAAGCTCTGGCTTCCTCCCTCTGACCAGCCAATTAATGCAAGCCAGAGTTGAGATTTGCTGCTTTCCCAGGAGTAGCGTCTCCCGTTAGCCCATTAAATGCTAACTGGTCGAGGAGCGCAACAAAACTCTGAGGAATCGGGACCGGTGTGTAGCCACGCATATTCAGCTCGCCACAAGCTGCCCTGCGGATGTGTGCTTCTCTAAAACCTTGTGAGATATTTTTTGTTGATCTCAAAAAGTGGATGACTCGAAAAGCAAATCTACTATGCCCTCATAGGGATGCGTTAATCCCATAAAAAGATAACGACTGTCCACGAGGGGTGTATTTTATTTATTATATATTTTATATATATATATATTATATCATCTTGGAGTGATTTAGGACTGATTAAGGGGCATCTCGACACGGAAAAAGACTGCTCTCGACCTAAGTTTTAAGTCTTCTTTATAAAAAAAATAAACAGAACTAGTTTGGGAAAGAATAAGAATAAGAATAAACTTTATTGCACACCAATGTTAAAATTTCTTATACAGATATTACCTTACTTAAAGGTACAGAGGGCGGCCTTATCGCTAAAAAGCAATCTTTTACAGGCAACCTTTGGATGGAAATATACCGTCATGAATCACGTTGTAAAAGGGGTAGTCATTGGTGTAATATAGAAATATACTAAGTCTGCTATACGTCTCAAGTCAACAGAAATATAAGAAGGTACATAAGTACCAATAAATACATACATAGGTATATACATAAATATATACATAGTTAGATGTTATATACATACATACTAATTAATTATACACACAGATATATCGTTATTTATATTTACAAATACTGTACTATGAAGCTAAGTAGTGCTCCTTAATCAGTCTTTTGAAGGTATTTAAAGATTGCGCACGCCTAATGTTTAAAGGTAGTGCATTCCACAGCCGAACTGCTTGTACAGCGAAGGATTTGTCGTAAAAATTTGTGGAATGCCTAGGAATTTCTAATTGCAGTGACTCTGATGACCTTAGAGATCTCAAATGTGTGTCATTCAGGAACGTAAAACGTTCTTTTAAATAATTTGGAGTATGGGGATTGAAAAGAGTGCTGTGAAGCAAAGACAGAATATGAGTGTTTCGACGAAGACGAATAGGGAGCCAGTTGAGCTCTTGACGAAATTGTGTTACATGATCATATTTGCGTAGCCCAAATATAAATCTAATACAAAAATTTTGAAGTCGCTCAAGTTTATCTAGCTGCTCCTCAGTGACATCAAGATAGCTGACATCTGCATAGTCGAGTACAGGAAGGAGAAGGGATTCTGCAAGCGCTTTTTTAGTGGCAGTTGGAAGAAAATTGCGTAATCTACGCAATGAGCCTGCAGATGCAAAAAGCTTACGGCTGGTTTCCTTCATTTGAGGACGCCAAGATAGTGTGCTGTCGATTATAATCCCCAAATCCTTTACTTCGCTGCTAACCTGCAGGGTAACACCATCAAATACAATTTTCGGGAGGGTTGACCACTGTACTTTTTCTATCATTCGTGAGCTGCCAACCACAATAACTTGCGTTTTTGTGGGGTTCACCTCCAAGCCATACTGTTTGCTCCATTGACAGATTTGCATTAGATCTGTGTTAAGAATTGTAATTGCTGTCGACAATTCAGATAAGGGAGCCTGATTGTAAATTTGAAGATCATCCGCATAAAGATGGTATGAAGAAAATAAATACTTTGAGATTGAATTTATAAAAATTGTGAATAACATAGGAGAAAGCACGCCACCCTGTGGAACACCGGCAGACGTACAACACCAATTTGATAAGGAATCTTCAACGCGAACACGTTGCCGGCGTCCAAACAGGTAATTGTGAAACCAATCAATCACAGGTGGAGATATGTTAATAGAGCGTAATATAGCAAGCAGGATACGAAAATCCACAGTGTTAAAAGCATTGCTGAAATCTAATAAAGTCAGCACCGTGAGATTTCCATTTTCCATGCCCAGTCGTATGTCATCAGTTACCTTGATCAATGCACTGGTCGTACGTACAATGGCCTGGCCGAAAACCTGATTGGAATGGATTTAAAAGGTTGTGTCTATTTAAATATGCATTTAATTGGGAGTGAACGAGCCGTTCAAGGACTTTGGACAGGAATGGTAATTTGGATATGGGACGGTATTCGGAGAAGGATGTGGGATTTGATTTTTTAGGTATAGGAATTATTTGTGATTCTTTCCAGGCTTTCGGGAACTCAGCGCAACCAAGAGAATGATTTAAAATATGACAAATAATCGGTAAAATTTCATCAATGATAGGTAACACCATCTTACGGCTAACGTTGTCATCGCCAACCGCATTTGAAACTATCGACATTATACTCCTCTTAACATCACACTCAGATAATTGATCGAACTTGAACGGCGAGTGGTCAGGAATTGGAAGCGATGAAAGAGTCACGAGACTCACACCAAAGACTATCATGCCATCTCCAACAGAAGTCCTGACCACAAATTATTAATTAGGTTGATATAACTATAAATGACGAAAACCAAGTGTCACCTAGAAAGAAGAAAGATAGACAGAAAAACTGTTTATTTCTATAACAAAAATGGAAAAAAAAAATAAAGTTCAAGTACAGTTAGAATGTGTACTCTGTTCTTAGAATCCAGAATTTTGTATGTAACTGAACTAACACTTGCATGATGAACATTGATGAGGATGAATCACGATCTTTATATAAATTTGGTATTTGCTTTCTGTTTCCTATCTGGTTATAAACTCATTTTATGAACCCATAACTCATTGATAATTTTAATTAACATTCCATTTTCATATCGAAACCATATAGCACTTTTTGGCCTTTAGATTAAATGTTAACCATAAAACCTTTTTTTTTTATAAAAAATCCTCTCGTATCTGCTAAGTTCTATATCGGGAGCGACCAGTGTTAGAAGTTTAACAGTAAAGTGACGCGACTTTCATCGCTTTTAAGGTAATAACTTATCTTGTCATGGTAATATGACATCATGGTACGCGTATGGGTGAAAATATATTCACCCACAAGCTTAATAGCTTCGCTTTGAGGCTTTTTTTACAACCACTTAAAGGAGAAGTGAATAAATATTGCCCATTGATGTGGACGAAGTCTGCTAGTGGAGACATGCTTTTGCCGCTCAGTGACATATTGTGAGTTGGTGATATTGGATTAATATGGAGACATTATTCAAGGTAAGTTGTAAATTTTGTATCAACAAATATTATATGAACATTGCACACATATAATTTGCCACAGCGCGCCTTGAGAATTTTAGTCTTTGAACTACGTTGCACCCCATTGCACCCCTAAAGAGAGGATTTTCAAAAAAAAAGTCTTTTTCAGTGAATGTTTACGTCGAAATAACTATCTTTCCTGTTTAATTTCTTTGTATGTCACTTTCAATCAAATTTGTTTAGGCGGTGTGATCAGTATACTGATTGACAAAGGTGTTTTATGAGATGTGAAAACCATACTAGGCGTTTTATAAACATTCGTGAACGAGATCAATAGTTATATTACAGAGTAACACGACCTATGACTTTTGTTGCTCTATTTCAATAATATGTAATACAGACTCATTAAAATTTTTTGTACTTACTTTGTACGAGATATGTTGACAGGCACTGGTTAA
Source organism: Miltochrista miniata (assembly GCA_933228765.1). Classification (NCBI taxonomy): domain Eukaryota; kingdom Metazoa; phylum Arthropoda; class Insecta; order Lepidoptera; family Erebidae; genus Miltochrista; species Miltochrista miniata. The sequence goes on along the minus strand of OW121752.1, from coordinate 28,570,414 downwards.
AAATCAAAATTAGATAATGATGATATCTTATCAATATAATTTAATAATAAAGAATGGGATTAATCCAGCTAATATTGATAAGCGCTATACAAGCAAAAACATAATTTAGTTCATAGAAGGTGAAAATTGAAAAAAAAAGAATAAGTGCATAAAAGAGAGTTCTAACGATCTAGAGTACCTACTCATAAAAAAGAAAACCAAATGTAAGAAAGTATAAGCCGCTATTGTGTCTACATTTGCCTGCAACAAGTTATAAAGGAAATGGAACTAGTTTGACGAGGGACCTTATCTGCGATTCAATACTTGAATATTTGCACTGTCGCATATTTTTACTTGAAGTATCTTCTATATGTAGGTGCCTAGTCTAGTTAAAGGTCGGCCAATAATCCAGTCTATACCATTTTGAGTGCACACATATCAATGCTAATACAATATGATGTTGATTGTCGAAATTAGACAGAAAATGATTGAAATACCTATAGAGTTATTCATTTCTTCTTGCTTATTAATAAAAGGATAATTCATAAGTCACAATGCCCGTCAGCGAATTTTCTTAAAAAGGGTTCGATGATTTTCGCTGCATGATCATGAAATCCAGCCATTTCAGAGATTGCACCAAACCAACAAATTCACAGATAGAGAAAAAGAAAAGAGTACTTACCGCACTTTCATATGCATTTAGTGAAAAGGAAAAACAAACAGACACTTTTTAAACTGTCTGTTAAACCAACTTACTTAGGTATATTAGAGAGTGGAAAACTGAGCATCCAAAAATATTTAGAATTTTTTGTAGGGCATTTCTAATCGATATTGAAACTGAAAATGTAATTTAATTTAGTATTCAGTATCGTTACTTGCCATTCCACATATAATTCTTTTTGTTTGTCAGTTTGTTGTACTTTAAAGTTCATCACAGCGAAACTACTGAATGAATTTTAATAATACTTAGCATTTGAGCATATAATATACGAGGAAAGCTTCAGAATACTTTTGCTCTCGTTATTAAATGTGGTTACTTTGGGAGAGGCGATGAAAATCAAATGAGTTTTCAGTTGTAATTTCTCAACGCGTGATCCGATTTCAATAATCTTTTTACCCGAACTGCGGAAGAAAGGAGGGTAATGTTTTTCGAGATAATGTATGTATGTATCCAATTCTTTGTCACGTTCTACAGCCTGAACGGCTTGACGGATTTTGACATGCGAGGTGTCATTTGATTCGTCGTGATTGTGTGAGTGACACCAGTTACATTAAAATTTCAAAAAAATCAAAATGGCAGACTTTTGGCGCTAAAATGAAAACGTTGTTTTTTTTTCATCCACGCTCTAAAGCCTCAACGGCTTGACGGATTTTGACATTTAAGGTGTCATTCGATTTGTCGTGATTGTGTGAGTGACACCAGGTATATTAAAATTTCTAAAAAATCATAATGGCAGACTTTTGGCGCTAAAATGTACAGCTTGATATTTTTTCTTGGACGCTCTATAGCCTAAACGGCTGGACGGATTTTGAAATACAGGGTGTCATTTGATTCGTCGTGATTGAGTGAGGGACACCAGGTGTAATAAAATTCCTAACAAAATCAAAATGGCGGACTTTTGGCGTTATAATTATTTGACAGCGATGAACGCAAAACTACTGAACCGATTTTGATGCGGTGTTATGTGTTTATAAGGTCTTAGTCAGAGTTAAATTCTTACATTTGTTTGATTGCAATCGGTTGCGTAGCACCGGAAATATGATCAAAAATATAAAAATGAAGGTTGAATTTTGGTGATGTCCCTTCACTACACGAAAATTAATAACTCCACTACTAACGTAACTAAAAAGTTTGAAATAAACTAAATTATTTAGAATATAAAAAACCCGACTACCAAGTAAACATACAACTGAAATGTAAAAAACAAGCTCTACATTTCTTTTGTGATTTTCTTTAGTTACTTACTGTTTTACTTTGTTGGCAACATTTGCAGGCGGGATCAAGCTATGGGAACAAGTAACTATTTTGTAAACCACCTTTTTTATATTCTAAATAATTAAGTTTATTAGTATTAGAAAGGGAATTCTATTAATCGAGTTTCAATATTATGGGTTTTGAAGTTCAGAAATTAGACACATCTCTACTTTCGCTGTACTCATCTAGAATTTAAGGGTTCTTTTACTGTAAGGGTCATTCTATCTTGGCGAGTTTGCTTTATCATTACTGATTAGTAACGCCCTGTTAACCTAAGTACCTATCTGGCATTTCGATTCAATTCCATTCATTTATTCGTTGTTATCATGGATGTATTTCATGCAAATAACTTCATCATCAATTCTCTAACATCAAGAGGGTCAAATTTAATAGATTCCTTTATACATGATCGGCTTAAGTGTTCGGTTTGTGACGTTTCTATCTCTCTTCCACTTCATCACCCGATTACGTTTATATTTTCTTATGACAAGTTGTTTTTGATCATTGAATGGGTGACCATCCATGTAAACACTTCGTGATATTTATTTGAGCGTTTCCTTGCTTTGGAAGGCACGTTAAGCCGTTGGTCCCGGTTGCCAGTAAAATAGCAGTCGTTAAGCCAAGTTGAAGACCTCAATAGCAGGCAGTCACAACCTGCTCATCTCCATTTCAACACGACAATACGGCTCCAAAAATTTACAAATTCTAATAAGGTGAAATGTGGGGATATAATTTGTAGGCCCTTCGGGGATAAAGGCGTGGCCATAATTATGTATGTGTGTATGAATGACATTTTCACAATAAAAATATCTTCCATAATCTGACTTTACAGACAACTTCCTTTTTTATAATTATCACCAAACGCTAATTAAGAACAATAAAATGATCGATTATAAACATTATTTTTTCGCATAATCTTAGCTTGGTAATGACTCTTTTAACTAATGGAGTTCATAACTCAGTGTGACGAATGGCGGTAATTTTTTGGCGGTTTTAATGACATTATAAATTAACTAATCTCTTACGGTTAAAGACCTTGCATTAATAACTTTGGGCAGAATATCCCTCCTTTATAAGTTGTTTACTGTTTTATCAATTAAAATTTTATTTGTCAAAAATAATGATAGCAATTCCTTGGCAATTTAAAAAGACGGGGATTAAATCACATCCTGTCCTTTTGACAGTATTTATAATATTATGTATTTTTATTGTATTCATTAGGAACTTAATACACTCATTTGCAAAAAAAACGGGCGGTTTTGATTTTCATTCATCTTTAAAAAGATACAATATCAAAAAGGTTTCAATCGTTTGTACACGTTACTGGCCTGTTTTAAAAATGCCATGGTATTTAAAAAAGTATGTTCTAAATTCGAATTTTCATTTGATGCTCATTTTTACAGAAAACCCCTTTTTATCCTACATTTTTGGCGCGAAGTTCCAGAAGTTAACATCGACTTTCACAACTTTTATTCAATTTTTATCGATTAATTTCTTATCCTTGACTGACAAAGCTTTATTTATTGCTGTTTGGCTGTATCAAAAATGGTAGATAAAGTGGTAAAAGCTACCAAATTATCGCGCTGCTTGAAGAGGGTTGCAGCCAATGTTTCGTGGCTAGGAGGCTAAATGTTAGTCGCTCGACGGTCCAAAGGACCTGGCAGCGATATCAGGAGACTGGTTCCGTTGAGAGAAGACCTGGTTCTGGAAGAAAACCATGTACCCAACCACGGGATGATCGTTTTCTTGTGAGTCGCGCATTGAGAAATCGCAAATATTCGTATGTGGATCTTAAGAACAACCTCCAAGAAGTAAGAGATGTGAATATTAGTCTATGGACGGTCAGGAAGAGGCTTCTCGCTGCCAATATACGCAGTTACCGCCCGGCCCGCGGCCCCAAATTACTCCGTGAGCACAGAGTTCACAGGCTTAGGTTCGCTAGAAATTGTGAATCATGGACTAAAGAAGATTGGAATAGGGTTTTGTTCTCTGATGAAGCTAGGATATCTCTGTTCGGTGAAGATCGACGTCGGCGAGTGCTAAGAAGACAAGGAGAACGCTTTGCAGAGGCATGTTTCGAAGAAATCACACCTTATGGTGGGGGCTCTGTTATGTTTTGGGCAGGAATAAATTCAGTGGAACGTACAGAGTTAGTCTTCATTGAAAACGGCTTACTGACTGGGCATCGATACATAACGGAAGTTCTAATTCCTCATGCACAACCCGCATTGGCCGCTCTAGGTTAAAGCTCGATTTTTATGGACGACAATGCTTGCGCCCACCGATCCCGCGATGTTAATGCGTATGTGCAAGAGGTCGACATTCGTCGTTTGGATTGGCCAATCCCATAGAGCATGTCTGGTACGTTCTAAAACGGCGTGTGAGATCAGTACACCCGGCTCCGCAGACCATCAGAGAGCTGAAGAATGTGATTACTGCGGAGTGGGAACGTATTCCGCAAGCAAGTATCCGGGATATACTCGCTAGCATGCCCAGACGAATTCAAGCTGTGATTTTAGCTAGAGGGGGTCACACTCAATACTAAACATTTATCTGCTTTTACTTTGTTAAAGAAAAACAAAAAAAAAACTTTTTTATTTTTACTTCATGAGCATATGCACTACTAGCGAACATACACTACTAGCGAGGTTTAGCATTATTTTCCATAAATTGTAACAAAATTTTATGAAATACTGATGAAAACGATTATTTTCTTATTAATTTACCAAATTGTGAGGATAAAACTACCTATAATTATCAAACAAAGCAATATTAACTTTTGAAATGGTTCATTGCTTAGGTGCCCGTTTTTTTTGCAAATGAGTGTATTATATCTGCGTATAGGTATGAACGTGAGTCATCAACTACGCTACCGTTTCTTCTCTAATCTGCAGTTCCTCTATTTTTAAAGTGCTTGCTCTTATCGATTACAACCTTGTTTAAAACCTGACTTTGTAAAGAATACCTAAGTTTAAAAAAATGAATATACTATCTTAATATATCTCTGTCTAAAAATGCATGACCATCCCACAAGGTATACTGGATAGATCAAAAAAGTAAGAAATAAGGGAGATAGCGATTTTAAAGTTAGGTTTTTGGGCAGTCTATAACCGAAAAAGCACTTGATGTAAAAGTTTTAATCTTTTTAAAGGTACTTCTGGCAGTATCATGGCTTGCCATTGTACAGTCTGCACCACGACAGAAGAGATTGACTCTAGCAGAATACAGGCCTAACTACTACTACAGCAATATCGGTGGTGAGTCCAAAAAAATACTTAAATCTGGTACAAAATAATTCAGTCCACTAATTTCAATTCAACAATGTCTTTGAATCGATTGATTGATTGATCTTTACTTGAACAGAAAGGAAAGGAGAGGAGGAACTCACTACATATCAGCTTTCTTTCAGACGTTTTTTATTTACGTTTTTTACTATTTTTAATTTCGTTAAAACTAGTTCGGTTGAGTTGATTAAGATGAATGTCACGGTTTCTAGTTTAGTTCCTATTAAAAAAAAATTCCTTTAGTTATATTCGTTAAACCTTATTAAAACAATGTACTTAGGTATTGAAAATGAAATACCTTGTTTCAAAATAGTTTCATAAGTACAGACTGTAGGTATTGCTCGCTTTTCTTGTTTTTCATCAAACCTTTTCAACTGTTTCAGGCAACCCAAATGTATACGAATTTAGGTATGATGTATCGGATCCTGCGAGTGGGAACAGCCAGTTCCGTTCTGAACAACGCCATCCAAACGGAACTGTCACAGGCAACTATGGCTACATAGATCCTGCGGGCGCACCTCGCAGATATAAATATATCGCTGATAATCGTGGATACAGGTAAATACATCTTAATTCCTTACCTCACTATAATCTTACTTAATATATAAATGCGAAATTTGTGAGTGTGGTTGTGTGGATGTTCGTTGATTCGTCGTTGACTCTATCACGCTTTACGGATTGGCTGAACGGATGTGGCTAAAATTTGGTACACGTATTGATTATAGTCTGGAATATCCTTTTTCGTATCAACACGAAAATAAGCGCACGTTATGCTATGCCGGATTTTACCGGCTACAACCACACGGTGCCCTACAACTGCTTACGGCCTGGAGCCTTGGATAAGCCCGCGAAAAGTTGGATGTTCCCAGATTCCCGGCAGACCACCGGGGCCTCACCTCTATATTCAATAATGCCTCTAATATAACGGAATGGAGCAAAACACGAAGCAATCATTTTTTACAGATAAAAATTACTTCTTACACTGACGTGTACATTGCTTCTGAATTTTGACAAGGCGCTTGATGATTTTAGGTAAGTAGAAGTAATTAATTAAGAAAAATACTATTATATCGCCATTTGGTTACATACGTACTTTTATTAATGGTTTTAACAAAAAAAAAAACACTTACTATCATAAACGAGAATGTTAGTGTGGACGTATGCTTGTTACTCGTTGACGCAAAATCGACAGAACGGATTTCAATTAAACTTAACAGTAATGAAGCTTACACCTCGGAAAAGAACATTGGCTACTATTTATCCCGGGAAGCAGATTTAAGAAATGTCCCTATATAGACCCGTTTCTTAAATCTGCTTCCCGCTAAACTATAGGTACCACTCAGACGGAGCCACGGGCATTAGCCGGTATTATTTGTAAAACGTCAAATAACCTATTACCTGCAGAAAATTAAAAGGCTTCTAATGACATCTCATTTGTCTAAGGCTGTTGAGTAATTTAGATACTACTAGACAAAGTTCATTACACTTCCGGTTAACTTTATTATAATTAATTGACTGAATTTTTAGTCGCCTAGGAGGTTTTTAGGGTTCCGTACCCAAAGGGTAAATAACGGGACCCTATTCATGAGAATTCGCTGTCCGTCTGTCTGTCTGTCTGTCTGTCCGTCAGGAGGTTGTATCTCATGAACAGTGATAGCTAGAAAGTTGAAATTTTCACAGAGCATGTGTTTTTGTGCCGCTATAACAACAAATACTAAAAACAAAAACATAATAATATTAAAGGGGGCTCCCATACAACAAACATGTTTTTTCGCCATTTTATCTAATATATTAGGTAATAAGGTATCCTTCTCAATTTAAATACGTTAGTTGGCTTAAACATATAATCAAGATTATTTCTTCCCTTTACACCATGCAAATTAAATGAATACTTTAGGAGGTTTGGCAAAGTCAAGTATTGCGGAAAGAAATAATTTCGTGTCGCCATGATTGAACATTAAACGGGTCACATACTAATTTATTTTTCGACTTTTATCGTAAATATATTTTCTTTAAAAAGTTAACATCGCTTCCAGGGGATTACTTTAGGTAATTATAATATTTCAAAGATAGCAATTTCATAAGAAATAGAAAACAAAGATCACATATTTCTCATTTTTTTTCCAGTTTATACAATTTACGTACAAACACACAATTCAATTACATGCACCGATGTTGTAGACATATAGTGTTAATAATGTCATCAATATTCTGAAAAAGAAATTAAACATAGAGAAATACATACTGTACCCACCGTAGAGGATCTATATGAGGATAACAGGATAGTTAACAACATAAGATGATTATTCATATTACCTGATTAGTCATATTAGAGAAACACGAACTGTCTAAGGCGCGCGTTGCTCTGTGCATAGAGCAATACATGTTTTATAATATGTGTAATTTGAATATACCAGGACTGGAAATTCCTGTTGCCTCCCCCAGGGGATCAACTGGGGAGACACGAGACAGTACCCATATTTTGATATAAGGGCAACCAGTAGACGTTTGAAATACTTACAGAATATCGAGCAGTCTATTTAAAAAAATTAAAAAAATCTAATTAAAACAAAATGGACATTTAGGTACTGGGACATCTTTTGCGTTGTTTTTTTTTGGTTCGGAACCCTCCGTGCGTGAGCCCGACTCGCACTTGGCCGATTTTATTAATAATACTTATAAATAAAAATCTGACGTTTTCCTAGTTAAACTTCGTAACTACTGAACCAATCTTAATCAAATATAGACACTGTGCTGTTTGATCCAAATTGATAGATAGATCAGTCTCTTTTTTGACGCAAAAGAAATTTCGCGGTTTAATTAGTAGTAAGCATCATCTTTTTATTTAAACTTCTCAACCCAAAGGAATTTGTGCATATCAGTTAGTAATTTTACATTTTGTTTTAGGGTGTATGCAGATAGACCCAATCCTCGGCCTCTTCTCAAGCCACACTTTGGAGTTGAATACCAGGAACCATCTATAACTTGGACGCGGCCACCAAAGAAACACAAGAAAAATAAATTTACTGTATCCCAAACCATATCAAAGTTAGGATTGTTTTAAAATTATTCACATCTATAGAATAAAATGTATTGGTACTTACCCCGGAACAAAATTTTTGCCGTGGTATTTGCTTACGACTCAAAACAGTTTATAAGAATAAGTACCGTGGGTGGCGATGATACAGAAGACTCTGATGTTAAGTAAGACAACTCTGATGTAAGATTAATTAATTTCGTTCGTTCTTCGTTTTACATTAGTTTTAGTGAGTTCTATCGAACTCAGAAAGCTAAGATAGAAACTTTATTTTGCACTCCACATTCTCGCGCTTATCTCGCGCGAACACGAGAAAAGCACGAGAAACGTGAATATGGATATGATTCGCAAATCCTCACTGTGTTCTCGTCTTGTTCTCCGAATGCAGATATAGAAGTTCTCGGCGAGATTTTTGTGTGAAAGTAGAGGACCTAATGTATCTATAGAGGTATTGTTTTTCCAAATAAACGAATTTGAACTTAGTTAGAGAAGGTCGTTGAATGCATTTATTTGTCATAATTTAGTTTTAAGTTATTATTTATTGATGTATTTATTTATAGTAATAAAGTGTGTAGTAATAATTCAAGTCTTTTTAATTGTATTTATATAGGTATCTAAAGGATATTTGAAGTTGGTTCAGAAATATGTGAACGTAGAGATATTTTATGATAAAGTAGGCACACTAAATCGTCGGTCCTAGCGGCCTAATAACATTAACAGAGCGCCTAGAAAAAAATATACAGCAAGGTGACACAACATGCGCCTGTTCATATCAACGCGGCAACATGGTTTACCACTTATTAAGTGGAATAAAATACTAATCGTGAAATGTGGATATACGACTATGTAGTACTATTACTAATATATTATCTTTGCTACCACTCCGGGTAATTTATTTAGGTAGGGAATCTTTGTAATCTACCTATGTATGTATGCTAAAATGATGTTTTGTACTTTTATAGAAGGTAATGATCGATGGCATGCAAAGCTCAGGGTTCAACTCGCCATTGAATTTCATTGATTTACACATTGATTAAGAATTTTTCGCTACATTTACCATTATCTTCCGTTTGTAGGCACCTCCTTTAAAATTCACAGTCATGCTCTTCTTTTTTAATTGATTGACAATATGACATGTAAAATTGTCAAAAGTTATGACATTTACTGTTTTACTATTTTCTGCGAAAGGTCTTAATTTATGGAAGCTGTTGATATATTTTGCTATTTTATTAAAACTTCCCCTAATAAGAAGTAAAATGAGACTCTGGGATGCATGTAACTATGCGATTTGCTGTTTTCTGATGTTTAGTTTTGTGTCTTGTAAGTATTGAAAGTCTTTACCGTGGGTTATCAGATCCAGCATTTTTTTTATTAGTGATTTATTATTTTCTTTCGAATATACCTACATTAGTTTTTAAGATATATTTAGTGGAGACAAAACTTTTCATTAACTATCCCTACTAGTCCTTACTAATATTATAAATACGAAAGTAACTCTGTCTGTCTGTCTGTTACGCTTTCACGCCAAAACAGCTGGGGCGATTGTGATGAAATTTGGTATAGGGATAGTACGAGGCCCTGGGAAGGACATAGGCTACGTTTTAACCGACTGTGCAAAAGGAGGGTTATGATTTTACTATATAACGACTCTTACGCGATAACGACTTCTACGTGGACGAAGCCGCGGGGAACAGCTAGTATCTAATAATAACTTGCCGCTGTTGAACGTAGGTCTCTTCCAATCATTTTGGGAGGACGATTGGCCTTACCACACTTACCAGAAGGGTAAGTAGAGACTTCTGGTTCGAGGTTTCCTTTCACAGTGACCTCGTCCAGCAGGTGAGGCTGAAGGCTGGTCTGGCTCTCGCACTGATTTATGCTAGTAATACTTATTTTACGCCTATATCTTACATTGTAATATAACTGCAGGCTATCCCACCGGTAAACCTGATCGTCCTCCAGATACCGATATAAACGAAGAAAGACTTTTTCCTAACGGGACTGTGATTGGTCGATATTCTTACGTAGACAAAGATGGTAACCCGATACAAGTAAAATATTACGCCGATGAAGGAAGTTATGGGTAAGGTTAGCCACCGCTTTTTAAATTATCTTTCTTTAAGTTCTACAGACTTCCATCTTGCTACATGACGTACAAAGGACTATTTTGTAGGTTTATAGAACTATAAAAAAAATTATATACGGTCGAATTGAGTAACCTCCTCCTTTTTTGAAGTCGGTTAAAAAATCTGTACTGTTTCTCGAATGCGAATTTCATTTGGTCTTTGGGGTCTAATCATAAGCATCAAAATTAAGTATTATCGTTTGTCATCAAATCATACTCATCATAGTCATGACATGAGACTAATATCTACTGAATTATATTTTGGAACATCTAAGACTTAACATCAATTATTTTGAGAGATAATATGACTGCCCCTTCGGAGCATAATGTGCAAAACGTAAAGTGTGCACTACAAGCAAGACAGAAAATAATCAAAAAACACAATTATCGTGATGATAATTATTAGAATACGATTAATGATAAGTATGTATAAATACCCTGAATAGATCATACTAAAACTTTAATAATGCCTGTTACTCGCTACATGTCTCAACTTTCAGATTCTTTTGTATTTCAACTGCTTCTATTGATTTCAGAGTAGAATTGAAAAGTATTAAGGTTGTGGATTCACAAACACCTGCACCACTGGTGTATTCCAAAGAATCAAATTCTGTAAAGATTGAGGTACCTGACAAACATAACCCGGAGGTATCAGCTGGTATGTCAAACCCCATGGAATCAGGTTCTAAGAGCAAGGCCAATATTAATCCAAAACCTGAGGTTGCAGTGGAAACGTTAACTGGATCTATTGGAGTGGATCCAGTTAATACTAAAGTTAATATACCATTTGAGTACATGAACAAGAAAACTCATCATAAGGTTGAAAAATCAGGCCCATTTTATGATGTTTACTATCAAAATGAGCTAAAAGGGGCCCAAAAAAGTGGCAAAGAGAAAGTTCATGTTTATTTTGATAAGGATAGAAATATACGAAGTAACGTACGAGCTAAGTTTGGAACAGCCAATTATTGTAAAAGATTTTGAAGTAGGAATATTTTCATAAATAAAAGTATTGCAAGTCTTGGTATAATATTTTATTTATTGTTCACTTGTACAGTGCTAACTGTTAATTTTAGTTCATTCTCAAAAGTAAGTAACTTATTGATAGCTGTTCTTTGCACTGATAGGCATTCTGTTCTTGTGTAAATTGAAATTGGGTCTTGCTCGTCTCGTATATGAACAGCTTCGCCGATATAGCTATAGCCTTGTTGTTTATCTTCTCTTGAAATATTTATCTGTAAATCATACGGTATTATTAGAATTCAAGTAATCTGTTCACCGTATACGAAGTGGCTGTATATAGTTAAACTATAACAACCTATGGCTGTTATGGCTGCAACTAGTATGGAAGACGGTTTGAATAATATTATATAAGTATTACTTTGGCTACAATGGGGTTGACATCTTTAATTAGGAAAAAACCCCTAAACAAATATTGAATATAAAAAAAAAATTGCTTACATTATAAATGCCACTATCGTCATTTAATCTACAAAGCCACAGCAATATAATTTCGTTGTCATCTTTGTCTTTCCTGCAGTGACTTACATTTTCACTTTGCCTTTTGATAGAACACTTGTTGACAGTCTGAAAATCGATCAGAATTGTATTAATTTGCGAAGTAGGTTTTCTATATTATTTATTTAATTCAAATTAAAAACTCAAGCTCATCTTATTTTTTTTTATATCCGAGAGAGACGGCAGAGATACATTATACATCCTCACATTGCCAGTAGTTTCAGGTTGGGAATAGATTTAAAAGGATTTGGCATGCGTTCAAGGTTTTCGAGTCTTAATTCAACCTGAAGCTACATCCATTGGTCAGTACTTACCATATGAAACTACTGCCAATGGTGTACTTATTATATTAACTAACGGATGTAGCTCTGGCAGTCACTACCAATATATATAAAATTAAATTTAGTAGGTACATGAAGTTATAAAATGAAATCAAAACCTGATACGTTGTCTGTTTTCGTACATCTATCAGAGTGCAACTTTTAGTAGCGGAATCGTCCGGAGAATGCTTTGTGTTACCAAATGTTATAGGTCCGGTCACTAATTTTGCCATCATTAACAGTACAATTAGACAGTCCTTATTACCGCTATGAATATTTGTATGTGACGCAATACGCCGTAATGATGTTTGACTCTTCCTGAAATCATATTTTTATACACTGGTACGGTAAATGATTATTGTCCATAATTTTCAAACACTAATTTCTTGACATTGTCTAACGTGAACACTATTTACCCTAAGGATTAAATTAAAAAAATAAATGCTTAAAAGTAACCTCATAACACTTTTAAAGCAAGCGTTGAAATAAGTTGGCTTTTTAATGTATTCTTAGCAGAGGTCCAAGGCGTACCATGACATGTGCCCGCGCTCGGTTTACTAATGTTTGCCATAATTTCATATGCCATACTGGTATTTGCCATAATTTCATTAGACATAACGCTTCAGTTGCCATAATCGTGAAATGACATAAAATGACTTTCACTAATTCCATTGGTCATAATCGATCAAGTGTCATATTAATTTAAATCCATAAATGTATTTGCCATAATTTTCGTTTTCAATAATGCCATTTTCCATAACTTTTATTCACCATAATATAAATAAAGATAATTTATACGACACAGATAATTTATTCACAATTAAACCTAAAACTAAACCTCATATGGCGTCTACTAACTTTTGGGTGGTTTAAAAAAAAACCACGGAGACTTAAGGCGGTTCTAAACTAACCTATTCGAGTCGAATTGCACTGAGTCGGGGTGTTTACGATAATAATTAATTTCGACCTAACAATATTATGTATTATTTTCATAATTATATCAAATTTTAATTATGTCAGGAGTCGATTATGAGATGTGTTACTTATGGAAACTAATTATTATGATAAATGTTGTTATAGAAAGTCATATTATGGCAAATAAAAGTTATGACTGTTGAGTTGTTAAGGCAAACGTTATTAGTATAAATGATAATAGTGCAAATAAATATTATGATCGTGGATGATTATGGCATACAATATTAGTGCAAATGAATTAATGGGAAACGAGAGAAGACCCCCGCGCTCATCTCCAGGCATGACCGTGGTCGGCAAGTCGGCAACTGACATCGGAGCAGGTTTTTTGACTATACTCGGTTCTCTGGTTGAATACAGCTATGATGAAGCACCGTGTGGTTTTGATCGGTTCAAGATCGACATGCCCATTTCACCATTGGCAGGGCGAACGATTCCCATTGATAGAAAGATCTAACCTTTTTGTTAGTGATGTCGCGAATGTAGCCACACACTGTGTTTCATCACATAGCGTCGTAAAATTGACTGAAATTTCTTGAGATCCACTTCTGTTTAACAACATTCTTGGTACTTTAGAATGATCGAAGTTGAAATGTTGGGACAATGAGTCGATTGTCACAATTTTTTTGCAGCTTGTGACAGGGCAGATCACGGGCCTAGAATATTTAATAATTATTTCGTGGAGTTATTATGGCTTGAGAAGTATTGGGGGCGTCAATTCTCTCGTGTGTACGTTGCATCTACTGCTCGTTCGCTCTAACTTTGCCGCTCGGCTCCATACTAAAGTCGAATTTTTAATTAGACGAAGTGAATTGATAGCAACTAATTTCACTTCTTCATACAATGTTGCGTATTTTCTATGACGAAGTGACATAAGCTACTGTCAATTTACTTCGTCTAATTAACAATTCGGGTATACGCCTCTACGCCAGCGGCAAAGTTAGAGCGAACGGGTAGTAATACTTTTTTGCAGGGTATGCACCTTAATCTCCGTTGAGGGGTGGAGGATGCGTGTGGAACCTCGCGTATTTTTTGGTACTCCGCGGTGGTTTACCTTCACGATAAGAAGAGGCCTCTCAAAACCATAGCTAGATTATTAAAATAATATACCTACGTAATGTAAGACTAGTCCTCACTATAATGATGTCTGTATAGTGTTCGTAGGTTGGTGTTATCGTGTAACTAATGTATGTCTGAAAATCGAGGCTAATGACAAATTCGCCAATATCCTTTGACTATTTATTTTCAGATGGTCAGATTTTCAAAATATTTTACTTTCAATAGGTCAGACTTTCATTGGTCAGCTTTTTAAATTGTCAGTCTTTCAAATGGTCAGAGTATACGCAGTTAAAAAATCCTTTCAAATATTTATAAAAACTTAATATTTATTTCAAATCAAACCAAGGAACTAAAATGTCTATTCTTAACGTAAGGGAAACAAAAAACTACGTAAAACTTAGATTTACTAGACTTTGCACATACTAGAGTTCCGTAATTTTGGTTTGCTCGTGCGTTTTGGGGCGTTTTGGAGCCGTTTTCTAGTCGGACAATTTAACTCGGATATCCTATAGGATCAATACGTAGGTAGCTAAATAATGTTCATGACTGTACCAAAACTGACCATTTGAAAGTCTGGCAATTTGAAAATCTGACCATTTGAAAGTTCGACAATTTGAGAAACTGACCATTTGAAAGTCTGGCAATTTCAAAATTTGACCATTTAAAAAACCGATCTTCTGTAAATAAACACTTTTGACGTATAAATCTAAAGACATAATACGACAAAACAATTAAATGATTAAATTATCTCTGATAAATTTTCTTTTGCAGCAGTGCAGACTAAATATTTACTGTGCATTAATCGTAGGTACGTTGCTACAAATTTACCTGGAAATATTTTCACAAATTGGTTCTATTACTCGTTCATTTGTAGCGTAAATGTAGCTTGAAGTTATACTTGAGCGATTATCATGAAACTTATTATTCCTGTATATCGTAGTAATCGCAGGTTTATGATTGCAGCAATACTCCTGAAATATTTTCGGTTATATATGAGGAAATTATTGATACATTCAATGATTCTCATGTAAATAGGTTCATACCATAGGTGTTGATGAGGAATATAAACGACTTTCATTGACTTCTATATTTCTAAACACTGCAATACAAAAATATATTTTTAGTTTTAGTATATCTCAGATTACAAAAATAAACAAAGGTTGAACATAATTTTAATCTATAGGTACTATTATTATAAAGAGGAAATTTAAGATTTGATTGTTTGTTGAAAGGCTCCGAAACTACGGAACAGGTTTGAATTTTTTTTTTCAATATTGGGAAGCTACGCTATCCCCGGGTGACATAGGCTATATTTTTATTCCCGTATTTCCACGGGAACGGGAGCTAACATAAATGAGGACTATTATCACAATGTAAAGAGAAAACCTGATCTTTGGGCTGTGCTGTTGTGTGAAGTTGATTCATTTCAGTTCATTTATTCATTTATTTGTTGCGAATATGGAATATGTTGGAATATGTTGAATTTGTTTTTAAGTACCTATGTTTTATAATGTTGGTATTTAATACTTACTCTCCATAGACCTAGGATAATCGCCGCTAGACAAATCTCGAGGATTCATATCTGGTTGATGTGGTATTATTTTCTTTTTGGTGGAAGCGCATTGGATTTCCGGTGCATAATCACCATCATCATTTATATTAGTAGCAAATTCTAAAAAGAAAAATAAATATGAATAAAATTAAGATGGAGATTATGTCAATTTATTTTTAACCCAAAAACATTTCAACTGCGTGTCGTCACGGCCTGCGCCTGTCCATTTACGTGGGACATAAAACTATAAGGCGAAATGTGGGTGTATACTATGCCTCTGCCTATCCCTTCGGGGACAAAGGCGTGGCTATATATGTATGTTTGTATAGTATGTATGGATATTAGCGAGACATTTAAACGATACTAAAAGATGTTTGTAACTCAGTCTGCTCTAATCCTTGAATCGGTTTGGCAATAATTTTGGAGATAGCCTGGACCTGGACTTTTGATAAAAAAAATGAACAAGTTTAAATGCGGGACTGCTGCAGAAATACTTGAGCAGTAGCTAGTGGGTATTTAAGCAATGACTCCTGTCTATAACTTAGGTACGAACCATTTGGGAGTTCTGAGGTACCCTTCCGAGGGCTTACCCGGGGCTCCCAACCGTAGGCTGTTAGGTAGAATACGTGTAGTTTTTAGTCGGTAGGAGTCCGGCACAGCATCCATGTAGAATTATTCTCACGTTAAAAAAAAGGTACACACCATTACGTTGACAGTTTTCGCAGATAACATGACGTCCTGACCTACATAGATAAAATATTGACTTTGACACGGATTTGCATAAGGAGCAACGAACTCTTCTGTCCGCCGCAATCGAAGAATTAGAAATATTGTATACCTATAAAAATAAGAAAATATTTATATGTGTATGTAAGAAATGCTAAAAAGTAATGTCTTTTCAATAATTTCGTGAAACAAAACTTTGTTAAGAAAATGCGCAAGGAATAAGGGTGAAATTTAACACAGTTAAAGTTAATATTGAGAAAAAGTAGATAGAGCTATTTGTTTACTGATGAATTTCGACGGCGAATGGGTTTTAGTTTAAACGAATCTACGAGACGAGTCAGTCACCTATAAACGTTCCACCGATACGTTTACACCCAGAAACTTGAAAATTTTATGGTACGTTACCTACTAAGAAACGATTATTCAAAATTTCACCCATATGGGGGAACTCTATGGGGTAAAATACGGGGACAAAGTTTACCAAAGTATGTCACAGTCACATGGCCATGGAGACAGAATTATTGTACCTACATTTGAACGAGGTTAGAAGTCCCATTAATCTCCTGCACTTCCGAAGTTTCCGAAAAAGTCTTAAATTAAAAGGTCTTTTTCTAATCTATACTTCTATACTAATATTATAAAGAAGTAAAGTTTGTGTGTTTATATATTTGTTAAGGGGCGGTTAACCCGCACAAGTAGGCATTTGGCGCTCCCCTCGCCCCGGGCGCAAGACACACCGCGCGCCGGCAGCGGCAGTCAACTCTCATGCCACAGTATACAGTATAGTAGAAAGAAACAGCATGCTAACTTTGTTTGACGTAGTAAATGCATCTAACTTTATTAAGTGTAGTGATTTATTAGTTTCGTAAATAAAAATAAATGAGTTAATCGTAAATAAATTATGTATATTATACTATTATTTTTAAGCTAAAGAGTTTGTTTGTTTGTTTAGTTGTTCTAACTCTAGAGTCTAAGAGACTGCTAGGTGAATTTCAAGAGTTTCTTAACAGAATGTCCATTTTTGAAAAATACCAAAATATATAACATCACGCTAAGGCGAATAAGAGCTTAGCAGCAACGAAACATTTTTCGACAACTAGGATTTTTCATTTCTTTTGAGAGTTTCCGTTGCGTACGTTTGCTACAGTTGCATAAAAAATGTAAATTACATAATAGCTGGTCATAAAAACATCTAAAGTTTTCTAAAGTTGGTATGCTAAGTATGAATCACGGGATCATTGTGCAATCCAAAATGGCCGCCGCGGTGTAATCACAAAATTTCATGATGGGTGTCGTTTAAAGGGTTTTTTGGTATGCTGAGTACGAATCACGTACTAATTTTGCAATCCAATAAGGACGCCGCGCCGTAATCACAAAATGTCATGATGGGTATCGTTTAAGGGGTTTCTTGGTATGCTGAGTATGAATCACGTGATAATTTTGCAATCCAATATGGGCGCCGCGCCGTAATCACAAAATTTCATGATGGGTATAGTTTAAGGGGTTTCTTGGTATGCTGAGTACGAATCACGTGATAATTTTGCAATCCAAAATGGCGGCCACGGTGTAATCACAAAAATTCATGATGGGTATCGTTTAAAGGGTTTTTTGGTATGCTGAGTACGAATTACGTACTAATTTTGCAATCCAATATGGCCACCGCGCCGTAATCACAAAATTTCATGATGGGTATAGTTTAAGGGAATTCTTGGTATGCTAAGTATGAATCACATGATAATTTTGCAATCCAATATGGCCACCGCGGTGTGATCACAAAATTTCATGATGGGTATCGTTTAAGGGGTTTTTTGGTATGCTGAGTACGAATCACATGATAATTTT
This sequence comes from Miltochrista miniata, assembly GCA_933228765.1. Classification (NCBI taxonomy): domain Eukaryota; kingdom Metazoa; phylum Arthropoda; class Insecta; order Lepidoptera; family Erebidae; genus Miltochrista; species Miltochrista miniata. The sequence goes on along the minus strand of OW121752.1, from coordinate 28,552,025 downwards.
GCAATCCAATATGGGCGCCGCGCCGTAATCACAAAATTTCATGATGGGTATCGTTTAAGGGGTTTCTTGGTATGCTGAGTACGAATCACGTGATAAATTTGGTAATCCAAAATGGCGGCCGCGGTGTAATCACAATAATTCATGATGGGTATCGTTTAAAGGGTTTTTTGGTATGCTGAGTACGAATTACGTACTAATTTTGCAATCCAATATGGCCACCGCGCCGTAATCACAGAATTTCATGATGGGTATAGTTGAAGGGAATTCTTGGTATGCTAAGTATGAATCACATGATAATTTTGCAATCCAATTTGGGCGCCGCGCCGTTATCACAAAATTTCATGATGGGTATCGTTTAAAGGGTTTTTGGTATGCTGAGTACGAATTACGTGATAATTTTGCAATACAATATGGCCGCCGCGCCGTAATCACAAAATATCATGATGGGTATCGTTTAAGGGGTGTATTGGTATGATGAGTACGAATCCTGTGATAATTTTGAAATGCAATATGGCCGCCGCGCCGTAATTGCAAAAATCCATGATGGTTATCGTTTAAGGGGTTTTTTGGTATGCTGAGTACGAATAACATGATCATTTTGGAATTCAATTTGGCCGCCTAAGCTATTTAGGCCCACTTGCGCGAAGAGTCGAGTTAAATATATAAATATAGAGTTAGTAAGCTCTGAGTTAAATAAATAACTTCTTAACTCTGACCACGTCTTGCACAATTGCAAATTGGCACGCGGTTAACTAACTCACAGTAAACCGAACAAGTTTTTTTAGTCTGTGTCGTTCCATGCAATCCAACCACACACAAATGTTAGAACGAAGAATGGAACATGTGTCTCTATCTCTTTTACACTACAGTCTGCTACGTATGATTTACGATACTACCATTTACGATACCAATCATAAAATTTTCTGATTACGGTGCGGCGGGCATATTGGATTGCAAAATTATCACGTGATTCGTACTCAGCATACCAAAAAACCCCTTAAACGATACCCATCATGAAATTTTGTGATTATGGCACGGCGGCCATATTGGATTGCAAAATTATCACGTGATTCGTACTCAGCATACCAAAAAACCCCTTAAACGATACCCATCATGAAATTTTCTGATTACGGCGCGGCGGGCATATTGGATTGCAAAATTATCACGTGATTCGTACTCAGCATACCAAAAAACCCCTTAAACGATACCCATCATGAAATTTTGTGATTATGGCACGGCGGCCATATTGGATTGCAAAATTATCACGTGATTCGTACTCAGCATACCAAAAAACCCCTTAAACGATACCCATCATGAAATTTTGTGATTACGGCGCGGTGGCCATCTTGTATTGCAAAATTAGTACGCGATTCGTACTCAGCATACCAAAAAACCCCTTAAACGATACCCATCATAAAATTTTCTGATTACGGCGCGGCGGGCATATTGGATTGCAAAATTATCACGTGATTCGTACTCAGCATACCAAAAAACCCCTTAAACGATACCCATCATGAAATTTTGTGATTACGGCGCGGCGGCCATCTTGTATTGCAAAATTAGTACGCGATTCGTACTCAGCATACCAAAAAACCCCTTAAACGATACCCATCATGAAATTTTGTGATTAAGGCGCGGCGGCTATATTCGATTGCAAAAATATCACGTGATTCGTACTCAGCATACCAAAAAACCCCTTAAACGATACCCATCATGAAATTTTGTGATTACGGCGCGGCGGCCATCTTGTATTGCAAAATTAGTACGCGATTCGTACTCAGCATACCAAAAAACCCCTTAAACGATACCCATCATAAAATTTTCTGATTACGGCGCGGCGGGCATATTGGATTGCAAAATTATCACGTGATTCGTACTCAGCATACCAAAAAACCCCTTAAACGATACCCATCATGAAATTTTGTGATTATGGCACGGCGGCCATATTGGATTGCAAAATTATCACGTGATTCGTACTCAGCATACCAAAAAACCCCTTAAACGATACCCATCATGAAATTTTGTGATTACGGCGTGGCCGCCATGTTGGATTGCGAAATTATCATGTAATTCGTAGACATTTTAATGCATTAGGTAGCTGGTTACCATGTCGTGAAAACACTTAAAAAGTAAAAGATCACCACATTTTTACCATGAGTCGCGTATGTATTTGTAACGGTTAATCTAATTACATTTTGCCCATTACTGATATTTTTATACTGTGGCGCGATTTCAACGTAATTTGGCATAATAATTACGAAATAGTTGCGAAAAAAACTGACACAGGTCCTGCCTCCACAAGCGCCAGGGCGAGACTGATCGGCCGTCAGCGGCGCAATTCTATTGCGTTTGGTAGATATTCGTACATGATAACTATGTAAATAGTTGTTTATAGAAAAACGCTCGGAAAATGTGTATAAAAACTTAATACCTTTAATTGAGTGCAAAAAAAATATATAAAATGTTAATAGTTTAGCCACAGTATTGAAAAAACTTTTCTGAGAGAGTCAACTTTGGGATTTTTTTCTATCTAGTGAAATTTATTGCATCGTGTAACGGGCTCGGAATATGTTTAGCTTATATCCTTAACTATTATAAATATATTTTTCAGATTTAAAAACCCTTTACTTTTTGACTAGGATTGTTTCAAAAAACTCAAAATCTGACCCACGCGGCCTTAAATTGTAAGCGGTAATCTCAGGATCTACTGAACCGATTTTAAAAATTCTTTCACCAATAGAAAGCTACGTCATTGTGGAGTGTCATAGGCTATAATTATAGCATCACGCTACAACGAATAGGAGCGGAACAGTTATAGTACAGGTTTCAAAAACGGGGGAAAAGTTATTCCTTTTGAGAGCTCCGTTGCGTGTGCTGCGTAAATATTTATAGTTATGTAAAAAATATGTACCACATGTGTCTATCTTTGGGTTGGTGCACAAAAACCATTTTAATGGCAATCAATTTTTTTCTACAATAATGCCACGGGATACCTCTTTCATAAACGATTGTTCTTAAAAATTATGCGACGGGAATATACGTGACGAGAAACCTTTCTCTCTCTCTCTCTCTCTCTCTCTCTCTCTCTCAAGTAGTATTGAATATTAACGACGAGACGCTACGGAAGTAAACGCAACGCGACGGGAGTAAATGCGACGGAAACAGGTAATACTCTCTCTTATGTGGCGCAAACGAAGTTGCGCGGGTCTGCTAGTATTACATAACTATCTGTATGCCTAAAGTCTGTGAGCGATACTCATTCAATCCAAATGATACGTTAAGCTACTGCAGATGAGACACATATATCAGATAATTATTTAAATAACAGTGTCATAAGGCACAGCCATCCTTTTTATAATTTTATTAGCCTATTTTTCTATATAAAAATGGTATAGCTCCGGTCACTCCTATTCCCGGTAGTGTACGACCAGCATTTTACTTAGTAATATTGTAAACTACCTTTCGTGCCTCATGTGCAGTATAAAGAATTAAATGAAGTGATTGGCAAGAAACCAATAATTGTAGTTTTTGGAAACAGACAATCTTGATAATAAATATTGAAAATACAGTTTTTTTTATACAAGTGGCAAACTGAACTATTGTGTATAGATTTAACTTTAATAAGTAGTCACATTTGAGTGCTATGTTCCGTATCCGTTCGGACAGTTTTTTTTTGTAGAATTCTAAAACACTTTTAGAACAATAATGGAAAAGTTGCAGTGACTACTTCCCCTTAACAGTTGTCGCCTAGATTGTTATAGTGTGCCTAGTTTTCTAGGCATGTGTTTGTTATTCTAACTGTTTACTTATGCTAATCAACTTCTTCGTATCAGGTAGTATATGTTTGAGCCGTTGAATTTATTGATAGTGAATGTAATAATCGTCTCGTATATGTTTACGAATGCATCTGGACTGCAATGCTAATGTAACCAGAATACCAATAAGGATGATGTGATCTGATGTAAGGAAAAGAAAAGAATTGCGTTACCTTCTTCGACATAATAAACTCAAAAGAATAAAATATAATAACTTTATAAAATTCTTACAAACAGAAGAAATAATGACATAACTACTGACAGTAAAATAGTAGTGATAAATTGACCTTTTTTTTAATAATATCTTTTGGCATAAACTTTACAAAACTGCCATTTGTTAATTACTGAAAATTTGGTTTGATTAATTTATCTTTTTTGTTGGCTGTTTGGCTGGGTAACCTAAAAATTTATGGCTTTACTTTATAAAATGTTTCCTTCTACATTTACATTTTATGTCAGATTCGCAATGCAATAGGTAGATAGAGTCGAAGGAGATCCCACAGCAGTTCGTTTTATTTCTTTTCAATGGCTCTATCCAATAAGGTCTTCCACTATTGAACTGACGATCTTATAGTATTATGGGAAGCAGCTGAAGATGGGTGGTATGTACACGTTAAGGCCATACCCAGGGCTAACGACCTTGAGCATATGGGCGATATGACTTGCCAACATAGAGTAGCGCAACTACAGAGACATCAGAGTAAAAGAACCACGAAAGAAGAAGAAAATAGTAGCGGAAATGCGTTCCTCGCTTCACCAAATAAACAAGAAGCCGTGAGACGGTCTCACCCGACTGCCCCTCTCTGAAACGTTTATTGTGAAAGTTCAATCCGATTGCCGTTGTCATTTTTGTTTTATTTCAAACTTTGAACAGATGATCCACGTAACCTAGTGACGTAGTTTAATGCAACAGAGTCACAGACAAAGTCTCGTCACGAATTCACAAAGACGAATGTTCATTATATTCTTTGTTTTGTACTTAAATTATTACAAATCCGGACAAGAGGGGTCTTCCACTCGCTTGAAATTTGATTAATACAAACAAACAAAAATATGTAGGTACCTACGTACCTACGTAAGCGTCGTAAACGCAGTTGCGAGGGTTAGCTAGTTATGTATAAATAAGAAGCGCTCGTGGCACTGCAGACAGACTCATTGTTCTGTAAACGGTTACTGTTGTAAGCAACTTTCTCTATGGCCAGTCCTTGGATGGGTGACTATCCATGTGACCACTTAGTGACAGTTATTTGAGCGTTACCGTGCTTCAAAAGGCCGTTTAATGATAAGTCGTTGGTCCCGGTAGCCAGTAAAATGACGACCTGCGCCTGTCCATTTCAACACGGCAATACGGCTCACCACCTATTACGTAGGACAAATTCTAAAAAGGTGAAATGTAGGAGCATAATAATATGCCTTTGCCTACCCCTTCGGGGATAAAGGCGTGACCATAATCCATACTATTATTATAAAGCTGAAGAGTTTGTTTGTTTGGTTGAACGCTAGGATCTAAGGAAATACCGGTTCGATTTCAAAAATAATTCCAGAGTTTTAAAGTACATTTATTGAGGATGGCTTATGGCTAATAACATTACGTTAAGACAAATAGGAGCGGAGCAGCCATGAATAATATTTTCTGAACGGGGAAAATTTATTTCTTTTGAGAGCTTCCATTGAGTACGTTGCGTAAATGGTTAAAGTTACGTAAAAATAGTGTACTACAATTTTTATCAAAACATTATATCACTTCAACAAAGTTGTGGGGGTCAACTCTAATGGATAAATATAAGCGACGTGAAAAAAATTATATCACTTTAAATATTATTATCTACCTCTCTAATAAATATAAGACACGCGACGGGAGTAAGCTCGACGGGAATAAATGCGACGGGACTATAATTACTCTCACTCTCATGTGACGCAAACGAAGTTGTGTGGGTCAGCTATTGTATGCATATATATGTAACTATCTGACCCTCACAACTTCGTTTACGATGCTTAAGGTGTATGAAAGGGGAGGTATTTCTTCATCAGACTCATCAAGCGGCGGGTGAAACTGCCCTGTTTGCTTAATCATAGAAGAACTTGAAGATTAAGCATAATGTAAAATAATTCAGGCCGCGCCGAGGGCGTGGATTGAATTGTTTTAGAATCTATTCTAAATAATTAATTTTAGTCCACGTCTTCGGCGCGGTTGAAATATTTAACACTAGCCTTAATCATTAAGCTCTTATATGATAAATTCTCTCTTAATTGCTCTTAAATGATTTTCATAGCAGATTGCACAAAACCAGCAATTCTTTCATGGGTAACTGTATACGCTTTTACAACAGGCTACCAGACGAAATTAAAAGTATGTCCCTTAATAAGTTTAAAAGATCTGTTAAAAGTAAATTGTACTGCAGGGGCTACTATACAATCAATGATTATTTGTTGGATAAGGAAGCCTGGAAATGACCTGCTCTGCTGGATTCTCAAAAAAATTGTTAATATGCATAGTTTTTAGATTCTTTAAAATTGTAAATAGAGCAAAATAAAGAACAACCCGCTGAGTTTCTTGCCAGTTCTTCTTAGGTGGGTCGCGTTGTGAACTGGTGGTAGAGTTTTGTTTTATATTCTGGACGTTTTACAAGCGCATCTGTATAATGCCTATGTGAAATAAATATAATTTTGATTTTGATTTTTTGAATAAAGCCAACACACAGGTTTAGATTTACCCTCACATTCAAAGGAACTCTTGAATTCGAAGTTTTGAGAAAGTTGAAATGTCTCTAACTCCTGAACCACAAAACCCTCAACATTGAAACTTGTGTGAAACAATCCTTAAAGTACTCCCTTTACGACATTGAAAAAGAAATTGGAATCGAACCACGCATTGAGACGTTATAATTAAAAAAAACCGTTTTGTCTTTCATCCCCTCTTCCAAAGGAACCGTGCCAAATATCGGGATCCAAAGTATTCTTAAACCTTCCTCGGATCATAACCTCAACTTGTATCAATTTTCATTCAAATCAGTAGTTTCGGCGTGATACGTATTCGGAATACAGACGGACACGAAAATTTTAAATTTCATTTTGGCTTCAGTATCGATTAGAGAACGCGTACATTTTTTTTTAAATAGCTTCCATGTTCAGACTCTCGACCCTCAACAGTTTTATTATTATGTATAGACATAGACTAGCAAGAAACTCGGCGGGCTATTCTTTTTAGTGCTCTACTTACTATAATACCTATAGACTTAAAAAATAATAACACATTGTTTGAGAATCCAACTAAGCCAGCAGATCATTTCCAGACTTCCTAGACAAGGAAGTCTGGAAATATTCTTTGGCTGCTGGAAAATAATTGTATACAATTTTTGGTCCCGAGCAGGATTCGAACCAGCGTCTTCTGGTTTGCCGGACCAGACGCCCTTACCTTTGGACCACTTAGGCACTGCTCTTGACCGTCAATTCTTTCACTTTATTACCTTAACCAAGTTGCCAGTAGATGGTGCCTACGTCGCCCCAAGACGTAATAAGTTGAAAGAATTGACGGTCGAGAGTGTCTCAAAAAAGCAGTGTGTTAATAATAGAGATGAAAATGACCAAAGTGACTGAATTTGACTGACTGTCATTTACGGTCAAATTGGTCAAAAACGGTCATTTATTGTCAAAAAGGATCATAAACAGTCACTTTGATTTTGAGTGCTTTTTGATATTTATTTTGAACTAGCTGACTTTCGCAACTTCGTTTACGTCACATAATGTGCACGAAAGGAGTGGTACCTAATTCTTCATCAGAATTGTCAAGCACCGTGTGAAACGGCCCTGTTTGCTTAATTATAAAAGAGCTTAAAGATTAAGGCTATTCTAAAACCATTCAGTCCACGCCTTCATGCATTCAATTTAATAATTAAGCTCTTTTATGATTAAACCAACACGCCCGTTTAGATTTACCCTCTCATTCAAAGGAACCCTTGAATTCTAGGTTCGGCGAAAGTTGAGATGCCTCTAATTTCTGAACTACAAACCCCTCAATCTTGAAATTTGGGTCGAATAATCCTTAAAGTACCTACTCCCTTTTCAATACTAAAAAAATATGTGAAATTGGATTTCGCGTTGAGAAATTACAGCTGAAAAACGATTTTAACTTTCATCCCCTCTCCCGCAGGAACCGCGCAAAATATCGGGATCAAAAGTATCCTAGAACCTTCCTCGGAAAATAAGCTCGGAATGTATCAAGTCAAGTATCATTCAAATTGGTTTAGTAGTTTCGGCGTGATACTTATTCGGGATACAGACAGGCAGACAGACAGACATAAAAAGTTTAAATTACATTTTCGGCTTCAGTATCGATTAGAGAACGCCTTACAATTAAAATTTTCAAAATATCTTCCATGTACAGACTCTTGACCCTGAACAGTTTTATTATACACTAGCTGAGCCCGCAACTTCGTTTACGTCACATAAGGTGTATGAAAGGAAAGGTATTTCTTCATCAGAGTCATCAAGCAGCGTCTGAAACTGCCCTGTTTGCTTAATCATAAAAGAGCTTAATGATTAAGTCTATTTTAAAACAATTCAGTCCGCGCCGAAGGCGTGGACTGAATTGTTTAAAAATATATATTTAAAAATATATATTTTTAAATTTATAATAATTGCTTAAAAATAGTCTTAATCATTAAGCTCTATTATGATTAAGCCAACACGCCAGTTTAGGTTCACTCACATTCAAAGAAACCCCTACAATTAAAATTTTCAAAATATCTGATTCTTAAAAGTGTTATAACTCTTTTATTTCTAAACCGATTTACATAAAACAAACGCTAACTGTGTTAACTGGAGCAAACCTCAACACAATAAAAAAACGCATTGCAATCGGTTGAGCGGTTACTGAGATTAGCGTGCACTGCACAACCGTACAGACAAACAGATATACAGACATACAGACAAACAGACAAAACTTCTAAAAATCATTGTTTTGGGTTCTATTGCGTTCATAAATCCCCCCTATAATAATTTTTCTTATTTATCTTCCATGTACAGACAGCGACCTGTTACGATTTTATTATATGTATTGATATTGATATAGATTATACTGAAATGGTGCCCCCTGTTGGAAAAAATTGGCATATTTAGTCACTTTAATAGTTAGAATTAATAGTAAGTTTAAGTCAAATTGACTGAATTTGACAATAAATGACCGGTCAAATACGGTTTTTGACAATCGTGATTCAGTCATTTTACATCTCTAGTTAATAATAACTGTAATATAAGTATTTTCATCAGTTGTCTATATCCCTTAACACAAGGTTATAATAGCTTAAGTTGTGTGAGAATGTCCACAAATATTTCGTCATTTATTTATTTTGAAATGATTAAGTACCGCTTACAATATTAGCATGACTACCTTTCGAAGTAATTTAATAAAACAATACATAAAATAAGTTGAAATGCATTATATTTTCATGCAATGCAGTATGCATTGTGTAACTCGGGCTCTGTTACACGCATTACTCTGTAAATGAATGAAAACAAAACATTTTACGAGAATATTTTGCAGACAAGAGCGACACACGTCCGTCTAGCAACACGACTCCCCCCGCACTAGATTTTCAGGCGAGCGCGGGGATGCAAGCAACTTGAAGTATTCGTTGAATGCATTATTAGTCATAATTAGTTTAAATTTACACTTATTCCAAATTGAAGAAAACCATTTTAGAGGTCTATGTTTTCTTTAGTCTTTGATATAAATTTTATTATCATTCATTAATAACTAGACGTCATAAAACGTCTTTATCTAAAAAATTCTAGGCGATTTCAATGATGTTTTACTAATTATTTATAATAAATACACAATTTCTGACAAAACCATCTTTTGACACACATCTTGTAGATTTTAAATCTACTTTTGGCTATCATTTTTCGTTTACTAATACCGACAACAATGTCTTCATTTGCACCTCTTTTTCGCAAACTTTGTCGACTAGTCCCCTTAAGTGAAGATGGTATTCGAAGTCTTCGCATCCTTACCAACAGAGCAAGTTTTTCTCCAAACTATCCTCTGTATATCTGAGTAAGCACTTCATAACATAAACGGTACCTCACATAATGCCGGTATGTACTAAACGCTCAAGTTGTATAACTCTGCTGGTAATCAACAACGTAATGTTTTACAATGAGCATATAATTAGAGGGCAGGTTTTAATCACGATGAAATTCGTAATGATGTTTTTTCTTTAAAATTGGTGTAAAATCTGGTTAAATTGGTCGGTTAGACATGTTTTTACACTAGAATGAAAGTAAGTCAGTGGACTAGACACTCACTGTAACATCAAATTACTGACATTTCTCTATTTTCGTTTGGTAAATAAATCAACCCCATTGCATGATTGTGTTTAGTCTGTCAGTTAGTTTCTTCATACGTTTTTTACGTCTGGAATTCCATGGATGCTACATATGACTCCTACCGAATAAAACTACATGAACGTTCCATCTGTTTGCGGTTGGTACTAGTCGGGAGTCCAGGATATGCCCTTGGAGGGATAACCCTAGAGCTCCCGATCTTCGTTGAATGTAATGAAGGAACCATCACAGTGGTGATAGTGTCAGCATGGTCTATTATTGAAAACAACAGCAGCTGTGTAGGCAATCGTAAAAATGAACTGAAAAAATGTGCGATTCCGTCGTCGGGTTGCCTTTTCTGGTTAAAAAATAGTATGAACCAATGGATGGTATCTCTATACAAAACAGCCACAGTTACCATCCGTTGCCTCCCCATGGGTATCTCTCTAATATGAATATTATACGGAAGGTCGTCAAAAATTAACATGTATCTAAACTAGGTCCTGTAGAGTATCTGACGTCATTATAACTTACGATTCTTAACTTTTCTCAATATTGTGTAATTCATTACATAAAGAAAATTCTTGTACTGGATTTAATTTTTCAACCAATATCCGCACAAGAACTTTATGTAAGTACATATTTTGATCAATATTTCCCTATATCAAATGTAAAAAAATAATTATGTCTGTACGTTCATATGCATCTATGTCAAAAAAGTCGGCCATCGAGATTATTGACAGCTAATTCCATATATTATCTATTAAGATTTGATGTCATTCGATTCATGAGGTCAACTCAGGTCAACCCTTCCAATATTTATGCTGGTTCTGTTATGCTCCATACTATCTGTTGGAGAGACAACGGACGTGTGTAGAGTTTCAGGATAGGGAGGAACGCAGACTTCAGGAGTCCTTCCTGAAGTGATCCATAACGAAATAAAATTGACGTCACGGGTGGGTGAAGGCAACTCCATCTCATACCACTATTTACGGTATACGAGAAGTTTTAAACATAAAAAGGAACATTGTCAGATCGAAACGACTCCACGTCAACCACCTCTACAAGGTCGAAGAACCTGTTGACCTACGGCCAAGGTCCTGACTTATTATCCATGTTGCAGATGAAATTCCAAAACTAGCACAACTTGGAAATGACTTAGTAAGTCATAAGCCACATCGCTGTCGCCTCGTCAAACACAAAAAATCTGAAGTTATTCATTTCGGTTACATAGTTACACATACATATAAAAGTAATTATGAATGATTCTACTACATCACATTTACTGCCTAATTCGTAAAGCAACAGGGACAGTTTGTAAGTATAATGAGGCATCTCACGCAATCTTCCTAGGAAAATCCTACATGGATGCAATGCCGGACTGTTTACCGACTAAAAACCACACGTATCCCACCTAACAGCCTACGGTTGGGAGCCCCGGGTACGCAATCTTCCTTACCCTTTATACCAATATTTTGTCTTAGTATGGATTTAGCATACAGTAGTACAGTATGTTGCTTCCATTGTCGCATAATTTGGCGGAATAAGGAAAGTAGGCTAGCAATCGCGCATACTTATGTAACTGTTCTCGCGTATTAGTGACATATTGTACCAAAACTTGTAAAATGTGCCTATTATTTTGTGGGGCAGCCAACCGAAGAAGAAACCGTTGCAGTTGATCGAAGCAGTATGCAGATTGACACAGTTTGAATAAAAGGGGCTTATGGTATAGCATTCCAAAGTCCTTGTTCAGGTTTTTTCAACGTCTTTTGATATTGTGATCTAAGGGGTTTCAATAATGTAGGTAGGGTAGGTTTTTCAGCCTTTGTCTGTTTCAATCAGACAATTATTATAGGTTCTTTTTTTTGAAAAGCAATTAGTATGCTAACTGATCATAAATTTTTCGCCCCATTGGTCGCCCTAAGACGTACATAAGGTGGAAAATTTGGTTGGTTCCGAGTAGGTTTCGGTTGCTAAGTGGTTAAACACGATATGCGACAAGACGCAGGTTCGAATCCTGCTCGAAAACAATTCTTTTTTCATATTTAAAATTATAGATTCACTACCTATCACATGCGACTGATTGCAACTTGTGACATATAGTACACCTACAACACCTAAGTATGCGTGGAAAAATACAATTTGTACATTTTGATTATGACCCGTAGTCATTTTAACATCAATATTATTTGTACATTCTGTCTTTCATTTATTTTGTGCCTGGTAACTAAGTTCGGGGAAAGAAAAATTATTTTGGAACTGTACAATATTTTAAGACAATGTTGTCCCGAAATATAGTGTTTTAATAGTTGTCTGAAATATGTGTCAATTACTTCCAATAAATTTATTTAAAAAACTATATAAATAAACAAATTACACTACATAAAAGTTTTTATGTGATGTCAAAAGATTAGTAATAAGTCGTGGTTGAGAATCTTTGACTATCCCTTCAGCAATAAAGGCGTGGTAGCATGTATGTATGTTAGTCTTCGACCGACTGTACCCCTGTATGCGCTTCCCACCTCCTTAGGTGGCCACATATAAGCTGCCGGTGTAGTTTCCCCAGCCACATTCAATACCTAACACTCAAGAGAAGTGTATCATACCAGGAAAAGTCAAAAGTGGTTCTGTGCAAGTGTCCTAATTCATAGTAGTGTGTTGATAACAAGTAAAACAAAAATGACTTTCAAGGTGAGATTTTTATCAAATGTCCTAAATAATACTTGTAAATGATGTTATAAATAAATTAGGTGTCCTAAATAGTGAGACTATTTAGGACATCCACTAGTAGTAATTAGTCCGAAAAAGCGAAGCGATCTAGTTTCACTGTTTCGGGATATGTCAATTTTTTTTGTTTTTGTTCTGTTCACATCGGCGGGTAGCATTTTTAAAAAGATTTTCAGAAGTTTTGATAATTAAATGGACGGAAAATTGTTGATTTCACAACTCTCATAAACGAATAGTTTGATGAAGACCACCGTTTTACGTCTAGAGATTATAAAAAAGTGCCTCACCTTTCATTTTCCAGTATAATATTTCATTGGTTTCTATAAATCTAGAATTTCTGTAGATTGAACCCAAAAATATAAAATTACATTACACGTGATAGATTATATTACCTACATTTAAAAATATTTTAAGGAGAAGTATAAAATTGAATACCTATTTCCTATTTAACCTCGGCAATAAAAATAATATTACGAGTATAAAGAACTTAAATAGTCAATCAGAGTAAAAGTTGTTCCAATTTCCGAGGATTCACTCAGGGACCCTGGCCGTTGCCAGATAGTTAGTCGTATGGTTTTAGGAGGTTCGAGTTCGGCATAGCATCCAGCACCACCCTTATTTTGGTCACCATATTTTATAAGCACAGTCACGCGCCAAGAAACAGGATTACACCCGAACCTATCCTCAAAGACGCGGGATAGTTACCTGAATCCGTAGGTAAGGCCGCGTAGATAAAGTCTATCGGGTATCTTAGGACAACCTTCCGAGGGCTTACCCGGGGCTCCTGGCTGTAGGTAGTGGCAGGGCACTGTGTGGTTTTAGTCGGTCAAAGTTCGGCATAGCATCCATGAAGGATTTTGCACAGGAAAAAACCACTGTTTGACTTAGGGACGCTCCCAAACTTAATTCTATAACTTTAAAGGCGACAAGTCACTATAAGTGAGATTTTCTCATGACTTCCTCTACTACTTTTCATCTTTACGTTCATCCACCGGTACTGGTAGCAGCTTTTTCATTTTACACGTTGTTAAGAACGATTGTTGTCTAAGCTTCTAATCCTGTAAAAGCAACAGCAACGTTGCCACATCCGTTGATCAGTAGGCTCATCACTAGCTATTGACATCACACTTTGGTCTCGGATATCTCGATAAGACACATTACACACTGACTCCATCATAGATATCAGACATTTAGTTGAAATTCTCAACAAATTCGTAGATACGTAACTAAATTCAGCAAAGTAACCAAGCACATTATTGCGACTTATGACAAAGCTTTAACATTTTTCTTCCTTATTGTGATAACAGGTAGCAAAATAGTATTAACACATCAAAATGTATGAAGTAGGTAATAGGCTATGACACAAAAAGTTCATGTAACCATAATAATAGCAGCTTAGAGTGAAAACAAAAGTAATAATTTACATATCTTAGACGACAACCTTACGTAAAAACACATTCTGCGCAATCATCAATAGAATACTGAAAGTGCGTGTGAGAATATAGGTAAAAACGACCATTGTGGTATGGGAGACGCATCTATACATTAATTTGTCATGGATATTATTGTCTTTAGAGTTCAACTAACTATAGTACTACTTGTGGATAAGAAAAATGGGTACATATTTTGGTTTTTGCGTCATGGTATGTGGGTATGTCATGACGTAATGATTTCCTTGTGTTTTGAAATAGTTGCTTTCAATATTGATGGTCATGGTCATTATTCCATATTAAGTACAAACGTACATTTTTTTTTTAAATGGATATAAGTGATACAAATCAACTATCAAGTTCGAAGATTAAAATACCATACATATGTTCTTATCTATTTACAACTTTTTTGCTTTCTTTTTAACGTGAGGAAAATTCTACAGGGATTCTATAACGCTCTCCTACCGACTAAAAACCACACGTATTCTACCTAACAGCCTTCGGTTGGGAGCCCCAGGTATGCCCTTGGAAGGATGTCCCTGGGACTCCCAATAGACCTATGGCTACCACTGCAGCCTCACCTAGGGTTAATTTACAACCTAAGTCTAGACTACAATTTGTAGGTTTTCCACTACAGTACTTTGTATTCTTAATAAATTGGACATTTTACTTATTGACCTTTTTTTTTGTTGTCTTCCAGTTGGTGATCGCAGCCCTTGCTTTAGTGGTATGTACCCACGGCCGCCAAGTCAAGTATATGCATCAGCTAGATATGGGAGATTTGGAACCGGCGGCTACCTTCTTACACGCGGAACCCAAACTAAGTCTCGAACACCATCACGTGTCAAATGATGAACACGTTGATTATTATGTAAGTATGTAAGAGAAATCTATGGATTTTATGAATAATGAATTATTGATAGCTTAGTAAGACAGATTAGAAGGATTAGCTTAATAAGTTGTACTTATGAAACCATAACCGGGCAGAACAAAGCATAATCAACTTAGAAGAGTTGATGTCTTTCTAAACTCCACAATTTATTTTGATAATTCCGGTACCAAGCTTTTGCGGATTACAAGTTATGTCGTTAAGTGGCATTATGTCGTGTCATAATTAATGTACTTACAAAAAATGTTGTAGGTAGTAAGTATTTAAGTTTATTAAATAAATGGAAAATGGATGGCAAAGATGTCGTCGTTTATCAAAATATACTATCATATAATTGTTTGTTGACAGACCAATGACAAATTTAAAAAAGGGTTTTTAACAAATGACTATATTTTTATAGTTCTAGATTTATTGTTTATATGACTCTTTTTTATTTTATGCTGTAATTATGTGACTTGTCAACCTCAGTATAATAACTGTGACTTCTTGTGCAGTAATTTCTCAACAATAATGGTTAATTGCTGCGAAGCTAAGTCGGAAAACGTTGAAGTAAAGAACCTCCTCCTTTTTTTGAAGTCGGTTAAAAAGTATTATAATAGTTTCCAAGTTTACGTGAATCTGTGTATGTGTAGGAAATTAGAAAAGATCGCTATGTTCCGCTTGTTGATGATGACTTTTATGCACATTGTATAAATAGAGTAGGGTGCAAGTGATGAGATACTGACTTTGAATTATGTGCAATATTATAATATATAATCTATACATGGATGGCAAACGAGGGTCAGCAATCGTGATTTACAGATCTATCAACGCATAACTTATATCACTGAATGGATTTGATTCGAATGGCAATTTTTGAAAATTTTCTTGTATGAGTGAAGCGATTTATCGTAGTATGTCACAGACGAAGCTGTGAGGCATATTCTTTTAATGTTTTCATTCCATTTTTTATTTCTATAAATTATTTTTATTATTATTGTCGTGATTGATCAGGATATGTTATTAATAGAACTTATTTATGGTATTTGTTTTCTTGTGTGGAAATCTTCATGGATGTTATGTCGGACTTCTACCGGCTAAAACCACACGGTGCTCTACCATCGTCTATGGCCGGGAGTCCCCGGTATGACCTCGGGGTGCTCTCCCGCTCCTTTTGTGGGGTACTATCCCACTTTGTCTAAGGGTGAAGAGATACGCCACCCCGCCTTGGTCTGCTGACCTATTTATGACTTGAGACATCATAAATGGACATAGATCCAGCAAATCTTAGCAGATTTTTATTAGTTGTTTTAAAAACAGTACCTACTAGTTTTATTAGTTAACCCAGCAACCACTTGTTTGCAGTAGATCAATGGATGTAATGACCATTGTTCAAATTCTGCCACCGCTTGAGTATGGGCTGCAAAATCAATTCGAGATAATTATTCGATATGTGCATAAGGTGAAACGCTGACGAAAACTTAACCGCTTGACCGTGGTTCGCTGGCCATCACAGACATTTCTATGTTTTCTGAGTTGACGACAGAATCTTTATCTAATTCTTCAATAACTGAATTCATAAAATTAATTATCCATTAGCTAATGAATTGGACCAAGGACCTTCATGTAGAAACAATTGCGTAAGGGCAAGTGGCGCCCGGCGGTTTTTCTGCACCGCAAAATCACCTCAATGGTCAAAGTTGTCCGGTTCATCACCACGAAAAATCATATTGAGATACTGCGTAGTGTCTTTTGGTATTGTAATTTATAGCTTTTAAATTAGGATTCATCTCGTGATCTTCTGCTATCACCACAGAGGTACTGCATCAACATTATCCTTGTGTTTTGGAACTAAGTTTATTAGCTTTCCTGGTCTTCTTCCTCAGTCACTAATATAATAGTGTAATGTAATAATAATATTAAAAGTTATATTTGTCATATTGTAAAAAATAACGTGTTCTTTTATTTTAATTTCCAGTCGTACCCTAAGTACGTGTTCAAATACGGCGTGAATGACTTCCACAGCGGTGATATCAAGACGCATCATGAGTCTCGTGACGGTGATGTTGTTAAAGGTAAATTGTATTTTATTTATACTGTGGGCATCAGGGTGCTCCTGAACTTTGCAAGAGAGCCAGTTTACTTACTAAACCAATACGGTATTTTGGCCTTGTCCCAACCGTGTCGCATGATAGCGACCCGGCTACGCAAATGCCCCATTATTGGGCTCTTTTTCATCATGTATAATAATCGAGGGCTCGTGGCATGGGCATAACGGGATCCTTCTGAACAATGCCTTCAGCAAGGCGCATAACGCCATCCTCGTGCACTTGCGAACAATGCCAGTGCGTCATCCCATCAAACCGGCGATGGCACATGGACCCCTAAGTTAACCTAAAGTGTGCATAATAACCGCCAAGCTACACATGAATATTAATGTAAATCATCATCACGTAAAAATAAAGAAGAGCAACTGAGTCTTGCAATTCATAAATCATAATAGGTGGCGGTAAATATGAATCGAGCTGTCTACGCGTGGACCGCAAAATTAGACAGCAATGGCACATGTTGATGATGCACGATTTATTGATAGAAAACAAGCTGGAATGATTACGCGCGAGGCCCACTTCTCAGTTGAAGATTAGTTAGGACGCCCCTAATTTACCGCTAGTTTGTTTTCATTTAAGAACCCTGATCCCACTCTCTCCTTTCCGATCCCGAACAACGCGTACCGAGCAGAGGTGCCACTCATACACGGTGGAGAGAATTTTCGACAAAACTGAGCGTTTCAAAAGATCGTTCCTTTGTCGAACTATAAAAACATGGAACGACCTGCCCGCACACGTGTTTCCCTCATCTTATAATCCCGGGTTCTTCAAGAGGAGCGTGAAGAGGCACATCACAGGGCCGCCAATTTAAGGACCACTGTCAGAAGTGACCCCCAATCGCTAGATGCGCCACGGCTTTCCACCAGGCTGGTGGCGTCGGCTATTTGGCGAGTTAAATATTATTAAAAAAATAAATAAATAAATATAATTCCAAAAAAAATATTTCCAGGTCAGTACACATTGGTTGAGCCTGATGGTTTCCTCCGCACTGTCGACTACACCGCTGATAAACACAACGGGTTCAATGCGGTGGTTCACAGGACTGCACCCATAACACCACATGAAGCAGCTCATTTACACCACTAATAAGTATGTATACAGGAAGAGCAGAATTTTGTATTCTAATCGAAAGTGTTTTAAGGGTAGTTGATTTTGGACTTGAATTGCTCTTGGCTTGATGATGATGACAAGGAGGTTACAGTAGAACTGGTTATGATAAACATTTGAAATATATAGGCTATTCTAATTGTGGTTCAGTTCTGTAATAGCCTTTATATTTTTTAAATGCACGATCATAATCAACTTTATACTATTGTAAAGACATCTCTCATAATTTAAGATAATATTTCAAGTCCTTCTTGTTGGATTGCTGAATTGATATAAATCTATGCTTTAAAACGTTTCGATTAGAAAATGTTTGATCAAAGATTCAACGAATGTCTATTTGCAGTATATATTAGTTTTTAGCATAAAATATATTTATGTGAGTGTTATGAGAATTATTTAAAAATGGAAAAGTTAAGTCTCCTAGATCTCCAAAAATATTGTTCATTAACTTTTCCGTTATTTATTGTCATTGATTGTTAACTTGTTTTTACAAATGTACCTGAATATTAAGACTAACACTGTATGTTCCATAGAATCTATTTTTATGTTACTTTTTATTGTTAACTTTTAATGTTATTCTCGTTGTAAATTAAGATATTGTCAATAAAGTGACGTGATATTTTACCAGTATTTTAATTCATTTTGTTCCATTAAAAGATGAACGTTTGAAGTATGTCATGGACAAAGCTGAGGTTTAAAGTATGAAAATAATCAAGTACTTAACGAGCAGCAAAAATGAATTGTCTCCTATACCTTCAGGTATTGCTGAAATCACACACATGAATGTAAATGAAACTTAATTTCTGAACATCTGAAAAAATAGAAGAAAAAAAAACAAATATTTTTAGGACAATTTTACAGAACGGTATGTAGCAAGGATACCTCAGAACTCTGACAAAACTGAAAAAAGAAGTTTGCGAACCACAGAAATAATTCATTCGTACTCCCACCTGATCTGTTGAGTAGTTTTGTTAACAGAACTACTGGTAATTTTTTTCCCATTAGTTCTGTCCACAGAACAAATGGTAATACAATTCCCACCTATTCTGTTGGCAGAACTACAGGTAATTTTTTTTAGCATTAGTTCTGTCCACAGAACAAATGGTAATTCAATTCCCACCTGGTCTGCTGAGTAGTTCTGTTAGCAGAACTAATGGTATTTTATGTCCCATTAGTTCTGTCCACAGAGTTTTAATTTTTGTCGACGCGGGTAATGCGTTTACGTGCCGTCATCCTAGCTGGGACGGTTTGTGGGGCTATGGCCCCGGTCAGAAACCGTCCTGCCCACTAAACCACGCGGTGTTCCTCCTCACTCTATAGCCGAGACCAACGGCTTGACGTACCTTACAAAGCATAGAACCTTACTGTGTTAGTATAATTACGTTCCCATTCAATAAACTTTCCAACTAAAGTAATACTAAGTAACAGAACTAGTGGGAATAGTTGAAAGAAAAGTCATGTGCTAAAGCATAGTCTTATGAGTCACAGAACTAATGGGAACAAAATTTACCAGTAGTTCTGCCAACAGAACTACTCAACAGAACAGTTAATGGGAATCGTTTACGTAAGTCAGGTGTAAAGCATAGTCTTATAAGTCACAGAAATAATGGGAAAAAAAGTAGTTCTGCCAACAGAACTAGTCAACAGAACAGGTGGGAGTAGACGGATCCGAGGATCAAATTGGATCTGTACTGGAGTCTCATACAAAAGTACTAGGTACTTTCTTGTAACACAGTGCCAACGAGGCATACGTTTGACCTTTATATGTCTAAGTTTATATGTGTACCTCATTATGAAAAAATAAACAATACATAACATCATTTCAACAAGCCACCTGCAAACCCTTCGCATTTGCTTATGAATTCCTATTCACTCACTCCAAAACTGAGGGTATTCATTTTAACGACGAAGACACATACGCAACAAAATTGAAGGATCTGTACAATGTCTGTGTGAACAGAGACAATGGCATACCAAGGTTCCCACAACAATGGAGGTACCTTGAGGTTTTGTCCTCCGATAAATTAATTAACTTGCCACGAACCCTGTGTTTAGTTTGGGTGCTATTTGTATGAACATGATACAATTCTAAAAAAGTTTTAATGATCTGCGGTAGGAATATTATATCTCAATCAAATCAAATCAGCCTATGGCAGTCCACTGCTGGACGTAGGCCTCTTCCAATTTACGCCACAACACACGGTTCTGCGCCTTTTGCAATATGACAGGCAACAAACCCTTCCATTATATCTATTCGCATTTATTATTCAGAATTTGAGAACCACTAATGAGTGCACGAAAAATTTCAAAGATATCAATGTGCTTATTAGGTAGACAAATAAAAAAAATTGCTTGAATACTTAGAATACTCCAGCAATCAGGCACGAGGCAGATTTTAAAATATTCACACTTGTGTACATCTTGTCGAAGAATACAAGTTTATTGTTTGTAAGAAGACCTTGATTGATGAACTGCTATTTATTTTTTGCCAATTTAATTCTTCACTCTGTTCATATCCAAAACTTGAAGCACTTGAAAGTGTCTCATCGGAACCACGCTAGGTTTGTCTTTTTTAAGTTTGGCCACAGGATGGAGACTGCTACGGACTTTTTAGTGTTTTTCTGTACTTTATTCAGATACACTTTAGAATTTTTGTATTTCAGATGCATTTACAAACATTCACAGCACGTAAAGTACAATAAATCATAGCCATGTTTATTCAATCAAAGCCTCATCATTATTCTCGCTCGAGAGCATGGTGCGAGCCATGCTCTCCAGCGGGAGTAAGTGGGACTGCGCCGCCTCTTTCTGTCTGGTCTGTTGGAAGTTCTGGGACATCCTTCCGAGGGCTTCCCCAGGGCTCCCAACCATGTTGGGCGTGACGTGAGGTTTTTTAGTCGGTAGGAGTCCGGCATAACATCCATGAGGATTTTCCCTCACGTTAAAAAAAAAGCCTCATCATTATTCAAAAAAACCTTCGTAAACACGTGTTTCAAGTCGCAGTCGCAGTCTTCACTTCAGAACTCGTTTGCTTCATAGGCTATTCGTTTTTCTACAGATGTGGCCAGCCCATTGCCACTTCAATAGATATAAGCAAAATAATAATTACCGATTGCAGGTTATAGTCATGGAGTACGTATAATATACACCCGTTCCCTAACATTGGAACCCACGGTTACTTCATTAGCCCTTTGTATTCACTTGAGAACCCAAAACAAAAGGACATTACTCTAATCAGTGGTTTCATTATCACAGTAATCTAAGTTTCGGATAAATTAATGTGTACTTTACCTTTGTTTTGATTTCTCAATTTTACGCTAATGGCAATGTAATGCACCTTCATCTTCATAAATACCACATATTTACTATTGCCAACGCAAAAGGGGCTTATTGCATAGGGTATCTAGTTATTCGTAGTGCTTTTTTTTATATTCAACTCGCCAAATTGACGTCGCCATCAGCCTGATGGAAAGCCGTGGCGCATCTAGCGATTGGGGGCCACTTCTGACATTGGTCCTCAAGTTGGCGGCCCAGTGATGTGCCTCTTCACGCTCCTCTTAAAGAACTCGGGATTGTAAGATGAGGGAAATACGTGTAAGTTCTAATCTCTGCCTTCATGCTTCTCCTATCTTTATAAACTGCTCAATT
Organism: Miltochrista miniata; assembly: GCA_933228765.1. NCBI lineage: Eukaryota > Metazoa > Arthropoda > Insecta > Lepidoptera > Erebidae > Miltochrista > Miltochrista miniata. Next base: position 28,529,998 of record OW121752.1, on the reverse strand, counting down.
GTAGTCTTGGAACCTGCATCGAAAGAGAAGGGTAGAATTTTTACCACTAACGTAAATTCACTGATTAGTTCCTGCATTTTCTGACACCAATATGCAGTGTCCACTTTACCATTAAGGGAATCTAATATTGATTTTACTTACTTCTATAGAGAGTGTTGCATATGAGAACTATATTTAAACAGTTATGATTGTCCGCTAACCAGTAACTTGTTAAATTCATGTGGCTTTTCTACACTTTCTTACTAAATTTACATAAAATTTTATTCTGAATGGATGTCATGTGTCTTTATACTGAACAAGCGCACGTCACTTGGTTTCACCCGCGTAGTTCCCGTTCCCGTGGGAATACGGGAGTAAAATATAGCCTATGTTCACCGCAAAGAGTGTAGCTTCTCAACAGTGAAAGAATTTTTCAAATCGGTCCAGTAGTTCCGGAGCTTATTAGTTACAAACAAACAAACAAACAAAAAAACAAATCTTTCCCCTTTAAAATAGTATAGTATAGATGGAGGTCACACTTTGCTGTTCTTGCACTACATTGCATGATGCAAAGTTACACTCAGATAGTATTGAGAAATTTTTAGGCAACGTCATGAAGAAAATCCTAGCATTGTCATCAATAGTTCAGTAAATCCGTAACAAACACTAAGAAAGACCGTGAAAGACATAGTTAGAGGGGTATCAAATATCAATTTGTATTTTCATTGAACGGATAGCGGATCCAATGTGAAGGCTTGAATGTTTGATGAGAAGATTCCTATTGTGATGTAGAGGAAGTATTAACCTTTCCAGAGAGCCAACGGAACTGTTGCTGAGAACGACAGAAATTAGTCATAGTTTGTCATTCTTTGTTTGGGTATGAACAATTCGCTGCGGTGGTTTAGTGTGAATGTGTACATTAGGTTTTGCTGCGTATTGTAATGGGAATGCGTTTTACTGTGAACATTTCCATTTCTTTCTAGTGCTACTGGAATTTGGTACGATTCCATAAAAAATGGACTGATGCCGTTTGAAAAACCAGACAATAAATTTGAACTATTTTCTAAGATAAAGTGACTATGTGACTGTTTTATTATGGTTCCGTACCCAACGGGTAAAAAGGGGCCCTATTCATGAGACTTTGCTGTCCGTCTATCTGACTATCTGCCTTTCTGACTGTCTGTCTGTCTGTCCACCATGAGGCTGTGTCACAGGAACCGTCAAGATAGAGAGCTGAAATTTTAACATAGGATAGGATGTATTTCTGTTGTCGCTATAACAACAAATATCAAAATAAGAAAAATATTAATTGGGGCATTAAAGGGGGCTTCCATACAACAAACGTGGTTTTTAGCCAATTTTTGGTACGGAACCAACTGTGCGCGAGATCGGCTCGCACTTGGCCGGTTTTACAATAATATGCACCTATTGATTTTAATCTAATTTGCTACCTAAGAGCAGAGTGGTATTGATAAATTGAACCTTGAGTTTATACGAAATTCCATTTTTGCTATTACTACAGTTTTTGCATCACGAAATATTTAAATTAAAAAACATAGTTTTGTATATTCTCACACAACGTCATCTAGCCAGTATTTGGCATCAGCTTGATGACTACCTACTCAGAGCAAAACGTAAGGTGTTATATAATATACTTGTTCGCTCTTTATATGTGTATTTGAAGCTCTGTTGCTCCTAAACGGGGTAACAAGTTACAGCCAGCTTGAACTCAGTAAAGTCCTAGAAGAAATTTATGATTATCAACTTGAAGGTGTTAAGCCAGTATAGTCTTACATCATCTCATTTGGTTATAATAATGTATTAATTTTGTCTCCCTAATGAAATTGACAACAGAAGGTTTAATCCTTATATAATATTGCCTTCATCATCACATACATTGTAAGACGGTACATTAGTGCTAGGTGATTATTTTAAACGCCGCTCCTCCAGGACAGCCAGCTTTCTTTCCTGTCATGACATCGCTCGTTCTTCAAGCTTCTTAATGTTCTTTTTAAATAATACCTTATCCCTATTCATGTTTAATCAGTCTAAATGGCTCAAATGTATGATACATATACTTTCTTACATCCTGCATTACACGAAAGGTCAGTGGAAAGATTCTTGTAGAAAAGTGAGCATAATGATAACACTATAATAATCAATTTCTTTAGATGCGAATAATGTTATATGCTGTCAGGCTATCGCTGTTCACAGTAGACTTGTCCCAATAATTTTGAGGGATGGTTTTTTTTTATATTTAGATCGCCAAATTGACGTCGCCACCAGCCTAATGGAAAGCCGTGCGCTCTAGTGATTGGGGGCCACTTCTGACAGTGGTCCTCAAGTTGGCGGCCCTGTGATGTGCCTCTTCACGCTCCTCTTGAAGAACCCGGGATTGTAAGATGAGGGAAACACGTGTGCGGGCAGGTCGTCCATGTTTTTATAGTTCGACAGAGGAACGATCTTTTGAAACGCTCGCTGGCGAAAATTCTCTCCACTGTGTATGAGTGGCACCTCTGCCCGGCACGCGTGTTCAGGATCGGAAAGGAGAGGGTGGGATCAGGTTGAAGAGCTCTTCAGAACATTCACCGTGATACATTCGGTAGAAGGCAGCCAAGGACGCTATCGTTCTTCGCTGCGCTAACGGTTCGAGGCCTCCCGTCACCTCAGGACAACCAATTATTCGGATAGCACGTCTCTGCATAGCGTCAAAAAAAAGCGTTATTTAGAGTAGAGTACCTACCTTGTTCGTTAGTTAACATATGCACCACTTGCAGGTTTTATGGCTCGTCATACTCTAATCCAATTTCACTCCAACCACAGATGTTCGAAAGAGTTATTCCAGTTTAGTCATTCTGTTTTCTGTGACTCTAACAATGATGTAAAAAATAATGTCAAAAGAAGCGTCCCGTCAGTTAGTAAAAGTGAACTCCTTAATGCTGTGTTTTGTAAACTACCACTGTTTTGTAAAAGCTTTGAGCTTCTTACGCTATGGTCAGTTCTGAGATGGATGACAATTTATGTGACCGTTTGTGACATTTCTATTTTACGCAAGCGACCATGTTCGTGTTTCGAAAGGCACGTTTAACCATAAAGGCAACTAACATGGTAATTATCAAATTGGAGACCTCATGGGCTTCTTCAAATATTTCAAAAGCTGTCGCCATAACCTATCCCTATCCATTTCAACACGGCAATAAGTTGGCAATGTCACATCTCTAATGTTGCAAATGACCATAATCTACGTTGACCACTTTCGATCAGGCTAGCTGTATGCTAATCTGTCACCTTAGATTTAAATAACAATGACATGAAGTAAATGAGAATCATCATGACCTTCAAATTAATGAACACGTACATATTGCATACAGCATAACCAACAAACCCAGATATGGTCTCATGTAGATCAGTGCAGTAAAATTTGCATACGAAACGTTATCTTCTATTGTATCACGAAAATTTTCTCACTCACCCGCTACGGAAATCTTGGAGGAAATATTCAGCTTGTTCGTACCGCCCACCAAGGCTAGAACAAAATAAGGCCACATATAAATGTCTGTGAACCCACCATCGTACTATTCAAGGAGTAGACATAGATAAAGACGGTTGTATTCATCCCAGTGAGTGGCTTGTGTCAATTGGTAGAATGTGTAATTACCTGTGTTTGATAGTGGTGGCGTGTATTGGAGTGGTGTCATCGGCGCCGAAATTAAGAGACTTTACTTATTCACCTGGACCTACTTATGCAACTGGCCCTACTTATTATGTAAGTATATTTTGTTTTATCAGAGTTCTTCTTCATCATGAATAGGTAATAAAAATGATGAACTACTCGCTTCTTTTTAAACCAAAGTTGCCTTAGCTACAATAGTGACTGTGTTTCAGTAGTGCAGTGGTAGTTTATACCTTTATTGAGAATTGGGGTTTGAATCTCGGGTTAGACATAATATTTTTAAATGGTTACATTTTGTACATGTCCCAAATGTTCCAAAAACTCAATAGTTTTATTACATCGATGAACTAAAATTATTTGTCGTAATAAGTTTAGTCAGCCAGAACTGGTGGTGGTGGCAACTGTTGTTAAAGCAATACAATCAGGAGTTGGAAGTACTCCTTGTACTGTTGCAGAATCTGCTAGATATATAACCTTTATATCATGACAGAAGTGATAACTTGTGCATTTTTAGAATCAACGAAATCAGAAAAATGTGTACTTAGATTAGAATAGTATATACATAATTATATTCAGAGTTGTCGGGAACGGAGGCGGTGTATCGATTTCAATGTTTGTTTCCCCATCTCTAAAATACCGAACACCTAAACAACATAATAAACTCCAAAAATATTATAGCAATCGTACAAATGGACATATTGCCAACATTGCACATTCACTTCTAAAAACAATATACGTATGATCGAATTTCTTGATGGTTTTGTTGATCAAAATTTGTTTACAGAGTTGTGAACAAACTTCGATCACTTGCTATCTGGTGATCAGTTGATCATCACCACGGAGAATCGTGTGTAGTCTTGAGGGCTCAGGACTATCATCTGACATCGAGCTATTACAAATACAAATTCACAAAAATGTACCTATAAAAGCTACTAGAGTAAAGGCTTAGGATGCAAAACCGTCAACCGGTTTTAGAGATAGATTTTTTTGCTAATGAAAATCTTTTTCTTCATTTCAGAGTGCACCACAGTACGCATTCAATTATGGCGTAGCAGATCCCTCGACAGGTGACGTCAAATCACAGCACGAGACCAGAGATGGCGATGTTGTCAAAGGTAATCAAGGTTTTAGAATATCTTACTAAAATCACTTTAATGGAATTCTTACTCATGGTACCTACTTGGTTCGATAAAGGACATTCAATTAAGAGAAAACATAGGTACCTACTTAACTTTTACTTATAAGTTTCGTGTTGTCTTTAAATAGGACTTTGCAATTTAGCGAGGAATTAAGATTGGCTTACTTCATTATTATAAGATTAGGTATGTCGGCTACACATAATGAGTCAGCTTATTATACTTACTCCCTGTAAATGAGCATATAAAATAATTTCCCTAAAATTATTACAATGAGCCCGGAAGACATAAAAACTTAAATATGAATGACATACTTAACGTCTACTATTATTATTTAATATTCACGAACATAAACCCTTAATCGTCTATTGTAAATCTCTTTTGGTAGTCTGTGTATAAAGATACATTAATCATGTCCATATCACACAATACATAAGATATGCACACGATGTTCTTACGATATAAGTACACCATAATTTTATTGTCAAGATACTACTATACAATAATGAAATATTTGTCACTACCGTACAAAGTTAAGAAAAACTAAATATTCCCAAGAGATATCCAAATTACCATAATAGGTGTTTGATCTGAGTCACGTGTGCTTGTGTGCCGGAGTAGAAATTAAAATATTTCATCATACCAATTTCGTACTGTGCAAGTCTTAAAAGTCAACTTTATCAACTCTCTGCTGAAATGGAAATGGTTGAAAAATCGAAATAAAACCGTATGCCAATTTGTCTGGCCAGCGTGATTATTATACATACATACATATCATCACGCCTGTTTCCCATCGGGGTAGGCAGAGATATGGCTTTCCACTTGCTACGATTCACACTACACTCGCTTCTTCTACTTTCATTAGTGCTTTCATACACGCTCGTCGGTTAAGGGTACTCTTGACCTGGCCTTTTTCCAATAGGTCATCAATTTGATTGCCATGCGTACGCCGAGGGTGACCCCTACCAGTTTGCCCATTCATTCTCGCCTTATAGATCTGTTTAGTCAGTCTATTTTAATCCATCCTCTCCACAGGGCCGAACCATCTAAGCATCCCTTTTTCTATCTTTGTCACTACATCCATATTTTTGATTTGATTACTTTTTCTATAATTGTGATTATTATAGTAAGGTCAAATATCACAAAAAACTTGAATTGCTTGATTTTTGGGTAGACCTTTGTCTAGCAGGCAGGCGTCAGTAGAAATAATAACATTTGACACTACCTTTTGCACAATACCTTAATGTTATTGAGATATTAATCTTTAATTCTTTAGTTTCATCACACGAACTCTACGTGTACATTGTACATACATCCACTCTGAAAACTTTTATATTTAATTATTACTCAAATAGGCAAACTGCCAAATTAGAACTTCGAATAATTGCAAAAGTAGCATAGACGGTGCTACTTATTAAATTAATTAATTTGTTATATAACAGTAATCACATAATCACACCTGACAGAAAAAACTTTGTATTGCGAAATACTAAATACTCTACGAGCTTGACAATCATTGTATGTAGTAATGAACACACATCGTGGGACAATATCATTGTTTTATCTCTACTTTGTATTATATACTAAGTGTGTTATGTGTCTGTATAAGAAATGAGTTCATTGATATGACATAATTGCAGTGATAATATTGGTCAAGGCAGTTTAAAAGAAACATTGTTTAAGTATAGGGGTTTTATGCATTGCACATTGACACTGGTCAGCGAAGATGTTCACAGTTCCATAAAAGCTATACTAACCTCGCAACAGCCCATTGCAGTGCTCAAATGGACAGGCGCAGGAGGTGATATCCGCTGTTGAAATTTTCCATGAGGTCCACAAATCGATTTATCAACAGCCAAATTACTGGTTACCAGAGCAGCCTTCCGAAGCACGGAATCGCTCGTAAATTGATATGCCACAAAGTAGTCACCCGTCTTATGACCAATAGGTACCATAGCGCAGCTTAACGTACGACATTGTATATAGGGATAATTTTGAAAAGCAATGCTGACTCAATCACAAATTTCATGTGAAAAAAATTTATCACGTGAAAATTGTAAATAGGGGTTTTTTTGCACAAATCGATTAATCAACTGTCAAATTACTGGAAACTGGGACCAACAGCTTAACATGACTTCTGAAGCACGGAAACGCTTATAAATGAAAATGTCACATGTAGTCACCCATCTGAGGACCGATCATAGCGCAGCCTAACGTAGAACATTCAGTCAGCGGAGCTACAAAATAAACTAACCTAAGCTTTTTCTTCAGGACAATACTCCCTCGTAGAACCAGACGGTTCTGTCCGTACAGTGGACTATACAGCAGATCCAGTCCATGGATTCAATGCAGTAGTATCAAAATCTGCACCTACATTACATACACCTACGCGACCTGTGTCGCCTACACTACCAGTTGCTGCCAAACCTGTGGTGCAGTATATACCCAAACCCGTACCTGTTCCAGTTGAAGTTTATCCTTATTACCCGCAGCGTGGTATCTTCAGGGAAACTCCGACTTATGCACCGACTGTACCCGGTGAGTACCTAAATCATTTTTCAATCTACAATCACCTTACTAAATTTGTAGTAATGTCTGCATATCTATTTATCGGGAATACTGGGACATCCTACCCAGGGCTTACCATCATCCGGTTTTAGTCGGTACGAGTCCAGCATAGCATCTATGACGGATTTTCATTTTTATAGAAAAGAGGACGGATCGCGAAGTCTCATGAATAGGGTCCCATTTTTGCCCATAGGGTACGGAACCGGTAACTGTTTAAAATTCGAGTTATGTTTTAAATATATTTTTGTTATCGTAATTTGATATTTTTGAATGTTTCGTCGACCTTAGGGCACAGATTAAAATAATAGTTGATACTACGTCTAAGGGCAGGGCTCCATTTGCCATCATTGATTGCTTGGCGAAAGTAATTCTCCACTTCACCTCCATCACTCCAAGGTGTGCAAAGAAATATAAAATACTAGCTGACCCGCGCAACTTCGTTTGCGTGATAAATCAAGAACCGCTCGACCGATTTTGTGCAAACTTCACATAAACCATCTACTAAACAGTCCGAACAAAGCCTAAACCTTTGGTTTGGATAGGTGAGCCCGATCTCGAGTTATAAAATTACAACGAAAAGTGGCATTGATTTTTATATATATAGATGTTTTATAAATTTGTTTGTTTGTTACAGTATATCCAACTGCTGGAGGTCTACCATATCCTGAGTATGACGGCTTTGAGATTGATGGTTTCCCAGTGTCACAGTATATTTATAACTAGATTTAAGATAATTTTATCAAGCATTAGCCAGTATGATAATAATTTAAGCTCCCAATGCACGACTTAGAACATGACTTGAAACATTGGCTGCATTCTGAGTAATGATCTCTTAATATCAAAAGTAACTGTAGTGCATGTTGTTCAAATTTTAGTGTGAATGTGTTAGTACCTATAGAGTTATATGTATTGTATGTGTGAAGATTGATTAATATTTTAAGTAATGATATTTGTGTTTTCATTTTAAACATATTTTATTTGGTTCAATTGGAAAGACAAGGACTTGGCGGAGGCACCCATAAAAGGTTCAGAGGTTTGATGGCAGTCACTTCCTATAATACTGAAAAAGACAGCCGAAATCCCGCTGATACTAGCAGCCGATCTAAGCTGACATACTGGCTTTAAGGCTGTACGCTTTAAAATGAAGGTGGGTTCCCTACAGGCGCGGGATAGCACCCGACCTTTGACTATTTAACTAACAAAGTCAAAGCACCGACCCATCGGTAAGGCCGCAATGATAGCCTTAGTGGAGGCCGTATTTCTGTTGGAAGTCCCGAGGGATCCTTCCGACGGCTTACCCGGGGCTCCCAACCGTAGGCATTAGGTAGGACACGTGTGGTTTTTAGTCGGTAGTAGTCCGGCATAACATCCATGTTGAAATTTTCTCACGTTAAAAAAATGAGGGTCACCTATATAACAACAAATAGGTACTTTTGCAGCAGTTTGAACCTACGCCCATGTTTGCCGTTACGTATTCAGCTTATCTTACTCTCTCTTCTATGATCATCAATTCTTTGATAGCCTTCCTTTTAATTGCAAAGAGGTATGGATAATATTTTACGTTATACAAGAGTACGTGAAAATTTTTATTATGTTAAAATATTTTATTTAGTAACAGTATTCTTAGATACTTATAATTACTTGAGATTATTGAAATCCGAAAATTCTAGTAACTGGTTGTGTGAATAATGTGGGTAAGAGGCTACATTTCGTTGAATCATTTGTATGGTATTTTTAAAACGTTTTTAAGAAATAACTTATTTTAATGCGAGTTCTTTTCTAATACATACCTAGAGATGACAATATTTTTTTTTTAATAAACTATCTAGAGATGGTGCATGTAAAAGTAACACGCTGGTTCTGTTACCAGTGACAGCAATTGCGTTTAGGGTTCTTACAAATAAAGGTTAAAGTTTTCATCTATACTGACGGACATCACGTGGTTTCACACGCGTAGCTCCCGTACCTGTGGAAATACGGGAATAAAATATAGTCTATGTTACCCGGGGATAGTGTACTATCCCAACAACGCAAGAATTATTCAAATTGATTCAGTAGTTCCAGTGCCTATTCGATGCAAACAAGCAATCAAATCTTTCTTTTTTTTTTAAATATTTACTATAGAATTTTATTACAAATAGCTGACCCTCGCAACTTCGTTTACGCCACATAAGGTGTATGAAAGGACAGGTATTTTTTCAACAGACTCAAGGGAGAGTATGAAACTGCCCTGTTTGCTTAATCATAAAAGAGCTTAAAGATTAAGTCCATTCTAAAACAATTCAGTCCACGCCTTCGGCGCCAATAGCCTTAATCATTAAGCTCTTTTATGATTAAGCCAACACGCCAGTTTAGATTTACCCTTAATTCTAAAAGTTGAGATGCCTCTAATTTCTGAACTACGAAACTCTCAATAATGAAACTTGTGTGGAACAATGTTAAAAACATTCCCTTTCTGACACTAAAAAAATATTTGAAATCGGACCACGCGGTGAGAACTTACAGCTGAAAAACCATTTTATCTTTCATCCCCTCTCCCGCAGGAACCGCGCAAAATATCGGGATCAAAAGTATCCAAGAACCTTCCTCGGACTATAAGCTCAGAATGTACCAAGTATCATTCAAATCGGTTCAGTAGTTTCGGCGTAATACTTATTCGGGATACAGACAGACAGACAGACAGACATGAAAATTTTAAATTACATATTTGGCTTCAGAATCGATTATAGAACGCCCTACAGTTGAAATTTTCAAAATATCTTCCATGTACAGACTCTCGACCCTCAACAGTTTTATTATAAGTAAATAGATATTTACGAGGCCGCTCTTAATTGTCACTAAAATGCTTTTAAGTTCGTATATTTTGAGCAGGAACCACTTATCATGTAGGTAGAGCAATATTCTTGAAATTACAGCAATCATAATTTGTACTTTTATAGTGTTGTTTGAACAAAACAATTACAAAATGTTAACCGGTAGAAATAGTATCATTGTTATAATATACTTGATCATTAATTAATGTTTATGATGTAAATGTGTACGTATAAGAACGGTTTGTGTGTTTAAATGAAATTTATTTAAGTATAACATTGTTTTATTCATGTAACAAAATAAAATTCGTTGCATAGCTTGCGAGTAAAAAAATATGTTATTAATTTCAATTTCAACATGAGTGATGAAGAAATTATGTGTACTGAAAATAATTATGTGAGAAAGTGATGAAATGGATCACATTATAATTGTTACGTAAGTATCGTAGTAGTTGAAAATATTAAAAGAATTTTTCGAGTAATTAATTGTTTAATAAGATGGAGAACATCCACTTTATTTAAGATCCTGTACCCAAAGGGTACAACGGGACCCTATTAATGAGACTTTGCTTTCCGTCGGTCGATCACTAGGCAATATCTCATGAACCAATATAGCTGTATTTTTGTTGCCGCTATAACAAGAAATACAAAATAAAAAATAACGGAGGCTCCCAAAGTAGTTTAGTCGTTTTTAGGGATGCGTACTTTAATAATCACAGCGAATTTCAGCTCTCTATTTTTCAGCTACCGCGTTTCCTGAGATATAGCCTCGCGGGCACATCACGAGTCGGTACAGTACAGTCTCATGAATAGGGTACTATTTTTGCCCGTTGGGTATGGGACTCTAAAATCATTTACAAATACAGGAAACGCGATTTTTGCATTTTGTGAAACCCTACGTGTGTGAATTTTGATATCACGCTTTTCGCTTCGGGGAGGTAAGTAGAGGTAAGTACTACCCGTTCGCTCTAACTTTGCCGTTGGCGTAGAGGCGTATACCCGAATTTTTAATTACACGAAGTAAATTGACAGTAGCTAATGTCACTATATCATAGAAAATAAGCAACATTGTATGAAGAAGTGACATTAGTTGCTGTCAATTTACTTCGTCTAATTAAAAATTCGACTTTAGTATGGAGCCGAGCGGCAAAGTTAGAGCGAACGAGCAGTATACTCGTATATGCTGCGTATGGATAGGGTACCTCGTACATCGTAATAAGGTGCAATTTTAAAAGTCCGTAAAATGGATAGATATCGGCTAGAAATTCAACCTCAAATAATGCTTTCGACCATAGATTTTGAGAGTAGCGAAAAATTCTAAATCTATGCTTTTAACACTATGTTCTTCAATTACGTATGTCATTCAAAGCACGAAACGTTCCGTGACTCCGCGTATAAAGTTACTCAGTGTAATCCACATTTTAATACGGGTGTTCTTTAAGCATAACTCCGTGCCAGTATATTAACCGCATGTCTGCTTGTATTTTGGAAGCCACCTCTAATATAAGTTCCAGATATTACACTAGTTGCTCTAGTTGTGCTCATCGGAAAGCACTAGCGAATTATAGCCGTTGTTAATATGGTAGTCAATGAGTTGAAATCTCCATGAGCGGCTCTTTCAACACAGTAATCAGCACACCACACCTGGAATTGACATGACTTCTGAGATATATCTAGTGTACACGAAGAGAGAAAGCGTTCATTGTACATAATTATCGATTCTCATAAAGAACAGATATTTGAACCCCTGAATTGTGACTTTTTGTAATAAAGGTAAACCAAAAAAAATATTGATTTCGAATCGACATTGGAAATTGGAATACAATACACATGTATTATATTTCAATGGTCACACATGTGGAATTAAATTTCATTTTTTACGTCCGGTTCCAGATACATGTGTGATATGAAAGGTGTCTTTTTCTGTGACCTCATTGCTCACAGATTGAACAAAATATCTTGAATCTCATTTCATTGGTTCGAATTGTAGATTAGTAACTTAATCAAGGTAGTTACGTAAAATAATCTAAGTCTTTAAAGACAACAATCAAAGCTAAAATGGTTATAATAGATAGAATATATTATATAATCTGTGGTAATAGACAATATATAATAAAATTTTATAGTAAGATACTTTAATAGACATCTGTGTGCTTGTAAATCACTCTTAGATTTGTAACAGGCGTCTTATGATGGTACCGCCCCTGTACAAAGCGGTTCCATCAAGGCTAATAGAAGGAAATCATGAAAAATAACCCCGTCTGACCAGAGTGTGATACAGTCACCTCTTTCCTGTAATATTGATACTGGTTTTAAGTTAAAGAGCAGTTCTTAATGTTGCGATAATAGTACTTGTCATAAATTTTAGCGCCTGATAAAGATCGACAAATACTCGCAAAACTACAAAACAGCAAAATTGCTAGGACTTCGTTGGTTATTAAGAATGGTTAGATAAAATAAAATACTGGAAAGATTTTTTCTTCGCAGCTGTTGGAACAGCTAGAATCAGAAATCAGATCTCACTAGTTAGATACAACTTTGTTGCGAAACGTTTAAAGACTACTTCGTTCTTAGTTTTGTAAACTATTCAACTAATTCCCACGAGGAAAAAATGAATTATTGTAAAAAAAATAGTGAAACATAATTATTAGGCCCCCGTGGCATTGTGCCCAAAAGACTCGCAGCATTCAAAATTTTAATAGCAATACCTATCCGCTGAGTGAGAAAACTGCCAGCCCTAAGGTCATCAGTCGACAGGATGCGCCTTACTTAAGCATTGTTTTCTGCCATTGCACATGACCATTTGGTCTTTTAGCTTTATAAAAAGCCTGTACATCAGTACATCATTTTATATGTGTAAACTAGTACATTTCATTGTAGTTGACTGTACAATAACAATTAACACACAACAGCCATTACGCGTTTGTCGATTAATACATTTTTAAATGCAATGAAATTTTATATGTCTTTGTGTTTCCGCCTTCACTTGTATGAAAACTGGCAGAATATTTTTGTATGCGGTGGTTCGCAAAGGCTAGTCCCGTGGTTAGATGATCTAAGACTCTACCAGGCGCTTTAAAAGGCGAGTAAAATACTTTGTGACTAAGCAATTCAGTTCTTTAGATTTTTTTTAAAATTGCTAGCCTATTAAGGGTTTGCATACTAACAACTTCTTGTTAAGATCACAATTTTTGTGAAGGAACGTTAACATGGGAAGTGTTGCAGTTCTACAGACTCAGTGTTCTATAAACTATGGTTGGTGAACATCATCTTAGATGGGTGATCACTTTATGTCATTTATACTATTGAGCATTTCCATACTTTGTAATGCACGTTATTGATCACAATTGCCAAACTCAGCGACTTGAAATCTTCAACATCAACCTGAACATACCTATTGCAACACGGCAAAAAGATCACTTACTACTGCGTGGGATCGAAACAAATAGTTAAAAAATTAGGCGTAAGTAGATACACCTCTACTTACCCCTCTGGGGAACTGAGGAGTGACTAGTGTTAACATGAGTGTAAGCAGTGATTAGTACATAATAGTACCTTTCCTTTCTTTTGTCTCGAATACATCTTCTTCTATTACCTATATAAAAATGAATCCCTAATTCTTTTTTTGTTGTGTTTGTTATTGTCAGGAGAAGGTTCTTATGGAAAAAAAAAAGAAAGTTGGAAGTGGTACTGATCCATATTCATAGTTATGGCAACGTGACAACGTCTGTCCGCTGAGCTAGATATTAGATACAAATTATAAAAACTGTAGGTTGATTATAGATGTTGGATTATCATGGCATCACGAGAAGCAGGACTTTCCTATTAGCATAATGTACTCTTTGATCAAGGCAAGACGTAGCATGGTGAAGCCGCGATATCAGAATTCTAATAGCAATGTTAAGAATGTATCGTGCTTGTTCAAGTACAAGTCGTAACCGGCAGCGTTCATATCGGTATGCGATAATAAACTCATCTCCACTTTTTATTTCATTACACTGTAGTGCAAAAATAATTGCGCAACCTTTACTAAGAAGTTAATTCATAACAGTAGTAACACAGTACAAGAAGCCGATACATAGGGAGAACAATTAAATTTAGAATTGCTTTTTTCATTGATTTTCATGGATGCTATGTCGGACTCATACCGCGGTGTCCTTTCATCTGCCGGGTACGATCTCGGAAGGATAACTTCATGGCTCTCGAGATAAACTATGTCCGCTTTTATGACCCCTCCTATAGGTTTGAGTTTTACCCCAATTCTTGAGGTGGTTCGGTCGTAATCCCGCTTCTTTGGGGGGTATAATGGAGGTATTGTCATCAGATTCACTGATGACAATACCACATTATGTAGGCAGTTGTAAAAGGTCAAGGCACAAGTAGTACAAGATGATTGTATACGTTCCTGGTATTGCTATTTTTAGGTATTTTACAAGTAATTATTAAAAATGTAAATTTAAAAACGCAATTATAATGAACATAAAAAAAAAACAAGTAACTGGTGCGTGAACTGGAACGGTTGCGTATTTACAAAGATAGAATGAAATCGTTATACATCAAATAATGTCAAAACTTAGAAGACTAATTTATAATCTCATGTATGCATTTTTTCCTTACATCGCTATTATTCATCGCTATGTTTCATCCAATTATCACAAATATTAATTAATTATGCAAAAATGAACATTTTCAAGTAGTCGTGATTCATAGTTATGACGAATATTATGACTTCCTGTAACATTAAAATGGATCGCATATGAATGGATAATAGACGTAATATATGTCTACGATTATAAGGGTACTTATTTATAAAACGTAGATATGGTTATTTGTGTTTTTACAGTACATTTTCTTTCTTACATAGAACAGGAGCACTGGTTATTGAGTGTTTATAAAATGATTCCCTGGAAAATTTTCGTTTCTCGTGTGTTTTGCTATAGTAGTACCCTCCCTAAATATTTTGATTTTGTGAATAATTGGATTACTTTTCCAAATTATTCATTCTGATATGTTAAATTTTTAGAATGACGAATAATACATAAAAAACAGAAAAACGTGATCCAAACACAACATATGTACTAAGCGTAGTAGGAGCTTAAGTTGTTTTTTGTGTTTTAGTAATTATTTTTAGAAATATGAATTGTATGTAAGTTACATATTTATAAAACGTAGATATGGTTATTTGTGTTTTTACAGTACATTTTCTTTCTTACATAGAACAGGAGCACTGGTTATTGAGTGTTTATAAAATGATTCCCTGGAAAATTTTCGTTTCTCGTGTGTTTTGCTATAGTAGTACCCTCCCTAAATATTTTGATTTTGTGAATAATTGGATTACTTTTCCAAATTATTCATTCTGATATGTTAAATTTTTAGAATGACGAATAATACATAAAAAACAGAAAAACGTGATCCAAACACAACATATGTACTAAGCGTAGTAGGAGCTTAAGTTGTTTTTTGTGTTTTAGTAATTATTTTTAGAAATATGAATTGTATGTAAGTTACATACAATTCATGTTTCTAAAAATAATAACGCAAGTTCAATGTTTGCATGTTTACTTATAATATTGTGCCATAAATTTTAATATGTATAATTTATAGCATTCTATATTTAACTTTATTTTTTGAAGAACTTAATTTGCAACTAAGTGTAGCAACTTTATAATAATGCCTACTATAGATCACGACTACGACTAACAGTCATTGCAAACGATGCGCAAATAAATTCGATTAATATCTAATGTTCATTGTATTACCGCTATTATATATTATTAGCGATTAATAACTACACAGTTATTTGTATTTTTTATACGATCATTTGATCACTAATAAAATAATTTGTATAAAAATAAACGAACTGACACCAGTTACAATAATATGTATTATTTAAGTACACCTCATATCATATCTACATGTTTAAATATGTTGCCCGTGTGCCCAATGTTATCCCATGGGTATCATAATAAAAAAATATTGCAAAAGTACGTGTCCATAGTATAGCAGCAGAAAACAGGAAGATAACTCTATACTTAACTAATTCTTGTCGTGTCGCTATGCGCTATGCTTAGAAGTGAATTTGGCTTGTTCACTACTGTAATTCAGCAAAGTCACTTTGCGTAGAAACGAGACTACCAGTGTGTACCACCTCGCCTCTGCCGAGCCACTGGATAGGCCAGAGATTGAGTCCATGTGACCTATCCTGCAGTGGGCGCCAATTTAATACTACTTTATTGATTTTAAAAATGTAGTCCTTTAAAATCGCTAATATTTTTTTATGACCTATCAAAGAAATAATAAAAGAATAGATTCTAAAAAGAACATGTCTTATTTGCCAACAGTTTGTAAATTTATATTAAGTTTTAATTTATCAGTGAAAGGAACCTATGTTTATAAATTTGAATAAATTTGTTAAATTACTGTACTACTAGAATTATTCATTACACATGCTGTGTAAAGCAATTAGGTTGAAAATAACAAGCGAATGTCAGAATTAAATGTAATGTTATTTAAATTAAAGTCATATAATTAATTTAAACAAACTCACAGAATAAATAATAGTACTAACAAACAGCCTACCAAACTCGAAGGTGAGTTTGATAGGTGGTAAACAGTCGATGATACTGTCGTTGCCGGTCTCGTGTCTAAGCCAGGGTGCCGATTCTCAAGCACAGGATGTGAATGCGTGAACGGAAATTTACTGGTTAAACGTCACCCATCTCATGTTTTGCCATTTCTTAAATGAAAGATGACGTTTCACCTGTAAATTTCCGACAATTCATTGACATCTTATGAATCGGAAATCGGCGCCCAGGTATGTATTGGAGTTTGGGCGATAAACTTTTTTTTTTTTTATACTACTTAGGTGGCAGACAAGCTTACGGCCCACCGGAAGGTTGGTAACCGTAGCCTATAGACGTTTGCAACACCAGAGGCGCTACACACGCGCTGCCGACCAGGGCGCAGGTTGTGACGACCCGCAGTTGAAAATTTTCAAGCCGCCCATAAGGCCTTCAACTTGGCTTAACGACTGTCATTTTACCGACAACCGGGACCAACGGCTTATCGTGCCTTCCGAAGCACGGAAACGCTCGTAAATAAATGTCACAAAGTGGTCCACGTGGTGGTCACCCATCCATATCCGGCCATAGTAAATGTTGCTTACTGCAGTGATCGTTTACAGAACACTGAGTCCGCGGGGCCACGAGCGCTTCATCACCTACCTACTAATATTATAAATCTGAAAGTTTGTGAAGATTTTTGGATGTTTGTTACTCAATCACACTTTAATGGCTGAATTCGACAGTAATTTGGTTTCTATGGGAAGCGGGAATTGGAAACTAATTCAACGCAATTGAAGCCGTGAAATTCATCTAGTCTTAAATTTTGAATATGGAAAAAAGAATCATTTAACATTTATGATTGAGTTAGCATACTAATTGCATTTCAAAAATTATCTTAATAATATAGTTTCTTTAAAATTTAGATAGTGTTCCCGACCTTAAATTTTCTTTCATAATTTTTATCATCGTATGTTCGTAATTTTTATTAGGTACCTACTTATTTTGTGGTGAAGACAAATTCAACGAATCAAGTATATCCACAACCTGACCCGCAAACCTTCGCTTACGTTACAGTTCTGCTATTCTGTGTATACTGCAATCAAATTAGCGCTCGTAGCCCCGCGGACTCAGTGTTCTGTAAACGATCACTGCAGTAAGCAACTTTCACTATGGCCGATCCATGGATGGGTGACCATCCATGTGATCACTTTGTGACATTTATTTGAGCGTTTCCGTGCTTCGGAAGGTACGTTAAGCCGTTGGTCCCGGTTGCCAGTAAAATGGCAGTCGTTAAGCTAAGTTGAAGGCTTTATTTCAACAGCAGGCAGTCACAACCTGCGCCTGTCCATTTAAACACGGCAATACGGCTCACCACCTATTACGTGGGACAAATTAATTTATACAAAGGTGAAATGTGGGCATATAATATGCCTCTGCCTACCCTTTCGGGGATAAAGGCGTGACCATATGTATGTGTATGTATGCAATAAAATTATACTTATTAGGTATATTTTAGTGGATGTTGTAATAAAGCTTGGTTTTTGTCGCCATGTCTAGAGAAAACAGTTTTTTTTGACGAAAACGTGGTTGCTCCGTTCAACTGGTTAAATAAGTAGGTATTTAAAAAATGCTGGAATCGTGTAACTCTTCACTGTGTAATTGACGTAATATTTTCTAAACCTTTTCTACACTATCATTAGGTATACAAATAATTACATCATAATTTTTACCATTCGGTAACGAGTGCTAAGCCTCGAGCATTATTTAGTGAGTGACATTAGAAGTATGAGAACACGAAGACCTTTGAAAAGTATTGGTATGACATCCAATGATTCGTCAATCACATCCATAGAGCAACGCGACCAGTACATGAGGAGTAGACATAGCATGTTTGCTCTATACAAAATCTCCCTTTCATAATAATTATGTTTGCGGCTTGCGGGGGAAATCGTATTGATATACACCACTATAAAAGCAATTGGCTGTTAAACGAGGAGTTAAACTTAGTAACTTACACCAAACAATTAAAACAATACCCTCATAATTTCAGACATATAACATTTCTTATCCTATTTGGAGTCCGCGTTGACAGCTGTAAAAGTCTCAGTATGGCGCTTCCCCTCCCAAAACGTCTTGCTCTATGCTCACATCATTCGTACAGTGCAATGCGATAATCAATTAGTTGTAACAATACATTGGTATCGATTCACTGTGACTAACTTAATTATTCGATTACGGTCATTGTACCGACTTCTACTTAAGTTTCGTTATTTTGAAGTCGGCATTTTGCAATAGGGCTTTTATTAATTGTTTCAAATGTCGCAAACTATCTGAATATGAGGTATTTTAGATTTAGCATGGATCGTTATGGCATAAATTCATTACATTTAGATGTTTTTCAATTAAATACGATTCGATATAGAAATTAGATGCGTATCTTGTATGTAGTAGGTAGTAATTAGATGGTTGCAATAATATTGGAAAAATATACGTAAGTAAATCATAAAAAAAGTTATGAAAGAATCGATTGCAGTATTCCTGCATAAAATATTTTCAAAATATAGTTTCAAATTCATAAAATTTTTGATGGATTGTTGAAAGATTCTATCAAATAAAACATTATTTGATAGAATCTTTCAACAATCTATCAAAAATTGAATCTATCAAAATGAGGAACACCTCATGCATACCTCTCAATACTAGAGATGTAGATAACTTTGATGTTATGCTTGGAAGCTTTAGCATAATTACCTATGACTTATACTGTTTAAACATGCTCACTTAATTATGCACATAGTAAATAAGACTGATTCATATAGAGCTCTATTCTAGACAAAAGTATAATTTGGAGTCATTTGCATAACCAACTCATAAATTTCAAAATAAAGCTCCTTTGTTCGTAGTTCTTTCATTAGTTTCGTAGTCTTATAATATATATATATATATATATATATATATATATATATATATATATATATATATATATATATATGTCGGAGTAGACATGCGGCAGCTGTTTTTAAAAAGCGCAGGCCCGCTGACCTGGAGTAGGTCATCGGGTCTGCTTTATGCTTTATTACACTTATAGATGGATATCTAGTTAAATAACAGTGAAATAAATACTTAGGCGGTATTTATTTCAGAAACACAGTAATCAAAACAAGCAAATGGAACACCAATGAAATAAAATCAAATGAAATGAAAAATCTTTATTCATGTAAGTCACAATCTACATTTACTGCCAGATTCGCAACGCAATAGGTAGAGCTGGAGAAAAAAGAACCTGGCAATAAAACTCCGGCCACTCTTTTAACTTCCAGTAGGTTATTACAACATAATTTTTATTCCAAATTAAAACCAACATAGAATCTACTCACAATGTTTTCTCTCCAAATTCCAGCAAAACAGTGAGCCCTCGGCAACAACCACTGTCTATTTATAAATCCCCGCCACTCAAATTGTTCTCACAAAACACGTGGCTTGATATTTAATGTTTTCTTTTTAAATAAAAGAAATGTGGTTGAATTTATTTTTGAGAAATAAAGTTATTAATTTAATTAGTCAAACAAACTGTTAAATTGAATGAAATCGTTAAAATACAAAGATTAATTCATTCTCAGTAAAATGAACATTGCCGGAACTATAGGAATAACAAAAATCCTGTTTTGATTAAAAACATTTTTAAATGTCGACAATATTCGTAATAATTGTCAATAAGAATTTAACAATAGTCTTTATTGTAGGTTCTTACGAACCTACATAGTCACATAACACTTAGGTAACCTAATTAGTTCAACACTACATCAAGTTATACAAATCAGTGTTAATAAATTCTACAACTATTTCTATTCGAACCTTATATCACAAAATAGTAAGGTATCAGTAAAGTTGCTCATTGTAATGGTTTTAATCTATTTATAATCAAATAGATTTTAATTAGTAATTCTCGGTGTGGCGACACGGCCATACTGATCGGCGATGCGTGCTCTGCATCGTGTGTTAAGGTCTAGATCTGAAAAATAAATATTAAAAGCTGAGGCTTGGTAGTTCTACAGTACACGCAAACCAGAAAAACTTGGTTAAGCAAATATAATTCCATTGGTCATAACCTTACATCGTGGTAGCATGTAGAGTGTCACCGCTCATAGTTAATGAAGACGGTGAGCTGGTTATGATGCGCTCACTGAGTGCTACTACTGCGATCCACATCAATCAATGAATCAAATCAGCCTATATTAGTCCACTGCTGGACGTAGGCCTCTCCCAAATGACGCCACAACACACGGTCCTGCGCACATGTAAATACATGGCAACAGATTTTTATTTTATTTTTTTTTATACACAGGTAAGGATTTGTAGGGGAGAGGTCGATGCTGTCAAAGACAGGGGCCCTAGGGGATGTTGGTAGGGTCGATGCTGTGCCCTAAGCGGTCTTGTACGCCGTGTTACACAGGGGACCATTATTCTTTCAGGATTGGGATATCCACTTTTAGTGGTTCTTACTGCTCATTCCACATGACAACAGTATTTTTTTTTTTTTATATACGGGTAAGGATATGTAGGGGAGAGGTCGATGCTGTCAAAGACAGGGGCCCTAGGGGATGTTGGTAGGGTCGATGCTGTGCCCTAAGCGGTCTTGTACGCCGTGTTACACAGGGGACCATTATTCTTTCAGGATTGGGATATCCACTTTTAGTGGTTCTTACTGCTCATTCCACATGACAACAGTATTTTTTTTTTTTTTTTATATACGGGTAAGGATATGTAGGGGAGAGGTCGATGCTGTCAAAGACAGGGGCCCTAGGGGATGTTGGTAGGGTCGATGCTGTGCCCTAAGCGGTCTTGTACGCCGTGTTACACAGGGGACCATTATTCTTTCAGGATTGGGATATCCACTTTTAGTGGTTCTTACTGCTCATTCCACATGACAACAGTATTGTTTTTTTTTTTTTTTTTTTTTTTTATATACGGGTAAGGATATGTAGGGGAGAGGTCGATGCTGTCAAAGACAGGGGCCCTAGGGGATGTTGGTAAGGTCGATGCTGTGCCCTAAGCGGTCTTGTACGCCGTGTTACACAGGGGACCACTATTCTTTCAGGATTGGGATATCCACTTTTTGTGGCTTAATACAAATAATAAATAAATAATATGATTCAGGATAGGGATATTAGTGGCTTATTGGCGACTCCACGCCCCAATAGCATCTTTTCATTTAAATATTTTATTAGCTAATTTGGTGACTCCACGTCCCAATAGCATCATTTGTCTAATAATTCTGCTAGCATTTTAATACCGATTAGACTGAAGAAACTAAAATGAAAATACCTCACCAGATTTTTCAATTTGTGGTTTCTGAGAATCAAGTACTCGCTGGGTGCGGTGCCGTCAGCGTCAGCGCCAATGCGCCAGATGACCTAACCTAAGTTGTAGCTCACCACGAGGTTTTGGGCGCCCCGCTGTTGATTGTGGGGACCTTTAGCGCCCGTCTATGATGTCCTAATGCTTCCTTTAGAAGACAGCGGCCGTTGTCGAGAACGCTGTAAACTTAAACAAAGATGCCTCTGTAAAAAACTATGATTATTTTTTTTTTTGCACGATTCCTGTCAAATCTCGCCTTATCTTTAGTAGATGTCTGTGTCGTTGTTGTACGTGCCATTCAAGACGTTTCAAACTAGGTACTTCAGTGGTTGACCAAATTAGGCAATTCCGCTGGTAAACAGTTTTGGCACTGAAATAAGAGGAGCTACGCCTGCAGTTCGGACTTTCTGATGCGGTGTGCGAATTTGAAGTCTCGTAATCCCTTATCATGATAAGACTATTAGCCCTAATAATACCTGTGGCTACTATACAGGGACATCGTTTATAATCACTTGTTTTGGGGCTAGGAAGAGATGAAATACTTGTTTGGGCCACCAAGGTTCAATGCTCGCCTTTGTAGTTTGTATAGCGTAACAGAACTTACTTTGTATAGGAGTATTTTTAAACAGGGAATCCTACATGAATGCCATGCCGGACTCCTACCGACTAAAAACTACACGTTTCCTACCTAATATGCCTACGGTTGGGAGCCCCGGGTAAGCTCTCGGAAGGATGACCCCAGGACTCCAGACATACCTACAGTTACCACTGCGGCCTCACCTAGCGGTGGGGGAATATGCATAGGAGTCTACTGTGAAGGTTACACGTTCCTGTTCATCTGAAGTGCCTGGCTTACTCGATACGTCGACGTGTAGGTATAGCTTCGAATGACACGGTCGGTTTGCTAATAGAGCGCAAGTGAACTTGCGTTGATCTAAACATTCGAGGTCCTGAAAACGATGCAATTGTCCTAATGTTAACGGTGAAAAAATCTTTAACGGTGCTATTTTTTTCAAAATAGTAACTTCCATAATTTTATGACGAGTCTTAAGGTATTAATTACTAAAGCTTCTTTGGAAAGATTTAGGTACAACAGTCAACCGTTGTTTACCTACCCAAGATTGGGTCTCGCTATTCAGATACCTATCTTGACATTTTCTTGCAGATAACATCCCTGGACGGTCTCATCTCAATGGAAACCGTCTATGATAGTATGTACGTAACTATCTCGACGTTGTTTACTGTTTATTCAGATGAATAATTATTAATCAAACTGTTATTCAAGACTTTGCCTGTTAAAGGTATTTCAGTTTAACAATATCGGCATGCTGCATCCGCTCGTCCTTCCTGTATTTATTTCAAATTCAAATTTTTGCGAATATACCATTATGGATGTGAGACAGCAAGTCTTCCTTGTGCTTCAAGGCTTAAAGCGCGTCGCAGTCGGGATACTGTATAATCATCTTGAAATGGCGTCCATACAAGTAATAGTTAAAACGTTTGACCGCTCGTACTACCACCAAAATCTCGAGTTCGCTCGAGTGATACTTATCTAGTTTCTACATCGCATCGGTCGTGTGCATACTAAAAAAAAAGCCACTATGTGCTGCCGACCCGTATTGATTTGAATAAGGATTGACCCGAAGTCAAGGCCCAGCCAAGGAAGCAATTCGCTAGGTTCTTTTCCTAGAAATATTCTATGCCATGCTTCCTCATGAACATGGGTCCATTGCCACTTAGCGCCTTAGATAGTCAGTTCATTAAGAGAAGCCACAGCAGGAGCGATATTTGGTATGAACGAGCGGGAGTATTCAGCGCGACAACTGAATAGACGAATTTGTTTAGCATTTGTCGGTACCAGAGTTTTTAGGCTTAACCTTTTTAGGGCTAGGACGCACTTGACCGTTCTGTACTAAATTTTTAGCATACTCAATTGACCGTTAAAAGAAAAGGCATTATTCTATGAGGATTGGAAATCCTGGTTTACGGAATGATATTAAGACTCTAAGCACAGATTAGTAAATAGTTACTGCTCTAGTGACACCGCTTGGAGAGAAAACCTACGGTATTTACCACAGATATCAGAAAAATATGTACTGATAACGTCACCTAAGATACAAACCTATGCTATACTACCTTTGTGGTCATTGTCTGAACTCAAGAGGTAATTTTATTTTTCTGGGTGTTTTTAAGTCATCTTCGATATTAAGGTTACCTTATGCTATCTAATAAAAATAGATTTGAACCTACCAACACGTCTGAACTAATAATCTTGTGAAATGTGACATTCAATTTCTACGTTAATTCTATTATCTAGAATCTAGACAGACTTAAGATGCTCGTAGAAACAACAGGAGATCTATGCCACCAAGTAATTTTATTGACCACACGTTTTCGGTTTTCCGGCAAATTGTATGAGATTGACTCACGAATTAACAAGCACTTAACCCCGCTATCAAAGATGGTATTATTAATTACCTTACCTATCCTCACACGCATTGTGTTCAAGCTGGACTAGTTAAGAACAGAGTTCATATTATAGGTTATGTGCTTTTCGCGGCGATAGCAGGTACCAAAAGTGTAAACGGCTTTTGATCAAAATGAATAAAATTCAAGTACTATAAGTTTGTTCGTATAACCGTTGTGTTGGCCGGGTTATCGTCGCATTGGGAACACAAGTTTCATTCAACCGTACGTTTATCCGAATCTGTTGTAGTAGCTTTAAAACGTCACTCACGAGAGGTATGACCGGACTTACTACAAAAATTACAGTAAGAAGCGTTTCCACTATCAATGGAATATTTTAACAGTTTCGGTGGTGGTTGTGATCAATTCGCGTTTGAACGCTTACATAATATAGAAGAGGTAACATAACCTATCATCGCTGCTACTGCATCGCAATTTTGTAACCACTAAGCTGGCAGACTAGCTTATGGTGGCCTCACCGTGGACGCGGTAACTAGCCAGTTGTCAACCTATGTTAGCGCGGCCCTTCAGCAGTCTAGTTATTTTCATACGTATATCGTAGTCACTTGATAACATAGTTAGTTTGAAACAAACAAAAAAAAACATGATTACATCAATTGCAGTCGCCAACGCGACGTTACCGCCTAGGTCATATGAGGGTAGAAACACATCGGTACTTAATCATAATTTTCTTTTGTTGTTTCGACAGGCGATCACTCATACATTACTTCACTGTGATCATATTAAAATAAAATTCAGGTGGTACATTACCCCTTTGCTGTTGTAGCTGTGTGACGGTGCTGGTGGAAGACTTACTAGCACCAGGATCTCGCACAGCCGCGGAACACGCCGGCGCGCCCGTAACCGCGTGCGGCGCGTTGGTAAACTGGTACACAATCTTCGTAGCAAAGATCCTGAAAAATAAATAGTCTCGCACAGTATTTTGTAGGTAGTGATCCCACTTCTGATGTCGGAGTAGACATGCGGCAGCTGTTTTTAAAAAGCGCAGGCCCGCTGACCTGGAGTAGGTCATCGGGTCTGCTTTATGCTTTATTACACTTATAGATGGATATCTAGTTAAATAACAGTGAAATAAATACTTAGGCGGTATTTATTTCAGAAACACAGTAATCAAAACAAGCAAATGGAACACCAATGAAATAAAATCAAATGAAATGAAAAATCTTTATTCATGTAAGTCACAATCTACATTTACTGCCAGATTCGCAACGCAATAGGTAGAGCTGGAGAAAAAAGAACCTGGCAATAAAACTCCGGCCACTCTTTTAACTTCCAGTAGGTTATTACAACATAATTTTTATTCCAAATTAAAACCAACATAGAATCTACTCACAATGTTTTCTCTCCAAATTCCAGCAAAAAAGTGAGCCCTCGGCAACAACCACTGTCTATTTATAAATCCCCGCCACTCAAATTGTTCTCACAAAACACGTGGCTTGATATTTAATGTTTTCTTTTTAAATAAAAGAAATGTGGTTGAATTTATTTTTGAGAAATAAAGTTATTAATTTAATTAGTCAAACAAACTGTTAAATTGAATGAAATCGTTAAAATACAAAGATTAATTCATTCTCAGTAAAATGAACATTGCCGGAACTATAGGAATAACAAAAATCCTGTTTTGATTAAAAACATTTTTAAATGTCGACAATATTCGTAATAATTGTCAATAAGAATTTAACAATAGTCTTTATTGTAGGTTCTTACGAACCTACATAGTCACATAACACTTAGGTAACCTAATTAGTTCAACACTACATCAAGTTATACAAATCAGTGTTAATAAATTCTACAACTATTTCTATTCGAACCTTATATCACAAAATAGTAAGGTATCAGTAAAGTTGCTCATTGTAATGGTTTTAATCTATTTATAATCAAATAGATTTTAATTAGTAATTCTCGGTGTGGCGACATATATATATATATATAACTAAGTATATAAATATAACTAAGTCATAACTACCAAAATAAAGCTCCTTTGTTCGTAGTTTTTTCCGTTGTTAAAATACTATAATAATAAATAGCTGTTGCTCGCGACTTCGTACGCGTGAAATTACGTTATAATGCCAATTTGATTGCTCTCTGCTTAGCCCCTAGGATATTTAGCGTGATAATATATTATAGCCTTTTGGAAGATTCGCTACGAGTATCTTATGTTGAACACCCAGCGAGTATATTTTTTAAATATTTCCAATGTACAGTTTTGACTTTTCTATCATTTTATTATATGTTGTACCTATAGATATATGTTTTTTTAGTCAATCAACCCAATGATTTTAACAAGTAAGAATTTGAGGAGTCGTCTTTAAATTGGCCGTAAATATTTATGAATAGCTTTGCTTTTATGAAATGTAACCTATTGAATAATGAATAACCATGTGAATAAACCACGAATTGGATACCACCTGTAAGTTAAAGATCATTCATAACATAACCGCAGGAATCATAAAACACTCTTTTCATAATTAGTTATGTGAGTTATTAAGCTAAAACTATCCTACTCTACATCATATTAAAAACTGACCAAGTACGAGGAAGACTCGCGCACACAGGGTTCCGTACGATAAAACGAAAACTTGTTGTATGTGAGTCCCCCTTAAACGCCTTCTTTCCTTCTCTCTTATTTTTGCATTTGTGGCTATAGCTGCAATAGAAATGCATCATCTCTGAAAATTTCAGCTCTCTAGCCATCACGGTTCCTGAGACACAGCCTCGTCACGGACAGATAGACAGTAAGTCAAACAGACAGTGAAGTCTCATGAATAGGGTGCCGTTTTTATTCTTTAGGGTACGGAACCCTAAAAACTATTGCAAGTAACTAGACTACGATTCCGAAGAAACTACTTTCTCAATTATATACTAAAAGTAATGTTGTAATGTAAAAATCCCGTCTCGTAAATTAATAATCAAAAACCGACCAAGTGCGAGTCGAACTCCCGCACCGAGAGTTCTGTACCAAAAAACGTCAAAAAAAATCATGTTTGTTGTATGGGACCCCCTTAAATATAATATTTTTTCTGAATTTTGTATGAATTGTTATAGCGGCAATAACATCATCTGTGCAAAATTTCAGTATTGTAAGTCACGTGGTTTTGAATGATGAGTTTATTGCAACAGAGTCACAAACAGACAAAATCTGGACATAAGCCCATCTGGATCTGGACATATGCCCTCTATTTTATAGAGAGGGGCTAAAACCCGTTGCAAATATTTAACCTGCCAAAAGAATCTTCCAAATGCGTTGATCGCAAAAAAAAAAAAATTACTAGTCCTCTTACAATTTACATGTAAATTATATTTTTTTGCGAATTATAGATAGTCAGTTATGATTAATTAATTAGGCACGAGAGCCGCAGCGATGTTAATTTCAGATGTATTACGTAACTTAAAAGAACTAGTTACATCTTGCCTCTTTCCCAAAGCAAAGAAAAGAGGTTGTTATCTACGAGAATAGCTACTTCCTAAAGTCAAATAACAGTATCTCACAACCTAAGGAAATATACGTAATACGAAGGCGCTTCCTGGCTCTCACTTCCTTATCAGACTTATTGGATTATTATATAAACAAAATAGTTTCAAAAATGTTTCGGTGTCGAGTAGGAGTCGATTCTGCGTCTTGTGGTTTGCCAGGCCAAACGCCCTTACAATCAGACAAACGAGAAACTTCTCTCAACCAACTAATTCTATCATCTCATATGTCTAGGTGCGACGTAGGCACCATCGACCGGCAATTTAGGTAGGTTAGGCAGCACGAATGAATAGAATTGCACCTATAATATTATCTTTCGATTTGCGACCATACCTGACCAAAAGAGATTTTTTTCGTTCTCGAGCAAGACTCAAACCTACGTCTTCTGGCTTGCCGGATCCTAAGATAATATTCTAAATGGAAACCCATTATGTATTTAAATGGCTTGCAAAGTTTGTTGAAAAAAATCATAGTTTCGATATTGAATCAAAGCTTCGCACTAATAAAATATAGAGCACCATACTTATAAAATTTGGGACTTCACACCCTAAACCTACTCAAATGGGTCGCAAGTCCCAGACACCCTCATAATGTATCCCTCTGTACTACGCTATGGACCCGGCGCCGGTGCTCGGACAGTAAAATCATGGGATTTTGAGAAGACGGTGTCTATTTACATGCAACGACGTTTCGGGCGGATTTGCAACGCCTATGGTCGCGACTGTGGTGAAGATCGACAAAAACATGAACGAAACAAGGTATGAGTGTACAAAACCACGATAGTTCAGAAATACCAAATTACAGAGCAAATTAAAAATAAAACTAAAAATATGGGTATCGTTTTGTCATAAATCCTCCTACAGAGGGTGCAATGGAATATAAAGGTAGTTTACTATTTCATATCATTTTGGTAGTGTAATTTTAGCAAGGTATTTCTAATAATATAATAGTGATTGTAATTTATAACTCGCAAGTTTATCCATGGAAGCAATTACGATGATATCGATCGATCCAACCTTCTACCAATTACACATTGTTGAAGATTAAGGGGCATTATCTGCAAGTAAAGGTACAACAAGCCCTGCTTTTAGAAACGATTGATTGTTCTAAAACGGATGTTGTTAGTAAAATGGATTGAGCGATCTAGATAATCATTCAGCATCATCATCCTCTTTTCATTGCTTCAACGACATCGGGCTTTTAGGATCTGTCTTGCGCTTTGAAGCAGCTGAATATTTTTCTATCCTCGATCTCCTATGGTTCTGGAAGGTACATAAATTTATGTCTCTCTCTCATACGGTTACCATTTCGGGGTTTAGAGTTCAAACTCGAAAGTCCAAAATGTAGACCTTGAACTTGGAACCCAAAACCGAGAACAGGAAACCGGGAACGAGAACAGGGAATCGGGAACTCAGAACTTGGAATTATACGGATTTCAATATTCATAGTTAGGGCAGAACAACGTCTGTTGGTTCAGCTAGCTCCTCTAAAAATAAAGTAGCAGTACTGTACGCATTCCTTGATTATATCATTGCGAGTTATGTAACTCGCAATGATATAATCAAGGAATGCGTACAGTACTGCTAAAAGTAAAGTTATACCTACACAATTTATGTTCAAAGATTATAATAAAGCCCACGTAATACACGTTTTTAATGTTGTTTTTTATGTTGTCACGTTACACGGGTATACAAATCAACATTAAAGTTGACTATAATTAATCTGTCTCTCCACTGACAATCAGAATGATCTGTACAAATTTTCCGAATCGTTTTAGGCAGGTTATATTTACAACTTAATGTCCTTCGCATGAAAAAATATAAAGTTTCGAAAGGGGACCAGTGTGATTCGTCGTAACATTGCACTGGTATTTAAATAACACAAGTTAACATTGGTCCAGTATAAGTTTGGTTGCCCTTGATCTTTACCGATTGCCTCCCAACGCTTCCGACGCACACAAATAATAGACTCATGACAGTCTTGACATATGATACGACGAGTGACGGTCCGGTTTCAAGTACTCTAATTTTGTTATGAGTGTTAGGAAACTACTTGCCTCTTAAATGTTGAGAAATATTTCAAGTAAATGTATTAGGTTGTAATGATAGCTCTTTCAGTGCTGAAGGACAGCCTTTATTAGCTACTTATGTTATAATTTAGATTAAGATCTAATGTGGAGCAGTACGATTATTTTATTTTTAGCTAAGCCAATACTGAAGAGCCGTAAAATATAGATGTGCAAAGTAACTTCATTAACTTCATCTATCTACCACGATACGGATGGGTTCTGTATGATTTTTGACCTAAAAAAACAATCATAATCTTGAGTATACTCAAAGTTTACTAATTCATTACTTTTTGACTGACAAGTTTGAGATCTTCACAATGTTCCTTACACCACCACAAGAGGCCATTGACATCAAGCATAAATTAGCAAGTCACTAAGAGTACGTTGAACAGATAGAGGAGTATTTTCCAGAGAGTTGACACAACCATCGATGACTTGAGAAATAAGTATTAAATCCCCAAGAGCTTCTGCCTCCTCCTTAGGTGTATATTTTGGTAATGAACCGATACTGCAAGAGCCTCTACCGAGATCTTCGAGGTCAAATCAGCTTCACATGCTTCTGCTGACTAACGGGCGAAGTCCAGGGAAAGAAAAGGAAAACTAGGAACAAAATCCTACAGGTATCAGTGTGGCCAATCATTCCCACATAATTGTAGACAAACCGTGTGTTATAAACAAAAAATAGTAAGGAAAGTAGTCAGGGAAGAGGAGCAACAAACCCATAAACAGTATATTAAATCATAAAGTACCTAAGTCTTGGTTTTCCATATTATGTATGTGAGACTCGGATTGTGCTAGACCAACGTGAGCTAGAGCTGAGTTGAATGAAAGGAATCACGTAAACTGACAGCGTCCATGAAGGTAACGTCGCATCGTCGCCAGTAAGCTGCAAAATAGGATGCTGCGAATAGGATGTGTATAAGGATCTTTGGATGACGAATAAATTGCCTTTTACATTTTGAATTCCGTCGAGCACTTTGTTTTGTAATAGTTTGTGTATGATTTTGCACATTTTCGGTTGAGTTCAAGAATTGGCACTTATTTTGTTAAAAAAATGTAATATGCATTTGATGAGATCCTGATTTTGCAAGGTTTACTTCCGGATATCCTGCTGTCATCTGGTTCAACCAAAGGGGTTACAGGGGTAAAGGGGTTAGGTTCGGAAGGACTTGATTGTAAAACGTCGGAATAAGCTAATTGTCCAGGTTGAAAAAACTCTACATTGCAAAATGTCTTGATTGCAAATGGTCTTACTTATAAAAATGCCATGGTTGTAAAAGGTCATGGTGGTAAATGGAAAACCTTATAGTACGAGAGCCCACGACCAAAACCATGTCTCATAGCAATACGGCAAAAACCCTATAAAATCGTTAGATTGTATGATTCTGAACCCGACTAGGTGTGTAGTAACGGTCGAAAGTGTAGCAACTGCGTGGGAGGCTATTTCTGCTGTGTCAAAAAAAAAGGCAGTCGGTATTATAGCAATACGTCTGATAGTGAAAATGTACATAGATTTTATAATTGTATTACGAAAAAGTTTGTTTTCAGACATTTAGCGCGTAGCACATAGCCTGAGCGCATTTTTGAAAATGTCAACAAATTTAGCCGACCTGTATCATAGCAATACGGATAATTTATTTTTTAACTTTTCGTATTGCTGCCATGATTACCAAAAACCTGTTTTCAGACACTTTAAGTGTAGCATATACTCCCAAAAACGAAAATAACGTTTCGGAGTCGCCTGGCCGACGCCTCTGTTAAATGTTTTTATAAATTTACAGCCTTCATAGATATTCAAGAATCTCCCTTGTCTATTATATGTACTTTGACAGATAACAGATGTCATTACTTATTTCTTTTGTAAAAGTTACTCAAGTGTGCTTCGAGAGTGATTTCGAAGACGACGATTCCGAATCCGACAGCGATTGAATACGAGAATATTTTGTAACTTTGAATAAACCGTTTTTTTTTTTTCAACTTCATTCCAGTTTCCTTTTGTGCGATTTATTTCAGTCCTTCAACTTCAATGTTACGGTTTCGGGTAAATTCTTTGTTAATTATCATCTAATAAATTCAGGGTCGCAACGTATTCATTGGTTTGTAAGAGAATTCAAGATGCCTCAATACGATTTTTAAATGATATCTGAGTATCGAAAATTTGTCTGATAGAGAAGGTGCTACACTTAATTTGTCTGATATATTTTTTTTGCACATGTGGACAACTTCTTTTATCATGTCCAACAATTTTCAGACATATTGCTATGATACCGATCGGTAAAATTTGTGAACATTTTCAAAACGGTCTCAAAATTTAATGTGTTCACATTTCCGTCTGAAAATTGTTTGTCTCGCATCAAATAACCAAAATTTACTAATAAAAAAGATTTTCAGACGTATTGCTATGAGACATTTTTTTTGTCTCATTTTTAATTTTTTTAAGTGATTTTACGGGTTTGCGCTACACCACTAACGTCTGAAAAATATGTTTCCGGTATCTCAGAACTATCATTCAACTACAGTCTGCAAATCAGACATATTGCTATGATGCAGTTCGGTAAAATTCTTTGACAATTTTGAAAATTCGGTCAGATCAAACGCTACGCGGAAAATGTCTGATATTGGTATTTTCGAGTTCAGGATAATCGTATCAATCGATTTGATGCGGTTTTGGCTGTATTGCTATGAGACAAAAATTTTGGTCGTGGGCTCTCGTACTATTACAATAATAGTTCGATGCGCCTTTGTCAGCGCCTAAAACTCCTTTTAGTTTAAGCCACAGAGCAACGCGCGCCTTTACATGGTTCGCGTTGCTCTATGGTTTAAGCTGAATGTGAAAAGGGTGTTTTTAAAAGGCCGTTAACTTGAATATCACAAATATTACCTTAGGAAGTAAGGACTAATAATGTCCAGATTAGCGATAGTAAAGGAGCGCATTTATGTCTTTGGTAATATTGATTGCTTTAATTAAAGTATTTTATTATAATTAAGTTGTGCACTTTTGATTATCATCATATTAATGCACCGCTATCAGTATAATTATTAAGTTCAATGAAGAACTACTAAGCTAGAGACCTTTAAAATTGAGACATTTTATAATCTACATAGATTTATTGCGAGCACTATATTACTTGAAATTCGTTTCAATGACTTTATCTAAGTAGGTATTCATTAAATATTTAGGGTAATTTGGTATGAAGTTGTAGTTCAAAGCCAAATTTGTATAGACTTGTATATGACTCCTAGTAAGTAAATCAGTTGCCTAAGCGCGCATGACTATGTAGATCAATAAAAACCCTATCACGATCGCTCGTAGGTTGTGAATATAAATTCAAGTGATCTCTAAAATGGCGCTCTTCTACAATGCCGTGACACCTTTTTTGAACATTTTGTATTAAATTTGAAGTTAATACTATTAACATTTGAAGAGGTTTTTTTCCAGTGGAATTCAGACATGGCTCCTTGAATTTTAGCTCCTGCAGCAGGTTTTGAAAATCGAAGCATTCCAATAAACCATATAACACAATAGTGTTACTCACCAACTTGCTCAGAGGGAGGTTGCAAAGTTACTCTATCCCAGGGCGCCTTTCTTCAGAGATTCCAGTGTGCGTGCAAGGGTAGGCTAGGGCTCTCACGAAAACAGCCAGGTAGGGTGTACACACATATTTTTATACAGTACACATTATACAAAACAGACATAGGGAGAAGTTATTCACTTAGAGACATAAATATCACAGATATACAGAGGAGTAGTACTAATTACTGCACTAGTGTTACGGAGGCGGTCTACAGCTACTTGTTACTAAGTACTTAGGCAGTTACATAGCAAGGTGACAAGAAAACAGGGTACTGGCCTGCAGTGCGAGCTGAGAACGACTTCGGACGTAGTTACTGCCAGGTGATGACGGCAGGTTCCTTTCAAATGAGAAGCTAGTGCAGTCCGCGATACCACGTCGTCGTACCTCGTGCCGTCCACGAACTTGTAGATGTGGCACTGGTATCTACGACTAGCCACTCTAGCCCCGTACTAAAAAACCCTGTCATAAAAGAAACGACAACTTAAGATACTGACTGCGCGAGAGACGGCAATCGACCCGCTTTGCAAATAGTTAATTGAAACTTACCAAAATCTGGGTATCGGTTTTTACAGAGTCCAATTCCTTCCGAGGAGAATAGGTAAAACGCAGGAAATTCTCCTTAACAAGTAACAAGTAACAAGGTTAGAACTTATAACCTCTAAAGAGAAATGAGGTGTCCTACTCAGAGTTATTTCAAATTTCCTCGCTGCTTCGAGAGTGGTAAAAAGGCTTGGAACTTTATCGCAGGGCTTTATCCCCTCTCTCGTGGAACAGTCCAGAATTCTCTCCTAAGACCTGTTTTCCTTTAATGCAAATCATCGGGGTGCCACAGACAAAACTTGTCACTTGTGTCAAAGGAAAACCACAGACAAAAAATAACACAAGCGATTAATTGATTAAACACGCTCAATAATGAGCGGTCAAGCCAGACATTGCTGCATCCAAAGAAAACAAATGCTACAACCAAAGACAGTTGAATTGTCTGGTTTCGTTCATTATTTCAAAAATGTTCTCCCTCCTTCATCAGGCTGTCTAATGGATTGTCATTCATATATCTATACATTTAACAAAATGATAGAAAAGTCAAGACTGTACACTGGAAATATAAAAGAAAAACTCGCTGGGTGTTCTTCATAAGATACCGAAGCCGAAAATATAGCTAGACTTTTTATGTCTGTTTGCTTTGCTTTGTCCGGAAGGATCTCGAAAAGTACTTGATAGATTTGATTCGAAATTTGCACAAATATTAAATAGCGTACCTCTATTTAATATTTCTGCAAATTTTGTGCAAATCTTCAAATAGGCTGTATATTATCACTCCACTCTCTTGGGGCTAAGCAGAAAGCAATCAAATATGTAAGCTGCTGGATTTATTTAACTAAAACATTGCAGGAATATTAGTAAGAGATTGGTTTTACACAAAGGCTACATTTTATTACGCTAAATATTTTAGGGGCTCGGCAGAGAATAATATTAATCTGTGTGTATGTTATAGCATAATTTTCACGCATACGAAGTCGCAGGCAACAGCTTGTATTACATAAGCGTAAAAATATCGAAACAAATTGAATGCTACCGCATAGGGAACTGGGTCAAAATTTCGTAAGATTTGTGAGTACTTCACATACATACATATTTAAATAGCTTGTAAAAAGACGACTGCAACGCATACAGCATTGCGACCTGTATAAATGTCGCGTTGCTCTGTGCTGCAAAGTGACACAAGTAATAAAATTTGACAGCAATAATTTAGATTTTTTTAAACAGTCATTCAGGCGAGGCTTGTACTTACTTTACAAGTATATTAGTATAGTACTCGTAAATCAAAAAGCAAGTTTTGACACATGCATGATTTTTCTTCTTTTACGTGTGGAAATCCATCATGGACGCTATGCCGTCCGCCATAGCGTCCATGATGGATTCGTCGTTCGGCATAGCGTCCATGTCGGATCTTACCGACTAAAACCATTACGTAAATAACTTTCTTCGACTAGGATCCCTCGGTGAACCTTTGAAAGGATGGGATTCAAGACAGACTTTGGGTACCACAGCGACCTCATCTAGCGATTCGGGTCGGGTACTATTCCGCGTCTTGTGGATTGGTCCGTTCCATGGATATGAGGCACACATGTACGCTTATGAAGTCTTAAAATATACATCATATACCTACACCTGTCAGAATACTCAAACTCAAACTAAAAAAAAACAATTATTTCACATAATCCTAATACATAGGCACTTGCGACACGTCTATAAATATAAAGAAAAGTTATTACCACCAGTTCGGAACGCGGCCCGCTTGAGAAGAAATAGCAAGAAACTCGGCGGGCTTTTCTTTTTGTGCTCTATTTACAATAATTTAAACTAAAAATCACAAACTATTGCTCGAGAATGCAGTAGAGCAAGCAGATCGTTTTCAGGCTTCCTTGTGAAGCACATAATCGTCAATTGTATACAGTCCTTGCAGTACAATTTACTTTTTATACACTTTTTAACCTTATAAGGGCATACTTTTTATTTTTTTTGGAAGTCTGTTGTAAAAACGTAAACAGTTACCCAGGTAGGAATTACTGACTTTTTTCAGTCTACACTGATGACCAGCAAGGTTATCTTTATGTCTGATATTTACACTGTGTATATCGCTTAACTTAACGAAACTAGATAGGTTTTTTTGCACATACATAAGATTTTCAAAAATATATTGTGATGCTACAGTCAGAATATCTACTTCTTTAAATTTTTCACGCAGAGAGACCCTTGGACCTAATCTATATATGGCGCTTATAGCCCGTTTTTGTTAAACAAAAACTATATTTATATCTGCGGCATTGCTCCATAGTAGATTACCGTAAGAAATTACACTGTGGAAGTAACTGAAGTAAACTATTCTAGCTGTGTCTACATCAGTCAAATGCTTAATCTTTTGTACCGCAAATGCTGCTGAACTTAACCTGCCAGCCAGCTTTTCAATACTTCTTACAAGTACCTATCACTCAATCAATCATCAATCAAATCAGCCTATATCACTGTCCACTGCTGGATGTAGGCCTCTCCCAAATTACGCCACAACACACGGTCCTGCGCCTTTAGCATCCAGTCAGTCCCTGCGACCTTTTTCAGGTCATCGGTCCATCTGGCGGGGGTACCTATAGTCTCATAAAAGAAAATAAATGCAAAAATATGTGACTGTCATGCTCATTTTAAATTATATTTTGTATAATTGCATTTCTTTTATTTCGTTGGATGAGCTTCCGAAGAAAGCTGATAGTTTAGGATGTTAGAAACTTGATAATTCAACTTATAGAGTGTAACGGAGTTAAAATTAGTAACAACTAATTTTAACTCCGCTACACTCTATAAGTTGAATTGGTACAGAGGCATAAGCTGTGCTATAATGAATCAGTCAGTCATTCAGGACAAGTGACTTTATAATATTTCGCTATGCAAGAGAACTTTTGTATAAAAAACCCTGCCAAGTGCGAGTCAGATTTGCACATAGAGGGCTCCGTCACGTCACGCCTTTATCCCCGAATGGGTAGGCAAAGGCCTATTATAATGTCCCACGTAACAGATGGTGAGCCTATTGACGTGTTGAAATGGACAGGCGCAGGTCGTGACAACCCGCAGTATTAAATAACCCCATAAAATCACGCTTGTTGTATGGGAGCCGACCTTCGACATTTTTTCCTGATTTTAGTATTTGCTGTACAACGGCAACAGAAATACATAATCCGTAAAAATTTAGCAGACATACATACATCGAAGACTCAATAATAAGGTCCCATTTTTACCCTTTGGATAAGGAACCCTAAAAATCACTTAGACATCAATTTTAGCGACTTAGTTATTAACTAGTTGCTGAAAGGCTGATTTTGAATTGATGATACATAATCACATTGATACGAAAGCTTATTACGTACTTGATGTTATTGGATTGCCATTTATATTTCATTAATATTTTATGGGTACCCGTTATCGATTAGAAATTAATTTGATTACTGGGTTGGCCTTATTAGTTATGAAAATGTTATCACATGTCGCGATGCAACTCATGCAATACCCACTTGCAATTGTAATTGCAGCCACGTATTGCTACCGGCTAGGCGGCTGGGTCAAGTGGCGTGAGTTGGCAGACTTGGCGGGCGTCACTTGTGGCCTCAAAATGCCAGTTACGCTGAAGAGGCAGGTCAAGAAAGCTATTTGTGGCCGGTGCTTCGCTACACAAGCCGGGGACACTCTTTATGAAGATTTGCAGAGTCACACAAATCGTTCTAGTTGATAATTGACAGCAGCAACAAATGTTCTTTCGTGATTTAAAGAATTGGGAGCCACTCCCGTAGACTGCAAGACTGATGACATTGGTTCCGATGTGGCCTTTTGCACTCCACTTGCACGAAATCCAAAATTGACCCCCTTTGAAGGCGTTATAGCTAAAAATATACAGAACACACAAAGCACCATTTTATGCACCGAGAACTAGAGCATTTAAGTATCAAATCGTGTACACGCCGACCATGAGCGGTGATCGACGGCAGACGAGTCTTCAATTAAAGTGCTATCGAGTACCATCAGCGTGAGCAGGGCTACCGACTATAAATCATCATATTATTGTTGTGTTCTATGTTGGGTTACGAAGGTTGGAGCATGAATAAGCTTATACCTACAGGTTGTGTATACATAGTACACGATTAAGTAATATTAATCGATATTGCAGTGCATGATGACAGCTTAGCTTTGGTGCCGTTTGGACGTGATGTATTATTGGGTAAATGTTCGACATACTATACAAAATAATACATCTTGATAACGACATGAAAGCGAATCCATCCATTAACAGCCTCGGACGATATTCCTTGAAGTTCATTTCAATCGATCAGATTAAGTACTCTCACTATAATGGTGTTCAGTGACCAGTCCAGGGTAACAGTTTGAGTAGCAGACGATGATTTTAGCATAATCTTACTAATAATATAAATGTGAAAGTTTGTGAGTGTGGATGTTTGTTACTCTTTCGCGCTCTAACGGCTTAACGGATCTGACTGAAATTTGGTACTAGGATAGATTGTAGTCTGGAATAACTCATAGGCTTTTTATCCTGGGAATAAGTTCCCATGGGAAGCGGGAAAAAGAACAAGCTTTTACGCGGGCAAAGCTGCGGGCATCAGCTAGTCTTGTATATGTCCAAAATCTTTACATGTGAAGTTGATTTTAGCCTGCTGATATTTTTGAGGCACCTGTTCACCCTTTTCAAAGTCCAAAAAACAGTTTCAATCAGATTGAACATAGCATTTTTTGCTGTATTTGTAGATTAAGAAAAACTAATTACGGCCAGAAAATAAGTACCTATTACATTTTAGTATTATAATAAAAGGTTTCGGTACATTTCTGTTCCTCGACTTTCGCTATAGATGCCTCGGGTCCTATCGTGGTCCCGAGGTGACTGATGCATGTAGGCTGGAGAGTCCACTATGCTTATCAGATTTTCGACGAACCCCCAAAATTATCAATTTGTGGAAACACACGGCACATAACACTGACCGTATCCGCAGACGCTCACTATTTTACTGCAACATTTTAAGGCACCAATTACTGGATTCCACGTTGTTGAGAGCTTATATCCGTCTTCCCTGTTCAATCATTGGATCGAGCTTCACAATCCGAAGACTGCCTCTGTGGCGCAGTCGGTAGTGATACCGCCTGCGGCGCTGGAGGTCGTGGGTTCGATTCCCACCGGAGACTAATATTTGTGTGACCCATAAATGTTCGTCTCAAGAGTCTGGGTGTTTCTATGTATAATATGTATGTATTTAAAAAGTATATAAGTATTAATATTCGTGGTCTGATAACCCATAACACAAGCCGGTTATTCCTAGCTTACTTTGGGATCAGATAGCGTTGTGTGAAATGTCCGTGAATATTTATATTTATTTATTTATCC
The DNA here is from genome assembly GCA_933228765.1 of Miltochrista miniata. Taxonomy (NCBI): domain Eukaryota; kingdom Metazoa; phylum Arthropoda; class Insecta; order Lepidoptera; family Erebidae; genus Miltochrista; species Miltochrista miniata. The sequence goes on along the minus strand of OW121752.1, from coordinate 28,490,371 downwards.
TGTCTATCGACCGATACTATGGTTCGAGAAGCAATCAAATAAAGGAGCACGGAACTTTCAACAGGAAAGACGGATATAAGCTCTCACGGACGGATATTATATTACAGTATAAACAGTCAATATTCACTACGTTGCAAAATTCGATACATCACCGTCCTCCATCCAGCAGCCCACTGCACAGCCCAGCGGCAATAGAACAGACACGAGTGCTTTACCAACCCCCAAAGACGCGGGTTAGTACCCGTACCTGTAGGTAAGGCCGCGGTGGTAGCTAAAGTCTGCCGGGAACTCTGGGACATCCTTTTGAAGAGTTACCTGGTAATATCGCCATTGGCCATTTTTTAGGGAACCGCGTGGTTTAAGTCGGTAGACATTCCGTATAACATCCATGAGAATTTCACTCAGAAAAACAAACCTTACCTTTATCACCCTACCCTATCATCATCTTCCGAGCTTTTTCCCAACCCAGTTGGGGTCGGCTTTCCAGTCTATCTGCGATGCGGCTGTTCTTCCATATTCCAAGAAGCGACTGCCATCTGACCTCACAACCAATGTTTGCGATATCGTAACTAACGGGCAACTTCCGAAGTCCTTGCCTTGTACCATCACATTCTTCGTGCTAGGGTCTTCCATCCATATAATTATACATACATGGTTCCTTAATAATGACTATACTATTAACTTAGTGGTATCTCGTTAGGAATTATGTTGATGAGGCTGTCGCATAACAATGGTATAATTGTACCTGTTAGCCTTGGCGAGTACATAGTTTTTATACGGACATCGCACTGTAGGTATGATACGAATCCTATCAGCAAAATCAATTAGATTTTTTCTAGTTCTAATTCTTGGGACCTCTGAGAATTGATAAGTTTTGTTTTATTTTAGTAACTATAGGAAACTAAGTAAATAGTCATTACTCACAAACGCAATGGATTAGTTCGTTGCTGGCGATTCTAACATCAATTTCCAGACATGTTTTAAACTCACACGAATTCTTTAATGAATTGTTGTAAAAATAAAAACAGTCTAATTATACCCTCGAAAATCGTAAGTCTAATAACTGTTAACAAGAAAGCCATGAGATCGTTCTTACCAGACTGCCCCTATCTAACACGTTTATTGTGAAAGTGAAAGTTCAATCCGATTGACGTTGTCATTTTTGTTTTATTTCAAACTTTGAACAGATGATCCACGTGACCTAGTGACGTATTTCAATGCAACAGAGTCGCAGACTACTGACAAAGTCTCTCCATAAGCCTCTCTGCACGCTATTTTATAGAGAGGGGCAAAAAAACAAAAAATCCTTTACCTAGCGCCACTAGCGTAGTTGTTTAATAATTATGTTGTTTATGAAAGGACTTAAAACCATAACGAAATTTTCATTTACTATGGACATTCGCTACCAAATAAATTTACTTTTTCCAGTATATTTTCTAAAGTGTGTATAAAAATCTCTACTATAATAAGGTTAACAATCACTACGGTAAGCATCTTACTCTACGGCTAGTCCGAAGCGTAGCCGAAGGAAGTCGGGCATGCATCACCTAAGATGGATGCCCGACTGTAGCATTTCCATAACGAGGGATTCCGTGCCTTATGAGGCAAATTATGCCGTTGACCCGGCTGCCAGAACGTAGTAGTTGTTAATCGATCTTGAAGACCTCATGAGCAAAGATTTCCTGTAACTTATTCGGACGTGACAGTCTATCCAAATGCAGTGCCTGATTACATTACTCAAGTTTCAGTACGAGTATTTTCTCGCAGCTATACGAAAGTGCAGACCTCAGAATCACTCGCACACTAGTCCCAGTTTGTCCGAAACCGTTACTTCTGCCCCCATTTCATCTGATCGTCAACCATCTTAGTGAGGCTAACAGCATGCTATGTTCTAGCAGTTCAAACCTTGCATCACGACTTTTTGAGTATATCTCTCTTGCCACAATACAGAAAAGACGGCATGGCCGTACTATAATATTCCGGATGGTTTTACAAAAGTACAGCCTTAAGGATGCTTTATTGATATAGCCTTGTGTTCGTGTTTATGAACTGAGTATTAATTATCCCAATCGCACCTCTGTAGAACATAATTTACTAATCCCACAGTAAATTATATTAATTGTAAGTTGATTACCTAGCAGGCTACTAACACTATATTATATCAATTACATTTAGCTAGTTCCACATTATGTGCAATTTTCATATCAAGCCGTTAAATTTGACACATAAATTTCTGATCATTATCATTATATCGCACGGTATTTAATCAACCTTAGTACTATGATTCCAATCGTAGTTCCTAACCATAATCTCAATATGATTTGAAATGATTGAAAAGCAAAATCTTGGTTAGAATTGATAAATTGCATGCAAGCTTCGTAAACATGACATATAGAAAGAAAGAAAAGAAGAAAGAAAAATTTTATTCAGCAATCGCAATAAGGATACTTAGGTACATTCAAATTATAAGAGAGAATAACTGTTCAGTAAAAAAAAAACATTCTCGTATTTGCTATCCCCAAAGCGTGCCGAATGGGGCCTGGTTCAGCGTGTGCTAGACTGCTGCCTAGCGCTGGGTTTCAACCAGAATTTATTTTTATTACATATGCTATCAAACGATTTTTTTTTCTAATTGTAGTCGGCTATTTCTTTGATGTGGAAGTTCATTCCAGCATAAATCAAAAAAAGACGTCATGATAGATAGCGACTGAAGATGGAATTACAATTAACGGTAAAGTTTCAGATATTATATTATATTGATTATATTATGCCAATAAAATCTAAAGTTATCATTAATTGACTTTCTTAAAAATTTATTTATTTCGTAGGCTTTTTTCTGTAAAGCTCAGAAACTGAAATGGTGTAAATAAAACCTGGCATTTTTTCATTATTTTAATTTTCAGGCCTTGATTACTTTTTTAAAATTCGCATACATATACAAACAAATGTTTTTAAAGCTAACAGAACTGCTAAAACATAACGAAATATATGAAAACCAGCCGTTTGCGAGTCGTACTCGCGCTCGGTTGGGAAGCCCCACTTAAATATTATATTTCTGAATTCAGTGTTTGTTGTTATAGCGGCAACAGAAAATATACACATTTATAATTGATTATATCAATAATTTTTCTAACTTTGGACCGAGATATATCTATGACAGAAAACTAGCAGCAAGTGTCACCTATTTAGTAATCAATAACGAATATTTAAACTGCCTGCCATCCCCGAGTTATTGGCTGTTAAACAGACTCACGAAACATTGAATCAATGCATATTAATAGCGCTACTATAGGGTTACATGAAAATATCGCAATGACCTAATTATCTACAATCTTAAACTGCAGCCAAGCCCATCTAAATAGGCATGTAAGTGAGCGAGAAGAAAATGTAAGTAAAGCAAGGAAGTAATAGTCAGTCAATGTTTACTTTCATTTCCAGATCAATAAGAAATTAGTGACACGTAATCAATAAGTGTACCTTCACTAACGGGTACCTACTTTCAGTGAAATACTCGAATGTTATCAAACGAGGCAACTTTTTAATTGAGCTTTTTCTATCAATTGGGTTAAGATTTTAATAAAGTTGTCAGCGCATTATACAACAATAAGGAAAACAATCAAAGCTGCCCATTAAGTGTAATGGGATCCTACCGAGATTATCAGGGTATAAGCCAGCTTTACTTGTTAGTGGTGCAAGGTAAACTCGAAACAGAACCCCATATCAGCTCATCTCTAGAGGTGTTTCACTCGCGCTGCTGACTCTATTATCGTGTCGAAACATACAGTAATAGACTGCGGTTAACTATCTGTAATTTTTTAAAAACAATTTGTTTTAGAAATTGGACCAATGTCATGGTTCCATGTTTCCATGTATGAGAAAATCTCAAAACGCGGGGAAGCCGCGAAGTATCAAAAATCTAAGTTTTCAAGTAAAAAGGGTTGCAACGGTGGTGTCGTAACTGATCATCCAAGGTAGAGTTACACCATCGCAGATAGACCTACTCATTATTCGGATGCGTCTGCTCCGCCATGCGTTGTGTCGTAACTTGTGTGCAAAATCGTGACTTATTACTCAAACAGTGTTCAAACGATTGCCATGAAAAGCCAGTTGTAATTATAGCCGCACGCTTGTTATAGACTGTTCACGCATAGCCTGTGTCCTGTTTGCACTTGAAGATCCATAATTGACTCTTTGAACGTCGAAATTCACGTTGATCCTTTTTATTGCAACTGGTGGAAATTCTCATGGTTGCTATGCTAGATTCCTACCATCTAAAACCACAAGCTGTCCTACCATTGCGTTCGGCTGGGATTCCCGGGTACACCCGTGTTCATCCTTTCACACAATTTCCTGAAAAAGGGGTACACAGTTTTCGTTTAACGTATTAATATTATAGATTTCCAGTTTGCTAATGAACGGCTGTAATAAGTTAGCTTGTTGTAAATGATAATGTGTTACGCAGAGCTCATGTGTATTGCCAATGGTCTTAGTTACCGTCAAAGGTAAGACTTCTGCTCCAATGCCAGATCTGAACCAGAATCACTCAGTGTAACTTATAATAGAACTATCAAAGTAATCGGTAAACCTATGCGGGTATGGTAGGGTAGGCATTTTCGCAAAAATACCAGGCAAGTCTTCCTGGTCGCAAAAAAACACGACATAGGTATTACGTGTATTGCTAAAATGTGGCAGGTGACGACAAATCCAATTAAGATAGTATCTTAGTACTTCAAAGTCTACAAAAGGTAACCTATCAAAGTTTTAATTTCGATACAGTTTTATTTACTCACGGTTTTAGTGCTCGTAAAAACGGAATATGGGATCAAACTCAATTATCTGAGCATTATATAGTAGGTGTACCTTCTGGATATTGCTTGAGGAAAAAAACTTTGACATTTAAGGTTTTAAAAGGGCATACGACACAAAGCTTAGTAGCGTTTTTACATAGTAAAAATACTAGGAAGCGAGTTTATACAAACAAGTACCTAAGTAGTTCTTTGTAAGTAGTCTATTTAGTTTTAAATGCTAATTATATAAATCAGAATTTGCATGACAACATTTCCATGTATAAGTGCTAGTATATTTTAGTTTGCCTTTATAAATACTTATAATAAACTTGCTTTTCCCCGCGGCTTCGTCTGTCGTAGAAGTCGTTATCGCGTAAAATCATTACTTTCCGTTTACGCAGTCGGCTACAAAGTAGCCTATGGCCTTTTCAGGGGCTCACCCTATCGTTATTCCAAATTTCATCTTAATCGCTTCAGCGATTCAGGCGTGAAAGCGTAACAGACAGACAGAGTTAATTTCGCATTACATATTATAATATCAGTAGAGATGATATCACTTCAAATCAGTAAATTTCTTGCTCTCTGTACTGAACTTCACATCAGGTAAGACAAGCCCTGTCAATGATAGCCTGTGTTAAAACTTATCGGTAGTAGAGTACTATACTCTAGTTAAATGTAATAAATAAATCCTTTAACAATGGAAAAAATAGTTGGAGCGCATAACCATCATCGTATAAAGGCTATCCTGGTACCTAGTATGCATTATTTTGGTTTAAGGACGATTCTATCTATCTATATAAATATATAAAATATATAAAGCTCAAAGGTGACTGACTGACTGACATAGTGATCTATCAACGCACAGCCCAAACCACTGGACGGATCGGGTTGAAATTTGACATGCAGGTAGATGTTATGACGTAGGCATCCGCTAAGAAAGGATTTTGATAAATTCTACCCTCAAAAGGATAAAATACGGGAAGCGGGAACGGGAAGAAATTTTAAGCGGGCGAAGCTGCGGGCATCAGCTAGTGATAATATAATAATAATAATAATTTAAATTTGCTTTTTGAATCGTCTGCTTTTTGAGATCAACAAAAAAATGTCTCACAAGGTTATAGAGAAGCACACATCCGCAGGGCAGCTTGTGGCGAGCTGAATGTGCGTGGCTACACATCGGTCCCGATTCCTCAGAGTTTTGTTACGCTTTGTCACCAGTTAGCATTTAATGGGCTAATGGGAGGGCGCTACTCCCGGAAGTACAGCAAATCTCAACTCTGGCTTGCCTTGATTGGCCGGTCAGAGGGAGGAAGACAGAGCTTTTTGCTCGGGGGTGGAAGTGTCATTTTCAAGGGCATAACTACGGGGAAACCCGCTCCGGGTCTGACCCGCGATGGCGAAACCGGCGCCGCCGCCGCACCGCTCGACACCCCTAGCCGCTCACACCGGTGTTGCCCTCTGTCGCCTCACAGGCCTACGAGCCTATGGCGATTATATAGGGGGCCCATCTAGTAAGTTGGCGAGTCACCGTCTGCCAATATTTTGGTAATAATATATTGAAATGGCAGACGCCGTCATCATCAATAGCATAAGTTACTTAGTTCCATTTAACCCCCAACACAATAGCCCATTTTGTAGTTGGCATATTTCCAATAGTTTAGCTCCCATTGCGGGCGGTTCATTACCGTTCTTCTACATAAGGCGGGCGTGAATCGTCTGCAGTGGGGGTCCCATATCCCCTTACATTAAAATTCTCAAAGGGCCTCTGCGTGTTGGACCAATATGTCCACATGTAAGCCTAACAAAAGACCGGGTATCTTCGTATTAAAAAAAAGAAGGTACCCGAGAAAGACAGAAACATAATAATAATAATAACGTTTATTTGTGGATCATAGGTTAGTTACAGATCTTAATTCTAATATTGTTATGTACTCTATGTCCTACCACAAGTGGTGTACAAATTTAACTTCAGTATAATAATAAAATCATTAATTCACTACATTACATTTTTACATTCCATTACAACATTACAACATTCTGATGTACAGGTATTACATGTCATGTTAGCAATAGCAATGTCCGTGCATTCTCCAGGTACACAAGTCCCAATAACAAATTACAGTCATGACAATGAATTTACAGGCAAAACATAACGTAAATACAAAATATCGAATTGAAAATAGGTACTTTTAGTTTTTGTATGTAAATAATTCACTTCAACATGTCAATCCATAAGCCAAATCACAAAACCGCAATAACATTCTATTCAGTAATTGTATCATTATGTTTTATTTACCAAAAATTTTACTAATTTATTTTTGAACACGTTTAAATTTACCTCAAGTCTAACAGATTTCGGTAGCTTATTATACATTTTTGGCGCCATGGAAAAAACGCTGTTCTTGCCCATTGCTATCTTATTGGCAACTAAATGCAGTTTGTCTGCTCGACGAACACTGCGAACTGCTTCGAATTTATGCAGATTCTTTTTCACAAACATAGAAATTTCGTAAATGTATAGACAGGGCACAGTCAAAATACAGAGTTCCTTGAAAAATGGTTAGCAACTATCGATGCGATGTAGATTGCATATTGCCTGTATGCAACGCTTTTGAGCTATAAAAACCTTTTGTTTTATATATATATACCGTAGAAAGGTCTTATAATACCGTGAAATCCTTCCTATACAGTCGATTAGTAAAACGAGTCCATCAGGAGCTTTTTATTTATTTATTTATATATTTATTTATTTAATAATACATGTAAGACTTACAGCTATACAAAACAGAGTAATTCTTTGGCTTAGCCGTCTAAAAGCCAATTACAAGTCCTCATTACTAATTTAACTTAGACAATGTGAGCTTACAAATATTAGTAATGTGTTTGATAAGACGATGTACCTACTCAGTAACACGATCAGATTTTTTCTTTTGTTTTACATGTAATTAACAAATTATACGCAAACATCAAAGTAAAGGTTCAATGGCATACCCATAGCACTAATTAAAAAAGTTAAGGCTTAAGCACTTTCTTGCCGAAGACACACTTGTGACAAAAGGATCAATATCGTGCCGCTTACAGAGGTTATTAAAATTTGTACTTGCACGTATTAGAAAGCTATTTTTTCTATAGTTGGTTTTCGCGAGAGACGCATGGAGGACAGGATTGGAGCGGTACAATTTACAGGGAACATTTATATTAATTTTGTTTAATAAGTCAATACAGTCAATTTTATCTTGAATCTTCTATACTTATAATAAATCTGTAGAGAGGTCAATTCTGTACATGAAATATATTTTCAAAATAACTATCAGGGGGTGATTAGTGATCGATACTGATGCCAAAAATGCAATCACTAAAATTTTTGTCTGTCTGTCTGTCTGTCTGTCTGTCTGTATGTTCCTTATAGAAACAAAAACTACTCGACGGATTTTAACGAAAATTGATACAATTATTCTTCATACTCCTGGGCAGGTTATAGTATACTTTTCATCACGCTAAAACGAATAGGAGCGGAGCAGCAATCAAGAATGTTTTGAAAACGGGGAATATTTTTTACTGTCTGAGAGCTTCCGAGGCGTACGCTGCGTAAATGGTTACAGTTAGGTAATAATTGAGTATTACGAAATTGTTTCTCTTAAAAAGTTCTAAAAAAAAGTCCGCGTCAGCATATGTCTATCTTTTAAGGTTCGCTCACAATAATCTAATTTGTCAATCTCTTAAGGTTTGCTCACGATATAATGAAACTGAAGAGTTTGTTTGTACTAGGATCTCAGAAACTACTGGTTGCATTTAAAAAAATGTTTTACAGTTTAATAGTCCATTTATTTAGGCTGGCTAATGGCAATATAACATCACGCATGAATAACGTTTCGAGAACGGGGATTATTTCTTTCTTTTGAGAGCTTCCATTGCTGACGCTGCATAAATACATAGTTAAAGTTACGTAAAAATTGTATACTACAAAATTGTTTCTCTTAAAAAGTTATAAAAAAAGTCCTTGACAGCATATGCCTATCTATTAAGGTTCACTTACAGTAACCCTCTTATTAAGTTTTAAAGTATGAGCGACGTGACGGGAGTAAATTTGGTCTGCAGTGGCAGCCAGTCAACCGACTCGCACGCGATGAGTTCCATACCGGAAAACGGATGGGTGGAAGTAAAAGCGACGGGAAACAATATATCACTTTAACGAGAGGTGTTAAAGTCACATCCTTCTCACTCTCATGTGATGCGCCATAATGAATACAAGCGACGCGACGGGACTATAATAAGCGCGACGGGGGTAAATGCAACGGGAAACATTATAATACCTACTCGAAATATTAATACCATACCTCACTCTCATGTGACGCAAACGAAGTTGCGCGGGTCAGCTAGTTATTAATAATTTTGAGGAGGAAGGTAAAGTCAGCAATATCCCGCCGGGTGGAAAGAGGTAAGAGATGAAACTTTTTACAGAACTGCAGATTCTGATAACCATTTTACCGGTAGGGAATTTTTTGGTGATAGCATGGGTATCTTACAAAGCGTTTCTGTATATTTTCTAATCTATCACTGTACTTAGCATAGCATGGATTCCAGATTTGGGATCCGTATTCTAAATGTTCCTTATATATGTACAGTATAGAATTTTAAGAGTTTTACATGTCCTGAATGTTTTACCTAACCGCATCACGAAACCGAGCATCCTGGATGCTCTCCTCACTACCACATCAATGTGTTCATCAAACTGTACCATACTGTCATGGTGTATTTCTAGGTCACGGATAGCATTATTCTTAGGCAGAGTTTGACCACTTAAAGTATACGAAGTGTTCAAAGCATTATGTTTTCTTGTATAAGTTACTACAAAACACTTCGCAGGGTTGAGATCAAGTCTATTAAGATGACAGTACTCTTGTAGTCTATCCAAATCAGATTGCAGATCAAACGCATCATTCTTCGATGATATACTAGCGAAGACCTTCATATCATCTGCGAAACATAACAATTTTAATGAACGCAGGCATTGGTCGATGTCATTAACATAAATAACGAACAAAAGTGGACCAATCAGGGAACCTTGAGGAACCCCACTGCCTTTGAAGTATATTAAAGCGCTCGTGCCCCCTTTCGTAAGCAACTTTTACTGTGGCCGGTTTTTTAATGGGTGGTTATCACATTACCACTTTGTGACATTTTATTTGCATGAAGCGTTTCCGTGCTTCGGAAGGTACGTTAAGTCGTTTGTCCCAGTTGTCAGTAACAGGACAGACGTGAAACTATGTACGTTGAAAACTTTAAAGCGGCTTGAAAGTTTTCTACAGTTGGTCGTCACAGCCGCTTGGGTGTGTAGCGGCTCTGGTGTTGCAAACGGCCGTAGTCCATCATTCAGAGTACTGGGCAAACCACAAATATCAATGCAGAAATTAAACCTGTCAAGACTGATATTTATAGAACAGATTAAGGTAGTAGAATGATATAATTTTGTAACTAAAATCTAAATCGTCATACATGCTTATTAGAATTCAAATGAGAAATGGTACGGGAATTATCTCATCTAGAGATTTACTATAACCAACATTACATCATCTAATATGGTGGCACCGCTTATTCCACTGCAATCGCGCTGATCTCTGAACCACAATTATGAAGAGCTAACAAGAGGTAATTTCTTTACAGCAGATTACACACAAAACCTATTACAATAATGATGAATATATTTCGTGTATCAAGAATACTTCCTCGATTCGTTCTCATAGATTTCGTTAACCTGTTTCCGCTTCATCATAAAAGTTTCAGATTGCTTTCGCAATATCAATAAGAATTAATAGATACGTTTGAGCTGTGCTCATTATTTTGCAAACGAACTGTGAAGCAGTTATCTATAGTGCTGTGGTATTTCTCGATCATTGTAATCAGCTGTATAGCGCGTCAAGGAATCTAAAATTTGTTGTTTTGTAAGTTGAATAATGACAGACAACAAGTCTTTGGTTATATTTTGCTGCTACTTGGTTTGCTCATAATAAGTGGGTATGCTTTGTCTGGATAAGGTCTGATGAGGTGTTATTGGAATCGCTTGAATATTTTAGAACACAGTGCTAACTTAACAATATGAAATGTGGTTAGTTTATACCTTGGAGTGAAGTAAATTTTAATAAACTTTGTGACGTGAAACCTTTGAAAATGCTATGTGACTACTTGTATTGTGTCATAGAAAAGATTTGAATTAGGTAGAAGTATGATTTGTAGGACATCAAATAATATTTTACAGGTATGTAGAGAGTAGTATGCAGGTTTTTTAAATGTACAAAAAGTGAAAATAATAATACTTACAACAAAAATATTCAATCCGCCGAGGAAAAAAAAACCACCACAACACAGACTGAATTCTTTTTTCCGTATGAAAACAAAACAATTTGGCAACCCACAAAATCGTAAGAGTACTTTATGGCAAAGCCCATTTATATTCGATCCATAGCTCAGATAACACGTGTCCGGATTTAATAAAGGCGTTTGTAATCAGTCTACCATACAATTTTGACCAAAATGTTCATTATTCCTTATATGAGCTGGTAAACCATTTTTTCTGGGACATGGCCCGCATTGTTGTGAGGTGTGAAGTAACTTGATTTCGTCATTCAACCTTTAACATTAACTAAGCAAATGACAACAATTATTCTGCAAACAGAGGTTATTTGTTACGGTTTGCGATAAGCATATCTATTTTGCCAAGGACCGACGATCTAAAATAGGTCGCAGGTTAGATGTGGAAGGCGCAGAACTGTGTGCCGTGGCGCGAATTGGGAGAAGCCTATGCCAAGCAACGGACTGCTATAGGCTGATTTCATTGATTGATTGATATCTACTGTACAAAGTTCCTAATAAGTTACTGTTTTCAGCAAGGTTTAGACAGTTAGAAGGATTTTACAGGGTCGGCAGCGCGAGAGTGGCGCCTCTGGTGTTGCAAACGTTCATAGGCTGCGGTGACCACTGGTTCTTCTGGTGGGCCGTACGCTTGTCTGCCACCTTAGTGGTATAAAAAAAGAGTTGAAAATTTACGGATTAAATTGTTAGGACATATGTACCTATTTCATAGTTGAGTAAATTTCCCAACGAAGGTATATAGATAAATTATGAACCCAGATAAACCGAAAACTTATTTTTCTGAAAAAGATTTGCGAATAATAAGTTTCCGGCTTATTTGGGTTCATAATGTAAAGAAACGGTAGGTTATTGGCATAATTAAAAAAAAAAAAAACTGAAAAAAGTTTATTATGTGCTTTTTGGAAAAGAGCCGTGAAGTTATTTGGCATACTTAGGAGTAATTGAAACAAGGCCGCTGGTTCTCGTTGAAGTAACGGCTAACAAGTGTACCTACATAATAACAAGTACATTATCATTTATATGAGTCTTTAGAAACAGATGCTATGATGTCTCTCTTAAAAATATAATGTTGTTAAATGTAGATTTAACCGTAAAAGCTTAAACAAGTCATTTTTGATCACATAACACCAGTACATAAATATATGTATTACGACGGTTAAAATCTAAAGGTTGGTGTTCAAAGTCAATAAATAATAATTACAAGGTCTATGACATACCTACTGCAAAACCCTGTTCACAAATTAAAGGGTAATACGAATTTAAATAATAATGACATCTATATCTAGATAATATTATAATAAGGCATGTTAGTGGGCGTTTTGTTATTGTCATTGTGTACCAGGTAAACTGGTAAGCATGAAACTGGTGGTTCAAATTTGACAACCATTGCAAGCTGTCATACAGATTATCATACAATGAGCCTCTGTGTTTTTGAAGGTTATGCGATCAAGACTATTCTACTTAAAGGGTGTGTTCCACTTGAAGTAAATTATTGAGTGTATTTTTTCATATAAGGGACTTTATCATCAGTTGCTAAGATGATAGATAGGAATTCATTATAAGTTTGAATAAATATTAGATGACAATGAAATTTAATATCAGAATGTACTTTTTTTGATACCGAATATATTTTTGTAGTTATATTTAATTACCTACTCATCTCTATTTTCAGTTATGGTGTAAGCAATTTTATCTCGCACACCTATGAGTATACATAAAAAATAGCTTAAATTGAAGTTAATAAATTAAAAGCAAAATGAGTAAAAAACTAAGCTAAAATTGACTTAACTAAAAAACGAAACAAAAGGAAGACAGAACATGCTGTACGTTGCAAATCTTAGTCATATATTAACCGCTAAGTTGCTCGTGATACAATACGATTAAAAAGTATTGTCTTCGATAAAAATACTGAAAGCCATCTTGATGGTATTCGACCATGGCTTTTCTGTGTTTGGAGTGCGATTACAACACGAACTATAAAGATCAGACACATGAATAATATCACGATGTAGGTAATGATATATCGCTGCTCTCGATTTAATGACGACTCTTCAAGAATTTTATTGTACTCATGATTATGGCATTCATTGTATTCAAGACTATAGAATTCTTTTTCCGTTTCCGAATCCCGTGGTAACTAATTCTGGAAATAAAAAGCCCATGTGTTGTTCCAAATTATACTCTACTAGCTGACCCGCGCAACTTCGTTTGCGTGATAAATGAACAACCGCTCGACCGATTTTGTGCAAACTTCACATAAACCATCTACTAAACAGTCCGAACAAAGCCTAAACATTTGGTTTGGATAGGTGAGCCCGTACTTGAGTTATAAAATTACAACGAAAAGTGGCATTGATTTTTATATATATAGATTCCTGTACCAAATTTATTGCGATAGGTTCAGTCATTAGCGAGTAAAGAAACAAACTTCCATACTTAGAAGAGCAAACTATATATAGCCCTGGAGAGTTTCAGAGCAAAAACCAGCCTCACCTGCTGAATAACGTACGAGGTGTGGAGAGGTGGCAAAGCAGCCCACCACCAACCGTTTGGCCAGTTTGATACAGGGAAGAGCTTTCCAATATCATTGGGAGGCCGTCTACTACGACAGGCAGTGAACTGTGGTGGGGGCAATTTTTAAAACTTTTTGCCTATATGTCTGTCTGTATCCCGATGTATCTGTCTGTCTGATCTATCTGTATGTATAAGTATCACGCCGAAACTACTGAATCAATTTGAATGACAGTTGGCATAAATTGAGCTTATAATACGAGAAAAGATCTAGGATACTTTTGATCCCGATATTTGGGACGGTTCCTTTGAGAGAGTGGATGAAAGATTATTATTTATTTATTATTATAAATTGGCGCGACGCGATTTCGTTCTTCATTTGAACATAACAGCCGTCAACAGAGACTGTCGTCATTGGTCGTTGATATTTATTTTTTATTTTTTGAAACATGTAAATAGTTATAATAAACTTATTCTGAAGCCGAGAAGGTATAATTTATACTATGTTACTGGCATTACATTCTGAAATTCTTCGTTTTTTCGAAAGCCCTCTCAAAAATAAACAGAAATCTCAAAAAGACGCCGACGCGTAGAACATATTTGCAAATCAAGGCCTGGCACGTGAGGGGTTAAGGATTGGTCCACATAAGTAGCCAAATTGAGGCTTTTGTATTTCAAAAATTTAAGACATCTCAAATTACGCTAAACGTAGAATTCGAGGGTTCCTTCGATTGTAAGGGTCAATCTAAACCAGCTAAGACCTTAGCTTCCTCTTTAGTAGTAACAGTCTCATCCTTAAATTCCAGGTTACTGTTTTGCTTATGCTAATTACGATTATGATACCAATGGCTATCGTGTTATTCTCTAAGCCGTCAAGTCACGATATTGTTACAATAATAAGTTGTGTTTTCATTTTATTTCTTGTCATAATTATAATATTTCTTACTGATCCTACCAATATTATAATTAATGTCAATGTTTGTGAACATGTTTGTTCCTTAATCTCGCACTAATGGCTGAACGGATCTGAATAAAATTTGGTACAGAAATAGATTATAGTCTGTTATAACATATTGGCTACTTATATTTCTGGAATAAGTTTCCACGGCATTTGGCAGTGGGAACAGAATTTATCGTCTACTCCCACCTGTTCGTGCTATGTAAAGCGTTCAATAATTAATTTTTTAGGAGTTGTCACCTATGTAGGTACAACCTATATATATGTATTAAGGGAGATTACGAATAAAATAAGTCACTGAGGTTTGTAGATTAATCACTGTATTTATTAACCACTGTTTAACAAAGAGCTCTTCATAATGTGAAATAAACAATCATAAAATATCATACTTTATGTCCTTACAAATTTAATAAGACACATTAAAAATGCTTATATAACGTTTCAGAAGGAAGGTTTATGCCGGACATCGTGACACGTGCTTACAATAATGACAAATGAAAATGAAGTTTTCACAGTGTTTTGCGGTAGATTATATTCCCCTTCTATTACTAGGCTGTGGAGTCCCACTTACTCCCGCTGGAGATCATGGCTCATGTCTCCAGCGAGAGAGTGTCCACGTCCAGACCTACCACGAGGACCTGGCGCTGTTGCGCCCACGTCGTACACTCCACCAATGTGTGGAGCGCTATGTCCTCGCTGCGTTCCTCGCAGTGCTGGCACTCAGCCGCGGTTTCCCGGTGTATTCGCCACAGATACTTACCGAAGCTGTACTGGTCCACAACATTTATTTGTTTTACTCCTGACCGGTTTCGCCCTGCGACATTCTCAAAGGTAAAACTAACTTAATGACCACTACATCATGTAAAATTCTGTACGATACTATACATGATGCTATAACTAAACGAATTTGTTCAAATACATATTTCTCACATATCTCTAAACCAGTTAGTTCTCATGGTTGTCACTCAATCTATTTGTCGAAAAAGGTGTTGAACGTTAAATAACTTTTAGTACCCTATCATTTAATCAATCAATTTCATGAGTGTCACCTATAAAATAATAAAACCGCATAGTTCGTCATATGTAATTAAACATACGTTTTCAAGTAGTGACGGCCTAATAGACGTTATTTATGGTATAATGCACATAAACATCGTAGTTTTACACTTTTTAAAGATTTTTTTTAATGTTCCCGTGGCAAAATGCATACGATAGGTAATAAAGAACATTGGTGTCTTATAATTACTTTGTTATTCAAGCAACAATTTCGAACATTGCGTAAAATATTTTTTAATTCTCGTTCAGGGACTACAGACTGATTGAGTACCAGGCATCTTCATCAACTTTCACCCATAAATACAAAAACTCCAGTTCTAATTTGCCTTAGTGTAATCAAGGTTGGGTTAAGTTGGAATTTATTAGTAGGATTACATTTAACAAACCTTAAGTAGTATTATCCCAATAATAATGTCAAAACTCGATGTAAGTATATCATGCCTAACTTAGCCCTCAACCTGATTTTAAGTTCTAAAATTAGTTACATCTCAATTCAAAAAAAAAAACGTATTGGTCTCAATACATAGGTTAATAAACAAATAAATCGATGGAATGTAAAAATATCCCCTGATACATATGATATATACATATACATATACATACATAATGATACATCCCCTGATACATATTGCTGCCGTATGTGATCTCCTAACGGTTTGCATGGAAATATGTAATCAGATGTATCAAGTTGTATCTAGATGTAAATACATACAGATCTTTATGTATCTAGATATAAATACATGCAATAAAGCTGCCGTGAACGGACTCCCTAATACCATAATATAAAGAGAAAACCTAACTAACCTAACCTGTAGGCAGTGCTAATACTCTCCAAGAACAAAGGTAAGATACGGTCATCAACCCTTTCGATACAGGAGAGACACAAACAAATGACTTTCATTCACGCGTTCCTCCTCTAATCAACAATACGTGACCATGTTAACAAGGAAATTAACGCATCTAAGCATTACTTCTATTAACATTCACCTTGAATTAAGCTCATTCGTCTTGCTTGATTTCAGTTCTTCGAAGATATTCGAGAACCGGTTTCTATGTAAAGGCAATTGCACATCACCTTAATAGATAAAATTAATTTTGTTATATATTTTTATTTTGGATGTTAGTTATCTACTGGGTTCTTATCAAGTGGTGCACAAGGTTCTGGTGCTTAAATGTGGATGAATTTTCTTTGTTACATACCTGCCCTCAAGATCGGAGGCAGTCATAGATGTCTGTTGACATTTTGTAACACACACGGGCTATACTCGCTTTGTTGATCCTGAAAAAATAATAGGTAATCAGACAAAAATATCAAGTTTTGGTTGCAATAAAGGGCAATCTTTTCCTTTTTAGGGTTCCGTACCCAAAAGGTAAAATGGGGACCCTATTAAGTACTTAGACTCGGCCGTTTGTCTTTGCAGTTGTCTGGGAATGTCGTTAGTGCATTTTCGTCATAATAACGTCTGATATTAGTAGTTTTCTGAAAGCTTTAAAATTATGATACATATGTGAAAAAAAAAAATCATAAAGTGTTAGCAAGTGTGTATACGACCTCTTGTGTTCGAATTATGGTAGACTCTTGCAGTTTCAACACATGCCTACAACCATGTAGGTACTCATAAGTGACAGACTAATGAGGAAGTGTGACTCGCCAACTTTAACAGGTTTGAGATTGATCAAGTAGGAATGTTATGTGACATTTCTTTGTAAAAAATCTTACGATAGGTTGTAAATATATTATGCATGAAATGAAATATTGAAACTAGTACATAGGTAGGTACTCTAGCGTTGATTTGTACTGACATTTAGAATTGAAAAAAAATATTGAGTTCATGGTCTTTACAAAATAATATATTCTGCCAGCAAATTTTAGGACAGTACTTACAAAGAATATTTTGATATGTGAAACTTGAAAACTTACGGTATATCCGTAAAGTTATTTTGAGCTTATGAAACTGCAACTGTGTGACATTTAATTTAATTTTACATTTATGGCTTCCAATATTTAACAAGCTTTTATGCTTTATAAACTGTTCGTAATCCAAAATACATAAACGATTTTTGACTACTTTCTTTTTTTTCCGCTTTCGAGCTGAAATTTGGTGTACGTACATAAATCTGGGTCGTACAATAATATGGTATGATTATTTTTCCTGGCTAGCAACTTCTTCTAAGATTAGATTAATTTCTATTTTTTTTTTCTTTCAGTTCAATAATGATTGGTGGCAGACCTGTGCTGCCGTGCTGCCTTTACAAAAATTCTCTTAGGCTCCTTTGAAGTTTCCGATAGTAGACGTTAGGGTAAACTGAAGCAGGCATTCCGCAACCGAAGCGTGCATGGAAGAAAGCCCCTATCTGACTTTGCACCTGAAGCAAAGTGTGAGGATGAACTAACTTCCTGTCTGTGATGAACGGTGCAATAATTCAAAATAACCAAAATAATCATATTTAAATAGTTCACATAGCTATCGGAATTTATAGACAGTGCCATCCACGAAGAAGCACCCTACTCTTTGCTCAAATACTTACAGTGCAATCTTTCATTAACTATGTATTTTTCTTCTGTCGATACACTCATATTTATCATCGTTATGTGCTGAAAGCATGGAGTTACGAGTACTTTGCGTGTAACTATCGAATATTATTATTTGACGTAAACCGCAAACCTCTCTCTTTATGAGCTAGTGGAATGTAGTCATACCATTTTTGTTGAAACGTGAGTTAAAAAATTACTAGATGATCTATGGATCTGCCAGCTTAAGTTTTAATTACAATTAACTCCAATCATGTAGAACTAACGTAACAATTTTGATGTAATATGTTAACTTGTTTGCTGCGATCTTTATGTAACGGACCATAATTATTTTGAGCATGTAGTTCTGATATTAACACTTTGATAGATATTAACAGTCAGTATAATTATGATTATTTACTGCTATAACTTATAATTTAATGTCGTAACTAAAATATTAAGCTAATATAGTATAGGGATCCTTGGCGTAGGCATCTCCAGTGACGTTCAGTTCCGTAGTCATTTGGAGGACAAAGCTAAGCTGGCGTCCAAGAAGCTGGGTGTGCTCAACAGGGCGCGGCGGTACTTCACTGCGGCGCAAACACTGCTTCTCTATAAGTCGCAAGTGCGGCCGCATATGGAGTACTGCTGCCACCTCTGGGCGGGAGCACCTGAATATCAGCTTCGTCCATTTGACTCGGTGCAAAGACGAGCTGTAAGAGTTGTCAACGATCCTGTACTTACAGCTGGTGTGGAACCTCTTCGCGACAGGAGAGACTTTGCCTCCTTATGCGTGTTCTACCGCCTGTATAATGGCATGTGCTCTGAGGAATTGTTTGATATGATGCCCACGGCTACGTTCTATCATCGCACCGCTCGCCACAGACAGGGAGTTCATCCTCACACTCTGCGTCCTCTGCGGTCCAGCACGGTTAGATCCGATAGGTGTTTTCTTCCGCGCACGCTCAGGTTGTGGAATGACCTCCCTGCCTCGGTTTTCCCAAACGCCTACAGTATGGGGTTCTTCAAAAGGGGTCTTAGAAGGTTTGCAAACGTTCATAGGCTGCGGTGACCACCGGTCCTTCTGGTGGGCCGTATGCTTGTCTGCCATCTTAGTGGTATAAAAAAAATAATAATAATAATATAATGAGAACGACTGTATTGTTTTACAGTTCATAACATTTATTTCGACGTCCTTCCAAAGGGATGTGGTGATATCTTGTTCTCTGGCTGTTCGCTTCTTGCGTAAAACAATGTTTTTTTGCTTGAAACCAAATTGGTTTCAACTTCCTACTTTTTATAAATACACTCCAACCCTACTAGGGTAGGCAGAGGCATAGCATGCGCACACATTTCAGCATACAGTTCTATGCCCAACGTGGTAGGTGGTGAGACCATGGCCGTATTGAAATGGACAGGCGCAGGTTGTGACTTCCCTTCAAGCCGTCCATAACTCAACCTGGCCCAACAATTGTCATTTTACTGACAACAGGGTTTCATTTCGAGCTTTCCTTCTCTACGCAATGGATCGTTTTGCGAAATTGTTCCCTTAGTCGCCTCTTACAATATACTCAGGATGAATGGGGGTGGTGACACTTCATACTCTTTCCTATCGCCACACGTGTAATTTTTTATAAACATACTATAATAATGTTTTAGTAATTAAAGGGTTTAACCACACAATGCTTAGGGTTTGCGCTTTCAGCAGCAGACAGCGTTTAGTAATTGAGTGCACCTCAGGTGTGACTGGCTTGAGCTCTGAGAATATCGATATTAACATTATGTAAATTTGGTGATAATCCAGCAATTTCGTGGTGAAACTCTCGTGATCGGACCAGAAGCATTGCCGAAACTCTTTCATGGTTAATGGCATCGAATTAGATCTTTTGATGGGTATGTAAAGAGTTTGTTTAGCAACATTTTTAAATTGCAGTTTTATTAGGTACTTATTGCTATTCTATTCGGTTCTCTTTAGCGCGTATGATTTATTGCAAATTACTTTTATGAAATCTCATCTAAAACGTAAAATTATGATGTCTTTTACTTTCATATACAAAAGTTATGTTATTTGAATATAATATCCTATTACGTTGTGGCGTATCGTTCAATAACTTGGAAAATACTTTCAATCACCTATCGACCTCTATAATTATATCTATTTCCGTTGACAACGTTAGCTGGAAAGGTAGGCAGAGTGCGGTAACAAGCAATTTTTAAGAGGTGCGACTTTTTGCGCGCAAATTTCAATCACCAACTAAAAAGGAGCTCTATTTTACGGAAATTTTCGAGGACGGAATCAGCAATAGTTTAGCGTTCAACGTTCATCTCAGACGCAGAAAAGTAAATTTTATTGATAGATTGATTGACTCATCGATACTTAACAAAGAGCAACACGATCTATGATGTTCACTGAGAGGGGAGGCGCCATACTTATAACACAATGATGTTAGTGTTACTCACCAACTAGCGCGAGGTAGCTATGCAGAGAACTCTTTCCCAGGGCGCCTTATTCCAGAGATTCCAGTGTGCGTGCAAAGGTAGGCCAGGGCTCTCACGAAAACAGCCAGGTAGGGTGTACACACATATATTTATATAACACACAATACTACAGAGACAATGAGATTACATAGATACAGAAAGCACAGACATACACTCGAGAGCAATGAATCCGGGTCACTTAAAGAATCCTAAAAATCTCGGAAACTAAAAATGCTAGGTTAATGCAATAAATTGTATTTAATAGACAATGTAATACTCCTTAAATGAAGGTATTAAAACTTCTTAGTTATTGTAAAGTTATATCATAAAAAAATCAAATTTGAAAAAGGGCCACTTTCGAAGATGGAACTACGAAATTACAGCATTTGGTGTTGCTTTTGTTTGTAATCTGTCATTTATGTGGGTACATAAACCATGTTGATAGTGCTCTATATTCATTAATCAAGCTGAAATTATGTCGCTTACGCCTGAAGAATGCACCAGAATACTTACAATGCTGGAAACCGGCCGGAGTCAGCGCGATACAGCCAGGACTGTCGGTGTGTCGCTGTCAACAGTACAAAGAGTTCTCCGACGTTACGAAGAAACTGGTTCTAACCTACGCAGACCAGGAACGGGCAGAACCAGGTGTACCACAGCACGAGAAGACCGATACTTGGTGAACACCATGCTTCGAAATCGCTTTCTCACAGGAACTGAACTCACCAATCAGTTTCGACGCCTCGGAGGAAGTAACACAAGTGCATGGACAGTAAGACGTCGGCTTGCTGAATCTAACTTAAAACCCCTTAGACCTGCAAACGGCCCTAAACTGGAGCGTGGGCATCGTATTTCGAGACTAAGGTATGCCCAGAGCCACGTAAATTGGAGTATTGAAGATTGGTCAAAAGTTATGTTCTCCGACGAATCAAAATTTATGCTCTACAAGCACGATGGAAGACACAGAGTGTATCGAAGACCAGGGGAAAGATTCAAGCAAGCATGCATCGAAGAAAAAGTAGCCTACGGTGGTGGGTCTGTACTTGTGTGGGCCGGAATTTCTTCTGAAAGTCGCACAGAGCTGGTGATCATAGAAAACGGCTCTTTAACTAGCGTAAGATATGTGGAAGAAATCCTCAATGATCACGTTGGTCCATTTATGGTCAATTTAGGTGAGGATGCTATATTTATGCATGACAATGCCCGACCTCATACAGGTAGGATTGTGAATGACTACCTTCAAGAGATGAACATTACTCGTATGGAGTGGCCAGCGCGCAGCCCGGATATCAACCCGATCGAGCATGCTTGGGACGAGCTAGGCAGATGCGTAAAACAACGAAACCCTCCCCCAATCACGCTTCGTGAGCTCAAAATTGCTCTCACAGAGGAATGGGAGAATATTCCCCAAAATCGTATAAGGAACTTGGTGTACAGCATGCCAAACCGCGTAAACGCAGTAATGGAAGCACGAGGAGGCAATACGAAGTATTAAAATTCAAGAAAATCGTAATAAAGTTCAAAAATTTCATGTTTCCTATTTTTGTTTTAAGGAGAGATCAGCAGTTTTTTCTTTATGTAATTTTGTGTTAATAAAATGTATGGTGACTCATATTTTTTTTACTTTCATTTAAGGAGTATTACATTGTCTATTAAATACAATTTATTGCATTAACCTATCATTTTTAGTTTCCGAGATTTTTAACATTCTTTAAGTGACCCGGATTCATTGCTCTCGAGTGTACATAAGAAGAATTACGGGTTACGTACTAATTGTACATCACTAAACCAAATCAACGTGAGTGGTGACTTAGGCGGCTAGACTACACGTACAAGTAGCTGACAAGTACTGGCCTTCGTTGTGGGTGAGAGCAACTCCGTTTGTTGTAAATGCCGGGTGTAGACGGCGAGCTTCTTACAAATGCACCCTGCTCACGCAGTCCACGTAAGGTTGGGGTGTGGCTTCTCCCACCATACAGAGGCAGCCTCCAGCCCCTAATAAGCGACCCTGTCACGAAACAGACAACCAAATAAGTCACTGACCACGTGACAGACGAAGACTGAGATGGTTTGCAAAAGAAGAAGTGACTCACCAGTTTTCTGGGTAAAATGCAGCAAATACTCCGTTATAACTTCTACCAAACGGTGAGGCACTAATGCCAGAGCTTGTGCGAAAACCTTTTCGAGGCACAGCTCACCAAGCCAAAAAAGGAACCGACTACCTCAAAGCAGCTCATATATCTTACTCCTGGAATATTCTCGCAATCTTTAATAAAACCTGTTTCTCCTTAATGCAAATCATCGGTTGCCACAGACAAAACTTGTCACTTGTGTCAAAGGAAAACCACAGATAAAAAAACCAGCGATGAATTGATTAAGGGCGGCTTTACACATTGTCAAGCCCGAGTACCAGATTGCTACACAAAAAATAAATGCTACATACTGAGAGTTTCCCTTCTGTCAAAGCAGACTCCCAAAAAGTGCACACTTTTACACACATTAAATAAATAAGAAATATAATATGTGTATGTCTGAAATTATGAGTGTATTGGTTTAATTGTTTTGTGTAAGTTCCATAGTGACAGTCGATTGCTTTTGTAGTGGTGTATATGAACATGATTTCGCCCCGCAAAATATGACAGACAGATATGTATAGGTCGAACATGCTATGTCTTCTCTCCTTGTGCTGGTCGCGTTGCTCTGTGATACTTAATGTTTCTTAGGAACTATACTCTATCACATGCATTGATTTTAAGAGTTCCGCACTCAAATATTAAAACGAGACCCTATTACCGGCTGTCCGTCTGTTTGCCAGTGTCCGACCGCACTTGGTGGGGTTTGACAAATATTGCAGTAGGTTCACCAACTCTATAAGTACTCATTATCACATCTAGCTGTACAGTACATACACACCCTTTAGCCTCGAGAACGCGTTGCTTGAATGCTTGTAGACCAATAAATTACTTCCACATTACATAAAATTCCTTTCCGTTATACGTTTGTTATGGATAATTAAGGTTTAAATGCTGTTATTATAACTTATTACTTACACGAGATTAATATTACTTTACGAGTATCTTGCATTTTTTATTTTAACTACCGGTCAATTAGAAATTTAATATTTACGTTAACTATAACTAGCTGGTTAAATACATTTCCAGCACTAACGCAGATATAACTTTTTATTTATGAAACGATTGCATGCAGAAATTTGAATCGAATCGCCACAGTTGAGGGTCTTGCCATTATAATTATGAAGAGGTCTAGGGAGGGCCATTTAGTACTTTATCATATTACTAGTTAGTGGCGACAACTCCGGGCTTACCCGGGGCTCCCAACCGTAGGCCGTTATGTAGGATACGTGTGGTTTTTCGTCGGTAGGAGTCCGGCATAGCATCCATGTAGGATTTTCCTCACGTTAAAAATAAAGTGGTGACAACTCCATCCGCGTGGATATGTGTTCCCATTCCAGCATCCTATGAGGCCTTTTTTTGGGGATAAAGAATATCCGCATCGTAATCCGGACTATAATTATGTCCATGCACGAAATTTAAGCCAGATCCGCTCAAATAGTAACAAACATCCCATTCACACATCAATACTCACAAACTTTCGCATTAATATGATTAGATAAACATAACATTCCCATGAAAAGATACTGCGTTGGAAATTTAAATCTTACCTTCATAATATTATTGTCAATGAAGTTTGCGAAAAAAGTTCAATGTAAAGTCGAAAATAAATTCGATGTAAAGTGAAATCGAAATATAACCATAGTCAATCGAATTAAATAGATCCACGTGATGAGATCTTACAGTTTTGGTTTCTAAAACCATTCATGCCTTGAAAAACTGTATGGTATTAACACACATTGGTATTAACTTAATATGTGCCATATATAATTTTAAGGACTTTCCCTTAGGGTTTAGGTTTCATCCCACTTCTTGAGGAATATTCCTATGCTATCCATACATATCACTCTAAAGTGTTTGATAGTTAAAACGTATAATAATAGGTACCTATGACCTTAAAATCTTGAATGAACCCTTAGCATTTAATATAATGAAGGAATATAAATTTGTCAAGTCATCATAGCTTTCACAGACGATTATATAAACGAAGGCATAAACCTCACTCATTGTTTAGAAAATGTAACAGTCATGCTCATTTTATAGAGTAGGCATAATACTCGTAATTATGAGGCCTACCTACCATCATAGACCACAATTTTGCGCTGCTAAGGTGGCAAACATGCGGCTCGGTTGGTCCTGCTATTCAGAAATATGGCAGTTCTTAAGTCATGTTGAAGGCCTGAGCTTGAATATTACTGTAGCAGGTTGCGTATAATATACCTCTGCCGTTTTAAGTATAAAAGGTGACTATGTGTGTACATTGGTCCAGTTTTTAGTTCAAAAGATCGTTTCTCTGGCGAACCATAAAACCCTGGAACGACGTGCTAGCGCACGTGTTTCCCTCCTCTTACAATCCTGGGTTCTTCAAGCGGGGCGTGAATAGGCACATCATAGGACCGCCGACTTGAGGACTACTGTCTACAGCAGTATTTTCCAAAGTTCCGGTGGACCCTCAGGGGTCCACGGGAGTTTCAACGGGGTCTACGTTGGGCGTAATGAAAAATAGAGGGCCACTATCGTAAGCGGGGGTGCATAAAAATTAATTTGGTTTCGATAGTGAAGAACTAAAATGTCCACTTGATACTCTAATTATCTTTTCGTGGGTCTACCTCTACTCTTAACATTAAGAAATTACTTTAAGTTATAATATACTCGTAAGTGTCTAATATTAATTGATTACGACTGTTGTAACAATTATAATTAATAGTGTAACAATTTATATATTTAAATTTAAACAAATACCTACAACACAAGGAAATATAGATATTATATTTCTTTTTAACACTCTGAATGGGACGTTTTCCAAATAAAATTTGTGAGAATTGATTGGTTCTTGTGCTTTTGTGTGAGTGAGATCAAAATGTTTCCTGAAAATTGTGTACCGAATTTTATAGCGGACCCATGCCCCGCAGTAGGCATCAAAATGGCTGAGACGATGATGATGATACAGATTATATTACAAATTGTGCGTGAATCTCTCACGTGACGCTGCCGTCATGGGCCTGCTTCTGTAAGGACAGTGAGCAGCCCTCTCACCGTCATCAGGCCCTCGGTCATGGAGGCCGATAATCTTCGGCGAAGACACGTCGGCGGCGGCCAGGCTGCTGACTGCGGAACTCGGGTGGGAGAGTCTCTCCCGTTCCCGCCACTCCGCCTCTTTCACGAGCATGACCTGCTCGCAGAAAGAGACGGCGCAGTCCTACTTACTCCCGCTGGAGATCATGGCTCGCACCATGGTCTCGAGCAAGAGTGTCCACGTCCAGACCCACTACGCTGTTGCGTCCTCGCCGCCGTGCACTCCACCAGCGTGTGGAGCATTGTGTCATCGCTGCGGTCTTCTCAGACATGCCGCCTCACTTGAGATCGTGCGGTATCTCCTTATCACCCTGACGGCCACGCGCTCAGCAATCTAGCCACATTGCTGGCCGACAGGGTCTCCGCCCAGACGGGGGCCCCGTTTAGGGCCATACTTCCCATGAATGATCCCCAGGTTTAGTCTCCTGTAGGGAGCGTTGGGTCCCTGAAGTTACACTGGCCATCGAGTACGAGCCCCAGATATTTCATCGAGGGCTCGATGCCGATGCTGACGCCCCCTACCTGTAGGCTGGATCACGCAGGTAGCCCTATCCGAGGTCCATGGAAGCACAGAACCTCGGATTTGTGAAGGGCCACCTCGAGATCCAGCCGCCGCTGTATCGGTCCCAGGACTTCAGCAACCCATGCCGTGGCTTTTAGTGCAGCATCTCCTCGGTGCGTTGCTCCCCGCCCCGTAACGACGGTGTCGTCGGCGTATTACGTTACGCCGAGAAGCGGCCCTAATACCGATCCTTGTGGAACACCGCACGACATATCCCGCCGACCCGGCCCTAACCAGCTCGGGTAAGTTATGGCTCTCTCGGTGAGATAGGCCCCCACAATTCGACGGAGGTAGGAAGGCATTCCATGGTAGATAAGCGCCTCCCTAACGCAGCTCCAGGGCCAGGTGTTGAAGGCGTTGGTGATGTCAAGAGACACTGCCACCACCACCTCACCCCGAGAGACTGCTTTCTCCGGCAGGCCTCTAATACGCATAATCGCGTCCACGGTAGAGCGCCCCTGATGGAAGCCAAACTGGCTATCTGCCAGATCAGTCCCCATGCGTGTGAGGTGCTCGACGAGGTGTTGTCCAATAATGCGCTTAAAGAGCTTGCACAGCCTGTCGCCGCCGCCCCGCTTTTCGGATCAAGACCAGTTTCCCTGTCTTCCAGACCTTGGGAAGCTGGCCTTTTTTGAAGCATGCGCTAAAGAGCCCTATAAGTCGAGGCCAAAGCTCCTCGAGAGCCAGAATACCCAACCCACGCTCGGCCTGGAATGCCGTCGGGTCCAGGGGCGGTGTTTCTGCGGGATTTAAGCCGCAGTACTGCCGCCCCTAACTCACTCTCCGTGACTACGGGCACGTTGTTCTCAATGCCTTCCGCGTTGGGCGCCTGAGACCTAGCCATGCGCAGAAATGTGTTCCTCCGCTTGTGATGGGAACAAGGAGTCCAAGACACCCTCCAGCCGCTCAGGCTGGAGACTCTGGGTCAGTGGGGGCGTCTTACGGCGTAATTTTCTCCTTACTGTAAGGTACGGGCGCCCGTGGGGTTCTGCTCCAGAGTCTCCATCAGCTCTTCGTGGCTCAACTTTTTGGACCACTTTGGTTCTTGTGCTGAGAGTCACTGTAGATTTCAAAAAAGTAAAGTTGGATGGAGTCACTTTTTCGATTGGTCAACTTTGCTTTTTTGACATACACTCACAGCACAATCAATTAATTTTAATTGAAATTTCGTTTAGTCGACTTTATTATCAAATAATTAACCCTACTAAGCAATTTATTCTAACCCTTTTTTTCGTAAACTGTTAATTCGTCGTTAAACTCAGCCACAATGCAAGTTTCCATAGATAGATCTGATCTTCACAATTTTTTTAAGGTTTAGAAATCGGTAGTGATGTAGCTGCACCGGATCCAGCAAAATTTTGAAAGTGATCTATGAAACAAAAGAGTTTGGGTACCAATGGGTTACCGCCTTACAAACTGTGCCAGTGGCCCCCAATCGCTAGATGTCTTTGTTTTCCCTTAGGCGGGCGGCGCGGCGTCATTTTGGTGAGCTAAATATAAAACAAGTAAAAAAAGACGTGTGGCACTCGGGGACTGCCGCGGTAAAGCTATTACATAGCATTTTTTACCGACTATGCTAGTATTATTATTTCTATATAAGAATACTAGCTGATGCCCGCTGCTTCGCCCGCGTAAAATTTGTTACCGCGGGAAGTTATTCCCGGGATAATAGGTAGCCTATGTGTTATTCCAGACTATAATGTATCTCTGTACCAAATTTCAGCCCGATCCGCTCAGCGGTTTGAGCGTGAAAGAGTAACAAACATCCACACTCACAAACTTTCGCATTTATAATATTAGTAAGAAGTAAGAAGTAAGATTTTAAGGCTTATGTTCAACAAAGTAAAGTACTAAGTAGGTACCTACTTGACTGTGGACATTTGGGCTTTTGGACTTTTGGCCTATTGGCCTTTTGGACTTTTGTACTTTTGGACTTTTGGCCTTTTGGACTTTTGTACTATTGGACTTTTGGACTTTTGGACTTTTGGAGTTTTGGACTTTTGGACTTTTGGACTTTTGGACTTTTGGACTTTTGGACTTTTGGACTTTTGGACTTTTGGACTTTTGGACTTTTGGACTTTTGGACTTTTTTACTTTTGGACTTTTGGACTTTTGGACTTTTGGACTTTTGGACTTTTGGACTTTTGGACTTTTGGACTTTTGGACTTTTGGACTTTTTTACTTTTGGACTTTTGGACTTTTGGACTTTTGGACTTTTGGACTTTTGGACTTTTGGACTTTTGGACTTTTGGACTTTTGGACTTTTGGACTTTTGGAGTTTGGACTTTTGGACTTTTGGACTTTTGGACTTTTGGACTTTTGGACTTTTGGACTTTTGGACTTTTGGACTTTTGGACTTTTGGACTTTTGGACTTTTGGACTTTTGGACTTTTGGACTTTTGGACTTTTGGACTTTTGGACTTTTGGACTTTTGGACTTTTGGACTTTTGGACTTTTGGACTTTTGGACTTTTGGACTTTTGGACTTTTGGACTTTTGGACTTTTGGACTTTTGGACTTTTGGACTTTTGGACCCAGTCCCAGAAGTCCCAAAAGTCCCAAAAGTTCAAAAGTCCAAAAGTCCAAAAGTCCAAAAAACCAAATTCCAAAAGTCCAAAGCCCAAAAGGCCAAAAGTCCAAAAGTACAAAAGTCCTAAAGTCCAAAAGGTCAAAAGTCCAAAAGTCCTAAAGGCTAAAGTCCAAAATGCCAAAATTCCACTCCACCTAACCTCACCCCACCCCACCTAACACCAATTCACCTCACCACACCCCACTTCACTTCACCCCACCCTACACACCTCAGCCCACCCCACTTCACCCTACTTCACTTTATATACATAGGTACACGTTATGCAAACGCTCACGTGTACACGTTGGTATATGAAGTGCGAGATACACGAACGTGGCCGAGCGTGGCCGAAGGTAGCCGAGAGTATGATTTATTTTCGTGACACAATTTCTAGATTCGGTCTCCACGCAAGGCCCGCGATAGAAGCTATGCAATAGCTTAATAGGTATTTTGTTTTAGAACTTTTTAAGAAGAACAATTATTTTGTAATAAATTATTTTTATGTAACTTCAACCATTTACGCAGAGGCGCAACGGATACTCTTATAACGATTAAATGTTTTTCGTTTTCGAAACATTCCTCATTGCTGCACCGCTCCTATTAATCTTAGCATTATGTTATGTAGACTATAGCCACTATCAATAAATGTACCTACTTACTATCGAACAGTTTTTGAAACCCTACCAGTA
The DNA here is from genome assembly GCA_933228765.1 of Miltochrista miniata. Classification (NCBI taxonomy): domain Eukaryota; kingdom Metazoa; phylum Arthropoda; class Insecta; order Lepidoptera; family Erebidae; genus Miltochrista; species Miltochrista miniata. Next base: position 28,460,674 of record OW121752.1, on the reverse strand, counting down.
GTTTCAGTAAGGCTTGCCTTGGTATGATGTGAGCATGGTCCCTTTGCAGCGTGTGTCCAATCCAGCGCAGCAGCTACACTTCCGACGTTTGATCTGTTGGTGGATAGGGGTCTCACTGCAGCGTTCCAATAATCTTACGTTCGTGATGTTCTCGGGCCCGTATGTACCGAGGATCCATTGGAGGCAGCGTTTGACGAAGACTTATAGCTGGTAGCTGGTGTGAAATGTCTTTAGTGACCTTCCATGTCTCGCATCCGTATAGCAGTTAGCAGTACAGTTTTAACGTTTACTTTGTTTTGAGTTTCACTCTTCGTGTCCATTTTCGCAACTGCCTACGGGGCGCAGCTGTGTAAAGGTTGTTCTGGCCTTGGCGAGACTCGAAATGATGTAGGGTACTCTTCTATCCCATCAGTTTCTGACACGACACTCCCGAGGTACGTGAATTAGTGCCTCCACCACATCTCTTGCGTCTGTCGATTTTAATTTCAGTCCAGCCATTCGCTGCCTCATCCTGCTCGTTGTCCTGCACGTTGTCCTGCAGACATGCATGACGGCGTGTGTGTGCCTCAGCAGGCACAGGACATCGGCATTGTTTAAATCCTCCAGGATATCAGTATAGGCCCCATTCTATGCGGCGCCGATTGTTCTTTGCGTAATCAGCATTATACCATCTATTTTCTATGAATGGTTGTCAACTATCCTGTTATCTTCATATCGATCCTCTAAGGTAGGTACCTACAGTATGTATTTTCAAAAGAGTTTGTGAACTCTATTTTTAATTTCTTTTTCAGAATATTGATGACATTTGATTGATGTCATTTTATACACGTTACGTCTATTACATTGATACATGTAATAAAATTCTAACACGCCGGTGTTTGTATGTAAATTGTTTATACTGAGGAAAATTCTATACTGAGGAATAGCTTTAACCATTAAGCTCTTTTCTTCCCGCTTCCCATGGGAACGTACTCCCGGGTTTGGTTATCTTTATAGCAGTATTATATATAAATTAACAAAACAAAAAATAATACTGCATTGGTGATAATAATAATAAAATGTATGTATATAGAGTACTCACTCATTTTCTTTCACTATTTTTCGTGACTTTCTTCATTAATAAATGCACTTTGTTTATTCATATTTAAAACACTTTTTACACAAATTATACGAGTACAGTTCACTGTTGTACATAGATGATGAATACCTATACACCTATAGTCGAATTTCTTACGTAGTATTGTATTCTCTTTGGTCGAATTTTTATTTAGACGAAGTAAATTGACAGCAACTAATGTAATTGACAGCATCGAAATTGTCATTTCACATTAAGAACTCTAAATTCGACCAGCATTCTTAATTCAACTTTGGTCGAGTGGTTAAGACGCGGATCGGTACGCAGAAGGCGCAAGATCGATTCTGGGTACAAACATCAATTTTTGGATTATTTGACATAATATATAACGACTGCAGAGTTCATAATTGACGTAAACAAAAAAATTATGAAGTGGCCGAAGGTAGCCGAGAGTGTGATTCGTTTTCGTGACACAATTTCTGGATTCGGTCTCCACGCAAGGCCCGCGATAGAAGCTATGCAATAGCTTAAAAAAAAAGTTATTAGTATGTAACCATAACAAGGCGAATGCCTTATTGATTGCTGTTTCATTGCGAATAATACCTATATATCATAAAGAGTGTAACGTTAACTTAGATCAAGAATAACAACTAGATAACGGGTCGCGAACAAAATGTAAGTTAAAAAGTGTCCCAAGTCGATACGTAGTTAAACCTATATTCTATTTATTAGCAATCGTAAATAAATAATTCAAGACTGTATCACATTTAACGTAAAATGTACCTTAAAGTTATAATACGTAAGCATAAAATACCATGCCACTGATATATCAGTTAAGTCGTTTTGTTCGATACGTTTGTATTATGCAATGTCGGCCCATTGTCGCCAGTTCAAACAAGGATGTAGTGAGCCGTCTTCTATAGGTGCCGGATTTCTCGCGTCGATATTACATCTAGTTGTTATTCTTGATCTACGAACGTAAATTATGCGTAATGAATGAGACGCGTTAAGACACGCATTGCTTAGGTACTGTATTTTGGCGTTTACATACTTCTCGTTTACAGTACTTCTAACTTGTTTAAAAATACTCAGCTTTTAGTAAGAGAGAATAAGATACTTTTTTCTTTAATTCAATTTACCAACAAATTCGTTTAACATACGAATTCTAAAAACTAATCTGTTCATCTTTAGACATGTTTCAGTCACGCTAAATGAAAAGTGTAGATCTATATGATTGTAAACATGTACATAATGGTAACATTAATCACCTGAAATACGGACATTTTAACAATAGATTATGCATTTTTATGTTATAAAAATAAAAACAATAGGTATAATAAGTTAAACAAGAACAAAGTCTTAGTATGTGAGTTTTTTTGTAGTTTACTTTGATGTGTAACGCTAGACCTAGTATGCTCGCATTACTCATTAATAAAATAGTGATAAGTAAGAGTTGCAGAGCAAGTAGTATCCCAGTAAAATAGTCGTTACATGTACTAAGTAATTATTTATTTATATAGCTACAACGATAGGTGATTTATCTGACCAATTATTAGAACGTAAGGGGTTCCATCTGGATGGGGAAGCCTATGATCCAAAATTTATAGTTAAATCTTTATGCGATTGCGTCAGATTGTTACTAGGGGTATTCAGCGCACCCACAGATGCACCGAGTGATTTAGGACACCCACCAATACCATAGTCTGCCACCTACCAGGGGGAACCTTTTTTTTTTTTTTTTTTATTTTTTTATTACTACATCTACAGACGCTTGGTCCGTACCATTTTTTAGTTATAAATGTTTATTATAAATGTAATTTAAATTAATGTCTGTCTCCGCGTTAGACAAATTCATGATTATATATACAATAATATAATTACAATAATAATCTATGTAATGTAAAATAAATAAGCTAGTAGCGGCCCCGACCGTGTCGTTGCCGCTCTAAGTCAACGTTAAGGGCACGGGTTTTTTATAAAGGACAAGAGAGTATCTCTCGCCTTATCGTCCCTTCGCCGGATCGCCATTTTTAGATTGTAATCCCTCACTTGCTCTGTGGTCGCAACTTCAGCGCGAGTTGTTAGACGCGCTGTCGCGTCGTCACTGCTGTCGTCTGTGTAGTAGACACAGGTGTTTGTGTGCCTTGAAATTGCGACCACAGCATGCGGGACACTTTGGAGGATTTGGGATTTGCGTGATGTTGTACGTACTATAACCACCTTTTCGTATGTCAATCCCTGCGATTCGTGAACCGTCAGTGTGCGAGATCCCTCGTTGTTACCGTATCCCTGGCTGATTAAGAGAGCTTTCTCAGCCTGGGTGTGGACGAGGTATAATGTGGCATCCTGTTTCGGGATCTCTGCACCTGTGAAAGGTCTCAACGACAGTGATTTAGTACGGTTTTTGAATGAGTATATGCCACTATAGATTTCACTGAGGGCATACGCTACATCCTGGGGGTTTCTGTACGTACATAACAGCTCTTTTGTTATGTTAGTAATAAGGTTGGGTCTATTATAGAACAGTGGGAAAAGGTTGTCTCTATCTATGTACGGAAGCTGATTGTTATCACCGATCAATAAGGCTTCGCTGGCTTTGGCAAGCTGTATTGCCATTACTATGGAGCCAAAGTGGTTCATAAGGGCCTCGTCCACCATGAGGCGTATACACGATTCGCCCTTACTCATTCCATTGACCAGAAAGGATGCCATAGTTCGCACTCTTGTTTTGACACGATCGCCTATTCGTGGCTCCAGCTTGTCCCTAAGATCCCTGGCAGCTTCCGTAGTAGTTGTTAATATGATGTCACTTTCTATCTTTATTTCAGACATCACCCAGGTCGTCTTACCGCACCCGGGAACTCCATTTACCCATGATATTGCGGGCGTCGTCCAGTGCTCCGGGTATCCGCTGTCGCCCAGGTCTCCCGATATAGCTTGTGCCATATTCAGAATCCTGTCTTCGAGCATCACCTTGGTACACTTGGCGACTACCACTATTGAATCGCCGGGTGGTGTTTTGAATACAAGTTTACCCTGCCTTGACTCTTCTTCATTCAAAGGCACAAAACCACACCCGTGGCTGTAGGCCGCCATGTACGATCCCGACATGTTTCCGTATACTACTAGAGATCTGTCATTGTCGTACACCGCCGCCCCCGCCTCATCCAACAGTTCCCGCAGCAGTCTTTGGTTATCACGGCGATAGGTCTGCATGATCTTACTGCAGACATCCGTGTTTACCTTTCGTGTGGCTTTCGTGACTGCTACGAATTCCATGAACGCATTCACTATGTGGTCTCGCGGTTCTCGAACGCTTCTGAGTGTAGGAGGGGTTACCTGTCCCATGTCAGCTTTAGTGCGTTGAGGTCTAGGCAGCTCCAGTTGGTTGCAGGGAGGCCCTCTAAAGAAGTCACGCACCGCATTTTCCATGGCAAGTGAACTGCGTGTAGTCGCACAGGGTATGGTCAGGGATAAAAGGCGTGATCATATGTACCTATGTAAAATTACAGTTTAAGGCCATACCCAGGGCTAACGACCTTGAGCAAATGGGCGATATGACTCGCTAACATAGAGTAGCGCAACTACAGAGACATCAGAGTAAAAGAACCACGGCAGAAGAAGAAACATAGTAGCGGAAATGCGTTCCTCGCTTCACCAAATAAACAAAAAGCTGTGAGACGGTCTCACCCGACTGCCCCTCTCTAAAACGTTTATTGTGAGAGTTCAATCCGATTTACGTTGTCATTTTTGTTTTATTTCAAACTTTGAACAGATGATCCACGTGACCTAGTGACGTAGTTTAATGCAACAGAGTCACAGACTACAGACAAAGTCTCGCCATAAGCCCCTCTGCACTCTATTTCATAGAGAGAGGCGAAAAGTAAATTAAAAATAAAGGAACGTTTGTATTTCAATTTTCCTTTGTTTTTAAGTGTTTAAATACACTGCCAAAAAATGTGATTGATCATTACGTAGAACTTAAATGTGACGAATTCACAAAGACGAATGTTCATATATTCCACAGACATATAAGAATAAGATATATTCATTGTTTTGTACTTAAATTATTACAAATCCAGAAAGGGGGGTCTTCCACTCGCTTAAAATTTTTGTTACTTTTGGAACAAAATTTCATTTCATTTTATTATTACAAACAAACAAAAATAGACGTAAACGCAGTTGCGAGGGTCAGCTAGTTATATATAAATAGAAGCGCTCGTGGCACCGCGGACTTAGTGTTCTGTAAGCGATCAGTGTAGTAAGCTCATTCACTATGGCCAGTCCTTGGATGGGTGACCATCCATGTGACCACTTTGTGACAGTTATTTGAGCGTCGTTTCCGTGTTTCGGAAGGCACGTTAAGCCGTTGGTCCTGGTTGCCCGTAAAATGGCAGCCGTTAAGCGAAGTTGAAGGCCGTTTTGGCGGCTTGATTAATTTTAACAGTAGGCAGATACAACCTGCGCCAGTCTATCTCAACACGGCAATACAGCTCACCGCCTATTACGTGGGACAAATTCTAAAAAGTTGAAATGTGGGGATATAATAATATGCCTCTGCCTACCTCTTTGGGGATAAAGGTGTAACCATATGTATGTATGTAACTAGCTGACTCACAACTTCGTTTACGACGCTTAAGGTGTATGAAACATGAGGTATTTCTTCATCAGTCTCATCAACCGGCGGGTGAAACTGCCCTGTTTGCTTAATCATAAACGAATTTAAAGATTAAGCATATTGTAAAATTAGCTGACCCTCGCAACTTCGTTTACGTCACATAAGGTTTGCAAAAGGAGAGGCACTTCTTCATCAGACTCATCAAGCAGCTTGTGAAACGGCCCTGTTTGCTTTATCATAAAAGAGCTTAAAGATTAAGTTTATTCTAAAACAATTCAGTCCCCGACTTCGGCGCGGACAGAATTATTTTACAACAGCCTTAATCATTAAGCTCTTTTATGATTCAGCCAGCACGCCTGTTTAGATTTACCGTCATATTCCAAGGAACCCTTGAATTATAGGTTTTGAGAAAGTTGAGATATCTCTAATTCCTGAACTACAAAACTCTCAGCACTGAAACTTGTGTTAAGCAATCCTAGGTTGAATTCTAGGTTTAGAGAAGTTGAGATGTCTCTAACTCCTGAACTTCCTCGGCGTGATACGTATTCGGAATACAGACGGACATGAAAATTTTAAATTTCATTTTGGCTTAAGTAGGTATCGATTAGAGAACGCGTTCTTTTTTTTTTAAATAGCTTCCATATTCAGACTCTCGACCCTCAACAGTTTTATTATTATGTATAGATATAGACTAGCAAGAAACTCGGCGGGCACTCACTTTATTCACTTTTATACCTTAACCAATTTGCCGGTAGATGGTGCCTACTTGTGGCGACCCACAAGACGTAATAAGCTAAAAGAGTCAATTCTTTCAGCTTAGGTTGAGAGCAGTGTCTCAAAAAAGCAGTGTGTTAATAATAACTATAATATAAGTATTTTCATCAGTAGACAACTGATGAAAATACTAACTTATATTATAGTATCCTTTAGCACAAGGTTATATTAGCTTAAGTTGTGTGCGAATGTCCACAAATATTTCTTCATTTATTTATATTGAAATGATTAAGTACCGCTTACAATATAAGCATGATTACCTTTCGAAGTAATTTAATAAAACAATACGAAAAATAAGTTGTGTAACTTGGGCTCTGGCTCTGTTGCACGCATTACTCTGTACATGAATGAAAATATAACATTTTACGAGAATATTTTGCAGACCAGAGCGACACACGTCCGTCTAGCAACACGGGTCCCCCCGCACTAGATTTTCGGGCGAGCGCGGGGAAGCAAGCAACGTGATGTATTCTTTGAATACATTATTAGTTATAATTAGTTAAAACTTATACAAATTAAAAATTGAAGAAAACCATTTTAGAGGTCTATGTTTTCTTTAGTCTCTGATATAAATTTTATTATCATTCATTAATAAATAGATGTCATACAACGACTTCTTCTAAAAAATTATGGGCTTTTTCAGTGATGTTTTACTAGTTATTTATAATAAATACACAATTTCTGATGAAACCATCCTCTGGAACACATCTTGTAGATTTCGAATCTACTTTTGGCTGTCATTTTTCGTATACTAATACCGAGAAGAACATCTTTATTTGCACCTCTTTTTCGCAAACTTTGTCAACCACTCCCCTTTATTATGAATACCTAACGTATGAAGTACGAAATTTTTAATTTGATTATTAATTTGATGGTTAACTTAAATAGGTATGTATTACTTTAAGTTACATAACATAAAAAGTATGTTAACAGGGAAGAACAATGCTTCAAAGTTCACTACTAAAGTGATAAATTTACTTTGTAATAAATTATTATGTCGGCGGCCATGCGTCACACGTACGTACAGACCGTCGATTTTGCAAGATGCGTCTTTTCATTCTATCTCCATACGTTGTTACTCCACTAGAAGATAATTAATGTTGACACTTGGCTTTTTACTCGGGTGTTTTGAATGAGTCATAGGCGTAGCGGTTCTTTCTGTATTTGACTGTTTCGGGTTTGAATCTCAGATCGGAACAGATTTTTGTGGAATCCGCATTAAGCTGTATGTGTGTATTGAGAAATATATGAGTTTGTTTATGTTGCCTGGATTTCATTAGTTTATTTGGGCTAAATGGGCTGGTCGTACTGGTCCAACATACAGAGTCCCTTTTAAAGTTTTCGTCAAAATTATATAAGCCTCCCACAGCGAACAATTCTCGTCCGCCTTGTGTAGAACATCAGCCTTGTGTCAAGTAAAAAAATTTTTCAATAAAAAATAAAACCGACTTCAAGCAAATCCTGAAAAATAAAATTTACTTAGCACAAAGTAATATGTATTTTGATTTTATCAGATTTTATTCAATATCATATTGAAGTCGGTGCCAAGTAAACCCATAGTTTTATGTACTTAGGTATTATATTGATGGCACCAACTTCAATATTATATTGAATTAAATATGATAAATCAAAATACACATTACTTTGTGCTAAGTAAATTTTATTTTTCAGGATTTGCTTGAAGTCGGTTTTATTTTTTATTGAAAATTTTTTTTTCATCATTTTAAGTGACTGGTGAATCGAAAAATATATTTATCTATCTAGGTGAAAGTTCTCATCGATAAAAATCAATAAAGCCCAAACACAAGGTAGCTGCTGTAAATCGTTAAGGAATTCCCTCGACTGTCTTTCGGTTCCATCATCGGATCGACTCCAGACATTCATTAAATTGTAGTACCTTTAAGCACTGAATTAAAAAGTTAACAAACGCACTAGTTGTCCCTACAATTTTCGGTAGTTGCCCTCGATTTCTCCTGAATCCCATCATCAGATTCTGACCTGGTGAAATTGGGACCACCTCAGCAGTGAACTCTATCCAACAAAAAGCAGATTTGAAATTCGTCTGTAATTGACGAAATATCGGTGAACATACATAAAACATTGAGAACTTCCTTTTTTTTTTAAGTCGGATCTATCAATCTAAGTGTAAAGTTTTCATCAATACAAATCAATCAAGCCCAAACACAAGGTAACTGCTGTAAATTGTTAAGGAATGCCCTCGACTGTCTTTCGACTCTATCATCAGATCGACTCCAGACCTTCATTAAAATGTAGAACATTAAATCACTTAATTAAAAAGTTAACAAGCGCACTAGTTGTCCCTACAATTTTCGGTGGTAGCCCTCGTTTTCTCCTGGATCCCATCATCACATCCTGACTTGGTGAAAATGGGACCACCTCTGAAGTAAACCCTATTCAACAAAAAAAGAAATTTTGAAATCCGTCTATATTTGACGGAAATATCGCTTAACATACATAAAAAAAAATACATACAGACGAATTGAGAACCTCCTCCTTTTTTTTAAAGTCGGTTAAAAAGAAAGTTTTGTATTGGAAATTAAAAGTCTCTTTCACTACTTTTCTTTTTCACTTTCAGTTAAATAGCTAACAAAAATTACTAACAAAAGAATAAATAAAACACACAAAGGCTATAGACAAACATTGTCACGAAATTGTATACCATAATGAGACATATTAATCAAATCGTAAAATAATGGCGATTGTTCTATTCAGTCAGAAATAGATTGTGTTTTAGAAATAAAGTTAAGTATTTGAACATCCTTGGTGACAGATTTTTGCATTAAAGAGTTTAATGAGCAATAAAAAAAATGAACACAACAGCTATTAATTAGCACACGGAACTCACGTCAAAGTAAATAGTTTCAGTAATCTGTAACATAAATAATAACTGTTTATAATCATCGAAATCACTTTTTCAAGCCATTTTCACAAGTTGGATTGAAAAATCATTGTTGGTAACCCACCGTTCAAGTCGCGTTTACATTAATCATATACAAAGACACTTGAAAGATAACGTACTTTTCATTTAAGACCTCATTAGTCATAATATTTTCCGACATTGAGCCTTACGATTACAAAGAAAACTGCATACATACAGAATGCGCAAAATATCTGCGCCTGTGCCAACAGGCAAAAAGCGTTAGATGAAATAATCAAAGGAAATATTATCAAATGGAATGGTTTTGTTTTGGAGAGCAATATATAAACTTGTTGTAAAATTAAACTGCCAACTCTACCTGAATCACCGAAAAATACCTTGAGATGAGCATATCAGACTCAACACTTGTAAAACCTAAATAGGAACTTCCTGTGACCCGGACTAGCCCTGCATGAGCTATAGAATACGTGGAAAGTAAAGGCAGGTAATTTAGAATATTTGCGAAGACTTATAAGGGTTCAAGTAAACCACAAAACAGGAAATCCTCTTTCTGAATTGCGAATAGTCATTGGATTCCGAGTCTGGCAACACTATCGAACTGTCAAAAATTTTAGCTCTCTGAAAATATTTTTAAAATTAATTAGTTATTTAGTATTTAAACAATTTTAAACCAATTAAAACCATTATCATCGCATTAATAGTGTCCTAAAATAGTCAGATTAATATAATAAAAGTGTTCTGTCCGTGTATTTTGGTGTAGGAAGTGACGAGTCAGGTACCCGTTTTTTTCGAATGTTAAATCTTTTCTTTTTCACGTAAATACATAATAAATCGACTGTTTCTCGTGAGTAGAATTATTATACTTGTATAAGCGTTTACTCGACGTTGACGACGGTTGGTGTATTTGCGTAAGTACATAACAATATTAAGTATAATTTATTGCCGGTACATAACCTTGTTACTTCTTACCATAAACTGTACAAGGAGCTCTATCATTTAATTCGCGTTTAATTGCACTTACTTATTAATAATATGAATACCCGTAGTCGCAGAGCTCTCGGCCGCCAGCAGGAAGAGCCCAAACTTCAGTTGGTGTTGCTGGAGCTTAAATCTAAAACGGAGCTCTGTGTACAGTTGGAAAAGGAAAGAGAGGAAAATGAAAATCTATTGATAAACGCTCTGAATGACACAAAAAAATTAAAATGCGAATTATCAAGACTTCATGTTAGTTATGATGACATTGTTGCGGAGCGGGACCACCTTCAGTCAATTGTAGATAGGTTCCAAGAGTGCAGTGACGAGTATGAGAAAACCTTGAGGAGGACTACCTTTCTGGAACAGGAGCTAAGGGATGCCCAGGGACAGATCTCACACCTGGAAGAAGCTGCTGAGAAAGTTACTGCCCAACAAACCGATAATCTTTTTAGTGAGTTAATGAGTGGTATCCCGCAGTTTATTCCTTCTGCAAATTCTCAAAACCTGGACTTGACTACTATAGATCTTACAGGTGACAGTCCATATCAACAGGACAAGTCGGTTTTGTTTTGCAGCAGAAATAAACTAAAAAAATATCTAAAAATTAAAAAGTTCATACAAAAATCAAAAAAGCAATTAAAATTCCATAAAATGTTAATCAAGAAGTGTAAAAATATAGGTTCTTGTTTAAAATTTAGAGAACAAGCTAAATTGTCAATGTTAGAACTAGAACAAAGCCATTTAAAATATTGCACTGACACACAAAAATTAGAGTCAAAAATACAAAGTTTGCAATTTGAGCTACAATATATGACTAAAAAATATGAATGGTCCCTTAAGGACTTTACTAAATGTTCTTTAACAATAGACAAGGTACTCAAAACATCAAATGATAACACTGAGCGCCTTAATTGTTTCCTAAATGACCACTTATGCAATATTAACTGCCCTAAAGCAATTGAGCCGGTGGAGGCCCAGGGCGAACCGGTTACCGCTGAGCCCCTAGCTCCCATTATCACATGCTCGCCCAGTACATCAGTGGATATATTGTGTGACAGTGTAAATAATAGTAATAGTTGTACTAAATTAATTGTATTTAGTGATGATATTGGTACCAATCTAAGTTCATTTTTAAAACAAAACTCAAATTCAAGTTATTACTCGGTTATTAATAATTGCTATCCGGGTGCTTCATTAAGTGGTATTATGCAAAAGATATTAGAATATAAATTTGAAGCTAACAGTAAAATAATAATTTTCTGTGCAAACAGGGGGAAAATTAGCAATGATGATTTGTCCCTATACATGAATTACATCTTAAACTTAAATGTCATACAAGTTGTAATGTTCACACTTCCATTTATAAAAGGTGTGCCAGATTCGGAAAATTCATTTAGATATAAGATGAATTTACGTTTAAATTTAATAAGTCAGTATAATAATAAATTTAATATAATTGACTTTAATTCTGTATTTAACACAAATTTGTCACATAGCAAGTTTATAGTCTATAATAATCACAAGGGTAGGTATTGTCTACCCAAATATTATAAAAGACAAGTAGCAAGTTTGCTATTTAATTATTTTTATTCTGTAGCCAAAAACTTGGCTGACAAAACTGCTTTATTTGAGCAGAGTAGTTTTAGGACTTTGGAATCTGTTCCAAGTAATTTAAATTAACTGCTGGGACAACAGAGGAATTACCCTCTAGCCAAAATTGTAAATTAATAGAGTTAAATTTAATTGCAAACCGTAATTTTATCGGAAACTGTCCTCCGAACAAAACTAAATTAAAAAATGTAAATTACATCAGCCTGGTGCATTATAATATTGCAACATTAACACAGGTCAAAGAGTTTGAATTGGAGCTGTTCATGAGCTCAGATAATATTGAAATTGTTTGTCTTACAGAACATATGCGTAAGGAGTATGAGCTCATGTTCAGTTTCAGTAGTCACCGGGTTGGTAGTGCGTTCTGCAGGGTCAACACAACACGGGGGGGTTCGATGATTTTATTAAATAAGAAATTAAAATATAAGGAACGGAAAGATGTTGTGTCCCTCTCTGTAGAGTGTACAGTTGAAATATCGTGCGTAGAATTGGAGCAATTCATAGTAGTATGCGTATATAAACCTGGAGTCTCACCCTTTTGTGAGTTTGAGGAAGTAATGGATAAAGTGCTATTTAAACTTGGAAAAACTAATAAACACCTAATAGTGTGCGGTGATTTTAATGTTAATATACTTATAAATACGCGTCAGACCAATGATATCTTAAATTTATTTAAATCACACAATCTCACTAACTTATTTTTAGAGCCTACTAGATATTGTGATACAACAGCTACTTGTCTGGACAATATATACAGTGATATGTTGCCAGAAAGTAAGAGTATTATAAATAAGATAAAATCAGATCATACTGGGCAAATAGCATCTTTCAAGATCACAAGAGAAAAAGTTAAAAGACGTAAAATATTATGTAGACCAGTAACTAGTGACCGCTTGGAACGTATGCGAGTTGGACTTTGCAATAAACTTCCATTTTTAGACACTGGCTTAGATCCAAATGTAATGTATAAGTTATTTTTTGATTCCTTTTACAATGAGTTCAACTCCGTATTCAAGTCTAAGGAAGTCACAATCGGTGATAGGCCAGCCTTCAGTGAATGGGCCACTGAGGATATACATAAAAGTAGACAAAAACTGTATGAACTATACTCAGAAAGACAGCTTAATAGAACAGATGAATTTCTAAATTATGTTAAAACTTATTCAAAAAAGTTTAAAGCAGACTGCTTAGCAGCCAAAAGAAAGTATATAAGTAATAAAATTCTCAATAGTGTAGACAAAGTTAAATCTACTTGGAAAATAATTAACGCAGAAAGAGGCCAAGCAAAATCGAATGATAATAATTTTAAACTTAAAGTAAATGGTAACATAATTACAACAGATGCCGAAGTCGCTAACGAATTTGAACAATTTTTTTCTCGAATTCCAGTAGATTTGACCAGAGCCCTAGGTTCTTCTACCCCAATAGCAGAATCCTTGTTAAAAGCAAATGTTCCTTGCTGTAATGAAATATTTAAATTCAGTAAAATTAGTATACACACTGTCATAAAAACTTTTAAATCTTTAAATATTAAGAAAACTGCTGACCTCTGGGGAATTTCTGTACATTTAGTTAATTCGTTAATTGAAATGGTTGCCCCTGAATTATCAATAATATTTAATAATTGTGTTGATAGTGGTGTGTTTCCTGACTTAATGAAGTTTAGTAAAATAACTCCTCTGTTTAAATCGGGTAGCACCTCAGATCCGTCCAATTTTCGTCCTATTTCTGTACTACCCACGTTTAGTAAAATCTTTGAAAAGGTAATGCTTAATCAAATGCAAAATCATTTTAATACAAATAAACTATTCCATACTAAACAATTCGGTTTCACGCGAGGTCGGTCTACCACGGATGCTGGCATCAAATTGTTAGAGTGTATATATGAGGCCTGGGAGGAGTCGTACGATGCTTATGGTGTATTCTGCGACTTATCTAAGGCCCTCGATTGTGTCCAGCATCAGACTTTAATTCAAAAACTTGATCATTATGGAATCCGGGGGACGGCCTTGGATTTAATTAGTTCTTACCTTAGAGATAGAGTACAGAGAGTAGTTATAAATGGTAAACAGTCAAATGGTTCTGCTGTAACAATGGGGGTGCCTCAGGGTTCAATTCTGGGACCTTTTCTATTTTTAGTGTACATAAATGATCTCCCTCACCTTATAATCGATCACGAGGTAGTTTTGTTTGCTGATGACACATCTTTAATATTTAAAGTTGAACGTGGACAACGCGATCTTGACGAAGTAAACAATGCCCTCTCTAGGGTAGTCCACTGGTTTAACGCTAATAATTTATTGTTAAACGAAACTAAAACAAAATGTATAAGATTCACCTTGCCAAATGTTAGGCTCGTTAACACCAGTATTAGGATTAGGGATGATCAAGTAGAATTGGTCGATGAAACTGTCTTTCTGGGCATAAAGTTAGACTCCAACTTGCAGTGGGGGCCTCATATCGAGAAAGTCTCGGGCAGACTGAGCTCTGCAGCCTATGCCGTTAAAAAGATCCGACAACTGACAGACATTAGAACAGCGCGTCTTGTCTACTTTAGCTACTTCCACAGTGTCATGACCTATGGCATACTATTATGGGGTAACGCTGCCGACATCGAATGTATCTTTGTGTTGCAGAAAAGGGCTGTCCGGGCTATCTATGGTATGGGGTTTCGGGAGTCATTAAGAGAAAAGTTTAAGGATATCAACATCCTTACTGTGTATTCACAGTACATATATGAAAACTTATTATATACTCATAAAAATAACAGTAAATTTATTAAAAATAGTGATATCCATAACCTAAACTTAAGAAATAAGAATAAATTGGCTGTACCTAGATTTAGGCTTAATAAAATAAGCAATTCTTTTGCGGGTAATTGTATTCGAATGTACAATACATTGCCGACAGCCATAACAGGTTTGTCAGTTAATAAATTTAAAAAACTAGTAAAGCTTAAATTGTGCCAGAAAGCTTATTATAGCATTAAAGACTTTCTAGAAGACAAGACTGCCTGGCAGTGACACGAATTGCTCCTTTCTACATTTAAAAAAAAAACTGTATTAGATACTAAGATGAATAAGAGGGACCGGACTGAGTTTCTTGGGGTGTTCTTCTCAGTCTGTAGCATTTCCGAACCCCCGGTAGAGTCACAAAAATTTTGACAAACCTAAATAATTTTTTAAAAATTTCAAAGGGAATAAATTTTATTTTATTTTATTTTATTTTATTTTGAAAACTGTTACAAAGCAATCCACTACATGACGTTTGTGTCATTTCTGAGAAATCATGCAAAGAAATTTTACTTCTAACTTATTACCTATAAATGCGATGAGTATGTATGTGTGTAAATCTGTTTCATTTTCACACTCAAACGGCTAAATGACTCTGGGTGAAATTTCATACAGCGATGGAATAAAGTCTGGAATAACACACACATTTTTTAATTCCCGGTAGTTCCTATGGGTAGCAGGAAGTAGGAAAGAATTCCCTGTGAGCCTAGCAGCTGGCGCCATGTAGTGTATTCATAAATAACATACATACATACATACATATACTCACGCCTTTATCCCCGAAGGGGTAGGCCTCTGCCTACCCCTTCGGGGCCGAATTGTACACGGTGAAATGTGGGCCGGTATAGGCCTCTGCCTATACCGGCCCACATTTCACCGTGTACAATTCGGTCCCACGTAACAGGTGGTGAGCCCATCGCCGTGTTGAAATGGACCGCCGACGTCAGAGCCTCGTCCGTTGTTCAGCAGGTGCACGAGCTTGCACGTGAGGTTGACTTGGGCCCGGAGGTGTTGGTAGGGCCCCACTACACCCCGTTATTTGATGCCTAAATCTATTCTTAAATAAATGCTTTACAAAAATCTATTATTAGGTCAGCAGGCGTACGTAGTAAGTTTTTCAACCCGGACATTTAGGTAACTCAGACGTTTTACAATCCCGTCCTTCCGACCCCAACCCTATTGTTTGTCTATAGGTATTCCACGGGCAAAAAAATACTTAGTTTTCGGTCTTTTTATTTTAATTATAAAGAACTACAAAATAGAGTTTCCATTTGAATTTACTCTGCATTTGAATAATTTAAACTTGAAAATTTTCTTCAATGTTTTTATCATATAGGTAGGTATTTAAAAATAAATAAAAATATTTTTTACTAGCGGACGTCACGCGGTTTCACCCGCGTAGTTCCCGTTCCCGTGGGAATATGGGAATAAAATATAGCCTATGTTACCCGCAAAGAGTGTAGCTTTCCAACAGTGAAAGAATTTTTCGGTCCAGTAGTTCCGGAGCCTATTCGTTCCAAACAAACAAACAAACAAACAAAAAAACAAATCTTTCCTCTTTATAATATTAGTATAGATTAATTAGTCAACAATGAGTATTATATACAACAAAATACAAGGGTTTTTGTTGTTCATGTAAAAACGTTTGAATATGTTCTACTTGTTTAACTTGTGTTTTTTATTTCAACTAAAAAAGCAATCTCATTCAGTAAATAATAAAATATCTAATAAACAATTTCAAAACTGTAGTAAAATCACATTGTACAATAATATTCTGATGAGGTTTATTTTTTACCCACTAGCTGACCCGTTCTTTTAATAAACAAGTCCTAGTCTCTTCTCTTCTAGGATTCATTAGAAGATCAGTAGCATGGAGTCTCAGTAACGCAAAGCTTCAGGAATGAGAGCAGTCTCTACTCTCTACGTCTTCTCTCACCACGACCACAGGGCGGAAACTCCATACATTTTTTTTCAATTGTGTCACCTACACTAAAAACACGCTATTTTCGTATAGAGCTTGAAGGTGTGTGTCATCAATAGGTCTCAGCAAATGTTCCGTCAAAACACCTGCCGAACTATAATGACAGCTGTGGCGGGACTAACGGGGGTGGGGAAGCTTTGTCAGTCAGGGGCAGGGAGTTGCCTATCTGTAATACTATTATGATTTATCTTTGCCACGACGGCAACATCGATATACCAACAAAATTATCACTCAAAATTCCTTTTTCTTACCTTAGCCATTTTAATACATAGAAAAAAAACTGAAACTATTCCTTTGATATACTATCCACAAATTTTAATAAGAAACTAATTTTTCGCACATATTACAACTTCCGTAAACATCGACATAAATTTGTAAATGAAAGGGACATGATCTGTTATGAAGCCCCGTCGTAACTGGTTCAATTTACAATACGGACGTAGTTTATTCAAACTTAATGCCTGTAATCCTTGAAAGCGGTCATTTACCTATTTAAGTATATTTTAGCCATCCTTTATAAATATTCCTTCTTTGTTAAAAAGACTAGCTTTTTTGATACTACAAAAGTTTGTGAAAAGTGCTTATTTATTTATTTATTTAGACTTTATGCACAGAAATAGTACATTGGCGGACTTAATGCCCAAGGCATTCTCTACCAGTCAACCACAAGGTGGTGCAGAGCTATATATGAGGTAGGCGCATTTAATAATGATCATCAATACATTTAATTAATTTTAAAAAGCTTATCTTCTTATTACTAAGGAGCATGGTGTGTTTTCTATAAGTTCCTTTTGTTTTGATGTCAAAATGTGCAGTTTGCAAAAGGTCTTTAGTAAACCAGCTATAGGTAAAATACAATCATGCAAAGAATTACACCTATCTCCTCTGTAGATAAACTATAAAACTCTTGTTCTAACGTCTTGTTGTCAGGCTTATGAATATCAAAGAGCCTCTATTGTTTAGAAATAAAATATTGAAAATTTAAGAGGCTTCTTTTCATCATCGCACCAAAGATAGGCCTTTTGGTACTTTTCCAAATTATAAAATAAATATTTCCTTATAAACTTAGCGTGTGAAACGCCAGCCAGGTCTGATTATGGTCTCATATATAGGTATGTGTTACTTTAAATTACTATACACTCCTAGCAAGTTATAAAATGGGCGGAAAATAAATTAAAAAACAAAAAAAAAGGCAGTAACAAATAAGATTTAGGCATCAAATAACTCTTCCACATCGCTGTCAATCATAACCGTGCCTAAAATGCTGATTAATAATATTATGTAGAAGATTAAGAAGAACCTTGAGACGGTTTAATTTCAAAATGGTGTTAGCAGTAGTTTATGATAATCTTTCCTCTCTGTCATCAGACCAGCTTCATTCTACTAAAATCATGCATTGTCATTCAAGTTTTATAGGCCTATCAAATTTCAAATCAGTAAGGCTACCCTGTTGGCAGCCAATTATAAACATTCAACTTGTCATTTTATGACACACGAATGAAAGCGATGAAATTGATCATTGTCAGTTCTTTAAATGTTGAAATTTTAACTTGACAAGGGATTTCTACTATTATCGAGCCTAAATGATGTGTAAAAAGGTTAAAAGGTCGAGATGGAACAAAGTTAGTGAAAGGTAACGCATCGTTCTTCCGCGTTCATTCCACAATATTGCGACATTGTAATTAGAACAGTGAGATATGCTTATGATATGGCGTGGAATGAATCAATTGCCAGCCGTACCTATTACAAAATATTACATACTCGTTGTGGCCCATGACTGCATCTGTGATTTACTCGGTACCTCGTAGCATCAATTTACACCAATATTTTTTTACATTCTGGTCTTGAAGATGTTAGTAGGACCGCATAGACCATTAAAATCCGTGTTACTTTAGCATAATCTAGCTTTCTAATGACATAAAATACAGTGGTTTCAGAGTTTATCGATGATTAATAAAATATTCTTTATTTCTATATTATAAGGGTAGACTACCTAAATCCTGCAGCGCCGACCACTAGGTGAAGTTTATTCGAATCAGTTTTCCACAATACCTTGTTTTCTTACGCATCGTGACCGCTTGCAGATAAGATCGATTGATCCCCAAAAAAAATTATGAATCCCCTACATTCAAAAATGGCATAACACAACACCATTTATTTTGCAAACGTCTGCTTAAGACATTGTATAACTTGCTATTAAACCTAAGTTGTTAATTGCTTTGACTTTAATAACTGTCTATAAAAATTTGATAAATATAGATTTGTTATATAATTTTAGTAAAGAACGCCCGTGGTTTCATCCATGTGCATTTCGGTTATCGCAAAAATGTGTTCAGCTCTAAAAACAAAAGTATTCCGGGACATAAAATATATAAACCTACAAACAAAACCGTTGATTGATTTTTTACGTATCTTGTAAGAAGCCAGATTTAACAAAAGTGCCTACATACATATAGTCACGCCTTTATCCCCGAAGGGGTAGGCAAAGGCATAGAATACGCCCACATTTCACCTTATGGTGGGGCTACATTAGCGGGTTTGTAGTATGATATCAGTGAATCTTTTTCTTCTTAATTTCTTCTACTGTGCTAGTCCAACTGAGCTTATTTTTTGTTCTAACCCGCGTATCATGTGCCAAATGTTTTTACAATTGTATGAACTCTAACACTTTTTCATTGCTCCACACCATTTCAAAAAAAACGGCCAAGTGCGAGTTGGACTCGCCCATGAAGGGTTTCGTAGCAGCAAGTAACATAATATAAAAGTTCTTATAGTTCGTTGTAACTTTGATTGATGTTTTTTAAGACGAATTAAAAAAAACTACCAGCTCTATCTCATTCAAACCAGCTTTCGTTGGTAGTTTTTATGGCAATTTACATCATATATTCTTTTTAGACTTATCATTCTCTTAGTTTAGAAGTTAGAGGGGGGGGAGGGGACACACATTTTTCCACTTTGGAATTGTCTCTTGCGCAAACTATTCACTTTAGAAAAAATGATGTTATAAACCTCAATAGCATTTTTGAAGACCTATCTATAGATACCTCACATGTAAGGTTTTGATGAAAAAAAAAAAATTGAGTTTCAGTTCTGAGTATGGGGACCCCTAAAATTTACTGCTTTTTTTCTAGTTTTATATAAGAATCTTAATGCGGTTCACAGAATACATCCAGTTACCAAGTTTCAATAGCATAGGCCATATAGTTTCGGAGAAAAGTGACTGTGACACACGGACGGACAGACAGACAGACAGACAGACATGACGAATCTATAAGGGTTCCGTTTTTGCCATTTGGCTACGAAACCCTAAAAACAAACACGTCTGTCAATGTAACCCCAGTATATCATAAATGTTTTATGTCCCACGTAATAGGTGGTGAGCCTATTGCCGTGTTTAAATGGACAGGTGCAGGTCGCCGCGGCCCACAGTTGAAATTTTTCAAGTCGCCCGTAACACCTTCAACTTGGCTTGACGATTGTCATTTTACTGACAACCGGGTTTCATTTCGAGTTTTCCTTCTCTACGCAATGGATATTTTTGCGAAAGCGTTCAACTCTTACGACACCCTCGGGATTTATAGGGGTGGCGACATTTTGTACTCTTACCCGTCGCAACATGGGACGCCGTCGCCACACGGGACATCTACTACACATGACTGTAACCTAGTGCAACAGCCAATATGACCTTATTTTGATTATTAAGGTTGATGTAATCCAAATCATTCTTATGATCTTCATCATCCTCGGCCGATCTAAAAGTTAACCATTCCCGTTCCTTATCCTGTTCCTAAACGTTTGTTGGGACGCTGGATTACAGCTTTGCAGCAAATTGTAAAGAACGAATTTGAGATTTAAGTGCAATACAAACAAACTTAATGATATTATAATTGGTATGTAGGGTAGGAAGGTATTTTTTTTGTGATGTAGAAATCCACCAAGGGATTTTAAGAAATCTCTTTATTCCTTATTTTTATTATTCCTGAACTTGAAGAGAATGTATCATACTCAATTTGTAGACACAATATCCAGTTTTACACACTGTAGCAAATTTCAGTTTCCCATCATGATTTGCCACCTCGTTGCAATCCCTCAGGGGATGAATTCGAGAAAATGTCTTCTTTATAAAAGAAAATTTTGTCCAAATTGACCCGTTGATCTCTGCGTCTTAAAAGAAAACTAATATTGTACAAAATTGTTTCTATCTTCTGTGGCTTTATTTGTTTTTTAATGTGAGGGAAACCCCCATGGATGCCATGCCCTCATGGACTCCTACCGACTAAAAAACCTCACGTTACGCCCAACAGCCTATG
Source organism: Miltochrista miniata (assembly GCA_933228765.1). Taxonomy (NCBI): domain Eukaryota; kingdom Metazoa; phylum Arthropoda; class Insecta; order Lepidoptera; family Erebidae; genus Miltochrista; species Miltochrista miniata. The sequence continues at coordinate 28,439,639 of OW121752.1, read as the reverse complement.
GTTGGGAGTCCCGGATAAGCCCTCGGAAGGATGTCCCAGGACTCCCAACATCTTCAGTGAAATCTGCTGGGCAATGATGAATAAAGTCAATTAGCTTTTATAATCGATAATGACAGGATTATGGATGCTCCAAAGTTTAACAATAAATTTCTCAACTTCTTGCAATACTGTTTCATATTATGTGTACTAACAGCAATATGGCATTTGAAGGCGTCGCATCTAATGTATGTCAAATTTTATACAAGCATGGTATTGATTTTAATAGTTTTGAAAATCTATAAATATCACACATATTTTGTAAGCTTAAGCCAACGAGTTTATCGCCAATTTTTGTCATACATATACCGTGTTTATCGTAGCTATCGGTTATCAGGCGGGTCTCAGAGCGCGCGCGCAGACGAACAGTTGATGTTCGCGCGTCGTAAGGAAGACACATTCGCTAACTGTTGTGGCGTAGTATTGTGCTTGTGATCGATAGCTTCAGTGTTTGATAAACTTAATTTTCGTGAAAGCCGGTTTTTGAATAAAGGGTGCGTGTGCTTTGTTAATTTATGTTTACGGTGGTATACCTATATGCGATAACTTTGCAGTATGTATGATTACTGTTTTTTGATTTATTTATACTAACGACATAATAGTATTTTATTGCAAACAAAAGGTCTACTGAATTATGTATGTAGTTTGTATTTACTAATGAGCTATCAAGTTTTTCCTATGTCTTACAATGCATTTTTGTGATTTTTTGCCTTTTCTTTTATATTTCTTGTATTTCATTATTTATAGCATATAACATATTACGTACACGAAGTATTATGTATATGTAATTTTTATTCAAGATTTCTAAGTTTTATTACAACATTATTTACAGGAAACTATTTATGAAGGTTAAGGTTATTTTATATGGTTGATTGATACTCGTACTTACTTCCAAATTTTAATAAACAAACAGTAATTGTTTTAAATTTACATTATGTCTATTTGTAAAGTATTATCAAAATTACGCAATTCATATTACGAAGGTATAATAAGCTTTCTCTACATAAGTATATGAACATAAAAACGAATGCAAAATCGTTGCCCGTGACGAACATTTTAAACGAGACACATACTGTAGAATCTACATACACTCATAGTCATATTTGTTGGCAAACCTATTAGTGGGAAATTGGACAGTGTGTTATGCATGTATTTTATACGATACAAAAATACAGTAAGTAGTTGTTTTTATGAGTATACAGCAACTCATACATTTTTATTGTCTTGATTAACATTTACGTGTCTTTTAATTAAATAATTACCTAGGTATATTCATTTAAACTTGTAGAATAAAAGTACATTATATTATGTGATGATGAAATTATTATTTTGAGAAAAGAAGGTACAATATTTATTTTTAGAAAAAACCGGCCATGTGCGTTTCGGACTCGCGCATGACAGATTCCGTACGTATATTTTTTTTGTATTGGTTGAAAAAGCTGTATCAAAGATACACCCATCTGTGAAAATTTTAGCTCTCTCGGTTCACATAATACGGCCTGGTTACTCACATACAGGCAGACAGACAGGCGGCGTAGTCTCGGTAATGGAGACCAGTTTTTATCCTTTAGGTACGGAACCTTTAAAATAGTCTTATGTAAATAGAGGTTATAAAAGAACTTGGTTCGATTACTGAAGTAGGAAAGTTCACTAGTGGGAATTTAAACAAAGGGTTCCCCTGCATCTTTATGGAACTGCAGTTATCGACCCTTTTTATCTTAAACGTCAGCGTCAGGGAAAATCTTCATAGATGCTATGCCGGAATCCTACCGACTAAAAAACCTCACGTATCCTCAACAGCCTACGGTTGGGAGCCCCGGGAAAGCCCTTGGAAGGATACCCCAGAATCCCAAACCCCCTTAAGTTTGCCAAGACGAATAATATAGTAAAAACGTCAAGTCTAGCCAAGCCAAGAAAACGAAAAAGAAATCAGGTTTGTTGGTTCATTGAATTTCTACTGTCTAGCTATCATGGTTAATGAGATACAGCGTAGTAACAGACAGACAGACTTCGGAGTCTCAGTAACTGGATTTCGTTTTTACCTTTTTGAGCGAAATCCTGAATGTACATTAAAATGGGAATACATTATAACCTAATTGCTGGTTCATAATTGATTGGAAATTTGTTTATTCAATGACACCATGATGTAGTGAAAAAATCTATGTCAAGAGACGGTAGATATATGTACTTATTTTTTAAGTATTCGGTTCCAAGATTATGTCAGCACTGTTTAAGATGCACTTGCTGCCTTTGACCTCAAAATAGCGATTATACAAGAGTCAAGTATTTATTTATTTTACACCAACGGACGTCATGCGGTTTCACCCGCGTAGCTTCCGTTCCTGTGGGAATACGGTAGTAAAATAAAGCCTATGTCACCTGGAGTAGTGTAGCTTTAATGAAAAATTTTCAAATCTATGCTATTAAAACAAATAAACAAACTAACAATCAAATCTTTCCTCTTGATAATATTGTATAGATTAGCAGTCACATAACCAATTGTTTTATAGCTTTTCTCGCATTGTATTTTCCCTAATCTTTCTCTCGAATTCCACAAACATAATAATACCAAGATAAGCCAATCGATTCAACTATCCTCGAGAAATCTAACACTCTTAACACTTTATAACACGAAAAAAAGAAGTTATGCTATATGGAGTTGTAAGTTAGCTGTACAAGTACCTTAATTTAGAGCTATGTTGCATTAGTAAATTCAAATTCAGTAGGTATGAATTCCTTTGTCGATTTTTTAAGGTTCCAAATCTTACAAAAACCCTTACATGAAGATTGAAGTAAAAATTACTGCAATCTAATCTCTGCAAATGTAATAAGCCTGTATATCGCAAACAGAATTGTGCATGTTCTGGTAGGGACTATAACTTTAGAATCAGGTGAATTTAGCCTCATATTCGGAACTGGCGAGTGAAACCAGGATCCTACTAACATTTTAAATGTGAAAGTTTGTGAAGATGTTTGGATGTTTGTTAATCAATCACGCTCTAAGTGCTGAACGGATTTAGCTGAAATTTGGCACAGGGATAGATAGTAACCTGGAATAACACATAAGCTACTTTGAATCCCGGGAATATGTTCCCATGGGAAGTGGTAAAGGGTAACAAGTTTCACGCGGGCGAAACCGCGCGGAATCATCTAGTACCTAATATAATAAACTAGTACAGTGGGCGCACACCAGGCGACAGTCGCGGCGACATGTCGCGGCGTCTTGTCACTTGCTTGTCGCGGAGTCGCGGCGACATGTCGCCTAGTGTGCGGAGCTTAGAACAAAATGTATGTAATTTGGCGCCCACAGCTTGTCGCCGCGACATGTCGCCGCGACAAGACGCCTAGTGTGCGCCCACTGTTACTCCTAAATACTTTGAAACGCTCGTGGCCCCGCGAACTCAGTGTTCTGTAAACGATCACTGCAGTAAGCAACTTTCACTATGGCTGGTCCATGGATGGGTGACCATCCATGTGATCACTTTGTGACATTTATTTGAGCGATTCCGTGCTTCGGAAGGCACGTTAAGCCGTTGGTCCCGGTTGCCAGTAAAATGGCAGTCGTTAAGCCAAGTTGAAGGCTTTATTTCAACAGCAGGCAGCCACAACCTGCGCCTGTCCATTTAAACATGGCAATACGGCTCACAGCGTATTACGTGGGACAAATTATAAAAAGGTGAAATGTGGGTATGTAATATGCCTCTGCCTACCCCTTCGGGGATAAAGGCGTGATGATGAACCAATACTCCTAAATACTCACGAACTCTTAACGAATTTCGACATTGAGAAACAAATCGTAAATTGTATTAATTGACAGCAAAATTATAAACATTAAAATCGTATTACATCATTAACAGGCAATCGGAAAAGGTTATATTATTATCTACTACTGATATAATATAACCTTTTCCGATAACTTTATACGTATTTTAGTAGCAAATCAGCCTCAATTATACGCGATAAATTGCAAGATAATCGTAGCCTGTCCTATGAGACTAGCAAAATAATGGAAGGAATGAGCGTTACGTACGAGAAAAACTGACTAAGTGTGAGTTGACTTCTCGCAATGAGGGTTCCGTACCAAAAACGGCAAGAAATCACGTTTACTGTATAGAAGCCCTCCTATTTTATTTTTATTTTTAGTACTTGTTGTCATACCGGCAACATGAATACATCATCTGTCAGAATTCCAACTGTCTAACAATCACGGTTCAAGATATAATATAGTCTGATGACATCTGTGACCCAAACAGGACCCTATAAGTGCGGTTCCACTTAGGCGGAACGGAGAGGAGCTATGCCGCGATTCACCAATCTCGGTGCGGAGCGGAGAAGAGATGTGGATTTTAAGCCATGCGATTGGTGTTTCGCGTCCCCTCATCCTCTCCCTCCACCCAAGTGGAACCGCACCTTATTACTAACACTATGCTATCCTTCTGTCCAGACAGACAGCGCGGGTCCAGTTTAGATGATGATCATTTTTGTTTTTTTTTTAGTTAGTGCTCTTGGATACGGTACTCTAAAAACCAACAGACATGTTTCCAGTGTGAGGACGCCTTCGCATAAGCGTCAAGGTATTATGGTAATGAGTTACATATTTTATGGGCCTTTTATTCACATGGTTTGAATACAAGACAGTCATAAAATTCGTAGTATCTTGGCAGATTTTTTCTTGTGTTACTTACGTTTCTTAAATAGTGATAATATAAAGCAAATCACTGAAGTAATTCACAGGATGTGGGTAGGCAGTGAATCAACACTGTTGCTACATATTCAAAAGTGACCAACTTTTTGGGTTGCTTAGACAGAGGGTAAAACTGGGACCCTATTACTGAGACTTCGCTATCTGTCTGTCTGTTTGTCATCAGGTTGTATCTAGTGAGATACAACCTGATGACAACCCTTAACTTCACGAAGCAAAATACATATGTGTTTTCACATCATTTAAAAAATTTCAGCTGTCTAGCTATCACGCTTAGTGAAGCGTGATAGCTAGACAGCTGAATTTTTTTAAATGATGTATTTTGGTGACCGCTATAACGTCAAACATATTTTTTGGCATTTTTTTTTTGGTGCGGAACTTTCCGTAAGCGAGCCCATCTCGCTCTTAGCCGCCTTTTATTTTTTACTAGCTGATGCGCGCGGCTTCGTCCGCGTGAAATTTGGTTCCCGTTCCCGCTTCCCGTAGGAACATTTTCCCGGGATAAAAAGTAGTGTGTCATTCCAGACTATACTCTATCCCTGTACCAAATTTCAGCCAGATCCATTCAGCCGTTAGAGCGTGATTGAGTAACAAACATCCAAACATCCAAACATCTTCACAAACTTTCACATTTATAATATTAGTAGGATGGATTATAATAAAACCAATAAATTTATTAAATGGTATAGCAATAATATTATTATTGTCGTACTTACCCATTTATTTATTTTTATTGACATCATTTTATTTGTTGTCATTCCATAGCGCATTGATTCCAAGGTAATTAGTGAGATACTTCCTTATCTAACAAATAGTTCAAATTGTACTTTGTATTATTAACTGACATTGTAAGAATATGCATACATATTTATGACATCTGAGCATAAATATGTATTACACATTGCTTATCAAAGCGTAGAAACTTAATTTCCTGTATTTAGTTTTTGTAAGCACAATTTGGCATATACCTACCCAGCAGTGGGCATCTATTAACTGAGATTATCACAAAGACGACGATTTAGCACTATTTAAATACAATTCATTTAAATTTTAAATTATATAGGTGCTAGATCCTACTAATAGAGCATAATAATAGAGCCTATAGCAAATTGATTGAAGATTTAAAAGCATTTCAAAAAAAACTATTAGATGCACTAAGATATCATAAATATGAACAACAATGTGTAGAAAAATATTAATAAAACTTTAAAGTTATGATACAATTAGAAACAGTGTTTGTAATCTTATGTTTATTTCATTTAAGTTATACAATATAGTCATACCAAATATACTTACACATGAGCTTTAACTCACATTTGGCTGTCCAGAATAGATTACGCATATATTTCGTGAGATCATCATTGATATAAATACGCTGCTTATTTCCATTACCAAAAATGTCATTGTTGGTCAGCTGATGCGTTTTTCTTGTGGCTATCCATTTGTCACGAATATTGCGAGATTGTAAGGTTATAACTACCGGGCGCGGTTTTTTCACAGCGCCGCCGTCGCGCTGAGTACCAGTTTTATTTTCCTCACCTACCCTTTTAATCTCGCATATTGCGCCATACAGCAGGCCCAATTTATTTTGTATAATTTTTACTGTGTCTTCCAACTGTTCATTAGGCCGTTCGATAAATTCCAAAAATTTCAAAATTTTTCTCTCTGTCACGAACTTCCAGAAAAGTAATCCTTTCCTCCAGAGGCTTATTATTTGTTTCCAAGTAAATGTTTCTATTCTCCAACGCTTTTATCTATCGGTTTTTTTCCTTTTCCTCTACAAGCTCCTGATATTTTTCAGCATAGCAACTAATGTCTAATGACATCGCTTCCAAGGATTTCTTCATGTTAAACACTATCATCAGTTTTTCGTTAACTTCTGCCAATAATTTCTGAGGAGTAGTGTTCAGTATATCGACTTCTATATCTGTCTGGCGTGGCTTGATACTGATCTTAGCGATTCAACTCATTCAACACCTCATCGTATTCGCCCGTTTCACTTAATAATTTTATTTTAGGTGCACATTCCGAGTGAAAAGCGCCATTGCAGTCACCCACACATCGTACTATATTTTCTACTTTTACACGTGCCAACGATACGTGACACAATCTGCACTGCACCATTTTGTCCATTTAATCTAACTATGCAATAAGAAGTCACAATTATTAGTAAAAGAAAACTCAAATGAATTTCTTTCTATAATTGCTATGGACTCAGAAATCGTTTTTCATTGAGTAAACATGAACACTGTACTAAAAGTTTCCTTGATTCAAGGAGAAACTAAACACAATTATTTAAAAATTACAAAAATTAGTTTTAAATAATAAGATTTTATCTACTGTATGTTAGGTTATATTAGGATAGACTCGTGTTATTTTAAAGATATAAATGTTGTTCATTATTTTCCTGGTTCGAAGTTATTAATAAACGCAAAAGTAAAAGACAAAAAAAAACACCATTACGTTTATCGAATTATAATTAGATAACTAGTGAAAGTAAATGCCTACTTGCACAAATGGAGATAACGGTGAATTGAAAATGTCTGGAGCACATATCCACAGCAATTATAATCTACAATCACATTACTGTGACGGGTCCTTTACATAGGCTATTACCAGGAAACAAACAAGAAAATATTTTACCTGAAATTCTGACCACCCCTTTTGTCAACTGTCGTAATGACTCTTTATTGTTTGAGGGTAACTCCTCCATTCCACTCCACGTCGTCGCCAGAAGTTCTTAGAAGTACACTGTTTAATTGATTGCTAGTACGAACTTTAGACTCATGCTCGCTCATAAAGCATGAACTATATATCTTCTACGCCACCGAGGAGTCAAATGAATTTCCTGTTCCTTTGATGCACATATTATTCTTTACCAGCTCTAAGTCCTGATCATGACCAGACCAGGCAAGGGCCATCTTATTATTGCATGCTTCATCCGCGTTAAGCAGTCTTCAAAGTAACTCCTACTGCTGACGCGCTAGATACCGCTGTATCTGATGTAGAGACCTACCTGGTAAGCGGCTAAGTCAACCGGTGACAAAGGTTACCATGATGCTTACCTGTCTGACATTATATCTCAATTGCAGGATGTTCTTTTGAACTGACTCTCTTCATAATCTTTTTATCGTTGAACATATTTTCTGCCTGCTTTTGGAGACCGGATATGTATTTCCCTGATGCACTTCTGTCGAAATCCATCTCAGTAGTCACTGAAATGAATTACATTTGGTATTTATCTTATATCTATCACCATTACTCAATAACTGTCTAATATATTAAATTGACTTGTTATTAGCTTATTAGTAACATATGGATTGAATATAACTAATAAATTGTGCCTGATCACAATGGCTATTTGTGACACCAGTTGCACACGCATAGTTCATAAGTCATTCAACGATTCAGCAACGCTTGCATGTTGTCGACGTCGAGGTTTGTATTTTATTATCATTATCTGATTAAGAATTATTAAATCTCGGTATGGTAGCTGTTAAGTATGCTACCTACGGCTTCAATGTATACGCAGAGTATTTTGAAACTAATAAATTATTCATATAATCTTTTTTTATCTGTGTTGTAATCTGATGTCTTATTGTACATCTCAAATAAGCCAGGGATTCTCTCAAACTCTATTGTTTACAAACGACATACCTACTAACCCGTATGCTAGAATAGGCACGCGATTACACGTACTTACTGATCAACTTGACAAGACAATTATTACTGATTACAATGATAATTTGATTGGTGATGCATGCTTTATTATCTTTATGCTTAATAATATCTAACTTTCATTGAATTTTATTGATCAGCAAAGTTTAAATGAGCATCGTTTAAGATCATCGAAAGCTACAGTTGCACCGTATACAAATTAGAATTTTAACATTTTTGGTCATCTTTACATAGGTAACCCTAATGATGCTTAAGTTAAGTCGCGCTTTAAGTGTTGATGGTATCAATATAAAATAATATAAGTAAAAACAAGACCGCTTCTATGGTTACCGGATATCGCTTATTGAATATTGATTTGATAATCTTGAAATCTAGGAGAAATGTCAAGCACAATTCTTGAGGACGTCGAGATATTAACAGTTTAAGATCATTACTAAATAAAACGATATTATCTTGGCATCATAGTTATGATCGGACTGCGGATACTTGAACGATCATAATATCGTAAAGAAAGTTAATTGACTGAAATACCTTCGAATCTGATTTCCGATACATCCTACCAGATAAATAATCTTTGTTGCATTGTTTGTACGAAGCTTATCAAGTTAAAGTCTGACCATATCTCAGTTCATTTCCTCATTTCTTTTTAAACCTTTTTAATCGACCTCATTGCGTGCAGTCGTTTTTGTTTTTAGTCACGGATATTTATCTTTTTTTTATTATTGCTTTAACAATCACTCTATGAATGCATTGTTTACTAGTCGATAAAGAGTTGTTTATACCTACAATTGAGGATTTTAATTACAGTTGATTGATTTTTATTATGTGTTTGTTTCTTTTATGTCTATCGAGCGGTTTTTTTGCAGATATGTACCTATTGTGGAATTGATAATTCGATTATTAATGTCTGATGTTGATGTAGGCACCTAATTATTTTATACTCATTGCATTTGCATTGTATTCATGTAATAAATTTTAATTTAGTAATGTTTGCTAACGTAAACGAAAACATGCTTCAGATTCGAAATAATTAGCCTAAATTTGTGAATTTTAATATTTTTAGAGCGTTAATATTTTTTAGCAAGGTACACATTATCATTGGTAAGCACAGATTGGTTTGAGGTGGTACATAATTTGACTCATCAACGTTCTTTTTTTAGGGTTTCGTGCCAAATGGCAAAAACCCTTATAGATTCGTCATGTCTGTCTGTCTGTCTGTCTGTCTGTTTGTCTGTCCGTCCGTGAGTCACAGCCACTTTTCTCCGAAACTATACGGCCTATGCTATTGCAACTTGGTCACTAGATGTATTCTGTAAACCGCATTAAGATTCTTATATAACACTAGAAAAAAAGCAGTAAATTTTGGGGGTCCCCATACTCAGAACTGAAACTCAAAATTTTTTTTTTCATAAAACCCATACGTGTGGGGTATCTATAGATAGGTCTTCCAAAATGCTGTTGAGGTTTCTAACATTATTTTTTTCTAAAGTGAATAGCTTGCGCAAGAGGGACTTCCAAAGTCGAAAAATGAGTGTCCCCCCCCCCCTCTAACTTCTAAACTAAGAAAGTGATAAATCTAAAAAAAATATATGATGTACATTGCCATAAAAACTACCAACGAAAATTAATTTGAACGAGATAGAGCTGGTAGTTTTTTTTTAATACGTCATAAACCGCAATTTTCGGTTAGAAAAATCACTACCACTGCGAACGTGTTAAAACATCAATCAAAGTTACAACGAACTATAAGAACTTTTATATTATTTTACTTGCTGCAACGAAACCCTTAATGGGCGAGTCCAACTCGCACTTGGCCGGTTTATTGTTTTTTTTTACGTGTGGAAATCCTACATGGATGCTAAGACTATTACCGTTTAAAACCACACGATGCCTTACTGAAGATAGAAACATACAATTTGGACAGTAGGTTTCTTTGTTGACGCAGAACCTCTGCGTCAAAAAAGAAAATTAATTTTATAGCGGTTTAAAATTGACGGAGGTACTCGTACTCACCAATAAAGACATTTTTGAAAATCTTAATGGGGGTTCTATGTATGACGCAAATAATGTCGCTGGGCATAAGCTAGTTTAACATTATGTAAAAGTTACTTAACTAAAGTGTATGTATAATTGTACATATTAAGACTTTTTATGCGCGTTTAATGAGTCTCTTAGTAAACAAACATAATTGCGGACGGTTATTGAAATACTCATTGCTAATAAAGACAGTGTGCAGTGTGACCAACCATGCGTAACGCCACTTGACGTACCACACGATAATCATCAAATAACACCTATTTCATATTCATTGATTGTTTTTAAGCTATTGCATAGCTTCTATCGCGGGCCTTGCGTGGAAACCGAATCCAGAAATTCTGTCATGAAAACGAATCACACTCTCGGCTACCTTCGGCCACGTTCGTGTATCTCACACTTCAAATATAGTGGAATTCAACAGATTCAAACAATGTAGTAAACAAACAGATTGGATCTCGACTCTCCATAATTACTTACATTTAAATATCAATCCTGATCATATTCGTTTTAAGGAACCATAGTTAGATTTATGCTGCCATTTCGACACTAATTTACCTTTAGAATATAGAATAATTTCATGAAAAATACTTCAATGATAAAAATTTAAACCTGTCATTCTTGCTTGTCATTAAATTATTTTTTCTCAGTCTTGTTTGTCTTTGGCATATACTCGCTTATTGATTATGAAAAGAGGTTTAATCATAATCAGTTTGACAACAATTACCTAGTTTAATAGTATAATAAATTATTTTAAAATGAACTTTAACTTTAAATGATTATAATCGGTAATCGTAAAACAGTACTGTGTGAGTGTGTATTTTTCTGAAGTTCTGCGAGGTTTTTCTATTATCTCTAATTAGGTATATCAATGACTTTGCTTCAAGTAGGTACTTTGGCTTTTGGACATTTTCATTGCGATCTAATTAAAACTTTTTTATATACACTCATATAATTTCTAAGTAGGTATGCATACATACGGAGAATTTAAAACGGCAGTAACTGAGTGATTAAAACCAATGCAACACACACACACACACCCACACACACACTCACACACACACACACATGCACACACACACGCACACACACACACACTCACACACACTCACGCAAACTCACACGCACACGCGCACTCACACACACACACACAGACACACACACACAGATACACACACTAGTCCAAAAGTTCTAAAGTCCAAAAGTCCAAAAGTCCAAAAGTCCAAAAGTCCAAAAGTCCAACAGTCCAACAATCCAAAAGTCCAAAAGTCCAATAATAATAATAAATAAAAAATAATAATAAAATCAATTTATTTCAGGTTAATATACCCATAGAGTTTCTTACAATTTTAACATATCAAGTAAAATACAGAATCAATAAAAGTCTATATAATAATAATAATACTAATAGTTGGTAAAATATGATATAAAACGTCTAAAACAATTAATTCATGCACACATAAATACAAGTATTACAATTCATTCAGATTTAAAATATTATATACATTTAACATAAAATATTTAAAATAAATGTGTTTAAAAATAAAATTGATACAATGTCAGATAAAATCAATTTCAATAATAATAAAATACCTATAAATAGAATAAAAATAATTGAATAATAAAATTTCAGAAATAATTAAACGTCAGTATGTATGTAATGTCAATAAAATCAAACGTAAATTGTCAGTATTTCCTCTCCGGAAGCGGTACAGAAATATGTCTGTCACCGCAATGCCGGAGGTAAGGGCAGTCCAGCCTAGCCGATATCATCTGTAGGATGCTGTTGGAGCTGGCCCGCACCCTGGCCACCAAAGACGCTGCCCGCATGCGCATAGTTGCATGAAAGCAAAATGTACGCGCGTCCGCGAACATCCCCGAGGCACTACAAAATCGAGGCAGGCCCAACAACATCCTTAAGGCATTATTGTACAGGACACGCAGGTCACTGTATTTGCTTTTGTTATAATTAGCCCACAGGCTGCACGTGTAAAGAGTTGTACAATAAGCTCTGAAGAGTGTTATTTTCATTTCAGTAGAACACCGTGCAAACCTGCGAGCTATCATGTTGGCCCTTATCGACAAAGCTCTCCGCTCCCGCTCAATATCTTCATTATCTTTGAGATCGGCAGTGACCACATGACCCAGATATTTAAATTTATGTACTTGTTGCAAAGGGACTGAGTTCAAACATAATTTAGGTACATGCTGAGTGTAATCCCCACCGGCCTCAAAGATCATCCATTGGCTCTTTTTCACATTGTATTGCAATCCGTGTTCACAGGCGTACCTCTCGCAAGTGCTTATCAACTTTCTCAGACCACATACCGACGCACTAAGAAGCACCATGTCGTCCGCGTAGCTCAAATTGTTAACACACACGTCATCAATGTGACAACCGACATGCTGCTTACTTAGTGCCTCAATCAGTTCATTCACATATAGATTAAACAAGGTCGGAGAGGTCAGTCCCCCCTGCCTTACCCCGCACTCAAGCTGATAAGAGTCCGACATAGCCCCCGCCCACCTGACACTGTTACGTTGATGTGTGTACCAGTACTGGAACATGCAAACTAGTTCCTGTGGTAAATTTGTGCCCAGAAGCTTATCCCATAAAAGATCGTATGAAACTAGGTCAAAAGCCCTGGACATGTCGAGGAAGCAAGCGTAAACGGAAGTCTTACGAGTTGTATAATATTTGATGGTATGCTTAAGGCTCAGTATAGCACTTTCAGTGGACAGACGAGGTCGAAACCCGAACTGATTATCGTGCACAGTGACGTATCTATTTAACTGCGCCTCAAGCAGACCATCAAATACTTTGGCTAAAATAGAGGCAAGTGATATAGGCCTATAGTTATTTTTGTCCGAAAGGTCCCCAGTTTTATTCTTAACTACAGGTACCACCACTGTCTTCATAAGGTCTTCCGGTAAATAGGAATGGCTCACACATAAAGAGTAAAACATTGCAAGCACTCGAGATATATGTGGTCCGGCATGCAGTAGGTGCTCAATGCTGAGTCCATCGTGCCCCGGTGACTTGCCACGCGACATATCCCGTATGGCGTTGCGAACGTCTTTTGCTAGAAATCTGGTAATTGATTGTCCTTTATTGTCAACTTTGAGCACCGACCGAGCCGGACCCAGGGGAGATGCTATAGAAAAGTGCCTCTTAAAGATATTGGCTATGTCTTTAGGATCGTTCATGCCCTCGACGCTCGCAGGAAGTCCAGCTCTCGCCCCTAATTTATTTGTGCTCTTCCAAAAACTTCGGAAGTCTCCACCAGAGTGAGCAGCAGCCAGAGCATCCATTTTTAATTGCTCCTGATGGTTTTGACACCATTTTAACTTAGCTTTGAATACTCTTCTAGTGACACACATTTCATTGTAGATTGGCCCTGACTTAGGTTTACCACATAAAATCCATTCACCGAACTTAGATCTGGCCATCCTGTGAGCCTCGCTAACATGTTTATTCCACCCCATTATGAGCTTACCACGACCATGCTCACGCGTACCCCCCCGACCTGCCGTTGCGGCCCCCCGGAGGGCGGACACAATGTCAGAGTACATCTTGTCCAAGGTACGCCTGTGACCGCGGATCTCACAATACCGATCAGAACATTTCACACATTCCGATGGAAAATCAATCAGTCTGAGCCTAGCATGACACTCAGAGGTATATTCGTCAGTTTGTTGGTCACTTCTATCACCCCATTCTACATATTTATTTAAATTACAAAATTTTAAAGCTAATTTTGTACCAACAGCGCCGAGGTTACATTTTATAATCAGCGGATAGTGATCAGACCACCGGGCATCATAACTGACACCTGCATCTATAACCAGCCTCTTTGCCAATGCCAATAGCCCAAATGTCGACAGTCAAGTAGGTACTTGGTACTTTACTTTGTTGAACATGGGCCTTAAAATCTTACTTCTTACTAATATTATAAATGCGAAAGTTTGTGAGTGTGGATGTTTGTTACTCTTTCACGCTCTAACGGCTGAACGGATCTCGCTGAAACTTGGTACGGGGATAAATTATGGTCTGGAAGAACACATAGGCTACTTTTTATACCGGGAATAAGTTCCCACGGGAAGCGGTAACGGTAATAAAATTTACGCGGGCGAAGCTGCGGGCATCAGCTAGTATATCCTACTATCCTACTATCCTACTAATATTATAAATGTGAAAGTTTGTGAAGATGTTTGGATGTTTAGATGTTTGGATGTTTGTTACTCAATCACGCTCTTACGGCTGAATGGATCCAGCTGAAATTTGGTATAGGGATAGAGTATAGTCTGGAATAACACATAGGCTACTTCTTATCCCAGAAAATTGTTTTCACGGGAAGCTGGAACGGGAACCAAAATTCACGCGGGCGAAGCCGCGCGCATCAGCTAGTAATATCATAAATGCGAAAGTTTGTGAGTGTGGATGTTTGTTACTCTTTCACGCTCAAACCGCTGAACGGATCGGGCTGAAATTTGGTACAGAGATACATTATGGTCTGGAATAACACATAGGTAGGCTACCTTTTATCCCGGGAATAACTTCCCGCGGGAACAAATTTTACGCGGGCGAAGCTGCGGGCATCAGCTAGTATTCTTATATAGAAATAATTATACTAGCATAGTTGATAAAAAATGCTATGTAATAGCTTTACCGAGGCAGTCCCCGAGTGCCACACGTCTTTTTTTAATGTTTTTGTGGATACATGAGTGGGTATAACTATGACTGGTACAAAAACACTGCAAAAGTTCACAAGGTACCTTTATGCAAAATTCGGCGTTATTTTTGTATACTAACTTTAATTTAGTCTTAAGAGATGTCGCCAAAAGATTACTATCTCCTAATTGAAAATCATTGTAGAAATTAACTGCTAATTACCTTTTTTAAATAAAAATCTCTCATTGCATTAAAACTATGAGCATTTTAATATCAATTCGAAAAATATAACGTTTCATTAAATCAAACATTGCTCCCATCGTAATTCGAATAAAAACTACAGACAATCCTTTAGGCTCGATTGGTTCAATTCGTGATTTGTAAATATGATTTAATTTGCAATTTGCTTCCTTAACACGTTTTCACGAGATAAAATGACTGTATCGAGAGACTGACAGACGGACTTAGAATAAAAAAATTCCTGTAAGGGATCCGTTCGTTCTTCTTAGTGAGGTACAGTCTCAAATAATCTTACCAATTTTTTACCCTTTTAAGATACACGAGGTGCAAGGAGGGACACTGTGCCTCAGGGTTTACTTCATCGTGTCAACGGCATACACTCGGGTATACACAACAGCTATTAATTTTAAGTATTTACATACTTTACTAGTGTGCAGTGATGTGCAAAATTACGCATAGGCACCACTAGGTACATTGTTGCTACATAAGGGTTAATTATCTTCCTTTCCTTTTCGTGTACCTATTACAATATTTCTTGCAGTCATATTCAATCAGCCATAGTCTGTTTTTTATTAATTGTGTATTATATGTCCGTGTGAAATATGAAAGTCAGTCAATTGATAATTCATCTAAAAATAATAACATCTACTCATCAGTGAAAATTGAACAAGTGACAGAGTTTAACAATTACTTGCATAGATATCAATTACTGTAGAATTGGTAGGTACTGAGGATTTTTGTTCTTGAACGTAATATTTGCATCGCTCTAGTAAGTTATTTAATTCATTATTCCACAAAGAGTACTGACATTAGCTATATTCGGTGTTAAAATAGCCAACACATGTATTGCTTCAGTTTTTGTTACGGAACAAATTTTAGCGTTTCATTCTTATGTATCTATGACTTCGTACAACGTAAGATTAATTGGCCTTGTTTAGATATCTTTTAGACGTAAAGCAACACGGTCGAGAGATACATATTGTGTGTCAGTCACATAATTTGTGTCAGCCAGAACATTATTTGTGTCCGTCAACTACATATTTGTATCAATGAGATACATATTTAGTGTCAATCATTATATATATATCTGTGACAATGGAAATTACTAAGAATTACAGAATATCTATATAGTACCTATTTTCTTAATATTACGTGTGAAAATTCCCACGGACTTTATCCTCTCGAAGTTAACTGTGAGATGTGCAAGTCAACCTTGAACCGACTAAAACTTTTATTCTATCCAAAACTACTTCTATGTTAAATTTGTATGTATTTAGAAATATATAAGTATGTCTATCAGTCAAGCCTATATTAGCTTAAGGCTAGATGATGTTGTGTGAGATTGCTCACAAAAAAAAACTGCTGGATAAAATGTTCTTTCATGGCTAAGATTATGGTCGCTAGAGAACCGAGTGTACCCTTGAAAGAAAATACCTGAAATTTTATGGTAATTTTAGTTTATAATGTAAAGCATGATACCCATAATTTTATAATTTATGATTAAGATTTTATCAGTGACTAGGTAGTATAAAATTGTAATGTGATCTTGTTATGATATTACAGTTGGTTAATTACTTATAATATAGTATTTACGTGTTTGTATTTTTTTGTACTTCAATACTATGCTTTATTCAAGGTAGAATTAGGTAAGCAAATATCGGCATTTTCAAAAAATATTAAAGAATGAGATTTGTAATGCAATGTAAATAAACTTCAAATCCAAATCAATACATATAATAAAATCGTAACAAGTCGCTGTCTGTACATGGAAGATAAATAAGAAAAAAAATTATAGGGGGGCTTTGTGAACGCAATAGAACCCAAAACAATGATTTTTAGAATTTTTGTCTGTTTGTCTGTATGTCTGTATATTTGTTTGTCTGTACGTTTGTGCACGCTAATCTCAGTAACCGCTTAACCGATTGCAATGCGGTTTTCTTTATTGTGTTGAGGTTTACTCCACTTAACATTTAGTGTTTATTTCATGTCAATCGGTTTATAAATAAAAAAGTTATATCACTTTAAAGAATCATACATAGACAAATGAATCTAAAAATGGGTAAATCTAAACTGGCGTGTTGGCTTAATCATAAAAGAGTTTAATGATTAAGACTATTTAAAACAATTCTTGAATTGTCTTAGAATAGACTTAATCATTAAGCTCTTTTATGGTTAAGCAAACATGGCAGTTTCACACGCTGCTTGATGTGTCTGCTGAAAAAATACTTCTCCTTTCAAACACACACACTTGACGTAAACGAAGTTGCGGGTTCAGCTAGTACTATAATAAAGATTTGTGACAAAATTATCGTTCGGAGGCATTTTTTTTTTAATTTTCCTTGATGATATCGAAAATGATGGTATTAGAGATGACAAAAAAGGAAGCAAAATAGAACAAAAAAGACGTCTTTTGGTAACCACTGAGAGAAGATTAAGCAATCATTAATTGTTGCAACTAAACAGCTACTGAATAATTATACAAAATTCTACTGGATTTAGTGAAACCATATATCGATAACTTTGGTCATAAATTCTTGGCAGTCATATTAATTTTATACGGACCAGTGTGTCAGTGTGCAATAGTACTGTGTTCGTATTATTTACAAGCGCATTGCTACCGACTTGCCATAAGCGAGTTATAAGTAGGAAGTTAATTATTGAAATA
Source organism: Miltochrista miniata (assembly GCA_933228765.1). Classification (NCBI taxonomy): domain Eukaryota; kingdom Metazoa; phylum Arthropoda; class Insecta; order Lepidoptera; family Erebidae; genus Miltochrista; species Miltochrista miniata. The sequence continues at coordinate 28,421,612 of OW121752.1, read as the reverse complement.
CTCCGTAAACGTCACATACACTCCATATTATTTCGGTTGGTAGTTATAAACAAGTAATAAAAATTCTTTGCCGCGTGATTATCACAATTTATTGATTTCCTTAATAGTCTGATGTACTATAAACGGCATTACCTTCATTTATGCGTTAGGTAATTATTTCATTTCATGTAGGTACACACAAAGTAAAGCACTAGCTACTTACATTGCAGAAAAAATTGTTTTATATGTATGTCAAAATTTTTGGCGTCTGCTTAGTTGCTTCCACAGTTTATAATTATCGTATTGTACTACTAGTCAAATATTGTTTGATCTGCGCCATCATTCTCTCAAACTCATTGCCGATAGATTAATTGTGGTCAAGTGAGTTATTGTGGTGGTGTATATAATATTAACAATGTATATTTATATAAATCGTACTCACTATATATTTTCTTACATTGTCATACTTAAGATTTATAATAATGAAATGCGCCGCTGCGGTCTATGCAATAAATCGCATAACATAAAGAAATATTACGTTGTTTGCAATGTATTCTAGAATTTCAGTTCTATAAATCATTTACAGCCTTTCAAATAGGTATTTTTAGAGTCCTTTGTTCCTTTATATCATATCTGACATCTGTAGTCGTAGTTAAATAACTTCCCTTGACCATTTATAGTGAGTGGAAGAATTTCACTCCGTGTGTTAGGTTGGGACTTGCTAGTTATTGTAAAAGGTACTACTTTCCTTTTCGTGTTGTAATATGCTATCACAAGCTGTGATAGTCTGGTACTCACACAAATTTAAACATAATCGCATGTTCAGATATTCTATGAATATCTAATACAGATTTCATTCCGTATACACCTAATTTAAACGGTTTAACACTTGTATCTGTAATTTTATTTTCATTTTTGAAGTATAAAACTCAAGCAAAATACTGTTTAGGCTACGTTTTAATAAATTTAAGTTACTTACAAAACTTTTATGCATCAGAATACTCTCTACTAAAACATTTTTTAAACCCACTTTTACATTTTTTGCGCAATTTTACAAAGAAGTACGTTAATTATATTTTAATTTATACAAATCTATGCTGTTCTTGTTATCAAAAGTCAAATTCGGATAATTAGCTCGGTATGCTATCTATGCATTGTTCTTATATATGAATATGTCAAGGTACGTGAGGTTTTTAGTCAGTAGAAGTCCGGTATAGCATCTATGATGGATTTTCCCTCACGTTAAAAAAAAAGGTTCATTATATTTGCATTTTTATATTTTATAGCTATTGAATTGAATCTGTCTTCATTTTATTATTCTTTCTGACTACTAGGTTGGTTCCAGATGAATTTAATATAACAGTTTATGTACATAATTACATCTTTTTGTAGTCCGCGCTTTTATTGGCAGAAAAGATTTATGTAATTATATTCGGAACAACAATATCTTTAAATGGATCCATGAATTTTAATCTATTACATTAAACATGATATATTCGTTTTATTATTCTTTGTGACTACTAGGTTGGTTCCAGATGAATTTAATATAACAGTTTATGTACATAATTACATCTTTTTGTAGTCAGCGCTTTTATTGGCAGAAAAGATTATGTAATTATATTCGGAACAACAATATCTTCAAATGGATCCATAAATTTTAATCTATTACATTAAACATGATAAAATTGAAAGAAAATACCAAAAACCTCGTAAATGTAGGATCAAATTTGTTAAGAAATTTTCGGTAATTCAGTAACTAAGCACAATGCCGCGCTCTGAATACGAGTATGTAGTGTATATTTAGTCAATGTAACTTGACCGTTTACGGCTATTAAATTAACGGTAGTAATCCGAGGTGCAATTATTAACAAGGTGTCGTAATATTACCTAGTGATATTATATCGTACAAGTTTTATAAGGTCTTCTAAAATTTTCAATGACAGACCTTTATTAAGCTATTGCATAGCTTCTATCGCGGGCCTTGCGTGGAGACCGAATCCAGAAATTGTGTCACGAAAACGAATCACACTCTCGGCTACCTTCGGCCACGTTCGTGTATCTGGCACTTCATAAATTTTTTGTTTACCTCAATTGTGAACTCTGCAGTCGTTATATATATTAAGTCAAATAATCCAAAAATTGATGCTTGTACCCAGAATCGATCTTGCGCCTTCTGCGTACCGATCCGCGTCTTAACCACTCGACCAAAGTTGAATTAAGAATGCTGGTCGAATTTAGAGTTCTTAATGTGAAATGACAATTTCGATGCTGTCAATTACATTAGTTGCTGTCAATTTACTTCGTCTAAATAAAAATTCGACTTTAAGTGTATATAATCTATGTACAACAGTGAACTGTACTCGTATAATTTGTGTAAAAAGTGTTTTAAATATGAATAAACAAAGTGCATTTATTAATGAAGAAAGTCACGAAAAATAGTGAAAGAAAATGAGTGAGTACTCTATATACATTTTATTATTATTATCACCAATGCAGTATTATTTTTTGGTTTCTTAATTTATATATACTGCTATAAAGATAACCAAACCCGGGAGTACGTTTGGTTATCTTTATAGCAGTATATATAATAATTTTGGCCTTTTGGACTTTGGCCTTTGGGACTTTTGGACTTTTGGCCTTTTGGACTTTTGGACTTTTGGACTTTTGGACTTTTGGACTTTTGGACTTTTGGCCTTTTGGCCTTTTGGACTTTAGGACTTTTGGACTTTTGGACTTTTGGCCTTTTGGGCTTTTGGACTTTTGGAGTTTTGGACTTTGGTTTTTTGGACTTTTGGACTTTTAGATTTTTGTACTTTGGGACTTTTGGACTTTTGGACTTTTGGACTTTTGGACTTTTGGACTTTTGGACTTTTGGACTTTTAGACTTTTGGACTTTTGGACTTTTGGACTTTTGGGACTTTTGGGACTTCTGGGACTTTTGGAACTTTTGGGACTTTTCAGTCTTTGAGGACTTTTGGGTCTTCAAAAGTCCAAAAGTCCAAAAGGCCAAAAGTCCAAAAGTCCAAAAGCCCAAATGTCCACAGTCAAGTACTCGGTACTTTACTTTGTTGAACATAGGTCTTAAAATCTTAGTACTAATATTATAAATGCGAAAGTTTGTGAGTGTGGATGTTTGTTACTCTTTCACGCTCAAACCGCTGAACGGATCGGGCTGAAATTTGGTACAGAGATACATTATAGTCTGGAATAACACATAGGCTACCTTTTATCCGGGGAATAACTTCCCGCGGTAACAAATTTTACGAGGGCGAAGCTGCGGGCATCAGCTAGTATTCTTATATAGAAATAATTATACTAGCATAGTTGGTAAAAAATGCTATGTAATAGCTTTACCGCGGCAGTCCCCGAGTGCCACACGTCTTTTTCTTAATTTTTTTTTGCCTGAGGACATATTGGCAAGATATTATCACAGTAGGATTAATATTATCTGATTATATGGGTAGGTACATATAAATTTGATGACGACGATTTGAATTAAAGATGTCGTGTAGCCTGGGTCAACCCAGACGGAGAGATGACATCTTGAAAGTGTTAGACTTTCAAGATGTCATCTCTCCGTCTCCAAGAGGACTGACTCAAGATGGTACAAGACGAATATTTTGTACCATCTTGTTTGGAAAGAGTTTGGCAGCATGACGTAAGAGATTTACGCACGCGCCCCCCCCCTAAGAAGCGGAATTACACACGAAACCCCCCCAAAGACGCGGGATAGCATCCGAACCATCCCCTATGCGAGGCCGCAGTGGTAGCCGTAGCTCTGTTGGGAGTCCTGGGACATCCTTCCGAGGGCTTACCGGGGGCTCCCTACAATAGGCTGTTGGGCGTTACCTGAGGTTTTTTGGTCGGTAAGAGTTCGGCATAGCATTCATGATGGATTTTACCTCACGCTAAAAAAGGGTCCCGTTTTTCTTAAAAAAAATACAAAAAAGAAGGTGCAAATGAAATCATGTTTTTTCGGCATAAGTAGACGAAAAATGGTAGCCAAAAATAGATTTTTAATTTATGTACAAGATGCGTATTAAAATATGGTTTTGTTATAAATTGTAAAATAATTATACATCGTTTGTAAAACGATCATATAATCAGCCCCAAACATTGAAATGAATGCGTTATAAGACATACATTTTTTTCAACGTGAAGAAAAAAAATATGCGCATTTCTTAAGAAAACATACACCTATAATTTGCTTTTTATTGATTTTGAATAAGTAAGTAAGCATTCACTTATAAGTATTTATACTTACTTTTAAGTATTTATACTTACTTAAGTATTTACTTATTAAATACTATATTTCTTTGTTTGAAGGATGCTTGTTTAGTATGGCCAAGGTCGTTAGCCCTAAACACAGCCCTTTTATAGTTCAGGACTGATGACTCTTGAATAAATTCAATTATGTTTTTACGAACATTGTATTGTGTAGCAAACCATTGCATGTAAAAAATGCAATCATCTTAGTTTTATTGATGGATTTATGTGTGTAGGTAATAAAACATTTATGTTTCGACACCTACCTTTGCATCCAGAAAGTGAAGTTCACTGATCTGTATTTACAGAAAACAAAATGAGCGCAAATAATGTTGCTAGTACTATTCTTCTCTATTTTACTTGTGGAAACGTTTTTTTCTTACTGCAAATGGTTTTCATTCACTAATGAGAGGTTGTTGGCAACTACCGACACTGGCGACCTCTGTCCGTGTCTAGATAGGTATATGTATAAAATATTGAATAGTATTTGTTATATTATATATAGGTACTACTTTCATTTATGGTTGATAGGTTAATGCCCCCGACATTGTTGACACTTATGTTTTATACAGTAATTAATTTACTGTCCAATTAGATGCGGTTCGCATAAAACGAGGGTCGCACTTAAATCATGCTCTTTGCTGGCACTAGTTGCCTCACCTAATTCTAACATTACTGCGGTTCGAGCACTTACACCAGTTACACCCAAATGTATTTCGTCATAGCTTCTTCTCATGCGAACGGATTGTCTTCTAGATTTCGAAATATACTATTTGATTCAATTACTTGTGTTACTATTAACTTATCTCTGTCATCAGATATTGACTAAATGCAAATTGGACTGACCTTCGTACATTCTTTATTTCCTAATTTGTCATTTTATACGCAGTATCTCGTTAAATATGTAGTTTTATTCCATTTGAATGTGAAGGACATATTTTTCGTGATGTTCTCTTTAAAATAATAATGCAGTGGGACAATGAAACTTTTTATCTACATTTTTTGACATTTTCATGATCTTTCTAGCCAACGGGGAGTTATGTGGACCTAGTTAAAATTTAAAATGTAATATTATACATAAAATCATATAAAACGATGTATTAAAATTATAATCACATTATAAAGTCAGTAACGCCTAGCTATAGTTTAAATAAAATATCGATTATGATTACAGCTGTGTGAAAATTAAAGAGCTAATGAAACTAATAATAGTCTAAGGTTTGATTAATTACTAATTTCCGTATATTATTTTTGATGTCAATCACTAATAGTAGACTTACTTACTTACGCCTATAATAAAGCCCAGAAGCGGTAAGACTGTTGGTAATAATTACCTACAAATTATCAAATATTAATAGTCTAATTTACAGGGACAGAACCAGAATTATTCATGAATTATTCAATTTCTGGTTCTGTACATAATATCAACGTTTTTATAATACACATTAAATATAATTATGCATTTTTATGCAAAATATATGTAAACCTTATTTTAATCTAATAATTATTCATTACAACTTTGGATTGCTTCTTTAATCGTTTCCCACGCTTCAAATATAGTCCTTTACGATATATAGTCCTTTACGATGTTTGTACATGTCAGGAATGTTTATACAGAAAGCAATGTTTTAAACACTCTTAATTTACACCATTTAAAAAGTATTTATCACACATTTAAGAGCTAGTACCAGTGTGTTGCCAGTGATTACTTGCATCATTGCAACGGAGTTTTTGATAGTAGTTTTCACTAAGAAACTTAATGTCCTAGAAGGCAATGGAGAGGTCTAGTTCGGAATCGAATCCTATCGAAGATTCCGTAACGAGGTGATCCTAAGGAGGGCCATGATCACCGACGTATCCGTAATAAGTGGGGGGCTCAAGGTGTAGAGGGCGAGTCACATCACTCTTATAACTCACGGCCGATGTGGCTTAAAGGTCTTTGTGAGCGTAACGGAAAACGCATGGCGGATAGGCTTCCTGCATTATGGAGGAGAGTCGCAAAATACCGAACATTGTATTTTTTTTCGTGTGGAAAACCCTCACAAATTCTTTATCGGACATTGAGGGACTCCTTTCCCCAGCAGTAAGCGTCATTCGGCCTAGATGGTGATGGTGTATGCATAATGATAATTTAGTAGATCATGATCATCCTAAATAGTGGAAACGCGTATGTGGGTTGAATAAAGATTTTTAAATATTTACTCTTCAATTTTTTATTATCAATAATCATACTTTGGACAGACTTATTAAATGCGTAGCACAAACAAATTATTATACCTAAAAATATCGCGTGTAAATCCCAAAAAGTATTAAAGTTTTCCTTTGAGAAGATTCATTACTGAGCTCTGCTTGCATGTGTTTGTTTAACGTTCTTGAATAATGTAAACCTAAATAAATTTAGTATTGTAGTGCATGAATAATTATTTAGTATGGAATTAGAAATACGTATATTAATATGATTATACCTACAACACGAAAGTTTAAAAATAAAATTACATAGATATCAAATTCTCGTTGTTTAAAAAGTAGATTGTACTCGTATACAAAGCGGAGCTCACCGATCTGTCCATCATCATTGACAACACCCGTGTATTACATTACATTTTTTTGTCATGTAACTTTCTTAAGAAATATAATAAACTGGAACGGATTACATCAATGAATGAATGAATGGAGGCATCAGTTGTTAGATAGAATCCAATAACAATGATCCCATCGTATTACAATAATTCTAAGGTATTGCCATTAACCACAATATATTTTGTTGCGTAGTTGTGAGGTTAACACTAATAGTTGTGGTTATGATAATAGGGACTTCTCAAAACATATACCTAACAAAAAAAAACATGGTTATTTGAAAACTTAGAACACCGATTGGTGTAATTTCATCTATACTAGTATCATAAAGAGGAAAGATTTGTTTTTGTTTTTTTGTTTGTTTGTTTGTAACGAATAGGCTCCGGAACTACTGGACCGATTTGATAATACCTACACTCTTGAGATGAGTGAAGATACACTCTTTGCTGTGAACATAGGCTATATTTTATTCCCGCATTCCCACGGGAACGGGAACTAGGCGGGTGAAACCGCGTGACGTCCGCAAATCACTGATAAACACAAAATGGTTTAGACCTGTTCTATGAAATATCATCTTTTAACACTGGTATCTTTTTAACAGGTTGGGAGTTATAAAAAGTTTTACAGGTGGGTGGATAAAAAGTAAAGTGATTTTAAGTGCTATTTAATATTTGAATTAGTGTTCAGCCGTATTTTTTGCTTAAATCCATCAAATTTTTTTATCAGGGTTTGTGGTAATTTTCTCAGCTGTATTTTATAAAATCTTCAGCTTTTTTTTCACCAGTTCTTACAACAAAAATTTCTTACGTATTTTTTATGTTTACGCAATGAAAACATCAGACCGACACAGACTAATTATTTAAAAAAATAATCCAGAAATCAAACAGCATAAAAGTCTACTAAGTATAAAATAACAAACATAGTTAATAATATTAATATGTTAAGATGATGAATATGTTGAATCTTCTTAAATTATACGGAAAATGAGTAATATCTCGAATTGCATATTATCTATTGTATATATTATAATTCGTTTTTAGGCAGTTATTTTTTTTTACATTGTTTATTAACTACAAGTTATTAAAGTTGCATTATCTATTAATTATTATTTATTTTCATCTATATACCTATCTATCTTATAGCCCTGCGAAATCAGACACGGTCACTGCAGTAAGCCAGATTTACTGTGGCTGGGCCTCGGATGGGTGTTTACTTTGTGAGAATCCCGTTTGCGTGCGTTTCCATACTTCAAAAGGCACTCAAGTACCGTTGGTCCCAGTTGTTCGTAAAAATGGCAGTCTTTAAGGCCGTGCATAGGGCTAACGACCTTGAACATACAAAACACGTTTCCTTTAAATCAAGAAATGTAGATTTTTTTGCTTATTTGTAAGCTAAGTTGTAATAAGTAAATCTTCATACTTATTCAAAATCAAAAACAAGTAAATTATAGGTGTATGTTTTCTTCAGATATTGGCATTTTTTTCTTCCCGTCGTTAAAAATTAAAGTTATAAAAAGTATTCATCTAAAAAGTTGGGGTAGATTCTATGATTCTTTTATACATAATGTATAATTCATATAAAATTTATAACCAAACCATATTTTGAAAAGTAGTTTTAACTTAAGCTGACAGAGAGACGGATGGAGAGACAGCTGCAGAGCAGAGCTGACAGAGAGAACAATTGATTTTATAAGGGCTGAGTTACGAAACCTTAAAAATAAACGTCTGCATTTTTCAATTCTAAGAGTATAATAAATAATGAAAGTATTGAGACACCTCGGCATGTGCAGGCAACCAATGCGTATTGTTGGTAAGCAAAAGTGCATTTAAATGGCTGTTTAAGTGATGTAAACCCGCGTAGTAACATTAATGATATGTTAAACACAATCATGAAACGTAAATAATATAGTTTCGTATTTTTTCAACAGAAGAATGTTTTATACACGATATTGTGGTGCAATGTTTGTAACTAACTAAGTTACAATTTCTTAATCAGTAGTGTACCTAAGTCTTTTCATACCTCTAAGTTGACCGACAAGTGTAGGCCCAAATGATTCAAAAAGGTCCACTATATTCTATGGACGTTTCCAAGACCAGAGGTGCTAGACTAGCGTGAGTCTAGCACCTGTGGTCTATCAACCCTGTAAAAGCCTTTTAAGATTGGCAAATTGTCACATCACTGTATCTACTCACATATCGCAATAAAATAAATTGAATTGATGACCTTTTTTTGATGAAACACTTTATATCATGGATTCGGATTTTTTTTTAAATTTTCCTATGCTGCATTTTATTACATAATCTAGAGTACACCTCTTGCGGACCTTACAATAATAGTAACAGTACTCCGAATGAAAAGTATGAGGATGAACACCGTCTATAGCCAGTGGTTCTTGCCAAACCTGTCCTGGATTTCATTACACTATCGTTTTTCTCTTTTCTGAAGTAGCACAGGCATTAGTGGTATATAATAATATTTTATCAATGTGAACAAAGCTTGAGCTTGTGCTACTTTGACGAGCCTTGATTTTATTGATGATTTATGTCTATTAAATTATTTTATTATTGCAAGTTTCAGCCAATTATTTTATTTGTTTACACGCATTATGATTTAAATTCGGTTATAAACTTCGCTTTTTTGTTAGCATACCTAACCTAAACTAGTGTTTATTTGATCAAATATAGGTAAGTACAAAAAGAATAATACCCAATTAATTTTGCCTAGATACTTACTAGATGTATTTAGTGATCTGTACAAATTTACGCTGTTTTCAGTTATTAATCAATGATAAGTATTGCCTATTGAAATAAACTAGTTATTCATGAAAAACACACTAAATCCCACATATCGTTTTTGAAGTGTTTTATATAGAAGCGTACTGTGATGTATTGAAACCTTAAAGAACTTAAAAAAAGAGATCTTAATTATTTAATTGAACAGAATCTATCTAAACATATTTACTTAATCTTCACCGTCCTCAAAGTAGCTAATCTCAAATACATCACATCATGAGATTGTTAAAGCATTGTGTGTAAGACTCCGTTACTTAATCGTAGTAATGTAACAATTTGTTTTAATTCAGTCACTGTACACAGCCTCGCACACCCATTATATGCTAATGGCTGTCGACACGCGAAATAATGTAAATAGAAAGTATTCCAATAGCACATTCATTCAAATTTATGATGACCTATGTGCAATTTACATAGATTAAGGACAGTGTTCCACTCCACCGATTTCAGGGACATCCTTCCAAGGGCTTACTCGGGACTTTCGACCGTAGGGTGGGCGGTGTGGTTTAAGTCGGCATGATGGATTTCCACTAGTAAAAATACCGGACAAGTGCGAGTCTGACTCGCCCAGTGAGGGTTCCGTGCATTCGCTCGTTCAACCGTCCGTCCCCCCGTCTGTCTGGCAAGACCCTTTATGTCGTGAATGCGAAGAGGTTTCGAGTTTAAAATATTACCAAATTAAAGTCTGTGCTGTGCTGAGATCCCTTGAATCTGTAAAAAATAAACTTCTAAATTAACGCAGAAAAATGTTACGGCCCCTTATGTCGTCAAAAATATGTATTTCAACACTCTCAAAGGAATCGAAATTAATAGGGTACTTATCGTAAACTTAGAACCATGAAAATTAGCAAGTAATTTACTCTTCTACTACAAATATAGGAGAAAATTTCACAACTGTAGTTTTGTGACGAAATCATGTTAAACAGTGTTTGAAGGGCGTTCGTGAATTATACTTCATGGTATTAATTTTAACTCGGTGACAGACAGACGGACGGACAACAAAGTGATTCTATAAGGATTTCGCTTTTTTACTTTAAGGTACGGAACCCTAAGGATTGGTCCAATTGCCTGTTCTCTTCTTTTCTCTATCTCTCTCTTTCTGTCTGCGGAGTCACAAGTCACATGGGCCAAATTAGCGTGAACTGACTGAAATTCAAACTTTAGTTGCTAGTTAGGCTGCAGTGCGTTAACTCAGATTGTACAACAAATAGAATCCAAAAGTAACTTCTAATTTTCATAACTATCTACTCCTTTTAGATGGATGATAAACTTAGCACTTTTTACCTACGTGTTACAAATCGGAGCAGACAATTTTATTGAACTTTGCATGTAGCATGCAAAGGTCATTCAAATTTTCTACTGCGGTGGATGTTAGACAACGAGTACGATCAAGAAAATACTGATGAACTCTCGGAGTCATCTCTTAATAATACTACATCTAATAATCTAATAATAATTATATTTGAGCTGTTTATGCCTTAATTATACATTTAAATAACTGTACGAAAATAATAAAAGTAGGTACTTACTTTTTGTACGTAGTGTATTCTGAGGATAAATTATATGAATTATTTATAAACTTTATATTGGTACCTATATACTTATTTAAAAGAAATATTGCGACTAAGTTAAGAAATTATGATTTTTGGGACTTCTCAGGCCGATTAACTACTAGAACTACATTTCTAAATTAACTTGGTTTGGCAATGTAGACCTAGTGACTTATTTCGACTGGACACATGTCAAGTAAACGTTACTCAATTTTACTTAGGTAAAGTGATGTTTTGATGTTAATGAAGCATGTTGCCAGATTCGTCGACAGCCAAAGTGAATTTATCCAAAACAAAGCACTTACAATTGCATTACGTCAGATACTGAATAAATCAGCTGAATAAACTGAATAAATAGGAATTAAATGATTTTGCTAAAGCTTATGTAGCCAGATTATACCGTAAACTCTATAACAATACGAACAAAAAGATTAATAAATTAATAATACTGCCGCGGTTTTTGTTAATAAACAGATTGTGAGCAGGCTTAAAATATGACGTATGAATTATGATCAAAAATAGATAATCAAGATAGAATTTCCATGAGATCCCAATTCTTTTGGTCGTAATAACCGACATCCACCAGGGTGGGGCCGCGGCCATTGGCAAGTAAAATAATATAATTATCGTTATTATTGGAACTAATATTCACGCATTGTATCTTGGCAGAAGGTGAAAGTTGAATAATACACAATGTTTCAGCGCGCGTCCTCACAACACAGTTTTAACCTGATGATCTGCACTCATAGTCATACATAACATAACGCAATTTAATTAATTAAAAAACAAATCGGTTTTGCAAAGCATATCTCACTAATGAACATTTTGATATAATAGGTACCTACTACCTACATTGTGTAATTCTTTGAAGTAACTCTAACCATGTAACCTTCTTACGATAACCCCTTTCGTTCTATTTGGAGTAGCGGATGTCACACAGTTTCACTCTCATAGTTCCTGTTCCCGTGAGAATACTAAGATAAAAATATAGTCTATGCTATTACAAAAGCTACAGAGCACGGGACAAAATGTCTTGATACCCGAATGCATGGATTTTCTTTTAACGCGAGGAAAATCCTACACGGATGCTATGCCTGACTCTTACCGACTAAAAACCACACGTATCTTCCTAATAGCCTACGGTTGGAAGCCCCGGGTAAGCCCTCGGAAGGATACCCCAGGACCCTGAATGCATGTATGTTCGTTAAAATATTTTTACAAGTACTAGTAAGTTTTAGTTATATTGTACATAAGCACTAATATAATCTATCAAGAATTGCTTAATCACCTTCAATAGGCCTGACTTAGGAGGTATTGAGGAGTACCCACGTACGTGCTTAGTACTTACAAGAACAACGACTAAAACATTATTATCTTTGCCTTAGATAGTCTAAGATTCCTTAAATGGCTCAAGATCTAAAGTGAGCCGAGTACCGAAAGTCAATTTCGCACAGTTCATCTTACGACCAAAGAAATATTTTCCGAGTCGCCGAATACGGCAAAGGTAACGACACTGTTTGACCTCCATCGTCAAATGTTACGTAACCACTATAACTTGATGAAGTTCCCATGGCTAACCTATATGCTAGCAACATGTTGTTAGGTAACCGATGCGTATAATTCTACTCCTATATATATGTTACCCACGAAGGAATTGATCAATCATGATGTAATTCTGATTAAAATCAAAAGTTTTCAACATGATTTCATTACAGTTTACGTATAAATGAAAACTAACCGGTAATGTTTCACGGATCAACTAAATGTTAATCAATACGATCCAGTGTCTAAAAAGTAGATGTACGGTCGACGACCGAACAGAACAACGATTAACCAGAACGAGTTATCTAATATATAAAATTCTCGTGTCACAGTTTTCGTTGCCATACTCCTCCGACACGGCTTGACCGATTCTCATGAAATTTTGTGAGCATATTGAGTAGGTCTGAGAATCGGCCAACATCTATTTTTCATACCCCTAAGTGACCGGGAACCGGGAATAACATTCCACGCGGGCGGAGCCGCGGGCATCAGCTAGTAATAAATAGAAATAAATGGACACTCTGTTAGTGTGTGGTTGGTTATAGTCTGGCATTTGAGTAATTTCATTCATGGATCAGAAATTAATACATACTGTTACATCGATATATTCTTTGTATCTCTAACCTATGCGGCTGGTGCTATTGCACCAGAATACCGTAAAATTTGGTATGGGACCATATGCAAAGAAAATATTAAGTGTAAGTATTAAGGGCCAAAGACATTGACCTTACAAAACGCGCGTCCTTCACGCTAGAAAATGTACTATTTTATAGCTTATTTTAGTTGTAATAAGCTAATACGCATTTTTATTCAAAATCGAAGAAAACCTATTTATACCTAGGTGTATATTTTTTTCATAAGTTGTCAAATTTTTTTCTTTCGCGTCGATAAAAAATTGAAGCCATAAAATGTATTCATCTCAAAATTTGGGGCTGGCTCTATTATTGTTTTACACATTATGTATAATTAGTTAACAATTTACAACAAAACCATTTTGGACACAAATCTTGTAGATTAAAAATCTATTTTCAGCTATAATTTTCCATGTATTCATGCAGACCAAAAACGCTTTCATTTGCACTTCTATTTCGCCATTTTTTAAACGAGTCTCCAAAAGCACCTAGGATGAGTCAGAGAATTATCCATATCGTTATGTGCAGAAATTATATTACGCAAATTAGTATGAGGTTCTCTATTATGTTTATTTGTTTTGTCTGTGTAGTCTTAGTTTTGTATCCCATAGTTCCGTTCCGTTAGTTTCCGCATAGTACCCGTTCCCGTGGGAATACGGGAATAAAATATAGCCTATGTTCAGCACAAAGAGTGTAGTTTCCCAACAGTAAAAGAATTTATCAAATCGGTCCAGTAGTTCCGGAGCCTCTTCGTTACAAACAAACCAACAAAAATACAAATTTTTCCTTTTTATAGTATAGATTATGTAATAACTGGATATGGTTATAGAAAAAGAAAAAAGATTGAAGCACGTTACGTAATATTTGAATTTATACGAAAATCGTAAAAGTATATTAGGAAAAATGTTATGTTTATACCATAAATGTTATAGTTATATTATCCAGTTACGAAATTCTCAGGAGTACATTTATTGTTTACGTTTTAAATATTGTTTTACTGTTATCATCATCATTTTGTAAAATGATTTAATACTGCGCTCATCGTCAAATCAGCCTATGGCCAGGGGTTTACCACTGGTGACCGAAATTCATTTGATCGTTTGACGTGTGACCGAAAAAACATTAGGCCATTCTACTACTGATCGAATGAACAATTGACAAAAAAAGTTTTTTTCGAACAAACATTTGGTATTTTTACTACTGATCGAATGATCGTTTGGTCGAAAAACAGTTGACTAAAGAATATTTTAACAAACAAAAACGATATAAGTAGAATTCGGTTCTGGCACTCGCCGGCCGCTGCCGCGGCACGCTCGCTTCGCTCGCTCGGCTCGTGCGTTGTGGTCGCAGTTCCAACCTAACCTAACCTAGCCATTTTGATTCAGTCCCTGTTAAAATATTCTATAGTCAACTGTTTTTCGACCAAACGTTCATTCGGTCAGTAGTAAAAATACCAAACATTTGTTCGATAAAAACTCTTTTGGTCAATTGTTCATTCGATCTGTAGTAGAATGGCGTAATGATTTATCGGTCACACGTCAAATGATCAAATGAATTTCGGTCAACAGTGGTAACACCTCCTGCGACCGTCTTCTCATTGAGATAAAAACGAAAAAAAAAAATGCATCTTCTAAAGTTCCAGTAGTAATCTCAAATCTTTCAATTAATCAAAAAAAATTGCGAAAAAAAGCAAATTTGCATCGTGTTTTACTAAACCCAGTAATTATTCTCACAGGTTCACACGGCAATCCATTTGAAATTTATATTTTATTTTTTTGTTATCGTGCAACAGTTCTCACTAGATTTCATGAGTTAGATTCACAGGTACTTGCAAAATTGTAGCCTTCAAAAGATTTATAGTTTATTCGAGATTTTTATCGATTTTATTTGTTTTCTTTTGCATTCGAGTTACGCAAGAATGGTTTGACCGTGAACTCTGCGCAGCAAGTGTTCGCGGCCTAATTATGTATACCTACATAATTGATACCTTCCTGCTATTGTGTTTAGATTAATACTATGCCATCGCATATTATTGTAATGTTTTTACAATCGCATACAATTTACTGTGATGTGGCATTGCTTGTTTTTAAAACGCATCTAACTAGGAAATAACTTTAATTTGTTGTTGGTTATTAGTACCTACTCATTAACACACTACCTACAAGATACAACCTCGGATAAATGAATGATATATTCTATTTACATAGATAAGATACTCAAATCTGGATGTATTTGATCATAATCAATCATCTATTAATGATGGGTTATGAATGTGACCGGAAAGTGTTTTATTTTTTCATCTATGTTATGGTCTATGATAGCTCGTGATCATTTATATATATTAGTAATATTATCTATATTAATATTGGATACGAATGTTTGTTTGTAATCACAAATCTCTGAAACTATATACATAACCGATTTTAAAAGTACACAATAGCCAATGATGGAAAATATTGCTGATATCCAAAATAATTTGTAAGATATCGCATTTAGTTTTTAAAGCGCAACGTTTATGCTTATATTTGCGTTTTAAGATATGTCATTTTCTTCATTTTGTAGGTGACAAAAATTATGTAGTTATAAAATATTTCCTGTAATAACCAAACGAGCTATTAGTAACGGAAACTGCAGAATTGACATTTATTGAGGTTTTATTAATATCTATCTTCCTGCAAGCAGTCGTAAAACTATAACTAGGTATATAAATCTATTCAATCATTATAATTACTAGAGTAAAATTCCAGTCCTCTGTAAGTGTTTTTGATGTTTGATTAATAATTTACATAGTAATTTGGAAAAGGAATTATTTAAATCTTACTAATATTATAAATCAGAAAGTTTGTGAGTGTGGATGTTTGTTACTCTTTCACGCTCTAACGGCTGAACGGATCTGGCTCAAAATTGATACAGGGATAGATATAGGTCTGGAATAACACATAGGCTACTTTTTATCCCGGTAATAAGTTCCCACGGGAACGGGTCAAAACTTGACGCGGGCGGAGTTGCGGGGCGTCAGCTAGTCTCTTATATAAATATTTTTTTAATATTTTTTTTATAAATATTCACAGACCTTTCACACAACGCTATCTGATCCCAAAGTAAGCTTTATCTCTGTTGTCACAAAATTATGACTTTATCTCTGTTGTCAGCAACATACAGATGGCATGCGAAAAAAAACATTATAGTGTTATTGCATAGTGTGCCTCTGACTACCTCTTCAAAAATAATGGCATGATTTTCTGTTTGCAATAAAAACATAAATAAATAAATATTCACGGACATCTCGTACATATCCATTCCACTGGACATAATATCCATTCCACTGAATAAATAAATAATTTGTGCTCACCTGTTGTTTCTCTTATAATTAGAGAAGTGGTTGGTACGATTTAGAAAAAAAAAATAACACATTGATCTGTATTTTGGATTGATAAAATAAATTAGGTTTCATACCCATAAGCCAATTCATATTTACATATGAAATATTGGGTAACTTTAAAACATAAACTAGTATGTAACATTTTATAAAGTATTCATTGAATTACTAAGCATTTTGTAAACATATCTATACATATAATAAAATGATAGAAAAGTCAAAACTGTACATTGGAAATATTTAAAAAAGATACTCGCTGGGTGTTCAACATAATATACGGAAGCCGAAAATATAGTTAGAATTTTTTTTGTCTGTTCGTCTGTTTATCTGTTTGTCTGTTTGCTTTGCATTGTCCGGAAGGATCTCGAAAAGTACTCAATAGATTTGATTCAAATTTTGCACAAATATTACCTAGGTGTGGGGTGTTAAAATAAGCTATATATTATCACGCTTCATATCCTAGGGGCTAAGCAGAGAGCAATCAAATTGGCATTGTAACAATTTTCACGCGTACGAAGTCGCAGGCAACAGCTAGTATTTAATAATTCAAAGATTTTAAAAATCATAAAAATAAATAAACTTACAGTGCGAGAACATACTCGTATAATATTATTAGCATTACTATGTATTTTACTCGTAAACTTTTTTTGACCTAATCACCGTGGAAAAATATGTGCGAATGTTGGGTTTATTTTATTCTATATTAGGTTTGAAATACTAAATTAGGAAAATAAATATTTTATATAACATTCTGATTGATATATCAGTGACAGAAATAATTCCTTACCTAGTATGTTTCTCATGACTTCAAATGGGCGATTGCAGTATCGATATTAAAGTTATTAGGTGTTAGTTTATGTAAATAAGTAAGGTTCTTATTCAATCAACTTGCACGAAAAAAAGTTCGTTTCTATGACTTTATAGGGGCGATTGCAATATGATTTCTTACGCTGAGGCCGCACAGATTTCGAGGCATAGAGTTATTATTACTACGTATAGAGAAAGCATCCCGAACAAAAAACGTGAACGCCTTTGGCCACGAGTTACAGTAAACAGTATAGTCCGTTGCAGCGATTAAACAATATACCTATTAGTGATCTAATCATATTAAAAAATATTCAGGCGCGAGATCGCTTCTTACTTGTAGTTTTTTCACGACCTAAAGGTCTAAAGCGCCGTGAATTCCACATGGCGCTTACGCGTTTTCTTCAACGTATTCCAAGAACATGTAACTTGTAAGGAAACACGAGTGTAAAAAATGGCGGTTAGATATTAAAAACATAAATTAAATAAATCATGCGTGTTAAATCGAAAAGCTTATATCCTTACGAGTGAAAAGTACTTCCAAGACTTTTATTTTATCTTCTTGAGTGATTTTACAGTATTGGACAACACACTAAGTCATTTTACGCAAATCTTTTCACTGATGAAGGCTTCACGCTGTGCCGGGTGCTCGCAAGAGACTAATTGACTTATGGTCCATGGACCATAACGCTTGGTGCCAAATTTTACTTCGGTATGAGTTCTCTATATGTAGTAATAATAACTCAATGTTTCGAGGATAGAATTTGACATTTTGAAGTTAGGAACCGCCGCGGTTAACCGCAAGTGCGGCTCCGGGCTTAGGTGTAAGTTTTGGTAATAAGTAAACTTCAAACATAATCAACTGTCATAAAAAAAATGTTTTTTTTTTATTTTTTTTTTATACTACTTAGGTGACAGACAAGCTTACGGCCCACCGGAAGGTTGGTAACCGTAGCCTATAGACGTTTGCAACACCAGAGGTGCTACACACGCGCAGCCGACCCGGGCGCAGGTTGTGACGACCCACAGATGAAATTTTTCAAGCCGCCCGTAAGGCCTTCAACTTGGCTTAACGACTGTCATTTTACTGACAACCGGGACCAACGGCTTATCGTGCCTTCCGAAGCACGGAAACGCTCGTAAATAAATGTCACAAAGTGGTCCACGTGGTGGTCACCTATCCATATCCGGCCATAGTAAATGTTGCTTACTGCAGTGATCGTTTACAGAACACTGAGTCCGCGGGGCCACGAGCGCTTCAAAACTCATTTTTTATATTATGATTAGATTACTTTGGTTTGATCTGTGTTAGTCTGTAATCCTTTAAAGTTATGAATAAATTTTCTGTTTAACAGCTGTCTCGATCGCATATCACAAGCTTATATTTGCAATAATTTAAACTTTTATTTTATTGCCATCTAAAAAAATGTTACTGATATGTATGTTTGGGGTTCTTCGAAAGGGATCTTAGAAGGTTTTTGCAGGGTCGGCAGCGCTAGTGTAGCGCCTTCTGTGTAGCAAACGTTCATAGGCTTCGGTGACCACAGTACATCCGGTGGGCCGTATGCTTGTCTGCCACCTTAGTGGTATAAAAAAATATGAATTTACTGAAAATCAATCACAGTTAAAATATGAGTTATGAATATTTATTAATCAGGACCTAACAGCAATTTTCAGTATAGTATTTTGATACAATCAATAATTTCAGAATTCTGGAGCAAGATTAGATTTTTTTTATACCAGTAAGGTGGCAGACAAGCATACGGTCCACCAGATGGACTGGTGGTCACCGCTGCCTATGGACGCTTGCAACACCGGAGGCGCTACACTAGCACTGCCGACCCTGCAAAAACCTTTTAAGACCCTTTTTGAAGAATCCCATACTGTAGGCGTTTGGGAAAACCGAGGCAGGGAGATCATTCCATAATCTAAGAGTACGCGGGAGAAAGCCCCTACCGGATCTAACCGTGCTCAAACGTTCCGGACGCATAGTGTTAGGATGAACACCCTGTCTATGGCAAGCGGTGCGATGATAGAAAGTAGCCGTGGGGATCATATCAAACAATTCTTCAGAGCACAAACCATTGTACAGGTGGTAAAACACGCACAAGGAGGCAAAGTCTCTCCTATCGCAAAGAGGTTCCACACCATGCAAGCATAGGATCGTTGACAACTCTCATGGCTTGCCTTTGCACCGAGTTGCCCTCGCCCAAAGGTGACAGCAGTACTCCATGTGCGGCCGCATTGCGACTTAGAGTAGCAGTGTTTGCGCCGCAGTAAAGTACTGCCGCGCCCTGTTGAGCACACCGAGCTTCCTGGACGCCAGCCTGTCCTTGTTCTCCAAATGACTTCGGAACTGAACGTCACTAGAGATGTCAACACCTAGGATACCTATACTGTCAGAGATGGGGTGAGATGTGCCCTGAAATTGTGGCGCTACAGTAAATGAGGTTTGCTTTGCAGTAAATACACAAACCTGTGTCTTGGTGGGGTTGAGTTGAACAAGATTTTGTATTTATGGCTTAATGTATTAAATAGCGCATTTATTCCGACGTAGTTTTTGTGGGTTCTCTAGCAACAATTTTTAAAATACAACATCAGTATTACTCGGAGCACACCTAAACTTTTTATACAAACATATAAAAACTTTTAATTTTTTAAACACACCTAAACGAGTCATACCTAGCTGCGAGTACTTGATTACGAGTACATATCGTACATACATATAAAGCGAATTTTAATGACTTCCTTGTTTTTTCGACCTAATATAGTTACAGTAGTTCTTTCCATAGTTGCGTTAATACAATGGCTAGTTAAAACAATAATAAGTACTTGTTGGTAACACTTCTGATTTAGATTCAAGAGAGACTTATGGGATTTAACAAACAATTTATGTTTTTTTCTGTTTATGTATCTTGAATGTTATTGAGATTATTGATACTATCCTGAGATTGCGATTGCCACCATATTGTACTCTAAACATACATCCACCTAATGTAATAATTTTACATTAAAATTTAGAAGACAGACTTAATGAGTATTAACGAATTGTTGAAACACTAGTATTTTAAATATTATTTGTGAATACTAAAAATATTATAACGTATTTTATTATACAAATGTGTTTTGTTATTTAAACAAAATATTTTTTTATGTAAATAACTATATAAGTACATTTACAAATTTTCATGTAAACATCATTTCAACATTTTAATTTTTACGCAAAAACTTTACATTTTATTTTACAATAAAAATATTGATAAAAGGTAGATATTTTAGGCACTTACGTTATTTAAGTATGCTGGTAGGATCCAAAAATGCCGAATGTATTGAGATTGCCCAGCTAGTAATACAAGCAAGAAAATCTTGTTTATAAAATGTTTACTTGTTAGATTCTTTCTGTTTCTGTTAGAGGTTTCTTACCTCCTCTCTTTGCGATATTATTTATCTAAAGGGGAATTTGAAGAGAGTTTGTACCAGTCAGTATTAATCCACAAGTCTGCCAACATGGATCCTTTGAGGATACAGATCTTCTTGAACTTTAATAAGCTTCTTCACCTCACATCTGTCATAATAATATTTTAAAATGCTCTTATCAGGACAAGCGAACTAAAAACCTAGTATCATAACTAGTTTTAATAGATTCTTAACGTTGAAATATCAATAATATTTCTTACTTGTTAACTACACTTAGTGGACATTGACATACTGAAACTGATAAACTTGCAAGATTTAACATGTTATAAAGGAGATGTTAAATATTAATGCGAATATTGCTATTAAATGTTACAAAGTATTGAATCATAAGCGTATGTACACATTACAGTGTTTTAGAATTGTTTTGTGACAAAACTATACATTTGCAAAAAAAATTACATGAAATTTGAAACTGAAGTCTGTAAATATTGGTCTAATTCACTTAAGAAATTCAAATCTTATAAAACTATGCATTGATTTGCTCAATTTCTTTGATAAATGTGTAAACAATGACTCTACAATTTGCTTCATGAAGGCGTGCGGCGCCCGCGCCTTTTAAATATCATACGTTGAACTCGTTTGTACAATGCTGCATGAAGAAATTCTTGCTAACTGACAGAATTCTATTTCATCTTGTAAACTCAAGTAAAATTTTCGTCATCATCATCAAAACTCATAAAAACTATATAAATTAAATCTGAAGGGTCGCAATGCTGAATGAAGTCCGCAAAAAGGTTTTTGAAAAAAATATTAAAAACTTTACTGTAATTAAAAAATCTGGAAGAATTTTTCAATCTTTTTCCGAAGAAAGGCGCTAAAATAATTCCAGACTAACAATTTTCATCAATATAAACGAACATAGCGTCAAATACATTTTTAATGAAATACTCGTAGCACATTAAAGTTTTAATATGAATTTTCATAAAAAGATCGGCCCAGGAATGTATATGAACATAATGGAAACCTGGCCTTATGTAACCTTGTGATAGTAAAGATAAACAACATGGCTACCGACTAATATAGTCATTAATCTGAGACACCATTTAAGAACATTGATCCAAATTAGTAATACTAGATAATAATATACTGCCGAGTGAGTTTTTTTTTTTATTAAGTGACTAATCAGCGCGCACTAGAGCATTACATAATCGACATAAAATAGGTGTTAACAGCAGTCCACCTCAAGAGATTTTTTTTGCAAACTCAGTAGATCAAATAAAAAAAATAATATCTTATTTTTAGTGTGACTCGGCACTTTTATAACTGCTGCTAATTAATTCGTTCTAAATAACCCTTGACATTTCAAATCGGTTAGATCTTTGAAAGTTTATGCCTTCGGCAAAACAGCAAATCCAATATTATGCAAATCAGTAAAATAATCGTCATCATCATCCACTGAGTCTTTTACCAAGTTGTGGTTGGTTAGATAGATATTTTTTGTGAGTTACTAAGTAATAAAACTACCTGGTGACTCACTTAACTTATAGTAATTTAAGTTACCACTCATTATTGAGGCACCCACTAATAAAGGGATTTTCTTAAATTCACAATAAAGGGAGTAAAATGTCATGAATACGATCAGTAAAATTAGAATCAATTTCGTCCTGACTGCTTGTGTTAAAGTAATAATAATAAAATTTAATAATTTCCTGTCTCTGCAGCCCTAACCACCGGTAGCTTGGTCCCTGTACCCGATGCCGGAGGGACACTATTTTTTTACATTTTTAAATATTTTTTTTTATATAATGTATTTAAAAATTTAAATTAATATGTTTTAAAATTGTAAATAAAGGAAAGAATAATAATAAATATTCACGGACATTTCACACAACGCTATCTGATCCCAAAATATGCTAGGAATAACCTGCTTGTGTTATGGGTATAAGACCACGGATATTAATACTTATGTACTTTTAAATACATACTTATCATACAAAGAAACACCCAGACTCTTGAGACAAACATTTATGGGTCACACAAATATTTGTCTCCGGTGGGAATCGAGCCCACGACCTCCAGCGCCGCAGGCGGTATCACTACCGACTGCGCCACAGAGGCAGTTGTAAAAAAAGTAAAAATATACACTGGGCTGGAACGAAGGCTTTGTACCTATACAACTGTGGCTACTCGTGATGATGAATATTTCATACCAAAAGAATTTGCGAAATTGATTGTTTCAAAATGATTCCTATCAAAATGTTGAACACAGGTAGTAATTACTGTGACTTAAACAGTCAATTAATTAACTTGGTTACTCAAAAATAGGCGCATTGCATTTAATTAGTAGAGTCATGCATGCCATGAAATGAAAGCAGCAGTGTCTTGTTTACAAATGACTTTAATGATAATAAAATCCTTGAACATGTGCTTTGAATATATCTACAATCAAGCCTGAAATTATGTACATTCTACATTATGCAGCTGTATATTTTGTATTCGCGATAAAAAACTGAAAGAGAATTTCAAGCGTTTTCTTCGAACGGAATTTTGAGTAAGAAGCTTCCTTGTGATGTCCTTTAGACAGTTAAGTAAAAAGGAAGAGGATACATATAATAATAATAATAATAATCCAAAAAACATCGGAGCCAAGATCCAGCCAAATCGTCAGGTGACAGCTGCCGGTGCTCGGCGAGTGAGAGACGCTGAGCCTGCTTGGAAGCGCAGAATTGAACATCGTATCGCTGAGGCCAAGGTCCTCATCGGCAAACTGATTAGTTTCAGGGAAGGCAACAGGAGATCGAGAGTTTTGCGGTTCGTCAGAGCAGCATTTGCAGGTTGTGACTTAGGCCCTGCAAATTCCAATGCTCAGCAACTGATGGACCGCATAGATACCCTGAAACAGAAGGTCTCAGCTTGGAGCAAACGAATCCGGCGATACTCGGAGAGAGTAAAGAGATATCACCAGAATCGCCTCTTCGTGAGTGACCAGAGGAAGTTGTACAGGTCAATCGAGAAGCCCAGGGCCAGTAATTCAACTGAGCGTCCTGATTGACAGGAGCTGGTTGCATTTTGGCGCAACCTGTGGTCACGACCTGTGGAGTATGTGGAGGGGCCCTGGATGCAGGTCATTGAGAAGTCGTGTGTGGACTTACCACAGATGGATCCGGTGACTCTCAGTCAGGATGATGTTCGCGCAGCGATTACCAAAGCTCCAAACTGGAAAGCCCCAGGGAGCGATGGGCTGCAGAACTACTGGCTGAAGGGTTTCCGGACCTCCCACGAAACTCTTGCACGACAGTTCCAAGAGGCCCTGGACAAAAAAATGCTCCCAAACTTCCTCACTACTGGGGTCACTCATTTAATTCCAAAATCCGAAAGTACTACGAATCCGTCACAATATCGTCCCATTACGTGCCTCCCTACACTCTACAAGGCACTTACATCTGTTCTGGAGGCCAAAGTAGCGAGTCACATTGACAACTGTCAGATCCTCGCTGCTACACAAAACGGATGTAGGCGAGGGAGTCGTGGTACTAAGGAGCTCCTCTTGATAGACGCGGTTGTTGGTCAACAGGCCAAACGCAACCGACGTAATTTATCTACAGCCTGGATAGACTACAAAAAGGCGTTTGACTCGGTCTCTCATACATGGCTGAAAAGGGTCCTCGAGCTGTATAAGATAGACGTTACAGTTCGAGACCTCCTTGGAACCTGTATGGGGCAGTGGAGCACAATACTTAGTCTGTCCGGGGTTCGACTGTCGGCTGCTGAAGACCTTATAAAGGTGAAACGGGGTATCTTCCAGGGTGATAGTTTGAGTCCACTATGGTTTTGTCTCTCCCTGAATCCTCTAAGCACTCTGCTGGAGGAGTCAGGGACGGGCTTTCGGCTTCGGAGAGGAGGCCCAAAGGTATCTCACCTTTTCTACATGGACGACCTCAAGTTGTTTGCTCCACATGCTGCAAGCCTGGTGCAATTGTTGAATATCACATGTGATTTCAGCAGTGGCATCGGCATGGGGCTTGGAGTAGATAAATGTGCGGTTCTTCATGTGGAGGGGGGGAGAGTCGTTTCATCGGATAGTATACCTGTATCCGATGGAGTGAGCCTTCGTTCACTCTCCGAGGGGGAAACATACCGGTACCTGGGCATGTTGCAGAATTTGGGTGTCGACATGGGGGGCGTCAAACAGGCTGTTTGCGACGTGTTTTGGGAGCGCTTGGCAAGGGTGTGTACTAGCCTATTGTCGGGCGTGAACAAAACGCGGGCGTATAATGGCTGGGTGATGCCCGTCTTGTTGTATACCTTCGGCGTGGTCAGGTGGACTCAGACCGAATTGGACGCCCTGGACAGGAAAGTCCGCGCTACCATGACCCTCCATAGAATGCTCCATCCGAAATCTTCGGTTATGCGGTTGTACATCCCGCGAAAGTGCGGTGGCCGAGGCCTTCTTAGTGCCAAGGTCATGCATAATCGAGAGGTGTGCAATCTCAGGAATTATTTCCTGTCGAAGACGAACGGTGTGCTTCATGGAGAGGTCAAGGAATGCGATAAAGGAATTACTCCGTTATCCTTGGACAAAATCGAGTGGCGTGCTCCGACGGTACTTGGTACCTCTGAGCGCGAGGCCGTGTGGAAGGGTAAAGAGCTGCACGGACGCTTCTACCAAGCTCTACATGAGCTACACGTAAATCGGGAAGCGTCTGTGCAGCTCTTTACCCTTCCACCCGGCCTCGCGCTCAGAGGTACCAAGTACCGTCGGAGCACGCCACTCGATTTTTCGCC
This sequence comes from Miltochrista miniata, assembly GCA_933228765.1. NCBI lineage: Eukaryota > Metazoa > Arthropoda > Insecta > Lepidoptera > Erebidae > Miltochrista > Miltochrista miniata. Next base: position 28,395,889 of record OW121752.1, on the reverse strand, counting down.
TGTCGACCAACAACCGCGTAATTTTCAATAGTCCGGTCCGTCATTACGGACAGGACTATTCTAGCGAATAAGCCTGATATCGTGCTAATGGACCGGTCAGAGTCCCGGGTGTTTCTTGTGGATATCACCATCCCCTATGACGAGAACCTCATACGAGCCGAAGCAGATAAGAAAAAAAAGTATCTGGACCTGGCGCATGAGGTTACCGATATGTGGAGGGTGATGTCCACAGAAATAATCCCGGTTGTTATATCGGTCAATGGTCTGATCCCAAAGAGCCTCCCAGACCATCTTAGGAAGCTCGGGATTAGTGGGAACGCGGTGGTAGCTGGGATGCAGAGGGCTGTCTTGCTTGACAATGCCCGAATAGTCCGTCGGTTTCTTTCCCAATCGCCCTGATGCCTCGGTCGACTGTTGCTGACCTTGCCGAGGTAGTTTTGCCGTTTGCCTCAAATCTAGAGGTAAACGTGATGTAGCCCCATCTACATAATAATAATAATAAATATTCACGGACATTTCACACAACGCTATCTGATCCCAAAGTAAGCTAGGAATAACCTGCTTGTGTTATGGGTATCAGACCACGGATTAATACTTATAAACTTTTTAAATACATACATATTATACATAGAAACACCCAGACTCTTGAAACAAATATTTATGGGTCACACAAATATTTGTCTCCGGTGGGAATCGAACCCACGACCTTCAGCGCCGCAGGCGGTATCACTACCGACTGCGCCACAGAGGCAGTCAAACATGGCCACCTCCCCTACTCACAGTATAAATATATGTTTAACCAGTATTGTAGCTCCCTACAAACGGACGAAGCGCAAGCTATACCTACGATTCTCGTTTTCGGCATGCCTTTCAGCAAGCAAGCAGCGTCCGCAGTCGCGATTGTGCCGAGTAGACGAATGGAAGGTGTGTCGTTTTTTAGGTAGTAACCGCGCGTGTTTTATTTACTAAAAATATTTAATATGACAACTAGTGTCTATTGTGCTTGTTTTGGTTGCATGAATTCGTCAATAACGCACCCAGATATAACGTTGTTTAGATTACCTGGAAACTCCGAAAGGTAAGACTATAAATTGATTTTACTTAAGTACTAATTGGTACTATACCACTAGATGACTAAAGTTAAACAAAGTGATTGACACGAGTGAACTAGGTTGTTACATGAAGTAGGTATGTTTGTGTTTAAAACTAGACTTGTGCTTGCTCAGTCAGTGAACGGTGCGATCCAATATAGTACAATATCAAAAAAAAAACTAGTTCAGAACTCTAGTACGTGTAGGTAGTACATTTAGTTCCGTTGTCAGTTCGTAGTTATTTAATTGAGAGCAATGATTTAGGTATGTCTCAAGAGTATTCATTTCTTTGTGGATGACCGATGTTACAGTACACTTAGCACCGTATGACTGCCTCTGTGGCGCGGTCGGTATTGATACCGCCTGCGGCGCTGGAGGTCGTGGGTTCGATTCCCACCCGAGACAAATAATTGTGTGACCCATAAATGTTTGTCTCAAGAGTCTGGTTGTTTCTATGTATAATATGTATGTATTTAAAAAGTATATAAGTATTAATATCCGTGGTCTGATACCCATAACACAAGCAGGTTATTCCTAGCTTACTTTGGGATCAGATAGCGTTGTGTGAAAATGCCCGTGATTATTTATTTATTTATAAAAAAAAAATTACAGCATTTTTGTTACCTTTGATTTTTTATTACACGCATAGAGACAAATATGAACTTCCAAAGTTTAACACAACTTGACAATGTACGAAAAGTACTAGTGTACTAGAGACTGACTAGTACTTTCAAATCGAAAAATAGTTTTAATTTTGTAAATCAAAAAATTAACGCAATGATTATAAAGACTAGAATTCCGTGATTCTATCACTGACGAAACATGTGGTGAGCCGATTATTATTGTCTACGCCGTTTTCAAATTTCTACACCCGTCTCACTCAATCGTTAGTAGATAACGGGCGCTGCGCCGCCACGCCGCCACCCCGCGCCGCCAGCCGTTGCGGGGATATTATATTATTACTCACAAAGTATTTTTTTGTTTAAATAAAAAAGGTACATATTTACTCGAAATGAAAGCCGGTTGTCAGTAAAACAACAATCCTTAATACAAATTGAAGGCCTTGTGGGCGGATTGAAAAAATCAACTGCATTAGGCTCACTATCTATTACGCGTACGTAAAACTATAAGGTAAAATATGGGCGTATACTATGCCTCTGCCTACACCTTCAGGGATAAAGGCGTGAGTATATGAATGTATGTATGTACATATTTACAATCGCAATACTAAATAGAAAGTCAAAGTAGGCACATATTATTAAAATGCTGTAGGTGGGCAGCCCTATCGCATGCTTACGTACCGCGCGGCTGTAGGCATTTATTTCTAAAATCCGGCCGAGTCAAACTACAGTATACAGTGCCCTACTGGTCGTCACAAATAATGACAGGGCACCGGTGTCACACCCGTGCCCTGTAACTATCTTTGTTACTCTATTTATCTGTGCACATACCGAAACCGTTTCGGTATGTATCTGTGGCGTATAAGCATAGCATCTATTAGGGACTAGCACACGCAAAAAATATACATATTATCAGGCTGTACGATTTAAACATTAATAATATAAATAAAAAAAAGACGTGTGGCACTCGGGGACTGCCGTGGTAAAGCTATTACATAGCATTTTTTACCAACTATGCTAGTATAATTATTTCTATAAAAGAATACTAGCTGATGCCCGCAGCTTCGCCCGCGTAATATTTGTTACCGCGGAAAGTTATTCCCGGGATAAAAGGTAGCCTATGTGTTATTCCAGACTATAATGTATCTCTGTACCAAATTTCAGCCCGATCCGTTCAGCGGTTTGAGCGTGAAAGAGTAACAAACATCCACAATCACAAACTTTCGTATTTATAATATTAGTAAGAAGTAAGATTTTAAGGCCTATGTTCAACAAAGTAAAGTACCAAGTACCTACTTGACTGTGGACATTTGGACTTTTGGACTTTTGAACTTTTGGACTTCTGGACTTTTGGACTTTTGGACTTTAGAAGACCCAAAAGTCATCAAAGACCGAAAAGTCCCAAAAGTCCCAAAAGTCCCAAAAGTCCCAAAAGTCCCAGTAGTCCCAAAAGTCCCAAAAGTCCCAAAAGTCCCAAAAGTCCCAAAAGTCCCAAAAGACCCAAAAGTCCCAGAAGTCCCAAAAGTCCCAATAGTCCAAAAGTCCAAAAGTCCAAAAGTCCAAAAGTCCAAAAGTCCAAAAGTTCAAAAGTCCAAAAGTCCAAAAGTTCAAAAGTCCAAAAAAGCAAATTCCAAAAGTCCAAAGTCCAAAAGCCCAAAAGGCCAAAAGTCCAAAAGTACAAAAGTCCAAAAGTCCTAAAGTCCAAAAAGCCAAAAGTTCAAAAGTCCCAAAGGCCAAAGTCCAAAAGGCCAAAATTCCACTCCACCTAACCTCACCCCACCCACCTCACACCTATTCACCTCACCACACCCCACTTCACTTCACCCCACCCTACACACCTCAGCCCACCCCACTTCACCCTACTTCACTTCATATACATTGGTACACGTTATGCAAACGCTCACGTGTACACGTTGGTATATGAAGTGCGAGATACACGAACGTGGCCGAGCGTGGCCGAAGGTAGCCGAGAGTGTGATTTATTTTCGTGACACAATTTCTGGATTCGGTCTCCACGCAAGGCCCGCGATAGAAGCTATGCAATAGCTTAATAGGTATTTTGTTCTAGAACTTTTAAGAAGAACAATTATTTTGTAATAAATTATTTTTATGTAACTTCAACCATTTACACAGAGGCGCAACGGATACTCTTATAACGATTAAATGTTTTCCGTTTTCGAAACATTCCTCATTGCTGCACCGCTCCTATGAATCTTAGCATTATGTTATGTAGCCTATAGCCACTATCAATAAATGTACCTACTTACTATCAAACAGTTTTTGAAACCCTACCAGTAGTTTCAGTAAGGCTTGCCTTGGTATGATGTGATCATGGTCCCTTTGCAGCGTGTGTCCAATCCAGCGCAGCAGCTACACTTCCGACGTTTGATCTGTTGGTGGATATGAGGCAGCGTTTGACGAAGACTTATAGCTGGTAGCTGGTGCGAAATGTCTTTAGTGACCTTCCATGTCTCGCATCCGTTTAGCAGTTAGCAGTACAGTTTTAACGTTTACTTTGTTTTGAGTTTCACTCTTCGTGTCCATTTTCGCAACTGCCTACGGGGCGCAGCTGTGTAAAGGTTGTTCTGGCCTTGGCGAGACTCGAAATGATGTAGGGTACTCTTCTATCCCATCAGTTTCTGACACGACACTACCGAGGTACGTGAATTAGTGCCTCCACCACATCTCTTGCGTCTGTCGATTTTAATTTCAGTCCAGCCATTCGCTGCCTCATCCTGCTCGTTGTCCTGCACGTTGTCCTGCAGACATGCATGACGGCGTGTGTGTGCCTCAGCAGGCACAGGACATCGGCATCATTTAAATCCTCCAGGATATCAGTATAGGCCCCATTCTATGCCGCGCCGATTGTTCTTTGCGGTATTCAGCATTATATCATCTATTTTCTATGGATGGTTGTTAACTATCCTGTTATCTTCATAACGATCCTCTAAGGTAGGTACTTACAGTATGTATTTTCAAAAGAGTTTGTGAACTCTATTTTTAATTTCTTTTTCAGAATATTGATGACATTTGATTGATGTCATTTTATACACGTTACGTCTACTACATTGATACATGTAATAAAATTCTAACACGCCGGTGTTTGTATGTAAATTGTTTATACTGAGGAAAATTCTATACTGAGGAATAGTTTTAACCATTAAGCTCTATTTTGATTAAGCAAACAGGGCAGATTCACACGCTACTTGATGAGTATGATTAATAAATACCTCTAATTTCATAGACCTTGTGTGACGTAAACAAAGTTGCGAGGGTCAGCTAGTTAAAAGATAAAACAATAGGTTCCTTCTTATCTACTTAAAAACTATTTTTACAAATTTTATGGTAATAATAGACATTCTTTGAAATATGCATGTATGGTATTGTTGTGACTTTTATGACACGTTTAAAGTACAAAGGTATGGGATAGATGGCGCTCGCGGCTACGTCAGCGTGAAATTTTCTTCCCGCTTCCCATGGGAACGTACTCCCGGGTTTGGTTATCTTTATATATAAATTAACAAAACAAAAAATTATACTGCATTGGTGATAATAATAATAAAATGTATGTATATAGAGTACTCACTCATTTTCTTTCACTATTTTTCGTGAATTTCTTCATTAATAAATGCACTTTGTTTATTCATATTTAAAACACTTTTTACACAAATTATACGAGTAGAGTTCACTGTTGTACATAGATGATGAATACCTATACACCTATAGTCGAATTTTTATTTAGACGAAGTAAATTGACAGCAACAATGTAATTGACAGCATCGAAACTGTCATTTCACATTAAGAACTCTAAATTCGACCAACACTCTTAATTCAACTTTGGTCGAGTGGTTAAGACGCGGATCGGTACGCAGAAGGCGCAAGATCGATTCTGGGTACAAGCATCATTTTTTGGATTATTTGATTTGACATACTGACATAATATAATTATAACGACTGCAGAGTTCATAATTGACGTAAACAAAATATTTATGAAGTGCGAGACGAGATACACGAACGTGGCCGAAGGTAGCCGAGAGTGTGATTCGTTTTCGTGACACAATTTCTGGATTCGGTCTCCACGCAAGGCCCGCGATAGAAGCTATGCAATAGCTTAAAAAAGCTATACGCCATGATGTAATAAATACTTTATTGATGCACAAGTTATCTTGTTCACAGCGAGCGTGATCTAGGCGTCAAGAATCTCATTATGGCGACGCATTTTTTGTTGTCCCTAAATGATGCGTGCACGCGCTTACATTGTAAGATTCTAAGGCCTCAAAGTGGATGTTAGCGACGAGCGAAGTGATGAGACGGCGGCGAGGTCACGACTGAGAGTGCAATAAATACCATTTTCACGGACATTTCCACATAACGTTGTCTGATCCCAAAGTAGGCTAGAAATGACCTGCTTGTGTTATGGGTATCAGACCACGGATAACAATACTTATGTATTCTTTTCTCTCGAGACTCTCGGGACAAAAATTTATGGATGTTTGAAAATTTTTATGGATCACAAATGTTTGTCTCCAGCGGGATTCGAATCCACTGCCTCGTGATCCACAGTAGCACATTACAACCTCTAAGTCTAGAACCAACAAGGCAGTCTGCAAGACGTACTCTCTTGTCTTGGAGTGTAAATTGGTCTTCGAAAAAAACGACAAAAAAAGACATATTCTCTTGTCTTGCAGTGCCGTTGGCTTGGTGCGAGCACTCTTATTTTCGAGCCGCCTTATTTTGCCACGCTCTTGCCGTAATCACTGTCGCTCCACTTGACACAGACATTCAGTTTGAGGCCTAAGCAAAACGAGCTTGTGTGACACAGAATTGACGAAGTAACCTTGTTCCAAGAATGATGTCATTTGACAAATTGACGAGCTATTTACATTCATTTGTGCTAAGTGAACGCATAAATGCAATACTTAGACTAGTTAGTTGTAACTAGATAGATATAAGGATTTTAGATATAGGGTTTCTAAGTATGGTACTTGTGACCCCTTTATTCTAAAGTAGGTCTCATAGTGTTATGTGGGTATGTAGAATCACTTGTCAAAGGTTGTTGTCGATTCAGTTCTAATGACAAGTGAAAACAGAGCCTGAAGAGGCTGCAACTCCTCACCTGTTTTTCAAACGGGTTAGATGCCTCAAAACCATTTTTTTGAAAATATTTCTTCAACACTGTTTTAAATAGTTAATCATTTGTGCACTATGATATGTTACATACGCTAAAACATATTCGAAATGGGAGCAGAGAAAGGGCGTGTAATGTATTAAATGTGTACTTTTCCTTGCAACAACCAGTTGGTTACGTTATGTTACGACTCATATACCATGGAACCTGTAAGTTGTTAAATGTCTAAATAGGCTAGACCAGATGATACGCATGTGCAATAATGTATGTATTGAGCATTATTAATATGAACGAGTGAATTTCAAATATTGCAAATGAAAATTGATATAAAAAATACTGTGTATGAACGATTCGAGATACTGGTGTAAGCATGATCTTATCAGCGGTGGCTAGTATGTAGCGTCTTTCTGTGCGTGGGTTGTGATCGCGAAAGAGGAATCGGAAGAGAACCCTCCCACGTGCGTTCTCAAACAGGCTTGTCTTCGCTCAAGACTGTCGACCTTCATGATTGGGGGATTGAAGACGATAGGGTATGTTTTAGACCTGGTACTCATAGAACCAGGTCTAAAACATAGTATGACGTCAGAGATCCACATACATCTCACTCCCCAAGTAACAAGATGACATCTGAACTAATCCCCTAATACGTAGGACACACTCGAACCCCAAGGCGATTTAACTGGCAACCGGGACTAACGGCTTAGTGTTTTCCGAAGCACGGAAACGCTCACCAATAAATGTCACAAAGTCATCACTTGGTAGTCACTCATTCGAGGACCGGCCCTAATCAAAGTTGCTTACCGTTGAAATATTACCCGGACAAAAATAAACAAAACATTTAAAAATCAACGTTTTCATTTTAGCACCAAAAGTCAGCCATTTTGATTTTCTAGAAATTTTACTGTAGCTCGTGTCACTCACACATCACGCATGTCAAAATTTGTCAAGCCGTTCAGGCTGTAGGACGTGACAAAGAATTGGACATACATTTTACTTTACATTATCTCGAAAAACATTACCCTCCTGTCTTCGGGTAAAAATATTTTTGTTTCTAAACAAAACGCCAAACTTCAAATAGCGTGATTACATAACAATTAAATAAAAAACGTAACATGATGTAAAAATATTAAGGTTACTACAATAGCTATAAGCCTACATACCTAATAATGATTGGCATTTTCTGCCATCATAACAATTCGCTGTAACATACAACCTAGTTAGTAGATGACAGATATTGCACTGATGTACACGATATTAACAAAACAAAAGTATGAAAAACAGGCTTGGTTCAGTTGTTTCGTTAGCGATAGGAATCTATATAATTAGACGATGACAGGTCTTTGACTTAAGCGATGCTGTGGATTGGGTAAGTGGCACAGTGAGTAGGAGGAACGAATTTACATTTTCATGTCTTGTCTAATGTATTCACTTGAGTGTTCGACGCATTGTCAAGGCACTGTGCCAAGGAAATCGACACACTGCATTGTACTGCTTCTTAGTAAAATTATTATGTTCATAACAGGCTTGTCCAGCTTTAGTATGCAAAATGACTTCTGTGTTAAAAAAACCTTCTAAGTTTGTAGTTCTTCTTTCAATAAGTAGCTTACACATTTGGTCACTTACACACATGTGTGTATAAATCAAAAAGCACTACTCATGGAATTTTTTTTAACAGCTTATGCACTAAAAACAATTAAAACAGACAGTCTTGATATATTTGTCCGGATAATCGTTGACGTTTTTGACAGGACTGTAGATAGCTGATGTTCCAAAAAGTTACTTAGATTACTTAAGAAAAAGATGCTTAGCGGGTAACCGATGCGGGCAGCAGTGCAGCGCTTAAACATTCTGCTGATTCCATTCAATATCTATGAGAAGCAAGTGCTGTTCGAAAAACAACTCAGAATACTGATGAAAATCATTATCATCGGAGTTTTCATCGGTTGTCAATAGTGAAATAACAGTTTTAATATTAAAAGGTATTAAACACTAAAGCGGCAATAGATAGTGATAAACTAACGCCTACTGGTAATAAAATTAGTACCTATCAAAATGTTCACGCAGTAATTGTAAAATAAACACGATACAACATTACTCTTTCATTACAAACATAAAGTTTTATAATGATTGTATTGAAAAAGTTATGTCCATAAGAATTTATTGTAATTGAATTTAAATTGTAATTAAACTGTCAAAGTTATAGTAATGTCCCTGTAATTATAATTACTACGTATACTAAAGGAACGCTGTCACGAAAACAATACAATATTGCATATTGATGATAATGCAATTGATTATATTACTATCAAATAGGCAGTTAATATTTGCTATATTGAGTAGGCACGTACTTACTTTTCAATGATGTTTCAAATAATTATTTAATTTTGTTTATGTTTTATTTTATGATGCTAATATGGTAGTAAAGTATACGGCTGTTAATATCGTCGATCGAAAGTAATAACCATAATCTATGGACTTGATGTAACTTTGCAATAATAGAAGTTTTACACTTGCACTGCCGACACACCGACAGAGACAGAATGTGACCACCTGCTGTTGCAAGTATTTAAATCGCCCATAAAGCTTTTAATTTGACTTAACGTCTATCATTTCACTGGCATCTGGGTCCAATGGCTTAACATATCTTCTGAAGTGTGACAACTCTCGTAAAATGGAAATGTCAGTGATGATCACCCATCTCATGACTGACCATAACATAAGTTGCTTAGCAGTGATTGTTAACAGAACAATGAGCTAACAGAGTATTGAGAGCGCTGTAGAAAAAGTTAAGAGAAATTATGATTATAAAAATAACTTAAATAACACAATACAAGTCTCTGACAGGAAGTTCAATGCATAAGAAACAAAAAAATATTGATGTTACACTCGACTACGATCGTTGGCTGCGACGTATATATGGTACTCATTGAATAACATATTAACTGTCCGAATACGAGTAGTAAATTAAACATTGAAATGGCTGCAAAAACCATTTCTCAGTTACGTGCGTACAAGGAATTCAGTAATCTGAATTTATTAAACTACTTGTTAAAGACACATACAGATCTCATGTGGACGAAATCGAACTCAAAGATGTGAAGTAGGTAGTAAGAGGACATTAATAAGCAGATTAATGCCCTCTTTTACGGAGTCAGCACAAGTATATATGTCACTTTATGTAACCCAGTTGTACATGTAGTATTGTGAAAATCTTGGCTCATTACCTCCTCTCCATTTAATTTTCTGATATCTGACTGTGACCAACTGAAATAGGATTGAATGTATATGTATATTATAGCAGGTACAAACATACGCCTGCATCTGTGTAGTCTATTACAAGTTAAATATTTTATAGAAACCTTAAACTGAGATAAAAGTACACCCTTCCAGGTTCTAAGAAGGCTGCCGAGCAAGGTCCGAAGGTACCCTATTTCCGTGCTAAATTGCATCTTAATCCATTCAGCCACTTAGTCGTAAAAAATACAAACACAGATATTTTCGAACTTAAAATAATAGAATAGAAATTGTTAACATAGTAAGAATAGATACATAAAATTAAAACATTGCAATTGCATTTACCTTGTGAATTAACTGGAATTATTACTGCATATATATGACCGATGACACCGATTAAGGCGCCAAGGTAGGCATGGTTGACTGGGTTGCTGAATGTTTCTTTGGTAGAACGTTCCCAAGACGAAAAAGATTCCTTTCGCGAAATGTCCCTTTGTGTAATATCGATATTGACATGTAATATAATCAAGCCCAGCCCTTAAAAGCGTACTTTCAAAAATGACAAACATTTTAACATTCATATTACATTACTTAATTTGGAAACTAAACGCTCCCAGACGATAATTCAATCTAACTGGCAGCTATGTTGTCGCGTCATTTGACATCAATTCGGCAAGTAATGGGTACTTAAACGGTAATCGATAATGATGCTTTATGTAGAGATAAGTTCAGTGAATATAAGCATGTACGTGAATGGCTAAACTTGGTATTATAGCAAATTATGGTCATGTAGCTATAAAAGCCAAAGAAATAAAATATACTTGGATGGATTGATTAATTACAGTGCAGTGTAAATGCTGATTGATTTGATTATGAACGAAGACGTGAACGATTATGGCTCAATGTGGCGTACGTTTTCGATCGTTTTTGACATGTAAGATTATTATTCCATTAAGTAATAAGAGCATAAAGATAATATCATTCTATTAACGGTTTTAAACAAACTGACTACCTATATTTATTAACTTTTATCTTTACGCTCAAGTGGGTTAAAGGATACATCATGGAAATTGTTATTATATAAGTGCATTTACATAACATGAACTTGAACCATATATGCTTTCTTATCATTTTTGACTGAATGAGCAGAAGGCCTTGCAAGCATTAGAAGTAACATATATACTAGTAGAAACTCTTTAAGCTTTCATAACTTACGAAAATTTAAAACAATTTTTGACGTTAGCAAAATATTTGCAAGGTCGATAACCAAATGATAGGTCAGCCATAACTTTTGATTAAGTATTAAAATTAATTTATTTGTTGAAACCAAGAACTCTCACATATTCGGGAGGTGTGTAGAAAATCGTAACCGGCTACCAATCATTCAATCAAATCAGCCTATGGCAGTTTAAAGCTGGATGTAGGCCTCTCCCAATTTACGCAACTCACAACACACGGACCTGCGCCTTCCGCATCCAGCCATACGGCTATCAGTCACTGCCAGCTAATTTAAAACTTTTTATAAAAATTTGTGCAGATTTTTTTTATAAAAAAAATCTTCCAAATGCAGTTATATAAAAATTCCAATACTGCCCTTTTTCTTTTTCAATTATTTGAAATCGCAGGTGGTAAAAAACCGTGATGTCAAGATATATTTATGCCCAGTTTCGTAATAATCGGTTGAGAAATGACACCTGTACTAAAGACAATATGACCATGTGGAAGTAAAGACTAGCTAGCTGCACCAATTAAGTCTAAAAGACAATGACGCTTTTAATTTCATGCTCTATATTTAGAATGGTATGAGAACTTTTTTTATCTAAATAATGAACAACTGGGCATCTTAATTGTAAAAAAATTAGGTACTTAGAACAAAACGCCCTCTTGTTCTTATTAGATAAACTGATTCAATAGTATTCAAGTCTCAACTGTGACTTTGTCGAATCGTAAACTTTTGCCCTTTGGACTTAATACATTGACCAAGGTTTTACTATTCAAAATTATTTTGACCCTACATAAGTTTGGGAAACGCATCTACTCGTAACATCACAGTGGTAAAAAACACTATCAAATAAATTACCTACGATTACTGTAATTAATCATGTTGTAAAAACGACGCCTAATTGATCTCACCTCAAGATTTCTACAAGATTCTCATGAAAATACTTGATTCTCCTTTTTAAGTTCGGTGCAACCAGCAGTAAAGTATAAAATATATGGTTTTCCATTCTAGGTCTCATACATACTTGGTAACAAGTAACCTCCGTAACATATTACGGCAATCGCATCGTTGAATGTATTATAACGACATTTTTAATTCTCATCACGAATTTGTGTCACTCGGGACGCCGAATTGCCAACTCGTACCGAAGGCAAACATTGTTTAATTAGGAAATGTTAACGCATCAGAAACTGTGTCAATAGCTATTTGTCATTTTATATCATGCATCTGGGCCTGGGCATACTCTTGAGTTACTCAGCTGATCTTAATAACTTTGAACGCATTCAACGTTCAGTACGTAATTTGCTTAGCTTAATTACTTCTTCAGTGTATAGTAAATTTTGTGTGAGGCACAAAATTTTATTGTTATGGAATACACGGTCAATGAATGTGTTAAACAATTTTTCAATTAAGAGTAAGTTTAATAAAGATTCTTATCGCATAATGTAATAGATTGTAATAAAAATAGAATGGTTCTTTATTACCGGTTGTTATTATACTTTGTACTATTTTTTTTATTTACGGCTACAAGTTAAAGCGTAAGAGTTTGTTTGTTTCATTGAATGTTTATTACAAAATTGTTTCTCCAAAAAGCTCTAATACATCTGCGTTAGCATAATGCATAAGTCTATTATTGCTTGGCTTAAAATTACCTCTTTAATGGAAATCAAACTATTGTTATAATCAGAGATATAGAACTTTTCACTTTTTAATAAATAAAGCAATATAAGCCACGGGAAACATGATCATAACCCTTTTCCAAATAAAATAAAAAATCTATCCTATTCTAATGTGATTTCCCGTTTATTGGGATGCGGGGTCCTACTAACATCTTAAGGACCCCAATGGGTCGGATCCTCCTCGTGGTGCATCCTGGGCAACGGAGTAGCGACCACTCCCCTTCCTCTGTGGGGGAGTTGTGCTACTCTGGCAAATTCCGGCCGAGGCGGGAGTAACCCACCTGTGGGTTGCTCGGTGGTGTGTGTTGCTGCCGGCCGCGCCGTTATTCACGGCCGGCAGCGGCAATGCTGGGTCGCCGTCGCTTCGCCACCTTGCTGGCGAGACGATGGCGGCAAAGTGGGAGAGGCACTGCGTGGGGGGCGGGAGTTTGGGTAAATGCTTCCGCCCTGCCATGCAGTTCGGGCTGCCGGCCGTGAATAACGGCGCGACCGGCGGCAACAGTGCTGGGCCGCTGTCAGCTCGCCAGTTGGCGAGGTGATGGCGGAAAAGCGGGAGGTGCACTGTGCGGGAGAGCGGGAGTAACGGATAATGCTCCCGCTCTGCCGTGCAGTTCGGGGGCGCCGCGGTGAGGAATCACTACGCGTCCCCGATCGTTTCTTGACCGTGGGCGTAAGGTCGGGGGACCCCGCCCACCAACGGTCACATGGCGGTGGGCACCTTTCCCGTGTTCCGGGGGTGCCCATTAGCGCACACCTGCGCCAGCCGCTCTCTGTCTCCTCTATTACAGAGGGGCGCTCGAGAGCGGTGCAGGCGTGGTTTTAAGCTCCTTGGGGAGCTTTGGGGAGCCGCCCATCTGGCTCCCCCGAGGAGAGCCCCGAATAAACGGGGCGCCCCTAGCCGGGTCGACGTGAATAATCTTTTGATATCCCTCGGCCCGGCTAAAGGGTGAGGAGGAACACCGCGGGGTTTAGTGGGTAGGACGGTCCATTCCGGACCGGGCCGGGAGTCCCACACACCATCCCAGCTGCCCCCGCAGCTGGGATGAAGGCGCGTAAATGCGTTCCCCGCGTTAAAAAAAAAAAAAAAGATTTCCCGTTTATTATTATTTTAGTTCATGTACATTCTTGATTACAATTTAATTCATGTACAAGATTAATTCGCAATTAAACAACAGATTACGAAGCTTTGATTCGCAACTAAACGACAGATTACGAAACTTTGAAGAACTATATTTCAAGAACTTGTTACGGCAAATTAAATTGTCTATAACTACAATATAAAAAAATCGACTAATATCCTGGTATATTATCATTATTTTGAAATTGTTCTAATCGATACAAAACCAAAATTCCTTGGTTTATTTCAAAGAATATTCATATTGCTAAACAAAGTGTTAAGAGCCATCTGTTGTCGCATCGCTGAGTGAACAATGACATTGCAACATGGTCCATCTAAGCATGGTAGGTTTAGGCGGATTACTGTAATAAGTATCAAACAAGCTCTATTTACTTTTGAGATTGTGATGTGTGCAAGATACTGTAGTTGTTAACCTTTCTTCTTTATATTTCTTAACTTAATGTACAACATAACGAGTGCATTGTATGTAGAAGTTTATACGAATTGATTCTTCTGTTTAACTATAGACAAAACTATTATGGCGTTTAAAATGTGTTTAAATGGATTCGTATTTCAATTGTGTCACCAACAGCAATAAAAGAGTTTTGCAATAATACTAAATGAACAATTATTAACATAAATATCAGATACTTGTGTATTTTTAGAATAGAAACTTATCTAAAAATAGAAGAATGAAATTCTGTTTGTTATCGTTAATTAGTAAAAAAGTATATCTTAACTCAAATTATGACAATAAAAAATAAAATTAATAATAATTTGTGAAGGATGAAATAAAACTTAGTTTTGCTGATAGTATTATAAATAATGATATTATTACGAGTATTCATTGACATTGTTTGCTAACGTTACCGAGGTTAAAAGATAGCTCTATCGCCGTTTTGCATTGAATGAATGTAGAAACGCCATTTTCAGTATGAATCAAGATTTAAGTGCTATTAGTGAGTAAGGTAGGACATTTGGGCTCCAAATTAATCCTAGAATGTCTCGGGCAATGGTTATCGGTAGTTGGCAAATGCGATCCTAAATAGATATGCCTTTGCTTCCACCTCTCCCGCTTGACGCGGTCCCAATATCTTTTACCAAGACAGTCAAACATCTTGGCATCATCTTTAATTATAATAATTATGTCCTGGAACACTCATGTTGGGGAGGTCAGCAAAAAGGTTTTCTACATTTACCACACCCTCAAATGTCTACAGCCATATTAGCCCGTGGATGTAAAGATCACGCTTGCTCAAACGTTAATTCAACCCTCTATTGACTATGCGGACTCTTGACTCTTGCTATTTGAATTCTACTGAGGAGCTTTTGAATAAACTTGAGCGACTGCGAAATTTATGAATTAGATTTCTTTTCAATCTTCGCAAGTACGATCATGTCTCAAAATTTCATAAGAAACTCAAGTGGCTCCTAATCCGGCTTCGTAGGAATACTCAAATATCGTGTGTGCAAATTCCTTTACAATCACTTATATCCTTCCCACCTAAGGAAGCGTTTCTCTTATAAGCATACTCTAGACACTTTCAGTCAGACACATCTGAAGTATCGCCTTACTATGCCATCCCACGAAAGTAATTTCTACTCTTACTCCTTATTTTTTTTCTTAGTTATACCTAATCATTAAGTTTCTATGTAACTAATTATATTGAAATACTGTACGTGTTTTTAATAATATGTATGTATTTAAGTATTTAAGCTATTACCGTTTATGTTTGTTTATTAACCTTAACCATTTACTTTATTCCCTCTTCACATCTCTCTCAGGCCTACTGGAAGAGATTTCTGTAGAACTAAGTAGTGCCTTGTACAATGTTCCTCGTTATTTTTGTCTTTTCTGAGTTTTGTGTACAAAACTAATAAATAAATAAATAAAATAAATTTAAATTAATTTTGTCATCAAAAGCGTACGTGGCTAATTTTTGACAGACGATTTGACATGGTATTATTTTGAAACATGATCACTGACATTTTATAACGTCGAAACATTACACCTGGGTGAGCATAAATACAAACATAATATACTTATTTTTTGTCAGACGATTTGACATGGTATTATTTTGACACAATTTTCGTTGACATTTTATAAGTTTAAATAATAAAAAATATCTGTAATACTAACGTATCCCCGCCAACATTTTACCCACTATGTATTTAGATATTATCAAAACGTTTGCTGTCAGTGGACAAATTGTAATAATTATTTCTACTTTTGTTGCAGGGCGAAATCTCAAACGCCAACGTAGTCCAGTTCACAGAAAAAAAAGTAAACATGAGATTCTCTACGAGGTTACAGGTACGTTCAAATAAACTATTACATATTGGATTCTATCTAATCTAAATAAAGATCAGTTGGCCATGAATGTTGCAAACTGTTTACAGTTCAACAAATAATAATTAAGACCAATCTTCTGATTCTGATGGCCAAGTTAATAAAATCTTCAATATGCTTGATAAGACACATTCAAATTTGGTAATATACGAACCTTGCAACATGCATTGTGCTGGTTTACATAAACAATAGTGACTGGTAACATAAAAGCTTTACAATTTACAGAACATTTATAAAACAAAATTTCGTGAAAAATGTTATCAAGAGGCTAATAACGTTTAAGATGTTCTCGTGTGAAACTTAATTGTAACTAAATGCCAAAATCAAGGCTGTGACAAAAATTACGCAAATATAAATACCTATTAACATTTTGTAAAACGCAATAGTTCTCATCTTATAAATGAGTATTGCTACACTTCCTATGTAAATCCTAATAAATATGCAAACAAATTGTAGCTTCACCAGACAAAATATTCAGATGAAAGATTTTCATTTATAAAATTTTAATGTGATTTCTTTATTTGCATAGAGCTGTGAGCTGTGAGCTGAGACTCGAGGTCAATGTGAATATTTTGAAGATGAGAAAAATACCCTGCTCTTTTATTTAATTTTCATACAGTATTTTAGTATATTTTCTCTATGGGGGATCTTCCCGTGTGCCGTTACAGTGGTTTCTATTGCAAATTGAGTCCAGTACACAGATTTCTAATAGTCAGTTGCTTTACTACTTAAACAATACAATTTTTACTTCTTACTAAACGTATCCATACTACTAATACGAGTATAAAGTTAAATTAATAAACTAGGGATTTTTTACTGCCTTTGAGAAAAAAATAAAATAAAATTTATTCTCTTTGAAATTAAAAATATTATAGTTGTGATTCTACTGAGAATTCAGAAGTGCTACAGACTAAGAATTCCGGCTGATGAAACTCAGCCCTACTTTTAAAAAAACATTTTTTCTTAAATTCTAATACAGTTTTTCTATGCGGAAAGGAGAGCTTTCAAAATGGTTTCAGAGGTATAAAAATCTATGTTATGTTATGTCTAACTTTTAAGTTTGACTAACACAAACCATTATGCGGGAGGAACCGCGAACATCAGCTAGTTTAACATATAAATTAAATACAAAGTAAGGTATAATGATAATGACATAAAACAGCAATAAATTACATAATAGGTACAATCATGTTCAAGTTCACACCAATCTAGTTCCATATAATTACAAACACGTTACAAGAAATCAAAGACGCATAACGCCATCACAGTGTATTGATAAATCTTTGTCCTAATAAGCATAGTCTTGATATAAAGGTGAGTATACACTTCAGCGTGTTTTCCATGCTATGTTGCTGCAAATGCTTGAGGTTACACTCAACAACATTTCCTAGGCAAGTCAGCATTTTTCAGGCAATCTCAATCATACGGTTTGAATGTGTATAGGTACGAAAACTTACTGGTGAAATTTATTTTTTTTTATATTAAGAAACTGCAAAATATGAGAAAAGATATTAACCAGTACAATTACGCTAACGCTTTTATGCTGCATTGAATTTTAAATCAAATGTTAGTTACTTTTGAAAATCAGTTTGTAACAAAACGGGTACATCAGTACACTCAAGTGTAGACCCACCTTATGAATAAAACTGGTAAAGGCCTTTGCCCTGGCTACATTATTCAGTGTCATTGGCAAGACAGCATGCCATTAAAAGTTGAAGTTGCGTCGTAATAATTATGTCTAGGAATGTTATTGAATATAAGAGCATCCATTGAATATAATTTAAGATTCAATATTGCCAATAATGATTTGATAATAACATGATAGTAATGATAAAATAATTATTGTGGTTATCAATTCTTTGGGACGGTTTTATGGATTAGTACGGCCGCGATTTTTTTTATACGCGTTTGAAATCTGCGAATGTTTGTACGCGCATAACTTTAGAACGGCTGGACCGATTTCGCTAATTCTTTTTTTTGTTGTTAGTTATAGACAGGACACGGCTTTTATAAAAAAATTAAGAAAAAAATAATACATTTTATCGTATCTTTTATCTTATATCTGGTTAGCTAGAAATGGCGGAACAAAGTTCGCCAGGTTAGCCAGTATCATATAAAATCGTAAGGCTATATTGCTTTTATTGTAAAGAAAACGCACCAAATTCGTTTAGCTTACAAAATTTACAGCTTGCCCATCACCTTACAAAATTTGTAAGGTGATGGGCAAGCTGTAAATTTTGTAAATGGGCAAGCTGTAAATGATCTGTCAAATGTCACCTGTCAGCTGTTATTATTATGAACGAAATTAACGAAGTGACCGAAACTAATGACATGTCTCTCTACACATGTCATCTGTCATTCCTTTATTACCTCGTTTTGTAATACTTTCATATACGTCACTTGTCCAATACGGTTGTAATGTTCATTCAGAATGCTGTATGTGGTGAGAAATACACATTGTGTAGTATCAAGTGGTAAATAATGATCTTATGTCTATATTTCTTTCGCAGTTGCTGACATGCCTGATGGCATTTGCGTCAAGCGCAGAAGCAATCATGGTAAAGTTCGGCACAAAGGATGGCCCCATAGAGCCGCCTACGCCGGAACCGTCGCCGGCACCTCAACCGTATCGCGCACCGGCTCCGGTTTGGGAGGAACGTTCTAATGACACTCCGGATCCTAACGCTCATTGGTACGCTATGAAATGCATATAATTCAATCATAGGATAATTCTACCTTATTCCTTCTTGGCTAAAAAGATACCTACTAAGATTCGTATTACCAAATTGACCGATAGAAAAGGTCGAGATCTGATCCAGAAATACAAGGTGGAAGATGTACACGCACATATTAGAGATTTAAAGTGTAAAACTGCGGATAAAATTCTACAAATGAGTCCAATTTAGTCTACCTGCATATCTTTTAAATGCCACCCAAAACCATTGTTAGGTAAGAAATAATTGTCTCGTCCATAAAAGATTATGCGTTGATGGAGTAATCATGTATTAAGGACTTCAATTACTTGCAGTATCTTGAGTTATTTATAGTAGATGGTTTGCTCCATCTGCTATAAGTGTCAGTTATAATGATGTCAATATAACATTAAGGGCCGAATGCCAGAGCACATTAGGTATTTTTACCACCTCACCTCACCGCGGGCGATACCCCCGTAGCATGCGATCGACATGAACTCATTTGACCCCAAGCACTTGTTTGGACGTTGCCAGTTGGTGCAATTGGACGTTGACAGTTGGTGCAGCGTGTATTTCATGCCGCACTTTTTGTACCACCAAATAAATTACAACAGAAGTATAAGTTTATCAAACCTTTATAAGACATTTTATTTAGTAAGTGCCTGTTAGCAGGTATATTCAAAATGGGGTTGTAAGAAACCTTTCCTTATTTTTAACCGACTTCAAAAAAGGAGGAGGTTCTACATTCGTCTGTATGTTTTTATGTATGTTCACTGATATTTCCGTCAATTATAGACGGATTTAATTCTTTTTTCTTTTCTTCATTAGGGTTTACTTCTGAGGTAGTCCCATTTTTACCAGGTCAGGATCTGATGATGGGATCCAGGAGAAATCGAGGGCAACCACCGAAAATTGTAGGGACAACTAGTGCGTTTGGTAACTTTTTAATGAAGTGCTTTACAGTGGGAGCACACTAGGCGACAGTCGCGGCGACATGTCGCGGCGACTTGTCGCGGCGACTTGTCGCGCAGTGTGCGCCTGCAACGGGCGACTTGACGCCGTGACAGACGTTGTGCAAGGAACACGTTGTCCAAAGCTGTCGCTGGGCGACTGTCGCCGTGTCGCCGCGACAATAGCGCGACAGACGCGAAGACTCCCCTTGCTTGTCTCGGAGTCGCGGCGACATGTCACCTAGTGTGCGGAGCTTAGAACAAAATGTATGTAATTTGGCGCCCACAGCTTGTCGCCGTGACAAGACGCCTAGTGTGCGCCCACTGTTAATGTACTACAATTTAATGAAGATCAGGAGTCGATCTGATGATGGAACCGAAAGACAGTCGAGGGAATTCCCTAACGATTTACAGCACGTACCTTGTGTTTGGGCTTGATTGATTTGTATTGATAAGAACTTTACACCTAGATAGTTATACTTTTCGGTCCACCCGTCACTTAAAATGATGATCAAAAAATTTTTAGTAAAAAATAGAACTGACTTCAAAAAAATCCTGAAAAATAAAATTTACTTAGCACAAAGTAATAATATGTATTTTGATTTATCAAATTGTATTCAATATGATATTGAAGTTGGTGCCATTAATAATACCTACCTCAACCTATGGGTTTACTTGGCGCCGACTTCAATATGATATTGAATAAAATATGAAAAATCAAAATACATTTATCTTTGTGCCAAGTAAATTTAATTTTTCAGGATTTGTTTGAAGTCGGTTCTATTTTTTACTAATTTTTTTATCATCATTTTAATTGTGAGACGAGCCGAGAAAAGATAATAAGAAAAAAATCCGTCAATAATTTATGAAATCAATTCGAGCAGTCTTCGAAGAGGTAAGCATAGGTATAACATAAGTAGCAAAAAAATAATAGAATGCATCTTGTGAGTAAAATAATGCGTTTATTTATTTCACATTATAATATGAATAAGACAAGTACCATGCACGCCGCATGTCAGCTTAGACCCAATTAACCGAAAAGTACTGGGTCCGCATTCAAAAAGATTATTATGACGCGCCTTTTCTTGTATTTCTCGCAAAAAAAAGTTAATGTCAACAATTCTTCGTCCAGAAACCAACTGTTCATTATTATTCATTATTGTCTCCTCAACTTGAAATTCTAATGAATCATCAGGGTCACTGAAACAAAACATGATATATTTTTATGAGTTGGCAGGTAACGTGGGAAATCAGTGGAGAAGTCAAAGAAATCCAGACACAGGTCCTAGACCTCTTCCAAGGCACTTTGAATTCACAAGGAAGACTACCTGAAAAAGAATGGTCCCATATCCCAATATATTTTCTGACTCCTTACTTAGGGATTTACTGTCGGCGGGAGCTCAGTCTAGAGTCGAATCAAATATTTGTGTTATTTGCAACAGTTTTTTTCGGACTTTAGGTGATATATCTTCGCGCGGTTTCGGTTGGATATGTTTGCTATTATTAATGCTTAAGCGGACCACTGGATGTCAGACGCTCGGCATTTGAAACCGGACGGGTTTCAAAATCACGATTGAAATTTTTATACTTTTTAATTTCAATCGCTTCCCTAACCAGTCTTGGTATTTATTTATTTATTTAATATTCAGTTCACGTAGTGGCGTTCTGTCGACAGCATCTTGGGGTTATGTAACTCAATCCAGTGGTCCGTACCAGACTCCAACAGGTGTTCAGCTGTTGCGGATTTCTGTGGTTCGTTGTTTTTGACTGCCCTGATGTGTTCTTTTATTCGGCACGTAACAGTTCGTTTGGTTTGTCCTATAAACAAACTACTGCAGCTGCAGTAAATTTTGTACACTCCCGTATATGGTTAGGGAAGCGATTGAAATTAAGAAGTATAAAAATTTCGATCGTGAGGACGGGTTTCAATTACCGAGCGTCAGGCATCCAGTGGTTCGCGTATGCATAAATAATAGCAAACATATCCAACCGAAACCGCGCGAAGATACGGTAAGCGTTGTATGTCGCGACCGAGGCTCAGTGCGAATCTACAGTGAAAGTGAGAGCGAATCCAATAATTGTGGTGTTGCACGACACAAACGAGTGCGAAGGAGGGTAGATCGATATATGTGCTCCTTAGACTTTCACTTTTAACCGCCAGTACTTCAGTTCCACCGTGATCTTGCTTGCTTGCAACAGCGTCAAAATATCGGAAAAACCAATAATACATGGTAAATATCCCGATAACTCTAATATTAGTATTTATCATATTGTAAACTGACCTGGCTAGATGAGGAATGAATGTCATAGTTTCAGAAGCTTTAGGCGCACTTAATTCATTCTGTAGTTGACTTGATTTTCTAAAACAAAAATTCTCATAAATTTAATAACTAATGGGAAACTAAGAAAAAAATAATTTGAAATGTGTGGTATATTACTGGCGCTCTATATTACTGCTTAGCCTCTAGGATATGTAGCGGGATAATAATTACCTATGTAGCCTATTTGAAGACCCTACCCCTAGTTAATATTTGTGCAAAATTTCAATCAAAAATATTGAGTACTTTTCGAGATCCTTCCGGACAAAGCAAAATTAACAGACAAACAGACAAAAAAATTCTAACTACATTTTCGGCTTCGGTATCCTGTGTAGAATCCCCCACGAGTATTTTTTTTATTATGTTTAATGTACAGTTTTGACTTTTGATCTTTTTATTATATGTATATAGACTAGGAACTTAGGTTGCCTAGAAAGTTTTCAAAAACCTATTCTTAGTCTCCCGCAGGTGGCCCCTTCCGAGGTCCGTGGAAGCACAAGGGATATAAACCCCATTTGCAGAAATAAAGGATTGAATTGAGTACTAAACCAGAAAAATAATAAATATTTATGGGGGTCTTCCATACAACAAACGCGGTTTTTTTTTTGCCTTTTTTATTAATAACGGCAACAAGTACACACTTGAAATGAACGCCGCAGACGTGTCTTCGCCCAAGACTATCGGTCTCCATGACCAAGGGCCTGAGGACGGTGATGGGGCTGCTCACCGTCCTTACAGAACTATCCTAGCAGGCCCATGACGGCAGCGTGACGTGAGGGATTTATGCATACCCCCCTTAGAAGCGGGATCACATCCGAAACCCCCAAAGACGCGGGATTGCACCCGAACCTTCCCCTAGGCCTAGGTCAATTCGGTGAATCAGCTTATTGATAGAAATACTGGCATTCAAAATTCAATATTTGTTGTTATGGCGGCAACAGAAACACATTATCTGTGAAAATTTTAGATCTCTAGCTATGTCCATTCATGAGCTACAGCCTCGTGAAGGAAAGACAGAAAGATAGACAGACGGACAGACAAACAGACAGACTGACCGACAGACAGACTGACCGATAGACAGACAGACGGACAGCGAAGTCTCATGAATAGGGTCCCGTTTTTTTACCTTTGGGTACCTACGGAACCCTAAAAATTATCCACTTTTTCATACATTCATATTTACTAAGAAAATAGGGATTATTACACTCAAAATTAAAGTATGAAAGCACCTACGAGTACTAGGTACTTACGATTCACATGTATCTTTTTTTGCAAATGAACCACCGTTCAATCTCGGAATCGATGAGCTGAAAAAAAAAGACATTGAGGGTACACTACAACGAAACGGCTAGACTACAACGAAAAATAAATAAACTACACGTTTATTCTTTTATGTCGGTAATGGGTAGGTACTACTGTTATAATTTATACAGTGTAGCAATAAAAACGTGAACCTACTATTATACTCTAAGCGTCAAACATTATATTATTTACTACCCGTTCGCGCTAAGGTTGCCGCTGGCGGACAGGATGGTGTACAGGCGTAGTATGGGAGGCGAAAGGCAAACTTAGAGCGAACGGGCAATACGTTGATTGTTCAGGCATAGTAAAAAGAGAATATTTTATACCTAGTAGTTACTGTGGTTTAGGTAAATACTATCCCTCTTCTTATCGTAAGGTCCCAAGCAACTTTGGGGCGCCGAGTTCATTTCTCATAGTCATTCATTACCAAAAACAGCCGTGATCTAACTTACTGGGCCTTTGCTAAATGACACCTACCTGTACCTACGTAGAAGAGGACTGGAATGGGAGATCTCTAAGCCTATATGAGTACGTTTAGCTACTGTACTGCCTCTTCATCAGGTAGCAAAATAATGGTAGCTGTTGGCTTCAGTCGCTTCGCTCAGCATCAACCTTATAATTTCATCATGCCCGTCAGTGAATTATTTGGTTGTGTATTTTTATAAATATAATAAAGATAAAACAATACTTGTAGGAACTTACCATACTTGCCGTCGTAGTAGCCGCAATTGACATCTAGGCATTTTATTTCTCTTGGCTTTTTTTTACCCATATTCACTGAGTACCTAGTCACTAATCACTATATTACAAGATATTTATTTATTTATACACAATAACGTACTTATCCTAATATTTACAAATAAAAACAAAATAATATTTACAGATTTCTGCAACTACTTCTAATTAAAACGATCGATTCGGGCGAACGAACGGAGCGGGTCACGCACGGATGACAGAGCGACACAGGTCCTACCCAGAACAGCCCTGTCAGGCGTATGAAGTGATTGAAGTGTACGCTAAATGCCTAATTGTTCTAGATTCTACACTTTTTATCATTGTTTTAAAATCTGAGGTGTTTAAAAAATAAATAATAGCATGAATATTGTTCATAAGATCAATATCTTTAATATAGACATGTGTTTGTATAAAATAAACAAGTATATTTTGAGCAATAACAACATTCATCTTTAAAATTTTTGCACATTTCCAGTTTTTCGAGAACGATTTTTATCATATAAAGTTTTATTAATCGTGTTGTAAAAATTAAAGGAAGCAAGAGCATCTATTAAACTATAATAATACATTTTTATCAGATCAAATCAAAGAATATTTCCTAGTATAAAGATCGCTTCAAAATGGGTCGATTTTGGTCGATTTCGGAAATACTAGCCTTAACTTCTTAATCCACCACCAGTGACGAGTTATTTCCATACAATGTAATGTACCTATGGGATAATACTAACAAAAATTAAAAAACTAAATTTTTGGTTTACCTTGCTATAATATTACATTTTCTTTCTTACACAGGCGGCCTCCATTATTTGTACCTTTTCGAAGATACACCAAAGTCAACTACAACCCAAAGACAAGTACACCTGTACCACTTAATAACGCTCAGCGTTTTGTCAATGCATACGCTCAACCGCATAAACCGATTCAAGAAAAAGATCTTGGACCCTCCTTGATCCTCAGCTCCCAAACTCTTCCTGGAATAGGTCTTCGATATTTCTTCCCTGCTCTCGAACAAGAACGACAGAAACCTGTAAAACAAGAAGACGCTAAGCTCAATCACTTAGATGCCGACTTAGGAGCAACGAAGCGAGAAGCTGACAGTGATCTTCAGTGGAAGCAAGAAAAGGAATCAACGAGACGTAAGACTAGAAACAATCAGGAGGTAAGTGTTAAATATTAGGAACGTATTATTTTAAAAGCAAAACAATTCTCGACCTCTGATTTCAAAATCCTAAATTAAATGAAATCGTAGTATTAGCTCTATATTATGCAGTCCCTAGACGATCCTGCATGACGCAGCACGTAATCCATTTACGTGCTGTCACGCATGCATGATCGTTTAGTTGTGATGATTGCAGTGATCGAAATGCAAACTACGTGCAAATGCATGCATGGTGGGACAATTGCATTGATTGAAGTGCATCAAGTGCATGCGGTTGCATTAGAACGAAGGCTTGCATTAAATTTTTACCCTTTGTGTATTTCCAAATTAACAATACACTGAATCGCACTGCCTATAACTCAACCTATCAAAATAATTGAGAAATATAGTTATTTTACTCTAGGAAACACTGCAACTTGCTTACTATTAATTCCATAACTTATTATTAGATCTCTAAGTCTAACAGGTTATTGCATTGAACATTTAATGGCAAACAATATTGATGCAAGCACGCCAGGTGTGAGTCTTTTCAATTTTATAACCACTCTAGCTTTTCTGATTCTAACTAGACATTTCAGTCCATGTTGGAAATAATTTTGAATGAGATACATTTCATAGAAATTATTGTATAAAGAAAACACTATGTTCTTTTTTAAGAAACCAATACTTACACGATTGGGAAACCTGTAGATTCTCTTCGTTAAGTTAAATTAGATGATTGGTGACTGAAAATGAGAAACTGTAAACTGTCCTGTAAACTACAGTTATCAATGTTATTTTACTGCCATTAATTTCCATAGTAGCAATTCAGTCAAATATTAAGATCCATTTCTCGTAATTACATAGTACAGTAAATACAAATTGATTTTCCGCCTATATTTAGTGATATAACTTTGTTCACAGGCCACAGCCAGAGCACCAGGACGTCCTGTGTACCAATTCCCAGTTTATGTACAGCCTCGACATCGTTAAGTTACCAAGTTCCTTGTGACATGCCGCGCATGTCACCAAATGAACGTTCCAAGTAACTGTGATGTCTTTAGTTAAGCGTTTGCTACATGCTTGTAATCCATTGCCTTATCTAGAGTGAATTTGTTGTCTTCTTTGTAGACGGTAGATGTACTCCGAATCATATTATGACCTTCATGGTCCTTGGTGGGATTTATGAAAAGGTCACTTCTGTTAGGATGTGAATTACAACCGTGTAGCAGTCGTTTTAAGACACTAATGTAAGACAAAAGTGCCAGATGAAGTATTTTTATGTAAAACCTTTTAAGTAGACCATACACTATAAGATTGAGATCTAATGACTTAGAATTTCAGGCATATTACTATTGAATTGAGAATGTTATGGTTAGGATGAAAAAAATAACTAACATCTACCTATACAGCTATATTTCAAACATTAACACATTGTCAATAATAATGATTGGTTACCAGAATGTTATGTTATTAAATACTATGTCATTAATTCTGGTAGTGTCTGGTCTGCCTAAGTGACAATTTTGGTCGCCTAAAGGTACTCTGTAATTATACTGTAGCGTAGTGTTTAGACGTTTGGGTTCGATTTTGATGTATTATATTTTAAAATAGTGAGAATACTTTCTTATACAACTGTACTACTAGGTACATTATAC
Source organism: Miltochrista miniata (assembly GCA_933228765.1). Classification (NCBI taxonomy): domain Eukaryota; kingdom Metazoa; phylum Arthropoda; class Insecta; order Lepidoptera; family Erebidae; genus Miltochrista; species Miltochrista miniata. The sequence goes on along the minus strand of OW121752.1, from coordinate 28,368,654 downwards.
CTGCAATACTTGAGTACAGTCAGATAGTCGGCAGCAAAAGTCACAGAAACTTATGATAATAATAGTCAATTTTCCTTAAAAAAATCTATTCTTTCGTTAGTATATAGATGATGACTGTACCTACTAAACTAATTTATTGTATTCAATTTGTATGTAAATATATTTTGGCCATCTCTATCTAAAATCTCGAATCGAAAGTAACCACTGTGAAATTAATAATGTAAACACGTTAATTTTTTTTATAAATTATTCCAAAAATTAATTGACGCTGTCCAAGTTTTATAAGTGTTTTATATTTTGATAAAGATATGCTGTAAGATTAACAGGTAATTATAGAACGCACATTTTATAGTTCTAAACATTGCTTGGCCTTCACGCATTACATACATCTACAAAGCATTGAAACCAATGATTCACCAATAAAAAAATATTTTTTTTTTAAGCGTGATAACTTTGTGGTAAACACTCGGACTGGCTGACCATCCTCACACATTGCGTCCAAAGTCCGATAGGAGCTTCCTCTCGCATGAGCTTAGATTGTGGAACGAAATCCCTGTCTAGGTTTTCCCGAAAGTCTACGGATTTCATAAAATTGCAATTGCATTTTTTTTGTATAACTGAGTGACGAGTGTAGCACCTCCAGAGGTCCCATGGTCTCAGGGAAAGTGTGTGCGCACGAACAGCTGAAAACGCGAAACAGAACAATGTTGTGACAATTCACAGTCTTTGGCGACTACTAAGTAAATAACTGATTTATAATGTCGTAGAGAGAGAGTTTAAATCCAAGTTTTGAGTCAAAATTTACATTTTTGTTTTGCTGCGTGACACACCTAACGAGTTCGTTAGAGAAGAAAATAATTTTCCCATCAACTGCTGGTACCGAAAGACATTCAAAAGCGATTTAAGTATGACAATAAGTGTTTTGAATCCAGAGAGTGTGACGAAACGTCTTTGTTCTTAGTAAATACCTAGTCATATTAAATATAAAAGAGCACGTCATTTGCGGTAGATACTTGACCTAATTGCCCGAAATGTCGAGGAATAATTGCGCTAAGTAGGTATCTATGCCATTTAAAAGATTACCTATTCATAAGATTAGATATGTATGACGCTATATAGGTACTTATGCATTATTCTTTATTGAATCTTTTTACGCACAATGGTTAGGTGACTAAGAGCGGAAAATATATGCCCAACTAATCCACTAGTACAATACTTTAGCCTTGGCACAGTGTTTTATTACGTCCTAAATTATTGGATATAATGATTTTGTTACACACCGAACCATCAATATCATTGGTATGTGTGTTGCTTCGGCGTAATATGGTGTTCATCACGAACAGCAAAATTGTGGAAACTCTAGCAGTACTGTTGTATGAGAAAGAAGAAAAGTTTCTGTTAAAAACTATCATTTAGTTCTAAGTTTGTGACAATTCCGCTTTTTTTACAACAAAATTTAACTGTACAAGAATGTACGAGGGTGTTATTTTTCGACTTTAAAAGAATAATCTGATTTGAAGGAACCGCCCCCAGAAGCACTAATATTATTCTATTGGTGCTTTTGTGTAGTGGTTCTCTGCGATATGGTGCTTGGCACGAACAGAAAAATTGTGAAACCTTTAGCAGTATTGTTGTTTGAGAAAGGTTTATTTTAAAAACTATCATGTAGGTCTAAGTATGTGGCAATTTAATTATTTTTTTCAAAATAAACGAGTTCAAGACGAAAAGGCATGATATCTTTGTTTGAAATTTTAAAAGAATAATCTGATTCGTTTTGTTACTGTATTTTAACTAAGTTATGTATGTACATTATTAGCTGTAATTATCCTTGTAAATATGCAAAATAAAAACTTTATAAGTAAATTTTCTTGTTTGCACTTTATTTTTAGATTTTAAACTGTATACTATATGTTTAACTAGTGCAATACATATTCTACATCACACTGACATGATTTTTTCTAGAAGTTAAATATAAAGATAAGCTTTTTAACTTTGGTAATGGCACAATGTATAATCAAAGAGCAGTGCAGGTACCGGGGATAATTCTCAAGCTGATAAGATCTCTGTTTATACCTAATTGTTAGGTAGGTTGCTGAAATAGAATGCAGGTATGTGGAAATTTGTTTTGCATCTCAGCCAATTGAAGCCTATGTCTTCGTAGGCCTGCCCAAGGATTGCTGCTTCGACCTCCCATCAATAGTTTATACCCATTTTCATCAAAACCTTACCTACGCGAAATGTATGAGATTTGCCGCCCGCAGCCAACAGGCTCGCGAAGCCTTTGTTACGTTACTGTCCACCTTGTATAAAGCCTTTCCATGTCCGCTATATAAGTACCGTTCGGCCGTCAGTTCTAAGATGTACTGCTTAAATCGGCAATCAGTGCCTCCGGTTCTCTTTTGGATTTCCTCGTTACAGATTCAATCACCGATGAAGTGATAATCCGAGCTTGGCTCTTCATCGTTTATTGGGGTAAGAGAAAAAATCATCGGATTGTGTAAAAATATTTATGCACAATGTGCTTATTGTATATCTTTAAATTTAAGACGATTTATATTATTTGACTTTATTGCTGTAGCTGTGAAATCCAGATGAAGATCAGAAATCCATACTATTGAAAATTATATTTTATACGCACTATAATTTTCGTAGTCTAGGTAATTTAATTGCACTTACAGTATGCTGTGCCAGTCAAACGAAGAATGAACAAGAATACTTTTGCGTAATTAAAAGAAAAAAACCGGCCAAGTGGGAGTCGGACTCGCCCATAAAAGGTTCCGTAGCAGCAAGTAACATAATAGAAAATTTCTTGTAGTTCGTTGTAACTTTGGTTGATGTTTTAACACGTTCGCTCTGGTAGTGATTTTCTAGGCGAAAATTGCAATGTGTATGTGTGTTGCTTCGGCGTAATATGGTGTTCATCACGAACAGCAAAATTGTGGAAACTCTAGCAGTACTGTTGTATGAGAAAGAAGAAAAGTTTCTGTTAAAAACTATCATTTAGTTCTAAGTTTGTGACAATTCCGCTTTTTTTACAACAAAATTTAACTGTACAAGAATGTACGAGGGTGTTATTTTTCGACTTTAAAAGAATAATCTGATTTGAAGGAACCGCCCCCAGAAGCACTAATATTATTCTATTGGTGCTTTTGTGTAGTGGTTCTCTGCGATATGGTGCTTGGCACGAACAGAAAAATTGTGAAACCTTTAGCAGTATTGTTGTTTGAGAAAGGTTTATTTTAAAAACTATCATGTAGGTCTAAGTATGTGGCAATTTAATTATTTTTTTCAAAATAAACGAGTTCAAGACGAAAAGGCATGATATCTTTGTTTGAAATTTTAAAAGAATAATCTGATTCGTTTTGTTACTGTATTTTAACTAAGTTATGTATGTACATTATTAGCTGTAATTATCCTTGTAAATATGCAAAATAAAAACTTTATAAGTAAATTTTCTTGTTTGCACTTTATTTTTAGATTTTAAACTGTATACTATATGTTTAACTAGTGCAATACATATTCTACATCACACTGACATGATTTTTTCTAGAAGTTAAATATAAAGATAAGCTTTTTAACTTTGGTAATGGCACAATGTATAATCAAAGAGCAGTGCAGGTACCGGGGATAATTCTCAAGCTGATAAGATCTCTGTTTATACCTAATTGTTAGGTAGGTTGCTGAAATAGAATGCAGGTATGTGGAAATTTGTTTTGCATCTCAGCCAATTGAAGCCTATGTCTTCGTAGGCCTGCCCAAGGATTGCTGCTTCGACCTCCCATCAATAGTTTATACCCATTTTCATCAAAACCTTACCTACGCGAAATGTATGAGATTTGCCGCCCGCAGCCAACAGGCTCGCGAAGCCTTTGTTACGTTACTGTCCACCTTGTATAAAGCCTTTCCATGTCCGCTATATAAGTACCGTTCGGCCGTCAGTTCTAAGATGTACTGCTTAAATCGGCAATCAGTGCCTCCGGTTCTCTTTTGGATTTCCTCGTTACAGATTCAATCACCGATGAAGTGATAATCCGAGCTTGGCTCTTCATCGTTTTTTGGGGTAAGAGAAAAAATCATCGGATTGTGTAAAAATATTTATGCACAATGTGCTTATTGTATATCTTTAAATTTAAGACGATTTATATTATTTGACTTTATTGCTGTAGCTGTGAAATCCAGATGAAGATCAGAAATCCATACTATTGAAAATTATATTTTATACGCACTATAATTTTCGTAGTCTAGGTAATTTAATTGCACTTACAGTATGCTGTGCCAGTCAAACGAAGAATGAACAAGAATACTTTTGCGTAATTAAAAGAAAAAAACCGGCCAAGTGGGAGTCGGACTCGCCCATAAAAGGTTCCGTAGCAGCAAGTAACATAATAGAAAATTTCTTGTAGTTCGTTGTAACTTTGGTTGATGTTTTAACACGTTCGCTCTGGTAGTGATTTTCTAGGCGAAAATTGCGGTTGATGATTTATTAACAAAAAACTACCATCTAGATCTCGTTCAAACCAATTTTCGTTGGAAGTTTTTATGGCGATGTACCTACATCATATATTTTTTTGGATTTATCATTCTCTTAGTTTAGAAGTTAGAGGGGGGGGGGGGGACACATTTTTCCACTTTGAAAGTGTCTCTTGCGCAATCTATTCACTTTTGAAAAAAAAGAAGTTAGAAACCTCAACAGCATTTTTGAAGACCTATCTATAGAAACTTTTGCAACATTTGAAAGATGAGAAAAATTGGCTACGGAACCCTAAAAACGCTATGTTGATCATTACTATTATTACATAAACAAAACCTAACCCCAGCAGGCATGCAAAAGTAAATTCTAACCTTATTACAAAGATGAGATCATCAACATTTTTATGATTCTTCTTAATAGTCTCTATTAAGAAAAATCATAAAATGTTGATGATTCGCATTACCGCTCGGTCATTAGATGAATTACCCGCTCTGCAAGTAAAGCACAAAGAGGTATTTCTTTAAATTTAACTTTATGCAAGCGAATCTATTATTATAAGCCGAAACCATTTAGCTTATACAGTTACCACATTTCGTGAGAGAGAGGTTGTAGATAAGCAATTAAAATTGCATTATTACTCAAGCTTACGTCGGAGTGAAGAATAGCAATGTTGTCAATAAAGTTTACATTAGATTATCTTGACAGATTTTGACATAAGGTGCAGTCGACTTTGCACTGAGAAAACTGTTTGGTAGTCAGTTGTCTTGAATAAGAAGTTTGCTCAATTCACAAGATACATTACCACCAAATGAATTGCAATCTTTTTTTCCCACAGTTTAGACTCGTCTCGTTATACTTTTTATTTTCTTGATAAAATAAAGTTGGGACTAAGCATACGGTGCGAGTTGCTTGTGAACGTAACACTCGCACAAACAAAGTTTGCCGTTACCAGAATGTGTGGAAGTAGCATGGAATGCTGTTATGATGACATTATGGATTAAAATTTTAAATGAGTGTGGTGGGAAAAATCACAAATCATGAAAACACCGAAAAATACACTAAGGCGTTTTGACCGAAACAAGAAAACTTTCAAGAAGTTCTGCCTGGCAGAGTGAGTATTAATTTTAGAAAAAATACGCTGTTTTAGTGTTAATCGAAAGTGGGCTCAAGTCTCCCTTTCTGTATTCCTCTTAATTTCCAATATAACCCACAGCCACTTGAGAAAATGTACCCTGTGTAAGCAAGCTGATTTATTATTATTGGTTTCTATGAATATTTAAGTATTCACGTATAATTTCGTAGATTAATTTAACTTTTTAAGATTGTGACTGATCGTGATGATCCGATTTATCAGAAAGAGGTAGTTAACTATCTCATGTATACAAGGTTTGTGTAATCACCTGACTACAAGGTTTGAGGAAGTTAAGCTGCTCATGATTTTAATGACGACTGAAGTAGGTACGTTATAATAATTCATCTTTCCTCTGGTACGCTGTAATTAGCTAGTAGGTAAGTACCTATAGCCGTTTCGTATGTGTTGTACTCTTCATCATTTGAATACAAGAAATACTTCTTTTACATGAATACGCAGATATGATGTTCCTTCATGGTTGTGTGTTGAAGAAAACCGGCCAGGTACGAGTTGGATTCGCACAAAAAGGGTTCCCTACCAAAAAAGGCAAAAAAATACGTTTTTTGCATAGCAACCCACCATAAGGGTGGGTTGCTATACATATATTTTTTGTTGCAACAAAAAATATAAGGAAGGGCTGCAGACTGTATTTCGAGTTTCCCTTCTTTACACAATGGATCTTTTTGCGATTGCATCTCAGCCAATTGAAGCCTACTGCTCTTCGTAGGCCTGTCCAAGGATTGCTGCTTCGACCTCCCATCAATAGTTTATACGCATTTTCATCAAAACCTTAACTACGCAAAATGTACGGGATTTGCCGCCCGCAGCCAACATGCTCGCAAGGCCTTTGTTACGTTACTGTCCACCGAAAGTGCTCCCTTAGTCGCCTCTTTCAATATCCTCGGGATTTATTAAGGTGGCGAAATTTTGTACTTTTACCCGTCGCCACACTTATTATTTATTTATATATTTATCAAAAACAGTAGTAGTAGTACTAAGTATAGTCCCAAGTTTATGGTTTTGCTACAAGGGATAAGAAGAAAGGGAAGAAAATGGACAGTGAGAATATTGTTCTTCAAAGTTTCATTAGTGAATAGGATTAATTTAGATATAGATTATATTAATACTATTCACTAATGAAACTCTTCTTCTTCCTTCTTTGAGGGAACGAGATGCAAATGTCACCACTACAGTTCATTCCGGATAGAAAGCAGATAAGGGCATACTTCATAAAACATTGTATTGTTATATTTTGTAGCTTTCTTAAGCTACAAAAATAAAATATTTACCAAATGACCTGGCAAACGTGAGATAAAGAACTACCCCCCACCAAAGGATTGTGTAATCCAAGTGCCTATACCTAGCCGCGGCTCAAAAATTGATTGTGTGAGAATCTTCAACCACCAGACTGGAAAGTAAGTACTAGAAAGTGCAAGAACTAAGTCTTCGTGACTTGTTGACACGTGAAGAACTAAAGTTTCGTGTACTTTGTTAGTATAAGTCGTGTTTCGTGACGAAATCAAATGATGCTTCCTTGTTTCTTCATGATCTGTAAAAGTGGCGTAGTGATTAATCTACCATCTTGCGAACGTAGATGGAAGATTAACTGACACTGCACGTTCTGTAAATATATCATAATTTAACAAATAATGAGTAAAACAATATCTATACTAGGTAACAATCTTCCCACTTAATCAACAATCAGCCATTTGTAAAGTCATACGAACGTCTACTGGATTCGAAAACGTTATTCACAAAGTCAAATCTAATTTTTAGAATAGTTGAATCGCATCCGTTATCAATTTACCAATGTCTGGTTATTTTAGTTTGTTCATCAGTACAAACAAAAATAAACAGACTTGAACTAAACTGAACTCAGAGAATGATGATATATCATGAATAAGTTGTTATTAGTGCTCGTTTAAGGAGACGCGGCGCGTCAAGCTTCGCGTACGGCGTGGCTTGCAGCGGCGCGTCAAGCGATTTGACCGTTTATGGTGAGGCGGCGCGTAAAGCGGCCCGCGTCGCGTCACGCCCAAACTCAAACATATGGAAATGTAGGAGCTCGTTTAAGGACACGCGGGGCGTCGAGCGACGCGAGTGGCGTGGCTTCTCTCGGCGCTGCGTCCGCCGCGTGGCACGCAGCTTCACTCGGCGCTGCATCCGCCGCGTTGCACGCAGCTTCATATACGGCGTCGTTCAGTGCGACATAGGGATGTGACATTGTACATAAAAAATCGATTTTTAATTAATCGATTTTTTCTTTAGCATGAAAAATCGATTAGTAAATTATCGATTTTTCTCAAGAAAATAATCGATTTTTTAAAATTAATCGATTTTTTCATAATTTGATATTTAATTTTTTATAAAATAAATACCATATCAAGTTTTATTCATTAATAATAAACAATATACTACTACTACTGAACGGCTGATTATAAGTTTTTTATATTAAATAGATCTTGGTAAGGCTTAAATCTGAGCTTTGTTTAATGGCAATCGGTTGAAAAAAGCGGAGTCATGAACACAAGTTGAGTAATCACGGTTGTGTTTCCGTGCGATCTTTATTCTTAAAAAAAAAACAACAAGCATAGTCAAAAAACCAGTTAGAAATCTTTATTTATTTATTTATTCATTTATGTACACACTAGGAAAGTAAAATAACAATAATAAAAGGATAAATAGGTACAATGGTACTGCTTAATTCTGTAAGAAATATCTACCAGCAGACCGGCGAAAGGAGAACGTGAAGAAAAAGGAAAAGATCAAGAAAAAGTGTGTTTACAAAACAGAATAGAACTAACATAACACACAAAATAAAAGATAAATATTATTAACTGTATATAATACATATATAAATAAGTAAATATAATAATGTATATTTAAATAAAAATTACATATATAAATAAATAGGATTACACTGTAGAGAAATAGTGTCCACGGACTTGCTTTTTAAAAGTGGTGATAGTTTTACTGTCTCTGATACCAGGCGGAAGTGAGTTCCATAGTCTGACTGCATGCACGGTGAAAGAGGATGAATAAAAACCGGTTTTGTGAGAAGGAAATTTAAGATTTGAGCGTAGGTGAGATCTGCAGAGAGCATCAGGAGAACGAACAAAAGAGAACCTTTCCTTTAGATAGGGAGGTGAAGATGGATTATAAAGGATATTGTAAAGGAGGCAGAGGATTCGAGTGTTACGGCGAAGGCGGATTGGGAGCCACTTGAGTTCTTTGCGAAAGTGAGAAACATGATCGAACTTTCTAAGATTGAATATAAAGCGTATACACAAATTTTGCAACCTCTCAAGTTTATCCAGAAGCTCCTCAGTGGCGTCTAAATAGCAGGCGTCGGCGTAGTCAATAATGGGCTGAATAATAGTTAGAGCAAGACTAATTTTCGTCCTCAAGGGTAAGAGGCTCTGGAGGCACTTCAACGAATGAAAGGAGAAGTGCACTTTCTTGCTGACGTCACTAATATGGGCACTCCAGGATAGCGTGGTGTCCATGATCACTCCCAGGTCCTTCACAGTGTCTGCGTAGGGTATCTGAATACCGGCCAAAAGAACTGGATCCAGTTCAGACACCGGCAGATTGTCAGTTTGATACTTACTGCTAATGACGATGGCTTGCGACTTCAGAGGGTTGATGCGCAGTCCGACCGAATTAGCCCAGTCGCTTAGTCTAACTAAGTCGCGGTTAATGCACGATATGCCAAATGGGGCATCTGTGGCCGAAAAATGTCGGTACAGCTGCAAGTCGTCAGCGTAGAGATGGAAGTTACTAGAAATAAGACTCGTAGCCGAGTTGATGAAGATACAGAATAAAAGAGGAGATAGAACGCCACCCTGAAACGTATTGAAATGTTCGAGTTCGACGTATGGAATTGAACGCCAATCTTTCATAAGTATCGATGTATCGTTTATTTTTTTTTTTTTATTAAAAAATATCAATATCGTTCATAGAAAATATCGATATTTTCTATGAAGCGTCCTTCGCGGCGTCACCCGCAGCTTCATCCGCCGCGTTCTAATATCGATATTTTCTATGAACGATATTGCCCGACATTCCTACCTAACGCATACCCCGCATCTCTCCCACCCCTTCCTTGAAGCGTCCTTCGCGGCGTCACCCGCAGCTTCATCCGCCGCGTTTTAATATCGATATTTTCTATGAACGATATTGCACGACATTCCTACCTAACGCATACCCCGCACCTCTCCCACCCCTTCCTTGAAGCGTCCTTCGCGGCGTCACCTGCAGCTTCATCCGCCGCGTTCCTCCATTGCGAGACTCGCTGGTTTACCCGCCGCGTCCTCCGCGGCGTCACCCGTCGCTTTAATTGCCGCGTCCGACGCGACGACACTCGCCGCTGTGGCAGCTACAACTCAAACAAACGCTTGCAAAAACGCTTCTCCTTGAACGCTCTGAACATTTCCATACGTTTGTGTTTCTGGCGGCCCGCCTGGCGGGCCGCGCCGCTCGAAGCGCCGCGTCTCCTTAAACGAGCCAAGTGTTACTCCGGGTCATATCTCTAAAGATAAGAAAACACTATCATTGAAAACGCATTTACGTGAAAGTTTTATGCACTCCACACGCCGCCCCCAAGAAGCGGGACGACACTCGAACGACCTCAAAAGATGCAGAAGGCCGCAGTGCTGGCAATCTGTTGGGAATCCTGGGACATTCTTCCGAGGACTTACCCGAGGCTCCCCACCGTAGGCAGAGGTAAAACATGTGTGGTTTTAGTTGGTAAATGTCTGGCTTAGCATCCATGAGAAATTTCCACGCGTAAAAATGGGTAAGGTCAGAGAAATCTATCGCGCTGCTCAGTAACTCCACGATAGTATTGAATGATTTTACAACTATTTTTATTGAACAAGAAATAATGCAGAGCAGAGCAACCTTTGACACGAGCCACGGGGTGTCTATAATCTGAACTAGATTGCCCTTCTTCGTAATACATTGAAAATATCTAATAGCACACCAATTACTATGAAAATTATCCAAATTCTATTAATAAAATAATAATCATGAAACAATTATGAACTGTGAAAATAGTATGGTTCACAGTTACGTAAATCGTTTAACAAAATACTTCGTAACCTTTAAGACTGTAAGGCGGATCCCAACTATTACTTATTGCTATTATTAGGTACACTATAGTTTGTTTCGTTAACGGTATCTGATACATGTACTTAGTTATACATTAGTATTTTCTAGAGCTAACACCTTTCTGGGTCAGTAGGCTGAAAGTTTTCTCTTAACATCAACATATTCACATACACAAAAGTAATTTGTCTCCTTGCAGTGAAATACAATTAAATTTCTTACTTGCTATGAAATTAATCAAGTTGCTGCAAATTTAAGTAGGGTCCTAGTTATCAAAAAAACATTACCCTCCTTCTTCGGCAGTTCGGGTAAAAAGTAAACATTAGGTAATTGCAGATCATTTTTTACTGGTGGAAATTCTATGCTAGTGGTTTAGTATGTTTCAGTCGGTAGGTGACCGGCATAAGATTTCCACTCGTCCAAAAAAACTTAGAGTCGAGAGACCCAGGCATTCCCTCAGAAAGATAACCTTGAGATTCCCGATACAAACTTTGACCGTTGGCCTCACCCGAGGAATTGTGTGTTATTTCGCTTCTTGTGGGATCCTTGTGCTATCCCACTTCTTAAGATCTACACCAAAAAATACTGAGAGTCAATTATATAAAGAGTTCCGAAATAAGTAAAGTCGAAGAATGCTGAAAGCCAAATGAAAATAAATTACATGGTGCGTTGAGGATGAGGAATTTGCCCATGTGTAAGCATATGTATACAGAATTAAAGTAATGATTATATTATGTTTGAATTAGAGTAAAACATTAATAAACATTAATTGACTTAAAAATAGCAAAAAATATTAAATAACAAGGTTGAACATGATACATTTGTAATTAAAGTTTACAGAAACCTGCATTTTGTAAAGGCGTTGAGAATGTACTATAGGTGTAATAATTTTTAATTCTTTCTTTGCATAAGTAGTTTATTTTCGCCGTGCCTATATGCAAATAGAGCTATTGTGTCAAATTAGCGATGAGCAAGGCCCCCATAGAATGATAAGGCCGCCTGTTGTTGAACAAATGGTCGAGGTCTGTCGGAGTTTTTGTGAACTTCCTCACTGCCTCATGGTATCCAGGGCCATCGGTGATTAGTGTAAACGATGAAAAGCCGCATGTGTATGTGTGTTATGCAACGTATATGCTATCATAATTATAATTTTATTACGTGATGAGGCACGTGTGGTTTTAGTCGGTAGAAGTCTGGCATAGCATCCTTGAGGGATTTTCACCCTAAAAAAGGCATATATATTATAAGTACACAGAAAGTAACATAATAATGTGATTCTTTTTTCTATTTTTTAACGCGAGGGAAAATCCATCATGGATGCTATGCCCGACTCCTACCGACTAAAAAACGTCACGGTACGCCCAACAGTCTATGGAGCCCCGGGTAAGCCCTCGGAAGGATGTCCCAGGACTCCCAACAAACATAAATTTAGTAAAAGTATTTCAAGTAATAGTTAATATTATGTATTTATTCTGTTGATGATCACGGCAGTATTTTTATTTGTGTTACGCTACTGTCGGTCTTAAGATGGGTGGTCGTTCTGATTTTCCATTCCATGACTCCGTGAATTTTTTATTCAGCAAAAGCTTCTATAGCAAGTTAAGCCAATTTAAAAAGAGGCTTAAAGATTTCAAAATCGGTTCACAGTCTGAGTGTAACAAACCAGCATCCACTTTCGAACAGGAGGACCCTACTCCTATAAAGTTCACTATTATAATTATTGCGTACGCACCAATTAATCTAAAATACGATCCTTGCTAAATAAATAATATAATAAATATTCACGGACATTTCACACAACGCTATCTGATCCCAAAGTACCTAAGCTAGGAATAACCTGCTTGTGTTATGGGTATCAGACCACGTATATTAATACATATATATATATTTTAAACTAGCTGACCCGCGCAACTTCGTTTGCGTCACATGAGAGTGAGCAAGAGAGAGGTATGGTATTAATATTTCGAGTATTATAATGTTTCCCGTTGCATTTACCCCCGTCGCGCTTATTCCCGTCGCGTCGCGTCGAACCGCATTTCTTCGTTTGCGTCACATGAGAGTGAGAAGGAAAGAAGTGTTAAAGTGATATAATATTTCCCGTCGCTTTTACTTCCACGCAACGTGTGCGAGTCCGGCTCGCACTTGGCCGGTTTTTATCGTTCAGTTGACCAGCTGCCACTGCACACCAAGTTTACTCCCGTCGCGTCGCTCATACTTTAAAACTTAATAAGAGGGTTATTAGAATAGAATAGAATAGAAGAAACTTTATTGCACACCAATATTAAAATTTCTTATACAGATATTACATTTCATACATGTACAGAGGGCGGCCTTATCGCTAAAAAGCAATCTTTTACAGGCAACCTTTGGATGGAAAAATACCGTCAAGAATCACGTGGTAAAACGTTATTGTAACAGAACCTTAAAAGATAGGCATATGCTGTAACGGACTTTTTTTAATAACTTTTTAAGAGGAACAGTTTTGTAATACACAATTTTTACGTAACTTTAACTTTTATGCAGCGTCCGTAATGGAAGCTCTCAAAAGAAAGAAATAATCTCCGTTCTCGAAACATTATTCGTGGCTGCTCCGCTCCTATTCGTCTTAGCGTGATGTTATATCGCCATTAGCCAGCCTCAATAAACGGACTATTAAACTGTAAAATAAGTTTTGAAATGAAACCAGTAGTTTCTGAGATCCTAGCACAAACAAACTCTTCAGTTTCATTATATCGTGAGCGAACCTTAAGAGATAGACAAATTAGGTTATTGTGAGCGAACCTTAAAAGATAGACATATGCTGTCGCGGACTTTTTTTTAGAACTTTTTAAGAGAAACAATTTTGTAATACACAATTTTTACCTAACTTTAACCATTTACGTAGCGTACGCCTCGGAAGCTCTCCGACGGTAAAAAATATTCCCCGTTTTCAAAACATTATTGATTGCTGCTCCGCTCATATTCGTCTTATCGTGATGTTATATAGCCTATAGCCATCCTCGATAAATGGACTATCAACATGTAAAAGAATTTTTGAAATCCAACCAGTAGTTCCTGAGATCCTAGCGTTCAAACAAACAAACAAACAAACAAACAAACAAACAAACTCTTCAGCTTTATAATATTAGTATGGATATGGATACATACTTATTATACGTAGAAACACCCAGACTCTTGAGACACGTTTATGGGTTGCACAAATTTTTGTTTTTAGTGGGAATCGAACCCACGACCTCGTGATCCGCAGTCGCAGATTTCGACCTCTAGACCAACGAGTCAGTTTTCAAAATTAATGTAAAACAATTTCTATAACATTAGAAACTATTTAAAACCGTAAATGTTTATGTAAAAATAAATAAATTAGATACCCTTGTTAAATTACAATGTAATAAAAAAATAATGCACCGGTAAATTTTTGATTGCATTGTAATTTAACATGGGTACCTAATTATCCATTTTTATACCAATAAAGTGGCAGACAAGCATACGGCCCACCAGATGATGGACGTTTGCAACACCAGAGGCGCTACACTTGGCTGCCGACCCCGAAAAATCCTAAGAAATGGGACAAAAAAAAAACCGAGGACGTAACGTGCGCTTATAGTATGATACCATTTACTACTCCTTCGGGGATAAAGGTGTAGGCGTGATCATACTTTTGTATGTATGCATGTATGTTTAAATAGAAAATGATCAGTAATTGTTAAATAAATTATTAATATTGAATCCGTTGAATGCCGCATGAAACCCGAGTTGCCAATCTCCCGAACAGTCGATTGCTTTGACAACCATGGCGGCCAACTTTTTTCGTTTGGTTCTCCTCGCACATTTTTCGATATCTATGGCTGTATGGTCGCGGGTCTAAGTCTTTCTGTATAAATTAATGTGTAGAATTGGTTATGGTACTGAATGAGATAGCTTGCCGAGTGAATGTAATGAAAAAAAAAGTCGAAATCACGATTTGATCGCTGTCATTATTTATTGTTTGTTTGGCGCCGTTCCTAGAAAGTATTAATACGATTAATTATTGAATATTTTCGTTTACTCTGTTTCAAATATTGTTGTTTTGCATTTAAAAGTATCCTGTCATGTTGTTTAACAGCTGTGATAAATATTTTCAGTGTAATTCGAAGCTAAATTTGTAAAATTTGATAAAATAACACGCGAAGGTCACCATTATTTTTTGTTGTTGTTTTTGTTGTGCAGTGCTCGTATTTAACCGATATTTGTTGAGATTTTCTCAATAGAAACTATAATCTTTTGTCAAAATACCATTTAACATTTAACATATGAATAATTTATGTGAAAATCAATAATAAAATGGGGGGGTTTTTTTTTTAATAATTTAAGATTACATAGCCTCGATATCCCCAAAATAAACAAAAAAATAAACAAATAAATAGGCAGTCATATTTTATTTTATTTTCGGAGATTTTATATCTACAGATTATTATTTTTTTGGTGAAAGTGAATTGTTGATGTGTATATTTTGCAAATAAAATAATTTATGTCAGAAAACTGCTTTTTATTTTGAATTACATGGTAAAATCTGAGAGTACTCCTTCATTTTCCCCATCCTAATTTTCGGCCAAATATCATAAATCCATTACACATGGGGTGTTCTCGGATTTAGTGTAGTTATTTTTGTCAGTTATCCAGCATGATGAAACAGTAAGTATTTATGTAGTACGACTCCTGTAAAAGAAATAAGGATATATTGTGTGACGTCCGGCGTGCAGCCGCCGTTTCCGCCAAGGGCGTGGGCACCGCCTATGGATACGCCGGCGTGACCCCGCCACCGGCGGGATTGAGCGGATAGTACACACATATGTACACTATGTATGGGGCCGTAATGATGGTTAACATGCCTTCCGAAGCAAGGAAACAGTCGAAAATATATGTCACAAAGTGGTCAGTTGTTATTTTGAATTGGATAATATTCAATATTAATACAGAAACATTAAATTTTCATTATGATAGTTGCGGAGATTAGGTAAATTTTGGGTGAGGATTATGTTTTACAAAGGACTGTATTTGGCTGAGATGAACACAATCAACAATTTCTAGGCTTTTTGCAAGGTCTTTATTCAATCAGTTCAAGTTACAAACCATTGCAAGAGCTCACATTTAGCTTGCTCAACTATAATAACATTCTCCTTTGCAATTAGCAGTGACCCATGATTATGTGTTCTACAAATATTTCTGGTTACTAAAGCTATTAGATTAGCTACGAACTCGGCAACAATAATTGCTAAATGAACTATAAGTAAACTGTTTTAACGGTTATTTAGAAGTGTAACTGTTTATACACCTATAATAAATCGGTAAGGTTTTCTTAAAGTGTGTCCGCTCTCTTCCACATCTTCACATACACACACACAGTAAGTCGTATAAAAATGTACAGTAAAATTTATGAATTTTATTAATTCTATATAAGGGGCGCGTCCGTAAAATGCACAAAAACACATTTAGGATTTGGAAATATTCAAGAACTCATTTCATTAAATGACACTAAAATGGAACCTTATAGATAAGACTACATTAAAACCGTGTGCTTTTTACAAAATAATTATTTACTTGCGAAAAAACCTCTGAAAATCATCGAAATTTACCTTTGTCAATTTAATTAATCCTGTTATTTCGATGATTTTTAATAACTTTGAGAGGTGTTTTTTCTAATGTAAATAATTATTTTGTATAAAGTGCACGGTGTTACTGTAGTCTCGTCTATTATGAATTTAAGGTTCCATTTTAGTGTCATTTAATGAAGTGAGTTCTTGAATATTTCCAAAATCCTAAGTGCACACTAAGCGGACGCGCCCCTTAAGTATGTATATCAGTCGTCTAGATCCCATAGCAGAAGCTTACATTAGCTTAATTTGGGCTAGGTGATGTTGTGTGAGAATTTCCACAAAATATAGTAATTTTATTTATTTATTAGTGGCATTAACTGGAAAATTATATAGGTACTTACTAATTTAGAGTTAAGTTGTGTTTCTAACTATAATAGTTGCCTGCAGATATAAATGGTTTAAAAGTGTGGCGTAAGGAATTTGTTCATAGTTCTATGATGTAGAAGAATTAAGGAATGTAGGGTAATTTGAGATTCTAAAGGCAAGGTTACTTATACTAATTATTAGAAACATAAACACTTTTAAGAATCAACAGATGCTTAAGAGTTGCTTTATCATGAAATATGAAGGAAGTCTTCAGTTAAAACTTAGGAAGGTCAGAATTGGTGACGTAGTATGTAAACATAATAGTATAGGTATTTTGTTCGGTGTTAACTTTTTATATGATCCCACCAAAAACATAAATGTAAAAAAGAAGAGCCAAGTTCAATACAAAAATTTTATGCTTGGCTGTGGACTTCGCTGCAAAGAATGGAGATCTAAATGACTGCCAAGTTATATCCAAAATCCGAATATGTATTTACAGGAACAAAATAACATTATGAACAAGTATTAAGTCTATATCTTTGCTTTATTAGATACCTATAACAATTGCTTATATTTAAAAAAAATGTCAGATCTTAAAGTAGGTGAGATTTGACTTGGCCACATTTCATTACATCAGTCATTTTAGAAAGTTATTCAATATATATAAATTTTAATTCTCATAAAAACTTGCATCTAGATGTCCTTATGGATATAATTAAACACACGTAGTTTTATGTGTTTACGTTAAACAGGTTTTGAGTTATAGAAGGGTCAAAAGTGGCACCAAATAGTTCGTGTAATATTATACTCGGCGCTGCAGCTGGCTAGCCAGTTCCTTTGCTTGAACTTGGCTTAAAACGCTGCCGCGTGTCTAGATATGTTGTATAGTATGGTCAATCATATAAAATTCGTTGATAATTTACAAGCACTTCGGGTATGACAAACATGAGTATGAACTCGAGCATCTGACAGACATCTTCTGTAAACGACATGAATAAGGAACGTACATCAAGCAGAAGTAAATATACGTATAAACAACCTGCTTCAGTTTTCCCGAACGTCTACAAAATGGGATTCGGAATCTTCAACCTGGGTGCAAGAAGCTCGGCAGCCGGAATAGAACCTGGTCTTGCAAAATATCCATAGACTTTGGTGACCACTTTCGCTCATGTGGGATATTTTTTTTATGCCACCATAGTGGTATAATTAAAGTACATCATTGATGTCAAGTTTTCTAGGAATTACGTTCAGTTATTATTATGTCTCATTAAAGTATGAGGTTAAATGCCTAACTGGCATACAGCACCTAATCAGTGGCTATCCCATGCTACAGGAATGTAAGTTATGTGAGATTTTGTATAAATATCCTTAGTTGAAACATTTAATACGACAGCTGCATTTTATTCATTAAGATTCGCAATTTATTATGTTACTTAACCGATTTAGCAACACGCGCATTCGTTAATTTCTACTGCCTACTTTTTTGACGCAGAAACCCTACGAACTTAATATTTGTAGTTGTTGGTAAGCTTGTTCGCTTCAAACCAACTGCAACCACATAAAGGAAATACCTAGGAAACTGACCGCCATTTTCAGTCGGTAGCCTATCTTCAAAGACATACATACATACATACATACATATACTCACGCCTTTATCCCCGAAGGGGTAGGCAGAGGCCTATACCGGCCCACATTTCACCGTGTACAATTCGGTCCCACGTGACAGGTGGTGAGCCCATCGCCGTGTTGAAATGGACCGCCGCCGTCAGAGCCTCGTCCGTTGTTCAGCAGGTGCACGAGCTTGCACGTGAGGTTGACTTGGGCCCGATGGTGTTGGTAGGGCCCCACTACACCCATTATTCAAAGACATAATTGACACTATTTGCCGACCTACTGCAGCCAAATTTCTTTTATAGATATGATATTAGACGGAAACGATAAACTACACATTAGCTTCTTAATAAAGGTTATATATAAGGCTATAGAGTAGACAGAGTACTAACATTAGTGCAAGGATAAACTATCTATACCTACCTACGTTTAGTAATACGAATATTTTACTCAAAAAAATGAGAATTAGGTAATTTATTTGTGTTACTTGCTTGACTTATGACCCCGTAGCAGAAACATTAAATGATTGTCTTACAAACACTAATAAATTTTTTAAAAGTTGATACACTTTGGGATTTTGTAATGACACCCATTTAATGCATTTTAAACACTGTATTCCATATTCATGTAAAGGTTAATTAGTGTGCAATAAAGCAATGTCTTGGGACATCCTTTTTGCTCGGGGCTTCCAATCATAAGCTGTTGGGCGTTTCGTGAGGTTTTTTAGTCGGTAGGAGTCCAGCATAGCATCCATGATGGATTTCCCCTCACATTAAATAAAAATGTGTACATAAAGCATATTCTATTCTATTCTTTTCTAATGTTAGAGTAGTTAGAGTACGGGTACTTAGTATATCACAGACAAAACTGTGGGTACAACTAGTTAGATAAAGAACATTGACCACAATCAACACAAACATTTTAAAGCAGTATTTTATCTTTATACATAAAAGAAAATGAAAAGTAAGTACTTATTAGTTTTTCGAGGCATACTCTTCTTTCTAGCCTTCCATATCCAATCATTTTCCTGAAAACTATATTGAGAGATGCTTTTATACGACACCAGAACTCACCATGCTCACATTCTGTTATTACTATTTGGTAGCTCAAAATACATCAAATACATCCTCAACAACCAGTGAAATATCAGTTAGCCTTGGTATAAAAAAAAAGAAAATAAATTTGTATTTACACTCTTACTCATCCTTATCAGAACAGCAGCATTAACGATGTCAAAAGGCGTCACTATTGAGCTGACGTTACACTCACGTCATTTGCCTCTCACTGTCGACGTCATTCGCGTCATACCGTTCCGTAAACTCACTTTCGGAAATTCACTTTTATTGAAAGCGAGAGTGATCACGACCTGCCTCAAATTCGTGGTGACGTAGAAACGAGTCACGAATATTTTTACTTTCGTTAACTTCACTCAACAAAAGCAAGAGTGCTTACTTTCACCAAACGGATTTCTGCACCGTCTTTGTTTTGGTAACTGCATCAGTTATGATTCACGTTGCAGTAGCGACGTAAAATGACGTCATAAAGATGGTTATTATAATTTACAATAAAATAAACGTGTATGTGTGTACTGAGAGCCCAATTTTATTTTTGCGGATTTTTAAAATAACGACCTTAAAATAACTGGGAAAATAAAACAATTTGACGTTACATACCCGCAAAGTAACTTTTCGTTAATATATGTAGAATTACCTACTCGCTCGGTTGCAGATATGAGAACCTTCCAAAAATCTGAAAACCAGTTAAAATACTCGCAAATGCACCACAACTTAATATACTTAACTCATGACAATAACTTTTGTTGTAGCGATGCTATTGCCAAGACGGAATCAATAATGTATCAGTTAATGTACCTGTTTTTAAATGCGGCAAAGGACTGATGACGAAACGCAACTGACATTTTGAGCGGACAGCATTTCTTAGAAGATATTTATAGATACATCACGGTGTGTTTTTGACAAGTACAAGTATACCTATAGAATTTCGAATTGGTTGTAATTATTTGCGCGCTCATGCGCGCGAATTACGAAGACTACAGCCGGAGGATGCAAAGAATACAACTAATAATTAACTTTGATCTATTTAATCAAAGAAATTACATTTACAGTTAAAATTAAAACTAAATTAGCCTACGTCGACAATCGGTCGATGCTGTACCAAAAGTGACGCCTCTATCGGGTGCACCTACTTATAAACTATAAACGAGCCCGTCGTGTCCTGAAGGAATGTGCGATTCTTCCTGGCGCTTGTCAACCCATATTGCGTGATGATATATTAACGTGGGATCTTTCTGATTTTGAGAGGTCTGGCGCGTCAAGTGTCCGGGCCGATCGATAAATTAGGCCCTTTGACCCTATGCGTTGACAGATGCAGGTGAAGACGTCTTATCTTGAGATTTCAAGTGTACCGGCCGATGCAAATTGGTCTATCAACCCTAAGTGTTGACATTGACAGATGATGGTGGGAACGATTACGTAACACCTCCCCCCATGGAACAGCAACTATTTCGAAATCTTCAGTGGTAGAGATGATGAAATATTGCTGCGGTTAACTCTCATCTTGTTGAGTTGGGACATAATGCTGCTTGTAGTGATGTCTTCGGTATTGATAGAATACAGATTTTCTAGATCATTTCAGTGTAAGATGATCGGTTGTTTGCTAGATATTTCAGCTTCTTAATCTTCTCAGCTACTTCGGTGTATATTATTTCTATAATATATAGAGCTTGTTTGACGTTGCTGTAGATTATGAACTCAGGACCAATAGTTAAATAGCTTAAGTTTTGGAGAAATCTTTAAATGACTTGCAGGACGAGTAAAGTTGCTAGCTGGTTCACCGTAAATCTTGTAGTTCATGTTCATGCAGAGATACATGGAGTTTACCTTCGGGCATTCAGCCTCTATGTACCTAGAATCTAGTCCAGAAATCGCCATGAAAGGTAAAAGGATTATGTTGAGTAATTTAGGTCCAGTATAAAACTTACACAGGATGTGGATTAGGAGAAGAGTAGGTGATTAATCATTATACAATAATACCTATTTAAAAATATGCTAAGTTCTATTATTAACTCTTAGTAATTCCTAAGTTCTATATATTTTCTAATAAATCCTACGTTAGCGAATCCTAGCGTTAGGTACTATACCTATTATATCATAAGTAAGTTGATATAGGTTACAACCTAAACTATTAAACAAAATTCTACACATAGGTATATTTAACGACGTCAGTTGATTCAGGTTACCCAAAAACATTTGAAGAACCCAAATTCGTCATTATATGACATTTTTGCGACGAACGTGTTCAAACGATTCAAATTTTGTTATACTACTTACTGTGATTTTTTTTAGATATTAGGTTATTCAGATGGTGTTCAAATAGATTTTTTTTAATTAATTTGTTTAATTAAATTCAATTATAATATTTTTAATAGTTTTTATTTAATAGTTTTATAATGACAATTGTGTTATACATGACATATTAAAATTAACTAAACTGGTTTGCAATTGTGTGCTATGAAGATAACTATATTAGCACTTAATAAATCAAACGGCTAAAAAACTCTTGAGACGGGATTTTTTGAAAGGTCTACGTTTTTTCTTAGTGCAGATGTGAATAGGGATGTCTGCTAAGACTGTATTTTGTTTTAAACGTTGTAATATTTTTTGCTTGTCACATATGGAATTTCTAACAAAATTACTTACTAACCTTTGTCCGTTAGGTAAGATATTCTAAACAAAACTTTGTTCTAATTTCTGACTGTTAACTAAGGGGTTTTTAAGTATTTGTTGATCGGGGCTATGTGTCTTTTTAAGTTCGCGATTTTTAGCTAAAGGTAAATTTATGATAGCTCTCTCCGACTTCGGGTTTACGTATTTTTTTATGACGTTAACTACATCGTTATTCAGATTAGACTCTGATGGCTGTATGATAGTTTTAATATGAGTATCGAAGAGTTTGGAAACCATTGGGCGTTTTTCAATATCTCCGTCAATTACCAAGGGTATCTGCCGACGGAATTTATTTAGCGGCTCATCAGATATGGGTATTTCTAGTACGTGATTTTCACAACATGAACTGGATACCGAGGGAGATTTTTCGGACGCAATTAAGTTTTTTATTTCAACACGGGGCAAGTGTTTCTGAATATTTTCATTTTGAGAAGAGGGGCTTTCACTAACTTTGTTCGCAATGTACTTATTAGTACATGGAAGTTGTACATTCGAATAATCATTCGTATGAGAATAATATTTAGGACGTTCATACAATTTTTGAGGACAGTAATCAGCGACTGTATTATGGCATTCGTTAAAATTTGTTTCTGCTGTTTTAAAATACACTCGAGAGCAATGAATCCGGGTCACTTAAAGAATGTTAAAAATCTCGGAAACTAAAAATGATAGGTTAATGCAATAAATTGTATTTAATAGACAATGTAATACTCCTTAAATGAAAGTAAAAAAAATATGAGTCACCATACATTTTATTAACACAAAATGACATAAAGAAAAAACTGCCGATCTCTCCTTAAAACAAAAATATGAAACATGAAATTTTTGAACTTTATTACGATTTTCTTGAATTTTAATACTTCGTATTGCCTCCTCGTGCTTCCATTACTGCGTTTACGCGGTTTGGCATGCTGTACACCAAGTTCCTTATACGATTTTGGGGAATATTCTCCCATTCCTCTGTGAGAGCAATTTTGAGCTCACGAAGCGTGATTGGGGGAGGGTTTCGTTGTTTTACGCATCTGCCTAGCTCGTCCCAAGCATGCTCGATCGGGTTGATATCCGGGCTGCGCGCTGGCCACTCCATACGAGTAATGTTCATCTCTTGAAGGTAGTCATTCACAATCCTACCTGTATGAGGTCGGGCATTGTCATGCATAAATATAGCATCCTCACCTAAATTGACCATAAATGGACCAACGTGATCATTAAGGATTTCTTCCACATATCTTACGCTAGTTAAAGAGCCGTTTTCTATGATCACCAGCTCTGTGCGACTTTCAGAAGAAATTCCGGCCCACACAAGTACAGACCCACCACCGTAGGCTACTTTTTCTTCGATGCATGCTTGCTTGAATCTTTCCCCTGGTCTTCGATACACTCTGTGTCTTCCATCGTGCTTGTAGAGCATAAATTTTGATTCGTCGGAGAACATAACTTTTGACCAATCTTCAATACTCCAATTTACGTGGCTCTGGGCATACCTTAGTCTCGAAATACGATGCCCACGCTCCAGTTTAGGGCCGTTTGCAGGTCTAAGGGGTTTTAAGTTAGATTCAGCAAGCCGACGTCTTACTGTCCATGCACTTGGGTTACTTCCTCCGAGGCGTCGAAACTGATTGGTGAGTTCAGTTCCTGTGAGAAAGCGATTTCGAAGCATGGTGTTCACCAAGTATCGGTCTTCTCGTGCTGTGGTACACCTGGTTCTGCCCGTTCCTGGTCTGCGTAGGTTAGAACCAGTTTCTTCGTAACGTCGGAGAACTCTTTGTACTGTTGACAGCGACACACCGACAGTCCTGGCTGTATCGCGCTGACTCCGGCCGGTTTCCAGCATTGTAAGTATTCTGGTGCATTCTTCAGGCGTAAGCGACATAATTTCAGCTTGATTAATGAATATAGAGCACTATCAACATGGTTTATGTACCCACATAAATGACAGATTACAAACAAAAGCAACACCAAATGCTGTAATTTCGTAGTTCCATCTTCGAAAGTGGCCCTTTTTCAAATTTGATTTTTTTATGATATAACTTTACAATAACTAAGAAGTTTTAATACCTTCATTTAAGGAGTATTACATTGTCTATTAAATACAATTTATTGCATTAACCTAGCATTTTTAGTTTCCGAGATTTTTAGGATTCTTTAAGTGACCCGGATTCATTGCTCTTGTAGTTAGATGGAGGCGGATTTCCAGATTGAGACCAATAATGTAGTGCACGACGCGGGAATGACTTGGCCACATAATGACTAACGCCGCTCATAGGCTGCGATGTGTTACTAGTGGAAGGTATAGGGTTTGGAAAACTAAAACCCTGTATTTGTGGTCTAAAATTCGGAGGAGGAGAACCATAACCTGGTGGCTTATAATCTAGTGGAGGAGAATCGTAAACTTGTGGTTTACAATTTAGTGGAGGAGAACCATACATTTGTTGATTCCTCGTAGGGCCATTGTACAGAGGAGGTTGATTTTTCCATGTTGGAATAAATTCTTGTTTAAGAGGTATAACAGGTAGTGAAGGTGCAAAATGAAATGGATGCGAGATAGGCGGAGTTACGGAAGGGGGTGGCTTGAAGCCATAATTATAATATGAATGTCTAACCTGGTACTTCCAGCTGGGAGTATGTACGTTACGCTGTTGCAAGTATAAAGTATTTATCTCCTCATCCACAAACTCCAAAGCCTTTTCTATAGTGTCAGGTCGCATGCACCGAATGCGAGAACCGAGTGGGTCACATAGACCTCGCAAATATGACTGTAGGGTCAGTTTTTTATAAAGAGTACGTTTTGATTCTATAGTGCTCGGTATACTTTCATGGAGACTGATATAAGTCATTATTGTACTAAACAGATTTTGACATTCTTCATAGAACTCTTGCGGAGTTGATGAACCCTGACTTAGTAGTGCTAAATCATTGTATAGTGATGTTTCATCGCGTTGGTCGGCGAAGTTATTAATTAGAGCACTCCTAATTCCTTTCCAAGATTCGGGTATTCCGTTTGAGTTTAAAGTTCGTGCGGCTGGACCTACTATTTTATTTAATATGCCATTCAATATAGCTAAATTTATAAAATGGTCAGCAGGTCCATCTCTTACATATTGTGCTACTAACTGATCGCATAACCTTATAAATCGTGTCAATACGTTCGAGTTTCCGTCGAATTCCGGAACGAATCGTAGGGCTTTATAAATATGATCTATTGAATCAGCCATGTTACAAAAAATCTACTTATAATCCTACGCTTCTGAGACAACTCTAGTATACTTAAATTACTTACAAGTTGAATTACTTAATTTTTTTTTATTCCTTTTAGAATCTAAAGTTACATTTCTATACCTAGCTATCTAACCTAAGGGACCCCGATTTATGTGGGTGAAAAATCTTGGAAATTTAAGGAATAATTAAAATAGGATTAACACAGGAATATAGCGACTCTAGAGCGATTCTAAAGTACTTACTTGAAATAATGTTGTACCTCTGCCGTATCGATTTTTGGATACACCTCAGGACTGCAGCTCACGTAGGTTCTGGATCTCGTTCAGTGGTTTCAACCGCGCTCGGGCGATTCGCGATCGCGAATAGGTATCGATTTTTGATTATTCTTATGCTCGCGAACCGGCCCGCGAAATCCTCAATACGACTGCGCCAATTACGAAGACTACAGCCGGAGGATGCAAAGAATACAACTAATAATTAACTTTGATCTATTTAATCAAAGAAATTACATTTACAGTTAAAATTAAAACTAAATTAGCCTACGTCGACAATCGGTCGATGCTGTACCAAAAGTGACGCCTCTATCGGGTGCACCTACTTATAAACTATAAACGAGCCCGTCGTGTCCTGAAGGAATGTGCGATTCTTCCTGGCGCTTGTCAACCCATATTGCGTGATGATATATTAACGTGGGATCTTTCTGATTTTGAGAGGTCTGGCGCGTCAAGTGTCCGGTCCGATCGATAAATTAGGCCCTTTGGCCCTATGCGTTGACAGATGCAGGTGAAGACGTCTTATCTTGAGATTTCAAGTGTACCGGCCGATGCAAATTGGTCTATCAACCCTAAGTGTTGACATTGACAGATGATGGTGGAAACGATTACGTAACACGCGCGGAAGCGCTCGTGGCCCCGCGGACTCAGTGTTCTGTAAACGATCACTGCAGTAAGCAACTTTCACTATGACCGGTCCATGGATGGGTGACCATCCTTGTTATCACTTTGTGACATTTATTTAAGCGTTTCCGTGCTTCGGAAGGCACGTTAAGTTAGTACCGGTTGCCAGTAAAATGGCAGTCGTTAAGTCTAGTTGAAGACTTTATTTCAACAGCAGGCAGTCACAACCTGCGTCTGTCCATTTAAACACGGCAATACGGCTCACCACCTATTACGTGGGACAAATTATAAAAACAAAAGGTAAAATGTGGGCATATAAAATGCCTCTGCCTACCCCTTCGGGGATAAAGGCCTGACCATATGTATGTATGTATGTATGTAATTATTTTCTTCTATTTCATACATCTAAAGTTAAACTGAATAACCGGGAAAGATGAAAACGTTTTTGTATCCATGTTGGCTCACCTAAAAAAAGTCTTAAATTATCATTTATGTAGAAGCACGAGAAATTCCATCATTTTGAAATGAAAAAAAAAAAAAACACCTAAAAAAGCCAAGCTAAATTCAGAACTCAAAATCTTAGTTAATCGCTTGTCATAATATTAAAACCAATTCACGACCATCTCATCACTTGCGATAATAAAATGGTCAATACAAACACGTTTTGTCCTCACTTGTCCATCATTACGCAACAGTCCTTGACCCAGTAACTCTTCACATTCATGTACATCGTAATTGCAAGTAATAAAATACACATTTTACACTTGACAGCAATTATAAATGTATTTTTAAATTTTTATTAGCATCGTCTTAACTTTGACTACCTAATGAATATGCATTTTTAATGTTAAACTAAATTTATGCCATGTATTTATATTTTCTCAGAAAATATTTCATTCGATGCCATTGATGAACGAGATAGTGAAATAGTGATTGTGTAATGATAAATTGATGAATTCTTGTCATTTACCTTGAAATATATACTTAAAATACAGTCAAGAAACAAGGATTTTGATTGGTGAAATTTTATGGACTTCTCTAGATGACATTTATTTAATGGTTTTCATTCTTCATCAGAAAATCCTGATTGAGGTTGCACAGTTACATTATTGGTAACTACCACTGACAATTAATTGTTACCTCAAATCTTCATCAAAATATGGACCCGGTCATTAAGAAAGAAAAACGTGAAAATTGTACAGACAGGAAAGAGAGCCTGAGCCTCACATGCAAGGCCTTCGGCTAAAGAAGCACTCGGGTTATGATGATCATACCTCAGTATCATCTTAAGATTCCTTGGCCTGTAACTTTATTAACAAGATGTAATTTTCAACTAGGTACAGAGTAAGCTACGTTGGAATAAATTAGATAGTGAACGTCCATGTAAAACTACCGGTAATGAAGATAAATAATTTAGAGTAATTTAAACTTATCATAACCATGTTGTTGGACCTTCCGTAAATGTCAAACTACTATATTTTAAAAATCAACGAAAAGGGTACGTTCGAACATATTTTGTACATAATTTTGTAACAAAATATATATATTATGTAGGCATTATTATTGAAGCTAAGAAAAAGACCTATTGTATATTTTGTGACTACCAATATGAAACCACAACATTTTTTATAAAATAACGAAAAGGATACGTTCAAACATATTTCGTTCATAATTTTGTAACAAAAATTATTATTTAAGCATTATTATAGAAGCTAAGAAAAAGACTTATTTTATACTAGCTGAGCCCGCAACTTCGTTTACGTCACATAAGGTGTATGAAAGGAAAGGTATTTCTTCATCAGAGTCATCAAGCAGCGTCTGAAACTGCCCTGTTTGCTTAATCATAAAAGAGCTAAATGATTAAGTCTATTTTAAAACAATTCAGTACACGCCTTCGGCGCGGACTGAATTGTTTAAAAATAGTCTTAATCATTAAGCTCTTTTATGATTAAGCCAACACGCCAGTTTAGGTTCACTCACATTCAAAGAAACCCCTACAATTAATTTTTTTAAAATATCTGATTCTTAAAAGTGTTATAACTCTTTTATTTCTAAACCGATTTACATAAAACAAACGCTAAATGTTAACTGGAGCAAACTTCAACACAATAAAAAAACCGCATTGCAATCGGTTGAGCGGTTACTGAGATTAGCGTGCACAACCGTACAGACAAACAGATATACAGACATACAGACATACAGACAAACAGACAAAAATTCTAAAAATCATTGTTTTGGGTTCTATTGCGTTCATAAAGCCCCCTATAATATTTTTTCTTATTTATCTTCCATGCACAGACAGCGACCTGTTACGATTTTATTATATGTATTGATTTTGTGACTACCGTATGGTCGCAATTGTTTTTCAAATTCCTTTTCATCTTCAAGAACATTATTTTTATGGGTGCCCACCCATAAAATAATTTTAACAATAAGCTTTAAAAACTGTTAAAAAACTGCGTGGGTTTAGTAAGTAAGTAAGAATTCACAAAGATTTCTACACATAAAACAAAGACTATGTAAGTAAGTTATTTAGAATTTTTAACAAAATTTAACAGAAAATAGATCAAGGTCTAGAATATGTAGTGACTCGTTTCATAATGCGACAACATCATAAAAGGCATAGCGATGGAATATGGTAATGTTCTACGTTGAGTGTCACCATGTTAGTTGGAAAACTAGGACAATACTTTCAACTATTGTCCCAGATTTTCAACTTACATGGTAACACTCGACCTAGAACGAGGTCACGTGGTCACCAACCCAGTGGATGGATTTCATTAAAATTGCTTCGCATCTGCTGCAGCCCAAGACTCTTATAATGCCGAACACCGCCTAAAGTGGAGGGACATATAGGCGATATGTAATAGCCCCAAAAAAAAGTAGCGATGGCAAACCGCAGTCCTGTTCGTCAATAGCCACGACCACTCATACAAGAGTGGCCGACTAAGGAGAAGACTTTCAACTAATATAAATAAAATAGTGAATTTTCGAGTAACAATAAGATTAATTAGTGCTGTTGTATGTATTTACTGTGTCCACACACTTTTTTTTGTAAACACGGCTTGCCCAAACTAGTTGCCTGTTTAGTTAAGACGTACAGTAATTTGCATTTGGTCGGTTTTTTTGTTCTCCAAGCCATTTTAAGGAAAATAGGAAATAAGTTATTACTAAAGTTACAGCTCACACATTTCTTAGTAAAAAAAAGATTTATTTAAAATACAATACAAACAAAAATACAATTCTAGGGAAAAATCAACTTTTGATCACGAGACTTCAATATTACTCACCTCCAGTCTAGGTCAAGTGTTTGTAATTTGATATTCTTCTTAATGATGACATTAATATTAAAAGTGAATGAGTAATTTTAAACATAAAATGTAAATAAAAAAGGAAAGGTATATTTAAATAAAAGAATAATCAATAAAGATTTTTAAAATAATGTTGCTAAACTGTTCTTGTCCGCGACTCGGTACACCCATGATACACGTGGGCTATAACGACCTAGCGCCAGTTGGACCGACGACCTGCAGAAGGTCGCAGGGAGTGACTGAATGCCGAAGGTGCAAGCTGTGTATTGTGGCATTATTTGGGAGACCCCTACGTGCAGCAGTAACGTGCCATAGGCTGATTAGATAACTGTCCTTGCAGAACGTTACAGAAAATATAATCAAAGATTGATTTGCAGAAATTTTCATTTCTACTTATCAATAAATTAAAGGAAAATTACTTAGTACAAACTCTACTCTTTTCTCTTCCCTTTCTTAATTGTTCTTTATTGATAAAGTGAGTAAACTAAAATAAATAATAACACGTGAAGTGTCCTTTTCTGCAATAATAGTGTTGTCCCCCGCATGCGCAGGTTCTTGTAACCCGATGTGGTTGCATTGAACTTGTTTGGTTATGCAGTTATTTTATTTACGGATATTTTTAAATGCACCTCTGTTTAATTTTTCTGCACACTAGGTAACTCCACTAATTTACTGAATGCAAACCAGAAAATTAAATGCTGTGCAAAAAAACCAATTGATTAACTAAAAATGTCCTACTTAAAAAACTTAAATATTACTCAGAACGAGATGACCTTTTTAATCCAATTCACACCAAAAATGTGGTTCGTACATCGAATATATGATTTGTGAAACAGAAATACGAATTGCATATCAAAAATACTAACTTGCACTCTAAATAGTACTATCTCATTACGGAATATGTTTTTTTTTTTTTTTTGTTGACGCGGGGAACGCATTTACGCGCCTTCATCCCAGCTGCGGGGGCAGCTGGGATGGTGTGTGGGACTCCCGGCCCGGTCCGGAATGGACCGTCCTACCCACTAAACCCCGCGGTGTTCCTCCTCACCCTTTAGCCGGGCCGAGGGATATCAAAAGATTATTCACGTCGACCCGGCTAGGGGCGCCCCGTTTAATCGGGGCTCTCCTCGGGGGAGCCAGATGGGCGGCTCCCCAAAGCTCCCTAAGGAGATGAAGTCCACGCCTGCACCGCTCTCGAGCGCCCCTCTGTAATAGAGGAGACAGAGAGCGGCTGGCGCAGGCGTGCGCTAATGGGCACCCCTGGAACACGGAAAAGGTGCCCACCGCCATGTGACCGTTGGTGGGCGGGGTCCCCCGACCTTACGCCCACGGTCAAGAAACAATCGGGGGCGCGCAGTAACTCCTCACCGCGGCGCCCCCGAACTGAACGGCAGAGTGGGAGCATTATCGGTTACTCCCGCTCCCCCGCACAGTGCACCTCCCGCTTTGCCGCCATCACCTCGTCAACTGGCGAGGTGACAGCGGCCCAGCACTGTTGCCGCCGGTCGCGCCGTTATTCACGGCCGGCAGCCCGAACTGCATGGCAGGGCGGGAGCATCTACCCAAACTCCCGCCCCCCACGCAGTGCCTCTCCCACTTCGCCGCCATCGTCTCGCCAGCAAGGTGGCGAAGCGACGGCGACCCATCATTGCTGCTGCCGGCCGTGAATAACGGCACGGCCGGCAGCAACACACACCACCGAGCAACCCACAGGTGGGTTACTCCCGCCTCGGCCGGAATTAGCCAGAGTAGCACAACTCCCCCACAGAGGAAGGGGAGTGGTCGCTACTCCGTTGCCCAGGATGCACCACGAGGAGGATCCGACCCATTGGGGTCCTTAAGATGTTAGTAGGACCCCGCATCCCTTACGGAATATGTTAGGTTAGGTTAGACTTTTATTTTTTAGATCAATAAAATTTAATTTTATAGAGGTGACTGATTAAATTGAGGTTTTACTTAGAATAAACGATGTTCCTAAAAGTAAAATAGGCGATAGATTTCCTTAAAAAAGTTTTAATGTTTTTGTTGAACAACGGAATTTTTAGATATACTATTCTAAAAATAGTAATACGTTCAGTAAAACAGTTCTGCAAAATACCATTAAACAGTATAATTAATTTAGTTTATTTAGTGGGCATAATTAGTGTGCAAGTCAGTATTTTTGGTTTAACTTTGTAATATTTTGTTCGGAAAAAGGGAATAAACAGATATCGATTTAAATACATGCCTTTTATTTATAGCTCCAGTATTTAATGATCAACACTGTAACTTTTAAAAATATATGATAACATAGAGGAGCTTGCAGTACATTTATCATCATTGTAACTCTAGCATTTCTTATTAAAATTATAATTTTCTCGTCACGCGCGTATTCCGCAGCGTAGTTCAGCCATATCTCAGACCAAGAGTTAGACATTTTATTCTTTACAGATCAATGAATAGGCCTTTGCTTCTGTATGTCTGGGAAAAGTGACAAGGGCATATAGGGACACAAATAAGAACAAAAAAATAAAAACTGAATGTGACGGAAACGGGGCTTATACGGATGGACCGGCTCGATACCGACGATAAGGGCTTTGTTGGATATGAGTGCCGAGCATTATCACTTCCTCGAGTCTGGATGTGGGTAAATGGTGGTCTTCAGCTCCGATGCGATGGTTTCAAATGCAACAGAAAACAAAAATTTATGAGCAAATCTTATCAAAGGAAGATATATGACTTTTACAAAAGTTTAATTTACAATGAGATATATTGTAATATGAACGTCAAGTTAGCTTTCTTCAGGTTTTTTTACATCTCACACAGTCAGCATCAACAGCAAGCAACTGGCAAGTACATAAATTAAAGTTTAAAGCAAGTATTTAATTGTAATTTTCCTAGTTGTATCGGGAATTGGAAAAAAAACATAGGCAGACTTTAACTGAAGTAAGCAATTATTTTGCACTTTAAAGACTATACATCTGTTCCTGTGCTATTTGATTTTTTTAAGTTTTGTCAATTATTATAAACACGCTACATTCATGATAATGGTAAACCGTGGATTGACACATAATTAAATATTGCGGTTTATGAAGCTGGCCCGTTTAGATGGACATATTTATTATAAAATTTTCATAAAATGATGTATCAATAATATTACATTAAATATTATAAAACTTGCTGTAATATTACTGATAGTAGCTAGCATGCTATTCCACGGAGCAGTAAATCATTACGTACATTATATACATTATTAGTAAAGTGCATCCCTGCACGAACGGCAGAGCTTGAGGGAATATAAATTTACGCGTTTTCTAACTCGTCAAATTGATGTATACACGAAATTGCATAGTATGGCGCAATAACAGGTGGCACGAATTGGATTCACTCAATCAATAGTGTCGTATACTACGATCGACTAATGTTTATTTTAATTGAGTTACATGTGCAATCAGCTGTATTGACTGAAGTAACTTGGTAGTAATTTTCTCCTTCCTAAGGTATTTTGGGGACAAGCGAACGTCGAGTCATCACACGACAGCCACCACAAAAACCGTTTGTTTATTACTGAAGCAGGATAAGGTTGCTCAGTCCGTTCCTATATACTTATATATTGACGATCTGTGTAGAAACTAGATAGTCAAGACAACCAACACACTGCCATCGGGAACATATTGAAGCTAGCACATTATCTATACATACCTATACATATAATAAAATGATAGAAAAGTCAAAACTGTACATTAGAAATATAAAAAAAAAACTTGCTGGGTGTTCAACATAAGATACCGAAACCGAAAATACAGTTAGAAAATGTTTTGTCTATTTGCTTTGCTTTGTCCGAAAGGATCTCGAAAAGTACTGAATAGATTTGATTCAAATTTACCACCAAGTTAATATACCAAAAAGTTACCACAAAGAGGCGACGCATTAGATGCGCGGCACCGATACGTCGAGATACCGTCGTGAAAGAGTACCTGGAGAGCAAGGAGAATAACGAGACTGAGGTCAAGAAAGCCCAAATATCGTCATGGAAGAGCTTTTGCTGCAAGCAGGATAGAGAGGGAATGTGGGAGGGGATTTACAGAGTAATCGGAGGAACCGCCGGAAGAGCCGAGGACGTACTTCTGGAAGCAAATAGCGTGGCGCTGGACGAGAAAGGTTCGGCTGAACTATTTGTTCCAGAAGGCCAGGACATTTTACCCAGAAGACCGGGAAGAGGAGGATACGGTCGACCAGAAACTTTTTAGGGAGGACTCTGTGGTGGTGGCGGGGCGACCGTGTGGGGAACTGTGTAATCCCCCTTTCAACCCATATGAGCTCGAAGTGACAGTCTGGTCGTTTAATCCAGAGCTGACGGCTTCACTGCTGATATCTGCAGCCATGGCATTAGAACTGATCCTGAACTGTTTCTTGGACTCGCTAACAAGTGCCTCACACTGCATTATTTTCCGAAGGCCTGGAAGAAGCGACGGTTGTGACGTTACGTAAGCCGGGCAAAGACAGCTACTCGCAACCTAAGTCTTACCGACCCATTGGCCTTCTTTCGGTGCTGGGAAAGATCCTCGAGAATATGATTATGTCGAGACTTCGACACCATCTGCACTCGAGGATCAGCCCCCACCAATATGGGTTTATGCCGCAGAGAAGCACCGAGGACGCCCTCTGTAATCTGATCCAGAAAATCCTGACAAAGTTAGACCAGAAACATATAGTAACAATAGTGTCACTGGATATAGAGGGCGCCTTCGACAGCGCATGGTGGCCTGCCATCAAGATGCGGCTCGTCGAGGAGGAGTGCCCGGAAGGACTTAAGAGAGTGCTCAATAGCTATATGAGTGACCGTCGGGTGCATGTGAAGTACGCGTGCAAGGAGCATACTGTAAGAACTTGGAAGGGTTGCGTTCAGGGCTCTATCGGTAGTCCGATGCTGTGGAATCTCCTGCTGGACCCGTTGCTTCATGATCTCGAGAGGAGGGGCGAGTATGTGTAGGCTTTCACCGATGACGTCGTCCTGTTATTTTGTGGGGAAACAGGGAGAGATATCGAGAGGCGTGCCAACGCCACCCTCGAACATGTTAAGGCGTGGGGTAACAAAAATAAACTAAGGTTCGCAACACACAAGACACAGGCCATGGTGATCACAAGGAAGTTGGAGTACGACAAACCACGACTTAGCGTGGGCGGGGTTGACGTTGGCATTAAAAACGTTAACTTTTAACACGCACGTGAAGAACATCTGCACGAGAGTTACATATCTCCATAAACAACTGACCAGAGCGGCAAAGGCGAGTTGGGGTCTGCACCCAGAAATCATCTACACAGAAATCTTCTATCTGTGCATCAAGAAGAGGCTTAACTTTATTCAGCGCAGTTTCGCCCAAAAGATCTGTAAGGCAAATCGCACGGTCTCCTTCAACGCGGCTTTGGTACTGGCTGGTATATTACCCCTTGACCTCCGAGTCAAGGAGGCTGCATTGTTGTATAAAATTCGAGGAGGACAAATAATACCAGACCTGGCCGGGAGGGAGATCGAGCGAATGTCTTCGTTCGCGGAAAATCCTCATCCTGCCGAACATATGAGCTTGGAGTTCATTAGCCTAGATAGTACTGAACTTGACAACCAATTTGACATTAAAATCTATACGGATGGCAGCAAGATTGCGGGTAAAGTTGGAACCGCACTTTCCTTTTGGAAAGATGGGGCCGAGACGAGAGCCCGCAAGCTTGGTCTGCCGTCATATTGCACAGTCTATCAGGCGATACTCCTGGCCATATGCAAGGCAACGAGGATGATTAAAAGACACAACGCGACCAGCTTCGGGGTGTACAGTGACTCAACCGCGGCACTCCACGCGGTCGTAAATCCCAGTCGTCTCCATCCCCTGGCGGTAGAAGCCAGGAGAAATATAAAGGTAATTATATTCTCAGGCAAACATGTAGTATTGCACTGGGTCAAGGCTCATGCGGGGATGGAGGGGAATGAGAGGGCCGACCAGCTGGCTAAAGAGGCAGCTTTGGGAACGAGGCGGGCACCGGACTATGACCTGTGTCCGATCTTATACGTCAAGCGGCAGATCCGTATGGACACGCTTGGCGAGTGGAATTGGAGATACGAGTCGGGTGAAACGGCCTCGATCACAAAGCTCTTCTTCGTGTACCTATAGGATTATACGGAAATTCACTCCAAGCAAGCACACTACACAGGTCATGACAGGGCACGGTGGATTCTCAGAGTACTTGACTCGATTCAAGTGCAAGGGGGACCCATCGTGCCTTTGTGACTCCGAAACCGAGGAGACCATCCCTCACTTACTGGCGGGGTGCCCGGTGTTCTCGAGGCTTAAGTATAATCTGGAACAGTAAATTGATAATGATTATAGAGGTCACTAAATTTAAAGATATAATAGCTGGGAAAAATAGAGACAGATTTTAGAATATAGTATAGAAATATGGAAGATTGTCAATGATAGAAATAAGGTGGTCTAGGAAGTAGAATTACCATAGCATAACGTAGGTTATGCTGAATTGTAATAAAACTCTGGAAATTATGTATATATACTGGGTGTAACAAAATTACCTCTCCAAATTTCATGAGATGACTTGGCATCGGAAATCAAATACAAATATTTAATAAAAAAGGGGGGTTAATTTTTTCATTTTTTTTAAATTTTTTTTATCGCACATTAAGAATTCATTTTTTACCGCGGCCTTTCGAGGTAACATGGTCACCGTGGCAAAACAAACACAGAGCACCCGTCTGGCTGTCGTTGTCGCTTTCTACTGCCGCTCAATAGCGATAGAAAGGGTGCAAATAGGATAAAATAGGACCTTTAAAACGGCTTTACGGTTAAAGTATTCATGCGATTTTTTTTTCTTCATTTTTGTAATGTTTCTTGACTGATGCCACGTCACGTGACGAAATTTGGATAGGTAATTTTGTTACACCCAATAGAAATTGTAACACTGTATTATAAAATCTAGGAAAAAAGAAATTAGAAACGTTAGTATATGGCAGAATTATGGCAAACCCACAACCCACTCTGGGTAGTAAGAATAAGCTTAAGAAAAATAGATATTTAGAAGACAGAAATGTTAATTAGAAATAATGACACATATAAACAAAATAGTAAGAAAAGGAGGAAAATGTTGGAAGGAGTGAAGAAGAAGATATTTATTTACCTAGTATAAATAAGATATTATATACAGAAAATACAAATACTTAGAAGAGAGAGTAGCAGGCGTCCCACCTGAAAATGGTATGAGGGGAAGTATGAGAGAAAGACCAGGTATGCGGCACGATTGAGACAGAGAAATAGTGAGAACTGGAATGTAAAAGTATAGTAGGAAAGTCTCCGAATTGTAAACATCGGAGGATAGATAGGTACACACCATAAAAAAATAAAAAATAAAAAATTAGGCTATATTAATCGCACTACATATCCTAGGAACTAAGCAGAGAGCAATGAAATTGGCATAATAACATAATTTTCACGCGTACGAAGTCACGGGTAACAGCTAATTACCTATATGATCATGAACCTACATGCAGGCAATCACGACATTTAGATACATGTTGATGCTATTTTTGACTGCGATT
Source organism: Miltochrista miniata (assembly GCA_933228765.1). Lineage (NCBI taxonomy): Eukaryota > Metazoa > Arthropoda > Insecta > Lepidoptera > Erebidae > Miltochrista > Miltochrista miniata. The sequence goes on along the minus strand of OW121752.1, from coordinate 28,331,641 downwards.
CAATTGGTCGCCAAAAAATGTCGTAAGTATAGTAATTACAACTGGAATTACTATCTTTTTTAAATTAGAGTATTATGTGCATGTATACTGCAATAAAACTTTTAAAATCGATCCACAATAATAATTATTATTAACCAATATGCAGAGTAAATTATGAAATAGTTTTAATGCATCCATACTAATATTATAAAGCTGAAGAGTTTGTTTGTTTGTTTGTTTGTTTGTTTGTTTGAACGCTAGGATCTCAGGAACTACTGGTTGGATTTCAAAAATTCTTTTACAGTTTGATAGTTCATTTATCGAGGATGGCTATAGGCTATATAACATCACGCTAAGACGAATAGGAGCGGAGCAGCAATCAATAATGTTTTGAAAACGGGGAATATTTTTTACCGTCTGAGAGTTTCCGAGGCGTACGCTGCGTAAATGGTTACAGTTAGGTAAAAATTGTTTATGACAAAATTGTTCCTCTTAAAAAGTTCTAAAAGAAAGTCCGCGACAGCATATGTCTATCTTTTAAGCTTCGCTCACAATAACCTAATTTGTCTATTTCTTAAGGTTCGCTCACGATATAATGAAACTGAAGAGTTTGTTTGTGCTAGGATCTCAGAAACTACTGGTTGCATTTCAAAAATTATTTTGCAGTTTAATAGTCCGTTTATTGAGGCTGGCTAATGGCGATATAACATCACGCTAAGACGAATAGGAGCGGAGCAGTCATGAATAATGTTTCGAGAACGGGGATTATTTCTTTCTTTTGAGAGCTTCAATAAACGGAACGAATTACAAAATCGTTCCTCTTGAAAAGTTATACAAAAAAGTCCGTCACCGCATATGCCTATCTTTTAAGGTTCTCTTACAATAACTCTCTTATTACGGGAGTAAACTTGATTTGCAGTGGCAGCCAGTCAACTGAACGATAAAAACCGGCCAAGTGCGAGTCGGACTCACACACGATGAGTTCCATACCGAAAAACGGATGGGTGGAAGTAAAAGCGACGGGAAACATTATATCACTTTAACACCTCTTTCCTTCTCACTCTCATGTGACGCAAACGAAGATATGCGGTTCAGTTCCGACGCGACGGGAATACGCGCGACGAGGGTAAATGTAACGAGAAACATTATAATACGCGAAATATTAATACCATACCTCTCTCTTTCTCACTCTCATGTGACGCAGACGAAGTTGCGCGGGTCAGCTAGTCTTTAGATACGACCAAGGATAGTAACTTTTTAGTTTCGTAATGAACAAATAACTGAGAAATACATGTTAATTACTGTATTTAGTATAAGAGAATGTTTTCAATAAATCGTTTTAAATTGCGTTGAGCATATTTGATAATGTCAACGTACAATTAACCATGTAATTACATAGGAACTTATTTGTGATGGTAATTGCTCACATATACATTTCATGCTAACCTTCGTTGTCTAGTACAAAATAATATATGATACAGCCACGCCTACTTATAATCCCCGAATGGGCATACGGGAGCAGTCAACTAGCCCACGTTTTAACCATAATATTTGATTCCACACTCACCTTGTTTATAATCTTGCAGGGCTCAAAACACTAAAATGATCTGAAGACTAGTGCTGAAATTGGGATAGGCTGCATCCGGAGGTTGACTGTAATGGGCTAAATTGATACTCTAAGAATTGGCTGTAATCCTGCTTCATTTATACCAAGTAGACGCAACTGAGTTCTTTTCATTCCCTTTAAACTATCATTATGTCATTTAATGCCTTTGATTTGTTTGACATTAAGCAATGACCTTAGAAGCATAATGATTTTCTGAAAAAAAAAACAAAAAAACGATCGCACTAAAACACGTGTTCTTATTATCAACGTGACAGAGGCTCCAAAGAAAAAAAAAGGCCAAGTGTGAGTTGGACTCGCCCATGAAGGGTTTCGTAGCAGCAAGTAACATAATATAAAAGTTCTTATAGTTCGTTGCAACTTTGACTGATGTTTTAACACGTTCGCAGTGGTAGTAATTTCACTAACCGGAAATTGCGGTTTATGACTTATTAAAAAAAAACCTACCAGCTCTATCTCGTTCACACTAATTTTCGTTGGTGGTTTTTATGGCAATGTACATCATATAGTTTTTTTTTAGAATTATCATTCTCTTAGTTTAGAAGTTAGAGGGGGAGGGGGGGGACACACACATTTTTCCACTTTGGAAGTGTCTCTTGCGCAAACTATTCACTTTAGAAAAAAATGATGTTAGAAACCTCCATAGCCTTTTTAAAGACCTATCTATAGATACGCCACACGTATGGGTGTGATGAAAAAAAAAATTTGGGTTTCAGTTCTGAGTATGGGGACCCCCAAAATTTACTGCTTTTTTTCTAGTTTTATATAAGAATCTTAATGCGATTCACAGAATACATCTAGCTACCAAGTCTCAATAGCATAGACCTTATAGTTTCGGAGAAAAGTGGCTGTGACACACGGACCGACAGACAGACAGACATGACGAATCTATAAGGGTTCCGTTTTTGCCATTTGGCTACGAAACCCTAAAAAGATTTATTTATTTATTAAAACTGAATCTACTGAAATCGTCTGGATATTCCGGAGAACTAAATACACGGAGGGTTATTTGATTGTAGTGTATATCTTCTGTCAAAATTATAGCAGCATGTTGATATAATAGTTGCCTCAGTAATTTAACAGAAATATAAATAATGTAACAAAATATATGAATGATTTTACTTCTGATTGTATCAATTACATTACACGTACCTTTCTGATTCACTTTATAATAAACTAGCTGACCCGCGCAACTTCGTTTGCGTGATAAATGAAGAACCGCTCGACCGATTTTTTGCAAACTTCACATAAACCATCTACTGAATAGTCCGAACAAAGCCTAAACATTTGGTTTGGACAGGTGGACCCGTTCTTGAGTTATAAAATTACAACGAAAAGTGGCATTGATTTTTATATATATAGATTTGTTTCTTTCCAGTATTAAATCCATAAATAAAATAATTTATTATTGAGCAATGCGAAGGCTCATCCAAGGAACCTCGCTTCACCAGTCTCAGTTTTGCAATCCAATAAATAAGATTTAAGATATATGCAGTGAAGCAAGCATTGGTTATAAGAACAACCTGGATACTCGCGCAATTTTCTGATGCACCTAATTTAAAATGAAAAGATTTTTGCAACTGCCAGTTTTAAAGTGGGTCGTTTCTTGTCTAATGGGATTCAACGTTAGAGATCTTGTGTGTTAATTCTACTAGTAAATTTATAAATCAATGCGTGAGACGAAACAGCGAAAAGTAGTAAAATTTTGTATAAAAACTTTTCATTGTCATTTTCTCGGAATCACTCAATATTAACTGTAACAGAAAGATATGGCTAATAATATTTAAAAAGATTTTTTGAAACGTTACTTGCTTGTTAATTCTTACATGATTTACATTAAGTGCTGACGATGGAAAAGTTTTTAAAAATAATTACATCATTCGGCAAATTATACAAATGTTATATCAGTTGCAATTTAATTGTGCATTTCTAAATTGCCCATTTCATCTTACCGAATTTTTATATCACTATGCAAATGTAACATTTAAATGTCTACACAGGTAGGTACTATGTGATATTTTAACATTCAAGAGCGCAATAGCTTGATGTACTTGATGCGTAGTCAAGGTGGTCCGAAACGAATTCATTCTATTAGGAAGATGATAAAATCAGATGGCAATTTTAAATTGAATTTTGCAGGAAGTTTCACTTAAATTGTGAGTGTAGATGCAGTAGGTACTTTATCAAGTTAATTACTATTTTATGAACGACTACGGCCTCACTTACCATTTTCATCTCCTGTGTATGTTGACTTACAATTCTTACGAGTATTTTTACATACTAATGCCTTAGACTTAATTTTTGGGGTAGTGTACTTTATCTGTAGCTAAAATCAGTAACCAAACTTGTTATCGGAAATATTGATTGATTGATTGATCAAGTTGTATGTATTCTAATAAGAGAGTGATTGACCCCCGATATAACTAATTCCCGGGTACAATAAAAATACAATGGGTTACCATCAGAGACTTTAAGGTAGGAGTTGGGCTTAATTACAGAAATACTACCGCAACGTTCGATCTAAGGGTTCAAAATACTATGATAGCAGAGTGCATAGGGTGATTGCAGCACACCGGTTTAAATTCCATAAACATTATTATCCAATTATATAATAGCCTAGGCAGCGGAAGCATGTAATAAATTCTATGCTTTTTGTAGCCTTCTTTTGCAAGGAAGTGATATGTGTGCCAAATAGGTTGTGGAAAATTTTATACACACCCGTCCGACGTGGTCTAGGACACCTACCTCAACTTCTATAAAATAAATAATAATTAATTCCATATCTATACTCTATACATATAATAAAATGATAGAAAAGTCAAAACTGTACATTGAAAATATTAAAAAAAAAATACTCGCTGGGTGTTCAACATAAGATACCGAAGCCGAAAATGTAGTAAGAATTTTTTTTGTCTGTTTGTCGGTTTGTCTGTTTGCTTTGCTTTGTCCGGAAGGATCTCGAAAAGTACTCAATAGATTTGATTCAAATTTTGCACAAATATTAACTAGGGGTGGGGTCTTCAAATAGGCTATATATTATCACGCTACATATCCTAGGGGCTAAGCAGAGAGCAATCAAATTGCCATTATAACATAATTTTCACGCGTACGAAGTCGCGGGCAACAGCTAGTATTTTAATATACATACATATAGTCACACCTTTATCCCCGAAGGGGAAGGCAGAGGCATATTATATGCCCACATTTCACCTTATAGTCTTATGTGCCACGTAATAGGTGATGAGCCTATTGCAGCGCAGGTCGTGACGACCCGCAGTTGAAATTTTGCAAACCGCCAATAAGGGCTTCAACTTGGCTTAACGATTGTCATTTTACTGACAACCGGGTTTCATTTCGAGTTTTCCTTCTCTATGCAATTCCTTTAGCCTTCGCCTCTTACGACATCCTCGGGATGCATTAGGGTGGTGAAATTTTGTAGGTACTCTTTCCCTTTGCCAGACGGGGCCCGCCACGGCGAGATGAGGTTGTTTTGGAATATGATATTTAAAGTTATATAATATTATACGAACACCTAATAATGGAAAAGTCCAGTTTGTTAGCAATTGCTCAGAAAGCGAGTTTAGTTGATAATGACATACGCTCTCTGCAGACTCGTGACAGACTCTGTTTCGTTAAGTTAAGCGATATACACAGTGTAAATACCCGACATAAAGATAACCTTGCTTGTCATCAGTGTAGACAGAAAAAAGTCAGTAATTCCTTCCTGGGTAACTGTATACGTTTTTACAACAGGCTTCCAAATGAAATAAAAAGTATGCCCTTAAATAAGTTTAAAAAGTGTTTAAAAAGTAAATTGTACCGCAGGGGCTACTATTCAATTGACGGTTATTTGCTTGACAAGGAAGCCTGGAAATGATCTGCTTGCTCTACTGCATTCTCAAGCAATAGTTTGTGATTTTTAGTTTAAGTTTTGTAAATAGAGCACAAAAAGAAAAGCCCGTCGAGTTTCTTGCCAGTTCTTCTCAAGCGGGCCGCGTTCCGAACTGGTGGTACTATTTGCATTGTATTCATTGACGTGTCGCAAGTACCTATGTATTAGGATTATGCGAAATAAATGTTTTTTTGAGTTTGAGTTTTGAAAAGAAACGCAACTCACTTGCGAAGTCATCGGAAGTATACCTATTATTTAAATTACAACTGTATCAAATAATGCAAACGGTTTCCTTAGCTTTTAAATCAATCAAATCAGCCTATGGCAGTCTAACTGCTGGACATAAGCCACTTCCAATTTATGCATGCGCCTTCCACATCCAATCTCTACCTCGATTCTTCTGCAGATTTGGCCAGCCCACTTATACTTTATAGAGCTTACTCAGTTTGCTGTATTGAACACTCTGATACTCTGTCGGAATCTGTTGCCTCTGAATAACCGGCTATAAATTAAAGATGCAATATACTATTGTAATTGACAGACCTTTTACTAAATTCCAAATAAGTTTTAATTTTGCTGCGTTTCCACTTACGGACACATCTGATTGAGCACAACGATACTGACATTAGGCCAAGGATATAAATGAGGGCAACTGGATCATTTGATGTTATTAAGATGTAAAAACATGATACAATTACAAATAACTTAGAATGTAAATATAAAATTAATTAGAACCAAGATTTTTGTATATTTTCAATTCAATCGTAATGTTTACTTCAGATTTTCTGGCTTATCATTGCCATGTGGTTGTTTTGGGTAATAGTCGGCACACGACAAACATTATACATGTTCCGAGTGTATTATCTCCACATATCATTAATAACAAAACGGGTCACACAAATAAACTACATCAGAGTGCGTTATGTAGAAACATTATTGAGCTCGTTTCAAATTAACGGTTAGTGCTCTTAATTCTGTACAATAACCCTTATGTTAAATAAATGTATTGTGCTTATTGTAACACATTAAGCTGAGAATATTAGGGTTGAAGATTAGATATCTACATGTTATAACAATTTGACCTGTGACTTTTAGATGGGATATCTGCATCACCTAGAATGTGAGCTGATGTTCTTCAAAATTAAAGGCTGTGAACCAACTCGACCAACCAGAGACAAATAGGCACTCAGGTGTACAGATTAAACTTAAACTTAACAGGCCTAGTTTTCGTCGGGTTAATAAATACTCGTATTAGGGGTAGTCTTTATGACTCTCATACAGCATTAAATTCAAAGCGTCGGCTTCCTTGGTACGGCCACGATTGAGGAAAACCACCCGAATACTTGAGGAACAAACCAAGGGTCTGACTGCACATTCTCCTACCGACAGCAGAAGTGGTAAATTCAAAAAGTCACTACGACGAATGCTGAAGATCGGTGCAAAGTGGGGGGCGAAGAGTAGGAAAGGATGGACTTCAAAACCAGAGCAGAAAAACGCGACCGTGGCTAGTTCTATGATGATGAAAATGGATAACATATCGCACAGTTTTTATCAACTAAATCAAGTAGGACATTAATTACGTTTAAATGTATGCCGCCTTCTCAAAATACCTATTTTGTTTTCCTGACATTATAAACGGTAGTGACATTGAGTGGACAACAACAATGTAGCAATTGCCTTAAGAATTGCGTCATCCGGTTCCCGTCTAGAAAGGAAATTGATGGTTTGATGACATTTTGCTTGAGACTAGTAATTTCCACGCTATCGCCTGAACGAGGAACCGATTCTCGAAATAAAACGCCACGTTCATGCTAATGACCGACACTGGTCGGGATCCTAAGGTTTTCCAAGAGCCGACCTGTGCACAGAAATGATGAAAAATACGTCAATTCCTGGAACTTGAAATTTGATTGAATATTAGAACAATAGAATACTTCACGTGTGTAAACCAACACGCTAAATGCCTATCACTCTGCTCTGTTTATAACCTAAAAGGAACTACAATAATCGATGTTGCATGTTTGCTATGTACAACAAGATGCTAAAAACGGTGACAATTGCATACGAGTATGTATCTGAGTATTAACAGTATTTAGCGGTAGCGGGCCTCATGCTTAGAAGGCAAACCGTAACTTCTGACTCTAATGTCGAAATACAGTTAGCGTTCCAATACATTGGTCATTGATGTGTTGTGTAAACGACACCATCATGTCCTCGGAGAAGAAAAGTTGAAAAAGGTAGGCGTAAGCAATATTTGAATACTATTTAGTTACTAGGTATGTAGGTGAGATCCAGAGTATTCCGCTAGAATGAAGCACCGATAAATTTGAAAAGACTTGTGACTCTAGTTTCAATTTTAATGTAATTAATGTAATATTTATGTAAACGTTTTTAATTGACATAAGTTTTCGTAAGAAAATCTGTCACAAACCGATAAAGTGCGTATAATGACCTCTTACAATGTATGCAGTACATACACAGGAAGTCAATTTAAGGTTCATTTATTTCTAGAGCACAGAACGAATAAATAAAAGATATTATTAATTGTCTGTGCCTGTAGTAATTATAACATGGTTATGCCTAAAGGCAATAAATTTTAGTATAAAAGTTTCTTTAAATTAGAACAATCCAAAGGATACCTCATTTGAAAAGAGATATTCTTTTCAAAAATCGCGTGCATGATAAAGAAAAACATGTTTTTAGCCATTACTACAGATTAGGTAGAGATAGATTATTAGAGAGGTAGATTAGGTTATTAGAAATTGAGAACCACTATGTTTGAAAATAGATATTATACGTATACGTAATATAATATTCCTAACATAACTTTACTCACACCCTTTAGGCTCTTGTCGCTCAACCTTCACATCAAAGATGTATAATAGTTTAATAGCACGTATAAATTACGAGGCGACATAAGCACTTGAACGTACTAATTACGGTCATAAAGACGAAGGTTTTCTCAATTTCAAGGCAAATATGAAATCACACTCATCTACGTTTAACCTCCTTTTAGTTCAGCATTCTAATCGCGAATTCATACGATAAAAGTAATAAATTTGTGTTTAGCGATAACATTGACAATAAAGCTTTCAAGTAAATTGTAAAATGATACTCGAGACCGCAAAGTTATGAGGGTCATTGATAAATAGCTTTACTGGTAGCAGTGGTAGTGGCTCCTGACCTTTTAGATATCCACAGGGCATCGCATCGCAATTGGCCAGGTCAATCATACAAAATGAAATGGAGTTAATTTAACCTTTTTTTAATTCTTTAATGCCTGAAGACATCCTTCCTGAGGGTTTACCCGGGGCTCTCAACCATAGGCTGTTGGGCGTTACGTGAGGTTTTTTAGTCGGTAAGAGTCCGGCATAGCATCCTACGAGGATTTTCCATCACATCAAAAAAAAAATGCCTGAAATACATGATTTATTATTATTATTATGTCTCTATCTTTACACGGGTATTTTTTTTTTCTTATGAAGATACCCGGTCATTTGTTAGGCTTACATGGAGACATATTGGTCCAACACGCAGAGGCCCTTTGAGATTTTTAATGTAATGGGAAATGGGACCCCCACTGCAGACAATTCACGTCCGCCTTATGTAGAAGAACGGCAATGGACTGCCTACAATGGGAGCTAAACTATTGTAAAATATGCTAACTACAAAATGGGCTATTGAATTGGGGGTTAAAGTGGACTAATGGAATGGATGATTTGATCTATGGATGAAGACGGCGTCTGCCATTTCAATATCTTATTATCAAAATATTGGCAGACGGTGACTCGCCAACTCACTATTATTATTATTTTATCATATTTTTTAAGTGAATATAATTAAGTATACTTTAACGTATTTTTTTTTAGAAATTTGCTATATACCGAGATAATCCAAAAAGAAAATATGGCAAGAATCAGTTCATATTTTTGTAAAATCGATAGTGTAAAAAAACAGTGAAAAATAAAACCATTGCGTATTCCGTAATCAGTCTTTAATTAGCATATAATTTTGAACCATTTTAAAGTATTTCTTTTTCAAAGTTCAAAACCGTGAAACCTTACGTTATTAAAAACTATGCACCGGGTGTTTAATTAACCTTAGTAAATAGAGCTAAATAAAGTCATCAAGATTTGGCAAGTCTAATCTGTCACCGACAGGTTTTCTAGTTAGTAAATGTTGAACTGAAAGAATTGGTGCACGATGTGAATTGTAAATAAGCAGTGCATGTATAATAACGTCTTTAATATCAAGGATAATTACGTTTCGCACTTAGAGCATTTAAATTGAATGACAAAATGTCAATCAAGAAGAAATTATTTACTTCTTCTTCTATCGTGTCAATGATTCCTTTTTTTTTTTAAACAATTATTATTATTATTTACTTATCGTGATTGTGAGAACAAAATTGGTATAGGTACTTTATGTAGAAACTGAATCGGATAACAGTTTGATTGGTGGTACAGATATTTGTTTTAAGCGTATAGTATACGAAATTTATCTGAATACTAGCTGATGCCCGCGGCTTCGCCCGCGTGAAATTTGGTTCCCGTTCCCGCTTCCCGTGGGAACATTTTCCCGGGATAAAAAGTACCCTATGTGTTATTCCAGACTATACTCTATCCCTGTACTAAATTTCAGCCAGATCCATTCAGCCATTAGAGCGTGATTGAGTAACAAACATCCAAACATTCAAACATCTTCACAAACTTTCACATTTATAATATTAGTAGGATATCCACCGGCGTTGATCGAAGTCTCCCTGCCTTTATTTTATTTGGAACATTACTTGAAATTTGTATAAAAATGAGGGCCAATCGACGTATGAAGTGCAATCATAATAACCGAATGGTTTTATTTTCAGTCAGTGGGCTATCGCCGTTAACTAGATTTTCTGCTCCATGTGATGAAAGAACTACGTTATGTATTTCAAATGAGGACAACAAAAAAATCATCTTCCAAATTGATTAAGTCGACTTCAAAGAATCGAATATAACTAACTAACTAACTAACTATCTTCACGCCAAATCCCTTGCGGGGTAGGCAGAAAGAACCGAGCGCCACAAGAATCGAATATAATTGGTATTATTTTAGAAAACACAATAGTGTGACAGTACCTATTGAGAACACTTAACGACGAGGGACGCAGGCGCGGCTACAATCCTCCGATACATCCGCGCCCCATCTTTTCTGTTTGACCAACGCGGCAACGCCTTAGGTTGAGTCCTGGGACATCCTTCCGAGGGCTTACCCGGGGCTCCCAAACGTAGGCTGTTGGGCGTTACGTGAGATTTTTTAGTCGGTAGGAGTCCGGCATAGCATCCAGGAAGGATTTTGCCACACGTTAATAAAAAAAAACGCCTTGGGTTGTTCGCAGAGCCAAGTTTGTATACGATACTACAGAACTATTGATTCATACATATACTGCCATCTCGTAGTAGCTTTATGAATCATCATACACTCAGCTTGAAACAGTGCATTCACTTGAGTTGAGCTTGGACATGCGTCTGCGCCTCTTACATTGCTAGTAGTACCTGAGAAACCGGTAAGATGTCGCTTTATACAAAGTACAGGTAAAGTTGGTTATTAGATATTTGTCTGGGGAATGACAGTATTATTATAATAATAAAACTTAGTGGAATTTACTATACGGCGTCAAAGAATTTTCAGTCAATATAGTGTTCCAAAAATGGGTCAATACATTTCGAAATCCAATCAAATTACAATGAAGTTTATTGAACTTATTTTATAGACTTAAACTTGCAATCCATAATAACGAACTCAAAAATGTGCTTAAGACCATGAAGTACCTGTCTGGGACATCCTTCCGAGGGCTTACCCGGGGCTCCCAACTACAGGCTGTTGGGCGTGACGTGAGGTTTTTTAGTCGGTAGGAGTCCGACATAACATCTACGAGGATTTTCCATCACGTTAAACAAAAAAAAAGACCATGAAGTACCTTAAAGTATTGATGGGCATAAGTCTACATGTTTATTTAACTGTTAGTTCCCCTAGAGTTAGGGTTCCAGTTTCACTCTTAAAGCTAAAAGAGTGGTGCTAACGTTATCATAATAGGTAGGTATACTATGTAGCTACGCATTGATGGGTCGGTAGATAGAACTATTACACTCTTAACAACTGTAAAGATTATACAGGATTCAATACAAGGTTAAGGTTATAATAGACTAAACTTAATTTAATATAACCTTAACCTATTGCCGTAATAAATACCTGCAAAATTTTTGACAAAAAAAACAATAGATACGACAATATCGCCCATTATTATGAAATAGATACCGACTCAATAACAATATTCTGATAGGTCCAAATGTAGATTTAACCCGATAACACTTAAAAGAAAATGACTCAGCAGCATTTTTCCTTCGTCACCTCTCAAGGTTCTTTGCTTCTCTCATGTGAACTGTCTGACCGTCACGCCCTACTTTCAGTTTCACAGTGCTAATAATAACACATAGTGCGTAACACTATGCAAAAGAACTATTTGTTTGAACTAGAAACTGATTAGACCTTCTCAAGTAGACCTCTTAAATATGGATCTTGTAAGCACAGCAATATGAATACATAGTAATAGGACGTAATACGTTATGTTGACTCCAAAGATTTGTAAAAAGGTGGTGGTAAGTTTCTAATCCATCTGCGAAGGCATTTAAATGGGTATAGAAAAGAAATCTTAAATTGATATGATGACTGCCTTGGTAGCGCGGTTGGTAGTGCAACCACTTTACGCGCTGGAGGTCCTGGATTCGATTCCCGGGTCGGTCAATGTGTAATATGTATGTATTTAGAAATATACGTCTAGATATGTCTATCAGTCGTCTAGAATCTAGATAGGGATCTAGACTCTACATCCCATAGCACAAGCTTATATTAGCTTAATTTGGGCTAGATGATGTTGTATGAGAATGTTTACAAATATTTATTTATTATATTTTTTAATTTAGCTTTAAAAACATGAAAAGTACGCGGCCTTGGAGTCACGCTACATTGTAGTGCCAGTTGCATTCGAGACGATGGGCAGTTGGGGCATTGAAGCTAAAAAACTTGTGTCAGATATTGGCCGTAGAATAGGGGAGAAAACCGGTGACTCTCGCTCTGGCTCGTACCTGGTGCAAAGGTTATCTATTGCCATTCAGCGCGGTAATGCAGCGAGCGTTATGGGCACCTTTGCATCGGGTGCAAGCCGGAGTGGGTTATTTAGCTAACAAAATTTTGTTAGCTTGATATTAAATTATTTTTGACATCTTTATCAGAATTGACATTCTAAATAAATATTATAAATTCTCTTTCATATTTAGCTTTTGGCAAAGATAAATTATAATAATAGCTTTTGGTTTTGGTTTCCTACACCAGTATCTAATGTTCTTTTAAGATGATAGATTTCAGATTTTCTTTCATCAGCTGTGAAAATTACTATAATCTGCAAATAAAAAGAAAACTATAACCTCTATATCCGTATAAACCTAATGTTGTATTGTGTTCGCTCAAAGCAATTGCAAGTATTTTGATTGTGGTTACTGAAAAGTCCGTTTTGAAAATTTCCAATACCACCAAATTAATTCAGATGATACTTAAATGTTTTTTTGTTTATTTAATAACAGTAGTAAATATATATATATATATAAAAATTCAAGATTGAGTCACCTGGTAAATTTATTAGACTGGAGTAGGCAACAATAATTGATCCAATACAAGATTGCGTTCTATCACAATTGTAGAAAACGTAAAGGTTATTTGAAATCAAAGGATCCTTTATTGGGTGTAAATCGTGTATCTTTATGAACACTAATTTCTTCGAACCAATTGTTTCCAATTGAAATGAAATCAATTCAATCAATTACAGGTAAATTGTATCCTCGTATGCTAGTTTCGTTCTAAACACCATCTATTTTAGCGTGGTCTGGAATAATACGATTTCGAAAGAGTTTTACAATCGTTGTAATGACTCTAACTACCTACTACGAGTAAACTTACGAAAACGAAAGAGAAGCTACTCAAACCAATTTAACATCATAGGTTAGTTGACTTTTTAACGCTGGCATAAATACATACATACATACGTACAATCACGCCTTTATCCTCGAAGGGGTAGGCAGAGGCATAGTATACGCCCACATTTCACCTTATTGTTTTATGTCCCACGCAATAGGTGGTGAGCCTATAAATAAAAGAAATAGAAAAAGTTTTCGGAAAACATCGCGTTACTCGGAAAACTTAGGTTAAGGGGTTCAATAAGTTTCTAATGGTTGGTTATTTACACACTAACGCAATACAAAATAACCAAACTGTGATTATTGTTAATCAAAAAAATATAGTAAGATTATTTAAGAACAGCTTTTGCTCATAGATGCTTCAGAAATCTTATTGTAATAATCCACAAATTCTTTACGACATTTAATTTCCCATTCATAATAATAATAATTGGTAAAAATTAGGATTATCTTGGAATTGAATTGATGCCAGATTTTTTTTGTGGGTAAAGTAATATACCTACCTATAAAAAAGTAAGGGTTTGATATTTATAGGTATCTATTACAAATACGTTATGAATAACTGCTAAATACCACATAGGATGTAGTGTAATGAGTCATCGGAAGCAGAACTAAATTTAATAGAGGCTTTAAAATGGATTTCGATAAGTGATCCACCCACAGAACATGGTCATGTAGTGGCCATTATTGCAAAATCCGGAGGTGGAGCAATGGATAACGACAAAGGTACATGCTTTCATTACAATTACTCCATGTAGGGGAAAATCGTAGGGAGCATTACTATCGAGCGTGACGAAGAAAATTATGAGCGTTTGAAATCTTGTATCGATAGCGTAAATAATTTTATGTGAAGAGATACTGTTTCAGATAATTCTAAGGTGATATGACGCGTGAGGATAAATTTTTATCATAACAAGCGAACCAGAACTCTATCTTACTATTAAAATATGCAGAAGGATTGGAAACATACCGCTACCTTTGGATCCTAATCCAGCCTCACCTTCAATTTGTACACCTGCTGACTAACGTCGAGGTTGTAGCGGAGAAACGAAAAACTTGATTCAAAACCCTGTACCAACCTGACTATCTATCTTACCCAAGTTAAAAAAGCAAAAGTGTATACCTACTGATTCTATGCTCAGTTCATATCAATACTTGAACTGAACATACAGATCAGTCCAAACTTTTACAGAAATTATAACTAGACCTAAATGTCCACAATGCATGAGAAATAATGAATTTTCCACTAACATTGATGCAGAGTTTATGGGCCATGTACAAACTTGGAATGTTTTTACAATATTAATGGAATCATAAATCATAGCACAGTCCTATAAAGTTTAATATATCCGCAAGTCATGGCAAAATATACAATTTTACGTATTTTATGGTAAGTTTAAAGGGACAAGGTAACAATAAAATTTTATATTATGAAAAATAATTCTATCAATACTGACAAAAATTTATGATCTATTTGCACCGAAATTTAGGAACTCTATCGTCACATCGAGATATTTTTAGGTTATTTTAGCTAACTTAGTCAATCGATGTCTACTCCTGGACATAAACCTCAGCAAAGATTACCCTTTGTTTTGGCCCCTCTCTATAAAATAGAGTGCAGAAGGGCTCAGGTCCAGATTTTGTCTGTAGTCTGTGTGTCTGTTTCATTAAACTACGTCACTAGGTCACGTGGATCATCTGTTCAAAGTTTGATATAAAACAAAAATGACAACGTCAATCGGATTGAACTATCACAATAAACGTGTTAGAGAGGGGAAGTCTGGTGAGACCGATCTCATTGGTTTCTTGTTTAAATAATTATTATTTAAAGGGACATTATTCATTTGATTTACTACAGAACGTATAATCATTGCCTCAAATTAGCAGTAATGAAAATCCGTAGGTAACTTATTGGTCACACCGTTGGAAATAGTCATTAGGAACATAATACTAATTACTAAATTATGGGGTAGACAGAAAAAAAAATTGACGTGTAATTTTACTGTAAACAATATAATATAAATAGGCTGTAGTAATTTACATTCTATTACCTGCATGGTGCAACGTTGTTAGCGCATAATCGATCATTATAATGAATACACTATTGATCCAGTTTCCTCATGCGCATAACATCGAAGGCTAGTATGGTGTTGGCTTTATTTAGTAGATTGAAAACTATAAATGACACAAGAAAGGACCTCTACATTTTTTTTTTCTCGGCTATATTTTTTGGTTTAATATAACTGACTTTTTAAGAAAGGCGGCAGACAAGTTTACGGTCCATCTGATGCATAAGTGTCACAAGACAGAGGTTATTCTAAGGACTTTTACAAAACCAGTAGCCTTTGATGTACGTTTGCCACGACAGAAGCGACCGACCCGTAAAATATAAAACGCAGTCCTTACAGCGTATGCAGAATATAATAAACGCATTTGTTATAAATAATTAAACATTACATATGGTTAGTAGAATGATTTAAGCGAAAGAAAAATTAATTAGTGGAAGCGGTAATAGTTATTTTTGTATACTATCCGCAATATAACTGTCTGATTACCGAGACTTTACTGACCGGTAATTTCATCAAACTGACTGGTAGTAACATGCAAGACAAAATGTTTACTAATAATTTATAAGTATAAAAATATTGATTAGTAAATATTATAATTAGAATGCATGTGAAGAAGGCGATATTTCCGGAAAATATTTACTAAGCTAGTGAAATTACATTTCTAATACAAAGCATTGAATGAATTTAAAAGAAGTTAGTAGAAATAAAAAAGGTTATGTGAACAGTCTTTGTAATTAGGCGGTTCGAAACAATATGAGAGTCACTGTCACCACACATGTCGCAATTACGCCAAATTTTGACACGCATTATGACAAATACAGGTAGGTATTTTATTAAAAACCTACTTTTATATAGATTAGTAACGGGGATAAAAATCTGTGAAACTGACATAATAGTGTACACATAAATACGTTGGAACTAAAGCAGACACAATATTTTTTGTATATTCTCCTCTGTGACTGGACCAAAGCCTGTATTGACTCTTTTAAAGTTGGATTAAATAATAATCTTGAAGGATATCAATTAATATTAGTCACGCGGCAGATTTTTTGTTTCCCACGTATACCGCAAGTAGCAGCGACGCACCTTGCACTCCTAAGTTTGAGACATATTTTATAAACAGTGTATCTTACTTATAATAGTTACATCATTGAATATTAATACGTTCAATTCTATCTTGATACCTTGAGTACGCAACGTAGCTTAACAATAATTATTTACTGCAATAAATAGCGTAACAAATAAACCCTGTATGTAGATCAATTTATTTGATAGTCGGGGCACGTAACAATGTGCTCGTAATAATATGATTGGCATTTGTGGCTTTGATGTTTCGAAAAAGCTGGATACTTATATCTTGTAATATAGGGGTATATGATGCGGGTGTGATATATAATAGTCGTGATCATGATTAGTATAAGATACTGGTAGTGTCTTAATCTTGCACTTCGAAACTTAAAATTCTCTTTCAAATTTAGCGTTAATTACTCACGAATGTAATTTCTACCAATGTTTAGGTAGTACTCCTTCGGCCAGAATATGAGAAGCATAATAATAGTCAATTTAAAAAGCATGTGTCTGTGTACGTATTCAACAATGGGCATGCTTTAGGCCTCAAACTAGATGTTAGCGAACAGCAGTGTGACTGTCACAGCGGCGAAGGCGCGGCGCTAAAGGACAAAAAAAAACCTAACTTCGGAGACAAGCTGTCGTTTGTTCGAAGTTGCCTTGCTCTCTCGCTTGTTACGTTTGTACTCTAGCGCCGCAATCTTGGCGTTGTCGTCGTCATTCGGTCGTCCCAGACATCCAGTTTGAGGCATTTAGATGCAGGTACTGTGATGACGGTACAACATTTGTTCCACGCACGCTCCTTGCACTAAGTGAGCTCGACTCACACTACCCGTAGCATCTGAATATAGTACTTTCTCAAACGAGACAATTATTATAAGCCAATACACAGGGGAAAAAAATAAGGATAGGATGATGATTTCGGGTGTAAAGGGCCCCACTACCATCAAGATTCAGGGGCAAAAGCGACCTCACCTGCACGCGGTGCACCTGCTGTACAACTGACGAAGCTCCGCGTATAAAGGTACCCACATGGTGGCTTAGGCTCCCATGTGGGTGCCAGGTGGTACAGTGTAGGTCCGGGGGGGGGGGGGGTACCACCGTGCAGTTGTGAAAAGCCCCCCAAGTAACCCAGCCCCGGTTGGGTTGCGTTCGGGGTTCAGCAGCTGCACAGCTGGGCCCGGGGCGATGTTTGATGCAGTAGGGGGGGACCAGTAGGCGCTAAGCGGATTCTAGTGTGGCTGACGGGGGTCGATCCGCCGGCCAGGGAGACCCGTAGAAACGGTTTTGCCGCTGGCCGCCCGCGGCATAGTATAGGGGCCCAACTGGGACTAACCACCCTGGGAGGCTGACCAACCAGGCTGCGCATAATCCCGGTGTGGTTCGTCGTGCCGGATGGTGACCGGACTGGGACCCGGCGACCACACTCGCGGGGGTACGGGGGCCCTTCCATCCAGCGGGTCGGCTTCCGTCTCACTACACAGTCATAGACGAAGCTAGCCCCTACGCCTTGTCACTCACTGCTGCAGCAAATGTCGCTCCGTCTTCACGTCTCCCTTTCTGAACAATCATGGCAGTGCAAAAAAAAGAAAACAGGGTACCACAGCGGCCGCTACAACTCCCAGTAACGTACTGTTTGAGGTGGAGTTTACTAACATCCGCGGACTCCATGCCAACCTCAACGTCGTCCATCACCATCTGGAGACGGCACGGCCAGCTGTGATGTTCCTAACGGAGACGCAAATACGCCACCCTGCCGATCAGTCGTACTTATGCTACCCTGGGTATATCATCGAGGAACAATTTCGAGATAAAGCCAGGGTGTGCGCGTTCGTTAGGGCGGATGTTGGCTGTCGCAGGCTGCGCTGCCTTGGGAACCCTTTCCTCTCCGTTCTTTGGCTGCACGTAGATCACGGCTCTATGAGTCAGATCTACGTGTGTGTCTATCGATCCCACACAGGGACAGCTGAGATAGCGAGGCTGTATCAGCACTTCAGCGAGGGGGCTGATGACGCGCAGGTGCGGTTCCCGAACGCTGAATTGGTTTTTCTGGGGGACTTCAACGGTCACCACACTGAGTGGCTGGGGTCCCGCAGGACCAATCCGGCGGGACGGGCCGCCCACGCGTTTGCTCTCTCTCTCATGGTCTGACCCAGGTGGTACGCGGGATTACGCGCATACCGGACAGGTCAGACCATGAACCCGCCCTGCTGGACTTACTGCTGACGAGTTATCCAGCGCAGTGCAGTGTGTCAGTTAGCGCCCCACTGGGTCAATCCGACCACTGTGTTGTGCGTGCCCGCCTGCAGGTGTTATCTCCTGCAAGGGCAGCAGCGGTGAAGTGGCGATTATGGCACTACTCGTCAGCAGACTGGGACGGACTACGAGAATACTTTGCAGCCGTCCCGTGGAGTCAGCGCTGCTTTGCAGGGAGGGCTTCATCGGAAAGCGCCTCTGCGGTTGCTGGTGAGATTACATTAGGTATGGAATACTATATTCCATACACTGATGTCGCCAGCATCCGCAAAGCCTGCCCCTGGTTCAGGCGTGAGTGCGCCGTAGCTGTTCAACAAAAACAGGCGGCTTACCGCGCCTGGATCAGGGCTCGAGCTGTGCGCGACCCGAATGTGGCCCGCCTCAAAGCAGCGTACAACAGAGCCACTAGGTCCAGTAAGATGGCCTTCAAGAGAGCGGACGCCCAGCGCGTCACGCGGCTTGATCAGGAGCTCACATCACATCCTACGGGCAGCCGTGGATATTGGCAACTGGCCAAAGCCGTGCAGGCCAACTTTTGCAAGCCCTCGCTGCCGCCGCTGCGCTATCCTGACGGATCTCTGGCTCACAAGGCCCAAGAGAAAGCAGAAATGCTGGCCAATCTCTTTGCGGCTAATTCTCGGGTCGATGACTGTGGCAAGCAACCTCCCACTATCGCCGACTGTGGAACTACGTTGCCGGATATTGTAATCCGGCAGTGCGATGTGCGAGCGGTGCTACGGTCACTCGACACGCGGAAAGCCAGTGGTCCTGATGGCATTCCGGCAGTGGTGATGAAGAAGTGTGCAGCTGAATTATCTCCAACGCTAACACGCCTGTATCCCCAATCCTATTCGTCGGGAGAAGTGTTTATAACACAATCAACTTCTGTTCATGAACTAATAATGCTGGAAACCAAAAACACAATTACCGATGAATGCTTGAGAGCTTTTTAATTAAAAATATTTCGATTTTGTGAACGCTGAAACAATGTGATTTCTCCATAAAACCTATTGGCGTTCTTAAAACTAAAGGCGGTTCGTTAAAAGAAGCTCCAGGCGATTTTATAAGCTGTTTGGCACTTTTTTGTAGTCCTGTGTATTGTGTATGTACGCCTATGATTTTCAGTAGGAAAAGTAATATGAGTCTGTTTACTTTTGATTGTTGGCACTTGATGGAATTGGTTATTATACATTACGAAAACTCACTCACTTGTTGTGTGTCCACGTTTTTTATTTTCCCACTGACCACGTGTCCTCGGCACTAACTTTTAGTTTTTATTAAAATTAATAAGCATTCTCAAAGGTGTTTACACTAACTAAAAATTAGTGTAAACACCTTTGACTGTGCCTTTGAGAATAAAATGATACAGAAACCGCTCAGGTATTATTAAAATAAAAGTTGAGTTTTTTTTTTATTTTTTTTTTATTTTTTTTTTTTGAAAGTTGAGTTTTCAGAAAAAATGTACTGAATGTACATGTTATGAAATATAAGTTTAGAACTTTTATAATTTTCCACTTCATAATTTAAGAAAGCTTCGTAGAAAAGGGTAGGTATAAAACAACCAGTAAGTATTTAATTTTAATAAGTATTGAACCACTGAACAGATTGCAGAAAGTGTGTTTGTGAATATACCATCTATTTTGGCTGTTGAAATTCGGTACCAATTACAGAATGGGTAAAAGGTTTCAGGTGCCCGGTGAAGGCAATAAGTCTGATCCTTATTACGTGGGACCAAAAAACAGCTGGAAAGTGTGGGTGTGTAATTCAGCTGGAATATAGGTTTCAGTAGGTATAGTTATCTTGGCGACAAGAATTTTAGATTAATAACTACCTGACCCTTGCAACTTCGTTTACGTCACATAAGGTCTATGAAAGGACAGGTATTTTTTAATCAGACTCCTAGGAGCGTGTGAAACTGCCCTGTTTGCTTAACCAGAAAAGAACTTAAAAATTCAATTTATTCTAAAACAATTCACAGACTGAATTATTTTAATCTTTAAGTTCTTTTATGACTAAGCAAACACGCCTATTTAGAATGACCCTTACATTCAACGGAATCCTTAAATTATAGGTTTAGCAAAAGTTGAGATATCTCTAATTTCTGAACTACAAAACCCTTAATATTGAAACTTGTGTGGAACAATGCTTAAAGTACTTTCTTTCCAACACTAAAAAAAATATTTGAAATCGGTCCACGCGTTGAGAAACTACAACTAAAAACCATTTTGGCTTTCATCCCCTCTCCCGCAGGAATCGCGCAAAATATCGGGAATAAAAGTATCCTAGAACTTTCTCGGATCATAAGCTCAGATTGTGCCAAGTATTATTCAAATTGGTTCAGTATGTTCGGCGTGATACTTATTCGGGATACAGGCAGAAAGACAGACAGAAAGACAGACAGACAGACATGAAAAGTTTAAATTACATTTTTGGCTTCAGTATCGATTAGAGAACGACCTACAATTAAAATTTTTAAATTTACTTCCATGTACAGACTTTCGACCCTCTACAGTTTTATTATATGTATAGACTAGCTGACCCTCGCCACTTCGTTTAAGTTACATTAGGTGTACGGAAGAAGAGGTACTTCTTCATCAGACTCATCAAGCAGCGTGTGAAACGGCCCTGTTTCCTTAATCATAAAAGAGCTTAAGAGTCCATATGATGCCAAATAGACTATTACTTTGATTTAGATCTCAGGACTTGTGAGGTCTGATGAATTAAAATTTAAACACAGACAACTTCAGTTCATGAACTAAAAACGCTCTAGGCTCGAAACACGATTACTGATTAAATCCTCGATAGATTTTTGTGTTGAAAATAGCTCGATTTCGTGAAAATTTAAGCTAGATCTCGTATGTTCTAAGTTGTTTTTATAATATAAAATATTTATAACAAAGACAATGGTAAAATCTTTATTTGCACTAGAGCATTTTTTTCATATTGGTTATAGTTTTTTTTATAGGTTTATTATCACGCCATTATCCCCGAAGGGGTAGGCAGAGGCATATTATATACCCACATTTCACCTTTTTATAATTTGTCCCACGTAATACGTTGTGAGCCGTATTGCCGTGTTTAAATGGACAGGCGCAGGTTGTGACTGCCTGCTGTTGAAATAAAGCCTTCAACTTGGCTTAACGACTGCCATTTTACTGGCAACCGGGACCAACGGCTTAACGTGCCTTCCGAAGCACGAAAACGCTCAAATAAATGTCACAAAGTGATCACATGGATGGTCACCCATCCATGGACCGGCCATAGTGAAAGTTGCTTACTGCAGTGATCGTTTACAGAACACTGAGTCCGCGGGGCCACGAGCGCTTCAGTTTTTTTTATAATTAATTTATTTCGTTAAAAGCGCACAAAAACCGATCGCGTCTCTCTCTTTCTTGCACGCTAAAATGTATATCTTCTATCTTCTTTTAATAATTTGGCGTCTGGTAGGCTCTTAAAGATTAAGTCTATTCTAAAACAATTCAGTACACGCCTTCGGCGCGGCCTGAATTATTTTACAATAGCCTTAATCATTAAGCTCTTTTATGCTTAAGCCAACACGCCCTTTTAATCAAAAGAACCCTTCAATTCTAGGTTTACCTAAAGTTGAGATGCCCCTAATTTCTGAACAACAAAACTCTCAATATTGAAACTTGTATGAAACTATCCTTAAAGTACTTTCTTTATTACACAGAAAAAAAATTTGGAATCGGAGCACGGATTGGGAACTTACAACGAAAAACCAATTTTCTCTTTCATTCCCTCTCCCAAAGGAACCACGCAAAATATCGGAATCAAAAGTATCCTAGAACCTTCCTCGAATAAGCTCTGATTGTACCAAGTTTCATTCAAAACGATTCAGTAGTTTCAGCGTGATACTTATTCGGGATACAGACAGACAGACAGACAGACCGACAGACAGACAGACATGAAAAGTTTGAATTACATTTTCGGCTTCAGTATCGATTAGAGAACGCTCTCCAATTAAAATTTTCAAAATATTTTTCATGTACAGACTCGCGACCCCCTACAGTTTTAGTATAAGTGTAAATAGATATTATTTCGTAAGGTATATAGGAGTGGTCTTTACAAAGGTCCACATCGCTGTGATGATCAAGGAGTCACTTATGAAGAAGTGGATTTGATTCCCAGAGATTTATTGGGCCTAAAAAATATGCTAAGACACCAGGTATATTCTTTATAGCCTAGTAAACGAATAACTTGTGGATGGAAGAGTCGAAAGCAGAAACTTTGACTTAGGAACTTTGTTTGGACTAGTTAGGAGATAAACATACTAAAAGTCCTGATCCCTCCAAGGTGAGCCTGAATTACCAAGAAGGTTCCATTTTTGTTTTTTTTTGCTTTCTTCTCGCAAACAGTGTTTTGTACGAATATATGTTGTACTAGCTGATGCCCGCAGCTTCGCCTGCGTGAAATTTTGTTTCTAGACTATAACATATACCCTATGTCCACTAAAATCCATTAAATCTCTGTAGGACCAAATTTCAGCCAGATCCGTACAGCCGTTACAGCGTGAAGGAGTAACAAACATCCACACTCACAAACATTCGCATTTGTAATACCTAGTTAGATAGATTTCTGATTAACAAATTCATAATGCATTATAATATGAGCTAAGTAAATTTATTTATTAAATACATTTCTTAATTCAATGGCTAAACAACTACTTGACACAACTTCTCTTCTAAGCAATTGACATCGTAACTTAGTTCCTTCTTCAGGTACTAAGAACAACTGTAGGCTTTGTCCTCCTAATACAGATGGTCCAACCAAGACCTGGTAACGTAATAACAATACACAATACTTAATGGCTCTTTTCAGTCCTGTCGAATGTAGTCTACGTAGAGGCCATTCCTGTTTTACAAAGACTTAGTGAGTCTGTTTCCTGACAGAATGCAGTCGGCACTATAATTTAGAATAAAGTTCATGCCTTCCATGACCAGTTTCTTAGGGCAGCTGACAACCTTTGTCGTAAGGATTGAGCGTTGATGGTAACTTGACCAGCGGATTAGTATCCACTGGTCAAGTTACCATCTACGCTCAATCCTTACAATGATTTTAATGAAGCGTGGTCTTCCATTTTTTCTGGCTTACAACTTAGAATTTACTTCTTCTTTTCACAATTGTATTTTTGTCACACAAAATTTGAATAAATTAGCAATAATTCTTATGTTATATTTTCTGTTTTGTTAATATTTTCTTGATTTACACTGGTAACACAGTGAATATAGAAGGCAGTGAGTCGTTGAAGTTATGAATAAAACAGGTTTGATTTTGGAATGTGAAGGGGATGAGGAAAAATAAAAGCTAAGGGGGTTGGCGTTGTCAAAGAAAAAGACGTTGTAAAAAGGAATTAGAAAATGTGGGAGGATAAGGAATAATTTGTATAGCATTACATGGAAAGAATTTGAATATTATAAGCGAGTAGGAATCCAGTTGCAGTAATAAAACTATAAGGAAATTTATAAAACGCAGAGTTTTATTTCATTTCAGAAGTGGGATGTACCTACTTTATTCTAAGAGTCTGGTTCTTTGAAAATTATTTTAACGGATTGTGTATTATTTTTGGGAGTGTTCTTGCAACTTATGAGGGCGATTATCAATTATATTTATTCTCAGTTTTGAAACTGCGAGTAATAAATTAATTTGTGATTTCAACCTAATTCAGTCGTTGTGCATGTCGTTTGATTGATGACTTTTTTTTTTAGGCTGATGGTACCTATGTTGTAGCTTCTTATACAATTTTTTAATGGTTAGAGGATTATATCATTAGTTGCAATAGCTATTAATATTCGATATGAGTCATTAGCAAGATATGGTGCTTGAAGGGGTAAGCAGAAGGCATTACCCACGTAATGATTAAATGAAATTCAAAGTAACAGACAAGACACGTTATCTTAAAACTGGTCAATTGATGCTGTATTAATGTTGCGAGGTTTTTCCCTGCATATTATTGTTGGCGGCATTGACTATCAAGCTACGACTATAATGGAGTTTTACACGCGTTTCTTTGTTCATTTTGCCGTTGTGGGCTAAACAATAAATAGGGTTACAAGTCGTGATGCATCTTTTCTGTACCGTACAGCATCGCCGTAATATAAACGAACACGTACATAGTTGGTATGCCTTGAGTTTCAGATAAAATGGAACGCGAGAGTAGCTCTCAACATCGGCGTTTGGTAACGCCATATCGCGGTGAGTCACAAACTCAGCGATCAAGGGATGGAAACAGACGGAGCCGCAGTCGCACCCGTCGCAGCAGCGGTTCCCGTTGTAGTCGCTTGAGGAGACTGAGCAGTCCCCGTGAGTCAAGCAGCGTGCGCGCTATTGAGAGGCAGCTGGAACGCGAGCGCGCGAGGCTTCAGCAGATAGAAGAAGATCTGAATAAAGAACGCAATCAACAGCGGCGTACCGTAAGCGATCATAGTGGGTCAGTTATTCGAGGCCACCGTCATTTTGCGCAGGGTGCATCTACCGTCAGCAATGACTTGCAGTTTATAAAGAGACAATCAGTTACTGGTGAAAATGACGATGGTCCCGTGAGACAAAGGAGTAGAATAGATGAACCATCACCTTCATTTTCTACTCAAGATGTATTTAACATTCTAAAGTCAATGAAAAGTATGCAGTCACAGCCATCGACGTCTGTTGCACCAATTCACACTTCTCACAATCATAAAAATATGTTACCGGATTTTGACCCGTCAAAAAAAAATCAGCGCATAGATGTTTGGCTTAAAAAGGTCAATGAACATTCATTGCAACCGTTTATGGCTGGGACGACAAGACCACTATACATTTCGGCATGCAAAAGCTTCAGGGTTTGGCCAAAACTTGGTACGAAAGCTTGCCGTCGATTCTTTTCAATTGGGCCGAGTGGCAGGAAAAGTTACTGAGTGCCTTTCCATGCGGACGAAATTATGGCCAAACACTGGAGGATATGCTGAAACGTAAGAGTGGACTAAATGAACCTATTGAAGTTTACTTCTACGAAAAACTGGCTTTATTGAACCAGTGCAACATTGAAGGAAAGCGGGCAGTAGAATGTATTATCCATGGCCTTACCGATAAGACATTAAAGTCTAGCGCTACCACATTACGTTGTAATAAACCTGAGGATATGCTACAATTTCTAATTAGTAGTAAAGAAGTAAGCAATAGTACCTCTTTTGAAACCACTAAGGCTGATTATAAATTGAAGTTGGGAAGGGACGCAAATTTATCAAGTACTAACAATTACAAAGATGGTAGGAGTGGTAATGCGCAGGCAACGGGAAGCTCTTTATTTTGTTACAACTGCAAAGAAAAGGGCCACCCGTTTTTGAAATGTCCCAAACCTATTGTCAAGTGCAGCACATGTAACAAGTTAGGACACAGAACCGAGGATTGTTATGCTAATAATAAAGAAAGCGCAAACTTCCAAGGTTTTAGATCTATATCCGTCGGTTATGACAATCAGCAGTGAAGACTGGTTGCACACTCTGCAATTGGGAGATTCTGAGTTGTGTAGGATTAAAGACATTCTAACTACGGGTATAGACGCAAATGGCTTAAAATATATACGTGATAACTTTCTTGTTAAAGATAATAAATTATATCGTTATTTAAATGGGGACCAGAATAATATTCGTTAAGTACAAGTAGTAGTTTGCGAGTGCTTACGATAGTGACGAAGGGAATGACAGTGGATCCTAATAATGATTTATTGATAATTAAATAGACGTAATTTTTGAGTATAATGTAAACTATAATGTTTTTATAGTCTAGTGTTTGGAATAATGATGTTAAGATGTAAAAAGATTAATTTATTATTGTTTTCGAGTACAACATGATTGTAAGAATATATTGGTTCGTAGTGTTTCACGCCGGACCTCCTTGTTGTGAGAATGGATGGGTTCGCGACAAGGTTGACGAAGGCGTTTATGTGAAATTTGTAAGAGTTCAGTATTTAACAATTGAAAAGGGTTTTGTGAACTGGACTTGTCAATAATATTTTGTGAGATAATTTTGGCATATAAAGTTTAGTATGGAACCTACATTGACATAATTGTGAGAATTGATGGGTTCACAATTTGTTTATTCGCTTACCATGTCATGAGAATGGATGGGTTCATGGCAAGGTTGGTGAGATGTCCCATACTAAGGTAAACAGAATTTGTCTAGTTCTTAACAATTGATGGGTTTGCAAATTGAAGTTTGTTAGAATAGTACTTAAAATAAGATAGTTGATGAAGATTTAGATTTTTCTTGAGTTATATAAATGTATCTGTGTACTGTATGTATATCATTATATAATGAGTATGGAACATTAACATAATTGTGAGAATTGATGGGTTCACAATTTGTTTATTCGCTTGCCATGTTTTGAGAATGGATGGGTTCATGACAAGGTTGGTGAGATGTTTAATACCAAAGTATAAAGGGTGCGTCCAGTTCGTAAGAATTGATGGGTTTACGAATTGAACTCATTCAGAATATATACATATATTCACTCAGTATTGGCTGGCGTATGGGGGTTGGCGTATGGCATATTTGGTTAACATTATACCAAAATAGAGCTTTTGACTTTATGGCTTTGTAGTAAAATCATATCTTTGAAATCTGAAGTAAAACCATATAAATGACAACGCTTTCACAAATTATGTGTCAAAATAAAAAGTAATTTAAGTATAAAATAAGAGTATTTAAGGAGTATTGATATCAACTCCGGAGAAAATCGGCCCCAAAATAATTGACATTCCCTTTTTAGCTCGTTATAGTATAAATTTCAAAAAAAAATGAAATACGTCTTCCATCAATTATGTTAATAATGCTGTATGCGAAATTTTAAGTAGATCGGACTAAGGAATCACGTTGTCCCATACAAACTTTACCCTCCTTTTTATACATTTGGAGGTGGAATTTGCAAAAATGTTAAAATTACTTTTTTCAAATTGTAACAAACAACGCTCATGCTTAGTTTCATCATCGTACCATTAACCGTTTAAGCAATAATTGATAATAACTTTGGGGCTAGGGATCGAACCGCAAAATTAAGTTCGGTTTGAATTCGATATAGTTTTCCGGGATAAAAAGTACCCAGTGTGGTGCCCAGGCTATCAAAGAATAATTATACCAAGTTTCATCGTAATCGAACCGGTAGTTTACGCGTGATGCCTGAACAAACAGACAGACAGACAGACAGACAGACAGACAAAAAATTTTTTAATCACATTTTTGGGTTCGGTGTCGGTTTAGTAACACCCCCTGCTATTTATTTTTTTGATATTTTGAATGTACAGAATTTTCACTTCTACAGATTTATTATAAGTATAGATAACATAATAAAAGCTAATTAAATTCTCTACAACTTTGTCTTTTGCACTTTGTATTCGGTCACCTTTAGAAGCTCATAGCTAGGCAATGATTGGAGATAGATACAAAGTGCGAAAGACAAAGTTGTAAAGAATTTAATTAGCTTTTATTATGACGTACTAGGTACTAGTCTAGTCAATGAATGCTCACAAGGGGGGTTTGTAAGCATTCATTGACTAGACTATTAGGCATAATAAAGATCTCTTATATGTCGTATAACATTTCAAAGGTAGCCAAAATTGAACCCTAAAAGAGTGCAACAATTATTATTTCTTATAATTTCTTCGGTAATTACAATACATACACTCTTACGCTCTACTAGGGAATACATTCAAATACTCTTATCAATATCGAAGGAAACATAAACGTAACATATAGACATTGAAAAGAAGCGAAGCTAAATCAAACGCACGCGCATTCTGCGTACCTATATAACTGACGTACGGTGGTGCAACAAACAACTAGTTATAAATACATGGCCTGTGTATACCCACAGCAGTGTCAGTTCAGCTCCTGTCGAATACGAAGAGGACGAAAGTGACCTTATTAACAAGTGAAAATGAGTTATATTCAAGTAAGTACAGTGAATGTGCGTCAAAAAGCAACGGTGTTTTATAATTAAAAAAAAATATTTCGGGAAAAAACTCACAACACAACAGCCTGCTATTAAAGATGGTTTTCAATTTTGTTTAGAAAAATATAAACGATCAGGATTCAGTCGAAAATAGGGCTAAAATTTTATATTAGTCGGAAGTTCCTTAACCAAAAAATAAAGTTTGACAGATCAGTTGAGTTAAGACGAATACTTACTACAAGAAGAACACTAAAAAATAAATTATAATTATACATCGTAAAATATTCAATTTTTGATAACAGTGTTACCTATATTATAAATTTGTTTAAATTAGTACGATGTCAGCATTAAGTTATAGCACTCATAACTTCTATTCCATATTTTTTTCACAGTGCTATCTCGCCCAAACTAAGCTAATAAACTGATGTTATGAGATCCAGACCACAGACATACACATACATAAGAACATCAAAACTCTGAAACAAACATTTGCAGATTACACAAATATTTATTTCGACACGGGATTGCAATCCAAGGCAGATTAGTTACCAAAACCAGCTTTGATTTGACTCTTTTAGATACTTTAGACACTTTTGGTGTAATCTGATTCTTATCTCCCAGACTAAGAGTCCTGGAGCTCTATTGGTGCCTCTTGCAACACTTTATCCTTCGGCAGCACAAATACACAAAACCAGCTATAATTTGACTCTTTTGGATACTTTAGACACTTTTAGTGTAATCTGATTCTGATCTTCCAGACGAAGAGTTCTGGAGCGGCTGGAGCTCTATTGGTGCCTCTTGCAACACTATCATTCGGCAGCACAAATATAGCACCTCTGATTTTGCAAACGTTCGTAGACTACGGTAATATTTTTCGATCAGATGGTCTGTGTGCTTGTCTGCTAAATTACTTATAAAAACCTAAAATAATTGGCTATTATCAATAAATAATTAAATGTTAATCTAGCAATTTTTCAGTATTAGAGACCCGTTGGTTAGTAATTAGTGCGGGATTCAATTGACCTAAGGACGTATCTAAGATCCTTCTTCCGACCTCCTACGTGTCTCAACAATCAACCCTTCAAGCTAAATAGGAGTTACAGTGGCAGGGCCAAGTAGTTTAGACGCAAGAAGTCCCGCACTCACGCACGCACGTACGCATCACACAAATTTACAGCATTCTACACAAATGCAATAAATAAAAAAAAAAATCAATAAAAAATACAACCGACTTCCAAGAAATCCTGAAAAATAAAATTTACTTAGCACAAAGTAATATGTATTTTTAATTTATCTGATTTTTTATTCAATTTCATATTGAAGTCGGCGCCAAGTAAATTCATAGGTTTAGGGAGGTATTATTCATGGCACCAACTTCAATATTATGAATCAATACATATAATAAAATCGTAACAGGTCGCTGTCTGTACATGGAAGATAAATAAGAAAAAATATTATAGGGGGGCTTTATGAACGCAATAGAACCCAAAACAATGATTTTTAGAATTTTTCTCTGTTTGTCTGTATGTCTGTATATCTGTTTGTCTGTACGGTTGTGCACGCTAATCTCAGTAACCGCTCAACCGATTGCAATGCGGTTTTTTTTATTGTATTGAGGTTTGCTCCAGTTAACATTTAGCGTTTGTTTTATGTAAATCGGTTTAGAAATAAAAGAGTTATAACACTTTTAAGAATCAGATGTTTTGAAAATTTTAATTGTAGGGGTTTCTTTGAATGTGAGTGAACCTAAACTGGCGTGTTGGCTTAATCATTAAGCTCTTTTATGATTAAGCAAACAGGGCAGTTTCAGACGCTGCTTGATGACTCTGATGAAGAAATACCTTTCCTTTCATACACCTTATGTGACGTAAACGAAGTTGCGGGCTCAGCTGGTATTGAATAAAATCTGATAAATCAACTACATATTACTTTGTGCTAAGTAAATTTTATTTTTCGGGATTTCTTGGAAGTCGGTTGTATTTTTTATTGAAAAATTTTTTTTCATTATTTTAAGTGACGGGTGAACCGAAAAATATATCTATCTAGGTGAAAGTTCTCATCAACACAAATTAATCAAGCCCCAACACAAGGTAGCTGCTGTAAATCGTTAAGGAATTCCCTCGAATCTCTTTTGGTTCCATCATCAGATCGACACGAGTACATTAAAGCACTGAATTAAAAAGTTAACAAACGCACTAGTTGTGCCTATAATTTTCGGTGGTTCCAATGGGACCACCTCAGAAGTAAACCCTATTCAACAAAAAAAATTGAAAGCCGTCTATAATTGACGGTGAACATACATAAAACATTGAGACCTTTCTTTTTTTTTTGAAGTTGGATCTATCAATCTAGGTGTAAAGTTCTCATAAATACAAATCAATCAAGCCCAAACACAAGATAACTGCTGTAAATTGTTTAGGAATGCCCTCGACTGTCTTTCGACTCTATCATCAGATCGACGCCATACCTTCATTAAAGTGTAGAACATTAAAGCACTTAATTAAAAAGTTAACAAGCACACTAGTTGTCCCTACAATTTTCGGTGGTTGCCCTCGTTTTCTCCTAGATCTCTTCATCAGATCCTGACCTGGTGAAAATGGGATCACCACAGAAGTAAACCCTATTCAACAAAAAAAAAATTAGAAGTCCGTCTATAATTGACGGAATTATCGCTTGACATACATAAAAAAAAATACATACAGACTAATTGAGAACCTCCTTCTTTTTTTGAAGTCGGTTAATAATAGATTTTTTCACTTCTTTTCCATATTAACTTTAATCGTATCACGAATTAATAATTTTATGTGCACTAAAAATACGATAGGTAGGTACCTATCGTATTTTTAATGTACATACTATGACTAAACAGGCCGCTAACTAGGTAGTTAGCGGCCTGTTTAGTCATTGTCAAGCGTACCCATTCTTTCACTGCTCGGTGTTATTTTTTTTCCACTAGCCATTTTGCACAACTCCGCAAAACGAGTTTGCGGGCTTTGACAAAACATTGAGTGCGAAAATTATTTATTTGTCTGCCTCTGTGGCGCAGTCGGTAGTGATACCGCCTGCGGTGCTGGAGGTCGTGGGTTCGATTCCCACCGGAGACAAATATTTGTGTGACCCATAAATGTTTGTCTCAAGAGACTGGGTGTTTCTATGTATAATATGTATGTATCTAAAAGTATATAAGTATTAATATCCGTGGTCTGATACCCATAACACAAGCAGGTTATTCCTAGCTTACTTTGGGATCAGATAGCGTTGTGTGAAATGTCCGTGAATATTTATTTATTTATTTTATTTAGATTAATTTGTAGATTTTCAACTCCATAATTTATAAGGATTTCGTTCCAAATCTACTCTTCGGCGAGCATTTGTAGATTTTCAACTCCATAATTTATAAGGATTTCGTTCCAAATCTACTCTCCGGCGAGCATTCTGAGCAGCTTTTCCTATTAGTCCAGTCCTATACTGTATTATGCTTTCGCTGACTTAAAAGTAGGCATTTTCCTAGGAAACTAGATTTCAGTTTGAGATTATTTTTGAAACGCAATTAGTATGCTAACTGATCATAAATTTTAAATATGGAAAAAGAATTGGTTTCGAGCAGGATTCGAACCTGCGTCTTCGGCGATCCGTGCCGACGCGTTATCCACTCCGCCACCGAAACCTACTCGGAACCAACCAAATTTTCCACCTTATTATACGTCTTGGGGCGACGTAGGCACCATCTACCGGCACTTATATACAAAATTTAGATTTCAGTTTGTTCACCTACCTTAAGATTTTTTTAATCGTTTCAGCGTCCTTGGTTCCAGGAGATAAGGCTTCTGCTGCCATCCGTCTTATGCTCCTTTTTAAAGATTCTCTTCCCGTATTGTAAAACCGAAACTCTACTTCTGAGACTTCGCTGTTAGTCCGTCTATCTGTCTGTATCTGATGAACTCTGATAGCTATACACCAGAAATATTTACAGATGATAGTTTTTTGGATAAAAAATCTGTTGCCGCTATTACAATAAAAACTGAAAACATAACAATAATATTGGCCACTCCCACACAACTAACGTGATTTCTTTTTGTTGATTTTTTAGTACGGATCCCTCCACCCTAGATTCCGACTCGCACTTGTCCTGTTTTAGGGTTCCATACCTCAAAAGATAGAACGGAAGCTTCATAGGATCACTTCGTTGTCCGTCCGTTCGTCTGTCAAGAATTAATAACTCTTGAATGCAAGAAGGTATCGAGTTGCATTTAATCCCATTATGTTAAGGTCGGTCTATGATCCCTTGAAGCTGTAAAATATTCAAACTTCTAAGTTAACGCAGAAAAAAGTTAAATATGATCACGCCTTTTATCCCCGAAGGGGTAGGTAGAGACATATCACGTGCTAACATTGCATATACTATTACTTTGTGCTAAGTATTTTTATTTCAGTTTTTAGTTTTTGTTTGACGTCGATTTGTTTGATTAAATATTTCAACGTGTGTAAATTCCTCATGGATGCCATGCCGGAAATCTTACCGACTAAAATCACAAATGCCCTACCACTGCCTATGGTCGGGAGCCCCCTCGTAAGCCCACGTAAGGATGTCCCAGGATAAGATAAAAAGTAGCAATTTAATATAAAAAGCCCTGATGCAAATAAGCCAAATAGGCTCATAGCGAAGTAGCATTGTGGTGTTGCCAATATGTCATAGAGCATTCTTAAATGAGGTATGTTCAGGTGATAGAGCCGTATCAGGTTCTCTATGACTTTTTTGTTGAGTATACAAATAATTCTACGCAAGTAGACGTAATGCCTTAGTAAAACGGTCCAACGTCCTAATAAAACCATCCGTCTAGCGCCGGCAATGAATGTTCCAGTATTCTTGGCAGAATTAAATTACAACCACGGCATGGTCTAAGGGCCTAGGTGTTGGGGGTTTTGGGGGTTGGCGGTTATGTATCCCGCTTTCTGGGGCAATAAGCCTCGGCAAAACTCTGACGGCCTGCTTCTGTAAGGACAGCGATCAAGCTACCCAAAAACCTTATGCCACCGGTCACGGTAGCTGACAGTCTTGGGCGAAGACAAGCCACTGGTGGTCTCGCCGCAGACTGCGGGGCTCGGCTCTCACTCGGGCCCCACATTCTCGCTTGAGCACACTCTCGCTCCTTCATCACCGCTCCAATTACTCATATGTATCCTACGAGAGCAAGTATACCTCTGACCACTTTCGATCAGGTGTTGCACTTCATATCTTACTCCTTGCAAAATGAGTTTTATTAATTCCATGTTCAGTAGTCCTGATTTTGTTCTCTACTGGCCTCTAATTGCTACTTACCTTACAGTTTCCATAACCGACGCATTGCCTCAGGAAGTACTATCGGCAGGAAATAAAGAATTTATGCAGGAACGTTATAACTTCGGAACTTAATGCATTTATTGAAATATATGCATCTAAATGCATAATATATAGTCCAATCACCTACTTATATAAACTTCACGCAACACAGTGTTTTACATTTCCAAGAGAAAGTGAAGTATTATATTTATAGACCGTAGGAATTGAAGCAAACCACAAGTCAAGTGCAAAAATTATATTACGTAGGTATCTACTTCCCCATTGATCATCTCCAACCAAGCGATGAACCTCCTCTTTTCTCTCTTGCATCATAGAGGTTGAGAATTTTTTAAGCGACACACATGAGTGTGTTTCCATCCATTTATTTTTTTTGAGGTTGATGTGATATGTTGTGCTTGAGTTTTCATAGCTAGATGGCTAAATTTATTTTGTGTGAATTTATTACTATAGTCTGATCAGAATTTTATAAAATTTGGCAGCATTTGATTTTACTTACAATTTTTTTGATGAGTTTGTTTTTTAACCCCCGACGGAAACCCGGACGGGGTGTTATAAGTTTGACGTGTGTGTGGGTGTGTGTGTGTGTGTGTGTGTGTGTAAGTCTGTCTGTGGCATCGTAGCTCCCAAACGGATGAACCGATTTTGATTCTGTTTCTTTTGTTTGAAAGATGGGTTAGGGGAGAGTGTTCTTAGCTATGTTTTATAAAGATCGGTTAAGCCATATCAAAGATATGAGGGGTGAAAGTGGGGATGAAAAATTAAATTTGTTCAAATATACCCGAGTTGGGTATCAAATGAAAGGTCATATCTTATACATCACGATACCGTAAGTTTTATGAAAATCGGTTAAGCCATTCGAATGATATGAGGAGTGGAATGTATTGCTAATTCTGTAACCACACTCCGCGCAATTCGCATTACCTCTGAATAATTATTGATAGACTATTCGTCATTGTTGACATTAAAAACCCCTATGAAAAGCAAAAAATAAAAAAAATAATTAAAAATTTAAAAAACCCCCGACTCACAAAAAAAGAACAATAAAAAACCTGTAAAAAGGAAAAAAATAACTATTATATTATGACCTATCTACCCTTAGTATTGAACCTGTATTATTATTATAGGTAGCTATATTATTTACGTATTCATATTGTTTACTAATAGTTGGTCTCGTCGGGGGGACCGCTCTATACCTAAACAGAGACAGACGTACGGTTAGGTTATGATTAGGTGAGCGGTCCCCGACGAGACAAACTGTTAGTTAAAAATATGAATAGGTAAATAATATAGCTATCTATAATAATAATACAGGTTCAATACTTAGGGTAGATAGGTCATAATATAATAGTTATTTTTTTCCTTTTTACAGGTTTTTTATTGTTCTTTTTTTGTGAGTCGGGGGTTTTTTAAATTTTTAATTTAATTTTTTATTGTTATTGAGAAAATAGGGGCAGGAAGTAGGGATATTCCATGTACCATGGTTTATAACAATTGTGAGTAGAGAATTCTACACATCGATTTTATAAAATTCTTCACGTTTCATCAGTTTCTTCAGAATAATAATGTTATAAATTACATACTACAGGCGGTGCTTACCTATTAGTTTAAATACTACGTATGGTTTGATTACTGTCTATTTGCAGGAAATTCAACATAATTTTAACTGCTTATTGCATCAATTTCGAAGTCCCAATATGAGTTATTAAACTGTTCGACGTCTACTGCCGACGCGAATCACACGTTATGCTTTGACAGGTCGAGTTTTATGTATCTAGCTCGTTGTTGAACTTGGTACTTCCGACGGAACATGCAAAATTCAGACAAGAAGAAAATTATGTCTTGTATAATCTAAAACACATGTATACTGTACATAAGTACTGTTTGTTAACTTCATGCTTCCTGCGTTTGTTTAGCTTGTACTATTGTTACACGTATATACAAAAAGTACAAATACTCGTCTCTAAAACAATATCTGTCATAGTGCCTTCTGGCATAGACAACGGAATTATTCGAGTGCATTCTGCAATGTCTGATAGATTATGACAAATTATTACATACAATTGTTCTATTTTATTATTATGAAGAACGAGAATTGGTTTGATAAGGCTGATTAATCTCCCTAACTGCTAATCTGATTTGATAAATTACTTTTGCTTTAGATGGGAATACTACTTTTTAAGAAAATTTGAAAATTATGAAATCTTCATACTGCAGCCAGGGAAGGGCAACAGTGATCACGAATGCTTACTTGCATACATTATTATTAAAAGTAACATATAATTTTGGGCGTATATAGGGTGAAGGGCTGCAAAGATACTTAAATAGCCAGATCAGAAATAATTACTTTTGTGAAGAAAAAAGCTATGAGTAGCAATGAATATTATTTACTTGTCGATAAGATTTTTTCTTTAGTGACCCCTAAAGTTATTCAAAACTCTAAAAGCTACAACGGAACTACCCTACAAGGATAAAGTAAAATTTAATTTAAACATGCCTTAAAAAATAACTACATTTAAAAATACACGGCCTGAAGAAAGTCACTGGGACTGGATGCGTAAGTCGCAGAACCGTGTATTGTGACGTAGTTTGGGAGAGGCCTACGTCCAGCAATGGACTGTCATAGGCTAATTTGATACGTGAAATTGATCTATGAAACACCGACCTTACACATCAGCATAATTTGGTGGGAATATTTACCGTATTCTATTGTAATGTAGAACAATCGAATCGGTATTGTCAGTCATAAGTGATTCAATTCCTGACAAGAAGCCTGAGAATGACCTTCCTCGTGTTACATTTTTAGTAAACAGTAGATGTTGTGATTGTTTGATTTGCTGTAATTTATTACAAACAAATAGTAGTACTGAATTACAACTGAAAGTACATAATATTACAAGTTATGAGTCGTTTATATATCTTAGAAAATGTAGTTACTAAGGTAAAGAAGGCTAATATTTTTATATGTTTATTAGGTGCTCTCTATTCTTTCTTTATTTTTAGACAATATTGATGCAGATTAGGCTAATTTCAGATTAAACATTGATATAATTTTTAGTTTTGATAATATAATTAATTCAAAATTAAGAAAATTGTCGTTGTTTAGAAGTATAAGTCGTAAGGAAAAGTTCAATATTAATAAACAATATTTAAACTTAAAAGTTTATTTGCTTATTTATCTCCATTTTTACATATTGGATCAATCTTTCTTTTTTCTTTTCCAGTTCTTCGCGTTCGTCACAATATGCGCAGTCGCTAACGCGCGCTACATTAGTAGTGACTACAGCGGCCATGGAGGAAACTACATCCTGAGTTATGATGCGGGGCCCGAATACCACGTAAGTACACAGAGAACTTGTATTCTTCTTCATAAGCGTCTGCAAATAAAATGGCAGGAACATTAAAACAGGCTATCCACTTAAATTTTGCATGCACGTGAATTTTAGGGATCACCTTAATTTAATGAAAAGGAGTTTGATGCAACTTGAATTTCACTTTGTAGCTACAGGAAGTCAGCATAATGTCTGCCTCTGTGGCGCAGTCGGTAGTGATACCGCCTGCGGTGCTGGAGGTCGTGGGTTCGATTCCCACCGGAGACAAATATTTGTGTGACCCATAAATGTTTGTCTCAAGAGACTGGGTGTTTCTGTGTATAATATGTATGTATTTAAAAAGTATATAAATATTAATATCCGCGGTCTGATACCCATAACACAAGCAAGTTATTCCTAGCTTACTTTGGGATCAGATAGCGTTGTGTGAAGTGTCCGTAAATATATTTATAATATTATATTATAACAATAAAACTTTTTTGTTATTGAGTCAATAAATATGTCTCAAAATTTTCTGTGTTATAGTTAATAGCGTATTTATCAACTTTTATTTTTTTTTCTATGTTTGTAACTTTCTCAGTATTGAGTAAAGAATTATTGGCATGTTGTTGCTCATGACCAACTTCAAGTCCTTTACTATGCCACTTGTTATATAGAGCATTGATAAACGCGACATTACTCAAACATATTAATTTAGTCTCCATTATAAGATCTGAAAGTTTATATTTGAAACTTATTTCTTCAGGAATAAGGTCGTATTTCCTTCGAAAGTCAACACCGTAACGGGTAGCCACCATGACGCATGACGTCCCATACTTATGTTTGCGTCATGTCGTTTGTATTGTAAGTCCAACGGTAGAAGGGTATTTGGTTGTGATGTGTCTCATTACACAGATAAAAACAGGAAATTTTGAATTACTGTTAGGAAATCATAAGTAGCCATTATTAAACTTTTGAAGCAAAGAGTGTAATTTGTGAGCAAGGTTACAGAAACTATGACGCTCCATTACCTACTTGGTGACAAAACTCTACAAGCAGTTATAACTTAGGATACCGTGGAATAGTCACTTACAATACATAATACATACATATAATCACGCCTTTATCCCCAAAGGGGTAGGCAGAGGCATAGTATATGCCCACATTTCACCTTATAGTTTTATATCCCATGTAATAGGCAGTGAGCTTATTGCCGTGTTGAAATGAGCAGGCGCTGGTCCCAGCGCCCCGCATTTAAAATTTTTAAGCCGCCCTTAAGGTGTTCAACATGGCTTAACGATTGTCATTCTACTGTCGACTGGGTTTCGAGTTTTCCTTCTTTACGCAATAACAGTAACACGGGACCCCGTCGTGACACAATTAATCCCTTTTTTCCAACCTGAGGAAAATCCATCATAGATGCTATGCCGGACTCTTTCTGACTAAAAACCACACGTCCTCTACCTACTGCCTACGGTTGGGAGCCCCGGGTAAACCCTCGGAAGGTTATTTACTAATCAATCCCTACAAAATTACATTGCGAGCTATGCTAGGATTAGTAAGTTCTTTGACGGAAAATCTCTAAAACCTCGTAAATGAGAAATGAAACCACGAATAAGCTGACGCCTTTAGTGGAAATGGGCTAACTATATCACCAAAGATTATAGGTAATGCCGTAGATAGCCAATGATTTTGTTTTCATATTGAAATAAATGATAAAAAAATATATTTTTCAGGTTCCTGCTAGCTATAGCCACTATGACAAAGGGCATAACTATCATGTGAGTATAATTATATTGTTTGAATTAGGAACTAATTTAAATTTATTGATACGCCTGAAGGCTGTTAACAATTTTGAAAACATTCAATTTTTTTTCTTAAACAAGTTCTAATTCAAATACAGAAGTGGCCAACAAGCATAACATAACTTGATAGAAAATATCATCAGAGAATATTATGAGCCTTTTACAAATCACATAGCAAAGATTCTGATGTATACAAAAGGACTAAATAATAAATTTTGCCATGTGTAACAATATCGCGCCTTTTAGTAAATATGTAGCAAAGATGCATTGGTCGCCTTTCGTTGAAGCAATTCTACAGAATGCTTTTGCGCAGCGCTCGTTGATGTCTTTTCTAAGAACGTGTAGTTTAGAACAGCCCGAATCAAAGAATATAAACAATACGATGTTTATACCTTATACTGATAAAAAATGCAAAAACTAAACAATATGATGATAAACTAGTTTCTTGTTCTTGATATTGGAATACCCAAAGCATTTATTAATATATTGTTCTTATTAAAAAGTCATAATTTAATATCATAATACGCGCTATTGAAGTACACCTAAACTTACATAACTATAATATTATTTTTTTTGAATGAATTAACCGTTAAAAGTTACTTTTGCTAGCTGTAGCTTTTTAATCTGCCGAAATTTGCCTAGAAAAAAAAGTCTGGTGTCTGGCAGCCGGGATCGACAAATTTATGCAACAATTTCAAAACGAAATTTCAAATTTTATAAAAAGAAATTGTTTCAGGCCTATCCAAAATACACGTTTGACTACTCCGTGGCAGACCCTCATACTGGTGATCACAAAACGCAATGGGAGACTAGAGAAGGAGATGTAGTCAAAGGTAATATGACGATCTTTTAAATTATTAAACTACTTCCTTTTTTTTAGCTTAAGCGAAAATCCCTCATGGATGCTATGCCGGACTCCTACCGACTAAAAAACTTCACATAACGCCCAACAGCCTACGATTGGGAGCCCCGGGTAAGCCCTAATAATAAAAAGATGGATTGATGTTTGCTACTTTTTTACCATCTAACGGCTAAATGGATTTGGCTGATATTTAATACAGGGCAAATGTGAACGGCAACAGAATTTTACGCGGGAGGAGCCACTGGTGCCATCTAGTACTGCTTGTACAAATCATCGAAGTCAATTGTCTCTCAAATTTTCGTACTCGGTTGTCATTTGATCTCCTTGCATCTTTAACCTATACTCTTTAAGTGACTACATTCAGATTCTACTTTTAGGGTCTGGGGTCAATAGTCAATACATATAATGCTATGGTTGGTTGTGATTTGACGAATTTTGGTCTTGCCAACCCCAAAGGGTCACATAACCTCGATAAAGCATTAGCTTAATTCCTGAAATTATGTTAAAGCTTTTTATCTTATTTCCAGGAGCTTATTCTTTCCTCGAGGCCGACGGAACCACTCGAATCGTTGAATACACCGCCGACAAGACCGGCTTTCATCCCGTAGTCAAACGCGTTGGACAAGCCTATCACTCACAAGTACCCTACAAACCTCACGGTTATGGAGATTACTACACGTACCATTAGATGGCGCTATTCACAAGTTCTAAGTCTCACCAAAAGATGGCACTACGGTTCTTAATTGATGCAAGTTCAACAGACACCAGTATCAAACTGTGATATTAACTTTGATGAACATTATTATTTATGACCTCTTTTTTAATAATAAATAATTTTAAATTTGTATTAATTTATAAACTTAGTTTTTTATACTGTTTTAATACAAGAATAATATAATAGATAAATGTTTTATTGATTTTTAGGGATACAAAATTAATTACCATCATCATCCTAAGCCCAAAGATCGTCCCATGCCGTAGGTACACATCCAGCAGAATCCCTCGATTTTTGTCGAGGTCCACTGTGCGGGAAGCCTACCTAATCTGCGTTTATCGTACCTGGCCACTACTCTAAACCATTTTCAGCTGCAGGTTTGTCAGTTTCATAAGCAATAGTTCGCCCACTGCATCTTATTAAGGTGCCAGTCACTTATTTATTCTACCAATGACCCAGAGCCTCACTCTTTACTCCAATCTGAGCATAGTCATCTTCATTGTCCTCCGATATCTTCAGAGATTTACTTGCGGTTTTACAGGTATATTGAATAATACATCAAAAATCCTACAGTAAAATAAAAAAAAGAAAACCAACTTCAAACAAATCCTGAAAAAAATTTTAAACATGAAATAGAACCGACTTCATTCAAATACTTAAAAATAAAATTTACTTGGCACAAAGTAATATGTATTTTGATTTCTCAGATCTTATTCATTATCATATTGAAGTCTGTGCCCGCCAAGTAAACCCATAGGTGTAGGTAGGTATTATTAATGGCACCAACTTCAATATTATATTGAATAAAATCTTATAAATCAAAATACATATTACTTTGTGCCAAGTAAATTTTATTTTTAAGGATTTGAATGAAGTCGGTTCTATTTTTTTTTTAATTATTTTAAGTGACGGGTGTAGCAAACGTATTATGTGTTGATGAGAACTTTACACCTAGATAGATCTAGGTGTAAAGTTCTCATCAACACAAATCAATCAAGCCGAAACACAAGGTAACTGCTGTAAATCGTTAAGGAATTCCCTCGACTGTCTTTCGGTTCCATCATCAGATCGACTCCAGACCTTCATTAAATTGTAGTACATTAAAGCACTTAATTAAAAAGTTAACAAATGCACTAGTTGTCTTTACGATTTTCGAAGGTAGCCCTCGATTTCTCCTGGATCCCATCATCAGATCCTAACTTGATGAAAATGAGACCACCTCAGAAGTAAACCCTATTCTAAAAAAGAAAAAAAAATGAAATCCGTCTATAATTGACGGAAATATCGGTGAACATACATAAAAAAACATACAGACGAATTGAGAACCTCCTCCTTTTCTGAAGTCGGGTGAAAAGGAATCCCAAGTAATTTAAAGTTCAGCGAAGAAAATATTTGCTCGGTCCAAGCGATCCAAAAGATAGTTACATTGTCGAACCATAGAAATGTGAAATACGATTATTATACTTATGGTGCTTAATTTTTAGAAAATATGGAAATCTCGGGAAGGAATCCCATAGGCGAAGCGTAAAAAGTATAATATCAAAACAATCTTTCGCCTCCCAGGCTACGACCAGTAAGGGAGGTTAAAGATTTTTGTGATATCACTGGGCAGAAATTACATCAACTAAGTAATAACTGTCTTTATGAAGAGCAGGAACTTAATCACACACATTTGTCATCATTATAAAAGTATTTCATGCATGAAACATAAAGTGCGCCTCATCATAATCATGACAAACCTGTTAAAATGCTAACTTAGTAGCTATAATTACAATGAACATGTAATGCTTACATACGGCACAATATGTAATATTTTGACGGCCTTGAATATCGTAGTTGGTGTCAAACACATCGAAGAAAGTGAAAATTATAACATAGAGAAATCCGGTCATCACCATAATAATTATTCCTAGTTTCCGCAGTTCTTCACGCCACACCAACGGTGTTTGCTGTACCTCCCCCCCCCCCCGCCCCCCGCCTTAGAAGCGGGATCACAGATGAAACCCCCAAAGACGCGGAATAGTCCTGGGACATCCTTTGCATCCGACCATAGGCTGTTGGGCGTTACATGAGGTTTTTTAGTCGGTAGGAGCCCGGCATATCATGCATGAGGATTTTTCCTCACGTTAAAAAAAATAGACTCTAACGATTTGTATATGTTCGTTTCTTTTCCGAATCTTAAAACTTATAAAGATCTGCCAGCGCAAGTGTTTACCTCTCACAATCCCGGGTCCTTGTAGTGGCCCACCATTTGGCTATTAACTTAAGCCGCTGGCATAGTCTTTAAGATCATGAGAGTGGCCCTATATTTATTGGATGTTGGCTTTCCTTCAAGTGGACGGTGTTAGAAGTCTATTATTTTGATGGGCGTAGGCGGGATCATTTTTATTGATCAGCATTATTTTATCATCCACTAGATCCATCATCATTTCT
The DNA here is from genome assembly GCA_933228765.1 of Miltochrista miniata. NCBI lineage: Eukaryota > Metazoa > Arthropoda > Insecta > Lepidoptera > Erebidae > Miltochrista > Miltochrista miniata. The sequence continues at coordinate 28,288,334 of OW121752.1, read as the reverse complement.
TAATTATTTTGAAATCTGCATAAGTACAACCATTTACTCGTATATCATATTTTTCATGTCGCACTAACCCAGCAAAGGGGTTTTTATTATCGTGAGGAAAATCCTACATGGGCACTATGGCGGACTCCTGCCGACTAAAAGCATACGTTCCCTAACCAATAATGCCTACGGTTGGGAGCCCCTGATTCGGAATCCAGCGATGGGGTATCACGTGCAACAATGCAAAGTAATCTAATACTGCTGAGTAGAATCAATGTCTTCAATGTGATTTGGAAACGTCTTAATGAAACATTTATAAAGCTTTTATTTTTGACTTTTGAATATAATAAAACGCAAACTAAGGAATTCAGAGATATTTTTTTATCCCACCACTGCTAACTGAAAAAGGTTACTAGAAAGTAATGAATTCAACTGATTGAAATTTACTCGACATAGCAATTTGTTTATAATAGCTCGATGGTGCAATGGGGGTGTATGAAAATGCTGGTGGCCGAGGTCTCAAGATTGACTCTAGGATGACATGACATGTATCTACCTAGTATGTTGTTAGGAAATATTTTTTATCACAGTTTGGAATTTTTTATTAATCATTAGAAAATGATGACCTAATAAATTAAGATTTTACAATGCCAAACTTATTTAATTAATAAGTACCGATTAACAAGTTACTATCAGATATATCTTAGTATGCATTTACTTTCTTTCAATTAACAAAATCCGATACTATCGCAAATGTAAGTGAAATAATAGATGTTAGATTTACAAGAAACGATAAATGTCGGTTTTAATGAACGCCTCATACTTTTATTGCTACTTTACGTTACTAATCTTCATTTTACATTGTTCTTTTGTACGTCAGATTATCAGTTCTATTATCTTTTTACAATTCCGTGTATGCCGGAAAACTGTATTAAGGAAACCGTTATAAAGTTTATGATATTAATATAATCATACAGCTTAAAATAGGTATTTTATACATTGTTTTTTAAAAAGACTTTCTTTGTTGTCGATTGTTGGTAGGTATAAGTTATAGCTCTTGAACCACACTGCAAAGCGCAAGGTAGCAACGCGACCGTAGTTCATGTAATAATGTAAAACAATATCTAAGCACCACAGCAGCGACAGATGCAGTTACCCCTAACAGTTGATAAATTAGGCAGTCTTCAGCGTCGATATGAACAAAATTTTTGAACTATCGATGCCTTAATTTTCAGCTAGAAAACATCAGAAATTACATAATAATAGTGTGTTTATAAACCAGTCATTAATAAGTATTTTTGAGATACTCTCACCTTATATCTCATTATTTAGATACAGGCGTTACTTGCTTACAAGGAGAGACCAATAATTTTATTGTAACTGAATTTTGTTAAAGAAAATAACATTTATACACAAAGTCACGCCATTATCCTCGAATCCCCTCTGCATACCCCGGCAAAGGCAAGATATCCGCCTACATTATACCTTATAGTTTTATGTCCCACGTAATGGGTGGAGATGGAGAGGCTATTGCCGTGTAAAGGGAAATAAAATTAATCTGTATTTTGTAATATATGTATAAACATCCAAATACAAATATAGGCACAAAACTGAACCCTAAAACACATTGCTCTTGTCTTACCTAAAAGACATGTCGTAAAAGTACATACTTTCATTAACAGATCGGAGTCAAGGTCTGCAATAAAATGAACTAGGGTAAACCACCCAATTATTGGCACTTTTAGAATGAATTATTGGCACTTTAGTTAAGAGTATATTTCGAAAAATAAGGGAAACCTAGTTAATTTCAGTTCGGTGTTGCCCATTATGTAGTTGTAGGTATGCATTAAAAAGTAAAATAGCATTCTTTTTCTGTTAGAAATGGGCAAAATTACCTAAAGTGCCAATAATTGGAGGAGTGCCAACGATTGGGTGGTTTACCCTACTAAAAGTCGTTATAAAACATTTATACGCTATAAATACAACTTTTATGACCGGTAATTTTAAAAAAAACGTGGGTGCGTTGACTGACGTGCTCAATGTATTAAAAAATTTGCGCTTTCCTTAATTTGCATGTCCAGTTACTATGAGAAAGTTATAGTATTGTTTTGTATGCAAGTCATTTCATATGACAAACAATTCATTGTAGAAGATCCTCAGAGCCACAATTCTTCAAAAAAATCAAAATGTTGTTTATTTTATCTATGCTCTCAAATCATACTAGTTAAGAGTTTTATTAAATTTGGTTTGCCCCCTACTATGGGCCAATTAATTACTGACATAGTGTGGGTGCATTAATTCACCTCTGTCTACTAATTCGGGGATTATGTTATATTAAAATCCAACTAAATAATAAAATTATGTCATTCTAAGACTATCAGGGCAAGAAAATCTTGTTGAAAAGTAGGCATTACTGAATAATGCACTACCTATTAATTTCATTACTAAAACTATGCCTTTCTTTTACGTGAGGGAACATCCTCAGAGGATGTTATGCCGGACTCTTACCGACTAAAAAAACCTCACGTAACGCCTAACAGCCTGTGGTTGGGAGTCCCGAGTAAGCCCTCGGAAGGATGTCCCGGGACTCTAAAACTATGCCTTGTACCTACATTATAAGCAATACGTTATAAGCCTTCTACTGATTTATATTGTAGAGCGTACAAAACAGACTGTCTTCCTTCTAATATTACAGTAAATAATTCTCATCTATCGTTAACTTCTTATATTACTACATTAGCAAACAATATCTACGTACAAATTAAAAAGAATCCACAAAGATGAACCCATTGTAAAGTGGGACTCACTCACTGCGGATCATGCGCCATGTATAAAGACTAGGACAGAGTATTTAGTGTGCTCATTGAATTGAGCATTTGAGCACCCTAATGATTATTAAGTTTATGCATCTCAGAAAAGAGAACGGAACTACTTCTTCATAACAATAATTTGAATGATTGTCTTACATAGTATTCGATGTATTCCAATTCTGTTCTATAGACATGCAATAAAAAAACGATTATTTTTTACCTGGTATATTAGTTTCAAGCGTAAAACACGCGTAAATATTCATTCATAATACGTCACATATGCTATTATCGAATTGCTACCGGTGAGAGATTCACAGTTTGATATTATTGTATCCTTGTCCACGAGTGTTAGTGTATGAACATATGAATGCTCTCTGGGGGGTGTACCCTGTGTGCGTTTATAAATAGGCGAGTGGTGGCAAATGTGACTCGTCTTTCAGTACCGACCTTGAAATGGACAGACTTGTTAGTTTACGTGGATAATATTTTTTTCTGTGGTTTGTTTCCGATTTAGTGACACTTCTTCCGTATGGTGATAAAAAAATAAATAAAATGGATAAAGTTGTTGTACTATTGGTATGTATTGCGGTTTTATGTATTGAAATGAAATTATTTTATAACTCTAAAAATGATAATATAATGATGAAGTGCCATGTAAAGATAAAATTGATGAAGTAGGTACTTATCTTCTGACTCACACAATTTTTGCTTCTTTACTCTGTAAATACCAAATTAAAAATTTATATCATTATCGTTTCTATACACGCTAGTTACAGGGTTATGTGTTATTTGTTTATAATGAAAGCAATCAATTTATTCTTTAAATTTAAAAGCGACAGTTTGTCGCATTTCCATTAACAACCATTGACATGTTTAAGCAAACCGATCAAAAAATTGATCCAGGTACCATCAAAAAGGTAGTTTGTATGTCGAAATGTAGGCGCCTAAAGAAATTTTAGCGGCACATAGCTGTTTTGCCCCTATCAATTCTTACACGGCAATAGTGTCGTTTGCGCTTATAGTTGCGCTAGTGAAGCCTGCTTTAGTCTTAAAAATTTCATAGAGAACGGTGACCACTTTTAAACTTATGGACAGTATGCTTGTCTGTCACCTTAGTTGGTCAAAAAATCTTCTGTGAAGATTAAATGTTATGACGACTTATTACAAAAACAGTAAAAAGTTAGGTACCTTAAAGTTGAAAGTAAAATGAAATTGTGAATGAAAATGCTTTTAGAATTAATTACAAAAATGTAACATCTAAATTATGATAAGAAGTAATTTATTGAATATGGACATCTTTATATTCTAGCTCCTTTTTACCAATTTGCTGGCAACGAATTGTCAAGAAAAGGACTTTATTGAAGAGAAACAGGAAGAAACAGAAAATTCCGTAAGTGTTCAGTGCACTTCAGAGTCATAACTTGTACACAGTTGTTTTCAAAACAAGCACATGATCATAAAATAGATTTACAAGATATGTCACATCGCGCATTGGTTCCATTTGATTCCTAATGATGTTCTTGGTTCCAAATTAACTTACATACTAAAATGTGATTGCGAGTTGATTTGGTTCAATTTAGTCTCTAATGTTGTCAATAATGTTTAGTCAAGACTAGCTGCAAAATGTCAATAATAATTTGTTGATCCAACATCATAATGTGCTTCTTGTGACTTCCGATTGACCTATGGCCAACTGAAAGTACCCTCTGTCTTCTGTTGGGAGTCCGGGGACATCCTTCCGTGGACTTACCCCGGGCTCTCGACCGTAGCCTGTTGGGCGTTACGTGAGGTTTTTTAGTCGGTAGGAGTCCGGCATAGCATCCATTAAGGATTTTCCCTCCGTCTCTGTCAGTAACCTCTCTCAGTTGACCCAAAAAATATGATGTATCAAGTTCCCGGTTCGTTGGTAATAAGTTTTGTTATCTATATCTATACTAATATTATAAAGAGGAAAGATTTGTTTTTTTGTTTGTTTGTTTGTTTGTTTGTAACGAATAGGCTCCGGAACTACTGGACCGATTTGAAAAATTCTTTCACTGTTGGAAAGCTACACTCTTTGCGGTGAACATAGGCTATATTTTATTCCCGTATTCCCACGGGAACGGGAACTACGCGGGTGAAACCGCGTGACGTCCGCTAGTTAATAGTAATTTTGTCGGTTGTCCATACGAGACAATGTAATCGCTTAGCGATGAGGTCCCTTTAAAAATGAATAAAATAAAAAACGTTCCCGGTTCGGTAAACTTGTTTCACACCTACTCGTGTATAAAGATCCGGAGTCACGCAAATAATAAATGGAGACTGGATATGAGTTTTCGTCGATTTTTGCAAGACAGCTTCTTGTTTGATTTACGATGGTAGTACCATGAAAAGCAATTTAATAACTACTTGTGTTTTTTCTCTCACCCATTTTATCAGTGGTTTCCAAGCCCTACCTGAAATTAGAACCTGGATTCTATTTTTACTGACTCTGCCTAATTCCTAAAAACTATTGTTCACCTTCTTATATCCGTCATCGATTCTCATAGTTACTTTTAGAATTCTTTAAAGATATTTTCATGTGGGGAACGCCGCCTACGCCAAGCGGACGATCCGACCGTCTGTTCTGCTGCCCATTTCGGTTATTTACCCGCCCACCTCTCTTGGATTGGATTGAGTATCCCAGCAATCGTCCCTACACCCCGTCAAATCTTCTTGTTTCCTTACAGAATCGGACAATCTTTTCCACCTTCAGATACTTCAGATCCTCTTGATTTATTCTATCCGTGGCCATTGTCTCCACTCTGCTTATTGAGTTCATAGGACACTCAGCCAATAGTTGGAGGCTGATCTCTTCTTCTTCCTCTTTGAATATAAGGTAAATCTCTGACTACATAGTATTAAAACCAACTGCTATTGAAAACTTAAGTGAGCGTTCGATTTTGATTTCAGTTAACCATTGTTTTAAACAATGGGTGACTAAAGCTATTGGCCACTAAGCCTTACGGGTCGTATTGAAAACAATTATCTTTGTTTTTTTTTTAGAAGTTGAGAGTTTCTATACCAAAAATAAAGTCAAGAAATAAAAATAATATACTCTGACTACCTGAAGAGTCGATTAATGTCTTAAGTAGGTAGATATTTTTGACAACTTTTAGTTGTTGCAACGTAAATATACTAACATCCACTAAAAACTAACCAAAGACTTCAAATTCAGGTAAACTTTGGAAGCAACAGGTAAGACAATGACACCAAGAAGGGAAGGTTATTGAGATCGGCCATCAAGCGCGATATAGATGTTTAGTATAAACACAGAAATTTGGGAGTGAAGTTAAAATTTTAGAGACATTATTTGAAAAATATTCTTACACACTGCGAGCATATCGAATTGCATGCAATCATTATCTCATTATCACCTGCAGTAATTAATTGCAATGAAACTATTTCATGAATTTTTGTCCACGATATTGCCACCTCAAATCGAATGGCCAAGTACGTGCTTATCACTGACGAGGTTTGCGACATGTCAATATACACAAATACCTATGAAAGTGGTCGTTAATAATGTCGAAACGAATGCGGTCAACTTTATCTCGTTCACCCACTTTTGTCAAAGTAACACGAGTAGTTGGTCAGTAATACTGTTACTACCACGTCTTTTTTAATAAAATTATGCAAATATTAATTGCAGGAGCCAATAACGTGCACGGCGGATTATTAGTAAGTCGACAGTGCATTTTTCGAAAGTGAATGTACTTTTTTGTATTCAATTTTGTTATGCTTCAAGAAATGCAACAATACCGGATATTGTTGTCATTGCAAACTACAATAAAAAAAGGAATATATTTATAGATTCAATGTTAATGGTAGTAATAAGAAAAAAAAGCACAACCAAATACTGGAGTAGGAGCGGAAATAAACGAAAGTGACGTGATAATGTCATTGACATTGAACAACGGTAGTTAGTTAGGCCATCAGATGCGCTAACGTATGTCAGTAGCTTATCTTGAACTTGATGAGTAGAAACCAACAAGAGGGAGTATAATAGAAGATGAATTATATGTGATAGAATTTTTAATAATTTTATTTTTTATTATTATGTACAAAAGTCCTTTTTAATTCTATAGGTTCCTGGGTAATATTTTCTTTTACATAATGCTGAAAAATTAATTAGTGTTATAGTTTGTAATGAATGCGATAATATAAGGCATGTCAGGCATATTTGTCGCCACCTACAATATAACTAGTCTCAAATTTTGCAATAATTATTGCGACCAAAAGTGTTATAAAGAATACGCGTACAATGTTGTGGATAGTGTTAATTAGTCATACTGCCTGATTAAAATTACCAGCATACATGTATTATGGTAATGACTGGAAGTAATACTGATTAATTATTCAAAATATTGAAATTACAAAATACACGCAATAAGTTATCGTTACAGTTACGTACTGAAACACGCAACATATCATTTCACACATTCCACGTGACTTTTTTTACAATTTATAGGCGATGTAATTATAAATCGAGCAAGTAATTATTCACTGACTTATGCACTTGTAACTTTTCCTTATCAGGGGAAAGCAAGCTATTCCTTCAGTTATGGAGTTTCCGATGGGCAAACGGGAGACATGAAAACCGTTTGGGAGTCAAGAGATGGTGACAACGTGAAAGGTACTTTAGTAAATAGTTTAAGTATAACACTCACTTAATTAATAAGAACAATACATAAAAGTAACTTATTTTCTTCTACAATTGTATACTTAATATTTTTTTTCAAAAATAATTCGTGCGCTATAGTTGGAACCAAAAATGCTGCATTTTTTTAGAATCCTTTGTTTCATATCTGAAGCGGAAGCTCTGTAGCGGATGAACGAGAGTTGTTAAAGTTTAATACCTACCTATTATAATGAAGAAGTCCATAGTGCATTTTTATTTCCAAAATTACTTTTAAATTTCATAAGCTAACAGGAATAGAATATAATTTGAACATCTTTCTACTGTTTAAAAATTTCCATATAGTTAATTTGCCGCCTGGTTAAATAGGTCGCAAAAAATAAGCAGCGAAAAGAATATGTATTTATCTTTGCGTAGAATGATATTGATACCACTAGTTTTCTGTTTAAATAAATCACGCGTTATTACTCTAAACTAAAGTACTACAGATACTCCAAAAGACATGTTTAGAATTGAAAACTTTAAGGTTTTTACACTGCCTTGTTCTGTCAAGATAACTATTGGGATAAATCTACACCTGTCCTTTTATCGATTTGATGACAGTATGTTTAAATTTAAGTGTCAAGCGGTAATAGTAAATTTTATTTACTTTACAGGTCACTACAGTGTAGTTGGGCCAGATGGCTCCACCAGAACCGTGGAATACTCAGCAGGACCCAGGACAGGTTTTCAAGCTGTTGTAAATACTGACAATGAAGACATTGATACTGATGAAAACAGAGAACGTTTAATGGAAGCACGTTCTTTGTCTAACCATGATAGGTACTATGATTATGATGAAGACTCTCATGATTATTATGAAAAAGAAAGAAAAAGATCTAGACGACCATATGATTCAACTAATGACCAGTATTCAAATAGAAAAAAGCCAAAATACCACTCGTACTCAGATCAAGTACTAGATACAGAACCAAGCGACTATACCCACAGCATTACAATAAAACATCAACACGACGACATCTCGGATATTGAACCACATAGTCACTTTGGATATAGTTTAGAACCGAATTATAAAACAAAAACTAAAAAGAAAAATAATCGTTACAAAGATGCTTTATATTCAGATGTAGAACAAAATAAAAAGTTTTCACAATTTCCTGCTGATCCCTATAGAGATAATTACGACAAATATGCAGAACCTAGTGATGACAGCAACAGATATATAAAACATTATGACAATGGAAGGTACAAAAGACCGTTATATGATGACTATAATGTTTATCCCACAAAATACACATTCCCGTTAATACCCGACATACCCCCTTCGGAAAAATATCACTCAGATGATTTTAATTATAAACCTAAAAAGAAAAGACCTCATAAAACCCGAGAATCAGAGCACCACTATCCAACTGTTAGTGAAAATGTAGACGATTACGTGTTGGTTCCGAAAAAGAAACGGAGAAAACCCGTCAAAAATTATGAGTACAGGGAACCCGAAGACGACTACGATCGTCCTCATCACGCAGGTGATTTTGATGATGAAGACGACAGGCACCACGGTCCTTTAGTAGAAACAGGACAAACAGAAGTAATACGGAAAATTGTCAAAAAACGAAAACCGGTTGTTAATCTTTTGGACATGTTTGATATTTAGATAATTGAGTTCACACAAATTAGATTACTTTATTAAATGTTGAATATTGTTTATTTAAATTTAATAATAATAATTTATATAGATAGACTGAATGTAGTTAAGTTAGTTTTATGTAAATATGAAACATAAGTGATTTTTATTATTAAAATGTTTTACAAAAATATTTTATTTTTTTAAGTAAAATATTATTATTTGCATGATCTGGACCATGGTGTGTTAGACATGTCCAAGACATGATGGAAAATTGGTTTTCACTTCACCCACAGCGGTAAAGACCAAAATGGAAGGTAGTTTTTGGACCGAATATAGAAAGGATTGAACCTTATGTGGGTTCGACCCTTTCCATATTCGTTCTGTTATAATATATTCCTCCTTATTTTACTCTAAATGGCGTAAGTGATTTTCACAAATGCATCAGTTGGTTTATCTCAGTATTACAAAATGACACAGGGTATACACGATTTTTTGCATGTCGCGCCACTATAACTCCCAAACGGCTTGGAGGATTCTTGCGATGAAGATATTACTGTTGAGACATGTCTTAGAGAGGTCAACCGTAACTTGGTGTAAATTATTGAAAACACGCTAATCGCCGAAATGCAGTGATGTGAACGGTTTTTCATGTTAGTGGTTTACCTTGTAATGTTTTGATTTGTTTTAAAACTTTTATCAATACACAATATCCGGAAAGTGTCATAGTAACCAAACTCTTTGGTATTAAAAAAATAATGCCATTGTTTTAATTTTAAACCACATAGGTACATTACGCACGCGGTCCACGAGTTGCGTAAAACGGTCTCACAATGATAGTGAAAGTGCAAAGCCTCGGAAACTGGAGCAAGTGGGAGTGTTAGTAGGTATCGTAGGTATTACTTCACAAGGACGTTGTACGTTTAATAAAAAAGGTAGACACTTATTCGTTCACTTGACACAATTAAATGGCACGGTATTCCTTCTTGTCCAATGATTGAGCCCTTCTTATTAAGTGAAATAGTATTCTGGCACAACAATTTCATATTCAACGTGTTAATATTTTGACTGCCTCTGTGGCGTCCTGGGTCAGTTCAAATATTTGTGTGATCCACAAATGTTTGTTTAGGAGTTTGGGTGTTTTCTATGTACAATATGTATGTATTAAGAAATATATAAGTATGAATATCAGTCGTCTAGATCCCATAGCACAAGCTTATATTAGCTTAATTTGGGCTAGATGATGTTGTGTGTGAATGTCCACAAATATTATTTTTATTTTATTATGTCACAATTAATACTAAAGTAAAACTAATACAAATTGTTAGTTTAATAACCCACTTCGGGTCGAACCCGGTGCAAAGGTGCCCAAAACGCTCGCCGCATTTCCGCGCTGGATGGCAATGGCTAACCTTTGTATCAGGTACGAGCCGGAGCGAGAGTCACCGATTTTCTCCGCTATTTTTCGTCCCATGTCTGCGACCAATTGCTTGGCCTCCATGCCCCAAGTGCCCATTGTTTCAAACGCCACTGGTGTCACCATGTAGCGAGACGCCCAGTCTGCGTACTTTAGGTGCTTCCTGCTAGCCGTGTCTTCTGCCGCAGCTGCAGGGGCAAGAGCCGTTCGGCCCAATTGAATCGCTGCCACAGTGCTAACGCATGTCGCGTCCCAAACCAAGCACCTACCCCGCTTCCAAAGTACAAGTGTCAGCCCATCTGGTCTAGAGCAAGTTTGACCCGCGCACTAAGCGTTCCGTATATTTTTTGATGTTTAGTATTGTTGGGTAACATTAAAAGAAACTGTCTACAACAACTAAACTTAAACAGTAATCGCATCAATAGACTTCTTCCCTTTTCTTCATATTTGTCTATGAATAAAATAAAAATTAATTAAAAATGGAACCGACTTCAAACTATAAAATTTACCCAACCAACCACAAAGTAATTATGTATTTTGATTCATCAGATTTTATTCAATCTCATATTGAAGTCGGCGTCAAGTAAACACATAGGTTTAGGTAGGTATTATTAATGGCACCAACTTCAATATTATCTATACATATAATAAAATGATAGAAAAGTCAAAACTGTACATTGGAAATATTTAAAAAAAAATACTCGCTGGGTATTCAACATAAGATACCGAAGCCGAAAATAAAGTTATAAAAATTTTTGTCTGTTTTTCTGTTTATCTGTTTGTCTGTTTGTCTGTTTGCTTTGCTTTGTCCGGAAGGATCTCGAAAAGTACTCAATAGATTTGATTCAAATTTTTCACAAATATTACCTAGGGGTGGGGTGTTAAAATAGGCTATGTATTATCACGCTTCATATCTAAGCTAGCTAAGCAGAGAGCAATCAAATTGGCATTGTAACAATTTTCACGCGTACGAAGTCGCGGGCAACAGCTAGTATTGAATAAAATCTGATGAATCAAAATACATATTACTTTGTGGTTAGTAAATTTTATAGTTTGAAGTCGGTTCTATTTTTTATTATTATTTTTTTTCAATATTTTAAGTGACGGGTGGACCGAAAAGTATATCTATCTAGGTGTAATGTTCTCATCAAAACAAATCAATCAAGCCCAAACACAAAGTATGTAACTGCTGTAAATCGTTAAGGAATTCCCACGACTGTTTTTCGGTTCCATCATCAGATCGACTCCAGACTTTCATTAAATTGTAGTAAATTAAAGCACGTGATCAAAAAGTTAACAAACACGCTAGTTGTCCTGACAATTTTCTGGATCCCATCATCAGATCCTGACCTGGTGAAAATGGGACCAACTCAGAAGTAAACCCTATTCAACAAAAGAAAAAAAAATGAAATCCGTCTATAATTGACGGAAATATCGATGAACATAGATAAAAAAACATGCAGACGAATTAAGAACCTCCTCCTTTTTTGAAGTCTGTTAAAAATTACACAAGGTAAAATATTATACTAAAATTGTCTAATAATCCGCACGACCATTTTTTACAGCTAAATTTCATTAAAACCGGATAAGAAATTAATGCTAAAGTGAACAAACCAGACAATTCCACTCGCTCCTTCAACAGTATGTTCATAATTACATTAGCTAGTACATTTAGAAGTAACACATTATCGAGATTTGTAAGCCTATTGATGAATTCCTAACTAATTAACAGTTAAAATTTCACAGCTTAGAGTTTCAAAGGAATGCTGTTCTTGATAAGAAACATTTTATGTGTTTATAAAGCATACTAGTTGTTGCCCGCGACTTCGTACGCGTGAAAATTATGTTATAAAATAATGCCAATTTGATTGCTCTCTGCTTAGCCCCTAGGATATGTAGCGTGATAATATATAGCCTATTTGAAGACCCTACTCTTAGTTAATATTTGTGCAAAATTTGAATCAAATCTATTGAGTACTTTTCGAGATCCTTCCGGACAAAGCAAAGCAAACAGACAAACAGACAAACAGACAAACCGACAAACAGACAAAAAAAAATCTAACTACATTATACCCCTCGTGGACAGTCGTTATCTTTTCATGGGATTAACGCAACCCTATGAGGGCATAGTAGAAATGCTTTTTGAGTCATCTACTTTTTGAGATCAACAATTAATGTCTCACAAGGTTATAGAAAAGCACACATCCGCAGGGCAGCTTGTGGCGAGCTGAATGTGCATGGCTACACATCGGTCCCGATTCCTCAGAGTTTTGTTGTGCCTCTCGACCAGTTGGCATTTAATGGGCTAACGGAAGACCGTACTCCCGGAAGAACAGCAAATCTCAACTCTGGCTTGCCTTAATTGGCTGGTCAGAGGGAGGAAGCCAGAGCTATATGCTCGGGGGTAGAAGTGTCATTTTCAAGGGCATAACTACGGGGAAACCCGCTCCGGGTCTGACCCGCGATGGCGAAACCGGCGCCGCACCGCTCGACACCCCTAGCCGCTCACACCGGTGTTGCCCTCTGTCGCCTCACAGGCCTACGGGCCTATGGCGATTGTATAGGGGGCCCATCTAGTGAGTTGGCGATTCACCGTCTGCCATAGTTTTGATAATAAGATATTGAAATGGCAGACGCCGTTTTCATCCATAGCATAAGTAACATAGTCCATATAACTCCCATCACAATAGTCCATTTTGTAGTTAGCATATTTTACAATAGTTTAGCTCCCATTGTGGGCGGTTCATTACCGTTCTTCTACATAAGGCGAGCGTGAATCGTCTGCAGTGGGGGTCCCATATCCCCTTACATTAAAAATCTCAAAGGGCCTCTGTGTGTTGGACCAATATGTCCCCATGTAAGCCTACCAAAGGTCCGGGTATATTCATAAGAAAAAAAAAGAAGATACCCGAGAAAGACAGAAACATAATAATATACTTTATTGAGATTCAGTATAACAATGTTCATAACAAATACAACTCTGATCTTCACACTAGGATACCCTGTGTCGTGAAGATCAGTCTCTTTCGCTAGACATAATAAAATTCTAAACATTTTTTTTTTAACAAATTATAAGTGAGGATAAGCCTTTAATTATAGTTGGTGTGTCCAGGTATGTGTTTGCATATGAAACTGTGTTATGTGTGTGTGTGTGTGTGTGTCTCTGTGTGTGTGTGTGTGTGTGTGTGTGTGTGTGTGTGTGTGTGTGTGTGTGTGTTTTATGGAAGAATTTCTTCAGTAGTTCTATAATTCAAGCCCAATAGCCAATCATTGATTCGCGTTTTGCAGATATATCTTGTAATCCCAAGTAGATTCAATCTTTCATTTATCTTTGAATACAGATATGGTCCCATTCCATTCGAATGTTTTCTGTCCAAAAACAAGTCTACATGTACGCTTTCTCCATACCGGTCTTCTTCTAGAGCGTCCATCAGTTATAATGGTAGTATGTGCTATTTTATGAAAGCGCAAAATAACATTCTGAATGTATAACTGTCGTACAGTTAGCATCCGCGAGTCTTGGTACAATAGGGATGTTCGGTACCTGATTTTTCTATTGTACATGACTGAATCTTGAAACTTGGGTCGAAAAATCCTTAAAGTACTCCCTTTCCAATATTAAAAAATATTTGAAATCGCATCACGCGTTGAGAAATTACAACTGAAAAACCATTTTATCTTTCATCCCCTCTCCCGCAGGAACCGCGCAAAACTTCGGGATCAAAAGTATCCTAGAACCTTCCTCGGACTATACGCTCGGAATGTACCAAGTATCATTCTAATCGATTTAGTAGTTTCGGCGTGATACTTATTCGGGATACAGACAGATAGACAGACAGACAGACAGACAGACATAAAAAGTTTAAATTACATTTTGGCTTTAGTATCGATTAGAGAACGCCCTCCAATTAAAATTTTCAAAATATCTTCCATGTACAGACTCTCGACCCTCTACAGTTTTAATATAAGTATAGATAGATATAGATGACATCTAGTCACAGTTAAGTATTTGTAGGTAAGTACTACACAACAAAATTTGTATCCACTAAAAAAAAGAAAAGACTTGTAACCGAAGCTCAGTGTTCTCTTAATAATCAACCCGTTATGCATCTTACGCAACGGTCCGTTATAAGATGGACGATCATTTAGGGCATTCCCTTGTACAAGCGTTTCAGTTTTTCAGGAGATACATTCTGGTGACCAATAACATGATATTCGCTAACCCAAGTTGGAGGAAGTTGAAGGGTGTAGTGGGGCCCTACCAACACCATCGGGCCCAAGTCAACCTCACGTGCAAGCTCGTGCACCTGCTGAACAACGGACGAGGCTCTGACGGCGACGGTCCATTTCAACACGGCGATGGGCTCACCACCTGTCACGTGGGACCGAATTGTACACGGTGAAATGTGGGCCGGTATAGGCCTCTGCCTACCCCTTCGGGGATAAAGGCGTGAGTATATGTATGTATGTAAGTTGGAGGCCTTATGCCCGCCTTCCACTGCGAGCAAGTCGGACCCATTACGAACTCCGCTATACTCGTAACGATGATTTTCTATACATGTCATGTCCGCTTTGGTGGAAGGACATGTATGAAAATCGTCGTTACGAGTATAGCGGAGTCCGTAATGGGTCCGACTCGCTCGCAGTGAAAGGCGGGCATAATGGGCGGCTTGAAAATTTTCTATAGACCATTCTTACCCGTTTCAAGATTTTAACACGGCAGTGTGCTTGTTTGAGCTCTTAGTAGTACGTAAGAAAGCCTACTGTACCGACTGGACTTGGACTATATCGTTCTTATTTCGATCTGGCAATACCGACAAACTAGTGATGGATGGCCTACTGTCAGTAGGTATTTCAATTTATTTCACTTTGCTGAATATGGGTACAAAGGATGTTACAGTTAGTAGATGTTAAGTTTCGCCATACCAGGCTTTACAGCCATGCAAAGGATTATACAAAACAACAATTCTATGACTACACAATAATTCGACAGTTGGTACTAAAA
Source organism: Miltochrista miniata (assembly GCA_933228765.1). Taxonomy (NCBI): domain Eukaryota; kingdom Metazoa; phylum Arthropoda; class Insecta; order Lepidoptera; family Erebidae; genus Miltochrista; species Miltochrista miniata. Next base: position 28,272,839 of record OW121752.1, on the reverse strand, counting down.
TTTGTGGATATTGCTACAATTCAAGGTCAAAATATTAAATTCAATGCTGACGGTGAACATACAAAATATTAAATTGAATCAACTAAGTGTGGATATTTTACATTTCAATGTCAAAATATTAAATAAAATGTCGAAGTGGATATTATTACAGTTCAATGTCAATACTAAATTCATGTCAACGGTTGATATTATTACATTACAATGTCAAAATATAAAATTCAATGTAACGGTAGAATATTTTCAATACTTTTCAATGTTAAAATATTAAATTAAATGTCAACGGTAGATATTGACACTCTTCAATGTCAAAATATTAAATTTAATGTCAACTATAGATATTAATATATTTCAATGTCCAAATATTAAATTCAATGTCAACGGGAACAATTCATTTCAAATTACAAAACTTATAAATGGGATTATCATACCATTATAGCGTTCCAATCAGTTCAAATTATCTGATAAGTATTCGGCAACTGAGTAGTATGCTTTCACCATTAACAGCCGTTTCACATTTGTCTTAAAGTTATTATAATTAGATATGTGCAAAATTGATAAAGGGAGCTTGTTGTAAATCCGTGGCAACATACAGAATATACTTTTACCTAAAAAGGCAGTCTTATGTACCGGTAACCGTATCTTTCCTTTGTGTCTACAACTATTAAGTGTATCAAATATCTCAATATTTTTTCTGGCAAATAGCACAACTTCAAGAATGTAGATGCATGGAAGAGTGAGTAAATTAAACTTAACAAAATAGGGTCTACAGCTATCTGTCTGTTTTAACTTAAAGATTGCCCGCACGCATTTTTTTTGTGCTATTAATGCTACATTTACATTAGTTGAATTGCCCCAGAACATAATTCCGTATCTTAATAGGGAAGCGACTTGACCATGATACGCCGTTAATACGGTTGATGTGTTAGAGGTCTTAGACAACATATAGAGCGCGTACGAGAACTGATGAACCCTACCACACAACAATTCAATATGAGAAGACCAGTGTAAACCAGAGTCCAAAGTTATACCGAGAAATTTTGTAATGTCACTTTCCTCAATCTCATTGTCACAATATTTGATTTTCATGTCAGCTAATCTATTTATTCTATTTCTAAATGTCATAATTTTTGTTTTATTATAATTAATTGTCAATTTGTTAATAGTCAACCAATTCACAATGTCAGATAGAGTTTTATTTATGTCAAATTGCATTTGGAGACTGTTTTTGCCTGTAAATATGATAGTGCTGTCGTCAGCAAATAATATTGACTTATGATTTGTCACCTTTGGCAAGTCATTTACATAAATTATAAATAAAAGAGGACCTAACACGCTTCCTTGTGGAATACCCAGTTTAACAGCTTGATATTTAGAACAATAGTTGATTATTTTCTTTGACGATGGGCAGAGTCTAGTGATTTGTGTGGATTGCATTCTGTTACTTAAATATGATTTAATCAGTTCTAATACATTTCCACGCACCCCGTAGGCATACAGCTTATTTAAGAGAATTTCGTGGTCAACATTGTCGAATGCTTTAGTCAAATCCATAAAAAGCGCACATGATTGGATGTCTTTATCAATATTTGTCATAATAGTTTCAAGAAAACCATAAATAGCCGTGTTAATTGACTGATTTGTCCTAAACCCTACTTGTTCATTTGAAAATAGTCTATAGGTTTCAAAAAAATTATAAACATTCTGATGAATCACCTTCTCAAAAATTTTTGAGATTACAGGCACAAGTGCAATTGGACGGTAGCAGTTCATGTCCTGTTTGTCATTCTTTTTAAAAAGTGGTTTTATTATTGTATATTTCAATACATCTGGGAAAACTCCATGTAAAATGCATAGATTAATTATATTACTAAGGACATGTGATATTTTGGATGAAACATGTTTCAGAACTTTCACGGATATGTCATCATAACCTGTACTGTTGGTAGACTTCAAGTTCATGATAATTTTGTGGATATCTGTAGGAATCGTTGGTTGAATAAATACAGATTTAGAATGATTAGGAATAGTTATATTAGGATTGTATGTTCTAGTTAAAGCATTTGGTTTATTCATATAGAATTCATTAAATAGTTCAGCTATTCGCTTGGCGTCATATATTGTCTCCTTATTAATGCATATACATTTGATGTCATCTTTATATTTATTATTATTATTATTTATTATGTTCCATGTGGCTTTACCTTTGTTTACAGCAGTATTAATATAGTAGTCATTATGTGATTTTTGGGTTAATCTGATAATTTTATCTAGTCTGGATGATAATGCCTTGAACCGATTTTTGTTTTCAATGCTTGGTTTTTTCCTAAATTCCCACAAAAGTTTCCTTTTACGTTTAGAACAATGCCTAATTCCCTTAGTAATCCATTTTGGCCGCATTTTCGCATAAATCCGTATTCTTCGTTTAGGAAAACACAGATCATAACAATAACGAAACAAATTATAAAAGTTGTTAAATGCAGAATTAGGATCTTCGCTGTAGAGAGTTTCTGAAAAATCTATTGAGTTTATACACTCCTGAAATTTATTAATGTTTGCTTTGCTATAATTACGCTTGTCAATATACCAAAACTTTAAAGCACATGTCATTTTCACTGGGCAAGTCAATAATTGGGCTGTGTGGTCTGATAGCGCAAATTCTAAAACCTCAGCCACACAGTTCTTCATGTTAAATAGGAAATTATCAAGGCACCTGCCACTTGATAATCGTGTGGGTTCATGAATACCAATTTTAAGATTATGGTTTTGTAACATATACTGAAACTCCAACGATGTCCTACAGTTAACCAGAATATTGATGTTAAAATCCCCACACAAAACAACCTTCTTTTTCGAATAGCAAAATCGGCCAAGTAGCAGATCGAATAAGGTAAAGAATTTCTGTATGTCCTCATTATTTGATTTGGGTGGTCTATAGATGCATATTATTTGTAAACTATGTTCTTTCAACTCTATGCCTGAACACTCCATAATATTCTCATGTGAATAGCTTTTAATGTCATAGATTGGAATAAATTCAAGTGAGGTATGCACCAATATACATGACCCACCTCGACGATTTTTTCTGAAAAAAGCAGAACCCAGGATGTAGTTAGGAATCCTTAAATTGTTTTTATCACTAGTCACCATGTTGTGTTCTGTAATACATAAAACCCCAAGAAAGCCCAATTTTAAAAGAGGATGTGTTGTGATGAACAAGTTTTACTTGTATCACATACATTTATAATTCTTGCAATTTAATATAGCGAGAAGCTGGTAATGTGGTTGTGGCCCCTAAAAATAAATAAATTAATATTTGTGGGCATTCTCACAAAATCTACATATGCATATCAGGTATTTTTTACATGAGGCCTAAAAAGCAAAGCAGGGGCTACATTATCATATCCTTCTCTATAAATATACGTGAAAGTTTGCCAAGATGTTTATTATTCAATCTCGCTCTAATTGCAAAATATATTTAGTCGTTGGGTACAGAGATTAACTGGAACAATACCTAGCCTGTTGTTTTATTTCTCGAATAGTTTCCTATAGAACATGGGAACAGTTTTATAATTCAACGCAGACAGAGCCACGGGTAACAGCTAGCACTTACTAAAGATTTTAGTAAAGCTCCTAATACCGTTCGCTTTCATGCAGTGCACAATCATTATGCATAAGCATCAATATCATTATCACCAAAACATTGGTTTAAATACTTAATAATAAGCTTACATAAGCTTCTACTCATTATTACACAATAGTTGTGCTAATAATATGACCTAGATATTTTAATATAATGCAAATGATAAACATTGGCTCACGAAACATGTATATTACCAAATAAAAATCATTGATTATGATCACACTCAACCGTATGAGGTTAATGACATGTTCACAGATGAGTCAATGACTTGAGATCCGAGACTATGTAGTAGACGTAAACATAATAGTTTAAGGTCTGGTCCCGCTGTGAATTTTACACAGATTCAAGAAAAAAATAATATTTTTAAGAAATACATTCTGATGATTATTTGTATTTGAATGTATAATTTATTATTTAATGTACACGATTAAGTAATATAGGTTCTGCATGTTGAACATTCTTACATTAGACGTGACAAGGAAAGGAAACAACGAACTTTATGAACAAAAAAAAGCAACTGACTGGCTTAACGTAACAAAATAATAACGGATTGGTAATAACAACGCCTCACAATATCTTATTTTTAAATTAAATAGAAAAATAATGGTGATAATATTGGTAACACATTATTAGAAATGATAGTGGATCTATATAAACCGAACGTTGATTGTCCGTGTCTTAGACCAGTATAAAATATTGTTATTTTTAAACTATCGCGGTTCTTAACACTCGTACTTATAGAATTTGGAAATTCACGTAAAATACTTTTTTCTTACATGCAGCCACATCATCTGCAATCAGTCAACGCGACGCTCATTGAGCGAGCTGATAACCTCTGCGACCCTAAGCATTTACAGTAGGAGTTGAACTATGTTCAGGAGATACTCAAAATCAATGGGTATGCTGCGAGTAGTAGAAAAACACGACATGCACCGAGGAAAATGAGGCCGGGGGTAGAAGATCAACCAGCTTATACGCCGTACATAAAAGGAATTATGGACAAAATTGGATCGTGTTTATGGTGATTCTTGTTTGGATGATCTTTCAACCGTTAACCAAAGTAGCTAGCTACGTACTCTCCAAACGGTTATATATTAAAATACCAGAAATCAAAATGCCTTTACTTAAAATGCCTTAGACCAAAATACCCGAATTCAAAATACCTTAACATTCAAAATACCTTATTTCAGTTCACCTTACCTTAAAATGTCTAAACTTAAAATACAAATAATTATTATATCAGAATTCAAAATACAAATTTTCAAATATCCTTAATTTAAAATACCGAAAATAGAATACAATGTGAATATAAAAAAAAAACCATAACCTACCCAGTTTATCGCTATAACCTACTGGGTATTATTAGGTATATATTATGCTATACCAGTTCATTATATAGCGCATAGTTAATAAATGAATGATTTAAGAAATAAAGATTTATTGCCACTCACACGTTTTGTTATTTGACTTTAACTTATTTACCCCCCCCCCCCCTCCCCCCCACCACCTAAGTGAAGCCGCAGTTGTAGCCGTAGGTCTGTTGGTCCTTGGGTATCCTTCTGAGGGCTTACCCGGGGCTCCCAACTGTAGGCTGTTATGTAGGATACGTGTGGTTTTTAGTCGGTAGGAGTCCGGCATAGTATCCATGTAGGATTTACCTCATGTTAAAACACTTTGATTCAGAGTTACAAAAGTACTACAGTGGGCTAAAAAAAAATAAAAAAAAAATAACCGCGAAGGCTAAGGCGGGAGCTCCGCTTCGCTTCGCTCCCGCCTTAGTCTTCTAACCTAACCTATCCGAGTCGGGATACTCTGAGTCGGGGTGTTAACCATTCACAGATATATAGTATCCATGTAGGATTTAAATCATGTTAAAAAAAAGGTATTTTGTGTTTGAACATTTTAGGATAAGGTATTTGATAAATTTATTTTTTGGGTTTCGGTTATTCGACCGTAAGGCATTTTAAATTATTTATATTATAAATATTTGCCTTTTGAATATTGATATTTCGATTTCGGGTATTTTGGGCTCAGGCATTTTAAGTAAAGGCATTATGATTTCTGGTATTATGACGGTATACCCTCCAAACACCAGGTGTCTACAAAGTAGATTGTAGCTGCGGTAGGTCCTACATAAGCCAAACCAAGCCGACCACCGCGGTAAGGGTCAAAGAACATATTACAGATGTGAAAAATCGTCAATTTAACAAATCGGCAAGAGCAACACCTCGATTCTGGCAGCAACCACTGGATTGAACTTCAACAGCTGAAAGTCTTCTCCACAGGTCGCCATTATTATCTACGTATGGTGCGTGTGTAAATTGTAGCAGTGTGTAAATTGTATTTAAATTTGTGGTTATTTTTTACATTTCTTAGGGTGAATCTTTGAATATCTAAACTGCCTTAAAACTAAATTTCATTTTATAAATCTGATACCGCAATGAGATCAAACCTTAAATGAACGTCGTACCGTCGTCAATCTAATTTTATTCAGCGCCAACTAGTTTCTGCGCTATTTTGGGACTATGCTAATACAAGGCTTTTTGGTTGATTCATGAACTATCTGTAGTACCTACTATCTAAGTAAACAGTTTAATGTAGTAATAGTAAGCAAAGATTTATAAATGAATTGGATTGTAATTTTTTATGTACGATTCACGATGAGTTTTTGCTATCGTATTGTTTACAATTTGCTTTACTCTGCGGTCTTATCATTTTGTAACCAAATAACAAATTTATATTATGTATGGTTACAGGTTTTTCTATTTTCTAATCTTAGTAAGCTTAAAAATATTATAATAATAGTGGAAAGATTTGATTGTTTGAGTGTTAAAACTACTGAACTGATTTGAAAAATTCTTTCACTGTTAGGAAGCTACAGTAGCCTTGAGTAACATATTATAGACGGTATTATCATCAGAAAACCAGCGCTACACATCATATTTTTTCTAGGCAGATAATATGAAGCATTTATGCTTAGATGACAACCGTTTAGGACTCGTGAAGAAATTTTATTGTTTTAATTTTTTAAATTTTTTGTTTTATTTTATCTATTTATTATACACTTTATTGTACGCCAGTTCAATAACATAAGATGACATATATTATATACTGATAGCAATACAATGGGCGGCCTTATCGCTAAAAGCGATCTCTACCAGGCAACCTTTGGATGGAGAAGTTGGTAAGGTAAAGAGTGGTAGTTGTTTAGCGTACTTATAGATCTGCTATACTTTACTAACATACTATAGATACAATAATTTATCAAGTGAATAAAAATTACCTAAACATACATAACCATAAGACACATACATACATACTATTTTGTTTATTTTTTATATATATTTTGTTAATAGCCTTATAAATTTGGTATAGTTTGGGTATGCGTGGCCTAAATTAATACATTTTTCTTTCTTTCTTTTTTATATTTTTTCACGTATTCCCACGAGTTCGGGAACTACGCGGGTGTCACCACGTGACGTTCGCTAGTCATGCATAAGGTTCTTCATTAATATTAATAACTTTGTCGCGACTATAATTCTGCAATGTGTTCTGTTATCACATTAGTGAAATTTAATCGGCAATTTAGTGAGACTAATTGTAGAAAACTTTTTCGCCAAACAACGTAACAGGCTATTCGGTCCTTACACATTGAAAATTTGAGAAATTACAAACAATCTTGTCATTTTCATTTCTTTCAAATACCCTTCTCTTAAGATACCGAATCAGTACTTGTATTTGAAAGAGGAAATATTTGTTATCGACAAAATTAAATTCTGAAACTACTGAGCCAAATTATTCCTAAGTAACTTAATTAGTATTATCATGATTTGTACTACCTACGGAAGTAAAGCTGTAATAATAATTTTATTTTCAAAATATGTCCTATTTCCATGCATTTTTGTCAATACGAGTAAGTAGTAGCTTGTCTTTGGTACTAGGCTAGAGAAGTCTCGCGGACTCTTCGTATTATGTCATAAGTAAAGCTGTTGAGCACAGCTAATATAATATAATTTAGAGAGAAATCGAATACTTTAAATCTTTTAAATCCACTTAGCATTTGTTATGCAGCTTCCAAATTTGTAACATTTTTCTCCATTGCCGTATCAGACTCGATACCGTTGAAAACTGCAGCAACGAGTTACATGTTCGACACAATGACACGTTGTAAGTAAGAACTAATGAATATATTATGTAGTAAAAAAGGCTTCCAAATTTAACTACATAAACAAATAATGTTTTGTAAGTTTAGATTGTTTTAGTTTAGAAATAATTGTAGTTATAAACCAATAATTAAAATAATATTCGGAACAAAATTTTAATCATTTACGCACCATGTTTCAGTTTAATAATTTATTCGTATTAAACGTAGGTATAACAAAACTATGTGGACCTATAAATGTATTGATACAGTATTCTGATATCTATTCTGAATCTAGTGCGGTTTAAATTACGAGAGAAAGATTGTTGTGGATATGACGGGCGGCGTCTTGTAATATTTATATTTATTAAATTTATTGAACTGGTGTCATGTAATCATAGCCCTTCATTTTATGTTCTATAAACGGCTACTGCGTAAAGCTTCTTACTTTACAGTGACTTTAAGTTGCTGGCCGCGGCAACAAGGAACGTGGTAGACTTTGAAAATTTTCAATCTCAGCAACCGGAAAATTGTGATAGTATACTGGTATGTGGAAATAATATGTAGGTACTGTGAAAATATTATAGAAGGATAAGTTCTTTTTCTAGATGGGTAAGTCCCAACTTTAATAATTACTGGGAAGCAGACCAAGAAATATTGTAGCCTCCAACTAAGTAAAAAAACAACTTCAAGAGCCTTCCATGGTTACCGCTAGTAGGTAACACTAATAACAAAATATTAATGTTAGTAATCATAAAATATCGTAATATGTAAGATTAATTATTATTTTTATACTTTTTGTCATAATATCAGCTAATAATAAAATGATTAAAAGTGTACTTTTTCCCCTGTTTTATAAAGTAAATAAATAAAAATAATGTCAGCCAGAGCTAACTTCTTTGAGTTATTTTCTAAAGTATAGTCAGAGAAAAAAGTACTCATCTATCTGATCATGACACTTCAAGATTTTGCACCTAATACAGTTTGTCAAATTCAGTAGAAACACTGCCTGAATATTGTCGCAATGTATGATTTGTCATGTCTACCATAATCCAATGGACCAGTATGCGGGCAACGCCCATAGCAACATACATGTAGCTGCATATAGTTTCCTGAGGTATACTTGTGCCCTATCCAATACCGGCTCTATATAAGCGCCAGTTATCTTAGAATTAGGCACACAACAATTTCTAAAGCTAATAGTAACGTACTTAGAGAAACAAGAAAATGTTCGCTAAGGTAAAAGTGATTAAGTGTGTAAAGTTTTCATGTTTGGTGAATTTCGTGTACATGTGAATTCATTTTAAATAGTCCTTATACAAAAAGTGATTCTGATATTGATATAATACAACCATTCTTCCCCCTATCTCTTTCTTTCTCCAGTCAAAGTCTTTTGCATCTGACTCTTCTCTTGCTTGAAAACATTAATAGCTTTGATAAGACCATTAGGATTTAATTGCTGAAATACTTGATATTCTCATAACACATTTAAAAGTTTGTTTTTCTTAGTTCAATAATTACATGCTACATGTACTCTTATCATAACAGAATTTTCTGACTAATTAAAAGTAATGAATAAAAATTTAAGTAAACTTGATTGGTTTGAACCCGAAGTTTCTTTATAAATAATCTTTACTAACAGTAGCTGGGGCAAAATATTGATCATTCAGCAATGTGCTTCTAATTTCCAGGTGTTATTTGCATGCGCACTTCTGAGTGTGACAAGTGCAGGATTGATCGCACCTCACGGGGCATTATCATCGCAAAGCATTGTATACGGCGCCCCTGCTCTTGCGCACGGGTATGCTGCCGCTGCTCCAGCGTATGGACTTGGCTTGGGTAAGATATTTTGTTTGCTTTCTCATATAACCCTAGATTCTTCAATGCCAAGTTCATTATGTAAGAGGCCAACTTGAAAAAAAACGGCCAAGAGTCTTGTGAACTGTGTTCTCTTAATTTGCTAAGTACCGCCATAGCTTTACAGCACGCGGGCGTGGGCGGGTGGAGTCATTTTGGTGATATAAATGTTATAAGGACCTAAAGAAAATAACTGTTAGAAAAAATGGAGCCTTTTAGGTTACTTTTTCAATAGAACGGGCTTCATTCAATTAAATATTTTCGACAAACATAATACTTATTTTCTATGATTTTAATTTCTTCTGAATATCTCTTCTCAATAGGATCTTGAAAAGACATATCGGTTGTTGTGAGTTTCAGTTTCACTCTTATCTCATGATATGAAATTGTTTGCAGGTCATAGCGCCGTAGTTGCTCATGCGCCGGTACTGCGTGCACCTATCGCTGCTTATGGTCATGCCGCCGCTGTAGCCCCGGTTGAAGTATATGTAAGTATACATAAAATAACAAAGGTTTAATTCTTAAAATCGTAACTTCAGATTTCGCCTTAAGATGTTACTAAAAAAACTGAGCTGTCGAGCCATGCTCGGAGCTTGTGAGATATTCCACCAACAAGCCCCGATCGTGACTAGATAGCTAATTCGTCTAGAGCAGTTCCCCCGGTCTGGGGATAGAAGTGTGCTCAATATTCCAGGTTGAGTCTGAATGTTTTTGTCCAAATTATGAAGCTCGAATACTAATTCCATTTCAAGACTATTTCTAAATCCGAATTACTTGAACATTATCTTTCCTGGTACAAATTATTTGAGGTCATTTTCATTCTACATTTCAGGCCCACCCTCGCTATCAGTTCAACTATGGAGTTACAGATGGTCACACTGGTGACCAGAAGAGCCAATGGGAAGCACGTGATGGTGATGTGGTGAAGGGACAGTATTCCCTTGTTGAACCTGACGGCACTGTCCGTACCGTCGACTACACTGCTGACGATCATAATGGGTAATCATAAGTAGCAAAAAGATACGACTCTCATTTATTCTTATTTATATAAATTATACACAAAATAGGTCTCTTATCACAGAATGTCGCTACGTATTTACTAGGCGCGCTTGACGCTATGCAGAGACGTCTCTGCATAGCGTCAAGCGCGTCTATAAAATCCCAAAGGTGAGAACAGTATTCGACGCAGGGAACATTTTCTAATTTTTTTGTTAATTTTCAAATTGACAGTGCTGATCGGTTCTGCTATCGAAACTGTGCCTAAACCTTTCCGTTCCAGAATGACTATAAATTCAACCAGTATATTATTTTCATATCGTTGCAGTTTCAATGCAGTCGTAAGCAGGCAGGGTCATGCAGCCCATCCTGCTGCAGCGCACGGCGCTGTCATCGCTGCCCCAGCCTATGGGCATGGACATCTTCTCGGCTAGACCACCTTCTACAGTATTGATCTTTTCCAACGAAAACCTATTTATTATCATAATTAGCTTAAGTTTGGACGGAATATAACAACGAGGAATCAGGCTTCTGAATCAAAGGTTACGTAAACGTTTCATAACTTGTACTTAATGGGACAAGGACTCAAATTAGAATAGATATTTTCATTTTCCATCTATTTTCATGTTCATTATCACTGTTGTATTATATTTTCTTATTAGTACGTAAGTATTTTCAGGTTTTTCTTTTTAAAGTCCTGCATTAATTTATTTACATTTTGTGAAAAGTTTAGAAAATAACTTGCGGTTGGTTGTGAGGCATTCAGTTTTGGAGACTGATTGTAATGAAAATTAAATATAATGTTTTATCACACAAGTTATTTTATTTCGTTGACAATACCTGACTAACGTAAACATAGTTATGCAAGGTTATCTAGTGTTGAATAAAATTAGTACATAGGTATGGGGTTTCACTCAATCCTAATTATATATAGGGTTTATGGTGATATACGTTCTTTACCATCAGATATAATTTTGTGCTTTGAAATAAAATAGGTGTTCAGTCATAATAAAAACGTAATAGCTGAGATAAAGAGAGCATTAGGAATAATCGTTGAAAAAGGTAAAAGAATGTAAGAGAATTTCTAGTAATTTGTCTACTTAAAAATCTAACGAATAAATTAGAAATACGGTAGGATTTGCAGCGTAGAAGATGTTCAACCAATAATTATTACTTCATTGTGAAATCTGCCTTACTAAACGACGACGAGAATTTGTCATGACTTTTTTTAACGTCTCCGCATTTGCTCTGGATTTGCCTAGGCACATTATAATAATTGCTATTAACTGTTAAAATAGCTACAATCAATTTAGTAAAGTGAAATTAAGAGAAAGCAAATTTTATTTGTACAAATGTTTGAGAAAATTACTTTAGAGATCATTTGAAAAGATTCTGAAATTAACTTGTGATTAGTTCTTTTAAGTACAGTTTGAAATGAAACACTCTTGTAATATAGCCGGAATCGGAAAGTTTTGTCCGGTAGATTTTATATGCAACATAAAAAGCTTGTGATATGCATACAAATATGCATGAAATATGCATATTTCATGCATATTGGCATGCATTACGGACTGCCCGAGAGATTATGCGGATGGGAGTCCAGCTTCTGGCTGGTAGAAGCATCAGGGTCATCAGATTCGTCCATTTGACTCGGTGCAAAGGCGAGCTGTGAGAGTTGGCAACGATCCTATACTCACAGGTGGTGTAGAACCTTTCTGCGACAGGAGAGACTTTGCCTCCTTATGCGTGTTCTACCGCCTGTACAGTGGTATGTGCTCTGAAGAATTGTTTGATATGATGCCCATGGCAACGTTCTATTAGTGCACCGCTCGCCACAGACAGGGAGTTCATCCTCACACTTTACCTCCGGAGCGTTCGAGCACGGTTAGATCCGATATGGGTTTTCTTCCGCTGACGCTTAGATTGTAGAATGATCTCCCTGCCTCGGTTTTCCCAAACGCCTATAGTATGGGGTTCTTCAAAAGGGGCCTTAGAAGGTTTTAGGGTCGTCTGCGCGAGAGTGGCACCTCTGGTGTTGCAAACGTTTATAGGCTGTGGTGACCACCAGTACTTCAGGTGGGACGTGTGCTTGTCTGCCACCTTAGTGGTATAAACAAAAATGCCGGAAGCGTGCCTAAATGGAAATGGCATCAACGGTCACTCATCTAGCGTATATCAATCTCCATAATGGCCGTTTGCAGAAACACTAACATACGGCACAACAACTTTTAGCTTCTTAATTATTCATTTGGAATTATTCAGTAATCACCAATGAAATCAAAGAGGTTGTCTATGACAGAGTGAATATTTTATGTGTTGTTGTTGATATTTGCCAATTCACTTGTTTAGCTCAATTTTGAAAGTTGTAGTTGTCACTTTCTTTACTAGTATCACAACATTATTGAATATTACATACGTAAAAGCAGGTCAAATTAATGATAATGAACTGTTTTTAACCAGATGAGGGCATAACCAATCTCTCTGTATTTTTCGCTTAGTATTATGCTGAAGTAACTATAACTTTTTACTCATTAATCATCTTAACTATCGGTTACTCATCAACTATTCATGGTGGCAGTCCTAGGCAACTATGGATACTGCTTTAGAATTTTGAAAATACCTTTGTCTATTTAAAGTTGGAACATTTTTGCTATATTAGAATGATATCAATTCTTGCGATACTAAATTTAATGATAACTGGAATTTATGATAGCTGCAGAAAAAACATCTCTAAAATTAAGTATTTCTTTGCTTCTTATTTTATAAATAGTCAACCCATTTATGATATTAATGAGATAGTGATAATTGTAAAGAATGATCCTTAAATTAAAGGAGGCAAAGATTGTAGTCATCGAAAGCCTGGTTAGGGTGAGGCCTGGGATACCTGGCTCCATAAACAAATAAAATCATGAAGAATCTACTGGTTTTAGTCATTACTTGTCCGACATAATTATCCATCTTACCATTGTATATGAACCGGCTGGGGATAATTTCAAACAGGGTAAATTTCATTCTATAAAATATTTGTAATTTTATCTATTAGGCAACTACACATCTAGTAACAATAAGGCAACAGTATTAAACTAAAATAATATAAACTTAATAGGAGTTTCCAATATTCAGTCTTCGTCTTAGCTTTCTTCGTGCTTTTCAAGCATCACAGGTTGGCCAGGAGCAGTATGTTTGACTATAGCATTAAAGCTGCAAAATAAATTGAAATAACATTATCAACAACATCAACAAATACTTCGGCTTATTTGCATTTGTAAGAAAGTGAATAATTTCAACTTTAAGATTTATAATTTCTCATGTCATTTGAATATTTAAAGTAGTGTTATTTATAAAGGTTAGTAAAATCTGGTAAACAAATTTATGATTAGATTAGCACACATGTACATAATCGTCGCGTGTTATTCACAAAAGTGGTACGTAGAGGTGTTTAGTCTCACATAATAAAATGATGAGTCAATTGGCATGTTAAAATGTACAGACGCAGTGGTTACATACTGTTTAACATTTTTCAAGCTATAGGGGAACAAGGACAAATTTTAATGACGATTATCTCCAACTTAGTATAACAACTACCATGTTTTTGGCTCAGCGTGTCTTTTGAAATACAAGCACGCTTGTAAATGGAAATGAAACAAACGGTCACTTATCTCAGGACAGCCCATAGCCTAAGATGAGATGAAATAGTTTCTAGAATAGCGAGCGAAAATACGAGAGCTTCCGACCGATTCACAATTGAAAGAAAGTGAAACGAATTCTTTTTCGTACCTGGAGCTATTATTTAAAATTAAATGTGAGGAGAAAATTTATTACATGAAAACAACCATGGTTTTTTTAGGATTAAATGTACTTACCCATGCTTATCATCTGCACTGTATTCAACAATTCTTACTGAGCCATCAGGTTCTTGTACTGTGTATACTCCTTTCACGACATCACCATCACGATACTCATGTTGAAACTTGTTATCACCACTGTGAGGATCATCTACTTTGTATTGAAACTGGTATTTGGGATACGCCTAGAAAAAAGAATAAAACACTCTGAATCAAATCATTTGTTGACATAACATGATGTAAACGAAATTGTGACCCGCATAAATAAATAAGAACTTTCTACATTACATTATATAGTCACACCTTAAATACATACACTTAGAAAGTTTCTATAGCATTTAAATAGAATAAAGGTTTTCAATATGCCAAAGGAGAACCCACTTAGCTTCTTAAGGCAGTAGCGTAATCAGAATTTATCTTAAAGTTTTAGCAAAATCACAAAATAAAAATCACAAAATTCGTTACGTTTTATAAGATGGAAACTAAGAAACAAACCTAAGAGCCCTGTTCTGACTTATATTTTGTACTTATTTGAAACTTACGTGATAATCAACGTGCTCATCGTGAGAATCGTGCGTCTGTACTTCAGCAGAATGACTTTCGTACAAGGGAGCATCATTTATCTGGGTATGTTGTTCATAACTCTGTAATTTAAGACTTTGGGGATATTGGGCTTTTTTGATTTGACTATTAAAAGACTGGGAAATGTGTCCGGAAAACTGAGTATAGTCCGGAAGACTTGGTGAAGATGATTGTAAGCTCTGGTATCGACTTGCTGGTAAAGCAGCATGAGTTGGTGCTGGGTCTTCCTCTTGCACATATTGGTATACAGGAGCTACATGCTCATCTTGGGCTTTCTGGAGTCCCTGATATGATGCTTGTACTGGTTGGTGAACGAAATTGTGTGCTGAATAGAAGTTAGCGTAATTTTTAAGTTCATCACTGTACTGATTCTCTTGAGAAGATTCTTGTTCTCTTGTTGGGACGAACTGATAATGACGCTTGAAGTGTCGAGCAGGTTCAAAATTAAACGATTTAGGTTTATATCCATAACTCCTGCAGGAAGTCACAGCTATTATAGCTATCACATATACCTAAAACGTGAAATCATCCAATTATTATTTGACACACACTAAAATTATTCACATTTTTGATAACAAACACGCACTTTAGGTAACATTTTGATCTTTCTTGTTAGACTTTCCTTATAGAACTGGTGTATTAACAAAGTCATTAGCTCAATATATACCGGAGACGTTACGAGAGTATAGAATCAATTTACTTCTAGCCGGGGCGTCATGTTTGTAACTCAGAGCGCGCGCAGATCTATGACGTAACTTACGTAACCAATGTGAAGGTTTCCAACTTCATAAATTGGATCGTGACACATAAAGTTAACTATATGTACTTCAGTAACTAATAAATAGACCTCTTAGTATGGTTACCATCGGTAGAAAAGCGAGTAACCACTATAGTTAGGCATAACAAATTCAGTGTTAAGTATTCCAGTAAAGTAACTAAACTGATACTCTTAAAAGAGGTAGTTAAACAAAGGAAACTACAGTACAGTCTTTTAAGAGGAAGTTAATAAATTCCACTTAAATATTCCAAAATTTTGCTTTAAAATAAGACGATGTCGAATCACAAATTAAATTCTTTTGTGAAACTCATAAATTTTAGTGTACTAATCCTGATTGAGTCCACTGAGAAGTTCGGATATACTAGGTAAACATTATGTAGGTATTTCATAATAGGCGGGTTATATAATGCATGGTTTTACAAAATTGCATTTAGCATAATTTATTCGCCACTAGCTCCAATACATAAAATTTTTGATATTAAGTTCAATCGTGATTATGGGAAAATTACACACGAGTCATCTGCCTGCTTACATTAGAGCCAAAAAAAAATTCCAGCGATTTAGATTTTTTACGTACCTATAAAATAATATTCTGAATGATATCATTCGCTGTGCTCTTGCCACCGCCAATGTGCCTGCGCTCCTAGAGCCGAACGGCGTTGTATTGTACTGTATTGTATTTATTTTCTTAACAATGATACATTGTGTTGAAAAATATAAAATTCTTAATCTAAGTAAATTAACAATAAAATAATCAACTGTACCCAATCGTTTAACACAAAAAAAATGGTCACATCAGCAATAATTAATTGATTTTCTTACATTGTTATACAAAATGCCACAAATGAATGTCAAAAATGTAGGTAATCAATTCTGCAAAACATGTCAGTCCAACAATAATAGTCTGTAAATGCTAACGTGTAAGAATACAAAAATGACTATATTATTCCCATCACCACAATGAACGTTTACATTATTGCCAATGTCAATTCCTACAAAAATTAAAATGTCAATCGTGTCAAATTCATAAAATAAACTCATCCAAAGAATAAAAGCACTTAACAACAAGAAATTCCCTAAGCATGCTTTGAAAATCTTTAGAGTAGAAAGGTTTTAATGCCTGGGGGAAGACTGTTGACGTTTTCAGGGACGATTACAAGAGACCGGATGGTAAAACTTTTGTACCGTGGGAGATGGGTCGGGTGCTGGTCTGGGATGCAACTTGTGTTGACTGACTGGCGCCGTCCCATCTTCCAAAAACAAAATTAAAAACCAAGGCAGCAGCGGAAGCAACTGAAAATTTTAATATTAATAGGTCTAAGAGCCTTGACTCATCGTATCGTTTTTATCCAGTCGGTGGCGAGACCCTAGGTTCATGGGGTACCGGTCCCAATACGCAAAATGTTTTCAAGAATTCGAAAAAGTGCCTTGTAGAGTCGACTGGTGATCTTAACGTGACAAGGACTGACAGTTGTCTCGCTCAGCGAATAGGTATTGCTAATCAAAGGAGGAAGCTGCTAGTCTTTTGGGCACAATGCCACGGGGGCTTTATTTAGGTTTAATTTAGATAGTAATAATGTAAATCTTACTAATATTATAAATGCGAAAGTTTGTGAGTGTGGATGTTTGTTACTCTTTCACTCTCAAACCGCTGAACGGATCGGGCTGAAATTTGGTACAGAGATACATTATAGTCTGGAATAACACATAGGCTACCTTTTATCCCGGGAATAACTTTCCGCGGGAACAAATTTTACGCGGGCGAAGCTGCGGGCATCAGCTAGTAGGTATATATAGCTATAATAATAATCATGTTTCTCTGTAAATATTAACAATAAATGTTTATTCCTTTAATATTCGTTCTATACTTACACTATTTTTGTCAGTTTAATTATTATGCTATCCCATTTAACAATAAGTTGCCTTAAATTAAAAAAAGAATAGACTCCGCTCTGTGGAGATAATTATATATTATATTTAAGACAATGTTATCATACTCTAGAAGTCGAGTTTGAAACTGTTTAAAACAATAAAAAACCGTGTATTAAGTCCACGCATTTGAAGTTATGATTCATTCATATGAATAATATAATTAACAGCAACTTACTTCTGCATCGAATTGTTAAAATTCACTCTGAGTCAAAACCTAAACCTAGCACTGTCAAATTTCCGATTTTTGATGTTATGAAACAAATTTGTGAAAGCCATAATAAATGATTTGTTTCAAAAAAATATAAAATCTATTTTCCGGCCAACTTTATAATAACCAATTTTTGTGGGCGCGCACGTCACAATAACCAACTTCATGGTGTTTTGACTGAAAAACCACGTAGGTACACAGCGCAAAGTGTGTTTTATGTGTATGAAAGGCTGATGAGGAGCACACCCTTAGGCCACATGTACCTAAATGGGTCAGAACTAAAAGTACCTATCCGCAAACGACGTTCGCATATGAAAACGTAGAATAGAAGTGGTCAGTATAGTATGCAAAGATCGTGGCATATGCAAAAATATAAACTCTTTCTAAGTAAAAAGTATATAGATGCAGAGAGTAACTGAAACAACTAAAAGATGTAAAAATAATAGGGGTTAAAGTATGAAATTGCCATTTTATTGCAATAGGTTCTTTGAATTGACATGGAATCTTAGTGGTTTGAGGTTTTCGAATGAAACTTTTTTAACATAGTTTCTATGCTGTTCTTCTTTTAAAAAATGTGAAACATTTGAATATCGACTTTCAATTGTTTTTGATATTCAACTTAGACAAGAAAGATGGATACTGCGAAAATTCGAGTAATTTTTGAATACGAGTTCCGACGCGGAAGTAACGCGGCAGAAACAGCCCGCAATATCAATGTTGCGTTTGGAGAGGGGTCTACTAATGAACGCACCGTGCAATTTTTGTTTAAACGCTTTCGTGAAGGAAACTTCGACTTGAAAAACGAGCCACGAGGAAGACCGCCCACACAGGTGAATAACAATGAATTAAGAGAGATGGTGGAAGCCGATCCTAGTCAAACTACCCAGGAATTAGCGGCATGGTTTAACGTTACCTTACCCACAATATTGACTCATTTGCATCAAATCAATGAAATAAAAAAATACGAAAAATGGGTGCCTCACGATTTAACCGATCTGCGGAAAGAAACGCGTGTTGAAACTTGTGTTGCCTTGTTGAACCGGTACAGAAATGAAGGAATATTGGATCGAATTGTGACATGTGATGAAAAGTGGATTCTTTATGATAACCGTAAAAGAAAAATGCAATGGCGTTTGACCTGGGGTCGCCAGGTCAAACGCCACAACAGTGTCCTAAAGCGAAACTTACCAATAAAAAGGTAATGGTAACTTTTGGGTGGTCTCAGCATGTTGTTATTCACTATAGTTTTCTCCAATCTGGTCAAGCAATAACGGCAGATGTCTATTGTGCCGAACTCCGTACAATGTTGGTAAAACTAGCAGTAAAACAGCCCCGACTCATGAATCGATCTTCACCATTATACAGCACGAGAAACCATTTTAACCCTACAGGAAAGGAACTGCGCTTAGAAACCATTCGTCATCCTTCGTATTCGCCAGACCTTGCTCCAACGGACTACCATTTTTATCGTGATTTGGACAATTATCTACGTGACAAGAAGTTTGCTTCCCAGGAGGCAGTACAAAATACTTTCACAGAGTTTGTGCAGTCTAGATCCTTAGAGTTCTATCGCAAAGGCATAAATGACCTTCCTATTAGATGGCAGCAATGTATAGATAATAATGGTAACTATTTTGAATAAATAAGTTTGTTAAAAATTAAAAAAATAAACAATTTAGATTTTCGGTACTAATCGACAATTTCATACTTTAACCCCTTATACTAAATCTATTTTATAAAAATCAATGCCACTTTTCGTTGTAATTTTATAACTCAAGAACGGGCACACCTATCCAAATCAAATGTTTATGGTTTCTTCGGACTATTTAGTAGATGGTTTATGTGAAGTTTGCACAAAATTGGTCGAGCGGTTCTTCATTTATCAAGCAAACGAAGTTGCGCGGGTCAGCTAGTCTATATATATAAAAATCAATGCCACTTTTCGTTGTAATTTTATAACTCAAGAACGGGCTCACCTATCCAAACCAAATCTTTAGGCTTTGTTCGGACTATTTAGTAGATGGTTTATGTGAAGTTTGCACAAAATCGGTCGAGCGGTTCTTCATTTATCACGCAAACGAAGTTGCGCGGGGCAGCTAGTACTAAATAAAATTATTAAAGGCCTGTGTTTAAACGCCGCCTAAAAATGTACCTATGTTACTACCAATAAAATTCGAAACGTTTACCAAAATGGATAAATGGGCACCAAAACTGTTTAAACTGTCGAGAGATTAACGGATTATTATTCGGTAAGTCGGTAAGTAGTTAGTAGATTAAGTATAAATCGTTAGAAATTACCTACTAAGTAAAAATAATACCAATAGGTTCTGGCGTTAATGGTCACAGTTCCAACCTAACCTAACCTTGATTACACTAAGGCAAATTAGAACTGGCGTTTTTGGTGTCAATTAATTAATCCATTTTAGTGACCACTTAAAATGTTTCCATTATTAAACATCATGTAATAAGAAGCTAGATTTCGAACCAATGTTTTTTTATGTCATCTCTCTTGCCAATGGATGACTGACCGACCTTAACAGTGTCATTGCCATTCATTTTGTATTAAATTTAGGTGAGTTCAAACCGCTTACGCATTTTGTCTCTTAGTTGTGTAACTATGAACCAAATCGAATAAAATTAAAAAAAAATCGTAACTTTCCTCTCCACACTTCTTAATCTGAGATAGTGCAGTTTAGATACGTATGACAGGAATCGACAATATTGTTACATTAGTAACTTTGTAGTCATCTTATTAGTATTACTTTGGTTTAGAAAGATTTATACCTTCCTTATTGCTTTACTATGCACGTTTTATATGTAGGTATATGTAACATTGATGCGGCAAACTTTCTATGACGTAAGTGAGCCTCTAATTTACGTTACTAATACGGATTTATTTATCTTAACATCTGTGCCGCGGGCGCATACTAAATTTTGTTCCTATCTTTGAATTTATTGAGGTCTAGTTTTAACAACTTTCAGAGTGTTTGGTTCGTTAATTTGATAAACTATTGTTTGCTTAAGTAAGCAGCGAGAACCACATTCACACACAAAGACTTTCTACAATGTAAACCACCATTTTTGATCTTGCATTGGTATCATGTGGTTTTCAATCATGCGATTTTCAACTTTTGCAAGGTTTTCAGCTTTTGCGAGGTTTTCAGTTCAATTTTATTTATGTATCAGTTGGGTCTGAAAATTCGAAAGCTTTCGACAAGTCAAAGAAAAGTCTTTGAAATGACCGTCATTTGACGAAATGCAAAGAATCAAAGTTCTTAATTGGAAGTGCGCAGTCATATTACTAAATAAAAAAAAATGTTTCAGTCATTTATAAAATTAAGTTTATTAACCCACTATTTACATGAACTATTTAAATAAATAATTTATTATTGTATGCTGTATCTATTGCTGTGATGAGGTTAATTGTGTTTCGTATGACTTTTGTGTAGGACTTCTGCGTTGAATCTGGGGACAAAGAATGTGATATAAGCCCAAATAATGACACAATTTTGACCTTTATTAAATTATTTTTGATTCAATCCTCATAAATAAAATATGCTTATTAATAAATGCGTAGGTATAGATATTGTGTAACTCCAGCCACGTATTTTGGGTCTGTCTTTTCTTCTGGTCCTGACGCAGTTGGAATGTAGACGGAGACATAAGAAGACAATGATTTATATAAAAAAAATTACTTTTAAAACTTACCCTTCTTTCTTATTTGAAGTATAATTTACAATTCTGGTTGAACCGTCAGGTTCTTGCAAACTATAAACACCTTTCACAACATCACCATCACGAGACTCGTGCTGGTATTTTACGTCATGTGTATGCAGGTCCTTAACTTCATATGAAAATTCGTATTTGGGATAAGCCTGGAAAATTAAAAAAAATGAGATGGAATACATTACTGGTCATTTCACCACAAACAATTTTTAAGAACTTACGTAATAGTCAAGGTTGTGATCGTGTTGTTCTTTTAAGTCGTCGTAATAAGATTCCTTGTGATTTAATTCTGTTTGAAGAACTTTTTCATGATATTCAGGGACATTGGCAGTGTCAGTAATACTCTCATGAACCGGTGCCTGATTAGCTACTTGAATATAATGATTTTCAAGGGTTTTATGGTCAGGTACGAGAACATTATGATGTTGAATAGGAGAATATTGAACTGGAACAGTTCCTGTTTGTTGAACTACTGGAGTTGAAGGAGCCTGGTGAATCACGGGAGCAACTGGAGCCACGCGAATGACTTGTGGTTTGATAGAATTTTGTTGTACTAGCTGGACTACTCGATGATGTGTAGAAGCGTGTGGTACCGTTTGTTTTACAATTTTTAATTCAACTGGTGCTCGAACAGGTTCAAATTCATAAACAGGAGCAGGTTCTTTTGATAGTATGAACTTTCTAATAGGATCCTCGTTATAAATTTCTTGTCCATTTCCAAGCGTAGTTTGGGCTTTTACAGTTTGAGAAGAATCTGTATTGAGTTGGCGCTCATTGCCTCCTTGGTCATTAAATTCTACTGTATGTGGCGAATTGTGCGACACTAAAGTCTGTAGTGTAAAAGTATTGCCATAGTGGTCTTGACAGTAAGCTGCCACTATGAAAAGTAATAGAGCTGTTGCCTGTGAAAAAAAAATGTTAGATTAAATTTTCCTATAGGTGCTTGGTATTTTAAATTACAATTTACATAGTTAAATTTTTTTTTAAATACTCTCTATTTGTCAAATATGTAACTGTACTGTAATGATCTTCAATACCTTTAAAATCATTACGTTGTTTATTTCGTAAAAGCTCTCACAAATCTGCCATGTGCCAGATAGCTTTTACTGTTTTATACTCAGAAAATAATCCTGGTCAAACAGGTTTGATACAATTTTTATCGTAATAGCTTCAGATGTTTGTATACATCTCAAGTCCACTAGCATTTTGTGAACAAAAGTTTATGATGATATAATGATCACGGAATTACCACAATTATTATCAAATCATTTTTATTTTCAAATTATGAGTCACTTTAATATAAATAATATTTTGATAGCTTTACGCATATTTCAACACTTAACCTTCGTCGAAAGTTGTCCAAAAATTTTATGGCGACTTTTAGCCACGTACTCACTCCCACAGTAAGAATGTTAACAAAATAAATATAATTATATGACGATGAAACAAATTAATACATTTCTTTTTATTACTAAAGTGGCAGACAAGCTTACGGTGGACGGTGTGATGGACAGAGGCGCTACACTCACGTTGCCGACCCTGCAAGTGCCTTATAAAAGACCCCTCTGAATCCTTTTTCAGTGTGAATTTCAGTGGTGCGTGCGTGTATGCCTTCGTGCGCCCGCACTATTTTGGTCGTATACTGTATTTCCTAAATGGCTTGGGCATGTTGAGGAAGGTTCTTAGCCCAATTGCTAAACATCCGCTAATGGAAAAAAAAACAGGAGTGTGAATGGCGTCATACTGTTCTTCGATCCGAGCTAATTTGTATTAGAAACTACTTTAACAACTAATTATATTTTCGTTGTTAAATCTATACTAATATTATAAAGAGGAAAGATTTGTTTTTTTGCTTGTTTGTTTGTTTGTTTGTTTGTAACGAATAGGCTCCGAACTACTGGACCAATTTAAAAAATTCTTTTACTGTTGGGAAGCTACACTCTTTGCGGTGAACATAGGCTATATTTTATTTCCGTATTCCCACGGGAACGGGAACTACGCGGGTGAAATCGCGTGACGTCCGCTAGTCTCAAATAATTTTATTAACTTATACAAAATTTTCCTTTTGAACTGACAGAACACAACCAGACGTCCATTAAACTAAATGTTAATTTCATAAGTCTTTATGTCTCTCAAGTATGATAAAAATTGTGTCTATAATAATATAAAATCCAGATACCATCTTATTAATAAATCACGACAACTGCAGGGGCCACATGATAAAATCAGTATCTCCCAAATTATTACAATCGACAATTATTGAACAAAGAATACAGACTAATTACTCTGTGTACTGTTGCATAATCTTACCACTCACTTATTATTTTATTGAAATGTTGAATGCATATTATATTATTGTATAATACAACTAAGCCTGCACTGTGATAATTAAATTTATTCATCAAAACAACTGGAGTAACGCATATACAACTATTAACACTGTTTCATTATAGGTAAGTAGTATAATATTTTATTTTTAGTGTATTATTATTTTAATTTACTCTCAGCTTTTTTCCAGTTGCAATTTATGAAGAGTGGGCTGGTCACATTTCTAGAAGAAACAAGTTCTGAAGTGGAGACTGTAACTTGGTAAAAAGCAGAAGGCAGTAACGGAAGAAAACATAATTATACATATATACTTGAAGAATTTCGGAGACCACCTACATTGGTCTCCGAAATTCTCTAATGGTGGATTACCTTAGTTAATGTTGTATCAAAGCAAAAATAAAACTGACAAGACTTCCGATCACCATTGAAACTGACGATTGAATGTGAAAACAATGCATGATATTATTATGGGTGCTAATTAAACGAGCTTCTTTTTAATAGCATTATTGGCCTCTGAAAAAAATACTTTGCCTCCCAAATTAATAAGTCAGCCACAATTAATGAGCGTCAGAATTTATAGATTATAGCCACCATTCAATTTCTTTATTAGCCACTGTTAATATAATTCAGCATAGTGATTATTTTTTTGTATCTAATTTTGTAATATGCACTCAAACAGTAAACTAAATTACTAAAAAAATGCATCAAGATAGACATTATTTATTAATATTCTAGTACATCGTCCCTCATTAATGGATCATCAAAGTTAAGTAAAATGGCCTTCAAAAAGCTTTTGTGAACGGTCACTGCAGTAAGCAACTAACGCTATTGCTGGTGCGCAGATGGGTGACGACTTTGTAACATTCGACTTGTGAGAGTTTTTTTGCTTTGCAAGGCACGATAAGCCGACTGTGTAGGGTGTCACAATCTGATGGAAACGGACAAGCGAGTCCATTTCAACACGGGAGCGTGGGACAGACCTTCGGGCATAAATGCTTTTATTTATTATTATGTGTTACCTGCAGTCTTTATAATTTAGATATTCTAATACAATACCTATGCATTCTAAGGAATACCTACCCCAGACTCCAGACGCCTCGTCCAAGGAATGTATAAATGACAATATACAGATTTCAGTCGGTAACATTATGTATGCATGTAATACAGATTATAGAACTAAAGACAGATAGCGCGTACTAAACAAACAAGTGAGTCCAAGAAAGCAAATACTAAACCCAAAAGTGAGTATTATAACGTGGCAGTGCCAAACACTGTTCACAAGTAACGAGTAATTTCTCATCAATGATGAAATTTATGACGACATTATCCACATATTTATTACTTTATTTATTTATTTAATGGTCCTTATATTTTATATTTATTTTTTCCTAATGTTTCTTCACCGCTAAGAAAGCCCCAATTACTGTAGCGCCGCAATTCCAGGGCACATCTCTTTACATCTCTAAAAGAATATGGATCCTTGGTGCTGACATCTCCAGAGACGTTCAGTTCCGCAGTTATTTGGAGGACTGGCGTCCAAGAAGCTCGGTGTGCTCAACAGGGCACGGCGGTACTTTACTGCTGCGCAAACACTGTTTCTCTATAGGTCGCAAGTGCAGCCGCATATGAAGTACTGCTGTCACCTCTGGGCGAGGCCACCTGAATATAGGCTTCGTCCATTTGACTCAGTGCAGAGGCGAGCTGTGAGAGTGGTCAACGATCCTATACTGACAGGTGGCGTTGAAACTCTTCGCAACAGGAGAGACTTTGCCTCCTTATGCGTGTTCTACCGCCTGTACAATGGTATGTGCTCTGAGGAATTGTTTGACATGATGCCCACGGGTATGTTCTATCATCGCACCGCTCGTCATAGACAGGGATTTCATCCTCATACCCTACGACGGAGCGTTCGGGCACGGTTAGATCCGATAGGGG
This sequence comes from Miltochrista miniata, assembly GCA_933228765.1. Taxonomy (NCBI): domain Eukaryota; kingdom Metazoa; phylum Arthropoda; class Insecta; order Lepidoptera; family Erebidae; genus Miltochrista; species Miltochrista miniata. The sequence continues at coordinate 28,246,871 of OW121752.1, read as the reverse complement.
TTTTCTCCCGCGAACGCTTAGTTTGTGGAATGATCTTCATGCCTCGGTTTTCCCAAACGCCTACAGTATGGGGTTCTTCAAAAGGGGTCTAAGAAGGTTTTTACAGGGTCGGCAGCACGAGTGTGGCGCCTCTGGTGTTGCAAACGTTCATAGACTGCGGTGACCAATAGTCCTTCTTGTGGGCCGTACGCTTGTCTGCCACTTAAGTGGTATAAAAAAAAAATTATTAACATATTGTATTTTTAATAAACTCAACAGTGTATAATGTTTTTCACTTTTGAGTTTAGTATTTGCTTTCTTGACCTCACTTTCTTGTTCGGTAAGCGTAATCTGTCTTTAGTTTCAAAATTATAGTCGTAGCTTTTTTTTTTTCTTTTTTTTTAATTTTCGATGTTTTTCTATGTAAATATGTATTTAAGCATTATAATCTATGAAAGTGTGTTTAACAGCTGCACAAGATCAGGATGACATAAATTTTCTATATAAATATTGTAATAAAAATATGTCGGCCCGATATAATTATATTTACCTACCTACATGTTAAATTATTAATGTAACATAATATTAAAAAAATGTTTGATTCTAAGTAAGTTCCTTTCAAACAAACATATGTACTTACCATTTTGCAATGCCTGAAAAGGGCAACTAAGTTGTGTCAATTATATTATATTAAGACCTTTATATGTACACTTGGTTGGCAATAAAGATATGACTATGACTATGACTATGATATTAAATAGCGGTTTCTAATTGATGCAAATGGCCTGTCGCTGTCTTTCTTTGCACTTAAGACAAACCTTGCTGTGGCTATTTTCACGAAAAAAGAACGTGATAAATTTATTTTACACGCTAAGTTATAAAAACTGATGTTGTCTGTAGAGGCTTAAATTATACTTTTTGAGGGTCTTGATTTGAAGCTGTAAAATATATAAGGTGATTACATGTAAAATCTGTGGCTGAATGAGTAAATTAGGTGTTAATATACGCAAGGCAAGTTAAAATAATTGTTGATCTTTATTCTATGCTTATAACGCAATGTTTAGGTGACCTTGTAAAGAGGACGAATTAGTATATTAGAGGCTAATTCACTTTACGTGGCTTAGTTATTGAATTAGAAGCTAAATGCCGTGGTCGATAAAAAATTTTGAGGCTCGGTTTATTAAATCCGTATCTACTGCTTTAAAAGTCGTTTCCATATTTGACACTTTAATAGACAATGATAATTCACCTACGTCCGTTTTATTTTTGCTTGATATGATTTGCTTGGTATTAGTTATGAGATAGATGGAGACTACACGCAGATACATACCTATTCCTGAATTTAATACCTGGTTCAGCTATGCTCTCAAAACGATCGTAATTATGATTATGAACATTTAGTGCTACATTTTTTAACGGCAATCAACGCAGTTTTTTGCTCATTTTAAATTTGTGTCAATATTACTCAGAAATCTTTCGCAACCAATTCGTACCTATAACGAGCTCTGACAATGTCATACTCCGAACTACACGTAGATATCACGAACAAAAGTTTTTATGAAATTGTTGCAAACGCTGCATACTTACTCGTGAATATTTGAACTGAGCCTAGTATAGATACTTAGAGTGAAATCAATATTACCTTGACTAAATTTATTATTGATATAAAAGACGCAGAACTTTAATACAATGTATCAGTCTTTTATTGGTGTTAGTATCATTAGGACAATCAGCTACTGAAGCAATATAATTTCATAATGTTCTCAAAGGTAACTAAAAACAAAATAATTTTTGAAGTGACTTGTGCAGTGTATATAGTGAATTTACATTTGATATTAGCCTTGCTGAGACCTATGGGATCCACACCTACATCAGCTGGAATTCGGCCTGCCAGCAAACCCTGACTCTGTTGTCAATGCCTTTATACGGTCGCTGGATAGCAGACAGTATAACCTTCCATAAAAAATAACTGAATTACATCTACTACCCCCTCCAGCCCGCAGCTAACCACACCTTAAGGGTACAGTTTATAGACTGGGAATACCCAGTCTCCAAATTCGCAAAAGGAAAGAGTCACTACAGTAGTGTGAATATTTTCATAACTGAAACTATGTTCTTTCAGGTACTTTTCTTTGTGGCTATTATCGCCTCCCTGAAAGCCGTTTCAAGCTACGGGCATGGGTTCTCTTCTCAGTATATCCATCGACATGATGGACCTGCTCACGTAGTACACGCTGGTCATGACGGGCATGGATATGGTCATGATGGCCATGGACATGGTCATGGACACGGTCATGCTGTTGACTATTATGTAAGTTACTTTTTAAATATTATGGGCAGTTCAAAATTGTTTTTTTTTTATACTACTTAGGTGGCAGACAAGCTTACGGCCCACCGGAAGGTTGGTAACCGTAGCGTTGCAACACCAGAGGCGCTACCCACGCGCTGCCGACCCGGGCGCAGGTTGTGACGACCCACAGTTGAAAATTTTCAAGCCGCCCGTAAGGCCTTCAACTTGGCTTAACGACTGTCATTTTACCGACAACCGGGACCAACGGCTTATCGTGCCTTCCGAAGCACGGAAACGCTCGTAAATAAATGTCACAAAGTGGTCCACGTGGTGGTCACCCATCCATATCCGGCCATAGTAAATGTTGCTTACTGCAGTGATCGTTTACCGAACACTGAGTCCGCGGGGCCACGAGCGCTTCAACTTTAGTGTTGTCTTTTATTTCGAAACAATAAGATCACATAGATTAAAGAATTAAGTAATTTTAATATGAAGTGCAAATTTATAAAAGTATACCAACATGTGTAAAAATTTGTGATAATTTGCATAATTATAAATGCATGTTTATTTAAAACCAGCCGTCACTTCGAAAGTGAATAATGGGGTTAGGGGACATTCGTCCCACTATGGAACTGGCCCGAGTACCAGTTGCCCCACGTATTTAAATAATAACTTTTTTATTTACTTACCGTTTCTGTGTGTTCAGGCATACCCCAAGTATGAGTTTGGTTACAAAGTAGAAGATCCCCATACTGGTGATATCAAGTCGCAACATGAGCATCGTGATGGTGACCACGTGAAGGGATACTATGCTCTGCACCAGCCCGATGGTTCCATCAGACACGTGGATTACTACGGTGACAAGCACTCTGGGTAATAATATATTAAATTTGATTTTAATGACCTAGGTATATTATCTCATATATAATCAAAGTTAATTTACCTTCTCCATTGCCCAGTCATCTACTTTCTACATCACGTGCTCCAAAAACAAGCTTTGTGCAATTGGAAAGATGCTCAATCTCTAGTCTCAATTAAGTAAAATTTTTGTAGCAGTAATACAATTCTAGTAGTTGATTGAGATCCAACCTCATATTGTTTTGGGCCTGAGGTTTCTTCATTTTAATGATCCTAATTGTATTTTAATCGTTATATATACCAGTAGCCCCTGCCCATGGGATGGTTCTCTAGTTTGTAAGTATAGTTACCCAGTTTGGTAACTGTTAGGTAGCTAGGGTAGATAACCTAACCTAACCTAACAGTTTTAGTAAGAATTCCACTACGCAATTTTTAAACGTTGCGCATTACATCAGACAGCAGGAGTGCTGTCTGCACGAAAATAATTATGTTTTCATTCACTAAAACTCATTGAAGCGTGAGTGTGTCATGATCAGAATGTAATCGTACACCATAATATCTAGTGTACAACTTTTTCAGAAAAGAATAAAGTTCTCTTTTCGTTTGTACAGTGCAACCTTGATATAACGGATCTGAAGGAACCGAGGAAATATTCATTGTATCAAGGTTTTCGTTAAACTAAAATTTGTTATATCGAGGTTCAGTCGGTCTAAAATTTTTTATATAGAGGCAAACTGCGAATTATAAGGAACACTTTTTACGTTTCTGAGCCTGAATGTTCTTTTTGTGCGATTATTCCGCTGATTGTGATTGATTTATAAGATTTTTTTTTAGCAGATCGTACTTCAGAAGTTGTTATAATATTAATTTTAGCGAATATGATTCAGGACATTTTTGGAAATTGACCTTCCCAAAAAGTCCTGAATAACAATAACATACTGTTGCTAACGTTATTTATTATTTTAGTTTAACTTGATACATGTCATTTATGTAGTTGGTAGGTTTGAAATTAGTTTGATTTTCTGTTATTAGAAACTTATTATTTTATTTACAGCTTCCACGCAGACGTTAAACAGAGCACCCACCACATTGTACCACACCACGACCATCATCATCACTACTGAAATATGGTGAATAACATTGACTTCTTACTATCTGTGCCCTGATATTAGCATAATAATGTTTCATATTTAATACAAAATAAACGAATTTGTTACTTTTTAATTCTGTGTTATACTCATTTCCTTTTTGATATCGATATTTCACTTAAACAAGTTATTTAATTTGAATTATCTACTTTACGCCATTAATTTATAATTTTATTCAGTAGGGACAGGCTAAGAACGCTTAAAAGCGTATCTACTCTGAGGAGTAAAAATACGACTTCTGCTTTATTATTACTGAACTCAGTTTGTAGACATGGCGGAGTAAGCATCATATCATATGTCTTTTACGGTAATATAGGAGAGAAACTTAACATTACAACCTCGATTCGTCAATCCTAACGTACAACCACAACCATTTGTAAACGGAGGAATGACAACCCTTACTCCTTAAGAAAAGGAAAGTAGATTAATAAAACCTTTACCCTCCAGATTGCCCCGAATAAAACTTGACAAATAGGTCAAAAAATGTGTTTCGCCTACAAACAAGAATTCCTCAAGATTGCATGGTAGCATATTTCTGTTATGTAACGCCTTAGTTATCTAATAACCCTCGTAAAAATGCTAATTTGGGTAGGCAGTATATGGTTGCAAAAATTTTGGTGATACGCTTATGTTTATGCAGTCGTCTTTGAAAAACAATAAAGTGCATCTTTTTAATATCCATGAGACGGCAAATAAGCAAACAGCTAACCTGATCAAAAGTGATTGCCAGATCTCACGAATTTCTACAACATTAGTGGTTACTATTACAAGTTATTTAAACATTTATGAAACAAAAAGATTACCTACATAAAAATATTATAGTTCATTTATTTTTAAAGAGATTAATGATGGTCGTTGTCGACGTGCCGGACTCATGACATCATTGAACGATATTTTTGCAAGAATGGGCATTAAGCAACGTCAGGATATCCAAGAGCTTCTAAACCGACATGTTTCCGACTTCGGATTTATTTGAATTGACAAATAGTTTAAAGTTTATGTTACCAGCAATTAGCATCACCTCAATATTGTTTAATATTCGTAATTACGCACATAGTCCAACCGTTCGACTAGACATACATACATATGGACGTCTAAAAATTCTACAATGGAGAAGCAGTCGATTTTTCAAAATTACATGCAATGCAACTGAGTCATAACGTTTAGCATCTAAATTCATTGAACACCCTGGATTTCTTCATTTGTATATACCTAATAGTCATGATTTTATCCCCGAAGAAATAGTCAGAGGTGTTAATACATATTTTGCCGTTTTAGTTTTTGTACCCACGTAATTATGTAGCCTATTGCCGTGTTGAAATGGATAGGCGCTGTTGAGATAACCCGATATCGCTGTTGATTTTTTAAAACCCGGCCTTAGGGTCTTTATACTTGACTTAACAACTTACCGACGACTGTAAACAGAAACGCTCGCAAAATAAAATAATGTTACTGTTACTTACTGCAGTGGTCGTTAACAGAACGATAATCCAGCGGGGCTAAGAGCGATTGTTTAATATAATACCTTTTGAGCGATTGTTTAATATAATTTAGAATAATAATATTAATTATCAACTCTAATAATTACTGTGATAACTAGCTGACCCGACAGACATTGTTTTGCCTTAACTATGAAAAATCGGTATTCCGAGTTCTTCCCCTGTTCCCGTTCTCCATTTCCAGTTCCCGGTTTCGGATTGAGTTCTCGGTCCCCTGTTCCTATTCCCGGTTTCAGATTCTGGGTTTGCGGTTTCGAGTTCAGAGTTCCTGGTTTTCGGTTACCGGGTTTCAGTTCCCTGTCAGTTTTTCTGTTCCCAGTTCTTATTTTCGAGTTTCCAGTTCTAAGACCCGATCCAAAATCGCAATAGAAACCCTTTCTTCTAACAGTTCAAGCGGGTTACAGTTATTTAAAATTTACCACCAATTTTTTTTTAACTTCTCCTGACAATAACAAATACAAAAAAAAAGAAATTGCGAAATCGGTCGAGCCGTTCTGAAGTTATGCGCGTACCTACATGCATTTCGCAGATTCATTTTTATATAAATTTTAATTTGTATATTATAAACGACATTCAATATTTTTACATCATTTTTGATGATATTTGCAGCACGCATTCTATCAGTTTTATGTCAAATGTCATAATGTTACAATAAAAAAGTTCATAATAGTCCAAAGCGGTAAGGTTAGATTAGAAATAATTTTGTATGTTGGTTAAGTATTTTTAAATTTTCTAATTTTCAGCGCAATTTTTTAATATTTTTCTTTTATAAGAACCTTCTCCTGACAACAAGAAACACAACAAAATAGAATTAGCGAAATCGGTCCAGCTGTGACCAAGGAAATAGGGATTCATTTATATATATAGATATAGATAATGGGTTCAACTAGTTTCATAGTGATGTAGATTTTTTGCTAATTTTATTTCTATTTTAACAGTGTTATTAAGTTATTACATGACAATCATGACAATGTTATAAGTGTCATAATTAATTATGAAATTGACAATGACTACATGACAACGGAGTTATTAACTTATGATAATATCATAGGTTCGAGTCTCATCACAGTCTGTTGTCAATGTCAATTTCTTTTTTAAGAGTGACTTGAATTCTCTACAATCATTGTGTGTTTACAACGCACACATCTTCACTCAAGTTATCTATACTTATAATAAAACTGTTGAGGGTCGAGAGTCTGTACATGAAAGATATTTTGAAAATTTTAACTGTAGGGCGTTCTCTAATCGATACTGAAGCCGAAAATGTAATTTAAAATTTTCATGTCTGTCTGTCTGTCTGTCTGTCTGTATCCCGAATATGTATCACGCTAAAACTACTGCATCGATTTGACTGAAACTTGGTGCAATCAGAGCTTATAATCCGAGGAAGGTTCTAGGATACCTCTGATCCCGATATTTTGCGCGGTTCCTTTGGGAGAGGGGATAAAAGACAAAACGGTTTTTTAGTTGTTACTTCTGAATGCGTGGTCCGATTCCAAAAAAAATTTCAGTGTTGTAATAGAAATACTTTAAGGATTATTTCACACAAATTTCAATGTTTAGGGTTTTGTGGTTCAGGAATTAGAGACATTTCAACTTTCGCGAAACCTAGAATTTAAGAATTCCTTTAAATCTAGACTGGCGTGTGGGCTTAATCATAAAAAAGCTTAATGATTAAGGCTATTGTAAAATAATTCAGTCCGCGCCGAAGGCGAGGACTGAATTGTTTTAGAATGGACTTAATCATTAAGCACTTTTATGATTAAGCAAACAGGGCAGTTTCATACGCTTCCATGAGTTTGTTAAAAAAATACCTGTCCTTTTATACACCTTATGTGGCGTAAACGAAGTTGCGCGGGACAGCTAGTATTTAAATAAAAGACTATGACAAAAAGGTTATTCCACTAAGTCAAGGCCCGGCTTAAATAACTCGGTCATGAGCTTCTAATTTACGTCTAAGAATTAGACAGCAGAAACTATTTTTGTACTTGATAATGATCCATTTTACCCAAAAAAAAGGGAGGAGTTTTGTTAGTGCTGCATTATTGGACTAAGTTGTTGTGATTTTTGGTTTGGAAACTGGATTTGTAATTGTTATAATAGTGATGAAGATCTGTCCCATAAACTGAAGATAATCTGTCAGCTTTATTAACTTCCAAATTCCTTGATATTTTGGATATTAATATTTAATTATATATTACAATTTCTGTTAACGCCACAGCATAGACGATCGAAGTCAATTTTGAACCGCATTATCGTGCGGGCTGGAAGTTACATAGGATTCCATAAAAGGATACTGCTGCCGTGGCTAATTAATTTTGCTGAAGGAATGCCCGTTTGGAGTGAAATCCAAATTACCTTGATTGATTTGTTGCATATATAAGGCGATATTGATTGATCAGTTCAGTATTGGTGTTAATATCAATAGAACAGTAAATATTTGAAAATGTTTCCAAAAGTAAGTACTTTCCTATACAAGCTGTAAAAAGTTTCATCCATATTCGTAACTGAAATTTCGCAGCCAGCTACGATAATATTGTCATTTGTTGTCACATATAACTGGTTTTCCTCTGTTCATTACTGGTTAACTTCAGTAATTAACTTCAGTAACGAATGTTAAGATTTTAATCGTTTAACAATTTTTCACATTTTTATTTTGACTAAAAAGAATATTTTTAATTTTTTTCTTGTTGATAAAATAATTTAAAATCTTAAATTTGAGATAAACTAGTAAAAATAATTTCAGTAACATTTCTTTATCTGTACGTAGGCTTAAATGAAATGTTTGCTTTCGCAGCTAATATTTCTAGTAGTCATGGCAGCTTCTTTGGATGGAATGTTTGGCTATGGCCATAAAATTTCCAGCCAATATATAATTCATCATGAGGGCCCCGCCAAACCAGCCTACGAAGCCAGTCACGGCCATGTTCATGATAGTGCTCCCAAGTATCATGTAAGTATCCCACTAAACATATAGTGTTGGTAATGGTAAGGATACAGTAGATTGTATGAAGTTGAGAGAGAATAGTAAAAAGGCGGACCCGAGGCTCTGTGACAAATATGATGATCACGAAGTTAGTTCACAGGGGTAGGTGGCAGCAATAAGATGACGCTCTCTTTTAGTGGTCTTTAGGTGACCCCATAACAAACACCAATGCTTTCTTGATACTGGAAGGGTTATAAATATTTTATGTTACTTATTTAAATTACATTGAATATATTTATTATTATTTTCAATGCTGTGCCGTCATCTATGTTCATATTTTCTCTGTTTGAACATATTTATGAAAGGTGTTTTAAATAGTAGATTGTATAACAAGGGGGCAAAATAGTATTTTTACGGCGAGGGCGCTAATTTGAATCACGAGCGAAGCGAAGGATTCTAGAATAGAATCCCGAGCTCAGCGAGGGATTCTAACGTAGAATCCTGAGCGCAGTGAGGGATTCAAAGTACACCGCCCGAGGGAAAAATAATTTGCCCTCGAGTAATATACTCTACTTTTCATTCCCCTTCTATGAGAAAAAATAAGTTTTGTACGACGTAGTTATCTTTTATTAGTTATTTTTCCAGGAGTTCATGGATTGCCACTTTCATAACTTGACGTAGAACGTATTATATTTGCAGAATACAATAAAATATGTTTACTGATTACAAGAACAATAATAATGACGAACACGAACAGATTAATGGCAAATGGCGCGCTCTTTAGATTTTTTTTTAGTTAGCTCAGGACACCGCGCTGTGCAGCCAACACTTACCAGCCAGTAATTCATACAATTTGCGTTCCATTTCTATGAAATGTTCAAGTTCCAAATTCAAATCACTTTGCCGCCCGCTAAAAAGCTCTTAACAGAAAAGAGCTATGTTGCGGCCCGTTATCGTGGTGCAAAGTGATACTTTTCGAATAGAAGGAATGAAAAATAATATAACAAGTGCCGCGTCATAACCTTTTGACAAGAAAACAGATTCGGCTACTTTTATTACACCGGCATGCTAACAATAGATTATTTAATATCTCATTCATTTTATAGGAAAATGTTTTAAATGGAAAATTTATCTATCTATACAGGCTTTACCGAAATACGATTTTGGCTACAAGGTGCATGATCATCACACCGGTGACATCAAATCTCAGGAAGAACATTCAGATGGTGGCAGCGTAAAGGGTCACTACAGTCTGCACCAGCCTGATGGATCTATCAGGCATGTGGAGTATTATGCTGATAAACACACCGGGTGAGTTTATACTTTATTTTGTTTTGTTTTTCAAAATATTAGGGGACATTCTCACACAGCCTCATCTAGCCTAAAATAGACAATTGATATAGGTACTCATAGTGAACACCCGAACTCCGAAACAAACACATTATTTGAACTGAATCGTGCATCGAACTCACCCAGGCAGTCAAAGATGAAACAGGAGAGAGGAAAGAAAGAAAATGAAAAAAATGTTATGGATTTGAAAATAATACAATAATATATTTAAAATTAATACTTGATTAATTCCTAAATCGATAGGCAAAATTTATTCATAATAATTATTCAACTGACTATTGTTTCCAAAGTCACAGTTCCAATTAATATGTTTATTTGCATATTCCTTTTCCATATTAAACGGAAAAGAGTTGCCAGATAGATACCAATAATGGCCTAATCGAAATACATCTTTGGGGGTTTCGGGTGTGATCGCGCTTCTAAGGGGGGGTGAAATAGGTATGCTAAAAAAATCATTAAAATAATATTTCTGTTCCACAGTTTCCACGCAAATGTGAAATACGAACATAAGCACCACGAATCAGATCACAAATCTCATCACTAGCGATGACAATTGAAACGTATAACTCTTCAATCAAGATCCACGTCGACACGGAAACAGCATGGAGTAAACCTGTACCTGATCATTTGCTAAACTTATTTTGGTGTCGTTATGTATATCGTATAAATAATGCATGCTATACTGAAGAATATGTTACTTGTCTGATATCAAATTATACGAATTTACTAGAACGTTCTTTAAAATCTATGTATTATTATAACTACCGACGAAATACTAAGTACTGTTTTATTTATCAAAAGGTGAAACAAATAAATTTTCAAATCGTCCATAAGAGGCTACTATTATACGAAGGTCTTGTTGTATTAGGTTGGTGGAGGGTGAATCAAGGAAAATCATTCCGAGAGCTTACCCGGGGCTCTCGGCCGTAGGCTGTGGTGGAAAATGTGTAGTTTTAGTCAGTAAGAGTTCGGCATAGAAACCATGATGAATTTCCGCCAATAAAAAAAACAGTTGGTGTAAGGTCGGCCACTCGCAGGTGACTAATTTTATTAATGCCAAAGCTTATACGCGTGAATGCATTTTTGGTACAGGGAAAACTAGTCAACAGAACAGGTAGGAGTAGACGAAATATCCTATATTCTCAAACTTTAGAATAAAACATAGGTAGTGTTATTTTTAACACGTTGACTGCGACACGAGTATACTCGTAGTAACAACAACCTTTTCCCTTATGCCTAATGCGACCACACAAAATGATGGTTACCTACTCGTAGCTGATAGTGGAACACGTTCCAACTACGAGTTTACTCGCAGTATGGCAGTGAAGTAGGATCTTTGTGCTTTAATGATCTAAGTGCTTTAATGACTACAATTTAATGAAGTTCTGGAGTCGATATGACGGTGGAACTAAAAGACAGTCAAGGGAATTCCTTAACTATTTACAGTAGTAACTCTGTGTTTGGGCTTGATTGATTTGTATTGATGAGAACTTTACACTTAGATAGATATATTTTTCGGTCCACCCGTCCCTTAAAAAATAATGAAAAGAAGATAATAAAAATAAAACCGTCTTCAAACAAATCCTGAAAAATAAAATTTACTTAGCACAAAGCAATTGTATTTTGATTTGTCAGATTTTATTCAAATACCTAAATACCCCTAGGACCTAGACCCTACCCCAGTTAATATTTGTGCAAAATTTGAATCAAATCTATTGAGAGCTTTTCGAGATTCTTCCGGACAAAGCTAAGCAATCAGACAAACAGACAAAAAAAAATTGCGTGTACTTAGTGTACACACGTAAGAAGTGAAACTTCTTCATAAACTTAATTTTCACCTCACCTTAAATTAAGTCAAAAAGTACAAAAGTACAAAAGTCCAAAAGTCCAAAAGTCCAAAAGTCCAAAAGTCCAAAAGTCCAAAAGTCCAAAAGTCCAAAAGTCCAAAAGTCCAAAAGTCCAAAAGGCCAAAAGTCCCAAAGTCCCAAAGTCCCAAAGTCCCAAGGTCTCAAAGTCCCAAAGTCCCAAAGTCCCAAAGTCCCAAAGTCACAAAGTCCCAAAGTCCCAAAGTCCCAAAGTCCCAAAGTCCCAAAGTCCCAAAGTCCCAGAGTCCCAAAGTCCCAAAGTCCCAAAGTCCCAAAGTCCCAAAGTCCCAAAGTCCCAAAGTCCCAAATTCCCAAAGTCCCAAAGTCCCAAAGTCCCAAAGTCCCAAAGTCCAAAAGTCCCAAAGTCCCAAAGTCCCAAAGTCCCAAAGTCCCAAAGTCCCAAAGTCCCAAAGTCCCAAAAACCCAAAGTACCAAGGTCCCATCTAAAAGTCCAAAAGTCCCAACGGCCAAAAGTCCAAAAGTCCCAAAGTCCCAAAGTCCCAAAGTCCCAAAGTCCCAAAGTCCCAAAGTCCCAAAGTCCCAAAGTCCCAAAGTCCCAAAGTCCCAAAGTCCCAAAGTCCCAAAGTCCCAAAGTCCCAAAGTCCCAAAGTCCCAAAGTCCCAAAGTCCCAAAGTCCCAAAGTCCCAAAGTCCCAAAGTCCCAAAGTCCCAAAGTCCCAAAGTCCCAAAGTCCCAAAGTCCCAAAGTCCCAAAGTCCCAAAGTCCCAAAGTCCCAAAGTCCCAAAGTCCCAAAGTCCCAAAGTCCCAAAGTCCCAAAGTCCCAAAGTCCCAAAGTCCCAAACTCCCAAAGTCCCAAAGTCCCAAAGTCTCAAAGTCCCAAAGTCCCAAAGTCCTAAAGTCTAAAAGTCTAAAAGTCCAAAACTCCAAAAGTCCAAAAGTCCAAAAGTCCCAAAGACCCAAAGTACCAAGGTCCCATCCAAAAGTCCAAAAGCCCAAAAGTCCAAAAGTCCCAAAGTTCCAAAGTCCCAAAGTTCCAAAGTCCCAAAGACCCAAAGTACCAAGATCCCATCCAAAAGTCCAAAAGTCCCAAAGTCCCAAAGGCCAAAAGTCCCAAAGTCCCAAAGTCCCAAAGTCCCAAAGTCCCAAAGTCCCAAAGTCCCAAAGTCCCAAAGTCCCAAAGTCCCAAAGTCCCAAAGTCCCAAAGTCCCAAAGTCCCAAAGTCCCAAAGTCCCAAAGTCCCAAAGTCCCAAAGTCCCAAAGTCCCAAAGTCCCAAAGTCCCAAAGTCCCAAAAGTCCAAAAGTCCAAAAGTCCAAAAGTCCCAAAGACCCAAAGTACCAAGGTCCCATCCAAAAGTAAAGAAGCCCAAAAGTCCCAAAGTCCCAAAGTCCCAAAGTCCCAAAGTCCCAAAGTCCCAAAGTCCCAAAGTTCCAAAGTCCCAAAGACCCAAAGTACCAAGATCCCATCCAAAAGTCCAAAAGTCCCAAAGACCCAAAGGCCAAAAGTCCAAAAGTCCCAAAGTCCAAAAGTCCCAAAGTCCCAAAGTTCCAAAGTCCCAAAGTCCCAAAGTCCCAAAGTCCCAAAGTCCCAAAGTCCCAAAGTCCCAAAGTCCCAAAGTCCAAAAGTCCCAAAGACCCAAAGTACCAAGGTCCCATCCAAAAGTCCAAAAGCCCGAAAGTCCAAAAGTCCCAAAGTTCCAAAGTCCCAAAGTCCCAAAGTTCTAAAGTTCCAAAGACCCAAAGTACCAAGATCCCATCCAAAAGTCCAAAAGTCCCAAAGTCCCAAAGGCCAAAAGTCCCAAAGTCCCAAAGTCCCAAAGTCCCAAAGTCCCAAAGTCCCAAAGTCCCAAAGTCCCAAAGTCCCAAAGTCCCAAAGTCCCAAAGTCTAAAAGTCCAAAAACTCCAAAAAGTCCAAAAAGTCCAAAAGTCCAAAAGTCCAAAAGTCCAAAAGTCCAAAAGTCCAAAATTCCAAAAGTCCAAAAGTCCAAAAGTCCAAAAGTCCAAAAGTCCAAAGGCCAAAAGTCCAAAAGTCCAAAAGTCCAAAAGTCCAAAAGTCCAAAAGTCCAAAAGTCCAAAAGTCCAAAAGTCCAAAAGTCCAAAAGTCCAAAAGTCCAAAAGTCCAAAAGTCCAAAAGTCCAAAAGTCCAAAAGCCCAAAAGTCCAAAAACCCTTAAATGACATGCTATCCCTGGATAAAGTACTCTTAATTCGAATCCACCTTGGTGGGGAACAGAACAAAGATGGCGCCTAACCAAAAATCGTGACGTGACGCAATTTTTTTTCCAACGCCACTAAAGAAGTTTCACTTCAAAAATTTCTAATTATATTTTCGGCTTCGGTATCTTATGTTGAACACCCAGCGAGTATTTTTTAAAATATTTCCATTGTACAGTTCTTTTCTATCATTTAATCATATGTATAGATTTCCACCAATTTTTTTAAACCTTCTCCTGACAATAACAAACACAATAAAAAAAGTATTAGTGAAATCGGTCCAGACGTTCTGAAGTAATGCGCGTACATACTTTTTGCAGATTAATTTTAAAATAAATTTTAATTTGTTCATTTTTAAACGATTCAGTATTTTTACATCCTTTTTGATGATATTTGCAGCACGCATTCTGTCAATTCGATGTCAAATGTCATGTTACAATAAATAAGTTCATAATTGTCCAAAGCGGTAAGGTTAGATTGGAAATAATATTGAATGGTACCTAGCTAAGTATTCTTAAATTTTCTAATTTTCAGCGCAGTTTTTTAATATTTGTTTTTATAAGAAGCTTTTCCTGACAATAACAAACACAACAAAAAAAGAATTAGCGATATCGGTCCTGACCAAGGAAATAGGGATTCATTTTTATATATATAGATAAATATTGAAGTTGGTGCCATTAATAATAAGTAAGTAAGTACCTAAACCTATGGGTTTACTTGACGCCGACTTTAGTATGATATTGAATTAAATCTGATAAATTAAAATACACATTACTTTGTGCTAAGTAAATTTTATTTTTCAGAATTTGTTTGAAGTCGTTTTATTTATATTTTTTTTTTTTCTGATTAAATAATGTTCTTCTTCAAATGACAAAATAATATTTTATCTACTCTGATACTATAATACAAAGATTATAAAATTGAAATCAATACTATTATGACAAACATTACGCACAGGCCAAAAAAAAAGTTTTATTACGATACAGGTCTTGTATGGACACCTATATCATAATAAAACTTTTTAATCATTACGATACACCATAAACAATCTCCAGCTGAAAAATAAGTTTGAACCTCTACTTTAAAAAAAAATTATGTCTCCAGAGTAGCGAAAAATCCTAAATCTATGGTCTCCGCAGCCTAAAAAAAAAAAAGAAACACGCATGCGCAATCGATGTTTGCGCCTTGGCGCCAACATTTTACATTTAAATTAAACAAAGTTTGGTTTTGTTTGTAAAATAAATTAGTTTTTGTGTAAAAACATGTCTTAAAGCGAGGATGGTGGTAATTGTACACCACCAGACATTCTGGAAACTGCGTCAAACATGACCATGAACCTGTTACCGGCGAAATCAAGGAACAACTATATATCACAACAAAATGAAATCAGGTATTATAGTATGAGAGTAGATAAAGTAGTGTATGACACTGTACATAACTTGGTCTTATAACACTCGTGTGATACTATAAAAAAACTCGCCTACGGCTCGTTTTTTTAAAACACACTCGTGTTATAAGAACCCTCATTATGCAACAGTGTCATAAACTACTATTAATAGCGCACTCTTTCCACTGCCATTATTTTAGAATTCGTCAGTAATCGCTTAAAATAAACTACGAGAATACTTGCAGAAGGCAGCGCTGCCAAAAAAAATCTTATACTACGAGTTTAGCGTAGGCAGTCAATATGCTAACTCCGTAATTTGTTCCCATGGGATGCGGGAACAAGAAATTAATATTCCATATAAGCGGAGCCGTCGGCGCCATTTAGTCTAATATACTTCTCTACTTAAAAACGGTAAAGCATTTCTCAAGGGCGCAGGCGGTCTTAATTAACGTAATCGAAACTGGTTAGGCATTCATGAAACATGCGAAGTGCAGTATAAGATTGTATAAAAAGAAGAAATAATGATCAGAAAATTATCATTTGCCTCTGAGCACTTTGGGAGTAAAGAACAACATTAAAAATGTTTAAGGTAGATATTAAAAATACATACGTAGCTAAAATAAGTCTAAAATTGATAGCTACTAAGAATGCTATATTCAATAATCATATTTCATTTACAGTGTCTAGTAATAGCTGCAATCATAGCCGCGGTCAATGCTCGGCCACAAGACGGGCACGATCATGGTCACGGTCACGCATTTTCATCGCAGAGCATAGTGTTACATCAATCCCATGAAGCTAAACAAGAACCACACCAGATACAATACCATCAAAAATACGAAGACAGCTACAAACACGAGGAACAAAATGATAAGGAACATTACGGCAATTATGAAAAACATGTCGATTACTATGTAAGTATCCTTGCTCATAACGGAATAGTACAGTGAATCATATCCATAATAATGTAATAGAAAAGAAAAGAAAACATATTGACAAAAGCTTTTACTTTCATCGCAGGCTCACCCTAAATACGAGTTCGCTTACGAAATCAAGGACCCCCACACGCATGACATCAAGCACCAAAAGGAACACCGCGATGGTGACGTCGTGAAAGGCGAGTACGCATTGCACCAGCCCGATGGTACTGTACGGATCGTGAAGTACTACGCTGACAAAAAGACTGGGTATGTACACTTTATACTGGAACTCGTAACTCTAATTCATTATTCAATCTAAAACTAGAACTGCCACATTGACTTCATTGTGATGACAAAAAAATACTAGATCGAATGTTTGTAAAATTGTATTCATTTACAGGTTCAACGCTGATGTCAAATATGAAGGTCACGCCAAGCACATCACTCCCGAGCACCACAATCACCATTAATACGATTCATAAACAATAGTAATTTTAAGGACATAATTTTAATACGAGCTGTGTTTTGTAAATAAATGATTTTATTATTATTTTAAAAAGTTTTTTCATTACATACTAGCTGACCCTCGCAACTTCGCTTACGTCACATAAAGTGTATGGAAGGAGAGGTATTTTTTCATAAGACTCATCAATCAGCGTGTTTCACTGTCCTGTTGGCTTAATTATAAAAGCGCTTAAAGTTTAAGGTTATTCTAAAACAATTCAGTCCAGTCCACTGATTTTTTTTACAATAGCCTTAATCGTTAAGCTCTTTTATGATTTAGCCAACACGCCAGTTAAGATTTACCATCACATTCAAAGGAACCCTTGAATTCTAGGTTTGGCGAAAGTTGAGATGTTTCCAATTCATGAACTACAAAACCCTCAGTATTAAAACTTGCGTGGAACAAAGATTAATGTACAACAACCTAACACCTAAAAAATATTTGTAATCGTCCGATTTCAAATATTTTATAGCTTAAAGGATGGAGAAATTACGGCTGAAAACCATATTATTATCTTTTATCCCCTCTCTTGAAGGAACTGAGCAAAATATCGGGATCAAAAGAATCGAAGAACCTTCCACGCATCATAAGCTCAGATTGTGCCAAGTATCATTCAAAATGACGTGATATTTAATCGGGATACTTCCAGACAGACAAAGATAGACAACGCCCTTTTTTTTACGTGTGGGAATACTACATGAATGCTATGCCGGACTCCTACCGACTAAAACCACATGATTTCTTACAGCTGTCTAATTCAAAATATCTTCCATATACTCAACCCTTTACAGTTTTATTATACGTATAGACGATAATAAATGAAAATATCCAATGATTTTCCAATAAGGGCTTCCACTTGATGCAGAAAAATATGTAAGAACGTTTTTCATAACAAATTATGCCTTTATTTTGGAAAGTGTCGGTCTCATCCAAAGTTCGAGGGTAACTTTCACAGAAGAAAAGATTTAGCCCTTATGTCGAAGGACCTAAATAATGATTCTTTACTATCCGCTTGAACTAAACAGAGTCGCAGGAGGACGGCAACGTGTGCCAATCGAGCATTCTGAGTTCTAAAGTAGAAAGAAAGAAGAATGAAAGAAAATCATATTTATTAGCACACACAATAACACATACATATAGTGAGAAAAAATACAAAATAAGCAGGGATCGATGGTCTCGGCACAGTAATGTAAGTGTGGCTATCAGGCTACAACTCAGCATATGCTGCAAGTAATTGCAGCGCTGGTTTTCAGTTGCAGCCTTTAAGGTCAGTTCCATTAGGCACAGCAAATAAAATCATAATTTAATAAGAAAATGCACAAACACGAAATGAGAAATAAGAAAGTACAAGATACATTTGATTATGTCAGAAAATTAGAATTTAAATATAAAATAAGTGAAAACAAAACAATTTATTTGGTATGTCAACGTTGAAACAGAAACATAAATAATAATAAATAATTGGAATATGTGGCTCATACTAAATGTCAAAAGTAAATTTTATTATAAATGAAAACGATAGGTAATTATGTTTTTTATGTCACATACCAGTAAAAATTAAAATAATAAAATTATAACAATAAAATAATTGCAGGTTTAATAATATGTATTGGAAAAATAACCATAAAAATAAAATAAAATAATAATACTAAAAAATTCATATTAAATGTTAATTATTAGTTCACCGAGACTCGTAGCTTTGCATTTCCAGAAACACGAACTTCAACCTAATCCTAAAACTATGCAAGCTATAAGTACAACTGTAAAATAAGTTTTGAATCGTTCAGGTCAAATAAAAATTCTGTTCAATGTATGAGAGATGTGACTCTGTTAAAGAATGTTTTATGCAAAATGTGCGCGATCTTTCAGAAGCGTCCAGAGTATCTTGTAAGTACTTCAGAAGAGAGAATAGAGGGGAAAAGGAAGATTTTCATCGGGAATGCTTTTGGGCAACAAATCGATCAGGTTTTCGTAACCCCAGTAATAAATAAAGTTCAGGCCACGGTTGCTATCAGTCAATCGAACTATCATATAATTCTCTCTGTCCTGAGACAGAGAGAATTAGAGAATTATATGATAGTTTCGTGTCCAGCAGAGATCTGAATCTCTGCTGGACACGAAGGTCGAATAACTTCAATGTATTGTGCTAATTAGCGCCTTTAGTATTAGGTTCTTCGAAAGGGATCTTAGAAGGTATTAATGCATTGTCGGCAGCGCGAGTGACACGCCACTAGTAAACACTCATTCCACTGCTGCTTACCTAATACGTTCATGTAGGAGTAAGGAGTAAGGTACTAATAAATAATAAGGTAAAATTTGCTTAGTGATCCTTTAGTTATTATTGTGTAGACTTAAGTGGTGGCAATAAAAAAGCTGAGTAATGTCTGTTGTCTACAGAAAACATTATCCGACCCTCGGTGACTTCCAGTTGGCCAAGTCAACTGCCTTTACACCTCCTCCACCTTCTATTTGACCTAAACGATATGCCATATTAAGTTCCAGTCAAATCGTTTCAGAGCTACACGTGTAAGAACCATGACAGCAAACCACTTCTAGTTGACTAAATTGGAGCCGCTAGTACTTAATAATTTATTTTTCATGCCCAAGTAGGGTTCCGTACCCCTTTTTTTTACGTGAGGGAAAATCCTCAGAGGATGTTATGCCGGACTCTAACCAAGTAAAAAACCTCACGTAACGCCTAACAGCCCGTGGTTGGGAGCCCCGGGTAAACCCTCGGAAGGATGTCCCGGGACTCCCAACAGACCTACGGCCGCCACTGCGCCCTCGCCCAGGGGGTGGTTCGGGTGCTATCCCGCGTCTTTGGGGGGTTTCGGGTGTGATCCCGCTTCTAAGAGAGGGTTCCGTACCCTTAGAATAAAAAACGGGACCCTATTCATGAGACTTCGCTGTCCATCGACAGCCCAGAATAGGGTTCCGTTACGTTATATACATACAGATATACATACAGACTGACAGACAGACAGATGTGTCTGTCTGTCAGTCAGTATGTATATAAGAAAAAGTGTATTATTCTCTGCGATCTGCCTTTTGTTGCTGAACAATACAGCAAGGTAGTAGGAAAGTTGAACCTTTCATTGTAATCTCCAGCATTCAGAATGATTTTGTTAGATCCAACTATAGTGGTACAACCTTAGTGAAAGATCTGGCAGAAATCTACAGGCAAAATGCTTTGGTGCGTCTAAACGGCAACCAACCATCTTCGGAAGAGATAGAGAGCTGGCGTGCGGAAGCCTACCACCTCACACAGCTCCTCACGGGGCACGGATGTTTTGGTAAATATCTGTGCAAGGTGGTAGGCATCGAGCCTGACACAACGTGCCGTCACTGCGAGGATGGCGCCGTGGATACAGCGCTGCACACGCTCTACTTGTGTATAGAGTGGAGTAGCGAGCGTGCTGCTCTAGAGGCTCAAATTAGCCCTGTCGTTTCGCTATCTACCAGAGCTTCCACTATGCTGGTCAACGAAGGAAATTGGCTCGCCGTCGCCGCCTTTGCCGAGGCAGTCATGACGGCAAAGAGAGAAGAGCTGCGAGTGCGAGAGATGAGTGGTCTCACACTTCCACCTCGCCAACCTCGCACGCGTGGTCGTCGACGGCAGCTTTATGCCAGCCGTGTGACTGACTAAGGTGCGCCCCTCGTGTTCCGGGGTCACAGTCAGTGCAGTTTCGGCGGGGGTAATTTCTAGACCCCCCAGAAGTTGAACGCTTGTCTTACCTGTAACCCAATAATAGCGACGTGAAGGAACACTCCAGGGTTTTAGTTGGTATACCAATTTTTGGGGAAATCCACATAACCACTCTGTTCATATACAGGTGGTATCTACAAAAGATTTCACTGGACAAAAAAAAAAACCTTAGTGAAAGATGAGGCATGGAATTTAATGGTAATGCAATACTGTGCGCACGTGATGTTCCGTAACAAAAAATGGAAATAAACCACTTTAGTTGTATGGTAGCCCAGCCCCACTTTAATTTTTTTAATTTTATTTTTGATGCTGTATATCAGCATCCGTGACAGCTAGCTAAAAAAAACATAGAAGATGTATTTCTGTAGCCGCTATAACGCTGCCCTGCCTGCTGTTGAAATTTTTCAAGCCACCCATTAAGGCGTTCAACTTGGCCTAACGACTGCTATTTTACTGGCAACCGGGACCAACGGCTTAACGTGCCCTACAAAGCTCGGAAACGCTTGCAAATTATTGGCACAAAGTGATCACATGGTAGTTAACCATTCATGACCGGTCACAGTAAATGTTGCTTACTACAGTGGGTGTAGTGGGGCCCTACCAACACCTTCGGGGCCCAAGTCAACCTCACGTGCAAGCTCGTGCACCTGCTGAACAACGGACGAGGCTCTGACGGCGGCGGTCCATTTCAACACGGCGATGGGCTCACCACCTGCTACGTGGGATCGGTCCCACGGTGGGACCGAATTGTACACGGTGAAATGTGGGCCGGTATAGGCCTCTGCCTACCCCTTCGGGGATAGAGGCGTGAGTATATGTATGTATGTATGTAGGTACTACAGTGATCATTTACAGAACACTGATTTTACTAGGTATTATGTATGGAAAATGTCTTATATTTTGTAATAGGTACCTAAAAATAAAAACCAGCCAAGTGCGAGTTGAATTTGCCCATGAAGGGTTCCATAGCAGCAAGTAACATAATATAAAAGTTCTTGTAGTTCGTTGTAACTTTCATTGATGTTTTAACACGTTCGCAGTTGTAGTGATTTTTCTTGGCGAAAATTGCGGTTTATGACGTATTAAAAAAAACTCACAACTCGATTTCGTTCAAACCAATTTTGGTTGTTTTTATGGCAACGCAACGTTGGTAGTTTTTATGGCAATGTACATTATTTTTTTATTTAGATTTATCATTCTCTTAGTTTAGAAGTTAGGGGGGGCGGGACACTAATTTGTCCATTTTGGAAGTGCCTCTTGCGCAAACTATTCACTTTAGAAAAAAATGATGTTAGAAACCTCAATAGCATTTTTAAAGACCTATCTATTGATACCCCACACGTATGGGTTTGATGAAAAAAAATTTTTGAGTTTCAGTTCTGAGTATGGGGACCCCCAAAATTAATTGCTTTTTTTCTAGTTTTATATAAAAATCTTGATGCGTGACACGCTTCTGGGAAGTCCAGAGTGATCCCAGGAGTTCCCAGGCGGTTCAGTAGTTTAGGTAAGGGTATATATTTTGTCCTGAAGTCAATAACGCAACGATTACATATAATAACTGCCTTTATTGCGATTTCACAAAATAAACTTAAATCTATCTTAAAAAACTAGGTACTCATCCGAATTCTTCCTTCAGGGATGGGATTTCCTTCCTTCAGGAATAATATGACGTAACAATAGATAATTACTCCTATATTTTCAATATTAGTTGCTTACGGGTATAAGCAATGTTTTTTTAAATATAAACTTGGAAGCTCATTCTGAAAAGAACAAACAATATATTTTATATACACCCTCTTCAACCATAGATTTCCCTAAACTTTCCCTTACTATTATTTTTAACCCCATTTTAAAACATTTAATATACAAAGAACATTACCCCCTTTTCTAAATTTCACAAACGCCTGCCTGATAAAATAAATTTACTCAAAATATACTTTTTTACATAAAAATTACCCACAATTAATTTACTTAATAAAATTGATGAAATTTATGCTTACCAGAGCTTCCGTTTTCACATATAAAAATTTAGTTAAATACTTGGGCTATTAAGCCACTCACTGATTATTTCAGTGGAATATATTTTACAGAATAATTTACTTTGATGTAAATTTTCTTCGACAGTATGAAGTAAAATAAAAAATTTAGTTAGTTCCTGATTTTTTTCTATTCTACTAATGCGCACGCCTATATATAGCTTACATCCCACCATATCTCCTTCCATCAACTATCCCTACTATGACACTATTAAGGACACACCCCTTATACCGACCTAAGTATAACCATTATACCTACGCTTAATAGCGCCTAATAAACTAATTACAGCAAATCTATGATTTACGCCACAATATCCCCTCCCCAAGAGAAAATTTTGTCCCTATAGACAAAATTTAAGAATACTAATTCAATTTAAAAAATTTGAATTAGTATATAACAATCAATCTATAACAACTGTATTACTTAGATAATGTCTCCCAAAAATAAATAATTTAAATATTCCAATAGAGTAACTCTGATGGTGTTCACAAGATAGATAGAAGAAAAGACGTATTTAAGGCTTAATATTAAGAAATCCAGGTAATACGAACCGCCTGAATGTAATATAGAATATGGCTTAAATTGAAGACTGAGATTTCTATAACCGTCTCAGAGAAGAAAATTTATATAACAACATATACAACGATGTAATAACATTGTATATGTCTATATAACTGAATGCAATATATTTGCATATGATAAGCAAGCCTTTAAGAGCTTCCTATAGTACCACGTAAATCTGCGAGGGCAAGCTTACTGCTTCCGAGTGGCAGTATTTACTACAAAAAAACCAAGAAACAGAAATATAGCACTGAATACACCTACAGAATCATCCTACCAGAATTCTAACCACAAATATACAAACAACCCAGAAAAAAAAATCACAATTACCAACCTTAACATTTCACTGAAATCCAAATCCAATATGTAATAACGTTTTCAGAACGTATGCATCACTATTAACATAATGCATGTGCATAAAACTTTCATAACTTTGTAATTCTTAATACTTTGTAATTTTATAAACTCATGGCACGTACACAACTTTCACATAAAATGACAATGAATTCACAATGTGACCTCAAGCTTAACAATATTTCGAGGTACCCTCATAAATTTTCACAATTATTCATAAGGTCTCTTACACACTGACTTAAATTTCTCGTGTATGTTTGACTGTCCGCGACAACATCCTAAAGTAATTTAACGTTCATTTTTAAATAACTGACCTGACATTGCTATTCTTGTCTTACTTACTTTAATTTAACTTGATTAAATCTAAAAAAATGACGTTAATTTTGTTTTAGAATAGGGGAGAGAATTTTTTTTTTTGTATATGCAAAGTACCTACTGACTATTTCAAACTTTCATATTTCACCGGACTCACCCATTCCTTTGAATAATGTGCCTTTCATACTCTCATATTCATACCTTTCATACATTCATACATCCTCAAACATTTCACGCTCATAAAATACCCATGCACACTTGTGTCATCAATACAATCACATGATGGCGCAATTCTTATATACAAGAGAATTTAGCTTAAATTTTGCACTAAATCTCAACATTATTCATCAAAACCGTATCCTGTCCTTACGCTTATGGAATTATAATAGCGTGATGAAATGCAGTCTGTAAGCAGCCTAAACGATATTCAAATGATATTCACAACTACCCATACTTAGGAGAAAAAAAATGATACTACGATTTACTTAGAAAATATTTTTGGTTATGAAGTTAATTTATTGAATTATTTTATGAAGATTATAATTAATTATTTTTGTAATTATTAAGTTTGAATATTCGTATTACTAACTACTATGCAGCATTTTTGAAATGATGTAATGATGAACTTTGTAACCTACCCCAAAGATTTTTTATATTACTAAGGTGGCTATCGATATAGAAAATATATAACTTTATGAAGGTGGCAAACAAACATACGGCCCACCAGAAGGACTGGCGGTCACCGCAGCCTATGAACATTTGCCTTACCATAGGCGACAAACTCATGCTGCCGACCGTGTAAAACCCTTTTACGACCCTTTTTAAAGAACCCAATACTATTTTTGTAGAAACCGGCTCATAACCGCTAATTACTACTTTATCAGTTAATTTATTTTTATTGAGCAAGAAATACCTAATTTTATTGATAACCATATTAAACGGCTCTGGTAAGCACCGAATCACTCACAATTTTTAATACACAAATCACTTTTCACAGATTTTCCTGAAACAATACACAAATTATACAAAACAAAATCTACCGTGAATGTTTTGCATTAAATATCTTTAAAACATTAACAACAATTTTACTTCTACAATAAGGTTCGTAACAATTTTATTAATGTGGGTATATTTTTTGCGTTAAATTTATTACAAGGAATTGTCAAAAACAATGAGGGTAGAATTTTTTCCTTACGATGAACAATACAAAATATGAATATGATTATAAGCCAACAATATAATAAAAGATATACTACTATTACAGTTGGAAATAAAATAAAAAAAAACTGTAATTAAATTTGGGGACAAGCTACGTTAATAAAATTGTGTTAGCAAATTTTCAAATTTCGGAATACCCGTTTAGCCAAAATATGTTAAATGCAAACAAAAAGTTCAAAATTCGGGCATCCAGACTAGCATAGGCCAAGGGCGTCTAACCCTTGAGGTAGCACTAATTTCGGGGGAGGCTACCTGCTAGCGGGCAACAAATTAAACTGTAAATTTTAATTACGGGTCACTAGACCTAACAAATCTGTAGATATTAATCACACGTTATCAACTACCAGGACAATTACTTAAGTTCGGGCGCCATGACACGCTTCTGGGAAGTCCAGAGTGATCCCAGGAGTTCCCAGGCGGTTCAGTAGTTTAGGTAAGGGTATATATTTTGTCCTGAAGTCAATAACGCAACGATTACATATAATAACTGCCTTTATTGCGATTTCACAAAATAAACTTAAATCTATCTTAAAAAACTAGGTACTCATCCGAATTCTTCCTTCAGGGATGGGATTTCCTTCCTTCAGGAATAATATGACGTAACAATAGATAATTACTCCTATATTTTCAATATTAGTTGCTTACGGGTATAAGCAATGTTTTTTTAAATATAAACTTGGAAGCTCATTCTGAAAAGAACAAACAATATATTTTATATACACCCTCTTCAACCATAGATTTCCCTAAACTTTCCCTTACTATTATTTTTAACCCCATTTTAAAACATTTAATATACAAAGAACATTACCCCCTTTTCTAAATTTCACAAACGCCTGCCTGATAAAATAAATTTACTCAAAATATACTTTTTTACATAAAAATTACCCACAATTAATTTACTTAATAAAATTGATGAAATTTATGCTTACCAGAGCTTCCGTTTTCACATATAAAAATTTAGTTAAATACTTGGGCTATTAAGCCACTCACTGATTATTTCAGTGGAATATATTTTACAGAATAATTTACTTTGATGTAAATTTTCTTCGACAGTATGAAGTAAAATAAAAAATTTAGTTAGTTCCTGATTTTTTTCTATTCTACTAATGCGCACGCCTATATATAGCTTACATCCCACCATATCTCCTTCCATCAACTATCCCTACTATGACACTATTAAGGACACACCCCTTATACCGACCTAAGTATAACCATTATACCTACGCTTAATAGCGCCTAATAAACTAATTACAGCAAATCTATGATTTACGCCACATGCGGTTTACAGAATACATCTACTTACTAAGTTTCAACTGCGTAGGCCTTATAGTTTCGGAGAAAAGTGACTGTGACACACGGACGGACAGACAGACAGACATGACGAATCTATAAGGGTTCCGTTTTTGCCATTTGGCTACGGAACCCTAAAAATGCCGCTTTTCTTCTTTCTTTTATGGATCTTTTCCATAAAAGAAAGAAGAAAAGCGGCCTTATAGTTTCGGAGAAAAGTGACTGTGACACACGGACGGACAGACAGACAGACATGACGAATCTATAAGGGTTCCGTTTTTGCCATTTGGCTACGGAACCCTAAAAATGCCGCTTTTCTTCTTTCTTTTATGGATCTTTTCATCTTTGACGGAGTTTGCTGGCATCACTAGTAAACCTTAAATAAGAAAAGGTACACTAGCCAGTAAACGTTTATTAATCTTCGATATATGGATAATGTATTGTGAGCACATAAAAGAAAGTAAATAACTCTTGAATGATTTTCAAGGTTAGACAGTATTTTCGTTATCTGGAACTTGTTGGTCCTTAATGAGACATATTGCGCAAAGCCGCGGATTGTATATATAAAAGAAATATGAATAAAAAAAATTATCACTTACTACTTAGCACTCCAGGAGTAAAGAACAACATATAAAAATGTACAAGGTAGGTAGCTAAATTAAAATGAGTCAACAACCTCAAAATGAGATACCATACAATATATTTCGATCAAGAACTTTGAAAAACTAATAATGATAATTTTAATTTACAGTTCTTACTAATTGCTGCAACTATCGCTGCGGTCAATGCTCGGCCGCAGGAGGGGCATGATCATGGTCACGGCAACGCATTTTCATCGCAGAGCATAGTGTTACATCAATCTCACGAAACTAAGCATGAACCACAGCACATTCAATATTATAAGCAAAACGAAGAATACCAAAAATACGAGGTACATCAAGAAAAGGAACATCAGGGACAGTATGAAAAACATATCGACTATTACGTATGTATCATCATTTAATAATTGCACTACAATTTTAATTTTCAAATGAATTTGAAGAGTCAATATTTACACAATCCAAAATATTCCAGGCTCACCCTAAGTACGAGTTTGCATACGAAGTCAAGGACCTCAAAACTCATGATATCAAGCACCAAAAAGAGCACCGCGATGGTGATGTCGTGAAGGGCGAGTATTCTTTACACCAGCCCGATGGCACGGTTCGAATCGTCAAGTACTATGCCGACAAGAAGACCGGGTACGTAAAATCTATTGTAATACAAATTAAACGCCCAGAAAAATTAAATCCTAAATACCTAACTGAATAAAACCAACATGAATTTTGTCAATATTTAAATAACGAAATTAAAAATAGAAATGAATTGGATAACCTATCTGAACCTTGAGTAATTATAGAATTCAATAAGACATATTTTTTCTTTTTACAGATTCAACGCTGATGTGAAATACGAAGGTCACGCGAAACACGAAGTCCCAGAGCATCACCATCACCATTGATCGCATCACTTTAGTCTTTTAGAACTTTAAGCTTGTTATATGGTTGTAAACTGTTGTAAATAAAATAATTTTAGGAATAATTACATTATGTCTATTTCATTATCTGCTTTTTACAGCATTAGTGTAATATAGAGAAAATTTTGACTTTCATGTATGATGTGTATTTTAGGAGAGGTCCAGAAGTGGGCGCCAAAACAGCTAAGATGATGATGATGCTTTCTAGAATCATGCCCTGCAGTTCACTGATAGTCATGAGCCGATTGCAATTTATGCATTTGGGCTGTATGCCTTTATGACTCCAACATGACATCATGTTCCTAAATACTAAGCCAGCAGCAGTCACTTGAAAACAGGGTTCGCCGATATATATCAACGGATATATATCATGATATACATCACGATATATATTAATAGATTTTTATTTTGATATATATCAATGGATTTATTCCTGTGTTCTGAACTAAAAAAATGGAGATTAATTTGTTTTAAACTAACAAGCGTTGAGGTGTAACCCAGTCGAAACGTCGAGGAAAGTGAAGGTAGCGAAACCTTTAATTAATAATAAAATAGTAGATCTGGTGTTGGTTTCGCCATCAAAACCCACATAGCTTCAAAAATGGAGGAATATCCTATGCATATCTCGGACCGCGTCACCACGTTGCGTCTTCACCTAGACGTTGGCAATTACTTGAACATCATAAGTGTCTATGCGCCAACAATGGATAAAGATGATGACCTCAAGGCCAAGTTTTATGAAGAGTTCACACAAGCTCTCTCTAGGATACCTCCTAGAGAGCAGGTACTCTTAATGGGTGATTTTAACGCGAGAGTGGGGCGTGACTTTGAAGCTTGGCCGCGGGTCTTAGGAAGACATGGTGTTGGAAACATGAATAGCAATGGACAACTACTTCTGTCCTTATGCGCTCAGTTTGAGTTGACCATCACCAACACCATGTTCAGACTTCCAGCAAAGCATAAGACCACATGGATGCATCAAAGATCAAAACACTGGCATCTGATTGATTACATAATAGTCCGACAGCGAGACATTTCACAAGTACATGTTACCCGTGTTATGCGCGATGCTAATGCGGTATGTTTCTCGGATCACCGGCTTGTAATCACAAAACTGAGGCTCCGTCTTAAACAATCCCGAAGATCTGAAATTTCAAAACCAAAGCGTATGGACATTAATAAACTACAGAGTCCA
Source organism: Miltochrista miniata (assembly GCA_933228765.1). Taxonomy (NCBI): domain Eukaryota; kingdom Metazoa; phylum Arthropoda; class Insecta; order Lepidoptera; family Erebidae; genus Miltochrista; species Miltochrista miniata. Next base: position 28,217,782 of record OW121752.1, on the reverse strand, counting down.
AACTATTGTAAGCAGTACGCTCAGAAGATTAAAGATGCGCTTCGTACGGTAGATGTTGAGATTGGTGATGCTATGAATAATTGGCAATCGATTTCTTCCAAAATAGTCGCCGTCGCTTCAGAGATACTGGGTATCAGATCCGGTAGGAACGAGGATTGGTTTGACGACAATGACGAAATTTTGTGTAAAGCCATTCAGAAACACCGCTCTCTCCTACGCCAGCATAGTGACGACCAACACGCGCAGGAAGTTAAGCGTAGTGGAGCAGATCTGCGGAAATATGTACGGGAAGTTAAGGACAAGTGGTGGCGCGACAAAGCCGAGCGCATGCAGGGGCTTGCTGACACCAAGCAGATGGGTGCGTTTTATGACGAAGTCCGCAAACTTGTTGGAAACTCTTTTCGTTCCAGAGTGCCTGTGAAAAATCAGGATGGCACACAATTGCTTACCAATAAAGCAGATATGCTCAGCAGATGGGCAGAGCATTTCCACACTTTGCTCAATGTTGATCGAGCTGCGAATATGGCACACATTAGAGACATAACATCGTTTCCCATAGACAACAAGTTGGATGACCCTCTGACTCTGCGCGAGGTCATTGTCGCTATTCAACAACAGCAAAATAAGAAAGCGGTCGGCATTGATGGCATTCCTGGTGAACTACTTAAGTATGGAGGTGGTGAGTTGCATGATGCTATCTGGAAGTTATTTGGTCAAATGTGGGAGCAGGAGCGAGTACCTGACGAATTTCGAATTTCGCGTATTTGTTCCTTATACAAGAACAAAGGCGATAGGTCTGATTGCAATTCATACAGAGGCATCTCCTTACTGACTTCACCGGGGAAAGTTTTTGCTCGGATATTACGGAACCGCTTGATACCCTTGTCTGAAGACATACTGCCGGAAACACAATTTGGTTTCAGACCGAATCGGGGTACAGGTGAGGCTATATTCTCTATTCGTCAGCTCCAAGAGAAGTGTCGAGAGCAGAGTCAACCATTGTATGCTTGTTTCGTTGACCTTGAAAAGGCTTTCGACAGTGTGCCTCGGGAAGCCTTATGGGTGGTGCTATCGAAGCTGGGATGCACGGACAAGTTTGTTAGGATGATCCGACTTCTGCATGATGACATGCGATGCTGTGTCAATGTACAGGGCGAAGATTCAGAATTTTTCAAAGTGAGTTGTGGCGTAAAACAAGGCTGTGTGCTCGCTCCAACTCTTTTTGCCCTGTATTTTTCAGTTGTAGTTAGGGGGGCCCTACAAACTCTGTCTGATGGCATTCGCATTCGATACCGTATCGATGGTAGTGGAGTCTTCAATTTGAAGAGATTTAAAGCTCACACCAAAGTGTCTCTTGTGACTATTACAGAGATGATGTATGCGGACGACTTGTGTTTCGTGGCGGAATCTCCAGATGGTCTCCAAAGGCTTATGTCGAGACTTGATGAGTCATGTCGCATATTTGGCCTTAAAATCAATGTCAAAAAGACCGAAGTCATGGTCCAAACATTGAATAGTGCCCCAGTTGACATAAAACTCGGAAACGTTTCGCTTAAGCAGGTTGACCAATTCAAATATCTGGGCAGCACCCTAACATCGAGGTGCATCCTTGATAACGAAGTCAACAGCAGAATTGGGGCAGCTTCTGCTGCTTTTGGCAGGCTTCGTTCAAAGGTGTTCCGTTCGCATGACATAAAGCTCTCTACGAAAGTAGCAGTGTACATGGCGATTGTTCTGCCGAGTCTCCTGTATGCATCTGAGACGTGGTGCCTGTACCGCAAACATATACGGATATTGGATAGATTCCACCTCAAATGCCTCCGCGATATTATGAATGTAAACTGGTCGGATCGTGTTCGGAACACAGAAATTCTGAGAAGAGCAAAAATTGGGGGAATTGAAACATATCTGATGAGACGGCAACTGCAGTGGTGCGGTCATATCTCCCGAATGTCAAATGACAGAGTGTCAAAGCGCATCTTTTATTCCGAACTAGAGCATGGCAAGCGGAAACAAGGTGGCCAATTCCTGCGATACAAAGATGTGCTTAAGAGACACATGAAGAGATGTGATCTGGATCCAACGCAGTGGGAGACAATAGCGGCGGATCGACCGCGGTGGAGGCACGCCGTACACACCAAGGTGTCCGAGTTTGAGACGAAGAGAAGAGAAGAGCTCGATGCAAGACGAGACGAGCTCAAGGCCCGTCCACCAGCGGCCATTCAATACAATTACATCGGAGGGGTACTGACTTGCAGCGCATGTGGTCGCACATGCGCTGCAAGGATAGGCTACATCAGTCACCTGAGAGCACATCAGCGAAGCTCCTAATAGTTAGTAGTAAGTCGCTGTGGCCGAATACGGTCAGGAGGAGATTATAATAAAATAGTGCCACGCGAAATCCCGTTTTGTATTAAAACAATGGAGATTAATGTTTACTCAGGCAACACAACAGAATTATTTTAGATAGGTAGTTTCCCAAAATGGCAACTTCACTTTAAGTTGGGGAAATCCCCTTTGACATACCAGTATGGTTAGCCTTTAACTGAAATTGAAACCTTAGGCTTATTGAAATAATTTTCATTTTACAAGGTTATAAAAAAATTTATAATCGGATATTTATGGGAAAGTTTATTATTAAAATTATTTGGTTTATAAATATTTACAAGTTCTTGTTTTTGGAGGTTATCATTAAAAATCTTTCTCATTTATTAGGTAAAAATGGGTAGCTAGAAAAATTTGCTGAAATTTTCAAAGATGATGTATTACTGTTAAAAAAATTAGAAAAAGAAGAATAATTAAGGAGGCCCCATACAACAAACGTGATTTTGTACCGCTTCTCAGTTCAGAACCCTCCGTGCGCGAGTCTGAATGGGGCCGGTTTTTAAATTCTGAATTAAATGATTCTTTTTTTTTTTTTTTTTTTTTTATACCACTAGAGTGGCAGACAAGCATACGGCCCCCCCAGATGTACCGGTGGTCACCGCAGCCTATGGACGTTTGCAACACCAGAGGCGACACAAGCGCGACTCTTTAAAAACCTTCTAAGTCCCCTTTTGAAGAACCCCATACTGTAGGCGTCCGGGAAAACCGAAGCAGGGAGATCATTCCACAACCTAAGCGTACGCGGAAGAAAGCCTCTATTAGATCTCACCGTGCTCGAGCGCTCAGGACGCAACGTGTGAGGATGAACACCCTGTCTATGGCGAGCGGTGCGATGATAGAATGTAGCCGTAGGCATCATATCAAACAATTCTTCAGAGCACAAACCGTTGTACAGGCGGTAGAACACACATAGAGAAGCAAAGTCTCTCCTTTCACTAAGAGGTTCCACACCACCTGCAAGTATGGGATCGTTGACAACTCTCATAGCTCGCCTTTGCACCGAGTCAAATGGACGAAGCTGGTATTCGGGTGCCCCCGCCCAGAGGTGACAGCAGTACTCCATATGCGGACGCACTTGCGACTTATAGAGAAGCAGTGCTTGCGCCGCAGTAAAGTACCGCCGCGCCCTTCTGAGCACTCCGAGCTTCCTGGACGCCAGCTTGGCCTTGCCCTCCAAGTGACTGCGGAACTGCACATCACTGGAGATGTCAACACCAAGGATCCCTATACTTTCAGAGATGGTGAGAGATGTGCCCTGAAATTGTGGCGCCACAGTGAATGGGGTCTTTTTTGCGGTGAAAACACAAACTTGTGTCTTGGTAGGGTTGAATTGGACAAGATTTTGTCGACCCCAATCGGACACTCTAGTGAGAGTAGCCTCGACTTCAGACACAAGTTGTTCGCGACTTTCTTCTAGGTACCTCAGGAGCTGTGTATTAATTATTATTACACGCTCCATCACCTTAGATAAAAGGGAGGTGACGACTATAGGCCTATAATTGGCCGGGTCGGTCCTGTCACCCTTCTTGGGCACAGGATGCACGTGCGCGATCTTCCACGACGCCGGGCCTTGCTTCATGGAGTATGAAAGCGTGAAAAGACGTGTAAGTACCGGACACAACTCCGGACCACACCGCTTAAGTACCACCGCGGGAATGCCGTCCGGCCCACTCGACTTATGAATATCTAGGGATTGAAGCTCCCGCCTGACGTCCCGTTGCTTGAATTTAATTTCTGGCATGGAAGTGCCACACCAAGGGATACCAGGCGGAAGCGCACCTCCATCGTTCATGGTCGAGTTGGAGGCAAAGAGAGAACCCAAAAGGTCGGCCTTCTCCTTGGCACTCTGGGCCAGACTACCATCCAGTCTATGTAGAGGTGGTAATCCCGACCGACAATAGTTTCCCTCGGCAGCTTTGGCGAGCGACCAGAATTCACGACTTCCAGAAGGGTAGCCGGCTAGTCACTGACCAATTCTGCCGACAAAATCAAACTTAGCCCTGGCAACCGCTCTTTTACTGGCCCTCGAGGCGGCATTCAGTTTGCGTTTCTCTTCAGAGATGCTAGGATCTGAGTTAGCGCGAGCCGTGGTCCAAGCTCTGTAGGCAGTTTCTTTCAACATCCTAGTTTCTCTACAAAGCCGATTAAACCACGGTCGTTTCCTAGCTCCTGCCGGGATCCAGCGGTTAGGAATATAACACTCCATGCCCGCCAAGATCCCCTCAGCTACTGCTACAGCGCAGGAGTTCAAATCATCTGAAGTGAAGCAAAGCCGCCTCCACGGGTACGACGCAAAGAACTCTCGAAGTCCATCCCAGTCTGCTGACTTGTAGTGCCACACATGTCGCCACTCCTTGGGCCGAGGTGGTTCAGGCCTTGCGAGAGGCACTCGCGACCGAACGAGGCAGTGGTCCGATGAACCAAGTGGCGCATCCACTGATGTGGTGTATCCGTCAGGCCGCGTAGTCAGCAGAAGGTCCAGCAATGCACTCTGCTCGTTCTCCCTATCTGGTATTCTCGTATGAGATTTTACCAGTTGGGAGAAACCGTAGGTCAGGGCAAAGTCGTGAGCAGCTTTCCCCGCAAAGTTAGTGTGCACGGAACCCAACCAGTCAATATGGTGACCATTAAAGTCCTCCAAAATCACTATCTCCGCGGAGGGATACCGCTCAATAGCCTTGTCGGTCGATTGTTGCAGGTAGTCAAAAAGGCGAACTGTCTCCGTATCACCGCTATGGGACCAGTAAATGCACGCGTAGATCCGAGTGTGGCCCCCATGATCCACGCGCGCCCATAATGTAGACAGGTCCCTGTCTTCCAGGTCACTGAGACGGCGACAGCAGATATCCTCCCGTACGAACATGCATACCCCAGCTTGACGCCTGAAATTAGCCTCCAGCTTATAGCCAGGGTACATCAAGTAAGATGTATCGTTCGGGCAAGATATCTTAGTCTCCGTCAGGAAAAATAAGTTCGGCCTCGCAGATTCCAGGTGGCGGTGGATCACGTTGATGTTTGAGTGCATTCCTCTGATGTTGCAGAAGTCCACATTTAGTGTGGACGACGACGAAGCCGCTGTGGAAACCTTTTTTCTTATGTGACCTTTTGCCATGATTGTTTTTGAAAGGGGATAAAAAGAAGGTAGGGGGTGCCTGTGTGCCGGTGACGCAAGAGACTAAGCGAGGCTCCAATTCCCCAACGGCAGGCACAGGTAGTGCGGTAGATTGGCACGGCGTACGGAAGGGCCCCCGGTCCCCCCCCAATGCAGTAGCCGCGTCCACTCCGGTATCCTCCTCCGGCACGACCACAGCACCAGGGACTTTACACAGGCTGCTGGTTCAGCCTCCTGGGGCGGAGATTACGTAATCCCCAGGTTCGGGTCCCGTACAGCCTGCGGGCGGTCAGCGGGCAACCGTTTCACCGGGTCTCCCTGACCGCCGTACCAATATTCCGCGCCTATGCTAGCCAATGGAGACAGATGAGCCTCTGGTCTCACCGCCACCGGCACAAAGTCACCCCAATGAGCACTGGAACCCTGCTAACCGACGGAGAACATAACCCAGCACGAAGCAAGGTTACTATTACCGCGGTCTTCTGCAGGGTGGAGGTACTGCCCCAGGCGGGCTGCTCACCGAACGGAATTCCGTTATGCCCTTCCTCCTAATGTAGGCTCCTTCGTTAATCCCTAGGATATTAGATCTTAGGGATCGAATTGAAGAAGCCAAACACTGTGCCCTCAGGGTATTACGTTAGCTTCATGAGAAGTAACGCGTATATAACCCCGAGGGGCAAAATTTACAAATTCCTTTCACATTTTAAGTGTTTAATCAACATACAGAACGAAATTCACTTATTTTTCTTAGCCTTGATATGAATCCGATTTATATCCAAAAAATCGGATATTAAGAAAAAAATCGGATTTTTGATATTTATTATAAAAATCGGATGTTTTCGAACCCTGGTTGAAAACGCCACTTGTACTGTTCCACAATATTTATTATTATAAACCAGACTGGTTTCGCCTTACGGCATTTTCAAAGGAAAGTACCGGTCAACCGGTACTTTAATATATATTATAGTGGCACCGCTTACGATTTAAAAAGCTCCGTTATACTCTTTGTTTCGAAGCTATTGTTGAAAACAAACTGAAAACCGTAAGGCGATTGAAATGCGTTGGGTTCAATAAATCAATATATCTGTATCTATAACATGAAAGTGTCTTTTTATAATTTCAAACTAACAACTCTTCTATAAATGCAAAAGGCAAATACTGATATGTAAACAAAAAAAACTTTGTTTAAGTTAATCTTGAAACAAATAGATTTTATGTCAATTTTCTCTGGTGGATAGCTGATGTTAAAAGGAGTAACTTAGACTAAGTTTATTTTGAGAAAAAATAATGACATCTCAAAAAATCAGCTTCATAAATCCTTTATCATAATAATTTTCTGCACTCTGTTTTATAGAGAGGGGCTAAAAGGGATTTATTTAGTCTCGTGTGGGATTCTATTATCTTAAACCGGGAGAGTCGCGTACATATTTTTGGTTGCCTGATACTTCGACCAGTTTGCGGTAGCCGTGGCTACAGACTGACTGCGACGACAGAGTTTATATGTGTGGGTCAACCTCGAAACAGAAGTCTGTACTGAGGAATCATCCACCACCGATGCAACCTAGTCGACAAGTCGTTCATTAAAAGAACATTAAAATTTTAAGGCACGAGGCCGAACTTGGTAGCAAGCAGCAATGTTGCCGCGCAGTGCTACCGCTGAGGGACTTTTTTTTGTTTAGATATCAATATTTGCCTTTTGCATTTATAGAAGAGCTGTTAGTTTGAAATTATAAAAAGACACTTTAATGTTATAGATACAGATATATTGATTTATTGAACCCAACGCAGTTCAATCGCCTTACGGTTTTAAGTTTGTTTTCAACAATAGCTTCAAAACAAAGAGTATAACGGAGCTTTTTAAATCGTAAGTGGTGCCACTATAATATATATTAAAGTACCGGTTGTCCGGTACTTTCCTTTGAAAATGCCGTGAGGCGAAACCGGTCTGGTTTATAATAATAAATATTCTGGAACAGTACAAGTGTCGTTTTCAAGCAGGGTTCGAAAACATCCGATTTTTATAGTAAATATCAAAAATCCGATTTTCTTGATATACAGGATGAATTTTTGAAAAGGGCTTGGATGGCCAAATCCGAAACTATAAGGAATATCTAAAAATGCTCAAAGGAGTCACGAGCCCGATTTTGATAAAACTTATAACCTCATCATTAGATTTTTGAAAAACCAATAATCTTAGCCGGGAATCGAACCCATTGATTTTGAAAAAAAAGACACACCCTTTATTATTACACCATATGATAGTGTTGCTGATAAGGATCAAATTCTGCGAAGTAATGATATACGGTAAATTTAAGGAAAGGTTGGAATTTTAATAGAATTCATATTTCATGTACATAAATTTTGTATCATAATTTGTTTCGTTCGAAATCCCAGAATAGATCGTAACTATTCCGTGTTTTGAATCATGCTCAGAATGATTCTTTGGAGGATATTCTAAACGGAATCAATAATATTGAATGCAGTACGATCCTTGAGGTCTCGAATCCAGCTATGTATTGAAAACAATGGTCTACATTTTGAACAATTAATCAGTTAACGTAAGAAAAATTTATTGTATTTTGTTAAAGATGAGCACTTTCCTTTAGTTTGCAGTATGTCATTACTTCCCAGAATAAGATCCTTAATGGCAACACTATCGTACGGTGTAATAATATAGGGTGTGTTATTTTTTTCAAAATCAATAGGTTCGATTCCCAGCTAGGATTATTGGTTTTTCAAAATTCTAATGATGAGGTTTTAATTTTCATCAAAATCGGGCTCGTGACTCCTTTGAGCATTTTTCGCTTATCCTTATAGTTTCGGATTTGGCCATCCAATCCCTTTTGAAAAATTCACCCTGTATATTAGATTTTTTTGATATATATCCGATTTTTTGGATTTAATCGGATTCATATCAAGGCTAAGAAAAATAAGTGAATTTCGTTCTGTATGTTGATTAAACACTAAGGGGGTTAAAATGTGAAAGGAATTTGTAAAATAATATAAGAATAATTTAATTCAGAATTTAAAAACCGGCCCCATTCAGACCGCACGGAGGGTTCTGAACTGAGAAGCGGGTCAAAATCACGTTTGTTGTATGGGGCCTCCTTAACTATTCTTCTTTTTCTAATTTTTTTAACAGTAATTCATCATCTGTGAAAATTTCAGCTAATTTTTCTAGCTACCCATTTTTACCTAATAAATGAGAAAGATTTTTAATGATAACCTACAAAAACAAGAACTTGTAAATATTTGTAAACCAAATAATTTTAATAATAAATTTTCCCATAAATATCCGATTATAAATCTTTTTATAACCTTGTAAAATGAAAATTATTTCAATAAGCCTAAGGTTTCTTTTATTTCAGTTAAAGGCTAACCATACTGGTATGTCAAAGGGGATTTAGCCAACTTAAAGTGAAGTTGCCATTTTGGGAAACTACCTATCTAAAATAATTCTGTTGTGTTGCCCGAGTAAACATTAATCTCCATTTTTTTTATACAAAACGGGATTTCGCGTGGCACTATTTTATTATTAACTAGCTGACCCTCGCAACTTCGTTTACGTCACACATGGTGTATGAAAGGAGGTGTATTTAGACTCATCAAGCAGCGTATGAAACTGCCCTGTTTGCTTAATCATAAAAGACCTTAAAGATTAAGTCTATTCTAAAAAAATTCAGCCCACGCCTCCGGCGTGGACTGAATCATTTTACAATAACCTTAATCATTAAGCTCTTTTATGATTAAGCCAACACGCCAGTTTAGATTTACCCACAAATTCAAAGGAACCGTTTAATTCTAGGTTTTGCGATAGTTGAGGTTTCTCTAATTCCTTAACTACAAAACCCCTTAACATTGAAACTCGTGTGAAACAATCCTTAAAGTACTCCCTTTACGACACTGATTTTTTTTTTGATTCGGACCACGCATTTGGAACTTACGACGAAAAAACCATTTATCCTATCATCCCCTCTCCCAAAGGAACCGCGCAAAATATCGGGATCAAAAGTATCCTAGAACCTTCCTCGGATTATAAGCTCGGATTGTACCAAGTTTCATTCAAATCGATTCGGTAGTTTTGGCGTGATACTTATTCGGGATACAGACAGACAGACATGAAAATGTTAAATTATATTTTCGGCTTCAGTATCGATTAGAGAACGCCCTATAATTAAAATTTTCAAAATATCTTCCATGTACAGACTCTCGACCCTCAACAGTTTTATTATATGTATAGATTAAAGGTTTCGGTACCTTCACTTTCCTCGACGTTTTGACAGGGTTACACCTCAATGCGTGTTAGTTTAAAACAAATTAATCTCCATTTTTTTTAGTTCAGAACACAGAAATAAATCCATTGATATATATCAAAATAAAAATCTATTCATATATATCGTGATATATATCATGATATATATCCGTTGATATATATCGGCAAACCCTGTTTTCAAGTGACTGCTGCTGGCTTAGTATTTAGTAACATGATGGCATGTTGGAGTCATAAAGGCATACAGCCCAAATGCATAAATTGCAATCGGCTCATGACTATCAGTGAACTGCAGGGCATGATTCTAGAAAGCATCATCATCATCTTAGCTGTTTTGGCACCCACTGCTGGGCCTCTCCTAAAATACACATCATACATGAAAGTCAAAATTTTCTCTATATTGCACTAATGCTGTAAAAAGCAGATAATGAAATAGACATAATGTAATTATTCCTAAAATTATTTTATTTACAACAGTTTACCACCATATAACAAGCTTATAGTTCTAAAAGACTAAAGTGATGCGATCAATGGTGATGGTGATGCTCTGGGACTTCGTGTTTCGCGTGACCTTCGTATTTCACATCAGCGTTGAATCTGTAAAAAGAAAAAAAATGTCTTATTCAATTCTATAATTACTCAAGGTTCAGATAGGTATATCCAATTCATTTCTATTTTTAATTTCGTTATTTAAATATTGAGGAAATTCAAATTGGTTTTATTCAGTTAGGTATTTAGGATTTAATTTTTCTTGGCGTTTAATTTTGATTAAAATAGATTTTACGTACCCAGTCTTCTTGTCGGCATAGTACTTGACGAATCGTACAGTGCCATCGGGCTGGTGTAAAGAATACTCGCCCTTCACGACATCACCATCGCGGTGCTCTTTTTGGTGCTTGATATCATGAGTTTTGAGGTCCTTGACTTCGTATGCAAACTCGTACTTAGGGTGAGCCTGGAATAGGTATTTTGGATTGTGTAAATATTGACTCTTCAAATTCATTTGAAAAATAAAATTGTAGTGAAATTATTAAATGATGATACATACGTAATAGTCGATATGTTTTTCATACTGTCCCTGATGTTCCTTTTCTTGATGTACCTCGTATTTTTGGTATTCTTCGTTTTGCTTATAATATTGAATGTGCTGTGGTTCGTGCTTTGTTTCATGAGACTTATGTAACACTATGCTCTGCGATGAAAACGCGTGACCGTGACCATGATCGTGTCGGTCTTGAGGCCGAGCGTTAACCGCAGCGATGGTTGCAACAATGAGGAAGCACTGTAAATTAAAATTATTATTATTAGTTTTTCAAAGTTCTTGATGGAAATATTTTATATGGCATCTTATTTTGAGGTTGTTGACTCATTTTAATTTAGCTACCTACCTTGTACATTTTTAAATGTTGTTCTTTACTCCTGGAGTACTAAGTAGTAAGTGATAATTTTCTTATTCATATTTCTTTTATATATACAATCCACGGCTTTGCGCAATATGTCTCATTAAGGACCAACAAGTTCCAGATAACGATAATACTGTCTAACCTTGAAAATCATTCAAGAGTTATTTACTTTCTTTTATGTGCTCACAATACATTATCCATATATCGAAGATTAATAAACGTTTACTGGCTAGTGTACCTTTTCTTATTTAAGGTTTACTAGTGATGCCAGCAAACTGCGTCAAAGATGAAAAGATCCATAAAAGAAGAAAAGCGGCATTTATAGGGTTCCGTAGCCAAATGGCAAAACGGAACCATTATAGATTCGTCATGTTTGTCTGTCTGTCTGTCCGTCCGTGTGTCACAGCCACTTTTCTCCGAAACTATAAGGCCTATGCAGATGAAACTTAGTGAGTAGATGTATTCTGTGAACCGCATCAAGGTTTCAAACAAAGGGGTTTTACAAAAACAAAAGGGTTCGAAAACATCCGATTTTTATAATAAATATCAAAAATCCGATTTATTGATATACAGGGTGGAATTTAAAGACGGTAGTTGGAGAGAAAGTACCCTTAATATTAATAATGGCAAGTATTGCTGAAAAGAAACATTCCTTTATTTTCAAAAGTAAGAAAAACTGCATTTCAAGAATTTTGAAAAATCACCTGTTTGAGCCGGGATTCGAACCTGGGAGATGTGAAAAAAAAAACATCCTGTATTTTATGATACCAACCGAAACAGTTTTTAATAAGGATCAATTTCTTTTAAACAACATAGTATATTAAATTAATGGAAGATTAAGTAAAATATGTTTTTATTGTAAAGCTTACTCGATATCTGATGAAAAAAAAAAGGTCTAATTGAGAACTTCCTACTTTTTTTTGAAGCTGGTTGGTTAAATGACCAGGACGTATATTCCCATTCACAGAAACTAGAACATTTTTTTAACCAACTTCAAAAAAGGGAGAAGAATCTCAATATGACTGATTTTTTCTTCAGATAGGTAGTAAGTAAGCTTTACAATAAAAACTTATTTTACTTGGTCTTCCTTTAATTTAAGATACTATGTTACTTAAAAGAAATTGTTCCTTATTTAAGATTCTTTCGGTTGGCATCATAAAATACAGGATGTTTTTTTTTTTCACATCTCCCAGGTTCAATTCCCGGCTCAGGCAAGGGAATTTTTCAAAAATCTTTGAATGTAGTTTTTCTTACTTTTGAAAATAAAGGAATGTTTCCTTTTAGCAAAACATGCCATCATCAATATTTAGGGTACTTTACCTCCAACTACCGTCTTTAAATTCCACCCTGTATTTCCGATTTTTTTGATATATATCCGATTTTTGGATATAAATCGGATTTATATAAAATAAATCGGATATCAACATCAAAAGTTTGAAATAAAACAAAAATCGTTGTTTTTTTATGTTTTATTAATCGGATTGAACTTTCACAATAAACGTGTGAGGGGCAGTTAGGTGAGAACGATCGCACGGCTTCTTGTTAGGTTTATAGTAATTTTACTATAGTAAGTTAATATGATACTAATTGCTTTTCATAATAATTTCTACAAAATTGTAGATCACGGAAAATATTTATTTTGAATCAATATTTGACCCCGAGACCTCGGCAATGGTAGACAAAGTAAACAACCTAATAATAGTATGGAAAGCTACAGGTAAAGAAATCAGCACAAATAAATAGTTTTCAAAAAATAATCTATTTAACACAACAAAATATAATATTCTGGTAAGGTGTTATTTTTTTTTTTCAGTTGTTAGTAATTTTTATTAATGACTATCCAATCAAATTATCGTTTTACAAATAACCGCAGTGGCCATAGCTCAGCTATAATGATAGTAAAAGGTAATGGTTTAAAAGCTAAATAAACTAGGCAAGCGTCACAATTTTAAAGTCCAATCTAAGCCAGATTGTCTTTTGACGTGATAACGTCTTATAATTAGATGAACACCGGCTGCACTCACGAAGAAGTGTCACGTTCTGCCTAAGCTGGGCGTTGAGCGTACCATCAAGAGCGCGAAACAAGTTTTAGAGAGGCCTAGCTATTCAGCTTGAGACACATTTATCTCTTTTCCACTGCAACGGCTGATTATGTTTTCTTACATGGTAGGAAACTGACTTTTGAGACTATCCTGGGGTCATCCTTCCTAGGACTTACCCGGGGCTCCTAACCGTAGGCAGTAGGTAGGGAACGTGTAGATTTTAGTCTGAAAGGCTTACGGCATAGCATCCATGTAGGCATAAATAAACCGGCCAAGTGCGAGTTGGACTCGCCCATGAAGGGTTTAGTAACAGCAAGTAACATAATATAAAAGTTCTTGTAGTTCGTTGTAACTTTGATTGATGTTTTAACACGTTCGCAATTGTAGTGATTTTTCTAACCGAAAATTGCGGTTTATGACGTATTAAAAAAAACTACCAGCTCTATCTCATTCAAACCAATTTTCGTTGGTAGTTTTTATGGCAATGTACATCATATATTCTTTTTAACCGACTTAAAAAAAAGGAGCAGGTTCTCAATTCGTCTGTATGTATTTTTTTTTATGTATGTTAAGCGATATTTCCGTCAATTATAGACGGATTTCTAAATTTTTTTTTTGTTTAATAGGGGTTACTTCTGAGGTGGTCCCATTTTCACCAGGTCAGGATCTGATGAAGGGATCCAGGAGAAATCGAGGGCAATCACAGAATATTGTAGGGACAACTAGTGCGCATGTTAACTTTTTAATTAAGTGCTTTAATGTTCTACATTTTAATGAAGGTCCGGCGTCGATCTGATGATACAGTCGAAAGACAGTCGAGGGCATTCCTTAATAATTTACAGCAGTTATCTTGTGTTTGGGCTTGATTGATTTGTATTGATGAGAACTTTACGTCTAGATTGATAGATCAGACTTAAAAAAAAGAAAGTTCTCAATGTTTTATGTATGTTCATCGATATTTTCGTCAATTATAGAAGGATTTAATTTTTTTTTGTTGAATAGGGTTTACTTCTGAGGTGGTCCCATTTTAACCAGGTTATGATCTGATTATGGGATCCTGGATAAATCGAGGGCAACCACCGATATTTAAAGGGACAACTAGTGCGTTTGTTAACTTTTAACTCAGTGCTTTAATGTACTACAGTTAATGAAAGTCTGGAGTCAATCCGATGATGGAACCAAAAGACAGTCTAGGGAATTCCTTGACGATTTACAGAGCAGCTACCTTGTGTTGGGGCTTGATTGATTTGTATTAATGAGAACTTTTACCTAGATAGATATATTTTTCGGTTCACCCGTCATTTAAAATGTTGAAAAAAAAATTTTCAAATATTTTTAGATTTATCATTCTCTTAGTTTAGAAGTTAGAGGGGGGGGACACACATTTTTCAACTTTGGAAGTGTCTCTTGCGCAAACTATTCACTTTAGAAAAAAAATATCTTAGAAACCTCAATAGCATTTTTGAAGACCTATCTATAAATACACCACAATACGTGTGGTATTGTTTGAAGGGTTTGATGAAAAAAAAAAATTTTAAGTTTCAGTTCTGAGTATGGAGGACCCCCAAAATTTACTGCTTTTTTTCTAGTTTTATATAAGAATCTTAATGCGGTTCACAGAATAATCTAATTACCAAGTTTCAATAGCATAGGGCTTATAGTTTCGGAGAAAAGTGGCTGTGACACACGGACGGACGGACGGACAGACAGACAGACATGACGAATCTATAAGGGTTCCGTTTTTTCCATTTGGCTACGAAACCCTAAAAATGGTTATTGTAAGTACACTACATAAATTTTAGGTTCATAGCATTGCACAAATTGAATGCAGGCTATGTCTGTCCAGTAAACCACACCTACCTATTTATCGGTAAATCACAAACATGGAAGTCAGACTCCTATATCTCTTTCCTCTCTAAGCCACCCACCTCAGCAGGCAATGAATTAGACAGTATTCTAATAAAATATGTTTTATTTACAACAGATTATTACCATATAACAAGCTTAGAGTTCTAAACGACTAGATGATCAAATCAGTGGTGATGGTGATGCTCAGGGACTTCGTGTTTTGAGTGACCTTCGTATTTCACATCAGCGTTGAATCTGTTAAAATAATATACCAATGATAATACACAAACAAAAAAAAACACCGTAAAATTAATAGATTCATCTAATAATTGATAACATACCTGTGAAATGTACAGCTTGAATCACATGATTCAAGCTGTACTACACTACTAGAACCTTTTTAGACACATGTCTAAAAAGGTTCTAGTAGATAGGTAAGATAATAATATTATCTTACCTATCTAGATATATAGATAGGTAAGATAATAATATTATCTTACCTATCTACCAGAACCTTTTTTTTCTACTAGAACGATATTATCGTTGAAAACCATTGATACTGGTTTCAATTCAATTTTTCTTGGCGTTTAATTTTTATTACAATAGATTTCACGTACCCAGTCTTCTTGTCGGCATAGTACTTGACGATTCGTACAGTGCCATCGGGCTGGTGTAAAGAATACTCGCCCTTCACGACATCACCATCGCGGTGCTCTTTTTGGTGCTTGATATCATGAGTTTTGAGGTCCTTGACTTCGTATGCAAACTCGTACTTAGGATGAGCCTGGAATAGGTATTTTGGATTGTGTAAATATTGACTCTTCAAATTCATTTGAAAAATAAAATTGTAGTGAAATTATTAAATGATGATACATACGTAATAGTCGATATGTTTTTCATACTGTCCCTGATGTTCCTTTTCTTGATGTACCTCGTATTTTTGGTATTCTTCGTTTTGCTTATAATATTGGACGTGCTGTGGTTCGTGCTTTGTTTCATGAGACTTATGTAACACTATGCTCTGCGATGAAAACGCGTGACCGTGACCATGATCGTGTCCGTCTTGAGGCCGAGCGTTAACTGCAGCGATGGTTGCAACAATGAGGAAGCACTGTAAATAAAATATTATGATTATAAGATATTCACAATTTCCTATTAAAACTTTTGTGTTTTGATTTCTTTAATTTGGTTATCTACCTTGTACATTTTGAGTATAGTTCTTTACTCCCGGGGTACTGAAAAGTAAATGATAATTTTCTTATTCATATCTCTTCTATATATACTATTCAAGGGTTCGGTTGCTTTGCGCAATATATCTCATTAAGTGCCCAATAAGTCGCAGATTACGATAAAGCTGCCTGACCTTGTAAAATTTAAAAAAAGTTGTTTACTTTCTTAAGTACGCTCAGAAGCGAAGCTTTTCAATATATGAGCTGAGTTTTTTATACCACTATGTTGGCAGACAAGCATACGGTCCATTAGAAGGGCTGGTGGTCACCAAAGCCAACGAACGTTTGCAATACCAGAGGCGCCACACTCGCTCTGCTAACCCTGTAAAAACCTTCTAAGACCCCTTTTGAAGAACCCCATACTGTAGGCGTATTGAAACTTATAAGAATTTATCACCAACGTGCATTAATATATTAAAACAATATATTCGTTGAATTTTATGAGAATATACTTCCAAAAGGTTTATCCGGGACTCACAGCTGTAGGGAGATGTAGAGCATCAAGTGGTTTTAGCTGGTAGGTGTCTGGCATAACATTCATGAAGTATTTTTTTTATCTTCAAGATGTGTGTTAAAAATATGCTTTGTTATCAAATAATAAATAATTGTGTTTTTGTTTGTTTGTAACGAATAGGCTCAGGAACTACTAGACCGATTTAAAAATTCTTTCACTTTTGGGAAGCTACACTCTTTGCGGTGAACATAGGCTAAATTTTATTCCCATATTCCCACGGGAACGGGAACTACGCGGGTGAAACCGCGTGACGTCCACTAGTTATTGATAAATATTTGTGGACAATCTCACACAACGTCTGGCCAAATTAAGCTAATATAAGCTTGATATTAAATACAGCTTTATCTAAGTTCCATTCCATGACCACACAATGAGGGGATGGCAGTTCGATAACCAGCACCAGAAAAAGAGATCGATTTAATTTACACCAAATGAACCTTCGAGTCTGTACGAATATTCTGAGCGGAGGTGTATAAAATGTTTTTGATTTGGTGTCATA
Organism: Miltochrista miniata; assembly: GCA_933228765.1. Classification (NCBI taxonomy): domain Eukaryota; kingdom Metazoa; phylum Arthropoda; class Insecta; order Lepidoptera; family Erebidae; genus Miltochrista; species Miltochrista miniata. Next base: position 28,200,480 of record OW121752.1, on the reverse strand, counting down.
GAGAAACCAAAACCATAGCTTAAAATTTTAATCGCTAAGCGTCATCACGCTTTGCTTAATAATGGAAGTATTCATGATTGTTGTTGTTAAAACAACAACAAGATTACACCAAAGGGTTGCGATGTCTAACATTATTTCCGTGGAGTTCGAATTTTACAATACGGCTCAAAAACGTCATAAGCGATTTTGAAAAATGCAATACATATTCTATTTTTTTATACTTACTGTAACTGGACATACATAATTATAGTCACACCTTTATCCCCAAAAGGGTAGGCAGAGGCATATAGTATACGCCCACATTTCACCATATAGCTTTATATCCCACGTAATAGGTGGTAAGCCTAATGCCGTGTTGAAATACATATAACATAATAATAGGCGCAGCTCGTGACGACCCGCAGTTGAAATTTTTCATGCCACCCATAAGGCCTTCAACCGGTTTCCGGATACAGCCTCGTCGGCTGTATTTCGGAAACCGTGCTAGCTAGAGACCTGAAATCTTCACAGATATGTATGTATGTATGTAGCCACTTTTACATCAAATACTAAAATCAGAACAGGGATCCCCAGAGACCTTCATTTAGCATTCCAGGGATTCTTCGTGCGGGCGCCGGGTCCATAGTGTGGCACAGTGGGGAACACCCCGAACGGCGTCTGGGGCTGGCGACCCATTTGAGTAGGTTTAGGACAACAAACGCGAATTTTTGCCGGTTTTTGGTGCGTAACCCCCTGTGCGCGAGTTCAATTTATTTTTTTCGAATTTTTCTGGTAGTTCTCTACACATAACGATAATACGCGTTATTTTTCGCAATTTTTTAAGTGTCATTTTTTTAATTAATGAACTGTCATTGTCAATAGAAGTGGAGTTATTAATTTTTATGTAGTGACGAAACTTCTCCGAAATTCTGCCTTAATTATTATATTTTAGGTCATATTTTCGGTTTTACTCAACCGATTGCAATCAAACTAATAGTTTGATTGCAATTAATGTAAGATTTTAAATCTGTCCAAGACCTTATAAACAAATAAAACCGCATCGAAATCGGTTTAGTAGTTCGGTCTCGTTTAGCGTCGTTCGGATCGGTTTAGCGTCCATCTCAGTTAAATAATTATAGCGTCAAAATATTTTCGATTTTTGTTTTAGCGCTTTAGTTATTTGTATTTTTTTAGAAATTTTATTATGCCCGGTGTCACTTCACGACGAGTCAAATGACACCTTGCGACGTGTGTTAAAATCCGTAAAGACGTTCAGGCTGTAGGACGTGACAAAGAATTGGACATACATACATACATTCATACATGGTCTCGAAAAACATTACCCTCGTTTCTTCGGCAGTTCGGGTAAAAACAAAGAGTCTTCTAGAATATGGTATCTAAATATTATATAAAAGAAAGTCGTGTTAGTTACACTATTTATAACTCAAGAACGGCTGTACCGATTTGGCTGAAAATTAGTGGGGAGGTAGCTTAAAACCAGGAGACGTTTTATCCCGTTTAAGAGCGCTTTTTTTGGTCACTCAGAGTAAATGCGACGGGAACGGGTGATTTACTCTCTCTTATATGACGCAAACGAAGTTGCGCGGGTCAGCTAGTTCAGAAATAAAATTAAAATCTTCCTTCTCAATCTAATGCTTATTTTTGTAAGTGCCATCGTAGGACTTTTTAAGAAAATCAGTGTAAGTTGCTATCTTCAACAAGAAAATTTGTTATACAAATTGTTGGTATGTGGTAGTAGGCTCAACACAGACACATATTTTGTAGCATGCCGTTCCAAAACCATCGATGATCAGGGTAAGTCCGTTTAGAAAATCTATTATGATTATCTCGTCTTGGGAACAGCATCCATATTTTCTAGATGAAGCTTCCATAAACATAGCGATTCGAAAATTCCCGGAGGCAACGAAGATTTTCAATGTATTTTCCCATATCCCTATCCCGTTTTTTTTAAATATATTTTTCGTTTATGCTAGAAATTCTATGAAACAATCACATATCCATTAAGCAATCTTTCATGGTGTGAGTCCATAGCTACCTGTATATTCACACATTAGTGGAGTGCCCAGCGTGGGCGCCAGATCCTCGTGGCAGGTCTGGACGTGGACATTCATTCGAGTCGGCGGGGAGGGAGCGGGAGAGAACTCTCCCACCTGATTTCCGCAGTCTGCGGCGGTGGCGCCACAGACGTATCTTCGCCCAAGACTATCGGCGACGTGCGGTTTTTAGTCGGTAGGAGTCTGGCATAGCATCCGCGTAAGACTTTCCCCATGTTAAAAAAAAATAGAAATAGTGACCCGGGATTAGAGACCGCGGTTCTAAAATCTTATCTATTCCAAAATCATATATATATATATATATACCTACCGAGGCTTTTACCAACAATATTTTTTCCAAAGCTACTGTAATAAGTTAGGGGTTTAATTTTTTACATAGAGACACTAGATTGTAAGTATAATTTATTTACATAACAAAATTTCAACCATAAACAAACTTAGAGGTAGGTATAGTAAAATCTAATTAGTCTAGGTGATGAGATCAATGATGATGCTGATGATCAGGAACAACATGTTTGGCATGACCGTCGTATTTGACATCAGCGTGGAAACTGTAAAGGACATAGAAACTCACTTGTTTTATTTTGCTTATAAGATTTTTAAGTAAGTTTGGAGTATGAAGGGTGTGGAGACGGGGCCCCATGTGACCAGGGAAAGAGTACAAAAAGTCGCCACCCCAATTTATCTCGAGGTTGTCGTAAGAGGCGACTAAGGGAACATTTTCTAAAACGATTCATTGCATAGATAGAGTAAGGAAATTCGCAATATAACCCAGCTGTCTTAAGTTTAAGGCCTTTTGGGCGGCTTGAAAGATATCAACTGCGGGTCGTCACGATCTGCGCCTGTCCATTTCAACTCGACAATAGGCTCACCACTTATACGTGGGACATAAAACTATAATGTGAAATTTGAGGGTATACTATGCCTACCCCTTTGGGGATAAAGGCTATGTATATAGTTGTAAGTTTAAATAAATGCCTATGTTTGTACTTACCCCGTCTTTTTATCAGCGTGGTATTTAACAATGCGAACAGTACCGTCTGGCTGGTGCAATGAATACTCGCCCTTCACGACATCGCCATCGCGGTGTTCCTGTTGTTGCTTGAAGTCATGAGTGTGGGGGTCCTTGATTTCGTACGCAAACTCGTATTTAGGGTGAGCCTGCAATGAAAATTTTATATTTTGTAAATATTTGGATTCTCTATTATATGCAATCATATCAGTGTATTGAACTGATTTCATCATGAATACTTACATAGTAGTCGACATGCTTTTCATAATGACCGTGATTTTCTTTATCATTTTGTTCTTCATGCTTGTAGCTGTTTTCGTATTTTTGATGGTATTGTATGTGCTGTGGTTCTTGTTTAGCCTCATGGGATTGATGTAATACTATGCTCTGTGAAGAAAAAGCGTGTCCGTGACCATGATCGTGCCCATCTTGTGGCCGGGAAGCGACAGTGGCGACGAATGCAGCAATCAGGAAAATCTTTAAAAGAAAATTCAATCATTTTAACTCACATATCTCTTCCTGAAGTAAAAAAAAGTTACCATGATTATATTGCTCGCTCTAATCTAAAGGCACCAATAAACCGCGTATTAACTACCTTATTCATTTTGGGTTCTGTTCGTTACTCTTGAAGTGCTCAGTAACAACTGATAACCATCCTCTTAATAATCTTACCTTTTATACAATCGAAAACTCCTTTGAATTTACCCAATACACTTATGTGAAGTGATTAAACCAGTTCCCGATTTAAAAAAAAAAATAGTTAATTTGGCCTTGTATAAGCCCTCATTTAAATTGACTTTCTTTACAGAAAATTATGTTATGCCATTAAATTACATAACATATTATAGTTGCTAAGAGGAGTATCTTACAAGTATGAGGACCTAAAGTTGCTTGAGCATATATAAATAGTTAAGATATTTTATATATTGAACATTGTAGTCATGCCTTAGATGTAAATTAGTTGTATTGGCGTTTTCAATGTTTTCTGACCAACCAAGAAATATTAATAGTAGTCGTGTTCAAAGTTCGTTTGAACTTCAAACGAACTCAATGTGGGTATGTGACTTAAGCAAAAAAAACATAAAAAACTTTCAGATCGATAACTGATTAATCTAATCAACCATTATTTCTTTCCACTGTAAGATCAGTGTTAAAATCGTTGCAACAGCTGCACCCCTCTACACGATATAGTTTATACGTCTGTACAGTATCTAGAGACACTATAGTAATGATTATAAAGATTATAATGAAGTACGAGTACAAGGCTGGCTACACACCACAGTTACTTCGTCAGTGTTATTTTGAATTTTGAATCTTACTAATATTATAAAGGCGAAAGTTTGTGAGTGTGGATGTTTGTTACTCTTTCACGCTCTTACGGCTTAACGGATCTGGCAGAAATTTTGTACATGGATAGATTATGGTCTGGAATAACACATAGGCCACTTTTTATCCCGGGAATAAGTTCCACGGGAAGCGGGAACGGGATCAAATTTTACGCGGGCGAAGCTGCAGACATCAGCTAGTTTTATATTAATTTAGATAGATTTAAGTTTCTCTCTGCAAGTTTTTCTACAGTTGAGGGTTAGTCTCATTTCTGCTTGAAATTTAACTGTTTTATGTTATGTACGTCGGTCATATTTTACCAAAAGTTTAACCAAAAGTATTAATAAAATTCTCCACGGTATCGTTTAAGTACTGAACATAAAACCTAAACCCTATAGAAATCTAAATATCAACATAATAAAATAAATTATTATTAATTAAAAAAAAAAAAAAAAAAAAAAAATAATTGATATCTGTACGAAGTAAGAAGTACTAAGTTGGATTTAAGAGGATGACGTCAGACATTACAGATGATCCAAATAAAAACCTTGACCTAGAAGTTATGTAATCTCGTTCTTACACAAGGTCGTTATGTATCGTTCAATCACTGTGCAACTGCAATCTGTAGCAGGTTTTGACGAACAGGTTTTAAACACAAAAATTTAAAAGAATTCAATGAACCCAGTTCTTTTAAACTCGTTTTCTTTTCACAATTAAAATAGTATTATGCCAAAAGTATGTTACTTGAAAGCTCTGTCAACGTTAGCTACGATTTTACAGTTCTTTTGTCACAAATTAATCTCTGTTTAATAAAGCATTGAAATTATTATGCTCTACGAGAATTTCATAGGGTTGGTATAATTTATATCATTTTTTTTAAACCTCTCCTCTCGGCTAAGTTATGTGACTGCTATGTTTGGGCAGAACAAGAAGTTTAGGAGTCTTACACAAGCCCTTTGTCACACTACTGATGTCCAATTAATTGGCGAAGTGCGACAGAGGGCTTCGTGCCAAAAAAGACAAAATAACGTTTGTTGTAGGGGTAAGGGGGGCTTAAATATTTATACCTACTTTTCGATTTTTTCGGTATTTACTATAGCGGCAACACAAATACTAAATCTGTGAAAATTAACTTTTATTATGTACATGAGATATAGCTGTGCATACAGTAGATGTAGCGAGGTCTCAGTAATTATAGGGTCTAGCGTTTTTCGTTCGGATACGGAACGGGCTCGTTTAAGGAGACGCGGGGCGTCAAGCGTCGCGTACGGCGTGGCTTGCAGCGGCGCGTAAAGCGATTTGACCACGCGCGCGCAAAATCAAACATAAAGAAATGTAGGAGCTCGTTTAAGGAAACGCGGGGCGTCGAGCGACGCGTGCGGCGTGGCTTCCCTCGAGGCTGCATCCGCCGCGTGGTACGCAGCGACACCCGCTGCGTCACCCGCTGCGTCACCCGCTGCGTCACCCGCTGCGACACCCGCTGCGTCTCGTCTCGACTAGGGCTTTTAGACTTTTTAGACTTTATTTCATAAAATGATAATGACATATTATCAATATTTCAAAAATATCAATATATCGTTTATAAATATCGATATTTTAGTAACGATATTGTAACCCAAAATATCATAAAATCATTAAAAAATAAAATCATTGTTTTGGGTTGTATTGCGTTCATAAAGCCCCCCGTATAATATTTTTTCTTATTTATCTCCCATGTACAGACAGCGACCTGTTACGATTTTATGTATTGATTCGGAGGGTTCTGCTCCGGAGGGAATTATTGTGGTGTAAATTTGGAGAGGCCTACGTCCAGATTTCATTGATTTTGGCTATCTAATTTGAATTACCAAAACTATTAAAATGTAAAATATAAAGTTAACACTTGGCTGCCACCGCCACGGTGGCGGAGTGAAAGTGCATGCGACTGCCACACTGAGGTCTTGGGTTTGATTCCCGAGTCTGATCTGGGGTTCAAACCGATGGGCCGATCAAAAAAAAAATATTTTTCCAAGTTTGGGTGTTTTCCGTCTACATGTACCACTCGTATTAAAAAAAATTGAAGTTGTCGTGTCTGTACAACCTTAAATATTGTAGATGGAACATTTTACTAAAAGAAGACATTATTTTAATTTAAAAAACAACTTAAACTGCTTTCATAGATTTTTAAATAATTACATGGTTGAGCCGGGAATCGAACCTGCTACACGAGAAAAAATAATCACCCCTTAGCTTAATCATACCAATCGAAAGGCTTCATCATAAGGATTATTTTTTGCTAAGTAACATTGTGTCAGAAATAAACGGAAGACCATGAATTTTAACATTTTTAATGCAAAAATCCCATATTGTTGAATACAAAGTCGCACACTTTTGATTATTTTACTCCTTGTCGATCTTTTGATCTTGGTGTGGTGGATATTTATAATAATACGTCTAAGTTCTGTTTGTAGCTCGTGGACATTTGCATTTCTTGTAAAATACATTTTATATAGGCTGCGGTGACCTTCTGGTGGGTCGTATGCTTGTCTGCCACCTTAGTGGTATAAAAAAAATTACATGTCATAACCCCATAAAAAATCTAACGTTGTTAGATCTGTGGATCTCGGCGGCCATCATATTTGTCCCGATCCAGGAACGAAAGTCTTCATTGAGATCACCGGCGATGCCAGCTTTTCATTTTTGTGAACAAAGTTTCACATCAAATGTTAAAATACATGCTCTTCCTTTTATTTTTGACACTATGTTACTTAGCAAAAAATAATCCTTATGATGAAGCCTTTCGATCGGTATGATAAACCTACGGAATGATTATTTTTTCTCGTGTAGCGGGTTCGATTCCCGGCTCAACCATGTAAGTTTTTAAAAATCTATGAATATAGATTAAATTGTTTTTTAAATTAAAATAATGTCTTCTTTCAGTAAAATGTTCCATCTACAATATTTAAGGTACTTTTCCTCCATGTGGCATAGCCGTGGGACACCCTGTATATCGATGTATCGTTTATTTTGCGTACATGACATTTTGCTTTCATGACGTTCTGCTCCAGAGGGTTATAAACATCGATTACATTTTTTTAAATAAAATATCGATATTTTATTTTGAAAATATTTTTATTTTAATATCGATATTTTCTAGGAACTTAATTGCCCGACATTCCTAACGCATACCCCGCACCTCTCCCACCCCTTCCTTGGCGCGGCCTTTGTGGCGTCACCCGCAGCTTCATCCGCCGCGTTCCTCCATTGCGAGACTCGCTGGTTTACCCGCCGCGTCCTCCGCGGCGTCACCTGTCGCTTCATTTGCCGCGTCCAACGCGACGACACTCGCCGCTGGGGCAGCTACAACTCAAACAAACGCCTACAAAAACGCTTCTCCTTGAACGCTCTGAACATTTCCATATGTTTGTGTTTCTGGCGGCCCGCTTGGCGGGCCGCGCCGCTCGAAGCGCCGCGTCTCCTTAAACGAACACTAAGGAGAGTACCTATTAGTTTCAAATAGTCCGCGGTATTTGTTTCATGTAACAGGATACCGGGTGTTTGTTTATACTTATTGCGTTACTTGCATGCTAATGAGTATATCCGAACACATTATCCACATTGTGGTTAGTCTAGAACGGAAATACGTTCCCAATTAAAAATATGATTAAGTGTTGCCGTTAATTAATTGGAGATACCTTCAAGCCTAAATGAGTAGACAAATTATACTTAATCAGCCGTAAAAGTGGACCAGTAATTGACAGGATTGTTTCTCGTCTTCCTTCCCCATTTGTCCCGCGTGAAACTCCCCCAAGCTATTCACACTTTGTATTTTTCACACGTTAAAAAACTTCAATATCAACTTAATAGCACAATAGTGTTCCTTTTAGGTTTTGTAAGAAAACCTTATCATTCCAAAACCAAATTAATTTACTTTTTCAATTCAGCAAAATAGGTAGCTATTCTTGGCAGAGAAATTGCAGGGCTTTGGTAGGCCATGGTGATACTTTTGATCGTGTGGGCCGTATGCGTATTGCGTGTTTACTATACGTAATCTGCATCTTTGTCTGAATCCACGCAATTATTATTACCCAAAACTGTTTACGAAACTGTTACCAATGTAATGTATCGTAAAGTTAGTTACAATTTTTATGATACTAGTGAAATCTATATCAAATTGAATAGTAACCCAAACAATATAAAAGCTTTGAATTTTTTAGATTACTATCAGTCAGCTGTTAAGCTCAGCAATACTTACACTTCAACGTTTTTTTTTTTAATGATCATGATCATTAAGGTAAACCAAAACAATATTCATAATCAGTTCCTACTGGTATTTAAAATCACAAATTAATATACCTAAAGTTACTTTCTGACATTGAACTTACAGATCATGATGTTGCCATGATGACATTGACTTAACTTCAAACCATTGATTCTGGAATGTCGCCAATAACTCTTCTGTGTTCAGGCCTAGTGTTGTATGACTAGAGCTCAGTAAAAACGTCTAGTAACGAAACGATAGCATTATAAAAATTTGCTGGGTATTTTGCTAAAAAAACGTCACATAATTCATTAAACGAAGAAACACCGTACACCGGTAGAACACGGGTCATTATCTTTCTAGCACTACGTGTCACTTAATGCCATTGAATAAGTGTAAAATAATATTAACAACCTATTTTGGCCAGCAAGGACAGCAATAAAATTTATTCTGTTGGTTTCAGATACTAAGCGTGCTAGCTATGGTGGCAGTAGTTGTCTCTGCGGATCATGCTCACTCTGCACAGTACATTCACAAACATGACGGACACCACACAGAAGTATCCGTCAAAGATCACCATGGGCATCACCATTACGACTACTATGTAAGTTTTAAAGACTATTTTTGTTCACCAAATTCGGGACGTTATACGTGATCCTCTATTTTCTGCGATTAGTATCAGTTCATCTCTGCGGTTATCCAAGGTCGTTGATCATACTAATTTTAATGTATGTCTCAGTCATAAAATAAATACCAATACCATTAACAACATAATTATGACGTCGCGAGCTGACGAACTACTTAAGTCCTGGTGTTTCCTGTAGAATAAAGAATTTCAGGTTGTTTCAGTACGGTTCTATAGTTTACTAGTCATAGTATTGATCATGTTAGGCAAATGTTTCGTTTTCAAGACTAATCAGAAAGTAGAATCATTTCACTTTTCGGCGTTTAAATAATATGTATGGTTTGTATTAGCATTCTGTAGAATCCTAATCTAATAGAAGATGTTTGTTTCAGACACCTCCAAAATACGAGTTCAAATATGAAGTGAAGGATCCACATACACATGACCACAAGACTCAGCACGAGCACCGTCATGACGATGAAGTCAAGGGACACTACTCTCTACACGATCCTGATGGCACTGAGAGACATGTACATTATCATTCTGACAAACACTCTGGGTATGTATTTAGAACATTAGAATAATAATCAATATTCTACCATGACAACTGTTATCTCATATCATCAGTTATTAGGAGTTGGATAACTTCCAAACTCCTAATATCTCTCTTTATAACATAACTCCCCAAAGCAGATTTGGAAAACAATCCCAAGTTTTTATTTATGGCCATATTATTTTTTTCTTTACAGTTTCCACGCTGATGTGAAGCACAGTACCCACCACATTGTTCCAAAACATCATCACCATCATCACTAAGCAATTTAATAAGCCAACTGTGATAATATAATTATGAATAAATTTTATATTAGTAACTCGATTAAATTTATTTAGTTGCCCTAAATGACACCTACAACAGAAAAAAAATCTGAGTATAGATATTGATACAGTCGTGTGGGATAATACTCGTAACAACTGAAATTATAGACGTTAATAGAAATTATTATACTCGAGTATAGACGTTGAATTACATCGCATGGGATGAGAAAGAACATAGAATTTAGCCATCATTCCACGTTGATTTAAGTTGAACTTCATTTACTTACTATCATGTTATGTTTACAGAAACAGAAATTTCTTAAACGGCCAGGCATCTTTGGTCAGTTCATAATAATTTATGGTAGTCAAAAGTCGCGAGTGTCTATGACTTCGATTATAACGTGCATGTTTAATATAGCAACAATGTGGTTAGATTTTAATCAGTAAATTGTATCAAGCAAACTAGCCTACGATTTCACTAAGTGCAACTGCGTACGGAATTTTATAATAGTTTTTGGGGTTCCGTACCAAAAGGGTAAAAACTAAACCCTATTACTGAGACTTCGCAGTCTGTACGCAGGTCTGACACCAGGCTTTATCTCTTAAACCATAATACCGAGCTAGAAAGCTGAAATTATATCGAACAAGCTACCTACAAACAATCAAATCCTTCCTCTTTATTATAATCGTATAGTCCACCGTCAGTTATCACCCTGGCTTAACGGTGGCCCTGTAACTCACAATCGGAACCAACAATCTAACGAGCCTTACGAAGCACGAAAACGCTCGCAAATAGAAACATCACCTATTGGTTATCAATTCAAGCATCAGCCGTAGCGAAAGTTGTGATTGCTGATGCTGTGATTGTTTATTACTAAATACCTGATACATTTTTTTTAAGTCGCAAGACATGGAGTACTGCTTCACCTCTGGGAGGGGGCACCTGAATATCAACTTCATCCATTTGACTCGGTGCAGAGACGAGCTGTGAGAGTTGACAACGATCCTATACTTACAGGTAAGGTGGAACCTCTTCGCGACAGGAGAGACTTTGCCTCCAAATGCGTGTTCTACCGCCTGTAAAGTGGTATGTGCTCTGAGGAATTGTTTGATATGATGCCCACGGCTACGTTCTATCATCATGATCATGATGACACATGATCACATCATGATCATGTGATGATGGCTGTCATGATCTATGGGTAGTGACCGTCCATTCTGACGCTCACTTAGATCCGATAGGGGTTTTCTTTCGCGCACGCTTAGGTTGTGGAATGATCTCCCTGCCTCGATTTTCCCAAACGCCTACAGTATGGGATTCTTCAAAAGAGGGCTTAGAAGGTTTTTACAGGGTCGGCAGCGCGAGTGTGGCGCCTCTGGTGTTGCAAGCGTTCATAGGCTGCGGTGACCACTGGTCCTTCTGGTGGGCCGCATGCTTGTCTGCCACCTTAGTGGTATAAAAAAAACATTTTTATACCTGAGACACACAAATTGAACAAGATAATGTATTCGAGATATTCTACTTTTCCTGCGTATATTATTATTGTACGGCTATTCCCTCCCTGCTCCACCAGGAAACCGTGGAGACATGGAAGCTGCGACTTGAGCAACCAAAGGGGGGATTCGCCACAATCGCGGCCGTCAGACCGGTCATGGACGAGTGGCTGGAGAGGAGACACGGTGCTCTCTCCTACCGGTTGACACAGATGCTTGCCGGGCACGGTAGCTTCGGTAGGTATCTGTGGCGAAAACACCGGGAAACCACGGCCGAGTGTCAGCACTGCGAAGACCAGAGCGATGACACGGCGCTCCGCACGCTGGTGGAGTGCACGGCGTGGGCGCAACAGCGCCACGTCCTCGTAGTGGGTCTGGGCGTGGACACTCTCTCGCTGGAGACCATGGTGCGAGCCATGCTCTCCAGCGGGAGTAAGTGGGACTGCGCCGCCTCTTTCTGCGAGCAGGTCATGCTCGTGAAGGAGGCGGCGGGCCGGGTGCGGGAGAGAGCTTTCCCACCCGAATTCCGAACTCACGCATGCCCCCCCTTAGAAGCGGGATAACACCCGAAACCCCCGAAAGGCGCGGGATAGCACACGAAACACCCCCTGGGCGAGGCCGCAGTGGCGGCCGTAGGTCTGTTGTGAGTCCCGGGACATCCTTCCGAGGGCTTACCCGGGGCTCACAACCACAGGCTGTTGGGCGTTGCGTGAGGTTTTTTTTTTTTAGTCGGTAAGAGTCCGGCATAACATCCTCTGAAGATTTTTCCCTCACGTAAAAAAAAATCGTGAGGAAAGGAGGCATCACTTTACGTGTACGAGTTTTCAAAGTTTCTTCCAGTGTACTACATTTTTTTGTCACAACCGCATCGTGGACTCGTTATGGCAAGCATTTTTGACTGTAACCTAGGTCAGCGTATCGTGGTTTCTTTACGCTTTTGACTTGACTGCCGTAGCTAATGGATGTTTGCATTACCAGAGGTGCTAAATACGCGCTGCTGACTCAGGCACAGGTTTTGAGCATTGCAGCCGCGCAAAAAAGGTCTTAGAAGGTTTGTGCAGGGTCGGCAGCGCGAGTGTAGCGCCTCTGGTGTTGCAAACGTTCATAAATTACGGTGACTACCATTGCGCACGGTAATCCGTATGCTTGTCCACCACCTTAGCGAGCCTGGAACGTTAATCCGAAACTCGTTTGTTCGAAAAATCTGTTGAAAGAATCATTTTTGGCAGACGTCTCCTTTCATAGAAAGCACGGTTAGCAGAAATCACTACTCGTAGAAAGCACGCGGTATATAAAAAAACATTCAACTTGACTTAGCGACAGTTATGTTGCTGATTCACTGGGCGCCATGAACACTATGATTAATGCTTTGTTGTGTAAATAATGACAGCAGGAGGCCTATTCTGTTTCAACGAACAACGAAGTTCGGGCCGAAGTTTCGTATAAAACCTACTACGGTTCCATACGTTCCGCAACTTGCGGACGAAACGAAGTTGTTTGACGTTAAACCTACTCTAATTCACAAATCGTACGAACGAAAATTCAACTTTGACAGATAATTGTTCGGAATATTAACCTAATATTGACGAAACCAAAAGTGTTACCGTTTGATTTTCGTTTACTTGTATATTTTGTAAGATTTTAAATAAAATGTCTAGTATGTTACTCATTGAGGCTGCTCTAAGTGAGGAACGATTAGAGCGTAGGAGAAATCGTCGTAGACTGCCAAATTAAGTCAATTATATGTATGATTATTTCCGAAGTAGAGTTAATTGCAAACTATAGGCTCAGTCGGCAACTTTTTGAGGAGTTGTGCTAAGAAATAGTTAGCTACGGGAGAGAGCCCTCCCACCCGAGTTCCGCAGTCAGCGGCGGGGGGCGCCTTCGCCCAAGACTATCCGCCACCATGACCGGGGGCCTGAGGATGGTGAGGGATCTGCCCACCGTCCGTGGTAGCCATAGGTCTGTTGGGAGTCCTGGGGTATCCTTTCGAGGGCTTACCGAGAGTTTCCAACCGTAGGCTGTTAGGCAGTATACGTGTAGTTTTTTTGTCGGTAGAAGTCCGGCATAGCATCCATGGGGATTTATCTCACGTTAAGAAAAATGGCCCTCTTGGCACTGGGCCCAAAAGACTGGGAGCATTCCCCTTTGAATAGCGAAGCCTATTCTTTGGGAGAAGTAACTGCTAGCCCTTGGGTCACCAGTCGACTCGACCAAAAAGTATGTGCGTTGGATCTCATGCACCGTAGGTCCATGGGGTGCAACGCGGTCTCGACACCAACTGGAAGAAAACTGTAAGACAAGCCGAGACCCTGATACCTACTTACACTTTTTTTTTATTTTCTACCGCTTCCGGGCTATTTCTTTTGTACTAGTTCATACTGAAAATAATATATGTTTATTTAGTTAAAATAAAACGAAAACAATTGTCTTGCCCAACTTTTATTAACTGATACAATCTATAAACTATTTGTCTTTTATTCTTTCCTATTATATAGTATCTCCTATCCTATTTGTCTCTAATATCTTGAATCAGTTCCAACAGAGCAGCTTGAATCTGCATCAGTATATTCATGATCCCAGCGAGCTCGGTATTTCTAAGTGTGTCATTCTCTGCACGCACTCCCTCTATATTAAACAATCTCCGTCTCACATCAGAGCCAGAAGATTGTCCCCTCCAACTAGGGGCAGTTGGTACAGAAGCTGCAAAATAAAATAAATTCACATTAAAAATAAGTTACTCAACAAGACATAATATCTCAGGTGTGTGTGTGATATTCAATAGAATAAATAACATTCAATTGCACTGTAATATGAATTGTTTACTTACAAAGGTTTTTATGTTTATATGTATAAACGATATAATATGTTTTAGATATAGATTTCAAATAATAATAATTTTCATTTTCATTATATTATTGTTGGTTGACATGAAACAAACATCAGATACATTTTTTAACGTAAGGTTATGACATTTGCATCTCTAGTTTGTCTATATCAAAATGTTTGAAAATATACAATTATGTATATAATACCTTTTTATTCTTATTTTCTGCATAAATTTTACAAGAAATGTATTATAAACCACTTGTTACATGTATTTTTTTTTATTAAAACTTACTTGTTTTTAAATTTTAATATAAATGAAAACCGTATTTACCGGAATAAGACATCAGCAAATGACCTCCCTATCATTGTCGTTCACGAAATGTGTCTATGCATCCGAAGTTCGTGCTCCGATCCGCAATTGATATAGAATAGGGTCAGCTACGAAACTTCGTTTTGTTTTCGTTCGTTAACGAAGTTTCGTTTTCGTAGAAAGAGAGTAGGCCTCCAGTTTCAACAATCTGTAAAATAATAGCTATGTCGATTATATTAGTAGCGTGTATTTACTCATAAACTTCAAAACTTGATCGATTGTTTCCGTAGCATGAAAATTAATTTTATGAAGTTAAAACATGCAATTTGTAGAATAATACGTTAAAAGTATGTAATTATTAAATTTGTTTATTATAAAAAATTAAAAAGATGAAATATATATAACGGTGGCCGCTTTATATCCTAAAATGTCTACCTAATGTTTTGTAATAAAATGGAGTATTTCCAATATTATGAGTATTTTATTTCTATGATTTGTGTATATCTTAGAAACTTAAATTCGCATAACATAATAAATTGGTTCCCGTTCCCCTTCCGGTTTCCCGTGGGAACTTATTCCCGGAATAAAAAGTAGCCTATGTGTTATTCCAGTATACAATGTATCTGTGTACCAAATTTCAGCCCGATCCGTGTTTCCGTTTGAGCGTGAAAGAGTAACAAACATCCACACTCACAAACTTTCACATTTTTAATATTAGTAAGATTTATAGGATACTTATTCTCGAATAAATGAAGGTAACAGTATGACTGTTTTTAAACGGTTTTATTTAGCTCACCCCGTTTGTTTTATTTATTATTTCTTGGGTCAAATTTAGTAATTCAAATTTCACCCTCTTCCTGTCAACCGATTAATCTGAAATTTTGTATACACTTTGGATTTTGATGACAATACAATTATGTTTATTCATTATCTTTATAAATTCAAGATGGCCGCCGCTACAAAATGGCGGATAATTTATTTATTATTAATCACATCAATATGGGTATCAAATGAAAGGCCTCAACAAGCAGAATACAATGTACTATAAAAAATTGAAATCCAAGATGGCGGCCGCTACAAAATGTCGGCTAACGTAGGTTTTATTAATATGGGTATCAAATGAAAGGTCTCAACAAGCAGAATACAATATACTATAAAAAATTGAAATCCAAGATGGCGGCCTCTAAAAAATGGCGGATAACTTAGGTTTTATCAATCCCATCAACATTGGTATCAAATGAAAGGTCTTAACAAGTAGAATACAATTTACCATGCAAAATTGAAATCTAAGATGGCTGCCGCTACCAAATGGCTGACAACAATTTTTTAACAATCCCACCAATATGGGTATCAAATAAAAGGGCTTGACAAGAAGAATACAATGCACCATACAACCTCAATACTGCTCGTTCGCTCTAACTTTGCCGTTCGGCTCCATACTAAAGACGAATTTTTAATTAGACGAAGTAAATTGACAGCAACTAATGTCACTTCTTCATACAATGTTGCGTATTTTCTATGACGAAGTGACATTAGCTACTGTCAATTTACTTCGTTTAATTAACAATTCGGGTAAACGCCTCTACGCCAGCGGCAAAGTTAGAGCGAACGGGTAGTATTTAAGATGGGCGCAGCCACTAAATGGCGTATAATAATAAGATTTAAATTTAGAAATTGAATCTGTAATTTAGGTATCTGATTAATCCAGCCTGAAACCACCACCCAAGTCAAGATTTTGTATCGTGTTGAGGACTGTGTTTCGTTAGGGTGGCTAAAAATGATACGTCGTTAGCGGTACACCACCCAAGTTAAGGTGAAAGGTTAAAACGCGCCGAGAACTGTATGGCATTAGGGTGGATAAAAAAATAATGTTGCCTTTAATACTATCATGGGCTTCTACAACACATAAAATGCAGGGCAGCACTGTGGATCACGCAGTCGTATACTTAGGTGCGAAACTGTTTGAAGAAGGTCAAGCCTACGTGGCTCTTAGTAGAGTAAGATCTTTGCAGGGACTACGTATAGAGAAGTTGGACTGCAATAAACTAACGGGCAAGAAACCTTGCAATAATGAAGCACTAAATGAATTAAACAGAATGCGAAATAAAAACTAAAAACTAGAAAATAAAAATAGGTAAAAAAACTTTTTAATTTAAACGGTTTTATGTTAAACATACATTGCAATGTTTAAGATAAATGTACTAAAAACCAAAAAATAATAAAATAGATACAGTCGTGGGAATTATAAACATATGCATAGACTAGACTAAAATAAAACCGTGGGGCACGTCAATTGTCTACAAATTATCGACTTAATGTGCGATAGAAGAATCGTTTAATTCGTCGTTAGGCAGTTGGCCCGCAGACGGTGAGGAAATTACTCACTATTTTCTTGCTCATGGAAATTCCAATAGTTATACACTCCATGTAAATAAAAGAAATGTTTCAACTAGTTTATCGTTGGACATTCACACTGCTGGCTGGCGAGGAATCGTTTCACTGCTCGTAGTTTGTCTTTAATCGACAAAACATATGATAAAAGTACTACTCGCTCATATGAAACCGCGAAAACTCGCTTATAATCGAGCTTGCTAGCTTGTTTCCACATTCTAGCCGTACTTATCACACGCCCATCGTTATCGGTTGAACAACTGCCTAATTATACTTAGTGTAACATTACAAAATAAACATTTTAATCAACGATTGTAGACAATTGACGTGCCCCACGGTTTTATTTTAGTCTAGTCTATGCATATGTTTATAATTCCCACGACTGTATCTATTTTATTATTTTTTGGTTTTTAGTACATTTATCTTAAACATTGCAATGTATGTTTAACATAAAACCGTTTAAATTAAAAAGTTTTTTTACCTATTTTTAAATCCTACTATCCTACTCATATTTTAAATGAGAAAGTTTGTGAAGATGATTGGATGTTTGAATGTTTGTTACTCAATCATGCTCTAACTGCTGAACGGATCGGGCTGAAATTTGGTGCCGATGTAGATTATAGTCTGGAATAACACATAGGTTCAGTCTTTGATTATATTCCCATGGGAAGCGAGAACGGGAACCAAACTTCACGCGGGCGAAACCGCGAGCATCAACTAGTACATAATAAAATTTATTAGTACAAAGGCATTCCAATTCATCTAGTGAGTAGTAGGTTAAGTAAAAAGAAACAAGAAAGTTTTCGTAGAGAAAAGAAACCCGAAATGAAAGGTTCAAAGGCTACGGTGATTACATAACACCAGATGGGCCGTAGGACCTTTTGCCACCTTAATAGTATAAGCCATCTGTAGTCTGGCCAATGCGCTAAGTACTTAAGGTCAAAAGCTTTATGTGGCACTGTTTGTTTCTCCACATTGTCCATCAGGAATTTATTTTTGTAGCTAGCATGTCATCCTCGTGGCAGGTCTGGACGTTGACACTCTCGCTGGAGACCATGGTGCGAGCCATGATCGCCAGCGGGAGTAGCGCTCTTTCTGCGAGCAGGTCATGCTCGTGAAAGAGACGACGGGGAGGGAGCGGGAGAGAATTCTCCCACCCGAGTTCCGTAGTGTCTTCACCCAATACTATCGGCCTCCATGACCGGGGGCCTGAGGACGGAGACTGCTCACCATTCTCACAGAAGCGCTTACCCAAGGCTCCCAACCGTAGGCTGTTAGGCAGGATACGTGAGGGTTTTTATTCGGTAGGTGTCCGGCATAGCATACAGGAGAATTTTTCCCCTCGTACAAAAAAAAATCAAGCATGTCGTTGCTCTTGAGAGTCTCCCTGAAACTAGAGGGAGCAATCTGCGCCTGAAATCATCCCCCATACACTGACTATAAGGCTATCAACTGCTATTTAAACAGCACGCAATCGAATCATATTGATCACGAATATGTGGATTAGAACAATATTCGTAGTCAATCAGACTAAAGACCGTTTAAAATAGAATATTTTCGAGACTACGAGTATAATGATAATGCACAATAATCGTATGAGTTCTAGAAAAATTACAGTACTTTGTTAAAATAATAATACTATAATAATAATAATAAATCATTTATTTCAGGCATTTATATCCCATATGACAAAAGAACACAAAGTAAGTATATTAATTAATTGTAAAACAGTCCATGCAAGAATACATTATTAAACCTATAACATACTTACATTATACAACGTGATAATACATTTTTATTTATAATTTAAAGAACATAAGTCTAAACTAGTTTTTTACACAAGTATGTACATTTGCTTATATTGGTTTACATACCGTGCGTAACCTGATGATAATGCGAATAAACATAACCTAAATTAGTTACTGTTATGTTTCGGTTGCAATATTACTTTAAACTGCATATTTAAGCTTAATACTATTATGCATAAACTTGCGTTTCATTTGCATTAATAGTTTTGCGTAATGATTGCGAACTGTTCATTTAGAACTGATCGTAAAAATAAAAATTGCTCTTAAAAGTGAAATTAATTTTGCCTTGATGAATTTATTTTCACTATAAAAGACTCAATTGTTTTAGAATAGTATCAGTTAACGCTTTTGTTTAGAACTATCTGTGCGCAAAAACAAAAATGTGTATCAGGGTAAGAAGGAATAAGTCATCATATTTTTGTTTCAATTTTATAGTATTTTAATAATTCGTATGAATATTTTAGTAACACATCGTCTTTCATTTGTTATTCAGGTTCTTTGCGTGTTGGCTCTGGCAGCAGTGGTATCAGCTCAACACCATGCTCATTCATCGCAGCATATTCACAAACACGATGGTCACCACACGGAAGTATCCTTTAAAGATCACCATGGACATCATCACCACGATTTTTACGTACGTTATCCAAACATTATGTCACTTACTTGAATCATATATTATTACTAAATCAAAATCATTTCAAGACTCAATGTTAATTCAGTATATGAAACCATCTGTACATCTTAGTTAATTTGCATCGTGTCTACTATTTAGCATTTTTATATTATTATTATTTTTGCAGACACCGCCAAAGTATGATTTCAAGTACGAAGTAAAGGATCCGCATACACACGATCACAAGACCCAACACGAGGAGCGACATGAGGATGCAGTTAAAGGTTACTATGCACTTCACGATCCTGATGGTACCGAGAGACACGTGCATTATCATTCTGATAAACACACTGGGTAAGAATTCAGGTTATTTCACACACTGGGCATAAATCCAGTTAACAACAATTACTTGCAGAGTAGTCACGCTAGCGTGTTTACGTACCAAAGGAGTTGAATTCTAACATTCTCTTCTATAGTATTATCACTTTCCGCAAATATTTCGACGTTTATATATTACATATTCAGGGTTGTTACGTTTTGGATACAAGTAGGTACAGTGCAAGTTCCAAAGTGGACTGCTATAGGTTTATTGATTGTACTTTTCAATATAACCAGATATAAGCTATTAAGGTGAACTTTTCTTTTGGTACAATGTTAGTCAATTGAAACCAGCAGTCTGAAGCAATATCTTCTTTAATTTTTTTTTATCACAATGAACGAATAGAATGATAGTAGGAACTGGCTGATAAGTGCTACATATATGAAGTAATCATATAAGGAATATCATTTTTCTTCTATACAAATTCATCTACACTCTAATCCTAATCAATCAATGAAATCAGCGTATGGTAGTCCACTGAGCTGGACATAGGCTTCTTCCGAAATACGCAAATATACCTGGTTCTGCGACATTTGCATCCAGTCAGTCACTGCCTGCGGCGACGTTGGTAGATGCAACCATGTTATTTTGAAGTACTTACTTACCAAAATATTCAATGAACTATCATATAGATAGTTCATTGAATATTTTGGTATTACATTTACAGAATTTACGTTTAATTACATTAGGTGTTGTAATAATTTCCTTCATTGGTCCACAGTTTCCACGCGGACGTGAAACATAGCACTCATCACATAGTACCTAAACATCATCACCATCATTAAACCATCAAGATATTGGATATAATTTTGTTATGTTTTGTTATTGATTGTTGTTTAACGTTAATAAAGATCACCGAAAATATTTGTACATTTATCCATTTATTAAAAGCCGGACAAGAGAAAGTCAAATTCACCCACGGAGTGTTCTGTACCAAATAAATAAATAAATAAATATTCACGGATATTTCACACAACGCTATCTGATCCCAAAATAAACTAGGAATAACCTGCTTGTGTTATGGGTATCAGACCACGGATATTAATACTTATACACTTTTTAAATACATACATATTATACATAGAAACACCCAGACTCTTGAGACAAACATTTATGGGTCACACAAATATTTGTCTCCGGTGGGAATAGAACCCACGACCTCCGGTATCACTATCGACTGCGCAACAGAGGCAGTCTACAGGTGGTACAAAATAAAAAAATTCGTAGAAAAATCATGTTTGTTGCATGGTAGCCCTTGTTTTAATTCTGATTTTATTATTTGCTGTTATAGCGGCAACAACAATACATCATCTGCGAAAATTTCAGCCCTGTAGTTATCACGGTTCCTGAGAATGAAATCACAATATTAAATTAATCAAATGGTAATATTTAACTCGCACTCTGTGGAATTGATGAACTTGATATTCGTTTGCATGATGATGTACTAGATTGACCGATAGCTAACAAATTTTGAACATATCCACAAAAAATTATCAAATTCACGTGAACATGAAAATGCTGTCTCACAGATTGCACTTAAAATATAAAACGAAATTACTCATGCAACTTGCAGCCGGCAACGTAACCTTCACTCTTAATAGTTGTTTTACCATTAAAACCGAAGCTGCTGAAGTCTGTAGACATGGGGGTAGTGCGGGAGGAAAACGACAAGCATATCATACAGGAACTGCAAGTTTCGTAGTCTGTGAGACCGCATGTCCAATTACTACTATACATCTCACGATAGCAATAACGTGATTTCGTCCGTCTTTAATAGTACAATAAGAAAGTATTAGTACTATTATCTTTGTTAGTAAGTATTATCAGTCGAAAGCAATGTAAATTTTATTGTCACAGAATAGTTTTTGATGTGGAAATGAACTGAGTGAGTAGACTATCATCGTCATTATCTCAGGCTATTTCTAAAGATCCCAGCTATATTTTATCTAATACCATTCTCACCCAGCACAGCAGACTTAACCGTGCTCTATGATGCTCGTTTGTCCAGCGAGAAGAAGTTAATAATAGCCGCAAGAGGTTTCAAATTCTGGCAATTAGCGATGACCCTAATCTAATGCACCGCTTGCGCAATGTAGTGATTAGGTGTATAATTGAGGAGACCGACCAATAATTATCGAAAGTTGGTATAGTGTGTTAATAAACTAAATTACTTAATAGGTTCGAAAAGACCCCGAGCTCTAAGTTGAACTCACTAAATAAGCGATTGAAGCGCTCGTGACCCCGCGGACTCAGTGTTCTGTAAACGATCACTGCAGTAAGCAACATTTACTATGGCCGGATATGGATGGGTGACCACCACGTGGACCACTTTGTGACATTTATTTACGAGCGTTTCCGTGCTTCGGAAGGCACGATAAGCCGTTGGTCCCGGTTGTCAGTAAAATGACAGTCGTTAAGCCAAGTTGAAGGCCTTACGGGTGGCTTGAAAAATTTCAACTGTGGGTCGTCACAACCTGCGCCCGGGTCGGCAGCGCGTGTGTAGCGCGTCTGGTGTTGCAAACGTCTATAGGCTACGGTTATCAACCTTCCGGTGGGCCGTAAGCTTGTCTGCCACCTAAGTAGTATAAAAAAAAATAAAAAATAAAAATTGATACGCCACCGGCTGTTAAACAGTGGAGGAACTGGCCATTCTCAGTTAAATAAATCTAGCACCGAATCATTGTGGATTGAGCTCGAAACTTTGACTCTTATGGATTTGATGCCACACTAAGGTGTTTACAACGTAACAAAGCTGTTGTTTCGAGCTTCTTCATCGATTAGTTAAATTATTTAGGTACATTAAACCCCTAAAGTAATGCTCATTTTGCTAAGTAAAAAATTGAGAATCAAATAGTCGATCATCTCTATTCTGTACTTTTGAATGGATGGATCGTTTTTGGTATAGGATGTTGATTTAGTGTTGAATCAGGATCTTACCAACTTACATTTAATAAATAATTATTCATGAAATGATTACGATTCTTAAAAAATAGGTAGATTACAGTACCTTTGATAAGTAGGTTCTTGTTTTGTTTAATTATTCAAGCCGTGAGCTATGTTGACCACTCTGGTTCT
Source organism: Miltochrista miniata (assembly GCA_933228765.1). Taxonomy (NCBI): domain Eukaryota; kingdom Metazoa; phylum Arthropoda; class Insecta; order Lepidoptera; family Erebidae; genus Miltochrista; species Miltochrista miniata. Next base: position 28,177,508 of record OW121752.1, on the reverse strand, counting down.
CCGCTAGATAATTCATTTCGGAGTTTATACCTCGAAGATACAAACATAGCTCGTTGCACAACTAAGTATAAGGAACTTGAAATAGTCCCCCTAGTAAGTTTCCACTACACAAATTAGAAATAGTACAGATGGAAATTGTGGTGTCCACGTCTCGGCTTCGTAACTTATAACTGATAGAACGCACTGGTTGTAGACGTTTGTCTTCAGACATTGCGGTATTTGCGAACTGAAAACCCGAACTAGTTTGCTGAACACCGCCCAGGCCAACCAAATCCTTCTCACGATTTCTTTGTCCAGGTTGCCGGTGAACGTGATCTTGTGCCCATGATAGGTAAACTCCTAGACAACGTCGAGCATCGATCCTTCGACGTGGATGGGTTCCGGCGTGGCATGCTCATTGAACATGAAAATATTCAAATTATAAAAGTATTTTTTTTATTTCTACGACTTGTTTACAATTCAATCGAATCTGTCATAATTTTGTACGGCTCGTACTATCTCACTCCCATATTCGTCTCTATTGTACTCCCGTATTATACTCCCGTATTCTATTCATCTCGATAAAATCCCTAACGAATTTCAAAATGGATTAATGAGGAAGCATGTTCCCGTATGGCACCATACTTTCTCAACTCAAACTTAACTCATTCTCTTAGGGGGTAGGTAGCGGTAAATGTATAGAAGTATGCTTATAAATTATTTGTTTTAGCCCCTCTCTATAAAATAGAGTACAGAGGGACTTATGATACCAGGGGGGATTAGCCACAATCGCAGCCATCAGACCGGTCATGGACGAGTGGCTGGAGAGGAGACACGGTGCTCTCTCCTACCGGTTGTCACAGATACTTACCGGGTACGGTAGCTTTGGTAGGTATCTGTGGCAAAGACACCGGGAAACCACGGCCGAGTGCCAGCACTGCGAGGACCGTAGCGATGACACCACGCTCCACACGCTGGTGGAGTGCTCGCCGTGGGTGCAACAGCGCCAGGTGTTGGGTCTGGACGTGGACACTCTCCCGCTCGAGACCATGGTGCGAGCCATGATCTCCAGCGGGAGTAAGTAGGACTGCGCCGCCTCTTTCTGCGAGCAGGTCATGCTCGTGAAAGAGACGGCGGGGTGGGAACGGGAGAGAACTCTCCCACCCGAGTTCCGCAGTCGGCGGCTTGGGCACCGCCGACGTGTCTTCGCCGAGGACTATCAGCCTCCATAACCGGGGGCCTGAGGACGGTGAGAGAGTCACTCACCGTCCTTACAGAAGCAGGCACATGACGGCAGCGAGACATGAGGAATTCACGCACGCCCCCTTAGAAGTGGGATCACACCCGACGCGGGATAGCATCCGAACCACCTAGGCGAGGCCGCAGTGGCGGCCGTGGGTCTGTTGGGAGTCCTGGGACATCCTTCCGAGGGCTTACCCGGGACTTCCAACCATAGGCTGGGCGTAAGGTGAGGTTTTTTAGTCGGTAGGAGTCCGGCATAGCATCCATGAGGATTTTCCCTCACGTTAAAAAAATAAAAAAGGGGGCTAATGTCGAGACTTTGTCTGTAGTCTGTGACTCTGTTGCATTAAACTATGTCACTAGGTCACGTGGATCATCTGTTCAAAGTTTGAAATAAAACAAAAATGACAACGTCAATCGGATTGAACTTTCACAATTAACGTGTTAGAGACGGGCAGTCTAGAGAGAACGATCTCACGGCTTTCTTGTTGTTATTGATCACAACTGACCAAATATTAAAATAATTTTGAAAGACTATTAAAATAGTATAATCATTTAGATTAATGTGGACAAAATATCGGTCTCGAGTAGAATTCTAACCAGCATTGCCAACCCACAGCTAAAATTTTTTCAAGACGCCTATTTGGCCTTCAACTTGGCTTAATGATTGTCATTTTACTGACAATCGGGTTTCATTTCGAATTTTCCTTCTCTACGCATTGTATCGTTTTGCAAAAGTGTTCTCTTAGTCGCCTCTTACGACAACCGAGGGATGAATTGGGATGGCGACATTATGTTTCTTTCCCGTTGCCACTCGCGAGGTTCCATCGCTACACGGTACAATACAAAATAATTGGTCTGAAACACGTGCAATAATACGAGTACATATCACACAAGTGTCTTAACTTTGTAATTGCCAAAATTCGAGTGAAATCGGTTATCTCGATTACAATAGACATTACTATAAAAGTTACACTTTTTTATGACACATGCCAGTTACATACTAAAACGATAACAAAATGTACACTAAGGTAAATTTTCACTTCGCATTTTTGGTCAAAACGAAAAGGAATGCTTACCTATTTTGATCATGTACGGTAAAAAGTTTACAAAAGCATTTTATTTTACAGATTTTATTCGTCGTAGCTTTTTTGGCAGCAGCAGTATCAGCAGAGCATGCTCATTCTGCACAATACATCCACAAACACGATGGGCATCACACTGAAGTATCTGTTAAAGACAAACACGGGCATCATCATTACGACTACTATGTATGTATATTTTTACTACTTAATTACGTATTCATACAAATACTATTCTTACGATAATTATTTTACAGACATTTCCGAAATACGAGTTCAAATATGAAGTGAAAGATCCGCATACTCATGATCACAAAACACAATTCGAGCACCGTCATGATGACGTCGTGAAGGGTCACTATTCTCTGCATGATCCTGATGGCACTGAAAGGCATTTACATTATCATGCTGACAAGCATTCTGGGTGAGGCATAACAAACTAATTAGAAATTATTTCAAGTGGACGAACTAGAAAATATACTTGCTACATTTTTACTTCATATAATATGTTCTGATCATCTTCTTGTGTGTTTCTTTTGTATGTTATAATGGTCATCATTCCTCAAATTACAAACCTTTTTTATTTTTATACAGTTTCCATGCGGATCTGAAACACAGCACTCATCACATCGTGCCACATCATCATCATCATTAGAAAATAAAATTTATAATCTTTTACTGTTATTGTTGTTTATTTTATGACCTGTTATGTAATCATTGATTGCAATAATAAAAGTCATACGTAATATTTTTATTCTCTTTGAAGTATGATATTGTATATTTGGAGTATATTTTAAACGCCCTAATTTTGACTAAAACGAGAAGAAAGTTTATATCACAGAGTGTATATCCATTTTAAATGTATAGTACTCCGAGGCGATAAGTCTCCAATATTTTGCGAGATAATAGAGTCGACTGCCTCGGCGGTGCTTGAATGTAGCTAAAGCACTACACGGCACTACCAGGGCTCACTACAAAGTTGTTATGGGAGACTTTAACGCCGAAGTGGGAGTACAAGAACGCGGCGACAAACAAATCGGTCCTTTTGGAGTCGGGCGCAGAAACGACCGGGGCCACATACTTGTCAGCTAACTACAATTTTCAAAAGTTCCCTTCAATTTCTCCGAGATGAAATCATCAGATCCTGACTTCCTTAAAATGGGACCACCTTGGAAGTATCTATTTTTGACCGAAAATTTTTTTTTTTTTCAAATTGGTCCATAAACGACAGAGTTCTGGGCGAACAAATATAAAAAAAATATACGGTCAAATTGAGTAACCTCCTCCTTTTTGAAGTCGGTTAAAAAGACAACCTTATGTTATTATTATCAAAAGTGTGGAAAATTTTCAATTTCTACAATCAAGTCGACTATTCGCATTATCCCAGTTTATTTATTTCACCCAAAGATCTAAGAGTTCACCGCACCTGAGACAAATGGAACAATATCCAATATAAACAAATTGTTCAACAAACAACAAGTTCTATACTGGAGACCGCGACTCGGTAAACGTAGGGTAGGACGTCCACCCGCTAGATGGACCAACGACCTGGTAAAGGTCGCAGGCTGGGACTGGATGCGAACGGCACCGTGAACTGCGGCGTGAACTGAGAGAGGCCTGCGTCCAGCAGTAGAATGCTATGGCTGAGTTGATTGTTTTTAGTTAGTATATATATATATATATATATATATATATATATATATATATATATAATCTTATGTATATAATATAAATGCAAGTATATAAATATAGGTACCATAATAACATATTCATTCTAATAATAATATGTTGTTATGGTACCTAATTATGTTTTTATATTATTTCATTAAAATAAAATAGATATTTAAGAGCCTACCAGACGCCAAATTGTTAAAAGAAGATAGAAGATATACATTTTAGCGTGCAAGAAAGAGAGAGATGCGATCGGTTTTTGTGCGCTTTTAACGAAATAAATTAATCATAAAAAAAACTATAACCAATATGAAAAAAATGCTCTAGTGCAAATGAAGATATTACTATTGTCTTTCTTATAAATATTTTATATTATAAAAATAACTTATAACATACGAGATCTAGCTTAAAATTTCACAAAATCGAGGTATTTTCAACACAAAAATCTATCGAGGATTTTATCAGTAATCGTGTTTCGAGCCTAGAGCGTTTTTAGTTCATGAACTGAAGTTGTCTGTGTTCAAATTTTAATTCAGCAGACCTCACGAGACCTGAGATCTAGATCAAAGTAATAGTCCATTTGGCGTCATATGGACTCTTAAGGAGGGCTCCCAAACAACAAACATGATTTTTGGTGCAGTAAAACACCAAAATAAATATAAAATTTGGTGTTTTAATTTATATTTAGACCTAGCGACCCGCCCAGTACAGAAAAACTGTGAACTTTAAAGCATTGTGAATCCCAAACCCGCAGGGATACGCTTAAAATTTTTATGTTGTCGTATTAAAGACCATAGTTGCTTATCAAAATATAAGGTGAGACCTTTATACTTTGATACTGAACTGACAAATTGAACCAAATAAATTTTCCCCCAGACATTTTTTTATTTTCATTATCTTTTTTAGGCATGAATGAGTCATTTTATGGAAAAGTTGTAGTACTAAATGTTAATAAGCACTATATTTCCTATCCAAAACCAACTCTACATCTTAGATCGTATGTCCACCTATTTTAAAATCCGGACCAGTGTGCGGCCGGCCGGTTCAGCCGCAAACGCTACGTCCCGCAATTTTATATCTGTAATATCTTAGAAAATATTCATTTAAATCATATGCTGTACAGGGCCATATAGATCTATATTAAATAAACAATGTATTTAAGGTATTTAATTGAATAAGGATTAATGCTGTATTGGTTAAAAACGCTTCGAAAATAAGCCATTATTTGTCGTAAAAAGTAAATGACATAAAAATATTATTGTGGGACATCCATAAGAGATAGAGATATGCCTTCGCGGAGTTTTCTGTAGACCTTTACAATGTGTACAATACTTAGTACATTATTTTGATAAATCTCGTAGAATTCAGCCTGCGTTTGCAATGTAAGTGGAAAAAATAAATGGTTTAAAAAACCCTAGAAAAATACGCTTTTATACTGCACGAAAAAAAAAAAAATATGGATCGTTCAAGTTGCCTTTATTTCTAGGCTGAAGTGTAAACTATGTGCTTTTAGTTATAATTTTTGATTGCAAAACGTGGGGCGCTGGGACAGGAAAGACTTTCCTGGCGGAAGCTGCATGATGTCTTGTCAGATTAGGGATAAGGTCACATTTATGAAAGCGTGTTTTTCTCGTGTTTTTAAACTATTAATTTACACTGTCACGCTTTTATATATCTATTGTGACTTTTAATAATATTAATATCATTTTATATTTCGGAAATGTATTAACGATGCTTTAATTGCAATGCATAACACACTTACTTGAAAAATAAAGTAGTTAATCACGCCTACGCATTTTCAACACCCACTTTTGCCAGTTTTTCGTGACGCCCGCGTATTAGGAGCATACCTATTACCGTTACGGATGTCTATTAGATAATTCATAGACAGGTCCTTAAAGTTTCGGCATTTCGAGATATTTAGTACAATATGTAGTAATCATGTAATAAGAATACAAACGCATATATCCCCAAGCGGGTTATCAAAGGTAACCAAAGATATCTCGTTCTCGAACAAGAACTGTTAACGTATTCCCCTCACGTATCTACTTTATTGCCTGAAAGAAGATGCGTTCATTTTAGCAGCATTAACGTTATGCTCTTGTGCGACCTCATGCAGCTTTCGCCAGGATTTTTATTATAAAAGGATTAGTATTAATAGGGATTTGTTTACAAAAAAGTCTTTCTTGTTCTAGCGCCCCACGCTTTTACAATCAAATATTATAACTAAAAGCACATAGTTTACACTTCAGCCTAGAAATAGAGGCAACTTGATCGATCCATAATTTATTTTTGTTTTTTTTCGTACAGTATAAAAGCGTATTTTTCTAGGGTTTTTTAAACCATTTATTTATTTAATACTTTTTAGTCACAACATTTATACCTTTACTATCTGTTTCCAGCGGCTTCATACGCGTAGAAGTTGTTATCGCATAAAATCATTACCCTCCTTTTGCGCAGTCAGTTAAAAAGTTGTCTATGTCCTTCCCCTAAACTTAAACTATCTTTGTAACAAATTTCATCAAAATTGGTTCAGTGGTTTAGGCGTGAAAACGTAACAGACAGACAGACTTTCGCATTTATAATATTAGTAGGGATTTCTGTATTACATGGTGATTTGTCTGAGTTCGACTAATGTGAAAATAATATATTTCATTATTTTTCTAATACATATAAATATTATGCAGGTACCTATGTCAATATTTACACTCAATATTAACTTCAATATATAACAGGTTTGTTATAACCTTAAACTCTAATCGTGGTCAAAGTTCATTACAAGACTTTTCTAACAAATCCAAACACAGCTATGATACGATGTTCAATCATGAAGTTACAGTTCATATCGTACGACTCCATCATCAGATTAGTTTGACAGCACCATATTATTGTATTGTTATCAGAACTACAAACATCTGCTAATTTTCAAGACGCTACGATCCTTGGAAGATGGTTAAATTAGTTACCTGAGATTCCATTGCATAGTTTTACAAGTTAATAAAAAAAGGTTTGTTATAACCCTGAAACCTAAGCCTGGTCAAAGTTCATTACAAGACTTTTTTGACGAATCCAAAAACATATATAATACGATATTCCATCATGAAGTTCCAGTGCTTATCTTCCGGCTCCATCATCAGATCAGTTTGAGAGTACCATATTATTATATTGTCATCAGAACTACATACAGCTGCCAATTTTCATGACCCTACGATCCTTGGAAGCTGGTTAAATTAGCTACCTTAGATTCCACTTGTTTTCAGAACCTATCTTCCGGCTCCATCATCATATCAGTTCGACAGTACTATATTATTGTATTGTCATCAGGACTACATACATCTGCCAATTTTCATGGCGCTACGATCCTTGGAAGCTGGTTAAATCAGCTACCTTAGATTCCACTTTTTCCATCGAAGTTTCAGTGCCTATCTTCCGGCTCCATCATCATATCAGTTTGACAGTACCATATTATTGTATTGTCATCAGAACTACATACAGCTGCCAATTTTCATGACCCTACGATCCTTGGAAGCTGGTTAAATTAGCTACCTTAGATTCCACTTGTTTTCAGTACCTATCTTCCGGCTCCATCATCATATAAGTTTGACAGTACTATATTATTGTATTGTCCTCAGAACTACATACATCTGCCAATTTTCATGACGCTACAGTCCTTGGAAGATGGTTAAATTAGTTTCCTTAGATTCCATTACATTGTTAGTTACATACAAGACGACCTAATAAAAGCGTATTAAAAACGTAATTAATTACGACATCACATTAGAAACCTCAAAAATAACAGTATTTCTCCACTATTTAATGGTTGTTATTATACATATAAACCTTTCTCTTTAATCACTCTATCTATTAAAAATAAAACCGGCCAAGTGCGAGTTGGACTCGCCCATGAAGGGTTTCGTAGCAGCAAGTAACATAATATAAAAGTTCTTATTGTTCGTTGTAACTTTGATTGATGTTTCAACACGTTCGCAGTGGTAGTGATTATTCTAACCGAAAATTGCGGTTTATGACGTATTAAAAAAAACTACCAGCTCTATCTCGTTCAAACCAATTTTCTTTGGTAGTTTTTATGACAATGTACATCATATCTTCTTTTTGGATTTATCATTCTCTTAGTTTAGAAGTTAGAGGGGGGGACACACATTTTTCCACTTTGTAAGTGTCTCTTGCGAAAACTATTCAGTTTAGAAAAATATGATTTTAGATACCTCAATAGCATTTTTGAAGACCTGTATATAGATACACTACACGTATGGTTTTGATGAAAAAAAAAAAAATTGAGTTTCAGTTCTGAGTATGGGGACCCCCAAAATTTACTGCTTTTTTTCTAGTTTTACATAAGAATCTTAATGCGGTTCACAGAATACATCTAGTTACTAAGTTTCAATATCATAGGCCTTATAGTTTCGGAGAAAAGTGGCTGTGACACACGGACGGACAGACAGACGGACAGACAGACAGACATGACGAATCTATAAGGGTTCCGATTTTACCATTTGGCTACGAAACCCTAAAAACCGCATCAAAATCCGTTGCGTAGTTTTGAAGATTTAAGCATACAAAGGGACATAGGGACAGAAAAAGCGACTTTGTTAATACGCTTTTATTAGGTCGTCGTGTATGTAACTAACAGTGTAATGGAATCTAAGGAAACTAATTTAACCATCTTTCAAGAATCGTGGCGTCATGAAAATTGGCAGATGTATGTAGTTCTGATGACAATACAATAATATGATATATGATTTTAAACTAACATGGTCATTACTATACACTATAGAACTGTTAACGGGATATTTACCATGTACTGTTTTATCGAGTATCCGATATTTCGGCGCTGTTACAAGCGCCATGTTCACGGATGAACTCCTTCATGAACACGGATGAGTTCATCCGTGAACATGGCGCTTGTAACAGCGCCGAAATATCGGATACTCGATAAAACAGTACATGGTAAATATCCCGTTAACAGTTCTATAGTGAATAATATGATACTCTCAAACTGATATGATGATGGAGCCGGAAGATAGGCACTGAAAACAAGTGGAATCTGAGGTAGCTAATTTAACCAGCTTCCAAGGATCGTAGGGTCATGAAAATTGGCAGCTGTATATAGTTCTGATGACAATACAATAATATGGTACTGTCAAACTGATATGATGATGGAGCCGGAAGATAGGCAGTGAAACTTCGATGGAAAAAGTAGAAGCTAAGGTAGCTAATTTAACCAGCTTCTAAGGATCGTAGCGTCATGAAAATTGGCAGCTGAATGTAGTTCTGATGACAATACAATAATATGGTAGGTAATGTCGAACTGATCTGATGATGGAGCCGGAAGATATGCACTGAAACTTCATGATGGAATATCGTATTATATCTATTTTTGGATTCGTCAGAAAAGTCTTGTAATGAACTTTGACCAGGCTTAGGTTTCAAGGTTATAAAAAACCTTTTTTTAATTGACTTGTAAAACTATGCAATGGAATTTCAGGTAACTAGTTTAACCATCTTCCAAGGATCATAGCGTCATGAAAATTGGCAGATGTTTGTAGTTCTGATAACAATACAATATTATGGTGCTGTCAAGCTGATCTGATGATGGAGTCGTAAGATATGAACTGTAACTTCATGATTGAACATCGTTTCATAGCTGTATTTGGATTTGTTAGAAAAGTCGTGTAATGAACTTTGACCACGATTAGGGTTTAAGGTTATAACAAACCTGTTATATATTGAAGTTAATATTGAGTGTAAATATTGACATAGGTACCTGCATAAAATGTATAGGTATGTATTAGAGTAATAATGAAACATTTTCAAATTAGTCAAACTCAGACAAAACAGCATGTAATACAGAAATTCCTGCTAATATTATAAATGCGAAAGTAATTCTGTCTGTCTGTTACGTTTTCACGCCTAAACCACTGAACCGATTTTGGTGAAATTTGTTAAAAAGATAGTTTGAGTTTAAGGGAAGGACATTGGCTACTTTTTAACTGACTGCGCGAAAGGAGAGTAATGATTTTATGCGATAACGACTACTACGCGGATGAAGCCGCAGGGAGCAGCTAGTAAAGGTATAAATGTTATGACTAAAAAGTAAAAAATAAATAAATGGTTTAAAAAACCCTAGAAAAATACGCTTTTATAATGCATGAAGAAACCAAAAATAAATTATAGATCGTTCAAGTTGCCTCTATTTTTTTTTTAACTAAAAGCACATAGTTTACACTTCAGCCCAGAAATAGAGGCAACTTGAATGATCTATAATTTATTTTTGGTTTTTTCATGCATTATAAAAGCGTATTTTTCTAGGGTTTTTTAAACCATTTATTTATTTTATACTATGTAGTGATGATTAGGTAATAATGTACACTAGCTGACGCCCGCAGCTTCGCCCGCGAAAAATTTGTTCCCGCGGGAACTTATTCTCGGGATTAAAAGTATCCTATGTGTTATTCCAGACTATAATCTATCCCTTCACCAAATTTCAGAAAGATCTGTCCAGTCGTTAGAGCGTGTAAGAGTAACAAGCATCCACACTCACAAACTTTCACATTTATAATATTGGTAAGATTGGCATGACAAAGTTAACCTAATAAATTGTGCCTAAAATTCTAGACATTAAAAGATCATGACAAGGGTTAACAATATCTTTCAGTTTGAAAAAGAAATATATATGAATCCAAAATATGAAACGCTTAAGAATAGCGTGGGAAATTTCAAGATCAATTTTGCACATTCAAGGGGCAATAAAAATATTTTAAGTTACTATTGAGTAATTATTATAGGTCTGCACGTAAGAATGTTCTTTACGTAACTGTTATGAACAATTCATTTTCAATTGTCGTAAATATTTTTTAATAGCGGCATATTTTATTGATATCAATATCACTTTAATAGCCAATAGTCTTTGAATATAAAAGCTATAGATTTGTCTCAAAAATGTCAGAACACAAATTCCTTTTGCAGCGTTAGCTTATTATTTAAAATGTTCATTAAGGTAAATTTGCTTACAACTATAAGTTAACGCAAGGGATCATCTTTTAAAGTATTCATTTCCCTTGGTTTTTTGTATCTTAACCATCCCTGACAGTGAGATCATCAGTAATCATAATATCCTTCTTTACGTGAATAAATCACAATTTTTGGGCCTTGTCCTGATTGTGATGTCACTCAAAGCATCCTCGTATCCTACAAAACATGACAATACTTATGACGTCATAGCATAGAAAAGATAATATTAGCGTTTTGTAGTCATAGTGGAATGATCTTGCTGCTTCGGTTTTCCCAAACGCCTACAGTATGGGGTTCTTTAAACAGGGTCTTAGAAGGATTTGACAGGGTCGACAGTGTAGCACCTCCGGTAATTCAAACTTCCATGGCTACGGTGACCTTTATCGGGTGGGCCGTATTCTTGTTTTTCACCTTAGTTATATAAAATATTCTCTGTTTAATTCACAATTTCATATCGTTCTACATAAGAACTGTTTTATTTCTTTCAGGTGTGTTTTGTGTTGGCTGTAGCTGCCACAGTGGTAACAGCCCATGGTTTCTCATCTCAATACATTCATCGACATGATGGCCATCATCAAGAAGTGTCGGTTCATGATAAACATGGACATCATCACGTTGATTATTATGTGAGTTTACGTCGAAACAGTTTGTGATTGAGCATTAAATACACGGACCAGCGTGGTACCAAACCACACTCCAAAAAGGAAATTGGGAGAGACCTACCTGTAGCCAGTGCACTTTGATTTGGTTGAGTTTTGTCTGTAGTCCCTTGTTAAAGCACTGAAAATCTAAAATTATTTTAAAAATAGAGTTGAGTTTGGCAGCTCACTCTGGTGACTATATAATTATACCTTTATTCCTTAAATATGTCTTGAAAGCAGTAAACTCTCGTGTCACAATATTAGTTACCATACTCCTCCGAAACTGCATGACCGATTTTTATAAAATTTTATGTATGCATATTCAGTGGGTCTGAGAATTGGCCACCTACTACGTATTTTCATACCTCTAAGTGATTATTCCACTCAGGTGGAGCCGCGGGCATCAGCTAGTTAATTTTAGAAAAATGTTGCAAGTAAAGTTGTCAAAATTTTCAGACCTACCCCAAATACGAGTTCGAATACAAGGTAGATGACGACCACACTGGCGACCACAAGATTCAACACGAACATCGAGACGGACACAAAAGCGAGAGCAAATTCTCATGGCACGTGGATCACATTGTACCGCATCATCACCACTAAACGATTTGCTAGCCAATTAGAACTTTAGTTGTCAATGTTTTTTAATTAAATATTTTGAATCAAATGGTTTGGATGAGTATTTCTCTCTCGAAAGTATACTATGTACCTTACCATCGGGACTTAACGCTATGATATTATGGAAAATTATGGTGGGCCTGCAGTGTAACTATGTTGCCTGTAAATGAAACTCCGCTGCCTTTTTCTGCGAGCAGGCCATGCTCGTGAAAGAGACGGTGGGGAAGGAGCGCGTGAACTGTCCCACCCGAGTTCGGGTTCGGGTCGCCGCAGACGTGTCTTCGCCCAAGACTATCGGCCTCCATGACTGGAGGCTTGAGGGCGGTCCTTACATAAGCAGGCCCTAGACGACAGCGTAACGTGATGGCTTTAGGCATGCCCCCCTAAAAAGCATGATAAGATCCAAAATAACCCCCAAAGACGCGGGATAGCACCCGAACATGCCTCCCTAGTTGAGGCCGTAGTGGTAGCCGTAGATCTGTTGGGAGTACTGGGGTATCCGAGGGCTTCTCCGGGGATCTCTATAGTAGGCTATTAGACAGGATACGTGTGGTTTTTTAGTCGGTAGGATTCCGGCATAGAATCCATGTAGGATTTTTGTCACGGTAAAAAAAAAGTGTTTATTGCCTAACGTTGTGAACATTTATAGAACACTGACAAAATACCATCACCAGATCTGCTGCGTGCATTTTGTCAATACCTACTTTACTTTCTGTAGCTCTTCCATGATATAGCGGTATGAGTAAACCATTCTAGTGACTATATTGACTTCTTTGTGTAAGTGAAACTCAACGATCTATTCTGCATGAAAAAAGTGATGCTAAAGTAGAATGGACGCCTCTAACCGATATGCTTGGTTTAGGTATATTTACCTCACTTCCGTTTTAGTAAGTAAAACAAAACCTACATATTGAAACACATTAAGATGCAGGTATGTATGTTTGATATGAAATAAAGGTATAGGATGATCTATTGAGATTTTATTACAAAAATATTTTGGACGATTTAGAAATGGTGAAGAAATTCAAGCTTAAAGAAAGTTTTTAACAATATCGTCCCCGCCGATGTTTCCTTTCAAGTCAAGTTCAGTACAAGTTGTATGACCAGCCTATGTTATTTTTATATTAAACTGGTTAACTTGCAAAAGACTCGTCCATACCTTTCGTTTATCGTGTATAAAAACTGGAATTATAAGGCATATACTGTCAGTTGTCTCTGTGTATTAACTGAACTAAGATTCTTGTGAATATGTACGCCAAAGTGAGTGTAAGTCATAATTTTCTCCTCTTATCTTAGAACCTGAGTTAATCGTAAAATTCTAAGATTTCATTATTATTGTAAACGGTCGGCTGTCATTATTGTTTAGTTTGACTTTATAAGAACTAATTGTGAGTGGGGGGAACCTGAACAAAAGCCTCCGCGATATACGCTACATGAGTGCACCTTGCACCTGCAAACAGCCCAGTTTCTAAGTATGTAGGTCAGTTTGACTAAGACTTGGAAATGGTGGTACCTACGACAACAATATGAGTGTTTTTACATTTAAAAGATACTACACAAACGTGCAGTATTGTTTATAGAGAAAAGTCAACCTTTTCTTTTATTCATAGATCCTTTTAGTTGCTGTAGCAGTAGCAGCTGTCAGCGCCCAATCGTATGGCGGCCACGGACACGATCACAAAGAACACGCATACTCATCACAAAAAATTGTTCAGCACCATGGACACGCCGAAAAAATTCTAGTGGATGTAAGTTGTGATGTAATAATAATATATTGTTTACGTACATACAGTCCCCGGGTAGGTGGTGAGCATATTGTCGTATTAAAACGAACCAGAGCTACTTGCTGCAGTTTATTTGTCAAGTCAATTATAAAACTTTCAATTTGATGTACCTAACGATTACTATGTTATCAAATGTCAGGACCTCTGACGCGCTTTTCAAAGCACGAAATCGCTAGTAAATGGAAATACCACAATCGCTCAACCACCGTAAGATATGTAAAGCGTATTGTATGATGCATAACGCAGTCATCGTTTATGCAACACTGAGCAGGATATTGATTTCTTACTAAATAAGTATTCACTACTTACTATTAGTTCTGTTCATACATAACTCACGGGTTTATTTTTGAAAAAATAATTTACATAGTACTCTATTAAAGATTTTTATTTATTTTTTTCAGTATCGCTTTCACGAAGCGTATAATAATCGTATACTATTATACTTTGTATTAAATTACGTTAATAAATTTCTATTTGTATTGCAGGGTGATGCTAAGTACGAGTTTGCATATGAAGTTAAGGATCCTCACACACACGACATCAAGAGTCAGCACGAGCACCGTGATGGTGATGTTGTGAAGGGCGTATACAGCCTTCGTCAGCCCGATGGCACCGTTAGAGTCGTAGAATATCACTCTGACCAAAAATCTGGGTTAGTATTTGCACAACTTACTCTATTATAATTAATTTCAAAGTATTAAAATAAACAGTTGGGATACTTGGCATTAAACGAACCTATAGGACTCAAAATAATGATCAAAGTTATAGATTGGTAATAATAAAGTCTCATTCTGATATTACTCGTCTTACATAATTTTCTGAAATGGGTAATTTTCATAGAGCAACACGAGTACAAGGGGAGAAAATACATGGCATGATTGCTCTATATCATCATGTAGATCTACCTGTCATATTAATTATGTAGCGGGGAAAAAAGTAATTAGCTCCTAATTTCAGACACACAGATCTAGGTATAATTCAGTACACTTCGACAGAGGGGAAAGTCTCAGTATGGCGCCTCCCTCCCGATTATATAGTCAAAGGTCGTTTTGCTCTATGAGTAGTTTAATACTGTTACTTTATAACCCAAAATCATATGCTAATAGTAAAACCATTGTCTGAAACTATTGCTTTGTTTACAGATTCAACGCAAATGTGAAGCAACAAGGTCACGCCAAACATAGCATTCCTGAATATCAATATCATCACTAATGTAATCGTTATCATTTAGTCTTAATCCTGAGTTTGTCTGCTAGACTTTAAGTTCCTTGTGATAAAAATGTAAATATTAGCTTTAGTTTATTAAACCTCAATACACTTTAAAATATTGTTTTATGAACTAACCAGAAACGTTTCCTATATCCTCACGAGCTGTGTAAATGGACTCTATTACTGAGACTACGATATCTGTCAGTCTGCCTTCTGGTTGTATCTCAGGAACCATTATTAGCATGAGAGCTGAAATTTTCACTGATGATTTTTTTTGTTACCGCTATAACAACAAATACTACAATAAAGAAATAGATCTGATACAACAAAAAATGTTATTTTTGCGTTCATCGGTACAGAACCATGCAAGAGTCCGACTCCCACTTGGCTAGTTTTTGTTTCAACCTGTCATCAAGATTATTGTAATAATGGTACACACGCTGGCGAGACGGATTTGCTTTTAGAAGGTTTTGTTATAAAGTTTCCTTCCCTCCTTGATGAACTCGTCCATAATTCAGCAAGTGCAGCAGCAATGAAAGTAGCTTTCTAGTCTAAAATAGAACAAATTACGATATTATTTAAAATATGTAGAAGAGATTATGGCATTATTCAAAATAGAACAATTTACGGGCATGAATTTGAGGTGTATAGCAAACGGATATTTGAAGTATGTCAAGGAAGAAACTAAAGAATACAACAAGTAAAAATTTATGTATTTTTCTGCTAGGACTAAATGTGGACGTTTTAAAGTCATTGTTCACAATTTTCCAAAAGTAGATACATGCACCGAGAATACAATCAAAGCCGAGGCTTTAATGATAATAAATTGTAACACAAACTAAACTGAACATACTTTTATGATCGATATAAATGTGATCAATATTAATAATGGCAATAGGTAGTTAACATAGGGAATGTATTGCGTATTGTGCGTGACAGTTAAAAAGTAAGTTCTTCTAAAAGGTACGACTAGCGTACGTCATGCGTGTGAATTAAAAATGCACGAAACAATTTGTTATTTACGCAATCAAAATAGACTTAAATAATTTAATGGCAGTCCACCGCCGCACTATTGAGAAAGAAATCAATATAATTTTAATGGCTTTTGTTTTCAATATAAAAAGACAATGACAATAAAATATGTGTCAGTCTATTAGTGATTCGGAGCTGTCAAAGTAACCTTACACAATGATTTCTAAGGTAAAATACGAATACCGCTAAAAGAAGACGTGCCACAGTATATAAAAATATTTTAGTGCAATGATGTCGATAAAGTGGAAGGAAGAGAATCTGTAATTAAAAATGAACGTGTTCAATTACAATCATAAAACTTATGAAATTAGTGTAAGAGTGGCCGAAATCAACTGACAACGAAGGAGGCGTTCGTAGAGATGTTGAGTCTCAAACGACAGTAGTCTAAATATTACCACAAGATTTACAGTGGATCAGGGGTCCAAAATTAAGATGTTGGATACAAATAAATATGAGAGAAAAAAATATTTCTTTTCGTCCGATATTTCATTGGCTAATATTTATTTAAAGAAACCATAAGTAGGTGCGTCCCGGAATACTATAAGTTTATCGTATGAAATCAATTTGAATTTTCTGGGAATCCTACTTTGTGAATCCTTGTACAAGTTGAAACTATGATATAAATTTGTGATTCCCATTCGCACCTAAAGTCTTAACTTTGAAGCTCTAGGTTCATATAGCTGCCATTACAATAGGTATAAACTTAGAAAATAATCTAAAGTAAAAAAAATATCCATAGTAACTTATTTCAGATTTTTTTTTCTAATGTGATGAATTGTCCGATCTTAAAGTAATTTTTATAATTATGTTTGTGCCATAGATACTGGTTATATTAGCAGCAGCTTTAGTAACTGCCTTAGCGGAATATGGACATTCATCGCAGTACATTCACCGACATGATGGACACCCGCAGGAAGTAACTATACATGATCACCATGGACATCATCACATAGACTACTACGTAAGTTGAATAGAGAGATGAAATAATGCAATACTGAAAATATCCAAGAAATATTAATATTCATATGTTTTCTGCAGGCACATCCCAAATACGATTATAAGTACGAAGTTAAAGACCCACATACACACGATCAGCACTCGCAGCATGAAGAGCGTGATGGTGACGTCGTCAAAGGCTACTATTCCCTCCATCAACCTGACGGTACAGTCAGGCACGTGCATTATCATGCAGACAAACATACTGGGTACGTTTAAAGAAAAAAACTACTGCTGGTAAAAAAGTATGACCAACCAACTTAATACATAGCAGATATCACAATTGCTGTGCAAAGACGTACATAAACCTTATTATAAGAATGCATAATTCTTTTTCACCCGATTCGTAGAAATAAGCAAATAACTATAATATCAATTTAGATTTCGTTCCACTAATAACAACAATTTCAGTCTTGTTTTCCGTTTTACAAAGTCAATGTTTGCATTGCTTGTACGAATGTAATCTATAATAGGTTAATCATAACATTATCGTGTAGTTAATTTGAGTAACTACATAAGTTTTTTTTCTCTCTCTACAGTTTCCATGCTGACGTCAAACATGTTCCGCATTTACACAAGCATCCCCATCACCACCACGAGAAACATCACCACGACTACTACTGAAGATGTTAAATGAAAGTCACAAGAAATATATTGTTAACTATGTATAAGTATCTAATACTTGTTGATACCATTTACACTCAATAAAAAAGTAATTATTTCAGACTTTAGTTTATTATTTTACTTCCAACTACATACAACGCAAATTTAGAATACCTACATTGATTCTATCACTAGTAAATGCGTCACATAAAAGAGACTGGAAGAGAAAGAAATTTAAGTTTAAATATTAATACCATACCTGGTACTTATCTACATATACTTATTGCTGGTTATATGGCTGGCCAGGCTTCCTGCACGGGCGACGTATACGGATTCTCTGTGATGGTCAGACTTCCTGCTTTTTGCAGGTAAATGCCGGAGTACTACAGGGATCGGTACTGTCCCCAACTCTCTTTCTTCTGCATATCAATGACATGCTGTCCCTTGGGTGCATTCATTGTGCGGATGATAGTACTTTGCATGGGAGCTATTCTGGCAGTCTAGCGGAGGGGCGAGGCGACGTGGAGGAGAAGAGACGGCAACTAGTGTTGGATCTCGATCGGGACCTGAGTCGCATTGCCCAATGGGGTTCGTACAACCTGGTCGAGTTCAATGCCAGAAAAACGCAGGCGAGTGCGTTTACAGCTAAGAAGTTCCCATTCCTAACTCTATCCTCTCTTCAGAGCATTACGGTTCCACTAAAGGACAACCTATAAATCCCCGGTATAGACGTCCGGCGTGAGCTCAATTACAAAAACTACATAGAGCGTTGTATTGGGCTGGCCTCGCGGAAACTAGGAGTCCTAAATAAGGAGAGACGGTACTTCACGCCATATCAGAGATGTTTACTGTACAAGACGCAAATTCGCTCCTGCTTCGAATACTGTTCTCACCTTTAGGATGACTCCGCGAGGTACTTACTCCTGATCCTGGAGCTCAAACAAACAAACAACCTCTTAGAATAACTAGCTTATGCCCGCGGCTTCGCCCATGTGGTATTATATTATTATTCATGTTCCTGCTTCACAGTCATGGTAATTAAAAAAAAAATCTTGCAATTCCTTCAGCTGTAAGAGCGTGATTGAGTAACAAACATTCAAACACCTTCACAAAATATTATATTGTGGAACTACCTACTAGTGGAGAAAGTTTAATTGAGTGCCATCAATCAAGAGAAGGTAAATATGAATATGAGACTCGCACTCTCTTACCCTCTCTGCCTGCAGAAAGGCGCTCGAGAGCGTTGTGATGTGGGCTTGGGTTTTTGTTAGCTTCTCAGGGAGCTCCGGAGGAGCTACCCATTTTGCTCTCCCGAGGAGAGTCCCGTACGTGCGGGGCGCCCCCGGCCGGAACGACGTGAATAATCTTTGGTTATCCTTCGGGAATTAGTAGGTAGGATGGTCCCTTTATGGACCGAGAGGCCCCACACACCGTACCTGTAGCCCGCGCGGATGAGATCACGGTGCGCAAACGCATTCCTCGCGTCACCAAACAATAAAATTACACGCGTTAACTTTACACAATAATAATTATTCAAGACACTAAAGACAAAGAATTAAATTCTTTGTCTTTAGTGTCTTTATTAAATTTTAACAAAATATAGAATAATCGATAAAAAAAGTGTTATTCTTTCACAGAGTTATAGGTTATTAGGTATACTAATGATTATTAAGATAAGAAACTTCAATCCCTTGGACAGAAACGTAATAATAGCATCTAACTTTCCCTAATTATCGAGGTATGTGATGTAATAAGATTATATTAAATTTTCAAATTCCATTTTTGTAATCTTTTGAAGCCACAAGTTGTTACACGCGGCCGATACTCTTGCCGTGTCAAAAAGGAAAGAAAATGGCTGTAACTTGTTGTTGATATTTTTCAAGTAATAAGTTCAACTAGGCTTAACGACTACCTACCATATTATTGGCAACCAGCACAACTTGCCTTCCGAAACACAGAAAGAAGTAAATTAATAATAAAAAAATCATTTTGGATACCTTTTTTCAGATGTTACCGATGTTCTCCTCCTGTCCAATTCAAACTTTGTAAACGTGGAAGTAAACACATAAAACCACTTACTATGTAGTAAATACTTACTTACCCAAATTTTTTATAATATATTTTTCTCTCTTAAAAATATATACCTACTTATTGTCACAAGTTCACAACACAATACCCAATCTCTAAAAATTAAAATGTACCAACTTAGTGCAATTACAGTGAAATCAATATTACCTTGGCTACCTTTTGAACTACGAGTATGTATAAATAGGCAAGAAATTTGGACGTTGCATATCAGTGCAGTGTTGGATTTGTTATAAACAGTTTGAAACAATAAAATATAATGTACTTTAAGGTATCAAATAATAAATAAAAAATCTTGTGTAGTCCGATTTAAGTTCATCTGTAACAAAATAATATATTTTCAGGTGCTTTGTGTCTTGTCTGTAGCTGTGGCAGTAGTCGCGGGAAATGGTCATGGTCACTCCTCTCAGTACATTCACAAGTACGATGGACATCACGAACCGGTGCACCATGGGCATGGTCATCATGACTACCACGTAAGTAATATTTAAAAATTGCATTGTATGATATCTATCTACCTGAGGACGCACGCACTCCTCTCGGCAACTGAAGAATAATAGGTACCTGAACCACCCCTTAAAAAAACGGGATTACACTAAAACACTTTGGCGAGGCCGGGGTAATAGCCAGAGCCTGCAGACAATCCTGGGAAATTCTTTCGAGGAAATATTCGTGGCGCCCGGTGCTAGACGGGCAGTCATGTGGTTTCTAGTCCTTAAAAATATTATTATTATCATTTACAGACCCATCCAAAATATGAGTTCGAGTACAAGGTAGAGGACCCTCACACCGGTGACCGCAAGTCGCAGCACGAGCACCGAGATGGTGACGTCGTCAAGGGACACTACTCGCTGCACGAGCCTGATGGTTCCGTGAGAGACGTGCACTACCATGGCGATCACCATAGCGGGTAAATAGACTGAACTAATACTATTAACAGTGGTTCTGTTACACATAGCATTGCGTCTGCAGCACTCGTATTTGGTACAGTCGATAGGAGCATTAGAAGATTTTTACAGTCGGGCGACAGCAGTGCGATTGTACATACGCTGGTGTTATAAAGATCCATACGATGAGCAATTTTGATCAGAACAACCGTTTCACGCTTGTATCCCAGAAGAGATAGTCATAGTACCTAAATACCGACAAGTCACCTATAATGTTTTTTCTATTCCAATGTACTCTTAGTAGGTGGACAGCCTATGCTGCTATTTGGGTACCGTCGTGGAGCAAATATTTGCTCCATGGGTACCGTCTCAAACCTAAGTGAAAAAAATCGGCTCATAATTCACTTTCCATTTTTTCTTTTACAGTTTTCATGCGAACGTGAAACACAGTACTCACCATATTGTACCACACCATCATCACCACTGAACGCAGGTTGTGTCCAAGAAGATTATAATTATATTTAAGACCTCTTTTGTAATAATAATTTGTAAATAATTAATAATGCTACAAACTTATGTGGTACTGTTATAAAAGAATGAAATAATACCAATGAATAAACGGTTTTATTTGCTTTGACCTGTTTGTTGCATTCTTTTTCAAGTTAAATACTTAATTAAGTTTTGTTATTGCTGTTGACAAATGGATCTTATTGTTACACACCTTTCATACTGATGTCGATACTCAGTATCATTGTAGATTCAAGATAGTCTTATAATAATGGATTGCATTAGAAATCGTATTTTTTATCATACAATTTAAAACTTTTAAATCTAATATGACTGACTATAGGCCCTTTACAACTATGACTACAAACTACTACTGACTATAAAATGTAATCTAAGATGTTCCGCTTTATTTATCTTATTATAACTGGCCCGGTACATTATAAAATTAAGTAGAAACCTACCTTACGAAATGAAAGCTAAAAATCTAGGCAAAACGTCAACAAAACGGTTTAAAATGTATTATCATTAAAATAAGGTTAAAATTTATACTTTACGTATTTATTAAGTTGCCCCATGTAGCGACGGAAAAGAATACAAAATGTTGCCACCCTAATTCATTGCGAGGTTGTCGTAAGAGGCGACTAAGGTAACACTCTCGCAAAACGGTCCTTTGAGTAGAGAAGGAGAACTCAAAATGAAGCTCGGTTGTCAGTAAAATTACAATCACTAAGCCAAGTTGAAGGCCTTATGGGTGGCTTAAAGAATTTCAACTGCGAATATTCGCGACCTGCGCATGTCCATTTCAACAAGGCAATAGACTCACAACCTATTACGTGGGATATAAAATTGTAAGGTGAAATGCGAGCGTATACTACATATGTCTCTGCCTAAATACCTACCTACCCCTTTAGGAATAATAGCGTGACTGATATTTATGTATAAAATTTTACATTATGAACTGAAAATGTTCCACGCCATGAATAATCTCTTGTAAGTTTTGAGAGTACGCACTGTAAAATTTAGAACTGCTGTTACCGATTTTTTTATACTACGAAGGTTGCAGATGACCTTACCGCCCACCTGGTTGTTGGTAACAGTAGCCTATGGACGTTTACAACACCAGAGACTACACACGTACTGCCGACCCAGGTTTAGGTTGTGACCACCCGCTACTGAAATTTTAGAGAGAACTGAACAAGCCGCATAAAGGCCTTGAACTTGGTTTAACGACTGACTTTTTTTTTTCACTTTTTCACATATTACTGACAACCGTAACCAATAATTTAACATGCATTCTGAATCTCGCAAATAAATGTCACAAAATCACGTGATGGTCACTTGTTCAAGGACCGCCTGTTACGCTAGTAATATTAGTTCAATGCCGCCCATAGCTAAAATTGCCTACTGCAGTGATCATTTACAGAACACAAAGTCCGCAGAGCCACTAGCGCCGAAATTAAATTTCACCCCAAGGTTCAGTCCAGATATTCTATTACAGTTTCAAAAAATTTGGATAATTTAAGTTATTTACAGCAAAAATACTAACCTAAATTTATACAAACGCTATACCTATTTGACTACTTTGAACCCAGGTGCACTTACTTGGGTAACTGTATTACCTACTTTTAAAGATATGAAAGTTATCAACAGTGTAATAACATAGTCGTAACAGTAGAATGTCGCGTAAGCAGAGGTTACGACAGGTGTTTCAATTAATTTTCTTCATACCAATATCATGAACAATCTTTTTTCTTCAGAATAATTTTATATTTTAAGGTCTCATCTACCATCATTCCATTTTGCCGATGATCAGACTGAATATAGAAAACTACACAACAAAGTAGGATTCATTTGAAAGTTGGATGTAACTGAAAATTATGGCTTTTGGAAATATGATTTTTCGAGTTATAAATAATAGCACTACCCTAAAACTAGAAAACTAAAATAACATACAAATTTTAATTTGGAATTTATTATTTGTTTTATTAGAATCTAGTCATAAATTATTAAAATGTCAAGTAATAAGCTAACAATAATTTGTTAGCTAAATAACCCACTCCGAGTCGTATCCCATGCAAAGGTATCCATAACACTCGCTGCATTTCCTCGCTGGATGGCAATAGCTAACCTCTGCATCAGATACGAACCGGAGCGAGCGTCACCGGTTTTTTCCCTTATTCTACGGCCTATATCTGTCACAAATTTTTGAGCTTCTATGCCCAAACTGCCCATCGTCTCGAACGCCGAATTTGGAAATTATAATAATAAAAAATAATAAATAATTGTCTATAATTGTCTGAGGAACTGGGTCAGGTTACCATTTCTGTGAAATACCATTAAAGCAGGGATGTTGCGGATATTCGCATCCGCATCCGCAAATGCGGAACATCCGCATCAATTTGGACATCCACATCCGCTTCCGCATCCGCAAGAATCAATGCGAAGTTTCATGCGGATGCGGATATCTCCCAAGTTGCGTAAAAGAAAGAAATTAACTGCGATAGGATAGACAGCTTTCGGTCGGTAACATGTTCCAACTTATTAAATATCATGGTGTTTTTTTTTGTTTAACGTGAGTGAAAATCCTCATGGATGTTATGCCGGACTCCTACCGACTAAAAAACCTCACGTAACGCTCAACAGCTTATGGTTGGGAGCCCCGGGTAAGCCCTCGGAACGATGTCCCAGGACTCCCAACAGACCTACGGCCACCACTGCGGCCTCGCCCAGAAGATATCATCGTGTATCATAAATCAACCATTGCATTTTCAAAATTTCCACTATTTACTGTTATTGTAGATATACTGTGAGCATAGCGTATTAAAGAAAGATTTGCGACATACTTCAAATAGGTAATCTATGCTAGGTAATCTATGCGTGTTACAGGACTTCTCTATTGGTATAACATTTTTTCTATATTTTTTTTCCTTACTAATATCATAAACTCACAAACTTTACATCTTTATAAGACCTTAAAGACTTTCTAACACCAACAAAAGGACCACGCGTTAAGAAATTACTACTGAAAAAACATTTTGTCCTTTATCCCCTCTCCCAGACAGACACATTTTGTAAAAATAAAAGGATATTGCCTAATGCAAGCTCACTTGTTTCAAAAACTGTACTTCTACTGCACTGTAGTTGTTAAATGAATCATAATTACCTACTGACAGTTAATAAAAAACCGGCCAAGTGCGAGTTGGACTCGCCCATGAAGGGTTACGTAGCAGCAAGTAACATGATATAAAGGTTCTTATAGTTCGGATTCTTATATAAAACTAGAAAAAAAGCAGTAAATGTTGAGGGTCCCCATACTCAGAACTTTCAAACATCAATCAAAGTTACAAGTTGTAACTTTGATTGATGTTTGAAAATTGCGGTTCATGACGTATTAAAATAACCGGCCAAGTGCGAGTCGGACTCCCGCACGGAGGGTTTCGTACCCGAAAACAACAAAAGGTCGTACCTATTTGTTGCATGGGAGCTCCCCTTTTTTCTTTTTATTTAACGATATGGATGATATGCCGGACTTCTCTCTCTCAACAAGACAAGCTCTCAAAAAGATGTCCCAGTAAAGGTCCATTTTGTTTCAATTATTATTTTTTTATGAAAATACAATGCTCGATATTCTGTGAGTATTTCAAGCGTCTACTGGTTGCCCTCATTACCTATTAACACATAGAAACGCGCGCCTTAGACAGTCCGCGTTGCTCTATAGTGTTATACAACGCGCGTCTTTAGACAGTTCGCGTTGCTCTATAGTGTTATACAACGCGCGTCTTTAGACAGTTCGCGTTGCTCTATAGTGTTATACAACGCGCGTCTTTAGACAAGTCGCGTTGCTCTATAGTGTTAACTATCCTTGTGTAGATCCTCTACGGTAGGTACAGTATATATTTCAAGAAGAGTTTGTGAACTCTATGTTTAATTTCTTTTTCAGAATATTGATGACATTTGAATGATGACATTATAAACACGATATCTACGTCTACACCATAAATTGTGTGTTTGTACGTAAATTGTTTATACTGGAGAAAAATCTAAAATATGGACTATTTGTTTACTATTGCCTATGAAATAGCCGTCTTTGAAATATTACACTTACCTAAAGTAATCTGCTGAAAGCGTTGTTCACTTTTTAAAGAACATTTTTACGATGAAAGTCGAAAAATAAGTTAGTATGTGACCCGCATAATGTTCAATCATGGCGACACGAAATTAATTTCATTGAGCAACATTTGATTGTGCTATACCTCCTAAAGTATTTATTTAATTTGCATGGTGTAAAGAGAATGAATGATCTTGATGAAATGTTCAAATTAACTAACGTATTTAAATTGTGAAGGATACCTTATTACCGAATAAGACAAAATCGCTAAAAAACACGTTTGTTGTATGGAAACCCCCCCTTAAATATTATTATGTTTTTGTTTTCAGTATTTGTTATTATAGCGGCAACAAAAACACATAATCTGTGAAAATTTCAACTCTCTTGCTATCACCGTTCGTTAGATACGGCCTCCTGACGGACAGACAGACAGACAGACAGACAGACAGACAGACGGACAGCGAAGTCTCATGAATAGGGTCCCGTTCCTTACCCTTTGGGTACGGAACCCTAAAAAACTACCAGCTCTATCTCGTTCAAATCAATTTTCGTTGGTAGTTTTTGTGGCAATGTACATCATATTTTTTTTTAGATTTATCATTCTCTTAGTTTAGAAGTTAGAAGGGGGGGGGGGGGGGACACATTTTTTTCACTTTGGAAGTGTCTCTTGCGCAAACTATTCACTTTAGAAAAAAATGATTTTAGGAATCTCAATAGCATTTTTGAAGACCTATCTATAAATACCCCACACGTATGGATTTGATGAAAATAAAAATTTTGAGTTTCAGTTCTGAGTATGGGACCCTCAAAATTTACTGCTTTTTTCTAGTTTTATATAAGAATCCTAATGCGGTTTACAGAATACATCTAGTTACCAAGTTTCAACAGCATAGGCCTTATAGTTTCTGAGAAAATTGGCTGTGACACACGGACGGACAGACAGACAGACAGACATGACGAATCTATAAGGGTTCCGTTTTTGCCATTTGGCTACGAAACCCTAAAAAGGGTGGCCGGGTATTTTATTGCCAGGTTCTTCTTTCTCCGGCTTTACCTATTGCGTTGCGAGTCTAGCAGAAAATATAAAATAAATGTAGAAGCAATTTTTTTGACGTTCATAGGTGTTACTTTGTGACCAATATTTTTTATTTTCAAAGGAACCGCCGAATATCGCGTTCAAAAGTTGATCAAAGCCTTCCTCGGATTATAAGCTCAGAGTTTGCCAAAGTATCATTTAAATTGTTTCAGTAGTTTCGACGTTACGCTTATTTGGGATTCAGACAGACAGACAAAAAAACCGGCATCAGTATTGATTAGCGTTCTAATATCTACGTTGTACAGATTTTTGATCCTCTATGGTTTTGTCATAAGCATAGATTAAGAATCTATTTGTAGTTTAACTTTAAACCAAACAGGTAGGTATTTATGATCGGGACCAACATCCGCATCCGCATCCACGGATGTGAGCGACTAAAAATCCGCATCCGCATTCGCATCCACGGATGTGAAAAAATGTACATCCGTAACATCCCTGCATTAAAGTAACAGTAGACATCATTTACGATTAATAGCACCTGTGAATTTTAAAGATATCGCTTCTCCACTCAGGAAGTGGGCTGATGATCTTCAACATTTATAGCAAATAACCATCCACGTCACATCAGCTTTTGAACAAAAAAAAGAGCCTCAAAATTGGTCCATCCGTGGGACTGTTAGGATGCCACAGACAGACACACATATACACATACATACATCACCTTATAGTTCTATGTTCCTCGTAGTAGGTGGTGAGTGAAATGGACAAAGGCAGGTAGTGACGACCCGCAGTTGAAATTTTTCAAGCCGCCCATAAGGCTTTCAACTTGTCTTAAGGATTGTCATTATTGTCACTGACAACTCGGTCTTATTTCGAGATTTCCTTCTCTACGCCATAAATCGTTTTGCGTAAGTGGTCCCTTAGTCACCTCTTACGATACCTTCGGGATGAATAGGGGTGACATTTTGTATCCTTATTTTTTAACGTCTACCGACTAGAAAAGCTCACGCAACGCCTAACAGCCTATGGTTGGGAGTCCCGGGTAAGCCCTCGGAAGGATGTCCCAGGACTCCCTCCCACCAGCCATTTTGTATCCTTATTCTTTGCCGCAAGGGGCACTTATGCACAGATACGCAGATCAAATTTATAACACCCCTCGTTTGTCATCGTAAAATACCATTAGAGTAATATTTTTGCATCATTACACATTACGTAAACTTTTGAAGGGAAAAGATGGATGGTGGAAACCGTTTATTGCTATGAATTGTAGCTATTAGTTATTATTAGGACATGATTTTTTGGCAAAAGAAAATAACTATATTATAAGAGATGAACTCACATAAAATGAGTTAAAAACTAACTACGAACATCAAATTATACTAAATTTATTTGAAACTCAAAAGTAAATTTTAAAAATCAAAAAAGCGTGCATACGTCAATTATTGCTTGCGAGGTTCACCGTTCTCTTAGTGGGCTAATTTAAAATATTAAATTGTCACATTCCGTTATAACCTATTACCAATATAGTGAAATAATAGCAATTGTAGTGAAACCAATATTACCTTGGCTACCTTTTTGCACTATGTATATATAGGCGACAGGTCTAGAGTCATGTATCAGTTCACAGTTGCATACAATAGAATAACATGTATTTCAAGGTATAACAGGACATGCATATTTACAGTGACTTGATAAATGACTAATATATTATTCCATTTATATATATAAAAATCAATGCCACTTTTCGTTGTAATTTTATAACTTCAGAACGGGCTCACCTATCCAAACCAAATGTTTAGGCTTTGTTTGAACTATTTAGTAGATGGTTTATGTGAAGTTTGCACAAAATCGGTCGAGCGGTTCTTCATTTATCAGATTTTTTGTAACAAAAGAGTTAAAAAATGCGATGGGAACGTGTGATTTACTCTCTATTATGTGACGCAAACGAAGTTGCGCTGGTCAGCTAGTATATTATACTTGTGTGTCACAAGTTATTTAAGCAACCCATGTAAAAATTTGTTCACTAGTTTTTGAGCTATTTCTACTCCTACTTTTGCTTGACAAACAGACAAATTA
The DNA here is from genome assembly GCA_933228765.1 of Miltochrista miniata. NCBI lineage: Eukaryota > Metazoa > Arthropoda > Insecta > Lepidoptera > Erebidae > Miltochrista > Miltochrista miniata. The sequence goes on along the minus strand of OW121752.1, from coordinate 28,148,920 downwards.
GATTAAAAAAATATAAGTATGAGAGACAAATTAGAATCGATTGCGAAAGCGAACTTTTATGCTGTGACGATAATATATCTATGAACTAAAAAAACGTTCAAAATAATCTTTTGTAAATCTTTTTTCAGGCTTTATGCATTTTATCCGTGGCTGTCGCAGCTGTCGCAGGCCACGGTCACTCATCTCAGTACATTCACAAGTATGATGGGCACCACGAGCCGGTGCATCACGGGCATGGTCACCATGACTACTACGTCAGTATTTTATATTACTTTCTAAACTATACATCTAGCGACAGTACATTAAAAGATGATTTCTCTACAGACTCACCCAAAGTACGAGTTCGAGTACAAAGTAGAAGACTCGCACACCGGCGATCACAAGTCGCAGCACGAGCACCGCGACGGCGACGTCGTCAAGGGACACTACTCGCTGCACGAGCCCGACGGCTCCGTGAGACACGTGCACTACCATGGCGATCACCATAGCGGGTAAAAAGACTACGGTCACTGCTAGTACCTATAAATTACGCTATATTTAGAGAAAAAATATTAGCTCATTATTATTTCTCTTACAGTTTTCACGCTGATGTTAAGCACAGTACTCATCACATAGTGCCTCATCACCATCATTATTGAAGATTGAAACAACATGTTCGACTGATTTATTAAATATTTGATTATAATTATTTGTTATTACTTGTAAAATGTTATAAAAAGGCAAAATAAATTTAAATATTTTTGAAACTCAGTATTGATTTTTCTTCAGAAACTTCAAACACAAAATAAAATTGTGTACTTTACCTTATATTTTATGCTACTTTATGATTCATTTCTTTGCCATGCCATAATTTCCTTGCAACACAATCCTACAACACAAACACTTCCCTCGTCTTCTTATTCATTGACTAGGACTATGGAAAGTTGTATCTAAGACCAGCAACTTTCAGACTTTAAAAGTGACCTCAAATTTTTAATGTCATCATGATTTCTTCCGCTTCACGATGTCACAGTCACAGTGGAGCTTAGACGACTTCATTCATTGAGTTCTCATTTTCAAATTTGCAATACACAGATCAATATAAATTTTTTTCTTAAAATATACTTGGATACACATAATCACGCCTGTCTCCCATCGAATTAGGCAGAGATTATGGCTTTCACTTGCTACGATCCTGGCATACCACTTCCGCTTCTTCTACTTTCATAAGTGCTTTCATGCCATATAGCCATCCAATAACGCAGCCTCACCTTAAATGATACTCGCAGACTCGTATGAAAAACACTACAAAATCCCGGAGGATGTATGTGCCTCGCCATCAAGACCCGACATATTCCTGTTTTCAAGGATACATAGGCGTGCGGTGCTTGTGGAGAAGAAATACTTTGACTTGACCGGCGCCCGCACGGAGAATCCATGGAATGCTAAGAATAAGGTCTCTTTTGGGTTCTGCACCTACATAAAGGAAGAAACGGAACCAATACAATATAACTTTGTAGTCCGTCCGTTAAGAATTTTTATCTCGTGAAGGTGTTGAGTTGAAATTAATGCCATATAATTAATTACTTTATTCCGCGATTTAGAACTTTTTTAACAGACTTCAAAAAAGGAGGAGGTTCTCAATTCGGGTGGTGTTTTTTGTTTTTTTTTTTGTTTGTCCACCGATATTTCCGTCAATTATTATAGACGGATTTCTTTTTTTTTTTCTTTTTTTGAATAGGGTTTACTTCTGAGGTGGTCCCAAATTTACCAGGTCAGGATCTGATGATGGAATCCCGGAGAAATCGAGATCAACTACCGAAAATTGTAGGGACAATTAGTGCTTTTGTTAACTTTTAATTAAGTGCTCCAAAGGTCTGGAGTCTATCTAATGATAGAACCGAAAGACAGTCGAGGAAATTCCTTAACAATTAACAGTAGTTACCTTGTGTTTGGGTTTTTTTTTTTTTTTTTTTTATTAACTAACTACAACTACAGACGCTTGGTCCGTACCATTTTTTAATTAGTTTATAAATGTAATTTAAGTTAATATCTGTCTCCGCGTTAGACAAATCAATAGTTATCTATATATATAAAAATCAATGCCACTTTTCGTTGTAATTTTATAACTCTAGAACGGGCTCACCTATTCAAACCAAATTTTTAGGCTTTGTTCGAACTATTTAGTAGATGGTTTATGTGAAGTTTGCACAAAATCGGTCGAGCGGTTCTTCATTTATCACGCATACGAAGTTGCGCGGGTCAGCTAGTAACCTATAATAATATAATTATAATAATAATCTAGGATGAAATATAAAATAATTACTGGCCACCACGCGTTGTCGAAGGCCCCCTCTATGTCTAGTGAGACTATAATTACTGCCTTCGAAATTGAAATCTCTTTTCTCACGTGGTGTATTAAGTCGTAGAGAGCGTCCTCCGTCCCGCGCTGCGGCATAAAGCCGTACTGTTTGTTGCTGAGGGCTGGAAGAATGTGCCATTGCAGCCGTCCTACCATTAGTTTCTCGACCGTTTTGCCTAACACTGATAGTAAGCCGATCGCTCTGTAAGACTTAGGTTGTGTGTAGTCGTCTTTTCCTGGTTTACGGAGAATGACTACATGAGCCGATTTCCATAGCTTCGGAAAATACGGTAGGGACAAACACATATTAGCCAATGCCAGGAAAATCGCCTTTTCGCTGCGTATTGCTTTGGCACATATGTCGGCTGTGAACCCGTCTGGTCCCGGGGCTTTCTTCGGATTCTGTTCTTTGAGGACAGATTCCAATTCCGCCTCGGTGAAGGGCGGATCGTCTGGTGACAGCTTCGACATCATCTCTGTTATTCTGCTCTCTACAAGACGTCTGAGATACGTGTGACAAGGCTTATCTGTAGCTTCAGAGTCAACAGAATAGAAGGTTTTTGCTAACAGTTTAGCTGATTCCTCTGGGCTAAGTGTATTACCGCCTTGGTCTCTCAAAAGGTTATCCTCCTGTGTTGTTGTTGTTTTCCTGATCACTCTGTAGACACCGTCCCACATACTCTCTCTGTCCTGCTTCGAGCAGTACTCTTTCCAGCTCTCAGTTTGGGCAGCTTCTGCTTTTTTGGAATATACCTCCTTTGCTTGGAGATACTCCTGCAGCACGGCATCTCTTCTGATGGGGGCAGCATTTTTGATCCTACGCTTTTTACGTAGGACGTTCCTTTTGAGATCTTCTAGGGACTTTGACCACCAGGGTGGCGTGGCTTTTTTCCTTCCACTGGCCCGTCTAGGAATAGCATGATCGCATGCTTCCTCGATGGCTCTGGTGTTAGCTTGTGTTATAGAATCCATCTCCTCCCCGGATCTTACCGCCTCAATAGCATCGACATTGATGTTGTGCTTAACTAGGGAAGAGCGAAACTGTAATCCAAAACCTGTCCAGTCCGCTTTCCTTGTGTTGTACTTCCTGGTTGTAGGGCGCTTCCACTTTTGTAGACGCTCTCTCAGCTCCAGAGTAAAAGTTATGGCGTTATGGTCGGATGTGACCAGGTCTCTGTCGACTCTCCAGCTCTTCACCTTTCCTAGGAGCGGCACAGAGCATACGGTTACATCGACGATGCTCTGGAACAGTTTGCCTAGTCGATACTCTTCGAAGGTAGGTTTATTTCCGGTGTTAAGGATGTGTAGTTCCATTTCGTTTAGGAAGGAGTTGTATGCCTCGCCCCTCTCGTTTTCCTTCTTGCTTCCCCACCAATGGCTCCAGGCGTTAATATCCCCTCCGATAATAAGTTTGTCAGTTTGTAGTTTATCGCATATTGCCTTGGTTCGATCTATGTATGGCTCTATGTCATGTTCTCCCTCATAATAGACTGACACTAATCCAAGTTTAAGGCTTCCGGCCTCCAATACGACAGCCGCCTCTGTTTCAGTAACAAGCTGTGGGTCGTGAATGACTCTCAGCTGGTCGCCAAATACGTAAATGGCCGCTTTAACTGGTTTCTGCCGTGTTTGGGTTTGATTGATTTGAATTGATGAGAACTTCACACCTGGATAGATATATTTTTTGGTCCACCCGTCACTTAAAATAATGAAAAATATTTTGTTATAAAAATAAAACCGACTTCAAACAAATCCAGATAAATAAAATTTACTTAGCACAAAGTAATTTGTATTTTGATTTATCAGATTTTATTCAATATAATATTGAAGTTGGCGCCATTATATTGGCGTTATATTGGCGCATAATACCTACTTAAACCTATGGGTTTAATGGTTGGTTAGATAAAGTAAACGAGAGCTATATTAGTTACATTGTCTATACACTCATTGTTACCAAATAGATAATCTAGCATAATTTTAAGATTTTTAATGTGTTTCGTAAAACGTCAATTTCAAAGCTTTCAAGGTAAAAATCACAGTTTTAACTTTGTCGTGGTAATGACTGGTGGCACAGTGGTAGTACAACACACACAACATACAACTGCTGTTGCTGAGGACTTCGACTCGAGGAAAGGTTCGACTTCCGGGTCAGGAAAAATATCGATGCCTAACAGCCAAAAAGGGATAAGCGACATTTTTTGGGATATTGAGTTATATACATAGTTAGAATCGTCTTTTTTTCTGCGTCCTTTGGTCTGGGTTACATGCTTCTACGTGAAACTTTATGTCGCTTATGCGGTACTAAAATTACGGATACGGACAGAAATTTTGGCGAGATAGTTTTTTTGGTGGTTGAGAGTTGAATATTTGAGAATAACGAACTTATACTTTTGAGCTTTCTGTAATATTTTAAACAGTGGCGGTTAACCTATTTCGCCTGAAAATAAAAATTGAGAAATATGGGTTTACGATAATTTTCCTCCCCATAATTTATTTGTTGAAAACCGTTTAGTACTTTCTGGCTGCTAGTTTATTAAACATATTTGTCGCTTATTGTACTTTGGCTACATTTTTATTTACGACTCAGTTTGGTCCTTGTTTTGATTAGATTATGAACATTGATCTCGATTTGACTTCGATCTCGAGGTAACTTATTGTTATTTTTTTATTGTATATTTTATTGTATTTTTTTTTTTATTTTTTTTTTATACCACTAAGGTGGCAGACAAGCATACGGCCCACCAGAAGGACCGGTGGTCACCGCAGCCTATGAACGTTTGCAACACCAGAGGTGCCACACTCGCGCTGCCGACCCTGTAAAAACCTTCTAAGACCCCTTTTGAAGAACCCCATACTGTAGGCGTTTGGGAAAACCGAGGCAGGGAGGTCATTCCACAACCTAAGCGTGCGCGGAAGAAAACACCTATCGGATCTAACCGTGCAAGAACGCACCGGACGCAGAGTGTGAGGATGAACTCCCTGTCTGTGGCGAGCGGTGCGATGATAGAACGTAGCCGTAGGCATCATATCAAACAATTCCTCAGAGCACATACCATTGTACAGGCGGTAGAACACGCATAAGGAGGCAAAGTCTCTCCTGTCGCGAAGAGGTTCCACACCAGCTGTAAGTACAGGATCGTTGACAATTCTTACAGCTCGCCTTTGCACCGAGTCAAATGGACGAAGCTGATATTCAGGTGCTCCCGCCCAGAGGTGACAGCAGTACTCCATATGCGGCCGCACTTGCGACTTATAGAGAAGCAGTGTTTGCGCCGCAGTGAAGTACCGCCGCGCCCTGTTGAGCACACCTAGCTTCTTGGACGCCAGCTTAGCCTTGTCCTCCAAATGACTACGGAACTGAACGTCACTGGAGATGTCAACGCCAAGGATCCCTATACTTTTGGAGATGGAAAGAGACGTGCCCTGAAATTGCGGCGTTACAGTAATTGGGGTTTGCTTAGCGGTGAAAAAACACGCTTGTGTCTTGGAAGGGTTGAACTGGACAAGATTTTGTCCACCCCAATCGGACACTCTAGTAAGAGTAGCCTCGATTTCAGACACAAGCTGTTCACGATTTTCCTCCACTGTGTCCCGAGAGATACCGGGGCGGCCCGTGTAACAAGTGTCCCCCGTACTGTCGTCCGCATAACAATGAATGCCGTCAATAGACAACATGTCATTGATATGCAGCAGAAACAGAGTAGGGGACAACACTGAGCCTTGCGGTACTCCAGCGTTTATAGCCATAAAGTCTGAACAGCTGCCGTCAACGACGGCCCTGATGCTTCTACCGGCCAAGAAGCTGGACACCCATCCGCATAATCTCTCGGGTAGTCCATATGAGGGCAGTTTCGTAAGAAGACTACGGTGCCAGACCCGGTCAAAGGCTTTAGAGATGTCGAGGCTCACAGCTAGAGCCTCACCCTTACTCTCGATAGCCGCCGCCCATCGGTGTGTTAGGTACACAAGAAGATCGCCCGTCGAGCGACCGTGACGGAAACCGTACTGCCGGTCGCTGAGCAGGTCGTGTTCCTCAAGGTACCCCAGGAGCTGTGTATTAATTACACGCTCCATCACCTTGGATAAAAGGGAGGTGACGGCTATAGGCCTGTAATTGGCCGGGTCGGTTCTGTCACCCTTCTTGGGTACAGGATGTACATACGCAATCTTCCACGACGCCGGGACTTGTTGCATAGAATAAGAAAGTGTGAAAAGACGTGTAAGTACCGGACACAACTCTGGACCACAATGCTTAAGTACCACCGCGGGAATGACGTCTGGCCCACTCGACTTATGAACGTCCAGAGATTGAAGCTCCCGCCGGACATTCCGCTGTGTAAATTTAACTTCCGGCATGGAAGTGCCACAACTCGGAATGCCCGGCGGTAAAGCACCTCCGTCGCTCATGGTCGAGTTAGAGGCAAAGAGATTACCCAAAAGGTCGGCTTTCTCCTTGGCACTCTGGGCCAAACTACCGTCGGGTTTAAGCAAGGGTGGTAATCCTGACCGACAGAAGTTTCCCTCGGCAGCTTTGGCAAGCGACCAAAATTCACGACTTCCTGAAGGGTAGCCTGCTAGCCGTTCGCCAATTCTGCCGACGAAATCGAACTTGGCCTTGACAATTGCTCTTTTACTGGACCTCGAGGCGGCATTTAATTTGCGTTTCACCTCAGAGATGTTTGGATCTGAATTTGCACGAGCCGTGGTCCAAGCTCTGTAGGCAGATTCCTTCTGTATTAGAGCTTCTCTGCAGAGCCGATTGAACCACGGTCGCTTTTTTGCACCTACAGGGATCCATCGGTTGGGAATGTAGCATTCCATACCCTCCAAGATCCCCTCAGCGACTGCTACAGCACAAGAATCCAGATCCTCTGAGGAAAAACAAAGTATGTGTATATGTAAATATTGTTTTGAATTGTAATAGTTCTAAGTCTATTTTGGGATTTCGGCAAATTTTGTTATATGAGCCTTAGCCTAGACCTGTCCGGTGAACCTAAAATATAAATAAAATACTTTTCAATAAATAGTACATTGAAATACATAACAGAGTCCAAAAATATTAGCTAATATTTCTTTAAAAAATGTACTTAAAACAATTGGAATTTTCATTAGATAGCTGTTATACCATGTACAACATATACCTGTTGACATCAAACATTACTCATCATTGCATTAAAATCAACACATCATAGTTTTAAACATGTTTCTGCCTAAGCTACTCATGATGAGTAGCTTAATTTTAACTAGATAGTGTAGTTGGCAAACAAAACTTACTTGAGTGCAGAAATTCGATAATATATTTAAATAGTTTATTAAGATCAATACACTGCAGTGCTGTCACTTTCTTTTTATTGTTATAATAAATTGTACATTGAAAAAGAGAGCATGATTTCAAGGACAACTGGGTATCTACTGGTTTTACTTAAAACTTGCAGCAATTATCTGATCCTGTTTTTTGATTTTGTATAAAAAGTTGCATTTAACACTTTATTGTATCACACACAGTTCGAACGCAAAACAGTGTCAATCGTTAATTAAACATGTTCAATACGGTATTAAGTTTAATATTCTTCGTAAAAAATATTCGCCTGCATCATCATACTGCTTGAAAGCCCCTATTGTTATTCAGCATGTTTCAAAGTGGAAAGTGATGTTGATATGGGCTCGTATTCTGAAAATCCAAATTGAGGTCGCAACTATGAGGACTACGATTTCAATATAACTTTTAGAATAAAATTATATTTCAACAGTAATATAAATAGTCTAAGCCGCTGAAATAAAATTGACAAAATGTATTGTTTCATTACAGGTGATCGTAATAGTAGCTGCTCTAGCAGCAGTTAGCGCTGGACCACAAGACAGTCATGATCACGGACATGCTTACTCATCGCAAAGTATCGTGCTACATCAGACTCACGATAACAAACACCCCGTACAACATGAACAGCGTCATGAGGAAATCAAGCATTATGGTCATGAGAAACAACATTATCAACACGAAATTCATGAACACGCTGCTTCTTCTCAGAGTCTTCATCAGCACCACGATGGACACGTCACTAAACACGTTGAATACTATGTAAGATTTCGTGTATTAGCTTCAAATCTTTGTCTTTTTTTTTGTTTAACGTGAGGGAAAATCCTCATGGATGTTATGCCGGACTCCTACCGACTAAAAAACATCACGTCACTCCCAACAGCCTGTGGTTGGGAGCCCCGGGGAAGCCCTCGGAAGGATGTCCCAGAACTCCCAACAGACCCACGGCCGCCACTGCGGCCTCGCCCAGGGGGTGGTTCGGGTGCTATCCCGCGTCTTTGGGGGGCTTCGGGTGTGATCCTGCTTCTACGAGGGGGCGTGCGTGAATTGCTCACGTCACGCTGCCGTCATGGGCCCGCTTCTGTAAGGACGGTGAGCCGCCCTCTCACCGTCCTCAGGCCCCCGGTCATGGTGGCCGATAGTCCTCGGCAAAGACAAGTCGGTGGCGCCCAGGCCGCCGAATACGGAACTCGGGTGGAAGAGTTCTCTCCCGTACCCGTCCCGCCACCTCCTTCACGAGCATGACCTGCTCGCAGAAGGAAGTGGCGCAGTCCCACTTACTCCCGCTGTAGAGCATGGCTCGCACCATGGTCTCGAGCGAGGGTGTCCACGTCCAGACCCACTACGAGGACCTGGCGCTGTTGCGCCCACGCCGTGCACTCCACCAGCGTGTGGAGCGCCGTGTCATCGCTGCGGTTCTAGCAGTGCTGACACTCGGCCGTGGTTTCCCGGTGTTTTCGCCACAGATACCTACCGAAGCTACCGTGCCCGGCAAGCATCTGTGTCAACCGGTAGGAGAGAGCTTCATGTCTTCTCTCCAGCCACTCGTCCATGACCGGTCTGACGGCCGCGATTGTGGCGAATCCCCCCGTTGGTTGCTCAAGTCACACCTTCCATGTCTCCACGGTTTCCTGTTGGAGTAGGGACCGCTGGGCCTCGATTTCTCTATAAGCGGGCCTTTGACCCCGCTCCAGCGCCTCCTTGCGCCATCTGAACAGTGACGCAAGGGCTCTCGCTTCCAGGTCCCATGGAGGGGTCCCGGCTAGGAGACATGCCACCTCACCGGAGATCGTGCGGTATCCCCTTATCACCCTGATGGCCATCGCTCTCTGCGGGCTCAGCAATCCATCCACATTGCTGACCGTCAGGGTTTCTGCCCACACAGGAGTTCCTTATAGAGCCATGCTTCGCACGATCCCCAGGTACTGTCTCCTGTAAGGAGCGTTGGGTCCCCTGATGTTGGGCATAAGCCGCGCCAGCGCGGCTGATGCTCCCCTCAGTTTTGGGACCAAACTTCGAAAGTAATGTCCGAAGTTCCACCGGCCATCGAGTACGAGTCCCAGATACTTACAAAGCACAGAGCCTCGGATTTGTGAAGGGCGACCTCGAGACCCAGCCGCCGAATCCGACCCACGACTTGAGCAACCCCTGCCGTGGCGTTTAGCTTCAAATCTTTGTCTTCCAATACTTCACAGCTAACTTTATAATTTTTGATCATCAGGCCCACCCCAAATACGAGTTTGCATATGAAGTGAAAGACCCGCACACGCACGACCACAAGTACCAGCATGAGCACCGCGACGGTGATGTCGTGAAGGGTGAATACGGACTAGACCAACCCGACGGTACTGTCAGGAGAGTGAAGTACTACGCTGACAAGAAAAGTGGGTTCAACGCTGAAGTGAAGTACGAGGGTCACGCCAAGCATGTAGTTCCTGAACACCACCACCACCTTTGATTCTGTGATTTAGCTATTAAATTGTTGATTTAGTTGTAAGTTATGTATTGAATAAAGACATTTAAATATAGGTATTGGGTTGTTGTCTCGTAAAAATGACTGAAAGTATGTAGTGAACGGAAAAGAATGGATAGAAGAAAATTATAGTGTCTGTTGACAAAGTAATATGAATGCCAATTACATTATATAATCATACTTTCGGTTGGATCTTAGAGAGAAACATTTACTCACTGAACTGTAAACTCTGTTCACATGATTTTTGAATGCACTCGAATGATGAAAATAAAAATGTAATCTATACTATAATAAGAGAGTAGAAATCGTGTGTCTGTACAATTGATAAAATTAAAAAAAAAGTAGCGGGGGCGGTATAAAAACACCAATAGAGCACAAAAATGATGTTTTTAAAATTCTTTTCTGTCTGTCTGTCTGTCTGTCTGTCTGTCTGTCTGTCTGTCTGTATGAGCGTCAGGATTTCCGAAGATACTGAACGGATTCATTTGCTGTTTACAAAATAAGATTAAGCTCAACTCGGGGGAGGCTTTAGGCTATTTTTCATCAAAATCGAATCTCAGATGAAAGAACTATAGTCGTATAAAGTTATTATCAATTATTGCCTAAACGGTTCATGGTACGGTGATGAAACTCAGCACGAGCGTTCTTTGTTACAATTTGAAGAAAGTAATTTTACTATTTTTGCAAATTCCACCTCCAAGGGTATAAAAAAGAAGGGTAAAGTTTGTATGGGACAACGTGATTCCTTGGTCTGATCTACTTCAAATTCGGCTTATAGCATTAAAATCATTATTGATTAAAGATGTGTTTCGTATTTTATAAAAAATTATACTATAACGAGCTAAAAAGGGAATGTAAGATAATTTGGGGAAATTTTTTTCCAGAATTGTTATCAATACTCCTTAAAAAACTTACTCATTATTTTTGATTTAAATTATTTTTAATAGTGACACATTTTTGAACGTTAAATCCGATTGACATTGTCATTCCTATTTGATGTCCAACAGAGATTGATTTTGTGTTATTGTAAATGTCTTCATATTGATTAATTAAAGTTTAGTATAAAAAGTTGAACCGGTAGACTTAGACACAGGCTGTTCAGGAATAATTAACGAACTCGCTCTAAGTGTGTACGGTTCATTCAAATAAAACCAACTATTATCAGGGTTTTTATCCTTCGACTAAAGACTGTCAACCTGATTCTCGAACCAAAGTTTTAATTACCTTGCATAGGTAAAATTTTGCTTGATTTGGACGAAAAACATTCAGGGTTCCGCATCCAAAGGGGTAAAAACGGAACCCTATTACTGAGACTCCGCTGCCCGTGTCTCTATCACCAGGCAGTACCTATCTCATAAGCCGCGAAGTCACGCTCGCATAGTTCCCATCCCACCACGTAGTTCCCGTTCCCGTGGTATATAGTAAGGGAATATAGCCTATGTGACCCGGAGATAGTGTAACTTCCCAGCAGTAAAATAGTTTACAAATGAGTTCAGTAGTGGCGAAGCCTGCATACAATCAAATCTATAAATCTATTCTCTTTATAATATTAGTTTTTTAACATGAAGAAAATCCTACAGGGATGCTATGCCGAACCTGCGGCGCCTCGGTTGCGACTATGTCACAGGCAAAAGCGCTCGGTGTTACTCGGGACGATGCAACGTCCTACAGCTCGCATGTGGATTTTATTGGTTAAAAGACTTCGGAACTGTTTTCAGAATGTCTACAGCGTGTCTGCCTCTACGTGGGGAATATGACACGCAGCACTTGAGAGTTCTGTACTCAGGAACCTTTGTTGCTACGTTGATGTACGCTGCAGCTGTATGGTACCGCGGTCGTCTAACTTTGTGGTCAAGCGTATATTTTTGAGAACTCAGCAATCAGCATTATTATTGCTCATGAAGACTTACCGATCACGCAACACTATAACATTACCTGTGCTTGCGGGGGTGTTGCCTGTTGATCTGGAGGTTTCTCGTGATGGACGAGTTGCGGACGAGGAAATCCAGCTGGCCCACAGGGAGTTGAAGCAGCTCGCATAAGATTTGGGATCGTGTCCCTTTGGCAGAACCTATGAGAGGCTAGCAGGTCATGATCTATACAGCTTCCTCCGCAATGTTATTTTAAGGCCACAGTTTCGATGAATCCAACCAAACTGGGCGGTCTCCCAGTAACTAACCGAAAACGGTTATACGATAAGGACAAATAAAAAGTGGTTGAATACCATCTAACTAAAATCTCCCCGTCTCTTATCCCATTGGGACATAATGAGCAGCAGAGAATCATTCCCGGTATTTGCACATACTTGCCACACCATTCGGCGCGTGTATGAAATTAATGATACTCTCGAAGAAACCAGTTGAACAGGACGCCAAGTACCCTATATTGTTTGTCAGCATAAGAAAGGTTGTTGGAGAATCGAGCTGGGGACGGAAATTATTTGTAGTGAGTCAAAAAAGCCTCAAAATAGCTCACCCGCCATTAGGTTAATGCGCCGTGAGGCAAGAATTCAATTTGGCTCATAATTATTGATTTGGTCGAGCATTTTTTTTATCGTGTTTTCATATTGTATACTATGTGATCACAACCTGTCCCTACTCCATAAGTATGTATACTATATTTTAACAGAGGGGGGGGGGGGGGGGTGTTTTCCATGCTATATTTTGTTTATAGGTACTTATTGGCAGTTTGAAAAGAGTGGCCGTGAGATTTCTTGCCAGATTCTTACTCACAGGCTCTACCTATTGTATATCATATATTGTATACATCAATTAGTGGGTAGTCACTAAATAAACAAAGTTTATTTTGAGCTCGTATTAAATATCTTTATTTTAAATCATTTATTGAGTCTTTTAATAAAAGTTTTTGGTATAGTTAAATGACAATATAGCACACTCACCAGCCTTGTGTTATCTCCTCACAATTATTCCAAACTAAAAAGTTATTCACAATTTCAAATCACTGTCACTAAGATGGAGGCTATGAAGAACACTTTTTCATCCACAATGAGTGCTTTGGAGGAGCGACTGGCTGCATTTGAGACAGATCTTCAACGAAGCACTAAAGTCACAAATCCACCAAATCTGGTAAGCCTAGCAGCAGAATTCTCAACTTTTAAAACCTTCGTTCTGAGTACTCTGTCTGCCTTCCGTGCTGAGATGGAAACCCTGGCACGCGGAGTGGACAACATCGAGATGCGGAGTCGGCGTAAGATACTGTTATTGCACGGAGTTCCTGAAGAGCAGGCTGAGCAGACATCCCAAGTAGTGATGAAAGTTATTGGCAATAATTTGGAGCTGCCTGATGTGACAGTCAGTAGCATCAAGCGCTGCCAGAGGATGGGACGACCTTCCGGAGCTGGCGGGCCCAGACCTATCCTCGTAAAATTTCAGCAGGTAGCGGTCCGCGATAAAGTGTGGTTCACGAAGACAAAGCTTAAGGGCACTGGAATCACACTTTCAGAGTTTCTGACCCGCACCAGACACGAGGCTTTTATGGCTGCACGCGAACGTTATGGTATGTCAAAGTGCTGGACGCGGGGAGGCCATGTGTTCATCATAAGTCCAGACGGTGTGCGGCACCGCATAGCTTCGATAAGTGAACTCAACAGGATAGATTGCGACGTGCAGAAGGCGGCGCCCGCCACCAAGGGTACTACGAAGTCTAGGCGAGCCGTAAATAAGAAATAGGATAGCTTCTTAATACGTATAACGCTCTGTTGTGTGGTGTAGTATGTCATTGCTTTTAGACACTTTGAACTCTGTTTGCACATGTAACAGTGTACTTGCTTGTGAACATTCTATGCATATCTCTAAACACCTATAATACACGTATTGTTCACAATTTGGATTGTCGGGTATGTAGTTATGTACTTAAAAATCATTGTTACCTACTATTAGATGAATGTATGTAAATGTAAACACTTTCAATTTCTTCTTTCAACAAAGTAAATGACATATGACATGACAGTGACACATGACAGTTGCTTATTCAACGAGTCTTAGTACATACTGCCTAATTAATAAATTACGAAATAAAAAAAGATATTATTTATATAAATTATAAAGTATGTATACTGCTAAGATTTAATGTTTTAATTGTGAATACACTTAAAATTTTGGTTTTTAACACAAATGGCGGGTGGACTGTTAACCTTTTAAAGAACCAAATTTTCATTTTATTTAGATAATTTCTTTTGTAACTATCAACTTTAATCTATTTATAGTTTATTTATTATTATTTTATAAGTATATTTAGTTTGTAAATTAAGCTATTTATTTATTTATTAATTTTTATTACCTAGATAGATATTATTATGTTAGATGCTTATAACTTCAGTGGTGATGACGAGAGCTTCACTACTGCAAGCAGTCATGACAACAGCTATACAAGTCTACCTCTATCTTTACCTCAGATTCTTGAGGCGCAGTTTTCCGATGTACCCAAGAATTTTAATGTAGTCCATATTAATGCACAGAGTATTTCCGCCCATATCACAGAGATGCTGACTACCTTTGACAATAAAAATATCCATGCAATTCTGGTCTCAGAAACATGGTTAACTCCCCATCATCCTGCTACTTGTTACACTTTGCCTCACTTTTCTCTCATTCGTAACGATCGCTTGACTAAGGGTGGTGGTGTTGCCATATACTTACGCGACAGCATCAACTTCAACATATTGGAGATGTCACCTCAGCCACCACCGTTAAATGCAGGGGAATCTATATTTATAGAGGTGCAGCTCTGTAATGCCAAGGTGCTATTTGGTGTATATTACTCCCATTCATCGAGTGTCAACTATTTTTCGTCCTTTGAATCGCAAATTGAACGGCTTTCTCCTTCTTACGACCATACCATTATTATGGGCGATTTTAATACTTGCCTTATAAAAACTGATCCTCAATCCCTTGCTCGCTCTTCTACCTTTTCTAGCATTGTTCACTCTAGCAACTTGTCTATCCTGCCCTTAAATGTGACTCACCACTTTCCTGATTGTCGTCCTTCTCTCATTGACCTCATCCTTGTTTCTTCCGTTGAATTAGTTGTTAAGCATGGACAGTGCACAGCTGATGAATTTTCTTACCATGACTTGATCTATCTGTCATACAACCTTCGTCCTCCTAAATCCAAACCCAAAATCCTTATGCAGCGCAATTTTGGTGGCATGGATCTCCGTGGGCTGTGTGAAGACGCATCGAGCATAGACTGGGGTTCATTATTATGTACGGAAGATATGGATAGGAAAGTTGAAATCTTGACAACCAAGTTGATTGGTCTTTACGATAAACATGCTCCGGTCCGAGCAATTAGGATGCGACACTTGCCGTCACCTTGGATTACAGCTGAGATCAAATCCCTAATAGCGAAAAAGGCTGCAGCAAAGTGTAAATTCAAGCGAAGACCTTCACCTGAAAATCGTGAGAAATATGTAGCCTTGAGAAATCTCTGCAGTAAGGTGTGTAGAACAGCACAACGCCAACATATCCATAAGTCGGTCCAGAACGGGGACCCTGCCAAGATCTGGAAGTTTCTAAAAACGCTAGGAGTTGGAAAGCCTAAACAACAGGAAATTCCAAAAAGTCTCGATATTGATTCACTAAATCAATATTTTTGCACATCTTCTTCATATGATACTTCTAGCAAAGATAGTGCTTTACAATATCTTTCATCGCTTCCAACTCCTTCCTTTCCACCGTTTCTTTTCGAACAATTTTCTGCTTGTGATGTTAAGAGGTGCATAATGTCGCTTAGTTCCAGCGCAGTTGGTACGGACAGCTTGAGTCGGAACATGGTCGTGCCTATTCTGGACGAAATACTTCCCATATTGTGTCATATCTTTAACTACTCCTTAACTTGCCGTTTATTTCCGACAATGTGGAAAGAAGCACAAATTATCCCCATTCCTAAAAAGCCTAACCCTGCATCCTATGCTCAGTATCGTCCCATCTCCATTTTACCTTTCCTTTCAAAAGTCCTGGAACGGCTTGTACACAACCAACTTAATGCATTCCTTACAAGAAGTCAGCTCCTTAATCCTTATCAATCCGGCTTTCGTTCAGGATATAGCACGACCACTGCGTTGATTAGTGTTACTGACGACATTAGACTGGGCATGGAGAATGGAAATGTTACTGTAATTTCCCTACTTGATTTCAGCAACGCCTTCAATACAGTGGATTTCCAAATCCTGCTCGGCATATTGCGCTCGATTAACATATCTCCAACAGTTATTGAGTGGTTTCATAGTTACCTGTACGGTCGGCGTCAGCGTGTACGCATTGAAGAATCATTTTCTTCTTGGTGCGACACGTCTGTGGGCGTGCCTCAGGGTGGCGTTTTATCACCATTACTTTTTTCTATTTTTATTAATTCCATTTCTAAATCTTTACTATCATCCTACCACCTTTATGCAGATGATCTACAGATTTATATGCAAGCACCAGTCCATGAAATCAGCGAAGCTATATCTATCATTAACTCTGATTTAAGGCGAATTTGTAGGTGGAGCAAGCAATATGGGCTTAGTGTAAACCCTTCGAAAACTCAGGTGGCAATTATTGGTAGTTCCAAGATGGTGTCACAAATTGATCGTACACAATTGCCTGACATCATATTTAATGGAGTTGCGTTACCCCTAAGCGCAACTGTCAAAAATCTGGGTATTTTGGTAGATGACACTCTTTCTTGGCGACCACAAATGCAAGAGGTAAGCCGGAAGCTGTTTGCATCTGCAGGATCTTTGCGTCGATTACGAAATTTCTTACCAACGGCTACCAAAATTGCGCTTGCACAATCTCTCCTTCTTCCCTTGCTAGATTATGCCGATGTCAGCTATCTCGATGTCACTGAAGAGCAACTTGATAAGCTCGAGCGCCTACAAAACTTATGCATAAGATTTATATTTGGGCTACGCAAATATGATCATGTTACTGAATATCGCAATTTGCTCGAGTGGCTACCAATTCGCCTTCGACGAAATACTCATATCCTTTCCATACTTTACAATATACTGTTCAATCCTCGGTCCCCAACTTATCTCAAAGAACGATTCATGTTCCTAAATGACACACATTCAAGATCCTTGCGGTCATCGGAATCTTTGGTATTGGCTGTTCCCACTCATTCCACTAGCTTCTACGATAAATCGTTCACTGTACAGGCTGTACGGTTGTGGAACACACTACCAGTAACGATTAGACGGGCCCAGACTCTAGATATATTTAAGCGTTTGGTGAAGGAATATTTTCTGAACTTGCACATCTAACTTATATTGATAAAAGGTGAATAATTTTCCAGATCAAATTTTTGTTGTCTTTTTAAGTGTATGTTGATATATATGTATGTATGTATGTATGTATGTATGTATATATATGTATTTTTGTATATATATATATATATATTTATGTTTGTGTATGCATGTATGTATGTTTATGTAATTAAAAAATGTTGATAGTATCTAGTTATTGTACCTGTTGCTAAATATTTCTACACCGAAACTACCCATCTTACTTATAATTAACATCTTTTCAGTCCATCCCAAGGTTGCCTGTCAGAAATTGCTTTATAGCGATAAGGCCGCCCTTTGTACAACATTCTGTTGGTATTATTGTAAACTTGTTTTCAACTTGGTGTACAAATAAAGTTTATTCTATTCTATTCTATTCTATTGGTTTGCGAATCTGGCAGTAAATGTAAATGTAGAATCATTCATAAAGACGTTCATTGTATTACTATGAACCTACGTGAATAAAGATGTGTTTGTT
The DNA here is from genome assembly GCA_933228765.1 of Miltochrista miniata. NCBI lineage: Eukaryota > Metazoa > Arthropoda > Insecta > Lepidoptera > Erebidae > Miltochrista > Miltochrista miniata. The sequence goes on along the minus strand of OW121752.1, from coordinate 28,131,023 downwards.
TCTTTGATTGTTTGATTTGAGTCGCCAAATTAATATCATGTGTATGTTGATTGATATTGATACCATTGATGATGTGTATCATCAATGGTAGGGACCATGAGAATGCTGTAATGGATTTCAGAGGTTCTTTACTGTATATCTGACTAACTCGGTGCTGCGTAAGCGACCGCCGTGTTTAGGCCTCTGGTTTCTAACCCTGGCTCTGGAGTTGGGATCTATGAATACTGGTTTCTATGCATAATAATGTATGAATGTATGGTAGAATACAAAATGATGTGATGAGCCGACGATGACGCGAGCGAAGCCGCGGGCACCAGCTAGTATATAATAAAATAACATGATAAGACCTGCCAGCACACGTGTTTCCCTCCTCTTACAATCCTGGGTTCTTCAAGCGGAGCGTAAAGAGGCACATTATAGGGCCGCCAAGTTGAGGGCCGCTTTCTATAGTCTTACAGACTGGGATGGTGGCCCCCAATCGCTAGATGTCGCTGTGGGTTTCCATCAGGCGGCGCGGCGGCGGTATCATTTTGGGGAGCTAAATATAAAAAAAAAAGATGAGATTCTGACTACATTAAATTACATACAAAGATACATTTGGTCACGGCTTTATCCCCAAAGGGGAGGGCAGTGGCATATACTATGCCCAGATTTCACCTTTTTAGAATTTATCCCACGTAATAGATGGTGAACCGTATTGCCGTGTTGAGATGGACAGGCGCAGCTTGTGACTGCTTGTTGTTGAACATTTTCGAGCCCCTTCAACTTGGTTCAACGATAGCCACTTTACTGACAACCAACGAATTAACGTGCCTTCCTAAGCACAGAAACGCTCAAATAAGTGACACAAAGTGTTTAGATGGATGATCACCCATTCTGGGACTGGCCATAGTGAAAGTTGCTTACTGCAGAGATCGTTTAGAGAACACTGAGTCCGCGGGGCCACGAGCGCTTCAATACATTAAATTATTATGATCAAAATATTGCTTCTCTTTGTACTATCTTTCAAGTGTCCGAGCCCGAGCCCCCAGACATAATTGGCAAGCCTTACACTCTTAATGTTTTGCATTGTATTCTTTTTTATTATTTCGTTATACAACGACACATACTATGAAAAATGACAAAGTCTTACGACCTATGAACAATGTAGTGAAATAACACCAATTATAGAGAAATCAATATTACCTTGGCTACCTTTTTGAGTCATGTACCTATAGTATAAATAAACGTGAGATTTAGATTCTTGTATCAGTTCATAGTTTCAAACAATAAAACAACATGTGGTTCAAGGTATTAAATAAATCTCCTATGTACTTTTCGGGAATTCTCATGCTATGAAATAAATTAGGACTAGTTGTTGTGACTAAGGGCTATGCGTCTAACGCGTGCTTTCTTTCTTCTCTTTACTAACTTTACTGTCCAATGTAATGGGACAATACGTTAGAGAGCAATCAAATATATTCATTATATAGTATAGGAGATGCTGAAGAGCAACCTTTACCCATTTGATAGCCAGAAGAGACATTATGAATTTTATTTTTATTACATTTCATAAATGCACTAACTTATCTTTGTGAGCTTGACTATAGAAAAGTGTTCAAGGCTTGTTTAAGGTATTGTCTATGCTAATATTATAAAGAGGATAGATTTGATTGTTTGTTTGTTTGCATCGAATAGGCTCCAAAACTACTGAACCGAATTGAAAAATTCTTTCACTGTTGGGAATTTGCCCCAGGTAATATAGGCTATATTTTATTCCCGTACTCCCACGGGCACGGGAACTACCCGGGTGAAACCACGTGCTGTCTGCTAGTTATTAAATAAATGTGATAATTTTCTTTTATAACCCTACTATTTCATTAATCATTAAATCTCATTTTATACTTATAAAGTTTAGGAATAGCTCCGACACACTCTTCGGTTTTTAAAACCAAATCTTTATTCAATTTATCACGGCAATAAATTATGAAAATATGTATGAAATGATTTAATTAGGATTTAATTTTATTTGTTTCATTCTTCTAAGAAAGTAAAAAAATATGTAATATAATTTTCCAGATACTTTGTGTTTTTGCCGTGGCTGTAGCAGTGGTCGCAGGCCACGGTCACTCATCTCAGTACATTCACAAGTACGATGGGCATCACGAGCCGGTGCATCACGGGCATGGTCACCATGACTACTACGTCAGTATTTTGTATTACTTTCTAAACTATACACCTAGCAGCAGTCCATTAAATGATGATTTCTCTACAGACTCACCCAAAGTACGAGTTCGAGTACAAAGTAGAAGACTCGCACACCGGCGACCAAAAGTCGCAGCGCGAGCACCGCGACGGCGACGTCGTCAAGGGACACTACTCGCTGCACGAGCCCGACGGCTCCGTGAGACACGTGCACTACCATGGCGATCACCATAGCGGGTAAAAAGACTATTGTCACTGCTAGTTATCAAAAATTTGAAGAAATTTTAACACTTCAATATTATTTCTGTTACAGTTTTCACGCAGATGTTAAGCACAGTACACATCACATAGTGCCTCATCACCACCATTATTGAAGCAGAATAATTTTGAGAAGCAACGTGTTTGACTGATTTTGCTATTATTTTTTTGCTATTATCTACTTCCTATGATTTTTTGTTACTTGTAAAATGTTATGAAAACGTAAAATGAATTTCAATATTACACTCAGTATTTATTTTATTTTTAAATCAGTAACTTCAAAGTTACGATTCAAAACGGCATTACTCTGACATACCTACCTACTATAATAGAACGGTACTATACTAGGTCGGAAACCTCCTCGTGAGCTTGGTCCGGTTTCCTATCCCTTCGGCATATATGTCTGGGGGGAGTGGCAACTGGACTAAGATGGTACACCTTGGAACATCGGCTAATGGGTGCGGCGTGCTGCCCCCATTAGTCGATGTACCGATATCCCGGCAAGCTGACCGCATGGCGAGGGGGTCGCAGTTCTGTGGGCCTGCTAGGTCCATGGTGTTGCGTTGCATCTACTGCGCAACACAACGTGGCGGAAGCCCCAATGCTCCCGGCCTTCTAGTCGGTGGAAGCATTGGGAACATTATCCCTTCCAAGGTCGGCGCGTCAAACGCGACATATTTTTATCAGGTTACCGGGCGCTCGAGAGCGGTGCAGGCTAGGTCTTCAGCTCCTTATGGAGCTTCGGGGAGCCGTCCATCTGGCTCCCCCGAGGAGAGCCCCGAACAAACGGGGCGCCCCTAGCCGAGTTGACGTGAATAATCTTTATAATACCACTCGGCCTGACATAATTTTCAATACTAATACCACTCGGGGTTTAGTGGGTAGGACGGTCCGTTGCAAACCGGGCCGGGAGTCTCACACGCCATCCCAGCTATCCTCGCGGCTGGGATGAAGGTGCGTAAATGCGTTTTTCGAGTCAAAAAAAAACCTACTGTAAAATTATTATTATAATCTGATGTTTTAAACATGTTTCTGCTTCAGTTTAACATCATGAATAGCTTAACTGTGAAACTGACAACCAAAACTTTAGTAATAAGTGACTTTTTAACTTTTTTGACCGTTTTTAGGGTTCTGTAGCTAAATGGCAAACTACGGAACCCTTATAGATTCATCATGTCTGTCTGACTATCCGTCCGTATGTCACAGCCATTTTTCTACGAAACTATAAGGCCTATGCTGTTGGAATTTGGTAAGTAGATGTATTTTGTGAACCGCATTAAGATTTTTACATATAACTAGAAAAAATCCCTATACTCAGAAATGAAACTCATATTTTTTTTGTCATTAAACCCATACGTGAATCTATAGATTCTTCAAAAATGCTATGGAGGTTTTGAACATATTTTTTTTCGGGTGCTAATTAAACGAACTTCTTTTTAATAGCATTATTGGTCTCCGAAAAAATACTTTGCCCCCAAAATTAATAAGTCAGTCACAATTAATGAGCGTCAGTATTTATAGATTCTAGCCACCATTTAACTTCTTTATTAGCCTCTGTTAATATAATTCAGCATCGTGATTATTTTTTAGCATCTAATTTTGTAACATGCATTCAAACAGTGAACTTCTAAATTACTAAAAAAATGGCATCAAAATAGACATTATTTATTAATATCTTAGCTTCTAATTTCCTAATTCAGCATGTTTAAAATGTAACTCATCCCACATTAGTGGATCATCAAAGTTAAGTAAAATTGCCATCAAAAAACAAATTATGGCCACTAACATTACCTAAATAGCTAGAAACACTTATAGCCACTGACTCAGTCTTTTCTAAACGATCACTGCAGTAAGCAACTACCGCTATTGCCGGTGCTCGGATGGGTTAACACTTTGAAACATTTGATTTGCGAGAGTTTCCTTGCTTTGAAAGACACGTTAAGATAACTGTATGGGGTGTCACAATCTGGTGGTGGAAACGGACAAACGAGTTCGTTTCAACACGGGACCTTCGGGCATAAATGCTTTTATTTATTATGATGTTACCTGCAGTCTTTATAATTCAGATATTCTATACAATACCTGCATTCTAATGAATACCTGCCCCAGATAGGATGCGGGGTCCTACTAACATCTTAAGGACCCCAATGGGTCGGATCCTCCTCGTGGTGCATCCTGGGCAACGGAGTAGCGACCACTCCCCTTCCTCTGTGGGGGAGTTGTGCTACTCTGGCTAATTCCGGCCGAGGCGGGAGTAACCCACCTGTGGATTGCTCGGTGGTGTGTGTTGCTGCCGGCCGTGCCGTTATTCACGGCCGGCAGCAGCAATGATGGGTCGCCGTCGCTTCGCCACCTTGCTGGCGAGACGATGGCGGCGAAGTGGGAGAGGCACTGCGTGGGGGGCGGGAGTTTGGGTAGATGCTCCCGCCCTGCCATGCAGTTCGGGCTGCCGGCCGTGAATAACGGCGCGACCGGCGGCAACAGTGCTGGGCCGCTGTCACCTCGCCAGTTGACGAGGTGATGGCGGCAAAGCGGGAGGTGCACTGTGCGGGGGAGCGGGAGTAACCGATAATGCTCCCGCTCTGCCGTGCAGTTCGGGGGCGCCGCGGTGAGGAGTTACTGCGCGCCCCCGATTGTTTCTTGACCGTGGGCGTAAGGTCGGGGGACCCCGCCCACCAACGGTCACATGGCGGTGGGCACCTTTTCCGTGTTCCAGGGGTGCCCATTAGCGCACGCCTGCGCCAGCCGCTCTCTGTCTCCTCTATTACAGAGGGGCGCTCGAGAGCGGTGCAGGCGTGGACTTCAGCTCCTTAGGGAGCTTTGGGGAGCCGCCCATCTGGCTCCCCCGAGGAGAGCCCCGAATAAACGGGGCGCCCCTAGCCGGGTCGACGTGAATAATCTTTTGATAACCCTCGGCCCGGCTAAAGGGTGAGGAGGAACACCGCGGGGTTTAGTGGGTAGGACGGTCCATTCCGGACCGGGCCGGGAGTCCCACACACCATCCCAGCTGCCCCCGCAGCTGGTATGAAGGCGCGTAAATGCGTTCTCCGCGTCAACAAAAAAAAAAAAAAAACCTGCCCCAGATTTCAGACTCCCGGTCCAAGCAATGTATGAAATGTTTTGAATAAGTATATGATTGTTCATACTTTGTCTAGGTATTGTAAAAAATTCCTAGGGATTGCATAGAATACCTGCTGGTACACCGGCAATATGTAAAATAAATAGGTCTGGGGTCACCATAAAATTGTAAATACCGCAAAATTATAAACTATCGAGAAATTATAAATTGTAACATGATGATAAATATTAAATTTTTGACATCTGGTGCTCGGCGGCCGCTGCCACGCCATACTCGCTTTACTCGCTTGCCTTCGCGCGTTAGTAGTAACTGTTCCAACCTAACATAACCTTCGCAAGCAGCCAATAAAGCTTTTATACTCTCGTATATAATTATTTCATACATTGCCTTGCCTGCAAGTTTCAGGTATTCTATAGAATGCCCAGACATTATACAGATTTCGGTCGGTGACGTAGTTCTATAATCTGTATTACATGCATACATGCATGTAATACAGATTATAGAACTAAAGACAGATAACGCTCACCAAACAAAAAAGTAAAACCAAGAAAGCAAATACTAGACTCAAAAGTCAGTACTTTAACGTGGCAGTGCTAAACACTGTTTACACGTAACGAGTAATTTCTCATTAATCGTGAAATTTATGATGACATTATCCACATGTTCATTTAATGTATGTACCTATACTAAAGTCAAAAGTGTATAATGTATTATCTCACTCTCACTTTTAAGTTTAGTATTTGCTTTCTTGACCTCACTTTCCTGTTCAGTAAGCGTAATCTGTTTTTAGTTACAAAGTGACATCAAATAGCGGTCTCTGATTGATGCAAATGGCCAGTCGCTGTCGTCCTTTGCACTTAGATTAAACTTTGCAGTGGCTATTTTCAAGAAAAAAGAATGTGATATATTTATTTTACACGCGAAGTTATAAAAACTAATGTTGTCTGTGGAGGCGTAAATTATATTTATTTGAGGCTCTCGATTTAAAGCTATAAAATATAAAATGGTGATTACATATAAAATCTGTGGCTGAATTAGTAAATTAGGTGTTAATATATTAATACGCAGGAGAAGTTAAAATAATTGTTGATTTTTATTTGATGCTTATTATGGAACTTTTTAGGTGACATTGTAAAGAGGACGAATTAGCATACTAGAGGCTATTTCATTTTCGCGGGGCTTAGTTATTAAATCAGAAGCTAAATGCCGTGGCCGATAAAAACTTTTGAGGCTCCGTTTATTATAGCCCTTTTTTTTCTAAAGTGAACAGTTTGCGCAAGAGAGACTTCCAAAGAGGGAAAAATGTGTCCCCCCCCTCTAACTTCTAAACTAAGACAATGCTAAATCTTAAAAAATATATGATGTACATTGATATAAGTAAAAACTTCCAACGAAAATTGGTTTGAACGAGGTATAGTAGGTAGTTTGTTTTTGTACGTCATAAACCGCAATTTTCGCCTAGAAAAATCATTACTACTGCTCGTTCGCTCTAAGTTTGCCGCTCGGCTCCATACTAAAGTCGAATTTTTAATTAGACGAAGTAAATTGACAGCATCTAATGTCACTTCTTCATACAATGTTGCTTATTTTCTATGACGAAGTGACATTAGCTACTGTCAATTTACTTCATATAATTAAAAATTCGGGTATACGCCTCTAAGCCAGCGGCAAACTTAGAGCGAACGGGTAGTACAGCGAACGTGTTAAAACATCAATCAAAGTTACAACGAACTACAAGAACTTTTATTATATGTTACTTGCTGCTACGGAACATTTCATGGGCGAGTCCGACTCGCACTTGGACGGTTTTTTAGTAAATGAATAAAAGCTATGAAATTGTTGTTCAAATTAATACACTGCTGTCACTTTCTTTTATTGTTATAATAAATTGTACATTGGAAAAGAGAGCATGGTTTCAAGGTCAACTAGGTATCTACTGGTTTGACTTAAAACTTGCAGCAATTATCTGATCCTGTTTTTTAGTTTAATATAAAAAGTTGCGTTTAACACTTAATTGTATTATAAACAGTTTGAACGCAAAACAGTGACAATCGTTAATTAAACATGTTCAATACGGTATTTATTTTATTTTTTCTTATGAAAATCTTCGACTGCATCATCGTACCTTTTTACAGCCTCAACTGGTTTAAAAATTGAAAGTGTGGTTTAAATGGGCCAAATTTTCTAAACTGCTGAAAAATTAAAATATAGCAAATGAAAATGAAAATGAAAATATCTTTATTCATTTAGGTTACAAAGTAACACTTATGAACGTCAAAATTTTTGCTTCTACATTTACTGCCAGATTCGCAATGCAATAGGTAGAGCCTGTGAGAAAGAATCTGGCAAGAAAACTCACGGCCACTCTTCTTAAATAGTCTTAGTACAGCAATCTTTAAAAATAATGATTTTATATGTTTACTACGAGTACTGCTGTTTCATTACAGGTGATCGTAATTGCAGCTGCTCTAGCAGCAGTCAGCGCTGGACCACAGGACAGTCATGATCATGGGCATGCTTACTCATCACAAAGTATCGTGCTTCATCAGGCTCACGATAACAAACACGCCCCCATACAACATGAACAGCATCATGAGGAAACCAAGCATTATGGTCATGAGGAACACCATTATCAACACAAAACTCATGGAAACGCTGCTTCTTCTCAGAGTCTTCATCAGCACCACGACGGACACGTTACTAAACACGTTGAATACTATGTAAGATTTCGTTTATTCACTTCAAATCTTTGTCTTCCAATACGTCACAGCTAACTTTATAATTTTTGATCAACAGGCCCACCCTAAATACGAGTTCGCATACGAAGTGAAAGACCCGCACACGCACGACCACAAGTACCAGCATGAGCACCGCGACGGTGATGTCGTGAAGGGTGAATACGGACTAGACCAACCCGACGGTACTGTCAGGAGAGTGAAGTACTACGCTGACAAGAAAAGTGGGTTCAACGCCGAAGTTAAGTACGAGGGTCACGCCAAACACATCGTCCCTGAACATCACCGCCATCATTGATTTTGTGATTTAGCTGCTAAGATTGTTGTTTAGTTATAAATTAGTTTTGTCTGGAATAAAAATATTTAAATACCTAAGTATTGGGTTGTTATTCACCTTGTCAAAAATAGATAAAAGTTTAGGAATGAACTTAGTCTAAAACGGGTGAACAGAAATAAAGTTAAGTAATCTTTCTATCTTCCCTCTCCTATTATATAAAAAAGATTAACAAAAAAGATACCGACTTCAAACAAAACCAAAAACTGAAAAATAAAATTTACTTAGCACAAAGTTAGTATTATTCTGATTTATCAGATATTATGAAATAAAATACAGAAATCGGTGCCCAGTAAAACTATGTAGGCTAAGGTAGGCATTATTAATCTCTCTCATATTGGCACCGACTTCAGTATTATATTTAATAATATCTGATAAATCAGAATATACTAACTTCGTGCTAATTAAATTTTATTTTTCAGTTATTAGTTTTGTCTGAAGTCGGTTTCTTTTTGTATAAAATTTTGTTTTTCACTATTTTTGGTGACATGTAGACTGAAAATCTATCTATCTAGGTGTAACGTTCTCGACAGTACAAATTAATCAAGCCCAAACACAACGTTACTGCTGTGTATCGTTAGGGAATTCTCTCTACTGTCTTTCGTCTCCATCATTGGATTGACTCCAGACCTTCTTTAAGTTGTACTACTTTAAGCCCTTAATAAAAAAAAATTACAAATGCCCTAGATGCCCCTAAAATTTTTAAAAGTTCCCTTCGATTTCTCCAAGATGCCATCATCAGATCCTGACTTCCTTAAAATGGGTCCACCTTGGCAGTATCTATTTTAAGACCATAATATTTTTTTCTAATCGTTCCATAAATCACAGAGTTCTGCGTGAACAAAATAAAAAAAAAATACGGTCGAATTGAGTAACCTCCTCCTTTTTTGAAGACGGTTATTAAAATGATTTGTTGCATTAGAAAATGTCTGCAGAAGGTTCTAATGGCAGAAAAAATTAAGAAAGTTGCGTGCATATCGGTCTAGCAGTTTCGGAGCCTATTCGATGCAAACAAACAATCAAATCTTTCCTCTTTATAATATTAGTATACATTTTGACCATAAAGATAAAAATCTTGCTCGTTTTTGCACTACTTACTCGGTGAGATTGGCTTGAACGCCCCACATCCTTTCTTACACCTTTAATATTGTTGCATTATCATTACAAGCATACTTATTATTTTCCTAATTTTAATAATTTCCTAATTTTAATACCTATTACCACGACACATAGTATGGTGAATTATTAAATGTAACGGCCTATTAAACAATGTAGTGAAATAAAAGCAATTATAGTGAAATCAATATTACCTTGGCAACCTTTTTGAGTCATGTACATTATATATAAACGTGAGGTTTAGCTTCGTATATCAGTTCATAGTTTCAAACGATAGAACAACATGTGCTTTAAGGTATTGAAAGAAATCTAGTGTTTTCTTTTTTGGGAATTTGCGAGCTTCACAATAAATTAGGACTAGTCATGACCAACAGCTTTGCAACGCGTTATATGCGTCAAAGTCTGCACAGGCTTCAAACTAGGGGGGTGTCAACTTTACGAGTATGTAATTATAAATAGTCAAGATAATATTATGAAGCCTGACATATCATTCAATTCATTTTAAGTGTGTTGAGTACAGTATTCATAATTCCAGCTATACATAGTGAAAATACTAAACTGAACAATTATAATAATTTAAAGACCATGCGCCTAATTGTATAATGTAAAATGTGAAATTCTATATAAAAAATACCGTCACACTATTTCCTAAAAATCACCGTTTTTAACCGACTTCAAAAAAAGGAGGAGGTTCTCAATTCGTCTGTATGTTTTTTTTTACGTATGTTAAGCGATATTTCCGTCAATTATAGACGGATTTCAAAATTTCTTTTTTTGTTGAATAGAGTTTACTTCTGAGGTGGTCTCATTTTCACCAGGTCAGGATCTGATGATGAAATCCAGAAGAAATCGAGGGCAACCACTGAAAATTGTAGGGACAAACTACTTGGCACTACAATTTTAAAAGTTAACAAACGCACCAGCGTTTGTTAACTTTTTAATTCAGTGTTTTAATGTTCTACAATTTAATGAATGTCTGGAGTCGATCTGATGATGGAACCGAAAGACAGTCGAGGGAATTCCTTAATGATTTACAGCAGCTACCTTGTGTTTGGGCTTAATTGATTTGTATTGATGAGAACTTTCACCTAGATAGATATGTTTTTTGGTTCACCCGTCACTTAAAAAAATGGAAAAAAAATCAATAAAAATAAAACCGACGTCAAACAAATCCTGAAAAATAAAATTTACTTAGCACAAAGTATTAGGAATTTTGATTTATCAGATTTTATTCAATATAATATTGAAGTTGGTGCCATGAATGATACTGCAAAATTTTCTCTTGGGGATTTACCCTCGACGTCTACCTGAGTCACGACTTTAGGTATCCCAATTATTTAAAACATATTTTTAAAAACTCAACAAGCAAGAATCAATACCTGAATTACTTGTTTGTGAAATATTTGTACGGTACTCTCGGTGGACGACTCTTGTCCGGTTGTCTTCAATCTTACAATCTCAATTAAGTGCGACAGGGCAATAATTATGGGGATTTGTACCTGTCATTTTTTGATTAGGGTTTAATTATTTGTATTATTGTAGTAATGGGGTAATAAGTATAATATTATAATCTTTCAGATACTTTGTGTTTTATCTGTGGCTGTAGCAGTGGTTGCAGGTCACGGTCACTCATCTCAGTATATTCACAAGTACGATGGGCATCACGAGCCGGTGCACCACGGGCATGGTCACCATGACTACTACGTCAGTATTTTATATTACTTTCTAAAACATACACCTAGTAGTAGTTCATTAAAGATGATGTTGCTCTACAGACTCACCCAAAATACGAGTTCGAGTACAAAGTAGAAGACTCGCACACCGGCGACCACAAGTCACAGCACGAGCACCGCGACGGCGACGTCGTCAAGGGACACTACTCGCTGCACGAGCCCGACGGCTCTGTGAGACACGTGCACTACCATGGCGATCACCATAGCGGGTAAAAAGACTATGGTCACTGCTAGTAGTTTTAAATTATGCTATATTTGGAGAAAAATTAATACCTCAATATTATTTCTTTTATAGTTTTCACGCTGATGTTAAGCACAGCACTCATCACATAGTGCCTCATCACCATCATCATTGAAGATTGAAGCAACGTGTTCGACTGATTTATTAAATAATTGATAATAATTATTTGTTGTTACTAGTAAAATGTTATAAAAAGGCAAAATAAATTAAAATATTTTTGAAACTCATTTTTGATTTTTCTTTAGTAACTTCAAACACAAAATAAAATTGCATTCTGTACCTTATCATTTTATGCTTCAAATTTATGATTTATTTCTTTGCCATGCCATAATTCCTCGCAACACATGCCTACAACACACACACTGCCCTCTTCTTCTTATTCATTGACTAGGAGGATGGAAAGTTGTATCTAAGAACAGCAACTTTGAGACTTTGAAAGTTACTTCAAATTTTGAATGTCATCATGAGTTCATCCGCTTCACAATGTTACAGTCACAGTAGAGGTTAGAAGACTTCTTTCAATAAGTTTTCATTTTCAAATTTGCAATACACAGATCAATATAAAACTTTTCCTTAAAACGTACTTAGATACATATAATCACGCCTGTCTCCCATCGAATCAGACAGAGACTATGGCTTTCACTTGCTACGATCCTGGCATACCACTTTCGCTTCTTTTACTTTCATAAGTGCTTTCGTGCTTTCATAATATATAGCCATCTAATTACGCAGTCCCTCCTTAAATGTTATTTTTTGGGTTTCGCAACTAAAGGAAAAACGGAATCCATATAATATAACTTTGTTGTCCGTCCGTCTGTCTGTTAAGAATTTTTATCTCGTGATCGCGTAAAGGTGTTGAGTTGAAATAAATGCCATATATTTATTACTTTACTAGCGGACGTCACGCGGTTTACCCGCGTAGTTCCCGTTCCCGTGGAAATATGGTAATAAAATAGCCTATGTTCGACGCAAAGAGTGTAGCTTTCCAACAGTGAAAGAATTTTTCAAATCGGTCTAGTAGTTCCGGAGCCTTTTCGTTACAAACAAACAAAAAAGCAAATCTTTTCTCTTTATTATATTAGTATAGATATAGATTCCGCGATTTAGAACTTTTTTAACAGACTTCAAAAAAGGAGAACGTTCTCAATTCGTGTGTATGTTTTTTGTTTTTTATGTTTGTACACCGATATTTCGGTCAATTATAGACGGATTTCTTTGTTTTTCTTTTGTTGAATTCGGTTAACTTTTGAGGTGGTCCCATTTTCACCAGGTCAGGATCTGATGATGGGATCCAGGAGTAATCGAGTGCAACTACCGAAAATTGTGGGGACAACTAGTGCGTTTGTTAACTTTTTAATTAAGTGCTTTAATGTACTACAATTTAATGAAGGTCTGGAGTCTATCTGATGATGGAACCGAAAGACAGTTGAGGGAATTCCTTAACGATATTTACAGGGATTTACATCACGCGGATCACCTGTGCCTGCTGAGTCATGCACACACCGACATGCAACCCGGCAGGACAACCTGCCGGGTGAGGTAGCGAATGCGGGACTAAAAATAAACGCTTGGAGGACACAGGAGATGAGGTGCGGGAAGATGAGCTCTATATCGCTGAGCATTGGTACAGAAAATGTGGAGTGCCTTCACAAATTCACGTACATCGGGAGCCTCGTGTCGGAAACTGGTGAGACACAAACGAAGTTACGCGGGTCAGCTTGTAAGATATAAATTTCAATTCAAAATCGTTACGCGTTCGCGAGGTAGAAATTTACAAAATGATCCTATTTGAGTTACGTTTTTTTCCTTTGAGGTACGGAACTTTAAAAAGTAAAAGTGCTCATTTTTGAGAGAGTTTTGAAATGTTAAAATATTGTGTTACGAACAGTGCAAGTAAAAAAAAACTGTAATAACTCATGGTCAACTTGTTCAAGACCGGTGTAGCTTAAAGTTTGCAGATACTGTATCAAAATTTGTTTGGTTTACGTATAAAAAGCTCGTCTTGGTACAATTTTTATCATTTGTAGTTTATCTCTCTTCTACCGAGCAATAATTTAATACTAACTATGTTCACTAAGGTGTCAATAATTTGTATTATATTTATATAAAAAAAGTAATTAATAGGCATATTTTTCATTATTAAATAAGAATTTAAACTACTTTGTATTGCTTCTAGGAATTCTTCATAGCAACCTTGCTAGCTGTAGCAAGTGCACAATCACAAGGAGACCACGATCACGGACACGCTTACTCATCACAGAGCATCGTTCTTCATCAGAACAGTGGAAATGAAAAATTACCTGCATATCATGGACAGTACTATGAAGAATCTAAATATCAAGGTCATAATGAAGATCAGGGTCATTATAAGCAACAAGCTCACCAGGAATACCATCATGAAGAGCAGCATGGACATGCTTCCTCCTCGCAGAACATTCACCAGCACCATGCTGGCCACGTGACCAAACATGTCGAATATTATGTAAGAACTTCCATGATTTCATACACTTAGTTTTAGTAAGTTACTATATACATTATACTAAATGTATCTCCATGGGCTGGCCATATCTGTAGGAGAACTAATAGTAGGTGGAGCAAACGAGTTCTGGAGTGGAGACCGCGACTTGGTACACTTGGTGTAGGACGACCCCCCGCCGGATGGACCGATGACCTAAAAAAGGTCACAGGGACTGACTGGATGCGGAAGGCGCAGGACCGTGTGTTGTGGCGTAATTTGCGAGAGGCTTACGTCCAGCAGTGAACTGCTTTAAGCCGATTTGATTGATTGATTGATTGAAATGTGCCTCCCGGGTTTTGACCGTAATTTACTTAGAAAAAAGTGACCCCCTAGTTTACCCACTTGAGGGTTAAATGGCTGTGGGTGCCTAAAATATTTATAAGGGCAGCATAAATATCCTAGCGAAGCGATGAAGCGCTCGTGGCTACGCGGACTGAAGCGCTCGTGGCTCCGCGGACTCAGTGTTCTGTAAACGATCACTGCAGTAAGCAACTTTCACTATGGCCGGTCCATGGATGGGTGACCATCCATGTGATCACTTTGTGACATTTATTTGAGCGTTTCCGTGCTTCGGAAGGCAGGTTAAGCCGTTGGTCCCGGTTGCCAGTAAAATGGCAGTCGTTAAGCTAATTTGAAGGCTTTATTTCAACAGCAGGCAGTCACAACCTGCGCCTGTCCATTTAAACACGGCAATACGGCTCACCACCTATTACGTGGGACAAATTATACAAAGGTGAAATGTGGGCATATAATATGCCTCTGCCTATCCCTTCGGGGATAAAGGCGTGACCATTATGTATAAAATGTGTCAATGTCAAATTTGTGTCAATTGGTAATTTTATTAATATAGATTCTGTATCCCACAGGCCCATCCTAAGTACGAGTTCGCGTATGAAGTTAAGGACCCTCATACACATGATCACAAGTATCAGCATGAGCATCGTGATGGTGATGTCGTGAAGGGTGAATACGGCCTGGACCAGCCCGACGGTACTGTCAGGAGAGTGAAGTACTACGCTGACAAGAAAAGTGGATTCAACGCTGAAGTGAAGTACGAAGGCCACGCCAAGCATGTAGTTCCTGAACATCACCCCCATCACTAATGCTAAAGTTAAACTATTCATTAAACTGTTACCTTATTTTGTAGTCCTGTTGTGAATAATAAAACGTTGTAAATATTCTACTCTGTTGATGTTTTTGTTTCAATAACAGTTTTTGAACTTTCAACTGATGTTCATTAATATCTGATCTATGGTTTTTTCTATGTGCGGAAATCCTTATCTTATCCATCGACAAAAACCACAGTGCTCTTCCATCTGCTTTAGTCCCGGATTTCAGTTCTCGAAGAATTTCACCGTCATCGCAGTTTCAATCGAGGGATTGGGTTATATCCCACTTCTTTGGGGGGTTCGGGTGTTATTTTGCTTCTCATGAATACCTACGATTTATAATATCAGGTATAGGTATAAACTTATGGTAAACTAGGAAAAAATCTATATCTATGGCTAAAACAGTGGACGGTCGAAGATATTTAATTTTTTTTTGTTAGGCATTTTATAATCGTGTCTAAAGCAGATCCCTACTAATATTATATATGCGAAAGTAACTCTATATGTCTATCTATCTGTGTGTTTCACGCCTAACCCGCTGCGCTAAACCGATTTTGATGAAATTTGGTATTTCGTTTGAGTCCAAGGGAAGGACATAGGCTACTTTTTAAGTGACAGCGCAAAAGGTGAGTCATGATTTTACGCGATAACGACTTCTACGCGGACGAAGCCGCGGGGAACAGCTAGTTATTATTATAAACCACAAACCGACCAGCAACTTAGATTATGTCCAATAAGAGAGAGAGAGAGAGTTTAACGGTGCGAAAGGGGTGGAAGAGAGAGAGAGAGGGTTGATGATTACAATAGCAGTATCAGTAAGTCGTTATCGCGTAAAATCATAACCCTCCTTTTGCGCAGTCGGTTAAAAAGTAGCCAATGTCCTTACCAGGGACTCACCCTACCGTTATCCCAAATTTCATCTAAATCGCTTCAGTTATTCTGGCGTGAAAGTGTAACAGGCAGACAGAGAGACAGCGAGTTACTTTCGCATTTATAATACTAGTAGGGATAAGATAGAACTTCAAGTTATCTATTTAATGTATTGTTGTTGTTTTATCGTCTTAATAACAGTTTTCGATGTTAATATTTATTTACTACTAGCCGCTGCCTGCAACTTCATCCATGTGAAAAATGTGTTATTTATAATGATAATTTGAATAGCCCGTTTTGTCACGGGTAAGAGTACAAAATATCGCCACCCCAATACATCCCGAGGGTGTCGTAAGAGGCGACTAAGGGAACACTTTTTGAACTTTTGAAGCGCTCGTGGCCCCGCGGACTCAGTGTTCTGTAAACGATCACTGCAATAAGCAACATTTACTATGGCCGTATATGGAGGGGTGACCACCACGTGGACCACTTTGTGACATTTATTTACGAGCGTTTCCGTGCTTCGGAAGGCACGATAAGCCGTTGGTCCCGGTTGTCAGTAAAATGACAGTCGTTTAGCCAAGTTGAAGGCCTTACGGGCGGCTTGAAAAATTTCAACTGTGGGTCGTCACAACCTGCGCCCGGGTCGGCAGCGCGTGTGCAGAGCCTCTGGTGTTGCAAACGTCTATAGGCTACGGTTACCAACCTTCCGGTGGGCCGTAAGCTTTTCTGTAACCTAAGTAGTATAAAAAAAAACACTTTCGCAAAAGATCCATTGCGTAAAGAAGGAAAACTCGAAACGCATATACCGTCTCCGTTCCGTCGTGGGTAACAAGAGTAAATAGCATAATGTATCACATCTTAAGTAGCACGAATACGAAAAATTTGTTAGATTGGGGCAACTGGGTTTTCGGTGATACTTGAATCTAGATACAAATCAATCAAACTGAAAACAATTTATTTTAAGGCACAGCCGCCACTGCTACTAACTATACCTAATAAATTCTGAGATAAAATCACAACAATGTTAACAGTTTTCAACACAACCCCAGATGTTGAGTAACAAAAGTTAACAAAAAATTTTGTTTTCAAGATCGTCGTAGGACAATATTTACTTAGATTATTTTAACAAGTTTATGAACAACTCAACTGAAAGATATTTTATACGAGCCATGTCATTTTGACACCTAAACAAGATAAATCCACCTAGACTAGCGCCATCCTAGTATTGTGTGCCAGATAATTATTACCTTGTCCAAAGAATCCAGTATATTTCTACAATAATCCAGGACACTGTGTTTAGGTGCAGTGCCTGGAAGAACAATAAAAACTGTTAAATGTTTGTCTCTATGTTCTCATTAGCCTCCCAATCGGCTACACCCATTTGAACACTTCGTGACATCACAAATTAGCTAATACAGATAGAAACCTACATACTTAATTCGCTGAGGCTACGCACATAGAGTTCACAGCCACGAGGTCAAAGCCTTTCAGCTTTTTGTTTTCAATTTGTGCGCAAATGTGCCCAGCGGAAGGTAGGTGTGAAATAAAGTACATACATGAGGTTGCGTTCTGTACCTTATTATTTTGTGGCGACATACTTTAAGGATTATTCCATAATATAATATTGAGGATTTTGTAGTACATAAATTGGAAACATCTCAAGTTTTACTATACCTAGAAATCAAGTGATCCTTTTAATGTAAGGGTCATTCTAAGCTGGCAAGTTTGATTCAGCATACAAGTGTTAATTTAAAAATAATAAAACTGTTCTAATAAGCTAAAATATGGTATACCTAATGTTCATCCTCACTCTTTACGTCCGGAGCATTTGAGCACGGTTAGATCCGATAGGGACTTTCTTCCGCGCACGCTTAGATTGTGGAGTAATCTCCGTGCCTCGGTTTTCCCAAACACCTACAGTTTGCGGTTCATCAAAATGGGTCTTAGAAGGTTTTTACACCCAGTCCATTACACCAGTCCTTCTGGTGGGCCGTATACTAGTCTGCCACCCCGGTATACTGGTATCCCACAGAGTACTTGATGCATCAGCTAGTATCAGGTTACCGTGTCGTGGAATTATCAGTAAATCATGACATTCAGTTGTATCCCGTTTTGGATGAATAGGACTAATGAATTGTAGTGAAATCCCTTAATTACTCAGGAAGTCAGCTGATGATCTTCGAAATTTATAGCTAAGAACCATTCCGGGGTCATCAGCTTCCGAACAAAAAAACCGCATCAAATTCCACCCGTTGGGCCGCTACGATGGCACAGACAGACATACACACATACATCATCACAATCATTAATTGTATTTTATATCATCTATGTAAATAAAACCTGTAACAAACAACGAATAAATGAATTATGAATTATGAATTACATACATACAAACTTATAACTGATAGAAAATTAACTGGCACTTCCTATTAATTTTTTGTGCACATACCTACGTTTAAATGTGCAAGTGAATATATAGATTCTGATAACTAGAATATTGTGTCTATGCAATTTTTATAGCCGAGTAAAATTTTGTGCGATCTTGTACATTCTTGTGAACTCGCATGTCTTTATCTATGCCTACTAATAGTATAGATAATACTAATATTATAAAGAGGAAAGATCTACTTGTTTGTTTTTTTTTGCATCGAATAGGCACAGAAACCACTAGACTGATTTGAAAATGTCCCCGGATAACATAGGCTGGGCTTTTTGAAGTGAAACTTCTTTATCGGCGTTGGAAAAAAAATTGCGTCACGTCACGTCACGATTTTTGGTTACGGGCCATCTTTGTTCTTTTGGACTTTTGGACTTTTGGCCTTTGGGACTTTTGGACTTTTGGATGGGATCTTGGTACTTTGGGTCTTTGGGTCTTTGGAACTTTGGGACTTTGGGACTTTTGGACTTTTGGACTTTTGGGCTTTTGGACTTTTGGATGGGACCTTGGTACTTTGGGTCTTTGGGACTTTTGGACTTTTGGACTTTTGGACTTTTGGACTTTTGGAGTTTTGGACTTTTAGACTTTTAGACTTTTAGACTTTGGGACTTTGGGACTTTGGGACTTTGGGACTTTGGGACTTTGGGACTTTGGGACTTTGGGACTTTGGGACTTTGGGACTTTGGGACTTTGGGACTTTGGGACTTTGGGACTTTGGGACTTTGGGACTTTGGGACTTTGGGACTTTGGGACTTTGGGACTTTGGGACTTTGGGACTTTTGGGACTTTTGGCCTCTGGGACTTTTGGACTTTTAGATGGGACCTTGGTACTTTGGGTCTTTGGGACTTTGGAACTTTGGGACTTTGGGACTTTGGGACTTTGGGACTTTGGGACTTTGGGACTTTGGGACTTTGGGACTTTGGGACTTTGGGACTTTGGGACTTTGGGACTTTGGGACTTTGGGACTTTGGGACTTTGGGACTTTGGGACTTTGGGACTTTGGGACTTTGGGACTTTGGGACTTTGGGACTTTGGGACTTTGGGACTTTGGGACTTTGGGACTTTTGGACTTTTGGACTTTTGGCCTTTGGGACTTTTGGACTTTTGGATGGGATCTTGGTACTTTGGGTCTTTGGGTCTTTGGAACTTTGGGACTTTGGGACTTTTGGACTTTTGGACTTTTGGGCTTTTGGACTTTTGGATGGGACCTTGGTACTTTGGGTCTTTGGGACTTTTGGACTTTTGGACTTTTGGACTTTTGGACTTTTGGAGTTTTGGACTTTTAGACTTTTAGACTTTTAGACTTTGGGACTTTGGGACTTTGGGACTTTGGGACTTTGGGACTTTGGGACTTTGGGACTTTGGGACTTTGGGACTTTGGGACTTTGGGACTTTGGGACTTTGGGACTTTGGGACTTTGGGACTTTGGGACTTTGGGACTTTGGGACTTTGGGACTTTGGGACTTTGGGACTTTGGGACTTTGGGACTTTTGGGACTTTTGGCCTCTGGGACTTTTGGACTTTTAGATGGGACCTTGGTACTTTGGGTCTTTGGGACTTTGGAACTTTGGGACTTTGGGACTTTGGGACTTTGGGACTTTGGGACTTTGGGACTTTGGGACTTTGGGACTTTGGGACTTTGGGACTTTGGGACTTTGGGACTTTGGGACTTTGGGACTTTGGGACTTTGGGACTTTGGGACTTTGGGACTTTGGGACTTTGGGACTTTGGGACATTGGGACTTTGGGACTTTGGGACTTTGGGACTTTGGGACTTTGGGACTTTGGGACTTTGGGACTTTGGGACTTTGGGAGTTTGGGAGTTTGGGACTTTGGGACTTTGGGACTTTGGGACTTTGGGACTTTGGGACTTTGGGACTTTGGGACTTTGGGACTTTGGGACTTTGGGACTTTGGGACTTTGGGACTTTGGGACTTTGGGACTTTGGGACTTTGGGACTTTGGGACTTTGGGACTTTGGGACTTTGGGACTTTTGGACTTTTGGACTTTTGGCCTTTGGGATTTGGGACTTTGGGACTTTGGGACTTTGGGACTTTGGGACTTTGGGACTTTGGGACTTTGGGACTTTGGGACTTTTGGACTTTTGGCCTTTTGGACTTTTGGACTTTGGACTTTGGACTTTGGACTTTTGGACTTTTGGACTTTTGGACTTTTGGACTTTTGGACTTTTGGACTTTTGGACTTTTGGACTTTTGGACTTTTGGACTTTTGGACTTTTGTACTTTGGACTTTTTGACTTAATTTAAGGTGAGGTGAAAATTAAGTTTATGAAGAAGTTTCACTTCTTACGTGTGTACACTAAGTACACGCAATTTTTTTATTTTATTTTTTTACTACCGACTAAAATACCTCACGTAACGCCCAACGGCCTATGGTTGTGAGCTCCGGGTAAGCCCTCGGAAGGATGTCCACTCGGGTGAAACCGCAAGACATCCGCTAGTGTTAGGATATGAAGGTTATAGAGACAAGTACACTTACTAAGTGTACTTGTAATTAATTAGGAATGGAACACGATGCTGTTTTTTTTTTGTTTAAATTGTATCGAAATTACTGAACGTTAACAATAATTAAGTCAGGGTCAACTTTAGCGGTTATGGTTTATCGATACATTTTGCAAAAATCTGTCTCAAATCTTGTTTTTATCTGTCGTATAAAAAGCTTGTGTCGGTAAGATATTTTATCATAAATAGCTTTTACTTCTACAAGAAAACAACATCTTAGTAAATCATGTTCGTCAAGGTATATAACTCTATTAATTTATTTCCAAAGTCCATATTTTTTAATACTACACTAACACTTTTTTTTTTATTGTGAGGGAAAATCCTCGTAGGATGCTATGCCGGACTCTCGTCTCTTACCGACTAAAAAACCTCACGTAACGCCTAACAGCCTATGGTTGAGAGCCCCGGGTACGCCCTCAGGAAGGATGTCCCGTGACTCCCAACACTACACTAACACTAGAAGATATTTTATATTTGACTTCACAATCTCATTCACGTTTACAAATTCCGATGCTTATATTCACGTTTACAAATTCCGATGCTAATACTAATGTATTGTCTGCAGATATTATTGCTGGCCTGTGCCCTAGCTGCAACAAGTGCACGACCACAAGAAAAACAAGACCATGCTTATTCATCGCAAAGTATAGTACTTCATCAAGGTCATGGACACAAAGATACTCCTGTATATCATCAAGAAGAATCAGAATATCACGGTCATCAGGAGCAAAACAGTCACCATGTGCAACAAAGTCAGCAAGAATACCACCATGAAGAACACCATGGCCATGCCTCCTCCTCACAGAACATTCACCAGCATCATGACGGGCACGTGACCAAACACGTCGAATACTATGTAAGTATTTACTTGTTTCAATTCAGACTAACTTCAAAATTTTCTTGATTTTTTGAGTTCCGTACCTAAAAGGTAAAATCGAAACCCTTTTCTTGTCACTTCACTATCCGTCTATGTGTCTGTCTGTCCGTCACGAGGCTCTTATCACGACATATCTCAGGAACCGTGATAGTCAGAGAGCTATAATTTTCATAGATATATTTCTGTTGCCGCTATAACACTATGTAATACTATTATATTATCTTTGATAACACACAACAATTACTAAAATCAGAAAAAAGGGTATTAAGGGGGGCTCCCGTATTTCCCACGATAGATATTTGGTACAGAACCCTCTGTGCGCGAGTCCGACACGAACTTGGCCGATTTTTGCTATGTTTAGCTTTACTGTTTTCTGTATTCCTCAGGCTCATCCCAAATACGAGTTCGCCTATGAAGTTAAGGACCCTCATACTCATGACCACAAGTATCAGCATGAGCACCGCGACGGTGACGTCGTAAAGGATGAATACGGCCTGGACCAGCCCGACGGTACTATTAGGAAAGTCAAGTACTACGCTGACAAGAAAAGTGGATTCAACGCTGAAGTGAAGTACGAGGGCCACGCCAAGCATGTAGTTCCTGAACATCACCCCCATCACTAATATAAATGCAAAAGTTAAAATATTGATTAAACTGTTACCTTATTTTGTAGTCCTGTTGTGAATAATAAAAATGTTGTAAATATTCTACTCTGTTGATGTTTTTCTTTCATGAACAGTTTTTGAACTATCAACTGATGTTCATTAATATCCGATCTATGATTTTTTACTGTGTGCGGAAATCGAGGGGTTGGGTTTTATCCCACTACTGTTGCGAGTTTGGGTGTTATTTAGCGTCTTATTAATATCTATGGTTGGTTATTTAGAATATTAGGTATATAAACTTATAGTAAACTAGGGAGAAACTTTAGGTCTATGAGTAAAACAGTGGACGGTTGAAGATATTTAGATTTTCTTTGTTAGGCATTTCATAATCGAATCTAAAGCATACCCCAACTAATATTACAAAAGCGATAGTAACTTTGTTTGTCTGTCTGTCTGTCTAGCTTTCACGCCAAAACCACCATAGCGATTTAGATAACATTTTGTATAGAGATAGTTTGAGTCCCTAGAAAGGACATAGGTTACTTTTTAACCGACTACGCAAAAAGAGGGTAGTGATTTTACGGGGTACACTATATTAATACGAAAAACTTAATTCCGAAATGATTTGGAATTCCGAAAGTCAAAGATACGATACTTCATAAGTACTATTACAAAAAAAACATGAATTTGAAAATTCCAAAAGCTTATACTTCCGACTGCCAGAATTCCGAATTTCAAAACACCGAACCATTAAATTCCGAATCATTAAAAATCCGACAATATCAAAAATACAAACTCCGATAACCAAAATTCTGAAATATCATAAACACGAACTACAATCATCGAAAATTTGATAAAAAACAGTATTTCCGTAATTTAAACGCCTTGTCAAACTGCCTTTTACAAGGCGCATTGGAGCGCTCATAGCCCCGCTTACTCAGTGTTCAGTAAAAGATCACTATCAGTAAGCAACTTTCGTTATGGCTACAACTCGCCGACCGCTACCATGGCACGCTCGCTCGGTTCGTGCACAGGGCTCACAGTTCTAATCTAACCTAACTGAATCTTCTTATACTATTGGTACTTCGGAGTGTCAAGAGTAAAAGAAGATTCGATAAGGACCACAGCGCGTCGTATTTCAACTTAATTTTTGTGTTGGATGAATAACCTAGTCGATTACTAAATCAATATACTTACTTATTTATAAAACTATGCATGGTATCAATTTTAACTTTAAGCTATTTTTGGTAGTAAATTATGATTTTAAAATTGAAGTTTCAGAGATTAGAAACTCGGAATAATGTTATTCGCAAAATGTTAGTTTTGCGAATAGCTTTATTCCGAGTTTCGTACGGGCTTTTAATTTTATTATTCGTACTTATGAAATTAGCAAAAATAAAAATTCATACTTATGACTCTCGGAATAATGAATATCGTGCTTTTGAATATTCGGAGCTTTATTTCTTAGGAATTATAGTAACGATTTCTACGAATAACGTTTTCTACGAGGACGAAGCCGCGGGGAACAGTTAGTAGAGTATAAAGCCCACACGCCTTTGCTCTTCTATGATAAAGCATACCCGCCAGCTGCAGACGCGCCTTTGAACCTAATAAATTAAATAAATAATTTTCAATCCTTTTTCTGACTAAGAATACCAAATTTCCCCATCATAGTGCAAGACTCATCAATGATGCGGCTTTAAAGAAGTCGTGGCAGAGAAAAGGCAGTGGCAGGGGAAGTCGTCGTAGAAACATCTCTATTTTTTATACTGGAGCGGGACCAAAGGCATGCGTCTCGAGAAATCGAGGCCCAGCGGTCCGAGCTCCACCAGGAAACCGTGGAAGCAATTCGCCACAATCGCGTCCGTCAGACCAGTCAAGGACGAGTTGCTGGATAGGAGACACGGTGTTCTCTCCTACTGGTTGTCACAGATACTTACCGGGTACGATAGCTTCGGTAAGTATCTGTGGTGAAGACACCGGGAAACCAGTACTGTGAGTCACACGCTGGTGGAGTGCACGGCGTGGGCGCAACAGCGCTAGGTCCTCATGGTAGGTCTGGACGTGGACAATCTCTCGCTCGAGACCACGGTGCGAGCCATGGTCTCCAGCGGGAGTAAGTGGGTGGCGGGGCGGGAGCGGGAGAGAACTTTCCCACCCAAGTTCCACATTCGGCGTGTAACACTAAGTGATGATCAGTGTTACTCACCAACTAGCGCGAGGTAGCTATGCAGAGAACTCTTTCCCAGGGCGCCTTACTACAGAGATTCCAGTGTGCGTGCAAGGGTAGGCCAGGGCTCTGACGAAAACAGTCAGGTAGGGTGTACACACATATATTTATATAACGCAGAGATACACAGAGACACACAGAGAGCTTATTCACTGATAGACACAAATATCACAGGTACACAGAAGTATAGTCAGTGCTTAGGTACTTATGCTACTAAGCTACACATAAGTAGTGGATTTACTGGCCTGCAGAGTGAGCTGAGTGAGAGTGACTGCCTGTTGTTACTGCCAGGTGATGACGGCAGATACCTCTCACATGAGAAGCTCGTGTAGTCCGCACTTCCACGTTGTCGTACCACGTGCAGCCCACTAACTTATAGGTGCGGCACACAAAATCTCTTCCGGCAACTAGCCCCGTAGTAAAAAACCCAGTTTTCTGGGTAAAATGTAGCAAGATGCAATGCAGCAACCCAATCACAGCCCGTTAGGCCATGCGAGGCAACAAATAATCGCGCTTGAGCGAAAAACTGATTCGCGGCACAGTCTCAGAGCATAAGCCAAAGGACCTCCAACTACCCCAAAGCAGGTCTCGGTCAAAGTCCCGTCTTTCACGAAAAATCTTAACAAGACCCGTTCCTTTAAATGCGAAACGCTTCGTCACCGAACTTATGACATCCTGTCATTCTGACAGCAGAAATGTCACCACTGACAACCGATTAAAAAAAGATAACTCGATAAGGCTGCTTTCACATCCTAAATACTGCATCTATAGAAAATAAATGCTACAACCACCCCCCCTTTAATAGTATTTCCTGCGGATATGACACGCTGGAAATACACAATAAAGAAAACAGAAAGGTACTGACTAATAAACAAAGACAACCAGCTAGGTCCTTCAAACACCAGCTGACTACGACCATTACAATACCAAAGAAAGATCCTCCTATGTACCTAACTAGACACTGACTCGTGTACCGGTTAGGCTAAGTAACTAGAGTCTAATGCCCTTCATAGAAAACGAATGCTCCCTTTACTCACTGCCGATACCCTAACACTACCCAAGCTCTCAGGATAATGCAGAGTACTAAGAAGCGAATGAGAGAAAAACGCTCGGTGCGGTGCATAGAAGAAACTACAACGTGACAATTTAAAGTCACGTACACATATAGAAATACAAACAAAAGATTAAAATAGTCTTACATAATGATCACATAGCACTGGTTTAATAAACTAGAGAAACAGTGCTATGTAGTTACGTTAGGTATTGGAGACTGCTCCTCCTGATACTTCAGGATGTCCTTGATATGGTACTCCCCAAGATCCTTACCGTCCAGATCTGACAGCCTATATACTAAAGGGGATCGTTTAGCAGTCACCACACATTTAAGGAACTTAGGAGCTAGCTTAGCAGTAAAATTCTTGGCCTTGTTGGACAGGTAGAACGTGCGTTTATAAACTATCTGTCCCACTTTCAGCTCTACATGCCTTTTTCTGAGGTTGTAATACTTTTCATTACGCTGGTGGGCAACGTTCAAATGTTTCCTCACCTGGTCGTAAATGCGTTGTATTTCTCTCAGCTTGACACCGAAGGCTGATGGATCGTCTACAGAGACTGAAGTAGGATGGCACGCGATATCTGTCTGCCTGTATAACACTCCATCCCCAATAAATTCCCTACCATGTACCAAGAAGTAAGGGGTGAAACGAGTTGCTTCGTTTACTGCAGTGTTTAAAGCGCACTGTATCTCAACCAAGAACGAATCCCATGACTTGTGTTGTGACTTCACATAGCATGAGATCGCTTGAACAACATTACGAATAGCTCGTTCCGCCTGATTAGTTTGGGCATGATACCTAGGGTTATAATATATATTAGGTACATTGTATTTAGCTAACATATCTTTAAATGGCTTACTCACAAACTGAGGGCCATTATCCATGTAAATAGTCTTGCAGACTCCGTGCACGAGAAACACACTCTTCTCTATGAACCTCGCGACTACAGCGCCTGTGGCAACCCGAACAGGGCACAACATGACGTATTTGCTAAAGTAGTCGGAGACCACGATCAGATGTACGTTTCTATTGCTCGAAGTGGGAAAGGGACCAAGCAGATCGACAGAGATAGCTTCGAATGGCTTCGAAACCCGCTTCGGGCTACCCATTAGGCCGGGACGAGACGTATTTACGGGTTTGTACTGCTTGCATGTTTCGCAATTCCCAACATATTCTTTGACGTCCTCGTACATCTTGGGCCAGTAATAATTTAGGGCTAACCTTTTATGCGTCTTCCAAACGCCACCATGGGCACTAAGTGTGTCATCGTGGTACTTAGAGAGCAGGGGCAAGCGATCCTCCTGAGGTACCACCAGCTTTCAGTCAAAGTCTGAAGTCAGAGAATATTTATTTTTAGTTAACCTATATAAAAGGTTGTCACGAATGTCATAATTTGGTGACTTCCTAGGGTTCTTCCGAACACTATTCATGGTGTGGTCATACCACGGGTCTTTAGTGGGTACTGCATCGAGGGAATCAATTTTGATACGAGACAGAGCATCAGGTACAACGTGGTCTTTACCTTTTCGATGCTCTATGTCAAAATCGAATTGACTGAGCCTCATGCTCCAACGTGCTAGACGACCCGTGGGATTTTTTAGCTTATGGAACCACAGAAGAGATGAATGATCCGTGACGACCGTACATTTTTGGCCTTCGACGTACTGTCGAAATTGTTCCAAAGCGAAAATCACGGCCAGAAGTTCTCGCTCAGTTGTGCTGTAGTTCACCTCATTCTTGTTAAGAGAACGGCTACAGTAGGCGATAGGGTGCTCAACACCATCGTGAGTTTGTGTCAGTACAGCAGCAACTGAGTAAGCTGACGCGTCACTAAGAATGCGGAAGGGCATCTCAAAGTTAGGCATTTTTAATATAGGGGCAGAAACCAAGGCTGACTTTAGCAGGTTAAAGGACTGTTCAGCCTCAGGGGTCCATTCGAACTTAAGGTTCGTAGAAGTCAGTTTGCACAGAGGTTTACTAATCTTCGAGAAGTTGTTAACAAAGCGACGATACCAGCCGGCCATTCCCAGAAATCTCTTAACCTCCTTAGGGTTAGAAGGGGTGGGATAGTTGAGGATAACCTCAACTTTACCCGGGTCTGTCCGTAGGCCATGTTTGTCCACATAATACCCCAGGTATTTGAGTTCACTCCGACAAAAGTGGGATTTTTTCATGTTAATAGTTAGGCCAGCATCCTTGAGTTGCTGATAGACTCTATGTAAGAGCTCTACATGCTCCTCAAAGGTGCTGGACACACAGACTATGTCATCCTGAAACGCAAATACCTTGTTGTCGAACTCGGGACCAAACAGACGGTCCATGAGGCGTTGCATCGTGGCACTGGCCCCGACAAGACCGAAGCACATCGAATTGTAGTGGAATAATCCTCTCCGGGGAACCGTAAAAGCAGTCTTCTCAGCAGACTGGGGTGAGTCAAATGGAATCTGCCAGTAAGCCGCACTCAAATCTACAGAAGTTAAATACTTAGCGTTATTAAGGTGGTCCAAGATTTGATTGATATAGGGTAAGGGGTAGGCGTCACTCTTTGACACAGAGTTAAGCTTGCGAGAGTCCAAGCACAATCTGAGGTCGCCGTTCGCCTTCTCCACCATGACCACTGGAGAGTTCCAGGCGGACTGAGACGGGGACACTACTCCCATCTCCAGCATTCGGTCCAGCTCGGCTTCCAGGGCCTTCTGCTTAAGGGGAGAGAGCGGATAATAACGCTGCTTGATCGGCTTGCTGTCACCAGTGTCAATGACATGGTGCACAAGTGAGGTCCGACCTAAACCCACCTTATCAGTGTTCAACGAGTCGAACTTTTCAATGACCTCGTTGATTACACACCTTTGTTTAGTTGTCAGGTTGTCGTAATCCTCGAGGCCACCGTTAAGGGACACAGACTCTATAGGATTATTATCACTAAAGCTATCAAGACTAATATTTTGTAAAATTAACTTATCACTTAACTTAAATTGTTGCCAGAAATCCACTCCAAATATCATGGAGGTGGTTATACCTGGGACAACATAGAACTTGACAACTCGGATAACCGAATTGTACTCAATTGGCAAAGAGATACAACCCAGACATTGCAAGTGAGTGCTGTCTGCAGTTGTAATACGAAAAGTAGGATTGATACTCACAAGATCAAAACCCAGTTCCAAGAAGATGCGGTGCGCTCCCTTACCTAGTATAGAGCAGGAGGCACCGGAATCTAGAAGGCCTAAGACATTTAAATTTAAAACCTTAACAACTAGATACGGTCTAATGTCACTATCCCGTTTAGGAAACAGGACCTTATCAGTAATAGACTCAGATACAGAGTGATGCACAGAGTTCCTAATAAGGCCCTGGCCTACGCGTTTTTTGACTTGCTAGTACAGTGTGAGCAGTCTGGGGTCTTGACTCCTTTGAGACCACACCGGAAACACACCAGCTCCCTTGACTGTGTGCAGCTGTATGCAGTGTGACCGCCCCCGCCGCAACGAAAGCATTTGCGATCGTGGGGGGTAACCGGCGTCTCCACTGCAGACACCTGCTTAGCGGGCTTTTGTACACCTTTGTTCTTAAGCTGGTGTAAGTCAGATGTAATCTCAAACTTGTCAAGAGCAGGCTCATGGAAAGCATCTGCCCTAGTACGCGCAAGCTCCAAGCGCTTACCCAAACGTCTCAAGTCATCTACAGAGTTGACATCATGCAAGGCCAGTTCCTTCATGTAGTCAGGTCTAATGTTGTGCATGAGAATGTCCAGCTGTTCCTCACTGGGCATCTTACATGACAACCTTGAGAACATGGCTTGCATTGTACATATATAGTTAACCAAGGACTCAGAGCGGGCTTGTGTACGCTGTCTTATCTCGTTACTGAGGCGGTAATCATAATCAGGAATATCGAAGGTATCTCTAAGCTCACTAATAAGATCCTCATATGAGATGAAGTTAGCTTTGTTTGTACGGAACCAAGACAAAGCCGGTCCATCCAACAGGTCGGAGAAAGCCATAAGGAGTCTAGGCTTAGTAACCTCCCGAGCACATCTAAGTTCCTCTAATCTCTCTAAAAACACACGTACACAAGTAGAACCATCATATTTTAAGTTAAATGAACATAAGTTAAGGGGACGTTCTTTATACACTATGTTACATGTAGAACTATTCCTACTTGAACTAGCTCGCACCGAGCGGTCCTCTCTCACTACTGGTGAAGTATATTCCACCTGGTCACGACCCGAAGGATCATCACCATCATCATCCGAACCTTCGGATTCAGAATCACTACTGGGTTCAGCCCTAGCGATGATCTTCACTAGCCTACCACGAATATCCACCAGGTCGGGGCAATCCAGACCACAACGAGCTAACCTACTCAATAAGTAGTTGGCCCTGAGGGACACCCTAAGACGACTACCCTTATTAATGAAGATGTCACCTGACTGAATAGCCTCCTCCAGCTCGGACACCTTCGGGAGGCAGATCGAGAGCTCAGCCGATGCATCAGCGGGTACCGGAGCACTCGCTTTGATGCTACCTCGACGGACGAGTCGGTGTGCCGCTCTTAGCTCACTCCGAAGGCCAGACACTGTCGTTTCCGGTTCCACTGAAATACCCATGTGGGACAGCTCGTTAGCAAGTTCATCCTTTCTTAAATAATTAATATGTTTTTTCATCTGTGCCATTATGTAAAAATTTACTTACAACAATTATAAAGATAAAATGGCACAGATAGGGATCAATTACAAAGTAAAAATGTAAATTGAGTTACAACAAAGTGTACTAAGTTAGGTAATTATGTTTCAAATTGACTTTTAGAATTTAACAAAGATTAAGGGTATATTAAGAGAGAAAAGTTTCTAAATTTTCTGATAACACAGTTCAGGTTAACATTCAAAATTACAAGGTATGTACACACCTTATAAAAAAGTTTTAAGTTACACAGAGAAATTCACTAAGTTAACACAGAGAGATTCACTAAGTTTACCTTACAAGGTGAAACTATAGGATAATATATATTATATATTAATCTACACTAATAATATAATAAATATATGTGTGCACCATAAAAAAAGAACATAAAGAAGAAAAAAAACACAATAAGAAAAGAAGTGGGTATTCCAAATAAAATCAAAAAGTTTTTCCAAAATCACAGCTATTTTAAATTTTTGAATTTAGAATTTTGTGTCTTTTCCAGCCAAAGATGTAGGAAGCTGGAAGAAGACGAAAGGGAAGGTTTTGTGCTTAGCTGCTAGCACCACCAATTAACGTCCTGGAGCGTCTCGGACGATTCACCAGGATGGTTTCGCCAGAGGTAACCACCTATGCACACACACTAGACTGAGGCTACCGCAGAGTAGACCCAGAGATTTGCCACTACGTTGGGAGCCAATTTGTAACACTAAGTGATGATCAGTGTTACTCACCAACTAGCGCGAGGTAGCTATGCAGAGAACTCTTTCCCAGGGCGCCTTACTACAGAGATTCCAGTGTGCGTGCAAGGGTAGGCCAGGGCTCTGACGAAAACAGTCAGGTAGGGTGTACACACATATATTTATATAACGCAGAGATACACAGAGACACACAGAGAGCTTATTCACTGATAGACACAAATATCACAGGTACACAGAAGTATAGTCAGTGCTTAGGTACTTATGCTACTAAGCTACACATAAGTAGTGGATTTACTGGCCTGCAGAGTGAGCTGAGTGAGAGTGACTGCCTGTTGTTACTGCCAGGTGATGACGGCAGATACCTCTCACATGAGAAGCTCGTGTAGTCCGCACTTCCACGTTGTCGTACCACGTGCAGCCCACTAACTTATAGGTGCGGCACACAAAATCTCTTCCGGCAACTAGCCCCGTAGTAAAAAACCCAGTTTTCTGGGTAAAATGTAGCAAGATGCAATGCAGCAACCCAATCACAGCCCGTTAGGCCATGCGAGGCAACAAATAATCGCGCTTGAGCGAAAAACTGATTCGCGGCACAGTCTCAGAGCATAAGCCAAAGGACCTCCAACTACCCCAAAGCAGGTCTCGGTCAAAGTCCCGTCTTTCACGAAAAATCTTAACAAGACCCGTTCCTTTAAATGCGAAACGCTTCGTCACCGAACTTATGACATCCTGTCATTCTGACAGCAGAAATGTCACCACTGACAACCGATTAAAAAAAGATAACTCGATAAGGCTGCTTTCACATCCTAAATACTGCATCTATAGAAAATAAATGCTACAGGCGTCTTGGGCGCCTTCGACGTGTCTTCGCTCAAGACTTTCGGCCCCCATATCCGGGGGCCTGAGGACGGTGAGTGGGCTGCTCACCGTCCTTACAGAAACATGCCCATGACGGCAGCGTGACGTGAGGTATTCACGCACGCCTCCTTTAAGAAGTGGGGTAATACCCGAAAACCCCCAAAAGATGCGGGATAGCTTCCGAACCGCCGCCTAGGCGAGGCCGCAGTGGTAGCCGTAGGTCTGTTGGGAGTCCTGGGACATCCTTCCGAGGGCTTACCCGGGGCTCCCAACCGTAGGCTGTTAGGCGTTGCGTGAGGTTTTTTAGTCGGTAGGAGTCCGGCCGGCATAGCATCCATGAAAGATTTTCCCTCATGTTTATATAAAAAACAATTTTCATAACTTTTTAAAATACTTTGATCTCCTATTCACACGTATTTCTCCTACAAAACTTGATAATTAGTGACCGCATGTCGACCCCAAGTCCTTTTTAGATACTAATTTAATTTTTTATTTTAATTTGCTAGTTTAGGATCATTTTACAAAACTTTTCTGGCCCCTGGTGGCAATATTAGACCAATAAAAGTGCCTTACCTCCCTCGTTTGTTGATAAATATTTTCAGTTCCATATAAAGGACTTGGGCCGTCGTAATCGAGAAGTTCTAAATTTATGCATGGGCCGCTAGAAGGTATCGTACTCGTACAAGAGCGTTAATTTGATAATTATAAACTAATGATGCTTAGACTGTTCTAAAAAACCCAAACATGGTAATATGATGTATACTGTTGATTGATGGCACTTGGCGGAACTTGCTGCAAATTATTGTAAGCGACACTTGTACCGTTCTACAATATTTATTATTATTATAAACCTGATCAGTTTTGGTCTCACGGCATTTTCAAAGATCTAGATGAAAGGACAAGGTGGTACTGGTATAATTATGTACTGTAAATTTCTGAAGAATTGGGTATGCCGCAGACTACTAGATGCATCAGCTAGTACCAGGTTACCGAGTCGTGGAATTTACCATCAATGTTTTCAGCTCATCATTAACTGAATCAGATAGACATGCCTGTATGAAATGTATTAAAATAGAAGAGCAAGAGCAATGTTTTATGTTACACCATCGGGTCATTCCACACAGTTTAGTGCTAAGCTTGGAAACAGTAACAGTTAAATGTTTCTGATTATAAAAGAGTAGGAAGATTGAAATACCAAGCGAGTATTTTTTTTTATTTTTCCACTGAACACCTGAGTGAGAAAAGTGTCCACTGTTTATTCTTTTAATTAGTGAAAAGGCCCCATCTAGTAAATTTCTGTGCACTTAAACTTAAAGGTGCAAGGGAATATTGTATCTCAGCTATTTATGCATTTTTCCTTGCCAAGTAAATTTTGTGTCATCTATTACATTCTTAGGAATATGGACTCAAATAATAATATCACAATACATGTGACTAATTCATTGGTTCGGTTATGATGGTTCTAGTATACTTGTAATTAATTGGGAATAGAACATCTTTCACCTTTCTTTTTGCTTAAATTATATCGACATTACTTAACGTTGACAATAACTAAGTCAGGGTCAACTTTAGCAGTTACTGGTTCATCGATATATTTTGCAAAAATCTGTTTCATATCTTGTTTTTGTATGTCGTATAAAAAGCTTATGTTGGTAAGATATTTTATCACAAATAGCTTGTATTTCTACAAGAGAACAATATCTTAGTAAATCATGTTCGTCAAGGTGTGTTAACTCTATTAATTTATTTCCAAAATCTATAACTTTTAAATACTACACTAACACTAGAAGATATTTATTAATTGACTTTACAGACCTGATCTCATTCCCGTTTACAAATTCCGATGCTTATATTCATGTTTACAAATTCCGATGCTAATACTCATGTATTATCTGCAGATATTATTGTTGGCCAGTGCCCTAGCTGCATCAAGTGCACGACCACAAGATAAACATGACCACGGGCATGCTTATTCATCGCAAAGTATAGTACTTCATCAAGGTCATGGACACAAAAATACTCCTGTATACCTTCAAGAAGAATCAGAATATCACGGTAATCAGGAGCAAAACAGTCACCATGAGCAACAAAGTCACGAGAAATACCACCATGAAGAACACCATGGTCATGCTTCCTCTTCACAGAACATTCACCAGCACCATGATGGGCAGGTGACCAAACACGTCGAATACTATGTAAGTATTTACTTGCTTCAATCCAGACTAACTTAAAAATTTTCTTGGTTTTTAGGGTTCCGTACCCAAAGGGTAAAATTGGAACCCTGCTAGAGAGCTAAAATTTTCAAAGACATATTTCTGTTACCGCTATAATTTCTGTATTCCTCAGGCTCATCCCAAATACGAGTTCGCGTACGAAGTCAAGGACCCTCATACACATGATCACAAGTATCAGCAAGAGCATCGTGATGGTGATGTCGTGAAGGGTGAATACGGCCTGGACCAACCCGACGGTACTGTCAGGAGAGTGAAGTACTACGCTGACAAGAAAAGTGGGTTCAACGCTGAAGTGAAGTACGAGGGCCACGCCAAGCATGTTGTTCCTGAACACCACCACCACCATTGACAGAAATAATGCAACTTTTGACCTTTATTGTTGCTTACTTATTTATTTAGTGTTTATAGTTAGGTGTATAATTAAAAGAAATGTAAACATATAACACTTCTTCTTGTTTGTCACCTTAATGGTATAAAAATGATACACAGTAGACTCGTATTTTTAAAGTAAAAATTCCCAGAACTTACCTGAAGCGCAAATTAATACTACTTATTGAAAGGTTACGAAAGTTAGTGTAGCTTTCTGTATATTTACGACATACACAGTAGTATTTTATATGGATTTGTCTTCGCTGGTATGGTATTGTATGGTATCTGATATCGTATGGTATCTAATGGTTTAACTTTATAGCGGGAAGCAAGGTGGTCTTCGTTAGAAAATCGATCAAACTGTGTTTAGCATTTTTGACATAATAGGTACTTATCAATTAAATACTCATACACGCACAATCATTATTAGAGAATAATCTTAGTAGGTACATTGATTTCAAATGCAACTGGGATTAGTCCTAGTAATAGACGTGAATCGAATAAGTACTCATTCTGATCGATAGAGTGTTCGCACTCGGAGGATCACGATTATTACTTCTCTACTACCGTGAAACGAGACAAGTGGTTAAGCGAAACACTAAGACCGGTTGCAACAGTGAATATGCCACGCTATATTCGTTAAATCACTTTAGAAGGAAGAACTTATGTATGAGGTACATTCGTATCCACTGCAGTCTGGGGGTCCTTTATTCCGTGCTTAAAGTGCTAGACGAATTAGCCTTCCAGAGATCACTTGAACTGGAGAATAATTATTCTTCACTTATGAAGGATTCCGAGACGGTTGTAGTTTTAGAATTCAATATAGGAAAATCTAATTAGACATGACGGGCAGAAACGATAAAATTGCAAAGGTTCCAAAATGCAACGACACCTTTAAAAAAATCTCATAAAACTCGACCTTCATTTTTGGGTTCCGTGCCCATGGAGTAAAAACGGAACCCTATTATAACTGTCTGTAGGCATGTCCGTCTGTATAGTACCTTGTACAGCCATCTCATGAATCGTGTGAAATTCTGTGACCAAAAATAATAAAAGTGATTTAAGTAGTCATAATAGATGATCCCATACTCAAAAAACGTGATTTCAAAGATTTTTGGTACGGAACCTGCCAAGGGTGGGTTGAACTTGCGAACGGAAGTTCTTAGCACGCACTTGGCATGTTTTTGTTTAAATCTTAAAATGTAATATAATGTTTTTAAATAAGGTTTTTCAATCGTTTAATGTGCAAGGTGCAATCTTCTTCATACTTTTTTGTCGACAGACACTAAAATTTTGTGAGTGGTAACTAATTAGTTAATAGTTGAAAATCTATGTGGTTTTATACTTGCATTGTAAGCTATTTGCCACTACTGGGGTGGTGCTTGTTGAAAGGTAGGAAAGGAGATTACGAGCTTCACAGAGTATATTATGCTTGGATAATGATGGTATGGTAACGTCATACATAGGTGCATACTTATAATTATAACTTTGTTCCCAAAGTAGTAAGCAATCTTCTTCTTTCTTTAAAAATCACATTACACGGACACATTTCAAAGTTCCACGTAATTAGTGGTGAAATGGTGGTGAGTCTATAACATACTTCCGTAAAGCAGTTTGTAGCTTTATAAACGACAATAATTACTTTAATTTGCTTTTACAAGAAAATATTGAGCATGATAAGTGTCGAGCATCAGCTAATTGGAAAGGAAAAAGTTTTAAAATGATGATACATAATAATAAATAATAAATATTCACGGACATTTCACACAACGCTATCTGATCCCAAAGTAAGCTAGGAATAACCTGCTTGTATCACTGGATCTTGTTGAATCTAAACAAGAAAGCCGTGAGATCGTTCTCACCAGACTGCTCCTCTAACACGTTAATTGTGAAAGTGAAAGTTCAATCCGATTGACGTTGTCATTTTTGTTTAATTTCAAACTTTGAACAGATGATACACGTGACCTAGTGACGTAGTTTAAAGCGACAGAGTCACAGCTACAGACAAAGTCTCACCATAAGCCCCTCTGCACTCTATTTTATAGAGAGGGGCTAAAATGATTATGAGGCTTGACAGGCTTTGTGGAAGATTAGTCATTATTTACAAATAATAGGCATAACCCACTACCTATTTTAATCCTTCTATCCCACTGTTCCTACTTCCTACTATTATTATAAATGTGAAGATTTTTGGATGTTTGTTACTCAATCACGCTCTAACGGCTTAACGAATCGGGTTGTGGTATCTACAGTGATGGCCCATAGTCTGTAATAACACGAAGATTACTATTCATCTCAGAAATATGTTACCACGGGAAGCGGGAAATAAATGTCACGTGAGCAACGGAGCAACGGAGTCCGGCATAACATCCAAGAGAATTTTCCCTGACGTTAAACAAAAAAAAGGGGTAGGGCCTTCAAATAGGCTGTATATTATCACGCTGCATATCCTAGAGGCTAAGCAGAGAGCAATGAAATATGTAAGCCGGTGGATTGATTTAACCAAAAGGTAGCAGGAATATTACTAAGAGATAGGTTTCACGCACTGGCTACATATTATTACGCTACTTAGCCTAGAGGCTTGGCAGAAAAGAATTCAAATCCAAACCAAATTGGCATTATAACATAATTTTCACGCGTACGAAGTCGCGGGCAATAACTAGTAATTAATAAAACGCATACATCAAAAAATATGCTTTATACCTGTCTGATATCTGATTAGCCCCACAAACGTGTTTAACGAGCTAATATTATATTGATGATGATTTTGACCTACAGTTATCCCAATATTTAATTTTGTTTCGATACTTGGCTCTGCCCATATGAAATTTTCGATATAAGTACTGCTGAATTTTTTGGTTTCCGTTGAATCTACCCATGAGAACCTGTTCCCGGAGTAAAAACCTCGGAATAAAAAAGTGTTTTTTCCGACTGTAATCCAGCACTGTACCAAATTTCAGTCAGATGCGTTCTTAAATTAAACGAGGTATATCTTGTTACTTCGTAACTAAATATTAATATTTGAACAATTTTATTATGACAACCAAAAAAGAGCTCTTTGGAGATAAATTGTGATAGTTTTAATATGGGATACTAGAAGGTTTCACCCGCGTAGTTCCCGTTCCCGTGGTAATACAATATTTTTTCTTCCATAAGAACCTTCTCCTGACAATACCTTACACAACAAAAAAAGAATTTGTGAAATCTTCCCACCCGTTCTGAAGTTATGCGCTTACCAACACTTTTTGCGATTGATTTTTAACCGACTTCCAAAAAAGGAGGAGGTTCTCAATTCGTCTGCATTTTTTTTTTTTATGTTTGTTACCGGCAAATCGCTTGAAAAAGTTATCCGATTTTGATGATTCTTTTTTTATACGAAAGCTAGTGCTTCCCATGTGGTCCCATATACAGGAAGTCAGAATCTGATGCTGGGATCCTGGAGAAATCGAAGAAATCCCTCGAATCGAGGGAATTCCTTAACGATTTACAGCAGTTACCTTGTGTTTGGGCTTGATTAATTTGTATTGGGGAGAACATTACCTCTAGACAGATATAATTTCAGACTACCCGTCACTATAAATCATGAAAAAGAAAATTTTAACAAAAAAAAACCGACTTCAAACAAAAACTAAAAATTGAAAAATAAAATTAACTTAGCACAAAGTAATAGGTAGTATATTTAGATTTATCAGATATTATTGACTGTAATACTGAAGTCGGTGCCAATATTTCTATTAGAGATTAATAATACCTACCTATAACTATAGTTTTACTTGGCGCCGACTTCAGTATTACATTCAATATTATCTGATAAATCTAAATATACTACCTATTGCTTTGTGCTAAGTTAATTTTATTTTTCAATTTTTAGTTTTTGTTTGAAGTCGGTTTTTTTTTATATATTAGATTTTTAAATGCACATCTATTTAATTTTTCTGCACACTAGGTAACTCCACTAATTAAATAAATGCATACCAGAAATCTGAATGCTGTGCAAAAAAACTAATTGATTAACTAAACATGTATGTACTACTTAAAAAACTAAAATTTTACACAAAACGAGATGACCTTTTTTATCGAATTTAAATCAAAAATGTGGTTCGTACATCGGAAATAAGATTTGCTAAACAAAAATACGAATTGCTTACCAAAAAATACTTACTTGCACTCTAAATTTTAGAATCTTATAACGGAATAGGTTAGGTTAGTTTTTTAATTTTTTGATTTAGAAAATTTAATTTTGTAAAGATGACTGATTAAATTGGGTTTTTAATTAGGATAAAAGATGTTTCTAAAAGTAAAGTAGATTATGGTTTTTCTTAAAAAAGTTTTAATATGTTCGTTAAGCAATGGAATTTTTAGATATACGATTTTGATAATAGTGATTTGTTCAGTAAAATAGTTCTGCAAATACCATTAAACGGTATATTGAATTTGACTTATTAAGTGTGCATAATTAGTGTGCAAGTCAGTATTTTTGGTTTAACTTTGTAATATTTTGTTCGAAAAAAGGGAATAAACAGATATCGATTTAAATACATGCCTTTTAATATTAACGGTATTTCAATATTATTTCCAGAGCAGTATTGACGAAAGGACAAGTAAGGTTAGGAAACACGCATGGTCGAATTACCTTTCACGTTCTTTCTTTCTTGAATTCCATTAATATTAACTTACATTATCGTTGAATAACTCAAGGTTGACTTAAAAAGGACTGGTTAGCTTAAAAAGTTTGCATAAACTGTTTCAAATCTTGTTTTTTGATGTAGTATAAAACGCTGAACTTGGTGGAATATTTTATCAGTTACAGATTGTCTTTCTTCAGCAAAATAATAAATAATTATTAATTATGTTTTTTAAGGTATACATATTATAAATTTGATAACTTTGATACATTTAATTATTTTATATAGTAGTAACAATTAAATAATAAAAAAAAAAATTATAATTGTGATTGAATTTTTTGTTAATTAAAATGTGCATTGTCTTCAGGGATTACTCATTGCAGCTGCCATAGTTGCAGCAAGCGCACAGTATGGAGATCACGGTCATGGACACGCATACTCATCGCAAAGCATCGTCCTTCATCAAAATCACGGACAAGAGAAAATTCCTGTATATCATCATGAGCAATCCGAATATCATGGTCATCAGGAACAACACAATCAACACGAGCAACAAAGTCACCAGGAATACCATCACGAAGAACATCATGGACATGCCTCCTCCTCACAGAACATTCACCAGCACCATGATGGGCATGTGACCAAACATGTCGAATACTATGTAAGAACTTGTCTGAATCCTGATTAACTTCACTATTTTTAACTCTTCTTATTTCTAACTTTCCTGTATTCTATATTCAACAGGCTCACCCCAAATACGAGTTCGCGTACGAAGTCAAGGACCCTCATACACATGATCACAAGTATCAGCATGAGCATCGTGATGGTGATGTCGTGAAGGGTGAATACGGCCTGGACCAACCCGACGGTACTGTCAGGAGAGTGAAGTACTACGCTGACAAGAAAAGTGGGTTCAACGCTGAAGTGAAGTACGAGGGCCACGCCAAGCATGTTGTTCCTGAACACCACCACCACCATTGACAGAAATACTTTAACTTTTGACCTTTATTGTTGCTCACTTTTTTATTTAGTGTTTATAGTTAGGTGTATAAATAAAAGAAATGTAAAAATTTAACACTCTTCTTCTTGTTTGTCACCTTAATAGTATACAAATGATACACAATAGACTTATATTTTTAAGTAAAAATGCCAGAACTTACCTGAAGCGCAAATTAATACTACTTATTGAAAAGGTTAAGAGTATTACAGTAGCTTTCTGTATATTTACGACATCCACAAAGGTATTTTATATGGATTGGTCTTCGCTGGTATGGTATCTGATATCGTATGGCATCTAATAGTTTGATACTTGCGCAAGTTTTAGTAAACTTTATAGTGGGAAACAAGTTGGTTTTCGATAGAAAATCGATCAAACTGTGTTTAGCATTTTGACATAATAGGTACTTAATACTCATACACGCACAATCATATTAGAGAATAATCTTAGTAGGAACATTGACTTCAAATGCAACTGGGATGAGTCCCAGTACTAATCGTGAATCGAAAAAGTACTAATTCTGTTCGATAGAGTGTTAGCACTCGGAGGTCCACGATTATTA
The DNA here is from genome assembly GCA_933228765.1 of Miltochrista miniata. Taxonomy (NCBI): domain Eukaryota; kingdom Metazoa; phylum Arthropoda; class Insecta; order Lepidoptera; family Erebidae; genus Miltochrista; species Miltochrista miniata. The sequence continues at coordinate 28,090,089 of OW121752.1, read as the reverse complement.
CTTCTCTACTACCGTGAAATGACTTGTCTCGTTTTACGATAGTAGAGAAGTTAAGTGAAACAGTAAGACCAGTTGCAACAGTGAATATGAAGGGAGAATTTATGTAAGAGGAACATTCGTATCCACTGCAGTCTGGGGGTCCTTTATTCCGTGCTTAAAGTGCTAGATGAATTAGCCTTCCAGAGATCACTTGAACTGGAGAATAATTATTCTCCACTTATGAAGGGTTCCAAGACGGTTGCAGTTTTAGAATTCAATAAAAGAAAATCTATCTAGACATGACGGGCAGACACGATAAGATGGCGAAGGTTCCAAAATGCAACGACACTGTTAAAAATTCTGACATAACTCGACCATAATGTGTGAGGCTCCGTGCCCAAAGAGTAAAAACGGAACCCTATTATTACTGTCTGTAGGCATGTCCTTTTGTATAGTACCTTGTACAGCCAGCTTATGAATCGTGTGAAATTCTGTGACCAAAAAAATAAACGTGATTTAAGTAGTCATAATGGATGCTCCCATACTCAACAAACGTGATTTCAAAGATTTTTGGTACGGAACCTGCCAAGGGTGGGTTGAACTTGCGAACGGAAGTTCTTGGCACGCACTTGGCAGGCTTTTGTTTAAATCTTAAAATGTAATATAATATTTTTAGATAAGGTTTTTAAATCGTTTACTGTGCAAGGTGCAATCTTGCTCATATATTTTTTTGTCGAAAGACACTAAAATTGGAGAAAGGTCACTAATTAATTAATAGTTGAAAATCGATTTGCCACAAGAGAGAACTTTTTTTTTACTATATATTTTTACTACTTAAGGTTTGAGACATTTTTTATATTATTTTATATTGTTATGACTGCGTTCTGTTTGTACTATTTTGGGAAATTTGATTCTATTTTACTGTTGTTACCGACGAACTGTTCTTATATGGTGCCTATTATTATGTTATTGAATTCAAATATAATGTAAATTGTTGATGAATTAAATAAATACAAATACAAATACAAATTTGGATATGTGGCACTACTGGGGTGGTGCTAGTTGAAAGGTAGGAAAGGAGATTACGAGCTTCACAGAGTATATTATGCTTGGATAATGATGGTATGGTAACGTCATACATAGGTGCATACTTTTAGTTATAACTTTGTTCCCGAAGTAGTAAGCAATCTTCTTCTTTCTTTAAAAATCATATTACACGGACACATTTCAAAGTTCCACGTAATTAGTGGTGAAATGGTGGTGAGTCTATAACATACCTACTTCCGTAAAGCAGCTTGTAGCTTTATAAACGACATAATTATTTTAATTTGCTTTTACAAGAAAATATTGAGCATGATAAGTGTCGAGCATCAGCTAATTGGAAAGGAAAATGTTTTAAAATGATGATCACTGGATTTTGTTGAATCTTAACAAGAAAATCGTGAGATCGTTCTCACCAGACTGCCCCTATAACGCGTTTATTGTGAAAGTGAAAGTTCAATCAGATTGACGTTGTTATTTTTGTTTTATTTCAAACTTTGAACAGATGATCCACGTTACCGTTGTGGCTTAGTTTAATGCAACAGAGTCACAGCTACAGACAAAGTCTGGCCACAAGCCCCTCTACGCTCTATTTTATAGAGAGGGGCTAAAATGATTATGAGGATTGACAGGCTTTGTGGAAGATTAGTAATTATTTTCAAATAGTAGGCATAACCCACTACCTATTTTAATCCTTCTATCTCACTATTCCTACTTCCTACTATTATTTTAAACTAGCTGAGCCCGCAACTTCGTTTACATTACATAAGGTTTATGAAAGGTGAGGTATTTCTTCATCAGATTCATCAAGCAGCGTGTGAAACTGCCCTTTTTGCTTAATCATAAAAGAGCTTAAAGATTAACCCCCATATTCATAATCGTTTATTAAACCTATTTTAGTTAAAACACATTTTAAGTCTATTGCTGTCTCTAACCATACTCTGTCATTGGTTAGAGACAGCAATAGACTTATAGTGTGTTTTAACTAAAATAGGTTTAATAAACGATTATGAACAAGGGGGTTAGTCTATAATAAAAATTAAGCCTTAAACATAAAGCTCTTTTATGATTAAGCCAACACGCCAGTTTAGATTTACCCATTTGAGATTCATAAGTCTATGTATAATTTTTTTAAGTGATATAACTTTTTATTTATTAACCGATTGATATGAAATAAACACTAAATGTTAAGTGGAGCCAACCTTAACACAATAAAGAAAACCGCATTGCAATCGGTTCTGCGGTTGCTGAGATTAGCGTACACAAACGTACAGACAAACAGTTATACGGACATACAAACAAACAGACGAAATTTCTAAAAATCATTGTTTTGGGTTCTATTGTGTTCATAAAGCCCCCCTATAATGCTTTTTCTCATTTATAATCCATGTACCTGTTACGATTTTATTATATGTATTGATTGATTGATTGATGTAAAGATGTTTGGACGTTTGTTACTCGATCACACTCTAACGGTTAAGCGAATCGGTTGAAATTTCGTACAGTGATGGCTTATAGTTCGCAATAGCACGAAGGCTACTATTCATCTTAGGAATATCTACCCACAGGAAGCGGGAAATGAATGTCTCGTTTGCGAAGCCACGAGAATCATCTAGTAATTTAATAAATGAAACACGTGTTTGATTTCTTCGTTGCCAGTCGTCAAATTGTTGTTGGGAGTCCTGGTTCATCCGTCCGAGGGCTTACGTCGGACTCCCAACCGTAGGCATTAGGTAGAAAACGTGTGGGTTTAGTCGGTAGGAGTCCGTTATAGCATCACTGTAGAATTTTCCACTCGTAAGAAAAAACATAGGTACATACATTATGGTGTATGGTTTATCCCCGAAGGGGTAGGCACAGTCATATTATATACTAGCTGATGCCCGCAGCTTCGCCTGCGTGAAATTTTGTTCCTAGACTATAACATATCTCTGTAGGCACCAAATTTCAGCTAGATCCGTTACAGCGTGAAAGAGTACATCCACACTCACAAACATTCGCATTTATAATAATACCTAGTTAGATGGATTTCTGATTAACAAATTCGTAACGCAAAATAATATGAGCTAAGTAAATTTATTTATTAAATACATTTCTTAATTCAATGGCTAAACTACTACTTGACACAACTTCTCTTCTAAGCCATTGACATCGTAACTTAGTTCTTTCTTCAGGTAGTCCCAGCCTACGACGTTTGGATAAACCGAACTACTGTAGGCTTTGTCCTCCTAATACAGATGGTCCAACCAAGACCTGGTAACGTAATAACAATGTAAATTTTATCAGCTGAGCGTTCATGTTCATTGTAATGGCTCTTTTCAGTCCTGTCGAATGTAGTCTACGTAGAGACCATTCCCGTATTTTACAAAGACTGAGTCTGTTTCCTGACAGAATGCAGTCGGCGCTATTATGTAGAATAAAGTTCATGCCTTCCATGACCAGTCGCTTAGGGCAGGGCTGCTGACAATGTTTGTCGTAAGGATTGAGCGTATATGGTAACATGCAGTGGATACTACCTGAAGCGTGGTCTTTAATTTTTCTGGCAAGCCGTCTTAGAATTTTCTTCTTCTTTTCACAAATGTATTTTTGTCACACAAAATTTTAATAAATTAGCAATAATACTTCCATAAAGCATATTTGGTTAATATTATATCAATATAGTGCTTTTTATTTAACTTTATGGCTTTGTAGTAAAATCATCTGTTTGAAGTTTGAAGTAAAACATAAACGAAAACGTCAATTGTATTGAACTTTCACAAATTATGTGTCAAAATAAAAAGAAATTTAAGTATAAAATAAGAGTATTTAAGGAGTATTGATATCAACTCCGGAGAAAATCAGTCCCAAAATAATTTACATTCCCTTTTTAGCTCGTTATAGTGTAAATTTAAATAAAATACGAAACACGTCTTCCATCACTTATGTTGGTAATGCTATATGCCAAATTTTAAGTAGATCGGACCAAGGAATCACGTTGTCCCATACAAACTTTACCCTCCTTTTTTATACCTTTGGAGGTGGAATTTGCAAAAATGTTAAAATTACTTTTTTCAAATTGTAACAAACAACGCTTATGCTTAGTTTCATCATCGTACCATTAACTGTTTAAGCAATAATTGATGATGACTTTGGGTAAGTTTGGTTTGAATTCTATATACTTTTCCGGGATAAAAAGTACCCAGTGTGGTGCCCAGGCTATTAAAGAATAATTATACCAAGTTTCATCGTAATCGAACCGGTAGTTTTTGCGTGATGCCTGAACAAACAGACAGACAGACAGACAGACAGACAGACAGACAGACAAAAATTTTTTTAATCACATTTTTGGGTTCGGTATCGGTTTAGTAACACCCCCTGCTATTTATTTTTTTGATATTTTGAATGTACAGAATTTTCATTTTCATTTTTTCATTTTAATTTTCAATACGTCTTGAGGCGACGTAGGCGCTATCTACCGGCACTTTTTTAGAAAGTTACACGGCACGAATGTATAGAATTATACCTATATTCATTCGATTTGTGATATTATTTTTTGGCCGTTTTAGGAAAATAATGTGGCAAGTGTTTAATATAGGTATACGAGTACATATTCTATGTACCGTCTTGTTAGGTTAGGTTAGGTTAATTATGCTTTATACCTGTCTGATATCTGATTAGTCCCACAAACATGTTTACCATGCTAACATTATATTGATGATGATGTTGACCTACAGTTATCCCAGTATTTAATTTTGTTTCGATACTTGGCTCTGCCCATATCAAAATTTTCGATATATTGCAGAATTTTTTTGTTTCCGTTGAAGCTACCCATGAGAACCTGTTCCCGGAGTAAAAAGCTCGGAATAAAAGTGTTATTTCCGACTGTAATCTAGCACTATACCAAATTTCAGTCAGATGCGTTCTTAAATTAAACGAGGTATATCTTGTTACTTCGTAACTAAATTAATGAATTATGCAATCTCCAAAACGTTGGAGGCAGGATCCTCTCCTACGCTGACGATACAGCCATCATCTTCGCCGGCAGATCCTGGCAGGAAGTGCACACTGCTGCAGACTTGGGTTTGAGTAAAGTAGCTGAATGGTTAAACAATAACCTGCTAACGCTTAATGTTGCAAAAACCAAATACATTTGTTTTTCAATATATCAAAATTCTCAACCGTCATCAACCTTAGATTTACAAATAAAGATTCATAGCTGCTCTAATGAGGACTACCAAACATGCCCATGTCCGCAGATTGAAAAAGTGTGCAACATTATGTATCTTGGAGTCATGATTGATCAACGACTGAGTTCGCACTCACACTTAGAACTTATCACAACTAGGGTAAGAAAACTGATCCGGGTCTTTAAATCACTGCGACACCTAATGAGTAAGAGACTCCTAAACCAGATATATTGTGCTACATAGTGGATTGTTAACCTTAATAACTACCTGTACATTATTGACTGTGGACAGTACAACTGAATATTGAAAGTGGCTCGATACGTGTATGATACCTACCTCAATACAAGAAAGTAAACACCAAAACGTGAGTTTAGTTTCATTACTCCAATCTCCCGACAATACGCTGAAATACATACAGATAGGTGCATATATTTGGCATCCCATCTACACGGATTTTAAAATTTCTTTTTTTGTTGAATAGGATTTACTTCTGAGGTGGTCCCATTTTCAGCAGGTCAGGATCTGATGATGGGATCCAGGAGAAAACGAGGGCAACCACCGAACATTGTAGGGACAACTAGTGCGCTTGTTAACTTTTTAGTTAAGTGCTTTAATGTTCTACACTTTAATGAAGGTCTGGAGTCGACCTGATGATAGAGTCGAAAGACAGACGAGGGCATTCCTTAACAATTTACAGCAGTTACCTTGTGTTTGGGCTTGATTGATTTGTATTGATGAGAACTTTATACCTAGATTTATAGATCCGACTTTAAAAAAAAAGGAAGTTGTCAATGTTTCATGTATGTTCACCGATATTTCGTCAATTATAGACGAATTTCAAATCTGCTTTTTGTTGGATAGAGTTCACTTATGAGGCGGTCCCAATTTCACCAGCTCAGGATCTGATGATGGGATTCAGGAGAAATCGAGGGCAACCACCGAAAATTTTAGGGACAACTAGAGTGCGTTTGTTAACTTTTTAATTCAGTGAATTAATGTACTACAATTTAATGAATGTCTGGAGTCGATCTGATGATGGAACCGAATGACAGTCGAGGGAATTCCTTAATGATTTACAGCAGCTACCTTGTGTTTGGGCTTGATTGATTTGTATTGATGAGAACTTTCACCTAGATAGACATATTTTGTCGGTTCATCCGTCACTTAAAATAATGAAATAAATTTTTCAATAAAAAATAAAACCGACTTCAAACAAATCCCGAAAAATAAAATTTACAAAGCACAAAGTAATATGTATTTTGATTTATTAGATTTTATTCAATACTAGCTGACCCGCGCAACTTCGTTTGCGTCACATGAGAGTGAGGTATGGTATTAAATTTCGAGTAGGTATTAAATGTTTCCCGTTGCATTTACCCCCGTCGCGCTTATTATAGTCGCGTCGCGTCGCTTGTATTCATTATGGCGCATCACATGAGAGTGAGAAGGATGTGACTTTAACACCTCTCCTTAAAGTGATATAATGTTTCCAGTCGCTTTTACTTCCACCCATCCGTTTTCAGGTATGGAACTCATCGCGTGCGAGTCCGACACGCACTTGGCCGGTTTTGATCGTTCAGTTGACTGGCTGCCACTGCAGACCAAATTTACTCCCGTCGCTCATACTTTAAAACTTAATAAGAGGGTTATTGTAAGTGAACCTTAAAAGATAGGCATATGCTGTCAAGGACTTTTTTTATAACTTTTTAAGAGAAACAATTTTGTAGTATACAATTTTTACGTAACTTTAACTATTTATGCAGCGTCATCAATGGAAGCTCTCAAAAGAAAGAAATAATCCCCGTTCTCGTAACATTATTCATGGCTGCTCCGCTCCTATTCGTCTTAGCGTGATGTTATATTGCCATTAGCCAGCCTAAATAAATGGACTATTAAACTGTAAAATAATTTTTGAAATGCAACCAGTAGTTTCTGAGATCCTAGTACAAACATTCTCCACAGTTTCATTATATCGTGAGCAAACCTTAAGAGATAGACAAATTAGGTTATTGTGAGCGAACCTTAAAAGATAGACATATGCTGTCGCAAACTTATTTTTAGAACTTTTTAAGAGAAACAATTTCGTAATACACAATTATTACCTAACTGTAACCATTTACGCAGCGTACGCCTCGGAAGCTCTCAGACAGTAAAAAATATTCCCCGTTTTCAAAACATTCTTGATTGCTGCTCCGCTCCTATTCGTTTTAGCGTGATGAAAAGTATACTATAACCTGCCCAGGAGTATGAAGAATAATTGTGTCAATTTTCGTTAAAATCCGTCGAGTAGTTTTTGTTTCTATAAGGAACATACAGACAGACAGACAGACAAAAATTTTACTGATTGCATTTTTGGCATCAGTATCGATCACTAATCACCCCCTGATAGTTATTTTGAAAATATATTTCATGTACAGAATTGACCTCTCTACAGATTTATTATAAGTATAGATATAGATAATATTGAAGTTGGTGCCATGAATAATACCTACATAAAACTATGGGTTTACTTGGCGCCGACTTCAATATGATATTGAATAAAATCTGATAAAATCAAAATACATATTACTTTGTGCTTTGTAAATTTTATTTTTCGGGATTTGTTTGAAGTCGGTTTTATTTTTTATTGAAATTTTTTTTTTGTCATACAATTTTATTCACACTAAAGAACTTCATTCTATTACTTCGATTTTTAATATTTAAAGCAATTAGTATGCTAACTTTTTCATAATATTTTGTGATTCACTTTATAATAAAATATTATGAAAAAGTTAGCATACTAATTGCTTTAAATATTAAAAATCGATAGATTGAGTCGGAGACATCAAATCAATGTATAAAAATGATTGCAATATCGTTCATTGATATCAGAGTTGCTAAGTAGCTCGATAGATGGCTCTGTGCCATACTCTTAAATGGCGGTTACAATAAGGTGAAGAATTTCAACTTGTATCAGTACGGCTCCCGTAGCTCAATTGGTTAGAGCATTGCCCTGGATTAGGCAAAGGTTGCGGGTTCAAGTCCCGTCTGGGCCAAGTTGTCTTTTTTCACTTTATAATAAAATATTCATTCTATTACTCTTAGTTACTAAGAGTTATTCGTAAGCACGCTAATTGTTTTGTTTAGTTCTGTTACCTGCTTGCTAAGATTAGATATTAATTATAGATTTATGTCCCTAAGCAAAGAATACCAATATGGAATGGCGAGATATTCCCTACACAAGTATTTAATTACTTACTGGGAAATCTCAACAATGTAACAGCTAGATATCTTACTGAAATAAAAACCTTTTTATTTATTTATTTTATTTAACGAAATATTAATATTTGAACAATTTTATTATGACAACCAAAATAGAGCTCTTTGGAGATAAATTGTGATAGTTTTAATATTAACGGTATTTCAATATAATTTCCAGACCAGTATTGACGAAAGGACTAGTAAGGTTAGGAAACACGCATGGTCGAATTACCTTTCACGTTCTTTCTTTCTTGAATTCCATTAATATTAACTTACATTATCGTTGAATAACTCAAGGTTAACTTAAAAAGGACTGGTTAGCTTAAAAAGTTTGCATAAACTGTTTCAAATCTTGTTTTTTGATGTAGTAGAAAACACTGAACTTGGTGGAATATTTTATCAGTTACAGATTGTCTTTCTTCAACAAAATAATAAATAATTATTAATTATGTTTTTTAAGGTATTATAATAGATATTATAAATTTGATAACTTTGATATCTTTGATACGTTTAATTATTTTATATAGTAGCAACAATTAAATAACAAAAAATGAAATTATTATTGTGATTGACTTTTTTGTTAATTAAAATGTGCATTGTCTTCAGGGATTACTCATTGCAGCTGCCATAGTTGCAGCAAGCGCACAGCATGGAGATCATGGTCATGGACACGCATACTCATCGCAAAGCATCGTCCTTCATCAAAATCACGGACAAGAGAAAATTCCTGTATATCATCATGAGCAATCCGAATATCATGGCCATCAGGAACAACACAATCAACACGAGCAACAAAGTCACCAGGAATACCATCACGAAGAACATCATGGACATGCCTCCTCCTCACAGAACATTCACCAGCACCATGATGGGCACGTGACCAAACATGTCGAATACTATGTAAGAACTTGTCTGAATCCTGATTAACTTCACTATTTTCAACTCTTCTTATTTATAACTTTACTGTATTCTGTATTCAACAGGCTCACCCCAAATACGAGTTCGCGTACGAAGTCAAGGACCCTCATACACATGATCACAAGTATCAGCATGAGCATCGTGATGGTGATGTCGTGAAGGGTGAATACGGCCTGGACCAACCCGACGGTACTGTCAGGAGAGTGAAGTACTACGCTGACAAGAAAAGTGGGTTCAACGCTGAAGTGAAGTACGAGGGCCACGCCAAGCATGTTGTTCCTGAACACCACCACCACCATTGACAGAAATACTTTAACTTTTGACCTTTATTGTTGCTCACTTTTTTATTTAGTGTTTATAGTTAGGTGTATAAATAAAAGAAATGTAAAAATTTAACACTCTTCTTCTTGTTTGTCACCTTAATAGTATACAAATGATACACAATAGACTTATATTTTTAAGTAAAAATGCCAGAACTTACCTGAAGCGCAAATTAATACTACTTATTGAAAAGGTTAAGAGTATTACAGTAGCTTTCTGTATATTTACGACATCCACAAAGGTATTTTATATGGATTTGTCTTCGCTGGTATGGTATCTGATATCGTATGGCATCTAATAGTTTGATACTTGCGCAAGTTTTAGTAAACTTTATAGTGGGAAACAAGTTGGTTTTCGATAGAAAATCGATCAAACTGTGTTTAGCATTTTGACATAATAGGTACTTAATACTCATACACGCACAATCATATTAGAGAATAATCTTAGTAGGAACATTGACTTCAAATGCAACTGGGATGAGTCCCAGTACAAATCGTGAATCGAAAAAGTACTAATTCTGTTCGATAGAGTGTTAGCACTCGGAGGTCCACGATTATTACTTCTCTACTACCGTGAAATGACTTGTCTCGTTTTACGATAGTAGAGAAGTTAAGTGAAACAGTAAGACCAGTTGCAACAGTGAATATGAAGAAAGAAATGTAAGAGGAACATTCGTATCCACTGCAGTCTGATGGTCCTTTATTCCGTGCTTAAAGTGCTAGACGAATTAGCCTTCCAGAGATCACTTGAACTGGAGAATAATTATTCTCCACTTATGAAGGGTTCCAAGACGGTTGCAGTTTTAGAATTCAATAAAAGAAAATCTATCTAGACATGACGGGCAGACACGATAAAATGGCGAAGGTTCCAAAATGCAACGACACTGTTAAAAATTCTGACATAACTCGACCATAATGTGTGTGGCTCCGTGCCCAAAGAGTAAAAACGGAACCCTATTATTACTGTCTGTAGGCATGTCCGTCTGTATAGTACCTGGTTCAGCAAGCTCATGAATCGTGTGAACTTCTGTGATAAAAAAAAAGTGATTTAAGTAGTAATAATGGATGCTCCCATACTCAACAAACGTGATTTCAAAGATTTTTGGTACGGAACCTGCCAAGGGTGGGTTGAACTTGCGAACGGAAGTTCTTGGCAGACACTTGGCAGGTTTTTGTTTAAATCTTAAAATGTAATATAATGTTTTTAAATAAGGTTTTTAAATCGTTTAATGTGCAAGGTGCAATCTTGCTCATATATTTTTTTGTCGACAGACACTAAAATTAGAGAGTGGCAACTAATTAGTGAATAGTTGAAAATCGATATGATTTCATACTTGCATTCTAAGCCATGATTTGCCACAAGAGAGAACAATTGGATATGTGGCACTACTGGGGTGGTACTCGTTGAAAGGTAGAAAAGGAGATTACAAACATCACAGAGTATTTTATGCTTGTATAGGGTGTCTCAATAAGAGTGCACTTTTTAAATTTAGTGCTATTTTTTTTTTGTGCAAGTGGCGACTCTGAGATTTGACAGCTTACACATTTATTAGTTCCGATTAATAAAAATGGAGCGCTTTTCGAAAGAACAACGCGTAATAATTGTGAAAACGTATTACAAAAATTTGGAAAGTTATGCTGAGACCGCTCGCAAACTACGAACAATTTTCAGTCGAGAAAGTGCACCTAATGTGTAACCCTTTTGAAAAAAATGAAGAAACTGGGTCGATAATGGACAGTAAGACTCCTGTGCTTCTGTTGTGTGCGGACGGCATGTGGTTTCAGCAAAACGGCGCGGCGCCACCTGCTACACCGCGCATGAAACAATTCATTGCAGCAACGATTGCCGGAAAAAAATATCTCAATAAATTCTGATGTGAACTGGCCACCAAGATTTAAAGCCGTGTGATTTTTTCGAAGGTTTAAACGAATAAACCAGAAACAATGCCTAAGCTCAAATCCGAGATCCAACGAGTCATGGGTGCAATACAGCCTCATCTGTGTGAAAAAGTCATGAATAGAATAATGGCCTGCCATCAAAGCCGTGGAGGCCATTTGACGGATATTTTGTTCCATACTTAATCGGAACATGTCTTTTTGGCAATTCAATAAAAAAATCACAACTCTCTGAAAAAAATATGCTTTTTATATTAAAATGAAAAAGTGCACTCTTATTGAGACACCCATTATATTGATGGTATGGTAAGACCCCGTCATACATAGGCGCATACTTATAGTTATAACTTTGTTCCCGAAGTAGTAAGCAAACTTCTTCTTTCTTTCAAAATCATATTACACGGTCACATTTCAAAGTTCCACGTAATTAGCCCTCCGGACCATAATGGTGGTGAGTCTATAACATACTTCCGTAAAGCTGCTTGTAGCTATATAAACGACATAATTATTTTAGTTTGCTTTTACAAGAAAATATTTTAAGCATGATAAGAGTCGAGCATTAGCTAATATTGGAAAGGAAAAAGTTTTAAAATGATGATCACCGGTTCTTTTTTAATCTAAACAAGAAAGCCGTGAGATCGTTCTCACCAGACTGCTCCTCTAACACGTTAATTGTGAAAGTGAAAGTTCAATCAGATTGACGTTGTCATTTTTGTTTTATTTCAAACTTTGAACAGATGATCTACGTGACCTGTTGACGTAGATTAATGCGACAGAATCACAGCCACAGATAAAGTCTCGCCATAAGCCCCTCTGCACTCTATTTTATAGAGAGGGTCTAAAATGATTATGAGGCTTGACAGGCTTTGTGGAAGATTAGTCATTATTTTTAAATAATAGTCATACCATGGTCATAACCCACTACCTATTTTAATCCTTCTATCCCACTGTTCCTACTTCCTACTATTATTATAAATGTGAAGATGTTTGGATGTTTGTTACTCAATCACGCTCTAACGGCTCAACGAATCGGGTTGTGGTATCTACAGTGATGGCCCATAGTCTGTAATAACACGAAGATTACTATTCATCTCAGAAATATGTTACCACGGGAAGCGGGAAATAAATGTCACGTGAGCAACGGAGCAACGGAGTCCGGCATAACATCCAGGAGGATTTTCCCTGACGTTAAACAAAAAAAAAAGGGGTAGGGTCTTCAAATAGGCTGTATATTATCACGCTGCATATCCTAGAGGCTAAGCAGAGAGCAATGAAATATGTAAGCCGGTGGATTGATTTAACTAAAAGGTAGCAGGAATATTACTAAGAGATAGGTTTCACGCACTGGCTACATATTATTACGCTACTTAGCCTAGAGGCTTGGCAGAAAAGAATTCAAATCCAAACCAAATTGGCATTATGACATAATTTTCACGCGTACGAAGTCGCGGGCAATAACTAGTAATTAATAAAATGCATCCATCAAAAAATATGCTTTATACCTGTCTGATATCTGATTAGTCCCACAAACGTGTTTAACGAGCTAATATTATATTGATGATGATTTTGACCTCCAGTTATCCCTATATTTAATTTTGTTTCGATACTTGGCTCTGCCCATATGAAATTTTCGATATAAGTACTGCTGATTTTTTTTGTTTCCGTTGAAGCTACTCATGAGAACCTGTTCCCGGAGTAAAAAGCTCGGAATAAAAGTGTTATTTCCGACTGTAATCTAGCACTGTACCAAATTTCAGTCAGATGCGTTCTTAAATTAAACGAGGTATATCTTGTTACTTCGTAACTAAATATTAATATTTGAACAATTTTATTATGACAACCAAAAAAGAGCTCTTTGGAGATAAATTGTGATAGTTTTAATATGGGATACTAGAGGACGTCACGCGGTTTCACCCGCGTAGTTCCCGTTCTCGTGGGAATACAATATTTTTTCTTCCATAAGAACCTTCTCCTGACAATACCTTACACAACAAAAAAAGAATTAGTGAAATCTCTTCACCCGTTCTGAACTTATGCGCTTACCAACACTTTTTGCGATTGATTTTTAACCGACTTCCAAAAAAGGAGGAGGTTCTCAATTCGTCTGCATTTTTTTTTTTATGTTTGTTACCGGCAAATCGCTTGAAAAAGTTATCCGATTTTGATGATTCTTTTTTTATACGAAAGCTAGTGCTTCCCATGTGGTCCCATATACAGGAAGTCAGAATCTGATGCTGGGATCCTGGAGAAATCGAAGAAATCCCTCGAATCGAGGGAATTCCTTAACGATTTACAGCAGTTACCTTGTGTTTGGGCTTGATTAATTTGTATTGGGGAGAACATTACCTCTAGACAGATATAATTTCAGTCTACCCGTCACTAAAAATCATGAAAAAAAAAAAATTTAACAAAAAAAAAACCGACTTCAAACAAAAACTAAAAATTGAAAAATAAAATTAACTTAGCACAAAGTAATAGGTAGTATATTTAGATTTATCAGATATTATTGACTGTAATACTGAAGTCGGTGCCAATATTTCTATTAGAGATTAATAATACCTACCTATACCTATAGTTTTACTTGGCGCCGATTTCAGTATTACATTCAATATTATCTGATAAATCTAAATATACTACCTATTGCTTTGTGCTAAGTTAATTTTATTTTTCAATTTTTAGTTTTTGTTTGAAGTCGGTTTTTTTTTATATATAAGATTTTTAAATGCACATCTATTTAATTTTTCTGCACACTAGGTAACTCCACTAATTAAATGAATGCATACCAGAAATCTGAATGCTGTGCAAAAAAACTAATTGATTAACTAAACATGTATGTACTACTTAAAAAACTAAAATTTTACACAAAACGAGATGACCTTTTTTATCGAATTTAAATCAAAAATGTGGTTCGTACATCGGAAATAAGATTTGCTAAACAAAAATACGAATTGCTTACCAAAAAATACTTACTTGCACTCTAAATTTTACAATCTTATAACGGAATAGGTTAGGTTAGTTTTTTAATTTTTTGATTGAGAAAATTTAATTTTGTAAAGATGACTGATTAAATTGGGTTTTTAATTAGGATAAAAGATGTTTCTAAAAGTAAAGTAGATTATGGTTTTTCTTAAAAAAGTTTTAATATATCCCCATCGTCCTCTGGTACCCTCACACAACACGTAAACCGTAAACAGTTTTTGCAGACTAAGACTTATGGAGGCACAAACTATAAAAGTTTTAAAGTTGGCGACCCGGTGATGTATAATATATAATATATGACTACGCAAGTGGAGCGTACTGAGCATGAGGAGTTCTTTGAAGCTTCTTCAGATCAGGAAAGCGAGCACGTACCCGAGCCACTAACCGACGAACCAAGGGTAGCGTTGCCAGAACTGCCCAATAATGAGTCACGCCGCCGTGTCCCCCGGGTCGATTATAAGCCATACTTTAAATAGTATTTAATATGTTAGAAATGTATATCTTTGTGTTTAAGTTCTGTTGTATTAATAAGTTTACATTAATGAGGGAGGAATGTTACATATGTGATATAAAACCTCATTAACCATACCATAGTGTCTACGCCACACTTGATTGATGGAATAAACGTCAGTGCGTATTCAACTGCTCGTCTTAATGGTTTTACTTATTCCTCGCATACACAACAATATGTTTGTTAAGCAATGGAATTTTTAGATATACAATTTTGATAATAGTGATTTGTTCAGTAAAATAGTTCTGCAAATACCATTAAACGGTATATTGAATTTGACTTATTAAGTGTGCATAATTAGTGTGCAAGTCAGTATTTTTGGTTTAACTTTGTAATATTTTGTTCGAAAAAAGGGAATAAACAGATATCGATTTAAATACATGCCTTTTAATAATAACGGTATTTCAATATTATTTCCAGAGCATTATTGACGAAAGGACAAGTAAGGTTAGGAAACACGCATGGTCGAATTACCTTTCACGTTCTTTCTTTCTTGAATTCCATTAATATTAACTTACATTATCGTTGAATAACTCAAGGTTGACTTAAAAAGGACTGGTTAGCTTAAAAAGTTTGCATAAACTGTTTCAAATCTTGTTTTTTGATGTAGTATAAAACGCTGAACTTGGTGGAATATTTTATCAGTTACAGATTGTCTTTCTTCAGCAAAATAATAAATAATTATTAATTATGTTTTTTAAGGTATACATATTATAAATTTGATAACTTTGATACATTTAATTATTTTATATAGTAGTAACAATTAAATAATAATAAAAAATTATAATTGTGATTGAATTTTTTGTTAATTAAAATGTGCATTGTCTTCAGGGATTACTCATTGCAGCTGCCATAGTTGCAGCAAGCGCACAGCATGGAGATCATGGTCATGGACACGCATACTCATCGCAAAGCATCGTCCTTCATCAAAATCACGGACAAGAGAAAATTCCTGTATATCATCATGAGCAATCCGAATATCATGGTCATCAGGAACAACACAATCAACACGAGCAACAAAGTCACCAGGAATACCATCACGAAGAACATCATGGACATGCCTCCTCCTCACAGAACATTCACCAGCACCATGATGGGCATGTGACCAAACATGTCGAATACTATGTAAGAACTTGTCTGAATCCTGATTAACTTCACTATTTTCAACTCTTCTTATTTCTAACTTTCCTGTATTCTATATTCAACAGGCTCACCCCAAATACGACTTCGCGTACGAAGTCAAGGACCCTCATACACATGATCACAAGTATCAGCATGAGCATCGTGATGGTGATGTCGTGAAGGGTGAATACGGCCTGGACCAACCCGACGGTACTGTCAGGAGAGTGAAGTACTACGCTGACAAGAAAAGTGGGTTCAACGCTGAAGTGAAGTACGAGGGCCACGCCAAGCATGTTGTTCCTGAACACCACCACCACCATTAATATAAATTGCTAAAGTTTTTGTTTACCTTAATTGTTAACCTTAAATAATATTGTTACCTTATTTATACTTTCTCTACTGTAAATAATAAAAATCAAGTCATCACCGAAAATTTGAATTATTTTTCAAAAATTATTATTGTTTAAACTTTAAACATGAGCAACAAGGTGACCTAACCAATTTTCATACGATTTTGCTAAAAAACGTATACTATAAATTAAGCAAAATGCCCATCAACCATATTAATTCTTGATAACGGTAACACAAAAATTTGAACTGTTTTTGCAAAGAATATCGAATTTGAATACTATTTGTATTAATATTTAGGTAAGTATCCTTTCTGGTAATATATTTGTATTTTTAGGTAACCAATATTTTGGTTTCTACGGCAAGTATAAGCAAAATAAATCTTAGAATAGGAGGAGATCCTAGTAATTTTGTAAAAACAGCAAAATATTTTCGTATACGATAGACGAAAATATTTTACTGCTTTAAAGCGTAAATTTTGAAGTATTACACATATCCTAATACATATATTAGGATATGTGTAATACTTCAAAATTTACGCTTGAGTATACTAACTTAGCCTTTAACTGTGAACATGTAGTTTCAGAGACGTCACCTTGTCTAATAATTGGTAAGGATGTCACTTCCCCGCGCCCCACAGCACCGAGCTGCAAAGGTAGTTGTGTTGCCGGCTTCAAAACAAGTGAGTATTTAACTCTAATAGTTACTCCGGCGACTCTGTGATCCCACGTTCACGTTTTCCATACAGTATGTTTTTGACATTTCGTATGGAAAATGTGGTTTCTTTCCAAGGTCATGGTAGCGATGATAATAATGTAGTACCTAGTATAAGAACCTAGCATAGAAGAGGACGCTGAACTGCTGAATTCAACGATAGTTCTAATGATGATGCACCATTTACATGTCTACGTAGAAATAACAGTTATTAGGGTTGATTTTTTACGCTGATATGCCGCGTCTAGGACCAGGAGCTGATGAAGCTATTCCTGGAGCTCATCAACAAACATGTACGGTATACTATATATTATATTGACTGCCTCATTGGTCTTCAAGTTATATAGTCTTACTGCAGATTACGATATCGTGGGTTCGATTCCCGCCACGGGACAAAAATAAACACGGGACAAAAAATGTTTTCTCCAAAGTCTGCGACTCTAGAAACAAAATATTTTTGTCTATTAGGCATTTACAAAAATTGTTAACAGGAGTTATTTATATCCATTGTCTGGTAACCGCTCATAACATAAGCAGGTTAATTCTAGCTTATATTATTGTATTATTTTGGGTTTAGCCGTAACGGAGAATATTAAGACAGATTTATGTACCCTATATTTTTCCGCATTAAACGTCAAACGTCAAACAAACGTCAGGATCACTGGTCAAAAAAATATACTTGTTTCTAAAAATGTAGGTATTATATGTAGCAATTCTTGGAGACATGTAGCAAATATAAGCAATTATGTAGCAATTTTTGAGTATACTTCGGGACTCGTTTGTCACAGGCAACCTGCCATTCTGACGGTGACAAAAAGAAGGCAAGAATTATATTTTTAGTTGTCATTTGCCCAACTAAAATTAAGTGTTAAATTGACAAATCAAAATGGTTCAAGAGTGAGTCAGATGCGCGTACGTAGGGTTTCGTACCTAGGAGAGGAGAAGATAAAATTATAGTCATTTTAAGAACGGCAGTATGCAACTGTCAGATTCAGTTTGTTCTTGTTACAAACCCTAAATTAGGGGTGAAATACTTACGAATCAAAATACATATAGAAATGTTATTTTAGCGTCACTTTGTTGTTTACCAGTTTCTCTATCTGTTACGACTCTTTATCTTATGAATGCGAGAAGGTATCGAGTTGAAGTCAAAATCATTTAACTATTAAACTTAGGTCTGTCTACACCAGGTACATTCTTGGAAAAAATCAAACTTCTAAGTTAACATGAAACTAAGAGGCGTAACTAATGCAGCAAAAAACGTCTTCTTCTTCTTTTAGTGCCTTTCCGCTACCGAAGGTTGGCCGTTAACTTTTAAAACTCCTCACGGTTTTGAGCCAGACGGAAAAGCTCCCCTGCACTAGTTATTCCAGTCCATTTACTGATGTTTTTCAGCAAAAAACGTAGGTAAGTTTATTTCGACGAGGTATTAAAATTTATATTGCGTTTTCCGTTGAAATAGAACTATGAAATTTGACAGGTAGAGTAGCTAAAGATCTGCAAAATAAAAATATGGTACATCGGTATTTTTTTAATTTATGTAATCAACCATCAACCCTGAATAACAAATGTAAAAGAGCCTCGGAGTCGCTGCTCTTTAGGCGCAATGCCGATAGTCCAATTCGTGAATAGTCCAATTAGTTACAATCTATTCGGAGTAGGTACCTATCCTTAATTTCAGCCAAATTCTTTCAACTGATTAGTCCATTAGTTACAATCTATTCGGAGTACCTATCCAAAATTTCAGCCAAATTCTTTCAAACGTAAAAGCGTGAAAGTCTAACAAACTTCCATACATACAATCTGTCTCGCTTATAATACTATTGTAAGATCCGTTTAAGACCAACCGCAAATAGGACAATACACGACTAGAAATTGGACAATGGCTTTTTAATTTTTTTTAAACCACAACCAGCGTTCACACTTTGCATTCAGAGTGCTTGTAGGTATATTATTAGGTTTGACTGGGCGTACCTTCCACGCCCGCTTAGATTGCGGAATATTTTTTGTCTCAGTTAAGCCAGAGTTGATAGCGTGAGTATTGCAACTGTCCATGGGTTACGATGAAAATTTTGGCAGAAATGGATCAAATGCTTGATTGTCAACGTAGTGTTACAAAATTATAAATTTGACTAAGAACATAATTTTCATACCAAACATTATACTAGTGAGATTCACTTTAATCAAATGAGTGTTTATTTCAATAAATAATAAATATTTGCAGACATTAAAAATAAATAATTTCAAAAAGGCTTTCACTTTTAATAAGTACTTCGCTCTTATTGGAGTATACAATTTCGAAAGAATTATCCAATTTAAGTAACACATGTTTCGCCTTTCACTATCTTTTGTTGCATTAAGTTCTATAAGAATTACTTAATTACTCAGGGTCAATTTAAAAAGGACTGGTTTAACTAAAAGTTTGCAGAATATGTATCAGATCCTGTTTATTGATATTGTATAAAAGATTGAGCTTAATAGTCATTTTTATCAGTAACCGTTGGTTGCTCCACAGTACAGTAATATAAAAAAAAATGTTTGTTAAGGTACACAGAATTATTTATTACTTTAGTACTATTGAGAGCAGCAATAACTTTTATGAAACAAAAATGTATTAGTAGCATATATTTCTTTGACTCGCGTTTTTCCAGACACTTCCAAACTCTGCCTGATTATAAAGCTTCAGTTTATTATAATTGCTAACTTAGATTTGGTGTTTCTTCTGGACATATTGGAAGTGAATACCATCCAATCTCCCAAGAAATACACTTTTTCCCATTATAATAAAATTAACTAGGAATTTCAAAGCAACTAAGTAACTATTATAAACTAATATTTTCCTGCAGGTTTTTCTAATTGCGGCTGTACTAGTGACAGCAAGTGCACGACCACAAGGAGGCCATGATCATGGACACGCTTACTCATCGCAGAGCATCGTCCTTCATCAGGGCCACGGACACGAGAAGATCCCTGTATATCAAGCACAGCACCAAGAGGAATCACAATATCACGGCCATCAGCAACAACAAGGTCACTATGAACAACAAGGTCAGCAAGATTACCATCGCGAAGAACACTATGGGCATGCCTCTTCATCGCAAAACATACACCAGCACCATGATGGCCAAGTGACCAAACACGTTGAATACTATGTAAGATTTTGTCTCAATCCTGACTGAGTATTTTATTTATCTTATTTTTCTAACTTCATTGTAATAGAATAATCCTTTACTAAGTACTCTGTTTTATATCCAACAGGCTCATCCCAAATACGAGTTCGCATATGAAGTGAAGGATCCTCATACGCATGACCACAAGTACCAGCATGAGCACCGCGACGGTGATGTCGTGAAAGGTGAATACGGCCTGGACCAGCCCGACGGCACTGTGCGGAAAGTGAAGTACTACGCGGACAAGAAAAGTGGGTTCAACGCAGAAGTGAAATACGAAGGTCACGCCAAGCATGTTGTTCCTGAACATCACCACCACCACTAATTCTGTTATTTACTCGTTCAAACCGTTGTTGACTAGACTAGGATTGTTATTATATTTATTTAGATATGTCGTAAAATAAAAGAAAATTAAATAGATAACATATGGATTCTATATTAATTTAAATACATTCCTACATACATGGCCTCGCGATAACTAGGAATCCTAAATATGGTGAGGCGTTTTCACGCTAAATCAGAGGTGCTTACTGTGCAAGGCTCAGAATGTGTCCACATCTTTGGATCAAGTCCGCAAGATGTGTTGAATGTCTTAGAATTATGAATTTTCCTGAGGTCACGGAGAGTCAAAGGATGCAGGTTCCACTCCTACACAGTAAAAATAAATCATTGAGCGAGCCAGATCCGTTCAGCCGTTACAGCGTAAACGTGTAACAAACTTTCTGACATTTATACATCAACACTCACAAACTTCGTATTTATAATAAATGTCATACGTACATACAAATTACCGGAGTAAAGCGCAACAAATATAAAAAGCTCTAAAAAAATCTATATAAAAATAACAATAGTATCCAGTTTATTTTCCACTTCTCCTCAACTTTGATTTTCAGGGTTCAGTACTCAATTCTTCTACTTTGCCAAGATGTGTTGCGGCGGCGGATGCTGTGGAGGATGCTGTGGGGCTGCTGTTGCCCCTGCATTACCATCTACACCCACGAAGATCTGCTAGTGTACTTGCTGCAGTGCGAGTAGAATTTCCTTCGGGAACTCTTGAAGCTGGTTCCTGGAGATGGCTGGACGCGTGGGTTATTTCTCGGAAAGCTCTAAAGCGATGTTTTTGTCGAAGAGTTCTACTGTCACTCGTTGTGGTCCTTTCCGTGCTGTTTTGTGGAAATATAAATCTTGCAAATACATACACACGATCACAGCTTTTTAGGCAGAGGCATATAATTATTCCCACATTTCATCTTCTTAGATTTTGTCCCCCGTAACAGGTGGTGAGTCGTATTGCCGTGTTGATATGAACAGGCACAAATTTTTCAAGCCACCCATAAAGGCCTTCAACTTGGCTTAGCGGCAACTTCAACCAACAGCTTGTGCTTGTGCCTTCCAAAGCACGGACACGTCGGCAAATAAATCCCACAAATCGGTTATGTGATGGTCACCCATCCATGACCGGCCACAGTAAATGTTGCTAATTACAATGGTTGTTTACAGAACACTGAAACCGCGGGGCCACGAGAGCTTTAATTATAATATTAGCATAGTGTAAATATTGCTAACTTAGTCTATATACATTAAGATATTAGTAAGAAGCAAGATAGTAAGCAATATTGCATTCATCCGAAAAGAAAATTTTGATACTAATTCGCATTTACACTGATAGGAGACAGAGTATTCACAAACAGGCGCCGTTGCTACTATTATGCGAGCAGGTGCAACATTTGTATGAGTAGATGACTGTGGGCCTCGAAATTTATGGGTAGGGCCCATTACAGTCATCGTAGAGTAGGGGAGCGGAATATTTTATGTAGCGGGTGTAGTGGGGCCTACCAACACCTTCGGGCCCAAGTCAACCTCACGTGCAAGCTCGTGCACCTGCTGAACAACGGACGAGGCTCTGACAGCGGCGGTCCATTTCAACACGGCGATGGGCTCACCACCTGTTACGTGGGACCGAATAGTACACGGTGAAATGTGGGCCGGTTTAGGCCTCTGCCTACCCCTTCGGGGATAGAGGCGTGAGTATATGTATGTATGTATGTATGTAAGCTAAGGAAAAAGCTTATTAGGGTAAGCTAGTATTATTATTTTGCCAAAATCAACAAACGCCTACCAAAATAACGAGAGTGAACAGTGGTAAGAAAGCTATTTGCAAGGATGTTCTAATAATATAAAGTGTCGGTTTATTAAAACCACCCGATATTTATTTGTAAATCCAAACGATTGCGTTTTAATTGAGTTACGAGACAATTATATTAGAAACATGAAAAATTTTATTTATCCCACTTTTGACCACCTTGTCAGTTTAGGAACAGTTTCATGATTTATGTGGGTAAACTTAGACTAGCGATATAAACGAATTGGGATACAGTTTGACCCTCTGGGCCAATCTCTACCACAATTCATTTATTTTTAAGTATATACTTTATTATTTTTATAGTTACATATTATACTATTATTATAAAGAGGAAAGATTTGATTGTTTGTGTGTTTTCATCAAATAGGCTTCGGAACTACAGGACCGATTTGAAAAATTCTTTCACTGTAGGGAGCTACACTCTTTGCGGTGAACATAGGCTATATTTTATTTGCGTAGTCCCACGGAAATGGGAAACCGCGTGACGTCCGCTAGTGTATTATAAAATTATTGCTATCTGCTCCCCACAGTTTTTTGTGACATACTGTCAACCTGCTATCATCTCTTAACCCATACAAGACCGTATTTCCAATATTGCATATACCGAGTTTTTTTTACATTTATTGTTACTTCTCCGGTCCCATGAAAGCTTTAGCTTTCATGGGACCGGAGAAGTAATTTCTTTAGAACTTTCCCAACTGAGTTCTGCAGTCCCTGGCAGACATGTCTCCATACCGGGGCCCTGAGGACGGTGTGAGTGGGCTGCTCACCGTGCTTACAGAAGCAGGCCCTAGACAGCACTGTGACGTGAGGGATTCACACACGCACTCTCCAAAGAAGCTTGATAACACCCGAACAACCCTTCAAAGACGCGGGATAGCACCCGGAACCTCTCTTTTATTTTTAACGTTAAGAGTCCGTCTGACGCCAAACAGACCTGGATCAAGACCTCAAGACTCGTGAGGTCTAATGAATTAAAATTTGTACACAGACAACTTCAGTTCATGAATTAAAAACGCTTTAGGCTAGAAACAGGATTACTGATGAAATCCTCGATGGATTTTTTAATTATTTATTTAATAGTTTATGTACACACATTAAAATACACAGAGATAATAGTTAGGAGAAAAAGAGTACAATTTTTGTGTTGAAAATACCCCGATTTCTTGAAAAGCTAGATATTATAAGTTGTAAGTTGTCTTTATATAAGAAATACAATAAGTAGTAAAATCTTTATTTGCACTAGACCACTTTTTTCTTATTAGTTACCTATAGTGTTTTTATTCTTAATTTATTTCAAAACGCGCAAAGACCGATCGCATCTCTCTCTTTCTTGCACGCTAAAATGTATATCTTCCGTCTTCTTTTAACAATTTTGCGCTCTGGTAGGCTCTTAAGAAAATCCTACATGGATGCTATGCCACACTCCTGTTCCGGCATAGCATCCCGGCAGGATATTCATCACGTTAAAAAAAAGTCTACCATATAAAGCTCCTGCATCAATAAAATATTCTATACAGATACATAATCATTTCATTACAATAGTGTTTTAAATATTTGAGTGCTATGACAGGGAAGGAATCTTATGTTAAGGAGATATAACATTGAAATCAGTATTGCAAGCATATGGTTAAGTCATCCCAACTATTGGTAACAGTTTCAGCGTTATAACTCCATGGTTACAAAAATAATAACTTGATGCTTTAAAACCCGCAGAGAGTGCATGCTTTCAGCAGTGTGTCAAAATAAGGAGTAAGCAGTGCGTGTAAAATTATTCCCCGACCCTAGTTTGTAGTTGTGAAGCGGAGCTAGGCCTGTTATCGTGACACTATCTACATCTAGCTCGTTTGATACCGTTATCATCCCATGCTCGTTAAAAACATCAGTGGGGCATACATAGGGGTGCCTGAGTTGACGGCAGACTAAAATGGAATCGCCTCAGGCGCAAAGGGTAAATTTCTTTCTGTGCGTAAACTTAAAAGTAATGTAAAACTTACGTATATATAATCGATGCTTGACATTGAGAATACTGACCAATATTAAAACTGGTTACCACAGACTCGACTATAATTCGATTTAATTTACTGAAAACTGTGCTCTACAGACCTAGGTCACACATTAATCATGCATTTTAAAATATATCACCAGACGAAAGTTACTGCCCTCCATTTAAAAAAAAAATTGTTACAATTCCAGTAATAACCAGTTTTTCAACGAAACTGTCTCATTTCTGTGTAACTATATAAAGAACGACCCTTATTAATGCACCATCAGTTCGATCAAGCTACTTCATAGTCACTCAAAGCAACAATTCAAAATGTTTTTAAAAGTAAGCAATAACAATGATTATTTTACTCAATCGACATTTATACACGGAATCATTAAATTTGCTAAATTTTAATCTCTTACAAAAATAACTTTTATTCTGAATGTGCTTGGTGAATAATATGTGAAAAATTTAAGTAGTTAACTTAGTTGGGAGAAATAACAGGAATATAATTTAGTTATGCGAAAAAACGTCAACTATAGTGACAACTTCCCATCAAGTGGGCCGTATGCTTGTCTACCACCATAGTAATAAAAGAACTTATCTCATTTAGTTTGTAATTATTTCAATTCGTTGGGAGAAAAGAAATGTATATAATATGAATTATTCATGTAGTAATAGTATTTGCTAATCATCTATTTAAGTGCATATTATTATTTTTCTTATTACAGGTAATTGTAATTATTGCCTTCATAGGTATTGGCCAAGCCATCGAGCAGGCATACTCTTCACAGAGCATCACTCGCTTTGACAGTCACCATGGACATGAGGAACAGCAACATGAAGACTACAAATATGAAGATCAAAATCATGAAGTATATGACCACAATGAGTACAAGAATGAATACGTTGACCATGATAACGAAAAGCAGCACGTTGAACATAAATCAGAGCATAAAGTAGCACACCCAACTAAGCATTATGCAACTATACAGCAAAAAAATGTCCACGAAGAATACACGCATGAATATAATGATCACAAAAATGAACAACATCATATTGAACACAAAACAGAGCACGAAGTAGCGTACCCTACTAAGCACTATGCAATTGTACAGCACAAAAGTGAACATTTTAACAATGAGAATGAAAATAAAAAATATTTTGAACCTGAACCCCAATATCATAATCATAAAGTTCAACACAAAGTCGAGCATAACATAGAAAATAAGGTAGTACACAAACAAGAACATAAAGAAAATAAAAATGAAAACCGAAAGGAGGAAAACTATGGTTATAATGATTATAACCATGAAGTCTATACAAAATTTGTTCCCGTTATTGAAAAACAAGAACAATATAAAATTGCAATTGCTGCACCTGTAAAGGTAGTTCCTGTTGCTGAGTACATCAATAAAGGGGCCGAAGAACACTACCACGAGCATCATGAAGCAGCTGTTTCATCTCAGCATATCAGTCGTCACGATGTGCCTGCACCTGCCCCGAAAGATTTCTATGATCATTCTGTAAGTATTATTTCTTTTTATTTTTTATTCTTATGTACAACGATTATGAAACTTTAATAATATTTTATTTCTTTCGAAGGGTCCTGCTAAGTATGAGTTTGCCTATGAAGTTAAAGACCCACACACTGGTGACCAAAAGTATCAGCATGAGTCTCGCAATGGTCACACTGTGAAGGGAGTGTACAGCCTGCACGAAGCTGATGGATCCATTCGTACTGTTGAATATGCTGCTGACAAGCATGCTGGGTAAGACATTTATATTTATAAGTAGCTAATGTCCTTTTCTCTTCTTTAACTTCGTAGGTAAGTATTTAGCAAACTGAGTAGTGCCACAAGTGGTTCATAATTTTTGCCTCTGACTCCGTTTTTTTCGTGTGACAATCAAAATAACGAACTCCTATTGGCTAAAACCACATGGTGCCCTTAACAGCCGGGAGTCCCGGGTGTAGGTAGGTGGTAGTTCTCTGGGCCACCCTTTAGCTACTTCTTCGGAGTTATTCCTGTGACTCTACATACTGTATGTATAATGTGTAGGCACTGTGAAGTTACAATTCAATTTAGTAAAGATATTTATGAAATGTAATGTCTTAAAACCTTTAAAGTTCTTGTTAATAAGGTAGTATGGTCACTCTTGAGATAACGATAGATAATACACAGAAAAGTGAATTAAAAAGTACGAGGTACGATCGCACATTCGATGAAATTTAAAAAGAAAACAAATAGAAACTTCAAAATGACAGAAAACATAATATTCTGGGCTGTCATTTTTGAACTTAATTAAATTAAACTTGTAGCCATAGTTGCACAGTATAGTAATTACTGTAAACGATTTGATCCAACCGGGTAACAGTTCGTGGCTTTACAATTTGCCAGCATTATGGTATAGTTGACTCAAGTTGGAGGATTTATGGGCGCCTACAAAACAATTAATAGCAGAAAGTCTCACCCTGTCCCTGACTATTTCTACATAGCAATTAACTTACGTTGGACTTTCTAGAACTAGTGATATGTCGAGGTGTAAAGAGCCTTTCCCTACTCCTTTAGGAAAGAGACATAGCTGTAATATATGTGCTAGTTATATTATTGTAAATAGATTAAACAGGTATGATTGAAGACCTAGTCAATTTAAAATGTAAGTACAAGCATTTTTAAATTCACATATTTTTTATTTCATTCCAGATTTTCAGCTGCTGTGAAACAAACCACAAAACATATTGAACAAAAGTCCCATCATTAAACTTTCATTTAAACATATATTATACTCAGTAACCTCAGGCAATTGTTAGCTTTGTTGAAGTTATACCATCATTTTGTGTACTTAATTTATAATAATTTATTCTCAATACATTAATTGAAAGAAAATAATTTTGTTATCTTATTATTTCCGTACCACTAACAACTTCCAAAAAACTTTATAAAATACTAGCAGATGCCACGCGGTTTCACCCGCGTAGTTCCCGATCCCGTGGAAATACGGCAATAAAATACAACCTACAGCGGATGTCACGCGGTTTCACCCGCGTAGCTTCCGTTCCCGTGGGGATATTTGAATAAATATAGTCTTTGTTACTCAGGGTGAATGTCGCTTCCCAATGGTGAAGAAATTTAGAAATCGGCACAGTTCCTAGTTTTTAACCGACTTCAAAAAAAGGAGGAGGTTCTCAATTCGTCTGTATGTATTTTTTTTACGTATACTATGTCAAGCGATATTTCCGTCAATTATAGACGGATTTCAAAATTTTTTTTTTGTTGTATAGGAGTTACTCTCAGAAGTAACTTCTATACAACAAAAAAAAAATTTTTATGTGGTCCCATTTTCACCAGGTCAGGATCTGATGAAGGGATCCAGGAGAAATCGAGGGCAACCACGGAAAATTGTAGGGACAACTAGTGCGCATGTTAACTTTTTAATTAAGTGCTTTAATGTTCTACATTTTAATGAAGGTCTTGCGTCGATCTGATGATAGAGTCGAAAGACAGTCGAGGGCATTCCTTAACAATTTACAGCAGTTATCTTGTGTTTGGGCTTGATTGATTTGTATTGATGAGAACTTTACACCTAGATTGATAGATCAGACTTAAAAAAAAAAGTTTTCAATGTTTTATGTATGTTTACCGATATTTCCGTCAATTATAATTAGGATTAAATTTTTTTTTTGTTGAATAGGGTTTACTTCTGAGGTGGTCCCATTTTAACCAGGTTATGATCTGATTATGGGATCCTGGATAAATCGAGGGCAACCACCGATAATTATAGGGACAACTAGTGCGTTTGTTAACTTTTTAATTCAGTGCTTTAATGTACTACAGTTAATAGTTAGAAGGTCTGGAGTCAATCCGATGATGGAACCAAAAGACAGTCGAGGGAATTTCTTGACGATTTACAGAGCAGCTACCTTGTGTTGGGGCTTGATTGATTTACATTGTATTAATGAGAACTTTCACCTAGATAGATATATTTTTCGGTTCACCCGTCACTTAAAATATTAAAAAAAAATTTTTCAATAAAAAATACAACCGACTTCGAACAAATCCTGAAAAATAAAATTTACTTAGCACAAAGTAATATGTATTTTGATTTGTCAGATTTTATTCAATATAATATTGAAGTTGGTGCCTTGAATAATACCTACCTAAACCTATGAATTTACTTGGCGCTGACTTCAATATGATATTGAATAAAAAATCTGATAAATGAAAATACATATTACTTTGTGCTAAGTAAATTTTATTTTTCAGGATTTGTTCGAAGTCGGTTGTATTTTTTATTGAAATTTTTTTTTTAATTTATTGATAACAAACATACACAAACACAAAAATTCAAATATTTCTACTTTATATTCGTTTAGAAGAGTTCCTTTAATTGGCTATACGTTTACTGGCTACTTCATAAGAACTCTACATTTTATAAAATTAAATATCTTTGATTTACAGATTTTCGACTCTATACTGTTAATTTACAGTTCATAAAGTATAGATGGATGCCTCCGATATTTTAGATTATTCTGATGAAAACGTTAAGGTGATGACCCCGTGTACCCCTATTTACATCCTTTCCTATTAAAGTTATCATCATATGGTCACGCTTTTTATCCCCGAAGGGGAAGGCAGAGGCATATAATGTGCCCACATTTCACCTTTTTAGATTTTATCCCATGTAATAGGTGGTGAGCCGTATTGCCGTATTGATATGGCCAGGCGCAGGATGTGATTACCCGCTGTTGAAAATTTTCAAGTCGCCCATAACGGGCTTCAAATTGGCTTAACGACTGTCGTTTTATTTGGCAACCGGGTCCAATGGCTTAACGTGCCTTCCAAAGCACAGAAACGCTCGCAAATAAAAATCACAAAGTGGCTACGAGATGGTCACCCATCCATGAACGGCCATAGTAAAAGTTGCTTACTACAGTAATTGTTTACAGAACACTACGTCCGCGGGGCAACGAGCGCTTCTTAAGTTAAAAGGATTAAATGCTGAAATAAAATTGAATAATATTGTATTTGCAACGTTTACCTATTATAATAAATAGTTATATACACGTGACAGTTTCACTAAAAACTGCTCAACTTGACCAGACTAGACTTAATGATGAGCGAGAAGGACTGGAGCAGCATGCGCATGACTGTGAGCGGGGGCAGAGTTGGACACTACAGCGTTGAAGCCATTGTGGTCATCAGCGGAGTATTTCACATGACGCACGGAACCGTCGGCCTCAAGCAGAGAGTATTCCCCGTGCACGGCGTCACCGTCGCGGGATTCCTGCTGGGATTTGTTGTCACCGGTATGTCCGTCAGCCACGGAGTAGGAGAAGTCGTATTTGGGGTGGGCCTATGAAATAATATAAAATGATACAAATAATTTTATAAGTAAACCATAAACATGGTTACTATAAATATGGTGTAGACAGATGTAACTACTTACGTATTCTTCAGCATGTGCGAGAACCTTCGCTACGGGGGCATGAGCGTAGTGGACTGGTGCAGCAGCGTAGTGTACAGGGGCGGCGGCGTAGTGTGCAGGAGCTGCGGCATAATGCGCAGGAGCTGCGGCATAGTGCGCAGGAGCAGCGTACGCGATGGGAGCGTGCGCTACTTGAGCAGCGAGGTGACCCTCATCATGGCGTACAATGCTCTGTGAAGAGACTGCTCCGGCAGACGAGTAATGCGCTGGCGCCGCTGGTAGCAAACCAGCTACAGCCACAGCCAACACAGCGCTAAGAGCTACTATCTATAACACAACCATCGAAATTCGTTAATTCAATATAAACACTGTAATAAAATCACTTTTTTATTTATTATTTACAAACTCACTTTGGAGAACATGTTGCTGTGATTATTTTAGATACAAATGATGTACTGCATGTCTAAAATTCAGCTTATATATTGATCGTTTGCGTTTTGGGCGGGACAAGGTCGACGGGTCACGGAGCAACTTCATAGATTAGATACTGGGAAGCTTTCACAATAGTTACCTACTTATTAATGTGTAGTATAAACTGTTAAACATGAATCAAAAGCAATTGCTTAGTAAATCAAGTTTCATAATGCTTGCAGACTGTCATCTAACTTACGTACGGATGTTTGAACAACTTTACGTAATATACTTTGGCGCCTATTTTGTTTTTTTTTATTTGAAATCATATATTTTGAATTAATAATTTTTGAAAAACAAGCACGTAATTAATGTCCTTCACCCCATTTATATATCTCAAATTTATAATATTTAGTTTTTTTAGGAAGCTAATTTTTATTGTAAATTTCTTTTCAAAGATTCGAACCATCACTGAACTTGAGATTTCACATTATATAATAATGTAAACTTTTTGGTCGTTTCTTTCAAGCCTATCAACTTTTTGACAATCCGACTTTTAAAAGCATTATCTAAAACTAACTGTTAATATTAGCACAAGCTTATAACGGGAATTATTACGTGCCCATAAGAGTTAATAGGGATTCCGTATACGTGATGTTTTTGAATAAAAAAAGCCCAAAATGTGCATGTGGTACGCGCCCACCACCCACCCGTCCGTTATTAGAGTTTATTGCCCAAAGCATAAACCCTTTGGACACGGAACTCTAAAAAGGACGACCCCGAAGTTTATTGTTAAGCATATTAATTATTAAACTTCTGTTTGTTAATACGGTGAATAAGTAGACGGTATTCTAGTGATTTCCTTTCGAGGGTTCATCAAGTTCTGTGGCTGTACATAGGCGTGAATAAGAACCGTGAGCTTTTTGTCGGCTCAAGTCTAACAAGCGCATCTCACATTTTGCACCAGATAGAGCGGTATCAATATGTATACATAGACACCTACGTCAATCATATTAATTTATTTATCTCAAATACAGTTGTAGCTAGTCAGAGTAGTTCTAACGAGCGGTGTATATTGCGGAGTTAGACATCAGGTATTGGTCAGGTGATGCCTAGTAGCCCGTAAATAAGGAGATAGTAGGTGGGGAAGATTATTGCTGTGATTATAATAACATTTTTGGAAAGAGTACAAAATGTCGCCACCCCAATTAAATCCGAGGGTGTCGTAAAAGGCGAATAAGAGAACACTTTAGTAAAATGATCCATTGCGTAGAGAAGGAAAACTCGAAGGAAAATGCGTGACTATTATGTATGTATGTATAATAATATTGCTCCATCACTGCAGTCAGAAGTCTCTTAAAATTTCTTCAAGTTTAAGCAGATGACGCCTTCAGCACCATATTAAAAACACGTAATATACAACCATTTTTATACCACTGAGGTGCCACACATTTATATCTATGGTCTATCTGATCGACTCACTGTCGACTGTTTTTCCCCACTTTTTGTTTTGTGCACGACACTCTCGCTGTAGTTCCTATTGTCATATTAAAACGGACAGGGGTAGCCTGTGGTTACCTGTTGTAGCAAACTGGCAATTCGCCAATAAAGGATGGCTTTAAACTTGGATTAGCATGTTATCTTACGGGGTCTCATAATATTTCAGGAATAACCGTGGCAGTAGTCGTTAACAGACCATTCGGCCATTGGGATTACAAGAGTTCCCAATCTGTTTTATTAGTATATCGTTCATAATGAACTGTGAAAGTTTAAATGCTAGTTAATAAGCCAATCTCGACACGGAAACTGACTGACTCAGTTCAAGTGTCTTCATTTTATTTTCAATGTCACGGATATATCACCGTGACCTAAAGAAGGGGTCTTCGAACCGAAGGTTATGCAACGAAGATGATTTAGTCATTACTACATAATATACTTACAAAATAACGGTCGTGTAATAAACCAGAAGTACCGTCTGCCAAACACAGTCCAATAATATAGTTTGTTTGAATAATAACAGTAGTCTAACTATAAATTGTGTTATACAATGATTGGTTTTTAACCCCCTACGCAAAAAAATGTGAGAATGCTATGGTGTATTACTATGCCGTTTAGGTATAATAGGCATGCCAATATGTAAGCAATTTTGGCGGTTCTGAGTGTTATGTTATAATATTGCGTCCTGAGCGCTCGAGCACAGTGAGATCTGATAGAGGCTTTCTTCCGCGTATGCTTAGGTTGTGGAATGATTTCCCTGCTTCGGTTTTCCCAAACGTATGGGGTTCTACAAAAGGAGAGTTACAAGGTTTTTTCAGAGTCGGCAGCGCGATTGTGTCGCCTCTGGTGTTGCAAACGTCCATAGGCTGCGGTGACCACCAGTACATCTTGTGGGGCCGTATGCTTGTCTGCCACTATAGTGGTATGAAAAAAAAAGGAAAGAAGAAAGAAATTTTTTTTATAATAAAAACTTATCATCAAATCTTAAAAAAAATATAAAACAAAAAAGTTACTCTCAAATTAATCGATTATTAGATCTGATGTGATTTAATTGAATATAATATGTGATCACATCAGATCTAATGAATGAATATGATTCTATTTATCTTCCGACCCGAGTTTTTTAGTGATTTGAGATAAACGGGAACACTCAAAAATTCCAAAATAAATATCCTGTAATATTCTGTAAGGACGGTGAGCAGCCGTCTCACCGTCCTCAGGCCGCCGGTCATGGAGGCCGATAGTCTTAGGGCAAAGACACGTCGGCGGCGTCCACTGCGGAACTCGGTTGGAAGAGTTCTCTCCCGTTCCCGCACCGCC
This sequence comes from Miltochrista miniata, assembly GCA_933228765.1. Classification (NCBI taxonomy): domain Eukaryota; kingdom Metazoa; phylum Arthropoda; class Insecta; order Lepidoptera; family Erebidae; genus Miltochrista; species Miltochrista miniata. The sequence goes on along the minus strand of OW121752.1, from coordinate 28,056,900 downwards.
GTCTCTTTCACGAGCATGACCTGCTTGCAGAAAGAGGCGGCGCAGTCCCACTTACTCCCGCTGGAAATCATGGCTTGTCCAGACCTACTACGAGGACCTGGCGCTGTTGCGCCCACGCCGTGCACTTCACCAGCGTGTGGCACGCTGTGTCATCGCTGCGGTCCTCGCAGTGCTGACACTCGGCCAAGGTTTCCCGGTGTCTTCGCCACAGATACCAACCGAAGCTATTGTGCCTGGTAAGTATCTGTGACAATCGGTAGGAGAATGCACCGTGTCTCCTCTCCAGCCACTCATCCATGACCAGTCTGACTGCCGCGATTGTGGAGAATCCCCCCTTTGGTTCCTCAAGTTGCAACTTCCATGTCTCTACGGTTTTCTGGTGGAGCAGGGACCGCTGGACCTCGATTTCTCGAGACGCAGGCCTTTGACCCCGCTCGAGAAATCGTGACGCAAGGGCATCGCGCGATATCCCCTTATCACCCTGACGACCATCGTCCTCTGCGGGTTCAACAGTCTAGTCACATTGCTGGCCGTCAGGGTCTCCGCCCATAGGGGTCCTCGAAGGGGTAGGCAGTTTTAATCTATTATTTATTGATGAACCGACGAACGGAAACAGATCGAAGGGAGTGAGTAGATGCGGAAGGTGCAGGACCACACGGTCCTTTATTTTGGCGTAATTTGGGAGATGCCTACGTCCAGCAGTGGAGTTTTATAGGCTAATTTGATTGATTTATTGATTGATTGAAAATATTGTGGTAGTTAAATACTCGCCCGAAAAGATTTAATGCAAAATCTATTGTGCGTAACTTGAAATGAAGCTCTTTATATTTTGATCAGTTCTTGCTATTTAAAATACAATTAGATAGCAAGAACTATTTCTATGAAAGCGCATTTTACGTAAAAATAGCTGACATAAGACAAGATGCGAAACAAATGATACGGACTGGCAGCGTAAATTGAGAGAGACCTACGTCTAAAACTAGACTGTCATAGGCTGATTTGAGTATTTAATTGATATTGCTGTTCTTCTCAAAGAAATACTTATCTTTTTGTATTACCAATTAGTACTATACTATAATCCACAGTAATATTGGTCAAAAACCTACCTTTTTGGAGGATAGATAATGTGTGTGTGTACATTTCTATAACTGTTTTGTATAAATTTGCCAGGACATAACTCTATTCGTCAGAGGATTTTAGAAGTTGGTACTGCTGAAAGGTGATATCCAGATGATTTACACTTGAGCTGGTCTTTTTGGCGGTTCCAGATCTCATGAACTAAAACGATGTTGTACATTTTCTGAAGAAGGTTGTTAAAAAACTGAAATTGTTCACAAAGATGAGCTTTTATTATATGATTTTGTAATAAATACAACTAACTTAACGAACCGTATTCCTTAAAATCTAGTCAGTTTTTTTTTTCAAATATTTAATCCTAATGATGTGCAAGGAGAACAGGTGCAGCATGCGCATGACTATGAGCGGGAGCAGAGTTAGACACTACAGCGTTGAAGCCATTGTGGTCATCAGCGGAGTATTTTACATGACGCACGGAACCGTCGGCCTCAAGCAGAGAGTATTCCCCGTGCACAGCGTCACCGTCGCGGGATTCCTGCTGGGATTTGTTGTCACCAGTATGTCCGTCAGCCACGGAATAGGAGAAGTCGTATTTCGGGTGAGCCTGTAAAATAAAATGTGAGTTAGATAATATTTTATTAGTAAACTAATATGATAATTATAATAATGTGTAGTCAGTCAGTAAATACTAACGTATTCTTCAGCATGTGCGAGAACCTTAGCTACTGGGGCATGGGCGTATTGAACAGGCGCAGCAGCGTAGTGTGTGGGGGCGGCGGCGTAGTGGACGGGGGCGGCGGCGTAGTGAGCGGGAGCAGCGTACGCAACGGGAGCGTGCGCTACGTGAGCAGCGATGTGACCCTCGTCGTGGCGCACAATGCTCTGTGAGGAGACTGCTCCAGCCGAAGAGTAGTGTGCTGGCGCCGCTGGCAGCAGACCAGCTGCAGCAACAGCCAATACTGCGCTCAGAGTTACCACCTTAAAACACACCATTTAAATTATTATTTGTATTTCTAGTCACACGAACTAAAGCTACTTTAAATTTGTTTCAAGTACTCACTTTAGAGAACATGTTGTTATGATTATCTCAGATAGTACTGATGAATTGCATACTGAAAAATCGGCTTATATATGGCTTACTAATATTTTAGGCGTGACAAGGTCGACGGGTCACGGAACAACTTATACATAGTTATCAATGCTTTCTCCATAGTATATTAGAAGCCTACTTAGTGAGTTACGTATTCTAATAACGAAATATTCAGCTCAAGACTAAATTTGTTGCAACATCACTGCTCTATATTACATTTTTTTTTTTGCCTAAATAATTGTTAATAGATATAGACACATAAATCATGCGTTTATGTTCCAACAATAATAATTATTATATGTATTATCAGCATCGTAAACCACATTTAACCTTAAAAAGCCGTCAGCAATAATTAAGTAATATCCAATAAAGATGATTCATGCATTCGGCTGCACGTCCTCGCATGATACTGACACGCAGTATGTCAATCATTTTAGATTAATATATAAAGTGGCATGACGAATCTATATTTTTTGATATTTTGTACCCATTTATTAACATTTTAACTTGACTTGACGGCAGGACTATTATTCTCAACCATATGATTTGAAGCGTTATTCGAAAGTTTTATAAATTGTGTTTTTTGAAATGTGTTTTGTCGTTTCTCAGACAAATGACATATCTATATATTTAAAAGAGTTCTGTGCGTATGTGTTCGCTATAAAAACTCTAAATGTAAATCGATTGAGCTCAAAATTTGACACGATATACAATAGGTTTCTGTGATGGTTATAGGCTACTTTTTACATTTCTATAATCCCAGCGACAAGAATAAAACAGCTTTAAAAAGTGATTTTACCGATTGAGGGCGCTCTTTGCTTTTTTTAGGGTTTCGTAGCCAAATGGCAAAAACGGAACCCTTATAGATTCGTCATGTCTGTCTGTCTGTCTGTCTGTCTGTCCGTCCGTGTGTCACAGCCATTTTTCTCCGAAACTATAAAGCCTATGCTGTTGAAACTTGGTAACTAGATGTATTCTGTGAACCGCATTAAGATTCTTATATAAAACTAGACAAAAAGTAGTAAATTTTGGGGGTCCCCATACTCAGAACTGAAACTCAAAAATGTTTTTTTCATCAAACCCATACGTGTGGGATATCTATAGATAGGTCTTCAAAAATGCTATTGAGGTTCCTAACATATTTTTTTTCTAAAATGAATAGTTTGCGCAACAGACACTTCCAAAGTGGAAAAATGTGTGTCCCCCCCCCCTCTAACTTCTAAACTAAGAGAATGAGAAATCTAAAAAGAAGATATAATGTACATTGCCATAAAAACTACCAACGAAAATTGGTTTGAACGAGATAGAGCTGGTGGTTTTTTTTTAATACGTCATAAACCGCAATTTTTGGTTAGAAACATCACTACCATAGCGAACGTGTTAAAACATCAATCAAAGTTACAACGAACTATAAAAACTTTTATATTATGTTACTTGCTACTACGAAACCCTTCATGGGCGAGTCCAACTCGCACTTGACCGGTTTTATTTAATTGTATTGTGCCGACTTTCAGTGTTCTGTAAACGATCACTGCAGTAAGCAACTTTCACTATGGCCGGTCCATGGATGGGTGACCATCCATGTGATCACTTTGTGACATTTATTTGAGCGTTTCCGTGCTTCGGAAGGCACGTTAAGCCGTTGGTCCCGGTTGCCAGTAAAATGGCAGTCGTTAAGCTAAGTTGAAGGCTTTATTTCAACAGCAGGCAGTCACAACCTGCGCCTGTCCATTTAAACACGGCAATACGGCTCACCACCTATTACGTGGGACAAATTATACAAAGGTGAAATGTGGGCATATAATATGCCTCTGCCTACCCCTCCGGGGATAAAGGCGTGACCATATGTATGTATGTATGACTACAGGACAAAATATTTTATACAGCCTACCTAATGTCAGTTTTATATCTATATATATAAAAATCAATGCCACTTTTCGTTGTAATTTTATAACTCAAGAACGGGTCCACCTGTCCAAACCAAATGTTTAGGCTTTGTTCGGACTATTCAGTAGATGGTTTATGTGAAGTTTGCAAAAAATCGGTCGAGCGGTTCTTCATTTATCACGCAAACGAAGTTGCGCGGGTCAGCTAGTTCAATATATTTTTAAAAAGAGAGTCGCTGAATAAAATTAATGTGTGAATTGGATTTAATGAAATAAAAAAGTGTGAGGCAAATGACAGAATGCCTGATTTTGATTTCGGCTTAGTTTTCATAATAAGACATTTTTCCAAGGAAAGAAAGTAACTACCGATCCCGTGGTTTGTTACTAATTTCTCATAGTGTAACTATAAACACACAGCGAAGCGTGGCAGGGAAACGCTAGTTTATTTATGAAATCTTGCCCACATATTAAAGTAGTATTGGTAAGAATTAGCTCCAAAAGAAAATATATCATGAGGAATGAAGATAAAGGGTATCACCGTTTTTCAAATATGACTAAGCCCTGTGCTTACCTTGATAGACCAGGAGAAGTTTTTAAATTTATAGTTGATATCATATGAATACAACTGAATCAAAATAATAGCCCCTTCATATAAAGTTATGTGAATATGACCTATGTCAATTCTGTATAAAATAATATTGTTGACACGATAGGTACCTCTTTAGATTTATTTTTCTCACGAAAAATATAAACTCTCATAACAGATCGCCGGGTTAGTACAAAAATATAAACAAATTTATAAACATGAAGCGGTACTAATAAAATTAACTGTTTATGAGTATCAAAAAGTAATGCCAAACTCTGTATAAGGTCACGGTGAACGAGCTGCATGAGTGAACGATTCACGTCAATGTATGTTACTTTAGTAATTTAACATGTTGCATTGTGTTCATGCAAATGTATATTTGGTTACACTTTAAGTTAAAAACGATTGCTAATTAAAAGAGGTAAGTGAATAATAATAAGGCGCTTGATTAGTTTCATTTCGATTAATGATAGTAATAAGACGGAAGTCTATATATCCGCTCTGCAGGTCTTATAGTAGTCTTTTTTTTGTATACATGCCATTAGCCGGGTCCACAACGGACGATCCAACGCGCTCTGATCGCGCGCGGCAGGAGCGCGCTCCATAGGAGCGTCTGATGTGAACTTGCCTCGCGCGATCCAAACTGCGAGACAGGCGCGCGCGCTCCTTGCCGCGAGCGATCCGTCCGTTGTCGGTTTTTGTTACTGTAACACAGATGCCTTGGTCTTTAGGCGCGCTCGGTGGAGACGACGGTGTGTGGAGCGCGCGATCATAGCGTCCGAAAGCTCAACTTAGGCGGATTAGTATGGAGCGTTTGGAGAGTGTCAATGCATCGCAGCGGGATCGCAATAAAAGTTAAGTTCGTCAGACGACACGATCCATGATCCATGCCTCATGCTCCCGGATCGCGGATCGCAGGAATCCACCCAATAAAATACGAAATATTAGTACCTATTATCATGAACACTGCAGCTCCAACACGTACGGTAAGAGCCTCAACCAGATGGACGAGCAATCTAGAAAGGGGAGTGATTTGACGCGAAGAATTCAAGAGTGGAGCGTGTGCTTTAGCTATAATTAGTTGGTCTGTCATTGCCTGTTTTGATTGGTTGATATGATAAAATACATAAATATACAAGTTGTGTAGAATATAAATGGCGGTAGTTCTTGAAATTCCAATATCTTTTTCTGTTAAATCATTTTAAAAATCACTGGTGTTTGTAGTTACGTACACAGTGATTTTAATACAAACCCTTATAATTTTTTAAGTTTGGCAAATCTGTTTTGTAATATTATCGCTGAACGGTTCTAACTTGTACAGATAATAAATAGCATTCGACCCACACAGCTGCCATGTCAACAACATATCATCTAATACATGGCATTGAATTAATATAAACCAATTTGTTTACGTAACTTAGAGTTCAAGTTACTCTATTTTTTTACCCAAAATTAGAGTGAATACATGTCAGGGAACACTTTGGCTTCTCACTTTTCACCACGCGATTGTGAGGCTGACTTGAGTCCCAAAAATCTACATTACTCGGTATATACATATAGTCACGCCTTTATCCCCGAAGGGGTAGGTACAGGCATAGTATACACCCATATTTTACCTTATAGTTTTATGTCCCAAGTAATAGTTTGAAATAAAATGTAAATAAGTAAAATGACAATCGTTAAGCCAAGTTGAAGGCCATATCGGCGACTTGATAAATTTCAACTGCAAGTTGTGGCGACCTACGCCTGCCCATTTCAACACGATAATAGGCTCACCACCTATTACTTGGGACATCTACATTGCAGCCTGAATTATTATCTTATGAGATTTTTTTATTAACATTTCTGGTACTACTGTCTCCCTATATTATAACAGGTACTAAAACTTAGAAACAGAGTGATTTGCACCACGGACAAGTAAACTTTGAATTGATAATATCCTTAGTTCTGACTGCTATGATACAAGAAACTGAAGAATCTGGGGTCCGTTACAACTCTAAAATAGGCTATTACGACTAGATATAGTGGTAAATGTGTAACAATTTCATGAGACACATTTACTAACCAAGCGTTGGTGATTGACTTCTCTACTATAAAGTTTTTTTTCTTGTAGCACTAGCAATGTAGGAATCATTTTACAAGCCTTACTCATTGACTTTGTTGAAGTAAAACTTCTTTAGGCGCGACTAGGGAGTAACTCAGATTTTTTTTCTGACGGAAGTAACGCTTACTATTTGGATTTTGAATAGCGGAAACGTTTCCGCTATTCAAAATTCGAATGAATGATATTAATATAACATTTGATGCCGTCAATGGCAAAGAAGTTTTACTTCAATCACTACTACTCAATACACGCACACACTTTGTTTTTTTTTTTGTAAATATTGCTGTGTTTTCATAGTCATCGTTTGCACTTAAGTAAATGAATGTAATGAAATAATCCTCATGCACGTCATGCCGAACTTCTACCGCTATAACCACATAGTGCCTCATCTAATCATCAAATGATAATAATTGTAAACTTAAAGTAAATGGTAACATCATTACAACAGATGCCGAAGTCGCTAACGAATTTGAACATTTTTTCTCTCGAATACCAGTAGATTTGACCAGAACCAGTTCTTGTCGGTTCTTCTACCCCAATAGCAGAATCCTTGTTAAAAGCAAATGTTCCTTGCTGTAATGAAATATTCAAATTCAGTAAAATTAGTATACACACAATCATAAAAACTTTTAAATCTTTTAATAATAAGAAAACGGCTGACCTCTGGGGAATTTCTGTACATTTAGTTAATTCGTTAATTGAAATGGTTGCCCCTGAATTATCAATAATCTATACTATATGAAGAGAGTAGAAATCGTGTGTCTGTACAATTGATAAAATTAAAAAAAAGTAGCGGGGGCGGTATAAAAACACCAATAGAGCACAAAAATGATGTTTTTAAAATTCTTTTCTGTCTGTCTGTCTGTCTGTCTGTCTGTATGAGCGTCAGGATCTCCGAAGATACTAAACGGATTCATTTGCTGTTTACAAAAAAAGATTAAGCTCAACTCGGGGGAGGCTTTAGGCTATTTTTCATCAAAATCGAATCGCAGATGAAAGAACTATAGTCGTATAAAGTTATTATCAATTATTGCCTAAACGGTTCATGGTACGGTGATGAAACTCAGCACGAGCGTTCTTTGTTACAATTTGAAGAAAGTAATTTTACCATTTTTGCAAATTCCACCTCCAAGGGTATAAAAAAGAAGGGTAAAGTTTGTATGGGACAACGTGATTCCTTGGTCTGATCTACTTCAAATTCGGCTTATAGCATTAAAATCATTATTGATTAAAGATGGGTTTCGTATTTTATAAAAAATTATACTATAACGAGCTAAAAAGGGAATGTAAGATAATTTGGGGCAATTTTTTTCCAGAATTGTTATCAATACTCCTTAAAAAACTTACTCATTATTTTTGATTTAAATTACTTTTAATAGTGACACATTTTTGAACGTTAAATCCGATTGACATTGTCATTCCTATTTGATGTCCAACAGAGATTAATTTTGTGTTATTGTAAATGTCTTCATGTTGATTAATTAAAGTTTAGTATAAAAAGTTGAACCGGTAGACTTAGACACAGGCTGTTCAGGAATAATTAACGAACTCGCTCTAAGTGTGTACGGTTCATTCAAATAAAACCAACTATTATCAGGGTATTCATCCTTCGACTAAAGACTGTCAACATGATTCTCCAACCAAAGTTTTAATTACCTTGCATAGGTAAAATTTTGCTTGATTTGGACGAAAAACATTCAGGGTTCCGCATCCAAAGGGGTAAAAACGGAACCCTATTACTGAGACTCCGCTGCCTGTCTCTCTATCACCAGGCAGTACCTATCTCATAAGCCGTGAAGTCACGCTCGCATAGTTCCCATCCCACCACGTAGTTCCCGTTCCCGTGGTATATAGTAAGGGAATATAGCCTATGTGACCCGGGGATAGTGTAACTTCCCAGCAGTAAAATAGTTTACAAATGAGTTCAGTAGTGGCGAAGCCTGCATACAATCAAATCTATAAATCTATTCTCTTTATAATATTAGTTTTTTTCCTTTATTTCCCGTGGTCCACCTCGTAGTCCACCCAGGTGAACCACGGGAATTTTTTTTTACCCGTAGTCCACCTGGTGTACCACGGGAATTTTTTTATTATCCGTAGTTCAACTAGGTGTACCATGGGAAATAATTTTTACCCGTGGCCCACCTGACACTTAGCGCTCTTCTGTCAACACTTACAGCTATGGTAACCTTTTTATGCAAGTGCCCTTTATCCACTAAAATCCATTAAAAAGATTCATCATGGATCTTTGTGGAAATATCATGTCCACTTTAATACCTTAAAGTATTTTTAATGAAAAATGGATCTTTTAGGACATGTCAGTGGAAAAAGATCCATTATAGGTTGTGGTATACGAAGAACATCTAAAAGGTAAAATGTATAAAGTAATGAAATAATTTTCAAAACAAATGAAGATCAACAAAACAAATGAAGATCGGCGAAACAAATGAAAATCGGCGAAACAAATGAAGACCGATAAAACATATGCAGATCAATAAAACAAAAGACTATAAGCAAGTTTATAAGGTCAAAAACTACTCGCAGCCATATTTTGTAATCTAGATGCGATTGCCATTCAAAAACATAGGTGCAAGCAAGTCTCGACCTTATCTCGACATCTCAAAAAATGTGCTCTGTGGCGTTTATAGACATCACTGATCAAGAACATGTAAAAATTTAATAAATATTATGCATGTTTATAAGGTCGAGAATTGCTTGCACCTATTTTTTTGAATGTTTATCGCATCTAGATTACAAAAATGGGTCAAAGCGAATTTCGACCTTAGGAGCATGCATAATATTTATTTATTTTTTATATATTCGTGATCAGTGATGTCTATAAACGCCTAAAACCACATTTTTAAATAAGTGTCGTTCAGGTCGAGAATTACTTGCCCCTATTTTTTTGAATAGCAATCGCATCTAGATTACAAAATATAGCTGCGAATAGTTTTTTACCTTATGAACTTGCTTATAGACGTTTGTTTTATTGATCTGCATGTTTTGCCGATCTTCATTTGTTTTGCCGATCTTCATTTGTTTTGCCGATCTTCATTTGTTTTGTCGATCTTCATTTGTTTCGCCGATCGTCATTGGTTTTTGTTGATCTTCATTTGTTTTTTCAAACTTCATTTGTTTTTCCGATCTTAATTTGTTTTTTCGATCTTCATTTGTTTTGTCGATCTTCATTTGTTTCGCCGATCTTCATTTGTTTTTGTTGATCTTCATTTGTTTTTTCAAACTTCATTTGTTTTTCCGATCTTCATTTGTTTTTTCGATCTTCATTTGTTTTTGATCCAGTAGTACCATGGGTAAAATTTAAGTACCAGTGGTACTACTGGGACCACTTAGTAGTACTACTGGTAATTTTTTACTTTTTAATAAGCTTTTATTAGGTCGTCGTGTATGTAACTAACAATGTAATGGAATCTAAGGATACCAATTTACCCATCTTCCAAGGATCGTAGCGTCATGAAAATTGGCAGATGTACTTTGAAGCGCTCGTGGCCCCGCGGACTCAGTGTTCTGTAAACGATCACTGCAGTAAGCAACTTTCACTATGGCCGGTCCATGGATGGGTGACCATCCATGTGATCACTTTGTGACATTTATTTGAACGTTTCCGTGCTTCGGAAGGCACGTTAAGCCGTTGGTCCCGGTTGCCAGTAAAATGGCAGTCGTTAAGCTAAGTTGAAGGCTTTATTTCAACAGCAGGCAGTCACAACCTGCGCCTGTCCATTTAAACACGGCAATACGGCTCACCACCTATTACGTGGGACAAATTATACAAAGGTGAAATGTGGGCATATAATATGCCTCTGCCTACCCCTTCGGGGATAAAGGCGTGACCATATGTATGTATGTAAAAACACGAGAAAAACACGCTTTTATAAATGTGACCTTATCCCTAATCTGATAAGACCTCATGCAGCTTCCGCCAGGAAAGTCTTTCCTGATCCAGCGCCCCACGCTTTTATAATCAAATATTATAGCAAAAAGCACATAGTTTACACTTCGGCCCAGAAATAGAGGCAACTTGAACGATCCATAATTTATTTTTGAGTTTTTTCGTGCATTATAAAAGCGTATTTTTCTAGGGTTTTTTAAACCATTTATTTATTTGATCATAAGTATATCCATAATTTTATTATATAATTTACTGTTACAAACATATGGCTATGCAGGTGGACCACGGGTAAAAAAAAATCCCGTGGTTCACCTGGGTGGACTACGAGGAAATAAAGGGTTTTAAATAAGCTTTTATTAGGTTTATTAGGCTTTTCTTTCAGACAATTAATTAGATACATGAAGGGAATACGTTAACAGTGGCAAAATGTAGAGTTTTTGTTCGTTCTTTGGTTACCGTTAAAAACCCGCTTGGGGATATATGCGTTTGTATTCCTATTACGTGATCACTACATAATATTGAACTAAATATCTCGGAATGCCGAAACTTTAAGGACCTACCAATGAATTATCTAATAGAGATTCGTAACGGTAATAGGTTTGCTCCTATTACGCGGGCGTCACGAAAAACTGGCAAAAGTGGGTGTTGAAAATGCGTAGGCGTGATTAACTACTTTACTTTTCAAGTAAGTATGTTATGTATTTCAATTAAAGCCTATCATCGTTAATACATTTCCGAAATTTAAAATGATATTAATAATAGTAAAAGTCACAATAGATATATAAAAGCGTGACAGTGTAAATTAATACTTTAAAAACACGAGAAAAACCACGCTTTTATAATCAAATATTATGACTAAAAGCACATAGTTTACACTTCAGCCCAGAAATAGAGGCAACTTGAACGATCCATAATTTATATTTGGGCTTTTTCGTGCATTATAAAAGCGTATTTTTCTAGGGTTTTTTAAACCATTTATTTATTTTAACGTGAAGAAAATTCTACAGGGATGCTATGCCGAACTCCTACTGACTAAAAACCACACATTTTCTAACTAATTCCTACGATTGGGACTCCGGGTAAGCACTCGGAAGGACGACCCCAGGACTCCCAACAGACCTCGGCTACCACTACGGCCTCGTCTATGGGTGGTTCGGGTCCCTTTTTTTCCGAAGTACGGTCGTTTTTGTCCGGCAGCCGGACAATGGAAGAATTGTTTTTTCGATTGTCCGGTGAAGATACTGATTGGGCGGTTGTACACTTTCAGAACTGTACTTTGGTCCGGTTGACGAAAAAAACGTCCAGAAAATCTATTTTTCTTAATACAATTTATATTGTCAATAGTACCATCAATGGTACTTCAGAGGGTAAACACGGGATGAAAACAACTTGGAATCTAATTCACAACATAAGTTTTCCCTTTGCAATAAATATGTGAGTACATACATCAATGTCAATATATTTCAAATATTTTCAAATGAGGAAATTTAATAGACAATAATATTTTATCAAAAAGGTTGTCGACCATAAGCACTAGATCTTCCGTGGTCCGGTCAACCGGACTACGGAACAAAATACTTTTTCCGTTGTGCGGTCAACCGGACCACGGAAAAAACAATTCTTCCATTGTCCGGCTGCCGGACAAAAACGACCGTGCTACGGAAAAAGAGGGGTTCGGGTGCTGTCCCGCATTTTGAAACAATATTAGTTTAGATATATATACTATAGGGAAACATTATTTTACGGCGCAATATTCATGAGACTTCGCTGTCCATCAGTACGTACCTATCTCAGGCTGTCCACGCACGGTACTTATCTTAGGAACCGTGATAGCTAGAGAGTAGATATTTTCACAGATGATGTATTTCTGTTGCCGCTGTAACAGCAAATATTAAAATCAGAAAAGAAGGGGGATCAAGGGGGGCTACCATACAACAATCGTAATTTTTTTTTGCTGTTTTTAGGTAGAATACAAAATGATGTGATGAGCCGACGATGACGCGAGCGAAGCCGCGGGCACCAGCTAGTATTTAATAATTGTGTTGATAGTGATGTGTTTCCTGACTTAATGAAGTTTAGTAAAATAACTCCTCTGTTTAAATCGGGTAGCACCTCGGATCCGTCCAATTTTCGTCCTATTTCTGTACTACCCACGTTTAGTAAAATCTTTGAAAAGGTAATGCTTAATCAAATGCAAAATCATTTTAATACAAATAAACTATTCCATACTAAACAATTCGGTTTCACGCGCGGTCGGTCTACCACGGATGCTGGAATCAAATTATTAGAGTGTATATATGAGGCCTGGGAGGAGTCGTATGACGCTTATGGTGTATTCTGCGACTTATCTAAGGGTTTTGATTACGCCCAGCATCAGACTTAAATTCAAAAACTTGATCATTATGGGATCCAGGGGACGGTCTTGGATTTAATTAGTTCTTACCTAAGAGTTTGAGTACAGAGAGTAGTTATAAATGGTAAACAGTCACATGGTTCTGCTGTAACAATGGGGGTGCCTCAGGGTTAAATTCTGGGACCTTTTCTATTTTTAGTGTACATAAATGATCTCCCTCACCTTATAAGAGACGATCACGAGGTAGTTTTGTTTGCTGATGACACATCTTTAATATTTAAAGTTGAACGTGGACAACGCGATCTTGACGAAGTAAACAATGCCCTCTCTAGGGTAGTCCACTGGTTTAACGCAAATAATTTATTGTTAAATGAAACTAAAACTAAATGTATTAGATTCACCTTGCCAAATGTTAGGCTCGTTAACACCAGTATTAGGATTAAGGATGATCAAGTAGAATTGGTCGATGAAACTGTCTTTCTGGGCATAAAGTTAGACTCCAACTTGCAGTGGGGGCCTCATACCGAGAAAGTCTCGGGCAGACTGAGCTCTGCAGCCTATGCCGTTAAAAAGATCCGACAACTGACAGACATTAGAACAGCGCGTCTTGTCTACTTTAGCTATTTCCACAGTGTCATGACCTATGGCATACTATTATGGGGTAACGCTGCCGACATCGAATGTATCTTTGTGTTGCAGAAAAGGGCTGTCCGGGCTATCTATGGTATGGGGTTTCGGGAGTCATTAAGAGAAAAGTTTAAGGATATCAACATCCTTACTGTGTATTCACAGTACATATTTGAAAACTTATTATATACTCATAAAAATAACAGTAAATTTATTAAAAATAGTGATATCCATAACCTAAACTCAAGAAATAAGAATAAATTGGCTGTACCTAGATTTAGGCTTAATAAAATAAGCAATTCTTTTGCGGGCAATTGTATTCGAATGTACAATACATTGCCGACAGCCGTAACAGGTTTGTCAGTTAATAAATTTAAAAAACTAATAAAACTTAAATTGTGCCAGAAAGCTTATTATACTCGTAGCATTAAAGACTTTCTAAAAGACAAGGCTGCCTGGCAGTGACACGAATTGCTCCTTTCTACATTTAAAAAAAAACTGTATTAGATACTAAGATGAATTAAGAGGGACCGGACTGAGTTTCTTGGGGTGTTCTTCTCAATCTGTAGCATTTCCGAACCCCCGGTAGAGTCACAAAAATTTTGACAAACCAAATTTTTTTTTTTTTTAATTTCAAAGAGAATAAATTTTATTTTATTTTATTTTCTAAATACAGGCGTGAGACACGGGTACACTCTTGAAAGAATAGTCCAAAGCTTTCATAAGATATTGCTATTACAATGTAATCTATGATACGTATAGCAACTATAGAATTTTGAATACTAAGCCTTTCTAGTTGGGGCGGGTAGGGAAAGGAACTCTTCGTCGCCGACGTGTCTCCGCCGAGGACTATCGGCCTTCATGACCGGGGGTCTGAGGACGGTGAGAGGGTCACTCACCACTTACAGAAGCAGGCCCATGACGGCAGCGTGACGTGAGCAACCCACGCACCCCCTTAGAAGCGGGATCACACCCGAAACCCATCAAAGACGCGGTATAGCACCCGATCCACCCCTTGGCAAGGCCGCAGTGGCGGCCTAAGGTCTGTTGGGAGTGCTGGGACATCCTTCCGAAGGCTTCCCCAGGGCTACCAACCATAGGCTGTTGGGCGTTACGTGAGGTTTTTAGTCGGTAGGAGTCCGGCATAACATCCATGAGGATTTTATCTCACGTTAAACAAAAAAAAAGCCTTTCTAGTTGATAAAAATCGGCGTTCTACTCTGTCACGTTTAGATTACATGTCTAATAGTGTGTAATTATTAAAGCTAGGTATAACCAGTAGTATTAGAATATGAATCGGTCTCAAAATGTATTTTACAACGTTAATGATATGCGGTGTTAATTGTTTATTACATTTTGTGGAGAATTTTATTGGAACACTAGCGGACGTCACGCGGTTTCACCCGCATAGTTCCCGTTCCCGTGGGAATATGGGAGTAAAATAATAACCTATGATCACCGCAAAGAGTGTAGCTTTCCAACAGTAAAAGAATTTTTCAAATCGGTCCAGTAGTTCCGGAGCCTATTCGTTACAAACAAACAAACAAAAAACAAAAAAAAACAAATCTTTCCTCTTTATTATATAAGTATAGATACCAAAAATTTACTTATACTACCTACTACTGCAACATGATGACCTGTTAGGAATCCTGGGGTCATCCTTTCGAGGGCTTACACCGGGGCTCCTGACCGTAGACATAAGGTAGGGATCGTATGGTTTTTAGTCAGTAAGAGTCCGGCATAACATTCATGTAGGCTTATCCTCACGTTAAGAAAAAAAAAAGACCACTGCAACATGAATCTATTTATATCATTAAACTTGTGTAATAGGTCTTAATTTAAGCAACGTAAAACATTTTGGAGATCTCTGTCTAATATTTTAAATGGGTTTGCAATAAAGTTTTAATCTTTTTTATTTGACGATATTTAAATACAGCGCCATCGAGTCTCAATTAAGGTAATATAAACATGTAGATCTTGGCTACTATTGAACTGCATGACTATTTAATGGGTACGTATTTGAATACCTAAAATTTTAATACCTAAAGTTAAATAACCTAAGTTCAAAATACCTAAAATCTAAATACCAAATGGTTTAAAATACCTAAACCACTAATACCTAAGTACTTAATACCTAAATTTGAAATACCTGTTGGACTAATTACCTAATGTTTAAAATGCCTAAAGTTAAAACAACAAAGGTTGATATACCAAATCAGAATGACCGATCTAAAGCAGCCCGCATCCAGCGCTTTAAAAAAAGGGACACTGCCGACCCCAACTCGGATAGGTTAGGTTAGAAGGCTAAGGCGGGAGCGGAGCGGAGCTCCCGCATTAGCCTTCGTGGTTATTTTTTTTATAACCACACATACAAGGATTTGGAACTTCAGGATTGAAGCAGACAATCCTTGTATGAGTGGTTATAAAAAAATAACCACGAAGGCTAATGCGGGAGCTCCGCTCCCGCCTTAGCTTTCTAACCTAACCTATTCGAGTCGGGGTGAGCAGTGTCCCTTTTTCTTTAAGCCGTACCACATATTATTTCGTAAGTCAAATAACCATTAGGTATTTTGAACTTAGGTTATTTAACTTTAGGTATTATAATTTTAGGTATTCAAATACTTAGCCATTTTAAACTTTCGGTATTTTTAAATTTAGGTCAACCCACCATTAGGTATTTAGATTTTAGGTATTTTGAACTTAGGTTATTTAACTTTAGGTATTATAATTTTAGGTATTCCAATACGTACCCTTATTTAATAGATATCTAAATTTACATATATGTTACTAGATGATGCTCGAAAATTTGGTACCCGTTTCCGCTTCCCGTGGGAACATTTTCACGTGATGAAAATTAGACTATGTGTTATTTCAGATTATAAGCTATCTCTGTACCAAAATTAAGCCCTATCCGTTCAGCCGTTACAGCGTGATTGAGTAACAAACATCCAAACATCTAAACATTCAAACATCTTTACAAACTTTAATATTTACTAGCTGATGCGCGCGGCTTCGCCCGCGTGAAATTGGGTTCTCGTTCCTACTTCCTGTGGGAACATTTTCCCGCCTATGTGTTATTCCGGACTACACTCTATCCCTGTACCCAATTTCAGCTAGATTCATTCAGTCGTTAGAGCGTGATTGAGTAACAAACATCTAAACATTCAAACACACAAACTTTCACATTTCGACGGGAGCAAAGAGCAAACGGACACTGCATTTTTGCGAAAATCGTTTTTTACATAATTGAACTATGAATTTTGTCTTCACTTGACATATATTTTATTTTTTTTTAAATCAAATATTCAGTGGTATTTTGCAGCGTATAAAAAGACACCTACACCCTTTTTTAGAATGTAACGAAGTACACACGGGAATCTACACTTGTCCGTGTGTGCGTTGGACAATTTGACGCGTCGCGTCGCTTCATATAAATAAAGGTATCACTTACTTGACCGTTTCGTCACTGGAGGTTGACATATTTAAGCTTGCGTACTAAATATTATTACTAAAATCTGTGATTTATTCAACTACATTACATAATAAAGTGTTATTATAATAACATGTATGTATGCAGAAGGAATAAATTATTGTTAAATTTGGCACAAAATAGAAAACAAAGTAATGTTTACAACAGCGAAGATCTCACAAATTTGATGGAAAATACAATCATGGAACAATCCCATGAGGGTTCTTTTTTTTTAACGTGAGGGATCGTACTCAAGGATATAATGCCGGACTCTTACCGACTAAAAAACCTCACGTAACGTCCAGCAGACTATGGTTGGGAGCCCCGGGTAAACCCTCGGAAGGATGTCCCAGGACTCCCTACGGACCTACGGCCGCCACTGCGGCGTCGCCCAGGGGGTGGTTCGGGTGCTATCTCGCGTCTTTGGGGGATTTCGGGTGTGAACCCGCTTCTAAGGGGGGGCGTGCATGAGTTCCTCGCGTCACGCTGCCGTCATGGGCCTGCTTCTGTAAGGACGGTGGGCAGCTCTCTCACCATCCTCAGGCCCCCGGTCATGGTGGCCGATAGTGCACGGCGAAGAAACGTCAGCGGCGCCCAAGCCGCCGACTGCGAAACTCGGGTGGGAAAGTTCTTTCCCGTTCCCGCCCCACCGCCTCTTTCACGAGCATGACCTGCTCGCAGAAAGAGGCGGCGCAGTCCCACTTACTCCCGCTGGAGATCATGGCTCGCACCATGGTCTCGAGCGAGAGAGTGTCCACGTCCAGACCCACTAAGAGGACCTGGCGCTGTTACGCCCACGCCGTGAACTCCACCAGCGTGTGTTGCGCTGTGTCATCGCTGTGTTCCTCGCAGTACTGACACTCAGCTGTGGTTTCCCGGTGTCTTCGCCACAGATACCTACCGAAGCTACCTGTCTCCTCAAAAATAGTGATTTTACAGATGTCCGTTTGCTCTTTGCTGCCGTCGATTTATAATATTAAGTAGTAGGATTCATAGGGACGATATACTTATTTCATGCACAGAAAACTACAAAACAACAAAATGCAGATCACTGAAATATATTTATTTCGACAGTTACAGTACGTCCTGGAAACAGTACCTCTGCGGCACCGAGGCAGTCATTTATAATTCACCTATATCATAGAACAATCAGTGTTTTCAATTTATTTAATCGTCATTGTCGGTATCAAATTAATTAGGTATAGAAACACTATACCCCAAAACAATAGACCGCAATGTTTTTAAGAATTCTTCTTCACTGCAGGCACTAGTTCTGTTGTTGTTATCAATTCAAAATTCTTCGGATTGAACTGCAAAAGGCTGATGTAATGCTAGCCCTCGTATCATTCATAAAACAATAGTTCAAAGCCTGATGTCATGTACTGTGAATGAAAACATTGTTCTAAGATGGATAGATCTGCTCGCGAGCCGCTAAAATGAATCATACGACTCGCAGTGGGTCAACGAGAAACATGCGTTGAATACGAAAAATGAAAATTCCAATTTTCTCACTAATTCATTAGTTGACATAAATTTCAGTGTATTTATTATTTTATGTAAAAATAAAAAATAGTTTTAATATTTCTGACAAGCTCAAGATTTTAAATTATTAAAAATCTGGCAACATGTATATTGTGGTAAGTTTTAATACCTAATTTCCTTTAACCTAATATCAAGGTTACTGATCCTATATAAACCGTTATTTTATTTAAAATGAAAGTCTGAAGGACTGGATTATGCCCACTAAAACAGAAAATGTGTGGCTTATTGAAGTATAAAAATTATTAAGTAAGCATTAAACACTATAAACCAATTTCAATTTCTTATCATTCCAGACCAGAATAATAACAGTAATAGTACTTTGTGGAGCGCCTGTTCAACTATACCCTACTTATAATCCAAAAATAGTTGTTCCTAAATATGGAATCTATAGCAGTCCAAAAACCATACGTTTTCCAGAACAATTTTTCCGCCATATATACAATAAGCCCTTGTCGGGTAAAATTATGAAAGAATTGCAATATGCTCCTTTGCGAGTGGTTGTAAAGTCAACAACTGCAACTAAAAAAGCTTCGGTACAAACCACAACAACTCCTTATGGAAAGATATTAACGAGTCATCTGGAACCGCGTACGGATGTTAAGCGTGAATTCACTAAGTGCTATAACCATGGTTCGGGAGACCATGTGGATGTTTTTTCATCTGTAAGTCGCAGCCCTGGACATAATGCTGTTTACAGAGGGTATCCTATAGTTGTACCACGGAATAAACCATTTAAGGTAAGAATTAATCTTTTGTAACGTATGTTAGGTAATTTCTCTGCACAATTTTCTTGAGGTTTTTGGGTAGAAAAGTGTCTAAATATAGAGAATTTACTAACCCGTAGGCATAAGATTATACATTATTTCTATTGAACGTCTCAGTTATACACTCATCCTTTTACATTTATTTTGGTACTTGTAAGCACAAACTACTTCAAAGATATGTACAAAACCTGTAATTTTTTTTAGATTCAATATAAAAAAACTACGTTTTTCCTTCTGAAAATCAGAAAATAAGCATATATGATAATTTTGGTTTCGATTCAATATTTACTGGGTTTAGAATAACTAAAGCATGACCGATTATTCTATTAACGCACTGCTGAAAATTCTTTTGTCAATATGTTGTATCTCTGTTTCACTGTTGTTTATTTTCCATACACTCGAATATCGATTGTCTGTCTTTGACCACATCGTATTTAGTGTATTTACTATCTGAGTCAACAAACTCTTTGTTAGCAACAAGTTCATATAATGTGATTTTAGATAAGTTTTTGAAAAGTTATATTGTTCATTATAACTGGTAAACACGTACCGTAATTCGAGAAGTTTTGCGAATTGGACCAATCGCGCATAAAGGTCTCTACGTCATCACCAAGTCAATAATTTAAGAGTCTCTTTTTCGACGGAGGTTACATTACCAGAAATATTCTTTGCCGTGTACCAGCGTGCACCTTTTAGTTGGTATTATATAAAATGTATTTATAATACACCAATCTGTTCACTCATCACTGTATAAAGCGTTACATTTTTCAGGCCTACAGGTGTACTCAGGATGTCATCCAAAAGTCAATGAAAATGAAGAAAGTTTTGAAAAAAGTAATTTTATGTTTATAAGTACCACAATAATCTATTTCAATGTATAAGTATACCTATATCCCTGATCGGTTTGTGCAATTCGTCTATGCATTATGTCTATGTCTTCTGCAATTACCTACACTTATAAAATTCTTTTAATTTCAATAATAAGATTACTAATATTAACATTACTATTAAACAAACGATAACACGTCCTGAAATCTATAATAACTTTTACCACTCTTGCACTCGTCAACTATTAAGTGTTCCAAATATCTCAAGGTTCCAAACACAGTAATGACTTTCACATTTGACAATAAAATATTCATAGCTATACTATCAACATGAGAACCATTGTGTTTGCATGTCTGGTTCACAATTATTAGAGTTTCAACTTACTTATAATCTCTTTCCTTAAAGTTTCAATAATGACAATCGTATAACTGACTGTCTGTCTTACAAACAGTGTCACAAAACAAATAACCTAATGAAACATTGTAGCGGTCTTAAAATCGACTACATGGGGAGTTCTTTTTATGTTTTCATTATACCTACTGGCATTTCTATTACTAAAATCTTGTTCTTTTTAATTTTAGCTCAATTTCATTAAACCTTATGGTATGCCACAAACCTTGGATGTCCTGCCAATCGCATCAACAGCTGTGCCTTTTCTTTCTAATGACCACCATGAGCGATCAGTCGTCAGGAGTAACCAAGAATATCATATTAACACAGACATGTAAGTACAGTTTACATTATCTCATTATAGGAGTATCTAGGTCTTTACATCTTGGATACACGATTTAAGCAGATCGTCTTCGGCAGACTTTGCAGTGGCGGTTCAGCTCATTACTAGAGACAGTAACGTCATCATGATTGGTTGAAATTGAGGACCATTAGCTACTACGAAAGCTATTGTTACATTTGGGTGACTAAATTCAGTAATTCATTCAATCAATAATATCAAATTATTTATACTGTTGATTGAACTTGGTGGAACTTGCTGCACATATTGAAGTACCTTGTCCTTCCATCTAGACCTTTGAAAATGCTTTCAAAATGAAAGGTCTAGTCTAGATGGAAGGACAAGGTAGTGTAAGTACCTTGTCTTTCCATCTCAATCAAATGCATTTACTGTGGCGCCCCAATTTCAGGGCACGTCACTCACCATCTCTGAAAGTATAGGGATCCTTGGTGTTGAGGTTTACAATGTCGTTCAGTTCGGAAGTCATTTGGCGGATAAGGCTCAGGTGGCGTCCAAGAAGCTTGGAGTGCTCAGTAGGGCGCGGCGGTAATTTACTGCGGCTCAAACACTGCTTCTCTATAAGTCGCAAGTGCGCCCGCACATGGAGTACTGCTGTCACCTCTGGGCGGGAGCACCTGAATAGCAGCTTCGTTCTTTTGACTCGGTACAAAGGCGTGATTTGAGAGTTGTCGGCGATCCCATACTTGCAGGTGATGTGGAACCTCTTAGTGACAGGGGAGAGTTTGCATCGCTGTGTGTATTCTACAGGTTGTATAACGGTTTGTGCTC
Organism: Miltochrista miniata; assembly: GCA_933228765.1. Taxonomy (NCBI): domain Eukaryota; kingdom Metazoa; phylum Arthropoda; class Insecta; order Lepidoptera; family Erebidae; genus Miltochrista; species Miltochrista miniata. Next base: position 28,035,148 of record OW121752.1, on the reverse strand, counting down.
TGCGGAATTGTTTGACATGATGCCTACGGCTACATTCTATCATCGCACTGCTATATCCGGAGCGCTCGAGCACGGTTAGATCCGATAGGGGCTTTCTACCGCGCACGCTTAGGTTGTGGAATGATCTCCCTGCCTCGGTTTTACCAAACGCCTACAGTATGGGGTTCTTCAAGAGGGGTCTTAGAAGGTTTTTACAGGGTCGGCAGCGCGAGTGTGGCGCCTCTGGTGTTGCAAACGTCCATAGGCTGCGGTGACCACCGGTACATCTGGTGGGCCGTATGCTTGTCTGCCACCTTAGTCACTCCTGGACGTAGGCCTCTCCTAATTTACGCCACATTACAGGGTTCTGAGCCTTTCGCATCCAGTCCCAGCCTGCGATCTTTTTGCAGATCGTCGGTCCATCTGGCGAGTGGACGTCTAAAGCTACGTTTGCTAAGTCGCGGTTTCCACTCCAGAACTCGCTTGCTCCATCGGCCGTCGCTTGTTCTGCTGATGTGGCCGGCCCACTGCCACTTTAAAGTGCTTATCCTGCGAGCTATGTCGACCACTTTAGTTCTCCGTCGAATTATCTCATTCCGAAGTTTATCCCTCAGAGAAACTCTAAGCATAGCTCGTTCCATAGCTCGCTGCGTGACCTTAAGGGCGCGGACCAACAACACCGTAAGTGTCCATGTCTCGGTACCGTAAGTCATTACGAGTAGAACGCACTGGTTGTAGACTTTCGTCTTCAGACTTCGCGGTATTGGCGAATTGAAAACTCGACGCAGTTTACTAAATGCTGCCCAGCCCAGCCGTATCCTTCTGGCGATTTCCTTGACCAGGTTCTTTCTTCCAAGTGTGATAACCGTCCCAAGGTAGGTATACTCCGGGACAACCTCCAGCCTCGATCCTTTGACGTAGATTGGTTCCGGTGTGACGTGTTCCTTGAACATGACCTTGGTTTTATCTAAGTTCATACCAAGACTAACACGTCGAGATGCTCTATTTAGGCTTTGCAACATTCTGCCTAGCTGTTCCAGCGTCTCCTCTACTACGACGATGTCGTCGGCAAACCGAAGGTGCGAGATGCGCACGCCATAGATGTTCACACCCAACCCTTTGCAATTCAGCGTCTTAAATATTTAAGACGCTGGATTGGGAAGGGTTGGGTTCTCTTCGGTGGAAGCTCTTCATCAAAACGCTTTGTGAGTGTGAATGAATGAAAGAATGTATTGGTGAAAAGCTTATGCGATATAACATCACCTTGGCTCACACCTCTACACAGTTCTATAGAGCCGGTAGCTGGATGGTCATGGTAGCGGTGTCGTACAAACATCTCAACACCTCGATATACATCATCGCGACATCGCTGCAGAGCGTCCAGGACTACCCAGGTTTCGACAGAGTCGAAAGCCTTCTTGTGATCCACAAATACACAGCGGCTGATTGTACTCATTGGGTCTTTCTATCTGGACATTTGAAAATTCTGTGAAGTGAAACCTGTCATGTTTATAATAATAAATACTGTGGAACAGTACAAGTGTCATTTTCAATATGTGCAATAAAATCAACTTATGGCTGTTTACTGCAGCTGGACGTAGGCCTCTCCCAATTCAAGTCATAACATGACGTCCTGCACGTTCAGCAGCCAGTCTTTCACTGCAATCTTTTACGTATCATCGTTCTATCTAGCGGCGGAAATTTGTGTACTAATTAAATATAATGCAACTACTACGATTGCCCCAGGGAGAACAGTCGCAAGTCGTTATTTTTACAAGTGTAGCCTAATTATCTGTTTTCTTCACCGTGGCGTCTACCCTATTGATTTAAATTATTATTTGGGTTTAGAGCAAACGAGTTTGTTTTATGAGCCGATATTTTGAGTTGCAATCAACGCCTTGCTTTTTAAGATCCCTAATGAATCTTGTCTTCATTTGGTTAGCAGATTAGCCATATTTGACGGTGAGATAAGTTTGTCTGAAAAATCTTTTAATGGCAATTTTTTATCTTTTGTAATTGGTTTGTGGTGTGTGTAGAATTCTGATATTTAATAACTTGCAAAAGTTATCAAAATTCCACATTTATAAACATATTAATTGCCCTTTCTTGGCGTCGCGCAGTTGGGTAAAAAAATGAGTCTAGGAATCAATAATGCTTTCATGTCGATACTTGACAAGGAAGCATCCGTGGGATATTAAACATTGGAAAGTCATAAGCGTAACAATGATAATAATGAGCCAATTATGCAAGCAATATCACTAAGACAAAGATATTTAGTTTGATAATAAAAACAGTATCAAAGCGGTAACAATAGTGCTGTAATATTATATAGGTTAATTAGAATAAACGCAATATTAATAAACACGATCAAACATTCATAATGATATATTATACATTCCGTTTTCAATTTACGATTGCTTTTTTTTTTGTTTAACGTGAGGGAAAATCCTCATGGATGTTATGCCAGACTCCTACCGACTAAAAAACCTCACGTCACGCCCAACAGCCTGTGGTTGGGGGCCCCGGGGAAGCCCTCGGAAGGATGTCCCAGAACTCCCAACAGACCCACGGCCGTCGCTGCGGCCTCGCTCAAGGAGTGGTTCGGGTGCTATCCCGCGTCTTTGGGGTGTTTCGGGTGTGATCCCGCTTCTAAGGGGGGGCGTGCGTGAATTGCTCACGTCACGCTGCCGTCATGGGATTTACGATTTCTTCTATAATATAGAAAAAATGTTATGTGTGTTTCTAGTTTACTTAACGATTGTGAAGAACATCTTTAATAAAGAACTTATTAAATTCCACCTGCTTTCCTCACTCAAGAACGATGAAACCAGTCAAATACTGTGCTCGTTCTGTACTGTAGCTTTCATTAAAAGCTAAAGGACCAGCTCATAGTACTAATAAATTATATTTTAGGGTTCTGTACCCAAAGGGTAAAAACGGGACCCTATTCATGTGATTTTGACATCCGTCTGCCTGCCCATCACGAGGCTATATATCACGAACCGTGATAGCTAGTTTAATTTGCGACACTACTTCACCTATTGAATATTAGCCAAATTTGCTCACCAATTTATTGAATTTTCTTTTTCAGAGCGTCAAAATCCGTTGATCTAGGATTGGTTAAAAATAAGCGTCCACCATTCTCGCCCATGCTGCACAGGCTACACCTTAACATAGCCAGGGTATATAGTCCGGGTGCAGTTTCACAGAAATCACCAAGCTATTCTGGAGTTTATTCTATGAATATAGAAAATGAGCACGCAAAATTGCAAGCTGACTTACCACCAATTTTACATTTGTCAAATAAGCAGCAGATCACTGGAAAGGCTGTGCATCAAAAATAAATAAAGTTGTTGGTAGATTTTGTTAAAGTAATGAGTAAATTTTGTATAGAGTAATACTGACATATAAAATACAAGGAAATTGGTAATAATTATAAAATACAAATATTGATGTAGGTATGTAAATTATAAAGTTACTGTAGTGATAAATATCTTGCAAGTTGCCGCGATAATTAGGATAGGTATTTGTCAGACACTTTGCCCTTCATGTTAGTTCAGTTTGCTTTTAGGCTGTAAGTGTAGTTAGAAACTTTCAATGATTTTATCATCTTAGACTGTAATTAAATGGAATTATAGTTATTGATTGATACGAGGTACAAAGTATGACATCTAGTTTTAGTGGCTTTTAACTTTATTTTGACAGGTTGGACTGGAATAAATAGTTGTAGGTAACTAGTGAAGTGTATAGAAATATTGTTTTTTCTGCATGTGTTCTTTTTGGTAATGGTAAAGGTTTAGGTACGTTTGAAATTAGTTGACCGTAAAATCAAATTATATATGTGAAAATTTATCGACGTCGACCAGGACTCAATCCTGCCTTCTGCGAATCCAGGGCAGACGCTCTGTCCTCTGGAAAAAACTTTTATTGATGATTTTTAAGTGTAGTTAGAATTTAGAACTTTTCTTGTAAATTTAGAATTTAATCTGTAGATAATATTTGAAACGATTAGAATTTATAATTTAAGATCATGCAGCAAATTCCCTGCCTAAGATTATCCGAACTTCTACAGTATAGGATTCTTCAAAAGGGGCTTCAAAGGGGGTTGACTGTGTCAATAGAGCACCTTTGATGTTACTAACGTCCACAGGGTACTTATAGTGATTTTCTCTCAGGTATCTTAGTGAAACAAAAAACTATTTCAGTACAAGTCGATATTGCTCTTTTACAGACTAAAATCAACCTTGCAGATTCGTATCTATCTATCAAACAATATCGTAGGACCTCGAGCTAAAACTATTTAGTATTGTAAACTCAATGTTATTATTGATATTAATCGTTATGTATTGAGAGATTTAAAAACTGATATAACATGCTATTAGTTCCATTCCAATAATAAATAAAATTGTATTTTATAGTATTGTAACACAGTACTTATTAGCTCGATGGCCAACTTGAAGGCAATAATTTATCAAAATATTCTCAAAATATTTTCCTTACTTAGTAACCTTCTAAGTAGCGTTGTGAAAAACCACATTCTGTAGACATTCCTAATGTTTTAAATTTATACATTGAGTCTGAGATCGGTTCTTAAGGCTTGTATGTTCGAAAGAGACTCATCCTGGGGTGAACTTTATTACTAGGAAATATTCTTCAATTTGATCTGATAAAACTATGTTATTGTAGTTTATTACATACTCTTGCTTTTTTAACGGTTTAAAACACGATTAGGAATACTTTGTTCGATCGAAATCGCTCTCAAAAAATAAGAAATATTGCAAAAATCTTAACAAGTAATGTACTTTTCTTTTTTAAATAAATGAGTTTAATTCTCATTAAAACTTAGCATAAAATAGCTATAGGTCTTTCGAACAATATTTTACGTATAGATTTTTTCTTAAGACCCCTCAGATTTTATAACAGTAATATAATGTTTTAGAATCGAATGAAATCCGGCAAAAGCGTACACTGCAATCGTTCGAATTGCCTTAGGATTTGTCAAGGTCAAACATTGCAACCTTAAACGGTTAAAACCTTCTTGAAATGCTTGAATTGATTACTGAACTTTCTGCCTTGATTTTTCCCAATGTATATCGAATGTGGTTCTTCGCATCGTTACTTAGAAGGTTCATACAAGATCTGCGGAGCAAGTTTAAACCTTGGTGCTGCATATGTCCAACTACGACACAGTACACAATGATCCATATTTTGATATGAAAATATTTTAGAATAAATTGTAGAAACACAATTTGCTTGAAGTCTGATACAGTATTTATACCAATACTAAGCAAATTTTAAATATTATTTATACGTATTATGCTAAATGTGTATGTACCAGAATTCTATATTTTCCTTTTCTGCAATAACTCTTCTATAGTTTGTAAATCTTGTGTATTAATTTTTGGTTCGAAAACACAAAAGTAAACAAGATTTACAAACTGCAATGCATATACGTATATGCGTGTTCTACCGCCTGTACAACTGTTTGTGTTCTGAGGAATTGTTTGATATGATGCCCACGGCTACGTTCTATCATCGCACCGCTTGCCACAGACAGGGAGTTCATCCTCACACTCTACGTCCAGACGTTCGAGCACGGTTAGATCCGATAGGGGCTTTCTTTCACGCACGCTTAGGTTGTGAAATGATGTTCCCGCCTCGGTTTTCCCAAACACCTCCAGTATGGGGTTCTTCAAAAGGGGTCTTAGAAGGTTTTTACAGCATCGGCAGTGCGAGTGTGGTGCCTCTGGTGTTGCAATCGTTTATAGGCTGCGGTGACCGCCAGTCCTTCTGGTGGGCCGTATGCTTGTCTACCACCTTAGTGGTATTAAAAAAACGGGTTTTAAAATCAACTCATTACGACGCTACTCTAAAAATTAAAATCGTTAAATTGTGACTATAGAATAATGTTTCTTATTTGTAAATACAATAGATTAAATTATATTTAAGTTATTTTATTTCAATAATTTAGTTGTGACACCTATTGTTTTATAATTGAAATAGGTTGTATATGTATTACGAAAGTAAGATATTATTCATGGAATTATTATTTAAAAAGCAGTTGGATTTATTAGATACAAACATAATAGTCACGCCTTTAACCCGAAGGGGTATGTAGAAGCATAGTATAGAGCATTGAAGTGAATGTATGTAATAATGAATCCATTATACTGATGGGTAAATTTCAAAAAGGATCTGTAATACTTACATTTGTATTTTGTCCCACGATAAGCAGTGAGCCTGTAATGGAGATTTCAAATGGAAAGGCTACCTGTTTTTAAAATTTTCAAGTTGCCCATAAAACATTTCACTTGACTTAATAACAGTGAGATATGTTACTTACTGGGAGCCGGCTCAACGTACCTTCCGACTCTTCCGAGGAAGGAAGCGCTCTTAATTCGATATATCACAAAGGGTTCACCCATCCCAACTGGACCAGCCATAGGAATATTTAAAGCAGTTACCCACCGTATATATAAGAGCTCGTTGCCGGTATGATATACCGGCAACGAGCTCTTCTATAAAATCCAAACAGCATCAGAGTTAAATAATGGTGGTATTGATAAAATAAAACAAATTGATTGTATTCTTCGTTTTAATAAATAAATAGCACACATTGTTTTAATTTAGCAAGCATTCTAACTAGTAAAGTAAATCTAATGGTAATACTGTACGGGTGAGGAGACGTAAGCAGGTACTGCCTTTACGTGAACAGGGGCGGCAGTAGGCGCTGTGTTGTGAACAATAGCATTAAAACCGCTGTGGTCATCAGCAGAGTACTCCACAGTCCTCACGGAACCGTCCGCTTCATGGAAGGAATAAGATCCTTTTACCACATCACCGTCCCGAAATTCTTGCTGAGACTTATTATCACCAGTATGACCATCGGCTACAGAGTATGCGTACTCGTATTTTGGATGAGCATCAAACGGCTCAACAGAGGCTGAAATAGGAGCTGTATGGTAGGCTAGGGGAGCTGGAGCGGCATGGTAAGCGATAGGTACAGAATTGTAGGCAATGTTTTTGGCAGGATGATCGTGGCGCACGATGTTTTGAGAGGACACAGCGGCTGCTAATGAATATGGTGCTGTCAATAGACCCGCCTGGCACACTGCCATGAAACAACTTAAAGCAACGATCTGAAAGAGAAATAAAATGATTACAATTATTAGTGAATCAATAATAAAAATCTAATAGTGTCTCAATAATCCCTCAAATTACGTATCACTAGAGAAGTGTTCGTGTACTCTTTTCTTACAGGGATTTGCTCCTGGTAGTCGGTGTTATTTTACAGAGTGAGCTATCTGATACAAAATTTAAACCAAATTTATGTTGGGATTGGAGCGTGATTGCTTAGCATGCATTTTTTTAAAATTTTACTCTTATATTTAGTCAGATTAAAAAATGTTGTTTTAAATTGTCTGGAGTGTATTTTCCTACTCCTAACAAGTGAACCAGATAAAACATAAAAATGTTATAGTGAAAAGAGTATTTTTGGTTTAAGCTATTAGTTTTTTTGTCTTATCATAATCTACAGTTAATTAATAATTTCAATAATTTATGGTTCTCTAGATTTTTTTGAACCACTTTTATGTAATTACTATTTAATCATTGACTTATTACCTTGGAAAACATTTTGGTTCAACCGTTTATGTTTAAATGGTCAAAATTAGAATGATAGATATGCTGTCAAAGGTTCAGTTTTTATACTACTTAAATGAAACATGTTTTAGAGTGTAGGTTGTGGAGGTTGATCTAGCTAGATAGACTTATCGCAACCTTATACCATGACTATCTAGATTATTCTTAAGTGTATTGTGTAATGTGATTGAAATATAATAAGTTTTTGTTATTAGGTCTAATCCGGACTTCAAATTCAATAAAGTTCATCGAAATTGTAAAGCATAAAAAGGATAATGTTAAAAGGTTACCCGTGGCTCCCAATCATAGGCTGTTGCGCGTTACGTGAGGTTTTTTAGTCGGTAGGAGTCCGGCAAAGGGAGAGAAAATCCATTCCATTCAGGATGCTATCATCCATGATGGATTTTTCCTCACGTTAAAAAAAAGGATAATGTTGAAAAAATTAAGTAAAATTAAATAACCACTGTCGGTTATTACATACCACACTACATTGGTCTTTTTAAATCTATACATATGATTTAGAACGCAGCGCAACAGGAATTCTGTGATGGTGATTTTGTAAAGGGCTCGTACTCATTCTATGAGGCTGACGGCTTTGCGAGGACGGTGGAACATTCAGCAGATGACCATAATGGATTCAACGCAGTCGTACATAACACAGCGCCCACCGTTGCCCCTGTGCATAATATCAAGGCTTTACCTGCACACGTCACTGTTCCTGCACATTACAACCAGCACTAGAAGTGTATTCTGTACATTGTGATCATGAACAATGTGTATTCTGTACATTGTGGTAACCTTAATGTTAGCAGTTTTATTTATTAAAGATATTTTATTTATCCTTATGTGTTTAAATGTTATCTGACAAGGGACTTCAACAAATAATAATTAACAAAACTAAATTTTCACAAACGATGTATTTATGTTGCTGCCATAATTGTAGGGGAGATACCGTTAACTCTTACAAGAAATGTTATCTCTGTTTATATTCATAAGAGTAGTTTATTTATGATAGATAAGACATTTTGACCGTCGCCGTCGTCAGTAAGGTAGCGGTGGAGTAAAAGACGATGAGTGTTGTAAGTTTGTATGGGAAAATCCAAATTTTCAGTGATACTTACCAAAAATAAAATGAATTACGTATATTAAAACTTTTCTAAATTGTATCATAGGCTTTGGAATAGAGGAAAACAAATTGTATGAAAATGTTTGACTATGTTACAAATAGTAAGAAACCTACATTTATAAAGTTCATAAGGAGCTGCACCTCCGTATGATTTTTTTAGTTAGGAGCGCCTACCCACAAGTACATAGCACAACTCATGCACAACATCATAAAAATAGCTAAAGTATAAAAATATATCTCTAACCCATCCCGAGTGCGATGACTGGCGTACATTTTGGTAAGGCTACTACCATTTTACAACTGACGAAATTGGCAATTCTTTAAAAAATAACACTGCCTCCCCTAGTATAACAATAAAATACTATTAAAACAGAATGAAATAAATCCCACCAAAAACATCCCTGTTGAAAAGGAGGCCAAGTTCCTATGGGCTAATTGTTGCCTAAAAAAGGGTTGAAATCCAATCCAATGCCAAGTTTAGATGTACTTTAAAATCGATCATAATCATCTTCATCAACAGCCTAATCCACTGGTAAACATTTGCCATTCCCAAGACTCGCCACCACACTCAGACCTCCACCTTTCGAATCCAGCCATTACCCACCACCGCATTCACGTCAACGGTCCATCTGGCCGAAATTCACTTTACCATACACCCAACTTAAAATATGGTGTAGTTGTGAAAATACTTAGGTACCTACTTGGTTAAAAATATCTAAAATAATGATACTTTTAAATTAGAACTTGGCAGGGTTTCGTGCAGTACGTAACACTTGATTAATTGTATAATTAAATTTATTAGGTATACATATAATTAAATTAACCTGCCAAGTTCAAATTTAGAAGTAACATTATTTTAGATATTTTTAACCAAGTAGGTACCTACGTATTTTCACAACTACACCATATTTTAAGTTGGGTGTATGGTAAAGTGAATTTCGGCCGGATGAACCGTTGACGTGAATGCGGTGGTGGGTAATGGCTGGATTCGAAAGGTGGAGGTCTGAGTGTGGTGGCGAGTCTTGGGAATGGCAAATGTTTACCAGTGGATTAGGCTGTTGATGAAGATGATTATGATCGATTTTAAAGTACATCTAAACTTGGCATTGGATTGGATTTCAACCCTTTTTTAGGCAACAATTAGCCCATAGGAACTTGGCCTCCTTTTCAACAGGGATGTTTTTGGTGGGATTTCAATACTTTTTTTCAAGAAACCGTACCTATTTTTTCTTTAATAACCTTTAAAGTTTGCATTATGTATACATGACATTATTTTATATTCCATCCCCCTCTCCTCGCCCCCCTCCTCATTGTATTCTCATTTTATCACTGATTGATAAATATTTTTATAAAAAAATCGATTTTCGATTATGCCAACTCAAGCGTTATAATATGAAGTCCACGTTTAAAGCTTACATACTTCCGATCGTGCAAAATTTTCAGTTTAATCAATTCAATAGGTTAATCCCCAATTTACATAGTTTATTAGCCTTCTGCTTACCCCCGAGGTTATTTAGTGTGATTATATATATAAATGTATATTAATGTCATTACATTAAAATATAGCTTATGTTTAGAATATAACCGGCCAAGTGCGAGTCGGACTCCGGCACGGAGGGTTCCGTACCAAAAAACCACCAAAAGTCGTACCTATTTGTTGCATGGGATTTCCCTTTTTTTCTTTTTATTTAACGAGATGGAAAATCCTTAATGGATGATATGCCGGACTCCTCTCTCTCAACAAGACAAGCTCTCGAAAGGATGCCCAGTAAAGGTCTATTTTGTTTCATTTATTATTTTTCTATGAAAATACAATGCTCGATATTCCATGAGTATTTCAAGCGTCTACTGGTTGCCCTCATTACCTATTAACACAGAGCAACGCGCGCCTTAGACAGTTCGCGTTGCTCTATAGTGTTATACAACGCGCGTCTTTAGACAGTTCGCGTTGCTCTAGTGTTATACAATGCGCGTCTTAAGACAGGTCGCGTTACTCTATAGTGTTAACTATCCTTGTATAGATCCTCTACGGTAGGTACAGTATACATTTCAAAAAGAGTTTGTGAACTCTATGTTTAATTTCTTTTTCAGAATATTGATGACATTTGAATGATGACATTATAAACACGATATCTACGTCTACAACATAAATTGTGTGTTTGTACGTAAATTGTTTATACTGGACAAAAATCTTAAATATGGACTATTTGTTTGCTATTTCCTACGAAATAGCTATCTTTGAAATATTACACCTACCTAAAGTAATCTGCTGAAAGCGTTGTTCACTTTTTAAAGAACAAATATTTACGATGAAAGTCGAAAAATAAGTTAGAATGTGACCCGTATAATGTTCAATCATGGCGACACGAAATTAAATTCATTGAGCAACATTTGATTGTGCTATACCTCCTAAAGTATTTATTTAATTTGCATGGTGTAAAGGGTATGAATGATCTTGATGAAATGTTCAAATTAACTAACGTATTTGAATTGTGAAGGATACCTTATTACCGAATATATAAGACAAAATCGCTAAAAAACACGTTTGTTGTATGGAAGCCCCCCTTAAATATTATTATGTTTTTGTTTTCAGTATTTGTTGTTATAGCGGCAACAAAAACACATAATCTGTGAAAATTTCAACTCTCTAGCTATCACCGTTCATGAGATACAGCCTCCTGACGGACAGACAGACAGATAGACGGACTGCGAAGTCTCATGAATAGGGTCCCGTTCTTTACCCTTTGGGTACGGAACCCTAAAAAGGATGACTCACGCTACGCCGTGCCGGGTCCGAGCCGAGTGCCGGCCGCAGCAAGGTCAATATTATATATATTTTGTGTGAACAAACTCACGTTAAACCATAGATTTAGAATTTTTCGCGCTAAATCTATGCGTTAAACCGAGCGGCAACTGAAACTGAGTGACAGCCGAACTACGGAAAGCGCTCGGAAACAACTCGGTCCCGCCTCGGCTCGGCCACTGCCCGTTGCATGAATACAGTGCCGCCGAGCTTCGCCCGAGCAGTCGTGAATGCAACCGGCTTGGTGACCGTGCTACGGCCGACACTCGGCTCGGACCTGGCACGGTCTAGCGTGAGTCATCCTTCAGAATGCTTGCTGATCTCTGAACTACAGGACTGATTAGATCCAAATATTTCACAAATATGAATAACAATATTCAATGTGCAGTATTGACTTTTCCATAATTTGTATGTATAGAGCATTTGATTGACCATTGACAACATCTTTCTCAAATCTGGTTGAGTTTTTAAACATGACATGTGTGAAAATAAAAAGTAAATTAAATCAAAAGAGTCCTCTCATCACTAAGAAGTATTGATACAAATTCGAATCAAAACCCCCCGAAGAAAACAATTGTTACCCCCTTTTAGCCATGTTCTGGAATCAATTTCAATAAAATACGAAACACATCTTCCATCAATTATGTTAGAGATGATTTATGCAAAATTTGAAGAAGATTCGACCAAGGAATCCTGTGGTCCCATACAAACTTTGTAACCCTTTTCCAACTCACGCTTGACCGATTTCTTAAATTTCTCAATTTTTCGTTAATCTAAATATAACACCCGATTTGTGTGCCAAATTTCATAACGCTAGGACAATTGGAAGTGGCCTAGAGGTTTTGATGACCGGTCAGTGAGTGAGTCAGTCAGTGCCAAAATTAGCCATATTCACAGGGTGATATTTCAGGATCCACTAAAGCTACATCTATGAAATTTGGTACACTGCCTTAGTCCTAGTATATGATTACGTACGTACAATTTTATTTCTGTACTTGCAATAGTCACTGAGCTACAGGGGGGTCAAAAGTGGGTCGAAGCGGTTCGTGTAAATAGAGTACGGCATGCGCTCGGCCTGTTGCTGGAACTTGGCCTGCGCACTGCCGTGCGCTTAGATAATAAGGCGATCTCTCACATATAAAACATATAAGTGAAAATTTAGTTACTAACTTAGAGTGAATATATTAGAAGGTACTACCTCTATAAGGTACTAGCTGACCCGCGCAACTTCGTTTGCGTTACATAAGAGTGAGAAAGAGAGAGGCATGGTATTAATATTTCCCGTTGCATTTACTCCCGTCGCGTCGCTTATAATTATTCATTAGAGCTGACCCGCATAACTTCGTTTGCGTCACATGAGAGTGAGAAGGAAAGAGGTGTTAAAGTGATGTAATGTTTCCCGTCGCTATTACTTCCGTCCATCCGTTTTTTGGTATGGAACTCATCGTTTGCGAGTCCGACTCGCACTTGACCGGCTTTTATCGTTCAGTTGACTGGTTACCACTGCAGACCACGTTTACTCCCGTCCGCGTCGTCGCGTCGCTCATACTTTAAAACTTAATAAGAGGGTTATTGTAAGTGAACCTTAAAAGATAGACATATGCTGTTGAGGACTTTTTTTTATAACTTTATAAGAGGAACAAATTTGTGATACACAATTTTTATGTAACTTTAACCATTTAAGTAGCGTACGCAATGGAATCTCTCAAAAGAAAGTCATTTTCCCCGTTCTCGAAACATTACTCATGGCTGCTCCGCTCCTATTCATCTAAGCGTGATGTTATATCGCCATTAGGCATCCCCAAAAAAAGGACTATCAAACTGTAAGTTTTAGAAATGCAACCAGTAGTTTCTGAGATCCTAGCACAAACAAACTCTTCAGTTTTATAAAATCGTGAGCGAACCTTAAGAGATAGACAAATTAGGTTATTGTGAGCGAACCTTAAAAGATAGCCATATGCTGTAGCGGACTTATTTTTAGAACTTTTTAAGAGAAACAATTTAGTAATATACAATTTTTATGTAACTTTAACCATTTACGCAGCGTACCCTTCGGAAGCTCTCACACGGTAAAAAATATTCCACGTTTTCAAAACATTATTGATTGCTGCTCCGCTCCTATTCATTATAGCGTGATGTTATATAGCCTATAGCCATCCTCAATAAATGGACTATAAAACTAGAAAAGAAATTTTGAAATCCAACCAGTAGTTCCTGAGATCCTAGCGTTCAAACAAACAAACAAACAAACAAACAAACTCTTCAGCTTTATAATATTAGTATAGATTACTCTAAGCTTATTAATAATTTTTAACTAGAAAAATCCTAACTAGCTCGTTGCCTCCTTTCTTATACTATTTATATAAGCCTAGAACAGGGAACCCGTAACTGGAAAACAGGAATCGGGATTCAGAAATCGAAACCGGGAACAGGAAACCAAGAACCAGGTTATGATAATAAACAGAGAATTCGAACCAGAAACTGGAAAACCGGAACAGGGAACAGACGACCGGGAAATCAGACCTCGGAACGCATATTCAAGAATTAGAAAACTTGCATCTAGGACCCTGGAACCTTGAACGGGTCACCGATAACAGGGAACGTCTGTCGGGTCAACTAGTTTTATAAGAGCTGATAGTTAGGAACTGGTAAAGCTGAGACGCATACAGCTAGTTTAATTGAAGGACTATTCTGAGTTCAGATTTGAATTGATGCAACGTAAATGAGCGTTTGATTGATAATGATGACAGCCAAAAACACTTAAAGGTTGTCAAATATATTTCGTCGGAGTTGTATGAGGTCAATTTAAGTCGAATACCTTCTATTATGATTTATTTGTTTAAAGGCGTAAACTTGCTTGTTCTATTAACTGGTTTATAAAATTGACTTGTGTTCAACTACAACGCTAATAAGTAGGTGTTATTAGTTAAACCGTCAAATTGAATAAATTACTTCAATATTGCAAGCAGAAATAAAGTTTAGTAACTTACCCACGCGCGTAAAAATAAAAATATGATCCGCGATTCATTCATAAATTACAAATTGACTGGTACCTTAGGTAATGGTTTGATTCATCAAACTTTCTGTCGGATACAAGGTTAAGCTCTTATCTAAATACAGAGGCGTGGTAATCAAATTGAATGCTATTTGTATGTTATTAACACATAATTACTATAATTAGTGTAGTTAGCGTTATTGATTTTGTTTCACCGTGTGGTGATCAGTGGGGTAAGGTTAAGAGATCTATGGTGTTAGGTCATTGATTGATGAAATTTATGAGTATTTTAAATGACACAAGCTATAAGTACTGATATTATATAGCAGAGTTCTTAGGTCTTATATCAGGCGTTGAGAACATAAGTGGGCCAACCCACAAAAATCGATAATTTTGATTACTTGTGTAAAGGGTGCAAAATTGCATCTACTTCAAGAGAAAAGTGGATCAACCAACCTTCCCACTTATTCTAAGAGATGGCACTGTTACAAACTATTTATGCACCATTGAAAATTAGTAATCTGTACAAAAGAAAAATGGGCCAAGTGGGTTAGCCCACTTTTCTAATACCTATGAGTTTGTAGAAAGCGCGCCAAAGGAGTGGTACAACCTCAAAGTGTTATTTGGTTTTTAACAGTTTCTTTAAATGTAGGTATACTTAAAAGACACTCATTTATTAATTATATCTATACTAATATTATAAAGCTGAAGAGTTTGTTTGTTTGTTTGTTTGTATGGTTGAACGCTAGGATCTCAGGAACTACCGGTTGGATTTCAAAAATGCTTTTACCGTTTAATAGTCCATTTATTGAGGATGGCTAATGGTGATATAAAATCACGCTAATGCGAATAGGAGCGGAGCAGCCATAAATAATGTTTCGAGAATGGGGAAAATTTCTTTCTTTTGAGAGCTTCCACTGCGTACGTTGCGTAAATGGTTAAAGTTACGTGAAAATTTTGTATTACAAAAATGTGCCCCTTTAAAAGTTACAAAAAAATGTCGACAACAGCATATGCCTATCTTTTAAGGTTCACTTACCCCTTTTAATAAGTTTTGATGAGCGACGCGACGGAAGTAGGTAAACGTGGTCTGCAGTGGTAGCCAATCAACTGAACGATAAAAACCGGCCAAGTGCGAGTCGGACACACATCAGTTCCGTACCAAAAAAGGACGGGTGGAAGTAAATGCAACGGGGAACATTATATTACTTTACATATTAATACCACACCTCCTTCTCAATCTCATGTGATGCAAACGAAGTTGTGGGGGTCAGCTCTAAAGAATCTATGCAGCGCGGCGGGAGTAAATGCAAAGGGAAACATTATATTACCTTAAATATTAATACTACAACCTCTCTCTTTCTCGCTCATCTCATCGCGCAAACGAAGTTGTGCGGGTCAGCTCTAATGTATATAAGCGACGCGACGAGAGTAAATGCGACGGGAAACATTATATTACTCAAAATATTAATACCAATAATACCATACCTCTCTTTTTCTAACTCTCATGTGCCGCAAACGAAGTTGCGCGGGTCAGCTAGTCTATTAATATATATATAAAAAGGCGAGCCATGAGAGTGGTCAACGATCCTATGCTTGCAGGTGGTGTGGAACCTCTTCGCGACAGGAGAGACTTTGCCTCCTTGTGCGTGTTCTACCGCCTGTACAATGGTTTGTGCTCTGAAGATTTGTGTGATATGATGCCCACGGCTACGTTCTACCACCGCATCGCTCGCCACAGACAGGGTGTTAATCCTCACACTTTGCGTCCGGAGCGTTTGAGCACGGTTAGATCCGGTAGGGGCTTTCTCCCGCGAACGCTTAGATTGTGGAACGATCTCCCTGCCTCGGGTTTCCCAAACGCCTACACAGTATAAGGTTCTTCAAAAGGGGTCTAAGAAGGTTTTTACAGGGTTGCAAACGTCCATAGGCAGCAGTGACCACCGGTACATGTGATGGGCCGTATGCTTGTCTGCCACCTTGGTGGTATAAAAAAAAACATAGGCAACATACACATAAAATACACAAACAAAAAAATGTTTTTATTAATTAAAAATAGTTTTATTTACGAAAATGTCTCTATAACATTCACATGAAAAGAAGGTCAACCTACTAAATAGATAAATGCAAAAGTGGTCCAACCCACAAAATAAATATAAATAATAACTTATATGAAAACATACGATAACCCTTTGAAACTGTTCTTTAATTCCATCAAAATGCAACAATAAAAATACAAATCTTCCTCCTGAATTTCTTGCTATTTAACTTTGTTTAAATGTTAAAGTCATTAGACCCCTCTATCTCAGATTTATTGTTTTGAGGTTGATCCACTTATGCTCTCAGCGCCTCATATTATAAGGTTGGCTTACAATTACTATTTTAAGGAAAATCAAATTTGTTGTATAATAATGTAATATTGGCGACAGGATGACACGCAACGGCACTGCACGCGGCGGGAAACATTAAAACATTTCTCTCTCTCTCTCTCAAAAATGATGCAAACGAAGTTGCGCGGGTCTGGTAGTTTAAATATAACATTATGTCATAGGAAGTGATTATCTCAACGTATTTATTTGTACCGATAGCAACAAATTTATCCCCAAAATGGTAGGCAGAAGCATACTTTACGCCCACATTTCATACTCTTAAATTTTCAAGCCAATTTCATAATACCTTGAACTTTGCTTGAAAACCGTGACAGTTAATGTGCTTTCCGAAGCACGGAAATGTAAGCAACCGATAAACGAGAGCTAGCAATTGGTAAAAAACTCTACCTAGTTAATAACTGTGAGTGTGTTGCGGAATAAGGAAAAAAGTAGATAATGATCGGCATCGATAGAGATCAAGTGAATGCATTTTGTTCATCTAGTTTACACATTGCACAGATCAAGGTTACCGGGGTCACAATTAACTAGTTTGACAACTTCCACTACTTACTATGACTGATTGTAATATGCCTACTGTATGTAGTTTGTCAGTATAAAAAGTTTTTTCGTGACTTATTGCTTATCACTCAATTAAAGACATCTAAGAAACAAACATGTACTCAAAAGTAAGTTACCAACATTTTAATGATACATAAAATAGATTATACTAATATTAATAAGTATTATAATGTTCCTTTACTGAAGTATCTTCTAGGTTAAGTTCAAGCTCTACATTTGAAGTCAGGAATCCTCTTTTTTTTTCTAGCTACTTACTAGGGCTGCTTTTGGTGTGGTTCGATCAATGAAACAATACCTGCCACTAAACATTACTTTTCCTTTCAGTTGGTATCTTTATGCTGTATCCTGGCAGTGGCCCAGGCTGGTCTTCTGGCTGCACCAGTTCACTACTCACCAGCCTCAGCAGTATCATCTCAAAATATTGTACGCCATGACGAGCATCAGACCATCGCTAAAGTAGCCGTTGCCGCACCAGTGGCATATCATGCAGCACCTGTAGCGTACCATGCTGCCCCTGTACATTACTCTCCTGCTGCTGCAGTGTCTTCCCAAAACATCGTGCGCCACGACCAGCATACAAAAAAAGTAGCCATTGCTGCTCCCATTGCTGTCACATACCAGAAGGCCATTGCTCCAGTCGCATATCACGCGGCACCCGCCGCTGTAGCCTACCATGCCGCTCCAGCTGTCATCGCTCACAAAGAAGATTTCGATGCTCACCCCAAATACGAATACAACTACTCTGTAGCTGATAGTCATACCGGAGATAATAAGTCCCAACACGAATCCCGGGACGGTGATGTTGTAAAAGGATCATATTCATTCCATGAAGCTGACGGGTCAGTGAGGACTGTAGAGTACACTGCTGATGACCATAATGGCTTCAACGCAATAGTGCATAATACTGCTCCTACCGCCGCACCCGTACATGTAAAGGCTGTGCCATTACACGTCGCTCCCACCTATTACCATCATTAAACCTAGTTCACCTTAGTTCATAACATAATCTAAAGCAATAAATGTTTAAGAACATATTCGTTTTTAATTGTTTGTCACATTGGCTGAAATTCAACTTGAAGAGGCAGATCAAAATATCTGAATTTGGAATAGGAAATACCCATGACGAATTTTATCTAAACCTTTCCAGTTAACTAGTTTTCTGAAAAGGTACCTGCTGGAATGTTCATGTTCAGTCAGGTACGCATTTCACGCGACAGCGCAACATCCGCCATCTCCTTCTCATGTTTGATAAATACTTTATGATAGTATATTTTTGACGTAATTAGATTAAATTGCACTGGTAATTATTATCGTTTACGATTCAGTCATATCCATAATTATAGAAAACATTTAGTTTGTTGAATTATGTTTTTTTAGCATGTGAAACTCCTACTTGGATGCTATGCCGGACTCCTACCCACTAAAACCACACAATATCCTAGCTTTACAACAGTCTATGGCCAGGAGTCTTGAGTAAGCCGTCGGAAAGATGTCCCAGGGTTCCCGGCAGACTTTGGCTACCACCGTGGCCTCACCTACCTTGTAAATAACTAGTATTTCCGTAGATTCAGGTAAACAAAACAAATTATTAAGGTTTGAGTCCCAGAAATTTTGGCTAGAGCTATAAAAGTATAATGCACTTATAACACAATAGATTGACCGCAAGTCTTCTATTTGTAATCACACTATCTTTCATAAATATTATCTTTTATATTGATTTTCTGCTTAAAAATACAATGTGTTGCTTTGTACCCTTTAACAATAGATTCCTCGAGTCTATTGAATTGTTACGATGCTGCGAGATAACGCTAGCGACGAAAACCTCTCTCTTTTGTGAAATTCTACATGCTGAAAGGTTAACCGGGGTAAATTGTCATCATCTTGCAATAGGTATAATAATATAAAAAAATATTATTCAATAATATAACAAAAAACTTCGTTGACAAAATAAAAAAATGTTGAAGTGCGAATTGAATAATAATTTACTTTTAATTAATAAATTCAATGATAAACATTTAACACATTAGCTGTATTTCATATACTGTGGTTGATGGGTTAAATTGTTGGTCATAACTGTCAGCACGCAGCAGGTAACCACAACTTTATATTCAATTATTTGGTATGCTTGAATTAGTGATGGAAAATAACTACCTACATCTTCTTCTACCAGGTATTTATGTACTCAGCGGGCTCTAAAATTGTAATTAAAAAAACAGAACTAATTACTGTGAAGAGTCAAACGAAATAATCAATATAATAGTGACTGTGCCCACTCTCCTCTTTTCGCTTTAAAGCCTTCCTTGATCGTAGATTGAAATAATATGATAACCACCTGCAGTTCGCGTTTAACAAAATGTGGATACGACCTTAAATATTTTTATACGGTTAAAGTTTATATAGGTACATCGTTAAACTTAAGTTAGTCCTTCATCCTGTTTTAATTACGCCAAACTCTCAATGTGTGTTTTATATTTAAAGGGCAAACCAATAATAACAAAGAATAACAATGCTTATCCTCTTTGATAGTCTTTCCTTAAATTGCTCATATCCATTTTATTCTTTCCTATTGTATCAATACAATGTTATCGTAAAAAAAGTTTTAGTGAAATTTATACAATACGTATCAGAAAAGTATAAAATGGTATATGTATCATCACTTGAACAACAGTCCAATAGTACATTTTGTTAGAGGCAGTTCAATTAATTACCTCAAAATGCTTGGAAAGGTAAAAATAACAAGCTTTTTAAATTCGTTATTATTTGGGCGTGTGCTTTCAACATTTAACTTCCTAATTGTGCCATTGTGCATATTTAACGAGAATATTTTGTTAGTCACTTTCCGTTTCATACCAAACACCAGATGTCAGTGCATCTTTAGTATATAGGACTTCCTTTGTTGTACTTATTTTCGGAGCAATTACATGATTATTTCGTGGAATTAGGATTTGGTGTGGTTAAAAGGTTTCCGTATGAGACACTCCCAATCGGGAGATTCAATCCTCTCTTTGCCAATTAGTCCATAGCAACGTTCGCTAGACGGGCACTGTATTGTCGAATCCATAGAAGGATTACTCAGTTGCGTAATGATATATTCTGTAGCTCATTGTGACATACTATAAACGAGTTCCCTAGTTGATAGTATCTTTACTGGTAAGTAATTTTAGTACAGTAATACTCCGTGCTACGATTCGTATTAAATGGTTGATCACTTTCATGGACATGTCTAGTCTTTTCTCTATTAATTACGGCTCTGAATATTTCAACCCATTCTACTTCAAAGATAGTGTTAAACCTGTCTAGTATTATTTATGTCATGAGAGAACATTTCTACTCCTTTTCCGGACTTCGCATTCTTTTATATAATCTTTGTAGATTCTCATTTAGAGAGTATTTGAGATCCCATCTCTATGAATATTTTGCTCAGCCTAAATAGTCATTGTTACATTTGCTATTTTGATGTTAACTTTTATTCATTTTGTGATCAGTGTTAAGCCTAGATATTTTCGGATCATCAACTTCATTAAAATCGTGTGATTCGCTTTTTGGTGAAGTAATTAATATAAGTATTTCGGTCCTGGTTTGTTTTAATATAATTAAGATACATTGTCACAAGTACAATTTATTAATATTATTTACAAGCATAATATTTAAAAAAAAATGTGAAAACCAAGAAATAATCACTTAAACATTTTTTCAGGTCTTAATATTAATTTATGCAGTGAAAATGTGTAGTGCAGTTTTTATTGATACGTCTGATATCATACATCATCATAATAAAGATTTGTTCAAAACAAATCCACACGGATGGAAAATAGTTCAAGTTTACCACCCTCCACAAGCACTGGAATATAAATATGAACCTTACGTAAGTTTTTCAAGGACCATATCCGACGAAATAGTTTAATAGAGAAAGGGACACCGATACATGATATGCATCTTTCGATGTAGTTTGATATAATTTATAATTGCACAACCAATCATAGAGTTAAACCGATAAACTAGTTTCGAAATTTGTCACTTTGACAGCAAAGTATTACCTACTTGTTATTGCTAATCACTTGTGTACAATAATGAATTAAGTACCCCAATACCTGTTACTTACTCAATTTTTGACATGTGCATGACTATATAGTTTACTAGTTATTGCCCGCGACTTCGTTCGCGAGGTGAATTTAACTAATAACCAATCGACTTTGACCTGTATACGGCTTCTCGTAAATTTTAGGTCAAGCTGTATTATCATTTTCACTGAACCGATTTTGATGAAACATACAGCGATATTTAAGTTGAAAAAATATCTACAAACTCCTAATAGTATAATTATGATCAAGCTATTGAATTTTGCTCCAACCCCGAACAAATAAATAAACAAACAGACACGAAGAAACAACAGAGATTTGGACTCAAAAGCCCTAAATTAGTTGATTAAAGTTATTTTTTTAAATTTATCTTGAATGTACCGTCACAGCAATTTTAACAATTTCATACTTAATCGAAGAGATTATATTATTCACAATCTTACCATATTTCTTAAGCTTGAAATAACATTTTATTTATTTATAGGTACTATCGTAATATTCTATCTATAGAAAGAACGAAACAATCAAATCTTGCCTCTAGGCAAGATTTGATTGTTTTGTTTGCATTGAATAGACTAAAAATACTGAACCGATTTTATAAGATCTTTTACCAATATAAAGCAAAATATTGGCGAGGAACATAGTACTTACTTGTACTAAGTTTACATTTTAAGAGAGACCGACTAGCATCCGTCACTTACTTGCTCTTTAATAGGTACCTAGATCAGATTGAAAAACAGCGCTTGACACTGCGTTACGCTCATGCTGAATCTGGTCCTTTTCAGATGACGTGTGAGATACACATTAATTTTATGCATGTATCCGTTAAGTCTAGGATTAAGTTTTCTTCGTATATTGTTTTGTGTGTCCCATTATGATACCGAATAAATAACTTTCTTTCTTTCTATATAATGTCATAATTTTATTCCAGTATTCTTACCGGGAACGGAAACTATACGGATAAAACTGCATGACATCCGCTAGTGCATTATAATAGCAGAATAATAGTGTCGTACTTTTTTTAACACTCAGTAATAGCAGTACTATTTCTTATATATTTATTTTGTTCATTTTGTTCATCTAACATTATTTTGTATTTACACAGGCCTATCCGAAATATGAATACGAATACTCTGTATCTGACAAAAAGACTGGAGATCACAAACATCATCACGAAGCCCGAGACGGAGATCGAGTTCATGGGGAGTACAGCCTTGTCGAAGCCAATGGCTCACTGCGGAAGGTGCAGTACCAGGCTGATGATCACAACGGGTAATTACACAATCAACACGAGTACACCAGGGTCGTCATTCGGCTATGAATTTATTGTTATATCACGTTTTCGATATTTTAAAACGTTAATAGAAATTTGTGCTGCACTTCGTGAAACCGTTCTACTTAAAAGTTAATCAATTTTTATCGCATTTCTTTTTCTAAAAGCATGCCAATGGATGAATCAATAAAAAAATATTTCAAGAACAACATGGTTTAATGTAACGTGGGTATGGTCTGAGACACATTATGAAAATTTTCAAGGATATAACATCTTACTAGATTTTGATGAAGATATATTTATACTATAAGTAATGACTTACACCGCTGATCTGCACCGCATGGCACTAATTTTGACAATAACTACTTTGAGCAGATTAATTCTGCTCAAAGTAGTTATTGTCAAAATTAGTGCCATCTAACTATTATATTAACTCATCACGAAAGTAGCTATAGTTAATACTTAATGGACTGTAGTATTTCTTATTTATCAAATGCCTATGTATAGTTATGAAGTTTAATTATTTTAGTAATTTATAGTTAGGATGTCTTATGAATTATATTTATATTACTATTTTCATATTCCTTCCTTCTGTTTCAGATTCAATGCTATTGTAAGCAAAACCGTTAATAAGCACGGTGACCATGCAGTTTCAGTTTCTGATCATACTCGATTCTTCTACCCTGTAGGACATAATGTTAAAATAAATCACTACTTCCCAGAAAAAGATTATTATTATGGTAACATTGAAAAATGTGAAGAAAGTAGTAAACCAGTAAGTGAAGAAACTATTGTTGCTCCAAAAAAAGATATGAAGATGCTGATTATTGAGCCAGTAGACAAACTTATGACAGTTGGACCAGTACAGTTTGACGAGAAAGTCAAAGAATCTGCAAATGTCGAAGAAGCATCTAAGACAAAAAGTGATGTAAAGGAAACGCTTCCTGTTGATTTAATGCCTACTATGGTTTCTGTAAAGTTAAACAGTGGCGATGAAAATAAAATGAATTTAGAACTAAAGAATTCAGTACCATTACTTCAAAAAGCCGATGTTTCATCTGCTCCTGAAATGTCTTCACAAAATGACAATCAAAAAGTAGCAAAGGAAGATCAAGGTGACTCTGAGGTAGCATCGTCATACTACCATTCAAAATTTTATTATTTAATAAAATAAATTAACATTAGACCTTTTTATAGCGTAAGTAGATATACGAGTAAAATTGTTATTTTTGTTAATAAATTGTTGAACTCAAACCTATTCATGTTGTCTTAATTTTTAAGTAGTTACGTGTCTAATTAAGTGTCAGGAGCTCTGGGTTATCCTTCAGAGGTAGGCAGGTTACCACCTGTCTACTTCTGAAGGATAACCGATAACCGCGGCGCCGTGTGGCATTAGCCGGTAAGAGTCCGGTATAGCATAGCATCCATAACAGAACAAGTAAGGAATATTGTGGTAAGAACAAGACTGCCACGATTACGAAAACATGAAACACGTTAACCGCATATCAAACAAGTACACTTAAGTTGTAACAAACCATTGAACAGGTATTTTAATAAATAGAATCGCGTTGATCGCTGCACAGCCTGTGCAGCGATCAACGCGATTCGTGCAAGCAATTTAGTACTAGATGCAACTTTCGCTGGTCTTCAGATGGCTTATCACTTAATGACTTTTCCATTTTGAGAACGTTTTATTACTTCGACAGATACTTTAAGTTGTTGGTCTCGGTTCCCAGTATCATGGTATTCAATTTGGTTAGGCAGAGGGGGGAACATTGTGAACGGTGGAAGGTGAGCGCTGACGCATCTTAAGGTGCGGTTCCACTTAGGCGGAGCGGAGAGGAGCTGTGCCGTGATTCACCAATCACGGTGCGGAGCGGAGAAGAGATGTGAATTTTAAGCCATGTGATTGGTGAATAGCGGCTCAGCTCGTCTCCGCTCCTCTCCGCTTAGCCTAATTGGCACCGCATCTTTAAGATGGCCACCCTAAACCCACTCAAATGGGTCGCAAGTCCCAGACACCCCCACAGTGTTTCCCTCTGTACCACGCTATGGAACCGGCGGGCGCCCGCATGGTAAATCCATGGAATGCTGAGGAGACGGTCTCTATGGAAATCCAAAACTTCTCATATCCCAATAGCGTTTTGATATGGAAGAACTCCTTACCACTATTATAATTATGTACTTGGTACCTACCTGTTTGTTAAAATAAGAGGTTTTTAAAATGAAGCGTGACAAATTATTTTATTCGGGACGTCAACTTATAGCAACACTGCTATAACACCGCCTCGATCATTCAATATCATCACCCTATCACAGTACTGAGCAAAAGTCTCTATCAATTTCTTTGTAAGGATAATTTAGCCTTACTGTACTATTAAGCTCGTTCATAGCAAATGGACCACTTTCAGTCAAGGCTGGCTTGGTAAGGATTTAATTAGTCCAACTAATGTCTTGAGCCTACCTATAACAGAAAATGAAAATTAATTAAAAAATATACTCGGTTTAGAATAAATCTATACGTCATAAAAATAAAATTATAATGTCAGCTTTTTACTAAAAGTATAATTATGATAGTGTAATCCCAGAGGGAGGCAGAGGGAGGCAGAGGAGAGAGAGTATCCACTAGAGATAATTTTGAAAAGCAATTAGTATGCTGACTCAATCACATATATACCTACTGACCTACAACATCAGCAGGCAATTTTTTAGAGTTCCGTACCAGAAGGGTTAGAACGGGACCCTATTATTGAGACTTCGCCGTCTGTCTGTCCGTCCGTCACGAGATGTGTCTCATGTTTCTTTTTTCAATTTACAGATTATGTATTTCTCTTGCCGCTATAACAGCAAATATGTAAGGCAAAATAAAAAACACGAAAAAGAATAATATTTAAGGGGACTTATATACAACAAACGTGTGTTTTGCCGTTTTTGTTACGGAATCATCATCATCCCCTTCATGCACGAGTCTGACTCGCACTTGGCTGGGGTTATTTTATCTGTCCAGCGTCTATTATATTATATCGATGTTTAAAAGTTTTTAAGAGCCATCTATTAGCAACGTTAAACAACTTAAGCAAGTACGAGTACACTGTGACTTCAACTACAGTTACGTACTTGTAAATTATCGTTCACAGTTTTTATTTTTGTAGAGATACGGTACTCGTTGTGAAGATGGAGCTACTGTCGTATAAAGAGGTGATTAAATTAGAAATCTTTATTCATACAATAGGTTTTTTTTATTTATTGTTCAAAACATTACATTAGTGCCATTTGTTGATAATGTGAACCACCCACTTAAACCTATGGGTATTGTAATTTAAATAAAAGGCCAATTAGTGTTTTCTTGAAACTGTTGTTGACAGGTCTGATAGGTACTGAAAACAAACGGAATTGCTGGCCAATCTACTTGCAGCTGATTTTCAAAGAACAGCAGTATGGTTGTTGGCTAAAATTTGCCAATTATGTTTAGAAAAGTCTTGAGTTCTCATCAAACTAATTTCTATGTGAAGTCTGCATCTTGTTTGATGTTCTGTAAGTTAAGATTGACGAATTGAGGATGTAAGACGGGTTCCTCTGCCTCTCTTCCGCTCCTTTATTATCGTTTTAGGATGGATTTCCGCCATATAGCGCCTGATTCTATTAGTTCTGTAAGTGATTAGATCTGACGATAATATTACAGCGTTGTTTTTCTTCAGCGAAAGCAGATAGCTTCACATCAAACAAAAATCCGGCATGGCCGTACCATCCGTAACTCAAAACAGTTCAGGTAATCTGCGTATTCTGCTCTGATATAAGCTCCAAATAATTTGTAAGAAATGTGCATAAATCTTCATTAATTTCATCAAGTAATATTATTTGCTTGCAACGACACTTAATTTAAGAGTTTTGAGATCTCTGTGACTAATCGCTTTATGTTCTCATGATTGACACAGTTTCACACAGTGACAAGAAGCACCTTGAAGTAAGATTGATAGGATTACGAGTTTCATACTAAAATAGCTGGTGGTGCTACTAAAAACTTAAAAAAAATGTCTGGATCACAACTATGGTGGAAGAAATCAATTTTATTGCCACTTCGGCAAACCAAATAACTTGTTTGATACATTTTAGGTCATCTTAATAATCATTAAATGTAATACGTCATGTATAACATCAAGTCTTTATTTCCGATGGAGTAGACCCACATTTTACCATTTGTTTTGGTCCTACGTAATAGGTGGTAGACCAGGTGCTGAAATGGAGAGCACCATCAACTTGACTTAACGAACACCATGATACTGGGAACCGAGACCAACAACTTAAAGTATTTACTTATTTATTTAAAAACTTTATCCACAAATTAGTACAAAGGTGGACTTAATGCCGTAGGCATTTTCTTCCAGTCAACCTTAGGGTGATGCAGAGACAGGTTATTTAAGTATCTGTCGAAGCAATAAAACGTTCTCAAAATGGAAAAGTCAGTAAGTAAGTGATAACCCATCTGAAGACCAGCGAAAGTTGCATCTAATACTAAATTGTTTGCACGAATCGCATTGATCGCTGCACGGGCTGTGCTGCCGCTCACCTTCCACCGTTCACAATGTTCCCCCCTCTGCCTAACCAAATTGGTCTGATTGCGATCGCGAAATGCGATACTATAATTTATTAGGAAAACGAAACTCAGCTCAAAAATTGGAACATTGAAAACAGTCGATATCTACATTCCAAAATTACAATTGACTTTTTCCTGATCTTCTCGTGTTATTGATCTTGTCGGTCAATCTTACCAATATTAAAAATGGAAAAGTTTGTGAGTGCGGATGTGTAGATGTTTATTACTCTTTCACACTCGAACGGCTCAATGAATCTGGCTGAAATTTGGTACAGGGATACCTACATTATAGTCTGGGAATAACCGGCGTATCCCAGTAGTTTCATAATTACATGGGCTACTTTTTATCCCGGGAATAAGTTCGAATCGGAAGTGGGAACGGGAACAAACTTTTACGCGGGCGAAGCTGCGGGCATCAGCTAGTTGAGTTATATATTTAAGTATAAAGCAATTGTATTTAACTTCTTAAGGTTCAGGATTCTCGGCGATTAACTGCTTATTGGTGCTAAATGCATCATTTGCTCTACATGGCACACCACAGGTTTTGTTCTACAAGACGCAGATTTTTCTCTGCGTGAAATACTGCTCTTACCTTTGGGATCACTTGATATACTAGCTGCACGCGCTCGATGTTATGCAGAGGTACGTTATCCGCAATATCGATTGTGCTGAGATGACGAAAGGCGAGGTTTTTATAGAGATGTTCAACTTAATCGCATCCTCTCCTTCTAGGAACTGAACACGCGTACCGGGTAGCATGCCACTCTAGTGAAGAGAATCTTCGCCAAAACTGAGCAATTCAAAAGATCGTTACGTGGATATTCTAGTAAAGACTGTGAGGGTGGCCTCTAATTGCTAGATGTTGTCATGGATTTCCATCAAGCGGTTTGAAATCCCAATCTCTTTAAGAATGCAAATGCGTGTTCTACCGCCTGTATAATGATATGTGCTCTGAGGAATTGTTTCATAGTGATTGTTTGTTTGTTTTTGCCCACGGCTACGTTCTATCATCGCACCGCTTGCCACAGACAGGGAGTTCATCCTCACATTCTACGTCCGAAGCGTTCCAGTACGATTAGATCCGACAGGACTTTTCTTCCACGCACGCTTAGGATGTGGAATGATCTCCCTTTTTTATCTTAGTGGTGGGCCGTATGCTTGTCTGCCACCTTAGTGGTATAAAAAAAATGCCATACCCTTATCCATCAGTCGGCAAGTAAGCTAGTGCACCACTTACTCAAGTTAGTTAAAGCATTATAGCCTCTTAAATCTTGATGATGCCTTACTTTCAAAGACCCTGACCTTCATACTTAAAGATATTTCAAGATTTTATAATACCTGCCTACTTACATATTATTATACTAGCGACGTAATCATTACTCATAAGAAAGTCAGCAATTCAAACATTATTATAATAACGCATAAATGAAATGATGAAACTATAATGTTTTGGACTATTGTATGTACGTGCCATCCTCTTTGAGCTGAATGATTTTCTGAAATTATTACGAGTATTAGCCATTGAAGAAATGTTTGTTTTCTCTGATGTTGCAAAATAAGTCTCTAGACTTCCAGGAATTATTTCAAAAATATTTATTCAATATACGTTTAAAATGACTTTAAATGATGAAAATGACTATAAGTAACCCAGTAGGTACCATACATTATTTGTGAAACTATAGTTGGTAAGTAAAGTGAAGCTATGTGAGTAACTAAACCAATTTCTTAATTGAAAAATAGATGAATGCTCAAAGCACTTATTTTCAAACTATGATGTAGATCTAATGAATAAACCACTAAACTTAATGTAACAATGAAGATAGATAGCGAAGTAGTCGATAAAGTTCACCAAAGTTTTATGACTCATTTACGAGTCGTTTTGCACATGAAGTTGCTCAACTGCTTTACTTATGAATGCCTCTGGTAACGACCTCATGCCATAATAACCGTTACACAAAAGTAATAATTTGGAGGTGTAGTTTTCATAAATTTAAAATGAAGCATCAAGAATAAAATCATAATTATAATGATAAACATTTTAACGACTTTTAATAGCAAGTTTGGTTCTTCAGTTTCATTTCAATACTTCCTTCTATAAAAGCCTGATATAAAAAAATGCTATTAATTTTGTGGTCGATGCGTCTGCATCATGTTCCAAACACATCAAGTCAACAATAAGAACGCTTGGGCTGTACAAAAAAGGGTTGACTGTTATAATTATTATGTATAATTTAAATTAATAGGGTAATATTACCAGGCAGTCCGTCAATCTTTCTTTTTGGCTTTATGTTCCGCCCTGACCTTGTCTGTTAGTAAGCACGTGCAAGTGTGTCTGGTTTGTATCTCAAAGATGAGGAGGTGGGCAAAATTAGAGTTCAATAAATATCAGGGATTAGATAGCACAGAACCATTAGCAAATTATGAAACAAGTGGTTTGAATGTATAATTCTATAATAATAGTTAAAAATGAAGATAAATTCCAAAGATAAAATTATTTATAGCACCTTATTTTAGAAAGTACATTCCATTAAACGTTTCTATTTGAAATCCGAACTGACACTTAAGAAAATTCTAAGGCACTAGCTGTAAATTACACCGTTAGACCAGTTTGATGATGACAACACCAGGTACCTAAACATTATTCATAGACGACGATCAGGGCCCTACTTTTCTAGCCAGGAAGTGAAATACTCGACCAGAATCAACTGAAACATTCCCAATTTTAAAACGTTGACGTAATAGACACCGTAACTTGTTCAACCGTAAGTTATTAGTGTTGTAGACTTTATCTTGGAATAATTAATATAGGTAATACATATTTAGATCGCGAAAGGGAAACAGGTCGTTTATAACTTAGCCTACACTTATAAAATGAATGCAGTTAGGTATCTACTTTCTTATTGTATTGATAGTTACTCTACTTATTACAAAACAAATTACATCACATCAAAGTATCCTTTATTATGAATTCTTAAACTAAGTTTATGTAGAGCTAATAATTCTAAAGACTTCAAATAGTCACTGTCAATGGATATAATTCACAACCTTATTACGCGATCTCTGGAGTGCCTCAAGGGTCTCATCTAGCCCCAGTTCTGTTCTCAATATTCATAAACGACATAACATCTGTCATACAAATTTGTAAGAGTCTTTTTTTCGCCGACGACTTGAACGACAAAGTTTGTTTGTTTGTTTTCTTTAAAGTGCCGTATAATAATGTTAGTGTTAGTTAATCGATCTGAAACGGGTTGCTTGGTATAGCAAACCCGAATGTGTTTTATTTGAGAGGATGTTTATTATTTTTTAAGTATTTGTTACCTCATTACTCCGTCATTTACAGACCGGAATAAACTTTTTTTATAAAAAGATATATTTCCAGATTGGTACTTTTTTTCAAAATTTAGTTCCGATGGGTAGGGTCATAAGGACTTCAGTGTTTTGGTGAATTAAACAGATCCTAGAACACCGTCACAGGGGCAGATCAGTGTCAAGGAGTTTTAGTGAGAATTCCCAGCGCTATCGTGATCAGGGCGACCCTCACACGAGCTCATGCCTCGCCAGCATGGGTAGTCCATAAGCGGAGCTCTCCTTGTAAAAAAAAGGTCCATGGGGACTTGAGGGAACTCCTCAAACATTATAGGTACACATAATGGCGATTTTGGTATTAATTAAATACTAGCTGTTCCCCAAGGCTTCGACCGCGTAGAAGTCGTTATCGCGTAAAATCATAATCCTCCTTTTGCGCAGTCGGTTAAAAAGTAGCCTATGTCCTTCCCAAGATCTCAAACTATTCCTATACCCAAATTTCATCTCAATCACTCTAGCCGTTTAGGCGTGAAGGCGTAACAGACAGACAGACAGACAGAGTTACTTTTGAATTTATAAGAGACTAGATGACCCGCGCAACTTCGTTTGCGCCACATAAGAGAGAGTATTACCTGTTCCCGTCGCATTTACTACCGTCGCGTTGCGTTTTGCTCCCGTAGCGTCTCGTCGTTAATATTCAATACTACGTGAGAGAGAGAGAGAGAGGTTTCTCGTCGCGTATATTCCCGTCGCATTATTTTTAAAAACAATGTCGTTTATGAAAAAGGTATCCCGTGGCATTATTGTAGAAAAAAAGTGATTGCCATTAACATGGTTATTGTGCACCAACCCAAAGATAGACACATGCTAGCGCGCAAAATTTTTATAACTTTTTTTAAGAGAAACAATTTTGTAGTAGGTACATATTTTTTACAAAACTATAAATGTTTACGCAGCACACGCAACGGAGCTCTCAAAAGGAATTACTATTTCCCCCGTTATAGAAACATTTACTATTACTGCTCCGCTCCTATTCGTTGTAGCGGGATGCTATATTGCCTATGACACTCCACAATAACGTAGCTTTGTATTGGTGAAAGAATTTTTAAAATCGGTTCAATAGATCCCGAGATTACGCCTTACAATCTAACAAACACACAAACTTTACTTCTTTATAATATTAGCATAGAAGTATAGATATAGATTTACAACATGAAATTACTAAAAGTTATTTTTGAGAGTCGGTGTCAGCAAAATATCAATATAAACCTATGCAATTTTGAGTATAATATTTTTTTTTTCAGTTCAGTATTCTTTTTGTCTAAGGTTCTATATAGATATTAAATCAAATATCTAATTTGAACGTTTTCATCAAAGGTGGATACATATTTATGCAGGCCCGTTGAGATACATGTTATTGCCGGGGAAGTTAAATATAATTTAATGGAATTTAAGATGAGTATATCATATGAATCAACGCGTGAATACATGTTATTGAAGCAATGAGTGTATATATATTTATGATGTGAACTCGTGGTTACAATTTTATGCTCTTCACGAGGTGTTTACATATTTTAGGAACCGTGACAATCAATCAATATCAATATCAATATCAATATCAATATCAATACATATAATAAAATCGTAACAGGTCGCTGTCTGTACATGGAAGATAAATAAGAAAAAATATTATAGGGGGGCTTTATGAACGCAATAGAACCCAAAACAATGATTTTTAGAATTTTTGTCTGTTTGTCTGTATGTCTGTATGTCTGTATATCTGTTTGTCTGTACGGTTGTGCACGCTAATCTCAGCAACCGCTCAACCGATTACAATGCGGTTTTTTTTATTGTGTTGAGGTTTGCTCCAGTTAACATTTAGCGTTTGTTTTATGTAAATCGGTTTAGAAATAAAAGAGTTATAACACTTTTAAGAATTAGATATTTTGAAAATTTTAATTGTAGGGGTTTCTTTGAATGTGAGTGAACCTAAACTGGCGTGTTGGCTTAATCATAAAAGAGCTTAATGATTAAGACTATTTTTAAATTGTTTTAAAATACTACTGACTGAATTGTTTTAAAATAGACTTAATCATTAAGCTCTTTTATGATTAAGCAAACAGGGCAGTTTCAGACGCTGCTTGATGACTCTGATGAAGAAATACCTTTCCTTTCATACACCTTATGTGACGTAAACGAAGTTGCGGGCTCAGCTAGTGTATACATATTATTGCTCTTGACTGTATATGAATACGTACGTACAATTTTATTTCTGTACTTGCAATTAGAGATGGGCAATCATCCCGGTTTAAACCCAAATTGAGTTTAAACCCGGTTTAAACCCATAAGATTCCTCCCGATAGGGAGTTTATTTGGGTGTTTATAATTTTGTAAAACATACTCTTAAATATTTGAAATTTTAAACTGCACAGTGACTAATGTCATCTTTTTTCTCTTTCTTTAAGGTTATTTGTTATTTTATTTAGGTGTTTTCGTCTTTTCGCAAAAAACCAACCTACAACATCAAATTATAACAAAAACAAAAAAACATGACCATTAATTGCGTCAGTTTTTTTTTATGTTCAGCTCGCCAAATTGACGTCGCCACCAGCCTGATGGAAAGCCGTGACGCATCTAGCGATTGGGGGCCACTTCTGACAGTGGTCCTCAAGTTGGTGGCCCTGTGATGTGCCTCTTCACGCTCCTCTTAAAGAACCCGGGATTGTAAGATGAGGGAAATACGAGTGCGGGCAGGTCGTTCCAAGTTTTTATAGTTCGACAGAGGAACGATCTTTTGAAACGCTCGGTTCTGGCGAAAATTCTCTCCACTGTGTATGAGTGGCATCTCTGCCCAGCACGCGTTGTTCAGGATCGGAGGAGATGGTGGGATCAGGTTGAAGAGCTCTTCAGAACATTCGCCATGATACATTCGGTAGAAGGCAGCCAAGGACGCTATGGTTCTTCGCTGCGCCAACGGTTCGAGGTCTCCCGTCACCTCGGGACAACAAATTATTCGAATAGCACGTCTCTGCATAGCGTCAAGCGCGTCTAGTAAGGACCTCGCGGAGTCATCCCAAAGGTGAAAACAGTACTCGACGCAGGGACGAATCTGCGTCTTGTACAGTAAACATCTCTGATGTGGCGTGTAGTACTGTCTCACCTTATTTAGGACTCAAAGTTTCCGCGAGGCCAACCCAATACAACTCTCTATGTAGTTTTTATGGTTGAGCTCATGCCGGACGTCTATACCGAGGATCTCCAGGTTGTCTTTTAGTGGAACCGTAATGCTCTGAAGAGTGGGTAGGGGTAGGAATGGGGACTTCTTAGCTGTAAACACACACGCCTGTGTTTTTCTGGCATTGAACTTGACCAGATTGTCTGAGCCCCATTGGGCAATGTGAACCAGGTCCCGGTCGAGATCCGCCACGAGTTGCCGTCTCTTTTCCTCCACGTCATCACGCCCCTCCGCTGGATGATCAGAATAGCTCCCATGCAGAGTACTATCATCCGCAAAACAATGAATGCACCCAAGGGACAGCCTGTCATTGATATGCAGAAGAAAAAGAGTTGGGGACAATACCGATCCCTGTGGTCCGGCATTTACCTGCAAGAAGCCGGAAGCCTGACCATCACAGAGAACCCGTATACGTCGCCCGTGCAGGAAGCTGGCCACCCAGCGGCACAACTGGGGCGATAAACCATATGCCGGCAGCTTGGAAAGAAGCGACGCATGCCATACCCTATCAAGGGCTTCAGAGATGTCTAGGCCAATAGCCAGAGATTCGCCGTGCCTCTCTATAGCCTCACCCCAGGTGTGTGTTATGTACGCTAGGAGGTCACTCGTTGATCGTTTCGGCCTAAAGCCATATTGACGATCGCTAATTAACGAGTGATCCTCCAGATAGCGCATGAGCTGTTTGTTGATGATTAGCTCGGATCCGACTGATCCCCTTTATTGGGGATTGGCTGGAAGTTCGCCTCCTTCCAAGCCTCCGGCACTTCTCCCGACGAATAGGAAAGGCGATACAGGCGTGTTAGCGTTGGAGATAATTCAGCTGCACAATTCTTTAGCACCACTGCCGGAATGCCATCAGGACCACTGGCTTTCCGCGTGTCGAGTAACCTTAGCACCGCTCGGACATCGCACTGCCGGATTACAATATCCGGCATCGTGGTTCCACAGTCGGCGATAGTGGGAAGTTGCCTGCCATAGTCATCGACCGGGGAATTAGCCGCAAAGAGATTGGCCAGCATTTCTGCTTTCTCTTGGGCCTTGTGAGCCAGTGATCCGTCAGGATAGCGCAGCGGCGGCAGCGAGGGCTTGCAAAAGTAGGCCTGCACGGCTTTAGCCACTTGCCAGTAACCACGGCGGCCCGTCGGATGTGACGTGAGCTCCTGACCAAGCCGCGTGACGCGCTGGGTGTCCGCTCTCTTGGAGGCTCTCTTACTGGGAGGCGGGCCACATTCGGGTCGCGCACAGCCCGAGTCCTGATCCAGGCGCGGTAAGCCGCCTGTTTTTGTTGAACAGCTACGGCGCACTCACGCCCGAACCAGGGGTGGGCTTTGCGGATGCTGGCGACATCAGTGTATGGAATATAGTATTCCATACCTAATGTAATCTCACCAGCAACCGCAGAGGCGCTTTCCGATGAAGTACTTCCTGCAAAGCAGCGCTGACTCCACTGGACGGCTGCAAAGTATTCTCGTAGTCCGTCCCAGTCTGCTGACGAGTAGTGCCACAATCGCCGCGTCACCTCCA
Source organism: Miltochrista miniata (assembly GCA_933228765.1). Taxonomy (NCBI): domain Eukaryota; kingdom Metazoa; phylum Arthropoda; class Insecta; order Lepidoptera; family Erebidae; genus Miltochrista; species Miltochrista miniata. Next base: position 27,999,645 of record OW121752.1, on the reverse strand, counting down.
CTGCTCTTGCAGGAGATGACACCTGCAGGCGGGCACGCACAACACAGTGGTCGGATTGACCCAGTGGGGCGCTAACCGACACACTGTACTGTGCTGGATAACTCGTCAGCAGTAAGTCCAGCAGGGCGGGTTCATGGTCTGACCTGTCCGGTATGCGTGTAATCCCGCGCACCACTTGGGTCAGACCAAGAGAGAGAGCGAACGCGTGGGCGGCCCGCCCCGCTGGATCGATTCTACGGGACCCCAGCCACTCAGTGTGGTGGCCGTTGAAGTCCCCCAGAAAAACCACTTCAGCGTTCGGGAACCGCACCTGCGCGTTATCAGCCCCATCGCTGAGGTGCTGAAACAGCCTTGTCATCTCAGCTGTCCCTGTGTGGGGCGATAGACACACACGTTGATCTGACTCATGGAGCCGTGATCCACGTGCAGCCAACGGACGGGGAAGGAAGGGTTCTCAAGGCAGCGCAGCCGGCGACAGCAAACATCCGCCCCAACGAACGCGCACACCCTGGCTTTATCTCGAAATTGTTCCTCGATGATATAGCCAGGGTAGCATAAAGTACCACTGATCAGCAGGGCGGCGTATTTGTGTCTCCGTTAGGAACAACACAGCTGGCCGTGCCGTCTCTAGACGGTTATGGACGACGTTGAGGTTGGCATGGAGTCCGCGGATGTCAGCGAACTCCACCTCAAACAGTACGTTACTGGGAGTAGTAGCGGCCGCTGTGGTACCTTTTTTTCTTTTTTGCGCTGCCATGATTGTTGGGAAAGAAGGGAGACTATGCGCGGCTTGGTGGGGCAGCCTCCCAGGGTGGTTAGTCTCAGTTGGGCCCCTGTACTATGCCGCGGGCGGCCAGCGGCAAAACCGTTTCTACGGGTCTTCCTGGCCGGAGGGTCGAACCTCGTTAGCCGCACTAGAATCAGCTTAGCCCTGCTGCATCAAACATCGCCCCGGGCCCGGCTGTGCAGCTGCTGAACCCCGAACGCAACCCAAGGGTTACTTGGGGGGCCTTACACAGCTGCACGGTGGTGCCACATGGGAGCCTTAACCACCATGTAGGTACACAGCCGTGGCGCATCTAGCGATTGGGGGCCACTTCTGACAGTGGTCCTCAAGTTGGCGGCCTTGTGATGTGCCACTTCACGCTTTTCTTGAAGAACCCGGCATTGAAATAAGAGGGAAACACGTGTGCGGGGAGGTCGTTCCAGGTTTTTATAGTTCGACAGAGAAACGATCTTTTGAAACGCTCTGTTCTGGCGAAGATTCTCTCCACTGTGTATGAGTGGCATCTCTGCCCGGCACGCGTTGTTCGGGATCGGAAAAGAGAGGGTGGGATCAGGTTGAAGAGCTTTTTAGAACATTCGCCGTGATACATTCGGTAGAAGGCAGCCAAGGACGCTATGGTTCTTCGATGCGCCAACGGTTCGAGGCCTTCCGTCACCTCAGGGCAAACAATTATTCGGATAGCACGTCTTTGCATAGCATCAAGCGCGTCTAGCAAGTACTTCGCAGAGTCATCCCAAAGGTGAGAACAGTATTCGACGCAGGGGCGAATATCTGCGTCTTGTACAGTAAACATCTCTGATGTGGCGTGAAGTACCGTCTCACCTTATTTAGGACTCCTAGTTTACGAAAGGCCAGCCCAATACACCGCTCTATTTGTTTTTTTGATTGAGCGGGGACTTCTTAGCTGTAAATGCACACGACTGTGTTTTCGCGGCATTGAACTTCACCAGGTTGTCTGAACCCCATTGGGCAATGTGAACCAGCTCCCAGTCGAGATCCGCCACGAATTGCTGTCTCTTCTCTTCCACGTAGTGTCGCCCATCCACTGGACGGCCAGAATAGCTCCCATGCAGAGTACTATCATCCGCATAACAATGAATGCACCCAAGGGGCAGCATGTCATTGATATGCAGAAGAAAGAGAGTTGGGGACAATACCGATCCCTGTGGTACTCCGTCATTTAGCTGCAGGTAGCCGGAAGCCTGACCATCACAGAGAACCCGTATACGTCGCCCGTGCAGGAAGCTGGCCAACCAGCGGCACAACTGAGGCGACAGACCGTATTACCGACCGACAGTTTGGAAAGAAGTGACGCATGCCATACCCTATCAAAGGCTTTAGAGATGTCTAGGCCAATAGCCAGAGATTCGCCGTGCCTCTCCATAGCCTCACCCCAGGTGTGTGTTAAATGCGCTAGGAGGTCACCCGTGGATCGTTTCGGCCTAAAGCCGTATTGACGATCGCTAATTAGCGAGTGATCCTCCAGATAGCGCATGAGCTGCTTGTTAATAATCAGTTAAAACACCTTGCAGATGACGGTGGTTACGGCTATGGGCGATAGTCGGCCGGATCCGACCGATCCCCTTTCTTGGGAATCGGCTGGACGTTCGCCTCCTTCCAAGCCTCCGGCACTTCTCCTGACGAATAGGAAAGGCTATACAGGCGTGTTAGCGTTGGAGACAATTCGGCTGCACACTTCCTCAGCACCACCGCCGAAATGCCATCAGGACCACTAACTATCCGCTTTCCTTTCTTTCTTTTCTTTATAAAAAAGACGTGTATTTGGGGTTACTATTGCTCTTTATACGCATACATGATATTGTCATGTTCGGTGGACTAGATACCGATATGTGTGTCACAATCTTTGATAAGTTCATTATGGCACTCGCAGGGATACATCATTTTGTAAGATTAAACTAGTACATTTCATTGTACTTGACTGTACTATTCCACAATATTTATTTAAAACCTGACCGGTATACAGACACTTTCGGTTGGTATCAAAAAATACATGTGTTTTTTTTTACATCTCCCAGGTTCGATTCCCGGCTCAAGCAGGTGATTTTTCAAAAATCTTTAAATGCAGTTTGACTTACTTTTGAAAATAAAGTATTGTTTCCTTTCAGCAAAACTTGCTTTTATCAATATTAAGGGTACTTTACGTCCAACTAGCGTCTAAATTCTATCCTGTATAATAAAAAATAAGTATTCAACATGTTTAGACAATGAAACTGGCGAATGGCGAGTGGTACTTTCATGTAGAATTGAACACTAAATAATACAATTCAAAATGAAAGTATCGCTGATTTTAACCCTATATTTGGGATTTTTCCTGGGTTTAAACCCGTTTCCTCCCAAAAGACCCGGTTTAAACCCATTTCCACCCATTGGGTTTAAACCTTCTGCCCATCTCTACTTGCAATAGGCACTGAGCTACAGGGGGGTCAAAAGTGGGTCGAAGCGGTTCGTGTAAATAGAGTACGGCATGCGCTCGGCCCTTTGCTAGAACTTGGCCTGCGCACTGCCTTGCGCTTAGATAATTATGCAGACTTATTGTAATACTAGCTGACCCGCGCAATTTCATTTGCGTCACATGAGAGTGAGAAAGAGAGAGGTATGGTATTAATATTTCAAGTATTATAATGTTTCCCGTTGCATTTACCCCCGTCGCGCTTATTCCCGTCGCGTCGCGTTGCTTGAATTCATTAGAACTGAACCGCATATCTTCGTTTGCCTCACATAAGAGTGAGAAGGAAAGAGGTGTTAAAGTGATATAATGTTTCCCGTTGCTTTTACTTCCACCCATCCGTTTTTCGGTATCGAACTCATCGTGTGCGAGTCCGGCTCGCACTTGGCCGGTTTTTATAGTTCAGTTGACTGGCTGCAATCCGAGTTTACTCCCGTCGCGTCGCTCATACTTTAAAACTTAATATGAGGGTTATTGTAAGAGAACCTTAAAAGATAGGCATATATGCTGTGACGGACTTTTTTTTATAACTTTTTAGAAGGAACAGTTTTGTAATACACAATTTTTACGTAACTTTAACTACATAATGCAGCGTCCGCAATGGAAGCTCTCAAAAGAAGCTCACAAACAAACTCTTCAGTTTCATTATATCCTTAGGTTTTAAGGTTCGCTTAAGAGATGAGAGAGCGAGACAAATTAGGTTATTGTGAGCGAACCTTATAAGATAGACATATATGCTGTCGCGGACTGTTTTTTAGAACTTTTTAAGAGAAACAATTTTGTAATATACAATTTTTACGTAACTGTAACCATTTACGCAGCGTACGCCTCGTAAGCTCTCAGACGGTAAAAAAATATTCCCCGTTTTCAAAACATTATTGATTGCTGCTTCGCTCCTATTCGTCTTAGCGTGATGTTATATAGCCTATAGCCATCCTCGATAAATGGACTATCAAACTGTAAAAGAATTTTTGAAATCCAACGAGTAGTTCCTGAGATCCTAGCGTTCAAACAAACAAACAAACTCTTCAGCTTTATAATATTAGTATGGATAAACTTATTTTGTCTCTTTGTATCCACTCATGAATTTAATATTTAATTTCATTTTGTACACTAGCACTTAAGCGTAGCCTATTTTATGGCGTGAACTGTACATGCCTCTAATTGGTGTACATATCAGAACTATACCTTGCATGTCATAACTATAATTATGAATGTGTATACTGTTGGTGTGTCAATATATGAATAAATGTAAAATAAATAATTAGGTATTTTTGGAACACATAGTATTGAAAACAAATATTGGTTTATACGTATAATAATAACCATTATTTTATAAGATAGTTCAACTCATCAGTGCGCGCGGCGCTATGTGTGCGTGCGCTAGTAATTATACAGCTTTAATTTGTGTGGCAGTGACGCGGTCGTCTTCACAGAGTACATTTGTATATTATGAGATAGAGACGTAACTCGACTTATTGACGACACCAGCGGTGCCAAGTAGTCTTTGCAGGAAACTCTCTGCGTGGCCGCGAAATAAAAATTCATAATGAATAAAAAGCATACAGCGTCATCTACCACGTTTTGAAGGCAACTCTTACGTTATAATGAAACGAAATTAAATATCATGACAAGTCTCAATGTAACTGCAACGTTGACATCCTGTGTAAGTTGTTTACATTATAATTCATTACACAGTGTTGTAAGTGATAATACCATGGGTACAGTCGTTAAAGAAAATGTCTTGTTCTTCACGGTGAAAATGTTTAAGAAGTCAGATAAAATTTTTTTCAACACCCTTGCTCATAAAGTAGTTTTTATCACATGGCTTTTACACTCATAAACCATGGTATTAAACACTCTTGCTTTTTTTTCTTTATCGCACTAGTGTTTTATTTTAAATTCCATCAAATTAAGTTGGTACCTCGCTGAAAGATATTATTTATGCATTCTATTTGCTCTTAATTTAACTGGGTTATAGTTTTATTTTTAAATCTCGGAAAAAGTATTGACTTAGATACGTTTCGTTTTAACATTATGACTAAAACTAACACAATTTTTGTAAAAAATAAAAACTGTACCATCTTGAATATGATTAATTTTCAACAACTTATTTACTTTAATTAATAATTCAACGTGAAACTAATTTATAAATACATAAAAAATAAATTTTGAACATTTAGCGCTTTGGCTGTTTAGCTCCAACAGCTAAAATCCCGCGCGCAGAAAAAAATATATCAGCGCGGAGCGCGCCTTTAGACAAACTTTCCGTCTGTGACTCTGTGCTGTGAGGCGTGAGCATTGTTTATTTGAGTTTGAATAATCATAAAATTTGTTGTTTTACTCGAAAGTGTGTTGAAAAACGTCGTATGACACACGTGAGGTTTGGTCATTACACTCTCGGTTTCCTTGCAGCCCTCGCCTTCAGCTCGGGCTGTGCAATATCACCTCGAGTGTAATGACCAACATACCTCACTTGTATCATAAATAACTATTATGTGTCAATTCGATGTAATTAATTTTTTTTATCACTACATAAATATTATTATAAAACAAAGTCCCCGCCACGTCTGTCTGTTCACGATAAACTTTAAAACTACTGCATTGATTTTCATGCTGAGATCACCAATGATTCTTGAGAACGGTTTGAGTATATAATTTTTTGAGTTTGTTTGACATTGACTAAAATACACTCGAGAGCAATGAATCCGGGTCACTTAAAGAATCCTAAAAATCTCGGAAACTAAAAATGCTAGGTTAATGCAATAAATTGTATTTAATAGACAATGTAATACTCCTTAAATGAAGGTATTAAAACTTCTTAGTTATTGTAAAGTTATATCATAAAAAAATCAAATTTGAAAAAGGGCCACTTTCGAAGATGGAACTACGAAATTACAGCATTTGGTGTTGCTTTTGTTTGTAATCTGTCATTTATGTGGGTACATAAACCATGTTGATAGTGCTCTATATTCATTAATCAAGCTGAAATTATGTCGCTTACGCCTAAAGAATGCACCAGAATACTTACAATGCTGGAAACCGGCCGGAGTCAGCGCGATACAGCCAGGACTGTCGGTGTGTCGCTGTCAACAGTACAAAGAGTTCTCCGACGTTACGAAGAAACTGGTTCTAACCTACGCAGACCAGGAACGGGCAGAACCAGGTGTACCACAGCACTAGAAGACCGATACTTGGTGAACACCATGCTTCGAAATCGCTTTCTCACAGGAACTGAACTCACCAATCAGTTTCGACGCCTCGGAGGAAGTAACCCAAGTGCATGGACAGTAAGACGTCGGCTTGCTGAATCTAACTTAAAACCCCTTAGACCTGCAAACAGCCCTAAACTGGAGCGTGGGCATCGTATTTCGAGACTAAGGTATGCCCAGAGCCACGTAAATTGGAGTATTGAAGATTGGTCAAAAGTTATGTTCTCCGACGAATCAAAATTTATGCTCTACAAGCACGATGGAAGACACAGAGTGTATCGAAGACCAGGGGAAGATTCAAGCAAGCATGCATCGAAGAAAAAGTAGCCTACGGTGGTGGGTCTGTACTTGTGTGGGCCGGAATTTCTTCTGAAAGTCGCACAGAGCTGGTGATCATAGAAAACGGCTCTTTAACTAGCGTAAGATATGTGGAAGAAATCCTCAATGATCACGTTGGTCCATTTATGGTCAATTTAGGTGAGGATGCTATATTTATGCATGACAATGCCCGACCTCATACAGGTAGGATTGTGAATGACTACCTTCAAGAGATGAACATTACTCGTATGGAGTGGCCAGCGCGCAGCCCGGATATCAACCCGATCGAGCATGCTTGGGACGAGCTAGGCAGATGCGTAAAACAACGAAACCCTCCCCCAATCACGCTTCGTGAGCTCAAAATTGCTCTCACAGAGGAATGGAAGAATATTCCCCAAAATCGTATAAGGAACTTGGTGTACAGCATGCCAAACCGCGTAAACGCAGTAATGGAAGCACGAGGAGGCAATACGAAGTATTAAAATTCAAGAAAATCGTAATAAAGTTCAAAAATTTCATGTTTCCTATTTTTGTTTTAAGGAGAGATCAGCAGTTTTTTCTTTATGTAATTTTGTGTTAATAAAATGTATGGTGACTCATATTTTTTTTACTTTCATTTAAGGAGTATTACATTGTCTATTAAATACAATTTATTGCATTAACCTATCATTTTTAGTTTCCGAGATTTTTAACATTCTTTAAGTGACCCGGATTCATTGCTCTCGAGTGTATAACGATATTAGTTGGAGACGTCGGAAAAAATAAGGTGTCTAGGAGCTTTTAACGAAAACGCTGCCTAAACCCTTCGAGGCATAACAAAATAATGTATGGCAGAATTGTGTAACTTATAAAGGCCTACAGAATAGTCAAAAAATGATAGAGCCCAAATTCTAATGCAAAAAAAAAATAGAAATGCAGAGATGGTCGACAGAAGAAAACATTGCTTATACAGCAAATATGACAAAAATTTTACTGTATGACTTTATTTAAAAAGTAAAAAGATAATTAAATAAAAAGATAATCAGATAAAAGTAAAAAAAAATATAATTAACCTTGTAGAGAGCAGCGAATCCTAAAATTTCTCAATTTTATACTTTTAGCAGCGATACATATTAATATGTTTAACATACATTTCACCCCTTAATTTTTTATTTTAGTTAAACAAGTGTTTTTGTATTTTGTACTTTACTGTACCTCTTGTCACGCACACGAAGTCACTGTGTTTATACGAGGCTTACCCACACATAGAGCCGCGCGCACAGATGAGTTGAACTTACTTATTGAAATTACTTGGTTTCCTTCAAGATAGGTCGTTTTTAAATGTAAAGAACAAATAAATAATTATAATATTAAAGTTTAGAGCTTTTTATTTGATTTAAGGTTTAAGGCTTATACCCAAAAAATAACCAGCAGAACTATGTTTGCCCAATTTATTTGGGGTCGATGCAATTAAAAATAGCTGAAATGGCCATAATTAGAAACGGTAAATCGTTAAATATCTAGAATAGTCCTAATTAGCCAAAGCGCAACATCATTTACGTTTTCTATTCCATTTAACCCACCTAAGGGCGGAATTTTTACTATTGGGTTTCTGCATTGTCGGTCGATAATCTTATTTTCATACATATTTCATGTGTATTTTTTTCATTTTTGTTAACAATGTACGTAGGTGATGTCTCATCTTCGTATCAAACATTCACAAAAACTGTAACAATATAAACCGCTCACTGACCGTCTATTTTCTCTACATATGTCATTACAACGATATCAAACCTTGCGACACCTGTAACTGAGTAGATTGGCAACATTGCAATTACTGTGATCCGATCGAATATCGAAGGGAATGGACCCCTCCACGCTGTGCAACTAGCAATGATTTGTTTGTTATATAAAACGAGTGAACTATTATTTTGATATCAGTAAAATCTTTGTCTCTAAACCAATATGTTCTGCAAAGTAAGCTTTAACACACTGTCGCTATTTTACGACATGTTTTGACTGTAAATTTCCTGTTTTTGAAATTTGGTACACTATGGAATTTGTTTTAAATTGTTCATGGATTGACCGTATATTTAGGTTGCATCCGGAATTCTCGATTTTAAGTTCAGGGTTCACTGTTTAACCACGTCTAACTTTCTCTCCCCCGCTCGATATGCTGCACCTTTGTCAACTAGAACAATGTTACATGTACATTAGACTTTCCCCAATAAAATAAAGATTTCTTGAATCTAACTTTACCAGTGGGACGTAGGGCACTATCAACCCTAGCAAAACTTCTAAGACTCATTTAGGCGTTCGGTAAAATCGAAGCTGTAGTGTTACGAGTTGTTATTTATACCAGTACTCTACAAAAAAACTGTGAATATGATTAAATGATGTTTTCTTTAGATCCTGATTGCGTGCACTTTAGTGGCAGTGTGTAGAGCTGGCTTCTTGCACTACCCATCAGCTATCTCTTCACATAATATCGTTCACCATGACCAATCCGTACGCCATGAAGCTCCCGTATTCCATGCTGCACCTGCCCATGAAGAACACTACGTTGATGAACATGTAAGTACCAAAGAAAATGTCTAGTTCATCCTTTCATAAAGTATGGAAAATACTTTTTAACAAGTATTATTATAACAATAATAATTCAATCATTTACCCAATCTTCAGGCTTATCCCAAATACGCCTACAAATACTCCGTAGAGGACCCTCACACCGGTGACCACAAGTCTCAGCACGAGTCCCGTGACGGAGATGTCGTGAAAGGAGAATACTCTCTCCTGCAGCCTGATGGTTCTTTCCGCAAAGTCACATACACTGCTGATCACCACAATGGGTAAGTAAATTTCCACTTGTAGATTTCTTGCATAACATCAGGTTGGTCTTACTATGTGATGATGGCTCTTGTTTCTGAACACTATAGAAATCATAACGATTAAAAACATATATCTTATGTTTGTTGGTTGGATGGCACCGATTAAAAACAGATATCTTATTTTTGTTGGTCGGATAAACCTAAAAAGGATGTAACCGGTCACAATGACAAAAGCTTCTAACAGCGGCAGCGATGAAAAAACTTTATATCCGATTTATATTGCAAAACCATTTGATTACTATGAAGTTTATATTACAAAACTTGGCATAAATTTTTAATTTTATTCTCTTTCTCATTACTTAGATCATACAAGCAATCGGATAGAAAGTCCAACATATTGTTATGAATTTCATAATAAAATTAACTAAACAGATAACTACTACTAATTAGTTTTGTTTTTGTTTGATTGTATCTATTTATCCATCTATACATCAAATGTATGATTACCGACTAACCTTGGCTTACTCTACTGATGTAATCATAACTGATGAAATGAAATTCAACAATTTGATCAAAATTAGATTATAATGCTTTAGACATTTTGAAAAACAAATTTTTATCTGCAGGAAAAACTTGTTTTTCAAAATGATGAATGAATGCCACTTGGCGTTTTAGGTTTTAATGCATCCGAGAATATATATTGAGCGACTGATAATGCGTTAGTGCTTTAATGAAAATAGAAAATTTATAGGTACTTATTTTAAGAAATTTTACTTTGTCAACAGTTTCCAAGCTGAAGTGCACAACACCCCTCCAGTGATCCACCATTACTAGAAGAAAGTCTGCTCATCTGTGATATTAGCATTAATATGTTTGACTTATGTTTGAGTATGTAGAGTATTTAGATTTCCCTTTGTTCTCATTAGTGAGTAGTAGTCTACTGAAAAATAGTCATAAAATCACGTCTTGTTTGTACACATAATAGTCATCATAATAAAACAAGCAAAAATTATAGTGTAAAAGTGTTCGCAAACAAAAGCAATTTGTACTTGTAAATAGCTTGAATTTTTATGCAATGATAATAAAATATTAAAATATATTTTATTTTTGTTTTAATAAATCTGAGCTGGTTTTGATAAATATGATGGTTTTTAAGCGAAAATTTGAGATTTCCTTGTTGAATGTAGGATGTATGATAATATTATTGCTGTGATAGCCAGTAATCTCTTCAGAGTCAAGAAAAGTAAATAAAAACAATATTAATTTTCGACAAGAGTTATCTTTGTAATTAATGAAGTTCACTTCTTTACTCACGTTTAAGCGCGTAAAAATCCCCAGAGTAGTTATGCGTGACACGATTGCTACACACACCTACAATAAAATAAAAGTAAAAATTTCTATATTTAAGTATATATAGCTCAAGATATGTATATCAAAATATACCCGAATCGGTCGAACCGTTGCCTTATAATTGAGCAAAAATATAATGCAGTAACGGTTAAACTATAATTCATAATTCACTTTATTTTTGCGAAATACAGGTACAATGGTAGGTGTTCGTGTAAACTTTGTGTTTCACCATATTTCCGCCAAACAGACATGCAAATAGGTTAACAAGCACTTAAGTTTCAAAATTATATACATTAATGAATATAAAAAATCAACAAATATTTATACGCAAATGTTAACAATTATTTAAAATGTCAATAAATATTATTAATAATCTAAATGTCTGTAATTATTATGAATGTTTTTGGTAGCTTATTGTAAAGACTATCGAGTTACATTCTATATCTACTTATTTATTTTTGCAGTGATCGTTTACTACAAGTTTTATTTCCGATGTAGCTTAATAATATAACACATAATAATGATCATAAAATGTAATAGTATATTAGTCAACGCACAATATGTTTAGTAATCAGGAAAGCGTTATATACGGTAGTCTCACGGCAAAGTAATCACTAGTAGTCACAATAAACTATTACATTATAATTGCAAAGAATGTGACTTCTTTTGTTAAACCTGTATTAGATTATTATGGTACGAATAAAATTCACTGTACCAATAGTAGCAAAACATCAAATAACTAATGTTGGATACTATGGAGACCTCCACCGGATATGATTTGCAATAAGAAAGCTTCATCTGTGTTTTTGGCTTTGGATGCTATGCCGGACTCCTACCGACTGAAAAACCTCACGTAACGGATAATAGCCTACGGTTGGGAGCCCCGGGTAAGCCCTCGGAAGGATATCCCAGGACTCCCAAATGTGTTTTTGGCTAACACAGAAGAACGACAGATTTTAAAGTTATGAAATATTAATATAATTATATTAAATAGGCAGTAACTTTGTAAAACAACAACGGATGCCGTTGTTTTGTTTTAATTATAAACTTAATTATTAAGAATACAAAAAACCCGACTGCAAAGTAAAATAAAAAGACAACTGAAAAGCAAAAAACCAGCTCTACATTTCTTTTGTAATTTTCTTTAGCTACTTACTTTTTTTACTTTGTCGGCAATATTTGTCAGCAGGAACAAGCTATTTCAAGCGTGTGGTGGTTTACAAAACAGCTAAATGTTTCCATAGCTTGTTCCTGTCTGCAAATATTGCCGACAAAATAAAACAGTAAGGATGTGGCTAAAGAAAATTACAAAAGAAATGTAGAGCTTATTTTTTAACCGACTTCAAAAAAGGAGGAGGTTCTTAATTCGTTTGTATGTTGTTTTATGTATGTTCACCGATATTTCCGTTAATTATAGACAGATTTCAATTTTAAGGGTTTCGTAGCCAAATGTCATAAACGGAACCCTTATAGATTCGTCATGTCTGTCTGTTTGTCTGTCCGTCCGTGTGTCACAGCCACTTTTCTCCGAAACTATAAGGCCTATGCTATTGAAACTTGGTAACTAGATGTATTTTGTGAACCGCATTAAGATTCTTATATGAAACTAGAAAAAAAAAGCAGTATATTTTGGGGGTCCCCATACTCAGAAGTGAAACTCATAATTTTCTTTTCATCAAAACCATACATGTGGGGTATCTAAAGATAGGTCTTCAAAAATGCTATTGAGGTTTAAAACATCTTTTTTTTCTAAAGTGAATAGTTTGCGCAAGAGACACTTCCAAAGTGGAAAAATGTGTGTGGTAGTTTTATTTGAATACGTCATAAACCGCAATTTTCGGTTAGAAAAATCGCTACTACTGCGAACGTGTTAAAACATCAATCAAAATTACAACGAACTATAAGAACTTTTATATTATGTTACTTGCTGCTATGGAACCTTTCATGGGCGAGTCCAACTCGCACTTAACCGGTTTTTTCGTACTTGTTCTTGATGGCAAGGTCTACAAATACACAAGGAGTCAAAAATTACCCACGATTTCTTTTTTAAACGGCTTTCATAAAATTGGAACACCTCATCAAAATACCATGTTAATGTAACAATTGCTCAATTCGTTGCAAACGTAAAAAAATATTATTCTTATCCTAAATACATATGCATATACAAATAAATAAAGTTGAACTGTCTGTTTATAATGTATAAATAGCTTTTACCAAATACTTGTGTATGTATAAAAATCCTAGCCAAATTCCGTGTCAAAAAACGGCAAAAATCTTTGTATGGGGTTCTTTGTGGTGGTTAACTAATTAGAGTGGTAAAATAGCAGTAACCTTTTTTCTATTAACCCTAAATTCTGTTTAAACGATATTGTGTAACTTTTTCATACATCGATAAAACGTGAAACTAATGTCTTATTATATGGGTTAGTAATTATGGGAATGGAATCTATACTTATAATAAAACTGTTGAGGGTCGAGAGTCTGTACATGAAAGATATTTTCAAAATTTTAATCGTAGGGCGTTCTATAATCGATAATGAAGCCGAAAATGTAATTAAAATTTTTCATGTCTGTCTGTCTGTCTGTCTGTCTGTCTTTCTGTCTGTCTGTCTGTATCCCGAATAAGTATCACGCCGAAACTACTGAATCGATTTGAATGATACTTGGCACAATCTAAGCTTATAATCCGAGGAAGGTTCTAGGATACTTTTAATTGCGATATTTTGCGCGGTTCCTTCAGGAGAGGGGATGAAAGGCAAAATAGTGTTATAGCTATAATTTTTCACTGCGTGGTCCGATTTTAAATTTTTTTTTGGTTTCTGAAAGGGAGTACTTTAAGCAATATTCCACACTATTTTCAAAATTGAGGGTTTTGTAGTTCAGAAATTAGGGGCATCTCAACTTTCGGTAAACCTAGAATTCAAGGGTTATTTTGAATGTGAGGGTAAATCTAAACGGGCGTGTTGGCTTAATCATAAAAGAGCTTGATGGAGCAAACAGGGCTGTTTCACACGCTGCTTGATGAGTCTCATGAAGAAGTGCCCCTCCTTTTTTGTACACCTTATGTGACGTAAACGAAGTTGCGAGGGTCAGCTAGTTTGTAAATAAAATTATATCCATACAAATGAAACTTTACTTCTCTTTCGTGCTAATCAAGCACTGGACAACTAATTAGGGACACTTACAAAAACACTAGAAATATCAAAAACAGAGTGTAATAAAAAAGGAAAATTTGTGTTTATGATTAAATCTATACTTATAATAAAACTGTTGAGGGTCGAGAGTCTGTACATGAAAGATATTTTCAAAATTTTAATCGTAGGGCGTTCTATAATCGATAATGAAGCCGAAAATGTAATTAAAATTTTTCATGTCTGTCTGTCTGTCTGTCTGTCTTTCTGTCTGTCTGTCTGTATCCCGAATAAGTATCACGCCGAAACTACTGAATCGATTTGAATGATACTTGGCACAATCTAAGCTTATAATCCGAGGAAGGTTCTAGGATACTTTTAATTGCGATATTTTGCGCGGTTCCTTCAGGAGAGGGGATGAAAGGCAAAATAGTGTTATAGCTATAATTTTTCACTGCGTGGTCCGATTTTAAATTTTTTTTTGGTTTCTGAAAGGGAGTACTTTAAGCAATATTCCACACTATTTTCAAAATTGAGGGTTTTGTAGTTCAGAAATTAGGGGCATCTCAACTTTCGGTAAACCTAGAATTCAAGGGTTATTTTGAATGTGAGGGTAAATCTAAACGGGCGTGTTGGCTTAATCATAAAAGAGCTTGATGGAGCAAACAGGGCTGTTTCACACGCTGCTTGATGAGTCTCATGAAGAAGTGCCCCTCCTTTTTCGTACACCTTATGTGACGTAAACGAAGTTGCGAGGGTCAGCTAGTTTGTAAATAAAATTATATCCATACAAATGAAACTTTACTTCTCTTTCGTGCTAATCAAGCACTGGACAACTAATTAGGGACACTTACAAAAACACTAGAAATATCAAAAACAGAGTGTAATAAAAAAGGAAAATTTGTGTTTATGATTAAACTAGCTGACCCTCGCAACTTCGTTTACGTCACATAAGGTGTACGAATGGAGGGGTACTTCTTCATGAGACTCGTCAAGCAGCGTGTGAAACGGCCCTGTTTGCTTAATCATAAAAGAGCTTAATGATTAAGGCTATTGTAAAATAATTCAGTCCGCGCCGAAGGCGTGGACTGAATTGTTTTAGAATCGACTGCCAACACGCCCGTTTAGACTCACTTTCAAAAGAAACGTTGAATTCTAGATTTACCGAAAGTTGAGATGCCCCTAATTTCTGAACTACATAATCCTCAATATTGAAAATTGTATGGAATAATGCTTAAAGTACTCCCTTTCAGACCCAAACAAATATTTGAAATCGAACCACGCAGTGAGAAATTATAGCTAAAAACCTATTTTGCCTTTCATCCCCTCTCCTGAAGGAACCGCGCAAAATATCGGGATCAAAAGTATCTAAGAACCTTCCTCGGACTATAAGCTTAGATCGTACAAAGTATCATTCAAATCGGTTCAGTAGTTTCGGCGTGATACTTAGTCGGGATACAGACAGACAGACAGACAGACAGACAGACAGACAGACAGACAGACAGACATTAAAATTTTAAATTACATTTTCGGCTTCAGTATCGATTAGAGAACGCCCTACACTTAAAATTTTCAAAATAATTATCTTCCATGTACAGACTCCCGACCCTCTACAGTTTTATTATAAGTATAGATTAAACTAAATTGAATGTTTTCTATACAAATTCAATATTCAGTGGTATTCTCATTGTTGACTATAACTATTTGCCTTTGGCGTGGTATCGACGCTATTAAATGGTCACAGTTTCTTTACGGATGTTGATCCAGAGGTCCTTGGAAGTATTAAACAGGTGTTTTATATTGCCTATTCGTTTAGTGGTGACCTTTTCACATCGTACCACGAATGTTCCAAAGGATTCAGGACTGGGCTATTGGCAGGTCAATTCAAAATTGATACAAGTTCCTGGCCGAAAAATGATCTGACTGACAGTGTTTGTGTTGTTAAATGTTGTGGATCGTAGTCGTTTATAATAGTTCATGTAAAAAGGAGGGTTTCTTCAGCGTACAGCAGCATCGTTTTACGTGATATTTCTCTGTATTGAAGTTGATCAAGAGAGCCATTTTTTTTACAAGACCCAGTTTTTATACTATTTTAGAAAAACTAACTAATATTAGGATTCCTCACAAAAGAGCACGTACACGTTCGATACCCAATATGATTTCTATCATTTATTTATTCTCGTGGGCATACAGTGTTTTACCAAAACCAGCCAAGTGCGAGTTGGACTCGCCCATGAAGGGTTTCGTAGCAGCCAGTAACATAATATAAAAGTTCTTATAGTTCGCTGTAACTTTGATTGATGTTTTAACACGTTCGAGTGGTAGTGATTTTTATAACCGAAAATTGCGGTTTATGACGTATTGAAAAAAACTACCCGCTCTATCTCGTTCAAACCAATTTTCGTTGGTAGTTTTTATGGCAATCTTTTTAGATTTATCATTCTCTTAGTATAGAAGTTAGAGGGGGGGAGGGGGGAGACACATTTTTCCACTTTGGAAGTGTCTCTTGCGCAAACTATTCACTTTGGCAAAAAATTATGTTTGAAACCTCAATAGCATTTTTAAAGACCTATCTATAGACACGTACGGGTTTGAAAAAAAAAATAAAAATTCAGTTCTGAGTATGGCGACCCCCAAAATTTACTGCTTTTTTTTCTAGTTTTATATAAGAATCTTAATGCGGTTCACAGAATACATCTACTTACTAAGTTTCAATAGCATAGGCCTTATAGTTTCGGAGAAAAGTGGCTGTGACACACGGACGGACAGACAGACAGACAGACAGACATGACGAATCTATAAGGGTTCTGTTTTTGCCATTTGGCTACGAAACCCTAAAAAGGTAGTCCCGTCAGTCACAATCGAAACGAGTTTCGGGTTTTGATAACAAATTATTTTTTATGACAACTGAAATACCAAAACTTAACTGCTTCCTATCGACGTGAAACCTTTGAATACTTTGGATACAAAGTACATAACTTAATTTGTTTTAATACGTACATAACTTATACAGTACACGTTATAACTATTTATCATCTGTGTGAAAACAATCTACGATGAAAACAATCTATGATGAACATAAATAACTTGATAGCTAGATTATCTATGATGGTGAAAGATTGATGGCGAAAATACCTGCTTTTCGTTGAAGAAGACGTTGCGGGGTTCTCAGTTGTGCAGACCGTTTTTATAGAGACCGGCCCGAGATGGCGGAGTGACGTGAAAGTTTCACGCTCGTCTCATGCCCTAAGAAGCGGTACCCTAGCTCACCCCCAAAGACGAAGAATGACCCTTTTTTTTAACGTGCGGGAAAATCCTCATGGATGCTATGCCGGACTCCTACCGACTAAAAAACCTCATGTAACGCCCAACAGCCTATGGTTGAGAGCCCCGGGTAAGCCCTAGGAAGGATGTCCCAGGACTCCCAACAGATCCCAGGACTTCCAACAGTCCCAGGACTCCCAACAGGTGCCTGAGCCCTAGGTGATGCTGCGGTGCTAGCTTATTCTGTCCGGAATTCTGGGAACGCCTTTCGAGGGTTTAACTAAGGCTCCCGGCCGTAGGTAGTGGTAGAGTATTGTCCACAGCACTGCATCCATGAAGGATTTCTACTCGTAAATAAATGTGTAGGTGTTTGTAACTCCTTCAAGTTCGAACGGCGAAACTTGGTGCAGCGATACCATAAAGTCTGGAATAGTACTTAGTCTACCTTTTACTCCCGATGTGAGAACGGGAACTGAATTCATTCAAGCGGGCGGTGGAGCCGCGGGCTAAATAAACATTCATTGGCAATTTTAACACAGCGTCATTTGACCCCAAAGTAGAGTAAGATTAACCTGTTTGTGTTATGAATACCAGACAATGGATGATGTTATAGATACCGGGAATAAACCCCTCCACTCCAAACCACCACTTACGTGGTCTTTCTTATATAAAAAGAATTCACTGTCAAATCAGCTCCAGTCAGGTCATTCGTGTCTAAAGCAAAATGTTTACCAAAGTAAGAATTTTAATTACGTAATATTTAGAACAATAGTATTCATTCAAAAACAAAATTGCATAATATATAATTTAATTTGTTTTAATCTAGTAGGCACTAACAGACTAAGACAATGTAATTTTTTTCTACACTACTAGAGCCTGTATAATATAAATTAAAATATTAATGTGGCCATTCATGGTTTTGAGAGCATTTTCATGAACTCATTAGACTGTTTTACTGTCTTACGTTTCGTTGTTTCATTGTAATTTTATCCCCTTCAGATTGTTCTTGCCTGCGCTCTAATAGTGGCGTGTAACGCACGTCATGCACACCGACGATCACGTCATTCACATTACATAGTCCACCAGGAGCAACATCAAGAAGAACCACAGTATGAAGAAGAACAGCATGAAGAACATCATGAAAAGATAATTGATGAACATGTAAGTATCAAAAGCCGATAAATAAATAAATACTTTTTTTTTTCAAAAACATACAAAGTTCTTAATTCATTGTTTGTCATAATTAAAGTACCTGTACGTTTTGAACATATTGAAAACGACACTTGTATTATTCCACAATATTTATTATTATAAACCTGACCGGTTTCGCTTTACAGCATTTTCAAAGGTCTAGATGGAAGGACACGGTATTACTGTCTCGAAAACACACCAACAATAACATTTTTCTAGTGTAGGTATATGAATATTAGAGAGGTAACAGGTTATAAATTTTCCCCAAATTTAGGGAAATTACAAATTTAAATATTTTTCTTAAATGTATGTTACAACTTATGTTTTACATAACAAAGTACCTAATAACCTATTATTTTCCTATTATTTTCTACATTTACCCCAAAAAATGGGAGAATAAATTTATTTCATTTTTGTGATATTGCTATTTTACAAACTTTATAATAATTACAAATGTCAAAATGCAATATTCCGAAATGTCAAAAGTACCCATATTCAATTATTAAATTTACAGATACACACATTTATTCAATATACCTTAAGCTAAAGTCTGTACTGGGGTGTGTGTATATTGAATAAATGTCAAGTCAATAAATTGTATGTCATTGTTTATAATATTGTAGTAAAGGTGACCTACTACAATATTATAAACAATGACATACAATTTATTGACTTGACATTTATTCAATATACCTTAAGCTAAAGTCTGTACTGGTGCAAACATTATTCACATTATAAACAACAGAGAAAATAATTTTATGAAAAGCTTTTAATAATGTTCATTATGAACATTAAAATTATAGAAGCATTCGTAGCCTGATCGTTTACACTGAAACAGCAGCCAGAACTCAAAGTTTTGTAAAGGATTCCTTGACTTTGCCAAGCCGTAGATGGATGACATTAGTTTAGAATAAACCCGCTTATGTAGTGCAGTGACCTGTATAAAACTATCTTCTCGGATATTTTTCAGGCATACCCCAAATACATGTTCAAATATGGCGTTGAAGACCCACATAGTGGTGTCTACAATTCCCACCAAGAAATGCGAGATGGAGATGTTGTAAGAGGAGAGTACTCTTTACTGCAGCCTGATGGCTCTTACCGCACCGTGACTTACTTTGCTGACCCACACACTGGGTAAGTGTTGATGATGCTACTATTATAAATGCTATCTATACAAAATAAACCCACGTAGCCGATTGACGCTTACTGCTGGGAATACGTTCCCCGATAGCAGCACCAAAATTCGATTTTGCACGACCGGCATCCAGCAAGCCTCAGCGACGACGACGTCGACGTTTTCTCACGCTACAACTTTTAACCTTTCCGTTCCCTCTGCAAGTTGAGCCAGAAACAACTTTTGGCTATATTGATAAGGTCATCCTTGGATTTACCTACTGGGAACACTTTCTACCTCATGGTCAGAGTACAGAAACCGCCGGAGACTAGGGACTGATGACTCGTCGTATTATGACAATACCATTTACTTATTTATGGTTTTGGTCTTGGACATTACCACGCCGTCTGCTGTTGAAATCATTGATGAATAGTAAACAAACAAACAAACTATCACATTTATTATTTAACAGGGTTAGTAGGAAAGCATGATAGCAGGAAGCCAATGAAGTAGACCGTAACTGCTACTCGTAGGTTTAACAGCTATTATTCAACTGTTGAACCTCAAAAGCGGTTAATATTAATTGGGTCTGTATAACAGGGTCGATGTACTCAATAAACTTTAATAACGTTATAATATTTCTAGTAGTTGTACAGTACCATTTTACAACTCTATGAGCGCAATAACTGGAATAAATTTGTTTAACTTTACTATAGTATAGTAAAAAAATCCTGAAAATGAGATCTGTTAGGGCCAAAGGATTGTCAATCATTCTTTATAGCTACCAGTTATAATCCCTCCATAAATGCATCAGTTTGTTGTTATTACAATATTATTCGTGTAACGTTTTTAACATTATTATAATTTATTGTCAACAGTTTCCACGCTCACGTGCACAACACCCCACCGGTACTCAACGAACATTAGAAGAAGATTTCCGTATTTTGTGTTATTGGTATTAATGAGTTTGAATGGTATATTATTATGTATCTTGTATGTATGGTGCGCGCGCGCTCGTGTCCGTGTTTTTGAATGTGTGTTAGTATGTGAATGTTTGTCAGTGTGTGTTTGCTGCTATGAATGATAGTAATGATTATGAAAGTGGTAATTATTTATTATTCCAAAGATTGTAATAAGCTCACCTTGTAAATAGGTATGTTAATACAGAGTGCTTAGTGTAAACTTTTGCGAACTCATACCTATCGTGATTCACGGTGAAGCTCGTATTCGTAAATTAGTATGGAATCGAGTAAAGTTCCGCGTTTACAACTACATAGATGGCTGTGACTCGATTTTATACAAATTTGCTTTAATAATCTCACCGTGAATCTCAATAGGCACTCCCAGAAACTCACACTAGGCATTCAGGTGGAATTTTTAACCTTGAATGACTGAAAAATATCTAATAATAATTTTCACTTTACACTATAAACATTATTAGTTTACTACATTATTTTTAAGGAATAATTGCTTAAGGATCTATAAAATAGTAGTTTTTAGTATTAACGTATTTTAACAATGTGTCACTGTGTGTTTCGTTGCTGATAGTTATGATTACAGTAAATAAAGAAGTAATAATAATTTAATGCCCCAAAGAATGCAATAAACTCATCGTGTATAGTACACACGGTAAATTTATTTAATTTATTGTTTAGTGTTAGTTTTTTTATTTACGTGTAATTAAGTTCTATTAACCATTAATTCGACAAGAATTTTGTATCAATAAATATATGTTTGTGATATAGGTTTTGGTTTTTACTGAAAAACCTATGTCCACTATACTGAACATCGCCGAGTGTTCAAGAAACTGATGCGCTTTGACCATGTGCAGTATACTTCCCATTGTCAAAGATATAAAGTACCTATATTAAAACAAGGGGTTCTATAAGAAATTATTTAAAAAAAGGCCTGTTTTGCCCGCACAGTGGGTTCATCTTTCATATCGTGACCCTTATTGTGAATGGAGTAGTAAGTGATGAATGATTTGGTGATGGTACTGACAATAATGAAGCCAAACTTGGTAAACCACTGTAATTATTTTCACCATTTGGAGATAGTATACTGTTCGTAATAGAAGTCAGCTGAGCAGTGTACGTAGACCGTTACAGTTGGTTTCATCTTCTGACGCAGAAATTTACTCTGCCTTTCATTCTGAAATGAACGATTCGGGCATCTGGCTTAACAGATAAAATTAATAAATAAAATTCGCGTAGCGGCAGGTCTGACAGGTGCTCCAGTTCCTTCAACGCTTATTACTACCCGTTCGCTCTAACTTTGCCGCTGGCGTAGAGGCGTATACCCGAATTGTTAATTACACGAAGTAAATTGACAGTAGCTAATGGCACTTCGTCATAGAAAATACGCAACATTGTATGAAGAAGTAACATTAGTTGCTGTCAATTTACTTCGTCTAATTAAAAATTCGACTTTAGTATGGAGCCGAGCGGCAAAGTTAGAGCGAACGAGCAGTATGTCGAATGGCCCAGACGGTAAACAAGCGATGAAACTCGTGGTCCTAAGTTTTTTTATTCCATAAAGCAAGTTCTGGCTTGTTTTTTTATTCCATAAAGCAAGTTCTGGCTTTATGCTAAACCGCATAATATTAATATCCTCTGCATGATAAAGTTGACCAAACCCGTCCAAGTATTGGCCTGTATCTATTCTTCTATAGAAGGTGATAAAACGTGTAATCAATGCACGGCTAAAGTTATCCTGTTTTAGCAATGAGTCTTGATATTTTAATGGTCTGGCACCACGGTCAAGGATCGAGATTGCCAGAGAGGTTTTACTGGGTTTTACCCAGCTCTCTGTCCAATATAAGCATTAGGGTCGTCTTTGACGGTAGCTGCTCTGATTATTTAATGGGTGCTAATTAAACGACCTTCTTTTTATTAGCATTTTTAGCCTCCGTAAAAATAATTTGCCCCCTAAATTACTAAGTCAGCCACAATTAATGAGCATCAGAATTTATAGATTATAGCCACCAGTTAACCTCTCTATTAGCCACTGTTAATATAATTCAGCATCGTGATTATTTTTAAGCATCTAATTTTGTAACATGCATTCAAACAGTAAGCTTCTAAAATACTAAAAAATGGCATCCAAATGGACATTATTTATTAATATCATAGCTTCTAATTTCCTAATTAAGCATGTTTAAAATGTAACTCGTCCAACATTTATGGATCATCAAAGTTAAGTAAAATTGCCACCAAAAAGCAAATTATGGCCACTAATATTACCTTAATAGCTAGGACCACTTGTAGCCAGGACCACTTGTAGGACCACTTGTAGTCCCCCGAAGCCCTACCTTACGTCCAAGCCGAACACCAGGCTACGTGGGGGACGGACACGCATACAAATTAAACTTATGCTGCTAACAAGGTAAAGGTAAGCGTAGAGAAGGAAAACTCGAAATAAAACCTATACCAACCCGTCTGGCCAGCGTGTTATAGTGAGGCCAAAAATACCCCCCAAAAATGGATTGGAATACTAAACAACGGCCCCTAGTCCCCGTCGGTTCCACTGTTCCTGGTCCTGGCTACGGTAGCGGTCAGAGTAGCGGTGGAGCAGGGGGTGCTAAGAATCCCCGGCAGAGATCCAGCTACTAAATACACCGACGACTGGACCTGGCAACATACAATACAAGAACGTTGCGGACCGACGAAAAGTTGATCGAACTGGAGGAAGTACTGGGCAAAGTGCATTGGCATATTGTGGGATTGTCTGAAGTTCGAAGAAAGGGCGAGGACACGATAATCCTTAAGTCAGGTAATTTGTTCTACTTCAGGGAGGGCGACCAACTGTCCCAGGGTGGTGTCGGGTTTATCGTGCATAGGTCCCTCGTGAATAACGTCGTAAAGATCGAGAGCGTTTCGACTAGGGTGGCGTACCTGATCCTTAAGCTATCCAAGAGATACTCATTAAAGGTTGTGCAGGTATACGCTCCGACTTCTAAACGCTCCTACGTTTGTGGAGGTGTGAGGTAAAGTGAGGTGGAGGCAATGTATGAGGACATTAGTAGAGCCATGCAAGCCTCGAGCACCTACTATACCGTTGTCATGGGGGACTTCAACGCAAGGCTCGGCGAACGTTGCGGTGATGAGCCTGGAGTGGGGCAATTTGGATTTGGGAAGAGGAATGATCGAGGAAAGCTTCTGGCTGCCTTCTTGAAGAAGGAGGGCCTCTATATGATGAACTCTTTCTTTCGGAAGCCCAAGCACAGGAAGTGGACCTGGATAAACCCTAAAAGTGGGAAGAAAAATGAGATCGATTTCATCTTATCGACGGAGAGGCTGATTTTCAGTGATGTCTCTGTGCAAACACGGTCAAGACCGGTAGCGATCACCGTATGGTAAGAGGCACACTGAATCTAAATTTAAAGCTGGAAAGGTCTCGGTTGATGAGGTTTACGCTCCGCCCAACACCCAACCAAATCCAAAACCCGGAAAACTTTCAGGTAGAATTACAAAACCGCTTCGAATGCCTAGCAAATTGCGATGACATGGATTCCTACAATAACGGGTTCGTGAAAACTGTCCTTGCTGTTGGTTCCAAATACTGTAAAGGACCTAGTACTAAACGAACAAAAAGGATCTCTCCGAATACGCTTAGGCTGATAGAGGAGCGACGTGGAATGGCTCTACAGTCGCCCGAAGATATTTGTAGATACGGGCGGCTCAACAGACTGATATCTAAGTCTTTGAAACGCGACTTGCGACTTCACAACACCAAGCAAATTGAAAATGCCATAGAGCGCAACAAAGGGTCTAAAGTTTTCACGTGAAATCAGTCTGTCGGGCAGAGTCAGCTAACAAAGTTGAAGACCGGCGACGGTGGCGTCGCCTCGTCTGTGCCTGAAGTATTGAGCGAGATTGAGAGGTTCTATGGGCAATTATACACGTCCGTAAAAGAACCCGTTACAAATCAGGCTAAAGACCCGAGAGCCAGATTGACTCGGCACTATACCGAAGATATCCCGGACGTCAGCCTGTACGAAATTAGTATGGCCCTGAAGCAGCTTAAAAACAACAAGGCACCGGGTGATGATGGAGTTACGGCCGAGCTTCTGATGGCAGGTGGAAAACCGGTTCTTAAGGGCCTTCAGAAGTTATTCGACTCCGTCATACTCGAGGGTAAAACGCCACAAGCATGAAACAGAAGTGTGGTAGTTCTCTTCTTCAAAAAAGGTGATAGAGCCTTATTGAAGAAATATAGACCTATCTCACTTCTGAGCCATGTTTATAAGCTGTTTTCCAGGGTCATTACGAATCGTCTCGCTCGTAGGTTTGACGACTTCCAGCCTCCCGAACAAGACGGCTTCCGAAAAAGCTATAGTACCATAGACCACATACATACGCTGCGGCAAGTTATACAGAAGACGGAAGAGTATAACCAGCCTCTATGCTTGGCGTTTGTGGACTATGAGAAGGCTTTCGATTCGATCGAGACTTGGGCGGTGTTGCAATCCTTACAGCGGTGCCAAATCGACTATCGGTATATCGGAGTGTTGAAGTGCCTGTACAGTGGTGCCACAATGTCCGTCCGAATACGGAACCAAAACACCAAATCCATCCTGCTGCGGCGAGGAGTGAGGCAGGGAGATGTTATCTCTCCTAAGCTGTTCGCCGCAGCACTCGAGGATGTGTTTAAGGTTTTGGATTGGGAGGGGCTCGGCATTAATGTAAATGGCGAAAGCCTTACTCACCTTCGGTTTGCCGATGACATAGTAGTCATGGCTGAGACCCTGGAGGAGCTCAGCATAACGCTCGATGACCTCAGTGAAGCGTCAGAACGAGTTGGGCTAACGATGAACATGGACAAGACAAAAGTCATGTCAAATTTTCATGTCGTGCCCACTTCAACCACGATCGGACAATCAACCCTTGAAGTGGTCGACGAATATGTTTATTTGGGACAAACAATACAGATGGGCCAGTTCAACTTCGAGAGAGAGGTCACTCGGCGAATCCAACAAGGTTGGGCAGCGTTTGGTAAGCTTCGGTATATCTTTTCGTCCAAAATTCCGCAATGTCTGAAGAGCAGGGTCTTTGACCAATGTGCGTTGCCAGTGATGACTTACGGAACTGAGACATGGCCATTGAGAGTGGTCCCCATAGAGAGGCTTTCTGTCACTCAGAGAGCAATGGAAAGGGCTATGCTCGGAGTGTCACTTCGCGATCGAATCCGCAACGAGGAAATCCGAAGGAGGACCCGGGTCACCGACATAGCAGAAAGAATTGCCCGACTTAAGTGGCAGTGGGCGGGCTATATTGCTCGCAGAGAAGACGGCCGTTGGGGTCGAAAAGTGCTCGAGTGGCGTCCGCATACAGGTAAACGCGGAGTGGGGAGACCCCACGCGAGGTGGACGGATGACCTGATTAAGGTCGCGGGAGCCTGCTGGATGCGGGCGGCGCAAGACCGAACGTTGTGGAGGTCCTTGGGGGAGGCCTATGCCCAACAGTGGGCGTCAAGTCGGCTGAGATGATGATGATGATGATGATGACTTGTAGCTGACTCAGTCTTTTGTAAACGATCACTGCAGTAAGCAACTACCGCTATTGCTGGTGCTCGGCTGGTTGACCACTTTGTAACATTTGATTTGCGAGAGTTTCCTTCCTTTGCAAGGCACGTCGTTCAGCCAACTGTGTGGGGTGTCGTGTCACAATCTGGTGGAAACGGACAAGCGAGTCCTGAAACGGACTCGCTTGTCCGTTTCACACTAGAACATGGGACAGATTTTCGGGCATAAATGCTTTTATTTATTATTATGTGTTACCTGCAGTCTTCATAATCAGATATTCTATACAATACCTGCATTCTAAAGCTGTCTACACACCAAAACCGCCGGAACCCGCCGGATAAGGCCGGCGGCCACATTTTGAAGCTGTCTACACACCAAAGCTGCCGCCGGCCTTACCCGGCTGGTTCTGCCGCCGGGCCGGCGGCTTTGATGTGTAGACAGCTTTAAGAATACCTGCCCCAGATGCCCCTTCGAAGCAATTTAAGAAATGTTTTGAATAAGTATATGATTGTTCATACTTTGTCTAGTACTGTACAAATTTCCTATGGATTGCATAAAATACCTGCAGGTCCACCGGTAATGTGTAAAATAAATAGGTCTTGGGTCACCATACAATTATAAGTAGGTACCGCAAAATTATAAACTATCGAGGAATTATAAATTGTAACATATTGTAAAATATTAATTTATCTGTAACTAGCTGAGCCCGCAACTTCGTTTACGTCACATAAGGTGTATGAAAGGAAAGGTATTTCTTCATCAGAGTCATCAATCAGCGTCTGAAACTGCCCTGTTTGCTTAATCATAAAAGAGCTTAATGATTAAGTCTATTTTAAAACAATTCAGTCCACGCCTTCGGCGCGGACTGAATTGTTTAAAAATAGTCTTAATCATTAAGCTCTTTTATGATTAAGCCAACACGCCAGTTTAGGTTCACTCACATTCAAAGAAACCCCTACAATTATAATTTTCAAAATATTTGATTCTTAAAAGTGTTATAACTCTTTTATTTCTAAACCGATTTACATAAAACAAACGCTAAATGTTAACTGGAGCAAACCTCAACACAATAAAAAAAACCGCATTGCAATCGGTTGAGCGGTTACTGAGATTAGCGTGCACAACCGTACAGACAAACAGATATACAGACATACAGACATACAGACAAACAGACAAAAATTCTAAAAAACATTGTTTTGGGTTCTATTGCGTTCATAAAGCCCCCCTATAATATTTTTTCTTATTTATCTTCCATGTACAGACAGCAACCTGTTACAATTTTATTATATGTATTGATATATCTGGCGCTCGGCGGCCGCTGCAGCGGCATGCTCGCTTCGCTCGTTCGCCTTCACGCGTTAGTGGTAACTGTTCCAACCTAACCTAACCTTCGTAAGCAGCGAACAACCCTTCCATACTCTCGTTATTTCATACATTGCCTTGCCTGCAAGTATCAGGTATTCTCTATAATGCCTAGACATCATACAGATTTCGGTCGGTGACATTATGTATGCATGTAATACAGATTATAAAGACAGAACAAAGAAGTGAGACCAAGAATGCAAATACTTAACCCAAATGTGAGTAACGAGTAATTTCTCATTAATCGTAAATTTATGACGACATTCACGATATGCTCTTCTAGAGAGTCTATAATGTACTCAATTTTGAGTTTAGTATTTGCTTTCTTAACCTCACTCTCTTGTTCGGTAAGCGTAATCTGTCTTTAGTTACAAAGAGATATCAAATAGCGGTCTCTGATTGATGCTAATGGCCGGTCGCTGTCGTCCTGTGCACTCGCGTCTAGCCTTACAGTGGCTATTTTCACGAAAAAAGAATATGATATATCTATTTTATACGCTAAAACTGATGTTGTCTGTGGAGGCTTAAATTATAATTTTTTGAGGCTCTTGTTTTGAAGCTATAAAATATAAAATGGTGATTACATGTAAAATATGTGGCTGAATTAGTACATTAGGTGTTAATATATTATTACGGAGGACAAGTTAAAATAATTGTTGATCTTTATTTGATGCTTATAATGGAATGTTTAGGTGACGTTTTCAAGAGGACGAATTAGTATCTTAGAGGCTATATCATTTTCGCGTGGCTTAGTTATTAAATGAGAGGCTAAATGCCGTGGCCGAGAAAAACTTTTGAGGCTCGATTTATTATATCCCTTATTTAATTAACGTCTATTGACGGCATTCATTGCTATGCGGATTACAGTATACTGGTGACACTTATTACATGGGTTTCACCTTGCTTAGCAGTGGAACAAACTCGAGGACAACTTGTGTCTTCAATCAAGGCTACTTTCGCGAGAGTGCCGGAATGATGTGGACTAAGTCTCGTCCAATTTAACGCTAACCTGTATTGTGTTCACCGTTTAGAAATCTCTGTTTACAGAAGCACCAGAATTCCAGGGTACACTTCTTTCCATTCCAAATAGAATCGGGTTCCTTGTTGAGGTTTCTAACGACATTCCGTATCGTAACACCGGGATACCAGTTTCACCCGTGCGATACGAAAGCGATTAATGAGGATTATCAACGATCCTCTACTTACAGGTGGTAGTGGGCCCCATCGCGGCTAGAGAAACTTAGGTTTTCCTATCGCTTTTAAATGTTATTGAAGGGTTAGCTGCGGGAATACTACGACTCTGGTGTTGCAAATGTTTATATGCTACGGTGGCTACTTTCGACAAGGTAAGCCGTATGCTTGTTTGCCACCTCGATCTATTGTCAACAAAATCGCAACGTTAGGAAGAAACATCTTGTTCTTCAAATATTTACTTCCTCTTTATTATCGTATTCAGAACTACTATCTACATCAAAAAAGCCTTTTCTGGCAGTACAAATATGCAAAAAAACCTCTACATCATATCACTGTTCTATGCCCACTAGACTTGAAGCCCTGAAAATCGAAAAATAGTTAAAGTAAACACATTTTAAAAGTGTGCCCATAAAATTTAATAAGAAAAGAAGAAGAATACTGGACAAAGTTTTCTGTATTTACTTTTCTACTACATCGATAATGGGAAGTATACTGGACAGCGTCGAATTAAGAGGGTTAACACCCAAATACATGATTTCACGCGTATGAAACGTTTGTTTCTGAAGAAACTACCAATGTTTAGTAAGTATGATTAATGTGTAAGAGTAATATATTTCCTTGTCTAAAAATTGTTCTAATCAAAATAAACGTGGCATAACTAGGTTTTTATTAAAAACAGTGTTTACACACCTCGTTTGAAGAAATTCACGAAACAAGGCATCTTTGCCAATCGGGTGGTATAAAAGTAATTGATGTACACAGAAATTAAAGCTGCTATAAGTATCTTCGTATTGTCTTCTTTAAATCCGCCTAAGAAAATTATACCGAAATATATTTCTTATGACCAAAACATGACAAATAAAGTTTCCAAAAAACGTCGTACTTTGATGAACTTCATCACGATTTTTGGTACACTTCTAGTTTACAAAATGGTGATCTTTTTACATTTACAGACTGATCATGATATCACCAATTGAATACATCATTAATATTCTAGAAACCTCTTTAAACATATCTATAATAACGTAATAAAAAGAGTCCTCAAACTCGATGCACGGGCCGCGAGAAATTAGTACCGGCCGAGGCCTTCCAGGGGGAGGAGGTATCACTTTATTTCCCGCGTTCCCAGTCAGGTATTATCGTAATCTTCGAATACTTTGAGTGTGCTCAACGCCACTTGATACTTTTTCAATTTTGTCCGCGCTGGGTGATAAACCCTCTTAAGGGTTAATCGCTATTTTCCTGTCGGTCAAATGTGGGATTTTATATTACACAGGATGATCAATCCAAATGGATAGGAAGTAGGGAGAAGTCAGAAACTATGAGAGATAGCGACATCTGTTCTTAGGAACCGTGGCTTCGATTTTAGCGAAAAAATCCCTTGCACAGCTCGGGAATCGAACCCGGTCGTTTTGAAAAATAAAACTTAATGTTATTTCTATTTGAATATCAATTGTGTAGGTCATAAGAAGTAAATGTTACTATTAAACATGACATCTGAAATAAACAGAATGCATAGTATTTCCTGTTCTTTAATTATTTAATTAACTAAATATTCAAAGCGTACCTACTGTTTATTCTTTGTGGCTCCCACTCATCCAGTTGTGTTAGTTTTAGGATTTCGGTTTATTCAGAGAGTGGTTTTGTTATGATCTGAGTCACAGTATAAATATATGTTCTGAGTTCTTGAACAAAAATGTAACCAAGTGTAGTTTTGAAGAAGTGAAAAATACTTTTGTTTTGTTATATTTTTACTTTACACGCTATATAATATTATAAGTAAGTATAATGTATATTTTTACATTACAATTTTTAAAACCTAGAAATTATTTTTTATTTTGTAATAATCGATTCCTTTACATATATTGTATTTAAAACCAGCCAAGTGCTGGTCGGAATGGAACACTGAGGGTTCCGTACCAAAAATCCACCAAACATCACGTTTATTATATAGGAGCTCCTTAGTATTTTTTAAATTATTGTAGCGGCTAAAGAAATACCTACATCATCTGTGTAAATTTCAGATCTCTAGCTATCAAGGTTCCTGAGATACAGCCTCATGACAGACAGCCCAATCGCTAGATGCACCATGAGACCATGACCTTCCATCAGGCTGGCGACGTAAATTTGACAAATTCATATAAAAAAAGTCAGAAAGACAGCTGAGTCTCAGTCCTAACACTGTCCTGTTCTTTTTTATTAGATAAATATCGTAGCCAATTGCAATTAGGACTAATAGCAAATAAACCGGCCAAGTGCAAGTTGGACTCGCCCATGAAGGGTTTCGTAGCAGCAAGTAACATAATATAAAAGTTCTTATTTATATATTTATATATTTATATATTTTGTGTACCTACCTAATTGTTCAATACCATATCTTTTTATATAAATTATCCTGGGAGGAGTTTAAATGATAAATGTTTTTTAACATACATACCTTCTTTCTTTGGCTGGCTTATGGGGTGGGTTTGAAGCATGACATGCGGCTGGGGTGCCGGGGTGATGTGGGTGAGCAAGGTGGGGCCTCCGTTACTTGCCTAAAATGTTATAATAGTTGTACTGAAACAAATTTTTGTAAAGGTTAATAGTCTTTAAATGGAATAAATATTTTCTGTTTGCTCTGAATGTTAAATGTATGTAAGTAGTGAAATATTCTTAATTTTATATGTAGTAATTAATAATTTAGTAGGTATTTTAATTAAACTGCAGTGTTTATCTGAGTAGGATCTTAGATAACGTATCACATTGTCACATTTGTTGCGTACATGTTGCATATTTTCTTTTTTAAGTGCGCGCAGAAGATTATGTTACACTACTTAATGCCTTTATTGATTTACTCACGATTGGCAGCGGCAAATTTTTGTTGATAACAGCGTTGTTTGTTATTTCTTGATAGATAACAGATAAGCGACGCTTCTTGAAGGATAGTGTGCACGTTGTTATGAATCGTAGTGCTACACATTATAGCACAGCAGCATGCATTTTCTGTCATTTTCATGTTTTACAATTAAATTAATAAACAATAAGTAACTATTTCTCACAGAAAACTTAAATCTATTTCTGTGAAAAGATTTTGAAGAATACGTCAGTCTCGTCAGTGTCAAAAAAAAAAAAGAACATGGCTGGCGCGTTGGTTTGGTTTGGTTGGCTGCGTCTGGTGTGGTGTCTCTCGGAGACGGAAGTAGTGAATGTCGCCAGCTCTAAATATAAATCTATGGTTTTTGTCATTGTGTTTTCTGTATGTTTTTAAAATAATAGGTTGTCATATGTTCGCGTGATAGTAAAAAAAAAGAGAAAAAAAAAATTATATTAGGATATTTATTTAAATTAAGGGTGCCCCTGTCAAGTGGGGTCCGGCCACCTCTGAAAATCAGCGCTGTCTGCCTGTTAGCGCAGGTGGACAGCATTACGCTGAGAGGTGGCCGTTATTCTACTTTCTGTGTTATTACTTTTATTTTTTTTTATTGCCATTATTATGTATTTTCTAAGTGGAATAAAAAATCTTTTTCTTCTTTCTTTTTCTTATAGTTCGTTGTAACTTTGACTGATGTTTTAACACGTTCGCAGTGGTAGTGATTTCACTAACCGGAAATTGCGGTTTATGACGTATTAAAAAAAAACTACCAGCTCTATCTCGTTCAATCTAATTTTCGTTGGTAGTTTTTATGGCAATGTACATCATATTTTTTTTTTAGATATATCAATCTCTTAGTTTAGAAGTTGGAGGGGGGGGGGGGACACATTTTTCCACTTTGGAAGTGTCTCTTGCGCAAACTATTCACTTTAGAAAAAAATGATGTTAGAAACCTCCATAGCATTTTTGAAGACCTATCTATAGATACCCCACATGTATGGGTTTGATGGAAAGAAAAATTTAGAGTTTCAGTTCTGAGTATGGGGATCCCCAAAATTTACTGTTTTTTTTCTAGTTTTATATAAGAATCTTAATGCGGTTTACAGAATACATCTAGCTACCAAGTTCCAATAGCATAGA
This sequence comes from Miltochrista miniata, assembly GCA_933228765.1. NCBI lineage: Eukaryota > Metazoa > Arthropoda > Insecta > Lepidoptera > Erebidae > Miltochrista > Miltochrista miniata. The sequence goes on along the minus strand of OW121752.1, from coordinate 27,966,928 downwards.
CCTTATAGTTTCGGAGAAAAGTGGGTGTGACACACGGACGGACAGACAGACGGACAGACAGACAGACATGACGAATCTATAAGGGTTCCGTTTTTGCCATTTGGCTATGAAACCCTAAAAATTAACTGTCCATTTTAGAATGTTCTGTCAGTCTGTTTCTTATCTTTGACTGCCTCGGTGGCGCAGCGGTATGTGGATTCGGCTGCCATAATGAGCTTTCAAGTTCAGTTTTCGGGTCGAATCACAATATTTGTGTGAATCTTCTTCTTCTTTTTCTTATCCGGTTCGCTCTTGATAGAGCGGTCGTGATCGTTATGTATCAGTATTATTGACAGGGGCAAATGTAATGCGCTTCACAACGATTCGACAGCGTTGAAGGTCATCCTGCTGCACTCGTTAACTGAAGCTCCAATGGCAGACTTGATCTGGTCAGTCCGACGGGTGGGTGACCTTTCGCGCGGTCTAGTGCCTTCTACCTTTCCTTGGACGACCCATGATTTTAGGGTCCTTAGTTTAAAGTTGAGAGTAGTATTAGTGAAGGTACAAATGTACATCTTGTACAGCAGTCACCTCAATGGTGGCTCAAATCCGCGTAATGAAGCACCTCACCTTATTTTAGAGCTCCTATTTTCCGCGAGAGATGAATTCGGAGCTCGCGGTGAACGTCTGGGTCATACCGTTAGTCCTGAAGAGATAGACATGGGTGTAGTATAGGTACAGCCATATTTCAACAGTTTCTTATCAGTCGTTTCGCCTTTTATTTATTTACACGTAATTGGCGTCGAGCTTGTTGCCGCGTTGAAATAAACAGGCGCACTTGTTTTGGAAAATTGCCTTCAACTGGCTATATGACCACCACTATATAAAACTGTCACCCGGTAACCACTTACTTTCGGGATAGTATATTATTAAGCAATGTGTTAAAGAAAGTTATTTTCTGTTTACATTTTTTTCGTTAATTACATTTTACTCTCGGCACCTCTCGGTGTTTCTAGTTACTAAACCCTTCTCTGCTTATACGTAGTAGTCTCTAATACTGTTTTGGTTTACAACCGTATAGTTTATAGTAGTATTGCAGTCTAGCATGATATGATTATACATCACTATCTAGATTGTAATGGTATATAATATTATATTACTATGTATGTATGCAACACATCAAGACTACGTCACTGAAGTGTAAATAATGAAGCAAGCGAGTTGGCACTCTAATGCAGGGGCTAAACATAGACGCACACTTCTAGGTTACTTTTATTTTTTTAATTTGCATTATTCTTATAGAATTTGACTTTAATTGTATATAATAACCCACTAATAATAACGCAAAAGTGTATATAATATCCCACCAAAAACATTCTGTAAAAAACTAGCCAAGTCGCGATGGAGCTGCTTGTTTATCTCTAAAAAGTAATGAGATGATCATGAATGAGTGAGTGTCATAAATGCAAAACTTTGCTTTCGCTTAACTTCGGAACTAAATGACCTACAGACTTGAAATATTAGATTTTAATTACGAAAATTTCTGCGTTCTGGCCTTATACAGAGGTTGTCAAATAGGGGCCTGAAAATGCGGCAAAATGGTTCCAGTAAAGGATGGTACGGCAGTGTTTGCTTCGCGCTCGACTTGGCTTGGGGGCACTCCCGTGCCCCCAAATTATTATATTTTGGAGGCGCCACATTAGCGTCACATAAACTCGGTATTTCTATTAACTAAAGTCGGGAAACAGCATGTAAATTATAGGTAAATAGACTGTAGACTTATAATATAATAGTCCGAAAGATTACAGGAATCTTGAGAAGGTATTTAAAGCAAGTTAAAAAATCCTAAGTTACCCCTCTCCTATCTTATCCCAACGTAGAACTACAGACCCGGCTGGTGAGAGGAGGAATATAACCAGCCCATTAATTTTTGAAACATTATTTTTTAATTCTTTAATAGTACATTATGATACGAGTTCGGTGAATAATTCCAGCCGAGGCGTTATTGCTACAAGAAAGCTTATAAGAAAGCAGAGGCTGTAATTATCAAAGCGCACATGCGTCACACGACGTTTTATAACATATAGCAGAGTACTATCATCCGCATAACAATGAATGCACCCAAGGAACAGCATCTCATTGATATGCAGAAGAAAGAAAGTTGGGGACAATATCGATCCCTGTGGTACTCTGGCATTTACCTGCAAAAAGTAGGAAGCCTGACCATCACAGAGAACCCGTATACGTCGCCCGTGCAGTAAGCTGGCTAACCAGCGGCACAACTGAGGCGATAGACCGTAAGCCGGCAACTTGGAAAGAAGCGACGCATGCCATACCCTATCAAAGGCTTTAGCGATGACTAGGCCAATAGCCAGAGATTCGCCGTGCCTCTTCATAGCCTCGCCCCAGGTGTGTGTTATGTACGCCAGGAGGTCACCCGTTGATCGTTTCGGCCTAAAGCCATATCGACGATCGTTAATTGTGTTAAAAATGTGTTATAAAAGGTATTTTATGCAATTCGCTCTTTCAATATGTTGTAGTTCAATGTATAAGGAACTTTGTTGACACTTTAACATTACCAGGCGAGTGCGAATAAAATTACAGTAGACCGTAAAAAAAAGTATTTTTGGCAATTTGAAATTTGAACATTGTATTATTAAACCCAAAGACAGGGTTTTAAAAAAGACAAGTCTTTAGTTGGAACTTTCTATCTACCGAGGATCTTAAAATTATGGAAAAGTTTGGAGTTATTGGTGCTATAACTTGTAATGTAAATAAAAGCGTCACTGTAGGTATTGTTTGCGGCGATGCTATTGGGTCTGACGAGGTCACGTGACTTACAATAATAATGAGGTCGTTCATTAGAGTCAGAATTTTGGAATAAACAATACAAATATTTCTGACTGGCTTTTGCCCGCGACTTCGTTTCCGAGGTGACTTTGACCTATTCAATGCAGTGCTTCTAGTAAAACGTAGGTCAAACTGTATTAATTATCATTTCCACTGAACCGATTTTGATGAAACATACAGCGATATTTCAGTTGAAAAAATACCTACAAAAGAAACAAACCCGAAGAAAAACAAACATAGATTTGGACTCAGAAGCCCTAAATTAGTCGATTACAGCTATTTTTACAATTTTATAATAGTTGAGAAGAGAAGAGAAGAGATTAGTGTCAAAAACTGTTAAACAATTTCTGAGTTTCAGTTCTGAGTATGGGGACCCCCAAAATTTTATGTTTTTTTTTCTAGTTTTATATAAAAATCTTAATGCGGTTCACAGAATACATCTACTTACCAAGTTTCAACAGCATAGGCCTTATAGTTTTGGAGAAAAATGGCTGTGACATACGGACGGACAGACAGACAGACATGACGAATCTATAAGGGTTCCGTTTTTTGCCATTCGGCTACGGAACCCTAAAAATGGTTGTGCATCAACATTTGTTTTAAACTAACACGCGTTGAACACATATTTTTATACAAACGGGAATTCGCGTGGCACAATTTATTATTAACTAGCTGATGCGCGCGGCTTCGCCCGCGTGAAATTCGGTACCCGTTCCCGCTTCCCGTGGGAACATATTCACGGGATGTAAAGTAGCCTATGTGTTATTCCAGATTATAAGCTATCTCTGTACCATATTTCAGCCCGATCCGTTCAGCCGTTACAGCGTGATTGAGTAACAAACATCCAAACATCTAAACATCCAAACATCTTCACAAACTTTCACATTTATAATATTAGTAGGATAGTAGGATTAAAGGTTTCGGTACCTTCACTTTCCTCGACGTTTCGACAGGGTTACACCTATCGTGGTCCCGAGGCGACTGGTGCATGTAGGCTGGAGATTCTGCTATGCGGCGGGAGTTTTCGAAGTACCCCCGAGATCGTCAATTTGTGGAAACACACGGCACACAACACTGACCGTATCCGCGGACGCGTTCACTATTTTATTTCGCGACTTTAAGGCACCAATCACCGGATTCCACGCTGTTGAGAGCTTATATCCGTCTTCCCTGTTGAAAGTCTTGTGCTTCTTTATTTCAACTGCTTCCCGAACCATCCTAGGGTAGTAATGTCGGTCGGTAGACCGGATCTTCGGATTGTGAAGCTCGATCCAGTGATTAGCTCCTTCATTCAGTAAGTGCTCGGCTATAGCTGACCTATTTGTTTGGAGGTTCTTAACTGCAGATATGTGTTCCTTGACCCTATCGGCAATGGTTCTCTTTGTTTGGCCGATGTATGAGCTTCCACAACCGCAGTCAATTTTATAAACCCCTGGCGTTTGGAATGGAACTGTATCCTTGGGAGACCGTATCACATTTGCTACTTTGGTTGCCGGAACATATACCGCTTTGATGGAGAATTTGTTTAATGCGGCTCCAATTTTATCCGTTGCCCCTCTTACGTACGGTAGAAACGCTGGATATCGATCTACTCCCGGCGGCCTTACCCTAGGTCTGTGCTTCATTTTCTGTGTGTTATTGACCCTATAGCCATTCTTTTTCAGAACAGTTGTTACGTGATCTAGTTCCACACCAAGGTGCTCTGTGTCGCAGAGATCATGCGCTCTGTTGATAAGTGATGTCATAACCGATAACAACTGTCTGGGATGATGGTGTGAAAAGGCATTAAGGTACCGGTCTGTGTGTGTAGGTTTTCTGTAAACAGAGTGCGAGAGCGTACCGTCAGGACGTGCTGCGACTAGGACATCGAGAAACGGGAGTTGCCTGTCACTTTGTATCTCCACTGTAAACCTAGTTTTTGGGTGAATTGAGTTTAGGTAGTCCAAATATAGCCTTGCCTCGCCTTCACTGCCCCTGAATATGCAGAAGATGTCGTCCACATATCTTTTCCACAATATAACCGCGGCCGAGTTGTGGCTTAGGGCCCTCTGCTCAAAGTATTCCATCCATATGTTAGCTACGACGGGCTCAACGGGGCTACCCATTGCAACGCCATCTATTTGGAGGTAATACTGTCCCCTGTACAGAAAATAGTTTCCGTCTAAGCAATGTTTCAGCAAGGCAATGTACTCTTTAGGCATCTCACTATCCTCTAGTCGTTTTCCCACTATTTCCAAGCATTCATCTAACGGAACATTGGTGAACAATGACTGGACATCAAAACTCACCATTATATCACTCGGTTCCAACTTGATGCTCTTCAAAATATTTACAAAATGACGGGAGTCCTTCACAAAAGACGAGGTGTTTCCTACTAAGCCCTGGAGTGCCGTTGCAACGTGTCTAGCTAAATCATAAGTAGGAGAGCTTATCTGACTTACGATTGGTCGCAAGGGCACGTCAGCTTTATGTATTTTAGGCAGTCCATATAATTTCGGCGGTAGGTTAATTTTAGGTCTATCAAGCATCTTGTATTCGTCTTCCATGAAGAGATCTCGGTTCCTCTTTAACAGTTCCCTTGTTTTTCTAGTTACTCTCGCTGTGGGGTTATATGAAACTGGCTTATAAACCGACGTATCGCTCAGAAGATTAAGTACCTTTTGATGGTAGTCTTTTGTATTCATCACAACCGTCGCATTCCCTTTATCGGCCTTCAGCACCAGAATATCCTCGTTGGCACGGAGATCTTCCAATGCTTTCCGTTCTTCGGGAGTGATGTTTGACTGTGGTAACCGGGATTTCCGTAATATTACTGATACGTCTCCCAAGGATACAGTTCCATTCCAAACGCCAGGGGTTTATAAAATTGACTGCAGTTGTGGAAGCTCATACATCGGCCAAACAAAGAGAACCATTGCCGATAGGGTCAAGGAGCACATATCTGCAGTTAAGAACCTCCAAACAAATAGGTCAGCTATAGCCGAGCACTTACTGAATGAAGGAGCTAATCACTGGATCGAGCTTCACAATCCGAAGATCCTGTCTACCGACCGACATTACTACCCTAGGATGGTTCGGGAAGCAGTTGAAATAAAGAAGCACAAGACTTTCAACAGGGAAGACGGATATAAGCTCTCAACAGCGTGGAATCCAGTGATTGGTGCCTTAAAGTCGCGAAATAAAATAGTGAACGCGTCCGCGGATACGGTCAGTGTTGTGTGCCGTGTGTTTCCACAAATTGACGATCTCGGGGGTACTTCGAAAACTCCCGCCGCATAGCAGAATCTCCAGCCTACATGCACCAGTCGCCTCGGGACCACGATAGGTGTAACCCTGTCGAAAAAAAAGGAAAGTGAAGGTACCGAAACCTTTAATTAATAATAAATTGTGCCACGCGAAATCCCGTTTGTATAAAAATAGGTTGTGCATCAAGTTTTCAAGCATTAAGTACCTTCTCAAATTTCCTATCATCTCTCAGTCTATGAGGTCACTACTCCTTTCTTGTTGACTTTGCAGTCTCGGGTCTAAAATGAATATCTATTATTATATTTCATTAATGCAAAATTTAATTAAAATAATTTAAATGAATAACAACATTAAATGAAGAACGCAAGATGCAGTTAATATTTATTAAGAAATCTTATCAATTCAATTTCATAGTAGTTATGATATTCCAAGGATACCAGACATATTCCAAGGATACCAGACAAGAAGAACGAGCATAGTGCATTGCTGGATCTCCTGCTGACAACGCGTCCGGACGGATACAGTGTTTCAGTGGATGCTCCACTCGGATCGTCGGACCACTGTGTCGTTCGGGCGCATGTGCCTCTCGCAAGGCCTGAACCACCTCGGCCCAAGGAGTGGCGACATGTATGGCACTATAAGGCAGCAGACTGGGATGGACTGCGAGAGTTTTTCGCGTCGTACCCATGGAGGCGGCTTTGTTTTGCCTCAGAGGATCTGGATTCTTGCGCTGCAGCAGTCGCTGCGGGGATCTTGGAGGGCATGCAATGTTACATTCCTAACCGTTGGATCCCTGTAGGAGCAAAAAAGCGACCGTGGTTCAATCGGCTCTGCAGAGAAACTTTGATGTTGAAAGAATCTGCTTACAGGGCTTGGACCACGGCTCGTGCAAATTCAGATCCAAACATCTCTGAGGTGAAACGCAAATTAAATGCCGCCTCGAGAGCCAGCAAAAGAGCAATTGTCAGGGCTAAGTTCGATTTCGTCGGCAGAATTGGTGAACGGCTAGCAGGCTACCCTTCAGGGAGTCGCGAATTCTGGTCGCTTGCCAAAGCTGCCGAGGGAAATTTCTGTCGGTCAGGTTTACCACCTTTACTTAAACCCGACGGTAATTTGGCCCAGAGCGCTAAGGAGAAAGCCGACCTTTTGGGTTTTCTCTTTGCCTCTAACTCGACCATGAGCGACGGGGGTGCTTTGCCGCCGGATATTCCGTGGTGTGGAACTTCCATGCCGGAAGTAAAATTTACACAGCGGAATGTCCGACGTGAGCTTCGATCCCTGGACGTTCATAAGTCGAGTGGGCCGGATGGTATACCCGCGGTGGTACTGAAGCAGTGTGGTCCAGAGTTGTGTCCGGTACTTACACGTCTTTTCACGCGTTCATATTCCAAGCAACAAGTCCCGGCGTCGTGGAAGATCGCGTATGTGCATCCTGTGCCCAAGAAGGGTGACAGGACTTTATATCTAGTGCGGCTACAAGAAGTTTTTCTAGAACAAGAGCAGATAAATGCTAAGTTTATCCTGTTGACTTGTACAAGCACTTGCAAGCAGTGTCGAGCCCCTTCAGGATTGGAGTAAATTTCTTTTTGATAAACGTCTTCTAGGGCTTAGTTATAAAGCGGTTTATTTATAACACTGCAAGAAATATTTTAAATGATGCCCATTGTCATTCTTGCCTTTCTTTAACTGTTGGCTGTAAATGATCTATACCTTCGTTTTCAGGTGTTTTATGGGGCCAAGAAACTTCAACTTAAATAACTCGATATCTCCTCGCTTTGACAAAATCAAGAGTCTTGACAAACAGAAAGGTTGTGCAGATGGACAATGAAGTTGTCCTTTATGGAATTCGGTTTATTTCTATTGAAGCGGAACCCTAACAACGTCTTCGTACCTCGTCTGTTTAACGCGACCCTTGATCTTGTGACTGTGTGAAGGTAGCTAGTTGATATTAACACCACATATAATCAGGTCTATGACCCCTTGGTGCTGTAAAAATTCTAACTACTAAGTTAACACAGAATTTATTTCAACACCCTCAGGGGGGTCAAAACTAACAATTTCCAGTTGCCTAGAACGATATAATTTGGCAAGTAATATTCTCTTATACTAGAAAAAGTATGGGAGAAATAAAAAATAATGGTTATAAAATCTGCGATAGGGGAGACCGGGGCTGGTTGACTAAGGGGTAGGTAGACTAACTATCAATAACTCGGCCAAAGCAATGGCTATGAGCCAACCGATGACACCGGAGAGTCGGTTACCTCTTCCCGCTCAGTCACCGGAAGCGTGGCGCCGGCGCCGCGCACGCACTGCGTTTGAGTGAAGGAAATTAAAGTTGAAAAATAACATACGTAAGTATTTTTTTTCATCGTAATGTTTTTTGTAGTAATGCCTATACTTTCATGGTTACTGATTGTCAAAGAATTTAGAATGGATGTTGGATTCATGTTATTTATTTTTTGTATGGTTCTATTTGATTTCTTAGCAGTTTTGTGGTTATATCATGTGATTCAAAATAAAAATGTGGTTCGGGGCTAGTAGACTAATGTATAACGGGGCTGGATGACCAATAATCATACATAAAAGAAAGAACATGAATCAAACATCCATTATAAATTTTTTGACAACCAATAACCATGAATATATAGGCATTATTACAAAAACATGACGATGAAAATAATTACTTACATACGTTATTTTTCAACTTTAAATTCCTTCACTCAAAGATGTGCGCGTGCGACGTCGAGCTCTCGGTGATTTATTGTATGTGTGTTTTATTTTCAATAAAAAATAATAAAAATAATAATTGTTTATGTATGTTGCCCTTTATCCTATTTCTTCGTAGATTTTGCCTTTACAAGTCCACAGGTCAACTTACCCCAGGCGAATAGTCAACCTACCCCAAGCATGGGGCAGGTTGACCACTTTTTCTTATTGTATAAGATCTAGCCTGTACCCTATATTATAATGAATTAAGTGCTTTTTGATATATTTTTTCTAAGCTTAATAGTTAACCTATGAAATAAACCTGTTTTTGAATTAATATTCTATGAAGAAATAAAAATATAAGCCTTTAAGCTGAAACCTAGTCAACCAGCCCCGGTCTCCCCTACTCAATTCCTAAACTACTTTTACTTTTACGTACAGTAAAACCTTTGTATGGAACCCCTTGTTGGGCGAGTTCTACTCGCTATTGTCCGATTTTTTTGTATATCTTATAACGGCAAACTTCAGCTCTTTCTGCTCTTTCTTCAGCAGTAAAAAGCAATAGTACTTACCTATCTGGTTTCTTTGACTATTTATTCTAACTCTACTCTTTTCTGAAGAAGGATTTAACTTATTCTCATCCTCTCCTTTTCGATACTCTCATGGGTATATTATGCCAACTTACAGCTTAAATACAACATTAGATTTAAATACTCTGCAGAAACTTTCTTTATATCATACTAGCTGACGCCCGCAGCTTCGCCTGCGAAAAATTTGTTCCCGTGGGAACTTATTCTCGGGATAAAAAGTAGCCTATGTGTTATTCCAGACTGTAATCTGTCCCTGTACCAAATTTCAGAAAGATCTGCTCAGCCGTTAGAGCGTGAAAGAGTAACAAACATCCACACTCACAAACTTTCACATTTATAATATTAGTAAGATATGACATGTAAAATGACTGTGCATTTTCGAGGTTTCTGACAAAACCATTAACATCCCAATGCTAGTAGATGCGCGCGGCTTCGCCCGCGGGAAATTCGGTACCCGTTCCCGTTCCCGCTTCCCGTGGGAGCATATTCCCGGTATGAAAAGTAGCCTATGTGTTATTCCAGGCTATAAGCTATCTCTGTACCAAATTTCAGGTCAATCTGTTCAGCCGTTAGAGCGTGATTGAGTAACAAACATCCAAACATCTTCACAAACTTTCACATTTATAATATTAGTAGGAAGTAGGATATGACATGTAAAATGTCTGTGCATTTTCTAGGTTTCTGACAAAAACCATTAAAATCAAAAGAAGCTTGAAAACATTTCTCTAACATTTTGTATAATTATGGACTAACAATACATCTTAACAAAACTAATTACTAATGATAGAGAAAGTGTTCTATGAAACTAAAAGATTGAGAGTATTATAAATGAACTTTCACTATGTTTTGCAATCCCAGAATTATTACGATTCATCCTAATGCTACCGGGAGAATCCCACCTCGAAGCAGCACCACCACTAATTAATTGCAACATTCTTAACTTTACAGGTATAAAAAATGAAAGCATTGTCATAATGTTACCAGTCTTTTCAATTGTGTTTCAAGCAATATGTTTACCAAAGTAAGTATAATTTACTTATGTAGAACAATTTATTAATATACATTAAGTAAACAGATTACTTCACTCGTTTTTCAATTAAGGACAATTGCATAAAATATAAAGTAATCAAAACCTTATTCTGTGGTTTCATTCTGAATAAAATGAAACTTGAACTCGATTTGATATATTTCTTGTTTTAGATCCTGATTGCCTGTGCTCTAGTAGCGATGTGTAAAGCTGGTCATGAACACCACACTACATCACATCATTCCCATCACATTGTACACCCTCAACATCATGAGATCCACCATGAAGAACCACATCATGAGTTCCATCACCATGAAGAACCTGAACATCATGAGATTCACCACGATCACCATGATCACCATGAAGAAATTGTAGATGAACATGTAAGTAGAAAAATGTATCCAAGCATTAGTGTACTTGAAAGACGTTGCTTTGCATAAGTCTTTGGATAACATCACCTTTTATCGGATCAAATTATATTAATCGGTTCAATCCATAGACGAGACCCGTTACGTAACCATATTAATTTTGTAAGAATAAATTTAATATCTAATACATTTACAAAACATTCCAGGCCTATCCTAAGTACGAATACAAATATTCAGTGGAAGACCCTCACACCGGTGACTACAAAAACCAGCATGAGACTCGTGACGGAGATTCTGTGAAAGGAGAATACTCTCTCCTGCAGCCTGATGGCTCCTTCCGCACAGTTCACTACGTGGCGGACCACCATAGCGGGTAAGTTGATTTAGACATGGTTATATAATTAAAATAGTGACCTGAGGAAGGTATAGTTTACGGAATCTATTATAGACTTTAAACTAAGTTATGGTTTTTAAAGTCAAAAACTAAAAAGTAAGATGACATAATTTTATGTACTATGTTTAAGCAATGTAATCCTCATATAAAGCTTTCTGTATTCCGTTAAGTTTGAAGTCCTAATCTTCTTTTATAATTTGTCAACAGATTCCATGCCGACGTTCACAACACCGCACCAGTGCATCATCATCACCATGATTAGAATAACGTCTCACGAATCTGTAATATTTTAGCGTTAATTTGTTTATGTGAGTTTGTGTATATATGCGTGTGTGTGTGTCTGTGCGTGTATATGCGTGTCTGTATATGAGTGTGTGTGTTTATGTGTGTTAAAAATTTATGTGTTGAGTTTGACATGTGTGTGTATTGTGTATGAGTGTTCATTTGTTTTAGTAATGTAATGTGGTCAAAAGAGATTAATAAACTCATTAAAACCAATAATGTTGCATCTTTACCTGAAAACATCGTAACTCAGCATATTTAAATTACCTATTTTAGGTGATCGACGGACGGATTTACGAAAGAATTATACAAAATACTTTGTAATTATCATACTATACCTCCTAAAATGGAATAGATCCACATTTTTAGTAACAGCAGCTGCCAGCTAAGCTCTATCGTTTTTTTAAGAAATCGAAAGTAACACAATATGGGCTCCATTAAAGAACAACTCAGACAGACAGACAGTCTTACTGAGTTCTTTTCATTCAGTGATTACTTACTTGGACCCAAAAAAAAGATATGGATGAGGTATAGTATATATCAGAACTCTTTTATGTATACGATGGTGAGTGGCATCGAATAATTATCCAGCTGCAATGATTTTCCTTTTAATAATTACTGAAGTGACAAATTCAAGCATACGGCTCACCCTTTTGCAAATACTCATCGTAGCTTGCGTTGTCAGCTGACCCCGAAAAAGTCTTCTAAGTTTCTTTTGAAAAATCCTATACCTACTCGCATATAGACGCTTCGGAAAAGTGAGGAAAACAATTGTATATTGTTACTAATTATTATGTATACTACTAAAGTTGAAAATATTATGCCACCTATGAATGGTATTATGAGCATTATATTTAGAACACATGGATAAATCACAATCATAAGGAATAACAAACCAAGAAAGGAAGTATGTCGTAAAATCACTATTTATACGTATTTAATAATGATTTGAAAGTAACTATCAACAAAGAATGATTACGAGTAAAAATAAACTTTAAAATTAGGTTGAATTTACAAATCGGTAAATTATAACATCCTGTGTGTTGATGAATCTGAAATGGGAAAGTAGGTGCTAGAGGAACATTTTATGTACTTTTTTTTGTAGAAAATTGGGTACCTACCCATGATATTTTTATATAACGTAATAATGATAAATAACTATAAAGAAAATATTGGTACACATGCCTATAAATAACTATCAGTATATAAACAACTAGTAGTGCCTTGTACAATGTTCCTTGTTATTGTTATCGTTTCCCATTTGTGTGTACAAAACTTATAAATAAATAAATATCATGAAAACATGTTTATTTCTTCGTAACGTGATCTGTCACTCATTGAATGTACCTAGTCAAAACTTAGGTGTACTAGTTTACGAGTTAGTAAGGGCCCAGTGATCATGTTGAAGTGTCCTTATGTGACAATCTATGTGAGAACAAAAATTTGGTCTATCTGAAATCTGGGTTATAAATCTAGGATATACCTACATACGACTAGCGTCAATATTAAGTGATTTTTTAATCTGAAAATCATCTCTTTTTATTATTCGAGTTAATCTTCATCACTAATTGTTACTTTTTTTGAGTTCAATGGAGTGATCAAAAGATGTTAACTTTGGCAGGATTTGCAGTGAAATTGGTGACAGATAGATACAGTACTGATATTATATCTACTCTGGGAAGCTATTGAGGTACAATAGCGGCTCGTCACTACTTTATCCCCCAGGCTCGGAGTGATATTCGTCTGCAAGAGGTGCATCTACTTACTTCTAGACGAGGTCATGACGAGACAAACAAAATTTGTATAATATATAGGTACATAATCTTAACCCATCAGGTCAAAGCGTAATCTTCAAAATTTCCACTGCAATACATTACAGTCCCAACATTGTGTACGTCTGCCTGTTTGTTTCTTTGTTACACTATCACGGAATAACGGCTGAACGGATTTGAATTAGTGAATCAACAAAATATTGCCTTTTTTTAATGTGAGGGAATATACATCATGAATGCTATGCCGGACTCCTGCCGACTAAAAAACCTCACGTAACGCCTAGCAGCCTATGGTTGTGAGCCCCGGGTAAGCCCTCGGAAGGATGTCCCAGGACTCCCAACAGACCTACTGCTACCACTGCGGCCTCGCCTAGGGGGTGGTTCGGGTGCTATACCGCGTCTTTGGGTGGTTACGGGTGTGATCCTGCTTCTTAGGGAGGGGGGGGGGGGGGCGTGCGTGAATCCCTCACGTCACGCTGCCGTCATGGGCCTGCTTCTGTAAGGACGGTGAGCAGACCTCTCACCGTCCTCAGGTGCTTGGTCTTGGAGGTTGATAGTCTTCGGCGAAGACACGTCGTTGGCGGCGCCCAGGCCGCGGACTGCGAAACTCGGGTGGGAGAGTTCTCACACGTTCCCACCCCGCCGCCTCTTTCACGAGCATGACCTGCTCGCAGAAGGAGGCGGCGCAGTCCCACTTACTCCCGCTGGAGATTATGGCTCGCACCATGGTCTCGAGCGAGAGAGTGTCCACGTCCAGACCTACCACGAGGACCTGGTGCTATTGCGCCCACGATGTGCACTCCACCAGCGTGTGGAGCACTGGGTCTCCGCCCATACGGGGGCCCCGTAAAATGTTGCCCTAAGACTAGATTAACATTTAGGCTATCAAACATCAAGCTATCAAGCACACCATATCACTGTATTCATTTTTAGCTATAATTTAAGTTTCATCATTATTTCAATCTTGCCATGATCTAAGTTTATTCTCTAAAGAAGGCATCATAATACTTTTAATCCCGAAAATTTTCGCTGTCCCTTTGGGAGAGGGGATAAAAATCAAAATGGTTTCTCTGTATTGGATAGGCAATAGTTTAAGAATGATTTTATACAAGTTTCAATATTGTGGGTTTTGTAGTTTAGAAATATGCCTACCTACTTATTATTGTCATTAATAGGTAGTCACAACCTGCGACTGTTCATTTCAACACTGCAAAACGCTGTTCACATACGTGGGACAACTTCTCAAAAGGTGAAATGTGTATAAATTATGATATTTCTCTACCTACCACATCAAGGATAAAGGCGTGACCATATGTTATATCGGGAGTCTGCTTAGCTGTGTCCTAAGGATCTCGACAGATTTTAGCTAACATTTATCTTAGGTGCTCCGTCAAGAGCAATTCAAATCTTCAAAATAACCTAATTCATATGCGGACAAAACCGCGGACAATAGCTAGTATAAAATCCAATACCGGCAGTTTGTTATGGTAAAAATCACAGAGGCCTGCGTCTAGCAGCGGACTACGATAGGTTATGTTATGTTACGGTTCTGAATGTCAACTCAACATGTTAAATAATATCGCCTGGATTTTATAAATTTACGGTGACAAATAATAATATTCGCTTTACATACGTTATTGTGATTCTGATTTTGAATAAGTTAGTTTAATTCAATAAAAATCGTAAGAGAACCTGCAGAAATGAACATTATTTTATACATACAATAGGTATATCGCCCTGAGTCACGGATTATTTCCTGAAAGCGCAAACACAAACTAGAATTTAGCTTATTGGCTACCATGTCACTGGCAGCTAAAATCTGTTCCTTCTAAAGCTGTTCCTAAATAGAAACACCACAAACGGTCATCCATCTTGAAACTCTGGGCTTCCGCCCGTCAGGTTGATCACCTTGCCTGGTCGGAGGATCCTCCCTTTGTTGTAGGAACATCTCTCTTATCTGTTCATCCATCTTGCAACTCAATATTGCGTAACATGCCTTTTTTACGTGGGAAAATTCTACATGGATGCTATGCTGGACTCCTACCGACTAAAACTACACGATGCTTTACAACTGTCTACGGCTGGGTCCTGGGTAAGCCCTCGGAAGGATATCCCAGGGCTCTCGGCAGACTTTGGCAACCGCTTCAGCCTCGCCTATGGTTGCGTAACATGCTTCATAACACTGAACAAATCGAACTACGATAACATACCTTAAATACAATAAACTAAGTGCCTTAAAATTTACTAGCGATAATATCTTCATTTTATCTGTTCACATAATTATATAGACAGCTATTATACACGCCGACTAAAGAAAGTCCATTGTCAGCGTCATCCTTATTCTTTGCATCCCATGGATTCACAAAGCGATTTCACCATAGCGTGGCACGAGGGGAAACACCCCGACGGTCGTCTAGGACTTGCGACCTAATTTGGTAGGTTTAGGGTGGCCACCATACAACAACAACGTATTTATTTACGAATTTACAGAGAGAGAAAGAGAAAAATAACAATTAAAACACAAATTTTACATTTTATAATGTTTAATTAATAAAATATAATTACTTAACAAGCTCGTAAATTTTGATTTAGTTGTTTTATTTTTACAAACATTTAAACACCAAGGTATGAAAATGTTGCAAGCGCATACCATTCTTATATTATTAAAGTTATATAATTAAAACTAAACATTAAAATTACGCAGTACATTGTTCGTATCAAATATTCACAGAAGTGTAACACTTGGCACAGTGGGCATAATAATGCCTCTCACTCATCATAATTTTATAAATATATTATTTTATCTTGCGACCACTATAACTGAATAATTTAACAAAACTGCGATAAATCTGATACGATCTATGATTGATGGGTAGGGGCCCCTCCACATCCCACTACCACATTAAATTTTCTTCTCTGTATATAAAGAATGTACTGCCATATCGACAGTAGTCAAGTTAATTTTCTCTGAAGCAAAATGTTCTGCAAAGTAAGCTTTCTAATTAACTAGTAGAGTTATAAAGTAATAATTATAAAAAAAAGATTGTTTCCTGATCATAAAGACTATAATAGCTCTTTAAAGTGAAAGTTTTTCAATAAGAAGCAAGTCTAGTGTATTAGATAGAAAAGATTTACCCGTTTAAGTGTAATAACTAGTCATTGTGTATCTTCAGATAGTCGTAGTCTGCGCTCTGGTAGCGGTGTGTAAGGCTGGTCTTGTGCACCACGGATCCCATCATTCTCATCACATCGTTCACCACGAGGAACCCAAACATGAGTTCCACCACCATGAAGAACCTAAACACGAAGATCACCACGAAGAGTATATCGGTGAATATGACGTAAGTAATAATGTACATCTTAAACACAGTACTGTTTCTGTTTGTCGTAATTCTGTTGTAAAACTGCCTCAGTGGCGCATTCGGTAGTATAACCGCCTGCCGCGGAGAGGACTCGGGTTTGATTCCCGGGTAGGTTCGAATATTTGTGTGATCCACAAATGTATGTTTCGGAGTTTGGGTATTTTCTATGTATGTATTTAGAAATATATAAGTATGTTTATCAGCCGCTCCATGGCACAAGCTTATATAAGCTTAATTTGGGCTAGATGTTGTAGTATAAGAATGTCCAAAAATAAAAAATAAATCTTTTGAAAATTGCACTTTGTATAATATCGTAAAAAACCTTTAGTAGTACTATTTACTTGTTATGTTCTTTATTTTTGTTTCAGTCTAGGTACTCTTCACAGATTCGATGTAAAAATGGCTAAATGGTAAAAATGTGCAGCGGTGATACGATTTCATTGAAAACCAAATAATAAATTCGTGCTTAGCAAAATTGACACAATAAAAATTATACCTACAAAATATATAATTATGTTGGTTCTTGTTTGAAGTTTGTTTTAAAAAGTCTTTCACAAGATTTCATAAGAGTAATTTCTGTATGTGCAAGAAACACATTTAATAATATCGGTTCATTTATATATTTACATTTTCTAGCTTCATTTGATTCGGAAAGTTTATCAAAAATAGTCGAAATCGGTGTGAAAACTTTATTTCTTTCAGCTATACTTATTATTTTCCTTTACGCTTTCAGAAAATGGAGTTAGAATTGATAAACAATGCTGATTTTTTTCCCTCTCTATAGTTGTCTATAAGAATCGAGTTTCAATAAAATGTCTAAATAATGATTTATAGAAGAGAACTTTTAGAAATATTTTATGTTCCAGCCTCATACCAAATACCATTTCAAATACGGTGTGGAAGATCCTCACAGTGGCGACTACAAAACTCATCACGAAACGCGTGAAGGAGATGTCGTGAAAGGCGAATACTCTCTCCTGCAGCCTGATGGCTCTTTCCGCAAAGTCACCTACGTTGCTGACCCCCACACTGGGTAAGTTTATTTTGAATGCTTAATTTCATCATGATGCATCTTAATATTTCAGGAAATTATGCATAAATATTTATTATTCACAAATAAAGGATCCTTATTCAATTGAGTTATTAATTATATTTTATGCTATCAAACATCTATCATAACAGGTTTCCCTAATCCATACAATCTGTTATTATGTCATACAATATTTAAACACTAGTCTGGTTGAAACAATCTGTTTCCCGATTTTTTTAAAAGAAAAAACAACCAGTTTCATGATTTTTTAGAAGAGGTCAATAAAATATAGACCCTTATACACCTAGCACATTCTCAGTCTGCATTTGAACTAAAACATTTTATTCATTAAAAAAAAAACTCGGACATTTATATTTTTTTAAGCAGATTCGTGTTCAGAACATGTCCAAGTTTTGCCGCTATGTAAAGAAAATTGTTCCTGATTCTGTCAGTAGTACAAACATAAAATTAATAATAACTAGCCGATGCCCGCAGCTCCGCCTGCGTCAAATTTGTTTCCGCTTCCCGCGGGAACTTATTCCTGGGATAGAAAGTGCCTATGTGTTATTCCAGACCATAATCTATCCCTTTACCAAGTTTCAGCCCGATCCGTTCAGCCGTTTAAGCGTAAAAGAGTAACGAACATCCACACATCAACACTCACAAAATAATCGCCTTTATAATATAAGTAAGTTTTAATTACTGACTGAGAGGTTATAAAAATGTAGTCATTGTCAGAGGGCACAACACTGTAATGTTAGTCTTGTTAAATCCTAGGACATTCTTCCAAGGGCTTACCAAGGGCTCGCAACCGTAGATATTGTTGATAGAGCACTTGAGGTTTTGGTCGGTAAGTTCGGCATAGTATGCCTAAAGACTATCCACACGAAAAAAAATGATCTTGTTAATAATACTGAAAGTGACTAGTCAGCTTAAAACATTTTTGTAGCGATCGTTTATTTTGTAATTTGTCCACAGCTTCCACGCGGATGTGCATAACACTCCACCAGTCCACCATCATGAGTCATGAGTAAAAGAATGAACCCATTCTGAGATATATCTAAGTGTTATTGTTTAAATTGTGTTTGAGTGTGTAGCCTTAAAACTGTTATCGTTAGTTATTTCTAAGTTCCTATTATGAGTGCAATAAACGTACTATGAAAATTTCATTTGTCATTATTATATTTTATCCTGCAATCTTTAGGTTTTACCTGTGTCCCTAACATGTTTTATTTCATGATATTATGAAGCTAGTATTATGTAGCCTCATCTACCTTGCGAGAATACTGTGGAGTTTTTACAATTTAACGGATTATTTCCCGTTAGATTGTAAATTATCAAAATGAAATATTACAAAAAATAATATTAGTTTGGCACTTGGCAGCCACTACCGAAGTTCGCTAGCTTTGCTTACTCGTCTTCAGCATTATAAGTTACTGTTTCAACCCAACTTAATCATCTTTTACGGTTCATTATATCTCGATAGTCTTGAATCTCACTTGGTAGATTAAAATCTAACGGTACCTATATAAATAGAAGAGTTGAAAAAACTTAAACTCAACTACTGAGAGGTACGCCTTTGAATGCATAGAGCAACACAATCTCCCATATAAGGAAACCCTCGATCAAGATCAAAGTTGTTATTCTTGATCAAAGAAGGAAACGCCTATAAATTATCTTTACTCGACACCACTACATTAATGTCTGCCATACTATGTTACGGGGGAAAATCGTAGTTAAACACCATTACAAAAGCAACCGGCTGTCACTATGGAACTAACACAAAACAATACAGTCATAATTTCCGAGACACATAAAAATGTAGGCACCTGTTTCGTATTCCATTTGTGTAATTTACTGATGAGAAAGTTACCACTACAAAAGCAATTGGCTGTCATTACAGAACTTACACAAAACAATAAACTCATAATTTCAGACACGCATAATATTTGGTGTTCCATTTGAATTTGTGTAATTGACAGAGGAAATAGAATCTCCGTATGGCGCCTCGCCTCCCATTAAAGTAATAGGTCGGTCGTGTTGCTCTATATTTATGCCCGAGGTGGTAGTCAAAGACAACAGAGAGAGAGAGAGAGCGAGGGAGAGAGAGCGAAAAAAAAGAGTACATTTCATCTCCTAGCCTAAAGTTTTAGTACAGCTGCCAACTGCAGTGGTCGTTTACAGAAGAATGAGGCAGCTGAGCTATGAGCGTTTCTTTCGTTCCGCAGGGGCTACTATTCAATTGACGATTATTTGCTTGACAAGGTAGCCTGGAAATGATCTGCTTCCTCTACTGCATTCTCAGGCAATAGTTTGTGATTTTTAGTTTAAATTTTGTAAATAGAGCACAAAAAGAAAAGCCCGTCGAGTTTCTTGCCAGTTCTTCTCAAGCGGGCCGCGTTCCGAACTGGTGGTACCTACTATTTGCATTGTATTCATTGACGTGTCGCAAGTGCCTATGTATTAGGATTATGCGAAATAAATGTTTTTTTGAGTTTGAGTTTGAGTTTTTGAGTTCAAAGGTGTAGAAAGAATATAGAAAGGGAACTACTGTTTTAAACGCTACATACTAACTGTTGGGTCTTGAAGGATCTTCAATAAGTAGACTTTCTTGACCTTTTATAATGTACTTTAATTACAATATTCTACAATAACTTGCTACTATAAAATATCTTCAAAAATATGAGACACGCGTGTTGCGTGGATAACGTTCCTTGGTCGAGTGGCACGTGGTGGGGCTGGCGCGAGGCGGCCGCCGGCCGCGGCCGGTTGTGTCCCGAACATACTCCCGCACCTTGAAAGGTCCAGCTTTCAAGCAGGTGGAACAGGAGTTGATTCTTCGTCAGACAGCAGCGGGCAGATGCATGAAATGGCACGACGTATAACTCCTTTGTTTGTGAATATATCGACAACTCTGCATAAACCGTCAGTGCCTTTATGTAATTTGGTAATCCGCCCGAGGGGCCAGGTCAGAGGTGGACTCTGGCCTTGCTTTATTAGAACAAGCTGGCCAACTTCTAAATTTGGTTGCTGAACGCGCCACTTTGTGCGCTGTTGAAGTTCTGCTATATATTCTTGGCACCATCTTGACCAGAAATGCTGTCTGACTTGTTCGATCCGCGCGTACCGCTGTAAGGCGTGTGGGCTGACATCTCCGAAGTCCGGCGCTGGCAGTGACGTCAGTGGTCTTCCAATCAGGAAGTGCCCTGGGGACAACGGGGAAAGGTCGTGAGGATCGGATGATAAAGGGCATATAGGACGCGAGTTGAGAATGGCCTCAACTTGCGTAAATACTGTAGCTAATTCTTCAAAAGTGAAATGGTAATTGCCTATAATACGTTTTATATGATACTTGGCTACTCTTACTGAACTTTCTACAAGTCCCATGAAATTTGGGGAATAAGCAGGAGAAAATTTAAATTGTATGTTCTCATTAGCAAAACACTCTGATACAGAATTACAATTTTGTAATAAAAATTGCCCTATCTCTTTACTGGCCCCTACAAAATTCTTCCCATTATCAGAAAAAACCTGTAGGGGTTTACCTCTTCTTGAAATGAAACGCCTTAAAGCTAAAATAAAACATGGGGTGCTTAAATCACCAGCGATTTCTAAATGAACGGCCTTTGTTTTCATACAACAAAAAATGCATAAAAACGTCTTAATTACTTGGCCACCACGCCCTTTTTTACTTATTATATAAAATGGTCCGGCATAATCTACCGCTACCACTTGGAAAGGAAAACCGGGAGACACCCGCTGTGATGGGAGATTACCCATAAGTTGGGAGGCAACTACTCCCTTCAAGCGCTTACAAGTTACGCATTTCCTAAAAATCTGGCGAGCTAATTGTCTACCACCTATAGTCCAATATTGTTCGCGAACGCTTGAAAGAAGCAGCTGAGGCCCAGCATGCATTAATTTAATGTGAAAATCTTCAAAAATTAATTTACTTAAATGATTATTACTATCTAAAATTATGGGATATTTCTTGTCGCTATGAAAAGATGAGTTTGATAATCTACCACCAACACGTAGGACTCCCTGTTCATCTAAATAGGGATTTAATGATAGTAAATTAGATTTTCTACTTAAAGATAACTTATTTTTTAACTTATTTATTTCTTCAAAAAATGACTTAAGCTGTGACATTTTTATAAGTTTTATATCAGCATTTTTCAACTCAATAACATTCAATGGACCTGAAAATTTATTTTTTAATGATCTACAATTGTGTATGAAACGCAAAATATAGGCAAATGTTCTTCTTAATTTATTAAACTTTGAATAATTTTCAATAGGAAAAAAATATGCGTCGTTAACTGTAGCACTCAAAACTTTAATTGTATTTTTTATTTCAGGAACATCTGATAACGAATATATTTGTATATTTTGAGAAGGCCACTTGTCTTCATCACTCAACAGGAAAGTAGGTCTGTACCACCACAAATCCGCCGCATTACTCGTAATTTGTTCGGGTAATAGTCCTCGCGATGCTATGTCGGCCGGGTTATATGGCGAAGGGACATACCTCCACGATGAGTCACACGTTAACTCGCTTATCTCAGCTACTCGATGAGCTACAAATGTTTTTAATTGATATTTACTAGTTTTATGTATATTTAACCATGATAACACGACTTTAGAATCGGTCCAATAATGAATATTGTGTATAGTACACCTTAATGAATTTTTTACCTTATGACACAAGCGACTGGCTAATAAACAACCTAACAGTTCTAATCTCGGTACGGTCATAACAGGCTGTAGCGGAGCAACTTTTGCCTTAGCGCACAAAAGATGCACTGAGACGCCGTTATCACTCTCACAGCGAACATAGATACACGCTGCGTACGCTTGTATAGAAGCGTCGCTGAAGCAATGAATTTCGACCTTATTAGCAGTTGGACACATGACATACCGATCAATTTCGAATGAATTTAATATACTCAAACAGTCAGTAATTTTATGCCATAACAATTTTAAGTCATTAGGTATTTCGTCATCCCAGTCTAACTTTAAACACCAAAGTTTTTGTAGTAATATTTTTAACGTTATCGTACATACACTCAGCACGCCCAGTGGATCGAATATACTGGCCGTAACTGACAGGATAGCACGTTTGGTGCAAGCTAACGTATTTTCTTTACTTAATGACTTCGAGCAATTAATAGCCAATTTATCTGTGGTAGGATTCCATTTTAATCCTAACGTGGTACACTCTTTTGTGAATTCTACACTTGTCTGATCTTGAAACAAATCAGGATTATCAAAAAGGTATGTACAATTCGACTTTATTTTTCTTAAATTCATATTGGCTTTTAATAACTCCTCTGAAACAGACTTTAATATATATTTAAGCTTGTGTATATCATCACTTCCGGTAACGAGATCATCGACATAAAAATCATATTTAATTATATTTTTTATTTCACTATCACTACATGAATCCGCGATTTCAAACAAACAACGGATACTTAGAAATGCCGAGGAGGCGATTCCGTAAGTGACAGTGTTGAGCCGTAGATATTTGATGGGTTCCGTATCATTATTTCGCCATAAAATGACCTGTAAATATCTATGACTGTCCTTCAAAAAAACACATCTGTACATTTTTTCTATATCTCCTATAAAAACATATCTATGTTGACGAAACCTAATTAATATAGAAAAAATGTCTTCTTGTATAGTGGGGCCAACCATCAAAATATCATTAAGTGAAAGACCAGAAGTTGTCTTAGCAGAACCATCGAATACGACGCGACATTTTGTAGTCTCGCTGTTCTCGCGAAGAACTGGATGATGAGGTAAAAAATAAGCAACTTCGGGTTTTTTTATTTTTGATAAGTGACCCAAATTTTCATATTCATTTATAAATTCACAATATTGTTTCTTTACGTGAGGTTGCCTTTGAAATCTTTTCTCTAATTGATTAAACCGTTTTAAAGCTATATTAAATGAGTCCCCTAATTTTTCAGGGTTTTCTTTAAAAGGCAAACTCACGCAAAACTTACCATCACTTAACCGGTAAGTATTTTTCAAGAAATGATTTTCACACGCTTCCTCTTCTTTAGTCCATTGAACGCGTGATGGCATTTCTTCAATTTTCCAAAACTTTTCTAACTGAACCCTAATTTGCTGACTAAACTGGCAATGTATTTTACTTACCGTTTTTATATTGTTTTGACTACACAGGGCTGGTCCTACAACTAACCAACCGAAATGAGTATTTTGTAATATGGGTTTATTTAAACCTAATTTTATTTGTTCAGGTCTGACTAAGTCCCAAAAGACGTCTGCCCCTAACAACAATTGTACTTCAGAGGGACGATGGAATGACTTGTCAGCCAATTTAACATGTGGAGGAATATCAAATAAGCTAATATCTATTTCTTCTGAAGGTAAGTTACTCGATATTTGATCTATCAGCAAGCAATATATTTGCTTCCTGATTGATCTATTTTTAGATTGAATAGTTACTTTAGCTCTTCGTAACGCTGTAAATGAAATGTTATTAATACCTGTTACATTCACGGACGACACCTCTTGACATGGAAGCCCTAATTTTTTATGTAATGAATTGATCATGAATGACGACTGACTTCCACTGTCGAGCAATGCGCGAACGTCAAAACATTGGTTAGTTTCATTATCCACAATTTGTACCATGGCTGTTGATAGCAGCACCTCGGCTGCCATACAGGAAGATAATGAGACTGGACATGCACTCCTACTTTGTACTGACGGCTCACTGCTCACCTGAGCAGTGCTAGGCTGTACGGTACTCGTTGGCGCTGAATTAGATTGCGCAGTACCGGCCTCTTCATAATTATTACTTACAAACTTTTTGTAGTAAGGTTGATGTAACAGGAAATTATGTCTACGACCACATGCCTTGCATGGACGTGAACGGCATTGATATGCATGATGACCACCACGAAAACAATTAACACAAACCTTTAATTTAAATATTTCTTTCATTCTCTCTTCAGGTTTCATGTCTAAAAACTTTTTACAGGTAAATAAGCGGTGCTCACGATTGCATAATAAACAATTTAACTTAGGGATATCCTGGATCGCCGTATTGGAGGCAGAAGCAACAAATGCTTTATGAGTTTTATCTAATTTATTTGTATATTTTATTCTTTCAGATTTTTCAACATGACTGCTGCTCCGAGGCAACGACTCCAGAATATCGGCTCGACTCCGTAAGAACTCAAGGAAGTTATCAAGTCGCGGTGACTCAGATATAGTGTTTCTATGTTCCTCCCATTTTAGAAGAGAAACTGTATCCAGTTTTGATGAAAATATAAATATTATTATTGTATCCCAGGAGCTGGTGGGTTCACCTAGACTTTCTAAAGCACGTAAATTTTTTGTTATATGATCCACCATACCTCTCAAATCCTTTTCCGATTCCTTCAAAATATTTTGAGTATTAAATAAAGCCTTCAAATGATTATTAATTAATTGTTTTTTATTGTTATACCTGTCGCATAAAATTTTCCAGGCAGTGGAATAGTTAGCAGAACTGATTTCAAGAGACTTTATGACAATAGCGGCGCTACCCTCCAGCGAGGTGCGCAAATAATAAAATTTGTTAATGTCGTTTAATGACTGATTATCGTGTACGATTGATTTAAAAGTGTCTCGATATTCCAGCCACTTGATCACATTGCCGTCATAAGTGGGCAATTTAATTTGTGGCAACTTTATATTTAATTCACGGCAACATGAATTAGTACTTTTGGACTCTGATAAGTTGTCTTCCGCGTCACTAAACTTTATCTTATTAGAATCTAATAGTGCTTTAGAGGAACTTATTAAAGCATAGAATTGATTTTCATATTCGACACGGTTGGACATCTCATCAGATTCCGATAATATCTCAATTTTACTTTGAATAATTTCAAAGTCGCTAAAGGCTGACTCGAACTTCGATAATCGTAAATCTAATTCATTAATATTACTTTGCGTTATGTCTAAAATATTATTAAAATCGTTCAAGTAGTTTTTGAAAATAGTAATTTTCCCTTTAATGGCACTACGTTTCCTAACTAATTCTTTGAATTCTGTATCAGACATGTTTTAAACTAATTAATAAAGCAATCACACGCTAAGAAGTACAAATCGAAATTATAATAATTATTTTGTAGGTGGGCTAATACCGGGCCCGGGTTCAGAACCGGTTTGTCTCGACGGTTCGAGAACGTTCTAGAAGCCAGCTACTTAATACGTTAAGTATTATTTATGCAAATTAAGCCAATGATAATGTAACTATTATGCAAAGAACTATTAAGAAGAGAATACAGAAGTAGAAATAGCTTTAACAGTAATTTCGCAAGCAAAGCACTTTTTAGCGTGAAATAAATTTTAAATGCACTTGGGAATAATTCTGGATACTACTTAGGTATAAGGAATAGAAAAGGAACGGGCACTCCCCTGGAATTATCTGATGCTGAAGCACGCCGCACCGCTTGGCAGGTACTTGCAGGTTTCCTCACGCCTCCGCGCAAGGTGATGTCATCGGTCGCCAAATTATGTTGGGTCTTGAAGGATCTTCAATAAGTAGACTTTCTTGACCTTTTATAATGTACTTTAATTACAATATTCTACAATAACTTGCTACTATAAAATATCTTCAAAAATATGAGACACGCGTGTTGCGTGGATAACGTTCCTTGGTCGAGTGGCGCGTGGTGGGGCTGGCGCGAGGCGGCCGCCGGCCGCGGCCGGTTGTGTCCCGAACACTAACGTATGTAACTGACGGCTACATTGTCAAAATACTGTCACTAACGTCACAGTCATACAATTAAGTCAAAAGACGACGTACAAAGTGGTTTGTATGGACGTTTACTGGCAACTACTAGTTATCTAGTCTATTATAAATATATGTAAAGTATAATACCAATCAGTATCTATATAATGATTGGTGGCTCTTTCTAACGGATTAAACCATAGATTTAGAGCAAAAAATTCTAAATCTATGGGTTATAATGCACAGTGGCGCCTCCATTATTTTCTACCCTTTTTTGACAATCTATATCTACATAATATCTATGGACCACGTCATGCTAATTTTGTAGTTACTCAAGCGTGGTCGAATTCTATTAGAATTTGTAGACTGGATAATAGGTAGGAAATAATAGTCCTCTAGAGTCACCACTTTTAGCAATGGGAAAGCGAAAAAGAAAACAGTGACATAGAAAAGAATAGACTAAATTTTATTGCACACGAGTTCAATAATCTTATACAAACGTTAATATTTCACAAATGTACAGATGGCAGCCTTCTCGCTAAAAGGCAATCTTTTACAAGCGACATGGATGGATAAATTCCGTCAAGAATCACGTAGATATAAATGACAAATATTATGACTCCGAGATACGTAAGAGCATCAGACAATGTCTCCGATAAGAAATAAATACGTTTAAATTGACTCCTCGGTGAACGTTTTCAGGTCCATGCGGCAGGGGTGAATAGCAATTTTTTTTTCTGGATGGCGTCAGATTTTCTTAGGGAGAATTCAGTGTACCCTCCAGATGCTGCAGTTTTTTAATCTGACCAGAGTAAATTCTGGTTTTACTATGATCTGACGATTTGAAATTGACGCCAGATTGCAGCGAGTACCTTAGGGCACCCACCAATACTAAGGTCTGATACCAAGCTAGATGTTATTTTCAACATGTAGGTAAGGTGAGTGTGAGTTGCCCCTAATCGCTAGGATACACCATGGCCATCCATCAGGCTGGCGACGTCAATTTAGCGAGCTTCATATAAAAAAAACTACCTCCCTTAGCGCAATCAGTTGAGTTGCTTCATAAAAAAATGTCTGTCTTTTTGTCACACAAATAAACAAAGTCACACTAATAAGTCAAGTCAAGTTAAAATAGGTCTAGGTGTTTACCTAGACCTATTTTAACGGGACTATCACGGACACTTGACTAATAAGAAGTTACATAATATCGTCGTTGCGCCTGACAAGTTCCAGATGTGATTTTTACAAGGTTTTGGGAAACTCAAAAAAACATGTTTCTACAAAAAGTGTGTAAGTTATCATAAATCTGTAAATGCAGTATTATGAACAATCATTTTTTACATGTGTAAGATATACATTTGAAATGCAATTTTGCATATATTTGAAGATTTTATTATTTTTTTCTGTAAATCTGCACATACCTGTTTTGGCACTGTGCATGCAAATTATTCATGTGCCATTTTCATGCATATATGGGATAATGTTAGCACTGTTTTCTCAAAAACTAGTCTATTATGTGACATTTCGGTATTAAACATTCAGTGTACCACTTTCATTTTCACAATTATTGGTCGGTCTTTTTATAATGTATTAGTATTGATTAAAACTTCTGTTCTTAATCCTAAAAGTTAAATTAAAAGTATGTTAAAATACCTAAAAGTCACAATATAAACTCCTCTATAAAGTCCTTAATCCACTTACACGAGTCCAATGCAGAGTGCAGAACAAAATAGATGGAGCTTAAACTTTTGAATAATTACTTACAATCTTATGCCTGTAGAAACCGTGCTCAGTTTTATGCCTATTCTTAATTAGGTAATCAAATTCAGGCAATCCAATACTGGACATAGGCCTCGCCCAAATTACGCCGGAACATACGGTCCTACGTCTTCCGCATCCAGTCACTCTCTGTGACCTTTTCAGGCGGTCGAGCCATCAGGAAGGGATCGTCCTATCCTACTTTCAGCAAGCTCGGCTATCGTTTCTTTTATAGATGTGTACCTACCATCAAAACGCATGCTCTGAGAACTATGTCGACAACGATGATATTCTGACGGATAACATCGTTGCAAATCAGGTTTCAAGATAAGTAGACTCCTGGGCAACCACAAACCTCAATCTTTCGACTAGGATTAGGCCCTGCCACGTCGTTTCTTTACGGTGAGGTAATTTGTGACACTATTCTTGACAACAACTTGTAAACACACAAGCTCGCGCACAAGTGACATGGGGCAGGTCTTGTCACCTTTTTTAAAGATCAGAGTCACCACACTCCCTCTCCCTGTATGTGTGTCTGTTCCAGCCGGAGAATGAAATTTAATACACTTTAAGGACCAGAGTCTCACCAAATTAAAGGTGTTGTTTATTAATTCCGTCCTCTCAAGGGGATTTATTACTTTTGAGTTGCTCAAGAGCTGCGCTGACTTCGCTCTGATCGATATCTGGTTCATTGGTGCGTTAATGGAACACTGTGGCCATCATTACTAGGCCCCGTAGGCTTTAATCTGTGATAATTATTGGTCTCTGTAAAAAGAGGCCATTTCCTCGAGAATCTTAATGAAATTAACCTTGAGGATACAATTTTGCTACCTGTGGTTGTTTGCTGCTGTTGAACTGATGGGTACAGACCTTAGTGCCCCTGTTCTGCTCAATCTTAGCCTCGAAAACACTGGTGTTATTACGTCTGAGGTCGTGTCTTAGCAGCTTTTGAATTTTGACGTTAAGGTCAAACCGTTCTAACGAATACGCAGGCGTAGGTCTCATTTCCCGTCTAATCTTCATAAGTTCGAGAGTCTCGGAGCTTTGAACACCTTTTTTGTCACTGCTAAACAAAAATCTTCGAGCACTTGTTGTAACGTTTTTACCACTGTGTCGGTTTTATCGTTGTCAGTGGTTTCTAGCAAATCGAAACGATTTCGAAGTTTCAATTGAAACCCTTCGGATCCCAATTCTATGTAGCGCATAGTAGGTCGAAGAACAGGCTTTATAACCTGGGCTCTTTCTGATAATAATGGGACAAGTCAGTGATCACAACCGGCATTAAACCACCTGACAATCACAAAGTCATTACTTTTGTCCGTTATAATAAATACTTTTTCATTAATTGTGACTTTGTCGGGGCTTCACCAAATCTACTTTCTGCGGGGCCTCATATTAAAGAAAAAATTCACCAAGAAGTGACCCTGAGATTGGAGGGAAAATTAACAAGTAGGTATGTGCCCCAGTCATTCGCCGTATCACGGTTTTGCGATCACCTTATACCCTACAGTTTGGCGTTGAAAATCCCCCATTAACATTGAAGTTGGCAGTGCCTTGTAATATCTTCGCTATGTCGTCGTATACAGCCTCGATTGCCTCTTTCGTGCTTCTCGAGGTAGTGGCATACACCTGTATCACATTCAGGGAGTTCCTGTCGATGAGTTCCAGTATATGATATGCTACCCGAGTCGATACACTGCTGACTTCCACACCACTGCCAATGAGGTAAATTTTCACTATAAAATCGACACCACCGTCGGGGGTCCTTCCATCACTTTGCTAAAAATAGAGCGTTTCATCTGGTGTGGGGGTTAGCGTGTTCTAGTGTTCCTTGATTGAAGAGTGTAAGTGAAGATACCCTTTATTCGGACCTCGCACAAGTCTAGTATGTCTTTGCGACTCAGTTCTACCTCGAGTTTGATAAGATGTTCGTTCAGCTATGCAGTGTACCTAAAGTGCGTCGTTATATGGAGCCAGGATCAGTCGTGAATGGTAGCCTGTCTTAGCCCGTAAATTCTTTGCACTTCCCTCCCGCCATTGTTGCGACCGCTACCGCGACCGGAACAGCAGAAGTGTAGGGAACTGGGGGCCGTTTATTTTTATAAGCTTTCATATTGTTAGGGGTTTGGGCCTTTTGTACGACGTTTAGACCAGACGGCTTAGTAGTGCGTTAGTAGTGTATAGTGCTTTATTTTGTTTGTTTTTCTCTTCGTCGTGACCTCATCCGTTAATCTGCAGGAGCACCACTCGCAGGTGAGACCCGAAAGTGGCCCCTATGTTGTGGGTAGGACTCTATCCATTACAAAACTTATCAAATAAATAAATAAAATAAATAAATAAATGTTCTCGGACATTTCACACAACGCTATCTGATCCCAAAGTAAGCTAGGAATAACCTGCTTGTGTTATGGGTATCAGACCACGGATATTAATACTTATATACTTTTCAAATACATAATTATACATAGAAATACCCAGACTCTTGAGACAAACATTTATAGGTCACACAAATATCTGTCTCCGGTGGGAATCCAGGAATCCAGCGCCGCAGGCGGTATCACTACCGACTGCGCCACAGAGGCAGTCAATAATGATAATAAATAAATAAATAAAAAGCACATTACTTAGGAATTTCGACACACTTTTCTGTTCAAAACTAATTAAAATGATGGTTAACGTCACCTTAGACCATGTTTGTCGCCATAATGTTACATATTTATCATGTTTTCCGCGCGATATCGGCAAGATCGCATATTCCATATGTGCGTGGGTGCACATAACGTTTTTTTCCAAATCTTAAAACACATACGGAATATTGCAAAATTGGTTCTAAGCTAAATATTACACAACGGATTTTACTAGCATGTGTAAATTTAGACGTAGATTATAAATATGCAAAAATCGAAAAATCTAAAAAATGCACATATGGAACTTGTCAGGCGCAACGACGATAAGCTACAAATTATAGTCCCGTCTTTCTACGGAATTATATGATAAATATTAAATATAACGTCGTTGCGCCTGACAAGTTCCAGATGTGATTTTTACAAGGTTTTGGGAAACTCAAAAAAACATGTTTTATCAAAAACTGTGTAAGTAATCAAAAATCTGTAAATGCAGTATTATGAACATTAATTTTTTACATATGTATGATATACATTTGAAATGCAATGTTGCATATATTTGAAGATTTATATTTTTTTTCTGTAAATCTGCACATACCTGTTTTGGCACTGTGCATGCAAATTATTCATGTGCTATTTTCATGCACATAAGGGATAATGTTAACACAGTTTTCTCCAAAACTAGTCTATTATGTGACATTTCGGTATTAAACATTCTGTGTACTACTTTCATTTTCACAATTATCGGTCGGTCTTTTTGTAATGTATAAGTATTAATTAAAACTTCTGTCCTTAATCGTAAAAGTTAAATTAAAAGTAAACGAAGTCAAGGAACAAATTCCCACTCTATACCCCTTTCTGTTTCAGGTTTACTATTATCCTTCAAATCTATTCTTCAATGATAGCATAATTTCCTCACAAGTCGGAGCGCAGCAGGGGGATCCACTGGGGCCTCTCGTTTTCAGTTTAGCGATCCATAAAATCATCACGGAGCTCAAATCCAAACTGAATTTATGGTATCTAGACGATGGAACCCTGGGGGGTTCACCGGAAGACGTCTACCAGGATCTGAACACTCTGATCCCTCGTTTCAGAGATCTGGGTCTGGAAGTGAATCCCTCTAAATGCGATTTTTTTCCATGCAGCACCGAAGCTCGCGCTTGCTTTTCACACTTCACTTCCCTTTTGCCTGGCCTTAAGGAAATCTCTTCTCACTCTTTCACCCTTTTAGGGTCTCCCATCTTTCCTGTTGGAGTGCCAGACGCAATTTCTTCACATAGCAAACTTCTCCTTACCGCTCGGGAACGTCTCAAAGATCTGTCTGCTCATATAGCAATCGTGTTACTGCGCATGTGCTTCGCCCTCCCTAAGATGACGTACCTCTTGCGGACTGCGCCTACCTGGCTCTATCCGGCTGAGGTTGCAAATTTCGATAGGACGTTGAGATGTACAGTCGAGTCGATTTTAAACGTAAAACTCAACGAATCTCAGTGGATACAGGCAACTCTCCCCATTCGGCACGGGGGCATAGGGGTGCGATGTGCGCGGGATGTGGGTGTGCCTGCTTTCTTGGCGTCGGTGCATGGGGTAGCGGACCTCGTCACTTTAATTCTTTACTCGAATGGTGACGGGGCGACCGTGCCCTTTGCAGCCGATGCTGAGGCAGCTTGGTATGCCCTCAGTTCAGCGGCATCGATCCCTGCTGACCCTCACGTTCAACGCGCTTGGGATGATGTTATCAGCCAGAGCGTTAGGGAACGCTTGGTGGGTGTCGCCACAGGGGTTGATCTGTCCAGGCTGCTGGCTGTTTCGCAGCCGGAATCGGGGGCATGGTTGCACGCGCTGCCTTCACCTCATTTAGGCACCCTGTTGGACGACAATTCTTTGCGGGTGGCAGTAGCTCTCCGCCTGGGCTGCAAGGTGTGTGAATCCCATATATGCACCTGCGGTCCCACGGTGGGAGAGGGCGGCCACCACGCACTGAGTTGCCGTAGGAGTGCAGGTAGGTTTCCGCGTCACCATGCTCTCAATGACATTATCCGGAGAGCTTTTGTTTCGGTAGATGTGCCGTGCCTGTTGGAGCCACCCGGCAACCCTTAGAGCTCCTCGCGGCGACCGGTCGCCGCGCATAATAATCAAGTTTTTCCGTAAAGCCCCGCGCGGCGACCGGTCGCCGCACCTACCCAGACGACTTTAAACTTAAATTTAGCCTTCTTACGTTCTACTTTTCTATGAACAGGTTTATTGCATGTGTAGTTTATAACATTTTCTTGTTTTTGGAATCTTATAAAATGACGTCAATGGGCCAGAATTATTTACAAAAATCGAACAGTTGAAGTTGAGAGTGGATTGCGCATGGATGGCGTGCGTTTGTGTAGTACGTGTGTGTTTCGTGTTTTTATTATAAATAATGTGTTTGCATTATTATTTATTATTATACACAGTAAAATAAACAATATATCAATAATCCGGTTGGTGTTTACAGGATCGTAAAATATGGTGTGGTGGTAGAGTAATCAATGTTTTTTTTGTTGAGTGCGTGTGTACCAAGTGCAAGTGTGCGTGTGTGTTTTGTTTTTTTATTATAAATAATGTGTTTTCATTATTGTTTATTATTATACACAGTGAAATAAACAATTTATCAATAATCCGGTTGCTGTTTGCAGAATTGAAAAATTTGGTCCGGTAAGTGAGATAAAATTTTTTTTTGGGAAATGGGAAATCTTTTTTCATTTTTAGGGTGGTGGAGATAGGTCCACGTGATTACCGATTTTCGATATATTTTTTTAGTGTGTTGAAGGGTTAAGTTGGTCCGACGGTAAGAGGCCAGACGGTATGACTTTGGTACCGTGGAAAAATGGCAGGTGCCTTTTGTGGGATGCCACGTGCGTTAGCACAGTCGCTCCAAGTCACCTCAGTCGTACCGTCTTGTCTCCAGCAGCTGCTGCCGAAGACGCCGCGAGTAAAAAATGTATCAAATATGCGACTTTAACAGAACGATATTTATTTTCTCCCTTCGCCGTGGAGACGATGGGCAGTTGGGGTGCAGATGCAAAGAATTTAATTAAGGAATTGGGACATAGGTTAAGAGTTAAGACAGGAGACTCTCGCTCCGGATCGTATCTGGTGCAAAGGTTGGCCATCGCTATCCAGCGTGGCAATGCCGCCAGTGTAATGGGCACCTTTGCACCGGATACGTTAAGGGGCGAGTTATGTAATTAGAATTAAGTAGTTTTAGTAAATCTATTGGTATAGTGTCAGTGTGTAATTCACCTATTTCAATTAAAAGTATGTTAAAATACCTAAAAGTCCAATATAAACTCCTCTATAAAGTCCTTAATTCTCCGTACACGAGTCCAATGCAGAGTGCAGAACAAAATAGATGGAGCTTATACTTTTAAATACTTTTTTTTTACGTGAGGTAGAATCCTCATGGATGTTATGCCGGACTCCTACCGACCAAAAAACCTCACGTAACGCCCAATAGCCTATGGTTGGGAGCCCCGGGTAAGCCCTCGGAAGGATATCCCAGGACTCCCAACAGACCTACGGCCTCGCCCAGGGGGTGGTTCGGGTGTGATTCCGCTTCTAAGGGGGGTCGTGCGTGAGTTCCTCACGTCACGCTGTCGTCATGGGCCTGCTTCCGTAAGGACGGTGAGCGACCCTCTCACTGTCCTCAGACCCCCGGTCATGAAGGCCGATAGTCCTCGGCGAAGACACGTCGGCGGCGCCTAGGCCGCCGACTGCGGAACTCGGGTGCCGCCTCCTTCACGAGCATGACCTGCTCGCAGAAAGAGGCGGCGCAGTCCCACTTACTCCCGCTGGAGATCATGTCTCGAGCGAGAGAGTGTCCACGTTCAGACACACTACGAGGACCAGGCGCTGTTGCGCCCACGCTGAGCACTCCACCAACGTGTGGAGCGCGGTATCATCGCTGCGGTCCTTGCAGTGCTGACACTCAGCCGTGGTTTCCCGGTGTCTTCGCCACAGATACTTACCGAAGCTACCGTGCCCGGCAAGTATCTGTGTCAACCGGTAGAAGAGAGCACCGTGTCTCCTCTCCAGCCACACGTCCATGACCGGTCTGACGGCCGCGATTGTGGCGAATCCCCCTTTTGGTTGAAACTTTATAATACTTACGTACGATCTTTTGTCTGTAGAAACCGTGCTCAGTTTTATGCCTATTCTTAATTAGGTAATCAAATTAGCCTATGGCAGTCCAATGCTGGACGTAGGCTTCTCCCAAATTACGCCGGAACATACCATCCTACGTCTTCCGCATTCAGACACTCTCTGTGACCTTTTCAGGCGGTTGAGCCATCAGAAGGGGGATCGTCACATCCTACGTTCATCAAGCTCGGCTATCGTTTCTTCCATAGATGTGTACCTCCCATCAAAACGCATGCTCTTAGAGCTATATCGATAACTCTGGTATTCTGACGGATAACATCGTTTCAAATCAGGTTTCAAGGTAGGTAGACTCCTGGGCAACCACAACCCTCAATCTTTCGACTAGTGTTAGTCCCTGCTAAGTCGTTTTTTTACGGCGAGGCAATTTGTGACACTATTCTCGAGAACAACTTGTAAACTTGTAAAATGGTGCCGGTCTTGTCACCTTTTTTTAAAGATCAGAGTCACCACACTCCCGCTCCCCGCTTTAGCTGCCTCTTCTAGCCGGAGAATAAAAGGTTACCTATCATAATAACTAAAGTTGTTTCAACTATTTTCAATACAACTACGGTCAAAATAACTACTGATTAAAACACCTAAAGATCGTTTCACCTATTTTTGTTATAACTACTGGTCGAAACAAATATTGGACGATTCACCTACGATTAATTCAACTACAATTAACTGAGCTAAGATTGATTGAACTACCTACGAGTTTATTGTACGATTACGAGTCTCAGTAGGTACTCAGGGATACGTATCATAATGACTGTTATTTTCCCGAAAAACATTATTCAGAATTTCAAATATCCGAAAATTCACTGTTTAAGTTTTTTTAATAAAGTACGGTCAAGTCTAACTACCGAAAATATTATTTCCAAGTGAGTGGAAGGCAAACTACAAAACAAAAAAAAATAACCACGAAGGCTAAGGCGGGAGCGAAGCGGAGCGGAGCTCCCGCCTTAGCCTTCTAACCTAACCTATCCGAGTCGAGGTGTGAACCATTATAAGTGAATGGTTAACACCCCGACTCAGAGTACCCCGACTTTTTTTTGTTTTGCAGTTTGCCTTCCACTCACTTGGAAATAATATTTTCGGTAGTTAGACTTGACTATACTTTATTTAAGGCTAAGGCCTTAGCCTTCTAACCTAACCTATCCGAGTCGAGGTGTGAACCATTATAAGTGAATGGTTAACACCCCGACTCAGAGTACCCCGACTTTTTTTTGTTTTGCAGTTTGCCTTCCACTCACTTGGAAATAATATTTTCGGTAGTTAGACTTGACTGTACTTTATTTAAAAAACGGGTGGAATCGGGAACATAAATAATCGTCTTTAGCATTAGGTATTTCAAACTTAGTCAACATGTCCAATATCATAAATGAACATTATATTAATCGTCCATTAGTTCAAATAATTATAGTTTATTCGAAATTATGTGAATTAACGAGTAGTCGAGTCGACCAATATGCGTAATGAACATAGGTGAATCAACCGTAGTTGTTTTGAAAATAGTTGAAACAACTTTAGTTATTATGATAGGTAACCGAATAAAATTGAATACACTTTAAGGAGGTTACCTATCATAACAACTAAAGTTGTTTCAACTATTTTCAAAACAACTACGGTTGATTCACCTATGTTCATTACGCATATTGGTCGACTCGACTACTCGTTAATGCACATAATTTCTAATAAACTATAATTATTTGAACTAATGGACGATTAATATAATGTTCATTTAAGATATTGGACATGTTGACTACGTTTGAAATACCTAATGCTAAAGACGATTATTTATGTTCCCGATTCCACCCGTTTTTTTTTAATAAAGTATAGTTTACGTAGTAACTATTTAGTAATCTGTGGTATAGTCAAGTCTAACTACCGAAAATATTATTTCCAAGTGAGTGGAAGGCAAACTACAAAACAAAAAAAATAACCACGAAGGCTAAGGCGGGAGCTCCGCTCCGCTTCGCTCCCGCCTTGGCCTTCTAACCTAACCTATCCGAGTCGGGGTACTCTGAGTCGGGGTGTTAACCATTCACTTATAATGGTTAACACCTCGACTCGGATAGGTTAGGTTAGCCTTCGTGGTTATTTTTTTTTGTTTTGTAGTTTGCCTTCCACTCACTTGGAAATAATATTTTCGGTAGATTTTAAACTTATGCATTATGATACGTACCCCTGAGTACTGAGACTTGTGATCGTACAATAAACTCGTAGGCGAATTGATACATAGTTCAATCAATCTTAGCACAGTTAATTGTAGTTGAATAAATTGTAGGTGAATCGTCCATTATTTGTTTCGACCAGTAGTTAGAACAAAAATAAGTGAAACGATCTTTAGGTGTTTTAATCAGTAGTTATTTTGACCGTAGTTGTTTTGAAAATAGTTGAAACAACTTTGGTTATTATGATAGGTAACCCTTTAAGGACCATAGTCCCACCAAATTTAAGGTGTTATTTCTTAATTCTGTCCTCTCAAGGGGATTTATTATTTTTGAGTTGCTCGAGTGCCGCGCTGACTTTGCTCTGATCGATATCTGGTACATTGGTGCGTTAATAAAGCCCCGTGGCCACGTAGGCTAATTAATCCGTGATAATTATAGGTCTCTGTAAAAGCAGTCCATTTTCTCGAGAATATTTATGAAATTAACCTTGAGGGTACAACATTGCTACCTGTGGCTGTTTGCTGCCGTTGAACTGTTGGGTACAGACCTTAGTGCCCCTGTTCTGCTCAATCGTAGCCTCGAAAACACTGGTGTTATTACGTTTGAGGTCGTGTCTTAGCAGCTTTAGAATTTTGACGTTAAGGTCAAACCGTTCTGACGAATACGCAGGCGTAGGTCTAATCTTCATAACTTCGAGAGTCTCGAGCTTTGAACACCTTTTTTGCCATTGCTGGACAAAAATCTTTGAGCACTTGTTATAACGTTTTTACCACTGTGTCGGTTTTATCGTTGTCAGTGGTTTCTAGCAAATCGAAAAGATTTCGAAGTTTCAATCGAAACCTTTCGGATCCCAATTCTATGTAAAGCGTAGTAGGTCGAAGAGCAGGCTTTATAACCTGGGCTATTAATTGTGACTTTGTCGGGTTTTCACCAAATCTACTTTCTATGGGGCCTCATTTTAAAGAAAGAGTTCACCAAGAAGTGACCCTGAGATTGGAGGGGAAATCAACAAGTAGGTATGTGCTCCAGTCATTTGCCGTATCACGGTTTTGCCGCAATCTTATACCCTACAGTTTGGCGCTAAAAATACCCATTAACATTGTAGTTGGCAGTGCCTTGTAATATCTTCGCTATGTCTACACAGCCTCGATTGCCTCTTTCGTGCTTCTCGAGGTTAACACCTGAGGGGCAAGTGCGAGTTTCGGTGAGCGCCTGTCGACATTCACGAACGAGCGCGTTATCACCGATTTGTATGGGATCGAGACAAGTTCCCGCGTTTACAGCTAGGTGGCGGGGTCTCGATTCCAAACGAATTGGTGAGCTGTGAATGTCGACAAGCTCACGCTAAAACTCGCACTTGCCCCTCTGTATAACATTCAGATAGTTCCTGTCGGTAAATTCCAGTATAAGATATGTTACCCGAGCCGATACAATTCTGACTTCCACACCACTGCTAATGTACTTGTGTATTTTCACTATAAAATCGACACCACCGTGGAGTTCCTTCCATCACTTTGCTCAAAATAGAGCATTTCTTCTGGTGTGAGGGTAAGCGTGTTCTAGTATTCCTTGATTAAAGTGTGTAAGTGAAGATACCCTTTATTCGGACCTCGCTCCAGTCTAGTATGTCTTTGCGACTCAGGTCTACCTCGAGTTTGGTAAGATGCTCATTCAGCTATGGCGTGTACCTAAAGTGCGTCGTTATATGGAGCCAGAATCAGTCGTGAATGGCAGCCTGTCTTACCCCGTAATTCTTTGCACTTCCCTCCCGCCATTGTTGCGACCACTACCGCGACCGGAACAGCGGAAGTGTAGGGAACTGGGGGCCGTTTATTTTTATAAGCTTTCATATTGGTAGGGGTTTGGCTCTTACTGTACGACGTTGACCAGACGGCTAAGTACCTAGTGCGTTAGTAGTGCGTAGTGCTTTATTTTGTTTGCTCTTCTCTTCGTCATGACCTCATTCGCTAATCAGCAGGGGCACCACTCGCAGCTGAGACCAAAAAGTGACCGCTATGTTGTTGGTATCAAATAATAGTAATAAATAAGTAAAAAGCACATTACTTACGAATTATGACACACTTTTCTTTTCAATACTAATTAAAATGATGGTAATGGTCACATATTATTTATCATGTTCTCCGCGCGATATTGGCAAGATCGCATATTCCATATGTGCGTGTGTGCACATAACGTTTTTTTCTAAGGCTTAAAACACATACGGAATATTGCAAAATTGGTTCTAAGCCAGATATTACACAACGGATTTCACTAGCATGTGTAGATTTAGACGGAGATTATAAATATGCAAAAATCGATAAATCAAAAAAATGCACATATGGAACTTGTCAGGCGCAACGATGATAAATAAATATTCACGGACATTACACACAACGCTATCTGATCCCAAAGTAAGCTAGGAATAACCTGCTTGTGTTATGGGTATCAGACCACAGATATTGATACTTATATACTTCTCTTTTTTAAATACATACATATTATACATAGAAACACCCAGACTCTTGAGACAAACGTATATCCATACCATTTTAACGAATCATTTGGATATGATTGGGTATTGACATTGGGATGTTACCGCTTGGCTAGTCCTAAAAGACCCTAATTTTCTTCAAAAACTTAATCGCATGAGAGTCACTGTCGACATGCTAAAACGTGTCAATTCCTTACCCAACATTCATGAAAAGCATTGTTACTGGTGACGAGACGTGGGTTTACAAGTTTGACATGCAAACTAGTCAACAAGCTTCAGAGCGGCGCCTTCCAACTGAACCGAATCCGAAAAACCACGACAAAGTCGATCAAAAGTCAAAGTCATGTTGACTGCTTTCTTTAACTATCGCGGTGTTGTGCACTCGGCATTCTTGCCGAAAGGTCGAACGGTAGATAAAGAATATTACTTGACGTTATGCGGCATTTAAAAGTTTAAATTCGACGAAGAAGGCCAGATTTCTGGATAGAAAATTCTTGGATTTTGTGCCACGATAATGCGCCTTTGCACAAGGCCATCATTGTGAACGAATTTTTGACCAAACACTCAGCAAATACCATCAAGCAACCACCATATTATATTTACCAGATATGGCTCCAGCCGACTTCTTTCTTTTTCCTAAACTCAAATAACCGCTTCGTGGTACCTGTTTTCAACAGGTAGAAGACATAGAGGAAAATTCTCGGCGGGAACTGAACTCAATTCCGAAAAAAGCGTTAAAAAATGTTTTGATGAATGTAAGTGAATCTTTTCTGAAGGAGCATACTTTAAAGGTGATAAAATAAATTTGGATATTTTTTTTTTTTTTTTTTTTCTTTTCCCGGTACTTTCTTGACACAGTTTGTATGTGATGGACTCCAGCGTCAGATTTCAGCCGCATGTTTCCTAAAAAAAAATATGGTCAAA
The DNA here is from genome assembly GCA_933228765.1 of Miltochrista miniata. Lineage (NCBI taxonomy): Eukaryota > Metazoa > Arthropoda > Insecta > Lepidoptera > Erebidae > Miltochrista > Miltochrista miniata. The sequence goes on along the minus strand of OW121752.1, from coordinate 27,926,423 downwards.
TTGATTTTTAAGGTTATTATTATTAACTAACCTTCTTTAGAGCCATCAATTTGATCAGAATAGCAGCTAAAGTGTATGGCAAAATTATTGATAGGAGAATGAGGGTGGAATCTGACGGATTACTGTGGGAGGCACAGGGTGGTTTCCGAAATGGAACGGGATGTATGGACCAAGTTTTCTCGCTCCGCAACATTGTAGAGAAGCAGTTGGCTGTAGGCCGGATGGTTTTCTGCGGTTTTGTTTACATGGAGAAAGCATTTGACAGAGTTGTACGGAAGGATCTCTGGGATATTTTGCCAGGATATAGGATTGATGGTGCACTGCTTCGTGCCGTGCAGTCTACATTGTGGACTGTACGGCATGTGTGCTGGTGGGCGGCAGCCTGTCTCCCTGGTTTGACGTCAACATTGGCGTCAGACAGGGTTGCGTGCTGTCGGCCCTGCTGTTTGTCCTGTACCTGGACGATTGTCTTAAGAGATTGCAAACGGGTGACTTACTTGTGAACTGTTTGCTGTATGCAGATGATGCCGTGCTCATAGCCGAATCGCCATCAGAACTACAGTTACTAGTCACAATGATGTAAGATGATTGTCTAATGAGAGGCTTACATTTGAACGCGACTAAAACGAAAGTAATGGTATTCGAAAGAGAAGAGGACAGAACGAATGCCAGGATAACTGTAAATAATGTAGTGCTGGAACAGGTGGATGAGGTTGTATATCTTAAATGTGCATTTAGCAGGGATGGACTGTACACCGCTGATGTAGAAAGGAGGGTAACTGTGGGAAATAGTGTGAATGGAGCGTTAGGCAAACTTTTGGGTACCAACCCCTTGAGTCAAAAGGCCCAGCTCGCAGTACACAGTGCGGTGCTGATACCTACGCTACGCTAACGAATGAAAGCGTGAGTTGGGTATGGCAGGAAACGCATGAACGTAGATTAAACGCGGTCGAGATGCGCGCGCTACGTAAAATCTGCGGAGTAACGCTCACATATCGCGTTCGAAATGAAGATGTAAGAAAGAGAGTTGGTCTGGAAGAGAGTGTAGGTGTTTAAGTAAGGAAGAGCATGCTACGATGTTTCTTGCATGTGGAGAGAATGGGAGATGAAAGAATGACAAAACAGATATACAACGCGAAAGTAGATGAACGTAGGAGTCAGGGAAGGCCACGACACACCTACCATGACCAAATTAATCGTGTGCTAGTTGAAGGCGGTGTCAAGAGCTGAAGGAACCGACGTGCATGCATGAAAATAAAAATGAAAGTTGAAGAAGCAAGTGAGGTGTATGTGGACCTTGCCGTGTGGCGCTCGGTTCTTTTTGCCTACCCCGCAAGGGATTTGGCGTGAAGGTAGATAGAGAGATTATCATTTTATGGCCAAAAATGTGCTAAAGTTAATCTATTTTTAGGCCCATTGGAACTGGATATGACCGATAACAAGAATGTTTGTATTAATTGGTTTTTGGTCTAAGAACATAAATTGTAGTAAATAAAGTAAAAATGCTCACTTGATTACATTAATTTTCAAACAATTAGTTTTGTAATAACACAGACCATATGTATACACTTAAAATTTTAATTTCTTAGTAAAGTAATAATTGTAATAACTTATTTTTCAACAATTTATTTATATGCCAGACACATTTAAACACTTCATTAAGAATAATAATAATATCACAGTCGGGGAAACGATCTTCTAATGATGATGATGAGTATGGATCACTGGAGGCGTGTTGTGAATTTGAGCTTCGAATCTGTTCAAAAATAAAGAGTTTACTTAACTAATGGAATCAGGTGTCACATGGCGGAAATCCATCCTAAAATGATAATAAAAGGAGGGGGGGTGGGGGAAGGAACCCACCTTACACCCTCAATGTGACTAATTTGTCAACACGTGTTTCGCCTACACACGAGGCATCGTCAGGACTGCTTGGCAGCGAATGCTGCCATTGATCGCATGATCGCGCATTCGCTGCCAAGCAGTCCTGAAGATGCCTCGTGTGTAGGCGAAACACGTGTTGACAAATTAGTCAAATTGTTAAGCGGAGTATTGCTAATTACCAACAATCTGGAGGGTACAGGTAATTTTTCCTATACCACATCCAAAATTCCTTTCCTGAGGAGTTCGGTTCGTCATTCCTCCCATACAATTAGTTGGGGTTATCCTTAACGGTTGTAGGTTAGGTTTTTTTTTTTTTTTTTTTGTTGACGCGGGGAATGCATTTAGGCACCGTCATCCCAGCTACGGGGGTAGCTGGGACGGTGTGTGGGACTCACCGGTCCCGGAAGAAGGGACCGTCCTACCCACTAAACCCCGCGGTGTTCCGTCTCACCCTATAGCCGGGCCGAGGGATATGAAAATTAGATTCTACGTCGACCCGGCTAGGGATGCCCCGTAGAGTTGGGGCTCTCCTCGGGGGACCAGATGGTCGGCCCCCCAGAGCTCCCTAAGGAGCTGAAGAAAACAAGCCCGCATCGCACCACTCTCGAGCGCCCTTCTGCAAGCAGAGGGGGTAGAGAGCGGCCGAGCGGGCGGGCACTAAAGGCACCTCCGGAACACGGGGAGATGCCTTCCGCCATATGGCCGTCAAAGGGCGCGGTCCCCCGACCTTACGCCCACGGCCAAAAACTGATGCTGTGCGGAGCGGTCGCACAGGCGGAAGGGCCGCACAGGCGGAACGGCCGCACAGACGGACCAGCCGTACAGGCAGGCAGAAGCCCACACGCAGCAGCCGCCCAAGCTGCCGCGTGCCGAGGGGCTTAACTGCCGCACATACATACGGCTGCCGTACAGGCGAAATCAGCCGCACAGGCGGAACAGCCGCACATGCGGCCGCTGCCGCACAGCAACTTGCTCCAACCGGCCGCAGCCGGGAGCGAACTTCACAAATATGGTTGCGACGCTTCTACTGGGTATCCAGGAGCTGTCGCAACCCCGCGGACCTTGAAGGCTCGCCATACTACGACCCCCTCGTGCAATGGGGTCGGCTTCGGTCGGAAAGACCGACGAACGACAGCGCTTCTACCGGCCGTAGCCGGGAGCGGACGCCACAATTGTCGCGGCGGTGAACGCCGCAACCGCAGGCCTAGCAGGCCCGCCATACCCACGACCCCCTTCGTCATGGGGTCGGTTGTCGGGATATTGGTTCATCGACTTACAGGGGCAGCAGACTCCAGCGCTGCGCCTGTTAGCCGACTATCCAGGATGCACCGTCTTGGTCCAGTTGCCACTCCTCCCGGGCATATAGCCCGAAGGGATAGGAAACCGGTCCAAGCTCACGAGGAGGTTTCCCGACCTAGCACCCCGTTGTAGGTTAGGTTAGGTTAGGTTGTAGGTTAGGATTGACGAATCGAAGGTGTGAGGCGGGTTCCTCTTTCCCCCCCTCCCCTCCTTTTATTATCATTTTAAGAGTTTACTTAGTATTTTGGAAGTCAAGAAACTCAATCTATGTGTTCCGTGTCCAATCTATTCTCAACTTCAAGTGGAACACCAACTCAGAAAGATCAAGACTAGAGGACTCAGGAGACCATCTTTCCAGTCTGGTACAAAAAGTCAAATATCCTCCTAATATAGCGACAGTTGGGAGTCACTTTTATCCTCATGAGGACTTCGATAGAATAATGGAATTGATTCAAAATGTAAATGACGAAACTGTATTAAGCTGCTTAAAAGTCCAATGTTTATATTACGGAATAAAAATAACCGGACAAGAACGAGTCTGACTCGCCCACCGAAGAATCACGTTTAAGTTTTTCAGGAAACGAATCTCGCACTTTTTCATTTCGTATTCGATCAATTATTAAAAAAATTAGAATCCAACACAATAGTTAATTATTTTCTTTTTACAGTTCTAACGCTACGTCCTAGGTAGGCGGTTCGAAGCGAACGCGATTCTGAAGCGGTGACACGCGAATTCAACGCGACGCGGTGCGACGCGGCGGCTATGTCCTACGTGCACGCGAATCGTCTTCAGTTGGCACTTTGCATCAGCCTAATGCAACTGCCATAGATCAAAAAATGTTTGGAGTTCTAGGTTCTAGGTTTTCAGAGGCTGGTTTCCGCAAATCAACGTCATTTCTACGCCTATTTTGCGTGGGAGTTTTGGTATGGCTATTGCCATCCCAGCCCCCTTAGACAAATGGCTTTGACGTTAGTAGAATAGAATTTTCAATGTATGAGATTGACACTCGTTGTCGACATGTAGTGAGACACAACGCATAGAATTCAAATTTGGCAGCCAAGTGTACAACTTTTCTATACGTTGATAGGAAATGACAGAGTAACACGCTAATGGCCATAGAAATGCTAGCCAAGTGGCACTTTTGACTGACGTTTACGTTAGTAGAATAGAATTCTCTATGTATGAGACTGACACTCGTTATTGACATGTTAAGAGACACAACGCATAGAATTCAAAATTGGCAGCCAAGTGTACAACTTTTCTATACGTTGATAGGAAATGACAGAGTAACACGCTAATATGCAAGCCAAGTGGCACGTTTGACATATGAATTCACCTTCTAGCTATTATACACGACTTGACACGAAGCGTGCGCTCGAACCTTGTAGTTATCGCTAATATGGGCTCGCGATACGCTCAAACGGAACTTGACAAGTCTTATAGATATGCATGAAAGTTGCTTGAATGTACGTGATTTCTTTGCATGTTTGTCAAGTACTGTTTGACCGTGCCGGGAACACATAACAAAATAGCGATAGTTTAATAGTTTGAAATTTTGAATGTAAATTCAAAATGTGGTGGAGCTACACATGAATCTTTTATATGGGCATCTAGCCAAGACAAACCCTTCATGCGTGAACATCATCAACATGGTGAGTGAATAAACTTGGTAAGTGTGAGTAGCAAATTTTATACATAATTTTGATATATATTATATTGAAACTCAACAAGATTCTCCAACCTTTTCAGGTGATTCTGGATATGCTCAGAGGGTTTTCGTAATGACACCAATGTTAAATGCACCTGGTTCTCGGCAAGAGGTATATACTAACCGTCACATCCAAGCTAGAAATATTTTGGTTTACTCAAAGCACGTTGGAGATGCTAGCTCAAGCAACGTACCCTTCATTACCATCCTCATGTGGCCAGCAAAATTGTATTAACATGTTGTGTATCGCACAAATTGCACTGGAAGCCCAGATACCACCGGCTTAAGTAGCTGAGGAACCTGATGAGGATGATGATTGGGTGCCACCAAACGCCACTGCTCTCAGCAGTCAACATGACCTCATGCATGGCAGAGCTATATTCGATTGCTTAGTAAATACATTGTAATGTGCACCTTGATTATTTCCGAATACAATCTTAAATAATTAAGTCAACAACAGTCATTTTGTTCTGTCCTGGGGGTGCCTGGGGTATCCTTTCGAGGGCTTATCCGGGGCTTCCAACCGTAGGCTGTTATACCCCGTTTACATTCAGCCAAAGTGAGTAGGGAAGTGGGCAGGGAAGTGGGCAGGACGAGTATGTAAACACGATACTTCTCATGCCCCTGCCATTGCTACTCGCGCTGCCCGTCGCTCCCCAAAAGAGCGGTTTTTTGTGCGGGAGCACAGATTACTAAATAGTTACTACGTAAGCGGGAGTCAAAGGACCAGGCAGCGCGAGCGGCAGTGCGTGTTTACATTCAGCTCCATCGCTCAGTTCTCGCCGAGTGAGTGAGAGAGAGAGTTCTATTACGATGGATAGATATCATCCATCTTCGACGGCGACGTCTTTTCTTTTTTTTAACTTGAAATCTTTTTAAAATTCTTACATAATTGTTTATTGCGAGAAGACACAGCACGGACGCAGTAAATATTTCGACGTCTGCCATTGCCGAAAGTCGAAAGCGACGCGAGTGGTAGGGCAGTATGTAAACACTATACTTCTCTCGATCCTGCCACGGCAGTATCAAGGGAAATATTGCTGGCAGCTCGAGTGGCAGCGGCAGGGGCTGTATGTAAACGAGGTATTAGATAGGATACGTGAGGTTTTTTAGTCGGTAGTAGTCCGGCATAGCATCCATGAGGATTTTTCTTCACATAAAAAATAGTCATTTTGTTCTTACAATATTTTTAATTGTTGTTTTCAAGAAGTATCATACTTAATTCTAACCAATTTACTAAGCTAAATGTTTAACTTATTTTCTATAATATTATAAATAAAGCCCGACGCAGTGTCGTGGACTGCGACAGCGGAGAGGCAGACGCCTGCACCGCGCGCCCACTGCTGCGCGGTGGTGGAGTGCGCGGGGGCGGCACCGTGTGGTGTGCGCTCCCTGGTGTCGCGTGGAGTGTTGAAGCCGGTGTTGGCGCGCTGTTGCTGGGTGAAAGATGGCTCTGAGGGGAGCCTGGTGTAGGTGTAGCTGCTGCAACTGCAAAGTAACATTGTATAATTAGGTACATGGTACTAAAAATGTATGTTAAGTACCTAATGGTTAGTACTACAAGCAGATCGGCATCTCTCCGCCCCCACTAAACAAACTTTCTCAACCCCGCCTCTGTTGCCCTAAGTTGCAGTTTGTTCGCTACGAATCAGACGGACAAAGATCTTTGGCGACAAAAAATACCTTTGAGGTAAAAAGTGGACGTATTTTTTGCCTCTGCCTACCCCTTCGGAAATAAAGACATGTCTATATACCAACAATTCATAGTACCTAAGTAAATATTAATTTCATTAAGTTATAATAATGTTGTTTTAACATAAAAAATTGAATTGCTTATGTTAGATACTTACCAAAATTTGGTGACAGCTTCGCACAATTTCACTTAAAACTGTGCGTTCTTTTATAGTAAACTGAATCAACCCTTATTTGAACTATTAATCGAAAAGAATTAATGAACAGTATTAGTTTATTTAAAGAATCAAACAGAAACACAAATATTAAAGTCTGTTATTTGAAAATTTGAAATGACGGGCTACTTCAAAATGATTGTCATTTTGAATTCGCCTGAAGCGAAACCATAGACGTACGACTAATTTTTAGATTTTTTAGCGATATCCGGTATCGACTGAGCGTTGAACGAATCGTTGTACACTTGTCTCCCAAATTATTGAAGTTTTTGAGACGACGTCTGCGTTTATAGACATCAAATCCTTCATAACGCTTAGCTCGCACTGCGATTAAACGCCCGCGTTTTACCGCAAGTCTGAAACCGCAAAAAAAATGTAACTCATAGCTTTCTATACAAGCGCACGCATTACTGATTTTTTCAGTGACTGATTTTAAAAACGCAACTTGCTACATTTTGACCGTGGTTTGATAACGCGCGATTTCTTTGTGCCCTATACTGATAGTACAGTGGCGCACGCACGGCGGTTAACCGCATTCGGATTTTTTCAGTCTCGGCTGAGCGAGCGCGGAGAATAGACGTTCATCCGAGTCCGAAACGTCGTATGCAGACTACAATATTTACGATAATGTGTAAAAAAACATTATCATTAAGGTGGAAACAAGGCCGGCATTATATATGCTGACGCACGTTGTTGTACATTTTGCAAAAGTATCCTTTCAAATGTCTTTGATCGGTAAATCGATGTTCCCAGTACCTATGGCGACGGCGTTATTTAGGTTTTTTTTATTATTTCAATACTAACCATTAAGGGGCGGTTATAGCGCACAAGTAGGCATTTGGCGCTCCCCTCGCCCCGGGCGCGAGACACACCGCGCGCCGGCAGCGGCAGTGAACTCTCATGCCACAGTATACAGTAGAGTAGGAAGAAACAGCATGCTAACTTTGTTTGACGTGGTAAATGCATCTAACTTTAATAAGTGTAGTGATTTATTCGAGTTTCCTAAATAAACGAGTAAATTATACATATTATACTATTATTTTTAAGCTAAAGCGTTTTTGATTAGTTGCTTGAACTCTAGAGTCTAAGAGACTGCTAGTTGAAGTTCAAAAGTTCCTTAACAGAATGTCCATTTTTGAAAAATACCAAAACATATAACATCACGCTAAGGCGAATAAGAGCTGAGCAGCAACGAAACATTTTTCCAAAACTAGGATATTTCATTTCTTTTGAGAGTTTCCGTTGCGTAAGTTTGCTGGATGGTTACAGTTGCGTAAAAAATGTAAATTACATTATAACTGGTCATAAAAATTTCTAAAGTTGGTATGCTATGTATGAATCACGTGATCATTTTGTAATCCAAAATGGCCGCCGCGGTGTAATCACAAAATTTCATGATGGGTATCATTTAAAGGATTTTTTGGTATGCTGAGTACGAATCACGTACTAATTTTGCAATCCAATATGGGCGCCGCGCCGTAATCACAAAATTTCATGATGGGTATCGTTTAAGGGGTTTCTTGGTATGCTGAGTACGAATCACGTGATAATAACTGACACAGGTCCTGCCTCCACAAGCGCTAGCGCGAGACTGATCGGCCGTCAGCGGCGCAATTCTATTGCGTTTGGTAGATATTCGTACATGATAACTATGTAAATACTTGTGTATAAAAAAACGTTCGGAAAATGTGTATAAAAACTCAATAGCTTTAATTGAGTGCAAAAAAAATATAAAATGTTAATAGTTTAGCCACAGTATTGAAAAAACTTTTGTGAGAGAGTTAACTTTGGGATTTTTTTCTATCTAGTGAATTTTATTGGATCGTGTAACGGAATTGGAATATGTTTAGCTTATATCCTTAACTATTATATTTATATATTTATCACAATTATTAACCCTTTACTTTTTGACTAGGATTGTTTCAAAAAACTCAAAATCTGACCCACGCGGCCTTAATTTCGATGCCAAAGTCACAATACATGCTGCTCGCCAGAAGAGAGAGACATGGTGAGACTGAAAATAAATTTCAGCAAAACACCAACCGCAGTGCGTGTTAATACGCGGTTTTGAGTTTTCAGCTATTCGTAAACCGCTTGCGTTTAATCGCAGTGCGTGCTAAGCCTAAACCCTTCATGCGTAAACTTCATCTACATGGTGAACAAACTTCACTCAATTGTGTCATTATGGTCTAAGATCCCCTATAGAACTATCTTCACCGAGCTGGTTAACTGATGAAAATTATTTTATATTCAATGAATCATGTCACTAAATAAATAGCAGATCGGTTGCCTAAACAAATCCAGAATATGATTAACCAAGAATTTTATAAAAAAAGTTGGGACTCAATGAAATTAATCTTTACATTTTAACTAGTAGTTCCTAGCGTCCAACCATACAAACAAACAAACAAACTCTTCAGCTTTATAATATTAGTATAGATTAACTTTAATAGTAGATTGTATAACAAGAGAGCAAAATGGTATTTTTACGGCGAGGGCGCTACTTTCAATCACGAGCGAAGCGAAGGATTCTAGAATAGAATTCCGAGCATAGCGAGGGATTCTAACATAGAATTCTGAGCGTTCTGAGCGCAGTGAGGGATTCAAAGTATGTCCGCCCGAGGGAAAAGAAAATTGCTCTCGAGTAATATACTCTACTTTTCATTCCCTTTCTATGAGAAAAAATAAGTTTTGTACGACGTGGTTACCTTCTATAGTTATTGTTTCAGATTATTGTTTTCATATTTTACTTGATCTCCCTTTAGTTTAAGACTAGCTGTTGCCCGCGACTTCGTACGCGTGAAAATTGTTACAATGACAATTTGATTGCTCTCTGCTTAGCCCCTAGGATATGAAGCGTGATAATATATAGCCTATTTTAACACCCTACCCCTAGGTAATATTTGTGCAAAATTTGAATCAAATCTATTGAGTACTTTTCGAGATCCTTCCGGACAAAGCAAAGCAAACAGACAAAAAAAAATCTAACTATATTTTCGGCTTCGGTATCTTATGTTGAACACCCAGCGAGTATTTCTTTTTAAATATTACCAATGTACAGTTTTGACTTTTCTATCATTTTATTATATGTATAGATACTGTATTGTTTGAAAGAAATTGTTCCTTAATAAAGACTCTTTCGGTTGGTATCATAGAATACAGGATCGATTTTGTACACGTCTACCAAAGTTCCCGAGTTTTCAAAAATCTTTAATGCAGTTTTACTTACTTTTGAAAATAAGGAATGTTTCCTTTCAACAAAACTTGCCATTATCAATATTAAGGGTACTTTAACTCCAACTACCGTCTTTAAATTCCACTCTGTATAATCTTTTTTTTAATAAAAAAGATTTTATTATTTTCTATTTTTTTTTTTCATTTAACAATCCACCCTCAATTTCACCATTACAAATGTATAAATTATTAGTGAAATAATCATTAATGAGATTTTATATATTGTACAAATTTACAACAACGGAGCTGGGACGACGCTATATCAAAATTAACCTTTGACTCCTTGTTAAATGCTAGCTTAGGGCCGGATGGGGCCAGATTATTAGCGCTCAGTAGAAAGGAATCCGGTGATTGGTTGAAAGCTTTCCCTACAGCCAACACCGGAACTTTTTTGGAACCGGAAATCCTAAGAATTTCAGTTGGTTTGAGACTTGGCGTCACGCTTTGCGCTCCACATCCATGCCACTGCGGTTTAACGCTGACACTTTGGGGCATCATGATCTTTCATGTTCAAAGAGCGCAGGCCGCTTCTCACGCCACGCTGCGCTGAACGACATCATTCGCCGTGCTCTTGCCACCGCCAATGTGCCTGCGCTCTTAGAGCCAAACGGCGTTTTCAGGGACGATGGCAAGAGACCGGATGGGATAACTTTGATACCGTGGGAGATGGGTCGGGTGCTGGTCTGGGATGCAACTTGTGTTGACACTCTGGCCCCGTCCCATCTTCCTAAAACAAAATTAAAAGCCAGTGCAGCAGCGGAAGCGGCTGAAAATAATAAAATTAATAAATATAAGGGTCTCGACTCATCGTATCGTTTTTGTCCAGACGGTGTCGAGACCCTAGGTCCATGGGGTCCCAATGCGCAAAAATTTTTCAAGAATTTGAAAAAGCACCTAGTGGAGTCGACTGGTGAAGTGGTGACCCAAGGGCTGGCAGTTTTCTCGCTCAACGAATAGGTATTGCTATTCAAAGGGGGAATGCTGCTAGTCTTTTGGGCACAATGCCACGGGGGCCTTATTTAGGTTTAGTTTAGACAGTAATAATGTAAATATAGATGTGTAATAATTATGTTTCTCTGTAATTTTTAACAATAAATGTATAGTTTTCCTTTACCAATAGGAGTAGAGGGGGAAAAAAATGGACAAAATATTTGACCGGCAACCTCCGGATTATTAATTTTTGGCCCTTTATTAACTTAAACCCATTGGTGGAATTCGGTCCTCACATTTTGCATACTCAACTACCTATAGCGCCCGGTCTATAGTCTTATAATTGCAAATTTGTACTGACGGGCGACTTCAAAATGACATGAGACACGCTAGAAAGACATCTACCAGCGAAACCATAGACGTATGACTGATTTTTATCCATTGATATATATTCTACCGATAGACAGGAACGTCCATACATGAAATATGTTCCAGAGAGCGATGCTAATGGACTCGTCCACCAATGGTATCGTCCGAATTGAAAGGTGCTATAAAACACATATTTAAGCATGAATAATACGGTCTAAAAGTCTAAACATTGTAAATAAATAAATAAATAATAAAAGCTTTATTCGGCACGCACAAATAAAATAACATAGGTTCAATCATATGAACAAGTAAAAATTACACTGTGCATTGTACAATTATATTACCGTAAATCATGGCTACTTGACCATATTTTTTGAGATATTATTGTTTTATTTTTTAACTAAGTATATGTTGTATCTATGAATAAAAACTCTAATTGTATATACTTATTACACTTTTGGGTACCATTTTCTGTATAAGTAGCTGTCTAAAACTTAATAATTAAAGATATACCGTAAAACATGGCAACTTGACCAAACATGTAGTAACTTTACCATGTCATAGGTATTTATGTATACACAAATAACTTTAAGTTGGATTTGGATAGATACTTCCTTGTAATGGTGGTAGTTTTTCGATATTTTCGGGCAACATTTTATTATTTTTGTAACTGACAACACAAGATAGTTTTTAGGGTTCCGTAGCCAAATGGCAAAAAACGGAACCCTTATAGATTCGTCATGTCTGTCTGTCTGTCCGTCCGTATGTCACAGCCACTTAACTATAAGTAATAATACCTATGCAAGCTCCGTTGATCCTGACACAAGCACTCGAGCCCTCATAAAGAGATTTCAGTGCTCGTATCAAGCTGCTGCTCACCCCGTACAAAGACAATGTTGACCATAGTTCATTCCTCACCACTTTGTCATAGGCCTTCTCCAGATCTACGAATACGCAATATACCTTTTGGCTTTTCGCCAAAACTTTTTCTGTTATGCATCGTAAGGAGAAGACCTGATCCGTGCATTCCCTTCCTTTCATAAATTCTGCTTGAACATCCCACATTTTTCCTTCACTTTCATTCATCACTCTTTTTATCAACACTTTCGCATACAGTTTACCGACGATGCTGAGCAGGCTTATACCGCGGTAATTTTTGCACTCTTGCTGCGACCCTTTTCCTTTGTACAGCGGCACAATGACGGCTTTGGACCATTCTTTTGGTACGCTGCCACTCCTCCAGCACAGATTAAAAAGGCGGTACAGCTGGTCAATCACCACGCCACGTCCTGCTTTCAGCATCTCAACGGAAACCCTATCAATCCCAGCAGCCTTGCCTAGTTTCATACTATTTAATGCTTCCACTATTTCTTCCATACTAATGTCGTTTTCATTGCCGATTTCATTCATTTCACAAAAATGAGTTTGCACTTGCCAGCATACTATCGTCCTATTTTGATTTTTGTCGCGTAGAGCGTTCATTTTCGTGTCAATTAATGCATGTCTATTGTTTTAGTACAAAAATTCCCCTAAAGAAAAGACAGTGGGATAGCACGTATGACAGTAGAAAAAAATATTCAAAGTCTCCATTCAGACACGTGTCTGGACCTCCGTTTACATTGAGTTCAGACGAATAATTGAATTTTATGATCTTGATTTAAACTTAACAATGTATTAAGAAAACTAAGAAGACTGATTTATTTTGGAGACTATGCCATTTTTATATATATAAAAAAAACTCAATAAAAAAATCAAAAACAGAGTGTTTATATTATGACATCCATACGCAATAGAACGTTTTGTATGTAAATTACAGAGATCCCAGTGGCAACCATACCTACGGTAATTTTTGGGTCTTCTTGATTGAATTATTCCCCTAATGCTCTTTGATAGTAAAGATAATCTTCCTAAGAAGCATCTTGACCTAAATAAGTAGCAAATACATTATAAAAAAATATACAAAAAAACTAGGTAAAGTAGCCAATTTCGTGTCAATTATACATGTGTTGTTTATTCTTCTCTTTATCTTTAATTATTAAATTTGAAAGGTAATAATTTATGTATAGGTAATAATTTATGTATAGGTATAGTTGCCACTGGGATCTCTGTAATTTACATACCAAACGTTTTATTGCGTGTGGTTGTCAAAATATAAACGCTCTGTTTTTTATTTTTTTTATTGAGTAATTTGTTTTCCTTATAACAAAATATACCTACCTAGGTATTTTAATCTTAAATTAAAGCATAAAAATGGCATAGTCTCCTAAATAAATCAGTCTTCTTAGTTTGCTAAATATGATTGCATAGTAAGTTTAAATCAAGATCATAAAATTCAATTATTCGTCTGATTTCAATTTAAACCGAGGTCCAGACGTATCTGAATGGAGACTTTGAATATTTTTACGTGCTGTCCCACTGCCTTTTCTTTAGCGACATTTTTGTACTAAAACAATAGACATGCATTAATTGACACGAAAATGAACACTCTACGCGGTAATAAAATCAAAATAGGACGAAAGTATGCTGGCATGCCCATACATTTAGTAGGTACCTACCTACCTATAATTTATAGCGTTCTTTCTCATTAAGATTATATTACAATACCTGTCAAATTATATCAAAAACTATTTGTTCTGATCGCCGCATCTAGTACGTAGTACATATAGATCGATGTTTCTATCGACATCCGGTATTGACTGAGCGTTGAACGAATCGTTTCTATCCAATGTTGAAGTTTACGCGGCGAGTTTATACAACTAGTACAAAGACAATCAAATTTAGCTAGACTGACATAATACTCGTAATTTATAGTTTGTTATACAACCCTTACCAGGATACATTTCGTAATGAATAGAAAAGGGAAGAATTCGTTACTCCTGTCTCAGTATTTTGTAGACGATCATCACTGCAGTAAGTAGTAGTAGCAGTAGCAGTAAGTAAGTAAGCTACTTTCGCTTTGGCTGGTTCTTGGAATGGTGACTGCCACAATACTTTGTTATATTTATTTGCAAGAGTGTCCATGCTTGGGAAGGCACGTCAAGCCATGGGCCCCGGACAGCTATGAGGTGAAATGGAAACGTATACTATCCCTACCGTTTTGGGGATAAAGGCATGACTTGCATGTAATACGACAAAAACAATGCAAAGTTGGTGTTTATTTATTTGAAATTCTAATCAGTCAGTAATTGATAAATTGCCCTTGGTGTTTTAAACGTCCTTAGCAAACGGTGACTAGAGGATCCCGTTTTTAGCCTTTGGGTTCGGAACCATACGAACACACAAATTCAAATTTTAATGTCTTTGTACAAAGTTTTACAGTTTCATGCAAATTATTATTGTTGTAGCCTAATGATGGCGGCAAGTGTCATCGAATTGAGTTATTTCATATTACGTAGGTATGTTCGTTGAATTATGAGGGCCTGTAACAACTTTGAGTATTACAGGTAAGCAAACCCCTCCACACACCCTGCGAATGATTTATAAATAGAATATGTTACCCACCATTTACCAAACAAGTAGTTTGTCTCTTAACCCTTAGCCACCTACCATAATTTTTTGTCACACAACCACCTATCATACGTCTATGAGACTCCTGAGTAAAATGGTTCTTTAAAGTAATATTTTGTTTATTGAGGTATATTTTTTAGTAATAATCAACTTAGGAAAGTATTAAACTCTTTAGTAAAGGTACAAGAGAATCATTTTTATAGGTATTTTGTCTTAATTACTATTAATCAACAATATCTCCTATTTTTAGCTTACAAACTAAGTCATTTGGTAAATGAGATCTATAAAAAATAATCACATGGATAGTAACTTCTTTTATAATTTTTTACTTATTCAATAATCAACCATAGCAAAAACAACATAAAGATGAAAATTAAATTATATTAAAACGAAATTGCAAGCGATAAACTTATAGTTTTTCACGACAATTATTGCAATTATTGCAATTAACGCACGTACGACCTTGATGAGCAGTTGCACGGCACTGAAGGGGGGCGGGGAAAAGGTACAGGAACGGACGAGTTCGTAAACGACTCGGTCTCAGATATATTTACGTTTTAAATATCTGCTGGATCTGTGAGACGTATGGTAGGTTGTTAAGGGTTAATCACAATGTACTTCAAGGTGAGCTTTACAGCTTGGCAACATTTTACTAATACCTACCATTCAAAACACTTTTTTTACATGAAAATACCTAAGTACTAATAATAATTTATTTCCATAGACTGTTATTGCCTGCGCCCTTGTGGCGGTGTGTGCCGCTAATATTCCATACTATCACTATCATCACCACCACCCACATGCGGCGGTCTCCTCCCAGAGCGTGTACCGCCACGACCAAGTCCCACATCACGGACGGCACACTGCACCTGCCCACCATGAACATGTAAGTTGTTGATCTAAACGAATGATCCTGTTAATATTTAATTGTTCATAATGATAGTACAAAACAAAATATAAAAATAACAAAACACATAAATTACCTATACAAAGGTGAAATGTGGGCATATAATATGCCTCTGCCTACCCTCGGGGATAAGGGCGTGACCATTATGTATGTATGTATGTATGATAGTACAAATACGTTTTATGAGCACATTAGCTAGTAAAATAAGTAGTAAAATAGACAGCATGTAGAAAAATAAAAGAAAAATTCAGATAAAAGAATATTGTCTCACATTTCAGTCTAACCCGAAGTACGAGTTCAAATACTCAGTACAAGACCCTCATACCGGTGACCACAAGTCCCAGTACGAGACACGCAGCGGAGATGTCGTGAAAGGAGAATACTCTCTCCTGCAGCCTGATGGCTCTTTTCGCAAAGTCACCTACGTCGCTGACCCCCACAGTGGGTAAGTTATAATTTTACATTATTTTGTAGAATGGTTAAAACTTTAGATTACAAAATTGTTTATTATTGATTGTGTATTTTCTCATTAATCTCATCAGCCTATCGTAGTCTATAGAGGGATGAAAGCATTTTCTTCCAGTCATATTGGGAGGATATTTGACCTTTCTACAGTGGCCCGATGGGTTCCTATGCGGTTTTATGTTCAAGATTTTTTTCCTTGCATTGACCACTATGATTAGTAAGAAGCTGCACCTATCGAAGCTGTGCTTGCTTTAAACCCTGAAAACTATTATAGAATCCTATGGTAATCCCAATATTTTTATTCAAGTTGTTTACTTTTCAACAGATTCCAAGCGGAAGTACACAACACCGCTCCAGTGATCCACCCTCATCATCAGTGTGTGTAAAACTGTATTTGAATATGTCTGTCTTCTAAATAAATTGAAATAAAACAGAATAATATTATTATTTAACCAAATAAAGACCGGATAAATCTAGTAACGTTGTAAATTATGATCCCGAAGCTTACGCGGTTCCTTTGGGGGAGGGGATGGGGCTTCCCCGGGGCTCCCAACCACAGGCTGTTGGGCGTGACGTGAGGTTTTTTAGTCGTTAGGAGTCCGGCATAACATCCATGAGGATTTTCCCTCAAGTTAAACAAAAAAAAAATTTTTCAATAAAAAATAAAACCGACTTCAAAGTAATCCTGAAAAATAAAATTAACTTAGCACAAAGTAATATGTATTGTGATTTATCAGATTTTATTCAATATCATATTGAAGTCGGCGCCAAGTAAACCCATCCCAACCAGCAATTCAGTCCTATTATTTCAGCTCATAACTCTAAAAAGCTCTATAAACGATTTATTAAGGTTTTAGCGGTGCCACAGTGTTGTATAAAAGTGTTTGACAGTACATTATTGCTCTATATGCTTAAAGAGCTAAAACTGTTAGGACTTGATATAATTTAATAAAACAAGCAGAGCAAATTAAAAATTAACCATCTTATAATGTACTTTTAGATAGAACACGGAACGGAAGGAAGTCACAGACAATTAATCATCATAGATAATCATAGACATAGAAACAGCTGCGTTCAAAAACTTTACCTCAACATCCCCCCTCAATTTTAAGAACATTAATCCCTTTTATACTACAATACAAACCCATACAATGTTCTCAAAATTGAAAATAAACTTACTTACTACATGCTACAATAATATAATTCAATTTAACCAAAAACATACCTACTCTATAATTTTACTCATATATGTTAACAAACTAAGAAAATCCTTCCAACAAAACAGAAACAAAACTTATAATTAAACAAAAAAAATCAGTGACCACAGTACATACATAACCCTATGTAGTAACAAGTAATATACTAGTTTAATAAACAAGACTTTCTTTTTATTACAATTACCTTTAGTTTTACATTACTATTTTACATAATAAAGTTTTATTTGAACTATGAACCTCCTTTTATTTTAAATTAAGCTTATCAAAGAAATACTCATGTTTTATTATAGGTAGGGACTTTGTAAAAATATCTGATATGTTTTCATTTGTTGGTACATAAAATAAATTAATAAGTTTCTTTCTGACAATATCCTTAATAAAGTGGGCTTTTATGTCGATATGCTTTGATCGCTTACTATTGTCGAAACTTTCAATCATACGTATAGCACTTTGGTTATCAATTAATAAGTTGGTTTGAATAACATCAGTATAATTTAAATCAGCTATAACACCTTTCAAATACATTAGCTCACTTACCGCAAGTGCTCCCGCCACATACTCAGCTTCTGCTGTCGACAGAGCCACTGAGGTTTTGCTTCTTGGAGTACCAGTGAATAAGATTACCACAATAAAATATGGCACAGCCACTGGTGCTTTTTCGATCTGCTGTATCTGCTGCCCAGTCTGCATCAGAATAGGCTATAAGCTGTTTGGAATAATTAGACTTAACATATACTAAACCTTTGTCTGAAGTAGACTTTAAGTACCGCAGAATCCTCTTGCCTGCTTTCCATACACTTGTTGTAGGTTTTGATAAATATCTACTCAAAAATGATACTGAATAGGATATATCAGGTCGACTGTTTGTAGAGATAAATAACAAGCATCCTATAAATTCTTTAAATGGAACATCAATAATCTCTTCATCATTTGGAGCCATAAAGTGAGACTCCATTGGTGTACTCACACCTTTACACTCTTGCATATTGAATTTTTCTAGAATTCTTTCAATCATTTTACATTGTTTAATTTCCAAACTATTTTCTGTACGTGATATCTCTAAACCTAAATACTCTCTGATTTCTCCTAAATCTTTAACTTTAAATTCAGCTTTCAATTTATCCAGTATATCTTCATCTCCTAGTAATGAGATATCGTCTACATATATTAACAGCCATGTTGTCTCACTTTTATAGAGGCAGAAATCATGCTTTGACTGTTGAAATCCATTCTTTGTGATGAATTCATGAAATCTTAAATTCCAGCACTTAGGTGCTTCTTTTAAACCATATAGAGCTTTATTCAATATTAATACATTTCCTGTCTTTAATTCTAAGCCTTTTGGACATTTTATATACACCTCATTATCTAGTTCTCCATTAAGGAATGCTGTAGGTACATCTAGTTGTCTAATTTTTAAATTCTCCTGTACTGCATGACTTAACATTGTTCTTATAGTTGACATTCTTGCTACTGGTGAATAGTATGTTTGTCCTTGCCCATTTTGTTGAAAGCCCTTCGCTACAATTCTTGCCTTCTTAGTGCCATCTTGCTTTTGTTTAAAAATCCACTTAGTATCTATTGCTCTGTGACCTCTTGGTAATGTAGTTTCTAACCACGTCCCCAGCTTTACATGTGCATTTAATTCCTTATCCATTGCTTCTCTCCATTCTTTGTCCTGTACCGCTTCTTCAAAGTTTTGTGGTTCTCCCGATAATAGACAGTATGCTATATTTAATTCATGTTCATAATTTTCAAATCGCTTTGGAGATTTTATTTCTCTTCCTGATCGGGTTACATATTTTCTTATACTATGTTCCTCTCTATTTATGTCTTTTTGATCGATTTCCACACTTTTCTGGCTATCTTCTTTTTCCTTCTGGATTCCTTCTTTACTCCTTTTTGCAAGATTTTGGTTCAACATATCATCTCTTTCATCATAAGTCAGTTTTTCATGTTTTTCTTCATCTTCTTTGTCCTTCTTAGCTCCTTCTTTAATTGCTTTTCCGTTAGATTCCGTCTCTGTGTATTTTATTTCATCTTTTTCTTGCATTTCATCTCCATCTTCTTTGTATTTTATTTGCGTTTCATCGAATCTTACATCCCTAGATGTAACAATTTGGTTTTCTTCAGGATCCCATAGTCTGTACCCATTTCTCACATAACCAACAAATCTCATTACTTTAGCTCTCTTTTCAAACTTACCACCTTTTGGTACTTGTACTACCCATGCTTTTGATCCAAATATTTTTAGTTTTGATAGATTACTCTCTCCAAACATAATTTCAGCTGGAATTTTAAAATTAATTGCAGATGATGGACACCTATTTATTTGGTAAATGGCACACTTCACAGCTTCTCCCCATAGATATTTAGGTAGTTGAGTGTCAATCATAAGTGTTCGTGCTTTGTTGTAGATAGTACGGTTCATACGCTCTGCAACTCCATTAGATTGAGGTGAATAAGGTTGTGTAAACTGAATTTCTATACCCCTTTTATTACAATAGTCTTGAAGAACCTGATTTTTAAATTCACCCCCATTGTCACATCTTATTTTCCTTATTTGATTGCCTGTTTGTGTTTGAATGAACATTATGTGATTTATAATATTTTCAGTAGCCTCACTCTTCTTTTTCAATAGAAAAACAACACAGAAATGACTGTAATCATCTAAAATAGTTTGAAAATAAACCTCACCATTGAGAGTTGGTGTGGTGACAGGTCCAGAGAGATCAGTATGCAATAACTCACCTATATACTTTGACCTTGGTTTGTAAACCGGTTTAAATGGTAAACGAGTAGACTTACCTTCAAGACATGGACTGCATGGTGTGTTTGAGTATGGCAGGTTCAGTATAGCTAGGTGTTTTCTATTGGCATGGCCAAGCCTTTTGTGCCACACATTATCATCAATTTTGCAAGACATAGAGTGCTGTAAGTTTAATTCAAAGTCAATGACATATAGTTTTCCTAACATTTCACCTTTAACTTCAATGATGTTACTACTAATACTGACATATTGATTATAAAATTTTACATTTAATTGCTTTTGAATCAACTTTTGTACTGAGAGTAAATTATGTGACAATCCCTGAATAATTAGGGCATTTATTTTGATTTCTATATTTTTATAAAATACAACTAGATTTCCTCGTTGCTTAGCAGTTAAGAACTGGCCATTGGCTACATAGATTTTAATTGGTTCAGGTAGATTTGTAATATTTGTCATGTACTTACAATATTCCAACATTACTAAATGCTCAGTTGCTCCAGAATCAATAACAAATTGAATATTACCATTATTTAACACAATGTTGGCATTAACAACACTTACTGCCGTAAACGATAAACCATGTTCACTAATATCGGGGTTTTGAGCTGTATGAGCTTGATAAAAATGTCCTTGACCTCTACGGTTGTTATATCCTCTTTTCTGATATTGATGTCTTCTATTATTACGTCCTGTCCTGTAATTGTGTCCATAGCCATGTCCTCGACCAAAATTTTGTCTCCGTTGTTGCTGCGGACACTCAACTGCTATATGACCAGGTTTGTTGCATGTATAGCAAGTAAGAAAAGATGCTCCTTCATTGGTAGATATTGTATTTGAACTATTTACTTTTATTTCAGCATCCAATAGTCTGGCCTTTGTAAATTCGAGTGTCATAGACTTTTCAGTTGCCATAGTTTCAATTGATGTAATAACATTGTCATAATTCGACGGCATTGCTGCTATCAGTTGACACACAAGATCTTCGTCACTTATTTCACAGCCAATTGCTTTAAGATTACTCACTGCAGTGTCAAATCTGCAGAAAAAGTCTTGAAGTTTTTCATTTTCTCCACATTTAATAGTTAATAATTGCTTCTTAAGATGCAACCTGTTTATAATTGTTTTCCTTTCAAATGTTTCTTCCAGCGTATTTATCATGTCTTTAGCACATGCACTTTTTTTAACTATTTCAAGATATTTATCGTTCAAACATCTCACAATCAAGGACCGCGCTTTCGCGTCATCTTTCTTGAATGTCTTACATAATTCATCGCCCTGTTTTTCATCACTTTTTGGAATGGTGCCTTCTATTGTGTAAAGCACACCCTTTTCTTCGAGAATCAACTTTAATCGAAATTTCCAATTACTGAAGTTGGAATTTTGATTCAGTTTTGGGAGTATTTCTTGTTCACCCATTTTGCTGCTATTATATTTCAGCGTTGCGCAGTGGAAGCGTTTGTTAGGACTTGATATAATTTAATAAAACAAGCAGAGCAAATTAAAAATTAACCATCTTATAATGTACTTTTAGATAGAACACGGAACGGAAGGAAGTCACAGACAATTAATCATCATAGATAATCATAGACATAGAAACAGCTGCGTTCAAAAACTTTACCTCAACAAAAACTACCTATAAACAAAGAATGTAAACGTTTACTTCGCCATTTTATACAACCGTTATAGTCAAGTACTATAGCAAGTATTAATTTAACTAGTACATAATAATATTGCTCTATAAAAATGTTAACAGGTGCCTTTATTTATCTGATTAACGTAATAAGGGTTTCAAACGAACTGCAATAGCAGTTTCGTTAAGAGCAGTGATGAGCACTCAACTACAGGGCGATATTGTGATATTGTGGATATTCAGATCGCTGCTATGGTACGTGTGCGTTAGTGGCCACAAAGACTTTACAATATTATGTTTTTGTGATGTAGTCTAATTTCAGGGCAGGTTAATAGGACGTAAGTGTATTATAATAGTTTTAAATGCATATTATAATTTTATCGATAAGCATATCACACAGACACTATAATAGAGCAGAATTATTGAATAACAACTTTTTTGGTGCCTAGCAATGCGCTTGTTGGTATTATAAATGGGTTTCTATCTCTATAATGACGCAAAAGTGGCACATACGTGTAGATAAATGTTTCTATTAAATGACAGCTAAGTCCCAAAAAAGATTCTTGGCTTGCTTTTACAACAATATTCAGACATTTTGATACGGAATTATTGCGACGTGCATTCTGCGCTAAAAACAAAATATGTGGATTTAAAGAATTGGAAGAGATATAAGCGCAGTGGAACGTATAGAAGAGAAGTACAGACGTTTTGAAAAAGCAACTTCGTCATCATCAAACAATCAAAGCAGTGATAGTAGCCAAAATCAAGTTGGAATCACAATTATGGGAAACGGTTCCGTACAAAATGTGTCTTACAAATATATATTATTTCTGAAGAGAGTCCTTACTCCAGCAATTTTTCAGAATCTTAAAGCAATGATTCAACATTTGAAAAAGACCAACAATTTCGTGACGGCGCGGCGTGAAAAATTGGGCCATTAATTATAATATTTTGCATGAAGCAAAAAAAGTTTAGTACGATTAATTAACAATAGAATACCAAATACATTACCAAACGATCCCCGAACGCTTCTTAAAACAGAGAAGACTGTTAAAACTTATCCCGTGGGTACTGGACAGTACTGGCACAACGGTTTGACAAAAACCCTGAAACACTACCTACAAATGATACAAATTGATCGCAATCTACCCGTCATTTCACTGAACATAAACATTGACGACCTGCCTGCTTTTAAGTTCAAAACTTCAATTATGGCCAATTTTATGCAACGTTTATGAAATACCAGAATTGCGACCCTTGGTAGTAGGAATTTATTCGGGCCTTAATAAACCATCTGATATAGATGGTATGAATAAAAACTGATTACATGATTAATTTTACACTATTCGTCAGTAAACAGTTTATAATTCCGTTTTTTTTTTCATTAGGTAGGTACTTATGATCTTCAGAAAAATAGTAAAAAAAAACACTGTGTACATATTAAAAGTATTCAGTCATGCTCACACGGAACCCCAATTTTAGGTTGAATCCACGACTGACAGTAAAAACATTATCACAGCAAGTACTATAATGGCTTTTTTTTTTTTTTTTTTAACGTGAGGGAAAATTCTCGTAGGATGCTATGCCGGACTCTTACCGACTAAAAAACCTCACGTAACGCCCAACAGCCTATGGTTGAGAGCCCCGGGTAAGCCCTCAGGAAGGATGTCCCGTGACTCCCAACAGACCTACGGCCGCCAATGCGGCCTCGCCCAGGGGGTGGTTCGGGTGCAATCCCGCGTCTATGGGGGGTTTCGGGTGTGACCCCGCTTCTAAGGGGGGGCGTGCGTGAGTGCTCACGTCACGCTGCCGTCATGGGCCTGCTTCTGTAAGGACGGTGAGCGGCCCTCTCACCGTCCTCAGACCCCCGGTCATGGAGGCCGATAGTCCTCGGCGAAGACACGTCGGCGGCGCCCGGGGCGCCGACTGCGGAACTCGGGTGGGAGAGTTCTCTCCCGCACCCGGCCCGCCGCCTCCTTCGCGAGCATGACCTGCTCGCAGAAAGAGGCGGCGCAGTCCCACTTACTCCCGCTAGAGAGCATGGCTCGCACCATGGCCTCAAGCGAGAGAGTGTCCACGCCCAGACCCACTACGAGGATCTGTCGCTGTTGTGCCCACGCCGTGCACTCCACCAGCGTGTGGAGCGCCGTGTCATCGCTGCGGTCCTCGCAGTGCTGACACTCGGCCGTGGTTTCCCGGTGGTTTCGCCACAGATACCTACCGAAGCTACCGTGCCCGGCAAGCATCTGTGTCAACCGGTAGGAGAGAGCACCGTGTCTTCTCTCCAGCCACTCGTCCATGACCGGTCTGACGGCCGCGATTGTGGCGAATCCCCCCTTTGGTTGCTCAAGTCGCACCTTCCATGTCTCCACGGTTTCCTGGTGGAGCAGGGTCCGCTGGGCCTCGATTTCTCGAGACGCAGGCCTTTGGCCCCGCTCCAGCGCCTCCTTGCGCCATCTGAACAGTGACGCAAGGGCTCTCGCTTCCAGGTCCCATGGAGGGGTCCCGGCTAGGAGACATGCCGCCTCACCGGAGATCGTGCGGTATCCTCTTATCACCCTGACGGCCATCATTCTCTGCGGGCTCAGCAGTCTAGCCTCATTGCTGGCCGTCAGGGTCTCCGCCCATACGGGAGCCCCGTACAGGGCCATGCTTCGCACGATCCCCAGGTACAGCCTCCTGTAGGGAGCGTTGGGTCCCCTGATGTTGGGCATCAGCCGCGCGAGTGCGGCCGATGCTCCCCTCAGTTTTGGGACCAAACTTCGGAAGTGATGTCCGAAGTTCCACTGGCCATCGAGTACGAGCCCCAGATACTTCATCGAGGGCTCGATGCCGATGCTGACGCCCCCTACCTGTAGGCTGGATCCCGCAGGTGGCCCCATCCGAGGTCCGTGGAAGCACAGAGCCTCGGATTTGTGAAGGGCGACCTCGAGACCCAGCCGCCGAATCCGACCCACGACCTGAGCAACCCCTGCCGTGGCCTTAAGTGCTGCGGCACGGTGCGTTGCTCCGCGCGCCGTAACGAGGGTGTCGTCGGCGTAACACGTTACGCCGACCCCTCTGAGCAACGGACCACGCAGCACCCAGTCGTAACCGATGTTCCACAGGAGCGGCCCTAAAACCGATCCCTGTGGAACACCGCACGACACATCTCGCCGACCCGGCCCTAGCCAGCTCGGGTAAGTTATGGCTCTCTCGGAGAGATAAGCCCCGACAATTCGACGGAGGTAGGGAGGCACTCCATGATAGATAAGCGCCTCCCTGACGCAGCTTCAGGGCAAGGTGTTGAATGCGTTGGCGATGTCGAGAGACACCGCCACCACCACCTCACCCTGTGAGACTGCTTCCTCCGTCAGGCCTCTAATGCGCATGATCGCGTCCACGGTGGAGCGTCCCTGACGGAAGCCAAACTGGCTATCCGCCAGATCAGGCCCCACGCGTGTGAGGTGCCCGACGAGGCGTTGTGCAATAATGCGCTCAAAGAGCTTGCACACCTCGTCGAGCAACACGATCGGCCGGTACCCTGATGGGGAATTTGCCGGCCGCCCCGCCTTTCGAATCAAGACCAGTTTCCCTGTCTTCCAGACCTTGGGAAACTGGCTTTTCTCGAGGCATGCGCTAAAGAGCCCAATTAGTCGAGGCCCAAGCTCTTCGAGAGCCAGGACCCACGCTCGGCCTGGAATGCCGTCGGGTCCAGGGGCGGTGTTTCTGCGGGATTTAAGCCGCAGTACAGCCGCCCCTAACTCACCCTCGGTGACTACGGGCACGTCGTTCTCGCTGCCTTCCGCGTTGGGCGCCTGAGACGGAGCCATGCGCGGAGAAATATGTTCCTCCGCTCTCGACGGGAACAAGGAGTCCAGGACCTCCTCCAACCGCTCCTGCTGGAGACTCTGTGTCAGTGGGGGCGCCTTAGGGCGTAATTTGCCCCTTACCATAAGGTACGGGCGCCCCCACGGGTTCCGCTCCAGAGTCTCCATCAGCTCATCGCGGCCCAGCTTTTTGGACCGCTTGATGGCCGTCTGGAGGGCCCTCTTGGCCTCCTTGTACCCATCGTTGAGCTCCGTCTCTCGGGCTGCCGCATCGTCTGGGCGGCGACGCCTCCGGCGGAACCTGGTGTACCGGCGGCGCGCGGTAACGCACTCCGCGCGCAACTGCGCGATTTCCGGCGTCCACCAGTACACCTGTTTCCTCGCCGGCCTGGGCCTAGCCCTGGGCATCGCCGCATCGCAGATGTGCGACATAGCTCTCCCGAACCACTCCACCTCGGTATCAACATCGGCAGGCCTGTCCGCTGACGGAATCCAGGCCTGCACGATGGCCGCCTCCAGGAGAGCCTCCCGATCAAGGCGATGAAGTGCCCAACGCGGTTCCGGGGGATTCGCAATTGCTGGCGGCAGGTTTGGTGGAGGGGAGACGTCGAACCGAATATATCGGTGATCTGACAACGTCTCCTCCTCCTCCACCACGCGCCATCCCTGGACACGGCGGGCGAGCTCAGGGGTCGCAAACGAGACGTCTATGACCGAGCTGAGCCCCCGCCGCGTCCAGGTTGCGACATTCCCCCGGTTCAGGATGACTAGGCCACGTGTTGTGACCCAGTCCTCCAGTTTCCTCCCCCTGTCTCTGGTTTCCCGGGAGCCCCAAGCCTGCGACCAGGCATTGAAGTCTCCCAGGACCAGGACAGGGCGAGGCCGGCATGCAGCGAGGACGACGTCCAGCTCAGGGAGCCATAGCTCGAACTGATGCTGGTCGAGGCTCGGCGAAATGTAAACGGCCACGACAGCCACACCCTCGTATTCCACCGCGACACAACCCGGACCCCTAGCGATGACCGCCAGGCGCGAGTCGTCCGCGCCGGTCCCCCCAAAGATAGTCGCCATGCCGTCCAGATCCACCGGGCTTCCCGGGTGAACCCAATACGGCTCGGCGACGACTGCGATGTTAATGGACCACTGCCTGATGCTCTGGTACAGAAGGTCCTGAGCACCAGTGCAGTGGTTCAAATTCACCTGCAGGATGCGGATATTGGTGTCCATTAATGGACGTCCATTTCCGCACCCTGCTGCGGGCGTGCCACCTCACTCTCAGCCCCCCGTGCGGACGGACGGGGCCTCGGCCTTGAGGCAGCGCAGGACTTGCTGCCAGCCCGGTGGTCGGCCTCCTTGCCCTCCGCCACGCATTTATAACACCGCGGCGGGGCGTCACAGGCAAGGGCCTTGTGACCGGGCTGACTACAGCGGAAGCACCGGTCGCCTACGGTGACTTCCGCCGCACACTGCACCCCCACATGCCCCACGACCAGGCACCTATAGCACCTGGCTTCGCGGGGCTGCAGGAGATGCACCTGCGCCCTCAAGAAGCCCCCAATAAGGAGGCTTCGTCCGTCCGCCACTTTCTGGGCCGCCGCGACGGGGCAGCTCACGACTGCCGACCCGTGACCGGTGAGGCCAAAGCGGATTTCGCCTGACCTCACCTGATCACGGGGACAGCCGCTCGCCTCCACGACGGCGCAGATAAGCTCGTCCGTCGTGGCCGCGTCATCCAGACCCGAAATGCGCAGGGCGGCGCATTTGTTGGGTCTGGTCACGCAGACGTCGCCCGCATTCAGCGACTCCCGCAGCTTCGCCGCTAAGGCATCCGCTTTGGGGCCGCTGGTGGCGCCGGAGACCTCGAGGAGGCATGCTCCGGTGCGCGTCACCTTGCACCGGAGACCTCCCTCTATCTCGAGGGCCTTGAGGTCGACTGAGGCTTTCGCCTGCCTCAGGACCTCGGCGTACCCCACGCCCTTCGCCTTGCCCTCCGTCGTCACCGTAATGACGACGGCAGTGGAGCGGGGAGCGCGGAGCCTCTTCGGCGCCTTCGTCGCGGCGGCCTTTGCCGCCTTTGCCGCTTTAGCGGCGACCTTTGCCGCCTTCTTGGCGGCCTTCGCCGCCTTTTGGCGGCCTTATTGGCCTTCTTCTTGGCTCCTACCACCTCCCAGACCCCCTCGTTCGAGGTAGTCTGGGGTGCAGCAGGAGCGCTGGCTGTTGGGGAAGCGGGGTTGCCACTTCCCACAGGTGCCGTCTTCTTGGGGGCAGAGGGGGCGGAGGCCCTCGGCTTGGGACCAGTCCCGTTGGGTGCAGCCGTCGTCGCGTATGACGCGCCGACGGGAGCCGCCAACGGTGGGCGGTATGCCCGGTCCTCCAGGACGCCGAGGCGTCGCTCGATGGCCTCCAGCATCTGGACCATCGAAGGTGTCGTCTTGGGTGGTGCACGGGGAGCGGGGGTTTTTACACCCCGAGCTTCCCCGGCCCCCTGGACCAGCTGCGTCAGCTTGTCAACCTCCTCCCGCATCAGCTGCTGCTGCTTACGGGAGTCGGCAAGCTCCGCCTCCAGGCCCGCAACCCGAGCCCGGAGCTTCCCCTCCTCCTTGGAGACACTCCTCTCGAGGAGCTCCTCCAACGCTTTGGCGGCGCCTGTGACCGCGTCCGCCACAACCTTCTTTTTCCCGGCCACATTCTTGGCACCCTTCACGGCGCCCGAAATGCGGGCAAGAGCCGCCATGATTTCTTTAGCCGCCGGCACCTCCGTGACCTTCCCGCTTGGCAGCGGGGGCACAATCGCCGGCGGCTCTGCTGCTACTCTACCCCCTTTCGCTCTGTAGAGGTTGGTTTTCCGACCTCTACCCGCGGTGGTAGCCACAACCTTCCGAGGGAGGTCCTCCTCACTCGTGGATGTTTCTGACCCAGGCCTACGGAACAGGCCTTCGCCGCTCGACCTGGGTCTCTTCCTTTTAACGTCGGCATGGTTACCCTCGATGGCACCCTCGGTTTCGGTACCCATGTCGACCGCCGACTCCATCTCCGAGCCAGCACGGGTTGACGCGACCTCCGCGTCACTGGGGGTGGTTTTAAGGCACACCCCTGGGCCTAAACTATGGTGACCCCTCCCATATACCACCAGGGATGAACCCTGGCGGGGGTCGCCATGCCGAGACATGGCAAGCGATTCCCCGGACACTGTCCGGGTGCGCTCCTGGGTAGTAACTTGCGTTGTAATTTCCTCCATAGTGATTTTTTGCGTTTTGCGTCCGCCGACGTAAGGGTGGGAGTGGGGAAGTTGGGAGAGGATGTGAGGATGGGAAGGGTGGGAAGGTGGGAGTGACGCCCTAGGCACTGAGTTCCCCCCAGCGATACATCAAATTGCCGGGCGTCAGAGCGTGAGATTTGGGGTAATTTTTTAAAGAGGTTTTCTTCCTCGCAACTCCAAAGAGCCACCGTGCCCGTCTGTTGCCAGACGGGGTTACGGCTCGGCGGAACGATGGTTCCTATGGAACCGTGTACTTCGCCACTGATCACTCAGTGGCGAAGTACTCGTCGCCCTGGGAGTTCTCCACTAAGTACGCTCTGCATAACAGAGCGCATGTGGAGAACTCCAAACCGGCCATAGAGGCCCCCCCTCCTTGGTGGACTATTGGCCGTGGGCGACGACGTGCGCCTCAGGCGAAGTCCACATCGTCGTCCACGTTACCAGGATGCACCACGTGGAGGTTGTCCTACCCAGCACCCCAAGTACTATAATGGCTTTTATAATATCGAAATCACTTTATATTAAAAATATTTTAGTAAAAACTCAACAATTCAAGGGGGGCACTTTAAATTCATCGTAAAGCTACCCCTAGTTTATCAGTAAACCTACAGTCGCACAGCATTTCCACCATAATAGACTAATATTATAATAACTAAATAAAATCTTAACCGCGTCAGATTGCTTGTATCCTTTTGTAAAATTATTTTATTTATTTTAGCACTTTGAACTATCACGAATGTAAGATAATGAATGGTGAATGAAAAAGGTGAGGTAAAGGAAACCAAACTCTTGTACCTATAGTACGAAAAAGTACCATAAAAGGTTCCACACTAGCCTCTACATCATTATTTTGGAGACGTGCATCACTATTACATAGATTATATAGGACTGATTCGTCATTAGGGACACTGCAATAAAATAATTTTGTCACTGAACTGAGTTGTAAATGCGCCACTTCCGAATAAAAGATACGTTCTTTGGGGTTTTATAGGACCACGGACAGTTCTTTACAAAACGTTCTATGGTTTTTTATAGTGCTAGTTTTTGCTGCTTGGGAAAGTTTTATGTAGGTATTATTCATGGCACCAACTTCAATATTATATTGAATAAAATCTGATAAATCAAAATATATATTACTTTGTGCTAAGTAAATTTTATTTTTCAGGATTTCTTTGAAGTCGGTTTTATTTTTTATTGAAAAATATTTTTTTCAATGTTTTAAGTGACGGGTGAACCGAAAAATATATCTAAGTGAAAGTTCACATCAATACAAATCAATCAAGCCCAAACACAAGGCAGCTGCTGTAAATCGTTAAGGAATTCCCTCGACTGTCTTTTCGGTTCTATCATCAGATCGACTCCACACATTCATTGAATTGTAGTACATTAAATCACTGAATTAAAAAGTTAACAAACGCACTAGTTGTCCCTACAATTTTCGGTGGTTGCCCTCGATTTCTCCTGGATCCCATCATCAGATCCTGATCTGGTTAAAATGGGACCACATCAGAAGTGAGCTCTATCCAATAAAAACAGATTTGAAATTCGTCTATAATCGACGAAATATCGATGAACATACATAAAACATTGAGAACTTCATTTTTTTTAAAGTCGGATCTATTAATCTATGTGTAAAATTCTCATCAATACAAATCAATCAAGCCCAAACACAAGGTAACTCCTGTATTTTTTTAAGGAATGCCCTCGACTGTCTTTCGACTCTATCATCAGGTCGACTCCAGACTTTCATTAAAGTGTAGAACATTAAAGCACTTAATTAAAAAGTGAACAAGCGCACTAGTTGTCCCCACAATTTTCAGTGGTTGCCCTCGTTTTCTCCTGGATCCCATCATCAGATCCTGACCTGGTGAAAATGAGACCACCTCAGAAGTAAACCCTAATCAACAAAAAAGAAATTTTGAAATCCGTCTATTATTTACGGAAATATCGCTTAACATACATAAAAAAAAATACATACAGACGAATTGAGAACCTCCTCCTTTTTTGAAGTCGGTTAAAAAGGGGATGAAGCACAAAACATTTCTTCAGTTGTGATTTCTCAACGCGTTATCCGATTTCAATAATCGTATTGGTATTACGAGTAGAAATGCAATACTTTAGTCATTGTTTTTCACAAGTTTTTATATAGTGGGGTTTGTAGTTAAGAAATTAGAGACATCTCAACGTTTTAAGCTGATTGTAAATGACAACATAATATAATTTTAAATGGGATGCCATTTTAAATTAATGATTAACTTTTCTAAGGTTCTAGAAAACATCGAGCTTTTTATACACTTACAGCAAAATTTTCTCATAATTGAAAATCATTAATTGAAATTACTATTCAACAGATTTCAAGCGGACGTGCACAACTCCCCTTCAATGCTCCACCATCATAATCATTAGAACTATATCTGCCCATCTGTGAAACAAGTGTTAGTGTGTTAAACAGTGTTTGAGAGTTAACAAGGGAGAGGAAAGGTACGTAGCAACGGTTTCGTAGGCGGCCGAAGGGGTTTCGATAGGTACATCCTGTTGTACACAAAGAGTTAAATCATTACATAAACTAAGGGTTGCAATTTTACATTTTTGCTACCCGTTCCTCACAATAAGTCGTTTGCGGCAGAAAAAGTAGCTATCTGTATACAAATTTTCAGCCAAAAAGATTCTAAACTAAAATTAGATTGAGATTTGCTGTTATTATTTTGAACAGTCTGATTGTCTCGATAACTGAGTTTAAGTTTACAGAAAATTCAAGACTTTACTTTTTACGCGGTTTCGTACCAATAGGAACAGATTGGGACACTAATATACCTACTGAAAATTCGCTGTATGTCTGTTTGCTCGTCTGTGTGTCACCAGGCTGTATCTCAAGAACTGTGATGTACTAAAAACGGCTCCCAAACAAAAATTGTGTTCTTCTCTTGCCTCTTTTTGAAATGGAACTCTCCGTGTGTACAATGTAATTTAACTCCTTACCACCTACTTCAGTACCTTAACCATCTGCGTGCGGTTCTGGAGACCGAAGTAGTGCTCATTGCACTTTCATGTCTACGGTATCAAAAATTCTTTCGTTCTTCTTAATAAATAAACTTTTTTTAAACTAGGCATTGCATCCGGCTTCGAGCGCGTAAAATTCGGTACCCGTTCCCACTTACCCACTGTGTACGCTGTAGAACAAGCCAGGTGGACAAAAGTCATTTTCAAATTTCCGAAAATAGATAATTTCTACATGTTAACAACACCCCTAAACCTCAGATTCTGAAAACTGTTTACGTCTATCATTCCATTCTGATGCGTCATCGCTTATCAAAGTAAGCTAATGAGGGTAAATGTATTTAAATAATTGCGTCCATTGCATTTTCGCGACACTTGCACTTACATCTTACGGTGACAGTTTGTTGTTTTGTGGAAAGTTTTACGGATGGATTTTATATCTGAAGATATGTTTATTATTTTATACTTATTATGATCTTTTATTGTGTCATAAACATTAATAAAATAGGCTATCAATGAAGACACAGAATAAACTTTTTTTTCTTCTATTTTTTAAAACTTATCAAGACTGGGAAACTAATGCTTCCTCTTGTATCCAGGCTGAATTTTCGATATGTTGTAGCTGGACGTCTATAGATGATTATGATATGTATTATTTGTAGCACACTCGAGTACAACATTGTTTTTTTCTTTCTTTTGCAGATAAGCTTTATTCTATTGGCAAAATAGATTTTTTGAAGAGTGTCATGTAAAACAATTAAGAAATGATCGTTTTGAGTTTTATTCATCTAAATTTGATTTCTATGACATCTCAAAAGAATGGGAAAGGAAAATTATGGTGAAATTAGCCGCCATTTCTTGGAAAATTGCTACAAAATGGTTCTTTTCGGGAAAGTCAAAAGAACGTTTCCTTAATAAAAAATAAAGCGTGGCTAGAAGGTGAAGAGACGAAATTCTGCATGCGATCGTCTCGGTCGCAACCTTCTACCTCATCTGCTGACCTTCCTCGACCCTGAAGATCTAAAAAAGTCTTTTAAGATTCGTCTTTTAAACTAAAAACGTAGATTTTTTATTTTAAATATGGAAAAAGAATTGGTTTCGAGCAGGATTCGAACCTGCGTCTTCGGCGATCCGTGCCGACGCGTTAACCACTCCGCCACCGAAACCTACTCGTCCTTCCTACCTAACCTACGCCCTAACCTACGCGTCGGCACGGATCGCCGAAGACGCAGGTTCGAATCCTGCTCGAAACCAATTCTTTTTCCATATTTAAAATTTATGATCAGTTAGCATACTAATTGCTTTTCAAAAATAATCTTAAAAACGTAGAGTTTAAGATCTAGTTCAATCGCGGAGTGTTGGGGAATAAATGACTGCTACATAGTTGCATGGTGAAGTGGACATTAAAGTGTTGCTAGTGTTATAAAGGACATTGGTGAAAATCTAGCTACTGCAAGTGCGTCCACAAGCCTACTAAAAGCCAGTCCTGTACAAAGTGGCAGACCGCTTTTTTTTTTTTTTTTTTTTAACGTGAGGGAAAATTCTCGTAGGATGCTATGCCGGACTCTTACCGACTAAAAAACCTCACGTAACGCCCAACAGCCTATGGTTGAGAGCCCCGGGTAAGCCCTCAGGAAGGATGTCCCGTGACTCCCAACAGACTTACGGCCGCTAATGCGGCCTCGCCCAGGGGGTGGTTCGGGTGCAATCCCGCGTCTATGGGGGATTTCGGGTGTGACCCCGCTTCTAAGGGGGGGCGTGCGTGAGTGCTCACGTCACGCTGCCGTCATGGGCCTGCTTCTGTAAGGACGGTGAGCGGCCCTCTCACCGTCCTCAGACCCCCGGTCATGGAGGCCGATAGTCCTCGGCGAAGACACGTCGGCGGCGCCCAGGGCGCCGACTGCGGAACTCGGGTGGGAGAGTTCTCTCCCGCACCCGGCCCGCCGAAGTGGCAGACCGCTAAGTAGTGACGAGGCCTTAGCGTATTATATTGATTCAAAATCAACAACTCACTCATATAAACAGACTAGGGAGAGGACTATAAAAGTCAGACATCAGTACGTGTTCCCATCATATGATTGCATTCTAACAATAAAAAAGTGTTATCTTTCCGAGGAGCATATTGTTGTTACACGATCTCGAGCCGAAATTGAGCTACAAGCTAGTTAGGCTAGTTTATATATAGAAGACAAAGTGATATTTTTTACTTTCCTGTATTTTAATCATGTGATAAAATAAAATATTTATATACAATTCCTATGCGTTTTCTTTAAAATATGTAATTTTTATTAACATTATTAATTAAACTTTATAAATACGAGAGTTGTTAGGTACTCAATCAAGGCAAAACGGTTCAACAGATTGATCAAATCAATTCAAATCAAATGAAATTTGATGTTGAGGCAACCGACACCCTGGATTAATATATAGGGTAAATTTTATGGCAAAAGAATACAGTATTCCCGTGGGAAGAGCGGTTTTGTCGAAAAAACGGATATCTACGCAGGCGGAGCCGCGGGAAACAGCTAGTGATACCACATAATTAATAGATTTATATATATAAAACCAAAACCGTGATAAAATATTTTTGTCCACCTGGCTTGTTCTACAGCTGACACTGTGTTACCGTGGAAATCTATTCCTGGAATGAAAAGTAGCCTATGTGATATTCCAGACTATAATATCAACTCTGTATCAAATTGTAGCCAGATTTGTAAAGTCTTTAGAGCGTGGTTGAAAAAAAACATCAAAATTTCTTCACATTCTATCACATTTATAAATATTGATAGTATAGCAAGATGCGATAAAAATAATGTAAAATAAACTTTTACTTGTAAACATTTACTGTTAACTTGATGCCGTTATCTCGGACAATTTAAAGATATAAAAGCATGTCGTAGCGTATTTTTTACCTTTATCCTTGTTAAAAGGTCTCATAACCCAATACACCAAAATTTTAACAAAAATAAATACAGAATGTTATAAAAACTTAGTCCACCATCTTAAGAAGTCCGCCATATTTAAGGTACTTAGCGTGACGTCACTTTATTTTTTGAGCTATTCATTTCAAATCGTTTCATTTAATACCCATCCGCCTTAAGGCTGCCTGGCAGTGACACGAATTGCTCCTTTCTACATTTAAAAAAAAACTGTATTCTAAGATGAATTAAGAGGGACCGGACTGAGTTTCTTGGGGTGTTCTTCTCAGTCTGTATCATTTCCGAACCCCCGGTAGAGTCACAAAAATTATGACTAACCTAAATATTTTCTTTTTTTTTGAAAATTTGGGAATTAATTTTATTTTGTTTTATTTTTTATTTCCTCGTTGGCGCAGTATTAAGTTTTTACGCCGTGCGGAAGTTCCTGCTAAGAACCTGATCTCAGTTGTCTAGATCCCATACGACAATCGTATATTACTTAATTTTCAAAATTACGCTGTGTGGCAATTTATCAAAATATTTTATACTAGCTGTTGCCCGCAACTTCGTACGCGTGAAAATTATGTTTTAATGCCAATTTGATTGCTCTCTGCTTAGCCCCTAGGATATGTAGCGTGATAATATATAGCCTATTTTAAGACCCTACCCCTAGCTAATATTTGTACAAAATTTGAATCAAATCCATTGAGTACTTTTCGAGATCCTTCCGGACAAAGCAAAGCAAACAGACAAACAGACAAACAGACAAACCGACAAACAGACAAACAGACAAAAAAAATTCTAACTATATTTTCGGCTTCGGTATCTTATGTTGAACACCCAGCGAGTATTTTTTTTTAAATATTTCCAATGTACAGTTTTGACTTTTCTATCATTTTATTATATGTATAGATATAGATATCTATTTATAAACAACTTATTCTGCTATCATTCTAAGTTCACCATATTAAATTTATTAATTTCACTTTCATTTTCGAGGCATTCTAATCAAACCCTTTCATATAATAACCATAAAAGAGAAGAAAAAACAACTATGGAGCTACGAGGACGTTTTTGACGTTACTACACCACGCTAGTGAGGTGGGTCGATTGGTTTTTATTTTGAATTTTCCTGAGAAAAAAATTTTTCAATAAAAAATAAAACCGACTTCCAACAAATCCTAAAAAATAAAATTTACTTAGCACAAAGTAATATGTATTTAACTACATTTATTGTTAAAAATTACAGAGAAACATAATTATTACATATCTATATTTACATTATTACTATCTAAACTAAACCTAAATAAGGCCCCCGTGGCATTGTGCCCAAAAGACTAGCAGCATTCCCCCTTTGAATAGCAATGCCTATTCGTTGAGCGAGAAAACTGCCAGCCCTTGGGTCACCAGTTGACTCCACAAGGCGCTTTTTCAAATTCTTGAAAAATTTTTGCGCATTGGGACCGCATGGACCTAGGGTCTCGACACCGACTGGACAAAAACGATACGATGAGTCGAGACCCTTATATTTATTAATTTTAATATTTTCAGCCGCTTCCGCTGCTGCACTGGCTTTTAATTTTGTTTTAGGAAGATGGGACGGGGCTAGAGTGTCAACACAAGTTGCATCCCACACCAGGACCCGACCCATCTCCCACGGTATCAAAGTTATACCATCCGGTCTCTTGCCATCGTCCCTGAAAACGCCGTTTGGCTCTAAGAGCGCAGGCACATTGGCGTTGGCAAGAGCACGGCGGATGATGTCATTCAGCGCAGCGTGGCGTGAGAAGCGGCCTGCGCTCTTTAAACATGAAAGACCATGATGCCCCAAAGTGTCAACGTTAAAACCGCAGGGGCATCGATGTGGAGCGCAAAGCGTGACGCCAAGTCTCAAACCAACTGAAATTCTTAGGATGTCCGGTTCCAAAAAAGTTCCGGTGTTGGCTGTAGGGAAAGCTTTCAACCAATCACCGGATTCCTTTCTACTGAGCGCTAATAATCTGGCCCGATCCGGGCCTAAGCTAGCATTTAAAAAGGAGTCAAAGTTTAATTTTGACATAGCGTCGTCCCAGCTCCGTTGTAAATTTGGATGGGTGGGTAAATTTTGTCCCGGACAAGCCATTAGCCAAGCATTCTTGGCATCTGTAAGGCCAGTCGTCTCATAGTCTGTAAGACAATTCGTCAGAATTTTACCTACGAGACTCGACGTGGCATGTACAGATGACAAAAAGGCTGGCAAAGCCACACTAGAAATTTTGCGGATCCCTAGCCCACTATATTTAATGGGAAGAGATGCCTGGGACCAAGATTGTTCGCTCAGTTGTATATTGAGAATTGATTCCAAAGAAGATTTGATTAGCGAATCAATAGAAAATAAATGATTTTGATGTTTCCAAAAAGGACAACAGCGAAGCAAATAAATAGATTTGGGAACAAACATACAAAATTTCAGAATTGTGATTGCGTAATGTGAACTAATAGAATGTAGCCGATCTACATTGGATTCAAATTTTGAAATTTTTTGTGCTATTAACTCGGGAATAGCATCTTCAAATATAGGGGACCCTAGGAGGTAAAGATTCTCTCTGCTAACAATTTTAATATTCGGACATAGGGAATTGAATTTTTCAACGAGTTCCGAATTGATGTGATTATTATGAATATATAATTCACACTTATTAAAATTTAATTCCAAACCAATTAAATGAAATTTATTTTTAATTTCTATAAGATCTGACAGAACAGAAACTGCGTCACCTCCAAGAGTCCCGTCATCTAAATACCAGACGTTAAATTTTGACTTTAAATTTTGAATGATGGGGTTAATGGCTAGGCTGAAAATGGCTGGTCCGAGGGGATCACCCTGCTGGCAACCGACTTCAGAAGAAAGTTCGTTGCATTTATACATTAATTTGGAAGGTTCGTGATAACAGTTAAGTAAATAGTTATAAATTTCAGGAACATTGCTTCTAATTTCTGACAGCAGGATGTCACGGTTTACCGAATTAAAAGCATTTTTGACATCAATTTTCAGCAAAACCTCACACTCACCTTTATTAAGGTAGGTGCGTAAGGCGTGGACCGCCGCCTCACACCCACCTTTGGTACCAAACCCTAATTGAGTCGGTTCAAATTTTTGTTGTAATTTTGACAAGATGTATCGGACAGAAATTTTGGATGCTAAACGCCTAAAAGTGGACCCAACAGCAATAGGACGGACTCCTCCGTCTTTTTTAGTGAGAGCAATGAGATTAGCTCCATAGATAACAGGAGCGATCTCAGGGTTAATGTTACCAGAGAGCATGAGGTTTACTAATTTTGTTAAACAACCGATGAGGTGCTTACCTGCATCACCCACACAGTGAGAGGTTAGGTCTTTTAGGTGTTGTGGAGAAAGACCGTCAAGACCAGCTGCTGATCCGACTTTAAAAGCATTAATCGCACTCACTGTGTCCTTATCCTGTGCATATATGTATTTTGATTTATCTGATTATATTCAACTAGCTGAAGCGCGCGGCTTCGCCCGCGTGAAATTTGGTCCTCTTTCCCGCTTCCCGTGGGAACATTGTCCCGGGATAAAAAGTAGCCTATGTGTTATTCCGGACTATACTCTATCCTTGTACCAAATTTCAGCCAGATCCATTCAACCGTTAGAACGTGATTGAGTAACAAACATCCGAACATCTAAACATCCAAACATCTTCACAAACTTTCACATTTATAATATTAGTAGGACTAGTTGAAGCGCGCGGCTTCGCCCGCGTGAAATTCGGTACCCGTTCCCGCTTCCTGTGGGAACATTTTCCAAGAATAGAAAGTAGTCTATGTTTTATTCCAGACTATAAACTATCTTTGTTCCAAATTTCAGCCCAATCCGTTAAGCCGTTAGAGCGTGATTGAGTAACAAACATCCAAACATCTAAACATCCAAACATCTTCACAAACTTTCACATTTATAATATTAGTAGGATGTCATATTGAAGTCGGCGCCAAGTAAACCCATAGGTTTATGTAGGTATTATTCATGGCACCAACTTCAATACTATATTGAATAAAATCTGATAAATCAAAATACATTTTACTTTGTGCTAAGTAAATTTTATTTTTTAGAATTTGTTGGAAGTCGGTTTTATTTTTTATTGAAAATTTTTTTTTCATTATTTTAAGTGACGGGTGAACCGAAAAATATATATCTAAGTAAAAGTTTTCATCAATACAAATCAATCAAGCCCAAACACAAGGTAAATCGTTAAGGATTTCCCTCGACTGTCTTTCGGTTCCATAATCAGATCGACTCCAGATATTCATTAAATTGTAGTACATTGAAACAATGAATTAAAAAGTTAACAAATGCACTGGTTGTCCCTACAATTTTCGGTGGTTGCCCTCGATTTCTCCTGGATCCCATCATCAGATCCTGATCTGATTAAAATAGGACCACCTCAGAAGTAAACCCTATTCAAGAAAGAAAACAATTTAAATCCGTTTATAATTGACGGAAATATCGGTGAACATACATAAAACATTGAGAACTTCCTTTTTTTTTTAAAGGCGGCTCTATCAATCTAGGTGCAAAGTTCTCATCAATAGAAATCAATCAAGCCCAAACACAAGGTAACTGCTGTAAATTGTTAAGGAATGCCCTCGACTGTCTTTCGACTCTATCATCAGGTCGACTCCAGACCTTCATTAAAGTGTAGAACATTAAAGCACTTAATTAAAAAGTTAACAAGTGCACTAGTTGTCCCTACAATATTCGGTGGTTGCCCTCGTTTCCTCCTGGATCCCATGATCAGATCCTGACCTGGTGAAAATGGGACCACCTCAGAAGTAAACCCTATACAACAAAAAAATAAATTTTGAAATCCGTCTATAATTCACGGAAATATCGCTTGACATACATAAAAAAAAATACATGCTGACGAATTGAGAACCTCCTCCTTTTTTTGAAGTCGGTTAAAAGGAGACTTTTGCTGCACAGACGTGTAGTGGATATGTTTGAGAATGTGTTGCCTTAGTCGCCTTTTACATCATACACGGGATAAAATTGGGATGCTGAATATTGTTGTCTAAGCCGGACTCCTACCGACTAAAACCACACAATGCCTTGCAACTTTCAACGCCGGGACTCCCGGGTAAGCGCTCGGAAGGATGTCCCAGGGCTCTCAGCAGACAAGTACTTACCTATTAGTTCCATGATTGTTCGTAAAATACCTACCAACTTATGTTAAAAATCATAACGAACAGAATGTCCCGTTAAAACTTTAATGACCCGCATAAAACGACCGTCCCTGGAGCCCCACATAGTTGCCTTTTAATTACCAATCAAATGTCAGTTCTAAAACTAATTTACCAACAACTAACCACAGGTATTATGCATGGATATTTGGGTCAAGTATTACACAGATTAAGATTAGGTCACATCGTAAAGGTGGGAAGGGGAGGGGTCCGATGACCGATGGATTGGCACGACAAACTTGCATTAAGTCACCTATTTACAAAACTGAATTATAAGTTACCGTGTTACTTGGGTTGAGAAGGTATTGAACCAATTATTCTGAACCAGGTTAAATGCAATATAGTAGATTATATTTGACCCTATACGGCACCATGTGTGAAGGAAGAATAAGGCTGTGAGTACCTAACCTACTATGTATAAAAACCATTGTTTTGTTTATTTGCGCTCGTGGCCTCGCGAACTCAGTGTTCTGTAAAACGATCACTGCAGTAAGCAACTTTCACTATGGCCGGTCCATGGATGGGTGACCATCCATGTGATCACTTTGTGACATTTATTTGAGCGTTTCCGTGCTTCGGAAGGCACGTTAAGCCGTTGGTCCCGGTTGCCAGTAAAATGGCAGTCGTTAAGCTAAGTTGAAGGCTTTATTTCAACAGCAGGCAGTCACAACCTGCGCCTGTCCATTTAAACACGGCAATACGGCTCACCACCTAATACGTGGGACAACTTATAAAAAAAAAGGTGAAATGTGGGCATATAATATGCCTCTGCCTACCCCTTCGGGGATAAAGGCGTGACCATATGTATGTATGTTTATTTAACAGAAAAATATGTAATACTAGCGGACGTCACGTGGTTTCACTCTCGTAGCACCCTGTCGTCGTATGTCGACATCTTGTGCTTTGAGCCATAATACTCGTACCTTTAGAATTATGTCACACAACCTAGCAAGACACGAGTTTGTGTATTCACAGCAAAGAAAACTCCATTTACTGTGGCATTACAATTTCAGGGCACATCTCTCCCCATCTCCGAAAGTATAGGTATCCTTGGTTTTGACATCTCCAGTGACGTTCTGTTCCGAAGTCATTTGGAGAATAAGGCCAAGCTGGCGTCCAGGAAGCTCGGTGTGCTCAACAGGGCGCGGCGGTACTTTACTGCGTCGCAAACTTCTATCAGCGCACCACTCGCCACAGACAGGGTGTTCATCCTCACACATTGCGTCTGGAGCGTTCGTGCACGGTTAGATCCGATCGGGGCTTTCTCCTACGCACGCTAAGGTTGTGGAATGACCCCTACCTCGGTTTTCCCAAGCGCCTACATTATGGAGTTCTTCAAAAGGGGTATTAGAAGGTTTTTACAGGGTCGGCCGCGCGAGTGTAGCGCCTCCGATGTTGCAAACATCCATAGGCGGCGGTGATCACCAGTACATCTGGTGGACTGTATGCTTGTCTGCCACCTTAGTGGTATAAAAAAACACATATTATGCATTATTATCTAGACTAAACGTGTACCAATGCAAAATTTTAGCTCAATCCGTTGAAGATTTCTGCTTCAAAATGGAGATGCAAATTTCACCAGAACAAAATACATACACGGTTAAATTTTCTGTAGACTCAGGGTCTAGAATCTATTTGGCTGAATCTATTTTCGATGGATAGATGGGCTTAGAATCTATTTGGCTGAAATTTTATATACAGATGGCTGATACCCTATCACTTTTTAACCGACTTCAAAAAAAGAAGGAGGTTCTCAATTCGTCTGTACCTATGTATTTTTTTTTATGTATGTCAAGCGATAATTCCGTCAATTATGGACGGATTTCAAAAATTTTTTTTTGTTAAATAGGGGTTACTTCTGAGGTGGTCCCATTTTCACCAGGTCAGGATCTGATGAAGGGATCTAGGAGAAAACGAGGACAACCACCGAAAATTGTAGGGACAACTAGTGTGCTTGTTAACTTTTTAATTAAGTGCTTTAATGTTCTACACTTTAATGAAGGTATGGCGTCGATCTGATGATAGAGTCGAAAGACAGTCGAGGGCATTCCTAAACAATTTACATCAGTTATCTTGTGTTTGGGCTTGATTGATTTGTATTGATGAGAACTTTACACCTAGATTGATAGATCCAACTTCAAAAAAAAAAGAAAGGTTTCAATGTTTAATATATGTTCACCGTCAATTATAGACGGCTTTCAATTTTTTTTGTTGAATAGGGTTTACTTCTGAGGTGGTCCCATTATAACCAGGTTAGGATCTGATGATGGGATCCTGGAGAAATCGAGGGCAACTAGTGCGTTTGTTAACTTTATAATTCAGTGCTTTAATGTACTACTATTAATAAAGGTCTGGAGTCGATCTGATGATGGAACCAAAAGAGATTCGAGGAATTTCCTTAACAATTTACAGCAGCTACCTTGTGTTGGGGCTTGATTAATTTGTATTGATGAGAACTTTCACCTAGATAGATATATTGTTCGGTTCACTCGTCACTTAAAATAATGAAAAAAAAAATTTCAATAAAAAATACAACCGACTTCCAAGAAATCCTGAAAAATAAAATTTACTTAGCACAAAGTAATATGTAGTTGATTTATCAGATTTTATTCAATATAATATTGAAGTTGGTGCCATGAATAAAACCTATGAATTTACTTGGCGCCGACTTCAATGTGATATTGTATAAAAAATCAGATAAATCAAAATACATATTACTTTGTGCTAAGTAAATTTTATTTTTCAGGATTTCTCGGAAGTCGGTTGTATTTTTTATAGAAATTTTTTTTTATGCCGCAAACGACGACGACTTATTGTGAGAAACGCGTACGAGAAATGTAAATAGCAAAAACTAGTTAATGTAATTTGCATTTATTTGCTTTTTGTGTACAAAACGTAAAGACACTCTCAAACACATTCACATGTATCACAGATGGGCAGATATTGTTCTAACGATGATGATGGTGGAGCACTGGAGGGGAGTTGTGCACGTCCGCTTGGAATCTGTTGAAAAGTAATTTAAATTAAATAATTTTTGATATACTGGAGAAATTTTGATATAAGTGTTTTAAGCGCTCAATTTTTTCTTAAAAGTTTAGAAAGATTGAAGTAGCTAGGTATATTTTCTTTAAATTTTGAAAACGTAATTACTATGCCGCTTGACAAAGGTTAGGGTTGGTCTTTACCGTCTATAGGAAGCGTCTGAATTCCTGACTTCTATTTAAATTTTTACTAATATTATGCACTAAGTACCCGGCAATTATTAGAAATCAAACCACTTCATATTATGC
This sequence comes from Miltochrista miniata, assembly GCA_933228765.1. Lineage (NCBI taxonomy): Eukaryota > Metazoa > Arthropoda > Insecta > Lepidoptera > Erebidae > Miltochrista > Miltochrista miniata. The sequence goes on along the minus strand of OW121752.1, from coordinate 27,883,081 downwards.
AGTGATATTTAGATCCAGTTGTAATGAGCTTACTGAATATAAAACTTATTGTTGGTAGGATTATAATCTACGTACCCATTATAGGGGTCAGTGGCGTATGTAACTCTGTGAAAAGAGCCGTCAGGGTGAACAAGAGAGTATTCTCATTTCACGACATCTCCGTCACGAGACTCTCTCTGAGACTTGTGGTCACCGGTGTGAGGGTCTTCTACAGAGTATTTGAACTCGTACTTAGGAAGAAACTGAAATGATAGTATTCTGTGTCAGTACTTGTTTTAAATTTTATTTTTATACAACTGTCTATAAAGTCGTGAAAATAAATAAGGGCGCTGCTGAATGCATGTAGCAACCCTATATAGTACGACCAAAATGATTTTGATACGAGGAGTTCGTTCAGAGTAAAATCTATGCTCCCTCCACATTACTCGCGAAGTTAAACGAAGTTGGACGAGTACGAATAGTGTAGAGGGGTTCCTCGGCCTACTTCGTCAAAATTTTTCTTTGACTCGGGCAACTTCGCCGATGAACCTCGTTCAAATTCGCGAGTAATGTGGAGGAAGCATTACTAATATTATAAATGCGAAAGTTTGTGTGTGGATGTTTATTACTCTTTCACGCTCAAACGGTTCAAGGGATCTGGCCGAAATTTGGTACAGGGATACATTATAGTCCGGAATAGCACATAGGTTACTTTTTATCCCGGGAAAAAGTTCCTACGGGAAGCGGGAACGGGAACAATACAAATATTATAATTGCGAAAGCCTGTGAGTGTGGATGAGTTACTTTTTCACGTTCGAACGGTTGAACGGATCTGGCTGAAATTTGGTACAGGGATACATTATAGTCTGGAATAACACAAAGGCTACTTTTCATCCCGGGAATAAGTTCCTACGGGAAGCGGGAACGAGAACAAATTTGACACGGGCGAAGCTGCAGTGAGTTAATAAATAAAACACAATATACATTTATAATTTTGTTCCTGTTTTATTGAACTAGATCCAGAATAAAGTTATTGAACCAGATCCAGAAGCCCCGGTCTAATAGCGTCTTACAACCCACCAGCAGGTGCCCAATAGTCCCAATTGCTTAGCCACAATCATGTAATTACATGTTTTATTTGTGACTTTTTTGCGAATTTTTTGGCGCAGTGCACAATTGAAGGGTCTAATTCGAGAAGGGGTTAACTGACTAATCGTAATTTTGTAGAAAATGGGCTCCAAAGTTTCATGGGTTTATTTTGATGTTAAGCATCGAAAATCGTTATAAAAAAGGTTGGTTAAACTTTTAAATGATAACTTTCATTGTGTATTATATAATTAAATAAAAAAATAGAGCTAAAATATATAGTATACAGTAAATATGTGATGATTTTCACTTAAACCTAAAATGCGCGTGAATAATGATGCACTTCGTGAGTATAAAAACGATTTAATGTGAAACAAACCGTTTTTCCTCTAATATATTACGGTTTAGTCCTTTTGTAAATTAGATTATTGGAAATTAACCCATTATTGTGTTTTATTAATGCACTATTGCTAGCCTTTTACTTCACGACAGAGGTCGCGGATCGATTTCCGCAATAGAAAAGTATTTTTGTGTACATGGATGTTTGTCTTGTTCTGGGTGTTTCTTTGTATCTTAAATATGTATTTATGTACAAATAAGTATTAAGCTTTGTTCACCCATTGTCTGCTACCCATGAACAAGTTTTGCTTAGAATGGGAAAAGTTTGTGTGGTTGTGTATGAATGTGTTAGATTATTATAGTGATTAAAAAGTATAGGTACAAATAAAACTATATAAACATTTATAATATTTCTATTTAACAAAAATAAAACTGACTTCAAACAAAAACTTAAAAATAAAATTTACTTAGCACAAAGTAGTCTTTTGATTTATCAGACACTTTTATAAAATACCATATTGAAGTCGGTGCCAAGTAAACCCGTAGGTTTAGGTAGGTACTATTAATGGCACTGACTTCATATCAATATCAATAGAATATAGAATAGATTTTGTTAAAAGTAGGTTTTAATTTTGTTAAAAATATTATTTCATTACTTTAAGTGACAGTTGGACTGAAAAATCTATCCATTTAGGTGTAAAGTTCTCATCCATACAAATTAATCAAGCCCAAACACAAGGTAACTGCTGTAATCAGCACTAGTTGTCCCTACAATTTTCAGTGGTTGCCCTTGATTTCTCCTGGATTACATCATCAGACCTGGTGAAAATGGGACCACCTCAAAAGTTGACACCATCAAACGAAGAAAGAATTTTTGAAATTCGTCTTTAATATAATAATTTCATAACTGAGCCATGATAGGCCGTTAACAACGCCGCTACACTAACAGTAGTTTTTACACAACTGCTCTAGGTATACTTCTAGGCCGTACAGTTAAGTCTGCTATCAGTAGGTTCCATCGACCTTCTAGTACTGTGTCCCAACTCCTAATTATTAAGGAGTTCTTTAGCTTCATCATCAGCACAAGAGCAACAGACGGTGTTTCCAGCATACCTCAGAAGCATCACGTTAGCCCTACATACTACTAAGAAGTTTCCATCGACCAATTGCAGACGGTCTCCCAACTTCTAACCGTTAAGGAGTTCTATAGCTTCATCATCAGCACAGAAGCATCATATGTTGACACCAGAAGTGAATACCTGAGTCAGATATGTTTACATAACAAAAGCACAACATACAATTTTTTAATTTATTTGCCCTCGTTTTCTCATGGATCCTATCATCATATCCTGACCTTTTGAAAATGGAATGAATTTTTGAAATGCATTTATAATTCACGGAAATATCGGTGAACATACATAAAAAACATGCAGACGAGTTGAGAACCTGCTCCTTTTTTGGAGCCTGTTAAAAAGGGTTTATTATCGCTTAAAATTCTTTGGCGATAATAAACCCTTTTTAGTGTTCTGACACTGAATATTTTATGTGGTAAAATTAGTGCAAAAAGGATTTAAATTACCTTAATCCCGTCATGAAAAAATTCATTTAGCTCATTAGATGTGTTTGTGAACGTTAAAACGGCTTTATGTTATTTTAACTCCTTTTTTTATTTGAAAAAAGTAGAAATATGTATTTTTTGGTAAGTTTACAAGCATTAAATCCTTTTTGAATTAGCGGACTTCATATCCTATGTCAGTTAAACCCTTTTTAGACTGAATTTATCGAGATACGTAAAGAATTTCGCTTTTCTGTTAATGTCATTAGGTAGATAATTTTACTACGAATCCAACGGCACCCATAACTCGTTTTGCGTAAAAATGTCAGTTAACCCCTTCTCGAATTAAACCCTTCAATTAATATTAACCCATATATGCCCAGAACTATTTTTGTTTCCGATTTCTTTCATTTTTGGATATGTGGTAGGTTGAAGGGCCCCTATGGATATTGTAAGTGAAAATCGGAGGTGGCACTGAGAGAAATACGTTTTTTTTAAAGGGTCAAAAACGACCCCGTGGTCAAATGTGCTACTTAGTTTATAATGAATGAAGATACCAGAATGTTGTTAAATATGTATTCATTTATCATGTTTAAATGTAAATAATAAATTTACTTATATTTATTTATTTATTTACAGGCTGTAGCCCAATCTCGTTGCAGCAATTCATATTTTGAAACCAAATCTTATTGGTTCCCTTTGATGTGTTGTTTGCAACCATGCCTACCATTATAGGGACCCATAGATTTATTGATGCTTATTATGTTGTTCTTTACGAGCATAGATACACAAGAAATTTGGCATTTAACATGTCAATCAGCGGGCGTACTTTCGCCATCTTATCATTTTCTGGCAGTTCAGTATTATCTGTCACGTGAAAATAACGAAAAATCTCTTCAAATCTTTGCGGCACATACTTTGTGCCGCAAGTTATGAGTTGTATGAGTATCCTCAATGCTTTACCAGTGCATGCGGCGTCACAGTAGCGGAACATAATCAGACAAAATAATAATACCAACAAAACAATAATTTCTTGGTCTGGAAAAGAGAAATTCATATTTGCCGATTGAACAGCATAATGTAACTGTTTGTCTAACCCAGTGAACAATTACTTCACGATTGAAAAAAAGAATTCGATAGGATCACTATTTTCAGACAACGTCAAACGGACCTAGGAAGTGGTATAGTCCACGCACGATTATCCTTGGAAGGATCTCCAAGAGCAACCTCCACGCGCTTGACGCTGAGTAATTGCTTCTCTAACCCTTCTTTGGGGTCTCCCTCTTCCTCCTCTGCGCCTTATTTGTTCCAGTGGTAATGGAGGTGTATCATGAAGTTCATCATCTTCACTGGACGCGGTTTCCGCAGTAATTGGTCGTCTATAAGTAAGATTTGCCAGTGCAAGTAGCTGTCGAAGTGATAAGTGATAATAAAATAAGTATTTTATACCACATTTCCTGTTATTGAAAAGAATAACTATCTAATATTATAAAACAAATGACTTATTGGGTATTTTTACGCAGAAAACGATGTTACTCACATTTTTGTCAGCAGAGTCGGAATTTTTTGTCACCAAAAATCAAGTCATAAAAACAACTGTCACTAGTGACAACAAACTCCAACCCAATCCAAGTATTTTCATTTATTTTGGTAGACGGTACTTTGATTTATTGACAAATCATACTAGGCATTGAAAATTAACGTTTTATAAGGACGAAATAGCGCGTTTACCAAATCCAGTTTTTCAGGACAAAAACGACCCGCTGGGCATATATGGGTTTTAAAGTCGTCTATTTCTTTTTTTGCCGACCTTTTCTGTGTTTCCCAGGAGTTTTAAACTTTCCATCGTTATTAAACCCTTTGTTAACTATCCGCCTAACTGTACTCTCTGATTTTCCTGATAAGAGTAAAAAAAATAATAATAACTGAATGGAAACAAACTACATATTTACATGAAGCAAATAATTCAATATAAAAATTGGTAGAAAACCAGATTGAACTGAGTACAAACGTATCAAAAATTTAGATCGTAGTATAAAATAACCAACTAACAATGTTATTTTAACCTAAAAATATGTAACTTAAACACACACACACACATAATCACGCCTTTATCCCCGAAGGGGTAGGCAGAGGCATAGTATACGCCCACATTTCACCTTGTAGTTTTATGTCCCACGTAATAGGTGGTGAGCCTATTGCCGTGTTGAAATGGACAGGAGCAGATCCCCGGGACCCACAGTTGAAATTTTTCAAGCCCATAGGGCCTTCAACTTGGCTTAACGATTGGCATTTTACTGACAACCGGGTTTCATTTCGAGTTTTCCTTCTCTACGCAATTGATATTTTTGCGAAAGTGTTCCCTTAGTCGCCTCTTACGACACCCTCGGGTTGTATAGGGGTGACGACATTTTGTACTCTTACCCGTAGTAACACGGGACCCCGTCGCCACACGGGGCCGTAACTTAAACACTGGTGTAACTTAAACAATGCCTTTTTTTGTCTCCAAAACGTAAATTCAGTAAATTTGTAACTTAAGACAGATTCAAAACAAACAATAACACGATTACATACCCACCAAAGATGCTGTTCGCCCATAAACATCCTCCAAATCCCACAACAATTTGGCCAGCTTGGTACTCCGCGAAACATCACTGGAAAACTTTAAAAATCACTTCCCGCGCACCACTCCGATTTTCTTCACTCATTTTTCAAACCTTTATGCGTAGTTTGGTTTCAATTTGTTGCAGTTTAATCCACGCAATAAAATTACGTGAGAAGAAAACTATTCCACAAACGAAATTCGACGATAACATTGACAACTGACGTACTTATGTTTCGTGTTGCCACACACATGATTATTGTTAGTTCCTCAAACATTCATGTCACGACTTTATAGACAAACTGTAGTTGTGTTGAAAGTGACACTGTTAATTATAAAATTATTTCTCCTAAAATTTTCTAAAAAAAGTTAACGATAGCTATCCATCTTTTAAGTTTGGCTCACGATATGCGAGTAAATACGACGAGAAACATGATATTAAAATACTAATACCACACCTCTACCTTTCTCTCTCTCTCTCTCTCTCTCTCTCTCTCTCTCACACTTTCTACTTCTTCTAAACGAAGTTGCGCAGGGCACCGATTCTCGCTTCACACGACATGAATGCGTGCACGGAAATCGGCGGGTGACGCGTCGCCTGTCTCATACTTAGGAACGGCGAACATGAGACGGACGACGTTTCACCCGTAAATTTGCGTCCACGCATTCACGTCGTGTGGTCGAGAATCGGCGCCCAGGTCAGCTTTAATTTATTTAATCTGCTAATGTTTCTTTTTTGGAGTGTGGATATTTATAGTATGTATTTATTTACTCTATTGTACAAAAAATCTAATTCAATAATATAGGTACATATATTGTCATTTAATAAAATTAACTTATTAGTATAAGTATACCTATAGGTACCTATATACCATTTTGCAAGTTTAATTAAGTAAAATTTGTGATAGATGGCGCTGTATTGAAAATGTTCTGAAATGCAAAAAAAGTCTTTATTAGATCAGGTACATTCTTTTCATCTAGGATTTTTTTTAATTACGGATAGATTTTTTTAGTTTATGGCCAGCATCCAATGCTAGAGATATTTCCTGAATATGTTTCAGTACTTACATTTTCATTGGCGCGGTGCTCGTAGTGGGAGGGAACTGCGTGATGTTCATGGTGTGAGAGGGCTCCGTGGCGCTCGTGATGAGAGGGGTCTCCATGGAGCTCGTTGTGGGAGGGGACAGCATGGTGCTCATTGTGAGAAGGGGCTGCGTGGCGCTCGTGATGAGAGGGGGCGGCATGGTGCTTGTGATGGGAGGGGACAGCATGGTGCTCATGATGGCAAGAGGCTGCGTGGTGGTTATGGTGGGAGTGGTCCGCATGGTGGCCATTATGTTTGACTTGGTCGTGGTGAACTACGCTGTGGTAGTAGGGGATGTTAGCGGCACACAGAGCCACTAGAGCGAAGGCGATCACGATCTGTGGGATTTAGGATAATAATAAATGTCAGTGTAATTATTATGTTTTCAAATTATTTACTTATCCATGTTTAAATTCTATAATATCATCACAGTCAATTTAGCTCTCACTGCTGGGCATGAGCCGCCTCCGAGAATCTCCACGATGATACCGCAAAAATTATATTTGAGCAATGAAGATCAGACTTTTTGACTCTAAAGTGTTGATCAGACTATATTCAAGTGACCGAAAATTTTATTGGAACGAGATTCAAATAATATTAATATAATGTCTGAGCAATTTATTTTAAAATTTTATTAATAAATTTTATTATGTTTTGCAAAAGTGCGACATCCGACCTTAGGACTCTGATGTCTGTAATTGTTTAAACTTATTTTAGATTAATCGGTGTTATAAAATGCTATATTTTGACCTTGATAAACATTTTCCTCAGAATCAAATGACTTGAATGGTGGTAGGATAGGTATAGATAACGCACTCCGTCATAAATGGTGGGGATTGGTTACTGTATATATTGAGTTAATAAAAAAATAAATTTAAAAATTTAAAAACCCAGACTTACAAAAAAAGAACATTATAAACCTGTAAAAATTAAAAAAATAACTATTATATTATGACCTATCTACCCTAAGTATTGAACCTTTATTATTATTATAGGTAGCTATATTATTTACGTATTCATGTTTTTAACTAACAGTTTGTCTCGTCGGGGGACCGCTCTATACCTAAACAATTGAGCATATCAGAGTTAGGATCTTGCGAGACAGACGTACGATTAGGTTATGATTAGGTGCGCGGTCCCCGACGAGACAACTGTTAGTTAAAAATATGAATACGTAAATAAAATAGCTGCCTATAATAATAATAAAGGTTTAATACTTCGGGTAGATAGGTCATAATATAATAGTTATTTTTTGAAATTTTTAAGTTAATTTTTTTTATTTCATGCTTTTCATAGGGTGTTTTTTTAATATCAACATACGTATAGTCAACAATTATTCAGAGCTAGTGCGAATTGCGCGGAGTGTGGTTACAGAATTAGAAATACATTCCACTCCTCATATCTTTCGAATGGCTAAACCGATTTTCATAAAACTTGCGGTATATATAAGTAATGACCTTTTATTTGATACCCAACAAGGGTATATTTGAACACATTCAATTTTTCATCACCACTTTCACCCCTCATATCTTTGAAATGGCTGAACCGATTTTTATAAAACATAGCTAAGAACACTCTCCCCTAACCCATCTTTTAAACAAAAGAAACAGAATCCAAATCGGTTCATCCGTTTGGGAGCTACAATGCCACAGACAGACTTACAAACACACACACACACACACGTCAAACATATAACACCCCGTTCGGGTTTCCGTCGGGGGTTAAAAAGGTGTCTTATGTTTGTATAATACCTAATGGTTAGTAGGAATGTATACATAGTTTAACACCTATTACGTAAGAAGACATACCTTTTAACCGACTTCAAAAAAAGGAGGAGGTTCTCAATTCGTCTGTATGTTTTTTTTTTATGTATGTCAAGCGATATTTCCGTCAATTATAGACGGATTTCAAAATTTCTTTTTTTGTTGAATAGAATTTACTTCTGAGGTGGTCCCATTTTCACCAGGTCAGGATCTGATGATGGGATCCAGTAGAAAACGAGGGCAACCACCGAAAATTGTAGGGACAACTAGTGCGCTTGTTAACTTTTTAATTAAGTGCTTTAATGTTCTACATTTTAATGAAGGTTTGGCGTCGACCTGATGATAGAGTCGAAAGACAGTCGAAGGCATTCCTTAACAATTTATAGCAGTTACCTTGTGTTTGGGCTTGATTGATTTGTATTGATGACAACTTTACACCTAGATTGATAAAATGATATGATAAAATGATAAAAATATGATAATATTTATTCACATATAAATAGAGTACATTAGGTGTTCACTAGTTACATAGATTACAGATCTTCTATTTAGCCACACAGGCATGTGAAATATACATAAACATTAGTTACAATCATGTCACGCAGTAACATCAGTGATCAGACAATTTATCATGCACAGAAATGAGACAGTTGCATGCAATTAATAAACCTAGATACTAGCACATTTCCTTAATTTCATAAAACGCACTCTCTATTAGCCAGGTTTTTAGTTTTTTCTTAAATTGAGTCAGTGGTAGATCTTTAAAGCGTTGTGGTAATTTATTGTACAATTTTATGCACATAGCATAGCAATTTTTCCGGTACATTACAGTTCTTGGCACAAATTTATGTACCAGCCTATTGGGATTCCTTGTATTTCGTGGGTATATGTCCTTCGCGGTAGCAAATAGCGAAGGATTATGTTTTACGAATACACCTATCTCGAAAATATACATTGAAGCTAAAGTCAGTATTCCAAACTTTTTGAAATAGGGTTTACACGATTGATCAGGAGAAATTCCAGCTATGGCTCTAATACAGCGTTTTTGAGAAAGAAAAGCTCTGTTAATGTGTGTAGAATTACCCCACAATAGCAGCCCATATCGTAAAACAGAGCTCACGTAACCGTGGTAGGCCAACATGGTCGTTTCAAGTGTAGAAGTTTGCCTTAATCTACTTAAAACATATACAAATTTATTAATCTTATTACATACTGTATTTATGTGTTCACTCCAGTCAATATGCTCATCTATGGTTATTCCCAAAAATTTTACACTGTCACTTTCATGTATATTAATGCCATTATAAATTATTTGTCTATCTATTTTCTTTGTCTGTTTACTATGAAATTGTATAAAGTTAGTTTTTGTCAAGTTTACTGCAAGATTATTAAAATTTAACCAGTCCATAATTCTGGCTAATGTGTCATTAATTTCGTCATCATAATTTGTCAATTCATTACATGTCAATATTACAGAAATGTCATCAGCAAATAAAATACATTCATAATTTGTTATGTCAGGAAGGTCATTGATATATAATAAAAACAACAAAGGTCCAAGCACGGATCCTTGAGGAACCCCGCATTCATTTGTTTTATATGTTGACTTATATTGAATTTTTGTAGAGGCTTTGTCTATATTGCTAATTTCTACGCACTGTTGCCGATTTTTTAAGTATGATTCCAACCAATCAAAAGCAGGCCCACGAATTCCATAGTTTTGCACCTTTTGTAGTAGCAATTTGTGTGATACAAGATCAAATGCCCTAGACATATCAAAGAAAACAACTATGGTAGGGACTCTTTTGTCGACATATGTTGTCACTTTATGGATCAGGTGGAATGCTGCTAGTGTTGTAGATTTCCCCCTTTGGAATCCATTTTGTTCCGGTTTTATTACACTGTACTTATTAAAAAATCTGGTTAATCTGCTATGCATCGCCTTTTCAAATACTTTTGAAAACACGGGAATGAGGGTTATAGGCCTATAATTTGACATATCTTTTTTTTCCCCTTTTTTATAAAGGGGTTTTATAAGTGATTTTTTAAGACGTTCGGGAAATATTCCCTGTTCGAAAGACAGGTTTATAATATATGTTAAAATAGGAGATATAGTAACGACACATTTTTTTATTATAGCTGTGGAAATACCGTCATAACCTACCGAGTGACTATTACTTAATCCTAGAATAATTTTATTTACCTCTGTATCACTAAATGGTTCCAAAAATATACTATTTTTTACAGACGTTTTATTAGTGTTACACATCTTTCCATTTCTTTTAGCTACGTCTATAAAATAATTATTAAAGTGTTCCGCTATTTGATCTGGTTTACTTATTGTTTGCGACCCTATAGATATTTCATTAATACAATTTGTAAAATTTGTGCCACTATTTTCGTTTATTACACTCCACGCAGCTTTACATTTATTCTGGGATCCCGATACGAATTTATGATTACAATTTTTTTGCGATTGGAACAAACAGCGCCTCAAAATAGTCGAATACTTCTTATAATTTATCTTACTTTGCTTAGTTTTTAGCTTATAATATTTATAGCGTAGTATTCTTTTTGTATTACAACAACGTCGTAAGCCCTTTGTAATCCACTTCAGATCACGTTTTTTTTGTATTAACTTTATGAGTTAGGATCGGAAAACACAAATCATAAAAAAGTAGAAAATCGTCATGAAACTTATTGTATGCCACATTGACATCATTCTCTGAGTATACTTCGCTAAAACTGAGGCAATTAATACATTCTATAAACCTTGCAATGTTATACAGATCGTAGTCTCGTCTCTGAATTAACACTATTGGAGGGTGCTTAATCACGGCCTTGACTGGTATATTTAACATTTGGGCCGTATCGTGGTCTGATTGTCCTAGTTTTAAGACCTTTCCCTGCGCGTTTAACATATTACTCCCTATAATATGATCAATGCATGACTTCTGCCTTGTTGGATCCGTAATATAACATTTTAAATTATAATTATTGACAATTTCTGTTAATTGTAGAATTTTTTTATTTGAAATAAGAGTATTCAAGTTCAAATCACCTACTATTAATCTATCTACAGCTTATAAAGCACAAGCTCTAATGATTCAAAAAATATTTCGGTGTTTGATGTCGGCGTGCGATACAAGCATATTATTGTTAACTTATTGTTCACTACTTCAATACCGCATCATTCGAAAACATCTTTCTGAGCAAAGTCTTTTAGAAAACCAATATCTTTTGTTTCTATCCCTTTCTCTGTGTAGATACATACACCTCCTCTACTTTTATTTCTACAATAGCAAGAACTCAAATTATAGCCGTTAATCTTTAAATTAGATTCTGTACCGTTCTTTATAAAAGCTTCCGAAAAGCAGAGGACCGTAGGCGTCTCGTTTGATAAACCTAAATTACTCAGTACGACTTCTAGTTCATCTTTTTTCTTTTTTAAGCTCGCAATGTTTTGGTGAAATATTCTAAACATGTTTTTATTATTAACGAAAAAATGTTTGATTGCAAGTATCTGTAAAACCTGAGTTACTTGATCTATGACAGGCATTCATTTTTATATTATTAAACATTGTGTCAGTATTATTAATATAATATGTCAAATTTTCAAATATATTTTTCATCCCAATATTATTTAATGAGCCACTATATTGGGAATACATTACATAATCACATGTCAAATTCAAATTAGAGTCAAATAAAGTTGCATAAAAATGGGTATTCAAATCAAGATATAATAAGTTATTAAAAGTTTCTATCCTAAAGTTAAACATTGTAGAATAATAATTGTATCTATAAGTAGGAAGACATAATATAATGTTAGTATGTTGCATATTCATTAATGTGTTACGTATTTTCATAATTAGGTCAAAATAATTAACTGTTTTTCGGAAATCTTCCGATCCTATAAGAATTATACAGTAGTCATGTTCTGTGAAGTTCTTCAATTTTACTTCCAAATCACTTAAGAGTAACTCAATGCCACAATTTGTCGAGATATGATGACAAACATTACAGTTTGGGAACGTTTCTTGTGCTATAGAAAGTACATTATTAGTATTATTAGTACTCAAAATACAAATATTACTCTTTACTTTTTGCACATCTTGTTCAGCAATACGCTGCCTTTGAGATCTTCGATTTATTGGAGAATTCCGAACTGACTCGTCAGTTACAGGCGCAGTGATGCAGTTCTGAGGTTTCGCAGCTTTACGTTGTGTTGGTTTGCTTCTGTTAGGTGTCCCAATGTCCATTGATATCCTTTTAGTAACCTTTTTTATAAATTTATTTTTACTCTGTAATTGATCATCATTAGATATAATATTGAAGTTGGTGCCATGAATACTTAATACCTACATAAAACTATGGGTTTACTTGGCGCCGACTTCAATATGATATTGAATAAAATCTGATAAATCAAAATACATATTACTTTGTGCTAATTCAATTTTATTTTTCAGGATTTGTTTGAAGTCGGTTGTATTTTTTATTGATTTTTTTTTTTATATTTTACATTGATAAATGTTTTAGTTGGTACACATTGCCATACTAAAAGATTTATGTCTTTTCTACTTAACAAATATAATAACCCTGTGATGAAATTCACTATGTTTTAAACGATTATTTATATATTACTAGATATATAATTTAATTTCTTTTATTCATTTATTTTCAGCAGTGGACTGTTAGAGGCTGATTTGATGATGATGTCGTAGTTTAATTTCATGTATGATTTTTGCACCATGGCCAGTTAATATCATATGAATGTAGCAAATAGCGAAGTAATTATGATCAAAAGGTGCACTGGATTATCTATTTCATTCGTTCATCTGTATTTAATGTAGAAGTGCCTGCTCTGATGCCTTAACAGCTTGTGCCAATTTCAGTGCCTAAAAGTTTTTGTACATTTAAATATTTTCACCCACATGGACAAAAGAAACAAAATGCAAGAATTAGAAGAGACTGCTCCTTCTGCTGTATTCTGAGGAGGTAGAAACATACAATTATTTTTCAAGTAACCCAGCAAAATTTCATCTTACCACCAATTTTTTCCTGCACAACCAGAAACTATGGCGTTCTGAACTTCGATTCCGTTTTACAACTGACAACTCAAACATTCATTAGAAGCGGTTGGTATTGAGCTTGTGATTTACGATTCGCTTCAATTACATCATGCTTCGATAAACTCTAACCTAAAACATCGTCGGCTGGATTCTACAATTCTTACTTTTACTATTTCGTACATATTTTGATGGGTGTTAGACCTAACTACCTAACCTACTAACCTAACCACGCTGACCAGTTAGATTGTTACAGGGTTTTGTTTCAAAATTTCCTCTCCTGTGTCCTATGACCTCGACTGTTGTTCAATAGGCGCACCAGTCGCGGGTGAGGCAAACTTGAGCCGCAATGTTGTGGGACTCTCTCGCATCTTCATAATAAGAAGACGTGACTTTATTACATTTACTATTTATGTAGTTCATAGTTGCAGCAAGTAGTTCATAATGTAGTCACAGTAACAAATGACCTAGTGGTCTGTGCCATATTATTATTAAAGTTTTGATATCTGTGGCTAAAAGTATTTTTTTAAATTTTTTGGACATATCTGTCCTTTTCATTGTTATTTAGTGAAAAAATCGTATTACATAACAAAATATACCTATGTAAGCGTTTCTTCATAAACAATTAATTATTTTGTTGCTATTTGACCAACTTTATGATGATAACTGACATTTAGTTTTACAAAATTATGAAACATTAAAATCATAATTCTAAATGACACAAAAGTAACACAGTGGCTGTCAGTAAGTTTCTACAATCTGATTTATAGTTATTTTTTTAAGGCGGTATGCCTTAAAAAAATAACTATAAATCAGATTGTAGAAACTTAATCATAATAATTTACTTTTGTATTACGTAAAACAAATTCTAAAAAGGTGAAATTTGGACGTATAATATGCCTCTGTCTACTCGTCCAGGGATAATGGCGTGACAGTTTAAAATAGGACCCTGTATTATTACGGATTGTATTTTAAAACTTTACCTACCGAGACAGAGGAGCATAGGGTCTCTGATTTAAAGTGGTTACCTGTCTATAGGTACGTAACCCCTTAAATCAGGGAACGTAGATTCCTGGGGCATCCTTCCGAGGCACTGGCAATCGTTTTGCCTTCCAAAGCGTGGAAGTGCGTGGAAACCGAATACTACAAACGGTCACATAATTTTATCAGCACGACAGTGATCGTTCACAGAATAGAATTATTTTGGTAGAACCCTTAGTACAGCGCTCCACACGCTAGTGGAGTGCACGGGGCGTGGGCACAACAGCGCCAGGTCTGAACGTGGACACTCTCTGGCTGGAAACCATGGTGTGAGCCATGACCTCCAGTTGGTCATAGGAGGCTGAACATAATTATAAAATGTATTTTATTTTATGTATTTTTTTAAATGTATACGTATAATAAATCCCACCAAAAACATCCCTGTTGAAATGGAGGCCAAGTTCCTATGGGCTAATTGTTCGGAGTATTCCCGTTCGTCCCCTTGATTCGCCTAAAAAAGGGTGGAAATCCAATCCAATGCCAAGTTTAGATGCACTTTAAAATCGATCATAATCATCTTCATCAACAGCCTAATCCACTGGTAAACATTTGCCATTCCCAAGACTCGCCACTACACTCAGACCTCCGCCTTCCGAATCCAGCCACTACCCACCACCACATCCACGTCAACGGTCCATCTGGCCGAAATTCACTTTGCCATACACCCAACTTAAAATATGGTGTAGTTGTGAAAATACGTAGGCACCTACTTGGTTAAAAATATCTAAAATAATGATACTTCTAAATTAGAACTTGGCAGGTTTTCGTGCAGAACGTAACACTTGATTAATTGTATAATTAAATTTATTCTAAGATATATAATTAAATTAACCTGCCAAGTTAAAATTTAGAAGTATCATTATTTTAGATATTTTTAACCAAGTAAGTACTTACGTATTTTCACAACTACACCATATTTTAAGTTGGGTGTATGGCAAAGTGAATTTCGGCCAGATGGACCGTTGACGTGGATGTGGTGGTGGGTAGTGGCTGGATTCGGAAGGCGGAGGTCTGAGTGTAGTGGCGAGTCTTGGGAATGGCAAATGTTTACCAGTGGATTAGGCTGTTGATGAAGATGATTATGATCGATTTTAAAGTGCATCTAAACTTGGCATTGGATTGGATTTCCACCCTTTTTTAGGCGAATCAAGGGGACGAACGGGAATACTCCGAACAATTAGCCCATAGGAACTTGGCCTCCATTTCAACAGGGATGTTTTTGGTGGGATTTCAATACTTTTTTTTAAGAAACCGTACCTATTTTTTCTTTTAATTCTTCTAATTTGCTTTAAAGTGTGCATTATGTATACATGACATTATTTTATACCCCCTCCTCCTCTCCTCCCCCTCCTCATCGTACCTACAACGCGCGTCTTTAGACAGTTCGCTTTGCTCTATAGTGTTATACAACGCGCGTCTTTAGGCAGTTTGCGTTGCTCTATAGTGTTAACTATCCTTGTATAGATCCTCTACGGTAGGTACAGTATATATTTCAAAAAGATTTTGTGAACTCTATGTTTAATTTCTTTTTCAGAATATTGATGACATTTTAATGATGACATTATAAACACGATATCTACGTCTACAATATAAATTGTGTGTTTGTACGTAAATTGTTTATACTGGCGAAAAATCTAAAATATGGACTATTTGTTTACTATTTCCTATGAAATAGCTATCTTTATCTTTCTATTCTATCTTTGAAATACTACACCTACCTAAAGTAATCTGCTGAAAGCATTGTTCACTTTTTAAAGAAAAAGTATTTACGATGAAAGTCGAAAAATAAGTTAGTATGTGACCCGTATAATGTTCAATCATGGCGACACGAAATTAATTTCATTGAGCAACATTTGATTGTGCTATACCTCCTAAAGTATTCTTTTGATTTGCATGGTGTAAAGGGAATGAATGATCTTAATGAAATGTTCAAATTAGCTAACGTATTTAAATTGAGAAGGATACCTTATTACCGAATATATGTATAAGACAAAATCGCTAAAAAACACGTTTGTTGCATGGAAGCCCCCTTTTTTTTTTTTGCATGGAAGCCCCCTTTAAATATTATTATTTTTTTGTTTTCAGTATTTGTTGTTACAGCGGCAACAAAAACACATAATCTGTGAAAATTTTAACTCTCTAGCTATCACCGTTCATGAGATACAGCCTCGAGACGGACAGACAGACAGACAGACAGACGCACAGCGAAGTCTCATGAATAGGGTCCCGTTCTTTACCCTTTGGGTACGGAACCCTAAAAAGGATGACTCACGCTACACCGTGCCGGGTCCAAGCCGAGTGCCGGCCACAGCAAGATCAACTTATCCTACTTCCTACTAATATTATATTAATGTGAATGTTTGTGAAGATGTTTGGATGTTTGTTACTCAATCACGCTCTAACGGCTAAACGGATTGGGCTATAATTTGGTTCAGAGATAGCTTATAGTCTGGAATAACACATAGGCTACTTTTCATCCCGGAAATATGTTCCCACGGAAAGCGGGAACGGGTACCGAATTTCACGCGGTCGCAGCCTCCCACGTCATCTAGTATTATATATATTTTGTATGAACAAACTCACGTTAAACCATAGATTTAGAATTTTTCGCGCTAAATCTATGCGTTAAACCGAGCGGCAACTGAGTGACAGCCGAACTACAAAGAAACAAATCGGTCCCGCCTCGGCTCGGCCACAGCCCCTTGCATGAATACAGTATACAGTGATACAGAGCCGCCGAGCTTCGCCCGAGCAGTCGTGAACGCAACCGGCTCGGTAATCGTACTACGACCGACACTCGGCTCGGAAGTCGGACCCGGCACGGTCTAGCATGAGTCATCCTTTAGAATGCTTGCTGATCTCTAAACTACTGGACAGATTTGATCCAAATATTTCACAAATATGAATAAAAATATTCAATGTGCAGTTTTGACATTTCCATAATTTGTATGTATAGAGTATTTGATTGACATTAATCAAAACATTGACAACATCTTTCTTATCTGATTGACTTTTTAAACATGACATGTGTGAAAATAAAAAGTAAATTAAATCAAAAGAGTCCTCTCATCACTAAGAAGTATTGATACAAATTCGAATCAAATCCCCCCGAAGGAAACAATTGTTACCCCCTTTTAGCCATGTTCTGGAATGAATTTCAATAAAATACGAAACACATCTTCCATCAATTATGTTAGAGATGATTTATGCAAAATTTGAAGAAGATCCGACTAAGGAATCCTGTGGTCCCATACAAACTTTGTAACCCTTTTCCAACTCACACTTGACCGATTTCTTAAATTTCTCAATTTTTCGATAATCTACATATAACACCCGATCTTTGTGCCAAATTTCATAACTCTAGGACAATTGGAAGTGGCCTAGAGGTTTTGATGACCGGTCAGTGAGTGAGTGAGTCAGTCAGTGCCAAAATTAGCTATATTCACAGGGTCATATTTCAGGATCTACTGAAGCTACATCTATGAAATTTGGTACACTGCCTTAGTTCTAGTATATGAATACGTACGTACAATTTTATTTCTGTACTTGCAATAGGCACTGAGCTACAGGGGGGTCAAAAGTGGGTCGAAGCGGTTCGTGTAAATAGAGTACGGCATGCGCTCGGCCTGTTGCTAGAACTTGGCCTGCGCACTGCCGTGCGCTTAGATCAGTTGAGGGTCGAGAGTCTGTACATGAAAGATATTTTTTTTATTGTAAGACATTCTCTAATCGATACTGAAGCCGGAAACGTAATTTAAATTTTCATGTCTGTCTGTCTGTCTATCTGTCTGTCTGTCTGTATCCCGAATAATTATCACGCCAAAACTACTAAATCGATTTGAATGAAACTTGGTACAATCAGAGCTTATAATTTGAGGAAGGTTCTAGGATACTTTTGATCCCGATATTTTGCACGGTTCCTCTGGGAGAGGGGATGAAAGACAAATGGTTTTTTAGTAATAACTTCTCAATGCGTGGTCCGACTGCAAAAAAAAAATCAGTGATATAAAGGGTGTACTTTAAGAATTGTTTTACACAAGTATCAATGTTGGGGGTTTTGTAGTTCAGGAATTAGAGACATCTCAACTTTCGCACAACCTGTAATTCAAGGGCTCCTTTGTATGTGAGAGTAATTCTAAACGGGCGTGTTGGCTAAATCATAAAAGAGCTTAATGATTAAGGCTATTGTAAAATAATTCAGTTCGCGCCGAAAGCGGGGACTGAATGGTTTTAGAATACACTTAATCTTTAAGCTCTTTTATGATTAAGCAAACAAAGCCGTTTCACACGCCGCTTGATGAGTCTGATGAAGAAGTACCTCTCCTTTCGCAAACCTTGTGTGTTAAATTATTCAAATTAGATGAAAGGTGGGCGTATTCCAATCCTATTAAATCGCAACCTGAAATAGCAGACCTGGATGGTAAAAAGGGGGCTAAACAAAAAATGAATAATATCATAAAGTGAGAGTCCCACACTCAAAATAAAGACGGCATTAAATATGTTTGTTGCATGGGAACCCCCTTGTTTTCCTTTTTTTAGTATTTTTTGTTCACTTCATCTGTATAAGTTTCACTCATGTATTGTCTCTCTCTTGTAAATGGTCTCAGTAATAGGGTCACGTTTGAGGGGTTACCCGGGGCTCCCAACTGTAAGCTGTTGGGCGTTACGTGACGTTTTTTATCGGTAGGCCCGTTCCTCACCATAAGTAAGACTGCAGTTCCGTATTGGGGTATAATGAAAAAGGAATGACACAAAGTTTCAGCTTGGCTTAAGTACATTCTCAAAAATTATACTATCTATCACTATCACACTATTTTATTATCCTAGTCTATCTAGTTTATTGAAATTGAACGTCGAAAAATTCTTAAAACATAATAATGACACAATATCTTTAATCCTCAGATCGTGATCGCCTGCGCTCTGGTGGCGCTGTGTGCCGCCAATATACCACAACATTATCCACCACGACCAAGACGCACATAATGGACACCATGTAGCCCCCTCCCAACATGAGCACCACGCAGCCCCATCCCACTATAACGAGCAACACGCAGCCCCTTCCCACCAAGAACACCACCCAGCACCTTCTTGCCACGAACAACACACTCATGAAAATGTAAGTACCCAAAGATGTTCAGGAAACCTCTCTGGAGTGGAATACTGGACGTAAAATATTGATATTATCAAATTAAATAATAACTTTATAAGATGTGTCTGTCGAATACAAAATAAAAGTTTTACGTCAATGTTTTGGGGTTCTAGACAAGTATGATAAATATTTCACTGGCCTAGTGGTGTATTGGATAGTGTACCTGACTACGGATTCGGAAGTTGTGGGTTTGATCTCACCCAGGACAAATCTCTGTGTGTCATGAGTACCTACATTGATTTGTTCTGCATCTGGGTATAATTTATCTATACTTATAATGACACGCTTCTGGGAAGTCCAGAGTGATCCCAGGAGTTCCCAGGCGGTTCAGTAGTTTAGGTGAGGGTATATAATTTGTCCTGGAGTCAATAATGCAAATACTACAGAGTATTATTATTTTTATTTCAATTCCACAATATTAAAACTTATATCTAACTTAAAAACTAGGTACTCATCCGAATCCTTCAGGGATGGGACTTCCTTCCTTCAGGAATATGTACAATATAAGAATATGGCTCTACGCATATATTATTCATAAATAGCTGCCTTACGGGTATAGGCAGGGTTTTTAAACAAAGACTTGGAAGCTCATTCTGAAAAGAACAAACAATATATTTTATATACACCCTCTTCAACCATAGATTTCCCTAAACTTTCCCTTACATTATTTTTAACCCCATTTTAAAACATTTAATATACAAAGAACATTACCCCCTTTTCTAAATTTCACAAACGCCTGCCTGATAAAATAAATTTACTTAAAATATACTTTTTTACATAAAAATTACCCACAATTAATTTACTTAATAAAATTGATGAAGTTGATGCTTACCAGAGCTTCCGTTTTCACATATAAAAATTTAGTTAAATACTTGGGCTATTAAGCCACTCACTGATTATTTCAGTGGAATATATTTTACAGAATAATTTACTTTGATGTAAATTTTCTTCGACAGTATGAAGTAAAATAAAAAATTTAGTTAGTTCCTGATTTTTTTCTATTCTACTAATGCGCACGCCTATATATAGCTTACATCCCACCATATCTCCTTCCATCAACTATCCCTACTATGACACTATTAAGGACACACCCCTTATACCGACCTAAGTATAACCATTATACCTACGCTTAATAGCGCCTAATAAACTAATTACAGCAAATCTATGATTTACGCCACAATATCCCCTCCCCAAGAGAAAATTTTGTCCCTATAGACAAAATTTAAGAATACTAATTCAATTTAAAAAAAATTGAATTAGTATATAACAATCAATCTATAACAACTGTATTACTTAGATAATGTCTCCCAAAAATAAATAATTTAAATATTCCAATAGAGTAACTCTGATGGTGTTCACAAGATAGATAGAAGAAAAGACGTATTTAAGGCTTAATATTAAGAAATCCAGGTAATACGAACCGCCTGAATGTAATATAGAATATGGCTTAAATTGAAGACTGAGATTTCTATAACCGTCTCAGAGAAGAAAATTTATATAACAACATATACAACGATGTAATAACATTGTATATGTCTATATAACTGAATGCAATATATTTGCATATGATAAGCAAGCCTTTAAGAGCTTCCTATAGTACCACGTAAATCTGCGAGGGCAAGCTTACCGCTTCCGAGTGGCAGTATTTACTACAAAAAAACCAAGAAACAGAAATATAGCACTGAATACACCTACAGAATCATCCTACCAGAATTCTAACCAAAAATATACAAACAACCCAGAAAAAAAAATCACATTTACCAACCTTAACATTTCACTGAAATCCAAATCCCATATGTAATAACGTTTTCAAAACGTATGCATCACTATAAACATAATGCATGTGCATAAAACTTTCATACTTTGTAATTCTTAATACTTTGTAATTTTATAAACTCACGGCACGTACACAACTTTCACATAACATGATAATGAATTCACAATGTGACCTCAAGCTTAACAATATTTCGAGGTACCCTCATAAATTTTCACAATTATTCATAAGGTCTCTTACACACTGACTTAAATTTCTCGTGTATGTTTGACTGTCCGCGACAACATCCTAAAGTAATTTAACGTTCATTTTTAAATAACTGACCTGACATTGCTATTCTTGTCTTACTTACTTTAATTTAACTTGATTAAATCAAAAAAAAAATGACGTTAATTTTGTTTTAGAATAGGGGAGAGAATTTTTTTTTTTTGTATATGCAAAGTACCTACTGACTATTTCAAACTTTCATAATTAACCAGACTCACCCATTCCTTTGAATAATGTGCCTTTCATACTCTCATATTCATCCCTTTCATACATTCATACATACCCATACATTTCCCGCTCATAAAACACCCATGCACACTTGTGTCATCAATACAATCACATGATGACGCAATTCTTATATACAAGAGAATTTAGCTTAAATTTTACACTAAATCTCAACACTATTCATTAAAACCGTATCCTGTCCTTACGCTTATGGAATTATGATAGCGTGATGAAATGCAGTCTGTAAGCAGCCTAACGATATTCACATGATATTCACAACTACCCATACTTAGGAGAAAAAAAAATAATGATACTACGATTTACTTAGAAAAAATATTTTTGGTTATGAAGTTAATTTATTGAATTATTTTATGCAGATTGTAATTAATTATTCTTTGTAATTATATATTTTAAATATTCGTATTGCTAACTACTATGCAGCATTTTTGAAATGATGTAATGATGAACTTTGTAACCTACCCCAAAGATTTTTTATATTACTAAGGTGGCTATCGATATAGAAAATATATAACTTTATGAAGGTGGCAAACAAACATACGGCCCACCAGAAGGACTAGCGGTCACCGCAGCCTATGAACATTTGCCTTACCATAGGCGACAAACTCATGCTGCCGACCGTGTAAAACCCTTTTACGACCCTTTTTAAAGAACCCCATACTATTTTTGCCGTAGAAACCGGCTCATAACCGCGAATAACTACTTTACAAGTTAATTGATTTTTACTGAGCAAGAAATATCTAATTTTATTAATATCCATATTAAACGGCTCTGGTAAGCACCGAATCACTCACAATTTTTAATACACAAATCACTTTCTCTATTCACATATAACTACAATATCATTCAGATTTTCCTGAAACAATACACAATTTATACAAAACAAAACCTACCGTGAATGTTTTGCATTAAATATCTTTAAAACATTAACAACAATTTTTAACAATAAGTAGGAGCTCTCGGAGCAAAATATATTAGAAGGTAACCTACTAAGTACCTACTAATATATACTCTAAGACAGCATACCTAATGATTTTGTAATTAGCTCCGTAATCACTCGATCAACCTGTAATGCTTCTTTTTTCTGATTTAATTTTAAAATTTGTTGTTATAGCGCCAACAGAAATACATAATCTGTAAAAATTTCAGCTCTCCAGCTTCCAGTTCTAGCTCCAGCTAATCTAAGTAAGCTGGAGCTGGAGCTGAAAGCTGGAGGTCATAGTCAGATAGACAAACAGATGGCAAAGTCTCTTGAATTGGGTCCTGTTTTTAACTTCTGGGTACGGAACCCTAAAAATGAATTAAAATTTTATCAGTGGCTATATACTGTCTAGCGTCTTACAAAAAAGGATAAAAATACTTTATAAAATGTCGATCATAATATTTGCTTATATTATTTTCAACATCATTTTTTAACTCCCGACCAAAAACAAAGTTCATTATACGCTTGACATGTGTCTCTTTGTATGGATAGTATGTGTATGTGTGTGTTTGTCTGTGGCATCGCAATGTATGTACCAATTTTGAAGCGGATTTCTTGGTTCGAAAGCTGATGTGAAAGGGTTGATTCTTAGTTATAAATTTTGAAGTCATCAGTACAATAATTCCGAGGCCCTAATAACTTGACTAAAGGGTTTGGAACTTGGTATATCAGATATTTTTCGAGAATTGTTTTGCTTGAAGTCGTTGCTTTAGTTAGATAAATACGTTCACGAATTTGAAGGTTGAAATCGGATCGTTTCTGATGGTGTAGGTAAAACATTATGAATAAGGATAACGTGCAGTGTGCCTATATTGGTCAGTTGATATTTTACTGTAAATAATTAGGCGACGTGACATACATGAAAAAAGAACTATTCTAAGATAGCTTGTAACAGAAGTAGCGAATCAACAAGACGATCTATCAAGAACTGCTCTTAGCACTGTCTGACTCAGTGTTTTGTAAGCAATCACTGCAAGGATCTTTCGCAGTGGCTAGTACTCAGATGGGTGACACATTATGACATGTCCATTTACGAGCGTTTTCGTGATTCAGAAAGCACGTTATGCTGTTAATTTTACATAATTGTTTCTGTACAGAGTTTTTGTCAGTTTCTCTAATAAAAGCCGGTTATAACAGTCATATTTTTAATTTTGCAGCTGATGAGTTATCTACACATTATAGGGATCATTAATGAAAACAGATGGCAGGTATTCTCAAACACTATTTGAACACATTAAAACTAATATCACAAATGGACAGACATTCTCTTTTAATAATTATGATGCTGGTGGACCACTGGAGCGGAGTTGTGCACATGAGCTTGGAATCTGTTGAAAAAAGGTTTGAATGAAAAACATGAATATGACGGTGATATGGGGCTATATGGCTATTTTGAAACATTGCTGGAAATTGCTCGGGAACAAAAGTAGTATGGCTATTTTGAAACATTGCTGGAAATTGCTCGGGAACAAAAGTAGTATGGCTATTTTGAAACATTGCTGGAAATTGCTCGGGAACAAAAGTAGTATTATGTATGTATTGCACTGCTCAAATTATATTAACAGGTTCCAGTATTCGAATGTTCAGTAAATAACTTACCCGCTGTGGTGGTCAGCATGGTAGTTTACTTTACGCCAGGAGCCGTCGGGTTGCAGGAGAGAGTATTCTCCTTTCACGACGTCTCCGTCACGGGACTCGTGCTGAGACTTGTGGTCACCGGTGTGAGGGTCTTCCACGGAGTATTTGAACTCGTATTTGGGATGTGACTGAAATGTTAGATTGAATGTGAACGATACTTTTAAAAATCCTAACTGAAACTATGAAGAAATAATGCCTGAATATAGCAATAAAAAATTCAAATCCAAGAACACCATGACAAGCAAAGCAAATCACTTGGTTCGTAATAACGTAACCGTTTTCCTTTTTTTAAGTGTGTTAATCCCTCTTAGATGCTATGCCGAACTCTTACCTACTAAACCTACACGTGCTATAACACTTTCTATGGCCAGAAGCCCCGGGTAAGCATTAGAAGGATGTCACGCGATTCAATTTTGTCACGGCGGACGACGCTCATGGTAGTTCTGAATTCCTTCTGTATTCTGAACTGAACTTACATATTCATTATGTTGCTCATAGTTGCCTCCGTGCTCTTGGTGGCCTCCATGCTCATGATATATAGCTTGATCATGGCGGATGACGGTCTGGGAGGAGACAGCTGGTGCGTGATGCTGTACGTAATGAGCAGCACATACCGCCACTAAAGCGCAGGCAATCACGACCTACAGGAATTAAGTTATTCAATTATTAATATTTGTAGTTTGAGATAGAGGAAATTACCAAAATTTATATGAGAATACCAATGTAAATTTTACTAAAATTATTACTGTAGGATAACCTTACAACTACTCACTTAATTAATGTTATACAATACCGATATAAAAGTAACTAGGTACATGACATCACAACTTTACATTGCACGAACCAAAATTATTGTCTTAAAGAATATTCTAATGATGTAATTCTTACCTTGTACATTTTGCTTTTGAAAAATTATGACTTGTTTGAGTTGTAAGAATAGTGCACTCTTTATATATAACAAACAAAATATACCTAGAGGTTGGAGGGGGTATATTACATACCTGAAATACATAATTTGTCTTGTCGCAAGTCTATAATGTAATAGACAAGTGTTAACATAGATTACCGCCTAAATTAGATAATATTCATTTTTTGGCCCACATCAGCCAGGTCTGCAGTTCCGTATTGGGGTTAGAGTTATGGGACAAATTTCAGCTTGCCTCAAATTCCTTCTCAAAAATGTATGCCCGTTTTCACCATAAGAATGTGGAGGGAAACCTGAATTCGAATAATGGTAATTTTAATTGTAAATGATAATCACATTTATTTAAATGATCATAATCAGTCAGGACTCATCCGATATGTTTTTTTTTCAGTTGTACTTTTGCAGAATTCTTTGAACTTTTTTGCCTTGAAGTTAAAGAGTCGATCTTTTAAAGCGCCCGTGGCTACGCGTATTTGGTGTAGTGTCTGTACGATATGGTCGATCGCTGCAGTAAGCAACTTTCCCTGAGGCTGGTACTCAGAATGGTGACCATCTTGATACATTTACCTATGTATTTCTGTGCTTTGGAAGGCACAATAATCCGTTGGTCTCTGTTACCCGACAAATGGCAGTTGCTAAGCCAAGTTGAAGGCCCGAGTGACTTGAAAACTTCCAACAGCGGGCAGTCACAATCTGCGCCTGTCCATTTTTCTAAGGCATTACGGCTTACCAACTTTTTAAAATAAAAAAAAACTTGAGAGGTGTCAAGGGACACCCGGATGGAACGAAGTTCCTTTCGATTAATTAGTGAAGGAATTGTAATAAAATTGTATTTTTTTAATTAATAATAATATTTTTTTTATTATTAACACCCATCCCCCCCCCCCTTCCCCCCCTCCCTACCCCCTTTCCCCGTCCCCCCTACCCCCCCTTTAGAGGTACCTCTACCCTCCATTCTATAGCAAAAAGTGTCGTGACAACTTTTCGTGAGAATTTTTTCCGTCTAGCCCCCTTTCACAACGCGCTTCGTTCCAAAAATATTTTTGTCTTTTGTGTACGTGCTCTATGAAAGAAATTTTCTTTTGATAATTTAGATGAATAGATGGATTTTTCCTGTAGTTATTAGTTTTTATACTTTAGACTGATTGTCATTTGGAAACTATATTCTCTCAGACTTTGCATAACATACATAACAATAAAAAATAAAACCGACTTCAAGCAAATCCTGAAAAATAAAATTTAGGTACTTAGCACAAAGTAATATGTATTTTGATTTTATCAGATTTTATTCAATATCATATTGAAGTCGGCGCCAAGTAAACCCATAGTTTTATGTAGGTATTATATTGATGGCACCAACTTCAATATTATATTGAATTAAATATGATAAATCAAAATACTTGTGCTAAGTACCTAAATTTTATTTTTCAGGATTTGCTTGAAGTCGGTTTTATTTTTTATTGAAAATTTTTTTTTCATCATTTTAAGTGACGGGTGAATCGAAAAATATATCTATCTAGGTGAAAGTTCTCATCGATACAAATCAATCAAGCCCAAACACAAGGTAGCTGCTGTAAATCGTTAAGGAATTCCCTCGACTGTCTTTCTGTCCATCATCAGATCGACTTCAGACATTCATTAAATTGTAGTACCTTTAAGCACTGAATTAAAAAGTTAACAAACGCACTAGTTGTCCCTACAATTTTCGGTGGTTCCCCTCGATTTCTCCTGAATCCCATCATCAGATTCGGACCTGGAGAAATTGGGACCACCTCAGCAGTGAACTCTATCCAACAAAAAGCAGATTTGAAATTCGTCTATAATTGACAAAACATGTATGGTGAACATACATAAAACATTGAGAACTTCCTTTTTTTTAAAGTCGGATCTATCAATCTAAGTGTAAAGTTCTCATCAATACAAATCAATCAAGCCCAAACACAAGCTAACTGCTGTAAATTGTTAAGGAATGCCCTCGACTGTCTTTCGACTCTATCATCAGATCGACTCCAGACCTTCATTAAAATGTAGAACATTAAAGCACTTAATTAACAAGCGCACTAGTTGTCCCTACAATTTTCGGTGGTTGCCCTCGTTTTCTCCTGGATCCCATCATCACCTCCTGACTTGGTGTAAATGGGACCACCTCAGAAGTAAACCCTATTCAATAAAAAAAGAAATTTTGAAATCCGTCTATAATTGACGGAAATATCGCTTGACATACATAAAAAAAAATACATACAGACGAATTGAGAACCTCCTCCTTTTTTTGAAGTCGGTTAAAAATAAAATCACGCCTTTTTTCCGAAGAGGTAACCAAAGGCAAACCGTTCTGTCACACTTCATCAAATGTATTTTATAAATTACTAACCCCCATTCCCCCCCCTCCCCCTCCCTGCCCCTGACCCTCCCCCCTTTCCTCCCTCCCCCCCATTTAGAGGTACCTCTACCATACTATACTTGCACTTGGCTGTCTATGTGCACTTGGCTGTCTTTTTTTTTTTTTTTTTTTATACCACTAGAGTGGCAGACAAGCATACGGCCCCCCCAGATGTACCGGTGGTCACCGCAGCCTATGGACGTTTGCAACACCAGAGGCGCCACAAGCGCGCTGCCGACTCTTTAAAAACCTTCTAAGTCCCCTTTTGAAGAACCCCATACTGTAGGCGTCCGGGAAAACCGAAGCAGGGAGATCATTCCACAACCTAAGCGTACGCGGAAGAAAGCCTCTATTAGATCTCACCGTGCTCGAGCGCTCAGGACGCAACGTGTGAGGATGAACACCCTGTCTATGGCGAGCGGTGCGATGATAGAATGTAGCCGTAGGCATCATATCAAACAATTCTTCAGAGCACAAACCGTTGTACAGGCGGTAGAACACACATAGAGAAGCAAAGTCTCTCCTGTCACTAAGAGGTTCCACACTACCTGCAAGTATGAGATCGTTGACAACTCTCATAGCTCGCCTTTGCACCGAGTCAAATGGACGAAGCTGGTATTCGGGTGCCCCCGCCCAGAGGTGACAGCAGTACTCCATATGCGGACGCACTTGCGACTTATAGAGAAGCAGTGCTTGCGCCGCAGTAAAGTACCGCCGCGCCCTTCTGAGCACTCCGAGCTTCCTGGACGCCAGCTTGGCCTTGCCCTCCAAGTGACAGCGGAACTGCACATCACTGGAGATGTCAACACCAAGGATCCCTATACTTTCAGAGATGGTGAGAGATGTGCCCTGAAATTGTGGCGCCACAGTGAATGGGGTCTTTTTTGCGGTGAAAACACAAACTTGTGTCTTGGTAGGGTTGAATTGGACAAGATTTTGTCGAACCCAATCGGACACTCTAGTGAGAGTAGCCTCGACTTCAGACACAAGTTGTTCACGACTTTCTTCCACTGCATCCCGAGAGATACCGGGACGGCCCGTGTAATAAGTGTCGCCCGTACTGTCGTCCGCATAACAATGAATGCCGTCAATAGACAACATGTCATTGATATGCAGCAGAAACAAAGTAGGGGACAACACTGAGCCTTGTGGTACTCCAGCGTTTATGGCTATGCAGTCAGAACAGCTACCGTCAACGACGGCCCTGATGCTTCTACCGGCCAGAAAGCTGGACACCCATCCGCATAAACTCTCGGGCAGTCCATAGGAGGGCAATTTCGTAAGAAGACCACGGTGCCAGACCCGGTCAAAGGCTTTCGAGATGTCGAGGCTCACTGCTAGAGCCTCACCCTTACTCTCGATAGCCGCCGCCCAGCGGTGTGTGAGGTACACAAGAAGATCGCCCGTCGAGCGACCGTGACGGAAACCGTACTGCCGGTCACTGAGCAGGTCATGTTCCTCAAGGTACCTCAGGAGCTGTGTATTAATTACACGCTCCATCACCTTAGATAAAAGGGAGGTGACGGCTATAGGCCTATAATTGGCCGGGTCGGTCCTGTCACCCTTCTTGGGCACAGGATGCACGTACGCGATCTTCCACGACGCCGGGACTTGCTTCATGGAGTAAGAAAGCGTGAAAAGATGTGTAAGTACCGGACACAACTCCGGACCACACCGCTTAAGTACCACCGCGGGAATGCCGTCCGGCCCACTCGACTTATGAATATCTAGGGATTGAAGCTCCCGCCTGACGTCCCGTTGCTTGAATTTAATTTCTGTCTTGATAGGGGCAAGGATCGGAGTGACACTGGATGAACGTGATGTCGTATGTGCGCAAAGGGTTGGTCCAAGGCCGGCACGTGGAGGTATCAGCAGTGGAGGCGTCATGTCAGGACGCCCGTGGCCACTCATAGTGCGGCTGGCACGTCGTGCAGTACGGGACGACCTTCTACATGGCATGAGGGTACGACGTGGCGTGAGTACGGCTGATCTGGGGTTCACGTGTGAAGCACAGCCGCTGTATATAAACGAGCGCTTGACCAGGTACCACCGCCAACTCCTGTTTAAGGTTCGCGAGGCGCGTAAACAAAAGCAGTGGAAATTCGTGTGGATCAAAAACGGGAGAATCCTGGTGAAACAACATAATGGAGGACCTACTTATTCAGTAAAGCATGAGAGGGATATAGGTAGGGTTTTTGGAATGGACTCCGTTTAGTCATTGCGGCTGCATTACGTCGAATCCAGCCTTAGTGAGCTTAGTTATAAGTATTGCAATGAGTGGGTTTTTGCTTGAGTTGTTTCAGATGGCTGTTAAACTTAATAGTACTAAAATATACATGTTGAATAGGCTTAAAATTGTTTACAGTTGTCTGGTTGTGCGCATAATATGTTTATCTTGCTATACTCTTAAATCAAAATATTACATTGTTAAAGTATTGGTAATAGAATATAAATATATCAAAGGATTATTCTGGCACTATGTTACTGTAGGTTATGTCAAATACAAAGAAAACTTAGTGATAGTCACTCAGCGGTGTACAACTTAGTCCTAGGTGTTAAATTACATATAATTTTGCTGCAATTGTGTCAAATACTTATAAAACTTAATATTACTGGTATGTACATGTTAGATATCATTAAAACTATTTACAGTTATTTTTTTATGAACATGATATTTCTATCTTACTTTAATCTGAAATCAAAGTACTACAATGACATAAATTTGCTAGGGGGACATAAAGATATCAATGTTATGATGATTGTGTCCCTGGGTTGTTGTGAGATATTATGTCAAATACTTGGAAAACTTATCAATACTTTTATTTACATGATAATATGTATATTTACAATTTCATGCGTTTGTTTGGTTGTGAACATAATGTGTCTGGCTTTTATAGATCTTATATTAAAACATCACAGTGTTGAAAAATTGGTTAAGAAAAATATAGATGTCAATGTTATGACTTTCCTGGCAAATTGGATGTTTAAAGTGAAAACAAAGTGTATTTGCATAATGGGCGGGTCTGCGGATGTCAGGTACGATCATCTGTCATACTTTGAATTAAAAATGGAGGTCGCCCACTCCCGGACGAGATCGATCACTGGAGACAGTCTGCTCGCGACGATCTCTTCCGGAAGTGGGCCAATAGATTGGTTGTTCCCTCTGCGAGCGCGCGGCTCGTGGGGGCTGTCCGGCCCGTTCTTCGGCCTTGGGTAGAGAGGGCGCACGGTGCGCCGACGTACCACCTCACTCAGCTCCTCACAGGACATGGCTGTTTCGCCAAGTACCTGTGGGAGGTGGTGGGTGTGGAGTCGGACCCCGTGTGCCGTCACTGCCCAAGTGGCGCCGTGGACTCGGCTGAGCACACACTCGTCGAGTGCGCGGCGTGGGACGGGCCGCGTGTCGCCCTCACGGGCCGTGTTGGAAGTGATTTGTCGCTGCCGGCCGTGGTGCGAGCCATGGTCGGCAGCCAGGAGTGTTGGGCCGCCGTCACCTCTTTTGCCAATGAGGTGATGGCGGCAAAGAGAGAAGAACTGCGGGTGCGGGAGCGTGCTGGTGAGACGCTCCCGCCTCGCCGTCCGGTAAGGGGGCGCCGCATGGCAGCTTTCGTGCGCGCCCCCGACTAGTGTTGTTCCGGTGGGTGGTGGTCGGGGGACCTCACCCACCGATGATCGTTTGGCGGAGGGCACCTCCCCGTGTTCCGGAGGTGCCTTAGTGCCCGCCCGCTCGGCCGCTCTCTACCCCCTCTGCTTTCAGAGGGGCGCTCGAGAGTGGTGCGATGCGGGCTTGTTTTCTTCAGCTCCTTAGGGAGCTCCGGGGTCCGACCATCTGGTCCCCCGAGGAGAGCCCCAACCCTACGGGGCATCCCTAGCCGGGTCGATGTAGAATCTACTCTTCATATCCCTCGGCCCGGCTATAGGGTGAGTCGGAACACCGCGGGGTTTAGTGGGTAGGACGGTCCCTGTTTTCGGGACCGGTGAGTCCCACACACCGTCCCAGCTACCCCCGTAGCTGGGATGACGGTGCCTAAACGCATTCCCCGCGTCAACAAAAAAAAAAAAAAACTTTGAATTAAAATACCAAATGTTTTCAGAATCAGTTTTCAGAAGTAACAAATTCAGTATGGTAGCTTGCACAGTAGCTAGGGTTATTCGTTTTGTCTGTGATCAGGGAAATTTTGTAAGTATAATGGTGTGTGACTGCCGGTGTTGTCTCCTGATTGTCACTGGGGTGTGGCTAATCTTTGTGAGTGATCTTTTACTATTATACACAGGACAGCTATATACAAGTGCCTATATTCATAAAGTTCACATTTTATTTATTATGTTGTATGTTAAAATTATTTATAATGATAAAGTCATATTGAATACTTATAAATTTAATTTAATTATTGTGAGAATATCTTTAATGGGCAATTGCCAGATGGGGAAAATGTTAAGGAACTTCAATTTCTCTACAGACATACATACATTATGTGTTTTTGATCAATTTTGTGACTACTATTTACATTATATATTTATAATACCAAACAATATAAATGACACATAAGAAAAGTATAAAGTTTGGTTTATTTAATGCAGGTTCTTTGGGTAACAAACATGATGAATTTCGAATAGCTATGGACGATCATTCTGTTGACATTATGGCTGTCAACGAGACATGGGTGAATCTTGACGGGGAGGGTAAGGCTCCGTCAGTCCCCGGGTATAGGTTGAGACACACACCCAGACCAAAAACTATTAAAAAGGGCAGGGGGGGTGGAGTTGGGTTTTATGTCCGGAATGGATTTAGTGTTAGGACAGTGGGGCATCCTATAAATCCTCAAGTGGAGGAATTCTGGGTGTGCTTCACTTCTATAGGTAAAAAAATATTGGTTGGCACAGCCTATAGACCCCCTTGGCAGAGTATTGATGTGGTGTTGGATAGTTTAACTGCAAGCATCTGTGCACTCGCACCCTATGACCACATAGTACTCTTGGGTGATCTGAATGTGCATATGTGTAAGCCAGAAGAGTCGGCCACTAAAAAGTTGGTTCAATTCTTGCACTACACTAACATGCATCAAGTAGTAAATGAACCAACACATTTTGTGGGCGGGAAGTGCAGTATTATAGATATTGTATGTTCGGACCTGAATATTCAAAATGTTATAGTGACATATGTACCGGAGCTGGGCCATCATGCTATAGTGACATGCCACTCAACCCTTAAAAGAGCTAAAGAGCCACCTAGAATGGTTTTATATAGGTCATTGGACGGCATAGTGATGGATCTCTTTACGAGCGATTTGGAACATGTCCCTTGGCGCATGTTGTCAGCTCAAGAGGGAGTTGATAGTATGGTGGAGGGATTTTCTCAATGGGTTCTGCACCTATTTAATATTCATGCACCGGAGAAGAAAAAAATCTATAAAACTAGGAAGACCCCCTGGATTACAGATAATGTAATGCTGCTGTTTAAACTGCGTGACAAAGTGAGAGTCTTATATCAGAAATCCCAATTAGAGTACAAAAAAAGATAATACTTGGATCTTAAACATCAAGCGGTAGTGGCTCTACGCAATGAGAAGACAGCCTACTTCAATAAAAACATTAATGATAACATAGGTAACCCTCAAATTCTGTGGAAAAATTTTAAAAAAGACATACTACCTTCCCAAAAAAATTCTAGTCTGCCTTATCATTTTAGTGATCCACATTCCATAAATAGGGCTTTCTTGGATTTGCCGGTATGTTGTCCAGTTACACTTTCAAAGCTCAGTTATTATGAATTCCACAGATATAATGATGCTTCATTTGAACTTAAGCCAGTGACCCAAGAAACTATTTTAACAATTGTAAATGGTATTAGGACTAATGTACAGGGTATTGACCACATCAGTGCTCAGATGTTGAAACTAACATTGCCAGACTCATTAGACCTTATAACCAGGGTAGTCAACACTTCCATTGCTACCAGTACATTTCCAGATCTGTGGAAGTGCTCCCTAATAAAACCTATACCCAAAACAAGCAACCCATGTTCCACCAAAGACCTCCGCCCTATTAGTATTATGCCATGCTTGTCTAAAGTGCTAGAAAGGGTTGTATACATCCATGTGATGTCATACCTTGAAGAACATTACATTCTTCCTGACAAGCAATCTGGCTTTCGTAAGGGACGGGGTACAGCCACTGGATTAAGTGATGTAGTGGGTAACATACTAGAGGCCAGAGACCGTGGAAAGGGTACTGCATTGGTTCTCTTAGACTACTCAAGGGCTTTTGATGTTTTAGATACTTCACTATTACTATCGAAGTTGGCTTATTATGGTTTCCAACCGGAAGCAGTGAGCTGGTTTGCCAGTTACCTCACAAACAGATGGCAATATGTGGAACTGCGCAAAGATGACGGATCGTTGCTGGCTTCGCCTCCGCTACCGGTGACCAAGGGAGTACCGCAAGGATCTATTTTGGGCCCCCTTTTGTTTATTCTGTACACGGCTGATATTGGAGATTCCTTTCAGCATTGCAGGTATCACATGTACGCTGATGATACTCAATTATACTATTCTTTTGAGCCCTGTGATACATTGTTGGCTGTGTCTCGAATTAATGAGGACTTACAGAGAGTGGTCGAATGGTCAAGGGATCATTCATTGTTTTTGAATCCGATTAAATCTAAGTTCCTGATATTGGGTAGTTCAAAGCAAATAGAGTCAATTCTGTCATATGACCCTACATTAGTTTTAAGTGGGGATAAAATTTTAAGAGTAGAAGAGGCAAGTAATCTTGGCCTAATTATGGACCCAGAGTTAAGGTTTGAGGCACACATTGATAAGACAGTGAAGAACTGCTTCTATAGACTGAAGATTCTATATAACATTCGTGATCACACTAGTGTGGCAATCAGGAGACATCTTGTGGACAGTCTTATACTGTCTAAATTTACATACTGCGATGTGGTGTATGGTCCTTGCTTATTGGCTAGAACGAAAAAACTGATTCAGAGGATGCAAAATGCCTGTGCTAGATTTTGTTTTAGTATTCCTAGGCGAGGGCATGTCACGCCGTTTCTAAATAACAATAATATGTTGAAAATGGAGGCTCGGAGAAAGGCTCACCTGGCCAGTCTGCTTTTTGGTGTGTTAAAAAGTAAAAAACCGGCCTACCTTCATGAAAAATTAACTTTTAGGCAGAGTCGTTTCAGTCATCCCATAAGATCAACCACAGGCATTTTAGCAGTGCCTAAACATAAGACTAAATCGTTTCGAGGTTGCCTTAAATATTCAGCTATGAAGATTTGGAATGACCTGCCGCCGCCACTTAGGGACCTAAAATCAAAACATTCTTTTAAAGTTAAATACAAGAACCTTTTGTTATCTGAACAGAGGAGTGCACAGTAGAGAGATGGGACTGGGAGGCTTTACTCGTATACCTACTTGTAATAATTTTGTGTAAAATTTATTGTGTAATAGTTGATGCTCGTGCTTTGCCTGCATGGTTTGCAGTCTTATTGGGAGCATATACAGAGTAAAATTATGTTGATACACTTCAAACTATCCCTGTACAAAATTTTGGCATAGTCAGATTTGGACTTTGGACCGTAGTTGAGAACTAGAAATCAAAACTAAAAAAAAAAAAAAATTGCGTGTACTTAGTGTACACACGTAAGAAGTGAAACTTCTTCATAAACTTAATTTTCACCTCACCTTAAATTAAGTCAAAAAGTACAAAAGTACAAAAGTCCAAAAGTCCAAAAGTACAAAAGTCCAAAAGTTCAAAAGTCCAAAAGTCCAAAAGTCCAAAAGTCCAAAAGTCCCAAAGTCCCAAAGGCCAAAAGTCCAAAAGTCCAAAAGTCCAAAAGTCCAAAAGTCCCAAAGTCCCAAAGTCCCAAAGTCCCAAAGTCCCAAAGTCCCAAAGGCCAAAAGTCCCAAAGTCCCAAAGTCCCAAAGTCCCAAAGTTCCAAAGTCCCAAAGACCCAAAGTACCAAGGTCCCATCTAAAAGTCCAAAAGTCCAAGAGTCCAAAAGTCCAAAAGTCCAAAAGTCCAAAAGTCCAAAAGTCCAAAAGTCCAAAAGTCCAAAAGTCCAAAAGTCCAAAAGTCCAAAAGTCCAAAAGTCCAAAAGTCCAAAAGTCCAAAAGTCCAAAAGTCCAAAAGTCCAAAAGTCCAAAAGTCCAAAAGTCCAAAAGTCCAAAAGTCCAAAAGTCCAAAAGTCCAAAAGTCCAAAAGTCCAAAAGTCCAAAAGTCCAAAAGTCCAAAAGTCCAAAAGTCCAAAAGTCCAAAAGTCCAAAAGTCCAAAAGTCCAAAAGTCCAAAAGTCCAAAAGTCTAAAAGTCCAAAAGTCCCAAAGTCCCAAAGTCCCAAAGACCCAAAGTACCAAGGTCCCATCCAAAAGTCCAAAAGTCCAAGAGTCCAAAAGTCCAAAAGTTCAAAAGTCCCAAAGTCCCAAAGTCCCAAAGTTCCAAAGTCCCAAAGACCCAAAGTACCAAGGTCCCATCCAAAAGTCCAAAAGTCCAAAAGTTCAAAAGTTCAAAAGTTCAAAAGTCCCAAAGTCTCAAAGTTCCAAAGTCCCAAAGACCCAAAGTACCAATGTCCCATCCAAAAGTCCAAAAGTCCAAAAGCCCAAAAGTCCAAAGTCCAAAAACCCTTAAATGACATGCTATCCCTGGATAAAGTACTCTTAATTCGAATCCACCGTGGTGGGGAACAGAACAAAGATGGCGCGTAACCAAAAATCGTGACGTGACGTGACGTGACGCAAATTTTTTTCCAACGCCGATAAAGAAGTTTCACTTCAAAAATCATAATAATAATAATAAAAATAAAAAATTTATGCGTGGGCAAATCGTGTGCGTAGATACAAAAAAAGAGTGGATCGGTATTCACAAAATCGCACATTCCAGAGAGACAAAAGATGGGTCTACAGAAATTGGGAGCGTCCTGACTCTAATGGGACCGAAGTGCATCGACCGGATGATGATGCCACTACTTCATTTTGGCGCAACATCTGGTCGATGCCCGTAGGTCACACAGAGGGTGATTGGATGCGAGATGTTGAACGTTCATGTGAGCCTATTAAAACCATGGAGCCAATTCAAATTACAACGAATAATGTCTCCAGTGCAGTCCGTCTGCTGCCGAATTGGAAGTCGGCAGGGCCAGATGGATTGCATAACTTCTGGCTAAAATGGTTTAAGAGCTCTCATGGGCGTTTGGCATCTCAATTCGAATCATGCCTAGAGTCAGGATCGTTGCCAGATTTCACCACTACTGGCGTTACCCATCTTTTGTTTAAGTCTGGTAGTGCCACAGACCCAAAGAATTACAGACCAATTACGTGTCTCCCCACGCTCTATAAACTTCTAACATCTATTCTGAGAGGGAAAATATCGTCCCACTTAATTGACAATTCCATCTTGTCCACCTCTCAGAATGGATGCAGAAGTGGGTCTCGTGGCACTAAAGAGCTCCTTATAATTGATATGGCTATTAGCCAACAGACACGCCGTAACCGTAAGAATCTGGCGACATGTTGGATAGACTACAAGAAGGCTTTCGATTCTGTGCCGCATACATGGCTCTTGAGGGTACTGGAGTTGTATAAAATTGATGCAACTCTATGTGCCTTCATGAAGACATGTATGGGGCAATGGAAAACAGTCTTGTGCTATCCAGGATGTCGACGGGTTTGCGGGAACAGTGTGCCTATAAGGATTGAGCGGGGTATATTCCAGGGTGACAGTCTCAGTCCATTATGGTTTTGCCTGGCACTGAATCCTCTGAGTTCTTTGTTAGAGAATTCAGGGTTAGGCTATCGGTTGCGGAGGGATGGCCAAGTTATATCCCACCTCCTTTACATGGATGACTTGAAGCTATTTGCATCCAACAAGCTGCAACTGACAGAATTACTAAAGATAACAGAAGTTTTTAGTAATTCTATCAGGATGGAGTTTGGTGTTGACAAATGTGCGGTCATACATGTAAACAGAGGCGGGATAATAGAATCTGAAGGCGTAGAACTTTCAGATTCTACACGACTTGGATGTCTTTCTGCAACCGAAACATATAAATACCTGGGTATGTCGCAGGCGTTAGGCATCTGTGAAGTTGGTATGAAACAATCGTTGAAGGAGCGCTTCTTTGGCCGCTTGAAAAAAGTACTTAAAAGTCTTTTATCAGGTGGTAACAAGGTGCGCGCCTATAACGATTGGGTCATGCCAGTTTTGATGTACTCCTTTGGCATACTCAGGTGGACTCAGACAGAACTTGAAGCCCTGGATAGGAAAGTCCGTACGTTACTCACCACATACCGAATGCATCATCCGCGTTCATCTGTGATGAGGTTGTACATACCGCGGAAGTGCGGGGGTCGTGGTTTCCTTAATGCTAAGACCCTCCATAACCGTGAGGTGTGCAACCTCAGGGAATATTTTCTTCACGCTGACGCGGATGTGCATCGTGATGTGGTTGTAGTTGACAAAGGACTTACCCCGCTTGCTCTGGCTAAAGAGAATTGGCATAAACCTGTGATACAGAGTCTCAATGATCGTAAGGATATATGGATGAGTAAGGAGTTGCATGGTCGTTTTTATCGAGCCCTGCACGGGCCCGATATTGATTTTACATCTTCTGTATCCTGGCTACGATTCGGTGACCTCTTTGGAGAAACTGAAGGTTTTGTTTTTGCAATTACTGATGAAGTGGTGATGACTAATAATTACCGAAAGTATATCCTAAAGGATGGTACGGTTGACATATGTCGGGCATGTCGCCGTCCCGGAGAATCCCTTAGGCATATTATTTCAGGTTGTTCTAGTCTTGCCAATAGTGAGTATTTGCATAGACACAACCAAGTAGCTAGGATTATCCATCAACAGCTTGCTTTGAAATATAACCTTATCGAATCAGAGGTACCGTATTATAGATATGTGCCTGACCCAGTTCTCGAAAGTGACCATATCACGTTG
Organism: Miltochrista miniata; assembly: GCA_933228765.1. Lineage (NCBI taxonomy): Eukaryota > Metazoa > Arthropoda > Insecta > Lepidoptera > Erebidae > Miltochrista > Miltochrista miniata. The sequence goes on along the minus strand of OW121752.1, from coordinate 27,844,257 downwards.
TACTGGGACCGATCTATTATCACTGATAGGACTATTATTGCAAATAGACCTGACATAGTGATAATAGATCGGCTAGAGCACCTTGCAATAATAATTGATATCACTATTCCACATGACGACAATCTCGTGAAGGCTGAGATAGATAAACAAGCTAAGTATTTGGACTTAGCCCACGAGATGGTGGACATGTGGAGTATTGACTCAGCTATTATTGTACCGATAGTAATCTCTGTGCATGGACTAATAGCCAAAAGCCTCGACCAACACCTTAAGAGGCTTGCGGTGGGCAGTTGGGTCAAGGGCTTGATGCAGAAGGCAGTTCTTCTGAGCACGGCACGTATTGTGAGGAAGTTCCTGTCTCTGAAGTCCTAACCACCGGTAGCTTGGTCCCTGTACCCGATGCCGGTGGGACACTATTTTTTATATTTTTAAATGTACCTTTTTTATACGTATATTTAAAAATGTAATTTTTATGTTAATGTATTTGAATAAAGAGAAATAAAAATAATAAAATAATAACTGGCAACCCCATCTTTGAGCTATGGTATATATTTTTATCAGCGTTACAAAAAAATATTTTTATAACATATATTTGTAAATAATTCAATACTAACATACTATTAAACGTTTATGAAGCAGAATAATGGAAAAATACAGAAAAAAACACATCAATAAACCAGAAATACAAATTTTACAGAAGGATGACATGACATACGTCATGTCAGTAAAAAATATGTAACAAAAATATGTAAATATGCTAACAAGAGCCAAAGCCAGGACACTACATGCACGATCAACATCACCGGGCTCGTCGCAAACCATCTACGAAAACCATGCTACAGGAATCGACTGTTGCTGAGGCGTCGAGCTCATCGAGCGACGAGTACTTCTCCCCGCCGACGTCGCCAACACCTGTACGTCGGCAGGGGAGAGGCCGGCCACCGACCTGCTTGGGACCCCGAGGCCCACCGGCCTCGAATAGGGCCCCCGCTGCCGGTGGTAATGTGCACCGCATGAGATGGACTTATTTCTATGAATGAAATTGTCATGCGGGCATATTTTGCGGCTACAGAGGCAGGGACTAACCTCACTGCGTATCGTGTTCGCTTGCTGCCTTTGTTTCAGGCTCTTGAACCAACCGTCAACGTGTCGGCGCAGCGGCTGTCGGATCAAGTACGGGTCATACAACGTAGTAATATGTTGGACGATGCCGTGCTTGAGACGAATCCGCCCAGAAGTACAGAGTAGCACTGCCATCCCTACTTCGTCACAACCTAGTATAAATAGTGAAACTACAAACGAATCACAACCTGTCGTACCCATTGACGAGGTAGTGGATGATATTGTTACAACAGTAAGTACACAGTATGACAATGAATTAAGGAGTTTTTTGGAGCGAGCTATTCAAGATTATAGATTTTGTGATCCCATATGTCGTCCACGTATACCGCGTTTGCCTACGCATAAAAAGAACATGGCGCTAGTGAGTGCCCTAGACTCGGTTCTACCAAGTTATTTTGATACTTGTGAAGATATTAGTGATGCACACTCAATTCTGTATTGTGCGGCTGTAGCAGTGTGTCGAGTGGCTGGCGTTAAATTTCCTAAATTTGAGCCAGCTACTAGACCTAGCGCTGTTCCAGTCTGGCAATGCAGAATTGAGCGTCGCATTGCCGAGACTAGGGTACTTATTAGTAAGCTATGCTGCTTCAGGGCGGGTAATATTCGTCCCAGGGTGATGCGTTTTGTGACTCGTGCATTCGCGGGGACTGATATTAGTCCTCGCGAATACTCAGTACGAGTCACAGAACGTATAGACCACCTGAAGCAGAAAATTTATGCGTGGGCAAGCCGTATACGGCGGTACAAAAAACGAGTGGATCGCTATACTCAGAATAGCTCGTTCCAAAAAGATGAGAGATGGGTGTATAGAAGATGGGAGCAACCTGATTCAAGTATGACTGACATGTGCCTACCGAGTGCTGAAACCACAAGTACATTTTGGCGAGGCATTTGGTCGGTACCTGTTAGTCATACAGAGTGTGAGTGGATGCGGGATGTCAAGCTTTCATGTGAGCCAATACAGACTATGGAACCAGTCCTAATAACATCTAGTGACATTGCCAGTGCGGTTCGTTCGTTACCCAATTGGAAATCAACTGGGCCGGACGGACTGCACAACTTTTGGCTAAAATGGTTCCATAGCTCACATGATTGTTTGGCATCTTGCTTTCAATCATCGCTTGAGTCTGGGTCGCTTCCATCTTTTATGACTTCGGGTATCACACACCTCCTCTACAAATCTGGTAGTACTACGGACCCTAAAAATTATAGACCAATAACCTGTTTACCTACCGTCTATAAGCTTCTTACATCTATTTTGAGAGTTAAGTTATCAACACATATTGAAAATAATTCTATTATGTCCAACTCTCAAAATGGATGTAGAAGCGGGTCACGTGGTACTAAAGAACTCCTTATTCTTGACATGGCCATTAATCAGCAGGTTCGTCGTAACCGGAGAAACCTTGCGACATGCTGGATTGATTACAAGAAAGCCTATGATTCAGTGCCACATACATGGCTGCTGAGGGTGCTAGAGTTGTATAAAGTTGATGCAACTCTTAGCACCTTCTTGAGGGCATGTATGGGGCAGTGGACAACGGCTCTTGTTTATCCAAGATGTCGTCAGGTTCTTGGGAATGGCGAGCCTGTCAGGATCAAGAGGGGTATATTTCAGGGTGACAGTCTGAGCCCCTTATGGTTTTGCCTGGCACTGAATCCTCTCAGTACATTACTGGAGGGTTCAGGATTAGGCTATCAGTTTCGGAGAGGAGGTCAAGTTGTTTCCCACCTTCTTTACATGGATGACTTAAAATTATTTGCCTCCACCGATTCCCACTTGATCGAGTTACTGAAAGTCACAGAAGCTTTCAGTAATTCTATCAAAATGGAATTTGGTGTAGATAAATGCGCAGTCATGCATGTAAAGAAGGGTCGAATTGTGGAATCTGAAAGAGTACAACTTTCAGATTTCACAAAACTTAAATCACTTTCCGCAACTGAAACCTATAAATATCTAGGTATGTCGCAGGCATTAGGTATTACAGAGATAGGCATGAAACAAACGTTGATGGACCGTTTCTTTGGCCGCCTGAAAAAAGTGCTGAAAAGTCTTTTATCAGGCGGTAACAAGGTGCGGGCTATCAATGGTTGGGCCATGCCAATCTTAATCTATTCCTTCGGCATACTTAGATGGACTCAGACTGAATTAGACGCCCTGGATAGAAAAGTCCGTTCGCTATTGACCATAAACCGGATGCATCATCCACGTTCGTCTGTAATGAGGTTGTATATCCCACGAAAGTGTGGAGGTCGTGGCTTTTTAAATGCCAAGACCTTACACAATCGTGAGGTATACAACCTTAGGGAATATTTCCTTCATACTGACGTGGGTATGCATCGGGATGTGGTAGCAGTAGATAATGGACTGACCCCTCTTGCTCTTGCCAAAGAGAACTGGCACAAACCAGTAATATTGACGACTAATGATCGCAAGGAGATATGGCAGGGCAAAGAGCTGCATGGACGATTTTATCGGGCCTTACATGGACCCGATGTAGATTTTCTAGCTTCCGTATCCTGGCTACGTTTCGGAGATTTGTTCGGTGAAACTGAAGGTTTTGTTTGTGCTATTACAGACGAAGTTGTCATGACGAATAACTATCGGAAATATATTTTGAGAGACGGTACGGTTGACATATGTCGGGCATGTCACCTACCGGGTGAATCTCTCAGACATATTATTTCTGGTTGTCCTCGTCTTGCCAACGGCAAGTACTTGCATAGACACAACCAAGTGGCCAGGATTATCCATCAGCAACTTGCGCTAAAATATAAACTTGTAGATTCAGAAGTACCATATTACAGGTATGTGCCCGACCCAGTTCTAGAGAATGGTCGTGTCACGTTATACTGGGATCGGTCTATTATCACTGACAGGACTATTGTAGCCAATAAGCCTGATATAGTGGTAATAGATCGATCAGAGCGCCTCGCAGTAATCGTTGATATTACGGTTCCACATGACGAGAATCTCGTGAAAGCAGAAAAAGATAAACAGTTGAAATATTTGGACTTAGCTCACGAGGTTGTCGACATGTGGGATGTGGATTCAGCGATTATTGTTCCGATAGTCGTATCAGCACACGGTCTGATCGCCAAGAGCCTCGATCAACACCTTAAGAGGCTCGCGTTAGGCGGTTGGGTCAAGGGTTTGATGCAAAAGGCGGTTTTGTTGAGCACGGCACGAATTGTGAGGCGATTCCTGTCTCTGGAGCCCTGACCACCGGTAGCTTGGTCCCTGTACCCGATGCCGGTGGGATACTATTTTTTTATATTTTTAAATGTATTTTTTTATATGTATATTTAAAAATGTAAATTGATATGTAAATAATTAAATAAAGAGGAATAAAAATAATAATTTAATTTAATAAGTTTATCATTTTAAATAAAGGGAATATTAATAAAGACTTTCACATTTATAATATTAGTGACATTTCTCTTTCTGTTGGTATTTTCATTTAACACACATTGAATAACATTACTTGTGCTATGCCATAGCATTTTAATTGCTCTGTACTTGGCGGTTTTGCCTTTTTGTTTGATGTTTGTTATTTTTGTTTTTTATGTTGTAGATAGGTACATTGTGAATATTGTGATGTATGGGTCCCGGAATGAGCCTGATTCTTGACCTGAGCGTAAATTTGTTTCGGTTAATTTGGCATTAATGAGAGCGTGATCAATATCTGGTTGACGAATATCTGGTAGTGTAATAATGGTAATAATGATATTTGTGAACATTCACGCACAACATCATCTAGCCCAAGTCAAGCTTGTGCTATGGGATCTAGATGACTGATTCAAAGATACATAAAATTGTTTTTACTGTCAAATATAATCTATGAGTGACTTACATGCTGTCTCGCGTCGTTGGGTGTGTCCTCTTGAGGCGGACATTGAAAATCAGTTACTGTGATACGCAATGACATCGCTATCATAGTTTTGCTGAATGTCGGCCCATTGCAAGCTCAGCGAACAGTAATTTTGTTTCATATTTATATTTTATAACCCTTAAATGCTTTTGACTGCAAATGGTGCCACGTCAATAGCATGGTGTTATCACTTAGAACTTTTTTTTTTTTTTTTTTTTTTGTTTTGTTTCTTTCCATCTGCAATCAGCCCCACAGCTTTAATCAAATTTGATGATTTCATCAGATACTTGGAGAGTGCACATCCTCTGATGATTGTGTCATCTCATATTTTTCCACTTCCCTTAGATTGAGGCTAGTCGCATTCTTTTCAACCGATATATGCAGTTATTTGTGTCCATTAGTTTTGTAGCCAGATGGTTCCTGTGCCGTTCAAGTCTATGCCCATAAGCCGCAGTAGACCGTTCTATCTCTTTCTTTACTGTTGGGATTTCCAGGTACTCATGCACTTCCGTGTTTCGTATGAACCATGGTGCATTGCTCAAGGATTTCAGGACTTTATTCTGGAAACGTTGAAGAATTTCTATATTGGAGTGTCTCGCTGATCCCCAGAGCTGTATACCATAGGTCCAAACTGGTTTCACACTTACATTTGTATATTAGGAGCTTATTTTCAAGGCTTAGTGACGACTTTCCACCAAGCAGCCAGTACAAGTTCCCAAATTTCTTATTTGCCTGCGCCTTTTTGGCCTTTATATGATCGCGCCAAGTTAGTCGCCTGTCCAGGTACATACCTAAGTATTTGACTTTTGCATGGTGTGGCAAGATAGTTCCATCAAGTGTTACAGCTGAGCAATCCTTTCTATTTAGGGTAAATGACACATGAACAGACTTTTGCTGGACTTGCTTGGATTCTCCACTTCTTCAGCCATAGTCCAATTTTGTCAAGGCATTCCTGAAGTTTTGTGGAAGCTATGTGTGGGTCTCTATTACAGGAGAGAACTGCAGTGTCGTCTGCATAGGTTGCTGTCACCACTGCTTCTGAGGTGGGTAGGTCAGCGGTGAAGATAGTGTATAAGACCGGGCCCAGCACCGAACCCTGAGGAACACCTGCCCTGGTCTCGCAGATAGATGATAGATATTCCTCGCACTTAACCTGGAATATTCTGTTTTGCAGGTATGACTTCAAGAGCAAGTATGCTGTATTTGACAGGTGTTGTTTTAGCTTACATAACAGACCCTTATGCCACACTCGGTCAAAGGCCTGCTGTATGTCAAGAAATACAGCAGAACAATATTCCTTCCTTTCCAGAGCTTGTCGTATGGTATGAGCTACTCGGTGCACCTGTTCTGTTGTTCCATGACATGAGCGGAATCCAAATTGGTGATCTGGTATTACTTCTTGTTCATCGAGAACTGGGAGGAGGCGAGTCAGGACTAGTTTTTCGCAAACCTTTGAGAGTATGGGTAGAAGACTTATGGGCCTGTACGACGTAACTTCTGTCGCTGGTTTTCCTGGTTTGGCAACCATGTTTATAATTGACACTTTCCATAACTTTGGAAAGTATTGAAGCCTGAATATTGCATTGTAGAGGATTGTCAGTAATACAATGCCCTTTTTTGGTAATTGCTTTAGAACTTCTGCAGTTATGAGATCAAATCCCGGTGCTTTTTTTTGCTTCAACTGCGTAATGACTTTTCTGACTTCGGCTGGTGTTACGGGTCTTAGTGGCAAAGATATTTGCTGGTCCCTGTTCAGGATTTCGTCAATTTCCTCCTCTGTGTGATTAATATCCGGTTTATTGGGTTTGAATACATCCTTCAGATAGTCAGCAAACAACTCAGCCTTATCTTGGGGTCTTCGTGACCAGTTGCCATTACTCTCTCTTAATGGCGGTATGTGTTCCTTTGGTCTTTTTACTGTTTTTGCCATTTTCCAGAGAGAATAGTCATCGGCTTTATACGGAGATAACGTTCTTAGCTTGTCCTGCATGGTATTATGCTCGTTTTCTCTGAGTTTCTCTTTCAGTTCTTTTTGAGCTTTGTTTAGCGCCTTCTTGTCTTGTCTATTCCTACTAGTTTGCCATTGGCGTCTTAGTCTTCGCTTCACGGCTATTAATTCTTTTATTTCCAGGGGAATCACTTGGTTTTGTGGTTTGGATTCCAAGTAAGGCGTTGACAGCCAAGCTGCTTTTTGTATTATATTGGTGGTGTAACTCGTAGTCTCCTCAATGTCGTCTTCTGTTTTAAGCGGTATACGAAGGTTGATATTTTCCTCAATGTACACTTTAAAGGCCTGCCAGTCCGTCTTATGGTTATATAGGGTCGGGCTAGGTTCCTTCCAGATAACTGTAGTACTTAATGTACATATCACAGGTGTGTGGTCTGAGGAGCCATCCAAGCATGATTCTACTTTTGTATAAAGTCCCGAAATTCCATTAGTTATGAAAAAGTCGATGAGGTCTGGAAGCTTACCACGATCTGTAGGATAATGTGTTGGTTGCCCCGTTGATAATACAGAGAGAGTATTCTTGTCAATTGCCTTTTTTAGCTCTCGGCCTCTTGTTGTCGTTAGTCGCGAGCCCCAAGATGTATTCTTGGCGTTCCAATCTCCACCCATTATGTATCGGCTAGAGCCTAGTGTGCGGAAGAAGTCACAAAACATTTGCTCATTTATTTTATGTCTCGGGGGACAGTATACTGCAGCCACCCTAAGCGATCCCTGCCAGTCATCCAGTGATATTACAGCAGCTTGTATATGTGCGTGTTTGTAGTTTTGCAGAATGTGATGTCTAATATTTTCCTTTACTATTACAGCTGCTCCAGCATGTGATGTCCCATCTGGATGATTAGCATAGCATATGTTGTATCCATTAATTTTAGTTATTTTTTGGTCGGTCATGTGTGTTTCAGTAACCAATAATACATATATTTTGTGGAGGTTTATGAATACCTCGACTTCTTGCTTATTCGGAGTTAAGCCATTTACGTTCCATGTTGCAATGCGCAAGAATTTCATTTATTTTGCTGGGCTATGAGCGTCGTCAGGAGACCCATTAGAGTTCCTATTTGTTGAATGAGAACATCAATTTTTTCTGATTGTTTGATTATAATTTGCTCTAGTGAGCCTGTTGACTGAGACTGGGCAATCTCTGGTTTCCTATTCCAATAGCTAGTATTTGCAAAGCTAGGCATATTTTCAGTTTCATGTTTATTGCTTCTGTCCTGTTTGTTTGCGAACTGTTGCCTGTCATATCTAGATGGTTTTAACGGAGGGAATTCATCTATTATAGGCGGAGGTTTAAATGAGTTTATGTTCTTCTCTAATGAAACTTTTCTGTTTCCTGCTTGGGCCATTTTTCTTGCTCGTATCTCTTTGTAAACTTGGCAGCCTTTGTAATTGGCTGGATGCTCACCGTGGCATAGGGCACAGGTGGCTGGTGTGTTGTTGTCTTTTTTTGGACAGTCCGTAGTTTTGTGTCCATTCCCACATTTGACACACCTGTATGGACGCATACAATTGTTTTTGGTGTGCCCATATTGTTGGCACCTTGTGCACTGGGGAATTTCAGTTGATTTTCTTGGGTCTTCGATTTTGACCCTTGTGTGGTATATATATTTGATATTCCTTATTTCTGGATTACTAAGGCTGGGTTCGATGTTTACGAAAAACATGTTAAGAGGCTTTTTATTTTTCCTGGATATTACACAGATGATTTCTCCTCGTACCCTGTTTCCTGTATTTTCTATTTCTTTTACAATAGCTGATTTAGGCGTGGTGTGATGCAAATTTTTTAAAACGATTCTGTAGCATTTATTTTGTTTCTGTGTAAATGTGTGACCAATGAGACCCATGGTCCGGATCAGTTCTATCAGTTCTTTATATACCTCTGTTGATTGTATCATAAGTCTTAATTGATCTCTATTGATAATTTTGTACGAGTAGCTGTCACTAGGTACCGTTTTATTTAGCAATTCTGTTAATTTGGACAGGTCTTCTATGCCATATAGTATTATAGGTGGTGGTTTAGTAATTTTTTTAGTCTGAGTGGATGGTTCTTTCTCAGTTTGATCTATAGGCAGTCCACTGAATCTATTAGAGGTATCGATTCCTGAATGTGTTTGCTGAACCTTTTGTGTTTGAGGTGGACTATTTGATATTCTCTTCCTCTTAGGGTAGCGGTTCGTAGGTATTCTTTGCCAGGAGGGAGGGGCAACATTGTTGACCTGATCAGTTGTGGTATCTATTTTCGATGGTGTGGTAGGTAAGTTCTTTGATTCGGCAGTCTTGATATTACCCAATGAAGACGACCTCGGTCTCGTGATGAAGAGGCTTGGATGGAATGCCTGCTGAGTTAGTTTTTTATTGGTGCTGCCAGTAGCATTCACTGTCACAGGGGCCTGGTCGCCTACCCCCACGCAGTCATCGGTAACATATTTCACACTTGCAGGCCCGTGTACCTGCAAGCGCCGGGCGTTAGCCGGATCGCATGACAAATCAACATTCGTATCGCTCATAATATCCATAATTACGTGGTGGGACATACGCATATCACTTTCCCAAGGCGATATGGTCACACTTTTGGAAGGGATTTAGTCCTTCTTGGCCTGTGATTTGCCAGTGGTCAGGTTAGTTAACCGCCGCCTGTTGCTCGGCGTTGTTGCTCATTTAGCACCACCCGGGGGGCACGTGTAGGGTGGGCCTAGGAAACGGTGGTAAATCCTACGGACGCGAGCAACTTCTACCCCCCTTAACACTTAGAACTGAGCATTGAATTATAATGTAACCAACTTACGTAGGTTCTCAACGTTGCAGTTACATTGAGACTTGTCATGATATTTAATTTCGTTTCACTATAACGTAAGAGTTTCCAGAAACACGTGGTAGTTGGCGCTGTATGCAATATTAAAAAATCTATTATTTTAGTTAAAAATTCACAACTAGATGGCGCTGTGCCTTTTTTTAAATCGCGGTATGGTTTCGTTACATAGGGTCATATAAGTAAGACTACTTTTCTGCCCAAGGTAGTTTATTATAACTTTTTACGATCTTAAAACTTTTTTTTCTGAAAGATTCAAGTTTACTTAAATATGTTTGTTACACTCGATTTTTATTTCATGGCCACGCAGTCAGAAAGTTTCTTGCAATAGCTGCTTGGCACCGCTGGTGTCGTCACTTAGTCGAGTGACGTCTCTATCTCATAAAATACAAATGTACTCTGTGGTCAATAGGTCGTTCAACTCAGAGTGAACAGAACGTGCGCCATAGAGTATGCGTTGAGAAACAGATATAATAATTTGTGTGGGCTCCGGACACGGTCAAATAACCATCAATATCTTGACGTCAATAAATGTGTGCCACGGACGACGGAAGCTATTTTCATTAAATAATTTATTTCAGAATTGACACAATATTATTGTCCATGTCCGGAAACCAAAATATGGGGTCGGGTTTTTGATTGGGCGGGGTCGGGTGGCGGCGGATGGTGTCGCTTCTTCATAAGATGTTTCATAATTTGTGTGACGGGGTGACATTGGCTGCTGTCGCCTGGCTTCTTCTGGTTAGAAATTCGACTTTAGTAGGTTATTTGCAGCGACTGTAAGGGGGTCCCGACACGGTCAATTGGCGGATTGTCGGTCACGTAAAATATCATGTGTACATATATTATATAATGTGTGTGTACTTAGGATCGTCACCAATTAATGAAACTCTTTTGCGTTGCTCTGTAATCAAAGAATTTTATTAAATTCTAACAAAATACAAGTAGTATTATAGAAGTAAAACATTTCTATTACTAGGTACATACCTGTAATCAAAGAAACGACAATTAAAGTTCCATACAAGATAGAAGTCGATTCCTTCCTTTTTATAACTTATTGTAGAAAATGTATTAACTAATTATCTAACAGAATTTATCTCCACACGTATTATCTGTCATATCAACTTTTTTAATATGGCCATCTTGACGGGACAAAACGATGGCAACGGTTATCGTTACATACAGCCTATGAGCGACAGAAATAATCTTAAGAAAACAGCTAGATTTTCTTACACATATACGTCGATGCACACAGACATGCAAAGAAATCAAGCACACTGAAGCAACTTCCATTCATGTTTGACACTGATCTGTATTATTACCACGTTTGACGTGATTGACGGTTGCAAGGCATGGTCGTGTCGGGAGCCCATAAAGCCGGGTCCGCTGCTTATTGTTTTTAAATGCTTTCGCTTTTTTGTCGTATTACATTGTTTGTAATAATCGTAAGGTCTGTCAATTGCATTTTGTGGGTGAAATGTTATGGAAAAAAGCTGTACTGAAGTTTTGCAATAAACATTTTTTTTTTTTTACTATAGCAAAAAGTGTCGTGACAACTTTTCGTGAGAATTTTTTCCGTCTAGCCCCCTTTACAAAATGTAAGGCCATAAATTTTATTTTATTTTTTTTTATTTTACGCCATTCTTAAAATATTAAATTATTTTACCTAAGTGGGGCAAAACATTAAAAGTGAAATATGGACGTGTAATAAATACCTGCCTTCTATCCCTTCGAGGATATAAGCGTGTCCGTATGATGTATGTATGAACTCTTTCGAAGTGCCATGATAAGATAACGTGCCTCTGCAGATTAGGGGAGCCCTTTTCTATTTAACCATGCTTTACTTATTCTGTAAGCTATGTGCAACTTTGAGATAACATATCGAGATAACATAACTTTGAGATAACGTATACTATCCCAGCTGCTATGAGTGTCTCTGCTCGGTTTCGTTGGTCCTAACTATAGTCATAATACTTTCTTCTTCCATCAATGCGAAGAAAATCATCCTAAATCTAATCGAGTGTCAACTTTGTTAGAGCAATACTCTCCTATCCAAGTCTTTAGAAAGGTCCTTCTGTAGGGTTCGTTCCCGAAGTTGTTGTAGCAGTTAGGCATCTTGCGCAAGTGATGATTTCTTAACATCGATGCCTCCAAGGAACACTCCTCTAACTTCAAATTCATAGGTTTACACGAGAAGCATGTGAACGAAAAAACTCGATAAAATCTTTATTAATGCAGATATATTCATGATTTTTTGTATGTTACTAGCTGTTACACTCTTGCTTCAAACCCCATTTATAGTTTATTGTAAATCCTTTTAATTTTAAAGTTAGCCCCAGTTAGCGGATTGTAACAGGAAAAAATCTAGTTCAAGATTAGGATACATTCCACTAACTCATAGTTGGAGGAATATATGAGGGAATATTAGATAATACAGAATAATAAGTAAAATCCTTGAAAAAATAAAATACACATATTAGTTACGTCTAAAATCGAATTTGTAACTTATTTACAGTTTTTTAACCAATATTTTCTGCCAATAAACCAATTTATATCAATTTATGTTAGTTGGAGTTTTGTAGTTGGGATAACAAGAAAATGTTACGCCGTGTAACAAACTGCTAATAATCATTATAGTGGATTGTAACTCATAAAGTGTACGGACTTAACGTTTTGTACTAGTAGATAACAACGAAAACCTTAGAATTTTACATAATACTTTTAATTTTTATTTTATAGATGTATGTAAATAAATGGAAACAAAGTTTACTGTAAACATATTTATTTATTTTAATTATTAAAAAATTCTTAATAAGATACTCATACAGTACGTACGAATAAAAGAATTATTTTTAACTTAAAAACTTCTAAAAATGAATATTCTTACATAGTAAATCACAGTATCTCGTCGCTTTGGATGTGAAGAGAGTTAAGCCACATTTACCAATTTTCGAGATAACGAGCATTTAAGTGTCGAGATTGAACTAAAAATAATAATTATTAGTCTACAACTTCCAAACCGTAAGTAAGATTTTAACAAGAGTGGCATTACATTAGGTAAACATGTTCCTTGTTTTTTAGACATAATAATACCTTTTGTTAGCAGACGGGTTTTTCGCTTAATTGCAAATTTGCACTTGTCTCTTTTCACTATTGAAATCTTTTGGCATTCCTAATTAATAAATATGGTGGTGAAAAGATATAAGTGTCATAGACTTATTTAGAATTTTCAAATTTAGAATCAATGCTTGCTATGTGTATCAGTTAGGACCTCATTTACATAAAACTAAAATTATCTTCATTAATAACTAGGCATAAAGTAATAATAAAAGATATAAATATTTGTTAAAAATCTGGCAACGTTCAAAGGAGTCAATCTGCGCCTGGACGAGCGGCTCATGGAACTCGAAGTAGAACTAGGTCGCATAAACTGGCACATACTGGGTTTGTGCGAGGACCTGTTTTACTTTCAAGAAAGTGATGAAAGGCATTCTCCCGAGGGTGGTGTCGACTTTGTGGTGAAAAAGGACCTCATTAGCATCGTTGTGGAGATCAGCAGTGTTTCGCCTTAGTATACTAAGTCTTTCCAACAGGTACTTCCTGAAGGGGATCCAGGTGTATGCCCCGACCGTAATGCCAAGACTCACTACAATGTTGTGATGGGGGGCTTTAATGCCATAGTGGGAGTACTAAACGCGGCAAAATGAAAATCAGCCTCTTTGCAGTGGGGCGTAGGAATGACCGGGGGCTTGTCAAATTTCTTGAGTCTCAAAAGCTTTTCTTGATGAACTCATTCTTTAAAAAGAAGCCCCATAAAAAGTTGATATTATAGTCAGGACGCTGCAGCAATAGTCCCGAAGGTTTTTGTCCGGAAAAAGCAATAACAGGTGCTCTAAGCTCTCGCCCGAGACTCTCGAACTTATGAGGATAAGATGAGACATGCGATCTTTGCACACGTCTTCGTCAGACCAGTGGGATTTGAACCTAAGGATCCACTAGCAGATACGACGTGACCTCAGACGACATAGCACCGGCGTCGTCGAGGCTGTAATCGAGCAAAACAGGGGTTCCAAAGTCTTAGTCCAACAGCTTGGAAGACCCCGTCTGGTGAAATTAAAGACAGCGGGTGGCCATACCGTGACCTCAATTTTCGAGATTCTTAAGCTATTTTGGCAGTTAGCTGTATTCTCCACCATAAAAACAACATTCTTCTATGCATGTGGCATATTTAGTTCATTTTGAGTAAAATTGTGGCTTGACTCTTTTCACCACCAAAGCGACGAAAAACAAACGAGCGCGCGCGTATATCCCACCAACCGTAGTTGGTGGAATATGCCTCGCGGGCAGTCGCGGGCCGCCACCCGTGCGCTCAGCATACGCTCCGCTATATTGAGGTAGTGGCATGTCTACCCCATGATTGCTGGAAGTACATATACTTAGAGTTTTGTAAACCTTACAACTTTTTTGTTTCTCATGATATTTTTATAAAAATTGGGGGGCTTAATCCTTAGATAATATTAAAGCAAATTAGGTAAAAAACGAAAATTTCAAAATTTTGAGTTAGAGGAGTGTTCCTTGGAGGCATTGACATATTCTTGTATCGATCCTTTGATAAAGATACTCATCATACTGTTCCATTGATTATTGCAAAAGATCTTTTCATTTTGTAAGTTCATGCCGAAATCAACACGTCAAGAGGTTATATTCAGGTAGTGCGAAATTTCGCTGAGATGTTTTATATTCAACTAAGATGGCACACATAACCATACAGCACAACTAACCAAAAGTGGTTACCACAGCCTTTTACATTCTTCCCTCATATACCTAGCCTCGGGGTTTTCAAGTAGTGTGTGAAGAGGCACATCATAGGATCGCCTGCTTGAGTTCCACTGTCACTACTAGTCATTACGTGCGAAGGCGAAGGGGCCGTTGTGTGTAGGTTTTCACACAACGGCCCCTTCGCCTTCGCTAGAAAAACATTTGCAACATTAAAAGTGTTACACTGGCGCTGGCGAACATATTGCAGTATTGAAACGAACAGGGGCAGAAAGCAAAACGTAGATAGTATGAACTCTTATTAACTTGTCAAGTGGTAACTACGTTGAAGAGACCAGGGTAATGGTTTTAGTAACTAGATTTCTTTGGGACAGCGTGACCTATGTGGGCTCCCAATATTATTGAACGGCTCCTTGACCATTCTCTATCTTTTAGTGAACTCATTGCATGTTTGTTTACTGCAGCATATTTATGGACTGATTAGGAGAGTTGTAACGGCACTATCGATTGACCATTATGTCAACCGAAAGCGGGTTACATTCTTGATTGCTCCACGTGTAGCTCCCAAACGGACCGATCCCAGAATTTGGTACGGCATATTGTTCAGATTCAATCATCAGCATTTTTTTTTGTTTTGAACAATGCACCTATCCCTCTTTGTACACTAAGTTGAGCGGGTCAGTAAGTTTTCATCTTTCTTTTTCTCTTCAGATAAAAGCTTACATCACTACAGTCTCAAGGTGAATAAAAACTTGTTTCAACTAAATTTAATTTTATTATTTGGCAAATAAGTTATTGTACCAATAGCTCAATAAGATCTTTACAATCAACCGGTGTCTTGAATTAGCACACAATATCACTCGTCTTATTTCCATAAAACATTTCATTCAACTCCTGCTTTTATTGGAACTTATTGCACTCTTTTAGGTACTAGATGTCATTAAATAATAAAGATAACACACACACTCAAACACTACTTGAACACATTAAAACTAATTTCATTGATAGGCAGACATGCTTCTAATGATGATGATGGTGGTTCACTGGAGGGGTGTTGTACACGTCCGCTTGGAACCTGTTGAAAGATAAGTAAAGTTAAACTAATGCAAAACTTCAAAACTATTTAAAATAGAGCCTATTTCCGCGGTATTTTTTTTATTTACCTACGTGAGGGAACATCCTCATGGATGTTAACTCCTCCTACCGACTAAAAAACCTCACGTGTCCTGCTAACAGCCTACGGTTGGGAGCCCTGGGTAAGCCCTCGGAAGGTAAGCCCTCGGAACTGTGGTTATGCTTCTGAGGACGTAGACGGGACTCCCAGTCATAAGCAGTGTATAACCAGTGGGGTCGGTCGGTAGGAATCCGGCATAGCATCCATGAATATTTTAGCACATAAAAAACAAACTGTTTGAGAAGATTTTCTAACTGAAGCTGTTACAGAAAATTTGCACAACAGCTTGGGTAATATTCGGAAGGACTAAAATCTATTATGCTAACATGAATAAAGTCAGGAGGAGAATGAAAGTTTTGTCCTATAAAATATTGCCCTTTTGAGCGAAGTACCTAAATTAGATAGCAGATTCCAGTACTGTCTAATTAATTTGTCAAGTGGTCGTATCGTTCAGATTTATCTTGGTGAGCGTTATATAAAAAGTATTTATAAATATTGATGATATTTTACGATACATTTTCAAAAATATCTGTCGTATCGATAATTATATTGATACTACGAGTATGATAGGCATAAGTTGAAAGGATCGTTTAGTCATTAAGCTGAAAGTTTAGGTGCTCACATAAAAATATAAATTAAACAACTAACTTACCCATTGTGGTGGTCAGCGGAGTAATGTACTGTGCGGAAAGAGCCATCGGGTTGAAGAAGAGAGTATTCTCCTTTCACGACATCTCCGTCGCGAGACTCGCGCTGGGACTTATAGTCACCGGTGTGGGGGTCTTCTACGGAGTATTTGAACTCGTACTTGGGATGAGACTGTGAATTTGTAAAAGTAAGTATTTGAATTTGTAAAAGTAAATTTACGTTAAATATTTGAATAAAAGTATTCTCATCTTTTACTTTCTTTCTTCGAATAACGCTGGCAGGTAATCTTACTTCTTACCTACTAATATTATAAATGCGAAAGTTTGTGAGTGTGGATGTTTGTTACTCCTTCACGCTCAAACTGCAGAACGGATCGGGCTGAAATTTGTTACAGAGAAACATTATAGTCTGAAATAACACATAAGCTACTTTTATCCCGGGAATAAGTTTACGCGGGCGAAGCTGCGGGCATCAGCTAGTATTTATATACATTTACTCACTGCAGCAACGATTTAAAATTTTAGAGGGAAGAAGCCTGAGATGACAAAAAATTTAAAATGTTTACGGTAGCATGAAAATAAACCGACCAAGTGCGAGTTGGACTCGCCCATGAAGGGTTTCGTAGCAGCAAGTAACATAATATAAAAGTTCTTATAGTTCGTTGTAACTTTGATTGATGTTTTAACACGTTCGCAGTGGTAGTGATTTTTCTAACCGAAAATTGCGGTTTATGACGTATTAAAAAAAACTACCAGCTCTATCTCGTTCGAACCAATTTTCGTTGGTAGTTTTTATGGCAATGTACATCATATATTTTTTTTAGATTTATCATACTCTTAGTTTAGAAGTTAGAGGGGGGGGGGACACATTTTTCCACTTTGGAAGTGTCTCTTGCGCAAACTATTCACTTTAGAAAAAAATGAAGTTAGGAACCTCAATAGCATTTTTAAAGACCTATCTATAGATATCCCACACGTATGGGTTTGATGAAAAAAAAAATTTTGAGTTTCAGTTCTGAGTATGGGGACCCCCAAAATTTACTACTTTTTTTCTAGTTTTATATAAGAATCTTAATGCGGTTCACAGAATACATCTAGTTACCAAGTTTCAATGGCACAGGCCTTATAGTTTCGGAGAAAAATGGCTGTGACACACGGACGGACAGACAGACAGACAGACAGACAGACAGACAGACATGACGAATCTATAAGGGTTCCGTTTTTGCCATTTGGCTACGAAACCCTAAAAATGATATGAATTTTGATTTCCGCGAACTAATTTCTGCCGAACTTCTGTAATATTTACGTTGTGCCTATTTATACAAAAAACAAATCAGGTTAGTATATTTTTAAGTAGTCACTTACATATTCATCGACATAATGCTCATGGTGGGAAGGTGCAGCATAATGTAGTCCTTCATCGTGGCGAAACACGCTCTGGGAGGAGATAGCTGGTGCGTGATGCTGGGGGTAATGAGCAGCGCACACCGCCACTAGAGCGCAGGCAATCACGATCTGAGGGAAATAAGAAAATTTGTAATATTTACAGATATTCCGAATTTTTAAGATTAATATTGCTTGGTCAGCTTATCACAATCCACTCTTGGAAGAAGACTTCTCTCAATTTCGTTTTGAAGAAGTGATTGACCTTATTGTTTCGCACTGTCTAGACAGGTTGTTATATAATATCATATTTCGTCTTATCTCTATTTTTGCCATGGCCTTAGTCATAAGATGCGCATCACATGCAAGTCTGGCTGACTTGGGCTACAAAATTACTAAGATCCAAGATCTTGTGTGTGCAGGGTTGCACCCCATTATCCTGCTGTTTGTACTTATCTAGGAAGATTGTTTTGAACACCAAACTTCTTTAAAAGTAAACTGATTATCTCTGACAACATCTAATATACAGGCTGAATTTTTCAAAAGGGATTGGATGGCCAAATCCGAAACTATAAGGAATACCGAAAAATGCTCAAAGGAGTCACGAGCCCGATTTTGATGAAACTGAAAACCTCATCATTAGATTTTTGAAAAACCAATAATCCTAGCTGGGAATCGAACCCATTGATTATGAAAAAAAACACACTCTATATTACTACACCATACGATAGTGTTGCTATTAAGGATCTTATTCTGGGAAGTAATGACATACGGCAAACTAAAGGAAAGTGCTCATCTTTACCAAAATACTTTTTTTTTGCTTACGTTAACTGATTAATTGTTCAAAATGTAGACCATTGTTTCAATACATAGCTGAATACGAGACCTCAAGGATCGTACTGCATTCAATATTATTGATTCCGTTTAGAATATTCGCCAAAGAAAAATTCTGAGCATGATTTAAAACACGGAATGGTTACGATCTATTCTGGGATTTCGAACGAAACAAACTATGATACAAAATTTAGGTACATGAAATATGAATTCTATAAAAATTCCAAACTTTCCTTAAATTTGCCGTATATCATTACTTCGCAGAATTTGATCCTTATCAGCGACACTATCGCATGGAGTAAAAATAAAGGGTGTGTTTTTTTTTTTTCAAAATCAATGGGTTCGATTCCCAGCTAGGATTATTGGTTTTTCAAAAATCTAATGATGAGGTTTTAAGTTTTATCAAAATCGGGCTCGTGACTCCTTTGAGCATTTTTAGCTATTTCTTATAGTTTCAGAGTTAGCCATCCAAGCCCTTTTCAAAAATTCATCCTGTATATGGAATTGTACAGCCTAATTACTAAATTAAAAAAAAATCCTTACTTTTGAATACATTTTGCTTTAGATACAAATGACTTATTTGATAGCGGATGGACAGTGCGTTCTTTTTATATATCAAACAAAATACAAGCGCACGTGTGGAGGGGACTGTTACCTCAAAAATCTTGCGACAACGTTTTCAGAATATTTTATTGTACCTAATACTGATCTAATTATACACACTTTAATACCTCTGTTGGAAGATGACACTACATGTTCATAAGCATGTTAAACAAGTCTTTTTTTTAACACAGTACTAGTAATTTTAGTAACATCACAGTACAATAAGTACATTATCACGTTGTTTGCATTTCATAGCAGAGAATTCATAAATTGATTATCCCTTGGTAATGTTTGTAGCAGCAAATCAGAACACTATGACAGTTACAGAGTATACAGAACAAATACATAAGGATCTGTAATTCACAGATTCTTATGTATTTAGGTCCTTATGTTGATACATAAGGACCTAGAATCTAAATACATTTTAAATAATGATTTAATTTATCATTCATTCAAGCTAGCTCATGCCCCCGGTGTCACCCGCGTGGCAATGTTATACCCAAATTTGTACAGGGTTTAGAGCGTGATTGGTTAATACAATTGCGGTTAATACGCATTCAAACGTTTTTATAAAGTTTCTCACTTAATATTAATAAGATGTATGCTGACACAGTCATATTCATACGAGTTGACACAAAAAAAAACTTTACAATTAGTTTTTCTTTTCGTCAAGACATTTCCAGACTAATGAGAAAAGAGCCTAAAGATGAATACATTTTTATTCAAATAACGTAGGGATTCATAAAAATATTTTTAACAGTTTTCAACGGCGTTGCATTAATGCTATATAGTTATTCTGTAAGACACCAAATTAACAAATATTATTTTAATGATTATTCATATCTTGTGACTGCGTTCGTTAACATACCTACAGTTGAAATATACAAAAAATATGTATTGCAGTACGTTGCATTTTTAAAATTTTATGAAGCATTGTGGTCAAGGAAATAATAATATGTTCAAACGCCCTTATCAAGATTTGATGAAAAGCATTTAGATCAAAATTTTAATGGTTAGAATTTAAGAGACGCAGGTGGACTGCTCGCCGTCTTAACGGAAGCAGGCCCACGACTTGTGATTATGGGAGTTTCAAGCACGCTTCATGTCTTCGAATATCCGATTCAATCCCCAAAGAAGTTGAATAATTCTCGAACTACAAGGCACAACCGTAGTGGTATCCAAAGTTACGGCTACCTTCTATCATAGCACAACTCGCCACAGACAGGAAGTTCATCCTCAGACTCTACGTCAGAGCGTTCGAGCACGGTTAGATCCGATCCTTTCTTTCGCGCATGCTGAGATTGTGGAATGATCTCCCTGCCTCGGTTTTCCCAAACGCCTACAGTGTGGGGTTCTTCAAAAGGGGTCTTAGAAGGTTTTTACAGGGTCGGCAGTGCGGTGTGTCGCCTCTGGTGTTGCAAACGTTCATAGGCTAAGGTGACAACCTGTCCTTCTGTCTAAAAAAAATGTCTGTCGGGAATTTTAGGACATTATAACGCGTGGTTTACGAGGCGCCCGGATATAAGACAAATAGATGTGGTGAATAGATTGGTGGGGTCAGGCCTGACATCGGTGAGGTTTTCCACCTGTAATAAGGCGTTAATCCAAAATAAAAATAAGTAGGTACTAGCATGATTATAATCACTGAAGTATTTACTTTTATTGTTTGGATTCATGCCTATTATTATTACTTAGACGGTAGATAAGCTAACGGCCTAGCTGGTTTAATACTTTTCGCTACATTAGCGCTGATGAACCTGCAAGAACCTTCTAAAACCCCTTTTGACAAACCAAATTAATAAACAAAACTCGCAATACTATTTACATTTCCAAACATGGCAACCTAGTTCACAGAAAAAATAATAGTGCTTACTTCATATGTTATAATTCTACTTAATTAAATAATAGTTATCAATTCCTTCGCATTCATTTGGCCTACTGTTTTTAGATTTACAATTTAGTAAAACATGCATAAGATTTAAAATAATGTAAAGTTCGCTTTCCATTATGCAAAATAAGGTATAACATTATAAAGAGTTTAATAATTTAGGATCCGTACCCAAAAGATAAAAACGGAACCACCAGGATGTACTATTTTTATAATACTAAAGTGGCAGAAAAACTTACGGCTCCTCCAGGTGAACCGTTTTCACCGTAGCCTTTGAACAGTTGTAATGCCAGAGGTGTTTCACTCTCCCAACCGTAGGCAGTAGGTAGAGAACGTGTGGTTTTAGTTGGTAAGAATGTGGCATAGCATCGGACGGATTTATACACGTTAAAAAAATAAAGAGGTGTTACACACTCGCGCTACCGACCCTGAATCTCATGAACTGTGATCGCAAGTTGAAATTTTCACAGAAGATGTATTTTCTATTGCCGCTATAGCAACAAATATGATCATCAAATCAGCCAATGGCAGTCCACTCCTGGACGTAGGTCTCTCCCAATTTACACCACAACACACGGTTTTGAGCCTTTTGTATTCAGTCCCATAGAGCAACAAATATGAAAAACAAAAATAAAATAATATTTAAGAAGGATCCCATACCACTGATGTAACATTTTTGCTGTTTTTGGTACGGAACCCTATGTACGCTCATGTGACTCGTAGTTGCCCAGTTTTTGCTGTTAACTAGGTGGGTGACCGAGCTTCGTTCGACATTATTTTTTTCTTTCCAAAATATCTCTGAAATGGCGATGTAATTGTATAATGATTGATAAATAAAACAATCAGCCCATGTCAGTTACGACACGTCAATGGATAGACCATCCATTGCGTGCGAGAAAATAAAACTGGTATGGTCGTATGGCTTTGAATATGTACCATTTCGGAAAAAAGGCATTACTATTATTGATGAATGTATGTAAATATGAGCTATGTTGAGTAATGTGGTGTAAGTATGTTAGTTTTACTGCAGATAACATAATATACCTATCACAGATGCAGACACAGACGGACTTGCGACGACTTTGATATAATTATTTCAGGTAACAGCTCCCCTCCACGCGTCTACCTGTATTTTGTTTTTGTATAAAAAGAGTCTACATTTCAAACAATATCAAACAAGTCAATTGTATTTCAAGTAAAATGTATTCCAAGGTAAGATTTATTTCAGCAGAATGTTTTACTTTAAATGAAACTACCTAATCGAGATACTTTAAACAATTTAAATTACAGCTGCAATTTAAGAATATTAAAGAATATCAATTGATAGTATAATAGCAGGACCGTGTGTCATGGAGGTAATTAAGAGACCTTCACCTAGGAGCGAAATGCCATGCCTGATTGATTGATAGTGACATAGGTATTTAAATAAAGATAAAAAAAACTGCATAAATACTGTCAAATGTCGTAATAGGTTATACTCGGGATAGGCGGTTGAATTTCCCTTCTGGCCACTTAGGACGGATTCCATGTTGAACGGATTCCATTTCGGACGAGTTCTACATTGGGATATTCCACATGAATCGAAGTTCATCCTGTTTGTTGTTATGGCCTGGGTCAAACAGTGATTGATAGAATTAGACGAAATTGTTTGTGGTTATATTTTTTAGAAGCTGTCAAATAACTTCTATAATAAAACCATGAATGTCGTCCTTCCTACAGATCGTAATTGCCTGCGCTCTAGTGGCGGTGTGTGCGGCTAGTTACTCCCACCACCATGGACCAGCTGTCTCCTCCCAGAGCGTCATCCGTCACGATGAAACTATACATCATGGGCATGGAGGCCATCATGAGCACGGAGGCCACAACGACTTCTATGATGAATATGTAAGTATTCAAAGAATGCAAAAGAAATTCAATACAGCCCGAAGCATCATCCACCATGACGTTTTCTGTACATAAATGCATCATGCTATAATTTCTAGCCATATTATCTTACTGCCAATAGATTTTCACAAAAAAAATTGCAACAAAATTGGAAATGAAGCTTTAACCATCAATTTAATGAATAAATCTGTTTAGTATATAATTTTTTTACGGTTTACTAGTTTTTAAATAAAGTAGCAGTATTCAAGTTGTCTTAAAAAATAATTACATCTACAACATAGTTCGCCTAGGTTTTGTTCATTAGGAAAGACTTAGAATTAGATATCATCTCGTTACTTATCGAATCTTTGATACTTACTGCGAGAAATTACCTTCTCTAATATACCACTACTGTTTGCGAATAGATGTTATGGCCCTTAATTTTATATATTTTACTGGTAAATTAATGAGTGACGTCACATTTCAGTCTCATCCCAAATACGCCTTCAAATACTCTGTGGAAGACCCCCACACCGGGGACCACAAGTCCCAGCAGGAGTCCCGAGACGGCGATGTCGTGAAAGGAGAATACCAGCTTCTGCAACCTGATGGCTCTTGGCGTAAAGTTAACTACCAGGCAGACCACCATAACGGGTAAGTTAGTCTTTTCTTTACATAAATATTTAAATAATCGTTAGCGTCGACTCATACAAGGCTCTTTGTTTAGAGTCGAATCGATACTAACTTAAATACCACAAGCAGAAGTTTAGTTCTGAATTATAACAGTTATATTAGGTTTTTTGAATACTGGTTGTATTTGAAATCTGTGCTTCTTTGTCCACAGTTTCCAAGCGCATGTACACAACACCGCTCCAGTGATCCACCATCATCAGTATTGAATAACATCTTCCCGCCTATGATATTTACTTGTAATGTGTTTAATAGTGTAAAGTCTTCCATCGTTCTCATTAGTAAAGTAATACGTCATATCTAAGAGATTGTAGCTATAACACTGTTGAATTTTATTTAGAAAACCTTAAATATATAAATATGAAATCTGTTTAAAAACATCGTAAGCTTTCATTCATGAACTTCTCTCCCGTCTCTGACCGTTAAGAACAAAAACTCTTTAATCGTTACATTATTTGGTATAATTTATATATTTACCACTTCTACTCAAGTTGTTGGACATAAGTGACACATAAGCTCTGTTTATGTATATTATATTGAAACTTTTTTGGAACAAACCTTAAAATCTAACCCCAAAAAATTTATCAGAGCACATTTTGAGGGATTACAAGTGAACACGGTGACGATGATATCTTTCATCATCTCTCTCAAAGTAACCGTGTAGAATATCCAAAAGCTTTAGTGATACAGACAGACGGACAACAAAAAAAATATTAAAAAATCTATTTATGTCGATATCGACAATAGAGGGGATGAATTTTTAAAAAGGGCTTGGATGGTGAAATCTGAAACTATATGGAATACCTAAAATTTTACGTATTATACGATTATGATAAAACTTAAAACCCCATCATTACATTTTTGAAAAACCAGTAACCCTAGCTGGGAATCGAACCCATTGATTTTGAAAAAAAAAAAACATACTTTATTATAACACCGAAAAATCCTGAGATACGTGTTTATATATTTTTATAATAATTGAACACGTATTACGTACGTTTAGTAAAATACCCCTAGGTGAAGCCACAGTGGTAGCCGAGGTCTATCGGGAGTCCTGGTATCATCCTTCCATGGGCTTACCCGAGGCCTCCAACCGCAGGCATTAGGCAGGAAATGTGTCGGTTTTAGTCGGTAGGAGTATGAACCTGAAGAATTTACCTCACGTTAAAAAAAGGCATACGTATCTACTAAGAAGTAGTTCTAATTTAAATATAAAAGTTCCCATATAATAAACTAGCTGACCCGCGCAACTTCGTTTCCGGCACATGAGAGTTAGAAAAAGAGAGGTATGGTATTAATATTTTGAGTAATATAATGTTTCCCGTCGCATTTACTCTCGTCGCACCTAGTCCCGTCGCGTCGCTTATATACATTAGAGCTGACCCGCACAACTTCGTTCGCGTCTCATGAGCGAGAAAGAGAGAGGTGTAGTATTAATATTTAAGGTGATATAATGTTTCCCTTCGCATTTACTCCCGTCGCGTCGCTTATATTCATTACAGCTGACCCGCACAACTTCGTTTGCATCACATGAGATTGAGAAGGAGAGAAGTGTGGTATTAATATGTAAAGTGATATAATGTTTCCCGTTGCATTAACTTCCACCCGTCCTTTTTTTGTACGGAACTCATGTATGTCCGACTCGCACTTGGCCGGTTTTTATCGTTCAGTAAATTGGTTACCACTGCCGACCACGTTTACCTACTCCCGTCGCGTCGCTCATACTTCAAAACTATCTATTAAAAGGAGTTATTGTAATTGAACCTTAAAAGATAGGCATATGCTGTTAAAGACTTTTTTTGTAACTTTTAAAGGGAAACATTTTTGTAATACAAAATTTTCACGTAACTTTAACCATTTACGCAACGTACGCAGTGGAAGCTCTCAAAAGAAAGAAATTTTCTCCGTTCTCGAAACATTATTTATGGCTGCTCCGCTCCTATTCGCATTAGCGTGATTTTATATCGCCAGCCATCCTCAATAAATGGACTATTAAACTGTGAAATAATTTTAGAAATGCAACCAGTAGTTTCTGAGATCCTAGGACAAACAAACTCTTCAGTTTAAAATATTGTGAGCGAACCTTAAGAAACAGACAAATTAGGTTATTGTGAGCGAACCTTAAGAGATAGACATAATGCTGCCGCGGACTTTTTTTTAGAACTTTTTAAGAGAAACAATATTGTAAAACACAATTTTTACGTATCTTTAACTATTTACGCAGCGTACGCCTCGGAAGCTCTCAGACGGTAAAAAATATTTCCCGTTTTCGAAACATTATTGATTGCTGCTTCGCCCCTATTCGTTTTAGCGTGATGTTATATAGCCTATAGCCATCCTCAATAAATGGACTATCAAACTGTAAAAGAATTTTTGAAATCCAACCAGTAGTTCCTGAGATCCTAGCGTTCAATCATACAAACAAACAAAAAAACAAACAAACTCTTCAGCTTTATAATATTAGTATAGATTTACAAACCACACAACACACACACAAACGCCCGCACGTGTGTGTGCAGAATTTTACTAATAAGAATTAGTAAAATTCTGCAAACCCACGATCACGTATCTATTATTTTGGTACCAGACACAGGTCCCGTATCTGTTTCTATAACCAAAATAATAGTATACCTATACCTATAGTGTAATTTCATGCCAACTTTGAAAATTACGAGTTTTCATATAACCTGTTCAAATACGTTGTGTTAGAACGTGGACGTTCGTGACTAAATGCAAGTGACCAAATTTAACTGAGAGTGAAGTATCTGGTGTTAAAACTATGAACGTTAATAATGAAATGCAATTTATGTGGCTAAATTTACCTAAATACAATTTTTTTAAATATTAAAAAAAATATTTCATCTTCTATCCTGTATAGATAGAAGATGAAATATTTTTTTTGAAAAGGGATTGGATGGCCAAATCTGAAACTATAAGGAATACGTATCTAAAAATGCTCAAAGGAGTCACGAGCCCGATTTTGATAAAACTTAAAACCTCATCATTAGATTTTTGAAAAACCAATAATCCTAGCCGGGAATCGAACCTATTGATTTTGAAAAAAAAGCACACCCTTTATTATTACACCATACGATAGTGTCGCTGATAAGGATCAAATTCTGCGAAGTAATGGTATACGGCTTTAAGGAAACTTTGGAATTTTAATAGAATTCATATTTAATGTACCTAAATTTTGTATCATAATTTGTTTCGTTCGAAATCCCATAATAGATCGTAACTATTCCGTGTTTTAAATCATGCTCAGAGTGATTCTTTGGAGAATATTCTAAACAGAATCAATAATATTGAATGCAGTACGATCCTTGAGGTCTCGAATCTAGCTATGTATTGAAAACAACGGTCTACATTTTGAACAATTAATCAGTTAACGTAAGAAAAATAAATTGTTTTTTATTAAAGACTAGCTGATGCCCGCAGCTTCGCCCGCGATGGCGCTGTATGTAAAATTTTGCTGAATTTTCTTAGCTATAAACCTCACGGAGCCCGAGACCTTTCCAACGAATGCAAAACCGTGGAAATCGGTTCGTGCGTTCTACAGTTATAGCGTCAGGAAGGAAAACCCGACTTATTTTTATATAATAGATGAGCACTTTCCTTTAGTTTGCCGTATGTCATTACTTCCCAGAATAAGATCCTTAATAGCAACACTATCGTATGGTGTAATAATAAAGGGTATGTTTTTTTTTCAAAATCAATGGGTTCGATTCCCAGCTAGGATTATTGGTTTTTCAAAAATCTAATGATGAGGTGTTAAGTTTCATTAAAATCGGGCTCGTGACTCCTTTGAGCTTTTTTCTCTATTGCTTATAGTTTCGGATTTGGCCATCCAATCCCTTTTGAAAAATTCATCCTGTATATATAAAAATCTATGCCACTTTTCGTTGTAATTTTATAACTCAAGAACGGGCTCACCTATCCAAACCAAATGTTTAGGCTTTGTTCGGACTATTTAGTAGATGGTTTATGTGAACTTTGCACAAAATCGGTCGAGCGGTTCTTCATTTATCACGCAAACGAAGTTGCGCGGGTCAGCTAGTAATGTATGTTTTTTTGCTGACGCTACCCCTCGAGAAATGTCAATATCATTAAGCCAGCGGCGCACTTAGAGCGAACATGTAGTACATACAAATATCCCAACATAGGTAGCTACCACCTTAATGGTGAAATTTCTGGTTGTTTTTTCTTATTACTTATCTAGTTAATAAAAGATATCTACTATCAAATTTTCATCAGTTTCGGTTCAGGAATTTCATCGCTACGTTGCCGTTGGTGAGTCAGTCAGTCAGATCCTCTTTTTTTTTAAATTGTACTAGCTGACCCGCGCAACTTCGTTTGCGTCACATGGGAGGGAGAAAGAGAGAAGTGTAGTAAAAATATTTAGTTACATAATATTTCAGCATTTACTCCGTCACTCATGTTCATTAGAGCCGACCCACACAACTTCGCTTGCATCACATGAGAGTGAGAAGGAGAGAGGCGTGGTATTAATATGTAAAGTGATATGATGTTTCCCGTCGCATCTACTTCCGCCCGTTCTTTTATGGTACGGATCCGACTCGCACTTGACCGGTTCTTATCGTTCACTTGACTGGCTACCACTGCAGACCATGATTACTGCCGTCGTCGCCTCGCTCATATTTTAAAACTTACTAAGAGGGTTATTGTAAGCGAACCGTAAAAGATAGGCATATGCGGTTAATGACATTTTTTTAAACTTTTAAGAGAAACAATTTTATAGTACACTATTTTTACGTAACTTTAACCATTTCTACAGCTCTGAAAAGAAAGAAATTTTTCCCGTTCTCAAAACATTATTCATGGCTGTTCCGCCCCTATTCGTCTTAGCGTGATGTTGTACTGTCATTAACCATCTTCAATAAATTGACTATGAGACTGTACAATAATTTTTGAAATGCAACCAGTAGTTTCTGAGATCGTAGCACAAACAAACTCTTCGTTTTTAAAATATTGTGAGCGGAGCTCAAGAGATAGACAAATTAGGTTATTGTGGGCGAACCTTAAAAGATAGACATATGATTTCGCGGACTTTTTTTAGAACTTTTTAAGAGAAACAATTTTGTAATACACAATTTTTACGTAACTTTAACCATTTACGCTTTTTTTTTTATACCACTAAGGTGGCAGACAAGCACACGGCCCACCAGAAGGACCGGTGGTCACCGCAGCCTATGAACGTTTGCAACACCAGAGGCGCCACACTCGTGCTGCCGACCCTGTAAAAACCTTCTTAGACCCCTTTTGAAGAACCCCATACGCTTCGGAAGCTCTCAGACGGTAAACTACATTCCCCGTTTTCGAAACATTCTTGATTGCTGCTCCGCTCCTTTTTGCCTTAGCGTGATGTTATATAGCCTATAGCCATCCTCAATAGATGGACTATCAAACTGTAAAAGAATTTCCGAAATCCAACCAGTAGTTCCTGAGATCCTAGCGTTCAAACAAACAAACAAACTCTTCAGCTTTATAATATTAGTATGGATACTTAGATATCGAACTAACTAAATATATAATTCTATTCGAGCAAGATGCGCGAATCCAATAGCATTAAATATTTGTAGGACACAAATCTCTGAAGTGATCGGTAAATAAGCTAGCGAACGTGACCACAACTCATGATCGAGATACAGATCTCAAGCAATCCTCGAGTTGACTTTAAGAATAAGTCAAGGGTGAATGGAAAGGCATAGTGTCAATGTACAACTTTTTCTTGCTTTAAAAAACATCATCTGTCAAATAGTCAGTCATCTGTTAATAGCAAAAATCAGATTTTTACTTCTAACTACATTATAATTAGTAATTTCTGATTTAGTGCTGTATTAAAATGAATAGGCGCAGTTTGTGGCTACCTGAACGGAAAAGATTATAATTATCATTGCAAATACATTTCATCCAAAGCCGCGGTCGTTGGTATTGGTAGGGCACACGTGGTTTTAGTCGGTAAGAATCCGTAATAACATCCATGAGGGATTTCCACACTAAAATACATACATAATTATAGATAATCACGCCTTTATCCCCGAAGGGGTAAGCAGAGGCATAGCATACGCCCATACGTCCACATTTCACCTTATAGTTTTATGTCCCACGTTATAGGTGATGAGCTTATTGCCATGTTGAAATTGACTGGCTCAAGTCGCCGCTACCCGCAGTTGAAATTTTTCAAATATATGTGATAAGGCCTTTAACTTGGTTTAACGATTGCCATTTTACTGACAACCGGCTTTCATTTCGAATTTTCCTTCTCTACGCAATGAATCTTTTTGTGAAAGTGTTCCCTTAGTCGCCTCTTACGACACCCTCGGAATGTATTGGGATGGCGACATTTTGTACTCTTACCCGTCTCAACGCGGGACCTCGCCGCTACACTGGGCTAAAATAAGTTACATAATGTGACCTAATAATTACCTTTATAACCTTATTACCATCTAAGTTCGGTTTTTACAAAGTTCTCAGTTGTAACTTTACATTTCTTATAATATAACCATAAACACGCACAAAGTTATCATTCACCTCAAACAATTAAAACCCAGATGACACCTTTCTGAGTTGAAATTGCCAGGCACTCTTTCGGTGTTCGGGCTATTTATTTCTTGCTATGCTTGTAACCATGAAGTTTGATAAAATCTTTTGTCCTTTTCCTAATGCTCCTCCAGTAACGAGATGTTTTCGATGTGACAGACAATTAGAGGTTATTGGAGTATTAGGGTGGTTTTATTCAACCAGGTACCATGCTCTAAAACACTGAGACAATATGAACTTAAACATGATGTAATAAACTTGTTAGAAATCATTTTCATTAAATTACCAACATAGTATACTTTTAGCCCCTCTCTATAAAATAGATTGCTGAGGTGCTTATGGCGAGACTTGTGTTTGTAGTCTGTGACTCTGTTGCATTAAATTACGTCACTAGGTCACGTGGATAATCTGTTCAAAGTTTGAAATAAAACAAAAATGACAACGTCAGTTGGATTGAACTTTCACTTTTACAATAAAAGTTAGAGGGGAAGTCGGGTGAGACCGTTTCACGGCTTCTTGTTTAAATAAAAGAATATTTTTATAACATTGTAACTTTTATTTTTATTGTGCAAAAAAAAACTTTGTATCACATCGTTTTAAGCTTAGCTCATTTATACATACATACTAGCACATTTTAACAAAATATTAAACTCTTGAGAAGACAGATGGGAAGCTCACTCAAGTACTATTCAAACACATTAACACTTATATCACACACCTCGTCCTAATGATGATGATGATGAGGATGGGTGTAGTGTACGTGCGCGTGGAAACTGTTGACAAATTATGTAAATTAAATAACAATGATTAAATTAAAAGGTGCAGAATAAATATTTGTACCTTGCAATTCATCCTCCAAAAAGGCTGATATTTAGACTATTTCAAGTCACCATTGCTTGTGTTTATCAGTGACAATATTGAGCAATATTTTGACACAAGTTAAGGACTTGAAACTAACCAAATGACATTTTTTTTAAATAAAATAAACCAGCTGTGAAATTTATATTTGAATCTTCAATGCGGCGTTGCGTAGTTTAGGATGCATTATTTCTTGATACATTTTATATATTTAAATTTAATAATAATCTTATGCCAAACGAGTTGTATTGTATTATTCTTATTTTTTAATAATTATGGAAGATACAACCAAATAATATAAGCCAACTTACCCGCTGTGATGGTCAGCATGGTAATGTACCTTACGCCAAGAGCCATCAGGCTGCAGGAGAGCGTATTCTCCTGTCACGTGATCTCCGTCGCGGTGCTCGTGCTGATGCTTGTGGTCACCGGTGTGATGGTCGTCCACGGAGTATTTGAATTCGTACTTGGGATGAGACTGAAATGTGGTATGTATTTAAAACTATTTGCATTTTTTAAAATGAATTTTCTTCCTATAAAAATATTTGTGATAATATCACAAAATAAAAATAAACGACATTGTAATTGTTGCCTATATAAACCATTACTTTAAAAATTGGAAATGAATTCAAAATATAAATAAGATTTCAACATGACAATAATTCAACTGAATTCATTCAGATAATATTATATCTATTGTCTTGGTCATTAAAATTTGTTTTCAATTGTAGTAACTAAAGAATAGCAGAGGATATTTCTTAAACTGATTTAAATACATACATGATGATCATGATGATGGTCATGATGGTGATGATCATGGTGATGATCGTGGCCGCTATGCAGGACAAAGCTCTGTGAGGAGTGAGCGTGACCGTGGTGGTCGTGATGGTCGTGGTGACCAAGGTGACCAGCTGTGCACACAGCTACCACGGCGAAAGCAATCACGATCTAAGAAAAAATTAAGACGCAATGTTGAGAGGTGTATAATGCGACGATGTATTACACTTTAAGGATAATAATTTAATTACTAATTTCGAGGCATTTTCCAGGATCTGAAAAACAAATTGGTACCCAATCCCATCTTACCTGCAAGTTGTCAATCAACAACAACAGACAAAGCTCTGGCACAGACGCCTTGTTTGCGAGATGGAGAGGTCAAACCGTTAAAAATTTAAAGATATATTATAGCTGATGTCAGCAGTTAATAACAGATGACCCGTGTCTCCAAATCCGGATATGTTTTGAAAAAACTAGAAGAAACTAAGATGAATAAGAAAAAAAGAAAATTTCTATGTTACATAGCTAAAATTAGTATCATAGTTATAGTCAAGGTTTACTATTCTACTAACAGCTATGCAACTGACAGCTATGTTAAGTAAAATTGAATTAAATGTTGAAATAGAAATGTGGTTTGATTAACGTATTCAAATTAAGTAAAGCTTACCTTGAAAAACATTTTGCTTTGGAGACAAATGACTTGTTTGATATTGTGTGAATAATGCACGCTTTATATATAAAAAAATAAAATATATAAGTAGACATGGAGGGGGGCTGCCACCTGAAATAGGCAATTAAATATGTCGCAAGGTATATAGGTTCTAATTTACATAGTTCAATGCCTTTGTGGCAGACGCTGTACTTACTTTCATTAAACGATCTATAATCATTCATTCCATACTTAGTTACTGTATTATAATTTGTTGATAGTCTAGTAAAAAATTGTATTAAGTGACCTAGTGCTTAAAAGGGTTCCGTAGCTCATAAAGAAAAATGAAATCCTTATAGAATTAAATATAAATGTTTATATACGGATTACTTTGTTGACCGTCCATCCCTTTGATTGTCTGTCGGGCCTGAACTGTCTTATGCAGTAATATAAGCTACATCTATTTCACCGCTTAAAAGACGATTAAATGTTAGTAAGATACATAAATAAATAAATAAATATTCACGGACATCTCACACAACGCTATCTGATCCCAAAGTAAGCTAGGAATAACCTGCTTGTGTTATGGGTATCAGACCACGGATATTAATACTTATATACTTTTAAATACATACATATTATACATAGAAACACCCAGACTCTTGAGACAAACATTTATGGGTCATACAAATATTGGTCTCCGGTGGGAATCGGACCCACGACCTCCAGCGCCGCAGGCGGTATCACTACCGACTGCGCCACAGAGGCAGTACATGAATGTGTGAAGTCGATGCCTTTGATTTGAATCGGTTTTTGCTGTTGAGAAGTTTAGTGTGATGTGGTCATCAGAAATAATAACTTGGAAATTGAAAAAAAACCTCGATCTTGACACTGTACTAATAAGTCCAAACATGGTATATTTATGTGTATCCTATAATTTTCTGAGGAACAGGATATCATCAGCCAGTTCCAGGTAACCATATTGTTGAAATACCACCAAAGTAACAGTATACCATTTACGACGAATCGGACCTGCGAATTTTAGTTACATCCTTTCATCACTCAGGAAGTGAGCTGATGATCTTCAAAATTTTATTTATAGCTAAGAACCATTCCTGTCACATCGGTTTTCGAACAAAAAAAAACATCAAAGTTGGGTCCATCTGTTGGGCCGCTAAGTTGCCACAAATAGACATACACAGATATACAGGTCAAACTTATAACACCCCAAGGTTTTCGCCTGACTCAAAAAAATATAGGTAGGTAAATTTTAAATAAGTACTTCTGCATAAATTACTCTAAGTGTATGACAATGAGACGGAAATTCCAAACAACATCCTTGTAATGTTAATTATCCTTCCAAAATAAAATAGGAAGAGTCATTTCCGTATAACAAATATCAAAATGTAATGGCTTTTCCAGTAATTGAATTATTGCTGTAGTAGCCGCCGCGCCGCTACGCGCCGCGCTTTGGAAAGGATGATGTTTGGAAAGGTATCAGGGACGGTCTAAGGACAGTTTTTAGCTCCAACCAGTTTCGAAGTTCAATCCGGAAGTGAATCTAATATATGCAAAATATAAAACAGAACTTTTCCCCTTCAAATATTGCATAAAGTTATTACTTCCTGCCGGAAATCTAACAACCGGACGTACAGTAAAGGGCCAAAAAGAATGCACATCCAGCTTTAGAAAGAGGCAATCGGCTAATTTCGACTTCGTATAGCGATATCTGTGTCGCAGACACCATGACGTTTGTTTTGTCAGTCATGGTTCAAATGCGAGAGAGTGCAGTCGCTTATCTAAGCCAATATATATATAGAGCTGCTAAAACCCCTATAAAATTAAATTAGTACCTACTATGGCATCTATAGGGAAAAAGGTAAGCCGTTAGTCTACCAGTCACGCGAAATTATCCATAATGCTTATAAATATTTTTTATCTGAAGCCAACCAATTTAAAACACATGAGGATGTTAATGTAAGTAATTATTTTAAGAAGGTTCAACAGAGAGTTGCAGATGCCACTGGAATTTCAAAAAGAACTTTGAACAATATATTAAACGAAGTCGGCACTGGCACTGATAATACACATTCCAGTGGAACAAAATCCAGCTCTCGAAAAAATGGGAGACCAAAAAAACAATTTCGTTTAGATATGGACGATTTTGATTATGATGTTGTTAGAAGAATGGTGTACGATTTTCATCCGCGTTACAAACAACTGCCTACAATAAAAACATTAAAAGCTAAATTATCTGAGGCTATTAATTATAATGGGTCTGAAAAGACGTTGAGAAAAATTCTTTATGAAATGGGATTTGCGTTCACAAAAATAAAAGACAATAGAAAAGTTCTAATGGAAAAGCACGATGTAGCTCTCAAACGAATTGAATATCTGGACAAAATACGCGAATTTCGCGAAGCAGGAAAAAACATTATCTATATGGATGAGTCCTACATACATACAACCCACACTAAAGGAAAAACTTGAAGTGATGATAAGCAAATAGGGGTAAAAAAACCGATTTCAAAAGGTCAACGTTTGATAATTGTTCACGCAGGTAACGAAAAAGGCTTTGTACCAGGAGCCTTTTTAACGTATAATCCACGGACGCTAAAGGTGATTATCACAACGAAATGAATAACGAAAACTACGAGAAGTGGCTGGTTAATCAATTAATTCCAAATATTCCTAATGATTCTGTTCTGGTTATCGACAACGCACCCTATCACAATAAATATGTTGAAAGACCCCCCAACTCAAACACCAATAAACCGGAAATGATCAATTGGTTACAAAGACACGAAATTTCAGTTGATCATAAATTAACAAAACCTCAGATATATAATATTATATGTCAGCACAAGGACAGATTTACAGAGTTTTCCGTGAACAAGATACTAGCCGAACATGGGCACACTGTGTTGCGATTGCCACCGTACCATCCGGATTTTAATCCAATTGAAAATATACGGTCTCAACTAAAAGGCTATGTAGCCGCGAGAAACGTGGATATGAATTTAAGTTCAATAAAGACATTATTAACTGAAAAATTAAACATGATCGGGGCTGATGAGTGGAAAAAGGTTTGCGATCATGTGATAAAATGCGAGAATGAATATCGAGGAATTCAACACGCTATGGACGACAAAATAGATAGATGGGATAGGCTAGTAATAAATACAGCTGATAGTGGCAGTGACACAGACCTCAATGAGAGCACAGATAGTGAAATGGAAGGAATTGAATATACATGATTTTGTTTTTATTAAACTAATTCCGTATTTTTCCCCGTGCGGTG
This sequence comes from Miltochrista miniata, assembly GCA_933228765.1. Lineage (NCBI taxonomy): Eukaryota > Metazoa > Arthropoda > Insecta > Lepidoptera > Erebidae > Miltochrista > Miltochrista miniata. The sequence continues at coordinate 27,808,442 of OW121752.1, read as the reverse complement.
TTCTATTAGAATAAGAAAAATAATATGTCGCATAAGTCGACTAAGGGTACAGGGTTAAACCGTGTTGTGGCCGATGGCCTAGCAATTTGTCACCACAATATTACACTTTTTGTCGATCTTATATAAAATATATATTTATGAAGATTATTTGAAGATTATTTTTTCCTAACAAGAATATAGCAATAATTAAAAATAGTTACATCGTGTTTTACAGCTCTATATATTTCACGTGAAATCAAAACAAAACAACAATAAAGTACTTAGTGCTAAATTCAAATTCTGATAAACGACTAATCTAATAATTGATATACATGGAAATGAGCATTCGTTTGCATTCGGAAATGCGATGATTGCCGATGTGCATTCTTTATGGCCCCGTACTAGGTCAATTTATGATACTGGAAGTTTCATCAATGCATGCTATTCAGGAGTAGGAACGACTTTAGGTCGAGCTTATCACGATAAAAAAGAGGATACATTACATTTTGGAGATGAGTCGTAAAATCTAAGAAACTATATTTATAAAAATTATTCTTTCAGCGACACTCTACTCCAGCTAGCTCCTGAAATACTATAGGTAGGTAGATATATTATCTTTGTTATAAACTACCTAAATAATGTTTCAACTAAATATTTTTTTTATAATTTGAATATTTAAGTCTAACAGGGACGTGTAGCCAATTATTGAAATAAACAATCACCAGCTACTTTTCATATTATTATAATACTAGCTGATGCCCGCAGCTTCGCCCGCGTAAACTTTATTTACGTTCCCGCTTCCCGTGAAGACTTATTCCCGTGATGAGAAGTAGCCTATGTGTTATTCCTGTCCAAAAACTATCCCCGTACCAAATTTCAGCCAGATCCATTCAGCCGCTCGAGCGTGAAAGAGTAACAAACATCCACACTCACAAACTTTCGGATTTATAATATTAGTAAGATTTAAATCTGATAAGTTTGTACCTAAATTAGTTGTCCATTATTATAACAAAGACGTATGTAGGGTTTTAGGTATATAGGTATTAGTCTCTAGTGTATAAACTAAGTTAAATGCCTCGGTGGCGCATTAGTCTATGCTACTACCGCGCTGAGGTCCTAAGTACGATTCCCGAATCGAATCACATTTTTGCGTGATTCACAAATGTATGTTTTATGTGTACATATGTATTTAAAAATTTATAATTATATCTATCAGGTGCTCTAGATTCCAGAACCTAAACTTATATTGGTTAAATTTGGGCTGGATGTTGACGGATACTGGATGATACTCGTATTATGTAAGATGGGCGGGAGACACTATCCTTCGAGTTACAAACTGAAGGTACAACCCTTAGCGATATAGGAAAGGGTCATGGACGATTAAGTCATAATTTTTAATGAGATCATTTTTCATAAATGTTCACCTATCTTTTCGTTCGTCTTTAACTTTTCCAGCTGCTTCTATAGTTCTTTAAACATTAATTTACTATCTACACACTATCATGGTCAGATTTCAGCAATCCATTGACCATTTTTATGAACGATTTTGTTAATAAGATTACTTGAATGATTTGTTCATGACATAAGATATGAGCGAAAGCGATGCTGAAGAAAAACATTAATTATTTGTTTTTATTATTTACTAACTGTTGCCCACGACTTCGTACGCATGAAAATTATGTTATAATGCCAATTTGATTGGTCTCTGCTTAGCCACTAGGGTATGTAGCGAGATAATATATAGCCTATTTGAAGACCCTACCAGTTAATATTTGTGCAAAATTTGAATAAAATCTATTGAGTACTTTTCGAGAACCTTCCGGACAAAGCAAAACAAACAGACAAAAAATTTTCTGACTATATTTTCGACTTTGGTATCTTATGTTGAACACCCAGCGAGTATTTTTTTTAAATGTACAGTTTTGAGCTTTCTATAATTTTATTGTATGTATATTATATGTATAGAAAATATTATGAACATAATATTACATATGTAAATTTGATTGTTATAATAATTATGTATGGATTATTTTACTTAATATTATAAATGCGAATGTTTGTGAGTGTGGTTGTTTGTTACTCTTTCACGCTCGAACGGCTGAACGGATCGGGCTGAAATTTGGTACAGGGATAGGTACATTATAGTCTGCAATAACACATAGGCTACTTTTTATGCCGGGAATAAGTTCCTACGGGACGCGGGAACTAGAGCAAATTTTACGCGGGCGAAGCTGCGGGCATCAGCTAGTATTATTTGATTCAGCAACAGATTAATAATTGTTAATTGTTGTTTTTTTCGAAAATTCAATACTGTGTTTGTTTATTTACATCAATTGATTTATTATGTAGCAGATGATGACCGCGGTACCCGCCCGCGGCTATCTATTCCCGTTGTCGCATCCCATGGGCACGTATTCTAGGAATAAAAATTGACTATGTGTTGCCTACATAGATTTTGGGCTGATAGGAGCCAAATAAAAGTGTATACAGTTTGACTTTTAATTTTTTTGTTTTTTGGCGCGATTTCAGCCTGGCCTTTTAACCCTGAGGGGCGTTTTGTCGTTGTCTCGTCCAATAGACTGGAGATCCGCCACTGGCAGGTGAAGTTGTTTATGGTTTAGGGGATCTCGGTGGGGCTCTGCACAAAGAAAGTATAGAAGATTGTGTGACACTTCTTGGCTTACTAAAGTCGACCATACACCAACAGGAGAATGATGCGATAAGGTGATGACCAAACGAGCTTAAAACCCAAAGATATTGGAAGAGCGATGGAAACATATTAAATTGTCATTTTGACAAATTTCATCACTAAAACAAACGAGGAAATTAAGTGCCAAAGTTCGTTCTAAAACCACATAATTACAAATTAAAATTTTTAAAGCGACGGAAATGAATTGTAATAAATGTCTCAATATTTTAATTAAATACTTTATTTGCTTAGTTACTTAAACAAACACGCTATTTGAATATTTAAGTCATTTACTTAGGGCTGTTAAAATGATTAAGTAAATCTGAACATTGTTAAATAGGATGCAACAAATACCACAGACATTTGAATAAATAAATTGTAAGAAGTTACATAAAAATACAACAGTTACTTCCTTCCCCTATCATCTTACACTTTAGGTGTGATCGGTCCAATTTGCGATTTGTCCAATGTTCAAAATAATATCTAAACTCGCAGTCGTGCGTCGGTCCAATTCGCGATTGGCATGGCGCATTTTTTATGGCATATTTTCCTTGTAGTAAATCACCATAAAGTCTTATTATAATTTACATTCGTGGGATGTTATTTTGCAAGTTAGCTGAATCTACATTCTTTTGAACTATAATACTGCCTTTTTTTTTACGCGAGGGAAAATCATCAGGGGATGTTATGCCGGACTCTTACCGACTAAAAAACCTCACGTAACGCCCTACAGCCTGTGGTTGGGAGCCCCGGGTAAGCCCTCGGAAGGATGTCCCGGGACTCCCAACCGACCTTCGGCCGCCACTGCGGCCTCGCCCAGGGGGTGGTTCGGGTGCAATCCCGCGTCTTTGGGGGCTTTCGGGTGTGATCCCGCTTCTAAGGGAGGGGCGTGCGTGAGTTGCTCACGTCACGCTGCTGTCATGGGCCTGCTTCTGTAAGGATGGTGAGCGACCCTCTCACCGTCCTCAGACCCCCAGTCATGGAGGCCGATAGTCCTCGGCGAGGACACGTCGGCGGTGCCCAGGGCGCCGACTGCGGAACTCGGGAGGGAGAGCTCTCTCCCGCACCCGGCCCGCCGCCTCCTTCACGAGCATGACCTGCTCGTAGAAAGAAGCGGCGCAGTCCCACTTACTCCCGCTGAAGAGCATCGCTCGCACCATGGTCTCGAGCGAGAGAGTGTCCACGTCCAGACCCACTACGAGGACCTGGCGCTATTGCGCCCACGCCGTGCACTCCACCAGCGTGTGGAGCGCCGTGTCATCGCTGCGGTCCTCGCAGGGCTGACACTCGGCCGTGGTTACCCGGTGTCTTCGCCACATATACCTACCGAAGCTACCGTGTCCGGTAAGTATCTGTGACAAACGGTAGGAGAGAGCACCGTGTCTTCTCTCCAGCCACTCGTCCATGACATGATTATGGCGAACCCCCCCTTTGGTTGCTCAAGCTGCACCATCCATGACTCCACGGTTTCCTAGTGGAGCAGGAACCGCTGGGCCTCGATTTCTCGAGACGCGGGCCTTTTGCCCCGCTCCAGCGCCTCCTTGCACCATTTAAATAGCGACGCAAGGGCTCTCGCTTCCAGGTTCTATGGAGGGGTCTCGGCTAGGAGACATGCCGCCTCACCTGAGATCGTGCGGAAACCCCTTATCAATTATAACCGATACTACACACAAAGTGTGTAAAAAACATTTTATGGGATTTAGCTTATTTATACATTCTCATTTTCATTATGTATGTATGTTCTAGAATAAACATTACAAATCGTTGTAAAATACAGGACAAGTGCATGTTAATGAGCGGATAGCCATCTCCTGCCAAACTGTACTAACACTCCTTATGAAACTAGATCTTCTAATAAGTAGGTTCGATATCTATATTTTATTTATGTGCAATACTGCGTAAATTTAATAATTTTATAGTAATCCCTTGATTAGTATTTGATTATAAATAATTACTTTAAAAATGTAAATCTCTTCTCTAAGACTATTCTAATAAGTCCGTAGAACTATAGAAACTCGGAAGAACTTGCCATTGCACTAGAGGGCCTCCTCACACAACGCTGGATTCTTCTAACGGAGCGTGAAGAGGCAGATCAGTTAAAAAACGCGAAAAAAGCTGTGTAATTATAGATTTCATCTTTTAACTTGAAAATTTTAACGCGAGCTACGAAATTGTACCGAGGACATACATTCAAGAACACGATCTTGACTATGAGCGACTAACATAGCTAGCAGGTCATTATAGTGCATTCAGCTAGGCACCGTGTGAAGCACAACCTGTTAACTTTGGTAAGAATGTAGGATCCGAATTTAATGTGCTAGACTCGCTGGTTCGCTTTTATGATAATTGTTTGTTTATTTTCATTCAATCTCAATAACGGTTAATAGTAATGCTAATGTGAAATATGCGTAAGTACCGAAACAAATTAAACTTAAGACAGTTTCAACTAAGTACGTATTGCAGGACATACATTGTCCCCACCACGCTGTTGCGTTTTTATTTATTATATAAATGAAGTGCGCTGTCGAACTGATATGAATCAAGACATTGATCTCTAAAACAAAATGTTCTCCAAGGTTAGCCTTTATTTGAATAAAATAATTTACTTCAATTATAACTTCATTAACAGTTGCGTAATCTCTTGAAAATACTTAAAATCTTAAGTGTTTTTATACGTAAAATATTAGACCTTTAAATATTTTTGCGTGTTGTAGTATCCCTTTGAATGTCATGTCAGACTAGAACCGACTAAAACCAGGCAGTCCCTACTTATTCTTCTAACGTCGGGCGCTCTGAATAAGTCCTCAAAAGGATGTCCCAGAAATAAGCTAAAAGTATGATAAAGCTAACATTATTTTTTCTGGTTATAGATCGTAATTGCCTGCGTTTTAGTGGCGGTGTGCGGGGCTTACCCCCACCAACATGCACCAGCTGCCTCCTACCAGAGCGTGCACCGCTATGATCAACCTATACATCATCACGGGCACGGAGGCCATCACGAGCATCATGATGAATATGTAAGTACTTATCTAAAGCAAATAAGAATAATAATACATGCTCTCTATAACCTCAGAGAAAGTGTGTAAGTTCTCTCAGACTAAATATCTAATTTATGGAAAAGTTTTCGTTGGGCTTTGAAGTGAAGGGCATTCATAGTACCTCTTTAAAACTTTTCATTTTATTCAGTCTTTTTACAGAAAAGGAGAGAGTAATAAAAAGAATTAAAATTTATGTTTAATGCTTCTTCAGGCTTATCCCAAATATGCTTTCAAATACTCCGTGGAAGACCCTCACACCGGTGACTACAAAAACCAGCATGAGACTCGTGACGGAGATGTCGTGAAAGGAGAATACTCTCTCCTGCAGCCTGATGGCTCTTTCCGCACAGTTCACTACACCGCTGACCACCACAGCGGGTAAGTTGATTTTACGTTTATTTTTGTAGTGTAACAACACTTCACAACAGACACCATATTATTTGATTGCTTTGGTTACTGCTCTCATATAACACATTATTCTCTTCATGGATACTTAGGTGCTTTAAGTATCTATGGAGAGAATGATAAGTAACGTATAAAAAAGAATATTCCTCCATGTCATGACTAATACACTAAATTATTATGTTTTATTCAGTGTAAATTCTAAATATGATTTTTAAAGACAATATTATCGTAAATTGCATTGCTGGATATGCTGAAAATAAGTCATATATTTGGCCTTAACGAATTTTCAAACTCCAGGACCAAGTTCTCCATCCAATTAGAGACTGTTTTCAAATGCCTACTTGACCATCAGTTCATTATAACCTAAATTTTAATATTTGTCCACAGTTTCCAGGCGCATGTACACAACACTCCTCCAGTAATCCACCATCATTAGAAGAACCTCTACTCAATCTGTGATAAAAAGTTTCAATTGTGATAACATGTGTTTGGACAATGTTTCTGTGTGCGTGTCAAATGTTCTCATTAGGATTATAATAATTTAGTGTAGTCCTATTAGTTATATAACTATTTAATTAAATATAGATAACTGCAATATGTTTCAAATTTTTGAAATTTATCAAATCCTCTGTTAGGAAGTGTGAAAAGAATTGTCAAGGGGGTTAGGTATTTCTACAACACTATCATTCCTAAATAAAGAGCATTATTTTTCTAAATAAGAATGAAAATTATACTAAATAGTTCTTGACAACAGTTACGCGTTATTTTTTACGACATCACGTAGAATGGTTAGGAAATTTGTAAATTGCTTTAACTATTGAATGCGTTCTGCAAAGTATTGTTTTTTGGAATAATAATAAATGTTTGTGAACATTCTCACACAACATCGTCTAACCCAAATTAAGCTAATATAAGTTCACGCTATGGGATCTAGACGACTGATAGACATACAATTATATTTATCAATACATACATATTTTACATACATAAAACACCCAAAATCCGAAACATATTTGTGAATCACACAAAAAATTTGGACCAACCCAGAACTCAAGGCCGGGACTGAATGCGCTACCGAGGCAGTATGAAAAGTAAAAAAAAAATTAAAAAAAAATAGAACCGACTTCATACAAATCCTTAAAAATAAAATTTACTTAGCACAAAGTAATATGTATTTTGATTTACCAGATTTAATTCAATATTATATTGAAGTCGGCGCCAAGTAAACCCATAGGTTAAGGTAGGTATTATTAATGGCACCAACTTCAATTTTATATTGAATAAAATCTGATAAATCAAAATACATTTATTACTTTGTGCTAAGTAAATTTTATTTTAAAGGATTTGTATGAAGTCGGTTCTATTTTTTTATAATTTTTTTTTATTCTTTTAGGTGACGGGTGAACCGAAAAGTATATCTATCTATGTGTAAAGTTCTCATCAACACAAATCAATCAAGCTGAAACACAAGGTAACTGCTGTAAATTGTTAAGGAATTCCCTCGACTGTCTTTCGGTTCCATCATCAGATCGACTCCAGACCTTCATTAAATTGTAGTACATTAAAGCACTTAATCAAAAAGTTAACAAACGCACTAGTTGTCCCTACAATTTTCGTTGGTTGCCCTCGATTTCTCCTGGATCCCAGCATCAGATCCTGATACCCTGGATATGGGACCACATCAGAAGTAGCGTCTTTCAAACAAAAAAAAATCAAAATCCATCCATAATTGGCACCGCTATCGGTAAAAATAGAGTACGAATTGAGAACCTCCTCCTTTTTTGAAGTCGGTTAAAAAGTAAGAATCAATCATTTACCCGATCTTTAAGGCTCACCTCAAATACGCCTACAAAATACTCTGGGGAAAGACTCTTACACTGGTGACCACAAGTCCCAGGACGAGGTTCGTGACGGAGATTTTGTGAATGATTTAAATAGATTGAAAACAGGCGCAATAGTACCTTTCTGCCCCCGTTTATCTGACCTGTAAAAAAAGTGACAAGTGTTAATTTGAAAAGCAAAAAATCCCCGATGCTGAGCTAGCTAAGTGACGTTTCGGACACAAAAGTTCGAACACTCTGTTGGAAGAGTTAATTTCAATTTTAATACATTTTCGGGGTGACAATATTCAGACACTAATGACAAAAGCTGATTATGAAGCTGTTAAGTACAGTCAGATAAAAAGTTTTAAAATATTCCTAGTTTAATATGATTTAAACTATGTGTGTCCGCATAGAAGTCGTTATCGCGTAAAATCATTTCACTCCTTTTGCGCTGTCAGTTAAAACGTGGCCTATGTCCTTCCGTTGGACTGAAACTATCTCTATACAAAATTTCATCAAAATCGGTTTAACGTAACAGGCAGACAGACAGAGTTACTTTTGCATTTATAATATTAGTAGAGATTATGGTTCATAGATGACGCTCGCGGCTAAGTCTTCGTGGATTTTGGATTCTTCCCATGGAAACTTATTACCGGGATAAGAAGTAGCTTATGCGTTATTCCAGATTACAATCTATCCCTGTCTCAATTTTGGCTAGAATCGTTTAGCCGTCAGAGCGTGAAAGAGTAACACACACGTCTACACATCCACACTCACATCTATCTACCTATATTAATAAAATTAAAGGATAATCTAGTCATCTATCAGCGCCCAGCCCAATCCCTTAGACCTAGAAACTTAAAATTTTTAGGGTAAGCTACCCTTATATTGGAGAGTATCGATAAGAAAGGGTTTGGAAATTCCACCATTAAGTTGGCAAAATAAGGTGTAAAAGGTTGTATGGAACTTTTCCATTTTTAAAGTTAACTGCATGAAATTACATACACGTGTCTTTTATTACAAAATAATAGACACGTGTACCAAAAAATCATAATCATATATGGGTAAAATAGTTAATGTAAGTTTGTATGGGAACTTCTTCATTTTCAAACACAACTACTTCAAATTTCGTATACCTGCTTCTATTTAAAATAAATGAACACGTTTTTCAGGATTCTTCAAAAATCTACCCCGAAGGGGCAAAGCCGAGGGGCACAGCTAGAACTTTCCTATTTATAATATTAGTGCTTTATAACATTAGTGCTTAATAATATTAGTACTTTATAATATTAAATCATATACAGTCATCGTCACATTTCATATTTAACCCGCGACGAAGGAGTTTGAACTGTGTCTGTGTGTGGCATTGTAGCGGCCCAACGGATGGACCAATTTTGATGTAGTTTTTATTCGAAAGCCGATGTGATGGGGATTATTCTTAGGTATAAAATTTGAAGATTATCAGCTCACTTCCTGAGTTATGAAGGGATTTTCATTTCATTTTGACACTTAAAGTCACAGGTCTGATTTATCGGAAATTGTATAATACGTACTGTTACTCTGCTGATATGTCCACGACACTGTAACCTGAAACTGGCTGTTGTATTAATTAGTCTACAGGATTCTCAACTCCTTAGAAAATTAAACTACGTATACCAAGTTTGGGCTATATTAGAAAGTCTCTGCGGCTAAGTGACGTTTCGGACACAAAAGTTCAGACACTTTGTCCGAAGATTGTGGCCGAAAAACATTATGATTTTTATTTTTTTAAATTTAATTACATACTTTTACATTATCATATTAAACTAGGAATATTTGAAAACGTTTTATCTGACTGTACTAAACAGCTTTATAATCAGCTTTTATCATCAGTGTCCGAATTGTCGCCCCGAAAATGTATTAAAATTGAAATTAACTCTTCGAACAGACTGTCTGAACTTTTGTGTCTGAAACGTCACTTAGCCGTCTCAGCATCGGAAACTCTTTCTTTGCAAAATAACACTTGTCACTATTCTTACAGGCCGGCAAAATGGGGACAGAAAGGTACTATTGCGCCTGTTTTCAATCATGTCACGAACCTCGTTCTAGTACTTGTGGTCACCTGTGTAAGGGCCTTTCCCCAGAGTATTTTGTAGGGGGGTGCTGGGTAGTATGGGGTGCTGGGTAGGACAACCTCCACGTGGTGCATCCTGGTAACGTGGACGACGATGTGGGCTTCGTGCGAGGCGCACGTCGTCGCCCACGGCCAATAGTCCACCAAGGAGGGGGGGCCGTCATGGCCGGTTTGGAGTTCTCCGCATGCACTCTGTTATGCAGAGCGTACTTAGCGGAGAACTCTCAGGGCGACGAGTACTTTGCCACTGAGCGATCAGTGGTGAAGTACACGGTCCCATAGGGACCATCGTTCGGCCGAGCCGTAACCCCGTCTGCCAACAGACGGGCACGGTGGCTCTTTGGAGTTGCGAGGAAGAAAACCTCTATAAAAAATTACCCGAATCCTACGCTCTGACGCCCGGCAATGGGATGCATCGCTGGGGGGAACTCAGTGCCTAGGGCGTCACTCCTACCTTCCCACCCTTTCCCATCCTCAAGTCCACTCCCAACTTCCCCACTTCCACCCTTAAAAAGTCGGCGGACTATAAACGCAAAACAACACTATGACTGAGGCAAATTCTACAATTGTAACTACCCAGGAGCGCACCCGGACAGTGTCCGGGGAATCGCTTGGCATGATCCGTCATGTCGACCCCCGCCAGGGTTCATCCCAGGTGGTATATATGAGGGGTCACCACAGTCCTACAGGCCCAAGGGTGTGCCTAAAAACCACCCCCAGTGACGCGGATGTCGCGTCAACCCGTGCCAGCTCCAAGATGGAGTCGGCAGTTGATATGGGTACCGAGAACGAGGATACCCTCGGTCTCCATGCCGAAGAAGTGAGACGGAAGAGACCTAGGTCAAGCGGACCAGGCAAAGGCCTATTCCGTCGGCCTGGGTCAGTATCGTCTACCAGTGAGGAGGACCTTCCTCGGAAGGTAGTGGCCACCACCGCGGGTAGAGGTCGGAAAGCCGACCTCTACAGAGCGAGAGGAAGGGTGGCAGAGCCGCCGGCGATTGTGCCCGCGCTGCCAAGCGGGAGGGTCACGGAGGTGCCGGCGGCGAAGGAGATCATGGCGGCTCTTGCCCGCATTTCTGGCGCCGTAAAAGGCGCCAATAATGTTGCGGGCAAGAAGAAAGTAGTGACGGAAGCCGTCACAGGGGCGACGAAGGCGCTGGAGGAGCTCCTTGAGAGGAGCGTCTCCAGCGAGGAGGGGAAGCTCCGGGCTCGGGTTGCGAGCCTGGAGAAGGAGCTTGCCGACTCCCGCAAGCAACAAGAGCTGAAGCGGGAGGAAATCGGCAAGCTTACGCAGCTCGTCCAGGGGGCCGGGGAGGTTCGGGGTGTTAAAACCCCCGCTCCCCGTGCACCTAAGGCGACCCCGACGATGGTCCAACTGCTGGAGACCATCGAGCGCCGCCTCGGCGTCCTCGAGGACCGGGCATACTGCCCGCCGCTGGCGGCACCCGCCGTCACGTCGTACGCGACGACGGCTGCACCCAGTGGGGCTCCCGATCTCCAGCGGAAGGCCTCCGCCCCCAAGAAGACAGCACCTGGTGGAGGTGGCAACCCCGCCTCCACCAGCACAGCCAGCGCTCCCGCCGCACCCCAGACTCCCTCTAGAGAGGGGATCTGGGAGGTGGCGGGAGCAAAGAAGAAGGCGGCTAAGGCCGCCAAAAAGGCGGCGAAGGCCGCCAAGAAGGCGGCAAAGGTCGCCGCAAAAGCGGCAAAGGCCGCCGCGGCGAAGGCGCCGAAGAGGCTCCGCGCTCCTCGCTCCACTGCCGTCGTCATTACGGTGACGACAGAAGGCAAGGCGAAGGGCGTGGGGTACGCCGAGGTACTGAGGCAGGCGAAAGCCTCAGTAGACCTCAAGGCCCTCGAGATTGAGGGGGGGCTCCGGTGCAAGGTGACGCGCACCGGAGCGCGCCTCCTCGAGGTCTCCGGCGCCACCAGCGGCCCCAAAGCGGATGCCTTAGCGGCAAAGCTGCAGGAGTCGCTGGACAAGGGTGACGTCCGCGTCACCAGACCCAACAAATGCGCGAGTCTGCGCATTTCGGGTCTGGATGACGCGGCCACGACGGAGGAGATAATCTCCGCCGTCGTGGAGGCGAGTGGCTGCCCCCGTGATCAGGTGAGGTCAGGCGAAATCCGCTTTGGCCCCACTGGTCACGGGTCGGCGGTCGTGAGCTGTCCCGTCGCGGCGGCCCAGAAAGTGGCGGACGGACGGAGCCTCCTTATTGGAGGCTTCCTGAGGGCGCAGGTGCATCTCCTGCAGCCCCGCGAAGACAGGTACTACAGGTGCCTGGTCGTGGGGCATGTAGGAGTGCAGTGTACGGCGGAAGTCACCGTGGGTGATCGGTGCTTCCGCTGTAGTCAGCCCGGTCACACGGCCCTTGCCTGTGACGCTCCGCCACGCTGTTTTAAATGCGTGGCGGAGGGCAAGGAGGCTAACCACTGGGCGGGCAGTAAGACCTGCGCTGCCTCAAGGCCGAAGCCCCGTCCGTCCGCACGGAGGGGTGAGGGTGTGGGTGCACGTTCGCGGCAGGGTGCGGATATGGATGTCCATTAATGGACACCCATATCCGCATCCTTCAGGTGAATCTGAACCACTGCACTGGTACTCAGGACCTTCTGTACCAGAGCATCAGGCAGTGGTCCATTAACATTGTTGTCGTCGCCGAGCCGTACTGGGTTCACCCGGGAAGCCCGGTGGATCTGGACGGCATGGCGACCATCTTTGGGGGGACCGGCGCGGACGACTCGCGCCTGGCGCTTATTGCTAGGGGCCCGGGCTGCGTCGCGGCGGAATATGAGGGTGTGGCTGTCGTGGCCGTTTACATCTCGCCGAGCCTCGACCAGCATCAGTTTGAGCTATGGCTCCCTGAGCTGGACGTCGTTCTCGCTGCATGCCGGCCTCGCCCTGTTCTGGTCCTGGAAGACTTCAATGCCTGGTCGCAGGCTTGGGGCTCCCGGGAAACCAGAGGCAGGGGGAGGATACTGGAGGACTGGGTCACTACACGTGGCCTAGTCATCCTGAACCGGGGGAATGTCGCAACCTGGACGCGGCGGGGGCTCAGCTCGGTCATAGACGTTTCGTTTGCGACCCCTGAGCTCGCCCGCCGTGTCCAGGGATGGCGCGTGGTGGAGGAGGAGGAGACGTCGTCAGATCACCGATATATTCGGTTCGACGTCTCCCCTCCACCTAACCTGCCGCCAACAATCGCGAATCCCCCGGAACCGCGTTGGGCACTCCATCGCCTGGATCGGGAGGCTCTCCTGGAGGCGGCCATCGTGCAGGCCTGAATTCCGACAGCGGACGGGCCTGCCGATGTTGGTGCCGACGTGGAGTGGTTCGGGAGAGCCATGTCGCACATCTGCGATGCGGCGATGCCCAGGGCTAGGCCCAGACCGGCGAGGAAGCAGGTGTACTGGTGGACGCCGGAAATCGCGCAGTTGCGCGCGGAGTGCGTTAGCGCGCCGCCGGTACACCAGATTCCGCCGGAGGCGTCGCCGCCCAGACGATGCGGCAGCCCGAGAGACGGAGCTTTATGATGGGTACAAGGAAGCCAAGAGGGCCCTCCAGACGGCCATCAAGCGGTTCAAAAAGTTGGGCCGCGATGAGCTGATGGAGACTCTGGAGCGGAACCCGTGGGGGCGCCCGTACCTTATGGTAAGGGGCAAATTACGCCCTAAGGCGCCCCCACTGACTCAGAGTCTCCAGCCGGAGCGGCTGGAGGAGGTCCTGGACTCCTTGTTCCCATCGAGAGCGGAGGAACACATTTCTCGGCGCATGGCTTCGTCTCAGGCGCCCAACGACGAAGGCAGCGAGAACGACGTGCCCGTAGTCACCGAGGGTGAGTTAGGGGCGGCTGTACTTCGGCTTAAATCCCGCAGAAACACCACCCCTGGACCCGACGGCATTCCAGGCCGAGCGTGGGTCCTGGCTCTCGAAGAGCTTGGGCCTCGACTAATTGGGCTCTTTAGCGCATGCCTCGAGAAAGGCCAGTTTCCCAAGGTCTGGAAGACAGGGAAACTGGTCTTGATTCGAAAGGCGGGGCGGCCGGCAAATTCCCCATCAGGGTACCGGCCGATCGTGTTGCTCGACGAGGTGTGCAAGCTCTTTGAGCGCATTATTGCACAACGCCTCGTCGGGCACCTCACACGCGTGGGGCCTGATCTGGCGGATAGCCAGTTTGGCTTCCGTCAGGGACGCTCCACCGTGGACGCGATCATGCGCATTAGAGGCCTGACGGAGGAAGCAGTCTCACAGGGTGAGGTGGTGGTGGCGGTGTCTCTCGATATCGCCAACGCATTCAACACCTTGCCCTGGAGCTGCGTCAGGGAGGCGCTTATCTATCATGGAGTGCCTCCCTACCTCCGTCGAATTGTCGGGGGTTATCTCTCCGAGAGAGCCATAACTTACCCGAGCTGGCTAGGGCCGGGTCGGCGAGATGTGTCGTGCGGTGTTCCACAGGGATCGGTTTTAGGGCCACTCCTGTGGAACATCGGTTACGACTGGGTGCTGCGTGGTCCGTTGCTCAGAGGGGTCAGCGTAACGTGTTACGCCGACGACACCCTCGTTACGGCGCGGGGAGCAACGCACCGTGCCGCAGCACTTAAGGCCACGGCAGGGGTTGCTCAGGTTGAGGGTCGGATTCGGCGGCTGGGTCTCGAGGTCGCCCTTCACAAATCCGAGGCTCTGTGCTTCCACGGACCTCGGATGGGGCCACCTGCGGGATACAGCCTACAGGTAGGGGGCGTCAGCATCGGCATCGAGCCCTCGATGAAGTATCTGGGGCTTGTACTCGATGGCCGGTGGAACTTCGGACATCGCTTCCGAAGTTTGGTCCCAAAACTGAGGGGAGCATCGGCCGCACTCGCGCGGTTGATGCCCAACATCAGGGGACCCAACGCTCCCTACAGGAGGCTGTACCTGGGGATCGTGTGAAGCATGGCTCTGTACGGGGCTCCCGTATGGGTGGAGACCCTGACGGCCAGCAATGAGGCTAGACTGCTGAGCCCGCAGAGAGTGATGGCCGTCAGGGTGATAAGAGGATACCGCACGATCTCTGGTGAGGCGGCATGTCTCCTAGCCGGGACCCCTCCATGGGACCTGGAAGCGAGAGCCCTTGCGTCACTGTTCAGATGGCGCAAGGAGGCGCTGGAGCGGGGCCAAAGGCCTGCGTCTCGAGAAATCGAGGCCCAGCGGACCCTGCTCCACCAGGAAACCGTGGAGACATGGAAGGTGCGACTTGAGCAACCAAAGGGGGGATTCGCCACAATCGCGGCCGTCAGACCGGTCATGGACGAGTGGCTGGAGAGAAGACACGGTGCTTTCTCCTACCGGTTGACACATATGCTTGCCGGGCACGGTAGCTTCGGTAGGTATCTGTGGCGAAAACATCGGGAAACCACGGCCGAGCACGGCGAGGACCGCAGCGATGACACGGCGCTCCACACGCTGGTGGAGTGCACGGCGTGGGCACAACAGCGACAGGTCCTCGTAGTGGGTCTGGGCATGGACACTCTCTCGCTTGAGGCCATGGTGCGAGCCATGCTCTCCAGCGGGAGTAAGTGGGACTGCGCCGCCTCTTTCTGCGAGCAGGTCATGCCCGCGAAGGAGGCGGCGGGCCGGGTGCGGGAGAGAACTCTCCCACCCGAGTTCCGCAGTCGGCGCCCTGGGCGCCGCTGACTTGTCTTCGCCGAGGACTATCGGCCTCCATGACCAGGGGTCTGAGGACGGTGAGAGGGCCGCTCACCGTCCTTACAGAAGCAGGCCCATGACGGCAGCGTGACGTGAGCACTCACGCACGCCCCCCCTTAGAAGCGGAATCACACCCGAAACCCCCCATAGACGCGGGAGTGCACCCGAACCACCCCCTGGGCGAGGCCGCATTGGCGGCCGTAGGTCTGTTGGGAGTCACGGGACATCCTTCCTGAGGGCTTACCCGGGGCTCTCAACCATGGGCTGTTCGGCGTTACGTGAGGTTTTTTAGTCGGTAAGAGTCCGGCATAGCATCCTACGAGGATTTTCCCTCACGTAAAAAAAATAAAAAAAGAGTATTTTGTAGGCGTATTTGAGGTGAGCCTTAAAGATCGGGTAAATGATTGATTTTGACTTTTTACTTTTCTCGCGCCGAGGTACCAGGTTCGAGTTCCGGGTCGGCCCGAATATTTGAGTGATCTACAAATATTTGTTTCGGAGTTTGGGTGTTTTCTATGTATAATATACCTATATGTATTTAGAAATATACAAGTATGTCTATCAGTCGTCTAGATCCCATAGCATAAACTTATAATAGCCTAATTTGGGTTAGACGATGTTGTGTAAGATTGTTCACAAATATTTATTACTAGCTGACCCGCGCAACTTCGTTTGCGTCACATGGGAGTGAGAAAGAGAGAAGTTTAGTGTAGTATAAATATTTAGTGATATAATATTTCCCGTCGCATTTACTCCGTCACTTATGTTCATTAGAGCTGACCCACACAACTTCGCTTGCGTCACATGAGAGTGAGAAGGAGAGAGGCGTGGTATTAATATGTAAAGTGATATGATGTTTCCCGTCGCATCTACTTCCACCCGTCCTTTTATGGTACGGATCCGACTCGCACTTGACCGGTTTTTTCGTTCACTTGACTGGCTACCACTGCAGACCACGATTACTGCCGTCGTCGCCTCGCTCATATTTTAAAACTTACTAAGAGGGTTATTGTAAGCGAACCGTAAAAGATAGGCATATGCGGTTAAGGACTTTTTTTTTAATTTTTAAAAGGAACTATTTTATAGTACACTATTTTTACGTAACTTTAACCATTTCCACAGTGTACGCAATGGAAGCTCTGAAAAGAAAGAAATTTTCCCCGTTCTCAAAACATTATTCATGGCTGCCCTGCCCCTATTCGTCTTAGCGTGATGTTATACTGTCATTAACCATCCTCAATAAATTGACTATTAAACTGTAAAATATTTTTTGAAATTCAACCAGTAGTTTCTGAGATCGTAGCACAAACAAACTCTTCGGTTTTAAAATATTGTGAGCGGACCTTAAGAGATAGACAAATTTGGTTATTGTGGGCGAACCTTAAAAGATAGACATATGCTGTCCCGGACTTTAATTTAGAACGTTTTTAGAGAAACAATTTTGTAATACACAATTTTTACGTAACTTTAACCATTTACGCAGCGTACGCTTCGGAAGCTCTCAGACGGTAAAAAATATTTCCCGTTTTCGAAACATTCTTGATTGCTGCTCCGTTCCTATTTGCCTTAGCGTGATGTTATATAGCCTATAGCCATCCTCAATAGATGGACTATCAAACTGTAAAAGAATTTTTGAAATTCAACCAGTAGTTCCTGAGATCCTAGCGTTCAAACAAACAAACAAACTCTTCAGCTTTATAATATTAGTACAGATTATTCCAAAAAACAATACTCTGCAGAAAGTATTCAATAGTTAAAGCAATATACAAATTTCCAAACCGTTATATTCAATGTCGTAAAAATTAACGCGTCATTCTTATAAAGAAGTATTTAGTATAATTTTCAGGAATAATGGTGTTGTATAAAAACCTTACCTCCTTGACAATTCTTTTCACACTTCCTAATAAAGGGTCTGATAAATTTAAACACTTGAAAAATATTGCGAATATCTATATTTAATTAAATAGTTTTATAACTAATAGCACTACACTAAATTATCATAATCCTAATGAGGACATTTGACACGCACACAGAAACATTGTCCAAACACATGTTATCACAATGAAACTTTTTTTCACAGATTGAGTAGAGATTCTTCTAATGATGGTGGATTACTGGAGGGGTGTTGTGTACATGCGCCTGGAAACTGTGGACCAATTATTAAAAATTAGGATAAAATGAACTGATGGTAAAGTAGGAATTTGTAAACAGTGTCTGTTTACAAATTCCTACTCCTTCTAATTGGATGGAGAACTTGGTGCTAAATTAACAAAATATTTTCCGCATATCTATCAACACAATTACAATAACATTGTCTTTAAAAACCATATTTAGAATCTGTACTGAATAAAACATAATGATTTAGTGTATTAGTCATGACATTGAGAAATATTCCTTTTTATACGTTACTAATCAATCTCTCCATAGATACATAATATAGCACCTAAGTATCCCTGAAGAGAATGTTGTGTAATATGAGGGGCAGTAGGTAACCAAAGCAATCAAATAATATGATGTATGTTGTGAAGTGTTGTTACACTACAAAAATAAATGTAAAATCAACTTACCCACTGTGGTGGTCAGCGGTGTAGTGAACTGTGCGGAAAGAGCCATCAGGCTGCAGGAGAGAGTATTCTCCTTTCACGACATCTCCGTCACGAGTCTCATGCTGGTTTTTGTAGTCACCGGTGTGAGGGTCTTCCACGGAGTATTTGAAGGCATATTTGGGATAAGCCTGAAGAAGCATTAAACATAAATTTTATTTCTTTTATTACTCTGTTTTTTACTGTAAAAAGACTAAATAAAATTAAAAGGAACTCTAAATGCCCTTCACTTCAAAGTCGAACAAAAACGTTTTTTTTAATCAGATTTTAAGTCTGAGAGAACAGGTTACAGAGAGTATGTATTATTATTTTTATTTGCTTTAGATAAGTACTTACATATTCATCATGATGCTCGTGATGGCCTCCATGCCCGTGATGATGTGTAGGTTGGTCATAGCGGTGCACGCTCTGGGAAGAGACAGCTGGTGCGTGTTGGTAAGGGTACGCCACACACACCGCCACTAAAGCGCAGGCAATTACGATCTGTGACCAGAAAAACATATAATTATTAGGTATACTTCTGTCGGAATCCCGAGACAACCTTCCGAGAGTTATCCTGGGCGTCCGGCTTTATCCGACTATTACCTAGTAGTTCTAATTTGGTTTGGTTTTGGTCAGTTCTAGTCCGACGTGACGTTCAAAGGGATAATATTTTACGTGTGGAAATACTAAAAAGATTTTAAGCATTTTCAAGAGATTACACAACCTTTTAATCTAGTTAATAAAATTGACGTAAATTATTTTAAATAAATAAATGCTAACCTTGGAGAACATTTTGTTTTAGAGATAAATGACTTGATTCATATTAGTTCGACAGCGCACTTCATTTATATAATAAATAAAAACGCAACAGCGTGGTGGGGACAATGTATGTCCTGCAATACGTACTTAGCTGAAGCTGTCGCAAGTCTAATTTTTTTCGGTACTTGCGTATAATACACAGCATTACTAATTTACCTGCTGACCAAACATTCACGATGTTTGAGATTGAATGAAAATAAATAAACAATAATTGTGATTCTACAGTTCTTACCATAGTTAAGAGCTGGTATTTCACACGGTACCTAGCTGCAGTTGCTGTGACCTGCTAGCCATTTTAATCGCTCATTAGATCGTGTTCTTGAATGTAGGTCCTCAGTACAATATTCTAAACTTGCTTTAACATGTTGTAGTTATAAAATAAATATTTAATTAGACAGCTTTTTTGTCTTTAACTGACATGCCTCTTTACGGTCCTTTAGAAGAATCCGACGCTGTAAGAGGAAGACCTCTCGTGCAATGACAAGTCCTTCTATGTTTCTATCGTTCTACGGACTTATACTCTCATAAGTCCGTGGAACGAGGTCAGAGATAAGGGTATTTTAATTTTTGAAGTTAATATTAATACTCAAATACCTATATAGGGATTATTCATCTAGGGATTACAACAAAATTGTTAAATTTACGCAGTATTGAACGAAAATAAAATATAGATTTTGAATTACTCATTAGGAGCTCTAGTTTCTGATAGGAAGTGTGCAGTTTGGCTATCCGCTCATTAGCATCCACTTGTCCTGTATTTTACAACAATTTGTAATATCTATTTTACAACATACCTACATAATGAAAATGACAATGTAGAAATAAGCTACTTCCCAGAAAAGTGTTTGTTACACAATTTTTCTGTACTACCTATCGGTTTTTGCACTCAATTTAAGTTATATTAGGTACCTACATTAAATAAGTACAAACTATATTATAAGCTCATTAAATAATAAACGGTATTGTTTCTTCTTATAAAATAAGATGTATGTATCTATTGTAACACTCTGCAATACTCACCAACACATTATCCATACGTTCTAGTATAATACTCTCTTTTTGTCTCGTGATAACGAGGATTTCATACATTAAGCACATTAACACAAAGATATTAAACTCGATATCTTTCTGTCGTTTTATTCCGTGTTTACATCCAGTCACAATACTACACATACACATAGGTTAGACGTCGTGAATCTGACATTGTCATTTTGACAGTGACAATGACTGATCCTTGTCAACGAAATAGTTTAGGAATAAAAAAAAAGAACATAAAAAAAAAAAATAGTTTTATTTAGTGTACAATAAATCTAGATTAGAGTAAATAATAGGTATATTAAATTAGTAAACAGATTTGGAACTAATGATAATTTATATATAGTTTACGAGCGGATCAATTTCGGAGTGGTCACACCAGAATTCACGTTCCGCGTAACGTAGAACATTATGTCAAATAGTGGATAAAATATTCGCTTAAGAGGATAGGATGGTTAATGTACAGGATAGTTTTAGCTTCAGTTAATGACATGGCGTTAATGCGATAAAGCCCTAATCGTGTATGGCGTATGAGAGGTGGAGGAATAAAAGTCACGAACGGAACGTGAGGGATGAGTGAAATGAAACGGACCGTAGATGTAACTGACCAAGCGGGTTTGGCTTGGTGGGAAGGGGAAGAGACGAAAAGCAAAGATGGAGGCAGTCGGCATTTTTTTCTCTCGAGCGAGAAGACCCGTAAGGTGTCTCTTCAAGAGCAATTCGTACCATCACAGGACCCGCAAAAAGGTATTTATAAGCTAGATAGACCTTGTAATAATCGCGGTCTGTGAAGTGCGTGCTGATTGCTAATGACGCGTAACTTTTGTTGTAGCGGGTCTTTGGAGTACCTACCTATTATTGCTGGGAATACCTGCCCGTCCCTTGGCGGAATCCCAACACGGAGGAATTCTTCCCCGTGAACCCATCAGCGTGGGACGCGTGATCCACAGACGGGACTGCGCGCCGCTGACGAGCCCGGCTTTGTAGCGGTAACCGGTTCTCGCACCGGCATTTTTTATTCTCTTTTTTACGCCACGTGCATTTCTTTTTCACTACTTGGCACCAAGGAGGGCCACCAGGATTCTTCTTATACATCCATACGCGAGGTTGATTACTGCATCTCGTTGGTTAGCGGTGCCTACGCGATAGTCCACCGACAGTTTAACAACGTAGTTCACCTTCAGGAGGCTGCATAACGATCCGAGAATGTAACTAGATTTATTTAGCCTTTAAATCATAGATTATAATAATGTTAACCAGAATGGATCCATCTCTAGGTCGCTAGATTAAAGTATATTTTGTTAGCCACGTCACAAGGTGATGTTTAATTAATTGTGTCAAATGAAATAATTTCATCGCATCGGCGCAAGAGCCGGCCAGGTCAATAGATCTGATATAAGTTTATAGCAAGTAAGTAAAGTGTGTGTAGATATAAGTATTCTAACTGGAGTAATACTGGTACATCCTGCCATATATATATAGGCTAAGTAGTGCGTTTGATATACCACAAGGCCTGTGGTTTTTGTATTGTAGACCATTAAACGTGGTGATAATAATATACACTGGTTTTTCTTTCACGAACTCACTGCAACAGGGGTTTACTAGCCAGACAACACGGCCCTTAACCTAAAAGGTCCACTGTATCTCCGGCTGCTGTTATCCAGGTAATCTTCTTTTACAAATCAAACTATTGTAACACGGGACTTGGGAAGTCCACACCGACACCCTTGACGCCCGTTACGTTACATGGCGCCCGAACTTTATTTTTTTGTGATTACCTATTAACGTGCTGCATGTACAGCGCCTGAATTCAATTGAAATTAGTTGGTAACCATTGTTGCAATTGAGCTTCGGGGGGGAATTTCCTTTGTGTTTATCTTTTGAGGGATACAATTTTTATTGTTGTATCTAGGCTTGAAAGCAGTAGCTTTACTTTAAGAAAATTAATAGTTCATACTTCACCGTTCCCTCAGGAATATGTCAAAATTTTAAATATTGACATATTGATGGTTTATAGATATTGAATCTGGTCACTCACCCTATTAAGAATTCATATCCGTGAAGACCAGACCACAAAATGTGTAAATTTTGACTTTTTTATGCAAATTTAAGTTTTTTTTCTTTAACAAAAGTTTCATCCAGAACTAACAACATTTTTTAAATATTGACATCTGGATGGTTTAAGTGTTTAATATAATTGCTTACACTGCTTAGAGTTAATGACAGTAAGAAACCAAACCAAAATATGTGCAAATTTTGTTTTTGTGAACAAATTTGTGTTTTATGAGTTGTCGTTCTCATCCCGGCAAAAATCAACTTTTTAAGTATTAACAGATTGGTGATTTTTAAACTTCTATCTGATTCGGTGCACCATTCTGCATTGATAAACACTAGGACCAGATAAAGTCTTGTGTCAATTTTCGGTAAAGCATATAAACACTCAAATTCACCACCTCACGGACTCATGACAAATCAAAAGGAGGTGGACGTTCCGATGCACACGTTGTCAATAGATATTATAGGCCCATTACCTAAAGCATATTCGGGTCATATATACATTCTGTCAGTTGTAGACGTTTTCTCAAAATTTGTATGGCTTCACCCCCTCCGTACTGCAACCACTCAAACGGTCACTTCATTTTTGGAAAAGGAATTGATCTTGAAATGGGGAACCCCCGCGATTCTTATTTGTGACAACGCTACCATATTTAAAAGCAAATCGTTTAAATCATTTTGCGATGGATATTCTATCCCTCGAATTTTCTATACGGCGCATTATGCACCGCAAGCGAATACAGTCGAACGGTATAACAAAACCGCTGAAGTCTGTTTATCCATACTAGTTGAACAAGATCAACGTAATTGGTCCAAATACCTTCAGCAAATTCAGCTATCACTGAATAGCACGGTGAACCTAGCAACGGGATACACACCGTACTTCTTAGCCACCGGTCGTGAAATAGTCACTGACGGTCAATTCCATTCAATTCTTAGGGATTTACCAACATCAGCTGATGATCTGACCATAGGCGATAGAAGCGCAGCGGCATCATCGTTGTTGGAATTGGGAAAAATTTTTGACAAGGTAGTAGATGCATTAACTCAGGCGTACCAGAAAAATTCACAACATTATAACCTAAGACGACGACACTTCACAGCGAAAATAGGCGATGTGGTCTGGCGAAGGAACTTCGTACAATCTAACGCAGCGAAGTATTTCTCCGCCAAGCTGGCGCCGAAATTTGTGAAGTGCACGGTTGAAAGGAGGTTGTCAGATGTAGTGTATGAGCTACGCGAGTTATCGTCAGGATCTGTTGGTAAATTTCATGTAAAGGACATCTTGCGTGTAGATTAAATTATTTACACACCCTGTCCGATATTGTTGCTTGTCTAGTGGTATTTACTCCGAACCCAAGATTTTTTTTTTTGATCGTAGGGCTAGGCAAGCATTTATCGAAACTAATGTATGCAATTAATAATTGCTTTGCCGTTTGTGTTTTTACATTGTGTTCTTATTCTTACAGTTAATGTTTATATGATATGATACTTAACAACGCATGAGCAAAAAAGTTGTTTTTCTTGACAGTCAAATGATTGACCGACAGTACGATTGGCCAAAGTATGAAAAACTCTTACAGAATATAAGACTGATGAATGACAGCATGTAAATAATTATGGAATGATAGGAGCAAATAAGAAAGGGAAGGATAAGTGCATGACTGAATGATAGGTGGAAAATAAGCTTTAAATATTATTATATGTATTATTATAATTATTATTAATATGGAAAGGATGACGAATGAATGTACATAGATAAATATGAAATACTGTGTGAGGTATGGAAGAGTGAAGTACGCGTTTTGAAAGGAATACCTATCCAGCTGTGATCATTCTAAAGGGCAGTCAGAAGAATAACTATTGCTAGCAGCGTTCTGCAGTTTTATTCTTTTATTTCTCGGTATTTTTTTTAATCCTTTTTGGAGTCGGTTAAGTAACCACTTTTTCCCGGTTACCCCGGCTGTTTCTTTCGGTAAACCTGTCGGTTTACCTCTTTTCCCGAGAAAGGGGGTATTGTAACACTCTGCAATACTCACCAACACATTATCCATACGTTCTAGTATAATACTCTCTTTTTGTCTCGTGATAACGAGGATTTCATACATTAAGCACATTAACACAAAGATATTAAACTCGATATCTTTCTGTCGTTTTATTCCGTGTTTACATCCAGTCACAATACTACACATACACATAGGTTAGACGTCGTGAATCTGACATTGTCATTTTGACAGTGACAATGACTGATCCTTGTCAACGAAATAGTTTAGGAATAAAAAAAAAGAACATAAAAAAAAAAAATAGTTTTATTTAGTGTACAATAAATCTAGATTAGAGTAAATAATAGGTATATTAAATTAGTAAACAGATTTGGAACTAATGATAATTTATATATAGTTTACGAGCGGATCAATTTCGGAGTGGTCACACCAGAATTCACGTTCCGCGTAACGTAGAACATTATGTCAAATAGTGGATAAAATATTCGCTTAAGAGGATAGGATGGTTAATGTACAGGATAGTTTTAGCTTCAGTTAATGACATGGCGTTAATGCGATAAAGCCCTAATCGTGTATGGCGTATGAGAGGTGGAGGAATAAAAGTCACGAACGGAACGTGAGGGATGAGTGAAATGAAACGGACCGTAGATGTAACTGACCAAGCGGGTTTGGCTTGGTGGGAAGGGGAAGAGACGAAAAGCAAAGATGGAGGCAGTCGGCATTTTTTTCTCTCGAGCGAGAAGACCCGTAAGGTGTCTCTTCAAGAGCAATTCGTACCATCACAGGACCCGCAAAAAGGTATTTATAAGCTAGATAGACCTTGTAATAATCGCGGTCTGTGAAGTGCGTGCTGATTGCTAATGACGCGTAACTTTTGTTGTAGCGGGTCTTTGGAGTACCTACCTATTATTGCTGGGAATACCTGCCCGTCCCTTGGCGGAATCCCAACACGGAGGAATTCTTCCCCGTGAACCCATCAGCGTGGGACGCGTGATCCACAGACGGGACTGCGCGCCGCTGACGAGCCCGGCTTTGTAGCGGTAACCGGTTCTCGCACCGGCATTTTTTATTCTCTTTTTTACGCCACGTGCATTTCTTTTTCACTACTTGGCACCAAGGAGGGCCACCAGGATTCTTCTTATACATCCATACGCGAGGTTGATTACTGCATCTCGTTGGTTAGCGGTGCCTACGCGATAGTCCACCGACAGTTTAACAACGTAGTTCACCTTCAGGAGGCTGCATAACGATCCGAGAATGTAACTAGATTTATTTAGCCTTTAAATCATAGATTATAATAATGTTAACCAGAATGGATCCATCTCTAGGTCGCTAGATTAAAGTATATTTTGTTAGCCACGTCACAAGGTGATGTTTAATTAATTGTGTCAAATGAAATAATTTCATCGCATCGGCGCAAGAGCCGGCCAGGTCAATAGATCTGATATAAGTTTATAGCAAGTAAGTAAAGTGTGTGTAGATATAAGTATTCTAACTGGAGTAATACTGGTACATCCTGCCATATATATATAGGCTAAGTAGTGCGTTTGATATACCACAAGGCCTGTGGTTTTTGTATTGTAGACCATTAAACGTGGTGATAATAATATACACTGGTTTTTCTTTCACGAACTCACTGCAACAGGGGTTTACTAGCCAGACAACACGGCCCTTAACCTAAAAGGTCCACTGTATCTCCGGCTGCTGTTATCCAGGTAATCTTCTTTTACAAATCAAACTATTGTAACACGGGACTTGGGAAGTCCACACCGACACCCTTGACGCCCGTTACGTTACACTATATAATTCATTTATATATTAAAAGACCATGAAGAAGCACCTTAGTTTATCCTCGAAGGATAGACTGATGAATATTTAAGCCCAAAGTTCACCTACAGTTATTTTTTTCCCACGTATTAGCACTAGTATTAATAGGTAGTGAGCCCATTGCCGTGTTGAAATAAACAGGCGCAAATTGTGACTGACCATTAGGCCTTCAACCTGGCTTAACAACTGCTATGTTAAAGACAACCGAGACTAACACGCCATAATTATGTATCTTCTGAAGCACAGAAGCGCTCGCAAAGGGAAATATCACGAACTGGTCACCCATCTGAGGACCGGTTAAAGCGAAAGTTGCTTAATGTAAAGATCATTTACAGAACACTGAGATTCCTCTGCGTAACATGAGCGCTTCGATAATTTTTTTACATAGAAGAAAATTGAAAGCATAATATTATGAAATAATAATGTGTGATACGAGGCTTTGACTTGCAAAGCAGTACGTATTGTAGTTCACTAGAATGTGTATTCCGCTGACTTACAAATTATTGTCTCATTAATGTAAATAAATAAATGGTTTAAAAAGCCCTAGAAAAACACGCTTTTATAAAACCAAAAATAAATTATGGATCGTTCAAGTTGCGTCTATTTCGGGGCTAAAGTGTAAACTATGTGCTTTTAATTATAATATTTGATTCTAAAAGCTTGGGGCGCTGGAACAGAAAAGACTTTCCTGGCGGAAGCTGCATGATTTCTTGTCAGATTAAGGATAAGGTCACATTTATAAAAGCGTGTTTTTCTCGTGTTTTTAAACTATTAATTTACACTGTCACGCTTTTATATATCTATTGTGACTTTTACTATTATTATTATAATTATACATTTCGGAAATGTATTAACGATGATAGGCTTTAATTGAAATGCATAACATACTTACTTGAAAAGTAAAGTAGTTAATCACGCCTACGCATTTTTAACACCCACTTTTGCCAGTTTTTCGTGACGACCGCGTAATAGGAGCAAACCTATTACCGTTACGGATCTCTATTAGATAATTTATAGGTAGGTCCTTAAAGTTTCGGCATTCCGAGATATTTAGTACAATATGTAGTAATCTATCTATACATATAATAAAATGATAGAAACGCCAAAACTGTACATTGGAAATATTAACAAAAAAATACTCGCTGGGTGTTCTACATAAGATACCGACGCTGAAAATATAGTTAGATTTTTTTTTGTCTGTTTGTCTGTTTGTCTGTTTGCTTTGCTTTGTCCGGAAGGATCTCGAAAAGTACTGAACAGATTTGATTCAAATTTTGCACAAATATTACTTAGGGGTGTGGTCTTAAAATAGGCTATATATTATCACGCCACATATCCTAGGGGCTAAGCAGAGAGCAATGAAATGTTTAAACCGTTGGATTGATTTAACTAAAACGTAGCAGGAATATTAGTAGGAGATAGGTTTTACACTAATACAACAATTATTATTACGCTAAATTTTTTAGGAGCTCGGCAG
The DNA here is from genome assembly GCA_933228765.1 of Miltochrista miniata. NCBI lineage: Eukaryota > Metazoa > Arthropoda > Insecta > Lepidoptera > Erebidae > Miltochrista > Miltochrista miniata. The sequence goes on along the minus strand of OW121752.1, from coordinate 27,780,911 downwards.
AGAACAATGAAAATCTTTTTGTATATTTTTGCAAAATAGAGAAACGACTGAATAATTTTAATTAATATTTTACTTGACGAGCAATCTAGAGGTAGCATCTTTAAATAGGCTATATATTATCACGCTACATATCCTAGGAACTAGGCAGAGGGTAGTGCCATATGTAAGTATGTTTTTTTTTTTTTTTTTTTTTATACCACTAAGGTGGCAGACAAGCATACGGCCCACCAGAAGGACCGGTGGTCACCGCAGCCTATGAACGTTTGCAACACCAGAGGTGCCACACTCGCGCTGCCGACCCTGTAAAAACCATCTAAGACCCCTTTTGAAGAACCCCATACTGTAGGCGTTTGGGAAAACCGAGGCAGTGAGGTCATTCCACAACCTAAGCGTGCGTGGAAGAAAACACCTATCGGATCTAACCGTGCTGGAACGCACCGGACGCAGAGTGTGAGGATGAACTCCCTGTCTGTGGCGAGCGGTGCGATGATAGAACGTAGCCGTGGGCATCATATCAAACAATTCCTCAGAGCACATACCATTGTACAGGCGGTAGAACACGCATAAGGAGGCAAAGTCTCTCCTGTCGCGAAGAGGTTCCACACCAGCTGTAAGTACAGGATCGTTGACAATTCTTACAGCTCGTCTTTGCACCGAGCCAAATGGACGAAGCTGATATTCAGGTGCTCCCGCCCAGAGGTGACAGCAGTACTCCATATGCGGCCGCACTTGCGATTTATAGAGAAGCAGTGTTTGCGCCGCAGTGAAGTACCGCCGCGCCCTGTTGAGCACACCTAGCTTCTTGGACGCCAGCTTAGCCTTGTCCTCCAAATGACTACGGAACTGAACGTCACTGGAGATGTCAACGCCAAGGATCCCTATACTTTTGGCGATGGAAAGAGATGTGCCCTGAAATTGCGGCGCTACAGTAATTGGGGTTTGCTTAGCGGTGAAAAAACACGCTTGTGTCTTGGAAGGGTTGAACTGGACAAGATTTTGTCCACCCCAATCGGACACTCTAGTAAGAGTAGCCTCGATTTCAGACACAAGCTGTTCACGATTTTCCTCTACTGTGTCCCGAGAGATACCGGGGCGGCCCGTGTAACAAGTGTCCCCCGTACTGTCGTCCGCATAACAATGAATGCCATCAATAGACAACATGTCATTGATATGCAGCAGAAACAGAGTAGGGGACAACACTGAGCCTTGCGGGACTCCAGCGTTTATGGCCATGCAGTCTGAACAGCTGCCGTCAACGACGGCCCTGATGCTTCTACCGGCCAAGAAGCTGGACACCCATCCGCATAATCTCTCAGGTAGTCCATATGAGGGCAATTTCGTAAGAAGACCACGGTGCCAGACCCGGTCAAAGGCTTTAGAGATGTCGAGGCTCACTGCTAGAGCCTCACCCTTACTCTCGATAGCCGCCGCCCATCGGTGTGTTAGGTACACAAGAAGATCGCCCGTCGAGCGACCGTGACGGAAACCGTACTGCCGGTCGCTGAGCAGGTCGTGTTCCTCAAGGTACCCCAGGAGCTGTGTATTAATTACACGCTCCATCACCTTGGATAAAAGGGAGGTGACGGCTATAGGCCTGTAATTGGCCGGGTCGGTCCTGTCACCCTTCTTGGGTACAGGATGTACATACGCGATCTTCCACGACGCCGGGACTTGTCGCATGGAATAGGAAAGTGCGAAAAGACGTGTAAGTACCGGACACAACTCTGGACCACAATGCTTTAGTACCACCGCGGGAATGCCGTCTGGCCCACTCGACTTATGAACGTCCAGGGATTGAAGCTCCCGCCGGACATTCCGCAGTGTAAATTTAACTTCCGGCATGGAAGTGCCACAACTCGGAATGCACGGCGGTATTGCACCCCCGTCGCTCATGGTCGAGTTAGAGGCAAAGAGATTACCCAAAAGGTCGGCTTTCTCCTTGGCACTCTGGGCCAAACTACCGTCGGGTTTAAGCAAGGGTGGTAATCCTGACCGACAGAAGTTTCCCTCGGCAGCTTTGGCAAGCGACCAAAATTCACGACTTCCTGAAGGGTAGCCTGCTAGCCGTTCGCCAATTCTGCCCACGAAATCGAACTTGGCCTTGACAATTGCTCTTTTACTGGACCTCGAGGCGGCATTTAATTTGCGTTTTACCTCAGAGATGTTTGGATCTGAATTTGCACGAGCCGTGGTCCAAGCTCTGTAGGCAGATTCTTTCTGCATTAGAGCTTCTCTGCAGAGCCGATTGAACCACGGTCGCTTTTTTGCACCTACAGGGATCCAGCGGTTGGGAATGTAGCATTCCATACCCTCCAAGATCCCCTCAGCGACTGCTATAGCACAAGAATCCAGATCCTCTGAGGCAAAACAACTCTGTGGATTGATTAAACTAAAACGTTACAGGAATATTAGTAAGAGATCGGTTTTACGCACCGGCTACATTATCACGCTAAATATCTTGGAGGCCCGATAGAGAAAAATTAAATTCTGTGTTTGCTATGATATCCAGACCACTGATATACATACTTATATATTTCAAAAATCTATACATATAATAAAATGATAGAAAAGCCAAAACTGTACATTGGAAATATTAACAAAAAAATACTCGCTAGGTGTTCAACGTAAGATACCGAACCCAAAAATATAGTCAGATTTTTTTTGTCTGTTTGTCTGTTTATCTGTTTGTCTGTTGTCTGTTTGCTTTGCTTTGTCCGGAAGGATCTCGAAAAGTACTGACCAGATTTGGCTCAAATTTTGCACAAATATTACGTAGGTGTGGGGTCTTCAAATAGGCTATATAATATCACACTACATATCCTAGGAGATAAGCAGAGAGCAATCAAGTTGGCATTATAACATAATTTTCACGCGTGCGAAGTCGCGGCATGCGGATAGGTTTTTATAAGCTTCATAATTATTATTATCGCGCTACTAAGTCTAGGGGTTTGGCAGAGAACAATTGAATTCTGTATATATGTGAGAGTAAAAACACAAAAGCGTCTAGATCTTATTTAGTAGCATCTATCTACCTATATATACATATATATTTCCAATGTACAGTTTTGGCTTTTCTATCATTTTATTATTATGAATTATAATAAAATGATAGAAAAGCCAAAACTGTACATTGGAAATATTAACAAAAAAATACTCGCTGGGTGTTCTACATAAGATACCGAAGCTGAAAATATAGTTAGATTTTTTTTGTCTGTTTGTCTGTTTGCTTTGCTTTGTCCGGAAGGATCTCGAAAAGTACTGAACAGATTTGGTTCAAATTTTGCACAAATTTTACTTAGGGGTGTGGTCTTAAAATAGGCTATATATTATCACGCCACATATCCTAGGGGCTAAGCAGAGAGCCAAGAAATGTTTAAACCGTTGGATTGATTTAACTAAACGTAGCAGGAATATTAGTAGGAGATAGGTTTTACACTCAGACAACAATTATTATTACGCCAAATTTTTTAGGAGCTCGGCAGAGAACAATGAAAATCTGTTTCTATATTTTTGCAAAATACAGAAATTACTGAATAATTTTAATTAATCTTTTATTTGAATAGCAATCTAGAGGTAGGATCTTTACAATTTACAATAGCCTTAATCATTAAGCTCTTTTATCATTAAGCCAACACGCCAGTTTAGATTTACCCTCACATTCAAAGGGATCCTTGAATTCTAGGTATTGCGAAAGTTGAGATGTCTCTAATTCCTGAACTAGAAAACCTTTAACATGAAAACTTGTGTGAAACATTCCTTAAAGTATTCCCTTTATAACACTAAAAAAAAATTGGAATCGGAAAACGCATTGAGAAGTAACAACTAAAAAACCGTTTTGTCTTTCATCCCTTCTCCCAAAGGAACCGCGCAAAATATCGAGATCAAAAGTATCCTAGAACCTTCCTCGGATTATAAGCTCCGATTGTACTAAGTTTCCTTCAAATCCATTCAGTAACTTCGGCGTGATACTTATTCGGAATACAGACAGACAGACACACATGAAAAATGGAATTTCATTTTCGGCTTCAGTAGACTCTCGACCCTCAACAGTTTTACTATATGTATAGACTAGCTAACCCTCGCAACTTCGTTTACGTCACATAAGATCTATGAAAGGAGAGGTATTTCTTCATCAGACTCATCAAGCAGCGTGTGAAACTGCCCTGTTTGCTTAATCAAAAAAGAGCTTAAAGATTAACCCCCTTATTCATAATCGTTTATTAAACCTATTTTAGTTAAAACACACTTTAGGTCTATTGCTGTCTCTAACCAATGACAGAGTATGGTTAGAGACAGCAATAGACTTAAAATGTGTTTAAACTAAAATAGGTTTAATAAACGATTATGAATAAGGGGGTAAGTCTATTCTAAAGCAATTCATTTAATTGAAATTGAATTATTTTACAATAGCCTTAAGGTGAAGTGGGACTCAAAATACATATTTTGACATATTTCAAACCAATTTTGCAATGGTGTTACCAAGGATTTCACAATTTTTGAAATGGATAATTATTATTAAGTATATTGACTAGGGTTGTCAGCTCTCCAAAACACGATTGAGTAAATTCGGCTCGATAAAAATTTATCCCAAAATTGCCTCGAATCTGTAAATTTACCTGTGACCGCCTTGACTATAACCAATTTTATTCAGTAGTTATATAATGTACCACACTATTTTTTTTATTTCCATGTCCCTAATAAGTTACCCTATGATGTTATTTATTTATTAAAATCATATTGTTTGAATATAAAATACGTTTTGTTGAGCGGGAGTGCATTTTGCCGGTATCAGCCACCTCACATCGCCCGCTCAGTCAGCCGACAGGCTTCGTTGAGGACACCCGTATACAACTTTGTCGCGCCCGCTGACGTAATTCGCTGCCGTAGTAACGAAAATGGGTAATAAAAAAAAACAAAAAAGAAAGTATTCAAGGCTTAAGCTCAAGAGCGTAAAAATATCGCATCTGTTTGGGTAAATTTCTTTGGTGTATTATATAAGTTATAGTAACGTTTTCATACTTTCCAATACAAAGTCCGCCTGATGCCACATAATAGATAAGTCCAGAAGATTCACCTATAAAAGCGCTCATGTATGTGACGCCCTGACCGAGCTTATGACATGTACATTATTTATATTAATATTTGAGTAAAATCAATGTTATTACGAGTATAATACTAATGAATGATGAATCAGTGGGCCAATTCTCCTAAATTTACAATATAACAGTAGGTATAAACCTTAATTGAGTCTATAATAAATTAAAACTCAAAAAATTGGTATTCTCCTATCCAAAATTACAGTTTTCAATGTACGTATTGCGTATTGATATTCTGGTAGTCTTACTTTACTACTAGTACGTCGTAGTTGATGTAGATAGGTATTGAATTTGAAAGTATGAGTTTGAATTTGAACCAACAGTGAACTGAAAATAAACAGCTTACAACCCGATACAGTCAATACAACCCTAACTTTGTTTTTAAGCTATAATGTAAAACAGTAATACAATGTTTAATGGATAGTGGTACCTATATGTTAAGCGCTAGAAGATGATTTTGTGAATATTTGTTACTGAAAACCGGGACCAACGGCTCAGAAGCACGGAAAAGCAAAATATTCAGAACTGCCTGATGATTTAATATAATTTTCGAATTATTTCATTATTATAATTGAAGTCTGTGAAGATGTTTGCGACAAAATCACGTTCCAACGGTTGAGCAGATCTGGCTGTAATTGGTGGCCTATTAAAATTATTTTATGCTTTTCCAGACTGCAATATATTCTTGGATATATTATATATAATTTAGAAAATAGCATAAAGGCTATTTTATCCCTGGATATGATCCAATGGTAGGTGGGAACGTGAACAGAATTCTACACAGCTGAAGCTGCGGGCAAGACCTATGCGAAATGAAACGTAGAAGGTTTAATTTGGGTAATGGTAATAGTTTGGACAGGACTAAAGCCTTGTCTAGTCTAAATAACTAGTATCGAAATTTATTCCTTTATACACCCTTGCATTATATGCATATAGGAATATTTGTTTTTGTATATTCTTCGGTTTCGTATCCAAACGGGACCCTATTACTGAGACTTCGAAGTCCGTTTGTCCATCTGTATCTCATGAACTAGGCAGTTATACATTTCAAAGATGTGTTTCTGGTGCCGCTGTAACAACTAAAATAATCTAAGTCTATACTTATATTATAAAGAGGATAGATTTGTTTTTTTGTTTGTTTGTTTGTAACGAATAGGCTCCGGAACTACTGAACCGATTTGAAAAATCTTTCACTGTTGGGAAGCTACACTCTTTGCAGTGAACATAGGCTATATTTTATTCCCGTATTCACACGGGAACAGGAACTACTCGGGTAAAACCGCGTGACGTCCGCTAGTCTATACTAATATTATATGCCTCTGTGGCGCAGTCGGTAGTGATACCGCCTGCGGCGATGGAGGTCGTGGGTTCGATTCCCACAGGAGACAAATATTTGTGTGACCCATAAATGTTTGTCTTAAGAGTCTGGGTGTTTCTATGTATAATATGTATGTATTTAAAAGTATATAAGTATTAATATCCGTGGTTTGATACCCATAACACAAGCAGGTTATTCCTAGCTTACTTTGGGATCAGAAAGCGTTGTGTGAAAAGTCCGTGAATATTTCTAAAGAGGAAAGATTTGTTTTTTTGTTTGTTTGTAACAAATAGGCTCCGGAACTACTGGACCGATTTAAAAAATTCTTTCACTGTTGGAAAGCTGCACTCTTTGCGGTGAACATAGTTTATATTTTATTCCCGTATTCCTACGGGAACGGGAACTACGCGGGTGAAACCGCGTGACGTCCGCTAGTACTAGATAAAGAATGAATAAGGTTACTCCCATACCTACAACGTAATCTTTTGGCGTTTTTTTTTGTTGCGAAATCCTCATCAGTGTGCCAGTCCAACTTCAACTTGGCCGTTTTTTACAGTTCCGTATCCAAAGGATAAAATGAGACGAGGAGAGAATAACTTGATGACATGAAGTTAGTTTTGCCTTTTGAAAATGCGAAGAGGCGAAAGCGGTCAGGTGTAGAGTAAATAAATGCTGTGGAACAGTACAAGTGGTGGGTATTCAATATGCGCTGCAGGTTCCACCAAGTGCCATCAACCAACAGTATAAACAATCTGTAATAACGCGACCCTATCTCATGCACCACTGCAATCGCTAGGCATTTGAAATTAACGAATACTAAAAACAGAAAAAAAATTAAGGAGGGCTCCCATACAGGTATATTTTTCAGTTTTATTTGTACAGTACCGTACCATTACACAGTACAGTAAAGTATCAAAAAATAAAAACTATGAAGGAGAGGGTCAGCAGATTCTTACTTTTTCATTCAACCTGGCAAAAATCGTCACAGGTAAAAAAATAAATTGAAGTTCTTCTCAAATTTATTATTTTCTATCCTTATACTTTTGACATATCATTTGTAATGACGTATTCAAGGCCTGCACAAAAAACCAGCTTGTTGGGAATTAATGCAAACTGGAATGTCTATTTTGACTGGACTAATATTATGAAAATGAATTTCATTACATGTTAGTGATAAAAACTGCATCAAAATCAATTAAGTAGTTGCTCACGAGTAGAAAATCTAAGAGGTTTATCTAAACAGGGCGAAAAAAATAGTTATGTAAACTTGTACTTCTGTCAATGATTTCAATTGCGTAGTGAACGGGCTAACGCGCGAAAACGTTTCCGACACACGGAGCGTCCCGAACATCTTGCGTCTGCTTCACCCCCTCCGAATCGCTGGTGACACAATTGCACTTCGCCTTAACCATTAAGCTCTTTTATGATTAAGCCAACACGCCACGCAAACGTTGTTTATAATGAACATTCTTAAAACAACTTTACTGAAAAATGTTGAGCTTTGGCTACAGTGACATGGGTACATAAATGAAATCACCTTAAATATAATAAGTACATGCATACGGTCACGCCTTTATCCCCAAAGGGGTATCGAGGCATATTATATGTTTACCTTTTTTTAATTTGTACCACGTAACGTAATAGGTGGTGAGCCGCATTGCCGTGTTGAAATGGACAGGCGTTAGTACTGCCTACTTTTGAAAATTATTAAATCTATAAGGTCTTCAACTTGGTTTAACGACTGCCATTTACTGGCTACAGTTAGCGTTAGTGTTATCATCTCAACTCTTCCGATTATGCGTAAAGTTTTCAGTCTGTGGCCCTAATCTAACAAACGTTTCGTATTCGCGCTTCACCATACTACTTACTCTTATAATTATTAAAGGGGCTAATTAATAAACACGTACGTCATACCGGCCTTGGACGCACTAAAACCATGAGGTTTCTTCCTATCCATCTAGCGCAGTCTTAGGGTATCCTTTAGAGGGCTTACCCGGGGCTCCCAATCGTAGGCTGTTAGGTAGGATACGTGTGGTTTTTAGTCAGTGGGAGTCATAGTACATTCATGTGGGATTTTCCTCACGTTAAAAAAATCCATCTAGCGCATAACTCCCCGGGTAAGTTGGAGGATGTCCTAAATTTGTTCCCACATTTTGGTTACGACTTATCCTAGCTAGAGGCTCAAATAGAATACGGTTCAAACTTTGCTTATTACATAATTTCCACGCGGACGAAGTCGCGGGTAACAGCTAGTCATGTAATAAGAATACAAACACATATATCCCCAAGCGGGTTATCAAAGGTAACCAAAGATATCTTGTTCTCGAACAAGAACTCTACATTTTGCCACTGTTTACGTATTCCCCTCATGTATCTACTTAATTGCCTGAAAGAAGAGGCTCATGCAGCTTTCGTAAGGATTTTTATTATATCAGGATTAGTATTAATAGGAATTTGCTTACAAAATAGTCTTTTTAGGTCCAGCGTGCCACGCTTTTTTACAATCAAATATTATAATTAAAAGCACATAGTTTAGACTTCAGCCCCGAAATAGAGGCAACTTGAACGATCCATAATTTATTTTTGGTGTTTACGTGCATTTATAAAAGCGTGTTTTTCTAGGGTTTTTTAAACCATTTATTTATTTTATACTTTTTAGTCCCAACATTTACACCTTTACTAGCTGTTCCCTTCAGCTTCATCCGCGTAGAAGTCGTTATCGCGTAAAATAATTACCCTCCTTTTGCGCAGTCAGTTAAAGAGTAGCCTATGTCCTTCCCTTTTTTTTTGTTTAACGTGAGGGAAAATCCGCATGGATGTTATGCCGGACTCCTACCGACTAAAAAACCTCACGTAACGCCCAAGAGCCTACGGTCGGGAGCCCCGGGTAAGCCCTCGGAAGGATGTCCCAGGACTCGCCGATGTCCTTCCCTTAAACTCATACATACATACATACATACATATGGTCACGCCTTTATCCCCGAAGGGGTAGGCAGAGGCATATTATTTGCCCACATTTCACCTTTGTATAATTTGTCCCACGTAATAGGTGGTGAGCCGTATTGCCGTGTTTAAATGGACAGGCGCAGGTTGTGACTGCCTGCTGTTGAAATAAAGCCTTCAACTTAGCTTAACGACTGCCTTTTTACTGGCGACCGGGACCAACGGTTTAACGTGCCTTCCGAAGCACGAAAACGCTCAAATAAATGTCACAAAGTGATCACATGGATGGTCACCCATCCATGGACCGGCCATAGTGAAAGTTGCTTACTGCAGTGATCGTTTACAGAACACTGAGTTCGCGGGGCCACGAGCGCTTCAGGCGCTTCCCTTAAACTCAAACTATCTTAATAACAAATTTCATCAAAATCGGTTCAGTGGTTTAGGCGTGAAAACGTAACAGACAGACAGACAGAGTTACTTTCGCATTTATAATATCAGTAGGGATTTCTGTATTAGGTACATGGTGTTTTGTCTGATTTCGACTAATGTAAAAATATTTCATTATTATTCTAATACATAATATACATTTTATGCAGGTACCTATGTCAATATTTACACTCAATATTAACTTCAATATATAATCCCTAATCGTGGTCAAAGTTCATTACAAGACTTTTCTAACAAATCCAAACACAGCTATGATACGATGTTCAATCATGTAGTTACAGTTCATTTCTTACGAATCCATCATCAGATCAGTTTGACAGTACCATATTATTGTATTGTTATCAGAACTACAAAAATCTGCCAATTTTCATGAGGCCACGATCCTTGGAAGATGGTTAAATTAGTTACCTGAAATTCCATTGTATAGTTTTACAAGTCAATTAAAAAAGGTGTTATAACCTTGAAACCTAAGCGGGCTCAAAGTTCATTACAAGACTTTTCTGACGAATCCAAAAACATATATAATACGATATTTCATCATGAAGTTCCAGTGCATATCTTCCGGCTCCATCATCAGATCAGTACTATATTATTGTAATGTCATCAGAACTACCTACATACAGCTGCCAATTTTCATGACGCTACGATCCTAGGAAGCTGGTTAAATTAGCTACCTTAGATTCCTTTTTTTTTCATCGAAGTTTCAGTGTCTATCTTGCGGCTCCATCATCATATCAGTTTGACAGTACCATATCATTGTATTGTCATTAGAACTACATACAGCTGCCAATTTTCATGAACCTACGATCCCGATACCTTAGATTTCATTGGTTTTATCATGAAGTTTCAGTGCCCCATCATCGGATCAGTTCGACAGTACCGTATTATTGTATTGCCATCAGAACTACATACAGCTGCCAATTCTCATGACGCTACGATCCTTGGAAGACGGTTAAATTAGTTTCCTTAGATTCCATTACAATAAACATACAACTAACAATGTAATGATTACATTGTTAGTTACATACACGACGACCTAATAAAAGCGTATTAAAAAGACAAGAACTTTTATGGTGATTAACTAAAAGGAAAATATATAAAACAATATGGGAAGACGCAGGTATGATGAAATACTATGGGTTTAATAGAGCCAAGATTTTCAAGGTTCAAGCTAGCTTCACCAGGGTGGCATCTTCTGACTGACGGAAAAGGTCATAGCGAATATAAGAAATCTCAGCTCATTTGGCCAGCATGGCCAATCATCTGCATCTGATCCTTGGAAGATGGTTAAATTAGTTACCTGAGATTCCATTGTATAGTTTTACGGTACGGTGGCGCATTCGGTAGTGTAACCGCCTACCGCGCCGAGGTCCCGGGTTCGAGTTCCGGGTCGGCCCAAATATTTGTGTGATCTACAAATATATGTTCCGGAGTTTTGGTGTTTTCTATGTATAATATACCAATAAGTATTTAGAAATATATAAGTATGTCTATTAGTCGTCTAGATCCTATAGCACAAACTTATATTACCTTAATTTGGGCTAGACGATGTTGTGTAAGAATGTTCACAAATATTAATTATTATTCCAAAAAAACAATACTCTGCAGAAAGTATTCAATAGTTAAAGAAATATTCAAATTTCCTTACCGTTATATGTAATGTCGTAAAAATTAACGCGTCATTCTTATTAAGAAGTATTTAGTATAATTTTCAGGAATAATGGTGTTGTATAAAAAACTTTCCCCCTTGATAATGCTTTTCACACTTCCTTATAAAGGGTCTGATAAATGTAAAAACTTGAAAAACATTGCGAATATCTATATTTAATTAAATAGTTTTATAACTAATAGCACTACACTAAATTATTATAATCCTAATGAGAACATTTGACACGCACACAGAAACATTGTCCAAACACATGTTATCACAATTGAAACTTTTTATCACAGATTGAGTAGAGATTCTTCTAATGATGGTGGATTACTGGAGGGGTGTTGTGTACATGCGCCTGGAAACTGTGGACGAATTATTAAAAATTAGGATAAAATGAACTGATGGTGAAGTTGGAATTTGTAAACAGTGTCTAATTGGATGGAGAACTTGGTCCTAAATTATCAAAATATTTCCGCATATCTATCAACACAATTACAATAATATTGTCTTTAAAATCCATATTTAGAATCTGTACTGAATAAAACATAATGATTTTGTGTATTAGTCATGACATTGAGGAATATTCCTTTTTATACGTTACTAATCAATCTCTCCATAGATACATAATATAGCACCTAAGTATCCCTGAAGAGAATGATGTGTAATATGAGAGCAGTAGGTAACCAAAGCAACCAAATAATATGATGTCTGTTGTGAAGTGTTGTTACACTACAATAATAAATGTCAAATCAATTTACCCGCTGTGGTGGTCAGCGGCGTAGTGAACTGTGCGGAAAGAGCCATCAGGCTGCAGGAGAGAGTATTCTCCTTTCACGACATCTCCGTCACGAGTCTCATGCTGGTTTTTGTAGTCACCGGTGTGAGGGTCTTCCACGGAGTATTTGAAGGCATATTTGGGATAAGCCTGAAGAAGCATTAAACATAAATTTTATTTCTTTTATTACTATGTTTTTTCCTGTAAAAAAACTAAATAAAATTAAAAGTTTTTAGAGGAACTCTAAATGCCTTTCACTTCAAAGTCCAACAATTTTTTTTTATAATTCAGATTTTCAGTCTGAGAGAACAGGTTACAGAGAGTATGTATTATTATTTTTATTTGCTTTAGATAAGTACTTACATATTCATCATGATGCTCCAGATGGCCTCCATGTCCGTGATGATGTATAGGTTGATCATAGCGGTGCACGCTCTGGGAAGAAACAGCTGGTGCGTGTTGGTAAGGGTACGCCACGCACACCGCCAATAAAGCGCAGGCAATTACGATCTATACCCAGAAAAACATAAAATTATTATACTTCTGTCGTAATCCCGAGACATCCTTCCGAGAGTTGTCCAGGGCGTTCGGCGTTACCCGACTATTACCTAGTAGTTTTAGTTTGGTTTGGTTTTAGTCGGTTCGAGTCCGACGTGACATTCAAAGGCATAGAATTATAACGCTATGTATCATAAGTCTATGTTCAAAGGGATAATATTTTACGTGTGGAAACACTAAAAAGATTTTAAGCATTTTCAAGAGATTACACAACCTTTTAATCTAGTTAATAAAATTGACGTAAATTATTTTAAATAAATAAATGCTAACCTTGGAGAACATTTTGTTTTAGAGATCAATGACTTGATTCATATTAGTTCGACAGCGCACTTCATTTATATAATAAATAAAAACGCAACAGCGTGGTGGGGACAATGTATGTCCTGCAATACGTACTTAGTTGAAGCTGTCGCAAGTCTAACTTTTTTCGGTAGGTACTTGCGTATAATACACAATAGCATTACTAATTTACCTGCTGACCAATCATTCACGATATTTGAGATTGAATGAAAATAAATAAACAATTTAAGCACTAATTATGATTCTCCGTTCTTACCACAGTTAAGAGCTGGTATTTCACACGGCAGGTCACAGTAACTACAGCTAGGTAAGCTGTAGTTACTGTGACCTGCTAGCCATTTTAATCGCTCATTAGATCGTGTTCTTGAATGTAGGTCCTCAGTACAATATTCTAAACTTGCTTTAACATCTTGTAGTTATAAAATATAGATTTTGAATTACTTATTAGGAGCTCTAGTTTCTGATAGGAAGTGTGCAGTTTGGCTATCCGCTTATTAGCATCCACTTGTCCTGTATTTTACAACAATTTGTAATATCTATTTTACAACATACCAACATAACGAAAATGACAATGTAGAAATAAGCTACTTCCCAGAAAAGTGTTTGTTACACAATTTTTCTGTACTACCTATCGGTATTTGCACTCAATTTAAGTTATATTAGGTACCCACATTAAATAAGTACAAACTATATTATAAGCTCATTAAATAATAAACGGTATTGTTTCTTCTTATATGATAAGGTGTATGTATCTATATAATTTATTTATGTATTAATAGACCATATAGAAGCACCTTTATCCTCGAAGGGTAGGCAGATGAATATTTAAGCTCCAAGTTCACCTACAGTTATTTTTCTCCCACGTAATAGCACTAGTAGTTATAGGTAGTGAGCCCATTGCCGTGTTGAAATGGACAGGCGCAAGTTGTGACTGACCATTAGGCCTTCAACCTGGCTTAACAACTGCTTTGTTAAAGACAACCGAGACTAACACGCCATATGTATCTTCTGAAGCACAGAAGCGCTCGCAAAGGGAAATTTCACAAACTGGTCACCCATCTGAGGACCGGCCAAAGTGAAAGTTGCTTAATGTAAAGATCATTTACAGAACACTGAGATTCCTCTGCGGAAAATGAGCGCTTCGATATTTTTTTTACGTAGAAGAAAATTGAAAGCATAATATAATGAAGTAGTAATGTGTGATACGAGGCTTTGACTTGCAAAGCAGTACGTATTGTAGTTCAATGGAATGTGTATTCCGCTGACTTACAAATTAATGTCTCATTAAAGTAAAAAAAACCGGCCAAGTGCGAGTTGAACTCGCCCATGAAGGGTTCCGTAGCAGCAAGTAACATAATTTAAAAGTTCTTGTAGTTCGTTGTAACTTTCACTGATGTTTTATTACGTTCGCAGTGGTAGCGATTTTTCTCGGCGAAAATTGCGGTTTATGGGTCTTCTCTCGTTTTCCATAAATTCATTTGCACTATTATTGTTTGCCATAATCATCCCCGATCATAATATTTACTTGCACTATTATCATTTATACTAATAACGTTTTCCTTAACAACTCAACAGTCATAACTTTTATTTGCCATAAAATGACTTTTTATAACAACATTTTTAATAATAATTAGTTTCCATAAGTAACACATCTCATAATCGACTCTTGACATAATCAAAATTTGATATAATTATGAAAATAATGCATAATATTGTAAGGTCGAAATTAATTATCGTTAACACCCCGACTCAGTGCAATCCGACTCGGATAGGTTAGGTTAGAAGACTAAGGCGGGAGCGAAGCGAAGCGGAGCACCCGCCTTAGTCTTCGTGGTTTTTTTTTTAAACCACCCAGAAGTTGCAGCCCCGCAAAGCGGGGCTCCGTCGAGCATAGTTAGCTAGAGACTCCGTATGAGGTTTAGTTTTAGGTTTAATTGTTAATAAAAAATCTGTGTCGTATAAATTATCTTTATTTATATTATGGTGAATAAAAGTTATGGAAAATGGCATTATTGAAAACGAAAATTATGGCAAATACATTTATGGATTTAAATTATTGATCGATTATGACCAATGGAATTATTGAAAGTAATTTTATGTCATTTCACGATTATGGCAGCTGAAGCGTTATATCTAATGAAATTATGGCAAATACCAGTATGGCATATGAAATTATGGCATTTTAAATTATGGCAAACATTAGTAAACCCGGTTTATGACGTATTAAAAAAAACTACCAACTCGATTTCGTTCAAACCACTATTCGTTGGTAGATTTTATGGCAA
Source organism: Miltochrista miniata (assembly GCA_933228765.1). Classification (NCBI taxonomy): domain Eukaryota; kingdom Metazoa; phylum Arthropoda; class Insecta; order Lepidoptera; family Erebidae; genus Miltochrista; species Miltochrista miniata. The sequence continues at coordinate 27,765,535 of OW121752.1, read as the reverse complement.
TGTACATTACATATTTTTTTAGATTTATCATTCACTTAGTTTAGAAGTTAGAGGGGGGGGGGCACACATTTTTCCACTTTGGAAGTGTCTCTTGCGCAAACTATTTACTTTAGAAAAAAATGATGTAAGAAACCTCAATAGCATTTTTAAAGACCTATCTTTCATATTTTTTTTGAGTTTCAGTTCTGAGTATGGGGACCCCCAAAATTAACTGATTTTTTTCTAGTTTTATATAAAAATCTTGATGCGGTTCACCGAATACATCTACTTACCAAGTTTCAACAGCATAGGCCTTAAAGTTCTGGAGAAAAGTGGCTGTGACACACGGACGGACAGACAGACAGACAGACATGACGAATCTATAAGGGTTCCGTTTTTGCCATTTGGCTACGGAATCCTAAAAAGACAAGAACTTTTATGGTGATTAAATAAAGGGAAAATATATTAAACAATATGGGAAGACGCATGTATCATGAAATACTATGGGGCTAATAGAGCCAAGATTTTCAAGGTTCAAGCTAGCTTCACCAGGGTGGCATCTTCTGACTGACGGAAAATGTCATGGCAAATATAAGAAATCTCTGCTCATTAAACTTGCTTCGAGCAAACTTGTTTTGAGCAGGTGTTTCGCCATGCTTGCTAATCACCTGCTCATAACAAATTGAGAGAGGTCTATGTTCTGCAGAAGGCTGTGGTAAGGACCAATTGCGAATTGGACCCACTGCGAAATTGGACATTATTTTTAACATTGGAAAATTCGGGAATTGGACCAATCGTAGGTATTTAAGTGTAGGATAATAGATAAAGGAAGGAACTGTTGCATTTTTATGATGCTTCTGTCCATTTCTTAATACAATATTTATTCAAAAGTCAATGGTATTTGTTGCATCCTATAAAACAATGTTCAGATTTACAAAATCATTTTAATAGCCCTAAGTAAATTACTTTAATATTCTAATAGTTTGTTTGTTTGAGTAACTAAGCAAATATAGTACGTACCTAATTAAAATATTCAGGAATTTATTACAATGCATTTCCGTCGCCTTAATAATTTAAATTTGTAATTATGTGATTTTAGCACGTATTGGCACTTCATTTCCTCGTTTGTTTTAGTGATGAATTTTGTCAAAATTTTAATATTCCAGTATAATATGGTAACATCTTTGGGGTTTACGCTCATTTTGATCATCGCCTTAGCGCGTAATTATCATGTTGGTGTAATCTCAATGATAGTATGTCGAGGAGTGGCATATACTTAATCTCCTAAACTTTCTTTGCGCAGAACCCCACTCAGATCCTCTTAACCATAAGCAATTTCGACTGCGAGTGGTAAATTTCCAGTCTAACGGAGTAGACAACGATGTAGGTGCCCCTCGGGTTTGAAAGATCAGTCAGTAATGGCGCCATAACGACAAAAATTGTTTTGACTCCTATCAGCCTAATTCTAGGTAGGTAGCACATAATCTAATTTTTCATTCCTGGAATATGTTCCCCTGGAATGCGGCAAGGGAAACCAATACATACACATAATAAATCAATTGATGTATAGACAAACATACTACAGTATTGAATTTCTAAAAAACATGAATTCACAGCTACAAAATCTATTGCTACATCACTATAATACATACATAATTATTATAACAGTCAAATGTACATAATGTAATATTATGTCCATAATATTTTAAATAATAAAACAAATATTTCATTATATTCATTAGCATCGCTTTCACTTATATATCACATGAACAAATCATTCAAATAATCTTTTTAACAAAATCATTCATAAAAACCGGCCAAGTGCGAGTCGGACTCGCCCATGAAGGGTACCGTAGCAGCAGCAAGTATCTATTACGCAAACTATTCAATTTAGAGAAAAATGATGTTGAAAACCTTTATAGCATTTTTGAAGACCTATCTATATAGATACCTCACACGTAGGTATGGGTATGATGAAAAAAAATTTTTGAGTTTCAGTTCTATGTATGACCCCCAAAATTTAATACTTTTTTTCTAGTTTTATGTAAAAATCCTAATGCGGTTTACATAATACATCTACTTACCAATTTTCAATGACATAGGTCTTATAGTTTTGGAGAAGAATGGCTGTGACATACGGACGGACAGACAGACAGACCTGACGAATCTATAAGGGTTCCGTTTTTTGCCATTCGGCTACGGAACCCTAAAAATGGTCAATTAATTGTTGCAAACAAATGACCATGATTGGTGTGCAGATAGTACTATATTTAAAGAACTATGTTTAAATAACTAAATGAGCAGCTAAAAACCTGCCAAGTGCAAGTTGAACTCACCCATTAAGGGTTCCGGAGCAGCAAGTAACATAATATAAAAGTTCTTATAGTTCGTTGTAACTTTCATTGATTTAACACGTTCGCAGTGGTAGTGATTTTTCACGGCGATAATTGCGGTTTAAGACGTATTAAAAAGAAACTACCAACTCGATTTCGTTCAAACCAATTTTCGTTGGTAGATTTTATGGCAATGTACATTAGATATTTCTTTTAGATTTATCATTCTCTTAGTTTAGAAGTTAGAGGGAGGGGGGGAACACACATTTTTCCACTTTGGAAGTATCTCTTGCGCAAACTTTTCACTTTAGAAAAAAATGATGTTAAAAATCCCAATAGCATTTTTGAATACCTATCTATAGATACCCCACACGCATGGGTTCGACCAAAAAAAAAATTTTGAGTTCAGTTCTGAGTATGGGGACCTGCAAAATTAACTGCTTTTTTTCTAGTTTTATATAAAAATCTTGATGCGGTTCACAGAATACATCTACTTACCAAGTTTCAATTGCATAAGCCTTACAGTTTCGGAGAAAAGTGGCTGTGACACACAGACGGACAGACAGACAGACAGACAGACAGACATGGCGAATCTATAAGGGTTCCGTTTTTACCATTTGGCTACGAAACCCTAAAAAGGGAAAGACGTTCATAGGTGAACATTTTAAAAATAAATACTGTTGAAAGTTGAAAGTTGTCATAAAAACAATAATGATCATTAATGGTTATGAGCCCCAGTTAGTAGTCTAAACTAATAATATAAAGAAGTTTGTGTGTTTGTTAAATTGTAAGGGGTAATCTCGGGATCTACTAAACCGATTTTAAAAATTCTTTCACCAATAGAAAGCTACGTTATAGCATCACGCTACAACGAATAGGAGCGGAGCAGTAATAGTAAATGTTTCAAAAACGGGGGAAAAGTTATTCCTTTTGAGAGCTTCGTTGCGTGTGCTGCGTAAATATTTATAGTTAAGTATGTAAAAAATATGTAGTTACTACAAAATTGTTTCTCTTAAAAAAGTTCTAAAAAAATTCCGTGATAGCATGTGTCTATCTTTGGGTTGGTGTACAATAACCATTTTAATGGCAATCAGTTTTTTTCTACAATAATGACACGGGATACCTCTTTCATAAACGAAATTGTTCTTAAAAATAATGCGACGGGAATACACGCGACGAGAAACCTTTCTCTCTTTCTCTCTGTCTCTCTCTCTCTCTCTCTCACGTAGTATTGAAAATTAACGACGAGACGCTACGGGAGTAAACGCAACGCGATGGGAGTAAATGCGACGGGAACAGGGAATACTCTCTCTTATGTGGCGCAAACGAAGTTGCGCGGGTCAGCTAGTAATCAATATGTATGAATAAGAAAGGTATGAAGCAAAAAAATATGAATAGTGATTGTTATGAGCATAGACCGGTAATTAGACAAATAATAGGATTTAGAAATTTATGTGAGCCAATATAGACCCGTCTGAAACCGGAGCTATATATCGCAAGAGTATCAGTATCGGGGTGGATTAAACCTTCATTTCCTGTCCTATTGGATAATTACTACTCAAATTTATGTATTTACTGCTAAGAATCCCCATTGACTCAGTTAATAAGGATTTTTGGGATCTATTTTTATGAAAAGTGATATGACGGGGAAATTCATTTGAATTTTCATCGAAATTTGCAGTTTCAGGGCAAATAACTTTCCATCTCCAATACTACAGGAATTTTCGGTGGTGACGTCTCCAGTATAATGCTTAGTACCGTAAGTCATTTGGCAGTCAAGGCCAAACAGGCGTAGCTGGCAGCTGGATTTTGCGTTGTGCAAAGCTTTCGGAATCCTCCGTGGCGGTGTCCTTCAATACTATATTCTGTTAATTTTGTAGCTCTATGTAGTAGGTCAACTAGTTGGCAGAAGAGGGAACAACAATCGAATAATTTGGACTGAATACCATCCATGAACAAGTAAAATTTCCTTCTAGTGCGTAGCTCTATTATTACAATTGGATGTTTTTCGATGATAGGCAGCCAGGAGTAGGAGACCGTATTGTACTCATATTGCTTGCTACTTGTATAGTAGGTGCTTAGCAGATCCAAATTCAAATACGAAAGTTCTCCTGATCAACCTAAGAGACTGTCTAAAAACTATTTCACATATAATAATTTTAGGGCCGTAGTAACTCAACGATATCCAGTCCAAACAAAGCTAATAACTATAATATGCTTGTATTATATTAATTAGACCACTGATAAACATGATAATAAAATATAAAAATACTAGCTAACCCGCGCAACTTCGTTTGCGTGATAAATGAAGAACCGGTCGTCCGATTTTGTGCAAACTTGACATAAACCATCTACTAAATAGTCCCAACAAAGCCTAAAAATTTGGTTTGGATAGGTAAGCCCGTTCTTGAGTTATAAAATTACAACGAAAAGTGGCATTGATTTTTTTATATATAGCCTAGCTGACCCGCGCAACTTCGTTTGCGTGATAAATGAAGAACCGCTCGACCGATTTTGTGCAAACTTCACTTAAACCATCTACTAAATAGTTCGAACAAACCCTCAACATTTGGTTTGGATAGGTGAGCCCGTTCTTGAGTTATAAAATTACAACGAAAAGTGGCATTGATTTTTATATATATAGATTATGCTGCAATACAGTAAACATCAGAACTCCGAAGCAAACAATTGCGGATTACGGAAATATTTGCTCCGAGCTGGAATTTGAACCACGAACCTCAGCGTGGCAGTCGTAGTGTTTTAAATAAAAGACATCTTATACACATTTTTAGTTCAATTTTATTATAATGTAAGTAGACTTGACTAGACTAGATACAGTGTTTTAGCTCCTTTAAGTCTTGTATTCATTAAGCAACATAATTAATTACATTACATGTTTCTGCTACTTAGAGAGACAATACCGTTCTACACTTTGAAAGTTGTCATTTGTATGTTACTCGAAGAGACATCTTTTATTGCCATTTGTCATGGGACTGCCGGGGGACACCAATACCACTTATTATCGACGGCCACAGAGCGACGATTAGTGAAACTGTAGTCCCGTGACAGAAAGAACATGTCTCTTCAAGTTCTGTCTTTAGAAATGTCATATCTCTTTAAATCGGAGAACACGGAAGCTGGACAAACTGTCCCATAATGAAAACGTGACTTTGTTGATATATACCAGTACTTTATACAATGTACTGCACTCTTGAGAGAATTGATGATAGCTCACTCAAGTACCCACTATTCAAATACATTAACACTAATATCACACACCTCGTCCTAATGATGATGATGATGAGGATGGGTGTAGTGTACGTGCGCGTGGAAACTGTTGACAAATTATGTAAATTAAATAACAATAACTAAATTAAAAGGTGCAGAATAAATATTTGTACCTTGCAATTCATCCTCCAAATAGGCTGATATTTAGACTATTTCAAGTCACCATTGCTTGTGTTTATCAGTGACAATATTGAGCAATATTTTGACACAAGTTATTTTTTTTTAATAAAATAAACCAGCTGTGAAATTTATATTTGAATCTTCAACGCGGCGTTGCGTAGTTTGGGATGCATTATTTCTTGATACATTTTATATCTTTAAATTTAATAATAATCTTATGCCAAACGAGTTGTATTGTATTATTCATATTTTTTAATAATTATGGAAGATACAACCAAATAATAAGCCAACTTACCCGCTGTGATGGTCAGCATGGTAGTGAACCTTACGCCAAGAGCCATCAGGCTGAAGAAGACCGTATTCTCCTTTCACGTGATCTCCATCACGGTGCTCGTGCTGATGCTTGTGGTCACCGGTGTGATGGTCGTCCACGGAGTATTTGAACTCGTACTTGGGATGAGACTGAAATTATATGATGATTGGGTTATATGTGGTGATTGAAATTTAAATGAAGGTTATCCTGACAACTACAATAATATGCGAATATTATAAGAATATATAATTATTATGCGAATCCATTGTTGTTTTTCATTAATTATATTTCTTTATCTATTTAACTGTCGCGAATTTAAGAGAAACGAACTCTATCTGTAATAAATTACGTCACTAGGTAAAACCATTCTAAAGTCATAAGCAAACAGTAAGATGGATTTTATTTATGTGCCATGAAAAAGAATAGGATTTAGTAAGTTTTGTTCTATCTGAGCTTACGGGGCATCTACCGCTGAAAAATACAAGCCAGTTGGTAAACGCCATCTGTAGATATTCATTACATCCCTATACCATGCTCATGTTTATTGAAACAAACTCTTTAATGAATATCTGAAGAAATATGAGTTATACCTACCTATTTAAAAATATTTAGGTCCAACTTGTGTACAGCTAAATATCCCTCTAAATTTAATGAAATAGATTATGACACTAGGTACTATAATTTTTTTCCGTTTTGATCCCTTTTTTAGTGTTGAAAAGTGCCACTAACATGTATACCGAATTTCAGTTTTATTATTATTAAGTATTAGATCTTTATATTATTAAAACTGAAATAAAAAAAACAACTTTTGTACAGTATTTTATTGACAGTTACCTTTGTATTTAATTAAATAGATATGACACTACTACGATGTTTTGAAAACTTTTTCTTCTTGTTGAAAAGTGCCACGATTTGTGTCAAATTTTAGATTTACTATTATTATTAGACCTGTATATTATTACAACTTAAATACAGAAACTTGACTAGGTAACTGGAAACGGGAACTCAATCACATATTTTACTAAACTATTTCGAAATACACCCTCGTAAGCTAGTAAGTAGCCTTATTTTAGTATCAAAATTTTAATTGTTAAACATAGCTTGAAAGTACATTTTAGTATTTCATTAGATACTTACATGATGATCATGGTGGTCATGATGGTGATGGCCATGATGATCATGATGGTCATGACGTTCAACATGGGAATGGTGGTGATCATGATGGTGGTGATCATGATGCTTGTGGTGTTCATGGTGTACTGAGAATTTATGCTCATGGTGGTGGTCATGGTCATGATGACTAGCAAGAGCCACCGCGACTACAGCGCAAACCATCACGATCTAAGGGATTGAAGACATCAAATCGTTACTAAGTACATCTTTAATAATTTGAACGTACGAGAGATGGTAATCAAGCAATCATATAAAACTCTCAACGCTGGCAGTCATGGGTAAGATAGAAGAGAATCTTTTTCATTGGAATGGTAATATTATGCAGTATTCACCCGTATATTGATACATATTCATAGTCAGGCCTTTATTATTTTTTTTACGTGAGGGAAAATCCTTCATGAATGCTATGCCGGACTTCTACCGACTAAAAAAACTTCACGTAACGCCCAACAGACCTACGGCAACCACTGCGGCCTCGCCTAGGGGGCGGTTCAGATGCAATCCCGTGCCTTTGGGGGGTTTTCGGGTGTGATCCATCTTTGGTCACGTCCGTGAATCTCTCACGTCACGCTACCATCATGGGCCTGCTTCTGTAAGGACGGTGAGCAGCCCACTCACCGTCCTCAGGCCCCCGGTCAGGGAGGGAGGCCGATCGTCTTCGGCGAAGACACGTCGGTGGCGCTGAAGCCACCGACTGCGGAACTCGGGTGGGAGAGTTCTCTCCCGCTCCCGTCCCACCGCTTCTTTCACGAGCATGACCTGCTCGCAGAAAGAGGAAGCGCAGTCCCACTTACTCCAGCTGGAGACCATGGGTCGCACCGTGGTTTTCCAGTGTCTTTGACACACTTACCTTACTACTTAGCTCAGCAATCAAGCCACATTGCTGGCTGTCAGGGTCTCCACCCATACGGGGGCTCCGTATAGGGCCATACTTCGCACGATCCCCAGGTACTGTCTCCTGTAAGGAGCGTTGGGTTGGGTCCCCTGATGTGCGCGAGTGCGGCTGATGCCCCTCAGTTTTGGGACCAAACTTCGGAAGTGATGTCCGAAGTTCTTCAAGGACTCGATGCCTATGACGCCCCCTTTCTGTCGGCTAGATCCCGCAGGTGGCCTCATCTGAAGTCCATGGAAGCACAGAGCCTCGAATGGACGACCTCGAGACCCAGCCACCGTATCCGACTCACGACTTTAGTTCGGCCATGGCCTTCAGTGCTGCGTCTCGGTGCGTTGCTCCCCGCGTCGTAACGAGCAACGGACCACGCAGCACCCAGTCGTAACCGATGTTCTACAGGAAGGTCTTTATCCTTAACGAGGGAAAATGTTGATTTTTATTTACAATTAAAGAAATCAAAGTAGTAGAGAAGGTGGGAAGCCTGACGACAATTATATTCTGTGTACTGTCACTAGGAAGAACATGAAACAGAAGCTCAAGGATCATGAGTTATCGTAAAAAAAAATAGGGCTAACGTCCAGCAGTTGACTGCAATAAACTGATTTGTTTGACTGAGTGTGGGTACTGAAATCTAATAAGATCGAACCCTTTAAATTACTTTAAATATAAAATTTACAATATTCATCATTTCTGCTAAAGCGTTTTTTGAATAAGTGAAGTAAAATTGACCTGGCTGTTAACTGTAATTTAAATATGACTGGATTAGAATATTCAAATTAATTAAAGCTTACCTTGAAAACCATTTTGCTTGGAGACAAATGACTTGTTTGATATTGGGTGTACAATGCACGCTTTTTATATAACAAACAAAATATACTCGTACGTGAGGATAAGGAGAGGGGGCTAGTTAGCCGAAATAGCTTGCGATAATATAGGTTAAATTATATTATAGGTTATAAACAAAACAATTTCTTTAAGTTCTCAGTGGGAATAAGCTACACATACAATTAAAATAATACTGTATCGGTACATGAAAGATATTTTGAAAATTTTAACTGTAGAGCATTTTCTAATCGATACTAAAGACGAAAATGTAATTTAATTTCTTTTTCCGTCTGTCTGTATCCTAAATGAATTTTATGTCGAAACTACTGAATAAATTTGCACAATCTGAGCTTTAAGGTATCTAATTTGATCCCGATATTTTGCATGGTTCCTTTGGAAGAGAGATATAAAGACTAAATGGTTATTGCGTTGTAATTTCTCAACGCATGATCCGATTTCAAATACTAAATAATGACACCATAAAAATTTATGACAAGTGGTGTTATTCTATATGTGCAGCAAGTTCCACCAAGTGTCATCAACGAACAGTATAAATAATATGTTTATCGAGATTTTAGCGAAAGTTGAGAAGTCTCTAATTTCTGAACTACAAAACTCTCAACAATATGGAAGGTTCTGTAGGTCAGAAATTAGAGACTTCCCATCTTTCACTAAACCTAGAATTCAAGGATTCCTTTGAAAGTAAGGGTCAATCTAAACTGGCGAATAGGCTTAATTGTTTTAGAATATACTAAATCTTTAAGCTATTTTATGATTAAACAAACAGGGCAGTTTTACACACTCATATGAGTCTGATAAAGAAATACTTCTCCTTTCATAAATCCTTTTCTTACTTTTTCTCTTATATGGCATACCTTATATAAGAGTAAAGTGAGTATAATAATGCTAAAAAATCTTAAAAAATTAAGAGGTTCAATACTTTACGGCTTTAAGTGAAAATCAGTTTCTGATACTTTTAAGCTATAATTCAGTACAAGTCAATATTCTAACACGCCGACAAGAGTAAAATGAATTTAAGAATTTCGTAACAAAAATTTAAAAAAACATGTGCATTATTATAAGTTTACAGGGTTACAACAAAAAGTCTACATCTGAAAATAGCAGGACCATTTATACGTAAATTTTGTTCATAGTGAAATAACCAGACAAGAGCAAGTTGGACTCACCCACCGAGGGTCCCGTACGAATTTTTGTCGTACACGTAGTTCAGGAATCGAGATTTGCAGTTTTTAATTATTGTTTTTATAAATTGTATTTTAAAGACCAATATATTGAAACGTTTTCTTTATCGTGTGGAAATCCTACATGGATGCAATGCAAAACTTCTTCCAAATAAATCTATACAACGCCCTGCAACATTCTATGGCCCGAGGTCCCGGATAAGCTCTCGGAAGGATGTCCCAGGGTTCCCGGTAGACTTTAGCTACCACAGCGGCCTCGCCTATGGGGTTCGGTTGCTATCATGCATCTGAGGGGTTTGTTCGTATTATCCCGCTGCTTGGGGAAGGGGGATAGTTGGGTGCTATCCCACTACTATGAGGGCCGAAGATACACGCCACTGTCTTGGTCTGCTTCTGGAAGAATGACTAGTAGCGAACTTGACATTCTCAGGCCCTCGGTCATGGAGGCCGGTAGTGCTGGGCGTATAGCAGCCGGTGACGACCATGCCACTTTTTTTTTATACCACTAAGGTGGCAGATAAGCCATATTATACGGCCCACCAGAAGGACCGGTGGTCACCGCAGACTATGAACGTTTGCAACACCAGAGGCGCCCAACTCCAGCTGCCAACCATGTAAAAACCTTCTAAGACCCCTTTTGAAGAACCCCATACTGTAGGCGTTTTGGGAAAATCAAGGCAAAGAGATCATTCCACAACCTAAGCGTGCGCGGAAGAAAGCCTCTGTGCGCTGATTTAATTGATTGATTTGATTGATACTAAGTTTCTATGATGTTGTTTTTGGGATTCGTCTTATGCCTAGGCCAAGACCTCAAAATGGCTCATTTATAAATCCACATTGTAAATCAATATTCAGGTATTATGTTGATTTAATGCCAATCATGGGCTAATCTCTCGTTGATTAATGATTAATTTTGCAAAAAAAAAATACATTTTCGCGTAAAGGTTTTCCATAGCTAATTCTGCCTGCGTCACGGGTACGCTACCGAGGGGACTCAGTTCTGATTACAAAATTAGGTAGATAGTCTTAATTTAAGTAAGTTGTAGTTTCTTGTAAATCCCTAAGAATGTCATGATATTAGTTTTATTTGGTTTAATTAATATTTAAACTAAATAATCTTTTATCATTATTTATTTAGTAATATGTAGTTAACTTTGGAAGTTTAGATTTACACAATCTAAACTTCCAAAGTTAATTACTAGTTATAGAAAAATTATATAAAAAATAGAACCGACTTCATACAAATATTTAAAAATTAAATTTACTTAGCACAAAGTTATATGTATTTTGATTATTCAATTTCATATTGAAGTCGGCGCTAAGTGAACCCATAGGTTTAGGTAGGTAATATTAATGGCACCGACTTCAATATTGTATTGAATAAAATCTGATAAATCAAAATACATATTAAGTATGTACTTTGTGCTAAGTACATTTAATTTTTAAGAGTTTGTATGAAGTCGGTTCCACTTTTTATTTAATTTTTTTTTATTATTTTAAGTGACGGGTGGACTGAAAAGTATATCTATCTAGGTGTAAAGTTCTCATCAACGCAAATCAATCAAGCCGAAACACAAGGTAACTACTGTAAATCGTTAAGGAATTCCCTCGGCTGTCAGATGTGCAGATTGACTCCAGACCTTCATTAAATTATAGTACATTAAGACACTTAATCAAAAAGTTAACAAACGCACTAGTTGTCCCTGCAATTTTCGGTGGTTGCCGTCGATTTCTCCTGGATCCCAGCATCAGATCCTGATACCCTGGATATGGGACCACGTCAGAAGCCTCTTTCAATCAAAACAAACGTTTTTAAAAATCCGTCTATAATTGGCGCCGCTATCGCGTAACATGCATACAAAAAAAACATAGCGTACGAATTGAGAACCTCCTCCTTTTTTGAAGTCGGTTAAAAATAATCAGGCACCATGGTATATATATTAAACTATCTGTTCCCCGCGGCTTCGACCGCGTAGAAGTCGTTATCGCGTAAGTGTCGTTATATCGTAAAATCATAACCCTCCTTTTGCGCAGTCAGCAGTCAGGTTAAAAAGTAGCCTATGTCCTCGAACTATCTCTATACCAAATTTCATCTCAATCGCTCCAGCCATTAAGGCGAGAAAGCGTAACAGACAGACAGAGTTACTTTCGCATTTCTAATATTAATAGGGATGGACATTTATTACAGTAAAGTGAGATTTACATAATCAAAGTAAATTGCCGTTCCCGCTTCCCGTAGGAACTTATTCCCGGGATAAAAGTAGCCCATGTGTTATTCCAGACTATAATGTATCCCTGTACCAAATATAAGCCAGATTCGTTCAGCCGTTCGAGTGTGAATGTATCAATCCGTCGATCTGCGTGTAAGAAGAAAAGAAAAGGTAATTTTACCTTTTTAAAATAAAATTGACAGAGCTTATAACCTACATTGAACTCTAGTTGGCTTATTTGATTGGTTTAACAAATTATGCTAAAGCAACAATGATTCATATCAATAGAAATAAGTTTTAATAAATGCCGGATATTTAAATTAAGTACATACTTTATTTACTTTCTTGCTAACACGCCTATTTAAATATTTATGTAACATATTTGTGGCAATTTCAATGATTTGGTAAACCTTAACACTGTAATTAGGCCGCAAGAAATACCACTGATTATTCAAATCATATATTTTTCAATTAAATGGGTGTCGCATTAACGTTTCTTCATTGACCGACAATTTAATATTATTCACAATTTCAACAATCAACATACGGAACTCGCCCTTGTTTTTCTCTACCTTTCAGTTTTATACTTACTATGAATTTCCAAAAACTAAAGACTAACATGACCAAAGAGATCTATACGCAAAAATCTCGTATTATATTATCGCAAACCGGAAAGAGGCGTTCAGCAACTTTGCACAATAGCGTTTAGCCCAAATTGAGTTAATATCAGCTTGTGCTATGTTGGACATACTTATATATTTCTAAATACATGCATGTTATACATAGAAAGCACCCAAACTCCGAAACAAACATTTGTGAGTCGCACAAATATTAGGACCGACCCGGGAATCGAACTCAGGACCTCAGAGCGGAAATAATACTCTATTTAAATGTTCAATGTGGTTTGCATTGACTGGTGTACATTGTTTTACCCTTAGGTTCTAAATTCAAAGGTAAGTGAATGAGTACTTTCAAATGTACACTGTGTGTGAGTGGATGTGAGTGTATGTCTGGATGATTATTACCACGCTCTAACTGCTGAAAGCATCTGGTCAAAATTGGTGCAGGGATAGATAATAGTCAGGAATAGCACATAAGCTACTTTTTATCAAGAGCATGACCGTGAACTATTTTACACGCCGGCGGAGCCATAAAATGTGCGCCATCTTGTAATATATTTTAATGTTTACGATTTTTTAAAAGTTTTGTTCGATGTATGGCGATGTTAGGTCCACTTAGTAAAGACTTAGGCCCACGTCTATAGTTTAGATTATAATATTGATGGTAGCTCTTTAAGTTCATAGCTATAAAATCCCTGATTTATAAAAATAGGGAGACACCTGTGCAGCTATATTTATCCAAGTTTTACTTATTTCTAAGAATACAAAGACAATATAAAAAAAATAACTAAAGGTATAACTCTGCTTTATAAATTACATTTAAAATACAACAAAAACATGATTAAAATTTATGTTTATTATATAATTTATTTAATTTTGTATAACATAATGTAACTATGTAATATTATTATAATAATTAGTAAAGTGTGACTTAATATTAATTAAAAATGTATTTTAATGTTACATTTTTTACAATTTTTACAACGAATAGACCCAAAATTACAAACTGCCCACAAGGTTCAATCTGATTGACGTTGTCATTTTTGTTTTATTTCAAACTTTGAACAGATGATCCACGTGATCTAGTGACGTAATTTACTGCAACAGAGTCACAGAATACAGACACAAGTCTCGCCATGCCATAAGCCCCTCTGCAATCTATTTTATAGAGAGGTGCTAAAATGACTGTGTTCTGGCAATGTTTTTCTGATAGAGGGAACCATGCTGTTTATGTGATGCAATGTTGGGCCATGTAGGCTGATATACACTCCCTTGAAGGTCTTACTGCGGCCCACATTCTGACGAACTTGGAAAATATAACCACCAGAGGGAGAACTCCACCCTAAATATATTACAAAGACAGTTCCAGACTGAGGACAAGTAGTTCCATAATCTTCAACATTTTTACTGTACATACCAGATATGTTTTCCGTATGATAGCGTGCACTATTTTTGTTCAAAATATTAAAAAGCACCTAATGAGTTGCGTACCGAAACATAGTAAAAAGCTAGACAACTTAGCCCAGCATTTTCCTTGTCTGTCATTATCTAAAGATTTTAGACAAAGACAGTATTTTGTGTAATATTTGGGAAAGGAAAATCTGTAGATGTGGTGAATAAGTAATGATCTGTAAATGGGGTGTAGGAAAATTCGGCATGGTAAATTAGTCACGAGTCTTGTATGGTGAACAGGCGGCTTTGTGCAGCCACTTGCATGAAAGTCGTAGATTATAATCCTAACATAACCCTATGATATTTCTTCATTCTTTTGGCACAAAAGTGTTTTTTTTTTTAATACAAAATCTGTTTAATTACCGATATAACGACCAGATATTTTAATATTAAATGTCAACAATTTGCAAACTACCGACTGTCTGTTCGTTTGCATGTCGAACTAAATGCGAAATTTTGTGGATTAAGATGACTAGATGTATGTTTGTAACAATTTCACTCTCTAATGGTTCCACGAATCTGGCAGATACTTGGTAAAGAGATAATAATATAGTCTTAAATAACATATAATTCTATAATACTTTTATTCCGCGAATAAAATCCCACGGTAGCAAAATTCCACGCGGGCGGAGCCGTTGGCGCCATAAAATACCATCGTTAATAGGTATTTATAATAAACTTAATTATTTAGACTACAAAAAACCCGATTGCCAAGTAAACATACAACTGAAAAGCAAAGCTCTATATTTCTTTTGTGATTTTATTTAGCTACTTACTGTTTTACTTTGTCGGCAACATTTGCAGGCGGGAACAAGCTACGCCAAGCGAGTGGTGGTTTACAAAATAGCTACATGTTTCCACAGCTTGTTCGCGCCTGCAAATGTTGCCGACAAAGTAAAACAGTAGATAAGTAGCTAAAGAAAATCACAAATTAAATATAGAGCTTGTTTTTTGCTTTTCTGTTATATGTTTACTTGACAGTCGGGTTTTTGTATTCTGAATAAAGTTTATTTAAAACTTTTTAGCTATGTTAGTAGGGGAGTTATGAATTTTCGTGTAGTTAAGACCTTAACTATTATATTTTTGGTTATATTTTCGGTGCTACGCAACCGATAGCAATCAAACAAATGTAAGAATTTAAGTCTGACCAAGGCCTTATAAACACATAATACTGCATCCAAATTGGTTCAGTAGTTTTGCGTTCATCGCAATCAAATAATTATAACGCCAAAAATCCGCCATTTTGATTTTCCTCGCGATTATTTTCATTGAATTTTATTATACCTAGTGTCACTCACACAATCACGACGAATCAAATGACACCTTGTATTTCAAAATCCGTCTAGCTGTTCAGGCTGTAAACAATCCAAGAAAAATTATCAAGCTTTACATTTTAGCGCCAAAACTCTGCCATTTTGCTTTTTAGAAATTTTAATATACCTGGTGTCACTCACACAATCACGACGAATCAATTGACACCTTGTATGTCAAAATCCGTCAAGCTATTGAGGCTGTAGAGCATGCAAGAAAAAAATCAACGATTTCATTTCAGCGCCAAAAGTCAGTCACTTTTGATTTTTTTTAAATTTTAATATACCTGGTGTCACTCAAACAATCACGACAAACCAAATGACACAAGCCGTTCCGGCTGTAAGACGTGACAAAGAATTGGACATACTTACATACACACATACATACATAATTTCGAAAAACATTACCCTCCTGTCTTCGGCAGTGCGGCTAAAAACAGAGCCTGATTAGAGAAACCTCATTTATCTGAGCTTATATTGGCAATTCCTGGTTGCTTTGAATATCCTTAAAGCACGAGGTCCATCTTGACTACAAGGGACCAGCTTTGATTGACTTCTTTTTTGGAATGTTGAAAGTGATTGTCATGTAACGTCTCAATCCCATTACGGGTATAATATCGATCGTCAGTTAAGAGGTGCACCACTTACAAGTAGGGTTAATTTGAATCCTTGAAATCGTGGTAAGGGACTCTCCCTTATCCTTTTAAATTTTATATTATACAACAAATACGTAGCCACCAATAATGTCGTTAGCACAATATAGAATTGTATATTCTTACGAAAACTTCATTACAGTATTGCAGGATACGTAACCCCTCCACACAACTACGAATGTTTAGTTTGATATATAAAAGCAGTGAACTATTATTCAGATACAAATCAAGTCATTTAACATTCAAGCAAAATGTTCTCCAAGGTGAGCATTTATTTATCACGAAATTATTTACATACATACATACATATACTCACGCCTTTATCCCCGAAGGGGTAGGCAGAGGCCTATACCGGCCCACATTTCACCGTGTACAATTCGGTCCCACGTAACAGGTGGTGAGCCCATCGCCGTGTTGAAATGGACCGCCGACGTCAGAGCCTCGTCCGTTGTTCAGCAGGTGCACGAGCTTGCACGTGAGGTTGACTTGGGCCCGGAGGTGTTGGTAGGGCCCCACTACACCCTTCTAACAAATTATTTAGTGGTCTACTTATTCCTACAAAATATTTAAAGATTTTTTCTTCGTTTTTAGTTACTTGTATCGCAAATTGTGATAGTTATTTTAATTTAATGCTTAATTACATAATAGAATAAATCAAACTAGATTTTCAATGGAAAATATACATCAAATGCTATTATTGTGATGTCGAGGTATACTTATCAGGACGTTAAATATATTTTTTTAAATTTCCTCTTGCGCTTTTAAAAGATTATCGAAGCCAATAAAAGTAGTTTATAAAATAAGCTAGACTTCCTAACCTATTATGTAAGTTCAACTCATCTGTGCGCGCGGCACTATGTGTGGGTAAGCCTCGTCTAAACACAGTGACTTCGTGTGCGTGACATGAGGTACAGTGAAGTACAAAATACAAAAACACTTGTTTAACTAAAATAAAAACTCAATGGGTGAAATGTATGTTATACACATTATAGTCATCTCGGTGTAGCATGGTGCGTATGACAGTTGTCGATCGCGTTTCGTTTCACTCTTGAAAGTTACCGTGAATTACAATTATGAACTTAGTATTTCAGCTACATCCCATTCATAATATATTAAATCGTTAATCACTGTTGTATATAAAATTAAACTCAACCAGAATATTCTAGTCTACAAAAAAAATTTATTTGGAAGAAAAAATTAACAAATTATTGAGTATAACGTAACACCAAAGATGTCTTTAGTGATGGGATTATATACATCTACGATGGATAGTCGATATTTTGATAAAACAAAACGTATATTGTCCGTAGTTCCAACTTTTATTGTAAAAAGTATATTATTGAGTTAATATTTTTCCTCTTCTCGGTTACCTTCTTTTTTTTCTTGCGAAGTGAAAATTTAAAAAATTTAAAGACCGGGTAAGGTCTTTTGATAGGCTGTACCTTATGAACGGTGATAGCTAGAGAGATGAAATTTTCACAGATTGTGTTTTTGTTACCGCTATAATAACAAATACTAAAAACAAAAAAATTATAATATTTAAGGGGGCTCCCATACAACAAACGTATTTTTTGTCGTTTTTCGGTACGGAGACCTCTGCTCACTTGGCCGGTTTTTTAAGCTGTTTAGTTAATTCAAAAATAAATATAGCAATAATTTTCATAACAATAATAAACAACGTGATTTATCTCGTTTATCGTAGGATTCTAAACATGAATTGCATATCGACACATCCCTAGTAATGTGGTACTGATAGATATCAACGTCATACTGCCAACTGTCATACGCACCTTGTTACAGCGAGGCGACTATAATATGTATCGCTGTTTGAAGAATAAAATTGAGGAATTTTAGGATTCGCTGCTCTCTCCAAGGTTAATTATAAATTCAATCAAAATGTCGATAGTATTCTTTTTCTTTGGCGTGTCGACAAGTATAACGCCACATCTCTTCATCAATTTGACTTAAACGTTCGTTTATTAATTTCATTATTTCCATCACATTTTGTTCGATTTTATGCGAAGCATTATAATTTGTTTAAATTCCCCATATATTTTCTATTGGGTTTAGTTCAGGATGATACGGTGGTAGCCGAAGAACTTTTAAGCCATATGGCTGAAGTATGTCATTAATCTTATAATAAACTAGCTGACACATAAGGTGTGCGAAAAGCGTGTGAAACTGCCCTGCCCTCTCCCAAAGGAACCGCGCAATATATCGGGAACAAAAGTATCCTAGAACCTTCCTCGGATCATGAGCTCAGACTGTACCAAGTTTCATTTAAATCAATTCATAATCAGGATACAGACTGACAGACATGAAAATTTCTAATTACATTTTCAGCTTCAGTATCGATTAGAGAACGCCCTACAATTAAAATTTTCAAATTATCTTCCATGTACAGACTCTCGACCTTCAACAGTTTTTGTAGATGTATAGATATGTTTTTTTTTTAAATCAAGTCATACGTACAGTTCAATTTTTGTCATATTTGCAGTATAAGCAATGTTTTTTTCCGTCGACCATCTCTGCATTTCTATTTTTTTTTGCATTAGAATTTGGAGCTCTATCATTTATAACTTTTCTGTAGGCCTTTATAAGTTACACAATTCTACCATACATTATCTTGTTATGCCTCGAAGGGCTTAGGCAGCGTTTTCGTTAAAAGCTCCCAGACACCTTATTTTTTTCCGACAGCTCCAACTAATATCATTATATCTTAGTCCATGTCTACAAAAACTCAACAAATTATATACGTTAACGACTGTACCCATGGTATTATCACTAAGAACACTATGTACTGAATTATAATGTGACCAAGTTACACAGGATCTCAACGTTGCAGTTACATTGAGACTTGTCATGATATTTGATTTCGTTTCATTATAACGTAAGAGTTGCCTGCAAACGGGAACTAGATGGCGCTGTATGCTTTTTGTCTAAATATGATGTTTATTTCGCTGCCAAGCAGAGCGTTTCCTGCAAAGACTGCTTGGCACCGCT
Source organism: Miltochrista miniata (assembly GCA_933228765.1). Lineage (NCBI taxonomy): Eukaryota > Metazoa > Arthropoda > Insecta > Lepidoptera > Erebidae > Miltochrista > Miltochrista miniata. Next base: position 27,746,162 of record OW121752.1, on the reverse strand, counting down.
GGTGTCGTCAATAAGTAGAGTTACGTCTCTACCTCATAATATAAAAATGTACTCTGTGAAGACGGCCGCATCACTGCCACACAAATTAAAGCTGTATAATTACTAGCGCACGCACACATAGCGCCGCGCGCACTGATGAGTTGAATTATCTATACCTATTTGCATCTCCGGAATAAACGTTAAAATTTATGGATAGGTTTTATTCAAATTTAGTACGAATATTTTATATAAAGGTCGGTACTTTAACAAGCGCCTAGGTAAAGAGCCATTCAAAATTCCATTACATGACAATTTTCAATCAAACATAGTCGCGGTCAACAACTAAATATTCATATTTTAAGTGCTTCTAAAAGTTTGAATGACCAAAACAACAATAGTTGTTATATGAAAATAAAGTCTATCTTTTTTATCATAGATCGTAATTGCCTGCGCTCTAGTAGCCGTGTGTGCGGCTAGTTACTCACACCATCACGCACCAGCTGCTGTCTCCTCCCAGAGCGTGCACCGCTATGATCAACCTTCACATTACGGGCATGGAGGCCACCGTGAGCATCACGATGAATATGTAAGTATTTAAATAAAATCCCAATTGGTTCCAAAAGTGAAGTATTACTTCAGACATCTTTTTGTTTTCTACAAAATTTTCAATTTGTGAACTTACAAAACGAAATAATTAAAAAGCTGGATCTGAATTTATACAATTATGACTGTCCGTATACTTTTTTACATACATACATATGGTCACGCCTTTATCCCCGAAGGGGTAGGCAGAGGCATATTATATGCCCACATTTCACCTTTTTGTATAATTTGTCCCACGTAATTGATACTTTTTTTACAGCTTAAATTGATGAAACGTGTCCACAACTTTTCAGGCTTATCCCAAGTACGCCTTTAAATACTCTGTAGAAGACCCTCATACCGGTGACTACAAAAACCAGCATGAGACTCGTGACGGAGATGTCGTGAAAGGAGAATACTCTCTCCTGCAGCCTGATGGCTCTTTCCGCACAGTTCATTATGCTGCTGACCACCACAGTGGGTAAGTTAAATTCACATTTTTATATGTGTAATTGACCTACCATTAACCATCTTCATTATACTCGTACTACTAGCTGACCAGCGCAACTTCACTTGTCCTTCTTCCACGAGATAATTATAGATAGAGAAACGTGTTTATTGGTACCATTAGACTACTTTTATCCCAAAAAAGGATTTAACTTTGCAGAAGATTCGTTTGTGTGTAAAACAAATGCCATACGTCACAAACCGTGGGCGTCCTTTGGTCTACTAATTTTATTCTTAAAATTTTAGTTGTACGACAAAGTTTTGAGGAATTGCAGCGCTATAGAATTTACCCAAAACATACGTACTAATTGTGCACTGTACTATTTAAACAAATAGTTAATTTTATTATTTTTCCACAGTTTCCAAGCGCATGTACACAACACCCCACCAGTGATTCACCACCATTAGAAGATCGCCCACTAAATCTGTTATAAAATGTCCAAAGTCTGATAAAATAGGTGTGAATGTTGTTTGTGTGTGCCTGTCTATTTTCTGATTAATGATAATGTAGTACCTACTTATAATTTTAATATTATTTAATTAAAAATGTTTAAGATACATACTTCTGACATTTCAATTATAAAGCTATAGAGAATGGTGTGTGATCCCTTCATTAAGTATTACTCGTAGATGATCTGAGATGTTCTTGTAACGTCTAAATGAAATATAACTTCTTAGTGCTGGTAACTATAAAAAAACCGTTTCGAAATCAGAGGGGCAAGTGCGAGTTTTTGCGTGAGCTTGTCGACATTCACGGCTCACCAACTCGTTTGGAATCGAGACCCCGCCACCTAGCTGTAAACGCGGGAACTTGTCTCGATCCCATACAAATCGGTGATAACGCGCTCGTTCGTGAATGTCGACAGGCGCTCACCGAAACTCGCACTTGCCCCTCAGTATCATTCATCCGTTTGGAAATTGAACATGAAAATTATAGTGTGATGTGCATATCTGTACAAGTCAGTCTGAAAGGCAACAAGACACAAGAGTGTAGGTACTCTGATTATGTCAACTCATGATATTCTTTATACTAAAACTTTCACTATAATTATCATGTTAATTTATAATTAAATAGCGGTACCCTGCCACGCTTCGCTGTGACTTTTTTATGGTGGTTTTATGTACCTATGAGAAATAAGTAACAAACTAAATGGTGGGTACATTTAAAAAAAATGCGTGCGTGTACTATTGTACACACGTAAGAACTGAAACTTCTTCATGACCTTATTTTTCGAAAGAAATATCATGAAATATACATAGGAGTTATTAGTCCAAAAGTTCAAAACTCCAAAACTCCAAAACTCCAAACTCCAAAACTCCAAAACTCCAAACTCCAAAACTCCAAAACTCCAAAACTCCAAAACTCCAAACTCCAAAACTCCAAAACTCCAAAACTCCAAAACTCCAAAACTCCAAAACTCCAAAACTCCAAAACTCCAAAACTCCAACACTCCAAAACTCCAAAACTCCAAAACTCCAAAACTCCAACACTCCAAAACTCCAAAACTCCAAAACTCCAAAACTCCAAAACTCCAAAACTCCAAAACTCCAAAACTCCGAAACTCCAAAACTCCAAAACTCCAAAACTCCAAAACTCCAAAACTCCAAAACTCCAACACTCCAAAACTCCAAAACTCCAAAACTCCAAAACTCCAAAACTCCAAAACTCCAAAACTCCAAAACTCCAAAACTCCAAAACTCCAAAACTCCAAAACTCCAAAACTCCAAAACTCCAAAACTCCAAAACTCCAAAACTCCAAAGCTCCAAAACTCCAAAACTCCAAAACTCCAAAACTCCAAAACTCCAAAACTCCAAAACTCCAAAACTCCAAAACTCCAAAACTCCAAAACTCCAAAACTCCAAAACTCCAAAACTCCAAAACTCCAAAACTCCAAAACTCCAAAACTCCAAAACTCCAAAACTCCAAAACTCCAAAACTCCAAAACTCCAAAACTCCAAAACTCCAAAACTCCAAAACTCCAAAACTACAAAACTACAAAACTACAAAACTCCAAAACTCCAATACTCCAAAAGTATAAAAGTTGAAAAGTCCAAAAGTACAAAGTTCAAAATTCCAAAGTCCAAAGTCCAAAGTCCAAAACTCCAAAACTCCGAAACTCCAAAACTCCAAAACTCCAAAACTCCAAAACTCCTAAACTCCAAAACTCCAAAACTCCAAAACTCCAAACTCCAAAACTCCAAAACTCCAAAACTCCAAAGCTCCAAAGCTCCAAAACTCCAAAACTCCAAAACTCCAAACCTCCAAAACTCCAAAACTCCAAAACTCCAAAACTCCAAAACTCCAAAACTCCAAAACTCCAAAACTCCAAAACTCCAAAACTCCAAAACTCCAAAACTCCAAAACTCCAAAACTCTAAAACTCCAAAACTCCAAACTCCAAACTCCAAAACTCCAAAGCTCCAAAGCTCCAAAGCTCCAAAGCTCTAAAGCTCCAAAACTCCAAAACTCCAAAAACTCAAAAACTCAAAAACTCAAAAATTCCAAAACTCCAAAACTCTAAATGTCTATAACTCTAAAACTCCAACTCCAAAAGTCCAAAATGTCAAACGCCCAATACTCGAAAAGTCCAAAAGTACAAAAGTCCAAAAGTCCGAAAGTCCGAAAGTCCAAAAGTCCAAAAGTCCAATAGTCCAAAATTCCAAAGTCCAAAAGGCCATAACTCCAAAGTCTAAAAGTCTAAAATTCTAAAAGTCCAAAACTCCAAATTCTAAAAGTCCAAAAGTCCAAAACTCCATAACTCCAACACTCCAATACTCCAAAACTCCAAAATTCCAAAAGTCTAAAGTCCAACACTCCAAAATTCCGAATGTCCAAAAACTTCAAAAATAACATGCAAAACATATCTGACCTCTTCATTAGGTGCGTACTCTCTTTTATTATTCTGAATGCAAGGAGGCCGCAATCAAACTTCTCTTAAAAAACATCAATCTGGTAGGTACCTTCTAAATAGGTTGTTTATAATAATTTTGTTCAGAAGCTGGCAGAATATAATTAAAAAAACAACGACCAACGCCATCTATTGGTAATATCACTTTTTAAAGCTATTTTATTCTTATTGCTGTTATGATAAAAGTGTATAAAGTAGCCTAAAACCATCTCTGAATCCTATTGTATATCGTGTCCAATTTTGAGCTCAATCGATTCAGTAAATTTTGAGTTTTTAATAGATACACAAACGCACACAACATTTTTATATATATAGATATTTAGTGTTGATTAAAATTGATTGCCACACGTCGGGTGGCTACCAGGCCCCATGTGGCAACGGGAAAGAGAACAAAGTGTTGCCACACCTATTCATCCCGAGGGTACTAAGGGCACATTCTCTGTTGGGGGTCCTGGGACATCCTTCCGAGGGCTTACCCGGGAGGGAAAATCCTTCATTGATGTTATACCGGACTCCTACCGACTAAAAAACCTCACGTAACGCCCAACAGCCTACGGTCGGGAGCCCCGGGTAAGCCCTCGGAAGGATGTCCCAGGACTCCCAACAGGACTTCTTTGTTATCACTGGAAATACATTTACATACTTAATTTTTTGTATGTTGGAGTTGGATGGGTGTAAATTTTTCAGCAAGTGCCATAAAAGTACAAGTGTTTTAGTAAAAAGTGCATTATATTTTCTGACACCTGCGGTGTTTCTCTTTAAGGTGCCATTAAACTTACCCTCAAAGGAACTTTAATGACCAATGACACCCTTTCAGGCTGCGATGGTAGTCTAAGCCCAAGAGGGCTTTTGTCTACCATCGTGGCCCCTCCTAGGGGGTCCTAGGGGGTCGGGTACTATCCCGAATCTTTGGGGGTTGGTTTGCGTGTTATCCAGCTTGTTTGCTTCTTGGGATATGAAGCGTGTGTGAAACTCTGCCCTCTTGAGCCTATTTCTGTAAGGACGTTGAGCAACCCCCACCCTCTCCCCGTCCGTCCACTGGCCCCCAGTCGTGGAGGCCGATAATTAAGATAAGACAAGATAACTCGTACCTGCTAGCAGATTATACAAGCTCTGAAATCTTGGAGCTCTCAGCTCTAAATCCCGGTGTATACAAGCAAACTTATGCGGCCGTGAAATTTCTTCAGACCGTGAGTCATCGTAGATTAAATATGAAAAACTCAGAAATAACTTGACCAGTAAAGCAAAATTGATTGCATAGGTGTAATTAGATGTAATTTTACTTGTAATTTATAGGTAGGAAACATTGACTAAGATAGGAAATACTGATAGACCCAAATTTATAACTAGGAAATCTTTAATCAAGTACCTAATCCGAAAGTAATACATTATAGATTAACTTGTTGTTCTTCGTTTTCAAATTATTATGAAACCCTTTTTACGGGTGACTTACAATGCGTTCTCCGGCATGTCTTCTGCTGCGTTTATATTAGTATGGTAATGGTCTATCGAATATAGGCCGCGTAGTAGACTTTTCTGAAACATATTTTGTGATACTGATAGGCTGCAAGAGAGCTAATATCGCTGTTACTCTCTGTATGTTGCGCCGACGACGAAGGAAACAACCTTTTTATCCCATTATGTTGCGAACGGAGGTGAGACTCAAAATGATGATTTATACTGTTGATTGATGGCACTTAATGGGACTTGCTGCACATATTGGAAACCATCAATATCGTGAAACAGTGCAAGTCGTGTTTTTTCAAAATAATCCTCAACAAATTTGGAGTTCATGGATGCCAAGTTAAGAAAAATATTAATTTATCATCTTTAAAATTATAACCACATAATCTAAAATGTTATGGATCAGGAAAAGTGAAGACATACTAGCACCACTCATAATTATATTCGGTTGGCAGGATTAAAGACGTCCATGGATATAGTAAACACTTTCGACAGGTTGCTTACTGTTAGTGGTTAAAAAACTTCACCCAGTCTCTCTCTGTGATTTTTTTTTGGCACTATATGATCTAATCCCAAATTTGAAGACGTATGATCTAGATGAATGATAAGGAAAGCTGCTGATTTGCATTTCAAAAACATTGAAAGGCGTGACTGCTAGCACTTATAAGTGTTTAGAGTACGTAAAAATAAATAATACGCATGAACGAACATTGTAATGAGCTAATGACAGTGGAACGTCAGTTTGAACGGTGAGTGATAGCTGCAGTTAGAATGCAAAAGACCAATGCTGTTTTGGTTTGAAATATTTTGATTTCATAATATAATCGTACATTGTTAATGTTATACGTTTGAATTCTCATTAATTTAGAAGAAAATCAAAAAGTAGTACCTATACTGTGAGGCGACATGTCTCCTAGCCGAGACCCCTCCATTGAACCTGGAAGCGAGAGCCCTTGCGTCATTTATTAGATGGCGCAAGGAGGTGCTGGAGTGGGGCCAAAGGCCTGCGTCTCGAGAAATCGAGGCCCCGCGGTCCCAGCTCCACCAAGATACCGTGGAGACATGGAAGGTGCGACTTGAGCAACCAAAGGGGGGATTCGCCACAATCGCGGCCATCATACCGGTCATGGACGAGTGGCTGGAGAGGAGACACGGTGTTCTGTCCTACTGGTTGTCACAGATACTTACCGGGCATGGGACCTTCAGTAAATATCTGTGGCGAAGACACCGGGAAACAACGGCCGAGTGTCAGCACTGCGAGGACCGCAGCTATGACACAGCGCTCCACACGCTGGTGGAGTGCACGGCGTGGGGGAAACAGCGCTAGATCCTCGTGGCGGGTCTGGACCTGGACACTCTCTCGCTCGAGACCATGGTGTGAGCCATGATCTCCAGCAGGAGTAAGTAGGACTGCGTCGCCTCTTTCTGGGAGCAGGTCATGCTCGTGAAAGAGGCGACGGGGCGGGAACGGGAGATAACTCTCCCACCCGAGTTCCGCAGTCGGCGGCTTGGGCGCCGCCCACGTGTCTTCACCAAAGACTATCGGCCTCCATGATCGGGGGCCTGAGGACGGTGAGAAAGCTGGTCACCGTTCTAACAGAAGCTGGCTGATGACGGAAGCGTGACGCGAGTGATTCACGCACGCCACCCCTAAGAAGCGGGATGACACCCGAAAATTCCCCAAAGACACGGGATAGCTACCCGAACCACCCCCTAGGCGAGGCCGCAGTGGTAGCCGTGGGTCTGTTGGGAGTCCTGGGACATCCTTCCGCTGGCTTACCCGGGGCTCTGAAGCGTAGGCGTTATGTGGGGTTTTTTAGTAGGTAGGAGTCCACTCCTACCGACTAAAACCTCACGTGCTGCACTATGCTGGAGCATAGCATCCATGAAGGATTTTCCCTCACGTTAAAAAAAAGAAAAAAAGTAGATCTACCATTTTTGATTCTCACATTTAACTTATAATATTGTGAGATACTCATCTACACTAATTAGAAGTTACGTTAGTGAGGTTGTAAGGAATAATCTTTGGGTCTACTGAACCGATTTTGAAAATTATTTACTGCTATAAAAGTATTATATTCCTATGTACTATTAGAGTGAGAGCCCAAAACCGTCGGACCTATGTGTTATTTTCTGAAGGAATTAAAAGGCACGAGTGTGGTGTACGAATTATGCCACGGGCAAAGTCGAGTAGAACAGCTGGTATATTGATTTCAATTACATTTTGTGCTAACCTTTGAAAATGTCGTAAGGTGAAGCAGGTCAGGATCAAAAGTAAATGAACGTGGAAAACGTGTGAGTATTTACTAATTCAAGTTGTGCAGTCAGTTCTACCAAGTGCCATCCATCAACAATGTATAAAGAATACAGTATTTAACATTACATGTCAATCGTCGGTATTTTTATTGAAATTGTGAAGTCTTGTAAAAGTAGTCGAAGTCTGTAGTAAATAATAGTATGGTACCATGGGTTTGAATATAGTGTACACTTTTATAGGTCCATTCATACATTTGATTGAATGAGATTAAAAACTGTTAATAGCTGATAGACACAACGAGGCCCTGTCGTATCTTGGTGATATCCTTCCGAGGGTGTACCCGGGAGTCAGGGCCGGCCGTAGGCAGATACAGGGTCAATATGTGGTTTTAGTTAGAAGGAGTCCGTCGGCATATCTATGAGAATTTCCACCTCACCTGCCTTTTCGGTTTTATTTCACACTGCTGTTATAAGTGTCCTTATATTATTATTGCGTAAGATTTTAATTGGTAAAGTTGGGCATTTGGTACCTTCACTTTTCAGGAAAAATGATATGCCAGTAGAATAAATCTATATTATGGATTAATATGAAGATAAACTTTTGTTAACCCTTTACCGCTACGCCCTTATTATAATGCTTTGCATAATTTGAAAGGTTAAGAATTGTAAAAAAATGTCCTTCATAATTAATCCACGCAATGAGTTCCAAATTATGAAAAGATACATTAACAAAATTCGCAACATCATTTAAAAACACTTCCACATAAATTAACAATTGTTAAAAAGTCAATAAAACATTTCATATAAAATTCCGTAGTATTACATTACTTACACTAGCTTGTTGGTAAAAATTACGATTGCTATAATATGCTCGCCATTTTAACATGTTTTAGTAACTTCTTTCGTTAATAGAAATGATTTTGTAAACTTCAGACACGAGGGCATGCTGTATGAGCACAACTAAACCAAAACAATATCAATATAAGAAAGTAGTTCAGTACCTCTGTCATCTGTTTCAGTCATTGCTGATGGTCCCATCAGCAATGACAAAAATTTTCTATTTTCTTTTAACAAAAATTTTCAGTTCTGAAAATTGTTTGAGGTAGATCTTTTCTGATATATATATATATATATATATATATACTCCTGTCTTGTATTGTTTGAATGTTTAGATTGAGAAGACAAGGAATAACAGTCAATCAATTTTAAAAACAAGGTGCAGACCTTGAATGTAGAATGAAGCCTTTAGGAGTTTCGGCATATCCTAGGACTTAGCGCAAAGATTTAGAGGTATTGCGACTGAGACGCTTGCCAAAGCATTGCATTTCATTTTTACATACGAGTATTTGCAACAATTTCAACTACTCAAATTACATGTAACACTCAAAAACTCGTCCCCCACCCAACACTTCTTTATATTTGTATTTTATATAAAACGAGCGTAGTGAAAAATAGACGATATTCAAGTCATTTGTCCCCAAAGCAAAATGATCTCCAAAGTAAGCTTTTATTTTTTTTTAAATAGATTAGGATAATAGATAGATTTTTAAAAGCTAATTAGGTTTTGTCGCAAATTATAAAAAATAATGTAATAAGTGCAATGTTTATAGAGTTAGATACATTTTGAGAAAGATATAATATTTTGAAACCCTAAAACTAAATAACGACTGCATCTCTGTCTCCATAGATCGTGATTGCCTGCGTTCTAGTGGCGGTGTGCGCTGCTCATTATCTCCAGCATCACGCTCCAGCTGTCTCCTCCCAGAGCGTGTACCGCTACGACGAGGCCATACATCACGCTGCACCTTCCCATCATGACCACCATGAAGATGAATATGTAAGTACATATTTAAATATTGAAAAATCTCTCAAAGTACAAAAAGTTTTTATTTTGGATCTTTATTTGCTTTAAAGTAATTCTACTTGGTTCCGAATTTATTATATCGGTCATAACATAGAGATATACATACCTCTGTTCTAAGAGGAATAATATATCTTTCGGTAAAACAGCGTCCTTTTTTTCTTCACGGAACATATGTCCAGTAACTTTCAAACCCTACCTGAATTTTGTGCCACTTGTAATAGCAACTAGTACCAGTTATACTAGTTTATTAATATAGGTATTTGAGAGCCAATACAAACAAATCAAACTACAGTGCAGGCGTCTGCATCATCGTTTTGTTCATTCGTCAGTAGCTGACCCGCTAGCAGTGGAGGTCGCTTAGGCCATAAAGATCTAAGTGGGCCATCATAACAATAATCACTAAAATTTTAAGAGTAATCCAGTTTCGCGAAAATAGTACTGAGTCTCTTGGGCACAAAATATATTGTAACAACTTTTATGACTTCCATGGATCAGCAGCTTCATGGAACAGCAATATTGTTTTTTATTAAAACTCGTTAAAATGTAATGAAAAATAAAAAAGCTTTAAAAATGTTTTAGGCTTATCCCAAATACGCTTTCAAATACTCCGTCGAGGACCCACACACCGGCGACTACAAGTCCCAGCATGAGTCACGCGACGGCGATGTCGTGAAGGGAGAATACGAACTATTACAGCCTGATGGTTCTTTCCGGAAGGTTACCTACAGAGCTGACCACCATAATGGGTAAGTTAATTTTCAAATTATATTAATGAACCCTAGAAGCCCAGAGTCCAAATTCTTAAGTATGATCCCGAGCTAGTTAGATGGGTCACGTTGTTCGCGTGTCTAGTTTCGATGAGTCGGTTAGTTACCATTACACAAATACGCTTTTCCACCATAACTCATTAGAATTTTTCTAATAAAGTAGTCAGTAAATTAATATCTAGCCTAACCATTTATTTCAAGTCCACCAGTTCAATAGTGTGTACAATACGCTTCAAAATAAGGGCCTAAAAATATAAAGAATGTGAAAAGTTCAACACGTTTAGTCTGAGTGTTAGTTCCTGTTGCTTCCAAAGACTTATTTTACCTGATTTTGTATAATATTTCAACTTTTATAAGACAAAAATACGTTATCAAATCTGTTCAAATAATATTAGAAGGTAAGATTTAAAGCACAAGGTTACGCTCCAATCAATAGCCACCAACAATAACTATAATTATGCAAAGATTTACAAGGGCTTAGTATTTTAAGTATGATCCCCTTCAATAATTCTAGACGGTAAAAAATAACTTATTATTTTCTCTACAGAAATAATAAAACAATAGTAGCCTAGTGATAAATATTTGATATTTCTATTTGCGCCAATTCATAAATAAATATTTCAAAAATGTTATTTCAAGAGTTCGTTTATTTTGTCTACAGTTTCAACGCAGACGTACACAACACCCCTCCAGTGATCCACCATCATTAGAAGAACGTCTATTCAATTAGTGATATTAGTGTTAATAGTTTTTAAAATAATTAGGTATAGTGTTTAAGTCTATGTCATAATGAGTCGAAAATAACATTTGTACCACCACCGAAAATGTCACCAAAGAATTCATATAATGTTCAGGAATCTTGAACAACTTTAGGCATTATTGTGATAAAATAATTGATGGAATTTTTAAAAACTTTTTCTTTTAAAATAGACTCATTTTTAAATAAGGTATAGGTAGATGAAAAAATATACATAGATAAATAATTACAGACTACTTTTATTTTTTATTGCTCTACACATACGACCGCGCGCCACAGGAGGGGTTAAGATTTCCTTACTATTATAAACTAAACATAAAATGTTTTGATGGCTACCTTTTTAATTCCTTTTGATAACTTCGGTATGCTGCTAGTTGATTTTGGTACGACGAATATATGACGAAAATAAGGAAATCTTCCTACATACCACGTTCCAGGGTTAAATACCTCCACGCAATAATAAATATTGAGAGCGATCTATGTCCAAAGCAGTCAACTGTGATATGTTGATTTAATTGTTGGATTAAATTCAAAATGAGCAAGGCAATACCTCATACATTCGTTTAGTTGGAAAACTGCATAGCAGAATTGGTTAACAATAGCCCAAAGTATCTTGGACCCTTGGCAAACGTTCATAGGCTACTTTGCCCGAGTGCATGTGACCGAAACAGGTGAATTGCGATTACTTTTGAAATCCAAACATAATCAATTCCTTCAATTAAATTTCACAAGTACAACTATGTATTACTACAATGTGTCTGCACTTCCAGGATCTGTGTTACACATTAAACACCTTAATTACTTGCAGGGAAGTCGTAACTCATCTAGCAACATCGCTTTTAATATAGGCAACGGTAAACTGATTGAGGCGATCTTTGGAAAGGAAGCCTTGTAGGGAGTTTCTTAATCTATGTTCACAGAGTTTCCTGATTAATCAAGCGACTGTGTGCAGCCAAGCAAAAATCATACTATAAAGGTCTATTGAGTTATAAAAATAATTAATATTTTGATTAAGGATCAATCCCTACTATATTTTAATTGCGTAAGTTTATCTGTCTATCTGTCTGTATGTTACGCTTACACGCCTAACCGGCTAAAGCCATTGAGAATTTAAAATTAGGCATATAGATAGTTCGAGACCCTGGAAAGGACATAAGCTACTTTTGAACCGACTGAACAAAGGGAGGGTTATGATTTTACGCGATAACGACTTCTACGCGGCTGAAGCCACGAGGAACAGATAGTAGTGAAAATAAATTATAAAAAGAAAAATAGCTGAACATAAAATCTTTTTTAATAAACAGCGTTTCTTGCTTAGTGGAAGTCAACCTATTATTTCCAACATATTCAAAAAGGATATGACATTTTTTAGTCAGAAGTGGTACAGTACGACATGTAACCAGACTCAGACACATAAATCTAAAAGCATGCCAGCCTCAGCACACGTCTAAATTGCTCAATATAAAACGCAATCTGAAATAACGATTAGAACAATGGTATACGTATAGGAGAAACAAAACATTGCAAAAGCTCATTTGGTTGAAAGTGCTAATTGTTGTACCAAGTCCAGTCGAGCGTGAGAAGATATATCAGATTTCATCCAAATTGCATATCATAACATTGTCTTAGGACGACTAATTTGAAGAGTGAAAGTGAGTTTGGTACACTAATTAGGATTGAATAAACCCTATGCACTAGTTTCATATTCAGATTCCGTTTGTATCAGATACAAATATATCACCTGGTTACGAAGACTTTGAATCGTAAATACCGGAATATTGTAATGTGTAAAATTTAACAGACATACTGCGATGCATTTGTATTATATGGAATTGTTAGAATAAAGAAACATATTCATAACGATTAAACCAAAAACTTAAGTGTTTTCATATTTAGGCATTCTATAATGAAGTGTTGAAATGTTTCGTCGTCGATAACCGTAAACTTATAACTACTTATAAGGCAAACACTCTGGAAAGTTAAATGTCAGGTTTAAATTTCTCATAAATAATATAACAATTGATAATAAGACACGGAGGCATTAAGACCAAATTCTTTATTACTAATGTTCGCGGTGTTCATGGTTATTTAAGGTGTGTTATACGTGTACTTATAAGTGTTAATCACGATTAATTCCTCTCATATTCGTACGATATTCGTTCAATCAAAAAATCTTCCCGTATCAAAAAATCTTACAACATGATCTAGTGACTTTAAAATGATTGCAGATGAATTAATAGGTAGGTACAATCCATTAATTCATTAATTTCAAACTTGATTAATGATGATTTCAAAATGATGACCCTTTTCAAAGCCCTTGACATAAATATCAATAAATCAAATCAGCCTATAACGCTGCTGTCCACTGCTGGACGTAGGCCTCTCCCAGTTTACTTCAGGGGAGTATACACGGCTACTATACATAGCCTACTGCATCTGGATGAGCTAAAAAAGGTCGTAGGCAGGGACCAGTCCCTGCTTACGACCTTTTTCAGCTCATCCCGTCCATCTGGCGGATGGACGTCCTACTGTTACGCGCGGTCTCTACTGACACTAATATAACTAATGTTTCTTCAAATATATAAACTACGAATACTATACGCTTTATAAAAAAAAACCTCTCATATGATTAAATGATAAATTCGTAATACGGAAACGATGTTTGACAAAGACTGCCTTGTAATCACCTTGATAAGGTTCGATTATTGAGTAATATACCAATGACATTGGGCTTTATAAAAATGCACTTGCAATTGCGTAATATGCTTTAATAGAGCGGTTACGTTTAAATTTCAAGATTTTTATGTATGATTATGAATTCGTCGCGGTTCTCAGCTCAAGGTCATTACTCTCATTCATTTTTCGGTCAAAATAAAACAAGCAGTGCGCTCAAATAACAAAATATATCCATTTTTGTACAACTACTGTTTCTACTTAATAATTTAGTTATAATAATAAATCATTAGTAGTACTAGCAGTATTCAAATTCATAATACTGTTAAATCATCGGTATTGATGTTATAAATATTTCTACTGTAGCGAGTCATTGATTGCAATTAATATCCAATAGCAAATAAGCGATGCGTAACCGGAATAATATTACACAACTTCACTTAGTTAATAATGGAAGCGCTCTTTAAGCTGGCAACGAGATAGTGTCAAGTTCTACATTTATCATCTTAATAACAATCATAATCGATGCTATAAAAGGTACTGCTCGTTCGCTCTAACTTTGCCGCTCGGCTCCATACTAAAGTCGAATTTTTAATTAGACGAAGTAAATTGACAGCAACTAATGTCACTTCTTCATATAATGTTGCGTATTTTCTATGACGAAGTGACATTGGCTACTGTCAATTTACTTCGTCTAATTAACAATTCGGGTATACGCCTCTACGCCAGCGGCAAAGTTAGAGCGAACGGGTAGTATCATTCAATTGACCGAAATCAGAAACGATGCGTGTGACCTTCACAAAAAGCCGACAGAAGTCTCGTTCGTGATGCGAGAATTGGGAAAAATATGCAGATCGTTCGCACAGACATGAATGTGACCATTGCACTGTGGTTACACTGAGAGTAACGAGTATTTGAATTCTTTTTTATTTGCAGAAATTTCATTAAACAAAATGCCGACCAAATGCGACGAAGTTGCCAAGGGTGTAGCAAATTATAACGTTTGCTGTTTGGGAGCCTCTTTAACTATTTCATTTGTTCTATTATTAGTATTTGTTGCTATAGCGGGGTCAGAAATACATCGCCTGTGAAAATTTCAATGTTATAGCTATCATGATTCATGAGGTGCAAATTTATGACAGACATCCAGACGTGTCCGTCTAAATGTATCCCATTTTTGCCTTTTGGACACGGAACCCTATAAGAGAAACGATTCTGTGCCTCTCGCATCCAGTAGAAACTGTTTGCGAACTGAAGGAATGCCAAATTAAAATGTCCATATTAAGAGCGGGGATCGTCTTATCCCATCTTAAATTATTTTTTCTGCAAAATGTTGCCAGTCCATTGCCACTTTAAGGCGCCTACTCTGCGAGCTATTTCGACCGCTTATTGAAAAACAATGTAGTTAAATCGTAGGTATTGAAATATGAAATTACAGCGTGCAGATGGCACAACTAATAGTAGATACAATTATATACTCGGTGTATCACTAGCCTACAGTTACGCAAGAGTTTACTGGATCAGTCGGTGCAACGCTGAGAGCTACTTTCTTATCGGTTGATAGGCTTCGGGCTTATGTACACTGACCGAGCAGATATTGAATGAATTTCAATATTGAAATGGTTAATTCGAAAAATTATGTGCCGTTATTCTTGTAAACATTTTAGTATTGTTAAATCACTGTCTGAACACGAGATACTTTATAACTACTTTAAAGGTGTTATTGACTGATACCACTCACGTAGATATCCTCATATGTAAGTGTTACGTTATCACTACTATTTTGTTGAACTTATTGTGAAGAATTTTGGTACAAAGATAGATAAGGAAGTTTTTTTCCTTGAGCAGGAGAAAGGAATTGTAAATACTAGTATCACATTTATATTTGTATTTGTCTATTCAGTAAGTATTCTTAATCGATCATCAAATTACTATATTACAGTTAACTAGGTGAACTGACCTAGCTACCTTGAAGGTGGACCTAGCTACCTAACAAATTTTAGGGTAAGTGATTTTCTATACTGTACTGCTGATCTCGGTAAGACTCCGTATAATATAGCAACATGAAATCGTAAGTACCTATTGAATGTTTTATTCTAAAAATTAATATTAAGTAAGGTTATATCAGATAACAGTGAATGTATGAAAAGAGCTTTATAGTAACCTTGAACAAAATTGAGAAAAAAAGTCATTGCAGTGACGTAAGGTAAAGTGTAAAGGTGATCATGTGTCGGTGTCATATGTCGAGCCGGTTCTGTGTATCGGGTGACATGAGCCGGCGTTGTTTCCACCAAACTATAAAATCATCAACCCTACCAGTACCTTTATCATACGTATCCCACAGCTCAGTACAACACATCAATATGTACTTCAAAGTGAGGAAAATCATTAAAACGTAAAATGAATAAAACTTTATTACAGAATATTAATACAATTGTAATTTCAGGTGGTACTTGTCAGTGTTTTGTTGGCTTTGTGCCAAGCAGGAATCATTGAAGAAGGACATGGGCAAGCAGTATCATCTCAAAGCATTCTTCACCAACCCGTATTGCACCACGCTGCACCCGTCTATGAGCAAGCCACCTACCTTCAGCATAGTTCTCCGGTTGTTCACGCAACTCCTGTAATCCAGCATGTTGCTCCTGCAGCTATTCATCAAGCACCTGTAGTTCAACATATCAGCTCGGTAGCCGTTGGACCTACTGAGAAAATCGAGGAGCATGTGAGTGGACCCTAATTCTAATGATGCAATGTTATACGCAAAACACGATCAAGTATAACCACAGCTCGCTTTGATAGGAAACATTGTTTACAGCTTTGTCGACGAATCTATTTCGCCACTAGCCCTGCTTGCTATTACGTTGCACTTCATGGTACGAGTCTATTTATACTTACGAGTTCATAGTATTCCTGTTGTAATTTTGCATTCCTTCAAAAGCCGGTGATTTCTTTACCTGGGCCGATTATCATGTCTTGAATCATCGAATATTGGTTGGAATACAAAACTTACAGTATTTTGGATAACAACTAAGAGAAGTATTACAGCCCAAATTGTTTTTTATAAAAACTTATAAAACACATGTAATAGTCGATATTATAATTCCTAATATAAAGCTATGTGACGAGATATTTCATGACATCTTATCTTTTTTTTTTGCTTCAAAACGATGCAGCTTTTTACTATCTTACATGTTGCTAGTCTAGGATTCAAATCATAGATTTCTTTCGTATTTTGGAATTATTCTCTATCTGATACAATGATAAATTACAACAGCCAATCATCATTCACCTGTACTAGTCCGAGAATCGTCTTTTTGGGTCGACTAAATATTTCACATACTGAATTTCCACAATTTCATAGAGTTTGATAATTTCAATGTTATAGCTTCCTATGAACATATTATTTCTATACTGGCTCCATATTAGGTATCACTAGTTAATATCTAAACGTTTGAAACTAATAAAACGACTAGCAGCATTGTCAAATTCAATACTTAAATTTGTAATGCCAGACTGATAGTAACAAAAGAAGTGAAAGGCATATTACTGTTGTGATTAAAAATGTGATCAGTTAATACGATCCAGTTATACGTGGATTTATTGTGTAAACTCTAGTTATTGCCAGACGTTTTGTAATACATTCTGGCCAATCTATCAACCTGTGATTGGTATTTCAATCAATTTATCAAAAATACCATTAGATTTTACATGAACAGATATTTACTGAGCGATTGCCCTTCCATAGTGTAATTGTATTAATACTTTGTTTAAATCGTAAGAAGAAGATCCATTGTAAATTATAGTAACAGACTTATAATGTTTTATGTGAATCGTGACACTAAGTGGCTATTATTTACCCTCGTTAGTTGAAGTAACAAGATTCACTCTTAACATTCAAGAATTTGTGGACATTTTTTTTGTGGACATTCACACACAACATTTAGCTAATTGAAGCTTGTTCCATGGGATCTAGACGACTGATATACATACTTAAATATTTCTAAATACATACCTACATAATTATACATAGAAAACACCCAAACTCCGAAACAAACATTTGTGGATCACACAAATATTTGGACCGACCCAGGAATCGAACCCAGGACCTCCAGCGCCGATGGCGGTATCACTACCGACTACGCCACAGAGGCAGTCATATATATATATTTTTACATACATTGAGAATATATAATTTCTATATCTGTCTTACATAATTTTAAATATTATATAACAAACATTAAAGCCCTTTTTATAATTTCAGGCTCCAGCCAAGTATGACTTTTCATACTCTGTAGAGGACCCTCATACTGGCGACCACAAATCACAGCATGAAAGCCGCAACGGTGACATCGTCAAGGGTGAATATTCCCTGCTCCAGCCCGATGGCTCCATCCGCAAGGTTGAATATACCGCTGATGATCACAACGGGTAATTATTTTTTTGTCTATTAATTCACAAAAGCGCTCGTAGTCATTGATATTTTTTAATAGAGATGGTTACAGTTTAGCGTTTCTGGTCTATCATTAAGTTCACCATTTACTATATGGGAAAAAATATATGTCTGGTCAAATTTGGGCGTTAACTTTACCCCTGTCCTCAATGTTTGTTCTCCTTTGGGGTGAAAATCGTGACTATACCAGATTTAAAATTAATAATATATATTGATCAAATTTTCTGCTCTGTTCTTGGTTAATCTATGTTCAAAAATTGTTCCCGTGCTGCTATCACGTCCAACGCTTGCTAGACTGTGGGAAAACAAACAAAACGACACAGACTAGATCTTGCAATACAGAAAGTATATTAACGATCGCAAGCTCCAATCACTGTTGGTTATAATGTCCTCATTCACGACATTTAACTATAAGTACGATACTAACACATAGAAGTAAAGACTTTTACATTTTTAATAAACATATTAGGATTTAGAACATTATGATACATAAAATAAATAGTATTAATAGGAAAAAAAAACACACACACACACACTGCAAACATATCTATTTGTGGACAGTTAAATGTTTGCTTCCCTTGAGAGATTTGGACCCGGCAATTGGATCTTTGGGATGAATATTGAAATGGTTATAGATTTTTCCAAAAGTAGTATCAAATGGTGTCAATAGACTTAGCCAATTTAAATGGAATAAAAATTTACTAGCGGGAACCTAGACGTGGTTGTAACATGTACGCCAAAACCCAATTTATTAAAAAAATACTTATGTAATAGAAGTTTGATCAACGTAGGCATGAATATTGCAAACATGAAACGGTTACAGATTTAAAAAATGGGCTCATTTCCCGTCATTCAACATTCAAAAAGCATCAAAATTAAAACATGATGTAGCCGTATATGAAGTATAAGTGTGCTAAGAATTTGGTGTGGAAAAGAATGGATTAAGGCCGATTGCGTAAATTTGAATTTTGAGAAATAATCTCATCTCCAGGAACAATTATATGATTAAACTTTTTTTACCCGCTGTATCCATTGCACAAAATATAGAATTCCTCATTTCTTATTTTTTTATATAACTTTTATTTTGCCCTTAGTGGTATTTAGGATTTCAATTATCTTTGTTTTAAAATTTATGACAAAAATGGTACCTACATGAATTATTTTTCAACCAATTTTTAGACATCTGTGACATGTGACTGCAGATTCCTAATTGCACAAATGAACGAGTAATAAACAATGTGATAAGTGTCTAATGTATTAATTTTTTCTAGTACTCAAGAAGCACAGCCCTCACTTACAAAATATTCGCTACAAAACTGAAGCACTCATGTATCCATTCATATTTTATGATCATCTGTCTTCTTACGTAAATACTGCAGCTATGTTAAGGCCATAAGTGCCCGTTACCAACATGCTTGAGCTAGCGAAACTAATAATACTTAACAATATAATCTATGAAAATTTAAAATCTAAATCGCTCTTGTTGCAGTCGATAAAATCGATAACATCTTCGCACTAAATTCTAGACAACTCTGTAATCTAAACAACGCCTACGCATCCGCGCTCAGCTAAATTGGTTATACAACTTGTAAATGAATTAAGCACGAACTGCATAGCAATTTCCTATAGCTATTAGGTAAATGAGGTACACGTAAGCTGTGGTTCTTTATTAATATAAACGGTAAAATCAAGTTCATTATTTTTGTTGTCGACAGACCTGTGATCTAGGCAGCATTAGTGCCCTTTTGCTGTTATCATAGATCTTGAGTTCATTTCCCGCCAAGACAAATCATTAAGTGATAGGCAAGATGATTTTGTTCACTAATGACTTCGTAAAAATTTAAAAGTAGATATATTGGTAACTAACTAGAATAAATAGAATTGACTCAACTGCAGTTCAAGATCATATATGACTAGTCCGTCCATTCCAGGTTGTCCTGAGACATCATGGACAAAATTTATTGATTTAATTTTGTTTTGTTTGTTCTACAGATTCAACGCCGTTGTGCATAATTCTGAGCCAAATGCACATGCCGCTCCACCAAAGCCTGCCGCTGTATCACATGCTGCTCCCGTAGTTCACGCTGCTCCTATTGTTCACTCCACTCCGATTGTTCACGCCGCTCCCATCGTTCACGCTGCTCCCATTGTTCACGCAACGCCGACACACTTCCTGACAGCTCACCACTGATTAAGCCTATCATTATAAAGCGAAGTCAACCTATTATTCAACAATATAATGATATAATAATTTAAGTAGCTGTTATGAATACAATGTTATTATTTATGTGATCAACTAGTCTTTTCCTTCTTTATGATTTAAAATTATCAAATTACTTACCTAAATAACAAAGACTGCTGGTGAAGAAAAAATAATGGAAAAACAGATTCTACTGTCTTTGGAGACGAACATTTGTACCATTGTGATTGGTTATAAACTTGTAACATATTGACACTCTAGAGGGTTAACGTCCTGTCTACTCCACGGCAACGCTTATCAATAGAAATGAGACAAAAGGTCAACCATCTCAGGACTAACCGAGTAGCATATAGATGCTTAGCGCAATAATGACTGTTAATAGATACGAGTAGTTAGTACGTGCTCGTATGTGTACCAACATACATAGGTACTCGTACGATATATATGATAATATATCTCTTAAAAGTAATTGTTGCCGCAAGTAACATCTTGTTTTTGGACAAGATAAAATATACTTTGAATTAATTTTAAAATTACGCGTTACTATGGTACGTAGTAGTGTGATTTGTTTTGTTTATCATAATTTGTTACTCACACTTGTCTTAATAATGCTATAAGCTGCGTAACACTGGCAGCAGACTCAGTCATATACATCATATCTCACGTCAACTGTCATTATTCTATGCTTCAATTAATCAATCAAATTAGCCTTTTAATGTTTATTTTATTTTTTTATTTTATTTTTCTTTATTAGGAAAACAAACAGTTGTTATGTTTACAAAATTCAAAATATCTGATAACCATTTCTTAGTTTTCGCATTTTAAGACTATTATTAACAAATTTTGTCCGTCTTGCTTGCTTGCATATCTATAATAATATAATAAGAAGAGCACTTTTGACACACATTATACTTATAAAATAAGATTATTATAATAGGTAATAAGGTAATATTGACAGTTCAAAAGAACACTTACTGGCTATAAAATGTATAAAGGGTTCAGATTGATTGAGCTAAGTGAAGTTCGATAGTTGAAGTCTCCCGCCAAACCACTCATTTGATAAATCGTTTCTTAGTTTATGTGGTGGGGTGTTAAACAGATCAAAGTCATTTAAATTAAGATGATTTATAGATTTACTAGATCTGTTGAAGAATGCGTTTTGCCTGTGATTCGTGCCACTGTGAGGAACGTGCAAATAATTTGTGTTTGGGTTTCGTCGGATTCTCGTGGGCACAGTAAGACCTATCCTCGACAGCAGCTCTGGAGAGTTAATTTTTGCTTGTGCTATTTTCAGTAGTGTAACCATATCCATGATATTACGTCTTTTCTCAAGAGGCAACAGGTGATGCCTTTTACACCTTAAATTATATTCTGGGTCTTTAGTTCTGCATTTGAATTGTAAATACCTCAAGAATCTTTTTTGTATTGATTCAAGTCTTCCTATGTGAATGTTGTATTGTGGATTCCAGATCTGAGAACAGTATTCGAGTATGCTACGCACGTATGTACAATATAGGATCTTGATGACTTTTATGCTACTGAACTGGGAACTTGACCGTATGATAAAACCTAGCGCTTTATTGGCCTTCATGGCAATCCTGTCTATATGTTTTTCATATGTAAGTTTTGAATCGTGTATTATACCGAGGTCCCGCACCTCCCCTACTCTTTTTAGATTTTGTCCTTTTAGCTTGTACATATAATTAGTTGGATCTGTTTTACGTGTGAATGTTATTGTATGACATTTGCCGATGTTAATATCTAGATTGTTAATATTGCAGTAATTTTCAAATCTGAATAAATCTTCTTGGAGTAGATAACAAGCATTAATGTCTTTGATCTGGCCAAAAACTTTCATGTCATCTGCATATAGTATGAACTTAGAATGAATAAAGCATAAGGCTACGTCGTTGATAAAAATATTGAATAATAAAGGCGCTAACAGGGAACCTTGAGGGACTCCCGACGGTATATAGTTCCATGCAGATGAATAGCCATTGAGTACCACTGCCTGCGACCGATTCTCAATGTAAGATGTAAACCATCTATACAGGTTTCCGTGTATTCCGGCGTTAAGAATTTTCTGTAATAGTATCTTGTGGTCAAGACGATCGAAACATTTACTGTAATCTGTAAAGATGGCATCCACCTGGCCTCCTGAGTCCATATGGGATGTGGTGTATTCTGTAAATGACAGCAAATTTGACACAGTTGAACGATTTTGAATAAAGCCATGCTGTTCGGATATAAAGAAGCTAGAAAGACTGTTGTAGACTTGTGAATAAATAAGACGTTCGAATATTTTGGAGAAAGTGCATAATTTAGATATGGGTCTATAATTTTTTACGTCATCCCTCGCACCACTCTTATGGATGGGAGTTATGAAGGCCGATTTCCAGATTTTTGGTACTAGTCCTTCGCTAATTGAACGCGTGAATAACATACCTAAAGGTTTTGTTAGGACGTCTGCACATTTATATATGAAAAGGGGCGGTATTTTGTCTGGCCCTGCTCCTTTTGTTAGGTCAAGTGATTTGAGTAATTTATAGACACAATCGGGCGTTATTTCTATGCTACTTATTGTATTTGTATTTCTATGATGGGCTTCACCTAAGGTTGAGTGATTTTCTGAGCATGTGGATGAATTAGAAGGTTGACGAAAGGTCGATTGGAAGTAATTTGCAAAGAGATTGCATATGTCTAATCCCGTATCTGCATTAAGACCTTCGTATGAAAGAGAGGATGGTATCCCATTTAGACTATTTTTGTTAGATTTTATAAAAGACCAAAACATTTTAGGGTTTATGATTATGGACGATTCACATTGATTTAGATAGGTTTTGTAACATTCTGTCTCCAAATGTTTCGCTCTTTGTCTTAATAAAGAAAATGTATTATAGTCACATGTATTGCCATAATTCCTATATTTTCTATAAAATTTTAATTTTTCTTTGAGCATTTTCCTTAAAGGTGCGTTATACCATGGTGGAAAAGAGCTAGGGTGCCTTAGCTTGTGGGGTATATATTCATTAATTGTATCATATAAATGAGCTTATGGTAGTCCTTACGTTGGTAGGTATTACGTTCCTACTCATGATTATGACTTGTAGTAGTAGTCATTACTCACCAAGTGCACCACCTGGCGTAAAGGTGAGTCTGGCTTGAGCCCCGAAGATATAAGCAGGACTCCATTTACAATTTACTGTGCACGGACAGCGGTTGTTTGTTATTTATTCGTACCGTATGTCGAAACGGATAGATTATAGTCTGGAATAACACGTAGTCTACTTTCATCTCTGGAATACTTTCCCATAGAATGCGGAAAAAGGAACGTTGAACAGGAGACATCCACGCGGGTACAACCGTGGGCACCATCTATTAATTCATAATATAGACAAGAAATACATGTTACATTGAAAACTAACATGATAAGTAGGTTTAAAAAATTACGCACCAGTCTAGCCATTCAATTACGTATATTTTTTTGTAGAAAATGAACAGGTATGCAACAAACATTGTTGCATTCGAGTCACTTAAAGCGTCAAACACTTCATACCAGTATGCGTCAGATGTTCGATGTTAAGTAAGAATGATTATGATTATAACCACCACTCGTGCTTGTAAAACATAATTACAGTTAAGTAATGTCTAGCCACCGAGTAAGGAGGCTTAAAGAAATGAATACCACTGAAGCGTGGATCCATTTGTTTTTAGCCAGCCGTTCTTGCATGATGAAGTAACAAACAAACAGATTATATTTACAGCCCTTTTTTCGGTATAACTATACAATTTTAGAGGATTAAAGTGTAATATAAAATATAATATAACGCAATACATTTTTTAAGTCGGAGAACGAGAGCGGTATAGCTCGAAGAGTAAGCACGTCAAAGTAACAATGGGTTGGCCACATTATATATATGTAGAAAAGCCCACGGCCCAGGGAACAAACAATTTCTGGAGTGGAGACTGTTACTTGGTAAGCGTGTGGTGTGAGACCCTCCGCCAGATGGACCGACGACCTGCAGAAGGTCGTAGGGAAGAACTAGATGCGAAAGACGCAGGACCGTGTTGCGAAAATTGGGATAGGTCTGAGTTCAGCAGTGGTCTGTTATAGGCTGATTTGAATGATTGATTGAATTTATGTTATAGAGTTATAGATCTAATACTTTTATGTACGAGATTCCAGTTTTAGCTCCCGGCTTTGCCCGCGAAGTAACCGACCAAAAAACCTCACGTAACGCCCAACAGCCTATGGTTGGGAGCCCCGGGTAAGCCCTCGGAAGGATGTCCCAGAACTCTCAACAGACCCACGGCTGCCACTGCGGCCTAGCCTAGGGGGTGGTTCGGGTGCTATCCCTATTTATTCATTCAGTCATCCAAACTTAGGCTTAATATAATTACATACTTACATTATAAGTGTAGGTAGAAACATACTATACACACACGTTTCGAGAGTAATTTATTATTTACGTAATAGATAGCCAGCCTATTGCAGTATTATAAAAGTCAGTAACAGGTTGGGGCTTCCTTCTGTGTATATTTCATGAGGTTTTCGGCAGCTACCCCGGTCACCCATCTCTGACTTACCACTACGATAGAATAAGGTATGGTAAATGAACATTGGGATCCCAATGCGCAAAAAATTTTCAAGAATTTGAAAAAGCGCATTGTGGAGTCAACTGGTGACCCAAGGGCTGGCAGCTTTCTCGCTCAACGAATAGGTATTGCTATTCAAAGGGGGCATGCTGCTAGTCTTTTGGGCTCAATGCCACGGGGGCCTTATTTAGGTTTAGTTTAGATAGTAATAATGTAAATATAGATATGTAATAATTATGTTTCTCTGTAATTTTTAACAATAAATGTATTTTAATTCACTTACATTTACAGAATATAGAGCTAGCGAGGTTACTATTGCTGTTGTAAATTTAATATTACAAATTCATTGATAATTCGTTACTGAGAAATCGAATATACATGAATATATTTACGTCTATTAATATGTATTTGTATATCCTATCATTAATTTCATCTGCGACAAACAGGGCGCATTTTGTAAATATTAATAAACTCAAAATTCATTACATCATAACCTTATTACGTGACGGAAGTGACTTAAAATACGTAACTTATGCTTAACGAGAAATCTTGATGTCATGATAGCAAATGTAGTTCAACAGTAAAACAGCTGTCACGAATTTGAGATACATATCCTCAATAACATAGTTCCATATTTGAGTGTGAAAACGTGAAAGTTACGAAAATTTATATCTTGATAAAACAGTAATTAAGAAATACCATCGACTGGTGGTAATTAGAGTTTTGGCTTTTCATTATGTTTGATATTATCATTTTATATCCGAACAGTATTGAAAGAAAATGCGCAAATGACCGTAATACGAGAATGGTACTCTAAAAGTTTATTCCAATCTGTTCCTTTTTGCTACTAACTTTTATGAAGAAAGTTTCTCTTCACATACATACATACAAAATATTATTAACCAAATAATATAGTAGTCAAAGATGGATTTACACCCGCACAAGTTTTTATCAAGTAAAGTCGTTGACATCTCATAGTATTTTCTGAACTGTGACAGCTTATTACAAACTTAGCGTAGGTATATCAGAAAAAAAATGTATGTTGGGATGGAAATATTAACCTATTGCACTGACTGCACATGGCACCACGTCAAGGAGTCATTCACCACCTACCTTATAGTAATTAGAATATGACTCATTTGGCTGTCAATCTGTCATTGTTTTTAATGTTTTCTTCTTTTTCATGCTCAGTATCGTCCCAAAAAAGCCAAAAATTACGTGGTCTATTTTGTAGTCGCTTGTAGTTTTTTATGATACATTGTGTGGTATGTAAAGAGGAACTGGAGTTTTGCAATAAACTTTTATTAAGCTATTGCATAGCTTCTATCGCGGGCCTTGCGTGGAGACCGAATCCAGAAATTGTGTCACGAAAACGAATCACGCTCTCGGCTACCTTCGGCCACGCTCGTGTCTCTCTGCAGTCGTTATACCTATATTATGTCAAATAATCCAAAAATTGATGCTGGTACCCAGAATCGATCTTGCGCCTTCTGCGTGCCGATCCGCGTCTTAACCACTCGACCAAAGTTGAATTAAGAGTGCAGGTCGAATTTAGAGTTCTTAATGTGAAATGACAATTTCGATGCTGTCAATTACATTAGTTGCTGTCAATTTACTTCGTCTAAATAAAAATTCGACTATAGGCGTACAGCAGGTATTCATCATCTATGTACAACAGTGAACTGTACTCGTATAATTTGTGTAAAAAGTGTTTTAAATATGAATAAACAAAGTGCATTTATTAATGAAGAAAGTCACGAAAAATAGTGAAAGAAAATGAGTGAGTACTCTATATACATACATTTTATTATTATTATCACCAATGCAGTATTATTTTTTGTTTTGTTAATTTATATATAATACTGCTATAAAGATAACCAAACCCGTGAGTACGTTCCCATGGGAAGCGGGAAGAAAATTTCACGCTGACGTAGCCGCGAGCGCCATCTATCCCATACCTATGTACTTTAAACGTGTCATAAAAGTCACAACAATACCATACATGCATATTATTTCAAAGAATGTCTATTAAAACCATAAAATTTGTTAAAATAGTTTTTAAGTAGATAAGAAGAAACCTATTGTTTTATCTTTTAACTAGCTGACCCTCGCAACTTTGTTTACGTCACACAAGGTCCATGAAATTAGAGGTATTTATTAATCATACTCATCAAGTAGCGTGTGAATCTGCCCTGTTTGCTTAATCAAAATAGAGCTTAATGGTTTAAGCTATTCCTCAGTATAGAATTTTCCTCAGTATAAACAATTTACATATAAACACCGGCGTGTTAGAATTTTATTACATGTATCGATGTAGTAGACGTAACGTGTATAAAATGACATCAATCAAATGTCATCAATATTCTGAAAAAGAAATTAAACATAGAGCTCACAAACTCTTTTGAAAATACATACTGTACCTACCTTAGAGGATCGTTATGAAGATAACAGGATAGTTAACAACCATCCATAGAAAATAGATGGTATAATGCTGAATACCGCAAAGCACAATCGGCACGGCATAGAATGGGGCCTATACTGATATCCTGGAGGATTTAAATGATGCCGATGTCCTGTGCCTGCTGAGGCACACACACGCCGTCATGCATGTCTGCAGGACAGCGTGCAGGACAACGAGCAGGATGAGGCAGTGAATGGCAGGACTGAAAATAAAATCGACAGACGCAAGAGATGTGGTGGAGGCACTAATTCACGTACCTCGGGAGTGTCGTGTCAGAAACTGATGGGACAGAAGAGTACCCTACATCATTTCGAGTCTCGCCAAGGCCAGAACAACTTTCACAGCTGCGCCCCGTAGGCAGTTGCGAAAATGGACCCGAAGAGTGAAACTCAAAACAAAGTAAACGTTAAAACTGTACTGCTAACTGCTATACAGATGCGAGACATGGAAGGTCACTAAAGACATTTCGCACCAGCTACCAGCTATAAGTCTTCGTCAAACGCTGCCTCCAATGGATCCTCGGTACATACGGGCCCGAGAACATCACGAACGTAAGACTATAGGAACGCTGCAGTGAGACCCCTATCCACCAACAGATCAAACGTCGGAAGTGTAGCTGCTGCGCTGGATTGGACACACGCTGCAAAGGGACCATGATCACATCATACCAAGGCAAGCCTTACTGAAACTACTGGTAGGGTTTCAAAAACTGTTCGAGAGTAAGTAGGTACATTTATTGATAGTGGCTATAGGCTACATAACATAATGCTAAAATTAATAGGAGCGGTGCAGCAATGAGGAATGTTTCGAAAACGGAAAACATTTAATCGTTATAAGCATAGATTTAGGATTTTTCGCTACTCTAAGAGTTTCCGTTGCGCCTCTGCGTAAATGGTTGAAGTTACATAAAAATAATTTATTACAAAATAATTGTTCTTTTTAAAAAGTTCTAAAACAAAATACCTATTAAGCTATTGCATAGCTTCTATCGCGGGCCTTGCGTGGAGACCGAATCCAGAAATTGTGTCACGAAAATAAATCACACTCTCGGCTACCTTCGGCCACGCTCGGCCACGTTCGTGTATCTCGCACTTCATATACCAACGTGTACACGTGAGCGTTTGCATAACGTGTACCTATGTATATGAAGTGAAGTAGGGTGAAGTGGGGTGGGCTGAGGTGTGTAGGGTGGGGTGAAGTGAAGTATGGGCTGAGGTGTGTAGGGTGGGGTGAAGTGAAGTGGGGTGTGGTGAGGTGAATTGGTGTGAGGTGGGGTGGGGTGAAGTTAGGTGGAGTGGAATTTTGGCCTTTTGGACTTTGGCCTTTGGGACTTTTGGACTTTTCCAAAAGTCCAAAAGTCCAAAAGTCCAAAAGTCCAAAGTCCAAAAGTCCAAAAGGCCAAAAGTACAAAAGTCCTAAAGTCCAAAAGGCTAAAAGTCCAAAAGTCCCAAAGGCCAAAGTCCAAAAGGCCAAAATTCCACTCCACCTAACCTCACCCCACCCCACCTCACACCAATTCACCTCACCACACCTCACTTCACTTCACCCCACCCTACACACAAAAGCCTTTTGGACTTTTCCAAAAGTCCAAAAGTCCAATAGTACAAAAGTCCAAAAGGCCAAAAGTCCAAAAGTCCAAAAGTCCAAAAGTCCAAAAGTCCAAAAGGCCAATAGGCCAAAAGTCCAAAAGCCCAAATGTCCACAGTCAAGTAGGTACTTGGTACTTTACTTTGTTGAACATAGGCCTTAAAATCTCACTAATATCATAAATGCGAAAGTTTGTGAGTGTGGATGTTTGTTACTCTTTCACGCTCACACCGCTGAACGGATCGGGCTGAAATTTGGTACAGAGATAGATTATAGTCTGGAATAACACATAGGCTACCTTTTGTCCCGGGAATAACTTCCCGCGGTAACAAATTTTACGCGGGCGAAGCTGCGGGCATCAGCTAGTATTCTTATATAGAAATAATTATACTAGCATAGTTGGTAAAAAATGCTATGTAATAGCTTTGCCGCGGCAGTCCCCGAGTGCCACACGTCTTTTTATTTATTTATCTCTACTGTTAAATCAATGCGAAATTAGGTAACTCTGTTACGCTTCGGATAATTATTTGATTAAATAGTAATGAAATTATCAACTATCTTTACCCTCAACAATGTCGGATTAGGTGTCACCCACAAAATGTATAAATTACTAGCTGACCCGCGCAACTTCGTTTGCGTGATAAATGAAGAACCGCTCGACCGATTGTGTGCAAACTTCACATAAGCCATCTACTTAATAGTCCGAACAAAGCCTAAACATTTGGTTTGGATAGGTGAGCCCGTTCTTGAGTTATAAAATTACAACGAAAAGTGGCATTGATTTTTATATATATAGATTTGCTGACGACAACCGAAGAGGTGATTGATTTTTTTACCCAACTCCACCACTGGACCAACTCTTCTTCTGTACCAAATTGGATGGTTTAAACCATCAAAATTTTAGAATAGACCTTAGGAAAGGACATACAATAGAATCCTGTGTAACCCTGGATTAGGTTAATGTCCTCAACACAAGAGCAGATTCTAGGCCATTAGCTTTTATATTTGCATATTTACGTTGATGATGTTGACACTGCCTATGTGATGTTAAATCACCTAAGAAAATGTAAGATCATTAAACAACAAAAGCTTATTACCCACAAAATAATTACTGTTGGCATATACCAACAGTTACTCATTGTCAAACAATGCCTACGAAACCTAGTCCAGTCCAGTCATGTAACAATAGAATGAAGCATATTATTCCCAAATTAATCACTGTGCTAGTTTACTGGTTTCATTGTCATTCGTTTTACCTTGTTTATGATTATCTCATAAATCAATTTTCGAGAATGTCATAATTAGTTCATTATTTTTTTACGTGCGTTTTATTAGTTAACATTGTCCATAATCTAAAATTGGTAAACTATTTTTCAATCACTTGCAGAGTACACCAGCATGTTGTTGAATAATATATTTCACAAATTCTGAAATTGAATTGTAGTTCAGGAACATTTGGTAAAGGCTTAGTAGCAATCTGGTCAGGATCGTTTCCATAATAGTGAATTTAAAAGTTTGCAAATTTGTATTTAGTAAAACAGATTTATAATCTATTAGTCTGATATTTAAAGTTACGGCGGATTTATTAATAACTCCAGGAAGAGGTAGTCAGCCCCCTCAGCTACATAATTTCAGAATATATACCAATAACCTTTGTCAGCAAATTTACGATGTCATACTTAAAAGTTCGCCATAATATCAGAAAGCTTTTACTAGTGATTTTGTTCTTTCCAAGTTCTACCATTTCAGGTAAGCGGATGACACAATACTTTTTATAAACTTGTTAAAGCTTTAAAAAAAAACTAACTTTTATTTTTGTTTGTCCTTCTTATCGTGTTTTTTAAAATAATAGCTACCAACAATACTATCTTAGTATAGGCATTCAACTACCGTACGTCTAACTAATGTCCGTTTATAAATTGAATGTCATGGTCGGTAGCATTACGACACCGCTATTGATAATGACCTTACGTATCATCATAATACCATTATACACAGTTCTTTAGAAATATTTTACAAACAAAGTAGACACCACATCAATCTTTGATTCTTATATTATGATATGATCGAAGTTAGAGTCGTCTGGATAAACAGACTTACATCGTTTAATTTTTGATTATGCTACTCCAATATAAAGGGAAGATCCTTCAACCAAAGAGATCATGCCTGTTTACATTAGGCCGTTGTGAATATTTTCTTTCACGCTAAAACTCCAACAGTGTGATACAGGATTTGGTGTAATATCGTTAGCCCAAAAACCCACTTTTCACGACTTACGAGCCTTATTATCGAAAAAACTTTAAGACATCGAAACGTACTGTCTGTCTGTATAAAATTTTATAGCCTGGTTGGCCAGTAAAATTTTATAGCTGCTTGGAATAGCTTCTTCCCACTAATAACCCAACTTTTATCTTGCACTAATAACCCAACTACATCCCCACGGAGCATAGATAAATTGTAAACAATTGTCTGCCTCGAGTAAAAATCTTATTTTGTAGGCAGTTTATGCAATATTGTTTTATGTATCCTTGGCTCCGATCTTTACGAGCTATATTGAGTCTAGTAGACTAGTTGTGTAAAAAAATGAATGGACTTTAAAATTAGAACTGTGATTTTTATTGCAGGTGCTTAGACTTTAAAAAAATTGAAATGCCAATGTTTTAATATGGATGTATTGTTGGCAACCGCACCTAGCCCTTATAAAGGACTTTTGAAATTTGTACTGTGTTACCTTTTTGAAATCTTACACTCGCGCTGACAAAGTATTACTAAAGCACCTGCCTAATTTAAGCGGCCCAATTTGTACCACGTAAACGTTATGAGTAATCTATGATAATAAAGTTCAATGACAAAATGAACATCCA
Organism: Miltochrista miniata; assembly: GCA_933228765.1. NCBI lineage: Eukaryota > Metazoa > Arthropoda > Insecta > Lepidoptera > Erebidae > Miltochrista > Miltochrista miniata. The sequence goes on along the minus strand of OW121752.1, from coordinate 27,714,246 downwards.
TGCAATCATGTGTTGTCATTTCCAGGCCATCCTGAGAAATCCTTACAGGGAGCTACCCGCATTTAGCGTAAGAGTAATAAATATAAACCGTATGATTTTAGTTAGTTCGTTGTCTATATCTATACTAATATTATAAATAGAAATGATTTGATTGTTTGTTTGTTATTTGTTTATTTGCATCAAATAAGCTCCGTAACTACTGAACCGATTTGATTGACCCAAATTCTTTCACTGTTAGCAAGCTACACTCTTCCCCGCGAACATAGGCTATACTTAATTCCCATATTCTCACGGGAACGGGAGCTACGCGGGTGATACCGAACGACGTCCGCTACTAAATGATAAAATAAGAATCATATAAGTTACAGTCCCTTTCAAAGCTGCAATTCTTTACATTGGACTGACGTTTAACGATGATACTGTTGCAAGTCACAACCAAGTGTAGTTGTTTAATGACTATAGTGACGAAAACCATAACATATTGTTTTATAATCCCTTGCAAGGTCACGTGGCCATTATGTCTTCAGGCTGCTCTCAAGCACCGCAACGCTCTAGTTGCTGTCAGTAATTGCAGGTTAACAAGATACCTTGATGAAAGCCGAGTGTAGTAAGTGTAAATTTATTTAACCGATGGAGTAATATTGGCTGTAATGTGTGTCGTAAATGTTAAAACACGCACATAATAGGTACTTATTAAAAGTGTGAACGTCAATTGGGGTTGTCGTTTCACAAAATTTGTTGGTAGATTGTTTCCGGGGATCCGTACACTTAAGGTAAAAATGGGACTCTATTAGGTACTGAGATTTCTCTGTCCATCTCTCTGTCTCTCTGGCTGTGAGGAACCGTGATAGCTAGAAGGCTGAAATTTTCACAGAAGATGTATCTTTGAGTCCACTATAACAACAAAATAATGTTCACGGGCTCCCAAACAACAAACGTGAATTTTTATCGTTTTAAGGGTTCCGTAGTCAAATGGCAAAAATAGAACCCTTATAGATTCGTCATGTCTGTCTGTCTGTCCGACCGTATGTCACAGGCACTTTTCTTCGAAACTATAAAGCCTATGCAGTGAAACTTGGTAAGTAGATGTATTCTGTGAACCGCATTAAGATTTTCATATAAAACTAGAAAAAAAGCAGTAAATTTTGGTGGTCCCCATACTTAGAACTGAAACTCAACATTTTTTTTTCATCAAAACCACACGTGTGGGGTATCTACAGATAGGTCTTCAAAAATGCTATTCCTATCATTGTTTTTTAGTATTAGTAACTGAATAACTGAATAGTTTGCGCAAGAGACACTTCCAAAGTGAAAAAATTTCCCCCCCCCCCCCCCCCCTCTAACTTCTAAACTAAGAGAATGATAAATGTAAAAAAAAAATATGATATACATTGCTATTTACTACCAACGAAAATTGGTTTGAACGAGATCTAGTTGGTAGTTTTTTTTTAATACGTCATAAACCACAATTTTTGCCCAGAAAAATCACTACCACAGCGAACGTGTTAAACCATCAATCAAAGTTACAACGAACTACAAGAACTTTTATATAAGTTACTTCATAACCCTTCATGGGCTAGTTCAACTCGCACTTGGCCGGTTTTTTGGTAAGGAACAATCCGTGCGTGAATCAGACTCATATCTGCTCGGTTTTTTGTTACTAGGTGTAAAATTTTAATTTAGAGTATTTACAGAATGTATTGAATATTGTGAGTATACATAAAAGCATGTCGACCGTGCTTTGGGTCAATAAAATGATTACTGTGCGACCTACTTACGTGATTACTTACAATTTAAGAAGGATTAGGTTCTATCAAGATTTCTTAGAGTTAACCAGTTTTACAAGCAAGTGGTGCTCCTGATGACTAACGGATGAAACAGTCGCAAAGAGAGAGAAATCTTAAAACTAAACTTTGTACCAACCTGTCTGGCTTGTTTGGTGCCGTGAACTGGCTACATCGATAGCGCAGTGGTTGTGTTTACGACTTCTCATCATGAATGAGGTTTGTGGGTTCATAAACCATTGTGAAAAAAAACGATGCATGATTAGAGAATAATTGTTTCGAATTTTGGGTATCTTCCAAATTTATATATTTAGATATTTTGAAGTATTTTTATTATTTGTTAACAGCTGTAATTCCTATTTGTTCAAGTTTTAAATAATCCTTAGTTTAAGACAGATGTCACTTTGTACAAAATGTTGAGTGTGTCATCTGATCTGGTATACCTAGAGACTTTTCCTTTTTTATTTGACACGGGGAACGCATTTAAGCACCTTCGTCCCAGCCGCGGGGGCAGCTGGGACGATGTGTGGGACTCCCAGCGGGAAAGTGGAACGTCCTACCCACTAAACTCGCGGTGTTCCTCTTCACCTTATAGCTGGGCCGAGCGATATCAGGAAGATTACTCACGTCAATCCGGCTAGGTGCGCCCCGTTGTTTCAGGGCTCTCCTTAGAGGAGCCAGTTGGGCGGCTCCCAACAACTCCCCATGGAGCTAAAATCAAGTCCGTACCTCCACTGCTTTTGAGCGCCCCTCTGTAAGCAGAAGGGTAGAAACTGGAGGGCATGGGCGTGCTCTAACGGGCACCCCCCGGAACACCCTGTGGTCCGGGGGGTGCCCATCGCAATGTGACTGTTGGTGGGCGGGATCACCTGACCTTATGTTCACGGTCAAAACACAATCGTGGGCACGCAGTGACTCCCTACCGCGGCGCCCCCGACCTACATGGCGGAGTGGGAGCATTATCAGTTACTCCCGCTCCCCCGCACAGTGCGCCATCGAGCAACCCACAGGTTGGTTGCTCTCGCCTCGGCCGGAATTAGCCAGAGTAGCACAACTCCCCCACCGAGGAAGAGAAAAGGTTACTACTCCGTTGCCCAGGATGCACCACGAGAAGGATCCGATCCACTGGTGTCCCGAAAATGATAGTAGGACCCCGTATCCCAATATACCTATAACGAGGGTAACAAGGGTAGACTTGCATCAGTTAAGAGCTGAAGGCAAAACATATTTTTAACCGATTTCAAAAAGGGGGAGGTTACTATATTTTTTGGTTTGTTCGTACAGAATTTCGTCGAGTATGAACCGATTTGAAAAATCATTCGTTGGAAAATAGATATTTTCTAGATGGTCTCATTACAAGGAAGTCGGGATCTAATGATGGCATTCCGGAGTAATCGAGAGAAACTTTAAAAAAATGTAGTGATATTTAGTGCGTTTGTTAACATTTTAAGTAACTGCTTTGAAGCACTACAGTGTAATGAAGGTTTGGAGTTGATCTGATGATGAAGCCGAAAAACAGTCGTAGAAATTCCTTAACGATCAACAGCAGCTACCTTGTATTTAGGCTTGTTTAATTTGTATCGTGAGAACTTTATGCATGCATATAGTTAGTATCATTAATATAGTTAGTATCATTAGTAGGACAATATGTCTTGTAGGATGGAACTAAACTTAACTATACTAACAATAATCCAAACATCGACAAATCATGCTAATATATTTATTAATGGTGTTATTGTGTAACTATCCCATTAACATAGTAAGCCGAATTCGTTGAAGTCTTTATTCTGCATTAGATAAAGACATCAACGCGCTCGGTTGAAAATGTAAATAGACTGATACTAGACACTGTTTAACATCATACCTACCTCTATCAATAATGTTTGTTGGGAAGTTCATAAAAAAGTAGCCTAATGCTATTCATCATACCTACTTCTAAATATGATATGTAGCATTTTATCGAAGTTATTTTGTTAGGTGAAATGTCGGCGTATACTACGCTTCTGCCCTACTGCCTACCCCTTTGGGGATAAAGGCGTTTTTTTTCAACTCCTTGTTAGAAACGGCTCGGCTCCACGGAGGGGGTCTTGGCGAAACAGCTATGTATTCTAAATAGTGATCGACCTTTACTACTGAGCACCATGGTGGTATCATCGTAGACCTTTTTCCGGACATCAGCGTCTAGATCCCAGGGAGAGACTACCACCAATGAGGCAATCCACCTGAAATAAGACGGTAGGGTACGCCCACGCCTCTCGTGCTGCGGTGATCACAGCCGTGTATAAAAAGATAATGTTAATTTTAAAAAAACCTCTCAACTTTAAAGACAACAACAATACCATCGTTTTTTTAACTTGAATAAAATCCGACAGGAATGCTATGCCGAGCTCCTACCGACTAAAAACTAAACGTATCCTACCTAACAGCCTACGCTTGGGAGCCCCGGGTATGCCCTCGGATGGGTGTCCCCAGTACTCCAGGGGGGGCTCGGGCACCAATTTCGCGTCTTTTGGGGGTTGTTCGGGTATTATCCCGCTTCTTCAAGCCCCCCCCCATTATCTTGCTTCTTCGAGAAAGAAGTCTGTGAATCCCTCACGTCACGTCACGCTCCCGTCTAAGACCTGCTTCTGTACGGATGATGAGCAGCCCCTTACTATCCTCAGGCCCCCGGTCATGGAAGTCGATAGTCTTGGGCGAAGACACGTCGGCGGCGCCACACTACCATCTAAAGCTTAATTTATTCATTATGATTAGTGATTATTTTATTAGCGTAACTGGTGCTTCTTATTATGTTAATTGATACATTTTATATGTAAAGGTGTTATTGGCACGGAACAAAATATTATATAAGTGTATGGTTCAATGTCAAAGCGGTGAGGTGAATAGCATTAGGAAGTGATGTAAAGAAATTCATCTCATTATTTTTGCGCTATAAGATCTAGATGATTGCGAAAAAATACAACTCTCTGAAACGAACATTAAGGGTTTTACATCCTTCTAAATGGTGGACGTTTGTGATTGGATCCGGCTGAAATTTGGTGTACCAAATTTCAGCCAGATCCAATCACAAACGTCCATCCCTGTAGGGATTGACGTGTTATATAGCATATATAAGGCTTTTTAGGGTTCCGTACCCAAAGGGTAAAGAACGGGACCCTATTCATGAGACTTCGCTGTCCGTCTGTCTGTCTGTCTGTCTGTCTGTCTGTCTGTCTGTCCGTCAGGAGGCTGTATCTCATGAACGGTGATAGCTAGAGAGTTGAAATTTTCACAGATTATGTGTTTTTGTTGCCGCTATAACAACAAATACTAAAATCAAAAACATAATAATATTTAAGGGGGGCTTCCATACAACAAACGTGTTTGTTCGCGATTTTGTCTTATATATACGGTAATAAGGTATCCTTCTCAATTTAAATACGTTAGTTAATTTGGACATTTCATCAAGATCATTCATTCCCTTTACACCATGCAAATTAAATGAGTACTTTAGGAGGTATAGCTCAATCAAATGTTGCTGAATGAAATTAATTTCGTGTCGCCATGATTGAACATTATACGGGTCACATACTAATTTATTTTTCGTCTTTCATCGTAAATATTTTTTCTTTAAAAAGGGAACAACGCTTTCAGCAGATTACTTTAGGTAGGTGTAATATTTCAAAGATAGCTATTTCATAGGAAATAGTAAACAAATAGTTCATATTTTAGATTTTTCTCCAGTATAAACAATTTACGTACAAACACACAATTTATGTTGTAGACGTAGATATCGTGTTTATTATGTCATCATTCAAATGTCATCAATATTCTGAAAAAGAAATTAAACATAGAGTTCACAAACTCTTCTTGAAATATATACTGTACCTACCGTAGAGTATCTATACAAGGATAGTTAACACTATAGAGCAACGCGAACTGTCTAAAGACGCGCCTTGTATAACACCATAGAGCAACGCGAACTGTCTAAAGACGCGCCTTGTATAACACTATAGAGCAACACGAACTGTCTAAAGACGCGCCTTGTATAACACTATAGAGCAACGCGAACTGTCTAAAGACGCGCCTTGTATAACACTATAGAGCAACGCGAACTGTCTAAAGACGCACCTTGTATAACACTATAGAGCAACGCGAACTGTCTAAAGACGCGCCTTGTATAACACTATAGAGCAACGCGAACTGTCTAAAGACGCGCCTTGTATAACACTATAGAGCAACGCGAACTGTCTAAAGACGCGCCTTGTATAACACTATAGAGCAACGCGAACTGTCTAAAGACGCGCGTTGTATAACACTATAGAGCAACGCGAACTGTCTAAAGACGCGCGTTGTATAACACTATAGAGCAACGCGAACTGTCTAAGGCGCGCGTTGCTCTGTGTTAGTAGGTAATGAGGGCAACCAGTAGACGCTTGAAATACTCACAGAATATCGAGCAGTGTATTTTCATAAAAAAATAATAATTAAAACAAAATGGACCTTTACTGGGACATCCTTCCGAGAGCTTACCCGGGGCTTCCAACCGTAGGCTGTTGGCCGTTACGTGGGGTTTTTTAGTCGGTAGGAGTCCGGCATATCATCCATTAAGGATTTTCCCTCTCGTTAAATAAAAAGAAAAAAAAGGGGGGCTCCCATGCAACAAATACGACTTTTTGTTGTTTTTTGGTACGGAACCCTCCGTGCGGGAGTCCGACTCGCACTTGGCCGGTTATTATCCCTGCAATGCAAAAACGGGAACGGAATTCACTATTACTATAATGCAATAAAGTAATATAAGTATATATCGCTTGCTTACTGCAAGACCGACATATCTCAAAATCACAAGATTTTCAGATTACAATAAAAAAGAAGTCTTTTATTAGCATATTTTTCAGTACTAGAACGTCAGAAAGATAATTTTACTCGATGCCGCTAGGTGGCAACAAATGGCGGCATCTTGCTTGTTTCAATATAGTACTATCTCAGTTTCGCCAAAGTGGTCGACGAGGACGCACGCGTCTTCTTCTTCAAGGATGTCATATTTGGAGTTAAAATATTGTTGCAACAAATGGTAAGAACTATTTTCCGATTAATCCTTTAGTACAATATAATATAATTGTTTTGATTATGACGTTATTTCAATAAACAAATAAGTTTAAATATTTGTATTATTAAACAATATGACGTTATTGCTAGTAAAACTAAGGATGTGTTTGTTTTATTTAACGTTAAGTCATTATTGTAATAATGACATTGCATTTAATAATTTAAAACGGAATGTCACATTTAAAATTAAACCGTCCTAGCAGAAAATATTCAGATTTTATAAGTATTATGTAAAACTATGTTACTATAGCAAGAAACGAAAAGTGTTTTTTTAAGTTTCTTATTGCTCTTTTTTCATTTTAGGCGTCTCGAAAACAACTACAGTTCCCAACACTACACTACCAAAGACAATTTCTATTAGTCCTGAAAAGAAGGGAAGGAAGCGCGCTAGGAGTGAGGATCAATGGAGGCGAAATATTTTGAACAAAGTCAGAAATATATAAAATTCTTTCTTTTGTTTTCAAAACTGCTTACGATTGGTTGCGAATGTTACGAAGACGTTGAAGTCGTGGCTAGGGCAAGCTCAATCAGTCGACCTGTCGGCACTATACAGAACCTCTAATAACTTCGGAATGCCATGAAGATAAATAAATACTTTGACTTGACCAATGAGTTAACCAAAAATGGCTATGCGATTAAACTCTATTCCATAAAAGTAGGAGCAAATGGAATTCCAGCTAAAGCCCTGTATAATTTATTTTCAGACCTTGGATTTGCAAGAGCTTCAGTAAGCTCTTTACTAAAACGAATATCCAAAGCGGCATTGATAGGGTCTTACCAAATCTGGTTGGGCAGGGGAGGGAATAGTAAGGTGGCCACCCTAAACCTACTCAAATGGGCCGCAAGCCCATTCGGGGTGTTCCTCCCTGCGCCACGCTATGGACCCGGCGCCCGCACTTAGAATCTATGGAATGCTAAGAATAAGGTCTCTCACTGATTATAGACTGAAATTATGAGACTGTTAATAATGAGTACCTGAGATATGGTTCACATTTGTGTTAAGAATTGTGTTTTTAAGTTTAAGCTTAAAGTGTCCATGCTACGTTCCTTTTCGAATATTTTTTAATATTTTAAAGATTTGATTATGCTGATTTTAGAATGTTTTTAAATACCTATTACAAAGAATGTGCCTAAGCTATTTGCAATAAGTAGTTAGTAAGTAAAGAAGTTTTATTGAAAGTTGATTTAGTTTCGTTATTTTTGTATTTGAAAATAAAAGTTTAAACCTGCAGAGGCTGTCTTATTTCAAGGTAACGAATTCAACCTTTTTTTGCAATACCGTCATTTTTTGTTTTAAATTGCGAATTCTTGCGTATTTAGTGGTGTAATAATGACTTATTTTGAGAAAATACTTTCAATATTTAGCTTTTTTCTGCAACAATAACACAAGTGAGGACTATCTATGTTTTAAAACTACTTATAATAGGTAATATTTATATATTTTTCAATATAGAATTTTTAAAGTACAGTAAAACACTAACACATGACATATGCTTTCCCAGTATTTTATTTGTAATATAGACGAATAAATCAACATACATACATACATACATATACTCACGCCTTTATCCCCGAAGGGGTAGGCAGAGGCCTATACCGGCCCACATTTCACCGTGTACAATTCGGTCCCACGTAACAGGTGGTGAGCCCATCGCCGTGTTGAAATGGACCGCCGACGTCAGAGCCTCGTCCGTTGTTCAGCAGGTGCACGAGCTTGCACGTGAGGTTGACTTGGGCCCGGAGGTGTTGGTAGGGCCCCACTACACCCTACGAATAAATCAAATTGATACTTTAAAACCGCTCTCCTGTAAAACTTCATTTTTTTGGTTATGACATTCGATATGTTCCAATCCAGAATTTGAATATTCTAGAATCAGTAATAACAGTATGCATAAAATTTATTGCAATTCTGGCTGTGAAAGTGGAATTCTATCTCCGGATGTCGCCATAACTTTCCATCAGGCGGGTGGCGACGTATTAACGAGCTTAGTTAAACAAGATACGTCATAAAATTATGGCATTGATGTAATTTCATTAATTTTATACTGATGAATTCGTATAAGAGGGCGAGTGCAATTGGACGTACATACCTGTTAAAATAGAAGCCCTCAAATCAGTAAGAAATGAAAAAAATCCAGTAGGGATCCCTCATAACCATAAGCGACCGCAACTGCTAGCTGTGCACTTGATGATCAACGGACGACGGGGCCAAACCGCGTCCTAACAAAAGTGGGAGATACCTAAGACACTAGTCGCTCCCAATAAACCGAATAAAAATTCACATTGCTAATAACTGAGAAAACGCTGATATGAGAAATATTCTGTCTTGGGTTTGTGATCTAAAGACAAAATTATGTTTGTATGTCCCTTATATAATTCCGCTGGCAAAAGTAGAGCACAGATAATGTGAAGATAAATAATTATGCATTTGGCTCATTTGATATTCAAGGTGAGTAGGTCATGAATAACATAAAACGCCTATTTATCACCGCCTCTGATTTTATAAAAGGTAAATAAGTACCCCTTTCTTTTGCCTGTGAAAATTCTCATGAATGGCATGCCAGACACATTCTGGCTATGTAACAATATTCCCGGAACACTGACTGCTCAATGCGTGATCTCATTCCTATCGTCCACCTCTTCAATGATTGATTTATACACGTTTTAATATTGAACGTTTTGTAGGCAGAAAAGACCCTCTCTTTCTTTCTCACTCTCTCTCTCTCTCTCTCGCTTTCTTATGTAACGCAAATAAAGTTGCGAGGGTCAGCTAGTAAAACAAGGTTATAAGTTGTTTGGTAGAAATACCATCTGCAGTAATATTTGATTGACGTCACACTAGCTAACTCTTGAAGTTTTACTTGCAAGGAATACCTACTAATCCTGATTAACGTGATTCGTAGTCTTTTTCTCGGTACTCTCTGTACCGTTGTTCTCTCCCCCCCCCCCCCTCTCTCTATATATCTTTGTGTGGAATAGTCTGGCCTGATTAGCTGTTCTGTCTCGACAGATCAGCTCTTACTATTGAGTAATAAACATAATGTACTTTACGTCTATCTAACGACTCATATGTACCTAATTTAGTAAAGATTTGATTAGATATTACTTTGTTAAATTGTCGATAGCATCAAAATGTTGCCAAATATCAGCCTTCAAATGAACAAAAGCACTAATTATTTGATAAAGTCGTTCTATCTCAATGTTTATATTTTATAATTTTTAACGTTTCAATTTTATGCCAAGCATTTATACTCAATACAATAATACTAAAACAATAGGACCCTTACCTACAGACCTGGGATTTACGTAAGCCTCATCTACGAGTGGTGCACTTGCTGGGCGAGGTCATGGTTCGCCATGTCCTCGCTCAACAGGATAAGGAAAATTTGCAACAAAACCCCGTACCAACCTGTCTTACCAGCGTGGTACAGTAAAGCCAAATAGGTATTTAGCTTTACTGCACCACGCTGGTAAGACAGGTGGGAGGGTTTCCAAATATGAGGGCGTAAATTGGAAGAGGCCTTTGTATAACTGCCTTCGTGAACTGCCATGGGCTGATTTGATTGAGTGATTGATTATCACAGGTAACTGCATTTAAACTCCCAAATATTGACTTAAACTAAAATTAACTTTGCTTGTTTTTTTTATACTACTGATGTGGCAGATAAGTTTATAACCCACCATGGTTGGTTAACGTAGCCTATGGACGTTTGCAGCACTAAAAGCGCTACACACGCACTGCAGGTTGTGACGACCCACATTTGAAATTTTTCCAGCCTGCCATATGGCCTTCATCTTGGTTTTAGGATAGAAACGCTCAGAAATAAATTTTACAAAGTGTTCACCCATTTGGATGGGTGACCATTTTGTGACTAGCCACAGTGAAAGTTGCTTACCTCAGTAATTGTTTACAGAACACTGGAGTTCGTGGGGTCACGAGCGCATTAAACGCGGGACGGGTTCTGACAGACTGCTGTTGAATTTATTCAAACCACCCATAAGGCCTTCAACTTAGCCTAACAAGTGCAATTTTACTGGCTATAGGACCAAACAAAGGCTTCACGTGTCTTCCGAACTACTGTAATAATCGTTTACAGAACACTGAGTTCATGGGGCCACGATCGCTTATTATTATTATCGTATTATGATGATTTTTATGGCTAAAAAAAACCTGATCTTTAGACTTTTATCTAGGCAATGAGTACCTTATATTTTTAGCCGACTTATTGTAGATTCCAATAAATAAAAAAAAGTTGTCGGTCATTTCACACATAGCCATTTCGCACAAAGTAAGCTAAAATAATTATGCTTGTAAAGTGGGATCTATACAAGTGATAAACGAGATTTTATTATTTATTTTAAAAAATAAAACTTTTCTGGATCACACCAATATTTGGTCCATCCCAGGAGTTCTCCATCCCAGCCGTTTCGTCGACAATTTAATGAAGATTTTAACCTCAATAAATCAAACACTCATTAAAATGGACTAGGTGAATAAGACAAGTAAAATATTAACCCTTATTAACGCTGTTCAAAATATTTCAAAAACGTGTGAGAAGCGGAGCGAGAATAACAAAATGATGAACTCATAGATTTGAAATGAGAACGTTGGATTAAACCATTACTAATAATATGAAACAAATTAAGCTCGATTACATTTTAAAGATCTAGAAATACGTAAGGGACAATTTACAGGACTAAGTACTGCATTGTACCAAGATGTTGAAAATCGTGCTGTTCATCAGTTTTAATCATAACCAGCTATAGAATGTTACACTTACGTAGAAAGCCTTTAAAGAGACATTACAGTTTACTCATCATTTTCCTTATGTTTGTATCCTAATTTTTTAATTTATCCAGAAGCAATTGTCTAAATCTCTTATTTCTATCACCTTGAACCACAGTTATGGTACGTAATTTTACGTAATTGGTGTATCATTATCAAACTACAGTATTCTTGCGTAGAGTTGGCGTGCGGCGTCATCTCGCGGTAAAACCATATAAAAGTCGATGGTTTGGCTCCTCGGCATCAGTTGTGTGTGGTCGTGCAGTCGGGGCAAACCTAATTCAAACGGAAAATGATCGCAAGAGTAAGTGCCTCCTGTGTTACTCCAGTTTAGTGAAAGGATCTCTATATTGGCGCGTTTGGCCCGTTCCTGCGATCACGCAAAGGAACCCCGGAGTCTCTAGGATTTACTATATTATTCAGTGATTGGACTAGATTGGTTTTAATATACATAGGTTCCTGTGATTTTGTGACGTCTTTTTTTGGCAATGGATTTCTCCAGAGTTTTACGAAATTCTAACACAACTTAAACATAAATGAAATAGGTTTGGATAAAATTTATCAACAATACAATAACATTGTAATGATCACAGGAATTTAATATTATGATAGTCAAATGATACGCAAACATTTAATTCGTCATTTCACGTCAATAAAATCTTTACCATTCAAATAGGACTTCAATAACTTTAAATTCAGTGTAAACATATAGTTTAACTGTTATAGTTTTAATTATTATTATCACCTATTTAGAACTTCTCAATAAGGTGTCAGTCCTATTACACATCTAATTTTTCATTTAAGTATACATAATAATATGCCAGTTAATTTCATCCACTAGGTATACAGTTGTTAGCAAGTAAATTACTTTCATCTGCAAACCTGTCGTAAGTAGTAGTTAAATTGCAATAGGAAATTACTACCCCAACGACATCTTAAATACATGTTTCGATACATGAGATTAGTCTTCTACTTTCAATAACATTCCGACTCTTTATAGACGTATGTTGTAATGCGTTCATTGTGATGTTGCGAAGTGGTATCGTTTTAAGAATGATCTAATTTATTTTTGTATCTATTATTGCTTGTCGGGTTTTTATAACTCATGTCCCATTTAACTTAATGCATAATCTTTGTCTAAGTTTTATTAGAGAACTATGTTATAAAATGTTATGATGATGGGGTTAGGTAAAGTTAAAGAAAGATAATTATCTAAGAAGTTACATGAGGTAGAAATAGAATCATTTCACATACAAATTTCATGGCTTTTTGTTCTGTATGAATATAAATTAAAAAAACACATACAAAACGCTAGATAGCCTTCTAATAAAGTCATACTGCGGTGACCACCAGTACATCTGGTGGACCGAATGCTTATCTGCCACATTAGTGGTATAAAAAGATACTACGACTTTATTATTACATATTATTAAACCTAAAGCCAAAACTAAACTTCTGTGTAAAATGAAATACAAACCAAGAAATTACCTTAAAACATTAATAACCATCTTCATTTTTACCCTTCGCAGGTAACAGTGGTCTTGAGCGTGGTGGCGCTAGCGTCCGCCGGAGTATTGTCCTTAGGGCATGGGTACGCGGGTGACGGATATGGACACGAAGCTGTAGCTTACGCACCCGTGGCCCATGGCTATGGCGGACACGAAGACACACATGTCGACTATCACGTGAGTATTAGGATTTTGAAGTCAACTAACGAACCATCAAGTGGGCCATAAGCTTGTCTATCGCCTTAGTAGTATCAAAAAACTAAAAACTAAATTCGGTTTGGTGCATCTACTCTTTAAACTGATTATGGTCACGTAATTTTCCAGACAATGATAACACTGTAATAATATAAAAATCAAGAAAGCTCCTAAGTCCTTTTTCATGAACTAAACTTCGAAAAACCAACAGCAAATTAAATGTAAGCTTACAAGTATGCTAAAAAAACTATCACACATACATAAATACCTAAGCAATAAATCTAGTAGTGTTTATAGACAGTATGACAAACAAACATTTAGTTGAACGTTCCTTGCAAATAAATATCGCAAAAAGTTTTTATTGCAACATTGCGCGTGACAAATGTCTTCACAACATAGATGAATGGTCTGATATACAACGTATTGTGAAATTAAGATTAAACATTCACGCAAATGCATACGAAGCCATAAAATCTAACCTTGTACTAATGAGCATTGTTCCCTGTAACTTGCACAAAGAACATAAATGCACATTATAAACAAAACACTTTTGCAATAGCCCACATAAATATCATCGACTGGAACGCACAGAAACTACGGTATTAAGAAAATTTGGTCAAGGATAATACAAAATCTTGAAAAAGTCGTATCTAAATAATTGCAGTAATTGGCCATTATACACATAAAAGCTTTGTTGTGGTCATTAAACGGCCGAACGTAATGAGATAGAAACTGTTTTAAGATGACCATATTTTCTTTCAAGAGTGTTTGTTTTTCTCTACAGATCGCATTTCTCATTCAAATGTTGTGAAACTTGGCTTGGTATACGCGTTTATTGTAAGCATTTTAATTTTTAAAGAAGCTGTTCATACAAAATTCTTCTTTAATTGTCCTAATAATCAATCGTTCCTACATAGCACAACTTCATATTAAATGTGTGACTGCCTCTGTGGCGTGGTCGGTAGTGTTACCGCCTGCGGCGCTGGAGGTCCTGGGTTCAATTCCTGGGTCGGTCCAAATATTTGTGTGATCCACAAATGTTTGTTTCGGAGTTTGGGTGTTTTCTATGTATAATATAGAAATATATAAGTATGTCTATCAGTCATCTAGATCCCATAGCACAAGCTTTATAGCTTAGTTTGGGCTAGATGATGTTGTGTGAAAATGTCCAACAATATTTATTTATTATTTATTATTAAATATGAAGTTGTGCTATGTCTATATAAATTTTATATTATGACATTCGCAAAGTAGTTAACATCGATAAAAGCATATTTACGAAAATTTATATAAGTATACTCTACAGTACGGTTAGGTACGAAAAAAATATGTAACATCTAAAATCATCTCTAATTGTAAATCAATAGAAAAAAATCTCCCTAAAAAATGCAGCTTACGAATCAGAACTAGTGATTTTATTATGCTTCATATCGAAACAAACTGACACAAAAATACAAGTAACAAATGATATAACAAACCGAACCCTCGTAAATTCAGGAACTTGCTAACATAATATTCATTTATTGCTATTACGTAGAACAAACAAAACAGCGTTCATTATCTCATAAACAAGTAGAGCAACAAGAACTTGTTCGTTTTCCCTAGGCCTACGTTACCTGTGTGCTTTCGTAATACAATAGTAACTAGCTAATTAATAGCTTGCATAAACCGCGCGTGTTTTATATCGGCGCTGATCCAACACAATCGACCTATTTCCTGATACGATACATATCTGGTGTATTCAACGGCTTTACTGCTCTTACATCATACATTTTTTCCTTACAGAATGGTGTTAAGTAAATAAATGTGAATAATGGTGTAATTTTATCCAAGAAAGCTTCCGTCTTGGTGGGTATAAATACTTACACTTCGCACTGGTTATGATCGTTGGAGTGATTTATTAAATTCCTATCAATATTAATGTACCTACTTAAATATTTATGTCTTTCCCGTAAATTTAGATCGTGAAATGAGATCTATTACTCACTTCAATAGTATGTGTTCTATAAAATGGTTTTGTAAGGTAAATAGTGCGGGTGTAGAACCTCCGGTGTTGCAAGCATGGTGATCTCTTTTAATCTGGTGTTACGTATATGGGAGAGAATATACTTCTCTGCTATCCTAGGGATATAATGAAAACCCAGTGATAGATCAATGAAAGAAATGTAGAGAACAATTAAAAAATGCAGACTACGCATCTTTATAATTCAGTATTTTTGACGACAAAATTATGCAATATTTAAAGTTTGATTGCTAGTTAATAAACATTGTCTCTCATTTTGTAAATGAATACGCTGCTACTCACAAAAATGCAAAATATCACGAGTATATTATATAACACATGTAATATTCTGCAATTTAAATCAGAATCACTTAAATATTGAGGATAAAACATTATTTTAATGTGCTGTCCGTAATCCGGAGCTGTAAAGTTGTCATAAATCGATAGCCAAAGTAACGATCCGAAGTCACCCGCTTACTTACGTAACTGTTCTTAATATCAAAATATATTCCTGTCGTGACTGTAGGGCCAATATAATGCAGTAGTTCCCAGAGTGGTTGCAACACTCGCGTTCAAGCCTCGAGCCTCAGGACATAATGACTTTCATGATATCCAGGCCAAATGGTCCGTTGTTTGCATAAACTCAGGTGACGTGAGCTCTCACGCTCGTTTAATAGTAGATGTGGAATCGGTCTGTGTTGACCCAAATACATGAAGTTATGCAAAGTGCCATTTGATAGTTTCAGTGAATGGGATATCGAACTGGATCTCTCGTTTGAACTAGTTTGAGACATGTATTATATCCATTTCTATAGATTAACTGTTTGTGAGCAGTAAAGATTTATTTCTTGTATAGCGTTGCATTACTTTAGATCAAACTGTACATGCAGTTATAAAATATAGACCTATTACTTGAAGAAGACAAATGTTTACCCTTTCTATGGAACCAGAATACTTATTATTACGGAAAGAAAAATCAACAAACTTTTTTTTATTACATAAAATAAAATAAAACTTGCTAAAGTTTAAGGAAAAAATACTAGAGACTTTGCAAAGTTGAAAATTACAGGGTAGGCGCTCACAACAATGCAGTTAGAATTTGGAAGCGATTCGAAAGATGAAGAAAACGAGACTTAGATGCGAAAAAACCAGACATCGTTTGAACTAGTTTGAGACATGTATTCTATCCATTTCTATAAATTAACTGTTTGTGAGCAGTAAAGATTTATTTCTTGTATAGCGTTGCATTACTTTAGATCAAACTGTACATGCAGTTATAAAATATAGACCTATTACTTGAAGAAGACAAATGTTTACCCTTTCTATGGAACCAGAATACTTATTATTATGGAAAGAAAAATCAACAAACTTTTTTTTATTACATAAAATAAAATAAAACTTGCTTAAGTTTAAGGAAAAGATACTAGAGACTTTGCAAAGTTGAAAGTTACAGGGTAGGCGCTCACAACAATGCAGTTAGAATTTGGAAGCGATTCGAAAGATGAAGAAAACGAGACTTAGATGCGAAAAAACCAGACATTTAAATAATCAGTTGTTATGAATTTTCATAAA